>CM045996.1:48176270-50944604 GCA_025175895.1 Wurfbainia villosa
CTCGAGAGTGGTGGCGGCTGGAGTCGGGATAGTTGTCATGTCGTGCCACTTAGGCCACACTGGGGTCGTGGTAGCGAGTTGGGTGCGCAGGCATGACCATGCATATGCATTACTGATATATATGTATGCATGTATTTGATATATGTTTTACATATGCTTGTGAGATGTTGCATTTGATTGAACTATGATTGTTGCATATGGTTGTTCATCATGATACATGTCATTTGCATTTTATATACTGTTATGTGTTGAGCAAGATATATGTGTTGGTTCAGACTGATGTATGCACTTGATTATTGTCATGTCATAGTGTGGTATGGACCGAGATGTTATTACATGTGATTATATACTGTTCATATGTCTGAGTATTGGTCAGGTATGGGATTGACTTGGTACGTTATATGGGTTATGTTATTGTATATTTGTTCAGGATGATATAGCTTATGGTGTTGCAGACCATCAGGTACGTTGGTACATTACTTCATGTTCAGTTGATCAGTTTAGTATATACATTGAGTATGACTATACTGTGGTTACTTGTTATTAGATTTGGATAGGACTGTATGTCTATTGGACTCATGTTGTATACCTGTAGATCTTCACATGTATACTTGTAGATCTCTTTACCCTATATGTTCATGCACTCTCTACATATTACCTCTGAGTTTATACTCACCACCCCGGGACCCTGGGCTTCCTGTCGCCCAAGTAACAGGTAGAGGATTCCTTGGACGTTCGGAGCTTCGCCAGCTGATACCATCTCACACCGAACGGATGGAGGTTTATTTACAATTTGTTGTATTCTTGTGGATTGATGTATTCCGTATTGTTGTTTCAGGTTTTAGCCTGTATTGTTTCCGTATTTGTGATATATGGACGTATTGTATGTATTTGGCCGTGGTTGTGGTTTCTATTATGATTCTTGTTGTGTCAAGTCACTCCGGAGTGCACAGTTGGGTCTTTGTATCTTATTTTATCTGTAGTATGTTTCCGCTGTGTTTGGTATGTTGATATCTTCATATTGTATTGTTGTTGTGGGCTTATGGGCCTTGTATTAACCCGATATGTTGCCACGTACAGGGGAGATGTTGTCCGTTTGCTTTTCGGTATGGTATACTCTCGGGGCGTGATAATTTTTTTGGTATCAGAGCCCTAGGTTGCAAAGTCCATTTTTGGATTTGATTTCGTTCGGGCATTGAGTTTTGCTTTACTCGGTTTTGATTCTGTGAGTTCTGGGATCTGGCTGTTGCGGATATCTCCGAGCTACAAGGTTTAAGGTATGTTAACTGTTATTACATATCCTTATGTTGGCTATGCATTTAGTTGCTTATAACATGGATGACTTGTAGGGTGTTGGTTAGTATTCGTAACCGTGGTTTGAGTTGACCACGAGAACGATATGTTGAGGTTATTAGACATGTACCTGCTGTCGAAAAGGTGAATTAACTTTGAGAGCCGACTGATACCGAGTCGGATAGCAGGGGTTAGTAGTCACATCTCTGGTGGAGATCAAGGATTACGGTCCTAAGATTTTCACTAATTATGTTAGTCATATCATTACCTATTGGGTGGGTAATGGACAAGTGAGTATACTGTTGGAGATTTGAGGCCGCTAGAGGGGGGTAAATAGCGTTGAATTCGTACGTAGATGGAATTCGTTCGCGATCATCTCTACAAAACTCGTTATGTGCAGCGGAATAGAAATAATAAAAGCAATAATGAAAAGATACAATCACGAACACAAGGATATAACGTGGTTCGGAACCGCACAGTTCCTACTCCACGGATCGGGCTCAAACGAGCCCTAGTGATGTCAATCACACACCACTAAGCAATAAACTCCTTCTCGACAACAAGTCAGAGGTGGAGAAACCTCGTACAATGGATTACAACAAGTAATACACAAAAATACAAGCAAAATACAAGGAAATGTAAAGAACACTTTACAAACTAGGGTTTGAGCGCTTTGCTTGTTGGTTGCTTGGATGAGGTTGAAGGCCCCTGAAATGCACCTGCAAATCGCCTTCAAATCGCCTCAAGTAAGCTCCCAAAGAACTGATGCTTGAGCCTTCCACGAACAGCTACTTTTATCCTCCATCGGGCTGGATTTCCGCCTAGCAGTCGACTGCCATAAGTCCCCAGTCGACTGCCAGCACTGTAGCTATGAGACAACGGCTCAATCCACGTTGGACAAGTTCCAACGGGACTCTTGGCAGTCGACTGCCAACATTGCGATCGGCCGATCGCTAACCGCGTAATCGACCGCCGATCGGCTACGGAGCATTCTCGGTGCTCGCGAATCTAGCGATCGGATCGACCCTTAGCGATCGCCAGAGACATCGGGCCGACTACTCGAATGAGCGGCCGACCGCCAGAGCGCCTCTTAAACCCATAATGCCGCCAACCTCAAGGATGAGGTTTTAACCCAAGTATGGTGCCCCTATACTTGCTAGACTACCCTTAGCCTAGACCTAAGCCTTCTAGCCACCTCCATCAGCCTCACGCCTCTCGGATCCCTCCAAGTCATCCATGACTTGTTCATCCATCGTGCTAGCCTCCAGGTGCTTCCCTCGGCTATGTCATGCTAACGGTGTCTACACCGCCAAAGCACATTGGACTTACGCCGCCAAGACTCCGCTTGGACTTTACGCTGCCAATATCAAACCCCTTGGACTTCCCAAATGCCAAGACTCAAGCTTGGACTTTCCCTTGCCAACCCATGTTGGACTTTCCATGCCAAGACCCATGCTTGGACTTTCCATTTGCCAAGACCCATGCTTGGACTTCTCATTTGCCAAGACCCATGCTTGGACTTCTCATGTCAAGTACTCAAGACTTGGACTTTCCCAAATGCCAAGTACCCATGACTTGGACTTTTCATGCGCCAAGTGTCCCACTTAGACTTTTCATGTCAAGTACTCAAGACTTGGACTTTACCAAGTGCCAAGTGTCCCACTTGGACTTTCCATGCCAAGTACCCATGACTTGGACTTTACCTTGCCAAGACCCATGCTTGGACTTTCCAAAATCACATGGTCAACCCTAGTCAACCATTAAGGTCTTCCTCGAGTCAAACTCGAGTCCGGTCAAACATGACCCGGGTCGATTGCTCCAACAATCTCCCCAACATATTAATCGACATTAATGTCAAACATCAATGCCAAACCACTTTGTCAAATCCCTTTGTCAAACATCAAAACATCACTCGAGTCAAACTCGAGTCTGGTCAATCGTGACCTGGGCCGATTGCACCAACATATACTATTGCTGATGCAGATAGTAGAAAATTAGTGGATGATATTCATGGGGATTTTGATCCCCGGACTGATCGATCTAGGTTGTATAACATTGGGAGTACCTTTGGAGTACTTGACTCGGGTTATACAAAGATAGTAGTGTTAGTTGCATACCATTATCCGGATCTAGTTGGTACTTGGTGGAAGAGATAGGAAATAACCTACAGGAAATAATGTATCACTTGGTCACAGTTTAGTGATGTTGTGAGATAGTATTTTCCCACGTCATCTTCTTTGACTCATTGTCAGGGAATTCTTGGGCATCGAGTAGGGTGATCATTTGGTAATGGGGGTACCATGCAGAGTCGCTAGGCTTGCGAGGGTTACGACCACCTAATAACTCGAGAATGTGATCGACATGTCTTAAGCCACCTACGATTTATTGGTTGACATCTTGATTAGGATGTTTGGATTTTCTATGAGATCCTACCAGAAGTCCTTAGACCGAGTCATGAGTATAGGAATGACTCCGTAGCTAGGGTTTTAAGAGTTGAAGATTTGATAAGCAGACATTGCAAGTCAAATTATTTGAATCAGAAGTCTTCGAATGTTGGACAAAAGGAGCAAGATTGGAGTTATGAGTCATGAGCTACTATTGGAGAGTTTTCTGATCATAGAAGATCAATCGCAGATTATCAGCATCTTCTCATGTTTATCAGCGAACTCAGAAGAAAGACTCCGAAGGGAGATTGTGTGCGTGCAGTGTGGGTCACAATGACACCAGAGTCAGATTATCCAACGGATCATTTTATCTATTTCTACTATAAGCAGTCGATATCTATAGGGAGAGTATGTACTTTGAAGACTCAGTTGAAGACTATGGATGATGCTTTCGAGCGGACGATCCACAACCTCGAAAGCTGAGATCATTACAGAAGAATGGATTAGCGCATCAGCAGCGATCTACTACCTCATATATAGTTGGAGTGCTTTGATACTTCCAGCCGAGAGAAGCGAGTTACTCAGCACTATCAGTAGAAGACATCTCAGAAGATTCAGACATCCAAACGACAGCAACTGTTACCTTCCCAGGCGTAGTTATGATTTGTTCAGAGGAGAGAAAGTATACGACGATAGTCGTATCTATGTCGTATTCTCCGAGTGTAGCTATATCTTTCACAGAGATGGAACGTGCTATGATGTTGACAGTTCTTCAGTATTATACAGCCGAATGTGTATCCTTTGCCAGTACAACAGTGTTTATCATCTCCATTGCAGTTGTTTCAGTTGTACCTCAGTTCCAGTAGTTGATTTCAGTTCCTCCATGATAGTCTTTGCATCTACATGAGCTCAGCCGTCCAGAACAGATGTTGGACAAGTTTACATGATTACTCGAGAAGAAGTATAGAAGACCGAAGGATCGGTTCTTCAGGGTATTACTTTAGGTTATCCTAGTTGCGGATATATCGATAGATACTGGTAGTTTACAGGTATCTTTGTCTAGAACATTCTTGGATAGGGTTCGAAAGGTTCCTATCGACTGGTGGGTTGGTGATTTTCTCTACCGTCAGGTGAGATGTTGATCAACAATCAAGAAGTCAAGGGATACCCTTAGCCTTTGCTAGACATACCTCTACTATAGACATATCCATACAGATAGTTGGATTGTTGGAGCGTTGGTATACTAGGACTCTCGGATGTACGTATTCGGATGTAGTTACGGATGAACTCTCGAGCTTGTCACTGCATGGGCAAGTGGAATATGCGATTGAGGTGATTTCGAGAATAGTCTTAATATTGGGGATCTCATACCGGGAGATGATTTTATGGGTATCAGTGTTGCTAAACACTATGGGAGATTTATCTGCCTCAGTGTTTCTTCTTGAGAAGACTTGTAACTCTTTGTTGGAAGAGAGTCAGACCTTGAGTTTATGCATCGATTATCGATGATTGGAATGCAGTAGTTGTTGTGAATGAATATCCTTCGTTGTGGATAGATGATTTGTTTAGATAAGCTAAATGACACCTGTGTATATCCTAGGGTTGGTCTACGACTGGAGGTTAGTGTCATACAATTATCATTGTCGGTGTGATGATTAAGCTATCATTAGCATAGAGTAAAAGGATGCAGGTGTATAGAGCTGATTGATAATGTTGTTAGACTTATCGACGGTTTAGTCATTCATGGACTTGAGGAATCAAGTACTCTTGGAGTATTTGAGATCAATTGTCATCATATCTGTGGAGGATATATTTATGGATATATTTCCAATCTTGAGGGAAGTTGTGGTTTCCCTAGATTGATTTGGTATTTACCGTAGATGTGGATAGGATGCTCTAGAGTTATTATACCGCAGACTTGTTGGACTAAGGAAGTGATGGGAATCACTTAGTCGGAAGCTAGGTTTCAAGGCCTAGACGGTGGCTGACTTTTGTGTCAGTGTTAGTTAATCCGTCCGATATGGATGGAAGGGTATTGTACGTAGATGCATCATTTCAGGGATTATGAGCGATCCCGATGCAGTTGAATGAGACGTATATTATGTGTATGCTAGTTGAGAAACTAGCGAGATTAGTCATTATAGTCTTCCAGTTACTTTCAGTTCTGGGTGACAGAGTGAATTTTGGACATTAGATTAATTTCTCTTGTGAGAATAAATCTCCATCTCTGGGAAGAATGGTGGTTTTCAGAGTTGCATTCGCTTTAGAAAGAGTTGTTTCAGGAGACTCTTCATTCGAGAGTGATGATTTATTCGAAGTGTATTCGAAAATAGTGAGTATCGAGACGTTCATGTTGGTGGAACGATATATGGGGCACGGTTGATTGCGTAGTTTGATGTTGGGTATGCCAACAAGCAAAGGTGGAATATTGTGATCGGTAGGGTCATGTACCGTGATAAAGTGGGAGCCTAGTACGTTAGACTGTGTTGGGAGATTATCTAGAATTCGGTAAGGACTTGATAGGATTTGGGTAGTCGATGATCGATTAGTTAGGTCCGCTCATTTTCTTCCAAGCCGTAAGATGGATTTCGTTGGATCGCTTGATGGAATTATATCCATGGAGTAGCCTTGAGTATCATTTTTTATAGTGATTCATGATTCACCTTACGATTCTGGCAAAGTCTCTCATCGATTACAAGTATAAAACTCCACTTTGGTACAGTTATTTACCTTTTAATAGGTTGATTGAGAGTGTATATAAGAGTTGGAATATAATATTCAAGCTCAGTACCCCACTTTATATTCCAAGCTCAGTACCCCACTTAGTCACTCGAGGTGTGTGACTTTTCTTCAGATACTTGAGATGATTGTGTGACATCTCGTACTTATACATGAGTCAGAAATTTGGGGACCAAATTTTTATTAGTGGGGGAGAATGTAAGATATGAAAATAAAATAAAATAATAGCCTTTGCTAATTGAGAATTAGCTCATGGAATTTTTAGAAATTTTCAGAAATTTTCTGGGATTTAAATGGAGTTCATATGGTCAGTCTTAAGTCAACTTGAACTAGTTTAAGCTTGACATGGGTTAGCCTAACCACAAGTTGAACCCCATTGGACTACCTTTAAAAGGGCCGAGCCAACCCATATCACTAACCCGATTTCTTCTTCTCCCTTCTCATCGCGATTTCTTTCCCCGATTTCTTCTTCCCATTTTCGATCGCCGCCCTCTTCGCCACAAGCAACGGCCCCGCTGCTGCCAGCAATTTCTTCTCCCTGGTGCTCAGTCGCCAATGCCTCTCCCTCTTGATTCTGGCGACAACGAGTTTCTTCAGCCTTCGAGTTTGCTCCGGCCCATGGGATGATCACCGCGGCCACCAAGCCAACTCCTCCGGTCGCCCTAATCGGTCGGTATGCGATACTCGCTACCATCTCCGTCGCTCTTAGCTTTCACCGCTGTGGATTGCTCCATTCGTTGCACATTGCAGTTGACGCTCCACCTCCCCATCTGATGCCCTGATCTGCGGCCAATATCGATTGTCGTCGGTGTCGATCTTCATGCAGGATCGTTGCCCTATATGCTGTTTGACAAACCGGCTCGCCTTCACTGTCATAGCCGCCTTTGGTCCCACGGATTGACCGTCGGCCACGCTGGTGTTCTTCCCCTTCCTCTGTTTTCATCACCGTGACGCCCTCGATTGTCCTCGATCCTGATCTAGTTCCTATCGTGAAGCTCAGCTCGTCGACGCCCATCTTCCTCGTCGCTGGTGTTTTTCTTCCCCTGCGCTTGGCTGATCGACCTTGCAGTTAGCCACTACTTGAAGCGCCGGTTGATTTCCACCATCAGCTGCCTTTGCCTCGGCTACGATCAATGCATTGGCTGCTGGGTTCTTGCATGTGCATCATAGCTGCTTGATACTACTGTTGAGATCTAAGGTGGTGGTGGTCGTTGGTGGCTCGATCAGTGGATCAGAGACTGCTCTGGAAATCCCAAATCCATTCCGAGATTTGGTTGATGAATGCTACTCTTGTAGCTCAATGGCAGGCTGATGGGTTTGAAGCTTCACGGGTGAGGGTAAGCAAGGTAAGCGTAGATTTGGGTTGAATTGTAGTTGTTGTGTGATAATTATAGTTGATTGTGGGTAATGAGGATGATCTGAGTTATGTTTTGCTTTTGATTTTGGTTGGTTGATGCAGATCTAATACCTATACTTGGAATTGGGCAACTGTGATTGAAGCTACACTAGTTGAGCTACGGTTGGAGGTATTGACAATAAGGTATTGTGAATTGGTGCGTTGAAGTGAATTGATTGGAATGAAGTAGGTGGTTCATTGATTTAGATCTAGTGTATGTTGTATGATTGTTGTTGCGATATTTGTGTCTTATGTAGCTCCTGGTTGCGTTGTTATTGGTTGAATCGCAGTTTCCTTCGGGTGAACAAGATGGGAGAGATTAAAGCAACATGAGGTAAGTATGATCTAAGTGATATGGATGATTACTATATCTGTAGTTGATGTTATAGTTGATAGTGAATTATTAGTTGATCGAGATACAAGGATGATGTAGGATTTGATTCGATAATTAGATATGTGATGGTACTTAATTGTATCCTATTGTTACAGGACTTTGATTGTGATAGATACATGGACGTGGAAATGAATAGCACGGATAATGTAATCTGCATATCAGGTGGGTAATTTCTACCTGGTCCGGTAGTTTTGATCAAATTCCAGTGCATGAATTTGGACTTATGCTATTACCTTGATCTTAGATCCACTCTTATTTAATCATATGCTTGTACTGCCTTGACCTTTGAGATATATACTCTGTTACTTCATTGATTATCTAGCATGGATAGGAACTATAAACCCTATTATGTGTTAGCTGCTGGATGTTCAGTAAGTACAGGTGGTTAGAGTTATTTTTGTGACCTCAGATTGGGTTACTGTGTTACATCACTAGGGTTAGGTGATGGATTGGATTATGGAGTCGATTGTTATATCATACCCGTATTAGTGGTGCATCTATGGTGAATCTAGTTGTCTGTGCATAGATAAGTATGTGGTTGTCAGTATGTGACCATGGACTAGAGGTCCTAGCGTGATGATATATCCATTATGGATTGTGTGCCTGTGTATGGTTATATGGATTGTCGATAGTATCTCGCTCCTGACTAGAGGTCTTAGCGTGGTTGATTGTCAGAGGTGTATGACTCTTTTTGCGATAGAGAGAGTCTTGTAGATTGTAGTCCTTGTATAGTTGACTTTTGGTTGACCAGGACTCCCCGTGGGATAGGGAGTGTGGCGAGGATACATGTATGGAGATATGCATCATTACATTGCATGCATGCTGTTGACTGGGTCTCCCTTGTGGTTGAGACGGGTCGTCAGTCATCCTGCCTCCTCGGCCACTCGGGGTAGTGGTTGCAGGGTTGGGGCAGAACATTGTTGTGCGTGCCGTTCTCGACCACTATGGATGGTGGTAGCTGGAGATGCGCACTTGGCCACTGTGCGGAGTGGTAGTTAGCGCACTCACCCACTATAGACGGTGGTCATGTGATGTGAAGTTGTCCTGGGTGCGGTGCTCGTCTACTCATGGGTAGGGATGGAGCGGCTAGCAGCAGGGACCCCCGTGTGAGTAGCATATAGCTCTATGACGACTAGCTACTGTTTCATACTACCCAACTCGGTCACTCGAGAGTGGTGGCGGCTGGAGTCGGGATAGTTGTCATGTCGTGCCACCTAGGCCACACTGGAGTCGTGGTAGCGTGTTGGGTGCGCAGGCATGACCATGCATATGCATTGCTGATATATATGTATGCATGTATTTGATATATGTTTTACATATGCCTGTGAGATGCTGCATTTGATTGAACTATGATTGTTGCATATGGTTGTTCATCATGATACATGTCATTTGCATTTTATATACTGCTATGTGTTGAGCAAGATATATGTGTTGGTCCAGACTGATGTATGCACTTGATTATTGTCATGTCATAGTGTGGTATGGACCGAGATGTTATTACATGTGATTATATACTATTCATATGTCTGAGTATTGGTCAGGTATGGGATTGACTTGGTACGTTATATGGGTTATGTTATTGTATATCTGTTCAGGATGATATAGCTTATGGTGTTGCAGACCGTCAGGTACGTTGGTACATTACTTCATGTTCAGTTGATCAGTTTAGTATATACATTGAGTATGACTATACTGTGGTTACTTGTTATTAGATTTGGATAGGACTGTATGTCTATTGGACTCATGTTGTATACCTATAGATCTTCACATGTATACTTGTAGATCTCTTTACCCTATATGTTCATGCACTCTTTACATATTACCCCTGAGTTTATACTCACCACCCCGGGACCCTGGGCTTCCTGTCGCCCAGGTAATAGGTAGAGGATTCCTTGGACGTTCGGAGCTCCGCCAGCTGATACCATCTCACACCGAACGGATGGAGGTTTATTTACGATTTATTGTATTCTTGTGGATTGATGTATTTCGTATTGTTGTTTTAGGTTTTAGCCTGTATTGTTTCCATATTTGTGATATACGGACGTATTGTATGTATTTGGCCGTGGTTATGGTTTCTATTATGATTCTTGTTGTGTCAAGTCACTCCGGAGTGCACAGTTGGGTCTTTGTATCTTGTTTTATCTGTAGTATGTTTCCGCTGTGTTTGGTATGTTGATATCTTCATATTGTATTGTTGTTGTGGGCTTACGGGCCTTGTATTAACCCAATATGTTGCCACGTACAGGGGAGATATTGTCCGTTTGCTTTTCGGCACGATATACTCTCGGGGCGTGACAGGCAACCGCTAGTTATAATGAAGCAGCTCAACATTTAGTCGATTATCAATCAACTATGGTGGCTCGCCATAGTGCCTCCAAAATCAAACTGAAATAGATGGCTCAACAACTTGCTGAAAGCAAATAGTGAGAAGTTGTTTTAGCCTCTTCTGATGAAAATTTGAAAATTTCTTGTGAAGAGTTAAAGACTCAATTGATGGCGCATGGGCGTGCCAAAGAGGAAACCCTCAGAACAACCGACTCCCTTAGGGTTCAACTATTCCTCTAGACTGAAAAAAACCAACATGTTAATGCCTTAGCCCAAGAACTGTCAGAATGTCAAGTTCAACTCTGGGAAACAAATACTAGAGGATATGAGTCTTTTACTGAACTACTAAAAGCTCAATCTCTTATCAAAACTTTGGAGGCCTCTCGAAAATCAAGTCGGACACAATTGAAAGGTCTTTTCTTCAAAGTATCTACATTCCTGGGGGCTCTGACAAAAATAACTAAGCGAATGTAGGCATTCCAACTGGAGCACGCTCAGGCCATGACTTCCCTAAGCAAGCACACTGTAGCCATCACAAAGAAAGAGATGAACTGAAGATTGCTCTTGCTACCCAAATAGCCACTGAGGAAGCTCGGTGGAAGGCGCGAGAGCAGGAATTATTAACAAAATTTGGCGACAAGGGAGTTGAGTTGTTCATCCTGGGTTTTAAGGGATCCAACAAGCAGCACACCACACATGGGTATCACCCCTCCAGGTGTAGATACCAACTTTTTAAGCATGGAAGCTGCTATAGATGATTATCTTGACAATCTCTTCGACTTATGAAGCCTCCCTTCTTTGAATTCTAATGAATAACTTTTTCAAAGAACTGATACAAACAAGAAATGTATGAATTACCGAATTTCTTATAAAGTATCTTGCATTTCTCTCTTTTCTTAAATTGTCGAATTGTTACTATCTTAATGACTGTATTTTAACTTCTGAATGGATACCCTCCATTTTTATGCTTAACTAACTCTTGCTAGATACTCTCCTAATGGCAGTCGATTGACACTCTACTGTCATAAGAGTTACTCTAATAAATTCAATAATAATATACTTTCAAGTTATCATTAGTCATTACCCAGGTAGGCGACACTACAACAAAAATGCTAAAAGACTACACCACAAAGACAACGATTTTAGAAGAAATCATCGTGATTTTGATAAAAGATAATGATTTTTAACAAAATCGTTGTCTTTGAGTGTCCATGTAACACAAAAGACAACGGTTTAATACTATTTGTTGTCGTTGAGTGCAGTTTTTTTAATCAACAACACAATTTATAATGGTTTTCCAAAACTGTTGTCTTTAAAAAATTTTATTTTTATCTTAACAATAGTTGAGATAACAATGCAATAAACTGTTGTCAATGAGAAGGTTTTCATAATGTTTGGTACAACAATAAAAAATCGTTGTCGTTGTAATACTAATTACTAATACAACGGTTATAAATCGTTGTCAATGAAATTATAATGGTGTAATTGAATTAGGAGAAGTACAATATAATTCGTTAATAATAATTATTAATTTTAAAATATTTTTAATACAAATAAAAATTATTTTATTTATTATTAATACTATTTTTTTTAAAAAATTATTGGAAATAAGTTTTTTTTAAAAAAATATAAATATATAAGATTACAAAAATAAAATAAAATAATTTAACCAATAATAATTTAAATAAATTTTAATGTATTACAAAATTTAAATCATGGTATTTAAATTATATATAAGGAATAATACGGGGATATATATATATATATATATATATATATATATATATATATATATATATATATATATATATATAAAGGTTAATGTCAAAACCCTTCGTTGCTTTTCCGCCCGATAGCTCCCTTCGGTCGTTTTCCCGAGCTTCCGCCCAATAGCTTCCACCGTTTTCCCTTCGACTCCGATAGCACTTCTGTCATTTCTCCTTCCTACTGCCTTGCATTAGAGAAGGTTGCGGCTTCTCTTTAATTACCTTGCAAATATCAAAGCTTTGGTTGTTTGGGTATCTTTCCATACTACTGTAACCTGAAATATGAATCACAACTTTCATCTGTTTGATCACTGTTCTTGATACCTGTTTTTATCACACATGCAATTTTCATTTGTTATAATAAATTATTGAACAGCTTTAACTTGTTCTTCTATTTAATCGCTGTTCTTGATACCTGTTTTTATCACACATGCAATTTTCATCTCTAACATTTTTTTAGGGGGTTAGAATTGGTGTTGTGGGATCTAAATGATGGTGAATAGTTTCTTTAATGCCATCAAACTCTAGGCTAAAAGGGTAATATTTCTAAATTCTAAGGTTTTAAATTTTGATGGTATTGTTTGTTTGTATAATGTTTTGGTATGGTCTTGTATGTGAGTGGGTTATATTGTGGATTTTATTATCGATGTTGCTTCTTATTGTGTGCTTAGGCTTCTTAGTCAAATCACCTTTCTCAACTACAATGTTTCTCTCTTTCACTGTAGCTATGATTGTTGAGATTGATCCTACATATAAATGGGGAGTGGTCTATAAATTCAGATTGTAGTACTGGAGATCATGGTTTCAGAAAGTGGTCTAGGTTGCCACCTAGGTGTTTTCGGCATGCCTCTACTTCGTCTACAATGCAAACTATTAAGTGTTCAGTTAAAAAATGGGGATAGATGGGCTGCTCATGTGGCCTAGGCAAACATTGGAAGCCTTCCTTGGAGGCAGGTATGGTTAAATCCGTGAAAGGGACAATTTAGTGATTGGGAAAATTCTGTTGGGAATGGTTCTAAGTCTGGATGACCAAACAATACCTGAGGATCCATGGTAGCTAACCCATTAACCTATTGTGCGACTTTGCCTATATTTGAATGATTGTATGCTTTCTTGTTTTGCACTGTGCCACTTGTCTTAATCTTCTAAGAAAGTTCTCAAAAATAACAATTAGAAGACGTTGATTCGAAGTCTGGATGAAAAAAAGTTGTGGCAGACCTAAGTTACCCAAAGTTGAAGTTTGTCTCAACTTCTAAATATGAATTTTAATCTTATTCTTTTGAGCCCGGGAGGTTGCTTGATTTATTTGATTGCTCAGGTTATTTCTAAATTGCTTTGGGAATTGATCACTTATATCTCTGGGATCAAAACTGAGTAACTTGAAGGCAAAAGTATGCATGTTCTCCTAATCTTTAAATCTCATCTTTTTCAATAATGGTTCACTGTCTTTTATGTTTCTTATAAATTAAATTCACGGTCTTTTATGTTTCTTATAAATTAACACTTTGTGTATCAGGTTCATGCGTTTTCTGTGCAGTTAACTGCTCTAGATTTTGTAATTAATAGTTTGTCTACTCTATGACAAAAAATCAAAGCAAACGAGGAGGTACAAACCTTGAAAAGAATAAGACTAAGATTGACGGTGATTTATTAGATGAGAAAAATATTGACTGCACACATGATTCAGCTATCACCCAATCAAACAAAATAACAAGAGGTCCTACACATATGGACAATATTTCAAGGCTAAGGACTAAGGGCATTATACTGAAAGTTGATTTCAATAATCTGGGGCAATCTATTGGGGAAAATGCGGCTAAAATGCAAAGTTCACTTGGCCAGATTGTTCGAGAGAAAGTACCAATAACTTACATTACTTGGAAACATATTCCTAATGACATCAAGGAGTGTGTGTGGGAAGCTGTAAAGGTAAATATAAATGACCATGTTGTTGGTGCAATCGGCTCAGGTCACGATTGACTGGACTCGAATTTAACTCGAGCGATATTTTGATGTTCGACAAAAATATATGACAATGTGATTGTCATGGGAAAGTCCAAGTCTTGAGAACTTGGCATGAGAAGTCCAAGTGGGATACTTGACATTTGGAAAAGTCCAAGTCTTGTGGTCTTGGCATGGAAAGTCCAACATGGGTTGGCAAGGGAAAGTCCAAGCTTGAGTTTTGGTATTTGAGAAGTCTAAGGGGTTTAATATTGACGGCGTAAGGTCCAAGAGCGGAGTCTTGGCAGCATAAGTCCAATGGTTAGCGGTATAAAGTCCAAGCGTGGTCTTGGCAGCGTAAGTTCAATGTGCCTTGGTAGTATAGACCGACTTAGCATGACAATAACCGACGGAAGAACCTGAAGGCTAGCGTATGGATGAACAAGTCATGGATGACTTGGAGGGATCTGATAGACGCGAGGCTGACGGAGGTGGCTAGAAGGCTTAGGTCTAGGTTAAGGGTGGTCTAGCAAGTATGGAGACACCATACTTAGGTTAAAACCTCATGGTTGAGGTTGACAGTCGACTGACATTATGACCGGTTCGACTGCTGTGAGTCGACTAGAGCTCGACTGCCGATTAAGGGATGAAAATGCTCTGGCAGTCGACTGATGGCAGTTGACTGTCATATATGGCAGTCGACTGCTGGTTTAGTCGCGAGCACAAAATATTCCGTAATCGACTGGGCAGTCGGCTACGGGCGCTGACAGTCGACTACCAATATTGGCAGTCGACTGGTGAGAGTCCCGTTGGAACTTTTCCAACGTGGATTAAGCCGTTGTCTCACAGCTACAGTGTTGGCAGTCGACTGGGGCCTTATGGCAGTCGACTGTCAGGCAGAAATCTAGCCCGACGCAGGATATAAAGGCAGCTCGGATCGAGGGTTTTAGCAGCGATTTTTCTTAGGTGAATTGAAGGGGATAGTTGGTGTTTTCCAGTCCTTCAAGACTAGTCCAAGGCAATCAAAGATCAAGCAATCAAAGTGCTCTTGTAAAGTGATTTTTCTTTACTTGCATCGTATTTTATATTTGTAGTAGCTTGTATCTTTTGTATTACTTAGTGTAATCATTGTACGAGGTTTCTCCACCTCCGAATTGTTCCGAGAAGGAGTTATTTGTGATTAGTGGTTGCGTGTGCATCACTAGAGCTCTTTAGAGCTCAATCCGTGGAGTAGGAACTGTTCGGTTCCGAACCACGTTATATTCTTGTGTTCGTGTTTATCTTGTTTCTTGTTATTGTTATTATCTATATTCTGCTGTGCATAACGAGTTTTGTAGAGACGAACACGAACGTATTCCATCAACGTACGAGCACGACGCTATTCACCCCCCCTCTAGCTTTTCAAGGATCCTCAACAAGTGGTATCAGAGCCCGGGGCTCTTCTACGGACTAACTGCCGGGAGCAAAACCCGCTAGAGGGAAGAAGATGGATCTTCAAGAAAGATGGGGCGATGACATAGCGATTCCACCCGCCTTCGACCGTAAAGATTTCGCGTATTGAAAAGGTATGATGGAATATTTTCTAATGTCAAATATAGAAAATTGGTTTGCCGTGATTATATGATTCGATGCTCTGAGAGGAGAGAACAGAGAAATCCTCAAGATGAAGAGGTGGATCGAGGAGCAACGACAAAAATTCAAGACAACCGTTAAGGTAACAAAAATGTTATTTAATTTGATATCTAATGATATTTTGTCTAGACTAGGAAGCTATAGGGATTCCAAAGAGTTGTGGAACAAGTTGGTCAAGTTCTACGACAATTTCGAATCGGTCCAAGAAGACTTGGAAGAGGAGGAGACCAAAGAGGAAGCTTCATCATCCTCACAAGAAAGTGAGGAGTCAACTTCCGAATCCGTGGAAGAGAAGGTGGAAGAATTAGAAGAAACCTCCACCTCTAGGATTGAGGGGGAGGAAGTTATATCACCTTTCATGCCGGATCAAGAGGTAGCTTCAACATCCGGTCAAGATGAAGAAGCTCAATATCCGGCCACCATCGACCTAGGTAACTCAAGCAATTTGGTTTTAAATAAAAAACATATAATTTGCTTTGAGTGTAGGGAAAGTGGGAATTACAAGAGCAAGTGCCCAAAGAAGATCAAGAAGCCTCAACCGACACCAAAGATCAAGGATGTCGGTCCCCCAACAATCAAAAGCAAGGAGCAAATAATTTGCTTCAAATGTCGACAACCGGGACACTACCGGAGTCAATTGTTAAATACTGGAAAATTTAAAATATTAAATTAAATGGCCAAAGAATTAAGGAAATAATCCTGGAAATTTTTCGGGATTTTTAGGAAATTTTAGGAATTTTTGTGGAATTTTTCTGGATTTAAATGGAGCTTGTAAGAGATTTGTACGGGGATAAAATAAATAGACTTTATTTAAAGGGTATTAACCTAAACCGGAAAACCTAATTTCTATTTTTCCTTTCTTTTTCTTCCCCTCGCCGCGAGACCTCCTTCGGCAGTTCCATCCGAGCCTCTTCTTCCCCGCCGCGCTCGACGCCCTCCCTTCTCCGCCATCGCTCTCTTCTCCGTCGACGACGAGGCCGCACCACCCTCCTCACCGCGTCGCCACCCTTGTGAGACGCGCGCAGACTGGTCGCCGACCCACCGCGCGGCGTCGGGCCGCCACGGCCATAGGATCGCCGCCGGTTTCTTCTCGCTTAGACGACGATCGCGGCCCGGCCGCCGAGACGCGATCGTTGGTCGCCGACCACCAGACGTGACGCGGCTCCGGCAGCGTCCATGGCCGTCGACCCTCTCGTCGTCCATCGCTGCCTCCCCGAGCCGGTCGTCGCCATTCGTTGCGCCTAGGTCGCCGTCGCCGGGGGTAACAGCCTCATCGTCACCGTAGCCTTCTCTCGGCTGGCTTGGGCAAGTGGCAGCGGCTAGGGGCAGCAGGGAGGAGAGCGTCGGAGTGAAGGGGGTTGTTTTACGGTTGGCTGTCGCCGGAGCAAGGTGAGGCAGTGTTACCTTTTTGCTTTGGACGAGATTTAGGGATTTTTCCTTTGGTTGAGCTTGATGCGTGTTTGAGCAGTGGACTTCTTCCGGTGAGCAGAACAGAGGAATAGGGCAGCGGTGTTGGGCAGTGGTCTTTTCCGACAAACCGAGCAGAATTGGGGAAGTCCAAGGCAGGTATATCTCGAACTATCTCCTTTTTGTCGTCTGCCGGTTGTTTCGGTTCGGTTGTTTGCAGGCTGTGAGTGAGGGTGATTTGAGGGATGGTTATGGGTCCTATTATTATGTTATTCGGTTAGTTGTAATTGTTCAGTGGAGATTAGATTGTTGGTTGATTTCGGATAGATTTTGATTTGTGGGATGGATCTATGTTGAGTGAGTTGGCTGTGAGGGTTGAGGTGTTCTATTTGGGTGGTTTTGGTCGACTGTGTAAGGGTTGGATAAATTAGTGGAATTGAAAATTGATTTGGGTTAATTGGGTATGTAAGAAACCGATTAAGTATTCGATTTGTCGGCGAATTGCATATTGTGCTTAACAATAATTATGCTGTATGCAGGTTTCGGTCACGAGGCAGGTTCACGGTCGTGACGATTTGATTCTTTTGCGGATATATATTCAGGCGGGTATTTTGACTTATCTTTTAGATATAGTCAAGTTGATATGTTAGTTAGGATAACTTTCAATAATTTTCATGCTTATATGCCTAGTATGTTTTTGTGCATATTGATACATGCATTGGATAGGATATGATTTCTATCTTCCCTGATTTATTTGGATCATTGTTCCTTGGATCATAGATACGCACTTATTGACTGTGCGTATTATTCGGATAGGTATTTTTGGTAGGATTTACATGCTTTAGTATCATGCACCATTTTTGCATGATTGCATGCTGGCTGGACGGGGTTCCATTATTGTTGAGCCCGCAGCCAGTTACATGGCCTGCACACACTGCCACTCATGGGTTAGTGGTACATCAAGAGGGTGTGTGCAGTTGCTCTGTCACAGTTCACCGGTCCACTCACGGGTAGCGATGAGGCGCTGGTAGCGGGCAGGATCCCTCCTCCGTCTATGACAGGAGATGAGAGAGCTTAGCTCCCCACTCTGTTGGGGTAGGAGGATAGGTGTACTCGCGGCATCTCCACTCGATCACTTTCACTCGGGAAGCGATGATGGCGAGTGCTGATTGTCATAGCCCTACCCACTTGGCTTCACCATCGTGTGTGAGGCGGCTGACTGGCGTCAGGGGTGACCATGTCATATGCACGACATGCATTTTTGCACGGATTGCATTTGTATTGTGTTTGCTGCATTATTGTATTGATGCCTTGGATGTTGCATATGATTGCCATGCATACAGGATACAAGTTTGTATAGGGTGATGACTATTATTGTAGGGCACTTGCTCCTATATCAGGGTAGGAGATTCAGGTGAGTACAGTCCTTTTACATTTATTTCTTGCTTACCATATATATGAGACTGTACTGGCATGATTAGTATTGTTAGCTATATCTTGCTATTCATATCGACTAATATCCGCTAAGTTCTTTGAACTTATCCCGTAGTTTTATATTTATTTCAGGATGAAGCTGTCAGGAGAGTCCAGTTGCCAATCCCCCTCGTCGAAATGGATAGGTTTATTGGTCTTATGGTTTTGGATTTTGTATAGAGTATATGTTTAGGTCATGATGTTTTGGTTATGTACTTGTGGAAGTTTGGGAATATTTGTGGTGTCCTTATGGACTATTCAATTATTTGGTTGTATGTTCCTGCTCAGATGGCAGAAGGGGTAAGTCTAGATGTGATAGACTTCATTTATTTACTATGATGGTTGGCCTGAGATCTTATG
Organism: Wurfbainia villosa; assembly: GCA_025175895.1. Taxonomy (NCBI): domain Eukaryota; kingdom Viridiplantae; phylum Streptophyta; class Magnoliopsida; order Zingiberales; family Zingiberaceae; genus Wurfbainia; species Wurfbainia villosa. The sequence goes on from CM045996.1 coordinate 48,195,381, forward strand.
ATCTGCGTGTGTAGATGTGGTATGTTCCGGTCGTGTTGACCGATGTATAGTGGCCGTGTAGGCCTTGTATTAAAAATTGGTATTGTCACCCGTACAAGGGAGGTGCTGTCGGATTTTCGTCTGGCGGAGATCCCTCGGGGCGTGACAATTTATTTGGTATCAGAGCGTAGGTTTCCGAGTTCCTTAGGGTCTTTGGGTTTATGGAGTTCGCCAAGTTTGGCAAGTTAACTGCGGATTTACGATTTTTATGTTTCGGAAATTCGAGGTATTATTGACGAGGTCAATATGGGGGATTTGGCGACGACAGGACATCTCCAGACAGCTAACAGGTAAATAAATTCTAGAAATTTTTCTAGATTTAGTGCATATTTATATTGATTATATTTTGGTTATGCGGTGATATCATGTTTTATCTAGGATTGTTTTAACCTGATATCTGTTGGACTGTTAGATTTTTAGGTTGCTGCTTTATAGATAGCATTTGGTTATAAATTGCTATTACTGCTATACGTAGCTTGTTATCATTGTGATATAAATGATAAGATATTATTGGTAGATGTTTACCTCTTAGGATTTGACTAGTATTAGGATTATTAGACTAGTTGAATAATATGACTAAGATAGATAAATTCGTAGAAGGCATGAGGACATGATTACATTGCTTATATAGTTTAGGGTATATATAGGCATCTGATGTTTTATTTAGTATTACCGTGACTTTGATCTGGCATGATCCTTTAGATATACCCTAATTAATTTCGGCTATTGATTCCCATTAGTAGGACTATGCTGCCGTTTATTAGACAGCTTGTTATATGTTTATATGATTCTGTGTTTTTTTTTGCGATGGACACCCTGATAAAGACTAGTAGAGATAGAATAACTTAGATAAGGTTATTCTGTAGGAGCGGATCTCAGGAATGAAACAACATTAGTGGAACCCTAGGCGTAATGATCCGGATGTGCATATTGGTATATATTTATCCATTTACTATTTCAGTGATATGGTAATCGGACTAGTAGAGTTTGTTGTTGGTGCAACAATGCTCCAAGCATTTATATGTTTTGATGTTTGGCTAATCATCTAAGTTAGACAATATCTTGTGATCTAATTACAAATGTGTTTAAGTGACAGGAAAATCCAAGGATGAAGACTTGGTAAAAGGAAGTCCAAGTATGATCTTGGCAAAGGAAGTCCAAGGGATGGACTTGGCGGCATAAGACCAAGCTTGTAGTCTTGGCAGCATAAAGTCCAGAGTGAACCTTGGCAAAGGAAGATCAAAGTAAAGTCTTGGCAGCATAAGTCCAAGCTTGTAGTCTTGGCGGCGTAAAGTCCAAGCATTTGGCAACCCAAGACATGACGAAACCGAAGGAAGCTCTTGGAAGCAAAGCGCAAAGGATGAACAAGTCGCGGACTCGGAGGGATCCTGAAGGCGCAAGGCTTATTGAGGAGCTAGAAGGTTGAGTCTAGGTCTAGGGTATAAAATCAAGTATGAATTACTCATACTTGATGTCGATGTATCGATCGGCCCGATCGACGTTCGAGTCGGGATGAAACCACGACCATCGACCATTGCCTTGATCGGCCGATCGATCTTGCGATCGATCGATCGCCAAGGGCATCGATCGGTGATCAAGGGAAATATCGCCAGAATCGATCTCCTCACTGATCGCCCCCATCGATCGTGATGGAGGATCGATCGGTGATCACCGCCATTGAAATTGCGCTAATCTCGCGAGATCGCGTTTGGCCGTTAGCCGGCGTGATCGATGGCATGCATCAGTCGACTGATCGACGCCCAACGAGAAAAACATCCCCTCTTCTATAAAAAGGGGCCATGGGGAGCTTGGTGAAGCTAGTGCTCTTGCTCCTAACTATACTCTCGTGCTCACCAAGCCTTCCAAGTGTTTTTAGTGATTTAAATCCTCCTCTTCTCTTGTTCTTGATCATCCATCATTGTAAAGAAGAGGAGAGCATTGTAAGAAAGGTTTCTCCACCTTGGTTCATCCAAAGGAGGTTCTAGTGAAGGTTGATTAGGGCTAATCCACCTTACGGATTGCCGTGGAGTAGGAGCGTCATCTCCGAACCACGTACATCGGGTGTTAGCTTTGTTCTTGCTTTGATTTGTGTTGTTATTTTGTATTGCTTCCACTAACATTGTTGTAGAAAAGAAGAAAGGCTAATCACCCCCCCTCTAGCCATTCCAAGGGTCCTAACAAGTATCAGAGCCCGGATAGCTTGGAAGATCTCACCATCAACCAAGACATCAATGGCTCTTCAAGAGGGATATAGCATCGCCAAGCCACCGCTATTCGATGGGAGTCACTTTGCGTATTGGAAAGGTAGGATGAAGTACTATCTTATGAGTAATATTGAAATTTGGCATAGTGTTGTAGATGGCTTCGAGGAACCGGTGGAACAACATGGACATCCTATTCCAAGCAAGGATTGGACAAGAGAAATAAACAAGAAATTTGAATCAAATGCAAAGGCCGTCCTCACCATCCAATGCGGCGTCACAATGGAGCAACTCAACAAGGTGGGGCCTTTTGAATCCGCCAAGGAGCTATGGGAAAAGCTCATTGAGCTAAATGAAGGTTCCAAGGAATCAAAGAGGGCCAAGAAGGACCTATTGATTGGACAACTTCAAGCCTTCCAAATGAAGATGCATGAAACCGTAAGTCAAATGCATGGAAGGTTCAAGGAAATTGTAAACGGACTCCATATCATAGGTGAGCGAGTTGATAACCGGGATTTGGTAAGGTATATTTTACAAGCATTTCCTAGAAATTCTTTATGGACTTCAATAGTTGATGCCATTAAGGTAACTAGGGATTTATCTCAAATTAAAATTGATGAATTATTTTGTGAGTTTGAATTACATGAGCAAACTAACATGTCCTCTAAGGAAAAGGGTTTAGCTCTATTTGTTGAAAAGAAGGACAAGAAAGAAAAGAAGAAGAAGGAAAGAAAAGAAGCATCATCATCATCCGAGTCGGAGGATGAGTCAAGTAGTGATGGGGACTCATCTAGTGAAATGACAAATTTCGTCAAGAAGCTTTATAGAAAGTCAAGAGAGTTCAAGAATAGAGAAGCAAGGAAGGGGTCTCATTCCTCAAAAGGTAAATTTAATGGTAATTCAAGTTTTAGTAATAATGTGATTTGCCATGCTTGCAATAAGAAGGGGCATATAAAGCCGAATTGCCCGGAGCTAAAGAAGAAAGAGGAAAAGGAAAAGAAAAAGAAGGACAAAAAGGAAAAGAAGAAGAAGGAGGCCATGGTGGCTCAAACCACATGGGACACACCAAGTGTTGAAGACTCTTCATCCGATGATGAGCTTTGCCACATCACACGCCATGTGGCACTCATGGCATTAGAAGATGATTCCGGCACATCAAGTCAAGAAGATTCTTCAAGTGATGAATCGTCATCTAGTGACGATGAGGTAATGAATTCTCCCAAGGTTATGCTTCTTTATAAATCAATTGCTTATCTTAAAGAAGCTCTAGATAAGTCAAAATCTAAGGTTAAGAGTATGAAGGTAGAACTAAAGGCTATTAAAAATGAAAAACCTTCACATGTTGATTCTTGCATGCTTAAGGAAGAAAATGAAAAACTTAAGGATGAGGTTAGTGAATTAAAAGCATGTTTAGAAAAATTTTCAAATGGCTCAAAGTGTCTTGATATGATTCTTAGTAGACAAAGAGCGGTTTATAACAAGGCCGGTTTAGGTTATAAGCCAAAAGAAAAAGAAGTTGCTTATATTTCATTAATAAATAGGAAAGCAACTATTAAGGGTAAGGTTAAGAAAGCTTGGGTACCTAAGAAGTTTTTACTTAATGTTACCGGTCCAAATGTTTGGGTACCAAAAGCTTGTGTTTTTCATGTGATTTAGGTAGGAGAGCGAGGTATGTGGATTGTGGATAGCGGTTGTTCAACACATATGACCGGGGATGTGAGCAAGTTCTCCACAATTAAATATGTGAAGAAGGGAGCGGTGTCTTTTGGGAATAGTGGAAAACTCAAGATATTAGGTAGAGGTACAATTGAGGTATCCCCTAAAATTGTTATTCACAAAGTATTGCTAGTTGAAAACATGAAATTTAATTTATTAAGTGTTAGTCAACTTTGTGATGCAAACTATCATGTCTCTTTTGAATCCTCTAAATGCATGATTAGACACAAGGAATTAAATGATTGTATGTTAGTTGGATATAGGAAATCAAACATCTATTATGTTGATCTTTCATATGCTTCTAACATTTCTACTAAGTGTTTTGTTGCAAAAGAAGAGGAAAGTTGGCTATGGCATAGAAGATTAGGGCATATCAACATGAAAAACATAGCCAAGGTAGCCAAGATGGAGTTGGTCAAAGGGCTACCAAAGATTAAGTATGTCAAGAACAAATTGTGTGATGCATGCCAAGAAGGAAAACAAACAAAGACATCACACAAAGGTAAAACCCTAACCAATACTTCTTTACCATTAGAATTATTGCATCTTGACTTATTTGATTGCCATAGTACTCCATCTTTAAATGGTAATAAATATTGTTTGGTTATAGTAGATGACTTTTCTAGGTATACTTGGGTCTATTTTATGAAACATAAGGATGATACCTTAGAAATAATCATAGGATTTAGTAAAAGGGTTGAAAATGAAAAGAGTCTCAAAATCAACCGGATCCGTAGTGATCATGGTGGTGAATTTGAAAATCTAAAATTTTCACAATTTTGTTTAGAGCAAGGGTACAAGCATGAGTTCTCTTGTCCTAGAACACCCCAACAAAATGGGGTGGTGGAAAGGAGAAATCGTGCCCTACAAGAGGCGGCTAGGACTATGCTTAATGCATATTCTCTACCTAGCTACTTGTGGGTGGAAGCGGTTAATACCGCTTGCTATATCCAAAATAGGGTTCAAATCCATAGGTTTTTAGGAAAAACACCATTTGAATTATGGAATGGGACTATACCCACAATTCATTATTTCAAAGTCTTTGGGTGTAAAGTTTATATTCTAAACACCAAAGATAACTTAGGAAAATTTGAATCAAAAGCGGATGAGGGAATCCTAGTTGGATACTCATCCACAAGTAGAGGGTATAGAGTCTACAATAAAAGAACCAAAGGGATTGAGGAGTCTTCCAATGTTCAATTTGATGAAACTACTAGTACCTACCCTAGAAAGTCCTCCATTGATAAGGATATTAATGACAATAATCAAGACATTACCCAAAAACTTCAAAATTTGACCATTAGGGGTAATGATCAAGGGGGAGGAAGAGGAGACTCTGATGATGAAAGAAGGGTAGAAGATAACAATAATCAAATTGAAACCCCTTCTAGAAACCTAAGAATTCATCAAGATCATCCACTTGACCAAGTAGTAGGAGATCTATCTCAAGGAGTAAGAACTAGGTCATTTCATAGATCTCCTACTAGTCAAGTAGCTCTTATCTCACAAATTGAGCCCAAGTCGATCAATGATGCATTACATGATCCGGATTGGATTTTGGCAATGCAAGATGAATTGGCTCAATTTGAGAGAAGTCAAGTGTGGGAATTAGTGCCTAGACCCAATGATAGCACCATAATTACTACAAGATGGGTTTTTAGGAATAAGCTAGATGATCAAGGAAATATCACTAGAAATAAGGCTAGGTTGGTTGCTAGGGGATTCAATCAAGTTGAGGGGCTTGACTATGATGAGACTTATGCCCCGGTTGCAAGGTTAGAATCTATTAGGATTCTCTTAGGGTATGCTTCCTTCATGGGATTTAAACTTTACCAAATGGATGTTAAATCGGCATTCTTAAATGGTTTTATTAAGGAGGAAGTATATGTAGAGCAACCACCCGGATTTGAGAACATAGATTATCCAAATCATGTATGTAAGCTTAGGAAAGCATTATATGGGTTAAGACAAGCTCCCCGGGCATGGTATGAAAGATTGTCATCCTTCTTAATTTCTAAGGATTTTAGAAGAGGCCAAGTAGATCAAACTTTGTTTATAAAGTCAACGTTAAAAGATATATTCATAGCCCAAGTATATGTTGATGATATCATCTTTGGGTTAACAAATGATGATCTTCTTCAAGACTTTATAAAAAATATGGAAAATGAATTTGAAATGAGTTTGGTTGGAGAGCTTACCTTTTTCCTAGGCTTACAAGTCAAACAAACCAATGAGGGTATTCATATTTATCAAACCAAATATGCAAATGAAATGATCAAGAAATTTGGTTTGGAAAATACCAAAATTGTAACCACTCCTATGACCACTAGCACTAGAATAGATAGTGATCATGAAGGTAAATCAATTGATCTTAAATTGTATAGGAGTATGATTGGTAGCTTACTATACTTAACCGCTAGTAGACCCGACATTTTATTTGCGGTAGGTATGTGTGCAAGATACCAATCTTGTGCCAAAGAGTCACATTTGGTAGCCGTCAAAAGAATATTAAGATATATTAAAGACACCCTAAATGTAGGACTTTGGTATCCTAGGACTAAGTCATTTGAATTGCTTGGTTATACCGATTCCGATTATGCCGGGTGCAAATTGGATAGGAAGAGTACTAGTGGTGGATGTCAATTTCTTGGGTCCTCCCTAGTTAGTTGGAGTAGTAGGAAGCAACATTGTGTTGCTTTATCAACCACCGAAGCCGAATATGTGGCTATGGGTGGTTGTGTAGCTCAATTACTTTGGATGAGACATACTCTTGTGGACTATGAGCTACACTACTCTAACATTAAAGTTTATTGTGATAATGTAAGTACTATCAACTTGACCAAAAATCCGGTACATCACTCTAGGACCAAGCACATTGAAGTGAAACATCACTTCATAAGAGATCATGTGGCAAGAGGGGACATTGAACTTGATTATGTAGAATCTAAGTCCAATCTTGCCGATATTTTCACCAAAGCTCTTCCCGAAAATGAATTTTCATCTTTAAGGAGAGAGCTTGGTATGTGCTTTGTAGAGTAAAATTCTAGGTTTGCATGATCCCATGTTTATATGTTATCTTTATACCTTGATACATCTCACAAAAAGCCTTAAGAAACCTTGATTTTTGTATTGAGACACTTAGAACCATGTGAGATGATAGGGAAGGTGTACTTGGCTCATCATGCTTGTTATGATGCATTACTATGAGCCAATGACACACCTAGAGACATAAATACCTTATGGATCAACCATTGGGAAAGCTTGTATTCAAGTAATGAGTACATAGCTCTAAGAACATGGTTGGAAATTCCAAATCATATATATTTTAAACTATGTTCATTATATTTTGGAAAACAGCTTTCAAGTGAATCACAAAAGTGATACAAAGTTTGAAAATTCTTTAGAACTTTTGTAAATTTCCAAATTTGTATCAATCTTGAAATCTGAAAAACATATATTTTTCAAATTATTTTTCCTTAATAGAGTATGATTTCAGAAATATGTACGCAAAATTTCGTGATTTTTCGAGATTTCTGGAATTTCTACGCATACGAAAATGGTGAAAAGGTGAAATTTCGATTTCGTAGCGATCGGCAGTTCGTGATACCCGATCTGATACTAATAAGCTCCATTTTCTGATATTTGGTGTATTTTGATATCCTAACACTCTAGTATGATAATATTGCGTATAAAGCGAGTTTTAGAATTTGCTTATCTGATGGTTTAGGAGAGTTTCAATAAATTCTATCCTTTTATCCCCAAAACCATTGTTGGTGCAAAGTTAGGATTTAACTTTTGAATTTTAGATTATGCTTTGCTTCAAATGTAATTTACATCCTATCTTGGATTAAGGGGGAGCTTAATTTCAATCTAATATCTTAGTCCAAGATCCAACATTCTTAATTCTTTCATTCCTCTCTTTTTGATGTATGTCAAAGGGGGAGAAGGAATGCTTAAGTTAGATGATTATGTGTGTATCTTTAAAGACCTAACTTAAATGATTGTCAAACATCAAAAAGGGGGAGATTGTTGGTGCAACAATGCTCCAAGCATTTATATGTTTTGATGTTTGGCTAATCATCTAAGTTAGGCAATATCTTGTGATCTAATTACAAATGTGTTTAAGTGACAGGAAAATCCAAGGATGAAGACTTGGTAAAAGGAAGTCCAAGTAGATCTTGGCAAAGGAAGTCCAAGGGATGGACTTGGCGGCATAAGACCAAGCTTGTAGTCTTGGCAGTATAAAGTCCAAAGTGAACCTTGGCAAAGGAAGACCAAAGTAAAGTCTTGGCAGCATAAGTCCAAGCTTGTAGTCTTGGCGGCGTAAAGTCCAAGCATTTGGCAACCCAAGACATGACGAAACCGAAGGAAGCTCTTGGAAACAAAGCGCAAAGGATGAACAAGTCGCGGACTTGGAGGGATCCTGAAGGCGCAAGGCTTATTGAGGAGCTAGAAGGTTGAGTCTAGGTCTAGGGTATAAAATCAAGTATGAATTACTCATACTTGATGAGTATCGATCGATCGATGTATCACCGATCGGTCAGCGTTCAACCGAGTCGGGATGAAACCACGACCATCGATCGACCGCTTGATCGGAAGTCGATCGATCTCGCGATCACCGATCGCCAAGGGCATCGGTCGGTGATCAAGGGAAATATCGCGAATGCACGCAGTCTCACTCAGCCTTGATCACTGATCGATCACCCCATCACGGATCGATGGAGGATCGGTCGGATCGATCACCCGCCGTTGGAACTTGCGGCTACGAATCTCCGCGGAGATCGCGTTTGGCCGTTGGCCGGCGATCGGCGATGGCATGCATCAGTCGACTGATCGACGTCCAACGGGAAAAACAGCCCCTCTTCTATAAAAAGGGGCCATGGGGAGCTTGGTGAAGCTAGTGCTCTTGCTCCTAACTATACTCTCGTGCTCACCAAGCCTTCCAAGTGTTTTTAGTGATTTAAATCCTCCTCTTCTCTTGTTCTTGATCATCCATCATTGTAAAGAAGAGGAGAGCATTGTAAGAAAGGTTTCTTCACCTTGGTTCATCCAAAGGAGGTTCTAGTGAAGGTTGATTAGGGCTAATCCACCTTACGGATTGCCGTGGAGTAGGAGCGTCATCTCCGAACCACGTACATCGGGTGTTAGCTTTGTTCTTGCTTTGATTTGTGTTGTTATTTTGTATTGCTTCCGCTAACATTGTTGTAGAAAAGAAGAAAGGCTAATAACCCCCCCCCCCCCCCCCCCCTCTAGCCATTCCAAGGGTCCTAACATTTGTATGGTAAGGATGCGATTAATCCTTACTATATCTCCCATTCGTGGTTGAGAGAGAGTCTACAGTAGAGTCTCTCTATAGGTAGGTGCTTTGTATATTGTGGTCAATCATGCCCCCCATACATGGTTGAGATAGTCTACTGTAAGGTTATACTCTTGCGTTATTCGTTCAGAGTTGGTGATAATCGGATTCGTATGACGCCTGTAGCTAGATAGCTTTACAGGTTAGGTACCCACGAGATCTGTTCGTGGTAGCATGTTGGAGCATGCATGATTGAACTGGTAGGACGGTATAATTTAGGCTTAATCCTCTTGAAGGGCTTGATAGTAGATTTGTGGTCCTTATTGGCCTAGATAGACGTTTCCTGTTAATTGGGATGAAACCCTATGAGTAATCGTCTCGACGTGGTTATTGGAGGACTTATGATTTTGATCGACCTTGATACCAATCATGTTAGAAGGGTTGGAATGCTAGATTTAATCATCTCGACTTATTTATTTATAAGTTGATGATCTTTACCGAATTTGGTAAACATTTCGTATTAGAGGTGTTGAAACCCTCGCTTGACCGCCTCAATGGGTTTAATTATAGATCGATGATCTTTGTCGACGTCAATGGTCATTTTATATTGGATGTATTGGATAACCCGAGGTTTAACAACCTAGGATAATCGACTGCTCACGCGACCTATTGGTGATAGTATGCTAATGCCTGCAGTCGATAATTAGATATTTATATACAGTCTGTCTATCCACGAGTCTCATTTGTGGTAGCATGTAGTTGCGCGTAGACAATGCTGAGTATATTGATTGTCGACCCACGAGTTACGTTCGCGGTAGCTCATAGATAGTTCCCTTTGTATTACCTCGAGAGCCACGAGGCTTTGTCGTGGTATCTGGAGGTGCACTGCTTGTTGCAGTGGTTGTGTATGTTACAGGTATATTTATTATACTGCTAATCAGGTTAGTTGCAGACTGATATTGATACTCTGAGGGTTGGGTTACACTAGCTTGTTCCCTGTGGCTTCCATTATGTGCATTATGATTATGCACTATTGTATATCCATCCACTGAGTGGTTGTACTTACCTCCTCCTCACTTATCCTCTAGGTTAACTGATGGAGGACGTGTCTTATTGACCTACCTTTGTGTCGCTCAGAGAGTTCCTTGCCGTGCTTGTCTCCCTGCATCGTCGGGATGCCGCTTTATTTACTTTATCGGTATTGCATTTTATTTATGCACTTTGGATTTTATCGCAATTGGATTTGGGGTCATAAAACTATTTTACTTTGATTGATGTATGTTTAGTCGTGCATGTATGCAGTTATTAAAATACTGGTATTTCTATAATTATTTCGAGGTTTTTACCAGATTTGATCCATGGATTTCGGAATATTGTCACTAAGGGGCTCCTCTGTCGTTTGGATGACGGATATGCCCCCAGGACGTGACAATTTTATTGGTTTGCGGTTTTGGTTTATGGGTTTTGTGTTCGAAGATTTTCTTTTCCTTGGATTTTTGGGAGTTCTCGGGTTTTGGGACCAGGCAAGCTAAAGGATATCTCTGAGCTATAGGAAAAGTATTGTCTTTAGTAGTTACTGTACTTTTGTGGCTAGGAAAACTATTGACTTAGTGAAATTGCCCCTACTCGTGGTCGTGGACGAGTTCGACGACGTATTGGTCTTGAAGAATCTAATGATGATTTTAGAGGTACGAATTCTTTAGAGGTGTCGACTGATGTCGAATTAGGAAGCTAGGGATTTGGCCTGATAGTCACCCATTTGAAGGTCAAGGAGTAAACCCTCAGAGAGTATCAGTCCCTACTAATAGTGATTTGGTTATGGATAAGACGTGTATACTTACACTGGTTAAGACGATAAAGGATCGTTTTACCTTATTATAGGAGGTGTTGGATGAGATATTTATTTGTCCCAGTATTTCTTCCAGAGAAGATCCAGAACTCTTTGTTAAAAGAGAGACGGACCTTTGAGGTTATGCATCGATTATCGATGATAGAATGCGGTAGTTGTGGAAGGAAATGAATATCCTTCATTGTGGATAGAGGATCTATTTAGATCAGCTATAGGACACCGGTGTATACTCTAGGATTGATCTATGGCTGGTGGGTTGATATTGTAGTGACATGGTATCATACAATTATCATTGTTGTTGTGATGATTGTTATATCATCAGCCTAGAGTAAAGGGAATGCAGGTGTATAGCGACGACAATTTCATACTGGGTATGAATTGTATGAGCGTTTGATTTTCTTATTATACTTACGGATGACTTAGTCGTCCAGGGATTTGGGAAGTCGTGTATTTTGGACACGATTGGATCAGTTGTGGTCGTTGGAGTTGCGTGGCCAGCCCTTTGTTGATGGTGGTAGTTGGAGTTGCGCACTCGGCCACCGTAGATGGTGATTTTCCGGTATTGATATGGTTATTACCATAGATATGGATAGAATGCTCTAGCGGTACTACATCGCTAACTAATTGAATATGGAAGGTGATGAAATTTACTTGGTCTGGAGCTTGTGAAACTATTTTCAGGGCTTAGACGATGGTTGACTTTTACGCCAGTGTTAATTAATTTTTCTGGTGTGGATGGAAGGGTAGTGTATATGGATGCAACCTTTCGGGGATCGGAGCAATTTCGATGCTATAGAATAGGACGTATCCTAAGCTTACGGCAGTTAAAGAACTGCGAAATCAGTCATATATATGACGTGGACTTAGCAGTGATTAGGTTGTATTGTAGAGGTGAAGAGCAGGAATGCTCATGGGATTTTGGCTAGCTACGGGATAACTACAATAGAGTAGCTGAAACACGAATGGTTGTAACAAGGAAGTCTGGTCGCGATAGCCTCCCATGCACTTATAGAGTGTGTGGTGGAGTGGATTTTGGATGGTAGGTGGACTACCGTCTCTGACTCCGAGGAGGATAATGGTTTCCGGAGTTGCATTGGTTTAAGGAACATATGCTTCAGGAAATTCCGATTCCGGAATGGAAGTGGAAGCATATTATTATGGATTTTGTGGTTAGTTTGCCTAGGACACGTCAAGGCCATGACGCGATTTGGGTAGTCGTAGACCGACTAACTAAATCCGCGCACTTCTTAGCGATTCGGAAGACTAACTCTTTGGATCGTTTGACAGAGTTATATTGTCGGGATATCATGAAATTGCATGGTGTCCTTTGAGCATTATATCAGATAGAGATCCCTGGTTCACGTCTCGGTTTTGGCAGAGTCTGCAGCAGACCTTAGGCATGCAGCTTCGTTTTAGTACTGCATTCCATCCGTAGATAGATGGACAGTCTGAGCGGACCATTTATATACTAGAGGATTTGCTGGGGTCCTGTGTTATGGATTTCGGGGGCAACTGGGAGGACCAGTTGCTAGGACCCATAGAACTCAGTATGAGGCAGGGTTGGTCCGTACTATCAGACAAAGGATGGTCGAGACGCAGGATCATCAGAAGAGTTATGTAGATCGGAGACGGAGACCTCGGGAGTTCTCTATTGGTAATCAGGTATTCTTGCAAGTCTCACCCATGAAAGGGGTGAAGAGATTTGGACTCCGTGGTAAGCTAGCTCCTAGGTACATTGATGTGTTTGAGGTTTTGGAGAGGATCGGAGCAGTCGCTTACCGTCTAGGGCTACCACCATTTTTGGCTAGTATCCATGATGTGTTTCATGTGTCCATATTGAGGAAGTATGTGCAAGACTGCTGCTATCAGATGTGTCAGGTTTCATTCAACCTGATGCTACTTATGCGGAGGTTCCGGTACGAATTTTGGATCACAAGGAACGACAGCTGCGAATCAAGATAGTGCGGCTTGTCAAGGTCGGGTGGAGTCACCTCACAGATGAGGAGACTATTTGGGAGCTTGAGGAAAAGATTCAAGCTCAGTACCCCACTTAGTACTTGATGTGTGGTTTTCCCCAGGTACTTGAGTTGAGCAGTGTGACATTGCTTGTTAGTACTTGAGTAGGAAATTTGGGGACCAAATTTTAAGTGGGGGAGAATGTTAAATACTGGAAAATTTAAAATATTAAATTAAATGGCCAAAGAATTAAGGAAATAATCCTGAAAATTTTTCGGGATTTTTAGGGAATTTTAGGAATTTTTGTGGATTTAAATGGAGCTTGTAAGAGATTTGTACGGGGATAAAATAAATAGACTTTATTTAAAGGGTATTAACCTAAACCGGAAAACCTAATTTCTATTTTTTCCTTTCTTTTTCTTCCCCTCGCCGCGAGACCTCCTTCGGCAGTTCCATCTGAGCCTCTTCTTCCCCGCCGCGCTCGACGCCCTCCCTTCTCCGCCATCGCTCTCTTCTCCGTCGACGACGAGGCCGCGCCACCCTCCTCACCGCGCCGCCGCCCTTATGAGACGCGCGAGACCGGTGATCGCCACCCGGCCGTGCGTCTCGGCCGCCACGCGATCATAGGATCGTCGCCGGTTTCTTCGCGCCAAACGGCACCCCGCCTCCGGCCCTTGACGCGACTGTTGGTCGCCGACCCCGCCTCGCACGCACGCGGCTCCGGCAGCGTCCATGGCCGTCGACCCTCTCGTCGTCCATCGCTGCCTCCCCGAGCCGGTCGTCGCCATTCGTTGCGCCTAGGTCGCCGTCGCCGGGGGTAACAGCCTCATCGTCACCGTAGCCTTCTCTCGGCTGGCTTGGGCAAGTGGCAGCGGCTAGGGGCAGCAGGGAGGAGAGCGTCGGAGTGAAGGGGGTTGTTTTACGGTTGGCTGTCGCCGGAGCAAGGTGAGGCAGTGTTACCTTTTTGCTTTGGACGAGATTTAGGGATTTTTCCTTTGGTTGAGCTTGATGCGTGTTTGAGCAGTGGACTTCTTCCGGTGAGCAGAACAGAGGAATAGGGCAGCGATGTTGGGCAGTGGTCTTTTCCAACAAACCGAGCAAAATTGGGGAAGTCCAAGGCAGGTATATCTCGAACTATCTCCTTTTTGTCGTCTGCCGGTTGTTTCGGTTCGGTTGTTTGCAGATTTGAGGGATGGTTATGGGTCCTATTATTATGTTATTCAGTTAGTTGTAATTGTTCAGTGGAGATTAGATTGTTGGTTGATTTCGGATAGATTTTGATTTGTGGGATGGATCTATGTTGAGTGAGTTGGCTGTGAGGGTTGAGGCGTTCTATTTGGGTGGTTTTGGTCGACTGTGTAAGGGTTGGATAAATTAGTGGAATTGAAAATTGATTTGGGTTAATTGGGTATGTAAGAAACCGATTAAGTATTCGATTTGTCGGCGAATTGCATATTGTGCTTAACAATAATTATGCTGTATGCAGGTTTCGGTCACGAGGCAGGTTCACGGTCGTGACGATTTGATTCTTTTGCGGATATATATTCAGGCGGGTATTTTGACTTATCTTTTAGATATAGTCAAGTTGATATGTTAGTTAGGATAGCTTTCAATAATTTTCATGCTTATATGCCTAGTATGTTTTTGTGCATATTGATACATGCATTGGATAAGATATGATTTCTATCTTCCCTGATTTATTTGGATCATTGTTCCTTGGATCATAGATACGCACTTATTGACTGTGCGTATTATTCGGATAGGTATTTTTGGTAGGATTTACATGCTTTAGTATCATGCACCATTTTTGCATGATTGCATCTTTGGTGAGACGGTTCCATTATTGTTGAGCCCATGACCCGATTACATGGCTCGCATACTGCCACTCATGGGTTAGTGGTACATCAGGAGGGTGTGTGCAGTTGCTCTGTCAGGCTCCGCTGGTCCGCTCATGGGTAGCGATGAGGCAGCGTGGTAGCGGGCAGGGATCCCTCCTCTGGTCTATGACACCGGGAGATGAGAGCTTAGCTCCCCCACTCTGTTTGGGGCAGGAGGATAGGTGTACTCCGACAGCATCCTGTCCACTCGGTCACTCAGGAGCAGTGATGGCAGAGTGCACAGTTGTCATAGCCCTACCCACTCGACTTTACCATCGCGTGTGAGGCGGCTGACTGGCGTCAGGGGTGACCATGTCATATGCACGACATGCATTTTTGCACGGATTGCATTTGTATTGTGTTTGCTGCATTATTGTATTGATGCCTTGGATGTTGCATATGATTGCCATGCATACAGGATACATGTTTGTATAGGGTGATGACTATTATTGTAGGGCACTTGCTCCTATATCGAGTAGGAGATTGAGTGAAATCTGATCCTTTTACATTTATTTCTTGCTTATCATATATATGAGACTGTACTGACATGATTAGTATTGTTAGCTATATCTTGCTATTCATATCGACTAATATCCGCTAAGTTCTTTGAACTTATCCCGTGGTTTTATATTTATTTCAGGATGAAGCTGTCAGGAGAGTCCAGTTGCCAATCCCCCTCGTCGAAATGGATAGGTTTATTGGTCTTATGGTTTTGGATTTTGTATAGAGGATATGTTTAGGTCATGATGTTTTGGTTATGTACTTGTGGAAGTTTGGGAATATTTGTGGTGTCCTTATGGACTATTCAATTATTTGGTTGTATGTTCTTGCTCATATGGCAGAAGGAGTAAGTCTAGATGTGATAGACTTCATTTATTTACTATGATGGTTGGCCTGAGGCCTTATGATCTGCGTGTGTAGATGTCGTATGTTCCGGTCGTGTTGACCGATGTATAGTGGCCGTGTAGGCCTTGTATTAAAAATTGGTATTGTCACCCGTACAGGGGAGGTGCTACTGGATTTTCGTCTGGCGAAGATCCCTCGGGGCGTGACATCAATGCCCGAAGGGGGAGAAGAAGGGGCAAAGAGGAGCATCACAAGTAGGGGGAGCCACTAAGGCTAACCCTAAGGTACATTTTAGTAATGCTCATTCTAAATTAAATATCAAAAAGCATGCTAGGAATTTCAATTCTCTTGTAATTTATCATGAAAAGCATGCTAGGAACAATAAATATTTTTGCCTAGGAGCTAAGAATATTCATTTTAATAATAAGAAGAAATTTGGTACTAATGTCTCTAAAACAAATTTATCTAAAGACAAATCTAGGTCAAATAATTTTAGGCCAATTTTACCTAGGGAGACAATTAGAAAGGTACAAGAGCACCTAGGTTTTAACCCTAAATGGACTAGGCATATGCCTAGGAAGAACCATGCCCAAGGATTAAATTAAAATTCAAAAATTGGGCAATTAGAGGTGGAAAATCAAGCCTTAAGGTCAAAGTTTGAAAAACTTGAAAAGACCCTCAGGTTTATGCAAAATCAAGTTAAGGGGTCAAATGGTCAAAGTCAAGGGTCTAGAGCTCAAAGTCAACACTTAGGGCCTAAGAGACAAAAGTCAACCAATGGCAAGAAAGGTTTGGGTCACAAACCTAAGTCTAAGGTGACTTATCATAATGTTCCATTTGATTATAGAGCACAAACTAGATTTAGGAAGACCAAGGTAAATAGGGAAGTCATCCCTAAGGTTGACCAAAGAATGTGCCTAGTAGCTAGGGTTTTGAAGAAACCTAGGGAAGCCACTAAGAAGGTTACAAGGGAGTCACCCCTAGAATTAACCATGACAAGACCTAAATGACCAAGGCTAACAAGCCTAGAAGGGTCATTAGGAAGGTATTTAGGGAGGTTATCCCTAAGGAATACCTAGTAAACCCTAGGAGCTCAAATATGTTTTGGGTTCCTAAGAGCGTGATCGATTCACGCTAGATGCATTTAGGCTGTGCCAATTTTAAATGAAAGGGTAATTAACCTAGCCATGGTAAAGGTGACACTTTAGGTAATTTTCAAGGCTATGGGTACCTTGGAAATAGATTTGATCTTATGATCTTAAAAGATTTTGGGATGTGTCAATACATTTTTAGAATTATGAAAAATCAATTAAATTGACAAAATTTAGGATTAGAGGTCATAGTGTGCCATTTTGGGTTTTTGGCACACTTGGAAGATTAGTGACAATATGGTAAAATATACTTAATTATATCAAATGACAATTAATATTAAAATTTGGGTATTATTATACCTATATATTTTATTTATCATGCCTTGTTTGTCATATATCATGTCATAACATCATGTTTACTTTTAATTATTTAAAATATCATGATCATGCTTAGGGTTAGGTTAAATGTCATGTGTTTTTAGATTCTATCTTATGTCATGGCATCATGATTATGAGCATGTGTTTATTTATACCATCATTAATGCCATAATCATTCATGCATTAATAAAAATTGATTTAAGGACTATGACATGACTTAAAGTCTCATTTATAAGGGAATCAAGTAGGGTTGCCTTAGAAAAATGCATGAAGCCTTAGATTAGGAGAACAAAATCCACATCTCACATCACATTGACTCTTGTGTGTTTTATACACCCTAGATATATGTGAGATGATAGGATATGAGTTAAGTTCAAGGTGCATAGTTTTTGCATTTAGATGAACTCAAACTCATGTAAAATCATGTAGTGGATCATTGGGAAAGCTTGTGTACAAGTTATGTACATTAAGCCCAAGAAATATGATCCAATATAGGTTTTCAAAATTATTTTAAAATCCATTTAGAAAACCTTGGTGAAGTCTATCTTTTGATAGCAATCACCATTGATGAAGTTGATACAAAGTGAGCTAAAACATTGAAGTTTTTTCTTCACTTTTGAACTTTGTATCAATTTCGATATTTTATGGGTAAAATATTTTTCAAACATTTTTCACCCATTGTATTGCTTATAAGTAATGTACGTATGAATTTTCACGATTTTTTCAAAATACGTAGAATTACTTATGCTTTTTCAAAATTTGATTCTGATAGTTGAAATTTGGGAATTTCAGTTAACGATCATTGTCTTGTTGGCGATCGGTGATCTGGCGATTCAATCGCCATCAGTCGACTGCCAGGTCTGATTTTGGATTAACAAGGGTTGTTTAGCCCGCATTCAGCTATGATAAAGTTCTCTAACCATTCCTAACCTTAGGATATGCTTTGGGAAGTATTAGAAAGGATGAAAATCCATTCGATATAGATTAGGAAATGTGTTAAGGTGATGTATCAAATTTAAGGTGTGGGAAAGTTCTATGTTGAACTTTGAACCTTAATTTTGATGTTTTAGAGTTCCTATTGGCTTAGGGACTTCCCAAGGACATTGTTGGTGCAATGGTCAAGAAGGAGCAAGCCTTTAGGGGGAGTTATCCATTATGGGATGATGGATGTTACTTTTCCTCATGAGGGAAAAAAATGGGATTTTGAGATACTCAATTTGGAAATTGGGAGAGTGTATAGGATTGCCTCTCTTGAGTGATATGAGACTTATCACTAGGAAGATTGTAGGCATCCTAGGTATTTTTGGACCAAGGGGGGATTGTAAGATCTCATTGGGACATGAGACGTTAACCTCCTTGGAGAGAAATAAAAAAGGAGGAGAATATTTATGGGAGAATGTTAGAATTACCAATTTGGGAATTGGTAAAGAGTTTGAGTTAGATGGTCAAACTCAATGGTTTGTTTGGTTTTTGTCAAACATCAAAAAGGGGGAGATTGTTGGTGCAATCGGCCCAGGTCATGATTGACCGGACTCGAGTTTGACTCGAGCGATGTTTTGATGTTTGACAAAAATATATGACAATGTGATTGTCATGGGAAAGTCCAAGTCTTGAGAACTTGGCATGAGAAGTCCAAGTATGGGTCTTGGCAATGGAAAGTCCAAGTGGGACACTTGACATTTGAGAAAGTCCAAATTTTGTGGTCTTGGCATGGAAAGTCCAACATGGGTTGGCAAGGGAAAGTCCAAGCTTGAGTCTTGGCATTTGAGAAGTTCAAGGGGTTTAATATTGGCGGCATAAAGTCCAAGGGTGGAGTCTTGGCAGCATAAGTCCAATGGTTGGCGGCGTAAAGTCTAAGCGTGGTCTTGGCAGTGTAAGTCCAATGTGCCTTGGTGGTATAGACCGACTTAGCATGATAATAGCGTATGGATGAATAAGTTATGGATGACTTGGAGGGATCCGATATGCGCGAGGCTGACGGAGGTGACTAGAAGGCTTAGGTCTAGGCTAAGGGTGGTCTAGCAAGTATGAGGACACCATACTTGGGTTAAAACCTCATGGTTGAGGTTGACAGTCGACTGACATTATGGCTGGTTCGACTGCCGTAAGTCGACTAGAGCTCGACTGTCGATTAAGGGCTGAAAATGCTCTAGCAAATAATCATTTGGGCGATCGATCGCCATGTATAACATGATCAGCGGTTTAGTCGTGAGCAGAATGCTCGTGAGCCGATCGAGCGGCCGGTCGATAGTCAACTGCCAATGTTGGCAGTCGACTGGTGAGAGACCCATTGGAACTTTTCCAACATGGATTGAGCCGTTGTCTCACAGCTACAGTATTGGCAGTCGACTGGGGCCTTATGACAGTTGACTGCCAGGCAGAAATCTTGCCCGATGCAGGATATAAAGGCAGCTCGGATTGAGGGTTTTAGCAATGATTTTCTTGGGCGAATTGAAGGGGATAGTTGGTACTTTTTCAGTCCTTCAAGGCTAGTCTAAGGCAATCAAATATCAAGCAATCAAAGTGCTCTTGTAAAGTGATTTTTCTTTACTTGCATCGTATTTCATACTTGTATTAGCTTGTATCTTTTGTATTACTTAGTGTAATCATTGTATGAGGTTTCTCCACCTCCGGATTGTTCCGAGAAGGAGTTATTTGTGATTAGTGGTTGCGTGTGCATCACTAGAGCTATTTAAAGCTCGATCCATGGAGTAGGAACCGTTTGGTTCTGAACCACGTTATATTCTTGTGGTCGTGTTTGTCTTGTTTCTTGTTATTGCTATTATCTATATTCCGCTGCACATAACAAGTTTTTTAGAGACGAACGCGAATGAATTCCATCAACGTACGAGCACGACACTATTCACCCCTTCTCTAGCGTTCCAAGGATCCCCAACGTATGCTTTTATTCTTCAGATATAAACAAATTACTTTTTTTTTTAAAATTGTTTGTTAACGTTTGATGTGTATCCATTTTTTTATGCATTTGTAGTTGGCGTACAAGGTTGATGCCGATTGGAAAAAGGGATGTTTGAGCTCAACAAATGAAAAGCGGCACCAATGGAAAAGTAGTCTCACGCAAAACTATATTTTTTCCAATCGCAAAACTCCAGAGAAGTTGCATATGTCACCTCCAGGATCAAGTATTCCAGTAGACATATGGAGTAAGTTCGTGATAAGTCATTTGTCCGATAATTTTAAAGTAAGATTTTTAAATATCTTGTCCCAAATTATGAACTCTTAATAGACTACTGTGATTGGTAATGGTTAACATTGTCGTCTTGTTTATTTTTTAAGGAAATAAGTGAGAAACAATAGGAAAGGAGAGCCCAAAACAAATACCTCCATCGAATTTCTCGTAGCTAGGTTGAATGACACACCAACAAACCAATTAGTTTTGATTCCAGTTAACATAGGGTATGTAAAACAGAGGTGGAATGCTCATTTTTACTTTGATAAATACTTGCTTAACTACATGCATTAATATTGTGTATATATATAGTTTCCATTGGATTTTGACTGTCATCAATCTTCACAAAGAGGTTGTTTCTATGTTGGATCCTCTCGGTCAGCGTAATCGTGATGAGACTTGGAATGTTATGAATATGTAAGCTTTATTAGGAAAATGTTGTGAATATTTATTATAATTTTTTCTTATATACTAGATGCACTAAAAGTGCATAATCTCTTATAATTATATGAAAGGCCTTGAAACTGTTCAACACAGAGATTGGCAAGCACGGAAAAAAATAACCTTTATGAGAAATAGTCAAGGTATGTTTTCTAGTAACTAAAATTTTTTGATACTATGGATTTCTTTTGCTCAGAAACCTGTTGTAGTTTGACACTTATTATGGGTTTTTCGTCACATAATACAGTTAGTTGGGTTTAGAAAATATTTTGTATTCTTTGTTAGTTGAAAGTCTACAGCTAGTGCTCTTATGCTTTTAGAAAACCTTCATTCAGGACTATAGTCTTCTCCTTATTTGTATTGTTATTCCAATTAAGTTATTAATTTGATACTATCATTTTTTTCATCACAGGCTCCCCTTCAACCGGATGGAGCCCAATGCAATTATTTCATTTTGCAATATATGAGAGATATAATTGAAGGCATCCATTGACAAAGCTTCCCTACGACCAATAGTAATATTAGACATATATTCAAATTTTCTTATTGAAACCTATTTGTAAAATGATTTGTGCAATTAATTATTACATAGTACTCAAAATGTTCAGTAGTTTACATTTTCATTCATTTATTCACGTGCAATTCGCAAAATCTGTGATAGCTTCAAAGGAAATTGATGAAGTGTGTTCAGAGTGGGTTGAATGCATACAAGATCATATATCTGATGAGTAGAAAATTTAAGTATCTATACATCTTTTGGTTAGATGTGGTAATTTATAAGTGTTTTGGTTATGACATTTAGTGTAGTACTAAACATATGATGTGTAGTTGTTTTGCTACAAGTATTTTTTTATATATGTTTTTAAGGGTGATTATTTAAAATGGTATGACATGAGCTTGTACTTCACATTGCTATAAGTGCGAGTGTATATATATTTTTTACAATTCTTTTTTATTTTGTTGTATGAAGTATATTAAAAACACAACACTGTAAATCGACAACGGTTTATTGTTCTAGTGTGTATTGAGAAATGACAACGGTTAAAAATACAACGGTTACAATAACAATGACAATACAAACGACAACAGTTAACTGTTGTATATGACTCAAAAAATCATTATAAATCCACGCGTTGAGAAATATAGGGTGCTCAAAGACAATAGTTATAATCCGTTGTAGTTTCAGTTGAAATACAACAGTGAAAAACTGTTGTCTATGACTCAAAAAATTCATGATAATCTATGCGTTTAGAAAGATATGCCGCTCAAAGACAACGGTTAAAAATCGTTGTCTTTTCCTTAAATCGACAACGGTTTTCCACCATTGTCTTTGAGCACCTCCCTTTCTCAACGTATCAATTTACCACGAATTTTTTGGATCATAGATAATGATTTTTCACCGTTGTCGTGTTGAATTTTTGTTGTAGTGTGAAATCCACTTCTTCTAGGATACATTGCATCAAAGTCAAATCATGTTTGGCAAGTATTTATCCCCTTTACCGGGGATATAATTAGCCATATCTTTGTCAATGCCTCAGCCATTCCCAACACAAACTCTTTAATTACCCATCTCGTCATTCCATATTTTTGCTCTTTTTCATGAAAATGAATAAATTAATGCCCCCTCTCTTCTACAAATACCTCCTGTGAAACCTTCTACCCTCATACTGCCTCCTCCTTTCGACTCTTCCAATGGCTAACCCCTCCGAACCAGAAGAGATGGCTCTTTCTTCAGAACTCTACACGGAAGACCAACAACATATAGCAGAGCTAGAGAGTATAATAAGAGATTTGAGGAGCCGCCTCCAACACTACAAGAAAAATGGCATATAATGACGATTTTTTTTCGTCGCTAATACACAATATTCACCGCTAAATAAGATTAATAACGATAATATTTGTCGCTAGTATTGTTGCAATAAGCTTGTCGCTAAGAGACTTTAGTGACGAAATATTAACATTTCGTCATTAACATTAACGACGATGAAAAAAATGTCGCAAATAATAATATTTCGTTGCTAAATCTGGAATATTGGAAAGGGGAGAATCACTGATATTGGGGACAAAATATATTCATTTTGTCGCTAATAATTAGTCAATTAGTGAAAGAAAGCAGTCGACTGTCCATTATTTGGCCAGTCATAGAATATTTTTTAGTCGACTGGCTAGTCAACTGATTATTTTGCGACGAAATATATTCATTTTTTCACTAATAATCAACCGACTAGTGGAAGAAAGCAATCGACTGTCCATTATTTGGCCAGCCACAAAATATTTTTCAGTCGACTGGCCAATCGATTAAATATTTTATGACGAACATTTCATAGAATTCGTCGCTAATATCTTATAACAGTCGATTTTTTTATTTGGATAGTTGACTGATACGTAAAATTCTGATACCCATGTATCGAACGTTAGCGACGATATTAAAAATTTTGTCGCTAACCCTAAAAATCCTAATGTCGTGTATCAACGATTAGCGATGAAATGTAACAAAATCATCACTAACCATGCAAATATAGATTTTTAGAATTCCTTTTATTTGTATTCGATATCCTGTAATACAATATCAATTGCAAAATTTATTTCAACAACTAACTTAAGAACATACAACTCAAACAATTTAACAACAATTACATTTAACCACAACTAATCACATAACATAATCGAAATACATAATTAGAAACCAAACTTCAAGTCTAAAACATCCAATTTCACAAATTCTTAGTATCCAAATTCAAAAACATACAAATTCACAATTTCACTAGCTCAAAATAGAAATGTTCACAAACTCTAAGATGGAGGAGGTGGAGCTGAAGATGACTCATGTACCAATGATTGTAATGCTCCAGATGCAAGCCGATTTAGAATTGCTTCAATCATATCTTGTTTTGATCTCATTGATCCCAACTCATCTTGGGTGCTTGCTAATTGAACTAGAGTGTTTACTAGCTTCTCTTACGTCCCTTCTAATCGTTGCTCGGTGGACTCAAGTTTTTCATGCAGTGCTGAGTTAGTTAATCTGGAGGAGGAGATGACATCCGAAGAAGTGGACCTAACTGGTTTTGACCCACTTCCAAGTCCTCTAATATATCCAGAATGAACACCGAGGACTTGATCACAAACTTGATCTGCAATCTGAACTGCATCGATGTCATCTCCGATTTCTTGTGATTGAATGTGTTCATCTCACAGTCTCACCATATCACCCTAAGAATATCAAATATATTATTAATATGTTTAAAAAGAATTATGCAAATTTAAAAATAACTTTACTAAATTATATCAATTATATCTTACGTATGCAACCTCAGCTCTCTCCCCACTCCACCCTTTTGACGAGCTACAATGGGTTATATTAAAGACAGTAATCCGATCTTTTCTCTATGACTGATCGGTCTGAAAAATATTATAATGTGTTAATATTAAAAATAACAAACAATATACTGTAACTATAAAGTTTGTACTTACACCATGCTTGATATCATTCAAATAATACACTTGATTGGTTTGCCAAAATGAATGGGTCATCATCGTACCATGTTTTAGAAGTGCATGCCAATACACAAGAGATTGTTAGTGCAATCAATCCGTGATATGGTTTTGATGTGTGTGACAAAGGGTTTAAGTTAGGATGTTTTGGATTTGATATGTGTGTTGGAGTCTTGCAGGACTTAGTAATTCGCACATGGAGTATTGACGAGTTTCACCTCTCATGACTCGATCCTTGAGTCGGTGAAAGATGACTTTGCGGAAGCCGTGCGCTTGGAGCATCCGAGGGACCGCCGGACGAGGAGATTGGAGTGAAGCCGGAGGAAGTAGACTTCAGGGCGAGACGCGAAGGATGGCGCTGCAGAGTCGTGCGCTTGGCGCATCCGAGGGACGTGGATGGACGAAGATAACTTCTAAGGCGAGGGACTCTAAGGGATGAGAGTGAGTGAATGTAACCCGGGAAGGGGCAGTGCTCTTAGGTGCAGCTTGACCATTTGGCTAAGTGTCGGATGGGATTTCCCGACATCAGTCGACTACCATGTTATGGTAATCGATTACTCTAAGTCAACTGTGACTCAACTAGTGTTCGAGTCTGGTTCAAGTGCCAACAGTCGACTGCGAGACCACTAGTCGACTGATGAAGGCATCAATCGACTGGTCGCAAGTGTTTCGGGCACACAATGGAGTGTCTGCTTCCGGCACTCGACTGATCGGAGCATCAGTCGACTGATCACAAGATCAGTCGACTGATGTGGAAGCCGTTGGATGGAATCCAACGTGGAAAGTAGATGTTATTAGGCAACGACTATAGGACCAGTCGACTGATAGGGACATCAGTCGATTGCTCCTGTGTTAATGGGAAGAAACACTCTTCCTCTTTAAAGAGGAAGGGTGTGGGGCTTTGGGGGCCTAATGCTTATGCTTTAAACTCCTCTCAAAAGTGCCCTAAAGAATTCCCACTATAACGACCTGACCCCTATTGGCGGAATTCGGCGACTCCTATTGGTCGACGACCGTCGCCCCTGTTGGCCCGTCGTTACACACCTGGACTTCCCACCCCTGGAAGTGGGTTTTTGCCTTCCCCAGGATTCGAACTCTAGACCTCCAGGCTAAGTACTAAAGTTTACATGCTCATGAAATGACTCTTTAGTCATTGGCTTAGTAAAAGGATCTGCAAGCATAGCTCGTGTAGGGATATACTCAAGAATCACCTTCTTTTTAGCAACAATATCCCTGATAAAGTTGTATTTTATAGCAATATGCTTGCCCTTGCTGTGATATTTGGGATCCTTGGAAAAAGCTATCGCAGCTTGACTGTCACAATAGACAGTCACTGGACTCCCACTGTTCTCAGCAATCTTCAAATGCTTTAGGAACCTCCTCAACCAGACTGCTTCTTGCACAGCTGCTGAACATGCCACATATTCAGCTTCCATTGTAGATAAGGCCACACAGGTCTGTTTCTTGCTGTTCCAGGAGATGGCGCCACCATTCAACAAGAACGCATAGCCTGATGTTGATTTTCTATCATCCAGGTCCCCAGCCCAATCTGCATCTGAATAGCCCCTAAGGCTCATATCTGATCCTTGATAACAGAGACAATAATCTGTCGTCGCCTTCAGATATCTGAAAATCCTTTTCACTGCCTTCCAGTGTCTCGATCCTGGGTTTGACTGGAACCGGCTGACTAAGCCCACTGCATAGCTGATATCGGGACGAGTACACAACATAGTATACATTAAACTACCTATGGCACTGGCATATGGTTTTTTTATTCATGTCGGCTATTTCAGCTGGAGTCTTGGGACTCATACTTTTGCTCAAAACAGTACCTCTCGCAATAGGTGTCTGTTCACTGTTGCAGTCAGACATGTTGAAATGTTGTAACATCTTAGTTATATAAGACTCTTGTGACAAACCCAAAAGTCATAGGGGTCGCCGAATTCCGCCAATAGGGACCAGGAACTTTTGGACAGAGGTTTTATTCGCCCTAGTGCATCACCCTGGGGTTCTCCGGTTCTCTTCGTGAAGAAGAAAGATGGTTCGATGAGACTGTGCATCGACTACAGGCAGTTGAACGCCGTCACTATCAAGAATAAATATCCCCTGCCACGTATTGAGGACTTGTTTGATCAGCTCAGAGGTACATCAGTCTATTCTAAGATTGATCTGCGGTCCGGATATCATCAATTAAGGGTTAGAGATTCTGACATTCAGAAGACAGCGTTCCGTACCAGATATGGACATTATGAGTTTTTGGTAATGCCATTTGGGCTTACCAATGCTCCAGCGGTATTCATGGATTTGATGAACCGTGAATTTATGGATTTTCTAGATCGGTTCGTTATTATTTTTATAAATGACATTCTGGTCTATTCTCGTTCCGAGGAGGAACACGCGCAGCATCTTCGTCTTGTTCTCGATAGGCTCCGACAGAAGCGGCTATATGCGAAGTTCAATAAATGCACGTTTTGGTTACACTCAGTCGGTTTTCTGGGACATGTGGTTTCGAGTAGAGGTATTTCAGTTGACCCCCAGAAGATCGAGGCTGTCACTAGTTGGGAGCAGCCGAAATCAGTTCAGGAGGTTTGCGATTTCTACTTGGCCTATTATAGACGGTTCGTTGAGGGTTTCTCGAGCATTGCTATGCCATTGACACGCCTCGCCAGGAAGGGCGTGAAGTTCACGTGGACAGAGGCGTGCGAGACTAGTTTTCAGGAGTTGAAGAGGAGATTGGTGTCAACACCGATTCTGGTATTACCATCAGGGGACGACGATTTCGTTCTTTATACAGATGCGTCTCTACAGGGTTTAGGCGCAGTATTGATGCAGCACGGCAGGGTAGTTTCTTATGCTTCTCGCTAGTTGAAGGATCATGAGAAAAACTACCCAGTTCATGATTTAGAGTTTGCCGCTATTATCTATGCCTTGAAGATTTGGAGGCATCATTTATATGGTATTACTTTTGAGATTCTTACTGATCATAAGAGTCTCAAATATTTGTTTATACAGAAGGAACTCAATCTCGGACAGAGGAGATGGATGGAGTTCCTGAAGGATTATGACTGTACCATCAGCTACCACCCAGGGAAAGCCAATGTGGTTGCTGACGCACTTAGCCGGAAGTCCCGAGGGACTTTAGCTTCCTTCCGAGTTTTGGTCACGGATTTGATTCAGGGTTTCTCTGAGTTGAGTCTTGAGGAGCAGGACCAAGCGAGCAGGCGTTACGTTACCATGGTTGCTCAGTCGTCTATCCGGACGAGAGTCCGGGAGGCTCAGGCCAGTGATCAACATTTACAGTTCATTGGTAGTCAGATCACTTCTGGACAGCAGACTGAGTTCACCCGAGATGAGGAGGGTATTATATATTTCCGAGGCAGATTATGTGTACCTCAGCCTCACCCGGTTATGGAGGAGTTACTACAGGAGGCTCATCGCTCTCGATTTGCGATCCACCCAGGCGGAACCCACATGTATCGAGATTTAAAGTGTTTGTATTGGTGGAACGGTATGAAGAAAGACATCGCGGATTTTGTAGCTAGATGTCTGATTTGTCAGCAGGTTAAGGCTGAGCACCAGAGACCAGCTGGATTACTTCAGAGGATTCCTATTCCTGAGTGGAAGTGGGATCATATTACTATGGATTTTGTGATGGGTTTGCCTAGGACACGTCAAGGCCATGACGCGATTTGGGTAGTCGTAGACCGACTAACCAAATCCGCGAACTTCTTATCGATTCGGAAGACCGACTCTCTGGATCGTTTGGCATAGCTATATTGTCGGGAGATCATCAGATTGCATGGTGTTCCTTTGAGCATTATATCAGATAGAGATCCCCGTTTCACGTCTAGGTTCTGGCAGAGTCTGCAGCAGGCTTTAGGCACACAGCTTCGGTTTAGTACTACATTCCATCCGCAGACAGATGGACAGTCTGAGCGGACCATTCAAACACTAGAGGATTTGCTGAGGTCCTGTGTTATAGATTTCGGAGGCAACTGGGAGGATCATTTGCCGTTAGTGGAATTCGCCTACAATAACAGTTATCATTCGGCTATCCAAATGGCCCCGTATGAGGCATTGTATGGTAGGCAGTGTCGTACACCCACCCTCTGGGAGGAGGTTGGGGAGGCCCAGTTGCTAGGACCCCAGAGAGGTCAGCATGAGGCAGAGTTGGTCCGTACTATCAGACGTAGGATGGCAGAGGCGCAGGATCGTCAGAAGAGTTATGCAGATCGTAGACTGAGACCTTTGGAGTTCTCTATTGGTGATCATGTATTCCTGCGAGTTTCACCCACGAAAGGGGTGAAGAGGTTGTTAGGACCCTTGGAACGGCTAGAGGGGGGGTGAATAGCGTTGACCGTACGTCGATGGAATTCTTTCGCGTTCGTGTCTACAATTTCGTTAGCGCAGCGGAATATAGATATAATACAATAACGAAATAGACAATTACACACGAACACGAGTATGTAACGTGGTTCGGAACCGCACGGTTCCTACTCCACGGATCGGGCTCAAACGAGCCCTAGCGATGCCACAAGCACACCACTATGTAATAACTCCTCGGAACAATCCGGAGGTGGAGAAACCTCGTACAATGTATACAACAGTAATACAAGATGAATACAAGCAATATAATAAAATACAAAGCAATACAAGTAAAGAAAACACTTTACAAATGCTCTTTGAATGCTTGATCACTTGGTTGCTTGATATCAACTTGGAGACCCTGATTTGCAACAACAAATCACCCCAAATCGCCTCAAAGAAACCTTGGTTTTTCCTCCATCACGAGCTCCATATATAGCTTCAACATGTGCTGGAAAAAGTCGATCACGATCGATCGGACCATCACGATCGATGCCATCTTGTCGTGAGACAACGGCTAGATCCACGCTGATAAGTCCAACGGATATCATCATCACGACCGATCAGACCATCACGATCGATGGAGTCCTCACTGACCACCGAGTCTCGACTCCATTCCGCGGGTCGATTTTCGAGCACCACGACCGATCACACGACTCCGATCGCTGAGCCATCACCGACCGCCTAACCTGGCAATGATCGCTAGGCCATAACCCGCAATAAACCCTAGTTGATTTCGGTCCATGACCGCCACATGGCACCAATGACCGGCACACCTCAAACATGAAGTTTTAACCCAAGTATGGTTCCCCCATACTTGCTAGACCACCCTTAGCCTAGACCTAAGCCTTCTAGCCACCTCCATCAACCTCACGCCTCTCGGATCCCTCCAAGTCATCCATGACTTGTTCATCCATCGCGCTAGCCTTCAGGTGCTTCCGTCGGCTATGTCATGCTAACGGTGTCTACACCGCCAAGGCACTTTGGACTTACGCCGCCAACCATTGGACTTATGCTGCCAAGACTCCAGCTTGGACTTTACGCCGTCAATATCAAACCCTTGGACTTCTCAAATGCTAAGACTCAAGCTTGGACTTTCCCTTGCCAACCCATGTTGGACTTCTCATGCCAAGACCATGCTTGGACTTTCCCTTACCAACCCATGTTGGACTTCTCATGCCAAGACCATACTTGGACTTTACCTTGCCAAGACCCATGCTTGGACTTTTCCAAATGCCAAGTGCCCCACTTGGACTTTCCATGCCAAGTACCCATGACTTGGACTTTCCCATGACAATTACATTGTCATATGTTTTTGTCGAAACATCAAAACATCACTCGAGTCAAACTCGAGTCCTGGTCAATCGTGACCTGGGCCGATTGCACCAACAATCTCCCCCTTTTTGATGTTTGACAAAAACCAAACAAATGATTGAGTTAGAACACTAACTCAAATCCTTTACCAATTTTCCCAAATTGGTAATCTTAAACATTCTCCCCCTTTTTGACTAACATCAAAAAGGTTTTCTCTTCAAGGAGGTCAATGTCTCATGTCTCAATGAGATCTTACAATCTCCCCCTTGGTCCAAAAATACCTAGATGCCTACCATCTTCTTAGTGATAAGTCTCATATCACTCAAGAGAGGCAATCCTATACACTCTCCCAATTTCCAAATTGGGTTTCTAAAAATCCATTAATTTCCCAATTGATGTCATATTCTCCCAATAACTTCTCCTCTTCAAGGAGAAAAACACATCCATCATCCCAAGATGGATACCTCCCCCTAAAGGCTTGCTCCCCCTTGACCATTGCACCAACAATGTCCTTGGGAAGTCCCTAAGCCAATAGGAACTCTAAACCATCAAATTTAAGGTTATAAATTCAACATTGAAATTTCCAACGCCTTAACATTGATACAAACCCTAAACAACTCTCCTAATCCATATCCAATGGATTTTCACCCTTTATAATGTTTCCCAAAGCATATCCTAGGGTTAGGAGTGGTTAGGGACCTTTACCATGGCTGAACATGGGCTAACCAAACTTAGTTTTCCCGAAATCAGTCTTGACAGTCGACTACCATCAACTACCGATGATCCACACTCATCATCGCCACTCAGTAGTGATCGATAATCAAATTTCAATTTGCTTATCAGAATCGAGTTTTGGAAATTCATAAATAATTATACGTATATCGAAAAATCACGAAATTTGATACGTATAATACCTATGACCAATACAATGGGTGAAAAATGTTTGAAAAATATTTTACCCATAAAATAAGGAGTTTGATACAAAACTCAAAACCATTGAAATTTTCAATGTTTTGGCCCTATCTTGTATAAACTCTATCAATGATGATTGCTATCAAAAGATAAACTTCATCAAGGTTTTTCAAAATGATTTTAACACATTTTTAAAACCTTATTTTGGATCATATTCCTTGGGCTCTATGTATATGACTTGTACACAAGCTTTCCCAATGATCCACAAATAAAATTAGATGAGTTTTAGTTCATCTGGATGCAAACACTATGCACCTTGAACTTAACTCATATCCTAGCATCTCACATGTATCTAGGGTGTATAAATACACATACATGTCAATTGGATGTGAGACGTGGGTTTTGGTTCATTTAATCTAGGGTTTCATGCATTTTTCTAAGGCAACCCTCCTTGATTCCCTTATAAATGGGACTCCAAGTCATACCATAGTCCTTAAATCAATTTTAATCAAAATATCTTAAATGCATGAGTGATTATGACATTAGAGATGATATAGATAAACACATGCTCATAATCATGATGTCATGGCATAATATGAAATCTAAAAACACATGACATTTAATTCTTAATCCTAAACATGTACATGACATATAGAATGATTAAAAATAAGCATGATGTCATGGCATGTTATATGGCAAACAAAACATGGCATATAAAATATATAGATATGGTAATACCTAAATTTTAATATTAATTGTCATTTGATATGGTTAGATATATTTTGCCATATTATCATTAATCTCCCTAGTGTGCCAACAACCCAAAATGGCACACTAACACTCTAAACCCTAATTGTACCAATTTGATCATTTTATCAAACTTCATAACTAATATTGACACACCCTAAAATCTTTTAGGATGATAATTCAAATCTATTTCCAAGATATCCATAACCTTGAAAATAACCTAAAGTGCCACCTTTGCCATGGTTGAGTTAACTACCCATCCATTTAAGGTTGGCACACCCTAACCCATCTAGCGTGAATCAATCACGCTCTTAGGAACCCAAAACTGATTTGAGCTCCTAGGGTTAATTAGGTACTCCTTAGGGATAACCTCCCTAGATACCTTCCTAATGACCCTTCTAGGCTTAGAAGCCTTGATCATTTTGGTTTTGCCATGGTTAACTCTAGGGGTGACTCCCCTTGTAACCTTCTTAGTGGCTTCCCTAGGTTTCCTAGAAACCCTAGCCACTAGGCACACACCATGGTCAACTCTAGGGATGACTTTCCTATTGACCTTGGTCTTCCTAGACCTAGTTAGTATTCCATAGTCAAGTGGAACACAATGATAAGCCACCTTAGGCTTAGGTTTGTGACCCAAATTTTTCTTGCCCTTGGTTAACTTTTGACTTTTAGATCCTAGATGTTGACTTTGACTTCTTGACCCAGGAATTTGACCATTAGACCCTTTAGATTGATTTTGTATCTTATTTAGGGTCTTTTTAAGTTTCTCAAGTCTTGACCTCAAGGCTTGGTTCTCTAATTCTAATTGCCCAATTTTAGAATTTTGATTTAGACCATGGGTATGGTTCTTCCTAGGCATATGCCTAGTCCATTTAGGGTTAAGGCCTAGATGTTCTCCTATTTTCCTAATTGATTCTCTAGGTAAGATATTTTTAGGGACATTAGTCCCAAACTTCTCCTTATTCCTAAGGTGAACCTTCTTAGCTCCTAAACAAATATGTTTGTTATTTCTAGCATGCTCTTTATGATAAATAGCAAGAGAATTGAAACCCTTAGCATGCTTTTGCCTATTAACTAAAAAGGATGCATTATTAAAATATACCTTAGGGTTAGCTTTGGAAGCTCCCCCTACATGTGTAGCTCCCTCTTGGGTCTTCTTCTTCCCCCTAGGACATTGATTCCTATAATGTCCTTTTGCATTGCATTTGAAGCATATGATGTGCTCCTTGCTCTTGATACTTGGGGAACCAACGTCCATTGACTTTCGTTGACTTTTAGGCGCCGGAGGAGCTTTCTTGACTTTCATTGGGCACTTACTCTTATAATGCCCAAATTTCCTACACTCAAAACACATAATGTTATTTTTATTTTGAATTGAGGTGTTTGAGTTACCGATGATGGTGGAGACCGGAATTGGACTTTGGGCTTCTTCATCTTGACCGGATGTCGAAGCTTCTTCTTCTCGATGTTCCGGTATGAAGGTTCTCTCCTCCCCCTCAATCCTTGAGGTGGATGCTTCTTCCACTTTCTCCACCTCTTCCGATCCGGAAGTTGACTCCTCACTTTCTTGTGAGGATGATGATGATTCTTCTTCGGTCTCCTCCTCTTCCAAGTCTTCTTGGACCGATTCGGAATTGTCGTGGAACTTGATCAACTTATTCCACAACTCCTTGGCATCCCTATAGCTTCCTAATCTGGACAAAATATCGTTAGGCATCAAATCAATCAACATTTTTGTTACCTTAACGGTTGTCTTGAATTTTTCCCGTTGCTCCTCGGTCCATCTCTTCATCTTGAGGATTTCGCCGTTTTCTCCTCTCGGAGCATCAAAACCTATAGTCATGGCAAACCAATTTTCTATATTCGTCATTAGAAAATATTCCATCCTACCTTTCCAATACGCAAAATGTTCGCGGTTGAAGGAAGGTGGGATGTTGACGTCGTCACCCAATCTTTCCTCAAATTCCATATTCTTCCCTCTAGCTTCTTGACTCCGGGTTGTTAATTCGTAGAAGAGCCCCGGGCTCTGATACCACTTGTTAGGACCCTTGGAACGGCTAGAGGGGGGGGGGTGAATAGCGTTGACCGTACGTCGATGGAATTCTTTCGCGTTCGTGTCTACAATTTCGTTAGCACAGCGGAATATAGATATAATACAATAACGAAATAGACAATTACACACGAACACGAGTATGTAACGTGGTTCGGAACCACACGGTTCCTACTCCACGGATCGGGCTCAAACGAGCCCTAGCGATGCCACAAGCACACCACTATGTAATAACTCCTTCTCGGAACAATCCGGAGGTGGAGAAACCTCGTACAATGTATACAACAATAATACAAGATGAATACAAGCAATATAATAAAATACAAAGCAATACAAGTAAAGAAAACACTTTACAAATGCTCTTTGAATGCTTGATCACTTGGTTGCTTGATATCAACTTGGAGACCCTGATTTGCAACAGCAAATCGCCTCAAAGAAACCTTGGTTTTTCCTCCATCACGAGCTCCATATATAGCTTCAACCTGTGCTGGAAAAAGTCGATCAGTCGACTGATCGGGACCATCAGTCGACTGATGCCACTGTTGTCGTGAGACAACGGCTAGATCCACGTTGGATAAGTCCAACGGATCCATCATCAGTCGATTGATTGTGACCATCAGTCGACTGATGGAGTCCTCACTCGACCAGTCGAGTCTCGACTCCATTTTGTGGCCGATTTCTTGAGCACCACGATCGATTACGATCGATCGCTGAGCCATCACCGATCGCCTAACTCGCTGATCGCTAGGCCATAACCCGCAGTTAAACCCTAGTTGACTCGGTCCAATGATCGCCACATGGCACCCGACCGCACACCTCAAACATGAGGTTTTAACCCAAGTATGGTTCCCCCATACTTGCTAGACCACCCTTAGCCTAGACCTAAGCCTTCTAGCCACCTCCATCAGCCTCACGCCTCTCGGATCCCTCCAAGTCATCCATGACTTGTTCATCCATCGCGCTAGCCTTCAGGTGCTTCCGTCGGCTATGTTATGCTAACGGTGTCTACACCGCCAAGGCACTTTGGACTTATGCTGCCAAGACTCCAGCTTGGACTTTACGCCGCCAACCATTGGACTTATGCTGCCAAGACTCCAGCTTGGACTTTACGCCGCCAATATCAAACCCTTGGACTTCTCAAATGCTAAGACTCAAGCTTGGACTTTCCCTTGCCAACCCATGTTGGACTTCTCATGCCAAAACCATGCTTGGACTTTCCCTTGCCAACCCATGTTGGACTTCTCATGCCAAGACCATACTTGGACTTTACCTTGCCAAGACCCATGCTTGGACTTTTCCAAATGCCAAGTGTCCCACTTGGACTTTCCATGCCAAGTACCCATGACTTGGACTTTCCCATGACAATTACATTGTCATATGTTTTTGTCAAAACATCAAAACATCACTCGAGTCAAACTCGAGTCCTGGTCAATCGTGACCTGGGCCGATTGCACCAACAGAGGTTTGGACTCCGTGGTAAGCTAGCTCCTAGATATATCGGTCCATTTGAGATTTTGGAGAGGATCGGAGCAGTTTCTTATCGTCTAGCGCTACCACCATCTTTGACGAGTATTCACGATGTATTCCATGTGTCTATGCTGAGGAAGTATGTGCCAGATTCTACACATATTCTGTCAGATGTATCAGGTTCCATTCAACCTGATGCTACTTACGCAGAGATTCCGGTACGGATTTTGGATTACAAGGAACGACAGTTGCGGAACAAGGTTGTGCGACTTGTCAAGGTCGGGTGGAGTCATCACACCGACGAGGAGGCGACTTGGGAGCTCGAAGAAAAGATCAGAGCTCAATACCCCCACTTGTTTACTTAAGGTACGTGAGGTATATTTTGATCGGTGGTATTTCTTACTCGTTGCATATCTGAGTAGGAAATTTGGGGACCAAATTTTTATTAGTGAGGAGAATGTTAAATCTTGGAAAATTTAAAATGTAAAATTAATGGCCAAAGAATTAAGATACGGAAAACCTAATTTCTACTTCTTCCTCATTCTCTCTTTGCCGCCGATTCCGATGCCTTTCTGCCGTCGCCTCTTCCCTTCACCGTCACTCTCGCCGGACGGCATTGCCGACAGCGTCCCTCCTTCTCTTCCTTCTAAGCAGGCCCTTCTTCCTCGCGTCCGCGGCGAATCTGTGCAGACGATCGTCCGTCGCAAGCCGCTTAAGCCTTTCGGTGTCCCCGGGCCTTGCATCGACCTACCGCCCGTCGTCGGTTCTTCTACGCTAGGCGGGCGGTTGTTCTCGTGCTGCACATAGAATACCACGCGAGGAGCTTCAATTGGTGTAGCTTGTTTTCTTTTTACGCCGTTTGTTTGATGGAGTGCGGTTTAGGTGAAGGCAGTGGATTTGGGGGTTGTTAGGTGAAGGCGGTGAGATTTTAATTGGGAGGTTACTGTTGAGGAAAGTCGTTTGGGGGGTTATTGACCACGTAGTGAGCTGTGAGTTAGGGATATTGGTTGTCGGAATTCTAGAGGCTTGATTAGATGCGTCGATTTGGTTGATTAGATTATTTTGGTTGATCGATATGATATTTGGAGGATTAGGAATTAATTGGGTTATGAAGGAAATCGATTAATTATTTGATTTGTCGTTGAATTGCTTTTTGTGCTTAACTAAGGTTATGCTATATGGAGTTTGATCCGAGCGAGTCCGATCGTGGCGATTGGTTCTTATTCTTGATATATATATATTGGTATTTTGACTTATCTTAGATAGTCAGTTAGGATATGCTAGTTAGGACAATAAGTTTTCATGTTTATATGCCTAGTATGCTTTTGGTGCCTACTAGATACATGCATGTGATAGGATATGCTTATATTTCCCTGTTTGATTTGGATCATAGTATATGGATTAGGGATATGTACATATTATTCGGATTGGTGTTTGTAGGATTTACATGCTTTCATGCACCATTTTGCATGATTGCATCTTTGGTGACGACGGTTCCAAGCCCGCAGCCTAGTTACATGGCCTCGCACACACCGCCACTCATGCGGTTAGTGGTACATCAGGGTGTGTGCAGCTGTTCGTCAGTCTACCGGTCCGCCTCATGGGTAGCGATGAGGCAGCTGGTAGCGCGGCAGGATCCTCCTCCGCCTATGACACCGGAGATGAGAGCTTAGCTCCCACTATGTTTGGGGCAGGAGGATAGGTGTACTCCGACAAAGATCCTCGCCCACTCTGGCCACTCAGAGCAAAGTGATGGCAGAGTGCTTGTCATAGCTCTACCCACTTGGCTCACCATCGTAGGAGGCTACCGATCAAGGCCAGGGTGACCATGTCATCGCACGACATGCACTTTGCACGGATTGCATTTGTATTGTGTTTGTTGCATTTTTATTGATGCCTTGGATGTGCATATGATTGTCATGCATACAGGATACATGTTTATATATGGTCAGGACTTTATTACTTCTAGTCAGGCACATGCTCCTATATCAGGGTAGGAGATTCAGGTAAGTACAGTCCTTTTGTATTTCTTGCTTGCATACCCTATTTATGTGAGACTGTACTGGCATGATATTTTTATTGTTAGCTATACCTTACTTTGCATATCTACTATACCCGCAGAGTTCTTTGAACTCACCCCGTTGATTTATATCTATTTCAGGATGAAGTTTGTCAGAGAGTGCAAATGCTGATTCTACTCGTAATGTTTTATTTGGGATTTTTGTTTTATGGTATCTGGATTTTGATTAGAGAACATGTATAGGATTGGAGATTGATGTTGGTATTCGTGGATTTTTGGTGTCCTTATGGACCTTATTCGGATTTTGGTTTGATTGGATTTTGTTAAGTATTCCTGCCCAGATGGCAGAAGGGGTAAGTCTATTTATTTTAGACTGTTTATCATTTATTTTGGTTGATGGCCTGAGGCCAAATTATATAACCGCGTGTGAGTTTGGATTCCGATCGTGTTGACCGATGTATAGCGGTCGTGTAGGCCTTGTATGTAAATTTGGATTGTCACCCGTACAGGGAAGATGCTGTCGGATTTTCGTCTGGCGGGGTCTCCTTCGGGGCGTGACAATTTATTTGGATCACTTGGTTACCAGGATTTTTTTAATGTAATGACCCGACCCCTATTGGCAGAATTCGGCGACCCCTATTGGTCGACGACCGTGGCCCCTGTTGGCCCGTCGTTACTCACCTGGTCTTCCCACCCCTGGAAGTGGGTTTTTGCCTTCCCCAGGATTCGAACTCTAGACCTTCAGGCTAAGTACTAAAGTTTATGAATCCTGGTAACCATTTATGAATCCTGGTAACCAAGTGATCACTTGGTTACCAGGATTCATAAACTTTAATTAGCTCGAGAGCAGAGTTCGAATCTCGGGAAGGCAAAAACTTTTCAGGGTGGAAGACAGTGAGTAACGACGGCAGGCTGGCGCCGTCGTCACAGGTCGCCAATCCGCCAATGGGCCGGCCGCTACAATAAAGGCACCTTTTTAATGTAACGACCCGACCCCTATTAGCGAAATTCGGCGACCCCTATTGGTCGACGACCGTCGCCCCTATTGGCCCGTCGTTACTCACCTGGTCTTCCCACCCCTGGAAGTGGGTTTTTGCCTTCCCCAGGATTCGAACTCTAGACCTCCAGGCTAAGTACTAAAGTTTATGAATCCTGGTAACCAAGTGATCTAGATGATACAAAATCATATATCTGTGAAGTTGCATGTGAATTCCTCCAATTCACAGCCAACTTCACAGATAAATAGGGGCCGAGTTTAAACCTGGCTCTGATACCAAATAAATTGTCACGCCCCGAAGGAGACCCCGCCAGACGAAAATCCGGCAGCATCTTCCCTGTACGGGTGACAATCCAAATTTACATACAAGACCTACACGACCGCTATACATCGGTTAACACGACCGGAATCTAAACTCACACGCAGTTATATAATTTGGCCTCAGGCCATCAACCAAAATAAATGATAAACAGTCTAAAATAAATAGACTTACCCCTTCTGCCATCTGGGCAGGAATACTTAACAAAATCCAATCAAACCAAAATCCGAATAAGGTCCATAAGGACACCAAAAATCCACGAATACCAACATCAATCTCCAATCCTATACATGTCCTCTAATCAAAATCTAGATACCATAAAACAAAAATCCCAAAACAGACATTTACGACGAGTGGGGTCCGGCAGCTGCACTCTCCTGACAGCTTCATCCTGAAATAGATATAAATCAACGGGGTGAGTTCAAAGAACTCTGCGGGTATAGTAGATATGCAAAGTAAGGTATAGCTAACAATAAAAATATCATGCCAGTACAGTCTCACATAAATAGGGTATGCAAGCAAGAAATACAAAAGGACTGTACTTACCTGAATCTCTTACCCTGATATAGGAGCATGTGCCTGACTAGAAGTAATAAAGTCCTGACCATATATAAACATGTATCCTGTATGCATGACAATCATATGCACATCCAAGGCATCAATAAAAATGCAGCAAACACAATACAAATGCAATCCGTGCAAAGTTCATGTCGTGCCAATGACATGGTCACCCCTGACGCCAGTCAGCCGCCTCACACGCGATGGTGAAGCCGAGTGGGTAGAGCTATGACAACTGTGCACTCTGCCATCACTGCTCCTGAGTGACCGAGTGGACAGGATGCTGTCGGAGTACACCTATCCTCCTGCCCCAAACAGAGTGGGGGAGCTAAGCTCTCATCTCCCGGTGTCATAGACCAGAGGAGGGATCCCTGCCCGCTACCACGCTGCCTCATCGCTACCCATGAGCGGACCAGCAGAGCCTGACAGAGGAACTGCACACACCCTCCTGATGTACCACTAACCCATGAGTGGCAGTGTGTGCAGGTCATGTAACTAGCTGCGGGCTCAACAATAATGGAACCCCGTCCAGTCAGCATGCAATCATGCAAAAATGGTGCATGATACTAAAGCATGTAAATCCTACTCAAAACACCTATCCGAATAATATGTACATATCCCTAATCCATGTACTATGATCCAAATCAAACAGGGAAATATAATCATATCCTATCACATGCATGTATCTAGTAGGCACCAAAAGCATACTAGGCATATAAATATGAAAAATTATTGTAAACTATCCTAACTAGCATATCAACAATGACTATCTAAAAGATAAGTCAAAATACCCGCCTGAATATATATCCGCAAGAATAAGAACCAAATCACACGATGGGGACTCGCCTCGGATCAAAACTCGATATAACATAACCTTAGTTAAGCACAAAAAGCAATTCAATGACAAATCGAATAATTAATCGATTTCCTTCATAACCCAATTAATTCCTAATCCTCCAAATATCATACCGATCAACCGAATAACTCCGGAATTAACCCAAATCGACCAATCAAGCTCACCCGCCCTGGGAATTCCACCGACAGCCAATATCCCTAACTCACAGCTCACTACGTGGTCAAGAACCCCACAAACGACTTTCCTCAATAGTAACCTCCCAATTAAAACCTCACGCCTCTCGTTAACAACCCCAAATCCACAAATGCCTCTTCACCTAAACCGCACCCATTGAAACAAACGAGTAAAAGAAAAACAAGCTATACTGTAAATTTGAAGCTCCTCGGTATTCTCCTCGGTGCGCAGACTGCCGAGAACAACCGGCGCTGCCTAGGGCGAGAGAACCGACGACGCAGGCGTGGGCGGTGGAGGTCACAAGACGCACCGGGAGTCGCGACCTGGGCACCGGGAAAGGCGAACGGTGGTCGGTGCTTGCGACGGGATGACCGTCCACACAGACTCGACGGCTGCGGACGCGAGGAAGAAGGGATCACCGGCGAAAGTTAGGGCACCGACAGAGAAGGAGGGACACCGTCGGGCAGCGGTCCGAAGTGAGGAGAGCAACGTCGGCGAAGGGAAGAGGCGACGACAGAAGAAAGGCGTCGCCGGCGAAGAATCGGGCGTGGCGGCGTCGGGTGGAAGCGGCTCGCGCGAGAGAAAACGAGGAAGAAGAAGAGGGCGCGTGAAGGAACTGCCGAAGGAGTGTCGCGGCGGGGGAAAAGAAATAAAAAGGGAAATAGAAATTATGTTTTCCATGTATTTATCCCTTTTAAATAGACCCCTCTAAAGCCTATTTATTTTATCCCCGTAAAAGTCTCGTACGAAGTTCGTTTAAATCCAGAAAAATCCCTAAAAATCCCGAAAGAGATATCTGTGGAGTTGGGCGACCCCTATTGGCGGAATTCGGTGACCCCTATTGGTTGACGACCGTCGCCCCTGTTGGTCCGTCGTTACACACCTGGATTTCCCACCCCTGGAAGTGGGTTTTTTGCCTTCCCCAGGATTCGAACTCTAGACCTCCAGGCTAAGTACTAAAGTTTATGAATCCTGGTAACCAAGTGATCCACCTCCTGGGGAAGGCAAAAAACCCACTTCCAGGGGTGAGAAGTCCAGGTGTGTAACGACGGGCCAATAGGGGCGACGGTCGTCGACCAATAGGGGTCGCCGAATTCCGCCAATAGGGGCCGGGTCGTTACACCCACTCTTCTTACTTGCTATTATTCCATTCTATTGTAAGAAGAGGGATTGTAAAGAGGTTACCTCCACCTAGCTTGGTGCAAAGGAGAGAATAATGAAAACTTGCGGAGTGATTCACCATGGACGAATCGAACCGTGGATTAGCGGTGCAGCCGTGAACCACGTTACATTGCGGTGTTAGCATTGTTTGGTATCTTGTTTGTCTTTATTGTTGTTTTGTTTGTATATTCCACTTGCGCTAATAGTTTTGTAGACGAGCAACGAACGAACGAATTCCACCGTCTACGACAAGGCCTATTAACCCCCCCTCTAGCCGGCCAACCACGTCCCTACAAGTGGTATCAGAGCCAAGGCACTTGTTGAGGACTAACCACTAACACAAGCACTATATCAAGAGATGACCGGCTCAAACATTCATCCACCAAAGTTTGAAGGAGAATTCTCTTGGTGGAAAAAGAGAATAGAGGTATTTTTCGAAACCTATTTCGAAATTCTTTTAATTATGAAAAACGGTTTCGAAATGCCTAGGGATGAAGAAGGGGAGTCATTGGAAAAATCAAGATGGAGCAAGATGAAAAGGGAAGAGTACTTGGCAAACTTAAAAGTCAAACATCACCTCTATAATCTACTCCCCCAACAAGAAGTCAACCGGATAGGAGAGTGTGCTAGCGCCAAGGAGATGTGGGAGAAACTCATAGAGATTCATGAAGGCACATCCGAGGCCAAGATAGCAAGGAGAGATGTCCTTCGCTCCCAATTATCCAATATCAAACTCGAAAAGGGAGAGAAGGTAAAATCCCTATACTCTAGGTTTAAGGAAATTCTAACCGGTTTGACAAGTGTAGGGGAAAAGCTCTCCAACCGGGATATGATAATGAAGGCTATAGATGCCTTTCTCCGGTCCTCAAGATGGAGCTCTATGGTGGATTCCTTCTACATCTCTAACAACCTAGAAGTTAGCACCTTGGAGGAATTCTTTTCAACCATGGAGCTCCACGAAACAAGGCTCGAAGGAGTAGTAGAAGAGCCAAGATTTCAACCTTCAAGAGGAGTAGCCTTGATGGCCAACAAAGGGAAGAAGAAGATGGAGACTCCCTCCTCCTCCGATGAAGCATCCTCCTTCTCCTCCATGGATAGCACGGAAGAAGCATACATGGTAAGGAAGGTAAGGCGTGCTTTGAAAAAATTTAAATTTAATAAATCTAATGATAGGAGAAGAAGACCAAGGGGGAAGATGATTTGCTATAATTGCCAAGGAGAGGGACACATAAGGGACAATTGTCTCCTCTTGAACAAGAGCAAAGAGGAGAGGAGAAAGAAAGAAGAAAAGAAGAAAAAGGGGGGCAAGAAGAAAGAAGAAGAGAAGAAGGCCAAAGAAAAGGGAAAGGCCAAAGCACTAAAGGCAAAGACATGGGAAGATCCCTCTTCATCATCCTCATCCGAAGAAGAGGAAGAACATGTCTACTCAAACCTTGCCCTAATGGCATTTGACGACCTAGACTCCTCCTCCGAAAATGAAGAAACAAGCTCAAGTGAAGGGGGGAGCTTCTTCTACATCCTCATTATCGGAAGAGGATTTGGTAAGTGAGGTAACGAATCTACCTCCCAAGAAAATTATGTCAATGATTTCTAGCCTTACTAAGAAATTATTTAGGGCTAAAAAGAAAAATAAATGCATGCTAGCTCAAATTAAGAATTTAGAAGAAAAATTAGAACAAGCATGTTCAAATATTAATGATAATATTTCCTCTAGTTTCAATGATACATGCTCACATGATCTTTATATGTCATTTGATGTTAATGATGCATGTATAGAGGAAAATAGGGCTTTAAGGGAAAAAGTAAATCATTTAACCAAGGCCCTTGAAAAATTCACAATTGGCTCCAACACTCTTAACATGATCATAGGGAGCCAAAGAGCTAGCTTCAATAAGAAAGATCTAGGATATAAAGAAAATAGAAATGAAAAGGCCTATAAATGTCTAATTGCTAGGGGTCAAGATAAAAAGAAAACAATAGCTAGAAAATGGATCCCTAAGGAATTTTTAGTGAACCCAATAGGAAAGAACTTATTTTGGGTTCCTAAATCCATCCTTAAGGGTTAGGAAAACCCTAAGGATAGTCAACCATATGGAATTAACCTATATCATATTATTTGGTTGACTTAAGATGGCGGGACAAAATTTTTGAAATAGTGTTGGGTGATGATAATGCACCCTTAAATAGTTTAGATCATGCTCAACACTTAGTGTTATGTATGTTGATACACATTTTTAGCATAGTGTTGGGTGATGATAATGTGCCCATAAGTTGATAATAATGATTAAATCATGATAGTTAATGCAATTGCTATATATGTTTGCAATCATAATTTATGATCTTGATATTTGACACATAATCATGGGCAATAGGGTTTATATCATGCTTTAGGTGATATTTGACTTATTATCATGATTTTATACCTAATGCATGATTACAATTTGTGGAATACTTGTGTTTCATGATTATAATATGAAATCAATTCATGTATATTTTTATGATCATGTGGGATGGTAGGATGATACTTAACCTTGGGTAGAATTGTATGAAATTAAAGGTCAAGTATATATAAATACCTTTAGGATACATCTCACACTCACCATAGGTTATCTTGATTGAAAACTTAGCATAGGTGAGATGATAGGATGATACTAATGGTCCACTAATGCCTATGGCATTTAGATGGTCATTTAAAGTATCAAAATAGCAATAATAGACCAATCATGGGGAAGACTTATGTTTAATTCATAAATATATTGCCCAAAGATCATGGTTGGATATTTCATATGTTTTCAAAACAATTTCTTACTTTAAAATCTGTGTGTTCATGTTTTGAAATAATCTAAAGCAAAACTAGGTATCAAAATTGAT
The DNA here is from genome assembly GCA_025175895.1 of Wurfbainia villosa. Taxonomy (NCBI): domain Eukaryota; kingdom Viridiplantae; phylum Streptophyta; class Magnoliopsida; order Zingiberales; family Zingiberaceae; genus Wurfbainia; species Wurfbainia villosa. The sequence continues at coordinate 48,239,564 of CM045996.1, forward strand.
ACTAACTTGATTAAAAACCTAGTTGTTTTTGAAGCTTTTGGATTTTTGGCAAATCTTTAAAAATATAATGATCTTTCATGAAAAATTATTTTTCACTGATAAAGGACCTTAAAAGAAATATGTTCCTCAAATTTCATGATTTTTTGAATTTTATAGAATTTTTAATACATTTCTGAAATTCACCCTAAAAATAAAAAAATTCGAAATCAGAGTGCCAGTCGACTGGTAGTCTGAACCAATCGACTGATAACATGCCCAATAACCTCTTTTATCCGATTTTAAGACATGTGTTGGCTTTTATTTCCCTCTAAACTTGATGTCATGTTTATATAAACTTTGTTTAATATTTTTGATGGTGTCAAAGGGGGAGAAATATATATGTGTTTAAGTAAGGGGGGATTCTATTTAGGGGGAGTTTCATGTATTAGGGGGAGAGTTGGTAATCATGTTTATTTACATGCTTTCTTTCCTTAATATTTTTTTATCAAATGTTTACCTAACTTAAACGGATTGCCACACATCAAAAAGGGGGAGATTGTTAGTGCAATCAATCCGTGATATGGTTTTGATGTGTGTGGCAAAGGGTTTAAGTTAAGATGTTTTGGATTTGATATGTGCGTTGGAGTCTTGCAGGACTTAGTAATTCACACATGGAGCATTGGCGAGTTTCACCTCTCATGACTCGATCCTTGAGTCGGTGAAGGATGGCTTTGCGGAAGTCGTGCGCTTGGAGCATCCGAGGGACTGCCGGACGAGGAGATTAGAGTGAAGCCGGAGGAAGTAGACTTCAGGGCGAGATGCGAAGGATGGCGCTGCAGAGTCGTGCGCTTGGCGTATCCGAGGGACGTGGTCGGACGAAGATAATGTTGGTGCAGGAGTACTAGATAATTGAACCTGTGTTTTGATTATGGCAAAGACACAAAGTTAAGTTTACATCGTTATCTCACGAGCTAAATCGAGTGTGCAGAAAAGTACTAAAGCTAGAGCTGAAGGCTAGCGACACCCGGAGGAAGCCGCGGTGGTCGAGCGACACTCGAGTGACTTCAGAGGGAGCCGAAGGAATCAAGTGGAAGGCCGGAAGTGAAAGCGACACAGTAAGAATCGAGGTAAGCTCGTGTAAGTGAGAGATGGTAAGGTCGTGTCCTCTGTACGGGGACGACCGTAGGCGGCGATCCGACTAAGACTTCTTGTGGAAGGTCTAGGTCGAGATCGGACGGTTAGAAACCGTCGTATTTATTATTTTCCGAGCTAACCTCTCACTGCATGGAAGTGGCCAGCCGGCGATGATGGATATGGAGGCCGATTGATTGCTCATCACCGATCGATGGGAGTCATCACGATCGATGATGGCGCTTTAATCAACCCTTGCACTAGGTCAAAACGAATAAGGTTTGACGTGGCCACTTCGCGATAAAATTTATACAACTTCGTGATCTGTTCCGAAAAAAGAGGAGACATATTCAGAGGGCAAAATCTATAAAAGGAGGGGAGGATTCCATCTCCAAATAACATCAAGTTTATTCATTAAGTGCTCCTACAACGCCAATGCTCCAACACCGTCATAACGCCGACGCGACAACAAGCTCATATCTTCTTCATCAGCAGCAACATCTAGTAATATATTTTAATATTGTATTCGTTGTTTTTATTCATAACGAGGTGAGGTAGGCTTGTTGCCTCACCCTCGTACTTCCGGATTTTGTGATCGTTGTCTCCTACCTCCAACGAGGAGGAGATGGTATAGTGCTTTGCCCTCCATACGCGGTCTAGGACTGATAGGGCCTTGGAGTAGCAACCGCTGGGTTGTGAACCAAGTAAAATAAATGTGTCACTTTATTTTCCACTGTGCTTACTCGTTTACTTGTGTCTCAACGAACGAATTCGAACGAAAGATTTAGGATCGCTATTCACCCCCCCCTCTAGCGACGCTTCTCGATCCAACAGATAACTTCAAAGGCGAGGGACTCTAAGGGATGAGAGTGAGCGAATGTAATCCGGGAAGGGGTAGTGCTCTTAGGTGAAACTTGGCCATTTGGCTAAGTATCGGATGAGATTTCCCGACATCAGTCGACTACCATGTTATGGTAGTCGATTACTCTAAGTTGACTGTGACTCGACTAGTGTTCGAGTCCGGTTCAAGTGCCAACAGTCGACTGCTATGGAATGACAGTCGACTGCGAGACCACCAGTTGACTGACAAAGGCATCAGTCGACTGGTCACAAGTGTTTCGGGCACAGAATGGAGTGTTCGCTTCTGGCACTCGACTGATCGGAGCATCAGTCGACTGATATGGAAGCCGTTGGATGGAATCCAACATGGAAAGCATCCGTTATTGGCAACGGCTATAGGACCAGTCGACTGATAGGGACATCAGTCGACTGCTCCTGTGTCAACGGGAAGAAACCCTCTTCCTCTATAAAGAGGAAGGGTGTGGGGCTTTGGGGGCCTAATGCTTATGCTCTAAACTCCTCCCAAAAGTGCCCTAAAGAATTCCCACTCTTCTTACTTGCTATTATTCCATTCTATTGTAAAAAGAGGGATTGTAAAGAGGTTACCTCCACCTAGCTTGGTGCAAAGGAGAGAATAGTGAAAGCTTGCGGAGTGATTCACCGTGGACGAATCGGACCGTGGATTAGCGGCGTAACCGTGAACCACGTTACATTGCGGTGTTAGCATTGTTTGGTATCTTGTTTGTCTTTATTGTTGTTTTGTTTGTATATTCCACTTGCGCTAATAGTTTTGTAGACGAGCAACGAACGAACGAATTCCACCGTCTACGACAAGGACTATTCACCCCCCTGTAGCCGGCCAACAGTGTCCCTACAGAGATCATACTCTTCTACCAACGGTTTTTTTTTGGGATTACATTGCAACCATTCGCACCAAAATAATTTTTCTTTATACCTAAAAGAGAAAAATATTTAAACCACATCCTTCAACACACCAAAAAAATCCAAATTGTCCCTATCGTCAGAGGATGATACGTTGACTCCACTATTCTGAGTAGTTCTATGTGAATCACGGAACCTCGTATGATATCGAATCCCATTTATAATGCATGCACCATATAGTTGAACTCCAATACCAGGTCCCATTGTTAAATAGTACAACTCATTTGTGATCTCTGAATTTAAAAAAAAATTAGCACTATAATTTTATCCCTAAACCACAGTGGAAAATCTTGCTCATGATATTGCATAACTTGATCAGCATGAAGTTTTTGTGACATAAGTTTCATATACTCACTGTATAAAAACTTAATCAATTTAAAATTTGTGAATAAAATAGAATTAAAATAATAACTTAATGTAAAAACTTACTTTCGATATCGATCAACTTCTTTACAATTGTTCAGAATATACCAATGTGCTTTCTTAAACAAAGACAATGACAATTTCAGACTGTGTTGGTTGCCAAAGACTCTTATTTGCTGTGAGAAAACACTTAATTTGCATATTGATGGTTGAACATCGTTATTCCATTTCGGCCTAGAAAAGTTTGCCTCAATTTGACTCATATATAACGAACTGAAAGTCAATGCTTCATTTAAAATATACCCCTTTGCAATAGATCCTTCAGGTTGTGCTTTATTACAAACATATTTTTTTAGTCTTCCCAAATATCGCTCAAAGGGATACATCCATCGTGACGAAACTAGCCCAACTAACATGACTTCACGAGGTAAATGAACTGTCAAATGGACCATAATGTCAAAAAATACCGGGGGAAATATTCGTTCCATCTTACACAATATCAAGACTATTTGCTCCTCTATTTTACATATGCCTACTGTGTGTAAAGATCTTACAGTAATCTTTTTGAAGAAATCACATAACTCAATTAGTGTGCTACATATGTCTATTGAAAAAAATTTACATACAACAACTGAAAGTATTCTTTGCAACAATACATGACAATCATATGATTTTAGTCCATATATATTTCCTTCATTTGCATTCACATTTCTAGATATATTAGCAGCATATCCATCTGGAAATCTCACATATTTTAAAAATTGGTAAAATTCACTCCTTTCTTCCAATGTCAACGTTGTTGGGTTTCCGGCACCGCGGCGTGTATGTGTTCGATCACGTTTCGTAAACATGAACACAGCGGAAGCAATAAAAAATAATAAATCTACATTTATTACAAACACACAACACACGCATGCATATTACAACAAGTGTAGACATAACCGTAAATTTAAATTTGCAATAAAAGAAAATTTATCTACGTTATACCTTTCGTATGACGTGTAGCGGGAACGACATCAACCGGAACGATCCTCACTAGGATCGTCTCTATCCGTATCTACGCCGAGTTCCTCGGGATGACTTCGCTAAGCCACGAGCTTCGTCTTCGTACGGGTTACTAGCCTCGTGTTGAAGACGACGTGATCGAGAGATGATCACGATCCGAATCCAAATTCGGATGCAAAGACGAGTCCTCAAAACTCGCTTCTCCGGAGAGGTATTCGTCAACCGATTGACGAATCCTTCGTCCTCCACCTCAGAGGATTACCGGAGATCGAATCCCCGGTAAGTTACCCGCTGTCGGAGCTCTAACCGTCGTCCAAACGACGCTCTGACAAGAGGAGAACAAGCTGTCCAGAAAACTGGACAGCTTTGGTGGAGGTGATAAGCGCCGGCCAACCAAGGGAGATAGAGCTCACCTTGATGCCAAACTTGAAGGAGATCACCGGAGCACTAACCAGCAGCAGCTCGACACCGGCGAGGGGGAAGGAAGCAGCCTTCTAGACGCCGGTTGGAGCATCAAGGTGGGCGGCGGCAAAGAGGAGGAGAGTTAGCTCCGAATTTCTCCAAGGAGAGGTGGGCGGCAACTTAGGGTTGTGGATTAGGGCTTAAACCATCCCTTAAGCCCTCTTTTATAGAGAACTAATTCTCTTAATGGTTATTAGATCATAACCATTAGGCCCGTTAACCCGCTCCATTAAGATAAGTTAAAATAAACCAAACCATGATGGTTTATTTTAAGTTAAAACGAACCGAACCAACTTTTGATTCATTCATTTAAAATAAACCAAACCCTTTGGTTTATTCTCCTCCATTGGATTAGAACCAAACCATTTTGGTTCATCCATTATGTCTTCATAAGACTCGGCCCATCCACGCTTCCATTGCGACTGAAACGATTTCATGCTCGCTTTATGTTTGGTCCAACCAAACCTAGTTTCTCTCGGTCTGAGAATCCCATTCTCAAGCTCATTTTAAATCCTTCGGATTACGCTCGTTGTGCGTGTGACCAAATAGGTTCTCGGTTTATGTTGGCCATCTATAATTAACCATTAATTATAGAACGATCATGAGTGGCACCTAGTAGTATATCATGATCCCCAATTAACCGAAAAGATCAATCTGCTGATCCGTAACTATTTCAAACCCTTCAAGGCCGAATGATTCGCGTGCCCCATTCTCTTCACTCATCATATACCCACTTGGTTCTGTGACATGGTCTATAGTGTCAGCCCCTCACTAGGTCGACTCACGCCACACCTAGCCCAAGCATCATTTCCTCGCCCCACGGATTCTAGTTATCGCACATGTATCAAGAGTACCTTACTCTAAACATGTAATGCTTTGGCCAAAGACTTTAGTAACAATCCGACGAGGCCATGGGTATACATCTCCTCGCAAGGAGTGGTGAATCCTTTATAGGCTATTCAAACACCTTCGATCACTTCGACTTATACCCAATCATCCCGGGTCCACATCTCCTTAGAGATGCTTGCTTAAGATGTCAAAGCATAAGTCTCTATGATCAAGATGACTTGAATACCGCAAGTCAAAGGAACATCGCACTTAAGCCACAGTAAGAACTTCATTGACATATCTATATATGCAGAGAACCATATGAAGTCTTACGGCTGGTCACTCCAATGAACTAGTTACCATAACTAGCATCCACGATTAACTCCGGACATCACTATGTCTCTCCCGGTGAGAATCACCGCTTGGATACACCAAGGAGTATACCTGTGCTAGTCTCGGCTGCACTGAATGATGGTGTCCAAATCCATCAATTCATCGACTAGGATAATTCCGATACATCACAATTACACATGTAGAGATACTCACTAGTTGTGATCCAATCACAAATTCTCTCATGCTGTGAATCGTATCGTGGACATTCAGTAAATGAGTTTAAGATCCAATCAAATACATAAAACATGTATACTCAAATAGTGAATCTTCATTTATCATATAAATGGTTCATACATAAGGCGATTGTCTCAGGACATCTCTCATATATTACTAACAGACTCCCACTTGGCCTATTGCCAATCTCTACGGTATCCAATACCATAAGCTCGAACATGACCCTCAAACTTATTTTGAGGTAATGCCTTAGTCAAGGAATCCGCTAAGTTCCTTTCAGTGGAAATTTTCTCGATTTGTATTTCGTTCCTACTGATGATCTCTCTGATAAGATGATAGCGGCGAAGCACATGTTTGGATCATTGATGAGACCACATCAAGTTCAGAGATGAACTTCTTGATCCAAACCGCTTCCTTTGCTGCTTCCAAAGCTGCAATGTATTCTGCCTTAGTGGCAGAATCCGCTATAGCGTCAAGCTTGGAACCTTTCCAACTTATTGCACCTCCATTCTAGGTGAATACATACCCAGACTGAGACATGGAATCATCCTTGTCTGTCTGGAGCTGGCATCCGTATACCCACGTATCACCATGTATCCTTCTCCATATATTAGGAACACATCCTTAGTTCTTCTCAAGTACTTAAGGATCGTCTTAACAGCCGCCCAATGATCCATTCCTGGATCAGACTGATATCTGCTCGTGACACTCAGAGCGTACGATACATCTCATAGCATACATGACATAGCATAGCATAGCATACATGATAGATCCTATTGCGGATGCATAGGGAATCTTACTCATGCAAATCCTCTCGTCTTCTGTGCGCGGACACATAAACTTCGAAAGGTGTACCCCATGCCTGATGGGTAAGAAACCTTTCTTGGATTCCGACATGCTAAACCTCTTTAGCACTCGGTCTATATATGTAGACTGCGAAAGACCAAGCAACCGTTTCGATCTATCTTTATAGATCTTAATCCCGAGGATGTAGGTTGCTTCTCCCAGGTTTTTCATGGAGAATGTCTTGGATAATCAAACCTTCACTGACTGTAAGATTGAAACATCGTTTCCTATAAGTAGTGTGTCATCGACATACAATACTAGGAACACGACTGCACTCCCACTAACCTTCTTGTACACACAAGGTTCGTCTGGATTTTGTGAGAAATCAAACTTTTTGATAGTCTCATCAAAACGGATATTCCAACTCCTGGATGCTTGCTTCAATCCATATATGGACCGTCGCAATTTGCATACCTTGGTTTTATCAACCGATGTGAAACCCTCAGGCTGTATCATATACACGTCCTCGAGCAAGTTTCCATTAAGAAAAGCTGTTTTCACATCCATCTGTCATATCTCATAATCATAATGAGCCGCTATGGCCAGGAGCATACGAATGGATTTAAGCATAGCTACAGGCGAATAGGTTTCGTCATAATCAACACCTTGTTTTTGACGATATCCTTTCGCCACCAATCTAGCCTTATAGGTAATCACATTACCATCCATGTCAGTTTTCTTCTTGAAAACCCACTTGCACCCTATAGGCTTTATCCTTCAGGGGTCAACCAAGTTCCAAACTTGGTTTTCATACATGGAATCCATTTCCGACTTCATGGCACCAAGCCACTTATCCCTTTCTCGAACTTGTCGACTTCTTCATAACCGATAGGCTCCTCATCATCAATGAGTAACACGTCGTTCGATTCACTTACGAAATCCATATCTCTCGTGAATATTGCGTGTTCTACCGGATCTACGAAGATGTGGTGTTACAATAGGTCCTGATTGCTCATCACTATGAGTTGCTCATTGTGCTTCACTGTATCTCATCAATGTCTATTTGAGTCTCTCGAGCCTCCTCAAGCTCGACGACACTCCCACTCGCTTTCTTGCAAGAGAAACTCTTTCTCTAGAAACACAAAGATGCCTTGAAACAAACACCTTTGTTCCACAGATGATAGAATTGGTAACCCCTTGTTTCCTTAGGGTATCCAATAAATAGACATTTATCGACTTAGCATCCAATTTGTCCGATCTGATACCGCTTCACATAAGCAGACAACCCCATATCTTCAAGTAAGATACATGAGGTTTCTTACTATTCCATATCTCATATGGAGTAGTTGAGACTACCTGTAGGCATTCATTTAACAAGTAAAAATGTATGAAGTGCATAACCCCAAAAGGACTTGGGAAGAGTCGCATGATTCATCATTGACCTGACCATGTCCAACAAGGTCCGGCTATGCCTCTCAGATACATCATTATGCTGTGGTGTATATGGTGGAGTCCATTGAGACAATATGCCATTGTCTCTTAGATAATCATGAAACTCTTGACTTAAGTATTCACCACCTCGATCCGATCGAAGTATTTTAATACTTTTGTCATGTTGTTTCTCTACTTCATTTCTGAATTCTTTGAACCTTTCAAAGGCTTCAGACTTGTGTTTCATCAAGAACACATACCCAAACCGTGAGTGATCATCGGTGAAGGTAATGAAGTAGCTATAGCCTCCTAAAGCTTGAGTTGACATAGGTCCACATACATCAGTATGTATTAGACCTAGTAACTCTCCCACTGCTCATCTTTTCCAAAGAAGGTAACTTAGTCATCTTGCCTTTTAAGCATGATTATGTATCGTATGAATCCAATTCAACGATTCGAATTCCACATTTGTGTAATTCGGACATGCGTTTCTTGCTTACATGGCCAAGACGACAATGCCACATATAGAGTCTATTTGATTATCCTTTGAGCACGCGTGTTGCTCGCGATATTGAAGATGTCACTAGATACGCCCAACGATAAACACCATTGCTTAAAGTTCCAAATCCCATAAAGAACTCCATTCAAAGTTATGTAACAACAATTGTTACTAAAAGTCAAATGGTACCCATTTCTATTTAAACAAGAAATAGAAATGATGTTCTTTATCAACGAAGGAACATAAAAGCAATTGTCAGTTCTAAGACAAGTCTGTAGGGAGTTTCAACAATGGCATGGCGCAGCACAACCTTTGCTCCATTCCCAACACGCAAATTTGACTCTCCTCGACGAGTCTTCTTCTATTCCTTAGCCCATGTATGTCATTACATATATGTGAGCCACACCCAGTATCCAATACCCAAGTGTTTGAGGAAATAGAATGACAATCAATAACGAAGATATCTGAAGAAGATGGGGCATCCGATGCCTTATTCTTCTTCACGGACTCAAGATAAATCTTGCACTTTCTTCGCAAATGGCTCTCCTTGCCATAATGATGGCAAGTTTCCTTTTGTGCTAGTTCTACCTTCTTAGCCTTTCTCTTCTTTCCCTTCTGTTGTTCCTTTGACTTCCTCTTAGAACCTTTCTTCGAGGAATCAACTAATAGCACCGTCCCCTGCTCATGCTTCTCAGAAGACTCCACAGTCTTCAGCATATTGAGCAGTACCACAGATGAACCTTCTAGCATCTCAGAGGTGAAGAGGAGCTTTGAGACTTCGAACCTTTCGAATCTCACTTGCTCATCAACCAACTCACAAAGATGAAGGACTACGATATGAGCATCCATATGCTCATGCTGCTTTCGTAGCTTGGGTTCCATCGTGGCTAGCATGATGCAACTCATTTGTTCAGAATCACTCACATGTTTCTGATAGGCCAACAATTGGTCCAGAGTTGCATCGTCACTAGGACGGGCGGGAAGAGGCGCTTCGAGGACATTTATAAGCTTTTCAACCTTGAGAACAATTCTCAAGCTTCTAAGCCAGTCCATGAAGCTCGGCCCAGTCAATTTATTCGAATCCAAAATGGAACGCAAATTCAAAGACATCATGATCAATCTTAGAAATACAAAACGAGCATATATGAGAAAATGATTTTTAAAATGCATCAATATACATTTATAAATCCCATTCATTTTTCGAATTTCAAAAACCCCAAAATCACTTCGGGAGATCGTAGGTCCATCTCCAAATGGGCTGATATCCATCATAGATAAGGACAACCTTGGAGTGAGTCCAACAAGCCATTCTTAGCTATGATGGTGGGTATCAAGTATACCGATTATATATCATGTATATGTAACTATCACAATGTGCTATCAACTAATTGAATGTTTACACATACATTGGGTTGTTAACACATTAACAAGTATGCATCATATGCATAGCACCCAACTTCACCTCTCTTCACATCGACCTTGGAGTGAGTCCAACAAATCGATGCTCCAAGTTAGAGCCGACCCATTAATCGCGAAATAGTTTTAATATGGTTAGAGCGCATTCAACCAATTAGCCAGGCTTGGAGTGAGTCCAACAACCCAAACTAACGATTGACCTCTGACTCTTACCATATTAGAGTTAAACTATTCCAATGATTTGAACATGTTCAGGTTCAAGCCGGGCTTGGAGTGAGTCCAACAACCCAAACAAGAAACAGAACTCTGGTTCTAACCATATTAATGGAAGGTGTAAGCTTTAATATTGAGTTAGGGTTTTATGTCTCATCCTCTTTGCATGCAAATAACTATTATCTACATGGCATGACATACATCTACATGTCACGACACGCATGACATAATGTTATGCATCTAATGCAATTACATGGCATACAATTATGTCATGTACATAATTTCCTTATTTGTCATAACTATTTATGGAAATAAAATATGTTTAAGATTTGATTCTCCAAATCAAATCATGATTGAATTAGGAAACAAATTTTCAAATCTAATCACATATTTTATTCATGGAATTATTTGATTAAGGAAAATCTATTTAGGAAACCAATTTCCTAAATCATTAAAACTACTTATGGAAATAAAATATTTTAAGATTTGATTTCCCAAATCAAATCATGATTAAATTAGGAAACAAATTTCCAGAATCTAATCAAATATTTTATTTATAGAAAATATCAATTTCCATAAATACTTCAAACTTTCCAAAAGTGGAAGATTTCCATAAATACTTCTAGACTTTCCAAAATTGAAAAATTTCCATAAATACTTCTAAATTTCCAAAATTAGAATATTTCCATAAATACATTATGACTATCGCAAAACCATTTTACGATTATGTCGAAACACAACCTGGGCTCTGATACCACTGTTGGGTTTCCGGCACCGCGGCGTGTGTGTGTTCGATCACGTTTCGTAAACATGAACACAGCGGAAGCAATAAAAATAATAAATACTCCTATTTATTACAACACACACAACACACGCATGCATATTACAACAAGTGTAGACATAACCGTAAATTTAAATTTGCAATAAAAGGAAATTTATCTACGTTATACCTTTCGTATGACGTGTAGCGGGAACGACATCAACCGGAACGATCCTCACTAGGATCGTCTCTATCTGTATCCACGCCGAGATCCTCGGGATGACTTCACTAAGCCACGAGCTTCGTCTTCGTACGGGTTACTAGCCTCGTGTTGAAGACGACGTGATTGAGAGATGATCACGATCCGAATCCAAATTCGGATGCAAAGACGAGTCCTCAAAACTCGCTTCTCCGGAGAGGTATTCGTCAACCGATTGACGAATCCTTCGTCCTCCACCTCAGAGGATTACTGGAGATCGAATCCCCGGTAAGTTACCCGCTGTCGGAGCTCTAACCGTCGTCCAAACGACGCTCCGACGAGAGGAGAACAAGCTGTCCAGAAAACTGGACAGCTTTGGTGGAGGTGATAAGTGCCGGCCAACCAAGGGAGATAGAGCTCACCTTGATGCCAAACTTGAAGGAGATCACCGGAGCACTAACCGGAAGCAGCTCGACACCGGCGAGGGGGAAGGAAGCAACCTTCTGGACGCCGGTTGGAGCCTCAAGGTGGGCGGCGGCAAGGAGGAGGAGAGTTAGCTCCGAATTTCTCCAAGGAGAGGTGGGCGGCAACTTAGGGTTGTGGATTAGGGCTTAAACCATCCCTTAAGCCCTCTTTTATAGAGAACTAATTCTCTTAATGGTTATTAGATCATAACCATTAGGCCCGTTAACCCGCTCCATTAAGATAAGTTAAAATAAACCAAACCATGATGGTTTATTTTAAGTTAAAACGAACCGAACCAACTTTTGATTCATTCGTTTAAAATAAATCAAACCCTTTGGTTTATTCTCCTCCATTGGATTAGAACCAAACCATTTTGGCTCATCCATTACGTCTTCATAAGACTCGGCCCATCCACGCTTCCATTGCGACTGAAACGATTTCATGCTCGCTTTATGTTTGGTCCAACCAAACCTAGTTTCTCTCGGTCTGAGAATCCCATTCTCAAGCTTGTTTTAAATCCTTCGGATTACGCTCGTTGTGCGTGTGACCAAATAGGTTCTCGGTTTATGTTGGCCGTCTATAATTAACCATTAATTATAGAACGATCATGAGTGGCACATAGTAGTACATCATGATCCCCAATTAACCGAAAAGATCAACGGTTGATCCAGAACTATTTCTGAAACCCTTCAGCAGCTCGAATGATTCGTGCCCCATTCCCTTCACTCATCATATACCCACTTGGTTCAGGACATGGTCTATAGTGTCAGTCCCCACTAGGCTGACTACGTCACACCTAGCCCAAGCATCATTTCCTCGTCCTACGGATTCTAGTTACTGCACATGTATCGAAGAATACCTTACTCTAAACATGTAATGCTTTGGCCAAAGACTTTAGTAACAATCCGACGAGAGGCCATGGGTATACATCTCCTCGCAAGGAGTGGTGAATCCTTTATAGGCTATTCAAACACCTTCGATCACTTCGACTTATACCCAATCATCCCGGGTCCACATCTCCTTAGAGATGTTTGCTTAAGATGTCAAAGCATAAGTCTCTATGATCAAGATGACTTGAATACCGCAAGTCAAAGGAACATCGCACTTAAGCCACAGTAAGAACTTCATTGACATATCTATATATGCAGAGAACCATATGAAGTCTTACGGCTGGTCACTCCAATGAACTAGTTACCATAACTAGCATCCACGATTAACTCCGGACATCACTATGTCTCTAGCCAGTGAGAATCAGCTGCTTGGATACACCAAGGAGTATACCTCATGCTAGTCTCGACAGAATTGATGGTGTCCAAATCCATCAATTCATCGACTAGGGATAATTCCGATACATCACAATTACACATGTAGAGATACTCACTAGTTGTGATCCAATCACAAATTCTCTCATGCTGTGAATCGTATCGTGGACATTCAGTAAATGAGTTTAAGATCCAATCAAATACATAAAACATGTATACTCAAATAGTGAATCTTCATTTATCATATAAATGATTCATACATAAGGCGATTGTCTCAGGACATCTCTCATATATTACTAACAGACTCCCACTTGGCCTATTGCCAATCGCTACGGTATCAAATACCATAAGCTCGAACATGACCCTCAAACTTATTTTGAGGTAATGCCTTAGTCAAGGGATCCGCTAAGTTCCTTTCAGTGGGAATTTTCTCGATTTGTATTTCGTTCCTACTGATGATCTCTCTGATAAGATGATAGCGGCGAAGCACATGTTTGGATCATTGATGAGACCACATCAAGTTCGTAGATGAACTTCTTGATCCAAACCGCTTCCTTTCTTTGCTTAAAGGCGCAATGTATTCTGCCTTAGTGGCAGAATCCGCTATAGCGTCAAGCTTGGAACCTTTCCAACTTATTGCGCCTCCATTCTAGGTGAATACATACCCAGACTGAGACATTGAATCATCCTTGTCTGTCTGGAGCTGACATCCGTATACCCACGTATCACCATGTACCCTTCTCCATATATTAGGAACACATCCTTAGTTCTTCTCAAGTACTTAAGGATCGTCTTAACAGCCGCCCAATGATCCATTCCTGGATCGGACTGGTATCTGCTCGTGACACTCAGAGCGTACGATACATCGGGCCTTGTACATAACATAGCATACATGATAGATCCTATTGCGGATGCATAGGGAATCTTACTCATGCAAATCCTCTCATCTTCTGTGCGCGGACACATAGACTTCGAAAGGTGTACCCCATGCCTGATGGGTAAGAAACCTTTCTTGGATTCCGACATGCTAAACCTCTTTAGCACTCGGTCTATATATGTAGACTGCGAAAGACCAAGCAACCGTTTCGATCTATCTTTATAGATCTTAATCCCGAGGATGTAGGTTGCTTCTCCCAGGTTTTTCATGGAGAATGTCTTGGATAATCAAACCTTCACTAACTGTAAGATTGAAACATCGTTTCCTATAAGTAGTGTGTCATCGACATACAATACTAGGAACACGACTGCACTCCCACTAACCTTCTTGTACACACAAGGTTCGTCTGGATTTTGTGAGAAATCAAACTTTTTGATGGTCTCATCAAAACGGATATTCCAGCTCCTGGATGCTTGCTTCAATCCATATATGGACCGTCGCAATTTGCATACCTTGGTTTTATCAACCGATGTGAAACCCTCAGGCTGTATCATATACACGTCCTCGAGCAGGTTTCCATTAAGGAAAGCTGTTTTCACATTCATCTGTCATATCTCATAATCATAATGAGCCGCTATGGCCAGGAGCATACGAATGGATTTAAGCATAGCTACAGGCGAATAGGTTTCGTCATAATCAACACCTTGTTTTTGACGATATCCTTTCGCCACCAATCTAGCCTTATAGGTAATCACATTACCATCCATGTCGGTTTTCTTCTTGAAAACCCACTTGCACCCTATAGGCTTTATCCCTTCAGGTGGGTCAACCAAGTTCCAAACTTGGTTTTCATACATGGAATCCATTTCCGACTTCATGGCACCAAGCCACTTATCCCTTTCTGAACTTGTCAGCACTTCTTCATAACTGGTAGGCTCCTCATCATCAATGAGTAACACGTCGTTCGATTCACTTACGAGAAATCCATATCTCTCAGGAATATTGCGTGTTCTACCAGATCTACGAAGATGTGGTGTTACAATAGGTCCAAAGTCAGTCGATTGCTCACCGTCACTATCAATGTCTATTTGAGTCTCTCGAGCCTCCTCAAGCTCGACGACACTCCCACTGTTTTCTTGCAAGAGAACATCTTTCTCTAGAAACACAGCATGCCTTGAAACAAACACCTTTTGTTCCACAGGATGATAGAATTTGTAACCACTTGTTTCGTTAGGGTATCCAATAAATAGACATTTATCAGACTTAGCATCCAATTTGTCTGATACAGTCCGCTTCACATAACCAGGACAACCCCATATCTTCAAGTAAGATACATGAGGTTTCTTACTATTCCATATCTCATATGGAGTAGTGGAGACTACCTTGGTAGGCATTACATTTAACAAAGTAAGCAATTTATGCGAAGTGCATAACCCCAAAAGGACTTGGGAAGAGTCGCATGATTCATCATTGACCTGACCATGTCCAACAAGGTCCGGTTGCGCCTCTCAGATACACCATTATGCTGTGGTGTATATGGCGGAGTCCATTGAGACAATACGCCATTGTCTCTTAGATAATCAAGAAACTCTTGACTTAAGTATTCACTACCTCGATCCGATCGAAGTATTTTAATACTCTTGTCATGTTGTTTCTCTACTTCATTTCTGAATTCTTTGAACCTTTCAAAGGCTTCAGACTTGTGTTTCATCAAGAACACATACCCAAACCGTGAGTGATCATCGGTGAAGGTAATGAAGTAGTTATAGCCTCCTAAAGCTTGAGTTGACATAGGTCCACATACATCAGTATGTATTAGACCTAGTAACTCTCCCACTCGTTCATCTTTTCCAGTAAAAGGTAACTTAGTCATCTTGCCTTTTAAGCATGATTCGCATGTATCGTATGAATCCAATTCAAACGATTCCAGAATTCCACATTTGTGTAATTCGGACATGCGTTTCTTGCTTACATGGCCAAGACGACAATGCCACATATAGGAGTCTATTTGATTATCCTTTTGAGCACGCGTGTTGCTCGCTTCGATATCAAAGATGTCACTGGATACGTCCAACGCATAAACACCATTGCTTAAAGTTCCAGTCCCATAAAGAACTCCATTCAAAGTTATGTAACAACAATTGTTACTAAAAGTCAAATGGTACCCATTTCTATTTAAACAAGAAATAGAAATGATGTTCTTTATCAACGAAGGAACATAAAAGCAATTGTCCAGTTCTAAGACAAGTCCTGTAGGGAGTTTCAACAAATGCGTTCCAATGGCGACTGCAGCAACCTTTGCTCCATTCCCAACACGCAAATTTGACTCTCCCTTGACGAGTCTTCTTCTATTCCTTAGCCCATGTATGTCATTACATATATGTGAGCCACACCCAGTATCCAATACCCAAGTGTTTGAGGAAATAGAATGACAATCAATAACGAAGATATCTGAAGAAGATGGGGCATCCGATGCCTTATTCTTCTTCACGGACTCAAGATAAATCTTGCACTTTCTTCGCAAATGGCTCTCCTTGCCATAATGATGGCAAGTTTCCTTTTGTGCTAGTTCTACCTTCTTAGCCTTTCTCTTCTTTCCCTTCTGCTGTTCCTTTGACTTCCTCTTAGAACCTTTCTTCGAGGAATCAACTAATAGCACCGTCCCCTGCTCATGCTTCTCAGAAGACTCCACAGTCTTCAGCATATTGAGCAGTACCACAGATGAACCTTCTAGCATCTCAGAGGTGAAGAGGAGCTTTGAGACTTCGAACCTTTCGAATCTCACTTGCTCATCAACCAACTCACAAAGATAAAGGACTACGATATGAGCATCCATATGCTCATGCTGCTTTCGTAGCTTGGGTTCCATCGCGGCTAGCATGATGCAACTCATTTGTTCAGAATCACTCACATGTTTCTGATAGGCCAACAATTGGTCCAGAGTTGCATCGTCACTAGGACGGGCGGGAAGAGGCGCTTCGAGGACATTTATAAGCTTTTCAACCTTGAGAACAATTCTCAAGCTTCTAAGCCAGTCCATGAAGCTCGGCCCAGTCAATTTATTCGAATCCAAAATGGAACGCAAATTCAAAGACATCATGATCAATCTTAGAAATACAAAACGAGCATATATGAGAAAATGATTTTTAAAATGCATCAATATACATTTATAAATCCCATTCATTTTTCGAATTTCAAAAACCCCAAAATCACTTCGGGAGATCGTAGGTCCATCTCCGAATGGGCTGATATCCATCATAGATAAGGACAACCTTGGAGTGAGTCCAACAAGCCATTCTTAGCTATGATGGTGGGTATCAAGTATACCGATTACATATCATGTATATGTAACTATCACAATGTGCTATCAACTAATTGAATGTTTACACATACATTGGGTTGTTAACACATTAACAAGTATGCATCATATGCATAGCACCCAACTTCACCTCTCTTCACATCGACCTTGGAGTGAGTCCAACAAATCGATGCTCCAAGTTAGAGCCGACCCATTAATCGCGAAATAGTTTTAATATGGTTAGAGCGCATTCAACCAATTAGCCAGGCTTGGAGTGAGTCCAACAACCCAAACTAACGATTGACCTCTGACTCTTACCATATTAGAGTTAAACTATTCCAATGATTTGAACATGTTCAGGTTCAAGCCGGGCTTGGAGTGAGTCCAACAACCCAAACAAGAAACAGAACTCTGGTTCTAACCATATTAATGGAAGGTGTAAGCTTTAATATTGAGTTAGGGTTTTATGTCTCATCCTCTTTGCATGCAAATAACTATTATCTATATGGCATGACATACATCTACATGTCACGACATGCATGGCATAATGTTATGCATCTAATGCAATTACATGGCATACAATTATGTCATGTACATAATTTCCTTATTTGTCATAACTATTTATGGAAATAAAATATGTTTAAGATTTGATTCTCCAAATCAAATCATGATTGAATTAGGAAATAAATTTTCAAATCTAATCACATATTTTATTCATGGAATTATTTGATTAAGGAAAATCTATTTAGGAAACCAATTTCCTAAATCATTAAAACTACTTATGGAAATAAAATATTTTAAGATTTGATTTCCCAAATCAAATCATGATTAAATTAGGAAACAAATTTCCAGAATCTAATCAAATATTTTATTTATAGAAAATATCAATTTCCATAAATACTTCCAACTTTCCAAAAGTGAAAGATTTCCATAAATACTTCTAGACTTTCCAAAATTGAAAAATTTTCATAAATACTTCTAAATTTCCAAAATTAGAATATTTCCATAAATACATTATGACTATCGCAAAACCATTTTACGATTATGTCGAAACACAACCTGGGCTCTGATACCATCAAGGTTTTATCACAAGCGTGTGTGTGTTCGATCACGTTTGTAAACATGAACACAAATGAAGCAATAAAAAATAATAAATCTACATTTATTACAACACACACAACACACGCATGCATATTACAACAAGTGTAGACATAACCGTAAATTTAAATTTGCAATAAAAGGAAATTTATCTACGTTATACCTTTCGTATGACGTGTAACGGGAACGGCATCAACCGGAACGATCCTCACTAGGATCGTCTCTATCCGTATCCACGCCGAGTTCCTCGGGATGACTTCGCTAAGCCACGAGCTTTGTCTTTGTACGGGTTACTAGCCTCGTGTTGAAGACGACGTGATCGAGAGATGATTACGATCCGAATCCAAATTCGGATGCAAAGACTTGTCCTCAAAACTCGCTTCTCCGGAGAGGTATTCGTCAACCGATTGACGAATCCTTCGTCCTCCACCTCAGAGGATTACCGGAGATCGAATCCCCGGTAAGTTACCCGCTGTCGGAGATTTAACCGTCGTCCAAACGACGCTCCGACGAGAGGAGAACAAGCTGTCCAGAAAACTGGACAGCTTTGGTGGAGGTGATAAGCGTCGGCCAACCAAGGGAGATAGAGCTCACCTTGATGCCAAACTTGAAGGAGATCACCGGAGCACTAACCGGCAGCAGCTCGACACCGGCGAGGGGGAAGGAAGCAGCCTTCTGGACGCCGGTTGGAACCTCAAGGTGGGCGGCGGCAAGGAGGAGGAGAGTTAGCTCCGAATTTCTCAAAGGAGAGGTGGGCGGCAACTTAGGGTTGTGGATTAGGGCTTAAACCATCCCTTAAGCCCTCTTTTATAGAGAACTAATTCTCTTAATGGTTATTGGATCATAACCATTAGGCCCGTTAACCCGCTCCATTAAGATAAGTTAAAATAAACCAAACTATGATGGTTTATTTTAAGTTAAAACGAACCGAACCAACTTTTGGTTCATTCGTTTAAAATAAACCAAACCCTTTGGTTTATTCTCCTCCATTGGATTAGAACCAAACCATTTTGGTCATCCATTACGTCTTCATAAGACTCGGCCCATCCACGCTTCCATTGCGACTGAAACGATTTCATGCTCGCTTTATGTTTGGTCCAACCAAACCTAGTTTCTCTCGGTCTGAGAATCCCATTCTCAAGCTCGTTTTAAATCCTTCGGATTACGCTCGTTGTGCGTGTGACCAAATAGGTTCTCGGTTTATGTTGGCCGTCTATAATTAACCATTAATTATAGAACGATCATTAGTGGCACCTAGTAGTACATCATGATCCCCAATTAACCGAAAAGAACAACGGTTGATCCAGAACTATTTCTGAAACCCTTCAGCAGCTCGAATGATTCGTGCCCCATTCCCTTCACTCATCTTATACCCACTTGGTTCAGGACATGGTCTATAGTGTCAGTCCCCACTAGGCTGACTACGTCACACCTAGCCCAAGCATCATTTTCTCGTCCTACGGATTCTAGTTACTGCACATGTATCGAAGAGTACCTTACTCTAAACATGTAATGCTTTGGCCAAAGACTTTAGTAACAATCCGACGAGAGGCCATGGGTATACATCTCCTCGCAAGGAGTGGTGAATCCTTTATAGGCTATTCAAACACCTTCGATCACTTCGACTTATACCCAATCATCCCGGGTCCACATCTCCTTAGAGATTTTTGCTTAAGATGTCAAAGCATAAGTCTCTATGATCAAGATGACTTGAATACCGCAAGTCAAAGGAACATCGCACTTAAGCCACAGTAAGAACTTCATTGACATATCTATATATGCAGAGAACCATATGAAGTCTTACGGCTGGTCACTCCAATGAACTAGTTACCATAACTAGCATCCACGATTAACTCCGGACATCACTATGTCTCCAGCCAGTGAGAATCAGCTGCTTGGATACACCAAGGAGTATACCTCGTGCTAGTCTCGACAGAATTGATGGTGTCCAAATCCATCAATTTATCGACTAGGGATAATTCCGATACATCACAATTACACATGTAGAGATACTCACTAGTTGTGATCCAATCACAAATTCTCTCATGCTGTGAATCGTATCGTGGACATTCAGTAAATGAGTTTAAGATCCAATCAAATACATAAAACATGTATACTCAAATAGTGAATCTTCATTTATCATATAAATGGTTCATACATAAGGCGATTGCCTTAGGACATCTCTCATATATTACTAACAAACGTGTAACTTGCATATGGTTTCCTGAATTTGTCTCTTACTAGCTATAAATGCAATTCACTCCTTATCTCTATATCCTGCAAGTCTAATCTTTCTTTGGGAGTATCCTTTGACTTTCCGTCTATATTTAATAATATGTTAATTAAAGCATCACATATATTCTTTTCAATATGCATCACATCTAAATTGTGTCTCAACTTTAAATCTGACCAATATGGTAACTCAAAAATATAGACTTCTTTACCCAATTTGTATCATCCAAAGATCGTTGTCATTTTTTTACTGAATGAAAGATGCTTACTGAATGTCACTTGGGGCAATGCGTCTAACTGTGCTAAAATCTCATATCCATTAATTATTCGTGGTGGTCCTTCTTTTTCAACCTTTCATTGAAATCTTTATTTCTATACCATGGGTGTTGGACATTCAAGAATCGACGGTGACATGTGTAGCATATTTTACTCCTTAATCATTGAGATTTGGTTTCATACAGACTTACTGGACATGTCTTATAGCCCTTTGTGCTCCATCCAGAAACTGTTCCATATGTTGAAAAGTCGTGAATGATCCACATCACAGCAGCATGTAATTGAAATACTTGTTCAGTTGATGCATCATATGCTTCCACCCCGTCATCCCATAGCTCCTTCAGTTCGTAGGTATACATCTATCTCTTTGCCAAGTGATTTAGGCCCAGGAATTAAAAGAGACATAATCATATATGGTGACTTCATCATTTTCCATGGTGGCAAATCATAATTCATAAGTATAACAGGCCCCAAACTATAAGCATTTGACATGTTTCCAAAGGGATTAAAACCGTCAGTAGCCAACCCTAAGTGAATATTTCGTGGATCACCTGCAAATATTTCATGTACATTGTCAAATTCTTTCCATGATTCACTATCAGCTGGGTGCCTTAATACACCATATGTTTCAACTCACTTTTCTTTATGTCATCTTATATCTTTGGTCGTATGCTTCGAAATAAATAACCGCTTAAGTCTCAATTTCAGAGGGAAATATCGAAGAATTTTTTAGAATTCTTTTTCTTATTCATCCCTTCGTACTTGTATCTGAGCTCCTTGCAGACTGGACATGCATCATTATTGTCGTGCTCATCCTAAAATAATATACAATCATTCTTACATACATGTATCTTCTCATATGTCAATCCTAACTCTTTTAATAATATTTTTGCTTCATAATGAGAGTTTGAAATCGCATTTGGTTTAGGAAATGTCTCTCGCAATAACTGAAGTAATATATCAAAAGATTTATTGCTCCAGTCATTTAACACCTTCACATGCATTAGCTTCACTACAAAATTGAAAACCGAAAAATTAGTACAATTGTGATACAATTCATTTTGTGCTTCTTCCAACATTGAAGTATAACTTCGTCTAAAATCATTAGCATTCATGTTTTCATTGATATCATCTGATTGAGGCTCATTGCTGCTTATATTTTCTACATTTCGTAAATCAATAAACATGTCTTCAAAATTATCTTCGAAATCATCTACTTCAACATTAAAATCATTAATGGATGATGTAGAAGTTTCCCCATGAAAGTTCCATACTTTATATAATTTATCAAATCCCCACCTATAAAGATGTCCTTGCACATAATCTAACTTATATTTAAATAAATTGCCACATCGACGACACGGACAACGAATTTTTGATAAATTCAGACTGGTCATGTAATTCTCTGCTACATTTAAAAACTAATTCAACCCATTTATATATTCAGGACTAATCCAATTCTGAATCGTTATCCAACTTTTATTCATATTTTAAAACCTGGTGAAACATATATTAGATGCCAAATTATTTAATAAATAAGTCTTATACATAAGTTTGATGGTAACTTTTAATATAATTATTTTAGCAACTTAAATTTATTGATCACATCAAAATTAATCATAAAATTTATGATTTAAACATCAAAATAACCATAAGAATCAATATAACTAACAAATTATAATCTGAGAATAAAAAACCGTACCATTATCCAATAAACTTCAAAGTAATCCTAAAATGATCATCTAAATATCAAAATATCTCCAAATTTATCATCTAAGCAACAAACTAACTCTAAGTAACCCTTTTATCGTAAGTATACAAATAAATTATAATTCCTACTTCCTTAACCTTAACCCTAAAAATATCAAAAGATTTCTTAGTGCTTTGTCTATTCAAAGTTGTTTTAGATCGCAAGCCTTGGAGTAGCAGCCCCTTGACTATGAACCAAATAAATTAGTGTATTTATCTGTGTTGTTTTACTTTTCGCTACATATTTGTACGTATTTTTCGGGCAAGCTTTTAGCGCTATTTACCCATCCCCCAACGCACTTCCCGATCCAACAAAGTCCATTAATGATTTTTTTATCAAAAGTCACTAATGATTGTACAATATCCAAATTTGAAAATTTCAATATAGTTAGAGTCAGGAGAGTCTTAGGAATTCATAGGTATTGTTAAGTGAATATGATCAATTTAAATCCAACAGTGATTTGTACTAAATTTATTCAATATTGTATAAATTTCAAAAACTCATAATAGCTTATCTATGATGTGAGATATGAAATTAAGGTTGGAGGATATGATTATACTTTAGACTTGTAAAAATGCATGACTCATTGTTTGAATTGATTTGGATGTGTCTAAGGCTATTAACGAGTTTTAGCTAAAAGTCATTAATGGCCTTAAGCACATCCAAAACAATTCAAAACTGAACCAATACATTTCTAGAAGTCTTTTAAGTGTAACCATGTCCTTCGACCTTAGTTCTACACTCTAATTAATTTGATGTGAGTGTTTTTTAAAAAAATTAGCCCTATATAATTTTATAACAAAATCATTGATGAACTTAGATTTATCATATTCATTCAATAACAATATATGTATTTTAGAAACTTGTGATTTTGGTCATATTTAAAACTATTGAATTTGGATCACATACAAACATTAGTGAGATTTGATCAAAATTCACTATTAGATTTAGAATTATCAAATTTAATTCAAGATAGAACCAATATATTCTCAAGACTCTCTTGAGTATAATCATATCCTTTAATTTTAATTCCACACATTATTTACCTTAGTTACCTCCCCAGTGAGTTTTAAAATAATTTTAACTTTTTTCAAAGGACATTAAAAAGTAGTTTTAAATTTTTATAAAATATTATTTATTTTTTTGAGATTTTAAATGTGCTTTGGTGGCTTGGATTGTTTGGACAAGTGCATGTATAAATAGAAGAGTATTTTAGAGAAAAGATATGTGATTTAATAAATATGAAATTGTGATTCGTGTTTTGAAGTGTAGTGAAAGTTTAGTAAAATGCCACTAACTTTTATCATGAGAGAGGAGATAGAAGGAGAGGAAATTAAATAAGTTAAGGAAGATGAAAATTTGTGTGCATTTGCGAGGATGTGATGCAACACAATGGAACACGAATATAATCTTCACCAAAAAAAAAAGTTATCAATTTTCACCTAGAAAAAAAAGAAATTATTAATTATATTAACTCAAAACTTGTTTAATACATATGATCCTAATCTCTTTTTATAGTTTGAGGGCACCTACTGTTTATAAAATAATAGATTTTTCTATAAAACTTGAATTTTTCTAATAAAATCTTAATAAATTTTTCTAAAAAACTAAATAACTTTTTTTTATAAAGTTCCAACTAATTTTAAAATTAACAACTCATATAATTTTTAATAAATCAAATTATTGACTATATTATTCTCCTCAATCAAACTTGTCGATGTCAATCTCAATTCCAGATAAAAAAGGATGAGGGTTGCATTGATTGTAGCTAGTGTTGAATTTAAATAAATATTCAATGAATAGATCCATTAAACTATTATGTTAATACTAAATTATTCTCCAAAAGAAATGCATTGTATAGTTCGACTGTAACGTCTCAACAAGAACAACTACATCTCTATGAGAATTTGAGTATAATATTAAATATGCAAGAATTCTTACACCACATATTAGATAAAACTAAATATTATAAGAAAACTAATTTTTAAAATTTGGAATATAAAATATAAAAATTCTTATCAATAAAGTAATGGAAGTAGACTAAAATTAGTTTTGAGAATTATCAGACGTTAGTCAACTGTTTGAGAATAACAATCAACTACTATGTTATCAATCAGCTGATGGGCTATATTAGTTGACTATTACTACTGATTTTAGCTAAAGACTATTTTAGTTATCTAAGCTCAACCCTAGATAGCTTAACTATTCTTACCTTTCTAATATACTTGGACAAGTATTCAAAGGAAAGATTTATTAGTGAAAATGAATAGGGGAGTTTAAAAGGGGGGAGAATCAAACTTTTAGGGGAGGTTAAGATTCAAGATTGAACTTTTGACTTCATGATTTAGAATTTGAAACTTCCTAAAGATTTAGGAACTCTATAAATATTATTAGTGCAATGGTTAAGGGAGAGTATGCCTTTAGAGGAGGTTCTTTATCAAGGCATGAAGAATGATTTATTTATCAAAGGAAGAGAAAGAAGAATAGACATATTTAGCCATATGAATGGTCGAAAGTAGGAGAATGAAGGATTTCAAATGTTCATTAATAGAGAATAAGATTGAAGTGTGTAGAGTCATTTTTATGTATACCAAAGGGGGAGAATGAAGAATTTAAGTTAGGAAATATACATTATGCTCTGGCATAAGAAGCAACAAGTTGAGATAATGAGCTAACCTAACTTAAATATATTATCAAACATAAAAAATAGAGAGATTGTTGGTGCATTCGACCTGTGATCAAGGTTGACTAAGCTCGAATTGAGTTCAAGTTAAGTTTTGATGTTTGAACCATATATGATTGAGTGTTACTTCTCAAAGGGAGATTATTGGTCAAGGTTGACCAAGCTAGGGTTGATTGTAATGGAGATTGTTGAAGAGGGAGAGTGTTAGTGAAATCCATCTTGGTTTAGGTTGACCATGATGGATATAGATTTTAATGGAAGATGATTGAGTATGAAGTCAAGTAGGTAAAGATTGATCAGATACTTGACAAGTAGTGAAGTCCAAGTATATCACAGAGGATAGGACACTTAGTAGTCAAAAGTTCATTGGCAAGCGAAAAGGTCAAGCAGTCATGGAGAACCAAACACTTAGTAGATAGAAGTCTAACAAGGATTTGACAAAAAGTGAAGTCCAAGTGGGTTATAGAGGATTAGATACTTGGTGTGAGATGGATGAAGTCCAAGTAGATCATAGAGGATATGACACTTGACATGTAGATGAAAACCCTAGCATGTCATAGAGATCAAATGTTAAGCACATTGATGGAAGTCCTAATAGGTCGGAGAGGACTAAATGTTAGATAAGTATGGAAAGTCCTAGTAGGTTATGAAATATTGAATATTAAGTGATTATGTAAGTTTAAACAAGTCAAAGAAGATCGAATGTTTGGCATTGGAAAAAGTACTAGCGGGTTAAGGGTGTCACGCCCCAAGAGTATATTTGTCCATCGATCGGACGGTATCCTCTAGTGACAATATAAATATAAAATCGATACGTGACTCAAATAGCTGCTGATAACACAAGCTATAAAATACATCGGAATACACCAACAAATAATAAGGATACAAAGACTCAAATATGCACTCCGGAGTGACTTTGACACAACTAGAATCATAATAGAAACTAACATCCAAACTGAATTCATAATAAAGGCCAAATACATACAACACATCTGTATACTACAAACGCGGCAACAATATAGGATAAAATCCCAAAACCAATAATCCAAGAGAATACAACGATATGGAATAAATATCCAAGCATTCGGTGTGAGATGGGATCAGCTGGCGGAGTTTTGAGCACCCAAGGAATCTTCTACCTGTGACCTGGGCGACAAGAAAACCCAGGGTCTATGGTGGTGAGTACAAGACTCAGCGGTAACATGAGAGATAGTGCATGAACAACATATAACACATGGACATCAACATATATACATAGGGAGATCAACGGATATACAGTCTTAAAGGTAATAACAAATAACTATCAGTATAAATCTAATCAGTGCATATACCAAACTGACCAACTGAACATAACGTAATGTACTGACGTACCTAAAAGGTTTGCAACGACACAACTTATACAACCTGAACAAGTATACAACAATATAACATGTACATATTGTATGAACAATACTACACCTATAATCAACACACAGTCATATGGTCAACATGTAAACAAATACATAACGAACCTGGTCCATCCTATACAACAACTTGACGTTGATCAATTGTGTACAACAGCCCGATCCAACTCGTATACTATACCCCACACACAAGAGTACATAATATGCAAATAGCATGCAAGGTGATGTACAAACATATGCAACAAGCATAACTCAATCAAATGCAACATCTCATAAGCATATATAAAATATATCTATATATACCAATCTCTCTCTCACACACACACATACAGATATATATATATATATAAACCATCACACATGACAATGCAGATGCATGGTCATGCCTGCACACCCCACTCGCTACCACAACCCAAGTGTGGCATAGGTGGCACGACATGAGAACTCTCCCAACTCAACAACTACCACTACTCTCGAGTGGTCGAGTGGGCAGTATGAATAAGTAGCGATAAGCTAAATATCTATAAGCTATACAATAGGGGTCCCTGTTGCTGGCCACTTCGACTATCACTACCCATGAGTGGTCGAGTGCCACACACGCAAGACAAACTGCACGCAACTTCAACTACCACCATCAATAGTGGCTGAGCACGACACAACAGATGATCTGCCCTCACACCAGCTACTACTACCTCGAGTAACCGTGGAGGCAGGATGATTGACGACCCTCTCACCCATAAGGGAGACCAAGTCGCCAGCATGCATGTAAATGTGATGAATGCATAACTACAAACACATACACCCACAACACACTCTCTATTCAACAGAGAGTCATACACAACTAACAGTCAACCATGCTGGGACCTCCAGTCTGTAGCAACCCACTATCGACAATCAACCATGCTAGGACCTCCAGTCCGTAGCAATCCATTATCGACAATCAACCATGCTAGGACCTCCAGTCCGTAGCAACCCACTATCGACAATTAACCATGCTGGGACCTCCAGTTCGTAGCAACCCACTATTGGCAATCAACTATGCTGGGACCTCTAGTCCGTAGCAACGCACTATCGACAATCTATACAACCATAAATAGATCCATGATTTATAATAGACACACAATGTAAAGGGATATAACATGACAATCCACTCCACATTTTAGAACATCACCCACTCCCAGGTGATTTATCCTGATGACACAAATCAAGTCTACAATCGTACTCAACTATAAACACATAATTAAGCATCTATCGATCCACATACCATAGCGTTTGTACTCCATAACAATGATAAATGAAATATATATATATATATATATATATATATATATATATATATATATATATATATATATATATAAACCATCACACATGACAATGCAGATGTATGGTCATGCCTGCATGCCCCACTTGCTACTACAACCCAAGTGTGGCCTAGGTGGTACGACATGAGAACTATCCCAACTTAACAACTACCACTACTCTCGAGTGGTCGAGTGGGCAGTATGAATAAGTAGCGATAAGCTAAATAGCTATAAGATACACAATAGGGGTCCCTTCTACTGGCCACTCCGACTATCACTACCCATGAGTGGTCGAGTGCTACACACGCAGGACAAACTGCACGCAACTCCAACTACCATCATCAATAGTGGCTGAGCGCGGCACAACAGATGATCTGCCCTCACACCAGCTACAACTACCACAAGTAACTATGGAGGCAGGATGACTGACGACCCTCTCACCCATAAGGGAGACCAAGTCGCCAGCATGCATGTAAATGTGATGAATGCATAACTACAACACATACACCCACAACACACTCTCTATCCAACAGAGAGTCATACACAACTAATAGTCAACCATGCTAATACCTCCAGTCTATAGCAACACACTATCGACAGTCAACCATGCTAGGACCTCCAGTCCATAGCAATCCATTATCGACAATCAACCGTGTTAGGACCTCCAGTCCGTAGCAACCCACTATCGACAATTAACCATGCTGGGACCTCCAGTCCATAGCAACCCACTATTAACAATCAACCATGCTGGGACCTCTAGTCCGTAGCAATGTACTATCGACAATCCATACAACCATAAACAGATCCATGATCCATAACAGACACACAATGTAAAGGGATATAACACGACAATCCACTCCACATTTCAGAACATCGCCCATTCCCAGGTGATTTATCCTGATGACACAAATCAAGTCTACAATCGTACTCAACTACAAACACATAATTAAGCATCTATAGGTCCACATACCATAGCGTTTGTACTCCATAACAATGATAAACGAATTGTAACGATAACAACAGAGCATCTCAAAGTTCAAAGACTAAGTATCATACAATAGAATAACAGGAGTGGAGTCAAGATAATGGTGTCATCGATATAAAATCTCATGCACCAAAATTAATCATCTACCTTACCAGGGTAGAAATTACCCATCTAATATGAAGTTCATGCTAACCATCTAGATGTCCAAGAATCTATAACAATCAAAGTCCTACAAAACAATAAACATATGTAACTCAAGTATATTACAGATAAGATTAAATCCTAATCGACCCTCAACACAATCCATATCCTGTAACCCCCCCCCCCCCCCCCAACAGAACAACTTCACACACTAACAATTAATCTTCTATTAACAACAAATCCATTACAATATCAATTTAATCACAACAACAATGATATACGTTCATAAATTATCCAAACCCAACTCACCTTGTCTAGACTCACTCCACATCTTTTTGTTCCACTGTAGGGAACACTAATCTATACAATTCAAGTGAACGGAGGCAACAACCCATCTCCATCACCCAAATTTCGTTCACAGCTAGGACCTTCCTTCTCCTACATGCTATGGCAGAAAGGAAAACCTTCTAGTTTAGCTTCAATTGCCTTGCTCCTTTAATCAAGTTTAAGGTACCCGATTTGTCCCAAGCACGAGCAAGGTCCAACTCCAATTGTCCTTAGCACCCAGCGATCGCACAACAGGATGATTTCCCTCAACAATATACCGTTCTTTGAGATCCACATTCAAAAGATCAAAGTAGCCAACTCACAATGTTGCTTACGATAGAAAGTCCATCGACTAACAGGTAATGCAGATTGCGATAGAGAGAAAACAACAAAATGGCCATGGAGGGTTGCCAACACCTACTGCATTCGGATTTGCATATTGCGGCAAGGTAAGCCAGGGGTGTTTAGAGCTCGCTGCCGTCCAGATCAACGGAGCAGAGCATGGAGGTGGTGGTACACGGTGACTCACCGCAAGGAAGAGGCCCGATGGTAGATCTAAGTTGTGGCGGTGCCGAAAGATCGTTGATGAGAATGATGCTACAAAGGTCGATGGTCGTGGCAATCGAACTACAGAGTGGAAGAAGAAACACTCGGCTACGACAGAGATTTGGATAAGGAAGAAGAGAACACCCCCGGCGGAGCCAATCCTTGATGAATGCAGGCGACGCCTGGTTGTGGCAATGATAGTTCACAGTGGCTGAAGGCGATCGAATGGAAAGGCAGGCGACGACCGGGTGAGTGCTCAGATGGAGATCTCCGATGATGAGGCAGCAGAAGAGGAAGGCGATGGCAAGCTGGACTCGAGCGGCGCGAGCACGAGCACGCGGAAGAGAAGAAGTGAAGTCGGGTAGCAAAGCAGAAATCGGGAGAAAATAAGGAAACCCAAATCTAGGTTTTCCCTATATACTTAGGTTAATGAACCCTATTAATCCCTTCACTTCAACAGGCTTAAATAAAACCCATTAAATCTTTCCCCATAAAATATCGTATAAATTCCGTTTAAATCCAAAAAAATTTCTAAAAACTCCTGAAAAATTCTATAAGATAATTTCTTAATTAACAAGGGGTATTTATTTTTTTTTTCTAATATCTTACAAAGGGTGTCTGGATGCTAGGTGGGTAAAGTCCTGATAAGTTAAAAGCGACCAGATACTAGGTGGGTGAATTCTCAGCAAGTTAAGATTGACTGGATGCTAGATGAGAGAAATCCTAGTAGCTTGATGTTAATTGGTCTAGGTGAAGCAAGAGTTTAGCCTCAGTTAGGACTAAAATTGAGATAACAATTGACTCATAGGGTACAAGAGTCGATTCATAAATCTAAACCCTAAGTTCGAGGGTTTGAGAGGGCTTATAGAAGTTTTGGATGTTAGCAATCAACTGTGAGGTACTAACAATTGGCTGCTTTATCAGTTGAGTGGTGATGTTACTATTGGAGTAAACATAAAGTTTAGAACTCGATTGTTATATTCGACTATTTAGTAACAGTTAATTGATGATAATGAATAGTTGACTATTGTGGTCAAATCTAAGCTAAAAAGAGTCATTTTAAAACCATAATGTATTCAGTTAAGCAATCGACTGATGAGAGAAAACAATCAATTGATTGGTGAAAATCATCCTGATAGCAATCTTATAAAAAGGGTTTTATATAAGATTTGAGGAGTGAATTCTTAAGAATTTTAGTGGGGAAGTGATGGATCTTTAAGGAGGCAATTTCAAAGTAATCTAACAATGAGCAAAGCAAATATCATTTTGCAAATTGTTGTTTACATTATTTTCCATTTTTCTATATATCTTTGTATTGCTTGTATGTGTTTTAAAGAAACAAATT
Source organism: Wurfbainia villosa (assembly GCA_025175895.1). Lineage (NCBI taxonomy): Eukaryota > Viridiplantae > Streptophyta > Magnoliopsida > Zingiberales > Zingiberaceae > Wurfbainia > Wurfbainia villosa. The sequence continues at coordinate 48,270,977 of CM045996.1, forward strand.
GTAAAAGGTTTCTCATCCTAAAAAAAAATCTGAGAGGAGAAAAGATAATGGTGCCCACGCTAAAAAGCTAGTTGTGGAATAGAAATTAAGGGTTCCAAACCATGTAAAAATCTCAGTTTGTTGTGTTTTTTGTGTGTTTTATTTTAATTTTTTATTTTTATTACATATTAATTATTTGTAGATAAGCACACAAAAAATGATAATCAAAAGTTGAACACGATCGCTATTCACCCCCTCTAGCAATGTCAATAGTCCCAATGCATATTTTCTACTTAGAATTCGTTTTATTTCTACCTAATGTATGATTGGTTATTCTCCTTTACTATGCATTGATCTCGATCATTCTGCAAGTATTTCTTTATTAAACCTATGAGTTTGAATTTTATAAATCGTACTTGTGTTGGTGCAATCAGCCCAGGTCACGATTGACCAAGACTCGAGCTTGACTCGAGAGATGTTTTGATGTTCGACAAAAGTATATGACAATGTGATTGTCATGGGAAAGTCCAAGTCTTGAGTACTTGGCATGAGAAGTCCAAGCATGGGTCTTGGCAATGGAAAGTCCAAGTCATGAGTACTTGGTATGGAAAGTCCAAGTGGGACACTTGGCATTTGGAAAAGTCCAAGTCTTGAGTACTTGGCATGTAAAGTCCAAGCATGGGTCTTGGCATGGAAAGTCCAACATGGGTTGGCAAGGGAAAGTCCAAGCTTGAGGCTTAGCATTTGAGAAGTCCAAGGGGTTTGATATTGGCAGCGTAAAGTCCAAGCGGGAGTCTTGCCAGTATAAGTCCAATGGTTGACAGCGTAAAGTCCAAGCGGAGTCTTGGCAGCGTAAGTCCAATGTGCCTTGGCGGTGTAGACACCGTTAGCATGACATAGCCGATGGAAGCACCTGAAGGCTAGCGCAATGGATGAACAAGTCATGGATGACTTGGAGAGATCCGAGAGGCATGAGGCTGACGGAGGTGGCTAGAAGGCTTAGGTCTAGGCTAAGGGTGGTCTAGCAAGTATGGGGGAACCATACTTGGGTTAAAACCTCATGTTTAAGGTGTGGCAGTCGACTGGTGTCATGTGGCAGTCGACTGGCATGAGTCAACTAGGGTTTGACTGCGGGAATTAGCCTAGCAGTCGACTGCCAGAGGAGTGGCTGAGCAGTCGACTGATCGTGTGATCAGTCGACTGGTGCTCGGTTTTTCGGGCACAGAATGGAGTTTGACTCAACGGCTGGGGTTAGCAGTCAAGTGGAGGCTCGAATAGTCGACTGATGATGGATCCATTGGATTTTCCAGTGTGGATCTAGCCGTTGTCTCACGACAACAGTGACATCAGTCGATTGATGGTCCCGAGCAGTCGACTGATCGACATTTTCTAGCCCAGGCAAAAGCTTTAAATGGAGCTCGTGGAGGAAGATAAAGCATCCGGTTCTTGAGCATCCTTGAAGCGATTTGTTGCTGCAAATCAGGTCTCCAAGGCCATTCTTCAAGCAACCAAAAGCAAGCAATCCAAAGACATTTGTAAAGTATTTTCTTTACTTGTATTGCATTGTATTTCATATTAGTTGCTTGTTGTATTTAGTTTATTATTGTAAACTATTGTACGAGGCTTCTCCGCCTCTAGATTGTTTCGAGAAGGAGTGTTTATTAGTGGTGTGTGATTGGCATCACTAGGTCTCGTTTGAGCCCGATCTGTGGAGTAGGAACCTTGAGGTTCCGAACCACGTTATATCCTCGTGTTATGTCGTGTTTATCTATTTCATTATCGCTTTATTATTATTCCGCTGCGCGCTAACGAAGTTTGTAGATGAACACGCGAACCATTTCCATTGAGCAACGATAACAAGCTATTCACCCCCCCCCCTCTAGCGTTCCAACGATCTCCTACAAGTGGTATCAGAGCGAGGCCGCTCTTCAAGGTTTAACAACTAAGGAAGAACGCTAGAGGGTGAAGATGGAAGTCCAAGAACAACTAGGATGGGATATCAATACGCCGGTCCCATATGCTTTCTATGGACGAGGAGGCTTCAATTATTGGAAGAGAAGGATTGAAGATTTTTTTATGATGAAGGATTTTGAGGAGTGGTCCTTATTAATGGAAGGATTTGAGTATCCAAGAGGACCAAAAGGTGGATTCCTCAAAAAGAAGAGATGGAGTGAGGATCAACTCCAAAGCTTCGAGAAAAATAATAAGGTAATAAAATTTTTTATTGATTTAATACCTAACAATATCTTGTGTATGTTAGGTAATTATATAGATGTCAAGGAGCTATGGAGCCAAGTAGTCCATCTCCATGAAAGTCCTTCACCGGTCCAAGAGGAATGGACCGAAGAGGCAAACGCATCATCCTCACAAGGAAGTGAGGACTTGGAGGTTGAGAGACCATCAACATCCAAGGAGGAAGAGGAAGTAGAATAGGAGGAGACCTCCACCTCTAGGATTGAGGGGGAGGAGATTAGATCACCGGAGCAACATCAAGAAGAAGCTTCAACATCCGGTCAAGATGAAGAAGCTCAAAATTCAATTCCGGCCTCCATTGACTTAGGTAACTCAAACACCTCAATTCAAAATAAAAATAATATTATGTGTTTTAAGTGTAGGGAACTTGGGCACTACAAGAGCAAGTGCTCAAAGAAAGTAAAAAATGTAAGAGATCGGATGGCCGGCTAGAGGGGGGTGAATAGCCCTCGTTCGTTGGTTATCGGAATTTGCTCGTCTACAATTAGATTAGCGCAAGCGGAAATAACAATACAAGCAAATTAAACAAATAAAAACAAAGCAAAGGAAATAGACAATGCTAACACAAGATGTAACGTGGTTCACGGCTACGCCGCTAATCCACGGTCCCCGATTCGTCCTCGGTGAATCACTCCGCTCAACCAATCCACTAAATGGTCTCTCCTTTGCACCAAGCTAGGTGGAGGTAACCTTTACAATCAAGATCACTCTTCTTACAAATAGAATGGATTAAAAGCGAGTAAGAAGAGTTTAGAGCTTGTGGGGCACTAGGAAGATTGTTTGGAACTTAAGCATTAGCCTCTCAAAGGCTCACACCCTCTCTTTTTATAGAGAGGGCTAACTTCTTCCCGTTGGCCGCCATCAGTCGACTGCCGCCCATGGCAGTCGACTGCCGTCACTACAACGGCCTCCGAACACGTCGGATGCCGACCATTGTTGTCCAACGGAACTCTTGGCAATGATCACCGGACCTCACCACGACCGACCCGTCGTCAGTCGATCGCCTACGGCTACGAGCTGGGCTAAAACCCTATTGACTACCGATCGGCCGCTTGAATGATCGTTAGTCTTGGCAATGATCGCTAACGATGGCGATCGCCGCCACAAACTGGGCGATACCAAGTCGAGCTACACTGATTAAGCGATCGCCATTCCATGGCGATCGTGTCGAAAACCCATCCGACACTTGGCCAAATGGCTACCCCTCCCCGGGTTACAATCGCTCACTCTCATTTCTCGGAGTCCTTCGCCTTCGAAGTTCTCTTCGTTCGCCACGCCCCTCAAAGATCAGCGCACGGCTCTGCAATGCTCCTTCGCGTCTCTTGCCTCGAAGTCTACTTCCTCCGGCTTCACTCCAAGCTTCTCGTCCGGCGGTCCCTCGGATGCTCCAAGCGCACGGCTTCCGCAAAGCTATCCTTCACCGACTCAAGGCACGAGTCATGAGATGTGAAACTCGCCATGGCTCCATGTGCGAATTACTAAGTCCTGCACGACTTCAACGCACATATCAAATAAACATAACACACTAACTTAAACCCTTTGCCACACCATCAAAACCATATCACGGCAAGAGATTGCCCTAACAATCTCCCCCTTTTTGATGTGTGGCAATCCGTTTAAGTTAGGTAAAAACATTTGATATAAATTCTAAGGGTAAGAAAGCATGTAAAGATAAACATGATATAACAACATGCAACTCCCCCTTAATCCATGAAATTCTCTATGCAAATTTTCTCCCCCTATCATATATTTCTCCCCCTACAATATATTTCTCCCCCTACAATATATTTCTCCCCCTAAAATATATTTCTCCCCCTAAAGTGATTAACTTAAACATACTTATTTCTTCCCCTTTGACACCATCAAAAAGATTAACACTAAGTTATAAGCTCATGGCATCAAGTATAATGGAGGAAAAATATGACAAGTTGATTTAAAATTGGGTACCATTTGTTGGTGGCATCAAGTATATTTCTACTACTTGTAGGAGGTTTACAAACTGAATTCGGCCTTCAATATTCTGATTTACAGGCCACCAATGATCGCTATCAAGATGGCAATGACCGCACAAAAGAATCCAAATTTCGATTTTAACGAAATTGTAAATGCATTATAAATTCAAAATTTGAAAAATCATGAAATTTGGGAACATATTTCTCTAAGTATATCTATCAAGGAAAAATAGTTTTTCATGAAAAATCATTATATTTTACAAGATTTGCCAAAAATCCAAACACTTGAAAAACCACTAGTTTTTGAGCATGTTAGTATCAAGTTAGCTACCTAGTTTTGCATCCAATTGTTTCAACACATGAATATATGTATTTTAAGGTAAGAAATTGTTTTGAAAACATTAGAAATATCCAACCATGATCTTTGGGCAATATGTCTATTAATTAAACATAAGCCTTCCCCATGATTGGTCTATTATTGATATTTTGATACTTTAAATGACCATCTAAATGTCATAGGCATTAGTGGACATTTGTATCATCCTAACATCTCACCCATGCTAAGTTTGCAATCAAGTTAGCCTATAGTGAGTGTGAGATGCATCCTAGGGGGGTATTTGTATATATATACTTAACCAATATATTCAAGCAATTCTATCATGGTTAAGTATCAACCTAACAACCTACATGATCATAATGACATATATTAATTAAATTCACATTATGATCATGAAATACATGTTTTCATCAAATTATAACCATGCATTAGGCATTATATGATGATAATAAATAAAGTATCACCTAAAGCATGATTTAAACCTATTTCTCATGATGATGTGTCAAATATCAAAAACATAAATCATGATTTAAAACATACATAGGAATTACAACAATCATCATGATTTAAGCATTATTACCTATTTATGGGCACGTTATCATCACCCAACACTATCTAAAAATGTTGTCCCGTCATCCTAAGTCAACCAAAATATGATATAGGTCAAGTTCATATGGTTGACTACCCTAGGGGTTTTCTAACCCTTAAGGATGGATTTTGGAACCCAAAATAGATTTTTACCTATGGGGTTCACTAGAAATTCCTTGGGGATCCATTTCTTAGCTATTACTTTGTTTTTGTCTTGTCCCCTAGCTATTAGGCATCTATAGGCCTTCTCATTTTTCTTCTCTTTATATCCTAGGCCTTTCTTGTTAAAACTTGCCCTTTGGCTCCCTATGATCATATTCAAGGTGTTGGAGCCAATTGTGAATTTTCCTAGGGCTTTGGTTAAATAATCTACCTTTTCCCTTAATGCCCTATTTTCTTCTATGCATGCATCACTAACATCTAAAGGCACATAATTATCATGTGAGCATGCATCATCATGGCAAGAAGAAGTATCATTATTATTTAAGCATGCATTTTCTAGCTTATTTTCTAATGCCTTAATTTGATCTAGCATGCATTTATTTTTCTTCTTTGCTCTAAACAAATCCCTAGTTAAACTAGAAATCATAGAAACTATTTTACTAGGAGAGGCTTTAGTTACCATAGTTTCCATGTCCTCTTCTTCTTCTTCGGATGATGAGGAGGATGATGGAGGAGGCTCCCCCTTCACTTGAGCTCTCTCCTCTTGTGCTTGATCCTTCATTTTTGGAGGAGGAGCAATCCAAATCGTCAAAGGCCATCAAGGCCAAATTGGCGACAAAGGCATTCTCCTCATCCGATGATGAGGAGGAGGATGAGGAAGGATCATCCCATGTCTTGGCCTTGAATGCTTTGGCCTTCCCTTTTCTTTGCCTTCTTCTCCTCTTCCTTCTTTTCTTGCTCCCCTTTTTCTTCTTCTTTTCTTCTTTCTTTTCCTCTCTTCCTTGCTTTTGTTTAGGAGAGGACAATTGTCCCTTATGTGTCCCTCTCCTTGGCAATTGTAACATATCACCTTCCCCCTTGGTCTTCTATTCCTATCATTTGATTTATCAAATCTAAAATTCTTAAATACACGCCTCACCTTCCTTACCATGTAGGCTTCCTCGGTGCTATCCATGGAGGAGGAGGAGGCTTCATCATCGGAGGAGGAGGGGACTTCCATCTTCTTCTTCCCCTTGTTTGCCAACAATGCTACTCCTCTTGAGGGTTGGATTCTTGGCTCTTCTTGAATTCCTTCAAGCCTCGTTTCGTGGAGCTCCATTGTCGAGAAGAACTCCTCCAAGGTACTTACTTCCAAGTTCTTGGACATATAGAAGGAGTCCACCATGGAACTCCACTTTGAGGACCGGGGAAAGGCATCTATAGCCTTCATGAGCATGTCCCGGTTTGATAGCTTCTCACCTACACTTGTTAGCCCAATTAAAATTTCTTTAAACCTAGAGTGTAGTGAGGTTACCTTTTCTCCCTTTTCTAGTTTTATATTGGATAATTGGGAGCGGAGGAGGTCTCTCCTTGCTAGCTTGGCCTCGGATGTGCCTTCATGGAGTTCTATAAGCTTCTCCCACATCTCTTTGGCGCTAGCACATTCTCCGATCCGGTTGATCTCTTGTTGAGGGAGCACATTGTAGAGATGGTGCTTGGCTTTGAGTTTGCAAGGTGCTCCTCTCTTTGCCTCTTGGTCCACCTAGATTTCTATTGGCTTCCCTTCTTCATCCCTAGGCAAAACGAAACCGGATTCCATTGTAATCATTATATCAAAATCCGTTTCGAAAAATACCTCCATTCGCTTCTTCCACCAAGCGAATTCTCCTTCAAACTTCGGAGGATGGATGTTGGAGCCGGCCATTTTTGATGTAGGGCTTGTTGCGGCGGTTAGTCCGGTGACAAGCAACCTGGCTCTGATACCACTTGTAAGAGATCGGATGGCCGGCTAGAGGGGGGTGAATAGCCCTCGTTCGTTGGTTATCGGAATTTGCTCGTCTACAATTAGATTAGCGCAAGCGGAAACAACAATACAAGCAAATTAAACAAATAAAAACAAAGCAAAGGAAATAGACAATGCTAACACAAGATGTAACGTGGTTTACGGCTACGCCGCTAATCCACGGTCCCCGATTCGTCCTCGGTGAATCACTCCGCTCAACCAATCCACTAAATGGTCTCTCCTTTGCACCAAGCTAGGTGGAGGTAACCTTTACAATCAAGATCACTCTTCTTACAAATAGAATGGATTAAAAGCGAGTAAGAAGAGTTTAGAGCTTGTGGGGCACTAGGAAGATTGTTTGGAACTTAAGCATTAGCCTCTCAAAGGCTCACACCCTCTCTTTTTATAGAGAGGGCTACCTCAACACGTCGGATTGTTGTTATCAGCGGAACTCTTAGCGATCATGTTGGACCTCACCGGCCGATCGGCTACGGCCATCAATCGGCCGCCCGATCGGCTCGGCCGTTTTGGCCAAAACCCTATTGACCGATCGCTACGCCTTGTGATCGTTGCTAATCTGCGATCCGCTAAGCGTATAGCGATCGGCATCGCGCCACAAACCGATCGATCGTATACGGTCGAGCTACACTCGACTCGGAAGCGATCGCCATTCCATGCGATCGGCCGGGTGTCGGAAAAACCCATCCGACACTTGGCCAAATGGCTACCCCTCCCCGGGTTACAATCGCTCACTCTCATTTCTCGGAGTCCTTCGCCTTCGAAGTTCTCTTCGTTCTCGGCCACGTCCCTCGGCAGCATCAGGCGCACGGCTCTGCAATGCTCCTTCGCTCGAAGTCTACTTCCTCCGGCTTCACTCCAAGCTTCTCGTCCGGCGGTCCCTCGGATGCTCCAAGCGCACGGCTTCCGCAAAGCTATCCTTCACCGACTCAAGGCACGAGTCATGAGATGTGAAACTCGCCATGGCTCCATGTGCGAATTACTAAGTCCTGCACGACTTCAACGCACATATCAAATAAACATAACACACTAACTTAAACCCTTTGCCACACCATCAAAACCATATCACGGCAAGAGATTGCCCTAACAAAAAAAGCTCCACCGGCACCAAAGATCAAGGATGCTGGTCCCCCACCAACCAAAAGCAAGGAGCAAGTGGTTTGCTTCAAATGTCGACAACCGAAACACTACCGAAATCAATGCCCAAAGGGGGAGAAGAAGGGGCATAGGAGAGCATCAGAAGTAGGGGGAGCTAAGGCTAACCCTAAGGTATATTGTAATGCTCCTTCTTTAGTTAATAAACAAAAGCATGTTAGGAATTTTAATTCTCTTGCAATTTATGAAAAACATGCTAATATGAACAAGTACTTTTGTTTAGGAGCTAAGAATTTTCATTTTGAAAATAAGGAGAAATTTGGGACTAATGTCCCTAAAAACAATTTATCTAAGGACAAACCTAGGTCAAATAACTCAAGACTAATCCTACCTAGGGAGACAATTAGAAAGGTGCAAGAGCAGCTAGGTTTTAATCCCAAATGGACTAGGCATATGCCTAGGAAGAACTGTAAAATACCGGGGAAAAAAAATTCCTCGTTAATTGATAAAGCATATTGTGGAATTTTTTTTAGGAATTTTTAGAAATTTTTCTGGATTTAAACGGAAGTTATATGGATATTTCAAGGGGATAAAACGAACAGGCCTTTGTAAAGCCTATTTAGACTATCTTCTAATGAGGTATTAAATGGGTTTAATTAACTCCGTTTCCCCGTCGGCTTCTTTCGGTTCGCGACTCCTCTTCTTCACGATTTCTCACCGTCACGCTCCCTTTTCTCGCCGAGGGATGCCGCCGCTCCTCTTCTTTCTCGATCTAACCTATCTCCTCCCAATCTTCGATCGCCTAGCCCGCGACGATCGACCATGGCCAGCCACGCGAGCACCGGGCCGCTTGGCTGGGCCGTGGCACTCGCGCCACAGCCGCCGCTGCCTTCCCTCTTCGTCGGCGTCTTCAGCCTTCCCGATCATGCTGATCGCCACGTCGGTAGCGCCTTCCGCTCGTGCACCGCCGCAGTTGTGCACGCGACGTTGTTGCAGCCGATTTGTGTCGTTTTCCATCACCGGCACTCCAGGTCAATTCTGTCGAACATCAACAGCAGCTAGCTCGATCCGTCCTCACCGCCGCTGTTCCTTCTCGCCGTAAGCAACTCTGCAGCCGACTACCTCTACCACAGGCAAGGATGCTGCCACTACTAGTCTCTGTTAGGAGCACCTAAATCTACTGCCCTTCTTTGATCTAGGTCCCTTCCCTTTCTGCCGCAGCAAAATACCTAGTCGCGAATGGTGATCTTCATCGATCCTTGCCGTCATTTTTCCGATCTCAGCAGCTTGCGAGCCCCTTGGATTTCTGAGAAAGGTATGATTGTCTCTCGTTTCACCTTAAGCATGAAACGGGAAGTTGTTGATTGGGATGTTCATATGGTTGTGCTGTGTTATAGGATTATGGGCTTTAGAACTCAGATCCTTTGTTTTGGCAATTGATGGATTGAGGCAGAGACTTGAGGGAGGCAATAGGGGTGGTTGTTGAGCTATGGTGGTGATCGGAATTAAGCTGGGAAGTTGCATCTGAATTTGGTGGTGCAAGGTAAGTTTTGGTTTGAATTTTATGAATATGAGATTTTAGTTATAATATGAGTAGATTTGTTGTGGATTAATAACCAATAGTTGGTGAGCAAGTGATTACAGGTTCTGACAGGGTGATTTCCATATACGTGTTGAGTAAATGCAGACCTAATACCCTATACTTGATGTAGGGAGTGGTGTGGATAATACAAGCTCGGTAAGTACATATTTGATATCATAGGATTGTGTAATATGCTTACTGTTAGTTTTGTTGTGAATTTGATTTCTAAGGGTCCATGAACCAGGGGTTAATCTTTTGGTTGAATCCATCTGGTTGTATAGATTCTTTGCAATGGAAGCTAAGCTAGGATTGGATTCGAGATGGAATTATGGATGTGCATACCATCAGCATAGTCTTCGTAGCAGGTGGGTAATTTCCTACCTGGTCCAGTAGATGTAATTGCATTCAGATTTAGTCATAAATATGAGCATGTTAGGTGTTCATATTATCTTGACCCTGCTCTTATTATCTTATGCTTGAACTTATCGTTGGCTATTAACTTCATTGCTGCTATCATGTTTATTTTACCATGATTAGGAGTTATACATATAGGTGATGTAAGTAACTTAGAATTTGTTTAAGTTAAGTGAAAATAATAAAGTCCGGATGACAACCTGATTGTACATTAGCCAAAAAGGTCATCCTTATTTAGATGATGTCTTGAACCTAGGGTTAGTTCTAGTACCCTTAGGTTGCATATTACCATCGACCATGTATTGTGTAAATGGTCAGGGGAATGATACTTAGTGTGTCGCTACGGACCGGTGGTCCTAGCTTGTTATAATCAAATGAGTACGACTCTCTATAGGATAGAGAGTGCGTCCATCAGTTGAGTACGACTCTCTACATGATAGAGAGTGTGTCGATTAGATTGGTATGACTCTCTACAGGATGGAGAGTATTATGATCAGTTGAGTACGACTCTCTACAGGATAGAGAGTGCGTCGATTAGATTGGTATGACTCTCTACAGGATGGAGAGTATTATGATCAGTTGAGTACGACTCTCTACAGGATAGAGAGTGTGTCGATTAGATTGGTATGACTCTCTACATGATAGAGAGTGTTATGATCAGTTGAGTACGACTCTCTATAGGATAGAGAGTGCGTTGATCTGACTAGTATGACTTTCTGTAGAATAGAGAGTCTATGGTGGATGTCTGTATGTGAGACATTGCATTCATGTCATTTTCATGCACGCTGGTGACCATGTCTCCCTTGTGGTTGAGAGGGTCGCCAGTCATCCTGCCTCCACAGTTACTCATAGGAGGAGTAACCAGTGTGAGGGCAGAGCATTGTGGTGCCGCACTCTACCACTATAGATGGTGGTAGTTGGATTTGCATATTGTAGTCCTGCGTGTGTGGCACTCGACCACTCATGGGTAGTGACTGTCGGAGTGGCCAACAGCATGGACCCCCATCTTGTAGTTTGCTCTTTACGCTTATATGCTACTCGATCATACTGCCCACTCGGCCACTCGAGAGTAGTGGTTGGTGTTGACTTGGGACAGTTGTCATGCTCGAGCCACCGAGGCCACACTGGGGTCGTGGTAGCTTTAGGGTGAGCCGACATGACCATGCATGCTGCATTGCCGACTTATGACATTTTTGCATATTGACATATATATACATATATGCATGTATATATATATATATATGGATGATTGTGATTAGTATACATATATAGATGCAGTCTATATATATATGCTTATTGTGATGATGCATTTGATTGTATTATGCTTGTTGCACTTTTTTGTACATCATATTCATGCATGCTTCTTGCATATGTTATGCGGTTGTGTCGGATACTGGTATATGTGTTGGACAGACCATTAGATACCTTGACCTGTAGCATGAGTAGATTATGAGTTAGTATTATTCTTCCTGTTATATATATATGTTGTATATATGTTCAGGTTGGATCAGAGTAGCGTAGCAGACTTCAGGTATGTCTGCACTTTATGTTGTTCATTTGGTTAGACGGTATATGCTTGTATTTATATACTATGCTGATATACCTATTGTACCTCTAGATTATATTGTTGAAATACATGTGATATTACATATATACATGTTTTTCTATTACCTGCTGAGTTTTACTCACCACCCCAACGGACCCTGGGTTTTTCTGTCGCCCAGGTAACAGGTAGAAGTCTTCGTGACGGCTTGGAGCACCGCTGGCTGACGTCTCATCTCACCTCCGAGGCTCCCGTGTTTGTTTTGGGCTTTCCGTACATGGTGTTATGTTTTTTGGAGTTTTCGTGATGTATATGTTGTAGATTCGGATTTTGTCGAGGTTTCGTGTTGTTGTGATGTGTTAGTCATACCGGTATGCATGTGTGTAGCTTGTTGTATTATGTTTCCGTTGTTCTTTGAGTAGTTGTTGTATATATTGTATATGTTATGTTGTTATTGTGAGCCTACGGGCCTTGTATTAACCCGAAATGTTGCCACGTATAGGGGAGATGTTGTCCGTTTGATTTTCAGCTCGGCATGCTCTCGGGGCATGACAACTTTAGTGGTATCAGAGCCCAAGGTTCTGCGATGTCATACAATGTTGTTTTTGTGTCGAGTCTTGGATTCTCGGGAGTCGATTTATTCGGTTTTGGTTTTTGAGATGAGATGGACAGCGGCCTGAGCTCCAAGCAGCACGAGGTAAGAATTCCTGAAAACTTATGGTTTAGTAGATATTTATTTAAACTTGATCAGTAAGTGTATACAATATAGTTATGACATCTGTGCAGACTTGTAGTAGGGGCCGTCCACTGAGGCGACCAACCGAAGTGACCTTTAGGGTTTATACTCCCGGTTATGTTGGTTATGCATTTAGATACTTATATCAGGGAATAACCTGTAGTGTGTTGGTTATTATTCATAACCGTGGTATGAGTTGACCACGGGAATGACCTGTTGAGTCTGTGAGTCTTGAACCTGTGTCGAGAAGGTGATTTATCTTTGAGAGCCGACTGATACCAAGTCGGAAAACAGGGGCCAAGTCATTACATTTATTATGGAAATCAGAGACTACAGTCTTAGAGATTTCCACTAACTGTACTAGTCAGATCATTACCTATGGCTAATGAACAGACTTGTAGACTATTGTGATGCAGATAGCGGAAGGCTAGGTTATGGTGTTTCATAAGGATTTTATCCTTGAGTTTTTCATACTGGGTTGTATAACTCTGAGGGTACTTTTGAGTACTTAACTTGTGTTATACAGAGAAGGTAGAGTTATTTGCATACCATTATCGGGATCAAGCCGGTATTTGGTGATAAATGCAGAAAATAATCTTCGAGAAATAATATATCAATTGATTATGGTTTAGTGATGTTGAAAGAGAGTATTTCCCCGTGTCACTTTTAGTGACACATTGTAAGGAATTCTTGAGCTTCAAGAAAGGGTGATCGGTTAGTAATAGTGTACTGTGCAGAGTCGTGAGACTAGAGGAGGTTACGACCACCTAATAGCTCAAGAAGATGAATTGATGATTTAAGCCACCCAGAGTTATTGGCTTATAGTTGGATTAGGATTCCCGGGATCTTCTACCAGATCCTGCCGGAAGACGTTGGATTGAGACAGGAGTTTAGAAATGACTCCGTACAAGAGTTTAAGAGTTGGAGACCGGTAAGCAAATATTGCAGGTCAACTTAATAGAGTCAGAAGTCTCCGACTGTTGGATAAAGAAGCAAGATCAGAGTCATAGGCTTTGAGCTATTTTCCGATTATAAGAGACCAACCGCAGATCATCAGGATGTTCTCGTGCACATCAACGAAATCAGAACAAAGACTTCGAAAGGATTATGTGCGTGCAGTGCAGATCACGAAGACACTTGAAGTCAGATTATCTGTTGGATCAATTCATCAGTTGCTATAGTAAGCAACCTGTACGGTTGAGGAGGTATACTTTGAAGACTCAGTTGAAGACTACCAATGGTGTTCCGGGAGGATGATGCACAGTCTCGACAGCAGAGATTAGCACAGAGATGGGTTATTTCATCAGCAGCGACCTACTACCTCAGGCGTGGTTGAAGTTCCGTGATACTACCCTTCAGCAGAGATCGACACAGAAGTAGCATCAGTAGAAGACATCGTAGAAGACTCATGCAGACAACAACAACAGTTACCTCCAGATGTGATTTACTTAGTACAGAGGAGAGAGTATACGACGATGGTCGTATTTATTCAGTATTCTACAGTTGCAACTCGTAGGATTTAGTGATGAGATGGAAAGATCTAGGAAAAATCCCCGCGGCATTCGTCATAGAAATGTGACCGCTTTGTCGCGAATTGTTGGATCTGATATGGTTCTCTTCGGAGAAAGGTCGAGACCTGCGTGGAGCCTTTTGGATCGGATCAACAGATATTTAATCGTTCGGGGTATTACTTTAGTTTACCCTCAAGGTTAATATATTGAAAGATACTTATAGTTTACGGTATCTTAGTCTAGAACATTCTTTGTTTGGATTAGAAGGGTCCTTTACATCGACTTGCGGGTCGATGGTATCTCTACCGTCAGGTGAGATGAGGATCAACGATTAAGAAGTCAAGGGATGTCCTTAGACTCTGATAGACATATCTTTACTGTAGACATATCCTTACGGATGGTCAAATTGTTGGAAGTATGGTATGATATGCTCTCGGATGTGCGTATAATCTGAGAGTATTCGGATGTAGGTTAGGATAAACTCCAAGGCTTGCCGTTGGATAGGCAAGTGGAGTAGGCGATCGAAATGATTACGGAAATAGTTCTGGTATCGAAGATCACATATCAAGTGATAGTTTTGTTGGTGTCAGTGTTGCTAAACACTATAGAAATTGGAAGAATGTAAGTTGTAATTATAGGAGAAGTTGGAAGGGATATTTATCTATCCCAGTATTCCTCCTTGTAAAGATCCAGAACTCTTTGTTGAAAGAGAAATGGACATTTGAGAGTATGCATCGATTATCGATGATGGAATACAGTAGTTGTTGTGAAGAATATCCTTCGTTGTGGATAGATGATCTATTGAGATCAGCCAAAGACACCTGTGTATACTCTAAGGTTGGTTTACGACTGGAGGGTTGATATTGTAGTGACATGGTGTCATACAATTATCATTGTCGTTGTGATGATTAATATATATCATCAACGTAGAGTAAAGGGGATGTAGGTGTGTGGAGACGATAATTTCATACTTGGTATGAATTGTATGGATTTTGATTTAATTTGTTAGACTAATTAATGATTTAGTCGTCACTGGATTTGAGAATCGTGTATCCTGAACACGATTGGATCCTTTTGTAGTTGTTGGAGTTGCGTAACTTGGTCACTGTTGATTGTGGTAGTTGGAGTTGCGCACTCGACCACCGTAGATGGTGGTTTTCCTTGTATGTTTTGGTTAATTCCGTAGATGTGGATAGAATGCTTGACATTACTATACCACGGACTTGTTTGACAAAGGTGATGTTGGAAATCATTTAGTCGGAAGCTGGTGAAACCAGTTTACAGGACCTAGATGGTGATTAACTTTTACACGAGTATTAGTTAATCCTTCCGGAGTGGATAAAAAGGAGGTTGTACGCGGATGCATCGTTTCAGGGATCGGAGCGATTCCGATTTAATTGAATGAGGCATACCTTATGCTTACGACAGTTAAGAAACTACGAGATAGGCTGTCATATACATGACGTGGCTTTAGTAGTTATTATCTGGATTTGTGGATGTATGGAGCAGGAATGCTCATGGGATTTTAACTAGCTACTAGGTAGCTACAATGTAGTTGTTGGAGCGTGAACAATTGCAACGAGTGAGATCCGTCGCTATAGTCTCTCGTGCACTTACAAAGTGTGTGGTGGAGCGAATTTTGAATGGTTGATGGACTTCTCTTTTGAGAAGATAATTCCCCGTCTTTGATAAGGATAGTGTGTTCCGGACACGCGTCCAGTCAAGGAGTCGCTACAGGAAACTTATCATTGGAAATTGGCTATCTATCCTGATGGTACTCGGATGTACCAAGAGTTGAAACGTTTATACTGGTGGGAACGGTATGAAGAGATATACCGCAGACCTTGTTGCGGGATATTTACCATACCAGCAGGTGATAGTTGAACATCAAAAATTCGATGGATTGCTCCAGGGAAATTCCGATTTCGGAATGGAAGTGGGAGCATATTACTATTGATTTCGCTATGGGGTTGCCTAGAACTAGTAAAAGACATGATGCGATTTGGGTGATCGTGGATCGACTAACCCAAATCAGCTCACTTTCTGCCTATTCATGGGTCGTACTCGTTGGACCATCCGGCGGTGTTGTATTACCGAAAGATTATCAGATTGCGTGAGGTACTTTTAAGTACCATATCGGATAGAGAATCGTGATTTACCCCGCGATTTTGGCAGAGTCAGCAGCAAGCTATGGGCACAGAGCTTCGGCTTAGTGCAACGTTTTATCCGCAAACAGATGAACAGTCTGAGTGTATCATTTAGACGTTGGAGGATCTATTCAGATCTTGTGTCATGAATTATGGAGGTGTAGCTTATCGGTTGGCTTTACCTCCGACACTTGCGGGTGCTCACAACGTATTTCCTATTTTTATACTTAGGAAATACATGTCGCATGTTGATCATGCTCTGAAAGATGTTCCGAATTCTACCTCAGTCTAATGCGACTTACGAGAAGATTTAAGGGTGGATCCTGTTGGGAGATTGTTGGTGCAATCGTCCCAGGTTGACTCGAGTTTGACTCGAGCAGTACCCTGATAGTATTTTGATGATAGACAAAACTCATGACATGGGATTGTCATGGGAAAGTCCAACATGGGGTTGGCATGGGAAATCCAAAGCATTGCGAAGCCATGCGCTTGGTGCATTTGGGAAGTCTTGAGGACTTGGTAAGTTCACTAGGCTCGGGGTCCTTGAGTCGGTGAAGGATGGCATTGCGAAGCCGTGTGCTTGGTGCATCCGAGGGACCGCCGGACAGGGAGCGAATGGAGTGAGCCCAAAGGGAAGCATACTTCTAGGGCATGAAACGCGAAGGATGGCGTTGCGAAGCCGTGCACTTGGCGCATCCGAGGGACGTAGGCCGAGGGAAGAGAGCTTCGGTGGGGAACTCCATGAGGGATAAGGTGGACTTGGCCAAGTGGCTAAGACTGAGTGTCGGAGGCTCAAACATCGTTATGATTGAGGTTTTAGCCGACATCAGTCGACTGGCATAGGTGCCAGTCGACTGCTCTAGGTCGTTGGGTTCGACCAGTGTTCGACTGAACCAAGATTGGTTGGATCAGTCGACTGCCATGGGAGGCAGTCGACTGATGGGAGAATCCCGATCGCCAATGGGTGGCCGATCGGTGATGACCGTCTGCGGGCACAGAATGGAGTCGACTCGACTGGGCACTCGACTGATGGATGATCAGTCGACTGATGGGTGTCATCAGTCGACTGATGTGTGATCCGTTGGAACTTAACCAACGTGGATCCGGCCGTTGTGAGACAACGGCTACGATACCAGTCGACTGATGGTCACGATCAGTCGACTGATGGGCGCGAAAACAGCTTGATGCAGGTTATAAATGGAGCTCGAGTTGGAGGATTTCGCCAAGACTTTAAGGGAGCTATTGGAGGGGAATTGCTGCTGCATTCCAGTCCTTCAAGAGCCAACCAAAGCAAGCAACAAACAAGTGATCAAAAGCAATCAGTGAAAAGAGTTTCTTTTGCATTGTATTTGTATTCTTGTTTGTATTTCTATATTACGTTGTAATTGCTTGTGAGAGGTTTCTCCACCTCCGATGTGTTGTCGAGAAGGAGTTTGAGTTAGTGTCGTGAGCATAACTAGAGCTCGAGGAGCTTGCCCGTGGAGTAAGAACCATTCGGTTCCGAACCCCGTATATCGTGTGTATTGCATGTGCTTGTGTTGTTGTTAGTATTATTATTGTTTCTATTATTTCCGCTGCGCTAACAACAATCGTAGACAAGCAACGCAACGAAAACGAGCAAAGTCTGACATCCAACGAAAGAGGGCTATTCACCCCCCTCTAGCCGGCCATTCGATCCGCCCAACAAGTGGTATCAGAGCCGAGGTCGCTCTTCAAGGACTAACCGCCGCGAGAGCACTATAAGATGGCCGGCTACAACATCCATCCACCGAAATTCGATGGAAATTTTGATTGGTGGAAGAAACGGATGGAGGTATATTTCGAAACCGATTTCGATTTCATGTTAATCATTGAAAATGGTTTTGAAGTGCCTAGGGACAAGGAAAATAAGCCACTAGAAAAATCAAGGTGGACCCAAGACCAAATGAAGGATTTCAAGACAAATCTCGAGGTAACTAAATTACTTTGTGATTTGATTCCTAACCATATTTGGTCTAGGATAGGAAATTTTAGGGATGCAAAAGATTTGTGGAATAAGGTGGTTGAATTCCACAAGAATCCCCAACCAGCACAATTAGAGGAGAATGCCGAGGAAGAAGCACCCACATTTGAAGAGGTTGATGATTTGGTGGAGACCTCCACCTCTAGCATTGAGGGGGAGGAAAGGATTCCCACCCGAGAAAGATCAAGATGAAGCTTCTACCCTAAGAAGTGAAGAGGCCTCTACCACCTCCTAGGTAACCTGCGTGCTATCATTTTAAATAAAAATCACATAATATGCTTTGAGTGTAGGGAGAAAGGGCATTACAAGAGCAAATGCCCTAAATTGGCTAAGGAAAAGGCATCAAGACCGAAAGTCAACCCAAAGTCAAAGGATGCCGGTGTTCCCAAAATGAAGAGCAAAGATCACATTGTGTGCTTCAAATGCAATCAAAAGGGACACTACCGAAGCCAATGCCCTAGGGGGAGGAAGAAAGGGCAAGAAGGTGCAACTCATGTAGGGGGAGCTCCTAAAGCTAACCCTAAGGTACATTTAGTTAATGCACTTTTAATTCCTAGAACTAAAAAGCATGCTAAGAATTATTTTAGTTCTCTAGCAATTATCAATGAAAAGCATGCTAGGAGAAATAATAAAGTTTATTGCTTAGGTGCAAGGCATGTTAATTTAACTAAGGATAAACCTAGGACTCATAATTCTAGACCTATCTTACCTAAAGAGTCAATTAGGAGAATTTAAGAAAACTTGGGTGTTAATCCCAAGAAATCTAGGCATATGCCTAAAAAGAAAAACATTTCCCCTAAACCTAATGAAAATTCAAAATTGAGGAAATTAGAGGTGGAGAACCAAGCCTTGAGGTCAAGGCTAGAAAAATTGGAGAAGACCCTAGCAATAATATCAAACTCGGTTAAGGGGTCTAATGCACAAAAATCAAGGCCTAGAAAACAAGAATTATCTAAGGGCAAGAAGGGTTTGAGTCACAAACCTATGTCCTACTGATGTGTGTAAATCATGCTATGTTTTCACTACTTTATATATGTGCATTTTATCTTATTTCATATCCTAGGCATGTATTTTATCATGATTCAGTTAAGTTTAGCATATTTTGGGAAGAAGAGACTGTTTTTGGGTGTTTTTGTGTTAACAGGGCAAAGGAGAAGGCGTATCAAAACAACACAGCCGTGTTGGGAATCGACACGCCTGTGTCATGAGAACCAGCGAACGACACGCCCGAGTCAAAGAACAACACGCCCGTGTTAGTGAATCCAGCAGCCGACATGCCCTGTGGGAAACCAGCGACACGCTTGTGCCCTCATGTGGCACGGGCGTGTTGGCCTGATTCCAGAATTCCTTTTCTGCGAGCAATCAGGATCTTCGTCTGAATTAAAGGGAAATCTATTGCCTTAATTGAAGAGGAGGCCAAAGCTATAAAAGAGAAGATATTCTAACCCTAAGGAGGAGGACGGCGGATGGTCAAAAAGGAGGAGAGAAGACGGCAAAGGGATCGACAACAGAGGAAGCAAAAGAGAAGGAGTCGGCAGAGGAACGCAGATGGCATCCAGTATTGTATTTTCTTTCTCTAGCAACTCTTGTCAGACTATGGAGTAGTGTCCTGTAATCTTAGGATGGGGGAGTAGCCCTTGACGATTTATGATGGATGATATAATCTATACTACTCGAACCATTGTTTGTTTTGATCTGGTTCTTTTGGATTCTTATTGATAAACCTAAGGAGCTAAGGGGAAGTACCTAACGGTGAACCCGAGTTCCCGAAACCCAGAATCAACTAGGGAATAACTCCTGTCAAGTAGCGGTAGTGTATCTATGAGGGCTTGCGGGGGTCTCGTGAGTCCCTTAGTGATTATGGTCCTGTGCAAACCTACCATGAAAAGGAAATTTGACTCTAGCGGAACTCTTATGGACTTAATGGATCTATCAAATCCAGCTTTTTACCAGTAACGGAGGCAAGACTAGGGAGGTTTGCGGGGTCTCGTGACAGTCCCCTTAGGTGATTATGATCCCTATGCTCAACACCGTGCGATGTAAGTTGAGTTTGATAGGTACAGCTGAGACCTCGAAAGGGGTCGTTGATTTACCTTAGGATAGGTTCCATCAAAACAACTCTACTAGCGGTAGGAAAGAATTAAATCACCTTATAAATTGTTGACGTGGTGAAACCCATATCCTGAGATTTTCTTCAATTCTTGACTTTTAGCTCGTTCTTCTCATTCGCTGTTATTGACTACTCGCTTTCTTTGCTTAAACCAACAATCGATTTACTAGATAACTTGGTATCACGATCATTCGTAATTGTTCCAATCTCGTGGATCGATATTTTTATTACTTGACGATAACCGCACTCTGCGAAAAAAATAACACATCAAGTTTTCGCGCTGTCGGGGATTGACACTCAATATTGAATTGAGCGTGATTTAGTTAATCTAGATTTCTGATCTGAATTCTTGTTCCGAATATTGATTGTTCCTATTTTTCTTTTTGTATCTATTCAATTTTGTTTTGGGAGCCTCTCTTATTGTGCATGCACTTAATAGGGAAATTCTCGATATTGATCCCGAGATAGAGAGAACTTTCCTTGCTAGAAGACGATTTCAAAGAACCTCAGAAAACAATATGACCTCCGACATGGTCGACTGTAATCTAAAATAAACCCTTAAGGGATTATGCAAGACCTAGTACAAGGATTAAGATCGAGTATTAGAAGACCCTATTGAAGCAAACAATTTCAATTAAAACCGGCGCTACTATCTATGGTCCAACAACATCAATTCGAGGAGCACCTCAAGATCCAAATCAGACTTGGAAGTATTTTTGGAATTTTATGAGACTTTAAACTGAATGGAGCCTCGGTGATGCTATTAGATTGCGCTTGTTTCCTTTCTCATCATGGACAAAGCGAGCTTGGCTACACTCTCTTCCAGCAGATTGTATAACTACCTGGGATCAGCTGGAGCAAAGATTTTTAGACAAGTATTTTCCACCCAGCAAAACTGCAAGTCTTCACCATCAAATCACTAATTTTGCGCAAAAGGATGGAGAAACATTATTTGAAGCATGGGACAGATTTAAGGGATTACTACAACAATGCCCTCATCATGGGTGAGAAGTGGCTCATTGTTCATACTTTCTACAATGGAATCTCGTATGCTACTAAGGTTTCTCTTGATTCTCACAGGAGGAGCTCTTATGAACAAAACATTGGATGAAGCTTTTGAGATCATCGAGAATGTGGCAATGAATTCTCACCAATGGGCTCTGTAACGAGGATATCAAACTAAAATGCCAGGTAAGTTTGAGGTAAGTACCATTGATCTACTCAGTGCAAAAGTTGATGCGTTAACTCAAAAGCTCGAACATTTTAATGTATCAGCTGTAAACTCATCTAATGTCACGTGCGAGATCTGTGGTGTAACAGGACAGGTAGCGATGAATCACAAATCCTACACGCACCATCATCTAAGCCGGGATTGAGCAAGTTGATGCGTTGAATAATTTTAATCAGAAGCCTAATGGTGGCAACCCTTACTCAAACACGTACAATCCCGGTTGGAGAAATCATCCCAACTTTTCGTATAGAGCCCATCAAAATTCTTCTGGACAGAACAACTTTGGAGCACCTTCGGGATTTCAGCCAGGACCCAAGTCGAGCTTAGAAAAGATGATGGAAAATTTTATCACGTGTCAGGGGAAGATAAATGATGAATTTCGGCAGCATATTGTAGAATCAAATAGGCAACATCAAAATAATACCGAGGCAATCAAGCAATTGGGAAGCAAGGTTGATAATTTGACTAATCACACAAGAATGCTGGAAAATCAAATTTCCCAAATTGCCAGCTCAGCATCAAGGACGCCCGGCAGATTTCCTGGAAATTCAGAAGTAAACCCAGCCGAGCATTGTAATTCTATAAGTTTGAGAAGTGGAAGGATTTTAGAAGGAGACAGAGCTAAACAAGCAGCCTCTGACACGAGCGTGTCGGAGTTGGAAATTAGAGGTGGAGAACCAAGCCTTGAGGTCAAGGCTAGAAAAATTGGAGAAGACCCTAGCAATAATATCAAACTCGGTTAAGGGGTCTAATGCACAAAAATCAAGGCCTAGAAAACAAGAATTATCTAAGGGCAAGAAGGGTTTGAGTCACAAACCTATGTCCTACCATAATGTTCCATTTAATTATGGGACAACATCTAGGTCTAGAAAAACCAAGGCTAATGGGGAAGTCATCCCTAAGTCTAGCCATGGTGTGTGTTTAGTGGCCAAGGACCTAAGAAAAACCAAGAAGGCCACTAAGAAGGTCAATGGAGGAGTCACCTCTAGAGTTGACCCAAGTAAGACCCAAAAGACTATGGTTTTAAAACCAAAAAGGGTCATTAGAAAGGTATCTAGGGAAGTTATCCCTAGGGAATACCTTGTTAACCCAAGGAGCTCCAATAGGTATTGGGTTCCTAAAAGCGTGATCGATTCACGCTAAATGGGTTAGGGTGTGTCAACCCTAAGTGGATGGGTAGTTAACCTAACCATAGTAGAGTTGACACATTAGGATGTGCCAATATGCTTGAGAAGTTTAAAATGATTTAAATTGGAACAATTAGGTCTTAGAGGTATTTGTGTGCCATTTTGGGTTTTTGGCACACTAAGGAAATGAATGGCATTAAGGCAAAATGAATTTAATCCCTAGAAATGGCAAATTGATTTTAACACTTAGGTATTTTATACCTTAGTATATTTTTCTTGCCATGCTTTATTTGTCTTGCCATGTCATGACATCATTTTCATTTTTAATTATAAAAATGTCATGATCATGTTTAGATTTATGTCTGTATGTCATGTATGCTTAATCTTCATTCACATGCCATGACATCATGATTTTGGCATATGCCTTTATCTATATCATAATTATGCCATAATCATCATCACGCATAAATTAAAATGAAATTAAGGACTATGGCATAATTTGATGGGAATCAAATAATATTGCCTTAGAAATATGCATGAGAATTTAAAAGAACAAAAACCCACATCTCACTAGATTAATTGCCTTGAATGTGTTTTACACATCTAGATATTGATGAGATGTTTAGGAAAAAGAAAATAAAGGTTTGAAAAACATTTTGAAAACATTTTGAAAAACCTTGGTGAAGCCTATCTTTTGATAGCTATCACCATTGAATGGGATGATACAAAGATGGCTATTTATTGAAGCTTTTCTAAAATTTTGAACTTTGTATCAATCTCCTAATTTGATGGGTAAAATAATTTTCCAACATTTTTCACCCATAGTGTTTAGGATAAGTAATATGCATATGAAATTTCACGATTTTTAAACTTATGTATATTTACTTATGGATTTCGAAAATCCAATGTCTCAAATCAAAATCATTTAGCATTTATCACGATCGCTTGCAATGGCGATCGATCGATGGTAAGTCCAATGACCGTATCCGACGAGTCGGCCCAGCCGATTTCGTAAACTTGATAGTTAGGCCCATGTTTAGCCATGTTTTGGTCCCCTAACCACTCCTAACCCTAGGATATGCTTGGGAGAGCATTAGAAAGGGTGGAAATCCATTGGATATGGATTAGGAGTTGGGTTGAGGGTGAGTATCAATTTTAAGGTGGAAGAGAGTTCATTGTTGAACTTTGCCTTAATTTTGATTTGGTAAATGTCCTATTGGCTTAGGGACTCTCCAAGGACATTGTTGGTGCAATGGTCAAGGGGGAGCAAGCCTCTAGGGGGAGGTATCCATCATGGGAAGATGGATGTGTATTTCCTCATGGGAGGAAAATTGGGTTGCCTCTCTTTAAGTGATATGGGATCACTAGAAAGATGGTAGGCATGTGTTCCTCCAAGGGAGAGATTGTAAGATCTCATTGGGATATGAGACATTCATACCCTTGGGGAGGACCTTTTTGATGTAATGTCAAAAAGGGGGAGAAGTTACCAAGTTACCAATTAGGGTTCGTTGGAATTCTCATCGATATGAGAATTGCCAATTTGGGAGAATTGGTAGACTTGAGATGGTAGTTTTGTCAATCATCAAAAGGGGAGATTGTTGGGAGATTCGTCTCTGTGTTGACTAGAGTTTGACTCGAGCAGTACCCTGATAGTATTTTGATGATAGACAAAACTCATGACATGGGATTGTCATGGGAAAGTCCAACATGGGGTTGGCATGGGAAATCCAAAGCATTGCGAAGCCGTGCGCTTGGTGCATTTGGGAAGTCTTGAGGACTTGGTAAGTTCACTAGGCTCGGGGTCCTTGAGTCGGTGAAGGATGGCATTGCGGCCGCGGCGCTTGGTGCATCCGAGGGACCACCGGACAGGAGCGAATGGAGTGAGCCCAAAGGGAAGCATACTTCTAGGCATGAAACGCGAAGGATGGCGCTATGGCCGTGCGCTTGGCGATCCGAGGGACGAGGCCGAGGGAAGAGAGCCGGTGGGGAACTCCATGAGGGATAAGGTGGACTTGGCCAAGTGGCTAAGATCGAGTGTCGAGGCTCAAACATCGTTATGATTGAGATAGGTGCGGTCGTTAGGTTCGACCGGTGTTCGATTGAACCAAGATTGGTTGGATCGGCATATCGCCATGGGAGGATCGATGGGAGAATCGATCGGCGCGAATGGTGGCCGATCGATGACACCGCACGGGCATAGAATGGAGTCGACTGATTGGGCACTCGATCGATGGATGATCATCGATCGATGGGTGTCATCGATCGATGTGTGATCCATTGGAACTTAACTAACGTGGATCCGCCGTTGTGAGACAACGTTACGATACTGATCGATGGTCACGATCACCGTCGATCGGCGAAACAACTTGATGCAGTTATAAATGGAGCTCGAGTTGGAGGATTTCGCCAAGACTTTAAGGAGCTATTGGAGGGAATTGTCGCTGATTCCAAATTCCTTCAAGAGCCAACCAGCAAGCAACAAACAAGTGATCAAAAGCAATCGGTGAAAAGAGTTTCTTTTGCATTGTATTTGTATTCTTGTTTGTATTTCTATATTACGTTGTAATTGCTTGTGAGAGGTTTCTCCACCTCTGACGTGTTGTCGAGAAGGAGTTTGAGTTAGTGTCGTGAGCATAACTAGAGCTTGAGGAGCTTGCCCGTGGAGTAGGAACCATTCGGTTCCGAACCACGTATATCGTGTGTATTGCATGTGCTTGTGTTGTTGTTAGTATTATTATTGTTTCTATTATTTCCGCTGCGCTAACAACAATCGTAGACAAGCAACGCAATGAAAACGAGCAAAGTCTGACATCCAACGAAAGAGGGCTATTCACCCCCCTCTAGTCGGCCATTCGATCCGCCCAACAGATCCTGGGTCGCAAGGAGCGACAGTTGCGGAACAAAACCATTTGATTTATAATGGTTGGAGGACAACATCTTACCGATGAGGAGGCTACGTGAGAGCTGGAATTAATATTAAAGATCAGTACCCTACTTAGTCACGTGAGGTGTGTGACTTTTCTCCAGATACTTGAGATGGTTTTGTGACGTCTGGTACTCGTACATGAGTTGGAAATTTGGGGACCAAATTTTATAAGTGGGGGAGAATGTAAAATACCAAGAAAAAAATTCCTCGTTAATTGATAAAGCATATTGTGGAATTTTTTTTAGGAATTTTTAGAAATTTTTCTGGATTTAAATGGAAGTTATATGGATAT
Organism: Wurfbainia villosa; assembly: GCA_025175895.1. NCBI lineage: Eukaryota > Viridiplantae > Streptophyta > Magnoliopsida > Zingiberales > Zingiberaceae > Wurfbainia > Wurfbainia villosa. Next base: position 48,296,744 of record CM045996.1, read on the forward strand.
TTCAAGGGGATAAAACGAACAGGCCTTTGTAAAGCCTGTTTAGACTATCTTCTAATGAGGTATTAAATGGGTTTAATTAACTCTGTTTCCCCGTCGGTTTCTTTTGGTTCGCGACTCCTCTTCTTCACGATTTCTCACCGTCGCGCTCCCTTTTCTCGCCGAGGGATGCCGCCGCTCCTCTTCTTTCTTGATCTAGCCTATCTCCTCCCAATCTTAGACCGATCCAGGCGATCGCCTTCTCGAGCCCGGCGCCACACGCACTCTGGTCATCGCAGTGGCCTAGCCCGCGACACCAGCCAACCATGGCCAGCCACGCGAGCACCGCCGACCCTACGCGTCGTGCAATCGCCGTCCACAGTCGCACCGCGGCCTTCCCCTCTTTGTCGATGTCTTCAGCCTTCCCGATCACGCTGATCGCCACGTCGGCAGCGCCTTCCACTCGTGCACCGCCGCAGTTGTGCACGCGACATTGTTGCAGCCGATTTGTGTCGTTTTCCATCACCGGCACTCCAGTCGTCGCCGAACATCAATGCGACCGGCTCGATCCGTCCTCACCGCATTGTTCCTTCTCGCCGTGTGAGCACTGCGCAAATTACTACCTCTACCACAGGCAAGGATGCTGCCACTACTAGTCTCTGTTAGGAGCACCTAAATCTACTGCCCTTCTTTGATCTAGGTCCCTTCCCTTTCTGCCACAGCAAAATACCTAGTCGTGAATGGTGATCTTCATCGATCCTTGCCGTCATTTTTCCGGTCTCAGCAGCTTGCGAGCCCCTTGGATTTCTGAGAAAGGTATGATTGTCTCTCATTTCACCTTAAGCATGAAACGGGAAGTTGTTGATTGGGATGTTCATATGGTTGTGCTGTGTTATAGGATTGTGGGCTTTAGAACTCAGATCCTTTGTTTTGGCAATTGATGGATTGAGGCAGAGACTTGAGGGAGGCAATAGGGGTGGTTGTTGAGCTATGGTGGTGATCGGAATTAAGCTGAGAAGTTGCATCTGAATTTGGTGGTGCAAGGTAAGTTTTGGTTTAAATTTTATGAATATGAGATTTTAGTTATAATATGAGTAGATTTGTTGTGGATTAATAACCAATAGTTGGTGAGCAAGTGATTACAGGTTCTGACAGGGTGATTTCCATATACGGGTTGAGTAAATGCAGACCTAATACCCTATACTTGATGTAGGGAATGGTGTGGATAATACAAGCTCGGTAAGTACATATTTGATATCATAGGATTGTGTAATATGCTTACTGTTAGTTTTGTTGTGAATTTGATTTCTAAGGGTTCATGAACCAGGGGTTAATCTTTTGGTTGAATCCATCTGGTTGTATAGATTCTTTGCAATGGAAGCTAAGCTAGGATTGGATTCGAGATGGAATTATGGATGTGCAGACCATCAGCATAGTCTTCATAGCAGGTGGGTAATTTCCTACCTGGTCCGATAGATGTAATTGCATTCAGATTTAGTCATAAATATGAGCATGTTAGGTGTTCATATTATCTTGGCCCTGCTCTTATTATCTTATGCTTGAACTTATCGTTGGCTATTAACTCCATTGCTGCTATCATGTTTATTTTACCATGATTAGGAGTTATACATATAGGTGATGTAAATAACTTAGAATTTGTTTAAGTTAAGTGAAAATAGTAAAGTCCGGATGACAACCTGATTGTACATTGGGCAAAAAGGTCATCCGTATTTAGATGATGTCTTGAACCTAGAGTTAGTTCTAGTACCCTTAGGTTGCATATTACCACCGACCATGTATTGTGTAAATGGTCAGGGGAATGATACATAGTGTGTCGCTACGGACCGGTGGTCCTAGCTTGTTATAATCAGATGAGTACGACTCTCTACAGGATAGAGAGTGCGTCCATCAGTTGAGTACGACTCTCTACATGATAGAGAGTGCATCGATTAGATTGGTATGACTCTCTACAGGATGGAGAATATTATGATCAGTTGAGTACGACTCTCTACAGGATAGAGAGTGCGTCGATTAGATTGGTATGACTCTCTACAGGATGGAGAGTATTATGATCAGTTGAGTACGACTCTCTACAGGATAGAGAGTGTTATGATCAGTTAGTGACTCTCTGGGATAGAGAGTGCGTTGATCTGACTAGTATGACTTTCTGTAGAATAGAGAGTCTATGGTGGATGTCTGTATGTGAGACATTGCATTCATGTCATTTGCATGCATGCTGGTGACCATGTCTCCCTTGTGGTTGAGAGGGTCGCCAGTCATCCTGCCTCCACAGTTACTCATAGGAGGAGTAACCAGTGTGAGGGCAGAGCATTGTGGTGCTGCACTCTACTACTATAGACGGTGGTAGTTGGATTTGCGTGTCGTAGTCCTGCGTGTGTGGCACTCGACCACTCATGGGTAGTGACTGTCGGAGTGGCCAACAGCAAGGACCCCCATCGTGTAGCTTGCTCTTTACGCTTATATGCTACTCGATCATACTGCCCACTCGGCCACTCGAGAGTAGTGGTTGGTGTTGACTTGGGACAGTTGTCATGCTCGAGCCACCGAGGCCACACTGGGGTCGTGGTAGTTTTAGGGTGAGCCGACATGACCATGCATGCTGCATTGCCGACTTATGACATTTTTGCATATTGACATATATATACATATATGCATGTATATATATATATATATATATATATATATATATATATATATATATATATATATATATATATATATATATATATATATATATATATATTGATGATTGTGATTAGTATACATATATAGATGCAGTCTATATATATATGCTTATTGTGATGATGCATTTGATTGTATTATGCTTGCTGCACTTGTTTGTACATCATATTCATGCATGCTTCTTGCATATGTTATACGGTTGTGTCAGATACTGGTATATGTGTTGGACAGACCATTAGATACCTTGACCTGTAGCATGAGTAGATTATAAGTTAGTATTATTCTTCCTGTTATATATATATGTTGTATATATGTTCAGGTTGGATCAGAGTTGCGTAGCAGACTTCAGGTATGTCTGCACTTTATGTTGTTCATTTGGTTAGACGGTATATGCTTGTATTTATATACTATGCTGATATACCTGTTGTACCTCTAGATTATATTGTTGAAATACATGTGATATTACATATATACATGTTTTTCTATTACCTGCTGAGTTATACTCACCACCCCAATGGACCCTGGGTTTTTTTGTCGCCCAGGTAACAGGTAGAAGTCTTCGTGACGGCTTGGAACACCGCTGGATGATGTCTCATCTCACCTCCGAGGCTCCCGTATTTGTTTTGGGCTTTCCGTACATGGTGTTATGTTTTTTGGAGTTTTCGTGATGTATATGTTGTAGATTCGGATTTTGTCGAGGTTTCGTGTTGTTGTGATGTGTTAGTCATACCGGTATGCATGTGTGTAGCTTGTTGTATTATGTTTCCGCTGTGCTTTGAGTAGTTGTTGTATATACTGTATATGTTATGTTGTTATTGTGGGCCTACGGGCCTTGTATTTGTTGGATCGATCGGATCGCTAGAGGGGGGGTGAATAGCGATAGAAACTTTTTAGTACGAATTCGTTTTAAAAAAAAACTTATATGCAGCGGAAAGATAAACAAAATAAAAAGTAAAAGGAGACAATAGACACAAGAGATTTACTTGGTTCGTAGCCAAAGGCTACTACTCCAAGGCCCTAGTGGTCCTTGACCACGTACGGAGGGCAAACTACTAAAGAACTCCTCCTCGTTGGAGGTAGGAGTTAGACGGATACAAAAAGCCCGAGGTAGAAGGACACTCCCCCTCTCCTCGTTATAATGAAAGCTTTACTAAAAGGAATAAACTGAAATACAATTTAGAACTTTCGTTACCGACGACTTTAAAGGTTGGAGGTTGAAGCTCTAGTCGTCGTCTCGGCAGCGCTTCGTCGTAGGGATGTCGGAGAGTCAGAGCGTATCGGAAGCACTTGGAAGCTTTTGAATTGATTGAAAACCCTAGGTTTGGCCCTCCTTTTATAGCCTTTGAGCCCCTCATCGAATGGGTCTTTAGCCAATCACAAATGGGCACAAAACCCCTTGAAAAATGGTGATAACTCTTGACTACTCGAGGATGGCGATCGATGGCCATCGATTCGGCGATTGTTCAGACGGATCGTCGAGTCCTCCAAGCCGGGCAAATGATCGATGTTAATCGCAGCAAGGCAAGGTTAGCTCAACAAAAACATAATTTCGATGGTCGTCGACCATCCGATCTCGACCTAGACCATCTATAAGAAGTCTTTGGTCGGATCTACGCTTAAGATCATCCTCGTAAAGAGGATACGACCTTACTTACGCTCGCACACACGAGCTTACCTCAGTACTTACGTGTTGCTTTTGCTTCCGGCCTTCCACTCAATTCCTTGGCTCCTCCGGTCTCTTGAGTGTCGCTCACCACCGCTGGCTTCCTCCGGGTGTCGCTAGCCTTCACTCGACATTGAGACTTTTCTGTACACTTGATTTAGCTCATGAGATAACAATATATGCTTAACTTTGTATCGTTTGCTATAATCAAAACTTAGGTTCGACTTAGGTGCCTACTGCACCAACAATCTCCCCCTTTTTGATTTATGGCAAACCCACATACAAAGTTAAGAAAATTAAGTGCATTAAGAGTAATAATGTGCATGAGAAACAAAAAATATGAAGATTAAGTTGGAGTAGTAAGGATTTTCTTCAAGTACTACACCTTGAGGAAACCTACCCCTTGACCGAGGGTGAGTCTTGAAGAAAGACCTTAATCCTCCCCCTTGAGGGTTGCTTTAAGTAATTAACATTACTTAAAGTTGGCCTTAGTAAAACGTTTTAGTTAAGCCCTTTCTCCCCCTTAAGTAAAACATTAACGACATAAAGTTTAAAAAATAAGTTTAAGTAAAACGTAGACGGCACAAATAAGTTTAAGAATTCTTTGGCCTTTTGGTAAAAGTTAACTAAGTTTTAACTTTTGGTTTAAATATGAAGTAAGAGTTAAGTTATCAAAAAATTTTGACCCCTTAACTTTGGCCTTTTTCTCCCCCTTTTGCCGTATATCGAAAAGAGTAAGGGGTGTGTGGAAAACAAAATAAGTGTTAAATTTAAAGTCCAAGCATGTTCCCCATTTTTTATAAAAAAAATATACTGAAAATAAGCTCATCTATAAAATGTTCGACTCATATTTGGCTTGATTGATATGAAGATCAACGATCTGAGTCAGAGTCGGTTAGTATGTATGATTATACTCCGTGGTTCATAGCGATGCACTAGCTCTACATCTGGAACCAGGAGTAAGGTCCTAACATCTCACGCCCATCTACGTGGCTAAGTACACAAACACATTAGTCCTATGTGTTGTGAGATGTACTGACTCCTTAAATCTATAGGTGCATGATATCTAAGGTATGTCCTATGCTAGTTCCATAAAAATGAAATTAAAGAAATAGTAGTAAGAACATATAATTTGCATGTACCTATTCTATTATGCACATGCCCAATTTTGTCTTAATAGACTAAATTCGGCGGGTAGGGTTTAGTAAATAGATGCTAAGTTAGACTTGATTCGACGTATTGAGTTGTATCAGGTACATGTTCTCGAATGAAATGGTGTTTGACCTCTATATGTTTGGTCCTAGAGTGACATATCGGTTCTTTGTAAGATTAATTGAACTAATGTTATCTACATGAAGTTTAGTATTCGTAAAGTCTAACTTAAAGTCGCGGAGGTGTGCTTCATCCAAAGAAGTGCGTGACACACTCACCCATCGCGATGTATTCGGCCGGTGGTAGATAAAGCAACACAGTTGTTGCTTCCTCGCACCAACTCACTAGACTCGAGGCGAAGTTGACAACAACCACTCGTACTTTTTCTATCGAGCTTACTACCGCATAATCCGAATCGGAGTAGCCGATTAGTTCGAACTCCGTAGATCTAGGGTACCAAATACCAACGCGTTAAGTGTACCCTTAAGATATCTAAGGATACGCTTAACTAGGGTTAGGTGAGACTCCTTAGTACAGGTTTGAAACACGCGCACATACTTCTACTTGAATAGGATGTCGGGCTCGATGATTAAGTATAGGAGACTTCCTATCGCTCTATAGTACTTTAAGTCAATGGACTTACTTTCTCAGTCTTCTCCTATGTTAACATTAATCGCCATTGGGGTGTTTATTATCTTAGCGTCTTGCATTCCAAATCTTTTAATTAACTCCTTAGTGTATTTTTGATATAGGTATATACCATCCTTAGTTTGTTTAATTTGTAGACCTAAAAGAAACTTAACTTCGCCTACCAAGTTCATTTTGAACTCACTTTCCATGAGTGAAGCGAACTCGTTTAGTAAGAATTTGAGTTAGAGGTTCCAAAAATTATATCGTCTCGTAAATTTGAGCTATGAATATTTCTTTACCTAAGGTTTTTCTGAAGAGAGTTGGGTCAACTAAGCCTTGGTTAAACCCTTTTGACTTAAGATGGATTGAAAGTCTCTCGTACCAAGCTCGAGGAGCTTGTTTAAGTCCATAGAGAGCTTTCTTAAGTTTTAGAACATGGTCGGGTTTATCTAGATTTTGAATCAGGGGTTGGCTAACATAAACTTCTTCTTTAATGTATCCATTTAGGAATGCCGACTTAACATCCATTTGAAACAGCTTAAATCCTCGATGTGCGGCATAAGCTAGCAACAATCGAATGGATTCAAGTCTAGCTACTGGGGCATAGGTTTCGTCGTAATCTAAGCCTTCGACTTGGCTAAACCCTTTGGCGACTAACCTAGCCTTGTTTCTAACTACTTCACCTTTATCATCAAGTTTATTTCGAAACACCCACCTTGTTCCAATTATCGTTTTGTCTTTAGGTGGTGGTACTAATTCCCACACTTCATTCCTAGTAAATTGAGCTAGCTCTTCTTGTATTGCAATAATCCAATCGGGATCAAGAAAAGCTTGTTCAATTGATTTGGGTTCTATCTTTGAAATTAAGGAAATTTGACTAAGGTTCCTATAGGATGCTCTAGTTCGAACTCCTAGATTAGGATCTCCTATCACTTGATCGATAGGGTGGTTAGTCTGAATCCTAGATTGGGTTGGGTTTGTATCACCTAATGCTTGATCAATGGGGTGACTTGGTTGAACACTAGTTTGACTCGGATCACTTGTCACTTGGTCGACAAGAGAAGTTGGTTGATGTGGATTAGACTCGATCTCAGGGTCGGAGATGAGTTTGGTATCAGTGGGCTCAACACTTGGGGTCAATAAGGGTTTTGTAGGTTCGGGTACTTCATCAAATACTACATTGATAGTCTCCTCGACTCTAAGGGTGTCGTGGTTATATACTCTATAAGCTCGACTTGTAGTCGAGTATCCTAGAAAGATTTCGGTCGTGGTTTTGGATGTAAATTTCCCTAGGTAATCCTTAGTGTTTAGGATATGTACCTTACACCCAAATACCCTAAAGTACTTGATGTTAGGTATTTTATCGTGATAAATCTCGTACGAGGTCTTAAGGTGCCTTTTTACCATAAGGATCCTATTTTGGACATAGCATGTCGTACTCACGGCTTCTGCCCAAAACCTATCGGGTAGGTCGTATTCGTTCAACATGGTCCTAGCGGCTTCTTGTAGAGTTCGGTTTTTCCATTCCACTAGGCCATTTTGCTGAGGGGTCCTAGGGTAAGAGAATTCATGGTGGTATCCGTTTAGGTTACAGAAGTCGGTGAACCTTTGATTTTCGAATTCACCACCATGATCGCTTCTAAGTCTTTTAACCTTAAGGTCTTTTTGATTCTCGATTAATTTGAATAGATTGATTAATTGATCTAGGGTATCATTTTTATGTTTGATGAACCTAACCCAGGTAAACCTGGAGTAGTCGTCAATTATGACTAAGCAATATTGACTTCTATTGAGTGACTTGGCTCCATGTGAATCGAATAGATCCATATGCAGGAGCTCAAGTACACTTGAGGTTCGTTCTTGGTTAGTTAACTTGTGTTGTGTCCTAGGTTGTTTTCCTTGTTGACAAGCATTACAGATTTTATTAACCAAGTTGTTGAGGTTGGGTAAGCCTCTGACTAAGCCACTCTGACTCATCTTGTGGACGAGTCTTGGGTGCGAGTGACCGAGTCGTCGGTGCCACAACCATGATTCCTCTTCCTGTGTCATAAGACATTTGGCTGAGGATTTGATTAAGTTAATTGTGTAAATGTTATTTGTCCTAGTTCCTTTGAGTATTGTTTTAGCTGTTTTATTTGTTTTAATTACACATTCATTTTCTAAAAATACGACCTTATAGTTATTGTCACATAATTGGCTTACGCTAAGCAGGTTATATTCAAAATTCTCTACAAGTAATACATTTTTAATAAAAAAAATTCGAGTTAAGCTCGATATCACCTGATCCGATGATTTTGAGCTTGCCGTTATTCCCAAAGGCTACCGATCCTTTTCGTTTGAATCGAAGCTTTGTGAATTTGAGTTGATCCCCGGTCATGTGTCGGGAGCAACCGCTGTCCAACATCCATTGATCCTACACACAAGGTGGTTGGATTGGATGTTAGATTTTTTTTAAAAAAAAAAATTGGTTGTAAGTTGTTAAACCTAGGTCATTTCACCTGTGTCTATATGATCAAGCATGTTATACTTATGTGTTTTTTGTGAGATGACTTCCAATTAAGTTGATTAAGTGGATTTAGGTTCAAGTAATTTTATGTTAGATTTGGATTTAACCCTAGGCTTGTCAAGTTTACCTTTTCAAGATCATGGCTTCCAGGTCGTGGCGAGGCACAGGAGCCTTCTTTTATCGGATCATCGATCACTTCCTTAGACAAAGCCATTTTCAAGAAAAAGATGACTTGACTCACCTAAGACTATTCATAGTCTAACTGGTTATTTTTGAAAAGAGGCTCCCCGAGGCTCAATCTTTTCGAAGAATTTTAGTTGGTTATGTTTTTGAAAAGAGGCTCCCCGAGGCTCAATCTTTTCGAAGAATTTTAGTTGGTTATGTTCGTGTTCTAAGTGAGTTCACAAGTTTTAAAGCACAAACTTTCTAAGTTAAAGCATGCAATTTCTAAGTTAAAGCATAAACTTTCTAAGTTAAAACATGCAATTTTTAATTTAAAGCACAAACATGTTTTGTACTGGCTCCCCCTAGACCGTTGAATCGGTTCGGTCTATCCACATAGTGGATTTGGTCCTTGGGAATCCAGTACGGGTTGGATCCTAGAGTTGAAATCAAAAGGTTCTTAGGGACCCATGCTTGGACATGTTTCCTATGTCGACTTACAATCGACATATACGACCTATTAGTCGTGTTTGAGTTAAACCCTAGTCCAGCCTTGTTGTACATGGCCCTTTGAGATCCAAGTAGGAGGTCAAGTCCTTTGGATCCCGAAGTGAACCTTTCCAACGTGTTCCTAAGATCTTCGACTTGACTTTTCAAGAGTGAGTTCTCAACTTCGAGTTTTTCAACCCGAGTTGAGTCCTTCTCTTGAACTCGACTAGTCGAAGAGGTTAGGGAGACCTTGTGTTTGAGGAGTTTGACCTCCTCAACCAGGGTCTCAACCTTAGACTCGGACTTAGCTAACTTCCTAGACAAAAACCTAACTGTATTATGTAAAGTATTAAATAAAGTCCGACTTACTTTAAGGGTATCTTTTGATGCGATCGTGTCGTGGCTTGACTTGAAGGTAGCTTCGTAGTCCGAGTCATCCTCAGGTTCCGACTCAAGTTCAGGTTCGGTCTCCGTGTCTGACTCAATCGATCTTGCCATGAAGACGTGGTCTTCGTCTTCTTCGGATGACGCTTCTTCCCATGTCGCGTTGAGGGCCTTCTTGTGCTTAGGTGCTCGGTGGTTGAGCTTGGGGCACTCGGACTTGATATGTCCAAACCTGTTACACTCATAACACCTAATATTAGAACTTTTAGGCTTACCTTGGTTGGGTCGAGTCGTGGTTCGCTTTCGTCCCTTGGCTATCCTTCGAGCTAGATTCATTAGTTCGGCAGTCAATTCTGGGTCAACTTCTTCTTCGGACTCGTCTTCCTCCTCGGTTGGTGGTGGCTTGCTTGCGATTTTCTTCTTCTTTGAACCTGCAAACAAGGCTATACCCCTCTCGGGTTCCGAGTTGGACTGCTCATGTAATTCGAAATCGGAAAAGAGTTCATCTAACCTAATTTTAGAAAGATCCTTGGAGACCTTATAGGCATCGACCATGGATGCCCACAAGGTAGTCCTCGGAAACGAGTTTAGAACATACCTTATAAGGTCGCGGTTTTCGACCTTTTGCCCGATTGCGTGTAGGTTGTTGACTATATCTTGGACACGGGCGTGGAGTTGCATCGCGGACTCGTGTTCCTGCATTTTTAGTGTGTACAATTTATTGAACAACAAATCACGTTTGCAAACCTTAGCTTGATCCGATCCTTCGTGTAACTCGATTAGTTTCGTCCAAAGATCCTTTGCGCTTATGAAGGGGCCGACGCGATTTAGCTCCTCCTTGGATATGCCACATTGGAGGATTTGTGTTGCCTTGGCGTCGGCTTCGACTTGTCGTTTTGTTGCAATGGTCCATTGATCATAATCCAAGGAGTCACCCACTTCATTAGTCGGAAGTGTGAAACCCGTTTGGATTATGATCCATATCTCGATTTGGGTTTTGAGAAAGCATTCCATCCGACCCTTCCAATAACGGAACTCATCTTCGTTGTAAAACGGAGGTCGGATGGTGCTAAAACCCTCGAGATGGGCCATTAGAACAAAAGACCGAAGGAGACGAAGACGAGGAAACTAGCAATGACAAAAACACGAAAGCAAGTACCAAGACTCGCGTCTTGGATTAGTAGTGCGGGAGAGAAACTTAACAAAGCAAAATAAAATAAAAAAACAGAATTAAAAGAAAAAATAAATCTGTAAAAAAGGCTAGATTGGTGGTTTCACCAAATCTTACCAACCCCCGGCTCTGATACCAATTGTTGGATCGATCGGATCGCTAGAGGGGGGGTGAATAGTGATAGAAACTTTTTAGTACGAATTCGTTTTAAAAAAAACTTATATGCAGCGGAAAGATAAACAAAACAAAAAGTAAAGGAGACAATAGACACAAGAGATTTACTTGGTTCGTAGCCGAAGGCTACTACTCCAAGGCCCTAGTGGTCCTTGACCACGTACGGAGGGCAAACTACTAAAGAACTCCTCCTCGTTGGAAGTAGGAATTAGACGGATACAAAAAGCCCGAGGTAGAAGGACACTCCCCCTCTCCTCGTTATAATGAAAGCTTTACTAAAAGGAATAAACTGAAATACAATTTAAAACTTTCGTTACCGACGACTTTAAAGGTTGGAGGTTGAAGCTCTAGTCGTCTGCTTCCGTAGGGATGTCGGAGAGTCGGAGCGTATCGGAAGCACTTGGAAGCTTTTGAATTGATTGAAAACCCTAGGTTTGGCCCTCCTTCTATAGCCTTTGAGCCCCTCATCGAATGGGTCTTTAGCCAATCACAAATGGGCACAAAACCCCTTGAAAAATGGTGATAACTCTTGACTACTCGAGGTCGATCCTTTCGATCAAAGAATCGATCGATGGCCATCATCGCTGATCGATGGCAAAGATCATCGATCGATTCGACCTTTGATCGTTTGACGGCAATGAGTCCTCCAAGTCGATGCTAGCTGCAAGGCAAGGTTAGCTCAACAAAAACATAATTTCGATGGTCGTCGACCATCCGATCTCGACCTAGACCATCTATAAGAAGTCTTTGGTCAGATCTACGCTTAAGATCATCCTCGTAAAGAGGATACAACCTTACTTACGCTCGCACACACGAGCTTACCTCAGTACTTACGTGTTGCTTTTGCTTCCGGCCTTCCACTCAATTCCTTCGGCTCCCTCCGAAGTCTCTTGAGTTTCGCCCGACCACCGCGGCTTCCTCCGGGTGTCGCTAGCCTTCAGCTCCAGCGTTGAGACTTTTCTGCACACTTGATTTAGCTCATGAGATAACAATATATGCTTAACTTTGTATCGTTTGCTATAATCAAAACTTAGGTTCGACTTAGGTGCCTACTGCACCAACAGTATTAACCCGAAATGTTGCCACGTATAGGGGAGATGTTGTCCGTTTGATTTTCGGCTCAGCATGCTCTCGGAGTGTGACAAGAACATTGCCCAAAGACCAAATCAAAATTCTAAAATTGGGCAATTAGAGATTGAGAACCAAGCCTTGAGGTCAAGGCTTGAAAAACTTGAGAAGACCCTTAGAATTATGCAAAATTTAATTAAAGGGTCAAATGGTCAAAGTCTAGGGTATAAAAGTCAAGAGTCTAGGACCAAGAGTCAAAATCGAGGGCCAAAGAGAGAAAAGTCAACTAAGGGAAAGAAGGGTTTGGGTAACAAACCTAAGCCTAAGGTGGCTTATCATAGTGTTCCATTTGATTATGGAACACAAACTAGGTCTAGGAAGACCAAGGTCAATAGGGAGGTCATCCCTAGAGTTGACCATGGTATGTGTCTAGTGGCTAGGGTTTCAAGGAAACCTAGGGAAGCCACTAAGAAGGTTGCAAGAGAAGTCACCCCTAGAGTCAACCTAAGTAAGACCCAAATGACCAAGGCTAACAAGCCTAGAAGGGTCATTAGGAGGGTATCTAGGGAGGTTATCCCTAAGGAATACCTAGTAAATCCTAGGAGCTCAAATAGGTTTTGGGTTTCTAAGAGCATGATTGATTCACGCTAGATGGGTTTAGGGTGTGTCAACTTTAAATGGAAGGGTAGTTAACCTAACCATGGTAAAGGTGGCACTCTAGGTAATTTTCAAGGTTATGGATACCTTGGAAATAGGTTTGATTCTTAATCCTAAAAGACTTTAAGATGTGCTAATATCATTTAAGAAGTTTGATAATTCAATCAAATTGGCACAATTTAGGTTTAGGGGTCATAGTGTGTTATTTTGAGTTTTTGGCACACTTGGGAGAAAAGTAGCAATATGGCAAAATACAATTAATAATAACAAATGGCAATTAATACTAAGTTTTAGGTATTATTATACCTATACATTTTATATGTCATGCTTGATTTGTCATATAACATATCATGACATCATATTTATTTTTATCATTTATATGTCATGATTATGTGTAGGATTAAGGTTTAAATGTCATGTGTTTTTAGATTTCATCTTATGACATGACATCATGATTATGAGCATGTGTTTATTTATATCATCATTAATGCCATAATCATTCATGCATTTAAATTTGATTAAAATTAATTTAAGGACAATGACATGACTTGGAGTCTCATTTATAAGGGAATCAAGTAGTGTTGCCTTAGAAAAATGCATGAAACCCTAGATTAGGGAGAACAAAACTCACATCTCACATTACATTGATATATATGTGTATGTATACACCTTAGATAAATGTGAGATGCTAGGATATGAGTTAAATTCAAGGTGCAAAGTTTTTGCATCTAAATGAACCAAAACTCATCTTATATGATTGGTGGATCATTGGGAAAGCTTGTGTATAAGTCATATACATTTAGCCCAAGGAATATGATCCAATATAGGTTTTCAAAAATATTTTAAAATCATTTTAGAAAACCTTGGTGAAGTCTATCTTTTGATAGCAATCACCATCGATAGAGTTGATACAAAATAGGACCAAAGCATTGAAAAATTCAATGGTTTTGAGTTTTGTATCAAACTCATTATTTTATGGGTAAAATATTTTTTTATCATTTTTCACCGATTGTATTGGTTATAAGTATTATACGTATGAATTTTCGTGATTTTTAGATATAAGTATAATTATTTATGAATTTTCAAAATCCATTTCTGATAATTGAAATTCGAAAATTTCAGTTATCAGTCGACTGCCCTTGGTGGCAGTCGACAGATAGAGACGACAGTTGATTGATCTCTGATAAAGTCGACTGTCAAGGCTGATTTCGGGAAAACAAGGTTGTTTAGCCCATTTTCAGCCATGGTAAAGTTTCCTAACCACTCCTAACCCTAGGATATGCTTTGGGAAGCATTATAAAGGGTGAAAATCCATTGGATATGGATTAGGAGAGTTGTTTAGGGTTTGTATCAAATTTAAGATGTGGAGAGTTCATGTTTGAACTTTGAACCTTATTTTTGATGGTTTAGAGTTTCTATTGGCTTAGGGACTTCCCAAGGACATTGTTGGTGCAATGGTCAAGGGGGAGCAAGCCTTTAGGGGGAGATATCCATCATGGGATGATGGATGGCATTTTTCCTCATGGGGAGGAAAAATGGGATTTTGAGATACCCAATTTGGAAATTGGGAGAGTGTATAGGATTGTCTCTCTTGAGTGATATGAGACTTATCACTAGGAAGATGGTAGGCATCCTAGGTATTTTTGGACCAAGGGAGAGATTGTAAGATCTTATTGGGACATGAGACATTGACCTCCTTGGAGAGAACCTTTTTGATGTTAGTCAAAAAGGGAGAGAATGTTTTGGGGGAGAACTTATTGAGAGAATGACATCAATTGGGAAAATTGATGGGGATGATTGGTTTGAGTTAGATGGTCTAACTCAATGGTTTGTTTGGTTTTTGTCAAACATCAAAAAGGGGGAGATTGTTGGTGCAATCGGCCCAGGTCATGATTGACCAAGACTCGAGCTTGACTCGAGAGATGTTTTGATGTTCGACAAAAACATATGACAATGTGATTGTCATGGGAAAGTCCAAGTCTTAAGTACTTGGCATGAGAAGTCCAAGCATTGATCTTGGCAATGGAAAGTCCAAGTCATGGGTACTTGGCATGGAAAGTCCAAGTGGGACACTTGGCATTTGGGAAAGTCCAGGTCTTGAGTACTTGGCATGTAAAGTCCAAGCATGGGTCTTGGCAAGGGAAAGTCCAAGCATGGGTCTTGGCATGGAAAGTCCAATATGGGTTGGCAAGGGAAAGTCTAAGCTTGAGTCTTGGCATTTGAGAAGTCCAAGGGGTTTGATATTGGAAGCGTAAAGTCCAAGCGGGAGTCTTGGCAGTATAAGTCCAATGGTTGGCGACGTAAAGTCCAAGCGGAGTCTTGGCAGCGTAAGTCCAATGTGCCTTGGCGGTGTAGACACCGTTAGCATGACATAGCCGATGGAAGCACCTGAAGGCTAGCGCAATGGATGAACAAGTCATGGATGACTTGGAGGGATCCGAGAGGCGTGAGGCTGACGGAGGTGGCTAGAAGGCTTAGGTCTAGGCTAAGGGTGGTCTAGCAAGTATGGGGGAACCATACTTGGACTAAAACCTCATGTTTGAGGTGTGCCAGTCGACGAGTGTCATGTGGCAGTCGACTGGCGTGAGTCAACTAGGGTTTGACTATGGGAATTGGCCTAACAGTCGACTGCCAAATGTGGGTAGTTGGTGAGTGGTGGATCGGCCCGATCGTGTGATCGATCGGTGTGCTCTTAGAGCGAGAATGGAGTCGACTCTCATTGCTGCGGTTAGTAGTCGAGTGGAGGCTCGAACAGTCAACTGATGGTCATTATCAGTCGATTGATGATGGATCTGTTGGATTTTCCAGCGTAGATCTAGTCGTTGTCTCATGATAACAGTGGTATCAGTTGACTGAAGGTCCTGAGCAGTCGACTAATCGGCATTTTCCAGCCCAGGCAGAAGCTTTAAATGGAGCTCGTGGAGGAGGAAAATGTAGGGGATCGTTGGAACGCTAGAGGGGGGGGTAAATAGCGTTGAGCTAGTGCGTGATGGAATTCTTTTGCATGTTCGTCTACAAACTTCGTTAGCGTAGCAGAATATAGATAATAATAACAATAATGAAATAGACAATCACACAAGAACACAACTATCTAACGTGGTTCGAAACCGAACGGTTCCTACTCCACGGATCGAGCTCTAAAGAACTCTAGTGATGCACACACACTCACTAATCACAAATGCTCCTTCTCGACATAAGTCGGAGGCAGAGAAACCTCTTACAAACTATTCTTACAACAATAAGAAATGGATACAAGCAATTACAATAATAAATGCAAGTAAAGAAAACTACTTTACAATTTCTCTTTGAATGCTTGATCGCTTGAAATCAACTTGGAGACCCTAATTTGCAGCAGCAAATCGCCCCAAATGCCCTAAAGAATCGGTTGCCTTTTTCTCCTCCACGAGCTCCATTTATATCTTCTGCCTATGCTGGAAAAAATCGATCAGTCGATTGATCACACTGTTGCTGTGAGACAACGGTGTAATCCACGCTGGAAAAATCCAACGGCTAGGAAATCAGTCGACTGATTATGACCATCAGTCGACTGATCAAGCCATCACTTGACTGCTGACCACAACGGTCAAGTGAGACTCCATTCTGTGCTCCAAAACCCAAGCACCAGTCAACTGATCACACGATCGATCATTGCTCGGCCCAATCGATCGATTGCCCTCCTCTGGCGCAATGATCGTTAAAGCAATTCCGCGATAAACCCTAGTTGACTCATGCCAGTCAACTATCATATGGCACCAGTCGACTAGCACACCTCAAACATGAGGTTTTAGCCCAAGTATGGTTCCCCCATACTTACTAGACCACCCTTAGCCTAGACCTAAGCCTTCTAGCCACCTCCACCAGCCTCACGCCTCTCGAATCCCTCCAAGTCATCCATGACTTCTTCATCCATTGTGCTAGCCTTCAGGTGCTTTCATCGACTATGTCATGCTAACGGTGTCTACACCGCCAAGGCACATTGGACTTACGCCGCCAAGACTCCGCTTGGACTTTACGCCGCCAACCATTGGACTTATGCAGCCAAGACTCCCGCTTGGACTTTACGCCACCAATATCAAATCCCTTGGACTTCTTAAATGCCAAGACTCATGCTTGGACTTTCCCTTGCCAACCCATGTTGGACTTTCCATGCCAAGACCCATGCTTGGATTTTTCCTTGCCATGGTCAACTCCAGTCAACCATCAAAGTCTCCCTCGAGTCAAACTCGAGTCCGATTAAACATAACCCGGGTTGATTGTATAAACAATATCCCTAAAACATCAACAGACATTAATTTCAAACATCAATGTCAACTCACTTTTTCAAACATCAAAACATCACTCGAGTCAAACTCGAGTCCGGTCAATCGTGACCTGGGCCGATTGCACCAACAATCTCTCCCTTTTTGATGTTTGACAAAAACACATACTTTTTAGTTAGAACACTAACTCAAATTCCCTTACCAATTTCCCAAATTGGTAATCCCAAACATTCCCCCCCTTTTTGACTAACATCAAAAAAAGGTTCTCTTCAAGGAGGTCAATGTCTCATGTCCCAATGAGATCTTACAATCTCCCCCTTGGTCCAAAAATACCTAGGATGTCTACCATCTTCCTAGTGATAAGTCTCATATCACTCAAGAGAGGCAATCCTATACACTCTCCCAATTTCCAAATTGGGTATCTCAAAATCCCATTTTCCTTCTCATGAGGAAAAACTACCATCCATCATCCCATGATGGATACCTCCCCCTAAAGGTTTGCTCCCCCTTGACCATTGCACCAACAATGTCCTTGGGAAGTCCCTAAGTCAATAGGAACTCTAAACCATCAAAAATAAGGTTCAAAGTTCAAACATGAACTCTCCCATTCTTAAATTTGATATAAACCCTAAACAACTCTCCTAATCCATATCCAATGGATTTTTACCCTTTATAATGCTTCCCAAAGCATATCCTAGGATTAGGAGTGGTTAGGGACCTTTACCGTAGCTGAAATGGGGCTAACAAACCTTGTTTTCCCGAATTCAGCCTTGGCAGTCGACTCTCTCAGATACCCGGATCACACTCTCATCATCGACTTCCACGGGTAATGATTTCAATTATCAGAAATGAGATTCAGAAATACATAAATAAATATTCGTATATCGAAAAATTACAAAAATTCATACGTATACTACTTATGACACATACAATGGGTGAAAAATATCTAAAAATTATTTTACCCATAAAATAGAGAAATTGATACAAAATCCAAAAGTGAATAAAAACTTCAAAGTTTTTTAGCTCACTTTGTATCAATCTCATCAATGGTGATTGCTATCAAAAGATAGACTTCACCAAGGTTTTTCAAAAGGATTTTAAAATGTTTTCGAAACCTTATTTTGGATCATATTCCTTGGGCTCAATGTACATGACTTGTACACAAGCTTTCCCAATGATCCACTTGTTGGTTAAAGATGAGTTTTAGTTCATCTAGATGCAAAAACTATGCACCTTGAACTTAACTCATATCCTAGCATCTCACATATATCTAGGGTGTGTAAATACACATACATGTCAATTTAGATGTGAGATGTGGGTTTTGGTTATCCTAATCTAAGGTCTCATGCATTTTTTCTAAGGCAACCCTATTTGATTCCCTTATAAATGGGACTCCAAGTCATGCCATTGTCCTTAAATCAATTTTAATCAAATTAAAATGCATGAATGATTATGGCATTAATGATGATATAAATAAACACATGCTCATAATTATGATGTCATGGCATAAGATGGAATCTAAAAACACATGACATTTAAACCTTAATCCTACACATAATCATGACATATAAATGATAAAAATAAATATGATGTCATGACATGTTATATGGCAATCAAGACATGGCAAATAAAATGTATAGGTATAATAATACCTAAATTTTAATATTAGTTGTCATTTGATATAATTAAGGATATTTTTCCATATTACCTAAATTTTCCAAAATGTGCCAAAAACCCAAAATGACACACTATAACCTCTAATCATAAATTGTGTCAATTCAATTGATTTTTCATAGTCCCAAAAATGCATTGGCACATCCTAAAATATTTTAGGATTATAATATCAATTCTATTTCTAAGGTACCCATAACCTTGAAAATTACCTAAAGTGCTACCTTTGTCATGGTTAAGTTAACTACCCATCCAATCAAGATTGACACACCCTAAACCCATCTAGCGTGAATCAATCATGCTCTTTGGAACCCAAAATCTATTTGAGCTCCTAGGGTTAATTAGGTATTCCTTAGGGATAACCTCCCTAGATACCTTCCTAATGACTCTCCTAGACTTGTTAGCCTTGGTCATTGTGGTGTTACCTAGGTTGACTCTAGGGGTGACTCCCCTTGCAACCTTCTTAGTGGCTTCCCTAGGTTTCCTTGAAACCCTAGCCACTAGGCACATACCTTGGTTACTCTTAGGGATAACTTCCCTAGTAACCTTGGTCTTCCTAGACCAAATTTGTGTTCCGTAATCTAATGGAACACTATGATAAGCCACCTTAGGCTTAGGTTTGTGACCCAAACCCTTCTTGCCCTTAGTTGGCTTTTGTCTCTTGGATCCTAGGTGTTGACTTTGAGATTTAGACCCTTGACTTTGACTATTTGACCCTTGAAATTGATTTTGCATCTTCTTGAGGGTCTTTTCTAATTTCTCAAGCCTTGACCTCAAGGCTTGATTTTCTAATTCTAATTGCCCAATTTCCGAAACCTCAAGCTTCCGAAACCTCAAGCTCTTTAGATGACAATGTACTTGCTTGAGCTTGAGAGGGTGAGCACTCCTCTTCTTCTTCTTCTTGTATTGATGATGAATTTTCATGAAGCTTAGCCAAATCGCTCCATAGCTTCTTGGCATCCATGCACTCACCTAGGCTACACAAGAAGTCATTAGGAATTAAATCAAAAATGAATTTGATTACCTTCTTATTTTTCTCAAATCTTTGGAGTTGATCTTCACTCCATTTCTTCTTCTTGAGGAAGCCACCCTTTGGTCCTTTTGGATATTCGAATCCTTCCATCAAAACAGACCACTCCTTAAGGTCTCTCATCATCAAAAAGTTTTCAATTCTCGCCTTCCAAGAATTGAAGTCTTCTCGTCCATAGAAGGCTTAGGGAATTGGGGTGTTGATGTTCCATCCCAATTGTTCTTCCAACTCCATCTTCACCCTCTAGCATTCTCCCTTAGTTGTTAAACCTTAAAGAGCGTGTTGGGGATCGAAACGGCCGGCTAGAGGGGGGTGAATAGCCCTCGAACGTTGAATGTCGATATTTGCTCGTCTACAAAGAGATTAGCGCAACGGAAACAATAAAGCAAGACAAGCAAATAGAAATACAAGAAATCAAACGCTAACAAGATGGTGTAACGTGGTTCACAGCTACGCCGCTAATCCACGGTCCCCGATTCGTCCTCGGTGAATCACTCCGCCAAAACCAATCCACTAATGGTCTCTCCTTTGCACCAAGCTAGGTGGAGGTAACCTTTACAACCAAGATCACTCTTCTTACAATAAGATTGAAGTAAAGACAAGTAAGAAGAGTTTAAAGCTTGTGGGGCACTAGGAAGATCACTTAGAGCATAAGCATTAGCCCCCCAAAGCTCCACACCCTCTCTTTTTATAGAGAGGAGGCTTTTCTTCCCGTTGGCCGCCACCACGATCAAGTTGCCCTTAGGCAATGATCGCCACTACAACGGTCTCCGAACACGCCGGATCCCAACCGTAGTCCAACAGAACACTGGCGCGGATCGATGGACCTCATCACGACATCGCCTCCATAGTCGACTGCTCAGTCGGCTACGAGCGGTTCTGTGGCCAAAACCTTTCTACCAGTCGATCACGCTTCAGCCAGCCGATCGATGATCAATGATCGCGCCCACATAGCGATCAGTCTCAAAATAGCTAATCGAATACCAATAACTACATTCGACTGGGCGATCGCCATTACATGGCAATGATCGTGTCGTGAAACTCAAACTTAACATAAGTTTGAGCTTCCGGCGGTCGGGTAAACCTTAACCCTTTGCGGTCAAGTCTCCGACACTCACCATTCTACAAGTTCACCTAATGAGCTACTTACATTTCACTCATTCTCTCATCTCACTCGAAGTCCTCGCCAAGCTCTCTTTGTTGCACCACGTCCTCGGCGGATCAAAGCGACGGCTCTGCAATGCTCCTTCGCGTCTCTTGCCTCCGAAGTATGCTTCCTTGGCTTCACTTCAAGTCATCTCGTCCGGCGGTCCCTCGGCAGCATCAAGCGCACGGCTCTGCAATGCTCCTTCTCCAACTCAGGCACGAGATTGTGAGGGTGAACCCGCCAAGGCTCCATGTGCAAATTACTAAGTCCTACAAAACTCCAACGCACATATCAAATAACAATACCAACCTAACTTAAACCCTTTGCCACACACATCAAAACCTTATCATGGCAAGAGATTGCCCTAACAATCCCCCCCTTTTTGATGTGTGGTAATCCGTTTAAGTTAGGTAAAAAACATTTGATAAAAATTTCTAAGGTAAGAAAGCATGTAAACATAAACATGATATAGCAACATGCAACTCCCCCTTAATCCATGAAACTCTCTCTACAAATTCTCTCCCTATCATAATTAACTTAAACATAATATTTTCTCCCCCTTTGACACCATAAAAAAGATTAACACTAAGTTATAACCTCATGGCATCAAGTCTAATAGAAGGAAAATACCAAAAATTAGTCTAAAACCTGAATTAGCCTTCTTTATTACGATTGAGCCATCACGATCGGGTTCAGACTACGGATCGTACCGCACGCGAATTTCAGAACTTTCTGATTTTCGGACCGAATTTCAGAAATGCATTAAAAATTCCAAAAAATTCGAAAAATCATGAAATTTGGGGAACATATTTCTTGTAAGTATATCTATCAATGAAAAATAGTTTTTCATGAAAAATCATTATATTTTTTGATATTTGCCAAAAATCTAAAAGCTTTAAAAACCACTAGGTTTTTGATCATTCTTGTTATCAAGTTTAACACCTAGTTTTGGTTCCAATTGTTTCAAAACATGAATACATAGATTTTAGATTAAGAAATTGTTTTAAAAACATATGAAATATCCAACCATGATCTTTGGGAAATATGTCTATGAATTAAACATAAGTCTTCCCCATGATTGGTCTATTATTGCTATTTTGATACCTTAAATGACCATCTAAATGCCATAGGCATTAGTGGACATTTGTATCATCCTAACATCTCACTCATGCTAAGTTTTCAATCATGGTAGCCTATGGTGAGTGTGAGATGCATCCTAGAGGGTATTTATACATGCTTAACCATTATATTCATGCAATTTTATCAAGGTTAAGTATCACCCTAACAATCCACATGATCATAATGACATATATGAATGAATTACACATTATGATCATGAAATACATGTATTCATCAAGTAATAATCATGCATTAGGTATTACATGATGATAATTAGCAAATATCACCTAAGGCATGATTTAAATCCTATTTCTCATGATGATGTGCCCAATTTCAAAATCATAAATCATGATTGCAAATATACATAGCAATTACATTAATCATCATGATTTAAGCATTATTATTAATTTATAGGCACGTTATCATCACCTAATACTATTTCAAAAATGTTGTCCCGCTATCCTAAGTCAACCAAAAATAAGATATAGATGAATTCCATTTGGTTGACTATCCTAGGGCTTTCCTAACCCTTAAGGATGGATTTTGGAACCCAATACAAATTCTTGCCTATAGGGTTCACTAGATACTCCTTGGGGATTCATTTCCTAGCAATTATCTTTTTCTTATCTTGACCCCTAGCAATTAGACATTTGTAGGCCTTTTCATTTTTCTTTTCTTTATATCCAAGGCCTTTTTTATTAAAGCTACCTATTTGGCTCCCAATTATCATGTTCAATGTATTTGAGTCAATAGTGAATTTTTCTAGGGTTTTGGTTAAATAATCTACCTTTTCCCTTAAAGCCCTATTTTCATCCATACATGCATCACTAACATTAAATGACATATATTCATGTGAGCATGCATCATCATGGCAAGAAGAAATATTTTCATTTTGATTTAAGCATGTTTTTTCTAGTTTATTTTCTAAGTCCTTAATTTGATCTAGCATGCTCTTATTTTTCTTCTTTGATCTAAATAAATCCCTAGTTAAGCTAGAAACTATGGAAACTATTTTCTTAGGAGAGGCATTCGTTATCATAGTTTCCATGTCTTCTTCTTCTGATGAGGAGGATGAGGAAGCTCCCCCTTCACTTGAGCTTTCTCCACTTGAGTTTGATCCTTCATTTTCGGAGGAGGAGCAATCCAAGTCGTCGAAGGCCATCAATGCAAGGTTGGAATAGACTTGTTCCTCTTCTTCGGATGAGGATGAGGAGGAAAGATCATCCCATGTCTTGGCTTTGAATGCTTTGACCTTCCCCTTTTCCTTTGCCTTCTTTTCCTCTTTCTTCTTGCTCCCCTTTTTCTTCTTCTTTCTTCTTCCTCTCTTCTTTGCTCTTGTTTAGGAGAGGACAATTGTCCCTTATGTTCCCCTCTCCTTGGCAATTGTAGCATATGACCTTCCCCCTTGGTCTTCTATTCCTATCATTAGACTTATTAAATCTAAAACCTTTTAATGCACGTCTTATCCTTCTTACCATATAAGCCTCTTCCGTGCTATCCATAGATGAGGAGGAGGATGCTTCATCATCATCGGAGGAGGGGATCTCCATCTTCTTCTTCCCCTTGTTGGCCATCAATGCTACTCCTCTTGAAGGTTGGATTCTAGGCTCTTCTTGTATTCCTTCAAGCCTTGTTTCGTGGAGCTCCATTGTTGAGAAGAATTCCTCCAAGGTGCTTGCTTCTAAGTTCTTGGAGATATAAAATGAGTCCACCATGGAGCTCCATTTTGAGGATCGCGGAAAGGCATCTATAGCCTTCATAACCATATCCCGGTTTGATAGCTTCTCACCTACACTTGACAAACCGGTTATAATTTCCTTGAAACGAGAATGTAAGAAAATTACCTTTTCTCCCTTTTCTAGTTTAATGTTGTTGAGTTGGGAGCGGAGGAGGTCTCTCCTTGCTAGCTTCGCCTCGGATGTGCCTTCATGAAGCTCAATTAGCTTCTCCCACATCTCCTTGGCACTTAGGCATTCTCCAATTCGGTTGATCTCTTGTTGGGGGAGCACATTGAAAAGATGATGCTTGGCTTTTGAGTTTGCAAGGTGCTCTTCCCTTTGCTTTTTGGTCCACCTAGATTTCTCTATTGGCTTCCCTTCTTCATCCCTAGGCAAAATGAAACCGGATTCCATTGTAATCATAATATCAAAATCCATTTCGAAAAATACCTCCATTCTCTTTTTCCACCAAGAGAATTCGCCGTCGAACTTCGGTGGGTGGATGTTGGAGCCGGCCATTTTGAATGTTGCTTGTTGTGGCGGTTAGTCCTCGACAAGCTTAACTTGGCTCTGATACCACTTGTTGGGGATCGAAACGGCCGGCTAGAGGGGGATGAATAGCCCTCGAATGTTGGATGTCGGTATTTGCTCGTCTACAAAGAGATTAGTGCAATGGAAACAATAAAACAAGACAAGCAAATAGAAATACAAGAAATCCAACGCTAACAAGATGGTGTAACATTGTTCACGGCTACGCCGCTAATCCACGGTCCCCGATTCGTCCTCGGTGAATCACTCCGCCAAAACCAATCCACTAATGGTCTCTCCTTTGCATCAAGCTAGGTGGAGGTAACCTTTACAACCAAGATCACTCTTCTTACAATAAGATTGAAGTAAAGACAAGTAAGAAGAGTTTAAAGCTTGTGGGGCACTAGGAAGATCACTTAGAGCATAAGCATTAGCCCCCCAAAGCTCCACACCCTCTCTTTTTATAGAGACGAGGCTTTTCTTCCCGTTGGCCGCCACCAGTCGACTGCTGCCCTTGGCAGTCGACTGTCGCCACTACAACGGTCTCCGAACACGTCGGATCCCGACCGTTGTAGTCCAATGGAACACTTGGCAGTCGACTGATGGACCTCATCAGTCGACTGCTGCCTCCGTAGTCGGCTACGAGCGGTTCTGTGGCCAAAACCTTTCTACTACCGATCACTTCGCCTTGATCGATGATAATCTTCGATCGCCCACATATGGCGATGACCGTTGTCCTCAAATAGCCTCGAACTACATTCGACTGGGGCGATCGCCATTACATGGCGATCGGTGTCTGAAACTCAAACTTATCATAAGTTTGAGCTTCCGGCGGTCGGGTAAACCTTAACCCTTGCGGTCAAGTCTCCGACACTCAGCCATTCGGCCAAGTTCACCTAATGAGCTACTTACATTTCACTCATTCTCTCATCTCACTCGAAGTCCCTCGCCGAAGCTCTCTTCGTTCGCGGCCACGTCCCTCGGCAGCATCAGGCGCACGGCTCTGCAATGCTCCTTCGCATCTCTTGCCTCCGAAGTCTGCTTCCTTGGCTTCACTTCAAGTCATCTCGTCCGGCGGTCCCTTGGCAGCATCAAGCGCACGGCTCTGCAATGCTCCTTCTCCGACTCAGGCACAAGGTTGTGAGGGTGAACCCGCCAAGGCTCCATGTGCAAATTACTAAGTCCTACAAGACTCCAACGCACATATCAAATAACAATACCAACCTAACTTAAACCCTTTGCCACACACATCAAAACCTTATCATGGCAAGAGATTGCCCTAACAGAGCGACCTCGCTCTGATACCACTTATGGGGGATCGTTGGAACGCTAGAGGGGGGTGAATAGCGTCGAGCTAGTGCGTGATGGAATTCTTTTGCGTGTTCGTATACAAACATCATTAGCGCAGCGGAATATAGATAATAATAACAATAATGAAATAGACAATCACACAAGAACAAAACTATGTAACGTGGTTCGGAACTGAACGGTTCCTACTCCACGGATCGAGCTCTAAAGAGCTCTAGTGATGCACACGCACTCACTAATCACAAATACTCCTTCTCGATACAAGTCGGAGGCGGAGAAACCTCTTACAAACTATTCTTACAACAATAAGAAATGGATATAAGCAATTACAATAATGAAATACAATGCAAGTAAAGAAAACTACTTTACAATTGCTCTTTGAATGCTTAATCGCTTGGTTGATTGAAATCAACTTGGAGACCCTGATTTGCAGCAGCAAATCACCCCAAATGCCCTCAAGAACCGGTTGACTTTTTCTCCTCCATGAGCTCCATTTATATCTTCTTCCTGTGCTGAAAAAAGCCGATCAGTCGACTGCTCGGGACCATCAGTCGACTGATCACGCTATTGCTGTGAGACAACGGTGTAATCCACACTGGAAAAATCTAATGGCTAGGACATCAGTCGACTGATCAAGCCATCACTCGACTGCTAATCACAGCGGTCGAGTGAGACTCCATTTTGTGCTTCAAAACCCGAGCACCAGTCGACTGATCACACGATCAGTCGACTGCTCGGCCAATCAGTCGACTTCCCTCTTCTGGTAGTCGACTGTTAGGCTAATTCTCGCAGTCAAACCCTAGTTGACTCACGCCAATCGACTGCCATATGGCACCAGTCGACTAGCACACCTCAAACATGAGGTTTTAGCCCAAGTATGGTTCTCCCATACTTGCTAGA
Organism: Wurfbainia villosa; assembly: GCA_025175895.1. Classification (NCBI taxonomy): domain Eukaryota; kingdom Viridiplantae; phylum Streptophyta; class Magnoliopsida; order Zingiberales; family Zingiberaceae; genus Wurfbainia; species Wurfbainia villosa. The sequence goes on from CM045996.1 coordinate 48,323,159, forward strand.
CCACCCTTAGCCTAGACCTAAGCCTTCTAGCCACCTCCATCAGCCTCACGCCTCTCGGATCCCTCTAAGTCATCCATAACTTGTTCATCCATTGCGCTAGCCTTCAGGTGCTTCCATCGGTTTTGTCATGCTAACGGTGTCTACACCACCAAGGCACATTGGACTTACGCCGCCAAGACTCCGCTTGGACTTTACGCCACCAACCATTGGACTTATGCTGCCAAGACTCCCGCTTGGACTTTACGCCGCCAATATCAAACCCCTTGGACTTCTCAAATGTCAAGACTCATGCTTGGATTTTTCCTTGCCAACCCATGTTGGACTTTCTATGCCAAGACCCATGCTTGGACTTTTCCTTGCCATGGTCAACTCCAGTCAACCATCAAAGTCTCCCTCGAGTCAAACTCGAGTCCGGTTAAACATAACTCGGGTTGATTGTATAAACAATCTCCCCAAAACATCAACAGACGTTAATATCAAACATCAATGTCAACTCACTTTGTCAAACATCAAAACATTACTCGAGTCAAACTCGAGTCCGATCAATCGTGACCTGGGCCGATTGCACCAATAGAAAAAGCATCCGGTTCTTGAGCATCCTTGGGGTGATTTGTTGATGTAAATCAGGGTCTCCAAGGTCATTCTTCAAGCAACCAAAAGCAAGCAATCCAAAGGCATTTGTAAAGTGTTTTCTTTACTTGTATTGCATTGTATTTCATATTAGTTGCTTGTTGTATTTAGTTTATTGTTATAAACTATTGTACGAGGTTTCTCCGCCTCCGAATTGTTCCGAGAAGGAGTGTTTATTAGTGGTGTGTGATTGGCATCGCTAAGGCTCATTTGAGCCCGATCCGTGGAGTAGGAACCTTGAGGTTCCGAACCACGTTATATCCTCGTGTTGTGTCATGTTTGTCTATTTCATTATCACTTTATTATTATTCCGTTGCGCGCTAACAAAGTTTATAGACGAACACGCAAACGATTTTCATCGAGCAACGATAACAAGCTATTCACCCCCCCCCCTCTAGCGTTCCAACGATCTCCTACAACTTGTTTAATTTTGATCATATTATACTAGTCGAAGTGATTTTCAATCTTGACAATCCAATTAAGAAATGTATTTGGGTCCAACTAGCCATCAAAGTTGTTAGTGCCTATAAGATTCATATATCTCCACAATGATATGATATTGTCCACTTTGAGCCTAAGCCCTCATAGTTTTATTTTTGGGCTTTACCCAAAAGGTCTCATACCAATGGAGATATCTTTGTATCTTATAAGTACATAATATTTTCCATGTCTTACCAATGTGGGACTTTGATTGTATTCCTCATACTCCCAACAATCCCTCCTCAAACGAAGGACCACATTAAGCTCCCCTCAAGCCTATCTGTCCTCGAAGGACTTTCTCTGTTTGATGTCCAATCCTCAACCCACTAGAACTTCCTGCAAACTGTTAGGTCCTCCTGATCTAACTGGACTTCCTGCCAGTTGTCCAACCCTTCTGGCTCAACTGGACTTCCTGCCAGTTGTTCGGTCCTTCCGACCCAATTGGACTTCCTGCCTGGTGTCTGATTCTCTTGATCCGGACATGGGAGCTCCACTTCCTTCGTTCGAGGTTCATGGCTTGATATGGACCATGACTCTGATACCAATTGTTAGTGCCTATAAGATTCATATATCTCCACAATGGTATGATATTGTCCACTTTGGGCCTAAGCCCTCATGATTTTATTTTTGGACTTTACCCAAAAGGCCTCATACTAATGGAGATATCTTTGAATCTTATAAGCACATTATATTTTCCATGTCTTACCAATGTGGGACTTTGATTGTATTCCTCATACTCCCAATAAAAGTGTAATGCCCACCCTTCTCGTACCACAGAGGGGAGCGAAGGGCGGCGCTACGCGATCATACATACATGCATATACATACAGCGGAAGCATTTAAAACAATAAAATCCCTTCTTAAGCTAACTATATTAACCTAATCCACCTAACAGATTAATTATGATGTAACGGTCTTAACAATTTTCTTAACTAAACATGTACTAAAGAAATTCGAGATTTATATAATAAACGGGAGTGACAACCAAAACAAAAACATCATCTAAGTCTTAACACTGAACGGTAAAACATGCATAATCTCCCCAAACCATAAACTAAATCTTATCCACCATGCCACTGCCACACACATCTTTGCCTCCTGCTGCTCCCTTCAATTATTCCATTCCTTGCCTTGCTCTGCAGTACAAGGGAAAAACGACACTATCATCACATATGCTGAGTAAGATCCTTTCCTACTCACAAAAGTCATACGACATAAATTACACATAAGATAGGGACACGTTCATTTAACTAACATATAGTCATAGCATGTATGTAACTATTAACATGATCATCAAGAGGCATATAGACTTAGCATTCAAAATTCATGAGTAAAGCAATCCGTGACATGATCATCTAGGACATGTATCCCCATGGCATTTTTATCACAATAACATAATATCTCGTAATAACATAGACATGGAATAGTTATATGCAGAATGCTCTTTGAAAACATATACTTTCATAAGTACTTAAACATAATCTCAACATTAGGGCCCGGCATTGTATCCATGACTCGGCCCAGCCATTCATGGTCCATTGTGGCCCATTTGGCGACCCTTGTGGTCGTCGATCACGGCCGACTAGGCCCATACTTCGACCTAGGGGCAACTTTGGATACAAGCCATGCGTAAAGTAAAATAGCATACATGTTCTTTGACATAACATAAAGAGTGTTCTTGTCCCCACTCTTAGGGAAACATTTCTTAACCAATTCATATTCATAAGCCTTACGTAACCATAGCATAGGGGTGCCTATCGTTCATGAACATAAACAGGTACATCATGATAAAATGAGCAAAACTTAACATATACATTATGATACAATGGTCCTACATCAGCCGTTAACATGGACATAAGGTATGAAATCATGCAAATATATCGTCTAACTAGCATCATATCAATACCATATATATACCTAGCATAACATGGAAAATCATTCGGAATCATGTTCGGAAATATTTTTATTTATTTATTTATTTTCTTGTCCTTTTTAATCTTCCCGAGCCCAGCACAGCCGGCCTGCGTTGGACGACACACCCGTGTCGTGGCCGAGCGGCACGCCTGCTAGCCGAGAGGTACGCGCAGCGAGCGAAGACTCTCCTCCGGCCGATCGGCGACACGCTGGCGCCCGGCGGCATGCTGCGCCCGGGCAAAGACGCTTTGCACCGAAGTTGTTGGCTCGACACGCTGCCGGCCAAGATAGCGGCCGGGTGAAAGAGCGGCTGGCCTCTGTGCGTGTTGCAGCAACAAAATTTATACGAACCTCGTCCTAGGGTCTTAAGCAATATCAACCATGGAACCTCGACTAAGGTTAATCATATGCAATACAGGTTAAAGAAGAACATGAAAAACTCTTTATTGCATATCACAACATTAGGAACATTAAAGTCATTCGAGAGAAACCCATGTACTGCAGGTGAGGGAATTCTTACCTTCGATTGCTTTAACTTATATTTGTAAAACCTAATGAGATGCAACCTTCTATCCCGCCCTAGCAGCTGCCCTCCAAGGTCTCTTGAATCCCACCTTTCCTTGGATTCGGCGGAGAAGACAATCCTAGGAGAGAATTCTCCTTGATGTGTGGTTCGGCGATGGAGGGATCAAGAGAGAGTAGAGAGGTGTCCTCTAGGGTATTAGGGAGGTTAAATTTATAACCATCAAGGCTTAACCTATTTCCTTATAAATTTCCTTAAATTTCTCTCTTTAACAGAATTAATTCCTTCTTCAATTAAATTCGTGACTTCTCCCTAATCATATAAAATTTTTATTGGATTTTTGGTGACTCACCCCTTCTTGTCCGGTTTTCTTTTCTTTTATCTTTTCTTTTATTTCCTTTAAATCCCACGTAAGCCTATTATCATCATGCATAATTATCTTTATTTTCTTTAACCCATATAAGGGCCCCTTTATTATCATGCCTCATTATCTATAAAACTCCTAAGATTTTTCGGGTGTTACAATCCCCCATACCTTATAAAAAGCTCATCCTCGAACTTAGAATAGTTCTGGGTATCTTCGTTTCATATCATCCTCGCATTCCCAGGTGGCTTCTTCGTATTGTTGACTTTGCCACAAAACTTTTACTAAGGGCACTTCTTTATTTCTTAGTCTTTTGACTTCTCTCGATGATTGGATCGGTCGACTTTCGTAACTCAGGTCCTCCTGAATTTGCACTGTATGTGGCTCAATCATCTGGTCTCTATTGGAAATGCACTTCTTGAGCATCGACACATGGAACACGTTTTGAATAGCCGACATCTCCTAAGGTAGCTCGATCTCATAAGCTACCTTGCCAACTCTTTTCAGGATCGGATATGGTCCTATGTATCGCGGACTTAGCTTCCCTTTCTTCCCGAATCTCATTATTCCTTTCATAGGTGCTACCCGGAGAAATACCAAATCTTCGACATTGAATTCCAAAGGTCTACGTCGCTGATCCGCATAGTTTTTCTGCCAGCTCTGAGCAGTCTCTATTCTTTGGCGGATATTCTGTATCGCTCGGGTGGTGTCCTCGATGAATTCCATCCGAAGTCCCATCTCTTTCTTCTCACCACCTTCGTACCAACAGATTGGAGACCTACATCTCCCCCCATATAAAGCTTCATAAGGTGTCATTCCGATGGTAGCCTGATAGCTATTGTTGTAAGCGAATTCTGCTAGACATAAATATCGGCACCAGCTCCCTTTGAAGTCCAGGGCACAAGCTCGTAACATGTCTTCCAGTACTTGGTTCACCCTTTCTGTTTGTCCGTCTGCCTGAGGATGAAAGGCGGATCAAATGCGACAGTGCCAAGAGCCTTATGAACGCATTCCCAAAACTGTGACGTGAACCGACCATCCCTATCTGAAATGATGGTCTTGGGAATACCATGTAGTCTGATGATTTCCTTAGCATATAATTGAGCCAGTTGCTCAATCGAATAGGTCATCTTGATTGCTAGGAAATGGGCTGACTTCGTCAATCTGTCAACGATAACTCATATTGCGTCATATCCATTCGTAGTCCTGGGAAGACCTGAAATAAAGTCCATAGAGATGTCTTCCCATTTCCACTCTGGAATTTGGATCGGTTGCAGAACTCCTCCAGGCCTCTGATGTTCTTCTTTAACTTGCTGACAGGTCAAACAGGTACTGACGTGTTGTGCTACATCCCTCTTCATACCGAACCACCAGAATTTCTCTTTCAGATCTTGATACATTTTGGTGGATCCCGGATGCATAGAATAGGGGGTTTCATGAGCCTCCTCCAATATCTTCTTGCGTAGTTCCGAATCATTAGGGATACATAGACGATCCCTAAGGTATAATATTCCTTTATCAGCGACACGAAAATCCTCGATTTTTCCTTCCAGGATCTCCTGCTTGATCCTCTGGAGATTTGGATCACTACTTTATTTTGCTCATCAAATAGTGATGGTACTATTGCCATGGTCGAAAGCTGTCCGGAAATAACCTCGATTCCATAGCTCATGATTTCCGTCTCCAGCGGTCGAGACAATCTCGATAGAGATATCAAGGTGGCACTGGACTTCCTGCTGAGTGCATCGGCCACTTTGTTCGCTTTCCCTGGGTGATAGAAAATCTCGCAGTCATAGTCCTTCACGAGCTCAAGCCATCTGCGTTGTCTCATATTGAGGTCCCTCTGTGTGAAGAAATATCTCAGACTCTGGTGGTCTGTATAGATCTTACACTGTGCTCCATACAGATAGTGCCTCCATACCTTGAGAGCGAAGACCACAACGTCCAACTCTAAATCGTGAGTGGGATAGTTCTTTTCATGTTCCTTGAGTTGCCTAGAGGCATAGGCAATAACTTTACCACTCTGCATAAGGACAGCTCCGAGTCCCAATTTGGAGGCATCGCTGTACATGTCGAAGGATTCGTCACAATTTGGAAGAGTAAGGATAGGAGCACTGGTCAATCTCCTCTTCAATTCCGTGAAACTCTTCTCGCAGTCGTCCGTCCATTCAAACTTCTTATTTTTCCGGGTGAGAACTGTCATAGGTACTGCGATTCTGGAGAAGTCCTCTACGAATTTCCGGTAATAACCCGCTAATCTGAGAAAACTCCTGACTTCGCTAGCATTCCTTGGTCTGCTCCAGTTACTCACGGCCTCGATCTTCCTCGGGTCCACCATAACTCCGTCCTTGGAAATAATATGGCCCAAAAAAGATACTTGATCAAGCCAGAATTCACATTTGGAGAACTTGGCATATAGCTACTTTTCTTGAAGGATCTGTAACACCATCTTCAAGTGTTTGGCATGCTCTTCTTGATTTCTCGAATAGATGAGAATATCATCGATGAAGACGATCACGAACTTGTCGAGAAATGTCGAGAATACCCGATTCATCAGGTCCATAAACATAGCAAGAGCATTGGTCACTCCGAAGGGCATGACGACGAACTCAAAATGTCCGTATCTGGTCCGGAAAGCCGTCTTCAGAATATCGTCTGGTTTCACCTTCACTTGATAGTAGCCAGATCTGAGATCAATCTTTGAAAAGACGGTGGCTCCCTTTTAACTGGTCGAACAGATCATCAATCCGTGGTAAAGGGTACCTATTCTTGATCGTCAGATTATTTAGCGCTCGGTAGTCTATGCACATTCGCATAGACCAATCTTTCTTCTTTACCAACAGTACTGGAGCTCCCTATGGAGAGAAAAATACTATCTCATCGACTCTATTACTACGTCTTCCATATATTACTGTCTCATCGACTCTATTACCACGTCTTCCATATATTACTGTCTCATCGACTCTATTACTACGTCTTCCAACCATGTTTATCTTCATATGTTATAATAAGGCTAGCATAAGATTATTATGCATATATTCATCTCATCGACTCTATTACTACGTCTTCCATATATTACTGGTCTCATCGACTCTATGACTACGTCTTCTAGCCATGCTTATTTTCATATATTATAATAAGGCTAGCATAAGGTTATCATTCATATTTATTTATGCATATTTAAACTAAAGGCTAGCATACGGTTATCATACAAATATTCATGCATATTTAAGCTAAAAGCATTTCTTATCTTACATGAAAGAAATAGAGTAGGCATAGAATGTCTTACTTGGAGCGGCAGGATGGAAGTTTGATGTGTGTGTAATGGAAAGGCAGAACTGGGCTCTGATACCACCTGTAACGCCCGCCCTTCCCGTACCTCAGAGGGGAGCGAAGGGCGGCGCTACACGATCATACATACATGCATATACATACAGCGGAAGCATTTAAAACAATAAAATCCCTTCTTAAGCTAACTATATTAACCTAATCCACCTAACAGATTAATTATGATGTAACGGTCTTAACAATTTTCTTAACTAAATATGTACTAAAGAAATTCGAGATTTATATAATAAACGGGAGTGACAACCAAAACAAAAACATCATCTAAGTCTTAACACTGAACGGTAAAACATGCATAATCTCCCCAAACCATAAACTAAATCTTATCCACCATGCCACTGCCACACACATCTTTGCCTCCTGCTGCTCCCTTCAATTATTCCATTCCTTGCCTTTCTCTGCAGTACAAGGGAAAAACGACACTATCAGCACATATGCTGAGTAAGATCCTTTCCTACTCACAAAAGTCATACGACATAAATTACACATAAGATAGTGACACGTTCATTTAACTAACATATAGTCATAGCATGGATGTAACTATTAGCATGATCATCAAGAGGCATATAGACTTAGCATTCAAAATTCATGAGTAAAGCAATCCGTGACATGATCATCTAGGACATCTATCCCCATGACATTTTTATCACAATAACATAATATCTCGTAATAACATAGACATGGAATAGTTATATGCAGAATGCTCTTTGAAAACATATACTTTCATAAGTACTTAAACATAATCTCAACATTAGGGCCCGGCATTGTATCCATGACTCGGCCCAGCCCATTTGGCGGTCCATTCGGCAGCCCATTTGGCGACCCCTTGTGGTCGTCGACCGTCGGCACGTCGACCGTGTCATTACCACTAGGCCCGTACTTTGACCTAGGGGCAACTTTGGATACAAGTCATGCGTAAAGTAAAATAGCATACATGTTCTTTGACATAACATAAAGAGTGTTCTTGTCCCCACTCTTAGGGAAACATTTCTTAACCAATTCATATTCATAAGCCTTACGTAACCATAGCATAGGGGTGCCTATCGTTCATGAACATAAATAGGTACATCATGATAAAATGAGCAAAACTTAACATATACATTATGATACAATGGTCCTACATCAGCCGTTAACATGGACATAAGGTATGAAATCATGCAAATATATCGTCTAACTAGCATCATATCAATACCATATATATACCTAGCATAACATGGAAAATCATTCGGAATCATGTTCGGAAATATATTTTTTTTATTTATTTATTTTCTTGTCCTTTTTAATCTTCCCGAGCCCAGCACAGTTGGCCTGCGTTGGATGACACACCCGTGTCGTGGCCGAGCGACACGCCTGCTAGCCAAGAGGTACGCCTGCTAGCCGAGCAGCACCTCCGGCGGTCGAGCGACACGCCTGGCACCCGAGTGGCATGCTTTGCGCCCGGGCAGCATGCTTTGCACCCGAGCTGTTTGGCCCCGACATGCCTGTGCCGGGGCAGCATAGGCGTGTCCCGCGCTGCTCACCCCGACACGCCTGTGTCGGGTGAAAGAGCGGCATGTTGGCCTCTGTACGTGTTCTGCTTAACAAAATTTATACGAACCTCGTCCTAGGGTCTTAAGCAATATCAACCATGGAACCTTGACTAAGGTTAATCATATGCAATACAAGGAAAAGAAGAACATGAAAAACTCTTTATTGCATAGCACAACATTAGGAACATGAAAGTCATTCGAGAGAAACCCATGTACTGTAGGTGAGGGAATTCTTACCTTCGATTGCTTTAACTTATATTTGTAAAACCTAATGAGATGCAACCTTCTATCCCGCCCTAGCAGCTGCCCTCCAAGGTCTCTTGAATCTCACCTTTCCTTGGATTCGGCGGAGAAGACAACCCTAGGAGAGAATTCTCCTTGATGTGTGGTTCGGCGGTGGAGGGATCAAGAGAGAGTAGAGAGGTGTCCTCTAGAGTATTAGGGAGGTTAAATTTATAACCATCAAGGCTTAACATATTCCCTTATAAATTTCCTTAAATTTCTCTCTTTAACAGAATTAATTCCTCCTTCAATTATATTCGTGACTTCTCTCTAATCATATAAAAATTTTATTGGATTTTTGGTGACTCACCTCTTCTTGTCCGGTTTTCTTTTCTTTTATCTTTTCTTTTATTTCCTTTAAATCCCACGTAAGCCTATTATCATCATGCATAATTATCTTTATTTTCTTTAACCCACATAAGGGCCCCTTTATTATCATGCCTCATTATCTATAAAACTCCTAAGATTTTTCAGGCGTTACAAAAAGTTAGGGACATTTAATTTGATTTGATTGGTAGTATTTTTTTTTATCGAATTTCAAATTTAAGTTTAGGTCTAGACCTTGTTCTAGTTTGGGTGCATTGAAAGTGATCTACTTTATCAATAACAGATTGATGGTACCAATGTGGATGATGCATAAATTATGGTTGAATTATGCATAATATGTTATTTGTGAGCTCAATACTCGTATCCTTTACTAGTTTGTCAACAACATAAGTTTTAAATCATTCTAGGTCTTCTATTCTAAATTAGTGGGTCTTAAGCTCGCCTTTCAAAATTTTAAATAGTAGGTTTTTTCATTATGATTGATGTGTTGGTTCAACATAAAATACACAATAATTTAAGAAAATAAGTGGGAAATTCAATAAATGACAATGAAACAAGTAGAAAACATTCAATTAAAGAAATAATGTCAGAGTAAATAGGTAATAAAGCAATGATAAAATAGATAGGAATAATAAGAAAATTATATAACGTGCATGAAACAAATAATCTACTTTTAAAGAAAGAATGATGTTGTTAGATTAATGTGAACCTTCTTATTATAGAATTTGCGGCAATTTACCAAACACAGTTGCTAAAGTTTCGAAATGCCCAAAACGCGTAGCATGGTTTCAGATTTACCAAATCGCGCACCTAATTCCACTTTTACCCCTCCCGTCAAACAGATCTGCAATTTAATGATGAGAGAGAATTTTCATGCATCCGAGCCACTACTGGAAATTCCGAACCATCTAAACGTGGTGCTGGGAATTCAAATCCCAGCACCACCTTTTTTTTTATCTGATTTCTAATTTATATCGGTTTGATTTCTGAAATATTACTGTGAAACCCTAATAAAACCTCGAATATCAGAAATTTTGGCCACGGATACACAGAGGGACACTACTCAAATTTAATGGACTTGGATTGGATCGAAAAAGAAGTGAATAAGACCATCAATGGGTTTTGACCGAAACCCATTGATGGACTTAGAGAAGTCCAAATTTCGAAATCTTGACATATACTGAAAGATCTTACAACATGAATTTTTGATATGTCGAGGAAACTTAGTTTTAATCCTCCTATCTCCCAATTTTAACTTGTGTCGAAAAAAAATGATACTGAAAATTAAGAAACTGATGGAAGATAGTCAGTGGTCTTTGAAATTCGCAATTCAGATTCACGGTGGTCGAATTGGAATTTCGACCATGTGGTGTGAATTCCCAAGACCACAATGGTGTTGGAATCCTGCAACACCATTGTGGTCGAATTCCAATTCGAAGACTACGCATGGTCGAAAATTCCAATTCAAGACCACGCTGGTGCCGAATTGTAAATTTCAGCACCACGATAAAAAATTCACTGCATGCGATGGACGCAGGGTTTCACACAACAATAACACTCGGGCTGACGGAAGACGTAACAGCTTCCAAATAAATTTTATTTGGTTTCACACATGACGAACATAAAAATGTCTTAACCAAATTTTATTCTTGATTAGAGGCGTTGGAATAACTCGGTGTACGAAGACATCCTTTTCTTAAATATCATTTGGAAATGTCTTAACGTTTTATGTTCCAGCACCACAGTGGTGCACGAAGACATCCTTTTCTACGCATTTGGAAATGTCTTAACGTTTTTGACATTTTTTTGTTTTCTAACCAAATAAATTTTATTTTCTAGAACACGAACGTGAAAAATATTAACCAAATAACGTTTTCAACATTTTTCTCATTTTTCACTCGGGCTTCCAAATAAATTTTATTTGGTTTCACACAACACGAACATGCAATGGATTTTTTATCGTGGTGCTGGAATTGGAATTTGCAGCACCACTGTGGTGCTGGAATTGGAATTCCCAGCACCACAATGGTGTTGCAGGGATTCCAACACCATTGTGGTGCTGGAAATTCCAATTCCAGCACCACAGTGGTGCTGGAAATTCCAATTCCAGCACCACTATGACTATCTTCCATCGGTTTCTTAATTTTCAGTATTATTTTTTTTCGACACAAGTTAAAATTGGGAGATAGGAGGATTAAAACTAAGTTTCCTCGACATATCAAAAATTCATGTTGTAAGATCTTTCAGTATATGTCAAGATTTCGAAATTTGGACTTCTCTAAGTCCATCAATGGGTTTCGGTCAAAACCCATTGATGGTCTTATTCACTTCTTTTTCGATCCAATCCAAGTCCATTAAATTTGAGTAGTGTCCCTCTGTGTATCCGTGGCCAAAATTTCTGATATTCGAGGTTTTATTAGGGTTTCACAGTAATATTTCAGAAATCAAACCGATATAAATTAGAAATCAGATAAAAAAAAAGGTGGTGCTGGGATTTGAATTCCCAGCACCACGTTTAGATGGTTCGGAATTTCCAGTAGTGGCTCGGATGCATGAAAATTCTCTCTCATCATTAAATTGCAGATCTGTTTGACGGGAGGGGTAAAAGTGGAATTAGGTGCGCGATTTGGTAAATCTGAAACCATGCTACGTGTTTTGGGCATTTCGAAACTTTAGCAACTGTGTTTGGTAAATTGCCGTAGAATTTGAGAATTCACGGGCAAATTTGATCTTCTCTACTTGTAATTTTCTATATTGTAGGTGATTAACATGAGGAAATAATGATAATGGCAATGATAGAGATCGAGAGGTGATGATGTAAGACGATGATGAATTTGATGATGCACAGAGATAACTTAGGAATATAATTAAAAGGTGATGATGCCCTTAGTGCTATGGTGCAATGACAGGATGTCCAGTTCGGCTTCCAGGTATCCACAGTTTGATTCCCAACTATGGCACATTTGTAATATTTTCCTTTAAATGGGGTGACAAACCAAGGATGTTACAGTTGTTGAGATTGTCCATACGAGCACTTCCTGATTTATCTTGGTGGTCGGTAGAGCATATCTCGTCTAGGAGTTACTTAGGGGCCCATTAGAGATTTGTGGGATAGGGCCAACCACCCGTAAGATTAGTCGGGTCGAAAGTCATGATATCCGGTGCTAGTAAAACAAAAGTGATGATGCAAGACAATAATAAATTTGATGATGTGCAAAGATGATGAGAAATTTAGGAATCTAATTAGAACTAAAGAATAAGTGGAAATAGGAAATTAATGGTGATGATGGCTGAACAAAATAGGTGGTAGAACAAAATAATAAAAGTTTAAGATGACAATAAACGTGCAGAGGATGCAGCGGAAGAAATGACATATGGAAGAAATGACACGGTGATGATGAGAGAAGAAAATTCAATAAAAATGGTGCTAGAGAAAATGGAGCAATAATGCTTAATAATAAGGTTATGATAGGTAGACTAGTAGTGAAAAATAGAATAAATAGAAGGAATAAAGTGTAATGAATAATAGCAATAGACAATGGCGGATCTACACAGAGACTGGAGGGGGTCATGGCCCCCCCTCCAGTCCATGTGTTTTATTAAAAAAAAATAATATTTTTATAAATTTTTTTATATAGCAATGAGATCTTAGTATAATTAAACCTAAAATTTTCCTTTCCAAAATCCTATACTTATTTTCTATCTATAAAAATACTATATAATTAATTACTATATAAAATATAATTATTATATATTTATTTTCTCTCCTACATAAAATGGTCATGTCATAGCCGTCGTTCTCAATTTTTTCTATCGTGTCACAACTGTCATCCACAGTTTCTCTTCGTCCGCTGCTCACACATTGTGACTCGTGAGCCCGCCGTTGTGCGTCGATATGTCGTTGTTCCTACCAACTCGGCGTTGCCAGTTACGTCTCTGACCACCGTCAGCCTCTGCTTCATGCTCATAGCCAAATCACGATCACGAAAGTTATCTTGTCGGTGTCGCACCACATTTGCAATCTCACGTCACTAGTCATCATCGCCTTCTGCACGACTGCATACAAAATCCATCGACATTTGAAGGTTAGGTTAATTAAAATTTTATTTAATCATTTTTGCATTTTGATTAATCGAATTATTTGAATTGATTAATTTAGGTTGGATTTAAATAATTAATTAGATTTAGATTAATTAATTTGTTTTAATTGATTAATTGGTTTTAGATTGGTTAATATGTTATAATTGATTAATTAACTTTAAAGTAATTAATTAAATTTTGATTTAATTAATTAATTGGGTTAGATTAATTATTCTATTTAATTAATTAATTAGCGTTTGATTAATTAAATCTGAGTTTAATTAATTATCATGGAGGATCTCCTGTGATTTTTTTTTGACATTTCTTTTTTAGGTATCCGACAGTTTCTTCTTCTTATAGTATTATCTAAATATTCTTTCGCAGTCTTTTATATATTTCTAGCTACGCATGAGATAAATTCTCTTCTTTTTTACTCTGTATTACTTTTACTGTATTTAATATATTTTATTTCATCTATAACGATTCTGACTTGAACATCGGAGGTCAATGGTGATTTAATGCGTGTTAATTTTTTCAAGATATTTACTGATACAGTCGGAGAGAATCCCTCTTAGACGACACAAGATCGAAGAGTAAAAAATCTGAATTGTATCACGGCCTCTCCAAATTTAAAATTCTGGATCCGCCCCTGGCAATAGATAAAAATATGATAGTGATGGAGACATGGTGGCGGGGGAAAGAAAAGTAATGGTAGAGAGAAATAATAATGGTGAAAATGATTGAGAAGGTATTAAACACCGAATTAAGAATTCGATTTTAATACCATTTGATGTAGCATAGTGGAGTGAATAAGAATATCATTTTTTACTCAAAGAAAGATTGTAAATTCTAACTTAGAAAAAAAAAATTATATATTATATTAACTCAAAACTTGTTCAATACGATCCTAATCTCTTTTTATAATCTAAGGACACAATATATTCTTTATAAAATAATAGACTTTTTTAAATAGCATTCTAATTTTTCTAATAAAAATCTAATAGACTTTTCTATTTTTTTCAAATAAATAATTAATTATAAATTAATAATTTAGATACTTTTTAATAAATCAAATTTTTAACTGGGTCTTGCCGAAATTATTTAATCCATCATTTTAAATTCAATTAATTAACTAACTAAATATCAATTTTTTTTGTCTAATGCTAAAAAAAAATATGGAAATCGATTCTTTATTAGTGTCATTGGCACATGCGATTGCTTTGACTTTTTTTTTATAATCAAAATTTCTAGGTCTTACGATGAGATTAATCTTGGAAGCAACCAGTTCGATCTTATAGAAGTTTTTCACCGACTACCAAGATAAATCCTGGAAGAGTAAATGTGTCCTGACGAATGATCCGACATCACTGATACCACAATAATCTAATTTAGGGATTGAAATAAAGTATGTCAGACATGAAATACTGTCTGAATCGATTGGCCTCGATTCAGACGAGTTGACTGAGCTGATAAAGTGGAGGTGTAGAATAAGGCGGATGAAGTCTAAGATCAAAAGGGCACCAGATGGACCTCCCGAGACACAAGTCTGTGGGGCGACTCGGGGATCGAGTCAGGTATCAACTCGGGGAGAGATGGAAAACACAAGGGAATAATTTTCAGAACCAGAGTAAGCCTAGACACCAATAAGTAACGTATGCCTTGGTTCGAATGAACTAGGGGGATCTCGCCGAGAGGAGGATTGAGTCAGTGTGTGACCCAACGAAGGAAGAGAGGGTGAAGAAGAAGGGTAGAACGTTTCCCAAGACGTTTACTTATGAGAGTTTGTTATATGATATAACAAACTAGGACCCCACACAAGATGCGGAGGAGTCTCCACTCCTTGTCTTCTTAACAGAATGATTCTTCAGGGAAAAGGAGCCCTCCACGTAGACGGTGATGGAAATAGTTCGTTACATCACAGCTGGTGGGGGAAGAGGAAGATAAAAGCCAAAGAAGGAGAGAAAGAGGATTCTGATGGGGAAAAAACTTCTACTAGAGGTCATTCTATCGAGGGGAGGAGGAACCACGTTGCCAGGAGGAGGAAGAGGAGACGACAGAAGACAATCCTGGGGAGTTAACTCTATCTCTCTATTTTTGTACACTAGGGGAATTGTAAGAGGGTTTCCTCCACATATGAAAATACTTTCAAGAAGGAGAAATTTCATAGTGAAAGTGCTTTGGCATAGCAGCTCGTTCTAGAGCTCACCCCGTAGAGTAGGAATTGGAATTCCGAATCACGTTAAATCTTGTATCCTTGTTCTCTATGCTTGGTTTGACATCATCTATTCACTTTTATTACTGTTGCGGCCAGGAGGGGAGAATATCTTGTACCCTAAGTCTCCTGGACACTGTCACTTTTTGTGCTAAAAGGAGGGGAGAATATCCGCATCAGTTGGTGCCGTCTATGGGAAAAATTACTGAGCAAGACATCGAGATGCAACCGGAGGAAATACAACATTCATCAGCCTCTTTTGCGGAAGAGAATCCCATTACACTATTACCATCACAGTTGAGGGTCATGGTGGATACAACCGTAACTGAAGCCTTGGCCAAAGAAAGGAGAATGATGGGATATCTTCATCCCCATTCTGACGAATCTTCTCCTTGAGAGCAGCTACCTGAAAGGCCTCCTCAGGCCCGTCCCATGACAGTACCACACACTGAAGTATTACTAGGTGATGGGCCAGTGGGGAGGGTGTATCAAAATACCATCCCAGGGATGCAAACAAGGCGGGAAGACCAAGGAGAAAGCCAATCCACCAGGGCACCTGAAGTTTACGAGCCCAGTCCATTCACTATAGACATTGTGTCAGAGTTACCGCCTCCACATTTCCGAAATCCTCAAGTGGGGATGTATGATGGCATATCGGACCCAGAGGAGCATCTATCGCAATTTGAGAGAGCTTCTTCTCTTCATTTTTATACAGATGCCCTCAAATGCAGAGCTTTCCGCATCACGCTGACAGGCTCTGTGCAGAGGTGGTTCGGAGCTTTACCTCCCGGTTCTATTACTTGTTTCGCCGATCTGAGGGGGGTTTTCTGTCAAGAATTCTCTAGTTGCAAGACTTACAAGCATGACTCCTCTATCCTGCTGCATATAAAGCAAGAACCCTCAGAATCTTTGAGGGGTTATCTTCATCGCTTCACTGTCACTGCTAGAAACATCCCTTCAACGGGGTCAGATATTTTGAGGGTGGTCATTCCTCATGGGCTGAGAGAAGGACCCTTTCTCAACTCCTTATTGAGAAATCCCGTGGTCAATTATGAAGAACTGCTAAATCGTGCTGAGGAATATATCAATGAAGAAGAAGGGTTGAGGGTAAGATGGGCAGAAAACACTCCAGCCCTTGTCCTAGCAAGTAGGAACCCTCCCCCTGTGCAACGAGGGCTTCATAGGCATGAATATGTTAGACCTTTTGTACCTGTAGTGCCTCGGCCACGAATGTTGACACCAGGAATTCGTCCAACCCCTCCCCTACGAGTGATGGCCACCGAGGCCTTGCCTCCCTCGAGGACTTGGAAGGAGCGGGAAATGGAAGCTTATGACCAATAGGGTCTTCTCCAGCGTCCAACTGGATATAGGGGGTCCCTCGTAACCCCCAGCTCCTTTTTTGCCAGTATCACATGGAGTATGATCTTACCAGTGGTCGTTGTTTTAAGTTACAGGAGGAATTAGAGCGCATTCGAGCCACCTATCCACATCTGTAACCTCAGATGGGAGGGTCGGCAAGAAGAGGTTAGCGGCCTAGTGTTGCCCACCCGGGACCCTATAACGGAGGATCACGAGCTCCCCTCCTGCTAGGCCAGCAGCCACCCACCCAGGAAGGTACTTCGCGAAGAGGGTCAGCAGGCGAGGATGCATTGGCTGCCCCGAGTGACATACCCACTCGGGGAGTCATTCATGTTATTGCAAAAGGACCTACTGATGGGGACTCCAATAGGGCCCGAAAGTTATACTCCCACCTCATGGAAAGTTTAGCTATTGGAGCATAGCAGGTCGTTCAGAAGGCACCGTTGATATCTTTCGGACTTGAAGATATGCGGGGTGTTCTTCTTCCTCATACAGATGCCTTAGTAATCCGAATTTTTCTGGCGAACTATGAGGTAGCCCGAGTCCTGGTTGACTTGGGGAGTTCAGTCAATATCCTTTTCCAGGAGGCATTCAAGTAGATGCAGCTGGGAAATGTACAACTAGAGGACGTGGCTACTCCTCTATTTGGATTCGCGGGACACATGGTGCATCCTGTGGGGCAAATCTCCTTGCCTCTCACTCCGAGTGCAAATCCCAGCCAGAAGACTAATATTATTCCTTTTCTCATAGTGGATGCTCCATCTGTTAGTGAAAGCCCTAGAGTCAATCATGTGATGATTGTTGTATGGACTTTATTATATCATATTCCTATTTATAAAGGCATGGTTATTATATTTACTTGTATTGGTGCCAAATAACTAAATATAATAATGTCCTTGAGTAGTAGATTCTTATCTATATCAATCGATTGGTTGAATCGATAATGAGATGATATAGAGAACACTACTCTTAATCATTCCTAGTCGAGTATTAACATTCAGGGACAATGTTAATGCGTAGAGACTAGCATGTAGGTCAACACGATGACTTGATCTCACAAGTCATGGATATGAGATATCAAGTTGACACATAGGTATGCATTGGAGAATGTATACTGAATGACCCGCCATGAGAAAGTATCATGGATCGTTATATGAGTGTCATATACTTTCTCATGTGACTATTAGTATGACTATTAGTCCTTAGACCTAAAGTCACCATGGTTCCCTACATAAGGCGTTGCATACTTTGGGTTCGTCAAACGTCACCCGTAAATGGGTGGACTATAAAGGCGATTACTGGGTATGTAACAAATTATGCGGAGGGATGTGAGTGATGTAGATGGGATCTATCCCTCCTATATGACGGGAGAGACATCGATATTCTTGATAGAGTGAGACCACGAAGTGCATGGCCATGCCCAAATGAATCAATATGAGATATTGAGCTCATTTGATTAGAGTGAGTCTACTTGGAGTTCAAGATTTAGATTGTACCGAGGATGACACGGTCTATGCCTCGATTGGTCAATCTAGATGTCAAGGATAGAGGGACATTGTCACATATTGTGAGAGTCACAATTAGTAGTCACAAAGGTGATGTTGGAGGTCAACATTCTTGTAACTTGGGTAGCAATGATGTATTGCTAGATACCGCTCATTGCTTATGTTCCTAAATCGGTTTAGGGACATTGCCAATGTTACAAGAACCTATAGGGTCACACACATAAGAGCAATTAGATGGAGATTAGGTTCATATGATGAACCATGAGAATTAGGTTCATGGGATGAACCAAATTGGATTAAGAGTAATCCAAATTAGACTAATTGAGTTAGACTCAAGTTGATTCAAATGTTGAATGAGTCTAATTTAGATTTGATTCATCAAATCAATTTAAATTAATGAATAGAGATTCATTAAATTAAATTGACTTGAGTCAAGTGGTTAGATTTGATCAACCATGGGAGATTAGAGGTCAAGTTTGACTTGACTTGAGAGGGAAGATGAAAGGTCAAGTTTGACTTGACCAAATGCTATGTCATGATGATGACTTGGCATGGTCAGCCAATGATGATGCTCCACATCATCATTGACTTTGTCATGTGGTGCCACCTCATGAAGGAGACCAAGGGTCATGGGAGTTACATGCATGCATGTAACCCCCTCTCCATGAAGTGGCCAGCCACTTCTTGATGAGGTTGAATTGATTTTGGGTAACTCCATCTTCTTCTTCACAACTTCATCTTCTTCCTTGGATGAAATTCCCTCAAGCTCTCCTTCTTCTTCCTCATCTTGCCGAGACCTTCTAGGAGTGCTAGCACACTCAAGATTGTCTTTTCTCCACCTATTGCTTGTGTGGATACCAATAGAGGAGTGTGCACTTGACACTCTCGAGTTTCGGAGAACCTTTTGAACGAGCGGGATTTGCGAAGGGCGTCGCTATGAGGGTAACATCCTTATCATGTATATCTAAGGTAGATCTAGGGTTTTATACAAGCACATACATGTTTTTGTTTTAATACATCATCGCACGGATCCGTGGCCGGGGATTCCGAGGTTTCCGCAACGCAAAAAGCGGTTTTTGTGGCTCGGAAAAACCCAACACCATCCACTTATAATACTATTATGAGTCGCCCTTTTATGTCTATTTTTTAGGTGGTGGCCTCCCCCTACCATCAAAAGGTGAAATTCCATTTGGGCACTGATCAGGGAAGCACGAGGGGAGCGGAAAGCGGCTCGGAGTTGTTATGTGCAGATGGTAAGGGATGATCAGAAGAATGCAAGGGTGGATGACCCCAAGGGGAAAGCTATTATCACCTCTGATGTGTACGTGCTGGAAGAGTCCCCACCCAAAGTTGAAAAAATAGAAGAAGATGAGTTTGTAGAGATAGCTCTTGAAAATGTCACTCGGGTGGCCCAGCAACTAGAGGTGAAGGAGGAACTTGTGAACTGTCTATGTAGAAATGAAGATATCTTCATCAAGGATGTGCATAACCTCACGGGGATAGATCCTAAAGTAGCTAAGCATCATCTTAACATCACTCGGGGATTTCGGCCCATCCAATAGAAAAGGCGACACTTTGGGCCCGAGAAGGATAAATTCATTGCTGAAGAAGTAGATAAACTACTACAGGCAGGTCATGTTAGAGAAATTCAATTCTCCGAGTGGGTGTTTAATGTAGTTCTGGTCCCCAAGCCCTCTGGGCAATGAAGGATGTGTATTGATTTTCATAATTTGAATAAAGCATGCCCTAAAGACTGCTACCCCTTGCCTCGTATTGATCAGTTAGTTGACTCTACTGTGGGGAATGAAGTTGTATCCATCATGGATGCCTACCAAGGGTATCAACAAATTCCCCTAGCAAAGGATGATCAGAAGTGAGTTAGCTTTATGATGGCAGGAGGACTGTATGCCTATGTGGTAATGGCCTTCAGGCTAAAAAATGCAGGAGCTACCTATCAAAGACTCATGGACAAAAATTTGTATAACAAAAAGGCAAGAATGTGGAGGTGTATGTTGACGACATTCTGGTCAAGTCTAAAATGACTTGGGACCTGGTGGTAGACTTGGAAGAGACCTTTGCCACTATGAGAAGGTATAATATGAAGCTAAATCCCAAGAAGTGTCTATTCGACATAAAAAGCGAAAAATATCTGGGATATATTGTTATAGAGAAGGGGTTGCAGGCTAATCCAGAGAAGGTGCAGACACTCTGGAATATGAAGTCACCTACTAATCTACAGGAAACTCAAAAGTTAGTGGGAAGAATAGTGTCCTTGTCTCATTTTATAGCCAGATCGACAGACGAGGGGCTACCCTTCTTTTGGATTCTGCGCAAGGCCACTCGGTTTCAATGGGATGATCAGTGTGAGCAAGCTTTCCAAGAACTAAAAAAGTACTTAGCTGAACTACCTCTGCTAGCCAAACCAGTGTCAAGAGAACTACTGTGGATGTATTTAGCTATTTCAGAAGGAGCTATCAGCTCCGTGTTGTTGAAGCAGGAAGGTTCTCAACAGCAGCCCATTTATTATACCAGTCATATCTTGAAGGGAGCAGAGTTATGGTATACTGAGTTAGAGAAATTGGCATACATCCTTGTTTTGATGGCTCGTAAGCTGAGGTCGTACTTCCTAGCCCATCTGGTCAATGTCTGGACTCACAGTGAATTAGGTAGAGTGGTTACTAAACCTAATTCTTCAGGGAGATTAGCCAAGTGGACTGTGGAGCTAAGTGAATATGACATTCACTATCATCCTTGAACTGCTATCAAGGCTCAGTCATTAGCCGATTTCCTAGCAGAGATACATGTTGGGTTGGAGAACAGCTCGACTGAAAAAGAAGAAGGGAAGAAGGTATGAAATGTTTTTGTAGATGACTCTTCTGGATCTACAGGCAGTGGAGTAGGGGTGTTGTTGGTATCTCCAGAAGAGAAAGAAACTCGCATAGTCATTCACCTCGGATACCTGGCATCCAACAATGAAGCAGAGTATGAGGTCATTCTGGCCAGATTACAGGCAGCTAAAGCTATAGGGGCAACTTCAATTATCATACATTCAGATTCCCAGTTAGTCGTGTCTCAACTCCAGGGTGCTTTTACTATTCGGGAAGAGAGATTGCAAAAATATCCGATAACTTTTGAAAAAGAAAAAACTCATTTCCAGAAGGTCATCCTGCAGCAGATTCTAAGAGAAAATAACCGAAAGGCGGATGAATTAGCTTGGCTAGATAGTGCCCTAGAAGGGGTGAGACAGCAAGGCTCTGTTTGCATGGAAGTTCCCAACTTTTTGGCAATATGCAGTGTGGAAGAAGTGGTACCAAAAAATGAGCAGGTCCTTGATTGGAGAACAGATGTTCTGGCATATTTACAGCAAGGGAAGGTTTCTGATGAAGGAAGGGCGGCATCTATATTGGTGACCAGAGCGAAACAATTTACAATTGTTGATGGGACTATGTATAGGATGTCTTTTGGGCACCCCTATTGAAATGCTTGGGGAAGGAATACGCCGAGTGGGTGCTCCAAGAGGTACACGAGGGATGTTGTAACAATCATCTGGGAGGAAGAGCTTTATCGAGGAAGGTACTGTTGGCTGAGTATTTTTGGCTAACTCTGCATCAAGATGCGACCCGCCTGGTGCAGACTTGTTCAACTTGTCAAAAGCATAGCAATAGATCTGAGCTACCAGCCGAATTAATGAGGGATATAGTCGTTTCCTGTCCCTTTGATCAGTGGAGAATGGACATAGTAGGTCTCATGCCTACTTCTCCTTTGCAGAAGAAGTTTCTATTGGTAGCGGTGGATTACTTTTTTAAATGGGTGAAAGATGAACTTTTAGCAAAAATTACAGAAGATGCGGTCATACAGTTCCTCTGGAAGAATATTATATGTCGATATGGAGTTCCCCGAAGATTGGTAAGCAACAAAGGGCGACAGTTCCAGGGCAAGAAAATTAGGGGATGGTGTCAGAGCCTTAACATTCAGCAAGCTTTTACTTCGGTGGCTCATCCTCAAGCCAACGGTCAGGTTGAGGTAATTAACAAAATTCTCATCCAAGGATTGAAGACTAAGTTAGGAGCTAAGAGAGGAAATTGGGTGGATGAATTGCCTGGGATTTTGTGGACTTATTGAACTACTAAAACAGCCACTGGAGAGACCCCGTTCATCTTGGTGTATGGAACTAAGGCAGTCATCCCGGTGGAAACCATTCTGAGCAGCGCCCGAGTCGAGGCGTACGAGCCAGAACAAAATCAAGTTATAAGAGGCACTGACATAGACTTGATAGAGGAAAAAAGGGAGCAAACCCGAATGCGAGCTGAAGCTTACAAGCAAAGGATTCAGCAAGCCTTTAATAAAAGGGTAGTACCCAAAAGATTCCAAGAGGGTGACCTGGTGCTATGAAAAGTCAACCCTACAGGAGACTCGAAAAAATTAGCTCCTAATTGGGAAGAGCCTTACATTGTTGCTCACCGAGTGGCTGGGTCAGCCTATTACCTAAAAAATGATAAGGGTAAAGAGCTGTCTCGGCCCTGGAATCTTGTACATCTAAAATACTTCCATACCATGTAAAAGAAGGTTGTTAAAAGGAGAAGTTTTATGTATTTTCCATGAAGTTTGGAAGAGAAGAATATAATGTGGCCATCAGTTTATAACATTACAATTTACAATTCGGAGTAGGTACGAAGAATAATTATCATGGTAAATCATTTTCTCATTCACAGAGTAAAGAAAGCAAAAAACCATATCAAGTACAAGTAATCTATGACTGAGTTCATGCATAAATACTAGTGAGTTTAAGGTGACGAATGTACAACATGATCCAGAAAGTCGGCAGGAAGATTATAATCTAAAATGATCTGGGGAATAGCGTCTAAAGCTAGTCTCCCACTGCAAGAAAAGAGTCGGTTGATTAGCTGGAGGGAGCCCGTGGTCAGCATATTGCCGGACCGCCTCATTGAACCCATCTTAATAGGTAGCCCTCATCAGAGACCGCAAGCGCTCTTGTTGGTTGGGATCAGTTGTGTATGCACCTTGATGGAACCTGGCACAATGTGCTCTATGCTCCCGGAGAACTCAGCATACTTGATAGTAGTGTTGGGATACTTGTATTATGGCATTAGCTAGAGTGGACACATCGTCGGACTGGGAAGTTTAACCCTGTTGCATGACTCTTGACATGTCCATCATATCTTGACGCATGGAAGCTGAAATTCCCTCCACCGCCTCAGTATAAGCCCTGGTGCGGGTGATTTCACTACTCAACTGTTGTAGAGAAGTTTCTTGTCTGCGTGTTCGAGCATTAGCATGCGCCCTAGCTGATATTAAAGCTGAATTTTCCTGTACCTCCTTGCTCAGTCGGGTACAGAGGGCGGATATGGTCTCTGCATCCTTCTGTTGATGAGCTCGAAGGGTTGTTATAGTTTCCGCATCCTCCTGCCTTTGCCATTGGCTTTCGGCTATTTGGTTCTGATAGCTAACCACTTCCTGTAATAAGGGGGTCTCTTTGTCCCTAGAGGTAGTGGCACCTTCATCTTTCTGCTTAGCGCACTGAAGGGCAGATATTGTTTCAGCATCCCTCTGTTGTTGGTGTTGAAGGGTTGCTATGGCCTCTGCATCCTTCTGCCTTTGACGGTGGGCTTCAGCTAGTTGGTTTTGGCAGTGGGCCAATTCTTGCAGTAAGAAATTCTCTCTATCTCTAGAGGCAGTCTAATCCTATGCTTGTTGTTGAATCTGTTGTTGTAATTGGGCTCGGTATTGGGAGAAAGAGCGATCCAGCTCCTGATAATTTACCATCACCTGAAAATAGAAGATGGAGAGGGGGGTCATTGCTGAAAATATATACCGAAGTAGCCAGGAAAGATTACCAGCTTCAAGGTATAGCGCAGACTCTCCATTCTCGAAATGAGTTCCTCTAAATTGAGGATTCTGTTAGTGCATATAAGATCCACATATCTCCACAATGGTATGATATTGTCCACTTTGGGCCCAAGCCCTCATGGTTTTATTTTTGGGCTTTACCCAAAAGGCCTCATACCAATGGAGATATCTTTTTTCTTATAAGCACATGATCTTTTCCATGTCTTACCAATGTGGAACTTTGATTGTATTCCCCATACTCCCAACAATCCCCCCCTCAAACGAAGGACCACATTGGGCCCCCCCTCAAGCCTATCCCTCCTCGAAGGACTTTCTCTGCTTGATGTCCGATCTTCAACCCATCAGGACTTTCTGTCAGTTGTTCGGTCCCCCCGACCCAACTAGACTTCCTTCCTGATGTCTGGTTCTCTTGATCCGGACGTGGGAGCTCAACTTCCTTCGTTCGAGGTTCATGGCTTGACATGGACCATGGCTCTGATACCAATTGTTAGTGCATATAAGATCCACATATCTCCACAATGGTATGATATTGTCCACTTTGGGCCCAAGCCCTCATGGTTTTATTTTTGGGCTTTACCCAAAAGGCCTCATACCAATGGAGATATCTTTTTTCTTATAAGCACATGATCTTTTCCATGTCTTACCAATGTGGGACTTTGATTGTATTCCCCATACTCCCAACAGATTCAAGTATTCCTATCAGAGGAGGAAGAAGGAGTGGAGGCAACTAGAGGAGTGGACTCACTCATGATGGGTATGAAGGGGGGTAGCCCAGAGGATTGTGCTAGTGATCCTAGAGGAGGAAGGGTGACACTCTGGGAAATAGAAGAGATTCCTAAAGAGGAGGATGTAGAAGTTGAAGGGAAGAGCGCCATGGCCAAAGGGCTCATTGAAGCAGGAGAGGTCAGAGGGGAGCTCTGTGGTGGTTGAAGAATGTTCGAAACCACCTAATGGATGATGGAGGAAGGTGAACCATCGGGAGAAGGAAAGGAGGGGAAAGCATGGGGGTTAAATGTGTCCAATGATGTGGACATAGGAAGAGGAGACGAAGTTGAAGGAAGATCGGTGGCTAGAGGGGGCACCGTTATTAGTGGTTCTTCGCTAGCAGGAGGAAGGATGCCAGAGTTGAGTTCTAAACCAAGCCGGGGAGAAAGGCCTTCCAAGCTACGGGTCGATGGGGAAGATGAGGGGAACATGGTTGGAATTTGTAACGACGAAGATGGAGGAGATTTAGCTGAAACTGATTCTGACTCTAGGGGAAGTGTGGAGGAAGAAGAAGAATCGAGAGAAGTAATATTTTCTTCCTGTAGTCGTTGGTGTACAACTCCTCTCAATTCGACTTGGGTTTGTAAAAAAAGGGAGGGGATGGCCTATGGCCACCCAAAATTGAAGGAGGAGAGGCGAATAGGCTAGGGTTTGGTGATAATGGTGAAGAAGGAAGTGGAGAGGATTGTAACGATTGAGAGTTTACATTGGACGAAGGTGAAACAACGGGGGATGAAGGTGCGGAGGAACAAGGAGAAGAGGTGGATGTTGGAGCAAGGGTGGGGGGTACAAAAGAAGATGAAAAAAGGGGCGAAAATGTTGCGGTAGCAGACGATTGATTTCTGCTCTGTCTAATCTCCTAAAGGTACTCCGCCATCATTCATTGAAGAATAGATTGCATCTTGGCCTTCAAGAAGCAAGGAAAACTAGGAGGTCGTCCGAAGGAAGCAAGAAAGTTTCTGGCAAGGGGAGAAAGGAGGAGAAGGGCTGGAAACTAAAGGGGGGTGAAGATGAAGAAAGGGGAATATAAAGGGTCTTATATAATGGGTAAGGGTATGCTTATGGTATTAATTGGGCTTCATAGCATAGATGTGGGCCCCAAGGAGATTCAGAATCATGATTTGTCTTCTTTACGGCCCGGTATCAGCCGAAGCCCTCATCCTCGTGCGGTGGTGGAACGGAGGAGCAAGGTTTAAGATAAATACACCTGTGAAGAACGGCGAAGTAAAACATTCATTTCGATCCAATTGGGAAACACCCTAGATCGGGTCGTCACATTTTTATGGTTTGGTATTACCCAAACCCATCATCCCCGTATGGTGGTGGAACGGAGGAGTAGGGTTTAAGGTAAATACACTTGTGAAGAGTGACGGAGTAAAATATTCATTCCGACCTGATTGGGCAATGCCCTAGGTCAGGTCGTCACATTTTCTATGGCATGGTATTATCCAAAGCCGTCATCCCCGTGTGGTGGTGGAACGGAGGAGTAGGGTTTAAGGTAAAAACACTTGTAAAGAGCGACGGAGTAAAAAATTCATTCCGGGTTGATTGGGCAAAGCTCTAGATCAGGTCATCACATTTTTACGGCTTAGTATTAGCTGAAGTCATTATCCCTGTGCGGTGGCGGAACAGAGGAGTAGAGTTTAAGGTAAAAACACCTGTGAAGAGTGCCGGAGTACAAAATTCATTCCGACCTGATTGGGCAAAGCTTTAGGTTAGGTCATCACATTTTTACGGCTCAGTATTAGTTGAAGACATTATCCCCATGTGGCGGCGGAACGGAGGAGTAGGGTTTAAGGTAAAAACACTTGTGAAGAGCGGCGGAATAAAAAATTCATTCCGACTTGACTGGGCAAAGTTCTAGGTCAGGTCATCACATTTTTACAACTTGGAATCAGCTAAAGTCATTATCCCTGTGCGGTGGTGGAATGGAGGAGTTGGATTTAAATGCACTTATAAACACGACAGAGTAAAAAATTCTGACCTGACCAGGCGAAGCCCTAAGTCAGGTCATCATAATTCTTTTTGCTTGTCTCTAAGTCAAGCAATTATCCCCATATGGTGGTAGAATGGAGGAGTTGAGTTCAAGGTAGATGCACAGAAAAACAAACGGCAGAGTAAAAAATTTCGACTTGACCAGGCAAAGCCCTAGGTCAGGTCATCAGAATTCTTTCTACTTTCCTTCAAGTTAAGCAATTATCCCCGTATGGTGGCGGAACGGAGGAGTTGGGTTCAACGTAGATGCACAAAAGAACAAACGACGGAGTAAAAAATTTTGACCTGATCAGGCGAAGCCCTAAGTCATGTCATCGCAATTCTTTTTGCTTTCCTTCAAGTCAAGCAATTATCCCCGTATGGTGGCGGAATGGAGGAGTTGGGTTCAAGGTAGATGCATAGAAGAACAAATGGCGAAGTAAAAAATTTCGACATGACCAGATGAAGCCCTAAGTCAGGTCATCACAATTCTTTCTGCTTGCCTTTAAGCCAAGAAATTATCCCCGTATAGTGGTGGAACGGAGGAGTTGTGTCAAGGTAGATGCACAGAAGAACAAATGACGGAGTAAAAAATTCCAACCTGACCAGGCGAAGCCCTGAGTCAGGTCATCACAATTCCTTCTGCTTGCCTCTAAGTCAAGCAATTATCCCCGTATGGTGGCAGATAGGAGGATTTGGGTTCAAGGTAGATGCAAAGAAGAAGAAACACCGGAGTAAAAAATTATTCTGACTTGAACAGGCGAAGCCCTAGTTCAAGTCGTTATAATTCTTTCTGCTTACCTTAAGGTCAAGCAATTATCTCCGTGTGGTGGTGGATCGGAAGAGTTGAGTCGTCACTCAATTATATTATTATTATCCTCGTGTGATGGTAGATCGAAAGAGTTGAGTCTTCACTCAACTATATTATTATTATCCCTATGTGGTGGTGGATCGGAAGAGTTGAGTCTTCACTCAACTATACTGTTATTATCCCTATGTGGTAGTGGATCGAAAGAGTTGAGTCTGTTAGTGATGTCCTAAGGCAATCGCCTTATGTTTGAACCATTTATATGATAAATAAAGATTCACTATTTGAGTATATATGTTTTCATGTATTTGATTAGATCTTAAACTCATTTACTGAATGTCCACGATACGATTCACAGTATGAGAGAATTTGTGATTGGATCACAACTAGTGAGTATCTCTACATGTGTAATTGTGATGTATCGAAATTATCCCTAGTCGATGAATTGATGGATTTGGACACCATTGATTCTGTCGAGACTAGCACGAGATATACTCCTTGGTGTATCCAAGCAGCTGATTCTCACTGGCTGGAGACATTGTGATGTCCGGAGTTAATCGTACATGCTAGTTATGGTAACTAGTTCATTGGAGTGACCAGCCGTAAGATTTCATATGGTTCTCTGCATATATAGATATGTCAATGAAGTTCTTACTACAGCTTAAGTGCGATGTTCCTTTGACTTGCGGTATTCAAGTCATCTTGATCATAAAGACTTATGCTTTGACATCTTAAGCAAGCATCTCTGAGGAGATGTGGACCCGGGATGATTGGGAATAAGTCGAAGTGATCGAAGGTGTTTAAATAGCCTATAAAGGATTCACCACTCCTTGCGAGGAGATGTATACCCATGGCCTCTCGTCGGATTGTTACTAAAGTCTTTGGCCAAAGCATTACATGTCATGTTTAGAGTAAGGTACTCTTCGATACATGTGCAGTAACTAGAATCCGTAGGATGAGGAATTGATACTTGGGCTAGGTGTGACGTAGTCAGCCTAGTGGGGACTGACACTATAGACCATGTCCTAAACCAAGTGGGTATAAGATGAGTGAAGGGAATGGGTCACGATTCATTCGAGCTGCTGAAGGATTTCAGAAATAGTTCTGGATCAACCGTTGATCTTTTCGGTTAATTGGGGATCATGATATACTACTAGGTGCCACTCATGATCGTTTTATAATTAATGGTTAATTATAGACGGCCAACATAAACCGAGAACCTATTTGGTCACACACACAACGAGCGTAATCCGAAGGATTTAAAACGAGCTTGAGAATGAGATTCTCAGACCGAGAGAAACTAGGTTTGATTGGACCAAACAAAGAGCGAGCATGAAATCATTTTAGTCGCAATGGAAGCGTGGATGGGCCGTGTCTTATGAAGACATGATGGATGAACCAAATTGGTTTGGTTCTAATCCAATGGAGGAGAATAAACCAAAGGATTTTGTTTGTTTTAAATGAATGAACCAAAGTTGGTTCGGTTCGTTTTAACTTAAAATAAACCATCATGGTTTGGTTTATTTTAAGTTAAATTAATGGAGCGGGTTAGCGGGCTTTTGGTTATGATCTGATAACCATTAAGAGAATTTGTTCTCTATAAAATAGGGCTTAAGAGTTTTATTAAGCCCTAATCCAAATCCTTGCAACCCTAATTGTTGCCGCCCACTTCTCCTTGGTGTAGTCGGCGCCCTCCCCTTGCCACTGCCCACCACCACCCAAGCTCCCTTGTCGGCGTCCAGCAGTTGCCGTTCTCTCCCCTTACCGGCGTCGAGCTGCTGCCGAAGGAGCTCCGGTGATCTCCTTTGGGTTCGGCAACAAGGTGAGCTTCAACCTTCCTTATTTGGCCGACCCATATTCCTCCACCAAAGCTGTCCAGTTTTCTGGACAGCTTGTTTCCCTCTTGTCAGAGCGTCGTTTGGACGACGTTTGGGGCTCCAACAGTGGTAGCCTTGCCGGAGATTCGATCTCCGGTAATCCTCATAGGCGGAGGACGAAGGATTCGTCAAACGGTTGACGAATACCTCTCCGGAGAAACGAGTTTTTGAGGACTTGTTTTGGATCCGAATTTTGATTCGGATCGTGATCTTCTCTCGATCACATCGTCTTCAACACGAGGCTAGTAACCCGTACGAAGACGAGGCTCATGACTTTGTGAAGTCATCCCGAAGATACTCGGCGTGGATACGGATAGAGACAATTCTAGCGAGGATCGTTCCGGTTGATATCTTTCCCGCTACACGTGATATGTCAGGTATACATAGTATAAATTTCCTTTTATTGCAAAATTTGAAATTGCGATTATGTCTACACATGTTGTACTATGCATGCGTGTGGTGTGTGTGTTGTAATAAATTAGATTTATTATTTTATTCCTTCCACTGTGCACATGTTTACGAAATATGTTCGAACACACACTCGCTGCGGTGCCGGAAACCCAACAGTAGTATCAGAGCCCAGGTTGTGTTTCGACATAATCGTAAAATTATTTTGCGATAGTCATAATGATATTTCTGGAAATTTTCTACTTTTGGAAAGTTAGAAGTATTAATGGAAATTTTTTAATTTTGGAAAGTCTAGAAGTATTTATGGAAATCTTCTACTTTTGGAAAGTTGGAAGTATTTATGGAAATTTATATTTTCCATAAATAAAATATTTGATTAGATTTTGGAAATTTGTTTCCTAATTTAATCATGATTTTATTTGGGAAATCAAATCTTAAAATATTTTATTTCCATAAGTAGTTTTGATGATTTAGGAAATTGGTTACCTAAATTAACTTTCCTTAATCAACTATTTCCACAAATAAAATATGTGATTAGATTTGAAAATTTATTTCCTAATTTAATCATGATTTGATTTGGAGAATCAAATCTTAAACATATTTTATTTCCATAAATAGTTATGACATATAAGGAAATTTTGTACATGACATAATTGTATGTCATGTAATTGCATTAGATGCATATCATTATGTCATGCGTGTCGTGACATGTAGATGTATGTCATGTATGTCATGCCATGTAGATAATAGTTATTTGCATGCAAAGAGGATGAGACATAAAAATCCTAACTCAATATTAAAGCCTACACCTTCCATTAATATGGTTAGAACCAGAGTTCCGTTTCTTATTCGGGTTGTTGGACTCTCTCCAAGCCCGGCTCGAACCCGAACATGTTCAAACCATGGAATAGTTTAATACTAATATGGTAAGAGTCAGAGGTCAATCGTTAGCTTTGGTTGTTGGACTCTCTCCAAGTCGGGCTAATTGGTTGAATGCGCTCTAACCATATTAAAACTATTTCTCGATTAATGGGTTGACTTTAACCTAGAGCATCGGCTTGTTGGACTCTCTCCAAGGTCGATGTAAAGGGAGGTGAAGTTGGGTGCTATGCATATGATGCATACTTGTTAATGTGTTAACAACCCGATGTATGTGTGAGCATTCAATTAGTTGATAGCACATTGTGATAGTTGCATATACGTGATATGCAATCGGTATATTTGATACCTACCATCGTAGTTATGAATGACTTGTTGGACTCTCTCCAAGGTTGTTCATATCTAAGATGGATATCAGCCCATTCGGAGATGGACCTACGATCTCCCAAAGTGATTTTGGGGTTTTTGAAATTCGAAAAATGAATGGGATTTATAAATGTATATTGATGCATTTTAAATCATCTTTCTCATATATGCTCATTTTGTATTTCTAAGATTGATCATGATGTCTTTGAATTTGCGTTCCATTTTGGATTCGAATAAATTGACTAGGTCAAACTTCTTGGACTGGCTTAGAAATTTGAGAATTGTTCTCAATGTTGAAAAGCTTGCAAATGTCCTCGAAGCGCCTCTTCCCGCCCGTCATAGTGACGATGCAACTCCGGACCAATTGTTGGCCTATCAGAAACATGTGATTGATTCTGAACTAGTGAGTTGCATAATGCTAGCCGCAATGGTACCTGAGCTGTGGAAGCAGCATGAGCATATGGATGCTCATATCTTAGTCTTTCATCTTTATGAGTTGTTTGATGAGTAAGTGAGATTCGAAAGGTTCGAAGTCTCCAAGCTCCTCTTCACCTCTGAGATGCAAGAAGGTTCATCTGTGGTACTGCTCAACATGCTGAAGACTGTGGAGCCTTCTAAGAAGCATGAGCAGGAGACGGTGCTGTAAGTTGATTCCTCGAAGAAAGGTTCTAAGAGGAAGTCAAAGGAATAGCAGAAGGGGAAGAAAAAGGCTAAAAAGGCAGAACCAGCTCAAAAGGGCACTTGCCATCATTATGGTAAGGAGGGCCATTGGCGAAGAAATTGCAAGATTTATCTTGAGTTCATAAAGAAGAATAAGGCATCGGATGCCCCATCTTCTTCATATATCTTCATTATTGATTGTCATTCTATTTCCTCAAACACTTGGGTATTGGATACTGGGTGTGACTCACATATATGTAATGATATACATGGGCTAAGGAATAGAAGAAGACTCGTCAAGGGAGAGTCAAATTTACGTGTTGGGAATGGAGCAAAGGTTGTTGCACTCGCTATCGGAATGTATTTGTTGAAACTCCCTATAGGACTTGTCTTAGAACTGGACAATTGCTTTTATATTCCTTCATTGATAAAGAACATCATTTCTATTTCTTGTTTAAATAGAAATGGGTACCATTTGAATTTTAGTAACAATTGTTGTTACATAACTTTGAATGGAGTTCTTTATGGGACTGGAACTTTAAGCAATGGTATTTATACGTTGGACGTATCTAGTGATATTTTCAATATCGAAGCGAGCAACAAGCGTGCTCGAAACGATAATCAATCAGACTCCTACATGTGGCATTGTCGTCTTGGCCATGCAAGCAAGAAATGCATGTCCGAATTACACTGATGTGGAATTCTGGAATCGTATGAATTGGATTCATACGATACATGTGAATCATGCTTAAAGGGCAAGATGACTAAGTAACCTTTTATAGGAAAAGGTGAACGAGTGGTAGAGTTGCTAGGTCTAATACATACTGATGTATGTGGACCTATGTCAACTCAAGCTTTATGAGGCTATAACTACTTCATTACCTTCACCGATGATCACTCACGGTTTGGGTATGTGTTCTTGATGAAACACAAGTCTGAAGCTTTTGAAAGGTTCAAAGAATTCAAAAATGAAGTAGAGAAACAACATGACAAGAGTATTAAAATACTTCGATCGGATCGAGGTGGTGAATACTTAAGTCAAGAGTTTCTTGATTATCTAAGAGACAATGGTATATTGTCTCAATGGACTCCGCCATATACACCACAGCATAATGGTGTATATGAGAGGCGAAATCGGACCTTGTTGGACATGGTCAGGTCAATGATGAATCACGCAAATCTTCCCAAGTCCTTTTGGGGCTATGCACTTCAGACAGTTGTTTACTTGTTAAACAGAATGCCAACCAAGGTAGTCTCCACTACTCCATATGAGATATGGAATAGTAAGAAATCTCATGTATCTTACTTGAAGATATGGAGTTGTCCTGCTTATGTGAAGCGAACTGTATCAGACAAATTGGATGCTAAGTCTGATAAATGTCTATTTATTGGATACCCTAAGGAAACAAGGGGTTACCAATTCTATCATCCTGTGGAATAAAAGGTGTTTGTTTCAAGGCATGTTGTGTTTCTAGAGAAAGAGTTTCTCTTGCAAGAAAACAGTGGGAGTGTCGTCGAGCTTGAGGAGGCTCAAGAGACTCAAATAGACATTGATGAGATACCTGGTGAAGCACAACAACCGACAACTTATAGTGATGAACAATCGGGTGGACCTATTGAAACACCACATCTTCGTAGATCTGGTAGAACACGTAATATTCCTGAGAGATATGGATTTCTCGTAAGTGAATCGAACAATGTGTTACTCATTGATGATGAGGAGCATACCAGTTATGAAGAAGTTTTGACAAGTTCAGAAAGCGATAAGTGGCTTGAAGCCATGAAGTCAGAAATGGATTCCATGTATGAAAACCAAGTTTGGAACTTGGTTGACCCACCTGAAGGCATAAAGCCTATAGGGTGCAAGTGGGTTTTCAAGAAGAAAACCGACATGGATGGTAAAGTGATTACCTATAAGGCTAGATTGGTGGCAAAAGGATATCATTAAAAGCAAGGTGTTGATTATGACGAAACCTATTCGCCTGTAGCTATGCTTAAATTTATTCGGATGCTCCTGGCCATAGCGGCTCATTATGATTATGAGATATGACAGATGGATGTGAAAACAGCTTTCCTTAATGGAAACCTGCTCGAGGATGTGTATATGATACAACCTGAGGGTTTCACATCGGTTGATAAAACCAAGGTATGCAAATTGCGACGGTCCATATATGGATTGAAGCAAGCATCCAGGAGCTGGAATATCTGTTTTGATGAGACAATCAAAAAGTTTGATTTCTCACAAAATCCAGATGAACCTTGTGTGTACAAGAAGGTTAGTGGGAGTGCAGTCATGTTCCTAGTATTGTATGTCGATGACATATTACTTATAGGAGACGATGTTTTAGTCTTACAATCAGTTAAAATTTGGTTATCCAAGATATTCTCCATGAAAGACCTGGGAGAAGCAACCTACATCCTCGGGATTAAGATCTATAGAGATAGATCGAAACGGTTGCTTGGTCTTTCGCAGTCTACATATATAGACCGAGTGCTAAAGAGGTTTAGCATGTCAGAATCCAAGAAAGGTTTCCTACCCATCAAGCATGGGATACACCTTTCAAAGTCTATGTGTCCGCGCACAGAAGACGAGAGGATTTGTATGAGTAAGATTCCCTATGCATCCGCAATAGGATCTATCATGTATGCTATGTTATGTACGAGGCCCGATGTATCGTATGCTCTGAGTGTCACGAGTAGATACCAGTCTGATCCAGGAATGGATCATTGGGCGACTGTTAAGACGATCCTTAAGTACTTGAGAAGAACTAAGGATGTGTTCCTAATATATGGAGAAGGGTACATGGTGATACGTGGGTATACGGATACCAACTTCCAGACAGACAAGGATGATTCCAAGTCTAAGTCTGGGTATGTATTCACCTGGAATGGAGGCGCAATAAGTTGGAAAAGTTCCAAACAAGACACTGTAGCGAATTCTACCACTGAGGCAGAATACATTGCAGCTTCGGAAGCAACAAAGGAAGCAGTTTGGATCAAGAAGTTCATTTATGAACTTGGTGTGGTTCCAGCCATTGTTGAAGCAATACCGGTCTACTGCGACAACAATGGAGCAATTGCACAGGCGAAAGAGCCAAGGTCTCATCAACGATCCAAACATGTGCTTCGCCGCTATCATCTGATCAGAGAGATCATTAGTAGGAAGGAAATACAAATCGAGAAAATCCCCACTGAAAGGAACTTAGCGGATCCTTTGACTAAGGCATTACCTCAAAGTAAGTTTGAGGGTCATGTTAGAGCTTATGGTATTGGATACCGTAGCGATTGGCATTAGGCCAAGTGGGAGTTTGTTAGTGATGTCCTAAGGCAATCGCCTTATGTTTGAACCATTTATATGATAAATGAAGATTCACTATTTGAGTATACATGTTTTCATGTATTTGATTAGATCTTAAACTCATTTACTGAATGTCCATGATATGATTCACAGCATGAGAGAATTTGTGATTGGATCACAACTAGTGAATATCTCTACATGTGTAATTGTGATGTATCAGAATTATCCCTAGTCGATGAATTGATGGATTTGGACACCATTGATTCTGTCGAGACTAGCACGAGGTATACTCCTTGGTGTATCTAAGCAGCTGATTCTCATTGGCTGGAGACATTGTGATATCCGGAGTTAATTGTGGATGCTAGTTATGGTAACTAGGTCATTGGAGTGACCAGCCATAAGACTTCATATGGTTCTCTGCATATATAGATACGTCAATGAAGTTCTTACTACAGCTTAAGTGCGATGTTCCTTTGACTTGCGGTATTCAAGTCATCTTGATCATAAAGACTTATGCTTTGACATCTTAAGCAAGCATCTCTGAGGAGATGTGGACCCGGGATGATTGGGTATAAGTCGAAGTGATCGAAGGTGTTTGAATAGCATATAAAGGATTCACCACTCCTTGCGAGAAGATGTATACCCATGACCTCTCATCGGATTGTTACTAAAGTCTTTGGCCAAAGCATTACATGTCATGTTTAGAGTAAGGTACTCTTCGATACATGTGCAGTAACTAGAATCCGTAGGACGAGGAAATGATACTTGGGCTAGGTGTGACGTAGTCAGCCTAGTGGGGACTGACACTATAGACCATGTCCTGAACCAAGTGGGTATAAGATGAGTGAAGGGAATGGGGCACGATTCATTCGAGCTGCTGAAGGGTTTCAGAAATAGTTTTGAATCAACCGTTGATCTTTTCGGTTAATTGAGAATCATGATGTACTACTAGGTGCCACTCATGATCGTTCTATAATTAATGGTTAATTATAGACGGCCAACATAAACTGAGAACCTATTTGGTCACACACACAGCGAGCGTAATCCGAAGGATTTAAAACGAGCTTGAGAATGAGATTCTCAGACCGAGAGAAACTAGGTTTGGTTGGACCAAACAAAGAGCGAGCATGAAATCGTTTCAGTCAAAATGGAAGCATGGATGGACCGTGTCTTATGAAGACATGATGGATGAACCAAATTGGTTTGGTTCTAATCCAATGGAGGAGAATAAACCAAAGGGTTTGGTTTGTTTTAAACGAATGATCCAAAGTTGGTTCGGTTTGTTTTAACTTAAAATAAACCATCATGGTTTGGTTTATTTTAACTTAAATTAATGGAGCGGGTTAACGGGCTTTTGGTTATGATCCGATAACCATTAAGAGAATTTGTTCTCTATAAAATAGTGCTTAAGGGTTTTGTTAAGCCCTAATCCAAATCCTTGCAACCCTAATTGTTGCCGCCCACTTCTCCTTGGTGTAGTCGGCGCCCTCCCCTTGTCGTCGCCCACCACCACCCAAGCTCCCTTGCCGGCATCTAGCAGCTATCGTCCTCTCCCCTTGTCGGTGTCGAGCTACTGCCAGAGGAGCTCCGGTGATCTCCTTTGGGTTCGGCAACAAGGTGAGCTTCAACCTTCCTTATTTGGTCGACCCATATTCCTCCACCAAAGCTGTCCAGTTTTCTGGACAGCTTGTTTCCCTCTTGTCGGAGCATCATTTGGATGACATTTGGGGCTCCGACAGTGGTAGCCTTGCCGGGGATTCGATCTCTGATAATCCTCATAGGTGGAGGACGAAGAATTCGTCAAACGGTTGACGAATACCTCTCCGGAGAAGCGAGTTTTTGAGGACTCGTTTTGGATCCGAATTTTGATTCGGATCGTGATCTTCTCTCGATCACATTGTCTTCAACACGAGGCTAGTAACTCATACGAAGACGAGGCTCGTGACTTTGTGAAGTCATCCCGAAGATACTCGGTGTTGATACGGATAGAGACGATTCTAGCGAGGATCGTTCCGGTTGATGTCTTTCCCGCTACACGTGATACGTCAGGTATACGTAGTATAAATTTCCTTTTATTGCAAAATTTGAAATTGCGATTATGTCTACACATATTGTACTATGCATGCGTGTAGTGTGTGTGTTGTAATAAATTAGATTATTATTTTATTCCTTCCGCTGTGCACATGTTTACGAAATATGTTCGAACACACACTCGCCGCGGTGTCGGAACCCAACAGAGTCTTCACTCAACTATAATATTATTATCTCTGTGTGGTGGTGGATCAGAAGAGTTGAGTCTTCACTCAGCTATACTGTTATTATCCCTTTGTGGTGGTGGATCGGAAGAGTTGAGTCTTCACTCAACTATATTATTATTATCCCCGTGTGGTGGTGGATCGGAAAAGTTGAGTCTTCACTCAACTATATTGTTATTATCCCCGTGTGGTGTGGATCGGAAGAGTTGAGTCTTCACTCAACTATACTGTTATTATCCCCGTGTAGGGGTGGGCCTGAAGAGTTGAGTCTTTACTCAACTATATTGTTATTATCTTCGTGTAAGGGTGGGATCGGAAGAGTTGAGTCTTCACTCAACTATATTGTTATTATCCCCATGTGGTGGTGGATCGGAAGAGTTGAGTGTTCACTCAACTATACTATTATTATCCCCGTGTGGGGCTGAGCCGGAAGAGTTGGGTCTTCGCTCAACTATACTATTATTATCCCCATGTGGTGGTGGGCTGGAAGAGTTGGGTCTTCGCTCGACTATATTATTATTATCCCTGTGTGGTGGTGGATTGGAAGAGTTGAGCCTATACTCAGGTGTGTTATTGTTATCCTTGTACGAGGGCGGATCGAAGGAAAGGGGTTTAAAGTTTATCCATCCGAGATCATATACCAGAGGGATGGTGGCTCAGTGGATAGATGGGTCGAAGGGAGCATTGGCATGGAATAGATAAGTTTTTGTTTACTATTGGCGCTAGAATCCTTTACTCATTTTCATGGAATGTTCATTTGGCAAAAAAGAGACATACATAATTTTTATAAAGAGGATTTTATTGATAAAGGAAGAAATAGTACAACTCCTTAAAAGAAAATAATAAAAAGTACACCTTAAGGGGGTGGGCGAGTTATTTTCTCTGGAGGTATCGCGGGGGCTTGTTTCCTCCTGACCGGAGTGTTGAACAACTGCCTGAGATAGGACTGTTGTATAAATATGTTCTTAGACAAGTTCTTTTGGGCCACCGCCAACTCTTGGCACAGAGTGTAGTTACGAGTGGAGATTACCTATAGACGCCTCCTCAGGTCCTGGACCTGCTCTTTCAGTTCTTCTATACGACGTTATTCTTCAGTCTGCCTATTAGGAGAAGGAGAATTGCTGCCCTGCTCTGATATGCTCTCCATGGTGGAAGCAGGAAAAGAAAGAAAGGCACCGACGAAAGCATAAGAACGGAGGAGTGTGTTGATGGAAGGTAGCCTCGAATCTTTTTATAGAGAGAAAGGGAGGTATTAATTAATCCTCTTGGGAAATGGTGATAGTAAAGGCAGATAAGATGGGAAGACGTGGGGACGGTAGTGGGGGCAGTTGGATACATTAATTCGGAAGAGACTAGTCGTGTTCCGTGGAGAAAGGGGATACAGAGCGGATTTCATTTGATTCAGAGCTAATTGTTCTTTGACGATATTCGTTAATGTTGCTATGCAGGATCAACCCGATAGAGTGGATCAATTGTCATCGAAGGCGTTTTGTTAAGAATGTTCGAAGCAAGCAAAAAATGACCGGGACAAGTTTGAATATTCCCTCCTTTTTATAAATATGAAAAGTAGCAGTTACAATAGTTAAAATGTTGTTCACATAGGTTTATTATTATTATTATTATTGGAAGAACCGACAGAAGACTTCTCTATAGGAGGAGGCACCAGAATGACCCTGTAGAAGTCACCCTGTGCCCAGGGTGAAGGAGGTGGAGCTCCAGTTGGGGGGAGTGGAGGAACTAGATCGGGAGGGACTGGAAGGCGACAGCTGGGGGAAGAGGGGGAAGTATGGAGGGAGCCTTGGGATCTCCCACAGTGTATTCCTAGATTGTAGGAGGGTTCCAGACCCGGTTGCCGAAAGAGGGGAAGGGAGTCCGAAAGGATCTTCTCGCGCTGGGAGTTAGGGTATCGACTGGAGTTGGGGGAGGAGGAGGCCGGTACGCAAAAGTAGCCATGGATTAAGTGTCGGAGTCATCTGAGAAGCTCGTGTCAAAGTAACTTAAGTCGAGGGAGTTGGAGCCAGAGCTTATGTCGATGGGGTACCCTTCAAATGCCATGAAGGTAGGATAAGGGTGAACAAGACTCGTGGTGGTAATTTATAAAAGGGGAAGGAGGTGCATACTCTTCCTGGGGAAAGGAAGGAGAAGGTGAAGGGTCGAGGGAAGTAATTGCATTGGTATGGGAAATAATAAAGGTATTAATCCCGAAATGGGTTATTGCATCTCCATCTAGGCAAGGAGAGGTGATTTGTCTCAATAGATTGTAGCACGTTTTTACTACACGGGAAGTGACTCTGAATTATGGAGAACAGTGGCTATCGTGGCCCGAGTGAAGCCCCGAGTGGGAGAAAATGGCAGTCCACTAGCACCATAGAGGATAAGCGACCCTGGGTGATAGAAGAAATAAGTTTAATTCATTATAAGGAAAAGGGGAAGAACAAGATTGACCCTCGAATATTTCTCAATGATAATAATCGTTCATACATTAAAGGGAGTGCTAAACATTACAGTTCGAAGAGGTTCGGGGGGTAGTTAGTCAGGGCAACCTCAGGATCCAAGTGGCTTGTATCTGCACCCGGTGGAGGGTAGTCCTTGGTAATGTTCTGAGCTGAGGACCCTTCGAAGCCTAGGATGAATAATTGCACTCCTTTCCTAGCATATTGTATCTTTAAATTTTCCTCCCGTTCTTTCCATTGGGCCTGATATTCAGATAGTTGAGCAGCCATAGTGTCTCTGTCCTTAGCAGCTGCTATAGCTTGCTGGCCCAAGGAATCCATGGCCTCAGATTTCTCCCTCTGAAATTCCTACTGTTGTTATGCAATCGTGGCCAACATCCCAGGAAAAGTGGATAGAGTTAAAGAGAAGTTTTCCAATTACTTTCGACAGGACGTCAGAGCGACCTCTAATGCTTGGTTATTTTCTCGAATTTGAAGGAGATCCGCTGAAGATTGAGAAGCTTGGGTCTCTGCCCCTTTAAGCTGCACTCTATGCTCTACTAGTTCCTGGGTAAGGAGGTTGACTTGTTGAAGCTGACTAGACTGTAGAAATTGCTGCTGATTGAGGTCAGCATTCTTCTTCAAAAGTTCTTCTTTTTCACTTCGAGCCATCACTAATTGCGTCATTAAATCCTCGCATTGCGTGGTCAGAGTGTATTCCTTTTGTTTACTCTCAGTCAATT
The DNA here is from genome assembly GCA_025175895.1 of Wurfbainia villosa. NCBI lineage: Eukaryota > Viridiplantae > Streptophyta > Magnoliopsida > Zingiberales > Zingiberaceae > Wurfbainia > Wurfbainia villosa. Next base: position 48,364,042 of record CM045996.1, read on the forward strand.
GTTGAGTCAGTTTTTTCTGCTGAGAGAGGGAGGCAGTGTGGCATGCGGCTATGGTGGACTGGTAGTTTACTATATTAGGAGTCATCTCATTGCAAGCAATAACTACCTAGGGAAGAAGACAAGGTGTTACAAGAATAAGATCTGGTATATATTGAACACGAAGAGGAGAAGGACATACCTCTGCCAAGTGTCTACATAGGCGCTCATAAGGGCCTTGCAGGTGGGATTGATTGAAGAGTCTTACTTCTTCTATGTTGCGGATCCTAAGAGAGGATCCTAAAGAAGTAGACGGGGGATTTATGGGGGGAATATCCCCCCAATTAAAAAAGGCTCTTCTGCAGATATGTGGAGAGCAGAAGAGTCCACGTTAAGAGTAGGGGGAGGTGAAGGAGGTAATGTTGTACAAGCAAGTAGAGGAGGAGAATAGGTGGGGGAGTTGATTCTCCTACTAGGTTGAGGCGGGGATGAAGGAAGAGAGGGGGAGGAGGAAAGTTCTTTTTGAGGGGAGGGGGTAGGGATTAAAGGAGCAGCCTCCTCCTTTGGGGGTTCAGAAATGACCATATGACGGTGTCTATTTAGTTTTATAGGGGGAGGAGGAGGAGAAGAATGGGAGGAAGAAGACACAGGAAGGGTGGAGGAACTTGGGGCATCCTCCCGGAGAGGACGAAGTCTCTTACAGGGGGAGGAAGGAATAATAGGGGATTTACCCCTAGCTCGTCTCGTGGAGGGTTTCTTCTTAGCAGCAATAATCTGTTCCCCTCTGACTCTGGCATCTTGCATCATATTATCTGTGACACAAGATAGTAAAAATAATGATTATTAGTAACGAAAGGCATTGTATGTAGTGTGTCCGAGTGAAAGCAACATCTTACCTATGACGCCTGGATTGCTTAAAGGGAAAGGAGATAAACCGTAGAGGCTCAAGAGAAGAGGCTTTAGCAGGTAATCCAAATCATAATGGCACTCCCTCAGCACCTGGTATATCTCTTGGAAAGGACACTGAGTCCTACTCTCTTGAAAGGGAGGTAGGTCAGGGAGAGTCATTTTTCAGGTCTCTGAGTGGGGTAGCGGGGTAGACAGTTGGGCAAAAAAGTAGAAATCTTCCCAGCCCTTGTGGGAGGATGACATATTTACCAGGAATTGGCAATCTTGCCGGCTGGAAAAATAGAAAATGCCTTCTTTGGAAGACTTCAATTGGAAGAGGCAGTGAAATAGCAGTAGAGATAAGGTGAGGTCTAGATGTCTAAAGATTATTACTACCCCCGTTAGTATATGAAAGGTATTAAGGGCTAGTTGGTTGATGGACAGTTTATAAAAATATAGTATAGCAAAGTAGATGGAAGGAATAGGTAGATGTAGGCCATTTATTAACTGTTTGGAGAAGAAACAGTGGTAATCAGGAGGGAGTTTGTGTGGTCTGAAGGAAGCAGCGGCAAAACGACATTTGACAGAAGGATTTATGTATTGATCCCTCCTAGCAAAGAAAGGGCTTTAGGCATTTAGGCGAGTAATGGTCTTTTCATACCAAGGGATCGACTTAGGGTTTTTTGAGGCCATGACCATGAAAGGGAAGGATAGCTAGGGATGGAAGAAAAAGGGAATAAGAAGAGTTAGGGATGAATAACTTACTTAGGGTTAAGGAGAGACACTTGGGAAGGAAAAGGAACTCCTAAGTGCAGGGAGTTAGGGGTGAGGAACCGTCGTTGATGGGAGACGCAGAAGAAGGAATAGGAGGAGTCGAAGCTGGAAAGTCGAAGGGGTAGTGTGGAGAATGGCTTAGGCAGGGTTTTCGGCTTTTAAGCTTTCCTTGGAAACGAAGGAAGTGGGGCCCATGAGCCCAATAAGCCGTTTTAGACAAGCATGATGAAGTTAGGAAGGGGAAGAACTTAGGTTTGATAGGATTAACAAGGAGAAAGATGGAGTGAAGTATTGCACTTGGTAAGTCAAACTCAATGCTTTGTTTGACTATTTTGAGGGGGGTGGCTAATGATACCACAATAACCTAATTTAGGGATTGAGATGAAGAATGTCAATCATGAAACACTGTCTGAACCGGTTGGACTCGATCTAGGTGAGTTGATCGAGCTGATAAAGTGGAGGTGTAGAATAAGGCGGATGAAGTCTAAGATCAGAAGGGCACCAGATGGACCACTCGAGACACAAGTCTATGGGGTAACTCGAGGATCGAGTCGGGTATCGACTCGGGGAGAGATGGAAAGTACAAGGGAATAAGTTTCAGAACCAGAGTAAGCCTAGACACCAATAAGTAATGTACGCCTTGGTTCGATTGAACTAGGGGGATCCCGCCGAGAGGAAGATTGAGTCAGTGTGTGACCCAACAAAGGAAGAGAGGGTGAAGAAGAGGGGAAGAACGTTTCCCGATGCATTTACTTATGAGAGTTTATTATATGATATAACAAACTAGGACCCCACACAAGATGCAGAGGAGCCTCCACTCCTTAACTTCTTAATAGAATGATTCTCCAGGGAAAAGGAGCCCTCCACATGGACGGTGATGGAAATAGTTCGTTACATCACAGCTGGCTGGGGAAGAGGAAGATAAAAGCCGAAGAAGAAGGAGAGAAAGAGGATTCTGATGGGGAAAAAACTTCTACTGGAGGTCATCCTATCGAGGGGAGGAGGAACCACGTTGCCGGGGAGGAGGAAGAGGAGACGGCAGAAGACGATCCTGGGGAGTTAACTTTATCTCTCTATTTTTGTACACTGGGGGAATTGTAAGGGGTTTTCCTTCACCTCTGGAAATACTTTCAAGAAGGAGAAATTTCATAGTGAAAGTGATTTGACATCGCAGCTCGTTCTAGAGCTCACCCCGTGGAGTACGAATTGGAATTTCGAACCAAATCTTGTATCCTTGTTCTCTGTGCTTGATTTGACATCATCTATTCACTTTTATTACTGTTGCAGCCGGAGAGAACCCTAAGCCTCCTAGACGCTGTCACTTTTTGCGCTAAAAGGAGGAGAGAAAATCCGCGTATCCGCATCAATCACCAATAGTTCAAGTATTGTGGGCATATAATTCCCTCGCTAGATTCTATTGGTGCAATAGGCCCTAGGTCAATCTTGACCAAACTCGAGTAGGGTTTTGATGTTTGACAATGGGTTTGACCATTGTTAAATAATATGGTTTGACCATATATTGACCATATGACAAATAAATGTTTGGGATATCCAAAGTCATATGGGGGAGATTATTTGAGGGAGATTGTTGGAGCAATCAAATCTCAGGTCAAAGTTGACCAGACTCGAGGGAAAGTCCACGTTTGGATACTTGGCATGGAAAGTCCAAGCATGGTCTTGACATGGAAGTTCAAGTTTGGATATTTGGCATTAAAGTCCAACAATGGTCTTAGCATAGAAAGTCCAAGAATGGTCTTGGCATGAAAGTCCAAGTTTGGATACTTGGCATGGAAAGTCCAGGTTCGAAGTTTTGGGCACATAAGTCCAAGTGTGTAGTCTTGACAGTGAAAGTCCAAGTATTAAGGATTGACAATGGAAAAGTCCAAGAGTGTAGTCTTGGCAGCATAAGTCCAAGCATATAGTCTTGGCGGCGTAAGTCCAAGTGAATCTTGGCAAGGAATCCAAAGGTGAGGTTTTGGCAGCATAAAGTCCAAGCATGTAGTCTTGGCGGTATAAGTCCAAATGAACCTTTGCAAAGGAGACTCGGTTATCATGACATAGCCAATGGAAGCACCTGAAGGCTAATGCAAACAGTGAAGGAGTCATGGAGGACTCGGATGGACCCTGAAGGCGTAAGACTGTTCGAGGTGGCTAAAAAGTTTAGGTCTAGGCTAAGGGTGGTCGATCAAATATAAGAAGATCATATTTGGGTTAAACCTCATGTTTGAGATTTACCAGTCGACTGGGTATATGGACCAGTAGATTAACCAAGTGCACGACACTTTGAAGCCTAGTTTGATACGAGCAGTCGATTGAAATTATGACCAGTCGATAGGTCATGTAGTTGACTGAAGCTCGATTGCTATCTATGGCTCTGGCAGTCAACTGCTAAGGTTTAGCAGTCGACTGCTAGGGTTGAGCAGTAGACTGGTCATAGGTGACTAGAGCATAGAATGTCTAGTAATCGACTGGTCAGTCGACTACTAGCTTTGCAATCAACTACTGGTAAAGGCAGTCAACTGCTAGGGTATCCATTGGAGTAATCCAACATAGATTAGTCCGTTGTGAGACAACAGATAGGTGAGCAGTCGAATGCTAGGCGAAAATCTAGTCCGATGCAGGTTATAAAGGGAACTCGAGTTAGAGAATTTTGCAACGATTTTCTTGGAGATTTTAAAGGGGAAGTGATGTTGCATTTCAAACCTTCAAGGGCATCTCAAAGCAACCAAAAGCATTCAAGTGATCAAGCAATCTTGTAAAGTGTTCTTTGTATTTGATTATTTCTTTACACTTATATTTACTTGTCTTGTACTGTAAAGCTTTTGTACGAGGTTTCTCCACCTCCGACTTGTTGTCGAGAAGGAGACGAGGTTTAGTGGAGTAGACACTAAAGCCCGACCGTGGAGTAGGAACTTGAGTTTTGAACCATGTAAATTCTTTGTCTTGTGCTTGCATGTGTGTTTGTCTCGTGTTTGTGTTTATTTTTATTTGTATTCCGTTGTACACACCAACATTATTGTAGAGACGAATGCAATCGAACTACTCAATCGGAAAATCGCTATTCACCCTCTTCCTCTAGCGCACAAATCGATCCCTATAATTGGTATCAGAGCGAGTTGCTCTTCAAGGATTAACAACCAAGTGAGCAATGCTAGAGGAGATGGAGTTGCCCAAAGATGGATTGGGCTATGACATCAACACTCCACTCGTCTTCGACCGCGAAGATTTTGGGTATTGGAAAGGTAGGATAAAATATTTTCTTATATGTAATTTAGAAAATTGGCTTATTTTGGTAAAAGGATTCGAAGCTCCGATGGACAAGAAGGGAAGGATCCTCAAGAAGAAGAAATGGATGGAGGATCAACTTCAAGAATTCAAGACCAATGAAAAGGTAACCAAAAAGTTAATAAATTTGGTACTTAATGATATCTTGTCCAAGTTAGGTAGCTATAGGGATGCTAAAGAGTTATGAAGCAAGTTGATTGAACTCCATAAGAATCTCTCACCGGCCCAAGAAGTAGATGAGGCCAAGGAACAAGAATACTCATCGACTCAAGAGTGTGAAGCTTCGAAGGTTGAACAATATTCAACATCTGAGTCGGTAGAAGAAGCCTCCACTTCTAGAATTTGCGCGGGGGGGGGGGGGGGGATGCCCAAAAAAAAAGAATGAAAAGTCAAAAATTGGGCATTTGAATTGGAAAATCAAGCTTTGAGGTCAAAGCTTGAAAAATTAGAAAAGCCCCTAAAGAAGATGAAAAATTCAATTAAATGGTCAAATGGTCAAAATCTAGGCTTTAGGAGGCAAGAGCCATCAAGGGCAAAAAAGGCTTGTGTCACAAGCCTAAGTCTAAGGAGGTTATGCCAACCTACCATAATATTTCATTTAACTATGAAACAAGCTCTAGGTCTAGGAAAACCATGGTCACAAGGGAAGTCATCCCTAGAGTTGACCATGGTAAGTGTCTAGTGGCTAAGGTTTCAAAGAAACCTAGAAAATTCACTAACAAAGTTACAAGGGAAGTTATCCCTAGGGTTTACCTTGAGAAGACCAAAATGACCAAGACTTCCAAGCCGAGAAGGGTCATTAGGAAGGTACTAAAGAAAGATATTCCTAGTGACTACTTAGTTAACGCAAGGAGCTCAAATCAGTTTTGGGTTTTCTAGAAGCGTGATTCTCTCATGCTAGATGGGTTAGGGTATATCAACATTAAGTGGATGGGTAGTTAACCTAACCATTGTAGAGTTGACACTTTAGGACATTTTCAAGGTAATGTAATACCTTAGAAATGAGATTATAAATTTATCCTAAAAGATTTTAGGATGTACTAATAGAAATTATGAAGTTTTGAAAAATTGATTAAAATTGACATAATTAGATTTTAGAGTCATGGTGTGCCAAGTTTGAGTGTTTGACACACTTGAGGGAAAATTAGTATTATGACAAAATGGGCATAATTCTAGGAAATGATAATTAGGCTTAAAACTTAAGCATTATATACCTTGATATTTTATATACTTGTCATGCTTTATTTGTCATATGTCATGTCATGACATCATGCTCATATTATTATTTTAAATGTCATGATAGCTTTTAGATTGATAAATGACATAACTAATACTTAGGTTAATTCTTTATCATGCCATGACATCATAAATCATTGGCAAATATGCTTAATTTATGCAATCATTTATGCCATGATCGTATTCAAGCATTTAGGATAATTAATTTGAAATTAAGAATAATGATATTGATTTGAAGCCTCAATATAAGGGAATCAAATCGGATATGCCTAGATATATGCATGAACCCTTAGATTTAGGGAAGAACAAAACTCACATCTCAAAAAAACTATAAGGATGACTTGTGTGTGTATTGATACACCTAGACACATATGAGATGTTGGGAAATTGGTTAAGTTCAAGATGCATAGATGTTGCATCTAGATGAACATAAACTTATAATACAATATGGAGCAATCATGAGGAAAACTAATGTACAAGTCATGTACATCTAGCCCATAGACCATGGTTCAAAATAAGATTTTAAAATCATTTTAAAAAATTTTGGTGAAGTTTATCTTTTGATAGCAATCACCATTGATAATATTGATACAAAGTTAGACAAAACATTGAAAGTTTTCAATATTTTTGAACTTTGTATCAATCTCTTAAAATAATGAGTATTTTAACTTAAAATTTTTTTTCACCTATTGTATTTTTACGTAAGTAATGTACGTATGAATTTTCAAAAATTTCCAAATTACATATAATTACTTATGAATTTCTAAATTTCGAATCTAAAGTCTAATTTCTGCAAATTACAGAAACCAGTCGACTGTCGCTTTGGACAGTCGCCTAGTGGTGGTGCAGTCGACTAATTTCTATTTCAGTCGATTGTCGTGTCTGATATTGAATGAACAAGATTTGTTTAGCTAGTTATCAACACTCCTAGGTACCTTAATGTCTCCTAGCCCTATGATATACTTTGAAAAGTATTGGAAGGGTGAAATTATCATTGAAAATGATTATGAGCGTGAGTTAGGGTAGAGTATCGAATTGTAAGGGTTGTGAAAATTTTATGTTAAACTTTTACCCTTAATTTTGATTGTGTAGATTTCCTATAGGCTTAGGAACTCTCCAATGACCTTGTTGGTGTAATGGTTAATGGGGAGTAAGCCTTTAGGGGGAGGTCATCCATCTTGGTATGATGGATAAATTTTGATTACAAAGGGTGAGAAGTGAGGATTAAGTAAACCTTCACTGTGAATTGTCTCTCATTTAGTGATAAGGATTGTATCACTAAGAAGAGTGAAGGCATCCTAGATAATTTTGGACCAAGGGAAAGAATGTAGGATCTCATTGGGAGATGAAACATTGAAAACCTTGGTAGACTTTTTGATGTATGCCAAAAGGAGAGAAGTGAAGGTTTAAGTTAGAAAAATCTTCATTATGCTTTGGCATAAGAAAAGACATAGTTGGGCTTATTGGTTAGTCTAACTTAAAGATATTTTCAAACATAAAAAAGGGGGAGATTGTTGGTGCAATAGGCCTTGGGTCAATATTGACCAGACTCGAGTGAGATTTTGATGTTTGACAAAGGGTTGACAATGAGTTTGACTATTGTTTAACAATATAGTTTGATCATATGTTAACCATATAACAAGTGGATATTTGGGATATCCAAAGTCATATGGGGGAGATTATTTGAGGGAGATTGTTAGAGCAATCAAACCTCAGGTCAAGATTAACCAAACTCAAGTGAGACTCGAGGGGAAGTCCAAGTTTGGATACTTGGCATGGAAAGTCCAAGAATGGTCTTGGCATGGAAAGTCCAAGCATAGTCTTGACATGGAAGTCCAAGTTTAGATACTTGGCATGGAATGTCCAAGAATGGACTTGACATGGAAAGTCCAAGAATGATCTTGGCATGGAAGTTCAAGTTTGGATACTTGGCATGAAAAGTCCAAGTGTGTAATCTTGGCGGTGAAAGTTTAAGCATTGAGACTTGGCAATGGGAAGGTCCAAGGGTCTAGTCTCGACGGCATAAATCCAAGTATGTGGTCTTGGCGGCATAAGTCCAAGTGGATATTGGCAAGGAAATCCAAAGGTGAGGTTTTGACAGCGTAAAGTTCAAGCATGTAGTCTATGTCCAAATGAGCCTTGGCAAAGGAGACCTGGTTAGTATGACTAGCCAATGGAAGCACCTAAAGGCTAACGTGAAGGGTGAAGGAGTTGTGGAGGACTCGGATGGACCCTGAGGGCGTGAGGTTGATGGAGGTGACTAGAAGGCTTAGGTTTAGGCTAAGGGTGGTCGATCAAATATAAGGGGATCATACTTGGATTAAAACTCATGTTTAAGATTTACCAGTCCACTGGGGTTATGGACCAGTCGACTGGCTAAGTGCACGACACTTGAGAGCTTAGTTTGACTTGAGTAGTCAACTAGGATTATGACTAGTCGACTAGTCGTGTAGTCGACTGAAGTTTGACTGCTATCTGTGGCTCTAACAGTCGACTGCTAAGGTTTAGCATTTGATTGGTCACTAGCAACCGACTGCTAGGGTTGAGCAGTCGACTGATCATAGGTGGCCAGAGCACAAAATGTCTGGTAGTCGACATATCAGTCAATTGTTGGTAAGGATCGTTGATTGCTAAGGTATTCGTTGGAGTAATTCAACGTGGATTAGTCTAGTCCATTGTGAGACAATGGGTTGGCGAACAGTCGACTGATATCTTTTGGCAGTCTACTGCTAGATAGAAATCCAGCTCGATGCAGATTATAAAAGGAGCTCGAGTTGGAGGATTTCGCAGTGATTTTCTTAGAGATTTTGAAGGAGAAGTGTTGTTGCATTCCAGCCCTTCAAGGCATCTCAAAGCAACCGAAAGCATTCAAGTGATCAAGCAATCTTGTAAATTGTTCTTTGTATTTCATTATTTCTTTACACTTGTATTTGCTTGTCTTGTATTGTAAAGCTTTTGTACGAGGTTTCTCTATTTCCGATGTGTTGTTGAGAAGGAGACAAAGTTTAGTGGAATAAATACTAAAGTCCGACCGTGGAGTAGAAACTTGAGTTTCGAATCATGTAAATTATTTGTCTTGTGCTTGCGTGTGTGTTTATCTTGTGTTTGTATTTATTTATTTTTTTATTCCGCTATGCACATTAATATTGTTGTAGAGACGAACGTAATCGAACGACGAAATCGAAAAATCACTATTCACCCCCCTCTAGCACACAAATCAATCCCTATAGATTCTTGAATCCTAGTTGTATGAGAAGTCATCCCATCTTTTACCATCGCATCGTGCCCCGAGGGCCGATTACATTGACATCTTTGGAGCATGGTGAGTTATTGGTCCATTCCTAATTTAATCAATCATGGGATCGTGACCGAGGCCTATTCTTTGTGATATTTATCTTTGGGACTTCTTGTGTGTTATTTATCATGGGATCTATGCACAAATATATAATTAATTAGACATATTAGATTTTCTTTAAAATATCTCCAACTATTTTACATCGGGCGCCGACTGTTGATCGACGACCATCGGCGACCATCGGCGATCAATGATCGGTGACCGACGATCGACGATTGACGATTGACGACTGTGCGATCGATGGCCGCGCGATCGACGACTGCGCGATCGATGATCGGCGAACGCCGACGGTCGACGGTCAATGGGCGACGATAGGGCGGGCGAGCGACCAACGACGACGAGCGACCGTCGACTGCCGACGACCCAGTGGTCGATGGCTGGCAATCGGAGACCGACGGCTCACGACCATTGATCGATGACCGACAACCATTGACGATCGACGACCGATGACCACTGACGATTGATGCTCGACGACCATCGACGGTCGACGATCGACGACAGTCGGACGGGCGATCGACGATGACCATCGAGCGACGACGAACGACAACAAGTGAAGGAATGAAACTCAAACCCATCACTTAGGGTGAGGTTTGGTTGATGGATTTGAAATGAGAGAATAAGAATGTAAATCATATATAATTTTCTGAACCTCGAAATTTTTATACTTTTATATCGAAAATTACTTTGTTCATCATCATAAATTAAATATCTTTAGAATTGTGGAAATAATTATTAAAATGAGAGGATCTTCTTTTTATTAAAATTAGATAATTGAAGTAAAAAACTGTTAAAATTTAATAATTCAGAGAAAGAAGATGATATAAAAATGATGAAAAATAATTATTATTAAATCATAGTAATTAAAAAAAATAATTAAATAATTTTTACTATTTATTTTTTTTAAAATTCCAATCATAGAAATCATCGGTTCCAACGTTAAAATTTTAAAAAAAAAAATATTGTGGAATCGGTAGTTTTTGGACCTTTAAATTGTAATGGACCAATTAAGATTCGATCCATTTAACCGGATCAACAGGATTAGAGCTCGTGACTTTGACGGATTTGCCCGCGCTCCACCACCACACCGCGAGCATGATGAGGCGTCATCCGATCCTCTGCAGTCCATAAATATCACCCGTCCCTTGGTCTTTTTTTTACTTTGGTTTTCCTGGGAAGTCATCCGGTGCCTATGGCGATGGCGACCAAGATCGGCGCTGCATCGGTGCATATCTTGGCCAATCGCGCGTCCCCAGCCTTGTCACAGCATGTGGGGCTGGATTTTCATCGATGGGGAAATGGTTTTCGGCGGGCACGTAGACTTAAGGTGAAATTGATGAAAATGGCGGAGAGAGGCGAGCAAGCCGTTGAGTTTGGTTTCAACAATGGTCATACCAATTTGGCGAGTTCTTGCTTTCTTTCTTATCGCTTTTATCGGCTTTGTTGAAACACAGAAGATCACGTAGTTTATTTGTATTTACTTCTTTTTCTTTAGGGCCAAAGGAGTCAGCCTAGTAGGCTAGTACTGCTTAATGATGGCGGTGAAAAATTAAACCGATGATATTTCTTCTTTTCATAATATTCTGAGCAAGAGTTCTTCACGTGTGAACTTTCTTTGTCTATACTTTTGTTCAAAAACCTAAACCGAATATTTATTTACAATGAGAATATAGAAGTTGGAAGAGTTTTGGATACCTGTTTAGCGCCTTTGTTTTTCTATGCTAGAAGTGAATGTCGTGGTGATTTGCGTTTCGTGATTACCTTCTTCATAAAGAATTTTAACTTTATTATAATTTATGAACTTCAGTCGGGTACACTGAATGAGATGGCAACAGTTGTAGCCTCCAATCCTCGACGTAAAACAAAGATAGTTTGCACAATTGGGCCTGCATGCAATACGCGTGACATGATATGGAAACTTGCAGAAGCAGGAATGAGTGTTGCAAGGCTCAATATGTCTCACGGAGATGATGAATCACATCAGAAGATCATTGATTTGGTCAAGGAGTATAATGCTCAGTCAAAGGATAATGTTATCTCCATAATGCTAGATACCAAGGTACATCGTTGTTTGTGAAATTCACCTGCTACACTAACATTCATGTGTTGAAAACTATTACTTAGCACTACTGGAATTGTTCTGCATGCAAACCAACCATTTTCTTTCTAGCTTCCTACGTCATTGTCACTCGTTAATTGTCCATCATCACCATCAAAGTCAGTAAGCAACCTCTGCACAAGCTTATGATCATAAGTCCACATGCTGCCTGAGCTAACCATGCAATTAATAGATGTCACATGTAAGTTAATGCAACCTTTCATGGATTGTAGAATGAATTCATAGCATCTGTAGAAATAATTAAAGATGAATATTAAATTGGTTATTTAAGAAACATGCTTTATCCATCAAGTGGTGGCTTATATCTGTCCATTCATATTATGCCACTGTCATGTGAACTTGTAGTTGCTTTTTCTCATGAATAGCACCAATTCTTTTAATATTATGCTAAATTCTGTTTCAGATGCATATGATTACTAATAAAATATCTGCAGTTACATTTGTCAAGATATGGATGGACAACATGTGGTTGCAGAATTTTATGATTTATGGAACTCTGTACTTCTATAGAATTGTTCTACTGTAAACCTGTTGTCCTAGAAAAAGAGAACTTCCTTTGTTGACATTCTCTTAGTCATGCACCAACACAGATTTGACTTTAGGTCTATTTGAAAAGGGTCCTGAAATTGATGCCTTGTTGGATTATAATAGGATTCTCTTTTAACTAACTAGTTTTTGTATTCACCCAGATCAGCCTGGAGCTATGACCTTGATATATGATGCCAGTAATTGAACTTTTCACCTTATCTACTACTTTGCTGAATATAGGGTCCTGAGGTCAGAAGTGGAGATGTGAGCCAACCAATCTTACTCAAGGAGGGTCAGGACTTCAACTTTACTATCAAAAGAGGATTTAGTCTGGAAGATACTGTTAGTGTCAATTATGATGGTTTTGTGAATGATGTTGAAGTTGGCGACATTCTTTTGGTTGATGGTGAGTTCATATTGGATAGACAATCAAGAGGTTATTGCAAATACTCCAACATTTTTAACACTAAAAAAGGATAAATAGAGTTTCCTAAGCAGATATGCATTATCTATATGATTCATGGAGGCAAAATTTTTATCATCTCTCTTCTGATTCTGGTTACTTAGATAAGTGCTGAGACCTTTTTCCTCCACCTAGAAGTGGATCTTGCAGACCAATGATGTATGACTACATCATTTGATAACTAAGTTATGATGTGCAAATTTAAGCATCTCAAACTCGATTTCATTCTTTCAGGGGGAATGATGTCATTAGTTGTATTGTCAAAAACTGTTGACACTGTTAAATGCCAAGTAATAGATGGTGGAGAATTGAAGTCAAGACGTCATCTGAATGTGAGGGGGAAAAGTGCTAGACTTCCATCAATTACAGGTTCATTTTGATTGTCTTTTCATGCTTATAGGCATATCCGTTCCAACTAATGAAGTTTATTGTTTTTTGTTATTTCATAGAAAAAAGAGAATCTAATTTTATTACATGAAAGAAGCCCTATTTATAGGCAAAGATAGGACCTATTCTTGAGGAATAAATGAAACTCTATCCTAGGAGATAAATTAAGAAGTAATTATCCTTAATTCTATTTAGGGATAACAAATTATCCCTAGCAATATTAATAATATTCTAACACTCCCTCTCAAACTGAAGAATATAAATTATATGCATCCAGTTTGTTACATATGTAGTCAATTCGGGGACCTCTCAGTGACTTAGTAAATATATCTGCTAGTTGATAATGTGAGTGAACAAAACTAGTAGATATTTCTCCAGATATGACTTTCTCTCTGACAAAGTAACAGTCGACTTCAATATGCTTTGTCCTCTCATGAAAAATTAGATTTGAGGCGATATGCATGGCGGTTTGGTTATCACATATAAATGACATTTGTGTAACATCTCTAAACCTTAGCTTCTGAAGCAACTGTTTGAGCCATATAAGCTCTTGATTGACTATGACCATAGCTCGATACTCTGCCTTTGCACTGGATCTTGCCACAACATTTTTCTTTTTGCTTTTCCAAGAAACAAGGTTATCTCCGACAAATATACAAAAATCAGAGGTAGATTTCCTATCAATGGGAGATCCTGCCCAATCTGCATCAGAATATCCTATGACTCGAGTATGTCCTTTGTCTTCGTACAAAAGACCTTTTCCTGAAGCGCCTCTGATATGTCGAACAATGCGAATCACAACATCCCAATGTTCTTTACACGAAGAGTTGAGAAATTGACCTACTACACTTACTGTAAATGAGATATCTGGATGAGTAACGGTAAGGTAGCTTAATCTCCCTACTAATCGCCTGTATCGTTCGAGATATGGTAGAAGCTCCTCTTGATTTGGCAAGAGCTTGACATTAGGATCCATAGGGTTGTCAACTGTCTTTGAGTTTAACATTCCTGTTTCTTCTAGAATATCCATTGCATACTTCCTTTGGGATATAATGATCCCATTTCTAGACTGTGCTACTTCTATCCCCAAGAAATATTTGAATTTGTCGAGATCCTTTGTCTGGAAATGTTTGAAAAGATGTTGTTTCACCTTTGAGATCCCGAAATGATCACTACCTGTGATGACAATATCATCAACATAAACCACTAGGTAGATGCAACCAGTAGATGAGTGGCGATAAAAGACAGAATGGTCAGCCTCGCTTCGAGTCATGCTGAATTGTTGAATTACAATACTGAATCTACCGAACCATGCTCTGGGTGACTGCTTGAGACCATATAAAGATTTTCGCAAACGACACACAAGACCAGAAGACTCCTGAGCAACAAAACACGGAGGTTGCTCCATGTAGACTTCTTCGAGCAGGTCACTATGTAAGAATGCATTCTTGATGTCCAACTGATAAAGAGGCCAATGTTGAATTGCAGCAATGGATATGAATAGGCGTATAGAGGACATCTTGGCAACATGGGAAAAAATATCTCTATAATCCAATCCAAAGATCTGAGTATAACCTTTAGCAACAAGACGAGCCTTAAACCGATCAACCATTTCGTCTGGACCAACCTTCACTGTATATACCCATCGACAGCCAACAACTGACTTTCCTGGTGGTAGAGGAACGAGGTCCCAAGTCCCACAACTCCGTAAGACACTCATTTCATCCAGCATAGCCTGTTTCCATCTTGGATGGGCAAATGCATCACCTGCAGTCTTCGGAAGAGAAATAAATGACAAGGAGGAAAGACAAAAATAATAAGAAGGAGAAAGACGATGGTAACTCAAAGACACATAATGAGGAGAAGGATTACGAGTGGAACATATACCTTTCCGAAGTGCAATGGGAATATCAGATTCAGAAGACTGTACTGGAGGAAGGGGCGGAGGACCTGACTCCAGAGATGATTCCATGGCAGAGTCAGTGTTGGGCGATGGCAAACACGCTGAGGACGACGCTGATAAACCTGCAACGGAGGAGAAATCGGGGCTGAGGGTGATAGAGAATCCTCCGGAGGATAAAAGACTGACACAGACATAGAAGGAGGAAACTCGGACGACAATTCTGAAGGTCCAAAGAAAGGAACTGAATCAAAGAACGTGACATCAACAGAGATGAAATACCGATGGAGAGTAGGAGAATAACACTTGTACCTTTTCTGAGACCGTGGGTACCCAAGGAAAACACATTTATGCGACCGAGGAGAGAGTTTATTAATACTAGGATCAAGAGCATGAGCAAAACATGTAGGACCGAAGACCCTAGGTGGTAAAGGATGAAGGGACCGATTTGGATAAAGTACATGATGAGGTATTTGACCTTGTAAAGTAAAGGAAGGTATGCGATTGATGAGATAACATGCAGTAAGTACAACGTCACCCCAAAAACGAAGAGGAACATGAGAGTGGAGGAGAAGAGTCTGGGTGGTCTCGAGAAGATGACGATTTTTGCATTCTGCAACTCCATTCTGTTGGGGGGTATGAGGACAAGACGTCCGATGTAACACGCCGTGAGATGCCAAGAAGGTCCGAAATGGAGTAGATAGATACTCACGTGCATTATCACTCTGCAAGGATCGAAGAGTGATACCAAATTGTGTTTTGACTTCATTAAAAAAAGATTGAAAAATAGAAAACAATTCCGAACGATCCTTCATCAGATATAACCAAGTACAATGGAAAAATCGTTTATAAAGGTAACAAAATATCGTGACCCAAATGTAGAAGAAACACGACTTGGTCCCCAAACATCGGAATGAATCAAAGCAAAGGGAGACGTAGCCCAATTTATAATGCGAGGAGAAAACGAACTACGAATATGCTTACCTAACTGGCACGACTCACAAGATAAAGACTCTAAGTGAGAAAGACCAGGATGTAATTGTTTTAACTTATCAAGACCAGGATGTCCCAACTGAGCATGAATAACAAGCGGAGATGCCGCCGCCGAACCAACAAGAGAGGCTTGGGGAAGTCGATATAGGCCATGAGACTCACATCCGAAGCCAATAATTCTCCCCGTACTCCGGTCCTGTAATGACACAGAAAATTTAGTAAACAAGATGACACAATCAAGAGATCGAGTAAGCTGACTTATTGATAACAAATTAAAGGGAGCTCCGGGAACATAAAGAACATTATGAATGGAAAGAGATGGAGAAGGATGAACAACACCAATACCTTGAAACTGAATTTGAGAACCATTTTCTATAGTGACAAAAGGTAAATAACCGGAAGTAGATAGTGAAGAAAAAAGAGATTTATTACCAGTGATATGATCGGTGGCTCCAGAGTCAAGTACCCAAGGACTCGAAGAGCGAGATATGTTAGCAATGGAATTACCAACTTGTGTAATAGCAGCAGGGGAATTAGAATCCCGTCGATCCTCATACCATTTCTGAAAATCATTATAGGAAGGCGGTGGAGTCGGATCCGGTGTTAACTATGAAGTGGAAGCTGAAGAAGTGACTGAACTCTGGGCGATCTGAGCCGCACGAGGAGGTCGACCATGGAGACTCCAACATTTATCAATCGTGTGTCCTAGTTGGTGACAATGATCACACCAAGGATGTCTTTTGCCACTCTTACGAGGTGGATGTCCGGAAAAGAGTGATTGAGATGTAGGTGGCCTTCCAAACGGCTGAGATGCAGGTGGACCTACAAACGGCGTCGAGAGAGTTGCTCCGGAAGGCGGGCTCCCAAGATATGAGTGCAGTCCCGATTCTTGAGCAGTAACAACAGACGGAGCGGGCAGCCTGATCGATGATGAGACGACCAAAGACAGGGCGGGTTGTGCCGAAGGCGGAGGGAGGGTTCGAGGTGCAGGGATCTTGATTGCGCCGTCGACTACGGTGACGATGGCGGGGACTGTCTCGGTCCCCGTGGCGGCGATGATGGGTGGCTCCGCGTGCTACAGGAGCCACCGTATGGTCTCGCCGTCCGACTGGTGCCCTAGCTCGCGGATGAAGGGGTCGACAGAAGCGGAAGGAGACCCAGCGGTGCTGCGGTTGGAGAATACCTTGATGGCGGCGGAATGGCCAGAGGAAAGGTGGCGGGTGTGGTAGACCTTGGCGGAGGAACCGCGACCGAGGAGGCGTCCAAGCTCGTAAATGCCAAAGATGACCTTCTTTGCCGGAGCTTGATCGCTGATGTTGGAGTCGGCCATCCTCTCCGGTGGACGGAGACGCCTGAGGGCAGAGATCTCGCGAAGAGGAAGGTCCAAGCTTCTGATCCGGACGTACTAGAAGAGCACGGAGTTGCTGATCTGGAAGTTGCCGTTCCAGCGTCTGGTGCATAAGATCGCATAGGACTTCCGCTTCGAGGCGAACTTGGTCGCAACACCGGCTTCATCGATGGAGTCGTGGAGTACAAGGCATGAGAGTCTCTTGGCGACGCTGGTCGTACAGGAGTGGGAATCCGCTCAGAGGCAGCGGCGTGACGAGATCTTCCTCAGGAGAGCGAAGGAAGTGTGAGGGAGAGTCAGAGGGGTCAGTGCAACGTAGCTTATGGATGGAGACAAACTGATCGAGGAGAATTGAAGAAGACGATTCGGATTAGAGAACATGCTGGAGGAGCGCCAGACGAGGGCGAGGCGCTGGAGGCGGTGCGGAACCTTGTTGCTGGAGGCGGCGCTCGAGGCGTTGGAGATTATCGACGCCAAAAGAAATGAGAGAGAGAGACGGGAGCCGAGATCCCGTCTCGAGGATGTCCGACCGCGAAGAATCGACCGAGGAACCTTGCCGAAGGACGCCGCCAAGTTCTAGAACACCCACCGCCTATTCAGCGTCAGTAACATCCAGAAGCCCGTTCGCCCGCTCGAGCCCTGCCAGCGCGCCATCGTCGGGAAGAACGAAGTCGCGAAGGGGATGCGACGCGGAACCCTAATGCTCTCCTAATGACTCTGATACCATGTTATTTCATAGAAAAAAGAGAATCTAATTTTATTATATAAAAGAAGCCCTATTTATAGGCAAAGATATGACCTATTCTTGAGGAATAAATCAAACTCTATCTTAGGAGATAAATTAAGAAGTAATTATCCTTAATCCTATTTAGGGATAACAAATTATCTCTAGCAATATTAATAATATTCTAACATTTTTGTTTTTATGTGGACAAGGATTGGGAGGACATCAGATTTGGAGTGGATAATGAAGTTGATTTTTATGCAGTTTCGTTTGTCAAGGATGCTAAAGTGATACATGAGCTTAAAGACTACCTTAAAAGTAAAATCTGATTATTCCTTTGGCAAGGTTGTTTTTCAATAAAATTCTTTAAATGCAATAATTTATTCTTTTCTCTATTCTTTGTCTATAGGACAGAATGCTGACATACATGTGATCCCAAAAATAGAAAGTGCTGACTCGATTCCAAATCTTCAGTCAATTATTTCTGCCTCAGACGGGGTTGGTGCATTTTGATTATCACATATTTAATAATACTATATTACTGTATCAATTTCCCTTGGTTATTGATTAATTAATTAGTTATACCTTTGTTTTTAAAATGATTATTGGTTATCATAAGGAACCTAATTTTAAATATGCTAGCAACCCAATCATAAATCCATGTATTAGAAAGGGTAAATTGTAAGTTTGTAATAATGAGTATTGTTATTTTATAAAAAAGAACTATCTTATTATATGGAAGAAGTCCTATTTATAAAGTTAGGGCCTATAGATCAAATTCTATCCTAAGAAATAAAATAATGGATTAAACTCTATCCTAGGAGATAAAATAATTATCCTTAACCATATTTAGGGATATCAAATTATCCCTAGAATATTCTAACACTCTCTCTTAAGCTGAAGAATATAAATTATATGCACCCAGCTTTTTACATATGTAGTTAATTCGGGGATCTTTCAGTGACTTAGTAAATATATCTGTTAGCTGATTATGTGAGTTAACAAAACTAGTAGATATTTCTCCAGATATGACTTTTTCTCTGACAAAGTGACAGTCGACTTCAATATGCTTTGTCCTCTCATGAAAAACTGGATTTGACGTGATATGCATGATGGCTTGGTTATCACTGTTTGAGCCATATAAGCTCTTGACTGGCTATGACCATAGCTCGATACTCTGCCTTTGCACTGGGTCTTGCCACAACATTTTGCTTTTTGCTTTTCCAAGAAACAAAGTTATCTCCGACAAATATAAAAAAAACCAGAGGTAGATCTCCTATCAATGGGAGATCCTGCCCAATTTGTATCAGAATACCCTATGACTCGAGTATGTCCTTTGTCTTCGTACAGAAGACCCTTTCTTGGAGCGTCTCTGATATATCGAACAATGCGAATCACAACATCCCAATGTTCTTTACACGGGGAGTTGAGGAATTGACTTACTACACTTACTGCAAATGAGATATTTGGACGAGTAACAGTAAGATAGCTTAGTCTTCCTACTAATCGCTTATATCGTTCGGGATCTGGTAGAGGCTCCCTCTGATTTGGCAGGAGCTTGACATTAGGATCCATAAGGTTGTCAACTGTCTTTGAGTTTAACATTCCTGTTTCTTCTAGAATATCCATTGTATACTTTTTTTGGGATATAACGATTCCATTTCTGGACTGTGCTACTTCTATCCCGAAGAAATACTTGAGTCTGCCGAGATCCTTTGTCTGGAAATGT
This sequence comes from Wurfbainia villosa, assembly GCA_025175895.1. Lineage (NCBI taxonomy): Eukaryota > Viridiplantae > Streptophyta > Magnoliopsida > Zingiberales > Zingiberaceae > Wurfbainia > Wurfbainia villosa. The sequence continues at coordinate 48,383,744 of CM045996.1, forward strand.
TTAAAAAGATGTTTCACCTGTGAGATCCCGAGATGATCACTACCTGTGATGACAATATCATCAACATAAATCACTAGGTAGATGCAACTAGTAGATGAGTGACGATAAAAGACAGAGTGGTTATCCTCACTCCGAGTAATGCTGAACTGTTGAATTACAATACTGAATCTATCGAACCATGCTTTGGGTGACTGCTTGAGACCATATAAAGATTTTCGCAAGCGGCACACAAGACCAGAAGACTCCACCCGAGCAACAAAACACAGAGGTTGCTCAATGTAGACTTTTTCTAGTAGGTCACCATATAAGAACGCATTCTTAATGTCCAACTGATTAAGAGGCCAGTGTTGAATTGTCGCAATGGATATGAATAGGCGTATAGAAGACATCTTGGCAACAGAGGAAAAAGTGTCCCGTAATCGATCGAGATCACGAGTATAACCTTTAGCGACAAAGGCGAGCCTTAAAGCCGATCAAGCCGTTAGTCTGAGACCTTCACCTTGTATATACCCGTGACTGACCAACCTAACTTTCCACGGTAGTAGAGGCAGGTCTTAAGTCTCGCGTCTCAGTAAGACACTCATTTTGTCCATGCTGCTTTGTTTCTTGGATGGGCAAATCGTCTCTGCGATCTTTGGAAGAGAAACAGACGACAAGGAGGAAAGACAAAAATAATAGAAAGGAGAAAGACGATGGTAACTCAAAGACATAATAAGGAGAAGGATTACGAGTGGAACATATACCTTTCCGAAGTCTGATAGGAATATCAGTTGAAGATCAGGAGGAAGGCGGAGGACACGGCTCTAGAGATGATTCCATGCGAGTCGGTGTTGGCGACGTAAAAGCGGTGAGGGCAGCCGATAAACCTGCAACAGATGAGAAATTGCGGCTGGGGGTGATAGAGAATCCTTAGGAGGATAAAAGACTGGTGCAGACATAGAAGGAGAAAAATCGGACGATGACTCTGAAGGCTCAAAGAAAGGAACCGAATTAAAGAACGTGACATCAGCAGAGATAAAATACCGACAGAGAGTAGGAGAATAACACTTGTACCCTTTCTGAGACCGTGGGTACCCAAGGAAAACACATTTTCTGTGGGGAGAGAGTTTATCGATGCGAGGATCAGGCGTAAAGCAAAACATGTAGAACCAAAGACCACTAGGTGGTAAAGGATGAGGACGATTTGGATAAAGTACGTGATGAGGTATTTGACCTGTAAAGTAAAGGAAGGCATACGATTGATGAGATAACACGCGATGAAATCTGGCGTCGCCCAAAATGAAGGAGCGAACGTGAGTGGAGGAAGCGAGTCGGGTGGTCTCGAGAAGATGGCGATTTTGCGCTACTCCGTTACTGTTGGAAGTGCGTGAATGAGGCGTTCGATGTAACGCCGTGAGATGCGAAGGTCGAAATGGGTAGATAGATACTCACGCGTTATCACTTTGCGAGGATCAGGCGGGATACAGTGCGTTTTGACCGTTAAAAAGATTGGAAAGCAGAAAACAATTCGAGCGATCCTTCATCGGATATAACCAAGTCTGACGAAAAATCGTCTATAAAGGTATGAAAATATCGTGACCCCGATGTAGAAGAAACACGACTCGGACCCTAAACATCGAATAGACAAAGCGAGGAGAGGCGTTGGACTTATAATCTTTAGAGAAAATGAACTACGAGCATGCTTAAGATAAAGACTTTAAGTGAGAAAGACTAGGATGTAATTGTTTTAACTTATCAAGACCAGGATGTCCCAATTGGGCATGAATAACAAGTGGAGATGTCGTCGCCGAACTAACAAGAGAGGCTTGGTGAAGTCGATATAGGCCGTAGGACTGCGTCAAGTCGATCATCCTCCCGTACTCGCTCCCTGTGTGCGAAGATTTAGTAAATGAGATGACCTGATCGAGGCCAAGTGGTGACTTATTGATAACAAATTAAAGGGAGCTCCGGGAACATAAAGAACATTATGAATAGAAAGAGATGGAGAAGGATGAACAACACCAATACCTTGGGACTGAGTTTGGGAACCATTTGCCATGGTGACAAAGGGTAAAAAATCGGAAGTAGATAGTGAAGAAAATAGAGATCTATTATCAGTGATATGATCAGTGGCGCCAGAGTCAAGTACCCAAGGATCCGAAGAGCGAGATATGCCAACAAAGGAATTACCAGCTTGTGTAACGACAGCAGGGGAATTAGAATCCCATCGATCCTCATACCATTTCAGAAAGTCATCATAGGAAGGCAGGGGAGTCGGATCCAGGGTCAACTGTGAAGTGGAAGCTGAAGAAGTGATAGAATTCTAGGCGATTTGAGCAACACGAGGAGGTTGACCATGGAGACTCCAACATTTATCAATCGTGTGTCCTGGTCGGTGACAATGATCACACCAAGGACGTCCTTTGCCACCCTTACGAGGTGGAGGTCTGTTATTGTTTCGAGAGACTAAGCCGGAGCTAGCCATGATGATGTCGCTGTTGGAAGTCGAAATAATTGAGGAAGATGCTGTCCAACTGAAGAGAAGGGGCTGTTGTGGCTGTCTAGAACCATGGGAAACCCGAATGGATCAAAGAAGATTGCTGGCCGGCAGAAGAGATGGCTGTTCGGAAAATCTGCAAGGTTGCTGGCCGAAAAATGGTCGGAGCCGTTGCTGGATGCAAAAGGGTCGAAGAAGATTCTAGAACACCCGGATGAGCGGCGCTAGTGACGAGAGCGTAGCGATACTAAAGAGTTCGTGAATGATGAAGCGAGGCGGGGGAAGTCTTGTGTAGAGGTTGAGGCCAAGTGAGACGAGTATTTGGGTTGTCTCTGTCTGCGAGAGAGGATGTCGAGCATGAGCGCTGGCGTGAGATTGCGTGTCTTGAGAGAGAGAGCATTTGGAAGAGGTTAAGCGCCCGTGTGTGTTGCTCGTCGCTTGCTTAGCCGGAAGAATCTAAAGCGGAGATCGCAGGGAATCGCAGCGAACTTCGAGCGGAGATCGGAGGGCGTCGGGCCTTGAAAGCGGCGGTGGCGACCTTGCTCGCCGCCCGTCTGGAGAGATCTCGACGAGGAAGCCGTGTCCGCAATGAGGCCCAGTGTCGTGGGGAAGAAGGTCGCGACTTGCGACGGGGCCTCGTCCACGAGCAGCAGCGAGGTGGGCGCTGAGGGAGAAAAAAAACGCGAAAGGAACTGAAGGCGTGGAAACCTAATCTAAGGCTCTGATACCATGTTATTTTATAAAAAAGAACTATCTTATTACATGGAAGAAGCCCTATTTATAAAGTTAGGGCCTATAGATCAAATTCTATCCTAAGAAATAAAATAATGGATTAAACTTTATCCTAGGAGATAAAATAATTATCCCTAACCATATTTAGGGATATCAAATTATCCCTAGAATATTCTAACAAGTATAAACATAGGTTTGGTCAAAAGTGATTGGTGTAATTGTTCCTAAATGGTCCAAAGTGACTTTGAGTTTTGATGTTTGGGCAAAGGTTTAAGATAGACTTTGCCTGAGTTATTTGATGTCTGTGTTGACGGTAGGATTGTAGGAACATATATTGAGCTTGGAGAGCTCGTTGTGTGGCATTACCAATATGGCATGCTTAGTGACTTGGAAGTTTGAAGAGATTGAAGTAGAATGGTACTGGATATCTTTAGGACCATAGGACGAGGAGCATTATGGTGGTGCTAGAGTAGCTTTAGAGTATTGATATAGCGCGGTCAAATTGGTAGCTCAATGGCTCGAAGTATGTTGAGATAGGAGAAGGGTGTATGAGGTAGGCCAAGGGACTACAGAAGGAGCATCAAGATAGCAAGAACAATGATCGAGAGAAGTGGATTTTAAAGGCAAAGACGTAAATGATGGTACAAGATGAGTCGTGGGCTCGGGTGCTGTTGGATCGAGAAGCGTCGCTAGAAAGGGGGGGGGTGAATAGCGAGCATAAATCTTTTCGTTCGTACGTTGGATACACGAGTACGCACAGCGGAAAGGTAAAAAGACACGTTTGTTTTTACTTGGTTCACAACCCAGCGGTTGCTACTCCAAGGCCCTAACGGTCCTAGACCGCGTACGGAGGGAAAAACACTATAACGTCTCCTTGTTGGAGGTAGGAGACAACGAACACAAAACCGAAAGTACGAGGATGAAGTAACAAGCCTACCTCACCTCGTTGCAAATAAAAACAAGAATACAATAACAAAATATGTTACTTGTTGCTGCTGCCGATGAAGAAGATTAGAACTTGTCGTCGCGTCGGCGTTATGACGGTGTTAGAGCTTTGACGTTGTAGGAGCACTTGAGAATTAAACTTGATGATCTTTGGAGTTGGAATCCTCCCCTCCTTTTATAGATTTTGGCCTCTGAATATGTCTCCTCATCTTTCGGAACAGATCACGAAGTTGTACAAATTTTATCGCGAAGTGGCCGCGTCAAACGTTATCCGTTTTGACTGCGTGATTCATCGATTCATCGCATCACCGATCGATGATCCCATCACCGATTGCCGAGCATCACCAACCGCTCAATGTCCACAAATCGATTGCGGATGACCACTTCCTACAATAAGAGGTTAAGACGGAAAATGGTAAATCGGACGCTTAACCGTCCGATCTCGACCTAGACCTTCCACAGAAGTCTTAGTCGACGCCGCTTACTTCGCCGTCCCCCGCAGAGGACACGACCTTACCATCTTTCACTCACACGAGCTTACCTCGATACTTACTGTGTCGCTTTCGCTTCCGGTCTTCCACTCGATTCCTTCGGCTCCCTCCGAAGTCACTCGAGTGTCGCGCCTTGACTCTAGCTTTAGTACTTTTCTCGCACTCGATTTAGCTCTGAGATAACGATGTAAACTTAACTTTGTGTCTTTGCCATAATCAAAACACAGTTCGATTATCTGGTGCCCTGCACAACAATCTCCCCTGATCTATGGCAAACCAACACAAAGTTAAGGAAAATTAAAGCATAAAACAAGTATAGTAGATAATGAATGCCATTACTCCCCCTTAACCAAAACTCCCCCTTAACCCTAGGTGAGTTTTGAAAGAGAAATTTTAATTTTCAAAATTAAATTTTGTGTTACTCCCCCCTTGACTTTTGCTCTTCTCCCCCTTTTGACATAAATCAAAAAAGAATGTTGGGGATTTTGTATAAAATAGGGGTTTTAAAACAATCTCAGATATGTCGTGCATCTAGATAAATAAAATATGAGTCAGTATGCGTCTAGCGATAGTTAGATAGATTGGTTCGAGGTGTGTCCTTACACTGATAATCTAAGGTTTGTAATATAACCCTTAGGGTTAGTTTGCTTTCCCCTTAGTCGAATATATGAAGTATAAGAAATGTAGGATTTAAACTTTGCTTTAAGAGTTGTTAAAATCTGATAGTTGAGAAAATAAGTAGTATTTTGTAGAGGTTATATTTCAATTATCCTTAATATCTCACCCATTCTATGCGTCTCAGAATTTGTTCACCTTATATGTTTTGTGAGTTGATTTTAAATTATTTTGAAATAATCGACCTTAGGTTAAATTCAGTTAACCTTTAGATGGTTAAGTAACTTTTAGAAAGCGGCTTAGAGTGGTGGCGAGACCTGAGGCCTTCTTTGATCGGAACAGCGACCACTTCCTTAAACAAAGCCAAATTCAAGAAAATATCACTTAAGTCACTTAGGGTTACTTCACAGTCTAACTAGTTTAGGATCTGACGAGGTAGCTTTAGCTAGTTCCACTCGGTCAGTGCACTAGCTAGATCGCCTTATCTGGTTCGAATACACAAGACTTTGTTTCCTAACATACTATCATCTCACCGCGTCACGATACTTATGTTGTCAAGAGTTGACTAACTATTTTCCCCATCTACCCGTTCTAAAAACTAAAATAAAATATCTGATGGTTAAGTAGCGGGTATCTTATTTTAGTGTTAGCTCCTGGACTATTGAACCCAATAAGGTCTATTGAATAATGAACTTGATCTGGGAATCAATACTTATTAGTCCTTATGTGTGAGTTCAGTAAAACCTTTGGGACCCATGCTTGGACTCTTTGATGACTACGATTTACAATAGACATATATGATCTATTCGTAGTCTTTGACTTAAATCCGAGTCCGACTTTGTTGTACACGACTCTTTGGGTTCCAAGTAGTCGATTAAGGTTCTTAGATCCCAACATGAACCTTTCCAACCTAGCCTCGACCTCTTGAACTCGGTCTTTCAAGAGAGAATTCTCCTCCTTAAGTTTTTCAATTTGAGTTGAGTTTCCCTCTTGAACTTGACTAGCTGAAGAGGTTAGAGTAGCCTCTTGCTTGAGGGTTTCAACCTTCTCAAGTAACGACTCAACCCTAGACTCGGACTTAGTCAATTTCCTAGTAAGCATTTTAATTGTATTGTAAAGCGTATGAATTAGTGAGCGGCTAACCTTAATTTTCTCTTTTGGTCCGACTTTGAGTTGCTTCTCGAAGTAGTCCTCGAGTTCGGAGTCGGTGTTGTAATTGGATTCGGATTTGGACTCTGACTCGAACTCCTCCGGTCTTGCCATGTAAGCTACGTCTTCTCTGTTGTCCCAAGTTGCATGGAAAGCCTTCTTTTGATTTGATTTGAATTGTGCCCTCTTTTGGTTCTTTAGTAGCCTCCTTTCCCTCTGAACGATCTTCCGCACTACGTTCACTATTGCTTCCACCTCTTCGGATTCGGACTCTAATTCGTCTTCGGGTTCGAGTCCATCTTCTTGCCTAGTAGGTGACTTGCTTCTTTGTCCTGCAAGTAGAGCACTACCTCTCTTAGCCCGGACCACGTTAGTCTGCTCGTGAAGTTTAAACTCGGAAAATAATTCATCTAACCTAAGCTTCGAAAGGTCCTTAGAGACCTTGTAGGCATCGACCATGGATGCCCACAAGGTAGTCCTAGGGAAAACATTTAAAGCATACCTTATAAGGTCCCGGTTCTCTACAGCTTGCCCAATTGTGTGAAGACCGTTGACGATGTATTGGATCCGCGCATGTAATTGGGTGGCGGTCTAGCGATCCTGCATCTTTAGATTGTACAGTTTATTTAAAAGTAAATCTCTTTTACATACCTTAGCATCGGGTGTCCTTTCGTGTAGATCAATTAATTTGTTCCAGAGGTCTTTGGCGCTAATGAATGGTTCGATGCGGTTGAGTTCTTCCTTGGACAAGCCGCATTGCAATATTTGGGTTGCTCTTGCATCGGCTTCGATTTGCCTCTTGGTCGCATTGGTCCACTTGTTGAAATCCAAGGGCTCTCCTTGATCATTGGTGGGTAGAGCAAAGCCGGTTTGGATTATTATCCAAGTCTCGACTTGTGTTTTCAAGAAACACTCCATCCGACCTTTCCAATAACGAAAATCATTTCCGTTGAAGAACGGAGGTCGGGTGGTGCTATACCCCTCAATGTGAGCCATTAAGTATCTTGTAAAACATGAATAAAAACCAAAGAGAATTCCAAGACTTGGTCTTGGATTAGTAGTGCGGGAAATAATAGGAAATAAACAGAAATAAATAAGAAGAATAAGAAACTAACAAAAATTAGAAACTTACGACCTTCGATGTCCCCAAAAGGGTAATAAACGTTGGTTTTTGGGACTGGAAACAACTTGTTACGAGAGTAAACCCTAGTAAGAAATGTAGATCTCTCAGAGAGCTTCGATTTGGTAGGTAGATCGTTTTGTGAGTCCACTTGTGCGAAAAGTTATGGCTGTTTTACCGTCGACTACTCCAAAAGAGAATACTTGCAAACACACAACCAAAAGAAGCGTACTAAGACTTCGTCTTCGATTAGTAGTGTGGGAGGAAAAAAAAACTAAAAAGAACGCGACTCGAAAAATACGAAAAGAAAATCAAAAAGTGCTAGATTGGTTGTTTCACCAAATCTTAGCGCCCCCGCTCTGATACCAATTGTTGGATCGAGAAGCGTCGCTAGAGGGGGGGGGTGAATAGCGAGCGCAAATCTTTTCGTTCGTACGTTCGATACACGAGTACGCACAGCGGAAAGGTAAAACGACACGTTTGTTTTTACTTGGTTCACAACCCAGCGGTTGCTACTCCAAGGCCCTAACGGTCCTAAACCGCGTATAGAGGGCAAAACACTATAACGTCTCCTCCTCATTGGAGGTAGGAGACAACGAACACAAAACCGAAAGTACGAGGATGAGACAACAAGCCTACCTCACCTCGTTGCAAATAAAAACAAGAATACAATAAGAAGATCGAACTTGTCGTCGCCGACGGCCGACGCATGCATGGAGCTGAGCGCCAGAGGAGCACTCGAGAATTAAACTTGATGATCTTCGAGTTGGAATCCTCCTCCTTTTATAGATTTCGCCTCAATACGCCTCTCATCTTTCTGAAAGATCACGGTCAGCATAAATTTTATCGCTGGCGTCGATCAAACGTTATCCGCTTGATCTAGCGCAAAGGTCGATTCACCACCATCACGATCGATGCCTCCCATCACCGACCGCCAATGTCCAACAATGATCACACCGCCACTTCGCAAAGAAGAGGTTAGCATGGAAAATGGTAAATGCGACGGTTTCTAATCGTCCGATCTCGACCTAGACCTTCCACAGGAAGTCTTAGTCGGATCGCTGCCTACGTCTCTCACTCACACGAGCTTACCTCGATACTTACTGTGTCGCTTTCGCTTCCGGCCTTCCACTCGATTCCTTCGACTCCCTCCGAAGTCACTCGAGTGTCGCCCGACCACCGCGGCTTCCTCCGGGTGTCGCTAGCCTTCAACTCTAGCTTTAGTACTTTTCTGCACACTCGATTAAGCTTGTGAGATAACGATGTAAACTTAACTTTGTGTCTTTGCCATAATCAAAACACAGGTTCGATTATCTGGTGCCCCTGCACCAACAGGTGCAACTAAAGGACATGGAGCTCTAGGGAAGAGGGCTTCGAGGCCAAGTGAAGTTGTAAGGGTAAGGGGTTGAGTGACTTGTACCCATAGGGAACAAGGGTACAACTCAACTTAAATAAGCTCGACCTTAGAAGGTTGTAGTCAAGATTACTAGTCGACTGGTATTGGAGATCAATTAATTAGTGGCTGGCAAACCTAATGCCCAAGTAGATTCAGGGTGTAAGGGTTTAGCAATTGGCTACTGGAGATGAATTCTAGTCAGCTCGTGGATTAGTTGACTAAGACAGTCGAGTGAGTTCATGGAACTAGTAAACATAATGGTTCTATTGCTTGGGCAGTTGACTGAAAGCAATAGTTAACTACTTGTAAGTTTCTAGTTAACTAATAGGTCATGTGGAAAGCTAAAAAGAGTCATTGTTGTGCGTTCAATTAGTCAAATCACAAGGAGCAATCATTGATGGTGACAGACTAGTCAAGTTGGTTGATGGCCATAGACTAGTCGATTGATGACGACATACTGGCGATAAACCAATCAACTGTTGGGCGGCAGACAACACTTTAGTAAAAGATTCAAAGGCTATAAAAGGAGGATTGATTGGAGGCTTATAGGCTGGTGAAATAATGGTAGTCTAACACCAATAGAAGTCTTATTCTTTGCGCAAACTTTCGTTTTTGGATTCTTTATAATCCTTTGTGATTGTAAGAGGTTTCTTCACCTATAGTGAAAGACCAAGAAGGAGAGGCTTTCCGAGAGTGATCCACCAACATATCATAGGTCATGGATTATGAGCCTAGGGGTTGCTGAACCATGTTATGCAAACAGGTTAGCAATCTTGTAAGTGTTTTCTCATTTATGTTTTTTATTCATTGCTAATCATATGTGACCTTGCTATCAAGACGAAGAATATTAAAAATTGTCACTTATAGTGGTATAATTGCTATTCATTCCCTTTAACTAGGCCATATGATCACAATAAATGGTATCAAAGCAAGACATTTTTCATTGGATTAATTGCCAAGAGATTAACACAAAGATGACGAAGATTCCATACGAGCCGTCGTCTTATGATGAAGACTTTAACATTTGGAGAAGATGGATGGAAACATGGTTCTGAATCGATTTTGGAATGATGCGAGTGATGAAGTGGTGGTTTGACTTCCTGGTAGAAAAGAAGAGGAGGAAACTCAAAGAAGATTAAATTGAACTTGGTGAAGGTAAAAGGTATTCAGTCATCGTGTTACCTAACCATATTTTGAGTGGATTAAGGATATATAAGAATGCCAAGGATCTTTGGCAAAAAGATATGGAATTTTGTGAGAAAGCTCAAGAAGAAGAAAAGATTGAAGTGGTTGAAGAAAATATTCAAGAAAATTCTAAAGCTCCACAAAGTGTAGGAGAGGAGGAAGAAAGCCAAGGTCAATTCATTGAAGAAGTCAATGAGAACGAAAGATCTTAATGTTGGATCAATCAAGTGGAGAGATATCCACCTCCTCAAGGATCGAAGAAGAGTGAAATTCGATTGAGGAGGAGATTTTGAAAGTAGAAGCCTTAAGCACTTCAACCCAAATCAAAAGTAAAGATCGTCTAGTTTGCTTTGAGTGTAATTAAAAGGCACTACAAAAACCAATGCCCACTCTTGAAGAAAGAGGTAAAAGATAAACTCTAACTTCTAAACTTGGTGATTTATGTAATATTTCAACTAATCTAAGTTGTAGGAAAGATCAGGTGAAGAAGAAGAAAAATCACATCATTTGCTCCATGTGTTGAGAGAAGGGCACTACTACACAAAATGGCTAAAGAAAGGGAAAATAAAGAAAATGAAGCAATTGAAGGAATGGAAGAAGAAAATTGGAGGCTCAAGTAAAGGGGAGCTCTAAAGGTGAAGGGGAAGCTATATTCTCCTTGGTTGAATTTAAATGTAAATTTAAATTTTTTATTCTTCCATGCATAAGAATAATAATTTTATTCATATGTCTATGCATAATTTTGGATTTAAATATCATGATAGGTCTAGGATTTATGTGCAAGGTTAAGGATCATGATAGAATTACCATGTCTAAGGTTATGAGGATAGAGAAAAAGTTATGAGGGAAAATCTAAGATTTAAGAAAGTCCAAGGGGACTTTATAATTCTAGGATGAGAAAATTAGAAATGAAAAATCAAGCTTTATCTCGTGTTTACTTTGGAGGATGGAAATAAAAACCAAGGGAAGTTTTCCACATGGAAAATTTTCCATTGTTTATTTTATTATATAATGTCTAAAAGAGTCGATTGCCGATGACCGCTCATTATATCACAATTGCGAGACTGTTACAGTAGAGGGAATCGGAAGAGACATGGAAAAGGGAGTCAGAGTGAGACTTTAGAAGAGAAAGGAAAACTAAATTATATATATATATATAATAATAATAATAATATAAAAATGCTATATTTATTTATAACATTTTATATATAGTAGTTTATATATATAGTATATATATTATTAATGTGTTAATTAATTTTTATATAAATAGGATTTAACCTTGAGCTAATTCGACTTCCATCAAATTTCTAGTCATCCTTGACCTACCTAGACTTCCATCACTTGTTAAATATTCAATCAACATTGATTTGCTTGGATTGCCAAACACCTATTGAACTTTCGTTTTGCCAACTCTCTATTGAACGTTCCATTTTTTACTTGCCAATTACTATTGGACTTTCTACTTGCTTAATATGTGGTTGACCTTGACCCATTTAGACTTTATATAGTGTAAAAATAAAGAAAGATCCACTTACCAAAAAATACATCAATTTTGAAAACAAATTTTAAAGGTTCCTCTCAATTGCCAATCACGAAGGAAAAGAATTATCAACTTTTTAGATTATATTAACAATTCATAAACGAAACAAGATTACAGAGCAAATGGATGCCCAATTGCTAGTATAGGAGGGCTTGTGCACTAATCAAATGAAGGAAACTCTACTTGAATTTTCTTCGATTAAGAACTTTGTGGAAAAGGATATTTCATCGAAGTAAGGTTTAAAATTTCGATCCATATCGAGGTTTCGGTTCACAATCGGAATGATACAGTTTCAATATTGTATCATGCTGTATCGATAAATTTCGATAATTTTTAAATATAAAATACATAAATTAAAAATGAAAATTTCAACTTAAATATTAAAAATATAAAAGGAAAAAATACCAAAAAAATTAACTATAATTAGTTTAATTAATTTTGATTAAATAGAATTTAAAAAAATAAAATAAATTTTAATAATAAAAAAAATATTATTCATAATATATAAATTAATAAAATAAAATTTAAAATAATTTATAAAATATTTTTAGATTAATAAAATAATTTTATTAAATTTTAATTGATTTTATTTAAACTATAGTTGAACTATAGTTTGGGAAGTTGACCGTGGCTTCGTGGAGGCCACGCGTGAGGCCGTCGGCGACTATTGCTGCTTCGCGAGGCCGTCCTCAACCGCCGCTGCCCCTCGCAAGGCCGCTCACGGCCGTCGCGACTGCCAGCGATAGTTGTCGCCCCGTGCAAGGCTGCAGGCGACCCCAAGCGAGGCCCCCGTTGCCTTACGGAGGCCGCCACGACCACGCGAAGCCTTCGATGCTTGTACTAGTGTCGGGCGACAAGCGAAACGATAAATTCCACCCGTATCGCTCGGCATAGGTCGAAATTTAGTATCATCATTTAAAATCTTGTACCATGCTAAGTAACCCGGTCAAGATCAAGGTTTAAAATTTCAAGCTATGCCAAAAATTTGATTTATGACTGGATACTGAAGTTTCACTATCGTATCGTGTCGTGTCGATACGATTTTAATATTTTTCAAAATGTAAATATATTAATTAAATGTGATTATTATAGATGCTTATTATTGAGTTATATTTGAGAGGTTGAATATTGAATTTATGTTTTGGTATTATTTTGTGAAATATTTTATGTTTATTGGGTAAAAATTAATTTAGGGTTAGTTGAAGACCACCTAGTAGACATAAGAAGATCAAGTAAGTTTAAATTGGATTTAATTTAGAATTAAACTATAATATATTTATATATAATCATATTTTATCCCATTGACTATATAGATCCTTTTACGTCATTGGACTCTACCCTCTATTATCAAGGTTTAAAATCTCGATCCGTACTAAGGTTTCGGTCTGTGACTGGAACAATATAGTTTTGGTACCGTATCGTGGGTGCCGATACTATTTCGATACTTTTTCCTATTTTTAAATATTAGTATTTAATTATTTAAAAGCTCATTATTCATTTGTTAATCTACCCTGTTCTCGATTAAAATAAAAAATTATCTAATATGTCCTGTTCTCAATTTATTAATCTACCCTCAATTAAACTATTAAAAAAAATATTTTACAATGCTAAATAAAAAGAATATATTAATACAGATTTATAATAATTATATATTTTATATTTCTTTAATAATCTTATAGTAATTTCATATGATATTTTTTATTTTTTACTATAATTTATATTTATTTTTCTTTTAATATAAAATAATAAAAATATTAATTTATATAAAATAATTATATAAATTAACGATTAACTTTTTAACATTATACTGATATATATAATATATATTAAAATTTATAAAATATAATAGCTATCCACAATCCAACTTTCACTAAACACATCTCATTTTCTAGACACCCATAAATTTTTTTTATCACAAAATTTTCTAACTACACCCCATAATATTCCTATTTTACCCTTTCTAAAAATCATTTTAAAAACCAACGCATCTTAACTTTCCCTCCCTCCTTTTCGTCTCTCTCGTTTCTTCAGTGCATGAATCCTCCTGATCCCTTTTCTTCTCATCGCCGCCTCCCCTCTCTTCTCCTCACTCATCGTCGTTGCCCCTCTTCTCATCGCAGGATCTCCTTGTGCGAGCTCGTCACCACCTTCTGCAGCACGCTATGCTCGACCTTCTCGGTTGAGTGTCGTCGTCCCTCCGCTGTGAGCACCATCGCCGACCACCATCAAACAACGGTGCTAAAAAATATACAGGTTAGTGCGCCTTTGATTTTGTTCTACATTATCATTACATAGGTAATTTTTTGTTTTTATTAGATTTGTGTTTAGTTTTCATTTATGTAGAAACTTACTTGAATATGAAGTTGGGTTGCAAAATGTATGACAGAGATAATCTCGAATTTCAGTTGTGCGATGTTCGACCCTGGTTCAACAACACATTCTTGCTGCTCGGCCATCGTCCGAATGTACTAGGATCTGATTCAAAGATGGTTGTGACTTTGTCACCAACGAACACAAAACGTTTGGCCTCTAGCAGCCAAACACCGTTAGTTTTGTTCGGTTGTGTTTCCGAACACGTGTTTTGTTCAGTTTTGAGTGGCCGAACAACTCCGTTTGCTTTCAACAACGCATGTTGATTTTGTATATCTAATTCACATGTTTCTCGCACAACCGTACGAACAGTAGGACAATGGGCAGCAGCAACCGCCTAAATCCCGACTTAGCAGATGATGGAAAATTTCATTCAAACTCAACAAGTGACAAACACTGATTCCAACGGCAGCATTCGTAGACAGAAATGATACTACAACAACAACAACAACAAAGCCTTATCCCACTAGGTGGGGTCGGTTATATGAATTCTTCTACGACATTGAACTCTATCCCCTACTATATCATCATCTATATTTAAATAAATTTTATCTTGTTTTATTGTTGCTAACCAAGTCTTTTTTGGTCTTCCTCTTCCTCGTTTGATGTTATATTTGTCATCGTTTCACATTGCCTAACTGGAGCATTTATTGACCGTCTAAGTACATGTCCGTACCACCTTAAACGTGTCTCTCAGAGCTTTCCTTCAATAGATGCAACACCGACTTTTTCTCTAATGCTCTCATTTCTTATTCTGTCCATTCTCGTATGTCTGCACATCCACCTTAACATCCTCTTCTCTGCAACTCTCATCTTTTGCTCATGTGCTCGAGTCGTAGCCCAACATTCAATGCCATATAATATAGCCGGTCTAATCGCCATTTTATAGAACTTCCCTTTAAGTTTTAGAGGCACTTTACGATCACATAAAACACCCGATGCTTTCCTCCATTTTAACCATCCTGCTTGTATTCTATATAAGACATCTTTTTCAATCCCTCCATTATCTTGTAAAAATGATCCTAAATATTTAAAGCTTTCAGTTTCAGACAACTTGTCATCTCCTACCTTAACACTTGTCTCATTACGTCTAATATTGCTAAACTTAAATTTCATAAATTCTGTGTTTACTCTACTAAGCCTGAAACCTTTCACTTCTAGTGTTTCCCGCTAAGATTCTAGTTTAACATTTACTTCTTCACGTGTCTCATCTACAAAAACAATATCATCTGCAAACAACATGCACCACGGACAGAAATGATACTAGAAGAATTAAAATCATTTGTGAACGACCTTGCTAGTCGACAAAAGATATTGGAGATTCAGATAGCATAGATCGCCTGCCAGTCTGCTAGAGCACCGGGCCGATTACTAGGAAAATATGAAGACAATTCAGTGGAGCAATGCAAGGCGACGACGCTATGGAGCAGGAGGATTATGAAGGAATTGCCGAGCAGATTAGCTGTCGAGCCGAAACAAGGCTCAGAGGTAAAAGAACCTCCTGAGGAGATCATGAGGGAAGGAGCCGAATATACGGAACGTGAACCGCCACAAGGACTCAACCACCTGTGGCAATACCATTTCCACAACGGCTAGCCAACGCAAAGAGGGATACTGAGTTTAGAAAATTCTTGAACATGTTGAAATCAATCTCAGTGGAAGTACCGATACTCGAAGCTTATTTGCAAAGTTTATGAAAGATATTTTGGCATATTGTAGGAAGGTCGAGTGGTCAAAGACAGTGACCCTTATAGAGGAATCTAATGCTTATCTCGGAACGGAACCACTCAGAAACTAAAAGATCCAGGGAGTTTCTATATTCTGTGTTATATAGGGATGACCCTGATTAGTAAGGCGTTCTATGACTTAGGCGCCAGTGTGAGCTTGATGCCATACGCATTATGCAAAAAATTAGGGCTAGGGAATTTAAAATTGACCACTATGACATTATAGCTTGCTGACCACTCATACCGATACCCAATGGGGATTCTGGAAGACATGCCTGTCAGAGTGGGGGATTTTACACTTCCCACGGATTTTGTAGTCTTGGAGATGGAAGAAGATCCAAAAATCCCTGTAATTCTTGGACGACCATTTTTAGCCACAGTGGGAATGGTCATCGTTGTAAAAAATCATAAGCTGACTTTGACAGTGGAGGATTATAGTTTAGAGTTCAAGCTTGCTAGCGCAGCAGGCCTGGAGCCCGCATTGGGTAAGTATATAATACCTGTAAGGGCTAAGGCACAGAGCGAGGTTAAAAATTCTGACAAGGATGAATGGAGGTTCACCAAACCACCAGAGCCGAGCTGAAGCATAGGAGTATGGTGGAGATAAAGATTTTAAACAAGCGCTTTTTGAGAGGCAACCCAAGTTTAACTTGTTTGATCTTTACATTCACGTATGATAGATTAGGGTATACATTTTTGTCTATTAGAATCCTTACAAGTAATTTAGGGGTATGTAGAACTTGCTAGGTAGAAAGGAGATCCCTTTTTTAAAACCTCAGAAGGAAGCACGAGCGGTCGTGTGGATTCCACATGGTCGTGCCCCACGGGCAAAAGAGCATACGACAGGGCATGTGGAAAGGGCTCGGACCATGTTGCACTCTAGGAGAAATCCAGAGTCGCATATGGCCGACCGTGTGAATTTCACACGGTTGTGCCAAATTCCGGACTTTTTCCGAGCGCCCAAGTTAGAGCCTGACATGGCCGGCCGTGTGGATTCCACACGGCCGTGTTGCGTCCCTTTAAAAGGGCATGAGCCATGCGATTTGTCCTAAATCGGTCGTGCGACTCAAATCTCTTGCCCTAGCCTGTGCGAAATCGTCTTCTCTAACCTCCAAGAAATCTCTCCAACCTCCAAGAAGCCTTCAAGAAGCCACAATGAGGAGGACAAAGCATGTGACAACAAAGGCTGCCCCTTCAAGGTCAAGGTCAAGGGGAAGAAATGCTCGCCAAGAACCAGAGGAAGGTAACACTCCTTTAGGCATTATATTTCGTGATGGTGAACATAGGAGTAGGTTTAATATGCTTTCTTCCACAAGATTACTGCTACACGCTATTTAGATGTGACCTTATTAGAAACCCTTGGTTTGTTTGGGGATGTGCAAGGTCTATTTGCCAAGGTAGGTTGGGAAGAGATTATGAGAGTGAGATGCCTAATTTACCCTAGGCTAGTTTTAGAATTTTTGAGCTCGGTGGATGTGGAGATCTCGACGGGTAGAGATAGTGAAGAGGGCAAGATTTCCTTTAGGTTATTTAACATTGAGTATGAGTAGACCCTTAACCAATGGAACCTTTGTTTCAAACTGTCTAGTAGGGGAGAGAGGAGAACCCCTAACGAATTTAATGCTAGATTATTTTAGTTTGAATTGACAAGGGAAAACACATATGACCCCTCAAGAGCCAAAGCCTCCCGACTCCAAAACCCTATTTTTAGATATATTCATCGAGTCATGACAAGTACCATTTTTTATAGGCTACTTTGATAGCTTAACTTCATTTATCCTGTGGTACTTTATTTTTGGCTACTTTGATAGATGTTCTAGATTTTCACTTGTTAGCTTTTATTTCCATTTACACTCATTGAATATTCCGAAAGGGGGAATCTAGTACATATGTAGTTATGATTCATCTCAGTAGTCTAGTACTTTGGAATCTATAGGTGACTCTAGATTTAATATTTTAGTTACTGGAGATACTCGGATGGTGTAAACCTATTTGGAAATATCAGAATGCTAGTGAGGATGATAAAATAAAATAAAAAGAGAAAAAAAAGGGAGGAAAAAAAAAGAGAGAAAAAAATGAGAGTAAAAAAAAAAAAAAAATAGTTGTTGTGAGTGGAAATAGCTAGGTGCCCCTTTGAGACAGAGTTAGGTTACTGGAGAAACACCTATCAATTTTTCTCAATACCAAGTACGCCTTTGAGACTATGCTAATTCTAAGGAACGACCCTTGCTTAGGGCAGGTAAGTGCCTAGAAGCCGAAGACCTTTGGAAAGTTATAGGATGACGACTTAACTCACCATGGAATGAGTGTCCATTAGAAAATTCTCTCAGCACATGCACAAAAAGCTAATCTAGTAAACTTTTAGAACATATCTATTTGTTTTGATTGAAATACCACTTGATAATTTTTGTTAACATGCTAAGTATGGGAACAATGCTTTTAAATTTCATGGTACTGAGGTTTCCTTGAGGACAAGCAAAGATCTAAGTCTGGGGGATTTTGATGTGTGCAAATCATATAGGGTTTTAGGAGTAGTTTTAGTACACATCTCATGACATTTTATACTTGTTTCATGCATATTCTTCTTTGTTTTGCATTCATTTACTATTTCCTAGTTCGGAGATTTGCTTTTTCTATTTTTATGTGTAGGACGGCGTTTCGGAGGTAAATTGACACATAATTGGAGCTCAAGGAAGGCAAACGTGCTCTGGCCGTGTTCCCCAAGACACGGGCATGCTTTGGACCAAAAGACGACGATCGCATAGAGCTCTAGAGGAAGACACGGTCGGCCGTGTGGATTTCACACGGTCGTGCCCAACCCCGACGCCAGAATTGGAGCACGATTTCCAGCGTGCCACACGATCGACCATGTAGATTCCACACGGCCATGTGGCGTCAGCCCGACTTAACGCAAATCAGGGTTATGCGGGTAATTAAGGAAAGCCGGCTTCACTCCTATAAAAGGAAAGGCACGTCCAAACTCTAGGAGGGGAGACGACGGTTGGGACGGCAAGAAGGTGCTCTAAGAAGTACCGGAGGCTTGCAACGGGGAGAGAGGAAACGGATCAAAGACCGGAATCTACGCTCTAATGCCTAGGAGTACTACCAAGACACAACAACAGATTGAACAGAGAGTACTGCCATCATTCTAAACTCTATTTGCATTGTAATGATTTACATTAAGATGTCTTGTGTTATTTTCTTTCATTAATGGAGTAGATACTTCGATTCTAGGATTAGGGAGTAGCTTGTGTATGTTGGATATGCTAGTTTAAATGTTTATTCTCTACTCTTGAATATATATTTGCAATTTAGGTTGTTGAGATCCATGAAAGTTGGGTTTTGATTCTACTTCTACTGCACATAGTTGATACGAGGGAAGTACGCTTTGAGCCCTTACGGGAATTGAGCGTGAGAGCACTTACGACAACCGTGCACTTACAGGCGTTGAATTATTACTTGACGACAACTGTGCACTTACGGGCGTTGAGTGTGAGAGCACGCTTCGAGCCCTTGGCGATCCTCGTCAGAGATTTGAGGTCATGCTCGTGTGCATCAGGTATCAGTCGACTGTAAGGGGCGATTTGTCCTGATCAGTGTCGGTGCCGACTTGGTAAGTAGCTGGTTTAGATTAAATTGTTCATCTCCCAAGGATGATATGGTTCGTTGGTACTCTGCATTATCTCGATATTGACCTAGGGAAGGACGAAGTGGGAGAGTATGTAGCCAGGTAGATGGAAAAGGGAATGAAGATAGAGAATGCACAAAGTAGTGTTCTTTCCATCCCTTGTGTGAAGAGGGGATGCTAGTCAAAAGTTGAAGATCTGAGCGGGCTTGAAAGTAGATGATACTTATTTTTGATGATTTTACTTGGAAAAAGTAGTGAAATAAGAAGGCTGATGGGGTAATTGATAGATATGATGCGATAAGATAAAATCCTAACATAAAGCTGAAAGAGTTAGGACTTAGTTGATTTAGAGGAATAGAGAAATACTCAGATATTTTTAAAAAGAAAGGATGGAGAGGGAAGTATAGTCCAGCTTCTGTCTACTCTATGAAGAAAGCTTTTGTTTGTCCGGGAGGTGAATGGGGATGTTTAGTAGAGGTGGCTGGGATTATGTGAAATTCAGAAGGAAGTTGTAATCGGGAGGATAGAGATCGACATTATTCTCCTGTTACTTTAGAACGAGTAAATATAAATCATGGACGGGGGATTTGATAAGTGGATGCATCTTTTTGGAAGTTGTGCTTGCAGGAGGAATAGAGTGAGGAGTAGTAGTGAGGATTACTTCTGTATATATAGTGAAGGAGAAGGGGGAAAAAAGGGGGGAAATAATAATTTTTCTCGCTTATTTTTGAAAAAGAGAAGATGGGGTCAGAGAATCAAAATAGTTTGTTATGATAAGACTGATGGGTAAATAGGTGGTTATAGTAGGACCTATTTTCAGTTATAAGGATGTTTGAAGTATGCTGATTAATACGGGGTAATAATGTGGGGAGAGTGAATAAGGAAATGGTCTACATTTTGATATGGGAAAATGGGCACATTATGATATAATGATAAAGAGTACAAATATAGGGGTATTGCAGAAACAGTTATATGACATGTATGCAACATATTCAGAATAGTTCTAAGTATAGGTAAATTGCAGAAATGAAAGTTTACATTGTAGCACAGTGCTGAGAGTAAAAAAATGTTATATTAAATATAATCAGAGTATATTCAGAGTAGTTCCAAGGTACAGGTAAAGTGCAGAAGTGGAAATTGAATGCATTCATTACATACGAAGGGTAAAATACAATATCACTAATCTGAGTCGGTGTCAAATTCAGTGTTGAAGGCTTCTGGAGGGAATTTTTTGAATGCAGCCTCTATATCTAATGTAACCGTGGATTGGTTGGGAGTAAGAAGACCTCTGTCTTTGGCTTCATGGAGAGCTCCTTCAAATCCCCTTTGGAAGTATCTGTCGTACTTGGCGGTTGTTTTGGTCAGAAGCTGAGTTTCTCTGGCCATCCAACGTTCAGCTTCAGTTTCTTACATGGTAGATAATTCTTTATGAAATTGTACAGCCCGATGAGTTTGTTCCTTACAGACCTCTGACATTCGTTGAAAGTGCTGGGTGAGTATGGAAAAGTGAAATTGGAATTCTGCTATGGTGTCATTGGTTCTTTGTTGGAACTCCTCGAAAACATTTATGAGGTCATCCATAGGCTGGAAACACTGATCAGATTGGAAATGTCAATTTTTCTCCTTTTGTTTCAGTTGTTGGTTCTGATCGGTAAGTGTGGTTATTTCTGATTTCTGAGCTTCTATGTGCTATTTGTTTGAGTCTACCCTTTCTCGGAGCATTCGAATTATGGTGTCCTTGCAGGCGTTGCCCAATATAAATGTAAGCTAAAGCAAAGCTTAACCTGATGAAGGTGGAAATCAGGAAGTTAAATAAGCTTCACTTCCAACATATTTAGAAAAGGTCAACAAGGGCATAAGAGCAGTTAGAGAGGCTGCAACAAGCTGGATTTACCACAAGCAGGTTTGAGGAAGAATATAGACATGTGCAGAAAGTGGCAAGTCAACTTGCAGAGGCCGCGGTCGAACATCTTTTCTATTTGCAATGGGCCAAACATAAATACCTCAAAGGGGTGGATAGAAATACCTTCTTCTACTCCCTTGTGTAAAGAAGGAAAACAATAGAAGAAGGGAAATTGTGGTTGTAGAGTGGAGCACAGGTGATGTTTACTACAAGCCTGAAAGAGATAGTGAAGGAATCATGGAGGCTTTTTAGAAGCAGCTTAGTACTGATTTGGCCAGAACTCCTTTTCAACCAGCTTGTCCTAAATATGGTAAATCCCTTTTATCGAAGCACCAAGATAGCCCAATTAAAATGGCAATCGAGGAAGAGATAAAATAGGCTTTATTCAACATTGATGATCAGAAATTCTTTAAGCAGACTTGAGACATTGTCAAAGTGGATTTTATTGCTGCAATCATAGTTTAAAATTTTGATCCGTTCTGACAGGCGAAACGGGTGGAATTTATGGTTCCGCTCACTGCTCGCCACCAGTATAGGTGGTACCGGTGGCCGTGTGGCCTCGTGCGCTTTGCAAGGGCCGTTGCGGCGTCACACCGCCTCCGCGTTGGCCGCAGGGGCATCGCGCGACCTCTACATTGGCCACAATGTCGCGTGGCCTCCGCGTTGTCCGCAGTGGCATCACACGACCTCCGCGTTGGCCGCGCGACGTCGCCGCGACCCCCGCGGAGGACCCGGGATGCCGTCGCGACCTCCCTGGGGGCCACGACAACGTTGCGTGAGCGTGGCGGCTCGGCGCGGCAGCAGAGTTGCAGTGATTTTAATAATCAACATCCCAAACTATAGTTCAACTATATGAAAAATAAATAAAACAATTAAAATTTAATAAATTTATCTAATTAATTTAAAAATATTCATAAATTATTTTAAAATTTATTTTATTAATTTATATATTATGAATAATAATTTTATTATTATTAAAATTTATTTTATTTTTTTAATCCTATTTAAATTAATTTTTTGATAATTTTCTTTCCATAATCATTTTGTTTATTTTTAATAATTAAATTATAATTTTCATTTTTATATTTAAAAATTATCAAAATTTACTGATACAACAAATACGATATCGAAACTGTATTGTTCCGATCGCGGACTGAAACCTCGATATGGGTCGAAATTTTAAACCTTGGCTGTAATACTAGAGTTTTTCATAAATGGGAGGCTACTTAAACGGTGAAATCACACGTTAATCTCATTAGTGCTAAAAATTAGCCCAAGCTAGTTAAGTAATTGACTACCTCTCCATTTCAAACTGTATATTCTTTTATAAAGTCATTGCAAAGATTTTAGCCGTAAGGCTGGTGGATATATCAGATCACCTACTCCATCCAACGTAGGATGCTTTTGTTAAGAGACGAAGTATCACAGATAACATACATTTGGCTCAAGAATTGATGAGAAATTACACTAGGAAGAGAATCTCCCTTAAATGCATCCAGAAAGTTGGTTTATAGAAAGTCTTTGACTTAGTTCATTAGGGCTTCCTCCGGGATACACTTATAGGCTTACATTTCTCAAGGACCTTCATTACATGGATTAGAGAATGTATAATCGCCATGTCATTCTCTTTAGCCATTAATAGAGGTACAAGGATCCACTCTTACCTTATTTGTTTGGAATTTGCATGGACTATATCGCTAAGCTATTGCATTCCCATATGAGGCTGGATTTCCATTTTCATCCTCAGTGTGAGTAGGGTTGTAAATGAACCAAGCGTTCATGAACAAGCTTGGTGTTCGACTCGGTAAGAGCTCATTTACGTTCGTTCAATATGCATCAAAGTCAATTAATAAATAAGCTTTAACAACTTGATAAATTAAATGAATAAGCTTGAACACATATGTGTTCAACTTGTTAATGTTCGTAAATAGTATTCGTGAACAGTGTTCGTGAATAATGTTCGTGAACAGTATTCGTGGACAATATTTATGATTAAACTCATTTAAAAATTATTTATGAGCTTATTTATACTCATTTATAAACAAGGATTAAAATTTTAAACAAACAAACAAGCTTGACTTAAGAGTTTAATAACGTTTAAATAAGTCAAACTTAAACAAGTTTGAATCAAGCTTGAATCGAGCTTGATTAGAAGCTCGATACCCATTAGACAAGCCAAGCTCAATTCAAGCTCAAGCTAAGCTCAATCTTAAAAAAAAGAAACCAAACCAAGCTTGAACAAGTTTTTCAATAGCTTGGTTAATTATAGACTTGACTTGGCTCAGCTTGGTTATCTTATCAAACAAGCCTGAATACTATAAAGTTTGGCTTGACTCGTTTACAACCCTAAGTGTAAGCATTTGAAGATTGTTCACTTAGTTTATGCAGATGATTTGCTACTACTCTCCAAAGGTGATATTCCCTTAGTCTCCCTTTTATCTACTTGCCTCATGTAGGTTGGTGAAATGGCAGAGGTTTATGCAAATGCAAGTCTAGTATATATATGGTTGGTGTGAACATAGCAACAAGGCAACAACTTTCAGTTCTCATAGGTTTTCAATAGGGTACCATGACATTTAGATACTTGGGCATCCCACTAGTGTTGAAGAAGCTGAAAATTGCTGATTATATTCATCTCATGGATTCACTTATTCGGAAAATACAAGCATGGTCCAGGAATACTCTATCATATACAGGGAAGTCTCGGCTTTTCTTTTATCCTGTATGGGATGGAATTCTTTTGGATGTCCATCTTACTATTGCCTAGTGGAATAGTGGATCATATTTATAACATATGCAGGAATTTCATGTGGACTACTAAGCACTCACCAATCGTTTGGGTTGAGATGTGCTAACTAAAGGAGGAGTGAGATATGGGGTTTAGAGATTTAAAGGCCTAGAACCTTGCTCTATTAGCTAAAATTTTATGGTGAATTCAAGGGTACTTTGTGGATCAGATGGGTTCATCATACTTGTTATTTTGTAATAACTAACACAACTATTACATGAAAGAAGCCCTATTTATATACAAGATTAGGACCTATTCAAAAGAATAAATTAAATCCTATCCTAGGAATAAATCAAATTCTATCCTAAGAAATAATTATTCCTAATGATATTTAGGGATAATAAATTATCCCTAATCATATCTATAATATTCTAACACTCCCCCTCAAGCTGAAGTATATAAATTATATGCATCCAACTTGTTACATATGTAGTCAATTCGGGGACCTCTCAGTGACTTAGTAAATATATCTGCTAGCTGATCATGTGAGTTAACAAAACTAGTAGATATTTCTCCAGATATGACTTTCTCCGATAAAGTGACAATGACTTATGCTTTTCTCCTCTAAAAAATCGGATTTGAGGCGATATGCACGTGGCGGCTGGTTATCACGTATAAGTGACATTTGTGTAACGCTCCAAACCTTAACTCTGAAGCAACTGTTTGAGCTATAAGTTCTCGATCAAGCATGGCTATATCTCGATACTCGCCTCGATGGATCTTGCTACAACATTCGCTTTTTGCTTTTCAAGAAACAAGGTTATCTCCGACAAATATACAAAAACGAAGTAGATCTCCTATCAATGGGAGATCCGCCACCGCATCGTAATATCTTACGACTCGAGTACGCCCTTTGTCTTCATATAAAAGACCCTTTCTCGAGCGCCTCGATATATCGAACAATGCGAATCACAAAGATCCCAATGTTCTTTACATGGAGAGTCGAGAAATGACTTACTACACTTCATCGTAAATGAGATATCCGGACGAGTAATGCGAAGGTAACTTAGTCTTCCTACTAATCGCTCGTATCGCTCAGATCTAGCAGAGCTCCCCTGATTTGGGTAGAGCTTGACATTGGGATCCATAGGGTCGCCCATCGCCTCGAGTTTAACATTCCCGCTTCTTCTGAATATCCATCGCATACTTCCTTCGAGATATAATAATCCCATTTCGGATCGCGCTACTTCTATCCCCAAGAAGTATTTAAGTTCACGAGATCCTTTGTCTCGAAATGTTTGAAAAGATGTTTCACCTGTGAGATCCCGAGATGATCACTACCTGTGATGACAATATCATCAACATAGACCACTAGGTAGATGCAACCAGTAGATGAGTGACGATAAAAGACAGAATGGTCAGCCTCGCTCCGAGTCATGCCGAACTGTTGAATTACAATACTGAATCTACCAAACCATGCTCTGGGTGACTGCTTGAGACCATATAACGATTTTCGCGCACACAAGACGAAGACTCTCGAACAAAAACACGGAGGTCGGCTCGTATAGACTTCCTCGAGCAGATCACCATGTAAGAATGCATTCTTGATGTCCAACTGATAAAGAGACCAGTGTTGCATCGCAGCAATGGACATGAATAAACGTATAGAGGACATCTTGGCAACAGGAGAAAATGTGTCCCCATAATCCAATCCGAAGATCTGAGTATAACCTTTAGCAACGAGACGAGCCTTAAGCCGATCAACCGTTCCGTCTGGACCAACCTTCATTGTATATACCCATCGACAACTAACAATTGACTTTCCTGGTGGTAGAGGAACGAGATCCCAAGTCCCACAACTCTGTAAGACACTCATTTCGTCTAGCATAGCCTGTTTCCATCCTGGATGGGCAAATGTATCTCCTGCAATCTTTGGAAGAGAGACAGACGACAAGGAGGAAAGACAAGAATAATAGGAAGGAGAAAGACGATGGTAACTCAAAGAAATATAATGTGGAGAAGGATTACGAGTGGAACGTATACCTTTCCGAAGGGCAATAGGAATATCAGATTCAGAAGACTGGACTGGAGGAGGGAGCGGAGGACCTGGCTCCAGAGATGATTCCATGGCAGAGTCAGTGTTGGTCGGCAGCAAAGCAGGACGAGGACGACGTTGATAAACCTGCAACGGAGGAGGAATTGAGGCGGGGGGTAATAGAGAATCCTCCGGAGGATCAAAGACTGATATAGGCATAGAAGGATGAAAGTCAGACGATGACTCTGAAGGCCCAAAGAAAGGAACTGAGATGAAATACCGACGGAGAGTAGGGGAATAATACTTATACCCTTTCTGAGACCGTGGGTACCCAAGAAAAATACATTTATGCGACCGAGGAGAGAGTTTATCAATGCCAGGATCAAGAGCATGAGCAAAACATGTAGAACCAAAGACCCTAGGTGGTAAAGGATGAAGGGACTGCTTTGGATAAAGTACATGATAAGGTATTTGACCCTGTAAAGTAGAGGAAGACATGCGATTAATGAGATAACATACAGTAAGGACGACATCACCCCAAAAACGAAGAGGAACATGAGAGTGGAGGAGAAGAGTTCGGGTGGTCTCGAGAAGATGACGATTCTTGCGTTCTGCAACTCTATTATATTGGGGGGTATAAGGATAAGACTTCCGATGTAATATGCCGTGAGATGCCAAGAAGGTTTGAAACGGAGTAGATAGATATTCACGTGCATTATCACTCTGCAAGGATCGAAGAGGGATACCAAATTGTGTTTTGACTTCATTAAAAAAAGATTGAAAAATAGAAAACAATTCCGAGCGATCTTTCATCAGATATAACCAAGTACAATGGAAAAAATCATCTACAAAAGTAACAAAATATCGTGACCCCAATGTAGAGGCAACACGACGCGGACCCCAAATATCAGAATGAACCAAAGCAAAGGGAGACGTAGCCCGACTTATAATGCGAGGAGAAAACGAACTACGTACATACTTAATCGATACGACTACAAGACAAAGACTCTAAGTGAGACAGACTAGGATGTAATTGTTTTAACTTATCAAGACCAGGATGTCCCAACTGAGCATGGATAACAAGTGGAGATGCTGCCGCCGCACCAACAAGAGAGTTTTGGTGAAGTTGATATAGACTATGAGACTCACATCCGGAGCCAATCATCCTCCCCGTACTCCGGTCCTGCAATGAAACAGAAGATTTAGTGAATGAGATGACACAATCAAGAGACCGAGTGAGCTGGCTTATTGATAATAAATTAAAGGGAGCTCCAGGAACATAAAGAACATTCTGAATGGGAAGAGATGGAGAAGAATGAACAATACCAACACCTTGAGACTGAGTTTGAGAACCATTTGCCATGGTGACAAAGGATAAATAACCAGAAGTAGATAGTGAGGAAAAAAGAGATTTATTACCAGTGATATGATCGGTGGCCCTAGAGTCAAGTACCCAAGGACCCGAAGAGCGAGATATGCCAACAAAGGAATTACCAGCTTGTGTAATGGCAGTAAGGGAATTAGACTCCTGTCGACCCTCATACCACTTCAGAAAGTCATCATAGGAAGGCGGTGGAGTTGGAGCTGGTGTCAATTGAGGCGGTGGAGTCGAGTGGTGTCAATCGTGAACTGAAGCCAAGACGCGATGTAACTCGAGCGATCCGAGCGACGCAGGAGGTTGACTATGGAGACTCCAATATTTATCAATCGTGTGTCCTGGTGGTGACAAATGACACACCAAGGACGCCCTTCGCCATTCTTACGCGGTGGAGGCTCATTGTTATTTTCGAGACCAACGCCAAGAGTCAACCGAACGGAAGATGGTAATGTCAAGACTTCGTAGGATACGGAGGAGAGTCGCCTGTAGTCCATGGTCGCTTCTACGGGCCGCCAGGATCTGATCACGAACATGAGAGTAATCTGTGGGCAGACCATATAACGCCAGAGACATAAAAAATTTCTTCCGATTTTCAAGCTCTGCAACAGGAGTAGCCGCAGGTGGGAGCAGGTCATTGAACTCACACAGAAGGCTAGAGACTGATCCCAAATAAGTTGACATAGACTCCTTGATCTGACATTAAGAATGGCCGAGGTCGTCACAAACTTGATAGAGTCGCCGAGAAGTGTTCGTAAAAAGTTGTTGAGCTTGTATCCAAACATCCTCGCAGATCTTATGAGTCCGAAAGACATATCGGAGAGATGGATGGATGGTGGCTCGGATAATGCAACACAACTGAGCATCAACTTTCCTCCATAAAGGACGGTCAACCACTTGAATATCCTCTTCAGTTTGTGTGAGATGTTTTTCATAACCCTGTCCAACAAGCCAAAGCTCAATGTAAGAGGCCCAAGAGGAGTAGTTCTTACCATCCAAGAGCTCAGACGAGAGCGGTGCCGTCACATGGTTGGTAAAAATCGGAAACTCCGGCTTCGAAGTGTTGGAGGTAGTCATGACGAATGACACAGGTATTGTCTGATCTGTGAGTTACGTAGCGGATTGACGGATAGCGAAGCGTCTTTGTGGAGATGCACGAATCGGAAGAAAAAGAGCGATGGCGGTTGGCCACGCGGCGGCGTGTTCTGAGTACTCGGCGGCGTTATTCGCCGGCCAGGTCGTCGACCGTCCTGAATCAAGATGATTAGGGATTGCGAACGGTCGTGGTGATCCGGAACAACCCCGCAGCGACTGCCTGCGTCTGATCCTGCTGTCCGCTGGTAAGACCCTGCCGGCTGCCGTTTCGGTGATTCCCTTCGCTCTCTCTGCGGCGATGAAGAAGAGCCGTGTGAGACGCAGATCGCAGGCGTTGCTGGCGTCGCTGGCATCGCTGGCGTCGGAGAGAAGACGACGGATGTGGAGGTTTGGAGACTCCTGTCGGCGATAGAGCGGCGGCGCAGGGAAGAAGACGCGGAAAGAAACACTCGCGTGAGGCTGCGTCGCGGGAAAGATATCGCGACGTGGAAGCGTGCTCGGTCGGTGCGTCCAGGAGAGAAAAAAAAAACCGCGAGCGACAGAAACCTAATAATGCTCTGATACCATGTTATTTTGTAATAACTAACACAACTATTACATGAAAGAAGCCCTATTTATATACAAGATTAGGACCTATTCAAAAGAATAAATCAAACCCTATCCTAGGAATAAATCAAATTCTATCCTAAGAAATAATTATTCCTAATGATATTTAGGGATAATAAATTATCCCTAATCATATCTACAATATTCTAACAATACTTATCTTAAACATATGGATGTGTGGGAGTGGAAACCTAAATATGCAGACTCTTCTCTCATCAAGAAGATTTTGCAGATATGGGATAGTGTTTTGTCTTCAACTGGGCCTGTAGAGTTGGCATGATTGGTTCACACAGACTGGTAGAGGTACACGACAGACATGATTTCTTAGAAGAGTAGGGAGCAAGAAGCCATGGGTGAAGACAGTTTGGAAGCAGTTTCTCCAGCTGAGCCATGTGTTCACCTTGTGGATATTGGCGCATTGCAAATTGCCTCTCAGGGATAGACAGGAGTATATAGAGGATAGGAGGTGCACTTTTTGTGATATGGAGTAGGAGTCATAGGAACATTTATTCTTTAGATGTTAGCTTATTGGCTAACTTTGGGAAAGGATCAAGTGGTGGCTTCGAATGCGGGAGGAGATCACCACGTACAGGAGAATGTTGTGGATCTTCAAACTCCATTACCTTCAGACCAGTCGATTGGTGAAGGCTCAACACCTTGTCATGTCATCTATGATTCATTATGTATGACAGGCAAACGATCGTAGTATAGTTGAGGATGTACATTTTGATGTAGAATTGATATTCAAGAGTATGTATACCAATTCTTGGATATCTATTTAGATTTGATACACCATATGAGTAGCTATTCTTCGTAACATTGTACATTTTACTTACATTATATAAATATTTACCTTTCATTGAAAAAAAACTAACATCATGTGTTCAAAATTCTGCGCAATGCTAGAATCATACCATACCAAAACTCTAACATGTCTGAAGATTTTGAGCCTTGATAAAATTAAAATAAATATGTCTTGTTAATTTTTATAATGGACACTCGCAATAATTTATAACCTATTGCCCTTAAATGTTAATGCTAATAACTTTATAAATGGTAATTTGTGCAAATTTATATTTGGAGGTAATTAAGTCTCTAAACCACCATAGCATAGTACTGAAACTATGTTGTTTCAGTAAAGAATGAGATTGCAGAGTGCAAGATATGAGGTCTTGCAATCTCGCCAGATCTAAGATCTTGCATCTCAGACCGTTTCTTTTAGTTGATCTGAGAGCTGAGGTGCAAGATCTTAACTCTGACAGATGCTCAGCTATGATATCAAAGTAAGGGGCTTCATGTTGGGATCTGATCATTTTTAATTCAGAATCGAGGCAAGCAATGGCCTTTTGATCACCTTTGAAATCTTCTTAAGATTACTCAGTTGTTGGGTGGCTTCAGTTGGTAAATGATCCTTCCATGTTCTTTGATGAATAATGAATTATCAGTTTATGTGTGACTAAAAATGTCTTTAGTTGATATTCAACCATTGGCTTTCACTAGCATGTGGCATGATACTATGATAGTGCATTTGCTGATAACCAAAATTGAGATGGAATCTATATACCCACTGCTTATGCTGGAACTAATACAAATATATTTTTTTTTAATTTGTTTTTTTTTTTCTCAAAGTGATGGCAGAGACGTGATTTTATCTCTTGCATGTTGTATGTCAATACTATTTTTTTTTTCTGGTTGTATGACAATACTTATCAAAATAAGCGTAGGCAATGGTGGCTCGTGGAGACCTTGGTGCTGAACTTCCTATTGAGGATGTTCCCTTATTGCAGGTGAATATTAAGCTGCAAAACATATTTAGTTTTACTTTGGCTGTTTTTTGTATGAGTGATGCTTCTAAAATCTTAATATTTGAATTTAATCAACAAATTTTCTTTTGAAATTATTTTTTTATACTTTTGCTCTTTGCACCACTTGTTTTCTAATGGAAGTAACCATCCTTGGCAATGTAATTGTGAACTCACTTATCAGAAAACACAGATCCCAGATTTTACTGATTTCAACTTGAACATCAAGCTGTTTGATTTTGATGTCATTTCAGAAAGTGATTTGTGGGGCAATTAATTCTTCCTACATCCTAAAGATATGATTCTTATCATGAATTATGAAGAGGGAGATTCCTTTAGTGATGCTGATATGCATTATTTGTGATTTTCATAACTCTGTTTTTTCCCTCCTGATATGATGTTGATGCAATTAAAAAAAATAGAGCCTTCCAAAAATACATCTGTTCAGTAGAATAAATTAGTTCATGATAAATATTTTTTCATATATTTTATTTAATTTTAAAAAATTATTTATACTTTTAGGGAATAATTTTCTTTATTTGAAAATTTCTGTTTGTGATAGCCGGTGGAGGCATATAACTTGTTAGATCATTGGCTGAAACACAAATTTATGCTTTCCCTATATCAAGTCTTGCAAGATCATTAATTAGGGCACATAACTTAGGTCTTATCACATCCAATGCTATCAAAGTCCAACTTTGCGCCTTTGCTTGCTTTCTCAACCTCATCCCATACTTATGTTTTGCTTGACTACATGGTTCTCCCTTATTTACTATTGGAAAGCTGATGACTATTTTAGGTTTCTAATTTTGTAGAAAAAGAAAAATTAGTGGTGGAAATCCTTTGATATAGAGATTCAGTTTAAGAATAAAATATTTAAATTTTATTCTTTTCTATTTTTCTCATTTCCTTACCTAATCAATGTATGTATATATATTTATTATTGTGCATAATGAAAAAGTAAGAGAGAAATTCATTCTACGTTTTTTGTCTGTCATTTTTTTTCTTCTTGTCATTTTTTTGGTTATTTGTGCCTCTGAGATTTTTTTTTTGGTCTTCATTGTCATTTTTTTCTTCTTCTTGTTGTACTGGCCTTCATAGCTGGTATTTTTTTCCATAGTTTGTGATGCCTAAGATTGTAAAAATAAACTACCCTCAATCTAATGGAGCGATAAGAACCCAACTTTCAGCAAGCAAATTGCAGAATATCCACCACTCTTTTAGATTCAATGGTCAAAACTACTTAAAATAGTCTTACCTAGTTCATACCTACCTAAAAGGCAAAGGGAAAGTTCAACATCTTCTCGGCATAGGACCAAAATAGGACGATTTGGATTTTGATGCTTGAGATTTCTCACATTTGCAAAAGATATCTAGGATGCCCTTCACTAAACATACTTGGAGGCCAAAGATGTTGCTCGTGTGTATGGGTTCAAAGTGAAATCGTTGCTATGAAACAAGGCAACAACACAATGATAAAATATGTAGATACGCTGCAAAATCTATGGCAAGAACTCAACTATTATCAGGTTCTTTGAGACGAAGTGTTTCGAGGATGCTGTGATCTTTAAGAAATTTATTGAGAAAGATCAAGTGTATAACTTTTTGGTTCACCTAAATGCATGATAAGGTTGTAATCTAGAATCTTAGGTTATCACCTTGATTCGGGTTGAGAGTCAGAGAAGCATTATGCTAGAACCAATGACAATTAAAGGATTTGACATAGTTGCACAAGAGAACACCAACCTAAATAAAACCTACAAAACACCCCAAAGTAACACTTGAGATAACCTTTAGTGCACCTACTATAAGAAGTCGAGACATACCAAAGATTGTTATTGGAAATTGCATGGAAAACCCCTATTTCGAGTCGAGAATGTGGTCAGCTGGGTGATAAAAAAATTTAGCAAGCTCATTAAGTCTACTCCATAAAAACCATTCCAAAAAACTCGATCCAATAACCTCCTAGGAAACTACTCTTGACTACTTTAATCAGGTAGGCTGAGATTAAGAAGCTTCGAAGTTTATTAAGGTCATTGGAGCAACCTAGTCGCTCTTTTTCATTAGCATTCTCTAAGTGCCTCTATCATTGATGGACTGATATATACAAGATCCTTAGACTATTGACTCAGGAGTCGTAGATCACATGAAATATTCCCCAGTCTATTTTTCTATTCTTCAACATATTCACCTTGTCCTAATAATAGAAAACTTGTTGTTGCTAATGGTTATGTTACTATGGTGGTTGCTATTAATTATATTCAGTTGAGCCGTCTTTGTTAGTAAAAGATATACTTCATATTCCAAAATAGTCCACTAGTCTCTTGTTTATTCACAAACTAACCTATGATGTGAACTATAATGCCTTATTTTATCCATCTCTCCATCTCACTGTGTATTTCACAATCAGATTTCCAGAAGGGGATTAGACTTGCTAAGGAAAAGGGTGCCTTCTACTATCTCAATGCATTAGCCATATATTCAACTACTTTTAAGCATGTTTTCTCAGTCTTCAAATAATGATATAATTTCCTATCAACATTTCTGTCTTGGTCATCCTTTATTTATAATTTGAAGACAATGCTCTCTTTTTTAAGAGTGTTAATTTTGAAGACTTTCATTGTAAGGTATGTGATTTTGCCGAACATAAAAGGGTTTCCTTTTCAATAAGCAATAATAAAAGTTCTATTTGATTCACACTGATGCATGAGGGCTCCTCTAGAATTCTCAATGTTATAGGAGCTTAGTGTTTTATTTCTTTCATTGATGATTGTAGGGACCGATTTGATGTACGCTAGGGGAGGGGGAGTGGGAAAGCGATTCTCGATTTCGTATGTGTTCGTCTACAAAACGTTAATGCGCAGCGGAATATAGAAATAAAATGCACAACAAAAGAAAGACAAATATGCACACAAGAAATACACACGATATAACGTGGTTCGGAACCCTAGTTCCTACTCCACGACTGAGCTCTAGTCGAGCTCTAGTGATGCACACCACCATTAACAAACTTCTCATTCTCGAAAAACACTCTGGAGGTGGAGAAATCTCTTGCAGGATGTTTACAACAATAAACAATAAACTACAACCAAATACAATAAAAAAATACAATAATAAGTAAAGAAAACTTTACAAAGAGAACTTTTGATTGCTTATTTGTTGGTTGCTTTAAATTGCTCTTAAAGGTATGAAATACAATAACACTTCCCCTTCAAAATCACCTCAGAAATCGCTGTGGAAATCCTCCTCCGTGAGCTCCCTTTAAGCTTCCCCACGACTTGGATTTCCGCTTGGCAGTCAACTATCAAAAGGCCCTAGTCGATTGCCTACAGTACCGTTGTCTCACAACGGACTAATCCACGTTGGATTTTGCCCAATGTATACTTGAGCAGTCCACTGCCAAAGCCTCAATCGACTGCCCAGTCGACTACCAGAGCTTCTTTGCTCATGTCTACTACCACCAGTCGACTGTCCATTATTGGCAATCGATTGCCATGGACCAGTCGAGCCTTAATCTTAGTCGACTGCTCCGAGTTGACTAGGCCCCCGAGTGGTGAACATTCGACCAGTCGACTGACCCAAAGTCTCAGTCGACTGGTAAACCTCAAAAGTGAGGTTTAACCCAAGTATGATTCCCTCATACTTGATCGATAACCCTAAGCTTAGACTTAAGCCTTCTAGCCACCTCCATCAGCCTCACGCCCTCAGGGTCGATCCGAGTCCTCCACGACTCCTTCACTCTTCGCGTTAGCCTTCAGGTGCTTCCATCGGCTATGTCATGCTAACCGGGTCTCCTTTGCCAAGAGGTCGCGCCTCCGAGACTTCTCCATTGCCAAGCCTCAATGCTTGGACTTTCACTGCCAAGACTACACACTTGGACTTGCGTGGTCAAGACTACACCATTGGACTTTCCTTTGCCAAATATCTATATTTGGACTTTCATCGTCAAGACTACACATTTGGACTTACGTGACCAAGACTACACCCTTGGACTTTCCATTTGCCAAGTATCTAAACTTGGACTTTCCAATTGCCAAGCATCCATACTTAGACTTTTCCTTGCCAAGACTCCAATCTTGGACTTCCCTTACCAAGTATCCATAATGAGATTTCTCAATTGCTAAGAATTCAATCTTGGACTTCCGAGATTGATTGCTCCAATAATCTTCCCCTTAAACAAACTCCCCCATATGATTTTGGATATCCCAAACATCCACTTGTCATATGGTTAAATCTATATTGTCACACAATGGTCAAACCCATATAGTTAACTGTATTGACAAACATCAAAACACCACTCGAGTCCCACTCGAGTCTGGTCAATCGTGACTTGGCTGATTGAACTAATAATTTCTCCATTTTTGATGTTTGATAATATCTTTAAGTTAAATTGTCCTATAACCCAACTTAACTCTTCTTATGCCAAAGCATAATGAAGGTTTACCTAACTTAAACCCTCACTTCTCTCCCTTTGACATACATCAAAAAGCCTATCAAGGTTTTCAATGTCTTATATACCAATGAGATCATTCATTCTTCTCCTTGGTCCAAAGGATGTCTTCACTCTTCATAGTGATACAACCCTTATCACTAAATGAGAGACAATCCATAATAAAAGTTTACCTAACTCTCACTTCTCCTCCTTTGTAATCAAAATTTATCCATCATATAAAGATGGATGACTTCCCCCTAAAGGCTTACTCTCCCTTGACAATTGCACCAACAATGTCCTTAGAGGGATTCTAAGCCTATAGGAACTCTAAACAAATCGAAATTAAGGGTAAAAGTTCAAACTTGAACTTTAACCTCTCTTAAAATTTGATACTCCACCCTAAATAACTTTTTAAATCATTTTCAATGATTATTTCACCATTTCAATGCTTTCCAAAGCATATCCTAGGGTTATGAGACGTTAGAGTACCTAATGGTGCTGATAACTAGTCAAACAAATCTTGTTCAGTCAATATCAGACACGACAGTCGACTAAACCAAAAATTAGTCGGCTGCACCACCACTAGTCGATTGCCCAAAGCGGCAGTCGACTGGTTTCTACAAATGTAGAAATCAATGTTTCAGAAATGAATTTTAGAAATTCATAAGTAATTATATGTATTTTGAAAAATCTTGAAAATTCATACGTACATTACTTACATGAAATACAATGGGTGAAAAATAGTTTTATAATAAAATACCCATTATTTTAAAGAATTGATACAAAGTTCAAAAGCATTGAAAACTTTCAATGTTTTGTTTAACTTTGTATCAATATGATCAGTGGTGATTGCTATTAAAAGATAGACTTCACCAAGATTTTCTGTGATGATTTTAAAATGTTTTCAAAATCTTATATTGAATCATGGTCTATAGACTTAATGCATATGACTTGTATATTAGCTTTCCTTATGATTCATACTTATGATTGAAAGAGTTAGAGTTCATATAAATGTACTATATAAGCACATGAATTTAACTCATTTCTTAATATCTCACATGTGTCTATGGTGTATCAATACACACACATGCCATCCTTATAGTTGTTGTGAGATATGAATTTTGTTCTTCCCTAAATCTAAGGGTTCATGCATATATCTAGGCATGTCCGATTTGATTACCTTATCTTGGGATTTCAAATCAATGTCATTATCCTTAATTTCAATTTAATTAACCTTAATGCATGAAATATGATCATGGCATAAATGATTTGCATAATTAAAAGCATTTGCTTATGATTCATGATTTCATGGCATGATATAGAATTAACTTAAGTATTAATCATGCCATTTATCAATCTAAAAGCTATCATGACATTTTAAACAATAATATGATCATTATGTCATGATATGACATATGACAAATAAAACATGTCAAGTATATAAAATATAAAAGTATAGAGTACCTAAGTCTTAAACCAAATTGTCATTTTCTAAATTTATACCAATTTTGTCATAATGTCCAATTTTCTTCAAGTGTGCCAAAAATCCAAAATGACACACTATCATTCTAAAACCTAATTGTGCCAATTTGATCAATTTTTTAAGCTTCATTTTTTTATTGGCACATCCTAAAATCTTTTAGGATTAATAATCTTATCTCATTTTCAAGGTGTGATCATCTTGAAAATGCCCTAAAGTATTAACTCTACCATGATTAGGTTAACTACCCATCTATTTAGGGTTGACACACCCTAACCTATCTAACCTTCGTCTTAAGCACTACGAGAGCCTTCTTCTTAACCTTACTTGGACACTTGCTCTTGTAGTGTCCTACTTCCCTACACTCAAAGTATATAATATGTTTTTTAATTTTAATAGATATGCTTGAGTTATCTTCTTGAATGGTAGGAGACCCGTTGGGTTGTTCTTCATCTCTCCCGGATGTAGAGGGTTCCTCCTCCTGCTTCGACATTGAAGGCCTAATCTCTTTCCTCTTAATCCTAGAGATAGAAGCTTCCTCAACCTCTTTTGACTCGGATGTTGAGCACCTCTCAACTTTCGATTCTTCACGCTCTTGAGAGGATAAGCATTCTTCCTCTTTAGACTCCTCTGTTGGAGGATCGGTGGCCGGTTAGAGGGGGTTGAATAGCTTTCGAGTGTACGATGGAAATCGCTTCGCTTCTTAATTGTCTACAAGAGTAATTAGCGCAGCGGAAATGCTAAAACAAAAACAATTAAGACAAAACAAAGTAAGTAAAGAATGCAAACGCTAATGCAATTGTGTAACGTGGTTCACGACCCTTGCTGCTAATCCACGGACGATTCGTATGGCGAATCACTCCCTCAAATCAATCACTAGTCTCTCCTTCAAGGTGGAGGTAAACCTTTCTTACAATCTCTCCCTCTTACGATAAGATTGAAATAAAAGCAAGTAAGAGGAGTAGAAAACATGTTGGGCATTTGAGAGAAGTTTAGAAGTTAAGCATTTTCCTCCCAAGAGCACCCAAGACCTCTTCTTATAGGGAAGAGGTCATTCTTCCCGTTGAACACCTAGTAGTAGACTGATGTAGCCATCACGATCGGCCTGTAGCCGCCGCCGCAACGATTTCATCCACGCTGCATCCACCAACGGCTCCCTACATCACCGATCGATCACGCCCATCAATCGATCGATAGAGCCATCACCGAGCGATCCGTAAATAATGACTTTCAAACCTTTGTGTCCGCGACCACCTTGATCAATGATCGCCACCTCGCTGGATCACGGTGCAACAATGATCATTACCCTAGCGATCACCGGGCCGTAAAGCCATCACCGAACATCGGTCGAGCACCACGAGTCTATCGACCCGAGCGATCGATATCTATATCACCGATCGGGTGTCGGGTAAAACCTCAAACAAACCATTTGTTTGAGCATCCGACGGTCGGGTAAATCTCAAACTACTTATTTGAGCATCCGACACTTCCATTCGTCGGGTAGAAACCTCAAACTCATGTTTGAGCGTCCGACTTAACCATACGTCGGGTAAAACCTCAAACCCTAGTTTGAGCATCCGACTTGTTGGGTAAAACCTCAAACCTAAGTTTGAGCGTCCAACACTTGACTTATCCATTCGGCTAAGTTCACCTATGAGCTACCCGTCCCGGGTTACAATCGCTCACTCTCATCTCCCATGAAGTCCATCGCCTCGAAGCTCTCTTCGTCCGACCACGTCCCTCGGATGCACCAAGCGCACGACTTCGCAATGTCATCATTCGCGTCTTGCCCTAAAGTCTGCTTCCTTTGGCTTCACTCCAATGCTCCTCGTCCGGCGGTCTCTCGGATGCACCAAGCTCACGTCTTCCGCAATGTCATCCTTCACCGACTCAAGGACCCGAGCCATGAGATGGTGAACTCACCAATGCTTTCGTCAAGCCAATCCATGTGTGAATTACTAAGTCCTGCACGACTTCAACACATATCAAATCACATAGCAACCTAACTTAAATCCTTTGCCACACACATCAAAACCTCATCATACATGGGTTGATTGCCCTAACAATTTTCTCCTTTTTGATGTGTGACAATCTGTTTAAGTTAGGTAAAACATTAATAAAAAACATAAGGCAAGAAAACATGTAAAATAACATGAGTATCAAACACTCTCCCTAAATACATGCATTCCCCCTTAACACATGCTAATTCTCTCCCCCTAGCATGATTAACTTAAACCCAACATTTTTCCCCCTTGACACCATCAAAAATATTAAACATATGTTATATAAGCATGGCGTGAGTCGAAGGAAGAAAAAAAATAGCAATCGGACTTAAAACTGATAAAGCGAGTTCTTTGTTCTCGTCTGTGATCGTCGATCATTGCGTTAGAGCGCGATCATTGTAGCACGTAATAAAACTAGTTTTCTGATTTTTGGATTAAAATTCAGAAATGCATTAAAAATTCTAAAAAATTTTAAAAATCATGAAATTTAGGGAACACATTTCTCATAAATCCCTTTATCAATGAAAAATGATTTTTCATGAAAATTCAATCAATTTTCGAAAGTTTGGCAAAAATTCAAAGATGTTAAAAATCACTAAAGTTTTTATCAATTTGAAAGCCTAATTTTGCCTTGAAATGACTTAAAACATCAATTCACAGTTTGAAAAACATAAAATGGTTTTAAATCATTTAAAATATCCAACCATGATCTTTGGGCAAAATATCTATGAATTAAATATAAGCTTTCCCCATGATTGGTCTATGATTGCTATGTCATGATACACCTAATGACCCATCAAAATGTCACAAGCATAAGTGAGTCATTTATATCATCCTAACATCTCACCCATGCTATGTTTTCAATCAAGTTAGCCTTATGGTGAATGTGAGATGTGCCTAGAGGTATTTATACTTAACCATAAATTTCATGCAATTCTATCGAGGTTAAGTATAATTTTAAAAATCCATCATGATCATAAAACAAGTATTATCCATGAGTCACACATTATGATCATAATACAAGTCTAACAATCAAATCATAAATCATGATCATACATCAAGTATAATATCAAGTACAAATCATGATTTAAACATTGTAACCCAAATCATCTGCCATGCTCATAAATCAAATATCTACCACCCACATCATCCTAAGTCAATCATCTATCATGATGTAAATTAAGTCCAATTATGGTTGACTATCCTAGGTTTTTCTAACCCTTAAGGATGGACTTGGGAACCCAATACAAATTCTTTCCAATAGGGTTCACCAAGTATTCCTTTGGTGGGATCGTTTCTTATTCTTATTGTAGTTTAGCTTGACCCCTCCTACTGTGATTAGGCCGGATGATAGGCCTACTTTTAGATTCTTGGTTCCCTTATAACCTAAGCCTTTCTTGTTAAAGCTTGCCCTTTGGCTCCCAATAATCATGTTTAGGGTATTTGAGCCAATTGTAAATTTTTCTAGGGCCTTAGTGAGGAATTCTACCTTTTCCCTTAAGGTTCTATTTTCTTCTACTAAGCATGCATCATTAACACTAGAAGAAATATCATTAACATGTGAACATACATTTTTCAATTTTTCTTCAAGTTTTTGAATTTGATCAAGCATGCATTTGTTTTTCTTTTTAGCCCTAAACAAGTCCTTAGTAAAGCTAGTTATCATTGAAATAACATCTTGGGAGGGTAGTTTATTTACCTTAATTACCCAATCCCCTTCTGATGATGATGATGATGATGATGAGGCTCCCCCTTCACTTGTGCTCTCCTCACTTGAGCTTGTTTCTTCTTTTTTCGAGGAGGTGGAGTCCAAGTCATTTATTGCCATTAGTGCAAGGCTTGTGAAGGTTTCTTCTTCTTCCGATGATGATGATGGA
The DNA here is from genome assembly GCA_025175895.1 of Wurfbainia villosa. NCBI lineage: Eukaryota > Viridiplantae > Streptophyta > Magnoliopsida > Zingiberales > Zingiberaceae > Wurfbainia > Wurfbainia villosa. The sequence goes on from CM045996.1 coordinate 48,424,454, forward strand.
TCATCTCACGTCACTGCTTTAAGGTTGTGGACTTTTGTCTTCCCTTTTTCTTTGGATTTCTTTTCTTCTTTCCTTTCTTCTTGTCTTTCTTCTTGTCTTCCTTGCTTTTGTTCAATAAGGGACACTCATCCCTCATATGTCCCTCTTCTTGGCAATTATAGCAAATGACCTTTCTCCTTGGCCTTCTTCTATCATGAGTCTTGTTAAATTTAAAATTTTTCAATGCACGTCTCACCTTCCTTACCATTTAGACTTCCTCATTGCTATTCATTGATGAGGAGGATTCTTCATCCGATGAGGAAAGTGGAGTCGCCTTCTTCTTTCCTTTCTCGGCCATTAATGCTACTCCCCTTGGCTTTATGCTTGGTTCTTCAATTATGCCTTCAAGTCTAGTTTCGTGAAGCTCCATAGTAGGAAAAAATTCTTCTAGAGTACTTACCTCTAGATTCTTTGATAGGAGTCCACCATTGAGCTCCACTTTGATGACCGGGGAAAGACATCTATGACTTTCATAATCATGTCCCGGTTGGAGAGTTTTTCACCTACACTTGACAATCCATTAATTATTTCTTTAAATCTAGAGTGTAGTGATAATACCTTCTCCTCTTTATCTAATTTGATGTTATTTAGTTGAGAGCGGAGGAGATCCCTTCTAGCTAGCTTGACTTCGGATGTGCCTTTATGAAGCTCCACTAGCTTCTCCCACATCTCCTTAGCACTAGCACACTCTCCAATTCGGTTGATTTCTTGTTGAGGGAGTACGTTGTATAGATGATGCTTGACCTTTGAGTTCGCAAGGTGCTCCTCTCGTTGCTTTTTTGTCCATCTTGACTTTTCAATTGGTTCACCCTCTTCGTCCCTAGGTACATCGAAATTGGATTCCATAATAACCATTATATCAAAGTCCGTTTCGAAAAATACCTCCATTCTCTTCTTCCACCAAGAGAAATCGCCTTCAGACTTGGGTGGATGAATGTTGGAGCCGGCTATCTTGTCGTGCTTGTGTTGGCGATGAGTCCGCGACAAGCTCCTCGCTCTGATACCACTTGTTGGAGGATCAGTGGCCGGCTAGAGGGTGTGAATAGCCTTCGAGTGTACGATGGAAATCGCTTCGCTTCTTAATTGTCTACAAGAGTAATTAGCGCAGCGGAAATGCCAAAACAAAAACAATTAAGATAAAACAAAGTAAGTAAAGAATACAAACGCTAACGCAATTGTGTAACGTGGTTCACGACCCTTGTCGCTAATCCACGGATGATTCGTATGATGAATCACTCCCTCAAATCAATCACTAGTCTCTCCGTCAAGGTGGAGGTAAACCTTTCTTATAATCTCTCCCTCTTACAATAAGATTGAAATAAAAGCAAGTAAGAGGAGTAGAAAACGTATTAGGCACTTGGGAGAAGTTTAGGAGTTAAGCATTTTCCTCCCAAGAGCACCCAAGGCCTCTTCTTATAGGGAAGAGGTCATTCTTCCCGTTGGGCACCTAGCAATGACCGATCATGCATCACGATCACATCAGAGCCACCGTCAGAACGGCTTTATCCACATCAAGGCCCAACCAACGACTCACGCCAGGGCCGACCGATCATGCCATCACGATCGATAGAGCTATCACGCGCTGATCCAGCGATCACGACTTTAAACCTTCGCTCGCGGCCATCTTGATCAATCGGCCGCCCTCGCAATGATCGATGGTGCAAAGAATCGATTGTTAAACCCTAGCAATGATCACGGGCGTAAAGCCATTAGTCGAACACTGGTCGAGCACCATCGACCTAGAGTAGTCGACTGATATCTATATCAGTCGACTGGTGTCGGGTAAAACCTCAAACAAACCATTTGTTTGAGCATCCGACGGTCGGATAAACCTCAAACTATTTGTTTAAGCATCCGACACTTCCATTCGTCGGGTAGAAACCTTAAACTTATGTTTGAGCATCCGACTTAACCATATGTCGGGTAAAACCTCAAACCCTAGTTTGAGCATCCGACTTGTCGGGTAAAACCTCAAACTTAAGTTTGAGCGTCTGACACTTGACTTAGCCATTCGGCTAAGTTCACCTATGAGCTACCCGTCTCGGGTTACAATCGCTCACTCTTATCTCCCATGAAGTCCCTCGCCTCGAAGGTCTCTTCGTTCGGCCACGTCCCTCGGATGCACCAAGCGCACGACTTCGCAATATCATCCTTCGCGTCTTGCTCTAAAGTCTGCTTCCTTTGACTTCACTCCAATGTTCCTCGTCCGATGGTCCCTCGGATGCACAAAGCGCACGGCTTCCGCAATGACATCCTTCACCGACTCAAGGACCCGAGCCATGAGATGGTGAACTCACCAATGCTTTCGTCAAGCCAATCCATGTGTGAATTACTAAGTCCTGCACGACTTCGACACACATATCAAATCACATAGCAACCTAACTTAAATCCTTTGCCACACACATCAAAACCTTATCATACATGAGTTGATTGCCCTAACATCCTCCTCTTCTTCTTGGACCGGTGAGGGTTGTTCATGGAATTTTGCTAATTTGCTCTATAGCTCCTTGGCATCCTTATATTCTCCTAACTTGCACAAAAGATCATTAGGAATTAAATTAATTAGGATTTTTGTTACCCTTTCATTTATCTTGAATGCTTGAATTTGCCCTTCGATCAATCTCTTCATCTTGAGGATTCCTCCCTTCTTGCCACTTGGATTTTCGAACCTGTCCATTAGGATGAATCATTGCTCGATGTCCATCATCAAGAATGTCTCCATCTTTGCGCTCCACACCGAAAAATCTTCTCGGCTGAATGGTGGAGGAATTCGGGTGTCATAATCGAATCTGTCGGTTGGCTTCATTTTTCTTCTCCTCTAGCTATTGTTCTTGCGGCAATGAGTCCAATGAAGAGCGACCCCGCTTTGATACCACTTGTTGGGATCGATTTGACGTGCGCTAGAGGGGGTGAATAGCGATTTTTGATATCTTCGTTTGATCGTGCTTGTCTACAATTCGTTAGCGTAGCGAAATATACAAAATAGAATAAACGAAAACAACACAAGCACTACACTATTTTATGTGGTTTGGAACCCTAGTTCCTACTCCATGGCCGAGCTCTAGTGTCCACACCACTAAAACTTGTCTCCTTCTCAGAATACAATCCAGAGGTGGAGAAACCTTGTACAATATGAATGTTTACAACAATAAACAAAGAAACAATTAAATACAAGCAAATGCATGGACTAATTGAAAACACTTTACAAATGAGAGCTTTACAACTGACTATAATGACTATGGAAATCCTCCTTCGTGAGCTCCCTTTAAGCCTTCGCATAACTTGGATTTCCGCCTGACAATCGACTGCTAAAATGCCCCAGTCGACTGTCCACAGTACCGTTGTCTTACAACGGATTTATCCACGTTGGATTACGCGAACGGATACCGAGCGATGCGCTTACCGTGATCGTTGCCGAGTCGATCGTCTATCGACTACCAGAGCTTCGTGCTCGACCACTTAGATCGGTCGACTATCCATCAACGACAACCAATCTTCAAGGCTACCGATCCGCTTACGCATGCCAATGACCGCAATAATAACCACAAAGAAGAGTCGAGCCATATGACTACTTACCAGTCGACTGGGTCATGCTCGAGTCAAACTAGGCCCTCAAATGTCGTGTCGATTGGTAAACCTCAAATATGAGGTTTAACCTAAGTATGATCCCCTCGTACTCGATCAACCACCCTTGACTTAGACCTAAGCCTTCTAGCCACCTTCATTAGCCTTATGCCCTCAGGGTCTATTCGAGTCCTCCACGACTCGTTCACTCTTCACGTTAGCCTTTTGGTGTTTCTGTCGGCTATGTCATGCCTTCGGGTCTTACGCCGCCAAGACTACACACTTGGATTTACATGTTCAAGACTTCACCCTTGGTCTTTTCCTTTGCCAAATATCCATATTTGGACTTTCATTGTCAAGACTACACCCTTGGACTTTCCATTTGTTAAGTGTCCAAACTTGGACTTCTCCATGCCAAGACCATTCTTGGACTTTTCCTTGCCAAGTCTCCAAAGTTGGACTTCTCCATTGTCAAGTATCGATACGTAGACTTTCCATGCCAAGTATTCAAACTTGGAATTTCCATACCAAGACCATTCTTTGACTTTCCATGCTAAGTATTCAAACTTGAACATTCCATGCCAAGATTATTCTTGAACTTTCCCTTGTCAAGTCTCCAAACTTGGACTTTCCATGGCAAGTATCCAAACTTGGACTTTTCATGCCAAGTATCCAAACTTTGACTTTTCTTCGAGTCTCACTTGAGTCTGGTCAACCTTGACCCGAGGTTGATTACTCCAACAATCTCCCTCTTAAAACAAACTCCCCTAGATGACCTTGGATTTCCCAAATATCCATTTGCCATATGGTCAAACCCATATAGTCAACCGTATTGGTAAACATCAAAACACTACTCGAGTCCCACTCGAGTCTGGTTAATTATGGCCTGGGTCATTGCACCAACAAAGAGTTCTCGAGGCGGAGGGTCTTTTAGTGAATTGCCCATTGAGACGACTCTCGGAGAGTCGTGGGTCTTGAAGTAGCAACCCAGCAAGGGTTGTAAACCAAGTAAAAAGAACTTGTGCACTTTACTTTATTTACATTTCCATTGCATAGCTCTTGGTTTTAATTAAAAAGAAAAAAAAATTTAAATAAAAGAAAATTATTGTGAACACCGAGATTCACCCTCCCCTCTCTCTCGGTAGTAAACAATCCTACAGTTGTCGCGGCCCCCGCAGAGGTGCCCCCCCCTTCTCGAAGGTTGCGCGATGCTGTCACGACTCCTGCAGAGGCCTTGCGATGTCGCCATGGCCGACGCAGAGACCACGTGATGCCAATGCAGAGACCATGCGACGCCCACGCCAATGTAATGGCATGCAACGCCGCGCCCCCGCAAAGGTCATTATAACCCCACGCAAGCCCCACAGTGTCGATAAATTCCACTAGATTTTAATCCTTAATATGAGCTAACACAAATATCTTAGGTTCTTGATGCATATATGCCATAAACACCTCTGGTAACCCACAGTTGACTCCATAACTACTGAAAATTAGCAACCATGTCTGCGATGAGTTCTCTAGCTTTAAGTCCTGGTTACACACTAAAAACTCAAAGAAAAAGATCAAAGGATACAGGAAAAATAGAAGACAAAACACACATGAGAGTTAAGTCACCCTATAATTTTAGAAATTTTGAGACCTCCGTGGGGTGAAAAGTAGGTACAAATGCAACTGAAAAATGAAATGAAAAATTTAAAAAAATTAGAAAAGTGGTCTAAACGATGGAATTCACAGTAAAACAATGAGTATTGATCTCCACACCCAATTCCTTTAACCTACTAAGTTACAGGGCAAACGGAGATATCGAGAATTTCGCCAACAAAAAAACAAAATAGAAAAATAGAATGCAAAGAACAATCCTAAAATTATCAAACACTCTTGTAGAAGAGAAAGAGATGAAATAATTTTTCTATCTTTATTTGCTTATGGTTGTAGGTATTTATATACATCACCTTATAATTATGCCTTTCAATTACAATCCCTACTATCAAGCTAATTACATGGTCAAAGATAAGATGTTGTAATCAATCCCTATAATTAAGCTGGTCAAAGATAAGATGCGATAAGCAATCCCTATAATTAAGCTAATTACATGGTCAAAGATAAGATGCTATAATCATTCAACACTCCCCCTCAAGCTAGAGTATATATGTCAAGCATATCTAGCTTGTCATAAAGTTCTGAGAATCGTTTTTCTCCTAATGCTTTAGTGAAGACATTAGCAACTTGATTGGATGATGATGTGAATGGAGTGATAATTTTCTGGCTCATTATGCACTCACGAATAAAGTGACAACCAACCTCAATATGCTTAGTCCTTTCATGAAAAATCGGGTTACTTGCAATATGAATAGCTGCTTGGTTATCACAGTACATAAGCAGTGGTTCATTGTAGGTGAATCCTAATTCTTCAAGTAAATTCTTTAGCCATAACATCTCAGTCACAGTATGAGCCATGGCTCTGTATTCAGCTTCGGCAGTTGACCTAGCAACAACAGTTTGTTTCTTACTTTGCCATATTACTAGATTTCCCCCTACATAAGTGCATTACCATCTCAGTCACAGTATGAGCCATGGCTCTGTACTTAACTTTGGCAGTTGACCTAGCAACGACAATTTATTTCTTACTTCGCCATGCTACTAGATTTCCCCCTACATAAGTGCAATACCGAGAAGTGGACCATTTGTTGATTTTTGATCCAGCATAGTCGGTATCAGAATAGGCTTCGATCTTGAGGTGTGCCCATTTCTCTTAAAAGACAACCCTTTCCCTAGAAATTTCTTGATGTACCTAAGAATCCTGATCGTAGCATCCTAGTGAACTTGCCTCGACTTATCCATAAAACGATTGACCATTCCAATTGCAAAGGAGATGTCAGGTCTTGTTATTGTTAAGTAGATGAATTTCCCAACAAGTCATCTATATTTTGCCTTATCCTTAAAGAATTATCCAATCTCATCCCAAACACTTGGATTGATGTCCATAGGAGTATCAACTGGTTTCGTTCCAAACAATCTAGTTTCTTTGAGTAAATCGGTAGCATACTTCCATTGGCATAATGAAACTTCAGATTTGTTGTGAGCAATTTCAATTCTATATCCTTAATAACAAAGTGTTGTTGTAAATACTTTTTAGTTTCGTTAATCCCACTTATATCACTGTTGAATATTATAAACAATAAAAATGATAATCCCACTCATACTATTGTTAAGGACCGATATGTCCGCTAAAGGAGAGTGGGGGGGGGGGGAGTGAATAGCGATTCTTGGATTTCGTCATTCGTTTGCATGCTCGTCTATAATGATGTTAGTGCGCAGTGGAATACAAATAGAAATGCATAACATATGCAAAAATCACACGCAGACACAACGATATAATATGGTTCGGGACCTAGAGTTTCTACTTTACGGGTTGAGCTCAAGTGAGCTTTAGTGATGCACACCATCACTATCAAACTTCTCCTTCTCGGTGACACACCGGAGGTGGAGAAACCTCTTACAAGTCTCTTACAATAATAAAAATAAAATACAACAATTACAAAAGCAAATGAAAAACAAGTGAACACACTTTACAAGTTAGGGCTTTTGAATGCTTGCTTATTGGTTGCTTTGGGAGAGCTTGAAGGACCCTGAAATGCATCACCACTTCGCCTCAAATCGCCTCTAGAACCACTGCTGAAATCCTCCTCGTCAAGCTCCTTTTATGCCTCCGCGCGACCTGGATTTTCGCCTAGCAATTGACTGCCAAAAGGCAATAGTCGACTGCTTACAGTGTCATTGTCTCACAACAGACTTAATCCATGTTGGCATTTCAGCCAACAGATACTCAGAATCACGCTTTTACTTACATCGCCGAGTAATCGATTAGCTACTACCGTGAGCTTCGCGTCATGTCGCGAATACCAATCGACCGCCATTCATGGCGGTCTATAGTCGGGCCGAGGTCTTTGGTCGAGTGCATAAGGCCAGTTGAGGCGCCATCTCGACTAGATTCTAGTCGAAGTGTTGGTCGAGTGCTTCCAGAGCACTATGCACTCGAGCTCTGCTCGTCCACCCACTTCCAGTCGAGGTGTCGCCTCGACTACTCTCTCAGTCGAGGCGCTGATCGAGATCACCTTGTTTCTGTTTGCCTACAAACGAAGTCCAGTCGACTGGAACGAACTGGCAGGCAACTATTATACCTCAACACTGAGATTTAACACCCCAAGTATGATCCCTTCATACTTAATAAACACCTTAGCCTAAACCTAAGCCTTTAGCCTGTTGATGCAATCGACCCAGGTCACGATTGACCAAACTCGAGTTTGACTCGAGTAGTATTTTGATGTTAGACAAAACGATTGACAATGTGATTGTCATGGGAAGTCCAAGAATGTTCTTGGCATTTGAGAAGTCGAAGTCATGTGTACTTGGTAAAGGAAAAGTCTAAGCATGGGCCTTGACAATGGTAAAGTCCAAGTCTTGGGTATTTGGCATAGAAAGTCCAAGCATGGGTCTTGGCAAAGGAAAAGTCCAAGTCATGGGTATTTGGCAAGGAAAGTTCAAAGGTATAGTCTTGGTGGCATAAAGTTCAAGTGAACTTTAGTGGTGAAAGTCCAAGTATGGAGACTTGGTAATTGGGAAGTCCAAGGGTGTAATATTGATAGCATAAAGTCTAAGTTGTAGTCTTGGCAGCATAAGTCCAATGTTTGACAGTGTAAAGTCTAAGCATTTGTCTTGGCAGCGTAAGTCCAAATGTATTTTGGCCAAGTATACTTGGTTAGCATGATAATAGTCGATGGAAGCAGCTGAAGGCTAACGTATGGATGAACAAGTCATGGATGACTTGGAGAGATCAGATAGGCATGAGGCTGATGGAGGTGGCTAGAAGGCTTAGGTCTAGGCTAAGGGTGGTCTATCAAGTATGAGGGGATCATACTTGAGTTAAACCTCATGTTTGAGGTTTATCAGTCGACTGACCGAGTGTTTGACACTTGGCAGCCTAGTTAACCTGAATCAGTCGACTGGGATTATAACCAGTTGACTAGTAAGGTAGTCGACTAAGCTTCAACTGTTTGGGTGAAGCTCTGGTAGTCAAGTAACAGCTTTGGGCAGTCGTCTGGCCTTGGGCAATCCATTTGACTATTAGGGTTTGACAGTCGACTGATTTAAGCAGACACGAGCACAGAAGCTTTGGTAGTTGATTGTTGTAGTATCAGTTGGAATTTTTCTAGCGTGGATTAATTTGTTGTGAGACAACGACACTATGGTCAGTCGGCTGCGACCTTTTGGCAGTCGACTGCTAGGTGCGAAATCAGCCATCTGCAGGTTATAAAAGGAGCAACTAATGGAAGATTTTGGCCATGGTTCTATAGCGATTTTTGGGGAGATTTTAAAGGGGAATTGCTGTTGTATTCCAGACCTTTAAGAGCAATCCAAAGCAAGCAACAAGCAAGCAATCAAAAGCACTCTTGTAAAGTTTTCTTTGCATTTCATTTTGTATACTTGTATTTGCTTGGTGTATTACCTTTGTAATCTTGTTGTAAGAAGTTTCTCCACCTCCCGAGTGTTTTTCGAGAAGGAGAGGTTTATTAGTGGTGGTGTGCATCACTTGAGCTCGACCCGTGGAGTAGGAACCATAGGTTCCGAACCACGTTATATCGTCGTGTATTGCATGTGTTGTATTTATTTCTATTTGTATTCCGTTGTGCACACTAACATTTTGTAGACGAACGCGAACGAATTCTAAGCGACGAAGCAAAATTGCTATTCACCCCCCCCAAGCGACGTCATCATTCCTAACAAGTGGTATCAGAGCCTGTGGCTCTCAGAAGAACAAATCGCTCCGATACCTAACAAGTGGTATCAAAGCGAGGACGCTCTTCAATGCTTAACAACCAAGGGAGCACGCTAGAGGCAAGATGGAAGTGTCAAATGATACATTGGGGGATGACACCACAGTTCCATTTTTCTTCGACGGTGAAGATTTCGTGATTTGGAAAGGTAAAATGGAACGTTTCTTAAATAAAGATATCGATTATTGGTGTAGTATTGTAGATGGTTTTGATCCTCCCAAGGACAAGAAAGGAAGAGTCCTCAAGAAGAAGAAGTGGACCGAGGTGCAAAACAAGAAATACAAAATTAATAAAAAGGTAATGTTAATTTTGACTAACTTTTTGCCTAGTAACATTTTGCATAAGGTAGGTGAGTTTAAGGATGTTAATGAACTATGGAACAAGTTAGTTAAGCTTCATGAAAATCCTTTACCGACCCAAGAAGTAGAGGAGAAAGTTGAAGAAGAACCAAGTTGTTTATCCTCTCAAGCTCAAGAAGAAAACACATCATCATCATCACAAGAGCTTGAGGAATCGGAGATTGAAAGACCATCAACATCCGAGGAAGAGGAAGTTGAAGAACCCTCCACTTCAAGGAATGAGGGGGAGGATAGAGCTTCAACACTGGAACAAGAATTGGAGGAGAGACCTTTCACTCCGGAGGAAGAGCAAGAAGAAGCTTCAACATCCGGGAGAGATGAAGAACAAAGTCAAAATTCCGGCCTAGGTAACTCAAGCATAATAAATAAAGATAAAAATCATATTATGTATTTTGAGTGTAAGGAATATGGACATTACAAGAATAAGTGTCCGAAATGGGTAAAGAAGACGGCACAAGTAGTGCTAAAGACCAAGGAGATCGGAGCCTCAACAATTAAGAGCTAAGAGCACATTGTGTGCTTCAAGTGCAATCAAAGGAGCCACTATAGGACTCAATGCCCTAGGGGGAGGAAGCAAACTAAGGAAAAAGGAGGAGCATCATGTAGGGGTGTCTGTGCATCGGCTGACTCGAGCTCGACTAATCAGATTTTGATGTTAGACAAAACGCAGTGTGGATTTATGGGAAGTCCAACATGGGTTGGCCACGTAAATCCAAGTGTGTAGTCTTGGTGGTGAAAAGTTAAAGCATAAGCCTTGGTGTTGGGAAAATCCAAGCATAGGGCTTAGTGTTGGGAAAATCCAAGCATAGAGCTTGGTGTCGGAAAGTCCAACATGGGTTGGCCACGTAAGTCCAAGTGTGTAGCCTTGGCGGTGAAAGTCCAAGTATGGGGCTTGGCATGGAAAATCCAAGCATGAGGCTTAGTGTGGGAAGTCTTGAGGACTTGGCAAGTTCACTAGGCTTGGGGTCCTTGAGTCGGTGAAGGATGACATATCATGTCTGCTGTGTATCGTAGGGACCGCTTGGACGGAGCGAATGGATGAGGCCCAAGGGAAGCAGATTTTTAGTGGAAAGAGACGCGAAGGACGACATCGCGGTTGTACGCCAGTGCATCCGAGGACGTAAGCCGAGGGAAGAGAGCTTCGGGAAACTACGAGAGGATGAGGTGGACTTGGCCAGTGGCTAAGATCGAGTGTCGGAGGCTCAAACACGGTGTTCGAGGCTTTACCCGACGGTCGATGCTCAAACAACTGGTATTCGAGGTTTTACCCGACATCACCGATCCGATATAAGTACCGATCCGCTTCAGTCGATCGGACTCGATCGGTGTTCGACCGACTAGGTTCTCGATCGATCAATGATCGCCGACACTATCTGGCCGATCACGAGGGATATCGACCGATCGGGTGTTTTCGGCCACGAAGGTCTTCCAATGAGTGATCGCGCGACCACTGATCGATACGATCACCGATCACGATGGATGATCCGTTGAACTCGCTGCCGCGTGGATCGAGTCATGCGAGACAACGGCTATAGGACTACCGATCACGGTCACGATCACTGATCACGATGAGCACGGAATCAGCTCGATGCAGGTTATAAATGGAGCTCGAGATGGAGAATTTCGCCAAGGATTTTGGAGAGATTTTAGAGGGTAATTACTGCTGCATTCCATTCCTTCAAAAGCAAACCAAAGCAAGTAACAAGCAAGTGATCAAAGCAATTGTGTAAAAGTTCTCTTTTGTATTTTCTTTGTATTTGCTTATATTAATTTTGTGTATTTGCTTGTACGAGGTTTCTCCACCTTCGACATATTGTCGAGAAGGAGTTATTGTTAGTGTCGTGCGCATAACACGAGCTCGTTGAGCTCACCTCGTGGAGTAGGAACCCTAAGGTTCCGAACCACGTATATCGTGTGTTGTATTTGTGCTTGTGTCTTTTGTATTCGTATTGCTATTATTTCCGCTGCGCATTAACGAGTATTGTAGACGAGCACGCGACGAACGGACGATTTCCACCGTACACGCGATCCATTCACCCCCCTCTAGCCGACCACCGACGATCCAACAAGTGGTATCAAAGCGAGGAGCTTGTCGAGGACTAACTGCGAACACAAGCATGACAAGATGGCCGACTACAACATCCTGTTGGGTTTCCGGCACCGCGGCGTGTGTGTGTTCGATCATGTTTCGTAAACATGAGCACGGCGGAAGCAATAAAATTAATAAATCTATATTTATTACAACACACACATCACACGCATGCATATTACAATAAGTGTAGACATAACCGTAAATTTAAATTTGCAATAAAAGGAAATTTAACTACGTTATACCTTTCGTATTACGTGTAGCGGGAACGGCATCAACCGGAACGATCCTCGCTAGAATCGTCTCTATCCGTATCCACGCCGAGTATCCTTAGGATGACTTCGCTAAGCCACGAGCTTCGTCTTCGTACGGGTTACTAGCCTCGTGTTGAAGACGACGTGATCGAGAGATGATCACGATCCGAATCCAAATTCGGATGCAAAGACGAGTCCTCAAAACTCGCTTCTCCGGAGAGGTATTCGTCAACCGTTTGACGAATCCTTCGTCCTCCACCTCAGAGGATTACCGGAGATCGAATCCCCGTGTTAGCCGTCGAGCTCTAACCGTTGTCCAAACGACGCCCGACGAGAGGAGAACAAGCTGTCCAGAAAAATTGGACAGCTTTGGTGGAGGAGATAGCGCCGCCAACCAAGGGAAGATAAAGCTCACTCGCCAAACCTAAAGGAGATCACGAGGGTCGCCGAGGATCACGGCCGAAGCTCGACGCCGCAAGGAGCCGGACGGCGCACAAGGGGGAAGCAAGAACGGAGTCGCGCCAATTCTCCAAGGAGAGGAGGTGGGCGCAACTAGGTTTAGGGCTTTTGGATTAGGCTTAATTATCCCTTAAGCCCTCTTTATGAGAACTAATTCTCTTAATGGTTATCGATCATAACCATTAGGCCCGTTAACCCGCTCCATTAAGATAAGTTAAAATAAACCAAACCACGATGGTTTATTTTAAGTTAAAACGAACCGAACCAACTTTTGGTTCATTCGTTTAAAATAAACCAAACCCTTCGTTTATTCTCCTCCATCGATTGTAACCAAACCATTTCGTTCATCCATTATGTCTTCATAAGACACGGCCATCCACGCCTATCATCGATCAAACGATTTCATGCTCTCTTCATGTTCGTCCAACTAAACCTTGTTTCTCCTCCGAGAATCCCATTCTCCTCGCTTTAAATCCTTTGATTACGTGTGACAGAATAGGTTCTCGGTTACGGCCGCCTATAATTAACCATTAATTATGTAACGATCACGAGTGACACCTAAGTAGTATATCATGATCCCCAATTAACCTAAAAGATCAACGGCCGATCCAACTATTTCTCAAACCCTTCAAGAATTTGAATGAATCGTGCCCCATTCCCTTCACTCATCTTATACCCACTGTTCGTGATACGGTCTATAGTGTCATCCCCACTAGTCGACTACGCCACACCTAGCCCAAGTATCATTTCCTCGTCCTACGGATTCTAGTTACTCCACATGTATCGAAGAGTACCTTACTCTAAACATGTAATGCTTTGGCCAAAGACTTTAGTAACAATCCGACGAGAGGCCACGGGTATACATCTCCTCGCAAGGAGTGGTGAATCCTTTATAGGCTATTCAAACACCTTCGATCACTTCGACTTATACCCAATCATCCCGGGTCCACATCTCCTTAGAGATGTTTGCTTAAGATGTCAAAGCATAAGTCTCCATGATCAAGATGACTAATACCGCAAGTCTATGGAACATCGACTTAAGCCACAAGAAGAACTTCATCGACATATCTATATACGCAGAGAACTATACGTAAGTCTTACTACCGGTCACTCCAACGAACTAGTTACCATAACTAAGATCCACGATTAACTCCGACATCACTACGCCTCCACCAAGGAGAATCACCGCTGATACACCAAGGAGTATACCTCGTGCTAGTCTCGACAGAATTGATGGTGTCCAAATCCATCAATTCATCGACTAGGGATAATTCCGATACATCACAATTACACATGTAGAGATACTCACTAGTTGTGATTCAATCACAAATTCTCTCATGCTGTGAATCGTATCGTGGACATTCAGTAAATGAGTTTAAGATCCAATCAAATACATAAAACATGTATACTCAAATAGTAAATCTTTATTTATCATATAAATGGTTCATACATAAGGCGATTGCCTTAGGACATCTCTCATATATTACTAACACATCCATCCACCGAAATTCGATGGAAACTTTTCTTGGTGGAAGAAAAGGATGGAGGTATACTTCGAAACCGATTTCGATTTCATGTTAATTATTGAAAATGGTTTTGAAGTGCCTAGGGGTAAAGACAACATGCCAATTGAAAAATCAAGATGGAACAAGGACCAAATCAAAGGCTTCAAGACAAATCTCAAGGTAATCAAATTGTTTAGTGATTTGCTTCCTAACAACATTTGGTCTAGGCTAGGTGAATATAGGGATGCAAAGGACCTATGACATAAGGTGATTAAATTCAATGAACATCCCGAACCAGCACAAGTAGAGGAGGAAGTCGAGGAAGAATGTCCATCAACATCCGGATCCGAGGATGTTGTAGAATTGCCATCCACATTCGAAGATGTGGATGACTTGGTGGAAACCTCCACCTCTAGCATTGAGAGGGAGGAGAGGGTTTTTATTCCGGAGCAAGATCAAGAAGAAGCATCCACCTCCGGGAGAAGTCATGAACTAGCTCAAGAGACTTCCACTACTTCCCTAGGTAACTCATGCATTATAATTAAGGATAAAAATCATATAATATGCTTTAAGTGTAGGGAGAAAGGGCATTACAAGAGTAAATGCCCAAAATTGGCTAAAGAAAAGGCACCAGCACCAAAAGTCAAAGGATGCCGGAGTCCTCGCTAGAAAGAGCAAAGAGCACATTGTGTGCTTTAAATGCAACCAAAGAGGACACTACCGAAGCCAATGCCCTAGGGGGAGGAAGAAAGGGAAAGAAGGGGCATCTCATATGGGGGAGCTTCCAAAGCTAACCCTAAGGTAAATTTAGTTAATGCACCTTCAATTCTTAAGGTTAAGAAGCATGCTAAAAATTATTTTAGTTCACTTGCTATTATTAATGAAAAGCATGCTAATATGAATAAATATTTTTGTCTAGGTGCCAAGCATGTTAGTTTACCTAAGGACAAACCTAGTCATCATAACTCTAGACCAATCCTATCTAGGGAGTCTATAAGGAGAATAGAAGAAAACTTGGGCATTAACCCCAAGAAATCTAGGCATATGGCTAAAAGGAAAAACAATTCCCAAAAATCTTATGATAAATCAAAATTGGAAAAGTTAGAGTTAGAGAATCGAGCCTTAAGGTTAAGGCTTGAGAAACTTGAAAAGACCTTAGCAATAATTACAAATTCAGTTAAGGGGTCAAAGGATCAAAATTTAAGACCTAGGAGACAAGAATCGGTAAAGGGCAAGAGAGGTTTGGTTCATAAACCTATGTCCTATCACAATGTTCCATTCAATTATGGAACAATTTCTAGGTCTAGAAAAACCAAGGTTAATAGGGAAGTTATCCCTAAGACTAACCATAGTGTTTGTTTAGTGGCTAAGGACTTAAGAAAAATCAAGAAAGCCACTGAGAAGGTCAAAGGAGGAGTTTCCTCTAGAGTTGACCTAGGAAAGACCCATTTGACTAAGGTGTCAAAACCAAAAAGGGTCATTAGGAAGGTATCTAGGGAAGTTATCCCTAGTGAATATCTTGTTAACCTAAGGAGCTCCAATAGGTATTGGGTTCTTAGGAGCGTGATCGATTCACGCTAGATGGGTTAGGGTGTGTCAAGCCTAAGTGGATGGGTAGTTAACCTAGCCATGGTGACTTGACACATTAGGATGTGCCAATGTGTTTTGAGAAGTTGAAAAATGATTAAATTGGCACAATTAAGTCTTATGAGTAATGGTGTGCCATTTTGGATTTTTGGCACACTAGGGGGATAATTGACATTAAGGCAAAAATGGACTTAATCCTATAAATGACAATTTGAGCTTAACACTTAGGTATTCTATACCTTAGTATTTTATAATTGTCATGCTTTGTTTGCTTTGCCACGACATGACATCATATTTTGTTTTATCATATAAAATGTCATGATCATTTTTAGGGTTATTTCTATATGTCATGTATGCTTAGATTTCATTCACATGCCATAACATCATGATTTTGGCACATGCTTTTATCTTTGTATCATTTATTCCATAATCATCATTCATGCATAAATAAAATGGATTTAAGGACTAAGGCATGATTTGAAGGGAATCAAATATTGTTGCTTAGAGATATGCATGAAACCTTAAATGAATAAAGCCCACATCTCACTAATACTTGACTTATATGTGTTTTACACATCTAGATACAAGCGAGATATTTAGGAAAATGGAATTAAAGAATTTAAAAACATTTCAAAAACATTTTGAAAAATCTTGGTGAAGTCTATCTTTTGATAGCAATCATCATTGAATGAGGTGATACAAAGAGGGCTCAATATTGAAGCTTTTCTCAACTTTTGAACTTTGTATCAATCTCACTATTTTATGGGTAAAATAATTTTCAAATATTTTTCACCCATAATGATTGTGATAAGTAATATACGTACAAATTTTCATGATTTTTCAATGTATGCATATTTATTTATGAATTTCGGAACTTGGGTTTTGAAATCAAAACCGTGACTTCAGCTTATCACCGACTGGATAGCAATGACCGATGGGGAAGGAGTTTTTGAGAGAGTCGATCGATAATGTCGATTTGGGTAAACCATGGGTCATAGCCCATGCTCACTATGTTTTGTCCCCTAACCACTCCTAACTCTAGTACGCCGGGAGAGCATTAGAAGCGCGGAAATCCATCGATACGGATCGGGAGAAGTGTTTAGTGAAGTAGTATCAATTTTAAGGTGGATGAGAGTTCATTGTTGAACTTTGCCTTAATTTTGATTATTTAAATGTTCCTATCGCTTAGGGACTCTCCAAGGATATTGTGGTCAAGAGCAAGCCTTTAGGGGAGGTATCCATCATGGAAGATGGATGTGTATTTTTCCTCGTGGGAGAAAAATTTGGGGATTACCTCTCTTAAGTGATATGAGACTTATCACTAGAAAGATCAGAGAGCATGTTGTTCCTCCAAGAGAGAGATCAGAAGATCTCACGATACGAAACATTCATACCTTTGGGAGGACCTGATGTATGAAAAGGGAGAAGTTACTAATCGATAGTTGGAATTCTCATCGGGATACGAATTGTCGATCGGGGATAATTGATAGACTTGAGTTTGAGGTCACAAACATCAAAAAGGGGGAGATTTGGTGTAATTGTCGACTGAGTGACTAACTAATTTTGATGTTAGATAAAATGCATGACATGGGATCACGGGAAGTCCAAGGGTTGTCACGTAAATCCAAGTGTGTAGCCTGTGGTGAAAAGTCCAAGCACGGGCTTGTGTCGGGAAATCCAAGAATAGGGCTTAGTGTCGAAAGTCCAATACGGGGGCCACGTAAGTCTGCCAGAGCCTTGGCGGTGAAAGTCCAAGCACGAGGCTCGATAATGGAAAATCCAAGTACGAGGCTTGGTGTGGGAAGTCTTGAGGACTCGCAAGTTCACTAGGCTCGGGGTCCTGAGTCCGGATGACGATCATGGGCCGTCGCAGTGCATCCGAGGGACCGCCGGACGGGAGCGAATGGAGCGAGGCCCAAGGGAAGCATTTCTAGGGCAAGAGACGCCGGGCGACGACATGAAGTCGCTCGGCGGTGCATCCGAGGGACGAGGCTCAGGGAAGAGAGCTTCGGGGAACTCCACGAGAGGATGAGGTGGACTCGCCAAGTGGCTAAGATCGAAGTTCAAGGCTCAAACGCGTGGTGTTTGAGGGTTTACCCGACGGTTGACGCTCAAACAACTCGGTGTTTGAGGTTTTACCCAACATCACCGATCGGTATAGTACTCCCGATCGCTTCAGTCGATTGACTCGACCGGTGTTCGATCGACTAGGTTCTCGCCGAATAGCGATCGCCGACACCATCACGATCACGAGGGATATCACCGATCGATCGGGTGTTTTCGCCACGAAGATCTTCCGGCCGAGCGATCGCGACTGGGCCGATCGATGGATCATCACCGATCGATGGGTACGATCACGACTAATGAAGGATCCGTTGGAACTTGGCCAGCGTGGATCGAGTCGTTGTGAGACAACAGCTACAGGACCAGTCGACTGATGGTCACGAGTAGTCGACTGATGGGCGCGGAATCAGCTCGATGCAGGTTATAAATGGAGCTCGAGATGGAGGATTTCGCCAAGGATTTTGGGTAGATTTTGGAGGGTAATTGCTGCTGCATTCCAGTCATTCAAGAGCAAACCAAAGCAAACAACAAGCAAGTGATCAAAGCAGTTGTGTAAAAGTTCTCTTTTGTATTTTCTTTGTATTTGCTTGTATTACATTTGTGTATTTGCTTGTACGAGGTTTCTCCACCTCCGACGTGTTGTCGAGAAGGAGTTATTGTTAGTACCGTGCGCATAACACGAGCTCGTTGAGCTCACCCCGTGGAGTAGGAACCCTAAGGTTCCGAACCACGTATATCGTGTGTTGTATTTGTGCTTGTGTCTTTTGTATTCGTATTACTATTATTTCCGCTGCGCATTAACGAGTATTGTAGACGAGCACGCGACGAACGGACGATTTCCACCGTACACGCGATTTGGGCTATTCACCCCCCTCTAGCCGGCCACCGACGATCCAATAGGGGGAGCTTCTAAAGCAAACCCTTAGGTAAATTTAAATAATGCTCCTACTTTATGTAATGATAGGAAGCATGCTAAAAATTTCCTTGCTATTACTCATGAAAAGCATGCTAGATATAATAAATATTGTTTCTTAGGTGTCAAGCATGTTAATTTATCTAAAGACAAATCTAGAATCAATAATTCAAGAACAATTCTACCTAAGGAAGTTATTAGGAAGATAAAGAACCATTTAGGCATTAACCGAAGAAGGGTAGACATATGCCTAAAAGGAATAACAATACCCAAAGAATAAATGAAAATTCAAAATTTAAGGCATTAGTGGTAGAAAATCAAGCCTTGAGGTCAAGGCTTCAGAAATTAGAGAAGACCCTTAGAAGAATGACAAATTCAATTAATGGGTCTAATGATAAAAAATTAGGGTCTAAGAAGCAAGAACTATCCAGGGGCAAGAAAGGTTTGAGTTACAAACCTAAGCCCAATGAGACCTACCATAGTGTTTCATTTGATTATGGAACCATTCATAGGTCTAGGAAAACTAAGGTTACTAGGGAAGTCATCCCTAACGCTAACCATAGTAAGTGTCAAGTGATTAAGGCTTCGAAGAAGTCTAGGAAAGTCACTAACAAGGTTACAAGGGGAGTTACTCCTAGAGTTAACCTTGACAAGACCCAAATGACCAAGGCTTCAAAGCCTAGAAGGGTCATTAGGAAAGTACTAAGGGAGAACATTCCTAGTGAGTACCTAGTCAACCTAAGGAGTTCAAATAGGTTTTGGATTCCTAGGGGTGTGATTCCCTCATACTAGATGGGTTAGGGTGTGTCAACTTGAATTGGTGAGGTAGTTAACTTGACCATAACAAAGTTGACACTTTAGGACTTTTTAAGATTATGAGATACCTTGGAAATAAGTTTGGATTTATTACCTAAAAGATTTTAGGACATGCCAATTAAGTTTGAGAAGTTTGAAAAATCGATTAAATTGGCACAAGTTAGGTTTTAGAGTCATAGTGTGCCATTTTAGATTTTTAACACACTTGAGAAATGAGTATTATGACAAATTGGGTTTAATTCTAACAAATGACAATTAATATTAAAATTTAGGTATTCTTATGCCTTTACATTTTATTTGTCATATTTTGTTTGCCATGTGTCATATCATGATATCATATTCCATTTAATTATTTAAAATGTCATGATAATGCTTAGGTTTAATTTCTGTGTCATGCTTATGCTTAGGTTTATTTTCATGCCATGACATCATAATTATTGGCAATGCTTCATTTATGCTATCATTTTATGTCATGATCATCATTCATGCATTTAGATTAATTAAAATTGATTTAAGGACAATGACATGATTTGAAGTCCCATGTATAGGGGAATCAAATAGAGTTGTCTAGAAAAATGCATAAAACCCTAAGAAACTAAACTCATGTCTCACAAGAACATTAGATTGACTTGTGTGTTTTGATATACCTAGATACACGTGAGATGTTAGAAAAGTGAATTAGGTTCAAGGTGCATAGATATTGCATCTAGATGAACTCAAACTTATTTCAATCATAAGTATAAATCATGGGGAAAGCTAGTATACAAGTAGTGTATACTTAGCCCATAAACCATGATTGAAAATAAGGTTTTGAAATCATTTTAAATTCATTTTGAAAAACCTTGGTGAAGTCTATCTTTTGATAGCAATCACCATTGAAGAAGTTGATACAAAGTAGACTCAAAATATTGAAATTTTCAATTGTTTTGAACTTTGTATCAATCTCACAACTTAATGGGTATTTTCATATAAAAAATATTTTTCACCTATTGTATTTGACATAAGTATTATACGTATGAATTTTCATGATTTTTCAAATTATGTATAATTACTTATGATTTTCCAAATCTCATTTCTGATTTCTGCATTTGCAGATATCAGTCGACTGCTGCTTAAGGGAAGTCGACTGATATTGATGACCATCGACTAGTCTCTGACCGAGTCGACTGCTGGACTGATTTCGGGTAAACAAGGTTTGTTTAGCCCATATTCAACTATTTTAGGCTACTCTAATGTCTCATAACCCTAGGATATGCTTTGGAAAGCATTGTAAGGGTGAAATATCATTGAAAATCATTAAGAGAGGTGTTTATGGTGAAAATTGAATTTTGAGGGAGGTGAAAGTTCAATGTTGAATCTTTACCCTTAATTTTGATTGTTTAGAGTTCCTATTGACTTAGGGTCTCTCCAAGGACATTGTTGGTGCAATGGTTAAGGGGAAGCAAGCTTTTAGGGAGAGGTTATGCATTAAATGATGATGGATGAGTATTCCTCAAAAAGGGGAAGAATTGGAGAATAGTGAGGATTGTCTCTCATTTAGTGATGTGTTTTATCACTAGGAAGAGTGAAGGCATCTAAGATGATTTTGGACCAAGGAGGAGAATGTAAGATCTCATTGATGTATGAGACATTGATACCCTTGGGAGACTTTTTAATGTATGTCAAAAAGGGGGATAATTGATGACTTGAGTTAGGTAACCTAACTCAAAGGTTTTGTCAAACATCAAAAAGGGAAAGATTGTTGGTACAATCGATCTAGGTCACGATTGATCAGACTCGAGTTTTACTCGAGTAGTATTTTAATGTTAGACAAAACGATTGATAATGTGATTGTCATGGGAAGTCCAAGAATGGTCTTGACATTTGAGAAGTCCAAGTCATGTGTACTTGGCAAAGGAAAGTCTAAATATGGGTCTTGGCAATGGTAAAGTCCAAGTTTTGGGTACTATGCATGGAAAGTCCAAGCATGGGTCTTGGCAAAGGAAAAGTCCAAGTCATGGGTACTTGGCAAGAAAAGTCCAATGGTATAGTCTTGGCGGTGTAAAGTCCAAGTGAACTTTGGCGGTGAAAGTCTAAGTTTGGATACTTGGCAATTGGGAAGTCCAAGGGTGTGATATTGGCGGCGTAAAGTCCAAGTTGTAGTCTTGGCAGCATAAGCCCAATATTGGGCGGCGTAAAGTCCAAGCGTTTGTCTTGGCGGCGTAAGTTCAAATGTATCTTGGCAAAGTAGACTTAGTTAGTATGACAATAGCCGATGGAAGCACCTGAAGGCTAACGTATGGATGAACAAGTCATGGATGACTTGGAGGGATCCGATAGGCGTGAGACTGATGGAGGTGGTTAGAAGGCTTAGGTCTAGGCTAAGAGTGGTCTATCAAGTATGAGGGGATCATACTTGAGTTAAACCTCATGTTTGAGATTTATCAGTCGATTGGGGTTATGGATCAGTCGACTGACCGAGTATTTGACACTTGACAGCTTAGTCAACCGGCCGGGTGATCGATCGGGATTATGACTACCGATCGGGTAAGATAATGATCGAGCTTCAATCCGGGGTGAAGCTCTGGCAGTCGATTGACAACTTTGGGCAATTGATTGCTAGGGTTTGACAGTTGACTGATTTAAGCGGACATGAGACGAGTTTTCGTAATCGACCGATACCGACATCGAGCATCACCGATCCCGTAAGGGCATCGTCAGAGTATCCGCTGAGTTTTTCCAGCGTGGATTGAGTCGTTGTGAGACAACGATACTATGGGCAGTCGACTGGGGCCTTTTGGCAGTCGACTGCTAGGCGCGAAATCAGCTATCTGCAGGTTATAAAAGAAGTAGCTAATGGAGGATTTTGGCCATGGTTCTATAGCGATTTTTGGGGAGATTTTGAAGGAGAATTGCTGCTGCATTCCAGACCTTCAAGAGCAATCAAAAACACTCTTGTAAAGTTTTCTTTGCATTTCATTTGTATATTTATATTTGCTTGGTGTATTACTTTTGTAATCTTGTTGTAAGAGGTTTCTCCACCTCCGGAGTGTTTTCCGAGTAGGAGAGGTTTATTAATGGTGGTGTGCATCACTAGAGCTTGACTCGTGGAGTTGGAATCATAGGTTCCGAACCACATTATATCGTCGTGTATTGCATGTATTGTGTTTGTCTTGTGTTATGTTTATTTCTATTTGTATTCCGCTGTGCACACTAATATTTTGTAGATGAACGCGAATAAATTCCAAGCGACGAAGCAAAATCGCTATTCACCTCCCCTCTAGCAATGCTATCGTTCCTAACACAACCCACTTCTATCAGCCTCACGTCTCTCGGATCTCTCGAGTCCGTTACTCTTCATCCTTGCGCTAGCCTTCAAGTGCCTCCATCGGCTATGTCATGCTAATTAGGTTCCTTACCAAGGTACATTTGGACTTATGCTGTCAAGACTCAATGCTTGGACTTATCCTTGAACTTTCCAATTGTTAAGCATTCATACTTGGACTTTCACCGTTAAAGTTCACTTGGACTTTACGCCACCAAGACTACACACTTGGACTTATGCCGTCAAGACTATACCTTTGGATTTTCCTTGCCAAGTATCCATGACTTGGACTTTCCATTGCCAAATGCCCATGACTTGGACTTTATCGTTGCCAAGACTCATGCTTGGACTTTTCATACTAAGTACCCAAGACTTGGACTTTCCATGTTAAGTATCCAAACTTAGACTTCTCTCGAGTCCTACTCGAGCTAGGTCAACCTTGATCTGAGACCGATTGCTTTAACAATCTCCCCATAAAGCTATCTCCTCATATGGTCAAACTCATATCAACCATATGATCAACCCATTGTCAAACAATGGTCAAACCATTGTTAAACATCAAAACACTACTTGAGTCCCATTCGAGTCTGGTCAATCGTGACCTGGGCCGATTGTACCAACAGCTATGTCATACAAACACAGAATGATCAGACTTGCATTGCTTGAAGCTAGCAACTCCGATTATATTACTAAATTTATCAAACTAGGCTCTGGAGCTTTGTTTAAGACCATAAATAGTCTTTTTAAGTCTGCAAACCATAATAGTATTCTCCCCCTAAGCAACATACCCTGGAGGTTACTCCATAAAAACGGTCTCGTGCAAAACGCCATAAAGGAAGACATTTTTCACATCTAATTGATACATTGGCCAAGACTGATTGATAGCCAAGGAGAACATAACTCTAATAGAATCCAGACGAGCAGTAGGAGAGAACGTCTTAAAGTAGTCAACACCATAAGTTTGGGTAAAATCTTTGGCCACCAGGCAAGCTTTGTATCGATCAATAGTACCTTCAGCTTTATACTTCAGAGTAAACATCCAACGACAGACAAAAATATCAGCTAAAGGTGGTGCAGGTATAGGCTCCCAAGTACCATGAGAGATAAGAGCAGACATTTCTTGATCCATTGTTGTCCGCCAAGCAAAGTGTTGATAAGCCTCGGAGTAGAAAGTTGGAACCTCTGTAGATGAGAGAGAAACAACAAAAGCGCAGAAAACAGGACCAAGGTAATTAAATGACATATGGTTAAACAAAGGGTAGGTAGTGCAAGAACGGATACCTTTACGCAGAGCAATGGATAGATTAATATCAGAGGGGTGAAGGGCATCAGGAGTAAGAGGAGGTGAGGGACATGTGATAGGTTCTGGCCGAGAACGCTTGTATACACCTGAAATGGTTTAGGAGGAGCATCTGCAATGGGAGACATGGATGGTGGGATAGGTAATGGAGGAGATGCTAATGTATCAGGAGTCTGAGGCAGATTGGGAAAAAATATGGTTGTGACTCAAAAAATGTAACATCAACATAGGTATAACTCCATTTTGTGAGCGGGTCAAGGCAACGATATCCTTTTTGTGTACGAGAATATCCAAGTAGGATGTATTTAATAGAGCGAGGAGACAACTTATCCAAGCCAGGAGTAAAATCATATACAAAACAAACACAACCAAATATGTGAGAAGGCACAGAGAAAATAGATTTGTTGGGATGAAGACATGAGAATGGGATATCCTCATGTAACACAGTGGATGACATCCTATTTATGAGAAAGCAAACTGAGGACAGCATCACCTCACAAATACTTAGGCACATGCATGGGACAAAAGTGTACAAGCTACATCTAAAATATAATGGAGTTTGCATTCAGCAACCCCCTTTTGTGGGGAGGTGTATGAGCAATATGTTCGATGAATTATGCCATAAGAATTATAGAATGTAAAAATAGTTTTATGAGTGAACTCAAGTGCATTATCAGTACGAAGAGTGTGCAAGTCAATAGAATATTAGGTTTTTATTTCATTATAAAATGAATGTAAAACATCGAGAACCTCACTTCTATTTTGAGTAAATATAACCACATCAAATGGGAATAATCATCAATAAAAATGATAAAATACTGAAACCCCTCTCTAGACTCAATTCTGCTAGGTCTCCAAACATCACAATGAACAAGTTCAAAGGCAAAAGAACTACGTTTATCAACTCTGAAAGGAAAAGACATGCGATGGTGTTTGCTAAACACACAGGACTCGCATTGGAAATCAGTAGATTGAATAGGAACTAAGTTTTTAAGAGAGAAAGGAGATGGGTGACCTAGACGATAATGCCACTGATAAGGAGACACCGTTGCGGAGAGTGCACGGGAACATGCAAGTGTAATAGAATCTAGATAGTATAGGCCATCACGCTTATGTCCTCCACCAATCATCCTCTTCGTTTGCATGTCCTAAAAAATGCAATAGGATGGATGAAACGATATAGAACAATTATGAGTTTTTATGAGTTGGCTTATGGACAGTAAACTAACAAGAAATTTCGGTGCAAAGAGAACATTATCAAGAGTGATATTTGTAGTGGGTCCAACAACACCTAATCCCATAATTAGGGAATAGGTACCATTGGCTAGACGGACAGGGGATAAAGAAGAGAAAACAAAAAAGGAAGAGAAAATAGACTTGTTACCAGTAATATGAGCAGAAGCACTGGAATCCAGTATCTAAGACTTATCATAAGATACTGCAAATACACCTGTAGAGGATGAGGCAGTAGTAGCGAAACAATTTCTCATAATCAGTATGAGAAATAGAGAGTCTGACCATCTTTACATCAATTGCCTGAAGAAGTAGAAAAATCAAGCCAACTTCACTGAAAATGATGAATCCTGAGGACAATTGTTCTACTCTTGCATGAGTACACAAGAAGATCGGGATACATGGTACCTCGATAGTGGGTGCAGTCACCATATGACAAATATAAAGTCCAGTTTTGTCTACCTGGATGATTCATTTAAATCCAAAGTGAAGCAAGAGAATGGGAGAATCTTTGTCTCTCAAGAAAAATATGTTGTTGATTTACTCAAGAAATTCAACATGACTTGCTGCAAAGCCTCTTATACTCTTTTGGTAGTCAATGATAAGCTTTCAAAAAATGGAGCTAAAAAGGTTGATGAAACAATCTACAGAAAACTTGTTGGATCACTCATTTATCTCACAAATACAAGACCAGATCTTATGTATGATGTTAGCATTGTGTCAAGATTTATGAGCAAGCCTAGCAATCTTCATTTTGCTGCAGCTAAATGTATTCTTAGATATGTGCAATGAACTAAGAATTATGGACTAATATTTGAAGCTGAAGAAGCTAGTAAATTGCATGGTTTTTTCGATAGCGATTGGGCAAGTTCAATAGATGATCACAAGAGCACATTGGGTTATGTTTTCTTCCTAAGAACAAAGCCTATTTCTTGGTCATCAAAGAAACAAAATATTGTGGCTATGTCTTCTGCCCAGGTTGAGTATATATCAGCATGTGGTTGAGGAGAATTCTCGAGGATATGAAGCAAGAACAATTTGAGCCAACCATACTCTCGTGTGACTATGTCTACTATTGCAATAACCAAGAATCCTATTTTTCATAGTTGCACAAAGCACATTGAGTTAAGATATCACTTTATCATAGAGTTAGCAAGCTAAGGAGAAATTGAATTAGCTTTCTGTAAGAGTGGAGATCAAATAGCAGATATCTTCACAAAGTCAATTTCAACCGAAAAGTTTCTCTACTTGCGTGAAAAACTTGGAGTGTTAGATCTCTCAAAATTAAGAGGGGGTGTTAAAGTTTAATTTTGAGAATTAATGCACATGCATGCATGCTAAGAATTAAAATGGATGCATGCATTGTGTGTTTTAAAGAACCTAATAGATAATGATCAACTTTATTAAGCAATAACTAATGTCATTCTAGAACTATCTTTGATGTACTTATAAGGGTGTAGTCGCTATGCCACAAATATGCTCAATATAAGATAATCCATCAGTTTTTTTATTTTCTCTATTTTATATTCTTCTCTACTTCAATATCTATCATTTTTGTAACTTTTAGTGGTATTGTTTCAATCATGTGGTTGTTTTATCAGTGTTCAGTTAGTTTTTCATTATAAAATAAGCTTCATACTTTACTGTCATTATTATCAGAAACACATCCTTATTTTATAAATGTTAACACATCTATCCTCATTATCCATTGGCTTTGTTAAAGTTGAGGCCCTTAATTTTTATTTTCAGGAGGAGATAATCAGAAACTGTAGAAGTATGGAGAAGCCAGTGATTGTAGCCACGAATATGTTAGAGAGTATGATAAATCATCCAACGCCAACTAGAGCAGAAGTTTCGGACATAGCAATTGCTGTTCAAGAAGGTGCAGATGCAATAATGCTATCTGGTGAAACTGCACATGGGAAGTGAGTTGTATTTATATTTGTTTTTGGCTTGACATTTCTACTTTATGAATCCATTTTTGTACCAATCTCATGAACCTTGTTTACATGGAGTTACTTTAACAATAGGGACTTACTAAGGCTTGAATATGATAGCATGTACAGATTATCATTAATCATTTGCTTAATTACTGCGTTGTGCTGAGTACAGGTGAATCAAACAAAACCATTCTAGAATTGCCTAATTGTCTACTGTCTTTGGTACCACTTGGACAATGGTTTCAGTCACCTGCAACTGCAGTTTCCAAATTACATCTAAAAGGATGGTGATTTGCAATTTTTCACCTCTCATTACGTATTATTATTTAACCATGTTTAGCCAAAAGTAATAATCTCAATCAAGTTTGTATAAATATTAAATCGCTCTTGGTTGAAGTGCTACATTATTTCTAAATCAGCATGGTGATATTATCAGCTTTAGAAATGTCTTACGTTAATTCAAAGCAACTTTTCTGAATGTGCTTCTAGGTTTTCTAGTGAAGCCATTTGACCGTTAATCTTATGCTTAACTGGTTAGTCGCTTAATTTTACTAAGGTATCCAGTGAAAGCTGTTAAAGTAATGCATACTGTGGCACTAAAGACTGAATCAACCAGTATGGTGCACCAACTTCCTACTACTTTTGCTCTGGTATCAAATGCTCAAGTCAATACTGAGCCTTCTTCTGTTTACATTTCATGCTTATCTTAAACCATTATGCTTTTAGAAAACTGTATGTTATTTCAGGCCATGGACGGGATGGAGTTTTCTCAAAGCCAAATGAGTGCTATGTTTGCTTCACATGCCACAACATTGGCAAACACTCTTGGCACAACTCTCATTGTTTTCACCCAAACTGGTTCCATGGCAATACTTCTGAGCTACTATCGACCTTGCTCAACTATATTTGCATTCACTAATCAGTAAGCGGACTAAGCTAAATGACAGAGTTAGAGAAGTGTTAGTTAAAATGTAGACACTAGATGAAGTTGCAGTTTAGTAAAATTTAAAGAATAATATATTTCTAAATCTGTTCATGATGAAAAGGCCAGGAGACTTTAATTTCTTGTTCAAATATTATGATCATACAAGGTTTGGGAATTAAAATTGCCTAACAAAATAAATCGATCAATCATTCAAGTTAACCCATTATCACACTTGCCAGCTATATTTGCATCCACTAATAAGCACTCTTGATTTCTAGTGTTTTATCGTGGGTCTATTGATGCATCCTCCATATGATTATATTAAGAACATATTAAGCTACTGTAGAAATATGAGCAATATAATATTCAAGACTTGCATATTTTTGAAATCTTGATCTGCAATTTTAAAATGTGAAGTCTGTTGAAAAGTTCCCATTTTGGTCTTGTTAAATGTTTGGCAGAGAAAAAATAAAGAAGAGGCTAACACTTTATCACGGGGTGATGCCTATATACATGCAGTTCTCTGCTGATGCAGAAGAGACCTTTTCCAGAGCCCTTAATGTCCTCTTGGTATTGCTAATGACTTCTTTAATTTATCTCTTTCTTTGCTATTTTTTGTTTGAAACTACATGTTTTGAATTTGATGGAGCAGAGTCATGGGCAACTGAAGGATGGAGAAGATGTCACTCTGGTTCAGAGTGGAGTGAACTCAATCTGGAGACGAGAGTCAACACACCACATTCAAGTCCGAAAAGTTCGAGCTTGATTAAATCGGAGTCTTCATGATTCTTTTAATTATGTAGATGAATTCTTAGTTAAATATATTGCATATGGATTGGATCCTTTAAACTATTAGAGAAGTCATCTATAATTAGATTGTTGTCAAACTTATTGATCACACGTGGTTTAAGGTGCAAATTGTAAATTACGTCAAATAAAATTTTCCATTTTGTGATGTGAAAATCAACCTAGGGTAATTTATTAAAGGGGTGTAGTTAATTCTATGGTCTTAACAAGCCATATCTTTCTCGAGCAAAATCTTCCAAACATCCCTTTGCTGGTTCACCGACCCAGCTGAATCAGTTGCTCCTTTAAGTGCCTATCCACCGACTCAAATCAGTTACCCAGTCCCTTCTATGGTCTTGCCCGCTCAGTCTTGTTGTTGTCCCTGGTAGTATATGATAAACTAATTATCTTAATTTATCTTCCAAACGATTTCCAATGTCTTTTATGAAAGAAAGTTTTAGTATAACGGTATTATTACTGTGTAATCTAAAAATTATGGATTTAAATCATCTTGTACAGTAGAATAAAATTGTATATAGATTTCATATTGATGGAAGTTTTGTAAATCAGATTATTCTTCTCTCATGTCATTGCTAGCAATTTCTTTACTTGATAAATCTTTTTCGATAATTTATTGTGCATCTTAAGTTTGGAATTGTCCAATCAATCTCATAGTTTCATATTTATCAAAGGACGCATCTCATTCTTTTTTTATCCCTCCCGTTAAACGTAGATATCAAACTGGCCGAAAAAAGGTGGTGTTGGGAATTTAAATCTCAGGTCCATTGTATTCCTAGGAATATAATTTTCAGCACTATTTTTTTTCGGCCAGTTGATATTATATGTGGTGCTGGGAATTTAAATCTCAGCACCATTGTGTTTCTGGAAATATAATTTTCAGTATTATTTTTTTTCTAGGGTAGTTTGATATTGTATGTGGTGTTGAAAATTTAAATCTCAGGATCACTGTATTCTTAGGAATTTAAATTTCAGGATCACTGTATTCTCAGCACAATTTTTTTTAAGACGAGTTTGATATTGTACGTGGTACTGAAAATTTAAATTTCAGGATCACTGTGTTTCTAGAAATATAATTTTCAACATTACATTTTTTTCGGTCAGTTTGATATTCACGTTTGACGGAAGGGATAAAAAAAAATGAGATGCGTTCTTTAGTAAATATGGAATTATGATATTGTATTTAGATAATTTCAAATTTGAGACCTTGATAAATTACCGATTTTTTTTTATCGCAGGGTTCTCATCTACAACTTGCAAGTCTAAGTGCTTAAGCTGTTTTTATTCTTGATATTTTTTTCTCATTTATATTTGTCCACGGATAATTGAAAGCATAATTCTGTTCTTGGAATGCAAGAGTTTATTAATGGTCTGGGAATTTCAGAATGAATGGCAGAGTCCCATCAATTTTTTTTTTAAAAAGAGATTAAATATAGATGGTTTCATATTTCTATTATTTTTTTCATTAAAAAACATTTTGAGTCTTTTAGTGGTTAAAATAAAAGTGATTGCTAGATAGGTTTAAGTGGTGGTCTCATACTTCTTGCCATTAATGTTTTTATCAAAAAAAAAAAAAAAACAACAACAACATAATCTTTAGCGGTCAAAAGGAATGTGGGCGATTGAATCAACTCTTAGGAGCATATAGACTGCTATAATATTTCTATTCAATTTGATCATTTGATTCATTTGAAGGTATTAATGTGTTTAAAAAAAAAACACAGTAATAAGAGCAGTGTTTGCCTCCTAGGTAGATCCAACTACAATTGGATGGTTCAAAATTATCAGTTTCCATCGTGGATCAATTCTCAATGGTAATTTTCTATCTGATTAGTAGGAGACTTTGAATCTTTATGGAATTGGACATTTATCTTCAAAATTAATCGAAATTGTTATTGAAGTCGATATCCTTTCTCCGGATAAAAAATTATTATAGATATCTAAATTATCAAATTTTTTTATTAATTTCAAGAATGTTAATTTTTAATCTTAATCTTCTAAGATTTATCAGAGTTTAAAATTATTATTATTATTTTAAAAAATATAATATAAAAAACTAAAAAAAGTCTATTTATTTAAATTACTTATGTATTCCCATAGGTATTGAAAAAATAAAACTCACATAATTTATTTATTTTTTTTACATTCATTACTTAGAAAATAATATTATTATCCACTTCTATTTTTTATTCTATAGTATTAGTTTCTTCTGTTAAATACAATAATTAATTAAATATAATAATAAATAATTAGGGTTAATTTAAAAAATTTTACTTATAGAATTTTTTTTGGATTTAAATCGATTTTTTTAAAGATATTTTACGAGGATAAATTTATTAAGCTTTATAAGATCCCAGTTCCGTAGGAGTTAATAAGTTTAATTAATATAGGTT
The DNA here is from genome assembly GCA_025175895.1 of Wurfbainia villosa. Classification (NCBI taxonomy): domain Eukaryota; kingdom Viridiplantae; phylum Streptophyta; class Magnoliopsida; order Zingiberales; family Zingiberaceae; genus Wurfbainia; species Wurfbainia villosa. Next base: position 48,455,836 of record CM045996.1, read on the forward strand.
TAAATCTATGTTTTATTATTTACTCCTCTTCCATCCCCGTGCTTCTTCCCCCTATGCCGCCGCCTCCCACTCTCTTCTCCTCATCCACCGATCGCCGCCCTTCCCGGCGCCCAGCTCGGCCTCATTGCCAACCTCTCTTCCTTGCGCGGGCGTTGCCGGGATCGAGACCAGCAGCGTCTCCTCCGCCGCCGCCTGCTCTGCAGGCCACCTGCCCTTTGTCTTGGCCGCGAGCAGCATCTCCGCTGCCGGTCTGCCTCCGCCCACCCATTGCCGGCCTGCCTCCGACTGCCTGCCTCGACGATCGCCGCCCTCTCCTCCGCCGCGTGTTGGCTGCCCTTCTCGCACGCATCGCACGCGTTCGTGACCGACGGCCAGCGCCACTGGACAACCGATCTCCGGCCACTGCTGGCCTGTCTCCACCCGCGGTCACTCCGTTGTCGCGGACGGAAGCCGCTTAGTCGGGATTCAAAATTAACTGAGGCTGGCTAACTGTCCACTCTTTGAAGTCGTCTGTGAAGTGACAACATGGAAAGCAATTGTCCATTATTTGACGAGATAATATCTGTCAAGCGAATAACTGTCGTTCACTGTCTCACTTATTATCTTTTTAATGGTCGTCCATCCTTATATCCTTATAGACAATAAAATTTTTTTATTGAATAAAAAATAAAAAATTTAGATTGTTTATCATTTGATGATACAATATCCATCTCATAAATGATCATCGCTCGTTGTCTCACCAATCACCTCTTGAGTGATCGGTGCTCTTATTTTTATTAGTGATAAATTCTTTTATTTAACAAAAAATAAATAATTTAGACTATTTTTAAACAATTAATTAATATTAATGTAGTTAGCAGTTAGTTCTCTTGTATCGAATTCTCCGACGATGACTTTTCACCTTACTGTATTGAGATCCTATCCAAAATAATACTGGTTAAAGGGCACTGATATTTTGATAATATTTCTTCAATGCTTAAGTCAGACAGGAACATAAAATGGAAGAAAAAAAATATAAGTTGAGTTAGCAAAATTATAATTATCTTTTTTCGTTTACCTGTTTTTCTTTTTTATAATCTCTTCGACTCTCCGTTATTACTGCACGCATTTTCGACTATCTCAAATCCATGTATTCTACACCCTTATTACATAACCACGTCTGCATATGTTCCTGTATCTTTTGGCTACCTCTGCAAACACCACTTCGATAGTAGCCTTCTCTTGGACAAGTATTCTTCAAGTGACATTAAGGACATAATTATGTCAATCCTGACTTTTAACTCTTTATGGTCCCACCTCTATTGTACTCCCAACTTCCCAAGCTCCCGTCGCCTTGGATTCTCGACTTTCGAGCTCTCTACTCGAGAACTTGACTCCCGAGTTCCCGACATATCGAGCTCTCAACCTCTTGGGATTCCTGTTGGTGTAATTTGCCTCAAGTCAAGGATGATTAGGCTCGAGTTGGGCTAAATTGAGTTTCGATTTTGACAATATGATTAAAGATAAAGGATGGAATGAGAGAGATTGTTAGTGCAATCAATCTTAGGTCAAGGTTGACCAAGCTCAAGTGGGACTCGAGTTGGAGTTAAATTTGAGTATGGGCGATAATATGACTATAGGATGGTATGAGACATTCATAGTCATATAGAAATGAGCGTAAAGTCAAGTAAGTCAAGGTTGACTAGACACTTGATAAGTGGAGAAATCCAAGTTGGTCAAGAGAGACCAGACACTTAGTGTTGGAAAGTCTAACTAGGAGTTGACAAGGAAAATCCAAGTCGGTCAAGATTGACTAGATACTTGGTGTTGAAAAGTCCAACTGGTAGTTGGCAAGAGAAGTCCTAGTAGGTTATGATTAATTGGATGTTAGACAAGGGAGGAAAGTCCTGGTAGGTTGAGGTCAACCGGATACCAGGTGTGTGAGAGTTGACTTGAAACTAGGCTGAGACTAAGACATCAGTCGACTGGTGGGGTTTACTAATCGACTGTTAACAGTGCTCGAGCAAGTGTTTGATGTAATTGAGATGTGTCCTAAGGCAATCACTTAGAAGTTGTTAATAAAATTCACTATTTGAGTGTACATTATCTATGTATTTGATTGGATCTTAAACTCATGTACTGAAGTCCACAATACGATGCATAACATGAGAGAAATTGTGATTAGATCACAATTAGTGGGTATCTCATCATTTGTAAATACGCAAGTATTGAAACTATCTCTAGTCGATGAATTGATGAGATTGGACATCATCAATTCTGTTAGACTAGCACATGTTATGCTCCTTGATTTATCCAAGCATTCGGTACTCACTGAATGGAAGCATAGGGATGCTGAGAGTAAACATGTGGATGCTAGTTATGGTAACTAGTTCATTGGAGTGACCTGCTATGAGATTTCATATGGTTATATATGTCATTGAAGATCTCATTGTAGCTTGAGTGCGAGCTTCCTTAGACTTGAGGTATTCAAGTCACTTTGATCATGACGCCTTGTAGTTTGACTTCTTCGCAGCCATCTACATAGTAGGTGTAACTCCAGGATGATTAGGTATAAGCCAAAGTGATCGAAGGTATTTGAATAGCCCATAGAGGATTCATCACTTCTGATAAAGGAGATGTTAACCCTAGGCTTCTTGTCAGGATTGTTACTCAGAAGTCTCTGGCCAGAGCAAGCATGTTAAGAATATGGTCTTCTTGGGAACATATAGGAGTAACTTGAATCCACAGGACCAGAAAAATTAACTTGGGCTAGGTGTGACGTAGTCAGTCTAGTGGGGACGAACATAGAGACTATGTCCTGAACTAAGTGGGTATAGGATGAGTGAAAGGAATAAGGTACGAACAACTGGAGCTGCTGAAGGTTCAGAAAATGTTCTGAAGTCGATTTAGACTTTCCGATCAATTGGGGGTCATGATGTACTGCTAGGTGCCACTCATGATCTATTCATAATTAAGGGGTTAATTATGAATGACCAACATAACCGGGAACCTATTAGGTCACACGCACTACGGGTGATCTCGAGATGTAAAACAAGTCTGAGAATGAGATTCTCGTTGAGAGAGGATATGTCTAGTTGGATCAGACCAAGGGGGTGCGAAACGGAGGCTATGAAACCTCTTATGACTTTGTTGGACTTAGCACAGCCATATCGCACTTAAACGAAGTCAAACAGACCATACAAAGCCTCACACGGCCGTGCCTAACTTGGTGCGGGTCGTGCCTGGCTCTGGCCACAAATTGGCAAAGTCTGGGCTGTGCCCAGAGAGACATACGACCAGGTTATGTGAATCTACATGACCATGTGAATCCACACGACCATGCCATGTGAATCCACATGGTCGTGTCGCGTCTCCGTCAATTTTGGAGATTTCTCTTTATAGAAATTTTCTGGATTGTTCTTACCTTAATTATGGGATAATTATGATAAGATATGTTCCGTTTAAGTCTCCTAAGATGACCTAATCAAGAGATATATAAATATATCCCTTGATAATATTTGGCTAAGATTTTTGTTTAGGTTTTCTCCCTTGGTAGCCATCGTTGCTCCTTCCTCTCTCCTCTTCCATTGTCTCCGCCGGTTGGCTAGCACCAATCAGAGACAAAGACTTTCTGCTCTAGGAGTTGTCTCAGGTGATCCTGGTGTGGATACTAATAGAGGCAAGGCCCGTTGGTCTTGCTTGTGGTTTCGACGGATTCAAAAGAATCCCGAAGGTATAATTTTTCCTTCTCCTTGTGTGTTTTCATGTGATTATGCCAAAACAAGTTTTCCTGGCCCCCAGGGGATGTCTGAAATGTAATAAAAATTATTTTTATTCACTTATTCTGCTGCGCATGATCCCGGAATCTCCAACAGTATTGAGTTTAGGATTCAATTGAGGTTGATCAATCATTCAAGAGCTGATGAGGTCGTAACTCGATCGACAACTAACTCGACTAGCTAAGGACGACATCGATCGATGGATTGATTAGTCGACTAGTGACACTATAGTAGGGCACAGAAAGGTTGGTAGTCCACTACTATTCAAGGAGCAATCAACTGGTGCTACTATGACTGGGCACATAAAGTTAGCAACTCGACTGATCAGTCGACTGATGTCTTGGCAGTCGACTGATGGATAATTGTAGTCGACTGATGGAGTAGAATCCAACGTCGATCATGTCGTTGGAGCGCAACGGTCCTTTGACCAATCGACTGGGGCTTTTGGCAATCGACTGTTAGACGGAAATCAACCCAATAAAGATCATATAAAGTAGGGCGAGGTGATTTGAAGGTGCTAGTTCTTGGAAACTTAGAAGGAGATTTGTTGCTGCATTCCTGACCTTCCAAGCAGTTCCAAAGCCACCAACAAGCATTCAAGCAAGATTGCAACCGTGTAAAGTGTTTTGTTTCTTGCTCTTCTACAGGCTAATCGCCGAGGGAGCAAAAGCTAGAGCCAATGGAGTTTGTGTTAGGACCTTGGCACGCTAGAGGGGAGGGGGAGGGGGGGGGGGTTGAATAGCGATCAAACTCATTAGTCTTTTGCATTCGTCAATTACTTTTCTTGTGCTTGTCTAACAAATCATTAATGTAGTGGAAAATAGAACATAAATAAATACAAACAACACAAGCACAACAAATCAGATTTTACGTGGTTCGTGTTGGGAGTATGGTGAATACAATCAAAGTCCTACATTGGTAAGACATGGAAAGATCATATGCTTATAAGATAAAAAAATATCTCTATTAGTATAAGGCCTTTTGGGTAAAGTCCAAAAACAAAATCATGAGGGCTTAGGTCCAAAATGGACAATATCATACCATTGTAGAAATATGTGGAACTTATAGGCACTAACAATTGGTATCAGAGCCATGGTCCATGTCAAGCCATGAACCTTGAACGAAGAAAGCAGAGCTCCCATGTCCGGATCAAGAGAACCAGACACCAGGCAGGAAGTCCAGTTGGGTCGGGAGGACCGAACAATTGGCATGAAGTCTAATTGAGCAAGAAGGGCTGGATAACTGGCAAGAAGTCCAACTCGGTCAGAGGACCAGATAGTTGGCAGGAAGTCCTGGTGGATTGAGGATCGGACATCAAGTAGAGCCTTTGAGGACAGATAGGCTTAAGGGGGGCCCAATGTGGTCCTTCATTTGAGGGAGGGATTGTTGGGAGTATGATGAATACAGTCAAAGTCCCACATTGGTAAGACATGGAAAAGATCATGTGCTTATAAGATAAAAAGATATCTCTATTGGTATGAGACCTTTTGGATAAAGCTCAAAAACAAAAACCATAAGGGCTTAGGCCCAAAATGGACAATATCATACTATTGTGGAGATATGTGGATCTTATAGGCACTAACATTTCAAGATCTCCGATTTCTACTCCATGACTTAGCTCCTAGTCGATAGTCCAACTATCACTTCCTCCTCGAAAACCTTCTGAAGGTGGAGAAACCTCTTACAACACCTGGAGATTACAATACAGCAACCAAATATAAATATACAAGAGAAAATGAAAGAACAAGTGAAAATACTTTTACAAGATTACGATCTTGCTTGCTTGCTTGTTGGTTACTTTGGAACTGCATGGAATGTCTAAAATGCAGCAGTAAATCCCCTTCTATGTCTCCAAGAATCGACACCTTGAAATTTTAATGAAACCCTCTTTTATAAGTGTTGGTGCAATCGGCCTAGGTTATGATTGACCAGACTCGAGTAGGATTTTGATGTTTGATAATGGATTGACCATTATTTGATAATATGGTTTGACCATATGTTGAGCATTTGACAAGTGGATGATTGGGATATCCAAGGTCATATAGGGGAGATTGTGAGGAGGCGATTATTAGAGCAATCAGCCTTAGGTCAAGTTTGACTTAGCTCGAGTGAGACTCGAGTGAAAGTCCAAGTATGGATACTTGGCAATGGAAAGTCCAAGATTGGATTCTTGACAATGGAGAAGTCCAAATTTGGATACTTGGCAAATGAAAAGTCCAAGGGTGTAGTCTTGGCCATGTAAGTCCAAGTGTGTAGTCTTGGCGATGAAAGTCCAAGTTAGGATGCAGGGAAAACGGAAAGTCCAAGGGTGTAGCCTTGACCACGTAAGTCTAAGTATGTAGTCTTGGCGGTGAAAAGTCTAAGCATTGAGGCTTGGTAATGGAGAATTTGCGGAGGCACGACCTCTTGGCAAAGGAGACCCGGTTAGCATGACATAGCCGATGGAAGCACTTAAAGGCTAATGCAAAGGGTGAAGGAGTCATGGAGGACTCTGATGGACCCTGAGGGCGTGAGGTTAATGGAGGTGGCTTGAAGACTTAGGTCTAGGCTAAGGGTACCTGAAAGCATTACATAGCTGATGAAAACACCTGAAGGCTAGCGCGAAGGGTGAACGAGTCGTGGAGAACTCGGACGGAGGCTGAGGGCGTGAGTCTGATAGAGGTGGCTAGAAGGTTTAGGTCTAGGTCAGGTGTAGGATCGAGAAAACGCTAGAGGGGGGGGGGTGAATAGCGTTCGAAAAACTTTCTTCTCTTTTTGTAAAACAAAGTAAAATACAGCAGAAATATGAAAACAAGAAAGAACAAAAGAGACAAGGATTTTTTACTTAGTTCACAGCCAACAGACTGCTAATCCAAGGCCCTGCGATCCTTGATCACTTCCCAAAGGCAAAGCACTAAAAGTCTCTCCCTCGTTGAAGGTAAGAGACAACCGATTACAAAACCAAGGATGTAGAGGAAGAGGTAACAAGCCTACCTCTCCTCTTAGCAACAATAAATAAGAAAATAAAAACTTAACAAGGTACCGACAAGAAAAAGAAGGAGATGTGCATTTTGCTAGCGTTACGACATTGTTAAATGAACTTGGAGTGTTGGAGCACTTGGGAGCTTTTTGTCAATGGATGAAGGGTGCCTCACCCCTTCTTTTATAGCTTTTCCAAACCCTAGCTCGTTGAGATCCAGATCTGGGTCAAAGTAGTTTATCTTCTCTCATTTTGTGGCTCTTATCTTGACTTTCCATGAAGTGACCAGATTCATTAGCAGTTGATTGATGTTTCCATCAGTCGACTTCCTTTTTCCTCCAGTCGACTGATGGCTTGAATAGTCACTTGTATTACATGGTTAGCACAAGAATTGTATAGTGAGCATTGAGACGGTCTTGTATCATCCGATCTCGACTTAAAACTTCCTTTGGAAGTCTTAGTCGGATCGTCGCCTACAATTTCCCCCGTACTGAGAATGCGACCTATCCTCTCCTCACAAAGTTCTTACCTTCCTTACCTTCGGTCCTATTGATGCAGTGAGCATCACTCCTTAGTTTTGATGTATGAACCACAGTTACGAGTTAGGATCCACTTGTGATCTAATATAAGTGTTAAGTGTGCAGGCTTAATAGAAAATTCTAGTAGGTTATATTGACCGATTACTAGGCACGTATCTTCGTTTCAGTTACGTATTGCTATTAGAAGCGGACCAAAATAAATGGGTCACGTGGATCGGACATTTGGCATGAAGACCGGTTGGGTTAGGAGACTGAACAAATGGCAAAAAGTCCAGTTGGGTCTGGCAGACCAGACAATTGGTGGAAGCCCCTGGTGGGTCAGATTGGATGTTAAGAATGGTAAGTCTGGTAGGTGTTGGTGTAGTAGACACCTAAGTCGAACCTGAGTTTTGATTATAGCAAACGATACAAAGTTAAGCTTATATTGTTATCTAACGAGCTAAATCGAGTGTGCAGAAAAGTGCCAACGCTGGAGCTGAAGGCTAGCGACATTAGGAGGAAGCCGCGGTGGTCGGGGGACACTCGAGTGACTTCGGAGGGAGTCGAAGGAATCGAGTGGAAGGCCGGAAGAGAAAGCGACATAGTAAGTATCGAGGTAAGCTCGTGTGTGTGTGAGAGTAAGTGAGGTCGTATCCTCTTTACGGGGATGATCTTAAGCGTAGATCCAACCAAAGACATCCTATATGTGGTCTAGGTCGAGATCGGATGGTCGGAGGCCGTCGAAATAATATTTTTGTTAAGCTAACTTTGCCTTGCAGCTAGCATCAGTCGACTGCCAGCTTGGAGGACTCGACTGTCGTCCATCAGTCGACTGCCTGCAGTCAGCATTCGACTGATGCTGCCATCAGTCAACTGATGATGGCCATTAGTCGACTGATGGTCAAGGATCAGCTTTGAGGAGTCAAGGCTTATCACCTCATTTCAAGGGGAGTGGTGCTCAAATGTGATTGACTAGAGTTCCTTTCAAAAAGGGGCTCAAAGGCTATAAAAGGAGGGCCTATCCTAGGGTTTCTTCATCAATTCTAAGCTTCCAAAAGCCTCCGCCAAGCTACAACTTTTCGATAACGAAGTGCTTCTTCTCCGACATCTAGGTTTTAATTATTTTAATTTTATTACGTCGATTTAAGTTTTTATTTCAGTTCATTACTTTCAATTCTCAGAGCTTTTATCCTAACGAGGAGAGGGGGAGTGCCCCTCTACCTCAAGCTTTGTGTTTTATTTGTATCGATTAACTCCTACCTCTAACGAGGAGGAGTTCTTTAGTGTTTTTGCCCTCCGTACGTGGTCAAGGACCACTAGGGCCTTGGAGTAGTAGCCGAAGGCTACGAACCAAGTAAAATTTGTTTGTCTCATTTACTTTACATTTACCTTTCCGTTGCATATAAATGTTTGAAACGAAGTCGAAAAAAAAAGAGTTTATCGCTATTCACCCCCCCTCTAGTGATCCGCTTCGATCCAACAATTGGTATCAGAGCCGGGGGTTGCTAAGATTTGGTGAAACCACCGATCTAGCTTTTTACAGATTTGTTTCTTTTTAATTCTGTTTATTTCAAATTTATTTCATTTGGTTAGTTTTTCTCCCGCACTACTAATCCAAGATGCGAGAGTCTTGGTACATTTCGTGTGTTTTTGTCGTTGCTAGGTTTTTTCATCTTCATCTCCTTGTTTCTTTTGTTTTAATGACCCATCTTAAGGGTTTTAGCACCGTCCGACCTCCGTTTTACAACGGAGATGACTTTCGTTATTGGAAGGGTCGGATGGAATGCTTTCTTAAAACTCAAATCGAGATGTGGATCATAATCCAAACGGGATTCACACTTCGGACTAACGAAGTGGGTGAATCCTTGGATTATGACCAATGGACCATTGCGACAAAAAGACAAGTCGAAGCCGATGCCAAAGCAACTCAAATCCTCCAATGCAGCTTGTCCAAGGAGGAGCTTAATCGCGTCGGCCCCTTCATCAGCGCAAAGGACCTTTGGACAAAGCTAGTGGAGCTACACGAAGGGACCGATGAAGCCAAGGTATGTAAGCGTGATCTTTTGTTTAATAAACTATATAATTTAAAAATGTAGGAACACGAGTCCGCGACTCAACTTCACGCCCGCGTTCAAGACATAGTCAATAATCTACACGCGATCGGGCAAAAGGTCGAAAACCGTGACCTTATAAGGTATGTTCTTAACTCTTTTCCGAGGACTACCTTGTGGGCATCCATGGTTGATGCCTACAAGGTCTCCAAGGATCTTTCAAAACTTAGATTAGATGAATTATTTTCTGATTTTGAACTTCATGAGCAGTCTAACTCGGAACCCGAGAAGGGTATAGCACATTTTGCAGGTTTAAGGAAGAAAACCGCAAGCAAGCCACCCCCAAAGGAAGAAGAGGATGAGTCCGATTCGGAGGTCGACTCGAAAATGGAGGCCGAACTAGTCAACCTAGTTCGGAGGATAGTCAAGGGCCGAAAATGAACCGTCACTCGACCCAACGAAGGTAAGACTAAAAGTTCAAATATTAGATGCTACGAATGCAACAGGTTTGAACATATCAAGTCCGAATGCCCAAAACTCAAGAGCAAAGAACCAAAATACAAAAAGACACTCCACGCTACTTGGGAAGAAGCATCTGAGGAAGAAGATAATGATCGTTTTCTCATGGCTAAACCAGTGGAATCGAAGACGGAGTTGGAACTGGAACTTGAATCGGAAACCGAAGATGAGTCGGACTGCGAAGCACTATTCAAGACAAGCCACGGATACACATTCAGTTCAAAAGATACACTCAAGGTAAGTCGATCCCTCATTAGTACACTTTATAGTGCAATTAAGTTTTTAACTAAAAAATTAGCTAAGTCTGAGTCCAAGGTCGAGACCCTAGTTGAGGAAGTTAAACTCCTCAAACACGAGGTCTCCCTAACCTCTTCGACTAGTCAAGTTCAAGAGGAGGACTCAACTCGGGTTGAAAAGCTCGAAGTTGAGAACTCACTCTTGAAGAGTCAAGTCGAAGATCTTAGGAACACGTTGGAAAGGTTTACTTCGGGATCCAAAGGACTTGACCTCCTACTTGGATTGCAAAGGGTCGTGTACAACAAGGCCAGACTAGGGTTTAGCTCAAACACGACCAATAAGTCATATATGTCGATTGTAAGTCGACATAAAAAATGTGTCCAAGCATGGGTCCCTAAGACCACCTTGATTTCAAACTTAGGATCGAACCAGTACTGGATTCCCAACGACCAAATCCACTATGTGGAGAGACCGAACCGATTCAACGGTCTAGGGGGAGCTAGTACGAAACTTGTGTGTATTTTAACTTAGAAAATTGCATGCTTAGGTTCTTTATTTAGTTTAATTTTTTTTAGAATGGCTAGATAGGTCTATAACTCATCAATACTTGATAACATAGTACCAGGACACGGTGAGATGATAGTACGCTAGGAAAGCGGAGTCTTGTGTATTCGGGCTAGATAAGGCGTATCTAGTTCGGTGCATTTGACCGAGTGAAACTAGCTGAAACTACCTCGCCGTATCCTAGACTAGTTAGACCAGGAAGTGGTCTTAGGTGAGTCAAGTCTCTATTTTCTTGAAAATGACTTTGTCTAAGGAAGTGGTCGTTGTTCCGATCAAAGAAGGCCTCTGTGCCTCGCCACGACCTGGAAGCCATGATCTTGAAAAGGTGACTTGATGAGCCTAAGGTCAAATCCGAATCTAACGCAAGGTTGAAAAGTGTTAAAGTCATTAAATTTAATTCAAGTAAAATTGGAAGTCATCTCACAAGAACATATAGGGTTAACATGTTTGATCATGTAGACATGGGTGAGATGATTTAGGTTAATAATTTTCAACCAATCTTTAATAAATCCAATATCCGATCCAACTACCTTGCGTGTAGGATCAATGGATGTTGGACAGTAGTTGCTCCCGATACATGACCGGGGATCAACTCAAGTTTTCTAAGCTTCGATTCAAACGACAAGGATCGGTAGCCTTCGGAAACAACAGCAAGCTCAAAATCATCGGATCAGGTGATATTGAGCTTAACTCTAACTTTATTATTCAAAATGTCTTATTAGTAGAAGATTTTCAATATAATTTACTTAGTGTAAGCCAATTGTGTGATAATAACTATAAGGTCATATTTCTAGAAAATGAATGCGTAATTAATACAAATGAAACTCCTAAAACAATCCTTAAGGGAACTAGAAATAATAATATTTACACTATTAACTTAACTAACTCCTCAACTAAGTGTCTTATGACACGGCAAGAGGAATCATGGTTGTGGCACCGACGACTCGGTCACTCACACCCAAGGCTCATCCACAAGATGAGTCAGAGTGACTTAGTCAGAGGTTTGCCTAACCTCAATAACTTGTATAATAAAATATGTAATGCTTGTCAACAGGGTAAACAATCTAGGACACAACATCAACTAACTAATCAACAACGAACCAAAAGTGTTCTTGAGCTCCTACACATGGATCTATTTGATTCACACGGAGCTAAGTCACTTAATGGAAGTAAATTCTACTTAGTCATAATTGATGACTACTCTAGATTTACTTGGGTTAGGTTCATTAAACACAAAAGTGACACCCTAGATCAATTAATCAAACTATTTAAACTAATAGAAAATCAACAAAGCATTAAAATTAAAAGACATAGGACTGATCATGGTGGTGAATTCGAGAACCATAGGTTTACAGAATTCTGTAATCTAAATGGATACCACCATGAGTTCTCTTGCCCTAGAACCCCACAACAAAATGGCCTAGTAGAACATAAGAATAGAACTCTACAAGAAGCCGTTAGGACAATGTTAAACGAGTATAATCTACCCGATAGGTTTTGGGCGGAAGCCGTGAGTACGACATGCTATGTCCAAAATAGGATCCTTATGGTAAAGAGGCACCTTAAGACCTCATATGAGATTTATCATGATAAAATACCTAACATCAAGTACTTTAGGGTATTTGGGTGTAAGGTACATATCCTAAATACTAAGGATTACCTAGGGAAGTTTACATCCAAAATCACGACCGGAATCTTTCTAGGATACTTGACTACAAGTAGGGCTTATAGAGTATATAATCATGACACCCTTAGAGTCGAGGAGACTATCAATGTAGTATTTGATGAAGGACACAAGCCTACAAAACCCCCGGCAACCCCAATTAGCGAGCCAATTCATACTAGACTCAACTCCGATCCGGAGATCAAGTCTAGTATTAATCCCAACCTAGGTCAACCAAATCATTCTATTGACCAAGTGGTAGACTCAAACCCAAACCCAACTAGGACTCAAACAAATCATCCTATCGACCAAGTGATAGGTGATCCAAGTCTAGGAGTTCGAACTAGAGACTCATACAGAAGCCTTAGTCAAATCTCCTTAATTTCCAAAATTGAACCCAAGACTATTGACCAAGCTCTTCTTGATCCCGATTGGATTATTGCAATGCAAGAAGAGCTGGCTCAATTCACTAGGAACGAAGTATGGGAATTAGTACCACCACCTAAAGATAAAACAATCGTTGGAACAAGGTGGGTGTTTAGAAATAAACTTGATGACAAAGGTGAAGTAGTTAGAAATAAAGCTAGACTAGTCGCTAAAGGGTTTAGTCAAGTCTAAGGTTTAGATTACGACGAGACCTATGCCCCAGTAGCTAGATTAGAGTCCATTCGAATGCTATTAGCATATGCTACACATCGAGGATTCAAGTTGTTTCAAATGGATGTGAAATCAACATTCTTAAATGGATACATTAAAGAAGAGGTTTATGTTAGTCAACCCCCCGGTTTCGAAAGTTTAGACAAACCCGACCAAGTCCTTAGGTTAAAGAAAGCTCTCTATGGACTTAAACAAGCTCCTCGAGCTTGGTACGAGAGACTTTCGATTTATCTTAAGTCCAAAGGATTTAACCAAGGTGTAGTTAACCCAACCCTTTTCATAAAAACCTTAGGTAAAGATATATTCATAGCCCAAATCTACGTAGATGATATTATTTTCGGAACCACCAACTCGATCCTACTAAATGAATTCATTTCACTTATGGAAAGTGAATTTGAAATGAATTTAGTAGGAGAGTTGAGCTTCTTCTTAGGTCTACAAATTAAACAAACTAAAGATGGAATATACCTACATCAACACAAATATACTAGGGAATTAATTAAACGCTTTGGAATGCAAGACGCTAAAATTTATTTTTAGAACTTCAAGTTTAGGTTCTTCTGCCATAAGAACCGCTAGGATTTCCTGCTCTTCTTCTCCGAGTTCCACATCATCCTGGTTTACAGCTACAATCCTATTTTCAGAGGTTGGAATATAACCTTCAAACTACAATGAGACACTTCCATCAAGAAGTGTTCTGGTTTCAACCCTAGTTGGTGCCATAGGGTTTCTCCTCACAGATGCCCTTAAGATCCATCTTTGTTGTTGCAACTCCTCGATTGTGAATCTTGTTCCCGGAATAGCATTTACTCCCCTGCTGGCTAGATAGTCTGTAACATTCTGAACATTATATGAGAAGTTAGTAAAACTAGTATTTGTTAGGCGCCCTACCATCATTTTGGTAATCAGTAGGTTACTAGTTCCGCCGTGCCAATCCTGGTATCCATGTGTTTCTATGGATAGTTCAATGTGATTTGCGAAATCTTCCACGTTTATCATTAGGTCTGGAATAACGTAGACCATTTGGGTTCCTCTACTGAGATCCATCTCCATTTTGTTGGGTTTTCGGCACTGCGGCGAGTGTGTATTCGAACATGTTTCGTAAACATGTGCACAGCGGAAGGAATAAAATAATAAATCTAATTTATTACAACACACACATCACACGCATGCATAGTACAACACGTGTAGACATAACCATAAATTCAAATTTTGCAATAAAAGGAAATTTACACTACGTATACCTTACGTATCACGTGTAGCAGGAAAGACATCAACCGGAATGATTCTAGCTAGAATCGTCTCTATCCGTATCCACGCCGAGTATCTTTGGGATGACTTCACAAAGTCACGAGCCTCGTCTTCGTATGGGTTACTAGCCTCGTGTTGAAGACGATGTGATCGAGAGAAGATCACGATCCGAATCAAAATTCGGATCCAAAATGAGTCCTCAAAAACTCGCTTCTCCAGAGAGGTATTCATCAACCGTTTGACGAATCCTTCGTCCTCCACCTAAGAGGATTACCGGAGATCGAATCTCCAGTAAGGAAGGCGCTGTCGGAGCTCCAAACGTCGTCCAAACGACGCTCCGATAAGAGGGAAACAAGCTGTCCAGAAAACTGGACAGCTTTGGTGAAGACCTTGCGCCGGCCAAATAAGGAAAGCAATGTGCTCACCATGTCGCCGGAGCCAAGGATGATCACCAGATCTCCTCCGGCAGCAGCTCGACGCCGGCAAGTGGAGAAGACGGCAGCAGCTGGTTGCGGTTAGAGGAGGTGGGCGGCGGCAATAGGGTTGGCGCCGACTAGAGGGAGAGGGTGGGCGGCCAAAAACTAGGGTTGCCTCAATTAGGGTTTAACAAAAACCCTTAAGCCCTATTTTATAGAAAACAAATTCTCTTAATGGTTATTGGATCATAACCAAAGGCCCGTTAACCCGCTCCATTAATTTAAGTTAAAATAAACCAAACAATGATGGTATATTTTAAGTTAAAACAAACCGAACCAACTTTGGTTCATTCGTTTAAAACAAACCAAACCCCTTTGGTTTATTCTCCTCCGTTGGATTAGAACCAAACCATTTTGGTTCGTCCATCATGTCTTCATAAGACACGGCCCATCCACGCTTCTATTGTGACTGAAATGATTTCATGCTCGCTTCTTTATTTGGTCCAACCAAACCTAGTTTCTCTCGGTTTGAGAATCTCATTCTCAAGCTCGTTTTAAATCCTTCGGATTATGCTCATTGTGCGTGTGACCAAATAGGTTCTCGGTTTATGTTGGCTGTCTATAATTAACCATTAATTATAGAACGATCATGAGTGTCACCTAGTAGTACATCATGATCCCCAATTAACCGAAAAGATCAACGGTTGATCCAGAACTATTTCTGAAACCCTTCAGCAGCTCGAATGAATCGTGCCCCATTCCCTTCATTTATCTTATACCCACTTGGTTCAGAACATGGTCTATAGTGTCAGTCCCCACTAGGCTGACTACGTCACACCTAGCCCAAGTATCATTTTCTCGTCCTACGGATTCTAGTTACTTCACATGTATCGAAGAGTACCTTACTCTAAACATGTAATGCTTTGGCCAAATACTTTAGTAAAAATCCGACGAGAGGCCATGGGTATACATCTCCTCGCAAGGAGTGGTGAATCCTTTATAGGCTATTCAAACACCTTCGATCACTTCGACTTATACCCAATCATCCTGGGTCCACATCTCCTCAGAGATGCTTGCTTAAGATGTCAAAGCATAAGTCTTCATGATCAAGATGACTTGAATACCGCAAGTCAAAGGAACATCGCACTTAAGCTACAGTAAGAACTTCATTGACATATCTATATATGCAGAGAACCATATGAAGTCTTACGGCTGGTCACTCCAATGAACTAGTTACCATAACTAGCATCCACGATTAACTCCGGACATCACAATGTCTCCAGCCAGTGAGAATCAGCTGCTTGGATACACCAAGGAGTATACCTCGTGCTAGTCTCTACAGAATCAATGGTGTCCAAATCCATCAATTCATCGACTAGGGATAATTCCGATACATCACAATTACACATGTAGAGATACTCATTAGTTGTGATCCAATGACAAATTCTCTCATGCTGTGAATCGTATCGTGGACATTCAGTAAATGAGTTTAAGATTTAATCAAATACATGAAAACATGTATACTCAAATAGTGAATCTTCATTTATCATATAAATGATTCAGACATAAGGCGATTGCCTTAGGACATCTCTCATATATCACTAACAAACTCACACTTGGCCTAATGCCAATCGCTACGGTATCAATACCATAAGCTCTAACATGACCCTCAAACTTACTTTGAGGTAATGCCTTAGTTAAAGGATCCGCTAAGTTCCTTTCAGTGGGGATTTTCTCGATTTGTATTTCCTTCCTACTAATGATATCTCTGATAAGATGATAGCGGCGAAGCACATGTTTGGATCGTTGATGAGACTTTGGCTCTTTCGCCAGTGCAATTGCTCCATTGTTGTCGCAGTAGACCGATATTGCTTCAACAATGGCTGGAATCACACAAAGTTCATAAATGACCTTCTTGATCCAAACCGCTTCCTTTGCTGCTTCCAAAGATGCAATGAATTGTGCCTCAGTGGTAGAATCTACTACAGTGTCTTGTTTGGAACTTTTCCAACTCACTGCACCCCCATTCAAGGTGAACACGTATCCAGACTGAGACCTATAATCATCCTTGTCTGTCTGGAAGCTGACATCCGTATACCCGCGTATCACCATGTCCTCTTCTCCATATATTAGGAACACATCCTTAGTTTTTTTTAAGTACTTAAGGATTGTCTTAATAGCCACCCAATGATCCATTTCTGGATCAGACTGGTATCTACTCGTGACACTCAGAGCATACAATACATCGGGCCTCGTACATAACATAACATACATGATAGATCCTATTGCGGATGCATAGGGAATCTTACTCATGCAAATCCTCTTGTCTTCTGTGCGCGGACACATAGACTTCGAAAGGTGTACCCTATGCCTGATGGGTAGGAAACCTTTCTTGGATTCCGATATGTTAAACCTCTTTAGCACTCGGTGTATATATATAGACTGCGAAAGACCAAGCAACCGTTTCGATCTATCTCTATAGATTTTGATCCCGAGGATGTACGTTGCTTCTCTCAGGTCTTTCATGGAGAATGTCTTGGATAATCAAATCTTAACTGATTGTAAGACTGAAACATCGTCTCCTATAAGTAATATGTCATCGACATACAATACTAGGAACACGACTGCACTCCCACTAACCTTCTTGTACACATAAGATTCGTCTGGATTTTGTGAGAAATCAAACTTTTTGAATGTCTCATCAAAACGGATATTCCAGCTCCTGGATGCTTGCTTCAATCCATATATGGACCGTCGCAATTTGCATACCTTGGTTTTATCAACTGATGTGAAACCCTCAGGCTGTATCATATACACGTCCTCGAGCAGGTTTTCGTTAAGGAAAGCTGTTTTCCCATCCATCTACCATATCTCATAATCATAATGAGCCGCTATGACCAGGAGCATCCGAATGGATTTAAGCATAGCTACAGGCGAATAGGTTTCGTCATAATCAACACCTTGCTTTTGATGATATCCTTTCGCCACTAATCTAGCCTTATAGGTAATCACATTACCATCCATGTCAGTTTTCTTCTTGAAAACCCACTTGCACCCTATAGGCTTGATGCCTTCAGGTGAGTCAACCAAGTTCCAAACTTGGTTTTCATACATGGAATCCATTTCCGACTTCATGGCTTCAAGCCACTTATCCCTTTCTGAACTTGTCAGCACTTCTTCATAACTGGTAGACTCCTCATCATCAATGAGTAACACGTTGTTCGATTCACTTACGAGAAATCCATATCATTCAGGAATGTTGCGTGTTCTACCAGATCTACGAAGATGTGGTGTTACAGTAGGTCCAGCTGATTACTCATCACTATGAGTTATCGGCTGTTATGCTTCACCAAGTATCTCATCAATGTCTATTTGAGTTTCTCAAGCCTCCTCAAGCTCGATGACACTCCCACTATTTTCTTGCAAGAGAAACTCTTTCTCTAGAAACACAACATGCCTTGAAACAAACACCTTTTCTTCCACAGGATGATAGAATTGGTAATCCCTTGTTTCCTTAGGGTATCCAATAAATAGACATTTATCAGACTTAGCATCCAATTTATACGATCGATCAGCTTCACATAAGCGAGACAACCCCATATCTTCAAGTAAGATACATGAGGTTTCTTACTATTCCATATCTCATATGGAGTAGTAGAGACTACCTTAGTTAGCATTACATTTTAACAAGTAAACGGTATGCGAAGTGCATAGCCCCAAAAGGACTTGGGAAGATTCGCATGATTCATCATTGACCTGACCATGTCCAACAAGATCCGGTTATGCCTCTCAGATACACCATTATACTGTGGTGTATATGGCGGAGTCCATTGAGACAATATACCATTGTCTTTTAGATAATCAAGAAACTCTTGACTTAAGTATTCACCACCTCGATCCGATCGAAGTATTTTAATACTCTTGTCATGTTGTTCTCTACTTCATTTCTGAATTCTTTGAACCTTTCAAAGGCTTCAAACTTGTGTTTCATCAAGAACACATACCCAAACCGTGAGTGATCATCGGTGAAGGTAATGAAGTAGCTATAGCCTCCTAAAGCTTGAGTTGACATAGGTCCACATACATCAGTATGTATCAGACCTAGTAACTCTCCCACTCGTTCACCTTTTCCTGAAAAAGGTAACTTAGTCATCTTGCCTTTTAAGCATGATTCGCATGTATCGTATGAATCCAATTCAAACGATTCCAGAATTCCACATCGGTGTAATTCGGACATGCGTTTCTTGCTTACATGGCCAAGACGACAATGCCACATGTAGGAGTCTAATTGATTATCCTTTCGAGCACGCTTGTTGCTCGCTTCGATATTGAAAATGTCACTGGATACATCCAACGTATAAATGCCATTGCTCAAAGTTCCAGTTCCATAAAATCGCCATTCAAAGTTATATAACAACAATTGTTACTAAGCGTCAAATGGTAACCATTTCTATTTAAGCGGAAATAGAAACAATGTTCTTTATTAGAGAAGGAACATAATAGCAATTGTCCGATTCTAAGACTAGTCACTAGGGAGCTTGACAAATAAGTTCGATGGCGTAGCCAGCAACCTTTGCTCCATTGCCAACTCGCAAATTTGACTCCCCTCTGACGAGTCTTCTTCTATTCCTTAGCCCCTGTATGTCATTACATATATGTGAGCCACACCCAGTATCCAATACCCAAGTGTCTAAGGAAATAGAATGACAATCAATAACGAAGATACCTGAAGAGGATGGGGCATCGGATGCCTTCTTCTTCTTTATAGACTCAAGATAAATCTTGCAGTTTCTTCGCCAGTGGCCTTCCTTGCCACAATGATGGCAAGTGCCCTTTTGTGTTGGTTCTGCCTTCTTTGCCTTCTTGTTCTTCCCTTTCTTCTGTTCCTTTGCCTTCCTCTTAGAACCTTTCTTTGAGGAATCAACTAACAGAACCGCCTTCTCCTCATGCTTCACAGAAGGCTCCACAGTCTTCAGCATATTGAGGAGCTCAGAAATAGTGGATTCTAATTTGTTCATCCGATAGTTCATCACAAATTGTGAGAAATTCTTGGGCAAACAATGCAAAATTAAGTCAATACTTAATTCATGATCCATCACAAACTGAGGGTGGCTAGCCGCTCGATGTACCCATTCATCTTTAGCACAAACTGCACTACAGATGAACCTTCTTGCATCTTCGTGGTGAAGAGGAGCCTGGAGACTTCAAACCTTTCGGATCTTGCTTGCTCATCAAACAACTCATGAAGATGGAAGACCATAGTATTAGCATCCATATGCTCATGCTGCTTTTGCAGCTCAGGTACCATCGCAGCTAGCATGATGTAACTCACCGGTTCAGAATCTGCCACATGCTTCTGATAGACCAACATTTGGTCTGGAGTTGCATCGTCCTTAGGACGATTGGGAAGAGGCTCTTCAAGGACATATGCTAGCTTTTCCGCCTTGAGAACAATTCTCAAGTTTCTAAGCTAGTCCAGGAAGTTAGGCCCAGTCAATTTGTTTGAATCCAAAATAGTGCGCAAATTCAAAGACGTCATGATCAATAGATTAACCTAGAAATACAAAACGAGCATATATGAGAAAATGATTTTAAAATGCATCAATATACATTTATAAATCCCATTCATTTTTTGAATTTCAAAAACCCCAAAATCACTTCGGGAGATCGTAGGTCTATCTCCGAATGGATTGATATCCATCATAGATATGAACAACCTTGGAGAGAGTCCAACAAGCCATTCATAACTACGATGGTAGGTATCAAATATACCGATTGCATATCACGTATATGAAACTATCACAATGTGCTATCAACTAATTGAATGTTCACACATACATCGGGTTGTTAACACATTAACAAGTATGCATCATATGCATAGCACCCAACTTCACCTCCCTTTACATAGACCTTGGAGAGAGTCCAACAAGCCGATGCTCCAGGTTAAAGCCAACCCATTAATCGAGAAATAGTTTTAATATGGTTAGAGTGCATTCAACCAATTAGCCTGGCTTGGAGAGAGTCCAACAACCAAAGCTAACGATTGACCTCTGACTCTTACCATATTAGTATTAAACTATTCCATGGTTTGAACATGTTCGGGTTCGAGCCGGGCTTGGAGAGAGTCCAACAACCTGAACAAGAAACGGAACTCTGGTTCTAACCATATTAATGGAAGGTGTAGGCTTTAATATCGAGTTAGGATTTTTATGTCTCATCCTCTTTGCATGCAAATAACTATTATCTACATGACATGACATACATCTACATGTCACGACACGCATGACATAATGATATGCATCTAATGCAATTACATGGCATATAATTATGTCATGTATAATATTTCCTTATATGTCATAACTATTTATGGAAATAAAATATGTTTAAGATTTGATTCTCCAAAACAAATCATGATTAAATTAGGAAATAAATTTCCAAATCTAATCACATATTTTATTTGTGGAAATAATTGATTAAGGAAAGTCAATTTAGGAAACCAATTTCCTAAATTATCAAAACTACTTATGGAAATAAAATATTTTAAGATTTGATTTCCCAAATCAAATCATGATTAAATTAGAAAATAAATTTCATAAATCTAATCAAATATTTTATTTATGGAAAATATCAATTTCCATAAATACTTCCAACTTTCCAAAAGTGGAAGATTTCCATAAATACTTCTAGACTTTCCAAAAATGAAAAATTTCCATAAATACTTCTAACTTTCCAAAAGTAGAAAATTTCTAGAAATATCATTATGACTATCGCAAAAAAATTTTACGATTATGTCGAAACACAAACTGGGCTCTGATACCACTGTTGGGTTTCCGGCACCGCGGCGAGTGTATGTTCGAACATGTTTCGTAAACATGTGCACAGCGGAAGGAATAAAATAATAAATCTAATTTATTACAACACACACATCACACGCATGCATAGTACAACATGTGTAGATATAACCGTAAATTTAAATTTTGCAATAAAAGGAAATTTACACTACGTATACCTTACGTATCACGTGTAGCGGGAAAGACATCAACCGGAACGATTCTAGCTAGAATCGTCTCTATCCGTATCCACGCCAAGTATCTTCGGGATGACTTCACAAAGTCACGAGCCTCGTCTTCGTACGGGTTACTAGCCTCGTGTTGAAGACGATGTGATCGAGAGAAGATCACGATCCGAATCAAAATTCGGATCCAAAATGAGTCCTCAAAAACTAGCTTCTCCGGAGAGGTATTCGTCAATCGTTTGATGAATCCTTCGTCCTCCACCTATGAGGATTACCGAAGATCGAATCCCTGGTAAGGAAGGCACTGTCGGAGCTCCAAACGTCGTCCAAACGACGCTCCGACAAGAGGGAAACAAGCTGTTCAGAAAACTGGACAGCTTTGGTGGAGACCTTGTGCCGGCCAAATAAGGAAAGCAATGTGCTCACCTTGTCGCCAGAACCAAGGATGATCATTGGAGCTCCTCCGGCAGCAGCTCGACGCTGGCAAGTGGAGAAGATGGCAGCAGCTGGTCGCCGGTTGGAGGAGGTGGGTGGCGGCAATAGGGTTGGCGCCGACTAGAGGGAGAGGGTGGGCGGCCAAAAACTAGGGTTGCCTCAATTAGGGTTTAACAAAAATCCTTAAGCCCTATTTTATAGAGAACAAATTCTCTTAATGGTTATTGGATCATAACCAAAGGCCCGTTAACCCGCTCCATTAATTTAAGTTAAAATAAACCAAACCATGATGGTTTATTTTAAGTTAAAATGAACCGAACCAACTTTGGTTAATTCGTTTAAAACAAACCAAACCCCTTTGGTTTATTCTCCTCCGTTGGATTAGAACCAAACCATTTTGGTTCGTCCATGATGTCTTCATAAGACACGACCCATCCACGCTTCCATTACGACTGAAATGATTTCCTGCTCGCTTCTTGTTTGGTCCAACCAAACCTAGTTTCTCTCGGTCTGAGAATCTCATTCTCAAGCTCGTTTTAAATCCTTCGGATTACACTCGTTGTGCGTGTGACCAAATAGGTTCTCGGTTTATGTTGGCCGTCTATAATTAACCATTAATTATAGAACGATCATGAGTGGCACCTAGTAGTACATCATGATCCCCAATTAACCGAAAAGATCAATGGTTGATCAAAAACTATTTCTGAAACCCTTCAGCAGCTCGAATGAATCGTGCCCCATTCCCTTCACTCATCTTATACCCACTTGGTTCAGGACATGGTCTATAGTGTCAGTCCCCACTAGGCTGACTATGTCACACCTAGCCCAAGTATCATTTCCTCGTCCTACGGATTCTAGTTACTTCACATGTATCGAAGAGTACCTTACTCTAAACATGTAATGCTTTGGCCAAAGACTTTAGTAAAAATCCGACGAGAGGCCATGGGTATACATCTCCTCGCAAGCAGTGGTGAATCCTTTATAGGCTATTCAAACACCTTCAATCACTTTGACTTATACCCAATCATCCCGGGTCCACATATCCTCAAAGATGCTTGCTTAAGATGTCAAAGCATAAGTCTTCATGATCAAGATGACTTGAATACCGCAAGTCTAAGGAACATCGCACTTAAGCCACAGTAAAAACTTCATTGACATATCTATATATGCAGAGAACCATATGAAGTCTTACGGCTGGTCACTTCAATGAACTAGTTACCATAACTAGCATCCACGATTAACTCCGGACATCATAATGTCTCCAGCCTGTGAGAATCAGCTGCTTGGATACACCAAGGAGTATACCTCATGCTAGTTTCGACAGAATCAATGGTGTCCAAATCCATCAATTCATCGACTAGGGATAATTCCGATACATCACAATTACACATGTAGAGATACTCACTAGTTGTGATCCAATGACAAATTCTCTCATGCTGTGAATCGTATCGTGGACATTCAGTAAATGAGTTTAAGATTTAATCAAATACATGAAAACATGTATACTCAAATAGTGAATCTTCATTTATCATATAAATGGTTCAGACATAAGGCGATTGCCTTAGGACATCTCTCATATATCACTAACAAACTCCCACTTGGCCCTAATGCCAATCGCTACGGTATCCAATACCATAAGCTCTAACATGACCCTCAAACTTACTTTGAGGTAATGCCTTAGTTAAAGGATCCGCTATGTTCCTTTTAGTGGGGATTTTCTCGATTTGTATTTCCTTCCTACTAATGATATCTCTGATAAGATGATAGCGGCGAAGCACATATTTGGATCGTTGATGAGACCTTGGCTCTTTCGCCTATGCAATTGCTCCATTGTTGTCGCAGTAGACCGGTATTGCTTCAACAATGGCTGGAATCACACCAAGTTCATAAATGAACTTCTTGATCCAAACCGCTTCCTTTGCTGCTTCCGAAGCTGAATGTATTCTGCCTCAGTGGTAGAATCCGCTACGGTGTCTTGTTTGGAACTTTTCCAACTCACTGCACCCCCATTCAAGGTGAACACATATCCAGACTGAGACCTAGAATCATCCTTGTCTGTCTGGAAGCTGGCATCCGTATACCCGCGTATCACCATGTCCCCTTCTCCATATATTAGGAACACATCCTTAGTTCTTCTTAAGTACTTAAGGATTGTCTTAACAGCCACCCAATGATCCATTCCTGGATAAGACTAGTATCAACTCGTGACACTCAGAGCATACGATACATCGGGCCTCGTACATAACATAGCATACATTAGCGATCCTATTGCGGATGCATAGGGAATCTTACTCATGCAAATCCTCTCGTCTTCTGTGTGCGGACACATAGACTTCGAAAGGTGTACCCTATGCCTGATGGGTAGAAAACCTTTCTTGGATTTCGACATGCTAAACCTCTTTAGCACTCGGTCTATATATGTAGACTGTGAAAGACCAAGCAACTATTTCGATCTATCTCTATAGATCTTGATCCCGAGGATGTAGGTTGCTTCTCCCAGGTCTTTCATGGAGAATGTCTTGGATAACCAAATCTTAACTGACTGTAAGACTGAAACATCGTCTCCTATAAGTAATATGTCATCGACATACAATACTAGGAACACGACTGCACTCCCACTAACCTTCTTGTACACACAAGGTTCATCTGGATTTTGTGAGAAATCAAACTTTTTGATTGTCTCATCAAAACGGATATTTCAGCTCCTGGATGCTTGCTTCAATCCATATATGGACCGTCGCAATTTGCATACCTTGGTTTTATTAACCGATGTGAAACCCTTAGGATGTATCATATACACATCCTCGAGCAGGTTTCCGTTAAGGAATGCTATTTTCACATCCATCTGCCATATCTCATAATCATAATGAGCCGCTATGGCCAGGAGCATCCAAATGGATTAAAGCATAGTTACAGGCGAATATGTTTCATCATAATCAACACCTTGCTTTTGACGATATCCTTTCACCACTAATCTAGCCTTATAGGTAATCACATTACCATCCATGTCGGTTTTCTTCTTGAAAACCCACTTGCACCCTATAGGCTTGATGCCTTCAGGTGGGTCAACCAAGTTCCAAACTTGGTTTTTATACATGGAATCCATTTCCGACTTCATGGCTTCAAGCCACTTATCCCTTTCTGAACTTGTCAGCACTTCTTCATAGCTGGTAGGCTCCTCATCATCAATGAGTAACACGTCATTCGATTCACTTACGAGAAATCCATATCTCTCAGGAATGTTGCGTGTTCTACCAGATCTATGAAGATGTGGTGTTATAGTAGGTCCAACCGATTGCTCATCACTATGAGTTATCGGCTGTTATGCTTCACCAAGTATCTCATCAATGTCTATTTGAGTTTCTCGAGCCTCCTCAAGCTCGACGACACTCCCACTATTTTCTTGCAAGAGAAACTCTTTCTCTAGAAACACAACATGCCTTGAAACAAACACCTTTTGTTCCACAGGATGATAGAATTGGTAACCCCTTGTTTCCTTAGGGTATCCAATAAATAGACATTTATCAGACTTAGCATCCAATTTGTCTGATACAGTCTGCTTCACATAAGCAGGACAACCCCATATCTTCAAGTAAGATACATGAGGTTTCTTACTATTCCATATCTCATATGGAGTAGTAGAGACTACCTTGGTTGACATTCTGTTTAACAAGTAAACAACTGTCTGAAGTGCATAGGCCCAAAAGGACTTGGGAAGATTCGTATGATTCATCATTGACCTGACCATGTCCAACAAGGTCCGGTTATGCCTCTCAGATACACCATTATGCTGTGGTGTATATGGCGGAGTCCATTGAGATAATATACCATTGTCTCTTAGATAATCAAGAAACTCTTGACTTAAGTATTCACCATCTCGATCTGATCGAAGTATTTTAATACTCTTGTCATGTTGTTTCTCTACTTCATTTCTGAATTCTTTGAACCTTTCAAAGGCTTCGGACTTGTGTTTCATCAAGAACACATACCCAAACCGTGAGTGATCATCGGTGAAGGTAATGAAGTAGCTATAGCCTCCTAAAGCTTAAGTTGACATAGGTCCACATACATCAGTATGTATCAGACCTAGTAACTCTCCCACTCGTTCACTTTTTCCTGAAAAAGGTAACTTAGTCATCTTGCCTTTTAAGCATGATTCACATATATCGTATGAATCCAATTCAAACGATTCCAGAATTCCACATCGGTGTAATTCGGACATGCGTTTCTTGCTTACATGGCCAAGACGACAATGCCACATGTAGGAGTCTAATTGATTATCCTTTCGAGCACGCTTGTTGCTCGCTTCGATATTGAAAATGTCACTGGATACGTCCAACGTATAAATGCCATTGCTCAAAGTTCTAGTTCCATAAAGTACGCCATTCAAAGTTATATAACAACAATTGTTACTAAACGTCAAATGGTAACCATTTCTATTTAAGCAGGAAATAGAAACAATGTTCTTTATTAGAGAAGGAACACAATAGCAATTGTCCAGTTCCAAGACTAGTCCACTAGGGAGCTTCAGCAAATAAGTTCCGATGGCGACCGCAACAACCTTTTCTCCATTGACAACTCGTAAATTTGACTCCCCTCTGAAGAGTCTTCTTCTATTCCTTAGCCCCTGTATGTCATTATATATATGTGAGCCACACCCAGTATCCAATACCCAAGTGTCTAAGGAAATAGAATGACAATCAATAACGAAGATACCTGAAGAGGATGGGGCATCAGATGCCTTCTTCTTCTTCATAGACTCAAGATAAATCTTGCAGTTTCTTCACCAGTGGCCTTCCTTGCTACAATGATGGCAAGTGCCCTTTTGTGCTGGTTCTGCCTTCTTTGCCTTCTTGTTCTTCCCTTTCTTCTGTTCCTTTGCCTTCCTCTTAGAACCTTTCTTTGAGGAATCAACTAACAGAACCGCCTTCTCCTCATGCTTCACAGAAGGCTCCACAGTCTTCAGCATATTGAGGAGCTCAGGAATAGTGGATTCTAATTTGTTCATCCGATAGTTCATCACAAATTGTGAGAAACTCTTGGGCAAACAATGCAGAATTAAGTCAATATTTAATTCATGATCCATCACAAACCCGAGGGTGGCTAGCCGCTCGATGTACCTGTTCATCTTTAGCACAAACTACACTACAGACGAACCTTCTTGCATCTTCGTGGTGAAGAGGAGCCTGGAGACTTCGAACCTTTCGGATCTCGCTTGCTCATCAAACAACTCATGAAGATGGAAGACCATAGTATTAGCATCCATATGCTCATGCTGCTTTTGTAGCTCAGGTACCATCGCAGCTAGCATGATGCAACTCGCCGGTTCAGAATCTGCCACATGCTTCTGATAGACCAACATTTGGTCTGGAGTTGCATCATCCTTAGGACGGTTGGGAAGAGGCTCTTCAAGGACATATGTTAGCTTTTTCGCCTTGAGAACAATTCTCAGGTTTCTAAGCCAGTCCAGGAAGTTAGGCCCAGTCAATTTGTTTGAATCCAAAATAGTGCGCAAATTCAAAGACTTAATGATCAATCGATTAACTTAGAAATACAAAATGAGCATATATGAGAAAATGATTTTAAAATGCATCAATATACATTTATAAATCCCATTCATTTTTCGAATTTCAAAAACCCCAAAATCACTTCGGGAGATCGTAGGTCCATCTCCGAATGGGTTGATATCCATCATAGATATGAACAACCTTGGAGAGAGTCCAACAAGCCATTCATAACTACGATGGTAGGTATCAAATATACCGATTGCATATCATGTATATGCAACTATCACAATGTGCTATCAACTAATTTAATGTCCACACATACATCGGGTTGTTAACACATTAACAAGTATGCATCATATGCATAGCACCCAACTTCACCTCCCTTTACATCGACCTTGGAGAGAGTCCAACAAGCCGATGCTCCAGGTTAAAGCCAACCCATTAATCGAGAAATAGTTTTAATATGGTTAGAGTGCATTCAACCAATTAGCCCGGCTTGGAGAGAGTCCAACAACCAAAGCTAACGATTGACCTCTGACTCTTACCACATTAGTATTAAACTATTCCATGGTTTGAACATGTTCGGGTTCGAGCCGGGCTTGGAGAGAGTCCAACAACCCGAACAAGAAACGGAACTCTAGTTCTAACCATATTAATGGAAGGTGTAGGCTTTAATATTGAGTTAGGGTTTTTATGTCTCATCCTCTTTGCATGCAAATAACTATTATCTACATGTCACGACACACATGACATAATGATATGCATCTAATGCAATTACATGACATACAATTATGTCATGTATAATATTTCCTTATATGTCATAACTATTTATGGAAATAAAATATATTTAAGATTTGATTCTCCAAATCAAATCATGATTAAATTAGGAAATAAATTTCCAAATCTAATCACATATTTTATTTGTGGAAATAGTTGATTAAGGAAAGTCAATTTAGGAAACCAATTTCCTAAATCATCAAAACTACTTATGAAAATAAAATATTTTAAGATTTGATTTCCTAAATCAAATCATGATTAAATTAGAATTTTTTTTTCCAAAATCTAATCAAATATTTTATTTATGGAAAATATCAATTTCCATAAATACTTCCAACTTTCCAAAAGTGGAAGATTTCCATAAATACTTCTAGACTTTCTAAAAATGAAAAATTTCCATAAATACTTCTAACTTTCCAAAAGTTGAAAATTTCCAGAAATATCATTATGACTATCGCAAAACAATTTTATGATTATGTCGAAATACAACCTGGGATCTGATACCACTGTTGGGTTTCCGGCACCGCGGCGAGTGTGTGTTCGAACATGTTTCGTAAATATGTGCACAGCGGAAGGAATAAAATAATAAATCTAATTTATTACAACACACACATCACACGCATGCATAGTACAACATGTGTAGACATAACCGTAAATTCAAATTTTGCAATTAAAGGAAATTTACACTACGTATACCTTACGTATCACGTGTAGCGAGAAAGACATCAACCGGAACGATTCTAGCTAGAATCGTCTCTATCCGTATCCATGCCGAGTATCTTTGGGATGACTTCACAAAGTCACGAGCCTCGTCTTCATATGGGTTACTAGCCTCGTGTTGAAGACGATGTGATCGAGAGAAGATCACGATCCGAATCAAAATTCGGATCCAAAACGAGTCCTCAAAAACTCTCTTCTCCGGAGAGGTATTCGTCAACCGTTTGACGAATCCTTCGTCCTCCACCTATGAGGATTACCGGAGATCGAATCCCTGGTAAGGAAGGCGCTGTCGGAGCTCCAAACGTCGTTCAAACGATGCTCCGACAAGAGGGAAACAAGCTGTCCAGAAAACTGGACAGCTTTGGTGGAGACCTTGCGCCGGCCAAATAAGGAAAGCAATGTGCTCACCTTGTCGCCCGGAGCCAAGGATGATCACCGGAGCTCCTCCGGCAGCAACTCAACGCCGGCAAGTGGAGAAGATGGCAGCAGCTGGTCACTGGTTGAAGGAGGTGGGCGGCGGCAATAGGGTTGGCGCCGACTAGAGGGAGAGGGTGGGCTGCCAAAAACTAGGGTTGCCTCAATTAGGGTTTAACAAAAACCCTTAAGCCCTATTTTATAGAGAACAAATTCTCTTAATGGTTATTGGATCATAACCAAAGGCCCGTTAACCCGCTCCATTAATTTAAGTTAAAATAAACCAAACCATGATGGTTTATTTTAAGTTAAAACGAACCGAACCAACTTTGGTTCATTCGTTTAAAACAAACCAAACCCCTTTGGTTTATTCTCCTCCGTTGGATTAGAACCCAACACATTTGGTTCGTCCATCATGTCTTCATAAGACACGGCCCATCCACGCTTCCATTGCGACTGAAACGATTTCATGCTCGCTTTTTGTTTGGTCCAACGAAACCTAGTTTCTCTCGGTCTGAGAATCTCATTCTCAAGCTCATTTTAAATCCTTCGGATTACGCTCGTTGTGCGTGTGACCAAATAGGTTCTCAGTTTATGTTGTCCGTCTATAATTAACCATTAATTATAGAACGATATTGAGTGGCACCTAGTAGTACCTCATGATCCCCAATTAACTGAAAAGATCAACGGTTGATCCAGAACTATTTCTGAAACCCTTCAGCAGCTCGAATGAATCGTGCCCCATTCCCTTCACTCATCTTATACCCACTTGGTTCAGGACATGGTCTATAGTGTCAGTCCCCACTAGGCTGACTACATCACACCTAGCCCAAGTATCATTTCCTCGTCCTACGGATTCTAGTTACTTCACATGTATCGAAGAGTACCTTAATCTAAACATGTAATGCTTTGGCCAAAGACTTTAGTAACAATCCGACGAGAGGCCATAGGTATACATCTCCTCGCAAGGAGTGGTGAATCCTTTATAGGCTATTCAAACACCTTCGATCACTTCGACTTATACCCAATCATCCCGTGTCCACATCTCCTCAGAGATGCTTGCTTAAGATGTCAAAGCATAAGTCTTCATGATCAAGATGACTTGAATACCGCAAGTCAAAGGAACATCGCACTTAAGCTACAGTAAGAACTTCATTGACATATCTATATATGCAGAGAACCATATGAAGTCTTACGGCTGGTCACTCCAATGAACTAGTTACCATAACTAGCATCCACGATTAACTCCGGACATCACAATGTCTCCAGCCAGTGAGAATCAACTGCTTGGATACACCAAGGAGTATACCTCGTGCTAGTCTCGACAGAATCAATGGTGTCCAAATCCATCAATTCATCGACTAGGGATAATTCCGATACATCACAATTACACATGTAGAGATACTCACTAGTTGTGATCCAATCACAAATTCTCTCATACTGTGAATCGTATCGTGGACATTCAGTAAATGAGTTTAAGATCTAATCAAATACATGAAAATATGTATACTCAAATAGTGAATCTTCATTTATCATATAAATGGTTCAGACATAAGACTATTGCCTTAGGACATCTCTCATATATCACTAACACATTTGGGTTCTCAATATATAAAACCTTGGCTCTTTTTATCAACCCATATTTTTGAATTAATTACGTTTGTAGTAATTGACTCCCACCTAGAAATAACATCGTTATACAAACCAATGTTACTAGGTAAAATTAACAGTGCACCTGTTTGTTCTTGAGCCGGAGGAAGTTGCCATTGTTCATTATTGAATCCTTCTTTGAACCTTCCTGTTCATGAATTTGAGAAGTCCATATTATTATAAGGATTCATTATTCCAACTGGTCTTGATGCTGGTCCATATTGTGGAGGGCCCATTATAGAATCTTCTGGTGGATTGTATGCCGAAGTGGCTCCTGATGATGCTAAGATGTTCCTTAGCAATGGATAATCCATTTCTGTTTCTTCTAATTGTATATCATTTTAGAAACTGATGGTGCAATGACAGGTTGGGGAGGAGTTTATAAGTGGAAGAAAAGCAAGTTTGATTCTCGGAGTACAGAGAGAATCTGTGCATACACACATGGAAAATTCCCAACAGTGAAATTAACCATTGATGCAGAAATCTATGCGACAATGGAGACGATGAGTTCCTTGAAGATCCATTATATGGATAAAGATGAAATAACGCTCAGAATGGATTGCCAGTCTATAATTAGCTTTCATAACAAAACTTCCAGAAATAAACCATCTAGGGTCAGACGGTTGGCATTTACGGATTACATCACTGGAACAGGGGTAAAAGTTAATTTTGAACATATAGATGGCAAGCTAAATATTTTTGCAGATTCATTATCAAGGCTGATAGAAGGAAAAGAGGAAGTTCTTAACGTGATCCGAACTGAAGATGAATGGACACGGATCATGCACCCAGAGGTAACCACATCTATTGAGTTTAAATTACTAACTCAGTATGAAGCCCTAGTTGCAGCATCCCCAAAAGACATATTCCCTCTAGAGGAACACATTAAAAGAAAAAAGATGGCAGACATAGAGGAGGATGCCATTAATCAGCTGTCTATTGCTTTCAAAGAGCTGGAGCTGATTCATCAGGCTAAAGAATCTGACTTTTTGTGTAGAAGACACTGGGAAAGTCCGAAGAAATATTACTTCATGAAGAAGTCTCATGAAATGGGTAAAGTAAGACGTGACATATGGCGTGTCTCAAATGCTTTACAAGACATATACAGGGACATAAGGCAGATGCCCCCGTGAAAGGCATGGTGAGCCCAATAGAAAGGACTGAGCCCCGGGGAGCCGTCCTTTCCAAGCATGTAAATATGAGTTGTAAAGAGTGAGTGAACTGTAAAGTTCTTTATGATAAGAAAGGGTAGTGGAAATGAAGGACGATGGGGCCCAATGAGCACCCGCTTCAGTTCCAATACAACCTTCCTTCATTATAAAAGGACCAGAGTGGTAGGAGGTTTGACACACTCGAGCATCACCGAGTACATCATTCCTCAAGTTTGAGAGTTCATAGTTTAAGAGTTTGAAGTTTGCAAGTTGAGTTTGTTTGAAGTTTGCATTACAAGTTTGTTAAAGTTCTCTTTCTTATAAATAAAATTCTGATCACAGACCAGGTTTTATTTTCAATAAGAAACAATCCCCCTTTGGTATCAGAGCCATGTTTCTTGGCTAAAACCTTCAAATATTCTAGGTGAAAGGTACGAGTATCATCCATTTCTCTTATTTCAAAACTATTGTTATCTTAATAATGGCTTATGATAAGGCGAAAGATTTTGTTAATTGATTGCAAAAAGGTGCAGAGTACGTAAGACTCCAGGGAGAGCCGTGACCCGTCGGATGAGCAAGAAAATTTTATAGAATCCTAAGCCGTAAGTAAGTCAGAAGACTAGATGAGCGATAGGTTTGAACACAACATAAGACAATGGTATGAAAAATCCCAAACCAGGAACCTGGAATATCTCGATCTAGCTAAGAATCCAGAACCTACAAACTTGCTTCTAGCTAATAATCTTGAAGGTGTTTATGATAGAATCTCACTTTTGTCCAAAGTCTCATTGAAGCATTTCTTTTTGCTAAAAGAGGAAAATACCAAATTAAAAGGGGAAATAGCCCTTTTAAGAGAAAGGGTAGCCTCTCTTGAGAAGGAAGTTGTTAGTAGAAAAAGCCCAAAGCTAGAGGATATTAAAACCTTAATACAACCAATTCTAGCCAAAGAAGAAGTCCTAGCTAAAGAATTAAAAACAAGCGTGAGAAAGGTAGAACAAGTCCTACAAGAAGTAAAAAGCTTAATAGGTGGATGAATGATCTAGAAAATCAATCTGTTGATACCTCCTATATTAGAGCTTTAAAAGCAACTGAGCTTTTAGAATCACCATCAGTAGGCTTTGCAATACCATCACAATATAAAACTGCTTTTGAGTTCCAGAGAGTCCTTGTTATGCAAAATAACACCATAATATCTTTTCTAATAGATATTCACAAGCAGGTACAGGACTTAAGAACTCAAATAAATCAGTTAAAAGTGCAACCCAAATAACACAAATAGACATTCTTTTGAAGGGAAAGAACTTGTTACCAGGTTACAATGTTGCTCTGTATCCACTTCTCCTTCAGAAATGCTGTAGATTGCATCGCTTTCTGTCTCATCCTGATCTACTGATACAACATCGAATTCTTCTGGCAAGTCTATTTCATTGAGCATAGAAACTCTTTCCTTGTTGCCTGTTTTGTTCCGACATTCTCTTGCAAAATGTCCTTCCTCACCACAAATGTAACACTTACATTTCTTCACCTTTGTTCTGTCGTGCTGGTATTTCTTCTTAACCACATGAACGTGTGATTTATGGGGTTTTCCTCGGTAACTTTGAGCTCTTCTTAAGCCATACTTCTTTTGCCCTTGATAGAAACTAGGTAAGGGAATCTATGAACAGAACTGTAAATCTTTTAAACTTCTTTGGAGTGAGGCTTGTTTGCACATTTCTGTCAATTCCTGGTACGCATGGTGTATCCTGGGTAGTACTCCAATAGTGTTTCCTAGATAGCGTTCCCGAAACTTCTGTTCAAGATAATTACCGATTAGTGGTGGCATTTTTCGGTAAAACTTACTTGACAATTCTTCATTAATGAACATTCTCCCAGTTTTGGCGGCTAGCTCCTTGTATTGATTCATATAATTTACCAGCTCTTTGGTACTTGGGCAGGCTAATCTTTCTAAAATCCCTTCTTGTTTTTGCTTCACATCTGTAGGATTATCAGAACCTGCAGAATCTCCACCACCTTCCGCGAATGGATTAGTCCATTCGGTGTGTAGCATGAACAAAGTATCTTGAACTGGAGAAGGGCATAATTTTGCCATAAGTCTATCCCATTCTTCTGTCCCTATTTGAGTGCTGCTTTCTCCAAAGCCCTGTTGTTGTCGTGTTGTTTCTGACAACTGATCCACTTGCTGTATTTGTAGCTTACTTGCTTTTTCCAGAATAAGTTGCACCACCACTTCTTCCTGAGATAGTTTTAGAGTATTGGAAGTCATATTTGTTAGTGCTTATAAGCTCCACATATCTCCACAATGGCATGATATTGTCCACTTTTGGCCTAAGCCCTCATGGTTTTATTTTTGGGCTTTACCCAAAAGGCCTCATACCAATGGAGATATCTTTTTTCTTATAAGCACATGATCTTTTCCATGTCTTACCAATGTGGGACTTTGATTGTATTCCCCATACTCCCAACAATCCCCCCCTCAAACGAAGGACCACATTGGGCCCCCCCTCAAGCCTATCCCTCCTCGAAGGATTTTCTCTGCTTGATGTCCGATCTTCAACCCACCAGGACTTCCTGTCAGTTGTTCGGTCCCCCCGACCCAACTAGACTTCCTTCCTGATGTCTGGTTCTCTTGATCCGGACGTGAGAGCTCAACTTTCTTCGTTCGAGGTTCATGGCTTGACATGGACCATGGCTCTGATACCAATTGTTAGTGCTTATAAGCTCCACATATCTCCACAATGGCATGATATTGTCCACTTTGGGTCTAAGCCCTCATGGTTTTATTTTTGGGCTTTACCCAAAAGGCCTCATACCAATGGAGATATCTTTTTTCTTATAAGCACATGATCTTTTCCATGTCTTACCAATGTGGGACTTTGATTGTATTCCCCATACTCCCAACAATATTAAAGACCAAGATATATACCTGCCCGCGATAGTCTTCATCAATAACTCCAGCTCCTATTTGGATTCCCTTTTTCCAAGAAATCCCAGATTTAGGAGCTATCCTTCCATAATGTCCTTCTGGTATGGCGAAAGCGAAACCAGTATCAATTAATGCTCTCCCATTTGGTTGAATTTCATAGTTATAGCATATAGCAAGATCATATCCGATTGACCCTTCCGTCTTTCTTGTGGGTATTTGCACATCTGGATTCATTTTCAGAACTTCAAGTATAGGTTCTTCTGCCATAAGAACCGCTAGGATTTCCTACTCTTCTTCTCCGAGTTCCACATCATCCTAGTTTACAACTTCAAAACTATTGTTATCTTAATAATGGCTTATGATAAGGCGAAAAATTTTGTTAATTGATTGCAAAAGGCCGCAGAGTACGTAAGACTCCAAGGAGAGCCGTGACCCGTCGGATGAGCAAGAAAATTTTATAGAATCCTAAGCCGTAAGTAAGTCAGAAGACTAGATGAGCGATAGGTTTGAACACAACATAAGGCAATGGTATGAAAAATCCCAAACCAGGAACCTGGAATATCTCGATCTAGCTAAGAATCCAGAACCTACAAACTTACTTCTAGCCAATAATCTTGAAGTTGTTTATGATAGAATCTCACTTTTGTCCAAAGTCTCATTGAAGCATTTCTTTTTGCTAAAAGAGGAAAATACCAAATTAAAAGGGGAAATAGCCCTTTTAAGAGAAAGGGTAGCCTCTCTTGAGAAGGAAGTTGTTAGTAGCAAAAGCCCAAAGCTAGAGTATATTAAAACCTTAATACAACCAATTCTAGCCGAAGAAGAAGTCCTAGCTAAAGAATTAAAAGAAAGCGTGAGAAAGGTAGAACAAGTCCTACAAGAAGTAAAAAGTTTAATAGGTGGATGAGTGATCTAGAAAATCAATCTGTTGATACCTCCTATATTAGAGCTTTAAAAGCAACTGAGCTTTTAGAATCACCATCAGTAGGCTTTGCAATACCA
This sequence comes from Wurfbainia villosa, assembly GCA_025175895.1. NCBI lineage: Eukaryota > Viridiplantae > Streptophyta > Magnoliopsida > Zingiberales > Zingiberaceae > Wurfbainia > Wurfbainia villosa. Next base: position 48,492,020 of record CM045996.1, read on the forward strand.
TCACAATATAAAACTGCTTTTGAGTTCCAGAGAGTCCTTGTTAAGCAAAATAACACCATAATATCCTTTCTAATAGATATTCACAAGCAGGTACAGGACTTAAGAACTCAAATAAATCAGTTAAAAGTGCAACCAGTAACTCAAACGGCAGGACCTTCTAAAGAACTTGAAGGTGCAATTGACGATCTCACAATGAAAATTGCAAGTATCAACCTTGGTGAAGGAGCCGTGATTCCCAAAAAGAAGGGTTCTATTCTGGTATTCAAGAACCCCGTAGAGATTCTACAGAACGAGAAATCCAAATAATGTCTTCAAGTGTAAGACATTCCACAAGTACAAGGCCACCTGTTGTCGGTACACCTTCAACTGTGCAAGTACCAAGCTCTGAAAATCAAATCAGAGACTACAAGCAAGGGCAAAGGATTTTATACAACCTGCAAAGAAGGATATTCCCTAATCAACGAAGATACAGAAGAACCATCGAAAGTCAGGTAGACCCTGAGGAACAACTCGAAATCTCTAGAACCAGGCGAGCAAATATGGTTCCAGCAGAGATTTTATATTCCATCGGATTTCAACCTTCAAACCACAGAGTATATCAACATTACTCTGAGGAAGATCTTCTATGTATAGAAGAAAGCCAAGTGGACCTTCCACTTGTCACTGAAGAAAGCCATGAAAGACTTCGGGAAGCAGGATTTCATCACATCCATATGGGATTGGTGATGATAAGAATACATGCATTCCCTTCAAAAGAATGTCTATTTGTGTTATTTCGGGAAGAGAAAGGCTGGCAGGTTCAGATTAATATCCCTGAAGAGCAGGCATATTGTAACCATACATGGTTACATAATCAAGAAGTACAAACAATTTATGCTGGGTGTAAATTCTGCGGAAGAGAAACCAAGAGTAGATCCAGAATTCACTGTAATCACTGTAAGTTAACTGCCTATGCACCTTGTGCAGATTACTACTTGAAACAGGAAGTAGTGACTGAGCCAGCACCAGCCCCACATGATGACAAGGCACTGATCAAGGAACTACTGGAGTACGTTGATTATTTGTTAGCTGAAAATAGGCGATTGATGATGGAAATTGATTGTTTGAACAAGAAGGCGGTTGATGATGACTTTTACAAAGATATGGAAAAGGACTTTGATGAACTAAACCCAGATGACTCTGAAAAAGGAAAAGAGCAGGTTAGTTATCTTGTAATACCCCAATGGCAACGAATGTAAATATAGAAGAAGATGTAATCGGAAATTCAATTGATTTAAAATACTATAGGAGCATAATAGGGAGTCTCCTTTACTTAACTGTGAGCCGACCTGATATCCTATTTGCAGTAAGTATGTGCGCAAGGTTCCAAACCTGTGCCAAGGAGTCTCACCTAACTCTAGTCAAGCGTATCCTTAGATATCTAAAGGGCACACTTAATGTTGGTATTTGGTACCCTAGATCTACCGAGTTTGAACTAACCAGCTACTCCGATTCGGACTATGCCGGTAGTAAGCTCAATAGAAAGAGTACGAGTGGTTGTTGTCAACTTCTCAGCTTGAGTCTAGTAAGTTGGTGTAGTAGGAAGCAACACTGTGTTGCCTTATCTACTACCGAAGTCGAATACATCGCGATGGGTGAGTGTGTCACTCAGCTTCTTTGGATGAAGCACACTCTCCGTGACTTTGAGTTAGACTTTACGAACACTAAACTCCATGTAGATAACATTAGTTCAATTAACCTTACTAAGAATCCGATATGTCACTCTAGAACCAAACATATAGAGGTCAAACACCATTTCATTCGAGAACATGTGGCCAACGGAGCCATACAACTCGAATACGTCGAATCGAAGTCTAACTTGGCAGACCTATTTACTAAACCCCTACCCGAAGCCGAATTCAGTCTATTAAGACAAAAATTGGGCATGTGCGTAGTAGAATAGGAACTTGCAAATTATATTACTACTATTTCTTACTTTTCATTTTCATGGAACTAGCATAGGACATACTTTAGATATCATGCACCTATAGATTTAAGGAGCCAATACATCTCACAACACATAGGACTAATGTATTTGTGTACTTAGCCACGTAGATGGACGTGAGATGTTAGGACCTTACTCCTAGTTCTAGATGTAGAACTAGTGCATCGCCATGAACCATGGAGTATAATCATACATACTAACTGACTCTGACCAGGACTGGTTGATCTTTCATATTAATCAAGCCAAATATGAGTCGAACATTTTAAAGATGAGCTTATTTTTAGTATATTATTTTCAAAATAATGTGGAACATGCTTGGACTTTAAATTTAATACTTATTTTTTGTTGTTCCACACACCCTCACTCTTTTCGATATATGACAAAAGGGGGAGAAAAAGGCCAAAGTTAAGGGATCAATTTTTTTTCATATGGCCAAAGGTTAAGTAAATGTTTACTTAACTTTAAGTTAACTTGTTTTTGTTAACAAAATGGAAGTAAAGGCCAAGTTAAGAGAATTCTTAACTTAAACACATTTACTTAACAAAAAGGAAGTAAAGGGCAAGGTTAAGAAATCAATTTTTTGATTTCTTAACTTAAACTTATTTTAAAACTATGGCCAATATTAAGTAATTTCGGTTACTTAATTTTTTATTTTTTTTAGTAGCAAACATCAAGGGGGAGAGTTAAAACTCTTTCTCAAGTACTCACCCTCGGTCAAGGGGGAGGATTCCCCAAAGGGGAGCACATGAAAAAGAGTTGTTATATACTCCTGCTCATTCATGCATATCTCATACTCATTTTGCTTAATGCACTTAATTTATTTTACTTAACTTTGTGTTGGTTTGCCATAAATCAAAAAGGGGGAGATTGTTGGTGCAGTAGGCACCTAAGTCGAACCTGAGTTTTGATTATAGCAAATGATACAAAGTTAAGCTTATATTATTATCTCACGTGCTAAATCGAGTGTGCAGAAAAGTGCCAACGCAGGAGCTGAAGGCTAGCGACACCCGGAGGAAGCCGCGGTGGTCGGGCGACACTCGAGTGACTTCGGAGGGAGCCGAAGGAATCGAGTGGAAGGCCGAAAGCGAAAGTGACATAGTAAGTATCGAGGTAAGCTCGTGTGTGTGCGAGAGTAAGTGAGGTCGTATCCTCTTTACGTAGATGATCTTAAGCATAGATCCGACCAAAGACATCCTATAGGTGGTCTAGGTCAAGATTGGACGGTTGGAGGCCGTCGAAATAATGTTTTTGTTAAGCTAACTTTGCCTTGCAGCTAGCATCACGATCATTGCACTTGGACTCGGACTCATCCATCCATCGATCATGTCAACATTCGACTGATGTTGCCATCAGTCGACTGATGATGGCCATCAGTCGACTGATGGTCAAGGATCAGCTTCGAGGAGTCAAGACTTATCACCTCATTTCAAGGGGAGTGATGCTCAAATGTGATTGGCTAGGGTTCCTCTCGAAAAGGGGCTCAAAGGCTATAAAAGGAGGGCCTATCCTAGGGTTTCTTCATCAATTCTAAGCTTCCAAAAGCCTCCGCCAAGCTACAACTTTCTGACAACGAAGTGGTTCTTCTCCGACATCTAGGTTTTAATTGTTTTCATTTTATTACGTCGGTTTAAGTTTTTATTTCAGTTCATTACTTTCAATTCTCGGAGTTTTTATCGTAACGAGGAGAGGGGGAGTGTCCCTCTACCTCAAGCTTTGTGTTTTATTTGTATCGATTAACTCCTACCTCTAACGAGGAGGAGTTCTTTAGTATTTTTGCCCTCCGTACGTGGTCAAGGACCACTAGGGCCTTGGAGTAGTAGCCGAAGGCTACGAACCAAGTAAAATTCACTTGTCTCATTTACTTTACATTTACCTTTCCGCTGCATATAAGTGTTTGAAACAAATTCGATCCGCTTTGATCCAACAGCAGGTAGCTGGCAGGTAAGCCTCGAGTGAAGATGTGAGGCCGAGTCCTCTTTAGGGGGACAAAGCTAGGCGTCGATCAGACAAAAAGTCCGCGTGAGATTTAGTAGTCGAGATCAAGTAGTATTACTACTGCTATTGTATTTCATATCTTGTACTAATCCTGTTTTGTAAAGAACAGTCGACTGAATGGATTCAAGTCGACTAAACTCCAGTCGACTGGAGTTGTATCAGTCGACTAGATTCCTATTTGGTAGTATTAGTTGGTGATCGATCGAAGATCATGCAACGTAGATAGAAAGGGCTTGAATCGACTGAAGAGGGAAAATTCTCGATGTGAAGCTGAGTGACGTGGAGTCGAGTGAAGAGGGTTTAGTTGACTGGAAGTCCATGAATTCCATATCGACGGGCTGATGTGGAGTCGATTGAAAGACATTTCAGTCGGCTGGAAAGAGTTTATAGAAGTTGTGCTCGACCAGATCCAATAATTGAAATTCAATCTACGTCGAAGTGCTACTGAAATTTCTACTCATCCATGAAAATTCTCCTTCCACAATAAGGCAATCTTCCGACAGTCCGCAACTACCTTTTGTTCCATTTAAGTGTCGGTATAAAGTCTTGTATTTCATTAATTTACTTTCGCTTATTGTACTTAACTTTAAGAGTGGGTAGTTTATTACCCATCTCTATTTGTTGTAAAAAGCGAAACCCTCCGAAGTCGAGAGTTCTCGAGTCGGAGGGTATTTAGTGAATTGCCCATCGAGGTAGCTCACGGGAGAGCTACGAACCTTGGAGTAGCAACCCAGTCAGGGTTATGAACCAAGTAAACTGCTGTGTCTATATTTTTTTTTTAATTTCTGCTGCATACTGCTATTAGATAATTAATAATAAAAATTAGATAAAATTGTTAAGCACCGAGATTCACCCCCTCTCTCGGCTTACTCGATCCTACAGGTCCTTCTGACCTGCCGTTTAGCTTTCGGTCACTTGACCATCGAGGTTCCTCAACTTCTCGAGGTTCTCCTGGTGTCTTTTGACCTGGTCAATCGACCACCGAGGTTTCTTGTCCATTCGAGATTCTCCTTGACGTCGATCCATACGACTACTGAGGTTTCTTGACTTCCCAAGATTCTCTTGGCGTCGTCGACCTTTGCAAATCTTAATACATTACCTGCACACTCAACAATCATATGAGATAACAAGATAGCTTAACTTTGAATCTTTTTCATTATCAAAACCTAGGTTTGATTATCTGGTGCCTTTGCACCAACAATCTTCCCCTTTTTTATCTATGACAAACCAATTCAAAGTTAAGAGAAATGTAAGTGTTTAAATAGTAAGTACTCACATTTTTCAAAACCTCCTCTCAAGGTTACCTCCCCCTTAACCCTAGGTGAGTTTTGAAAAACACAAACTAAGTTCTCCTTTCTTGAAAAACAAAAAATAAGTTCTTAACTTTTCGAAAAAAGTTAACCTTTTAACCTTTCTTAACTTTTCGAAAAAAGTTAACCTTTTAACTTTAACCTTTCTCAACTTTTTCGAAAAAAAGATAACCTCCTAACTTTAACCTTTCTCCCCCTTTGCCATATATCAAAAATAATTTTATGAAAGGTGCTTTTATTAATGTTAACCACATATGAAAAAGCATTATAAGTTCAAATTACAAGTTTTTATGAATCCAAGCATGTGCCCTTTTTATAAAATAATATTTTTAACATAACTCGTCTAATTAATTGCCCTTATAGAAATGTTCAACTCTGTCCTGACTCAATTGATATTAGATAATCAAACAAGTCTTGATTAGAGTTGGTTATTTTGCAAAATTATACTCCATGATTCATGTTGATGCACTTGTTCTACATCTGGAATCAGGAGTAAGGTCCTAACATCTCACAACCATCTATGTGGCTCAGTACACAATCACATTAAACCTGTGTTGTGAGATGTGATGGCTTCTTAAAACTATAGGCTCATGCTTTCTAAGGTAAGTCCTATACTAGTTCCATGTAGTATAAAATAAAATGATAAATAATAAGTAAAGATAAGTCCTACTCTATTACGCACATTCCTAGTTTTCGTCTAAGCAAGCTGAACTTTGCTTCAGGTAATGGTTTAGTAAAAATGTCTACTAGGTTTGATTTTGATTCTATGTATTCAAGTTTTATATTTCCATTAGCTACATGTTCTCTTATAAAATGGCGTTTTACCTCTATGTGTTTAGTTCTAGAATGATATATAGGATTTTTTAGTTAAATTAATTGAGCTGATGTTATCAATCATGACTTTAGTATTGCTAAAGTTTAGTTGGAAGTCTTTTAGAGTGTGTTTCATCCAAAGAAGTTGAGATACACACTCACCCATGGCTATGTATTCTGCTTCGGTAGTAGACAAAGCAACACAATATTGTTTTCTACTACACCAACTCACTAGACTTGATCCTAGGAGTTGGTAGCAACCACTTGTACTTTTCCTATCGAGTTTACTACTGACATAATCTGAGTCAGAGTAGCCGATTAGTTCGAACTCATTTGACCTAGGATACCAGATTCCTATATTTTGTGTTCCTTTTATGTATCTAAATTTTTTTTACTAAGGTTAGGTGCGATTCTTTGGCACATGATTAAAATCTTGTACACATACTTACTGCAAAAAGTATATCAGATCAGCTTGCAGTTAAGTACAGAAAGCTACCTATTGCACTTCTATAGTATTTTAAATCTATAGTTTTTCCTTCTAAATCTTCTCCAATGTTTACATTGGTTGCCATAGGTGTATTAATTTCTTTAGCATTTTGCATACCAAATTTACTAATTAATTTCTTAGCGTATTTATGTTGATGCATATAGATTCCTTCTCTTGTTTGTTTTATTTGTAAGCCTAAGAAGAAAGTGAGTTCACCTACTAAACTCATTTCAAACTCACTTTCCATTAGTGAAATAAATTCGTTTAGGAATGTTGTGTTTGTTGTCTCAAATATTATATCATCTACACAAATTTGTGCTATAAATATTTCTTTTCCTATAGTTTTTACAAATAAAGTTGGGTCAACTAATTCTTGATTAAATCCTTTGGACTTTAGATAAATTGATAGTCTTTCATACCAAGACCTAGGTGCTTGCTTTAATTCATATAAGGCTTTCCCAAGTTTAAGTACATGGTTAGGTTGGTCTAAGCTTTCAAATCCTAGTGGTTGGCTAACATACACCTCTTCTTTGATAAATCCATTCAGAAATACTGACTTGACATCCATTTGAAATAATTTAAATCCTCGATGTGCAGCATAGGCTAGTAGCATTCTAATTGATTCAAGTCTAGCTACGGGTGCATATGTTTCATCATAATCCAACCCCTCTACTTGACTAAACCCTTTAGCTACTAATCTAGCTTTGTTCCTTATAACTTCACCTTTGTCATCAAGTTTATTCTGAAATACCCATCTTGTTCCTATGATTGTTTTTCCTTTAGGTGGGGGGTACTAATTCCCAAACTTGACTCCTAGTGAATTGAGCTAACTCTTCTTGCATGGCAATGGTCCAATCTGGGTCAAGAAGAGCTTGTTCTATGGTTTTAGGTTCGATTTTAAATATAAGTGAGATTTGACTTAGATTTCTATAGGATGCTCTAGCTCGAACTCCTAAATTTGGATCACCTAACACTTGGTTAATTGGATGATTAATTTATACTCTAGATTGATTTGGATTAGGGTTTACACTTGATTCATTTTGTGGGTTAGATTCAGTTCTAACTTCATTTTCTAAGTCTTATTGTTTGATTCAATGTTTACTTCAGATTTCGTAGGATTGTTTTCTTCATCAAATACTACATTAATTGTTTCTTCAATTTTTAAGGATTCATTGTTATATACCCTATAGGCTTTATTAGTTGTTGAATATCCTAGAAATATACCGGTGGTTATTTTAGTGGTAAATTTTCCTAAGTAATCTTTTGTATTTAGTATGTGTACCCTACATCCAAAGACTCTAAAGTACTTAATGTTGGGTAACTTTTCGTAGTATTTTTCGTAAGAAGTTTTCTGGTATCATTAGTTGCGTATTGCTACATTCCATGGCCCCATGCGTTCCCTTGAAATCCAAAATCCGTCTTATAGGAACCTCTGCGTTTAAGCGTAGTCCATAGTAGCCTCTTGTAGGGTTCTATTTTTCCATTCAACTAACCCATTTTGTTGAGGGGTCCTAAGGCAAGAGAATTCATGGTGGTATCTATTTTTATTACAAAATTTGGTAAACTTATGATTTTCAAATTCTCCATCATGATCACTTCTAATTTCTTTTAATCCTTAAGTTATTTTCATTTTATATTAATTTACTTAAATTAGTAAATTTATCTAAGGTTTCATTTTTTATGTTTTAAGAATTTTAAACCTAGAGTAGTCATCTACTATTACTAAACAATATTGACTTCCATTTAGTGACTTGGATCCATGTGAGTCAAATAGGTCCAAGTGTAGAAGATCAAGCACATTTTTAGTTCTTTCTTGATTAGTCAATTTATGTGAAGCTTTCCCTTTTTGACATGCATCACAAATTTTGTTTTCTAACTTGCCTTGTTTGGGTAGACCTCTAACTAGACCATTATGACTTAGTTTATGTATAAGTTTTAGATGGGAGTGGCCCAGTCGTCTGTGTCACAACTATGATTCCTCTTGCTGTGTCATTAGACACTTAGTTGAAGAGTTGGGTAGATTTATTGTGTAAATATTATTATTCCTAATTCCCCTAAGTATGATTTTCGAGCAATCATTATTCTTAATTAAACATTCATTTGGTGAAAATAAAACTTTGTAACTCGTATCACACAATTGAATAATACTTAAAAGATTGAATTCAAAATTTTCTACCAATAAGACTTTGCGTATTATGAAATTTGAGTTTAGCTCAATATCACCTGATCCAATGATTTTGAGTTTTTCGTTGTTTTTTGAAAGCTACCGATCCTAGGTTTTTGAATCTGAGCTTCGTGAACTTCAGTCGATCTTCGGTCATATGTCAGGAGCACCCACTGTCTAACATCCATTGATCCTACACATATAGTAGTTGGATCGGATATTGGAATTTTAAATTGATTTAGAAGTTTTTAACCTAAGATTCATCTCACCGTTTATACATGATCAATCATGATAACCTTATATGTTTTATGAGATGACTTTTCAATTTTACTTAGTTAATTTTAATGATTTGAAAATTAATTAACCTTGGGTTAGATTCGGATTTAACCTTTAGTTAGTTAAGTGAACCTTTCAAAATATGGCTTCCAGGTCGTGGCGAGGCACATAGGCCTTCTTTGATCGGAACAATGACCACTTCCTTAGACAAAGCCAATCTTAAGAAATTGTACACTTAATTCACTTTGGGGTTAATTCCTGGTCTAACTAGTTTAGGATGTGGTGAGGTAGCTTTATCTAGTTCCACTTAGCCAAGTACACCAAGCTAGATACTCCTTATCTAACTCAGATACACGAGACCTCATTTCCTTAATGTACTATCATCTCACCACATCCTAGTACTATGTTGTCAAGGTTAATTAACCATTAGTCCTATCTAACCATTCTAAATTAAGAAAATAAAAACTAACTAAGCATGTAAAGCTAAACTAATCAAGTGATTGAGCACACAATTTTAGTATTGGCTCCCCCTAGATCATTGAATTGATATGGTCTATCCACATAATGGATTTGATCTTTGGGAACCCAATACTTGAACCTAATTGCGATGTTAAAATGGTCTTAGGGACCTATGCTTGTATTCTTCTTTTATTATGATTTACGATTACATGTATGATCTATTTGTTATTCTAAACCCGAGTCCAACCTTGTTGTACACGACTCTTTGCGATCCAAGAAGTAGGTCAAGACCCTTGGATCCTAATGTGAACCATTCCAACGATTTCCCAAGCTCTTGAATTTTCTCTTTCAAGAGAGAATTCTCTTCCTCAAGTTTTTCAACTTGAGTTCAGTTTTCCTCTTGAACTTGACTCGTTGAAGAGGTTAGGGTAGCCTCTGTTGGTGCAGTGGGCACCAAAGTCGAACCGGTATTTTGATTATGGCAAAAGGCTCAATAGTTAAGGGTATATTTGTTATCTTACGAGCTCAATTAAGTGTGCAGAAATGCTAAAGTTGAGCGGAAGGTCTGCGACACCCGGTGGGAACCGAGGTGGTCGGGCAACGCCAGAGGGACTTCGGAGGAAGCCGAGGTACTCGGGTGAAGACCGGAAGCGAGGCTACAAGGTAAGCTCGTGTGAAAGCGAAGCAAGGTCGTTAAGCGTAGATCCGACCCAATACCTCCAATGGAAGGTCTAGGTCGAGATCAGATGGTTAGAACCATCGTACTTTATATTTTAAGCTAACTTGTACTGCAGTCCAAAACCCTTTGACTACAGTCAAGCTAGTCAAGTTCCAGAAGAGCTCAAATTTCAAGGGGTGAATTTGGACTTGACTCGTGTTTTGGTACAAAGGGTGATGTGGCATCAAGGTGGACATCCAAACCATCACCAAGCTTCCTTGTGGTGGACGCCCAAAATAAGGTGAGTTGGCACAAGATGGTTGGCTCCCATGATGTGGCACAAGTTGAATGGCTCCAACAAGTTGGCGCCCAAGGAGGTTGGAGGTGGCACAAGGTGGTTGGATGAAACACCTCATCCTTGAGTTGGCGCACAAGGAGGTTGGAGGTGGCACAAGGTGGTTGGATGAAACACCTCATCCTTGAGTTGGCGCCCAAGGAGGTTGGAGGTGGCACAAGGTGGTTGGATGAAACACCTCATCCTCAAGTTGGCGCCCAAGGAGGTTGGAGGTGGCACAAGGTGGTTGGATGAAACACCTCATCCTTGAGTTAGCACAAGAAGGTTGGAGGTGGCACAAGGTGGTTGGATGAAACACCTCATCCTTGAGTTGGGATAAGAACCTCACCTTGGACACTACCTATGTCTAAATTCATAGATCAATATCCATAAATAGACATGTTCAAGCCAAGCAAATTACAAGAATTCAAGAGCTCTCAACACGCCGTCGTAACGCCGCTACTACTACTCACATTTGCTACGACGAAGTGCCGCCGACAACGAAAGCTACATCTTCTACTTATAAGAGTTGTCGGTATATTTATTTAAGTTCTACTTCTTTAAATTGTCTTTGTGCTTTAATCGTAACAAGGAAAGGGGGAGTGTCCCTTTGCCTTGATTTCTTTTTGTAATCGTTGCTCCTACTTCCAACGAAGAGGAGTGGTTTTAGTGAATTGCCCTCCGTACGTGATCAAGGATCACTAGGGCCGTGGATTAGCAATCGAAAGATTGTGAACCACGTAAAAATATCTTGTCTACTTTATATTTCCGCTGTGCATTCTCTACTTGCTTTTTACTTATTGCAAAAGTTTTTAACGACACCGTATCGCTATTCACCCCCCCCCCTCTAGCGACACTTTCGATCCAACAATTGGTATCAGAGCCGGGGGCGCTAAGATTCGGTGAAACCACCAATCTAGCTTTGTTTTTTTTTTTTACAGATTTTTTATTTATTTATTTCTGTTTTCGTATAATTATTTCACTTGCTTATCTTCTCCTACATATAGAATTGCATTAGAGGCTTTAGGATCCGGATAAGGTTGTCCTTCGGGTTAGATCCCGAGTAAGGTTGTCCTCCGGAACTTCAACGACATTCGCATTTGATTGTTTATTTCTTTTTGCAAGTTACATTTTATATATTTTTTTTACTTCCCGCACTACTAATCCAAGACGAAAGTCTTGGAATATTCTTTCCGTGTGTGTTTTGCAAGATTCTTTTAAATCGTTCTTCTTCTTGTTTTTAAATGGCCCATCTCGAAGGGTTTAGCACCGCCCGACCCGTTTACAACGGTAATGACTTTCGTTATTGGAAGGGTCGGATGGAATGCTTTCTTAAAACCCAAATCGAGATGTGGATCGTAATCCAAACCGGTTTCACACTTCCTATTAATGAAGATGGTGAATCTTTGGGTTACGATCAATGGTCAAATTCCATGAAAAACAAGTAGAAGCCGATGCCAAGGCAACTCAAATCTTGCAATGTGGGTTGTCCAAGGAAGAGCTCAACCGCGTCGGCCCCTTCATTAGTGCAAAGGACTTATGGACCAAGCTAGTGGAACTACGAAGGCACCGAAGCGACACGAAGGTATGTAAAAGAGATTTACTTTTAAATAAATTGTATAACTTGAAAATGCAGGAAAACGAGACCGCAACTCAACTACATGCTCGTATCCAAGACATCGTCAACCAACTCCATGCCATCGGACAAAAGGTCGAGAATCGCGACCTTATCAGGTATTCTCTTAACTCGTTTCCTAGGACCACCTTGTGGGCATCCATGGTCGATGCCTACAAGGTCTCCAAGGACCTTTCTAAAATTAGGTTAGGCGAATTGTTTTGAACTTGAATTACATGAGCAAACTAACGTGGTCCGTGCCGAGAAGAGTATTGCGTTAGTTGCAGTTCCAAGAAGAAGAAGCCCGCAAGCAAGCCACCCCAAGGAAGAAGATTTAGTCCGAATCGGAAGTAGACTCGAAATAGAATCCAACTAGTCAATCTAGTTCTAAGATGATCAAGAGACGAAACGACCAACAACTCAAGGTAAGCCTAAACCTAATTCAAATACTTCTAATTTTAGATGCTATGAGTGCACAGTTCGGTCACATCAAGTCCAGTGCCCAAAGCTAAAGAATAACGATCAAAGACCAAGAAAGCGCTAAACGCTACTTGGGAGGAGTTGTCGGAGGAAGAAGACGATATCCAAGCTCTAATGGCTAAGCCGATCGAGCACGACTCAAACCAAGAAGAGTCCGAGTCCGAATCCGGCGATGAGCTTCCATTCAAGACAAGCCACGGATCCGTATCCGGTTCAAAAGAATCATTAAGGGTAAGTCGTTACTTAATACTTTGTATGGTGCAATTAAATTTTTAAATAAGAAACTAGCTAAGTCCGAGTCCAAGGTCGAGACCCTAATTGAGGAGGTTAACCTTCTCAAACATGAGGTCTCCTAACCTCTTCGACTACTCGTATTCAAGAGGAGGACTCAACTCAAGTTGAAAAGCTTGAAGTTGAGAACTCGCTTTGAAAACACAAGTCGAAGACCTTAGGAACACGTTGGAAAGGTTCACTTTGGGATCCAAGGGACTTGACCTCTTACTTGATCACAAAGGGCCATGTACAACAAGGCCGGACTCGGGTTTAACTCAAATACAACCAATAAGTCATATATGTCTATAGTAAACCAACATAAGAAAAATGTCCAAGCATGGGTCCCTAAGACCACTTTGATTTCAACTTTAGGATCTAACATGTATTGGGTTCCTAAGGACCAAATTCACTATGTGAATAGACCCACTCGATTCAATGGTCCAGGGGGAGCCAATACAAAATGTATTTTTGTTAAGTCTTAGAAATTGCATGCTTAGTTTTTCCTTTATTTTTAGAATGGTTAGATAGGACTCATAACCAACTAAAATCCTGCGAAAAGATTGAGCCTCGGGGAGCCTCTTTTCAAAAATAAACCAACTAAAATCCTACGAAAAGATTGAGCCTCGGGGAGCCTCTTTTCAAAAATAACTAGTTAGACCAAGATGTAGTCTCAAGTAAGTCGAGTTATCAATTTCTTGAAATTAGCTTTGTCTAAGGAAGTGGTCGTTGTTCCGATCAAAGAAGGCCTCTGTGCCTCGCCACGACCTGGAAGCTAATCTCTTGAAAAGATTACTTGATGAGCTTAGACTAAATCCGAATCTAACCTAATGTTGGTTAATTTAAATTCATTAAAATTAATCAAGTAAAATTGAAAGTCATCTCACAGTAACACATAGGAATAACATGTTTTGATCATGTAGATATTGGTGAGATGATTTAGGTTTAAAAAACTTACAAACAACCCTTTAGTAATTCCATTGATCCTACACATAAGAGTCGAAGAAACCATTAATATAGTTTTCGACGAAGGACACGAACCCGTTCAATCCTTAACAAAACCAACTAGCAAATCAACTTATAGCGAACCCGACTCTGATCTTGAACTTGAATCTCGTCCTAACCCAAGTCATCCTATCGACCAAGTGATAGATGACTCTAACCCAAGTCAAACTAGAACTCACCCAAGTCATCCTATCGACCAAGTGATAGATGACCCTAACCCGAGTCACACTAAGACTCAAACAAATCATCCTATCAATCAAGTTATAGGTGATCCAAATTTAGGGGTTCGAACTAGAGCTTCATATCGAAACCTTAGTCAAATCTCGTTAATTTCCAAAATCGAACCCAAAACTATTGAACAAGCACTTCTTGATCCCGACTGGATTATTGCTATGCAAGAAGAGCTAGCTCAATTCACTAGAAATGAAGTCTGGAATTAGTACCACCACCTAAAGAAAAATCAATTATTGGAACAAGGTGGGTATTTCGAAATAAACTTGATGATAAAGGTGAAGTAGTTAGAAATAAAGCTAGGTTAGTCGCAAAAGGGTTTAGTCAAGTCGAAGGTTTAGATTACGATGAGACCTACGCCCCCGTAGCCAGACTAGAGTCCATCCGAATGTTGTTAGCATATGCTGCACATCGAGGTTTTAAATTGTTTCAAATGGATGTCAAGTCAGCATTTTTGAATGGATACATTAAGGAAGAAGTTTACGTAAGTCAACCTCCAGGATTCGAAAATCTAGATAAACCTGACCATGTCCTTAGACTTAAGAAAGCCCTATATGGACTCAAACAAGCCCCAAGAGCTTGGTACGAAAGGCTTTCGATCTATCTTAAGTCCAAAGGATTCAACCAAGGTTTAGTCGACCCAACCTTATTCGTTAAAACCGTAGGAAAAGAAATCTTTATAGCCCAAATCTATGTAGATGATATAATTTTTGGAACTACCAACTCGATCCTGCTAAACGAATTCATCTCACTTATGGAAAGTGAATTTGAAATGAATTTAGTGGGAGAGTTAAGTTTTTTCTTAGGTTTACAAATTAAACAAACTAAAGATGGAATATATTTACATCAACAAAAATATACTAAGGACTTAATAAATCGATTTGGAATGCAAGATGCTAAAATAATCAATACACCTATGGCAACTAATGTTAATATAAACGAAGATGTAGAAGGAAAACCCGTTGACCTAAAATACTATAGGAGCGCAATAGGAAGTCTCCTATACTTAACCGCGAGCCGACCCGACATTTTATTCGCGGTAAGTATGTGTGCAAGGTTACAAACCTGTGCCAAGGAGTCTCACCTAACCCTAGTCAAGCGTATCCTTAGATATCTAAAGGGCACGCTAAACGTAGGTATTTGGTACCCTAGATCTATAGAGTTTAATCTAATCGGCTACTCCGACTCCGACTATGCCGGTAGTAAACTCGATAGAAAGAGCACGAGTGGTTGTTGTCAAATCCTCGGCTCGAGTCTAGTAAGTTGGTGCAGTATGAAGAAGCATTGCGTTGCCTTATATACCACCGAAGCCGAATACGTTGCGATGGGTGAGTGTGTCTCTCAGCTCCTGTGGATGAAGCACACTCTCCAAGACTTTAGCTTAATCTTTAACAACATTAAAACCTACATAGATAACATTAGTTCAATTAACTTAACTAAAAATCCAATATGTCATTCTAGGACAAAACATATAGAAGTTAAACACCACTTCATTAGGGAACATGTAACTAATGGAACTATACAACTAGAGTATGTTGAGTCCAAATCAAACCTAGCGGACATCTTCACCAAACCACTACCCGGCGAATTTAGTTTATTAAGACGAAAGTTAGGTATGTGCGTAATAGAGTAGGATTTAAATTTTTCTATATATGTACTCTACTTTTGCTTCTTTTTATGAAATTAGCCTAAGTCTTACCTTAGAAATCATATACCTATAGATTTAATGAGCCAACACATCTCACAACACATAGGACTAATGTGTTTGTGTACTTAGCCACTTAGACGGGCGTGAGATGTTAGGACCTTACTCCTGGTTCCAGATGTAGATTCAGTGCATCGACATGAACCATGGAGTATAATTATTTAAAATTAATCAACTCCTTCAAGACTTATTGATCATTCTATATCAATCAAGTCCAACCGGAGTTGTACATTTTAGATGAACATATTTTCAAGCTTATTATTATTTAAAAAAAAATATATATATTTATATTGGGAACTTGCTTGGACTTACAAACCTTAAAATATATTTACAAACTTTTTGAGTTAAGGCAAAAGGGGGAGAAAGTCACAAAAGTAAGGAAGAAAGTAAACAAAATTATTACCTTTTATATTAAGTAATTCCGTTTACTTAAGCAACTATTAAGGGGGAGTAAAAATTATTTTTCAAGAACTCACCTTCGGTCAAGGGGGAGGTTACCTCAAAGGGGAGAACTTGAAACAATAATATTTCTCACTCATGCTGCTAGCTCATTCATATTTAATCATTATGCTAGCTCATTCATACTTAATCATTATGCTGGCTCATTCATATTTAATCATTATGCTAGCTCATTCATATTTAATCATTATGCTAGCTCATTCATATTTAATCTTTATGCTAGCTCATTCATGCTTAATCATTATGCTAGCTCATTCATATTTAATCTTTATGATAGCTCATTCATGCTTAATCATTATGCTAGCTTCTTTGTTATGCTTAATTTTTCCTTAACTTTTGTGTCGGTTTGCCATGAATCAAAAAGGGGGAGATTGTTGGTGCAGTGGGCACCAAAGTCGAACCGGTATTTTGATTATGGCAAAAGGCTCAATAGTTAAGGGTATATTTGTTATCTTACGAGCTCAATTTAGTGTGCAGAAATGCTAAAGTTGAGCGGAAGGTCTGCGACACCCGGTGGGAACCGAGGTGGTCGGGCAACGCCAGAGGGACTTCGGAGGAAGCCGAGGTACTCGGGTGAAGACCGGAAGCGAGGCTTCAAGGTAAGCTCGTGTGAAATCGATGCAAGGTCTTTATGGGTAGATCCGACCCAATACCGCCTATGGAAGGTCTATGTCGAGATGAGATGGTTAGACCAATGGTACTTTATATTTTAAGCTAACTTGTATGCGGTCAAAACCCTTTGACTACATCAAGCTGCTGTCAAGTAGTCAAGTTCAAGGGGTGAATTTGGACTTGACTCGTGTTTTGGTACAAGGGTGATGTGGCATCAAGGTGGACATCAAACCATCACCAAGCTTCCTTGTGGTGGCGCCCAAAATAAGGTGAGTTGGCACAAGATGGTTGGCTCCCATGATGTGGCACAAGTTGAATGGCTCCAACAAGTTGGCGCCCAAGGAGGTTGGAGGTGGCACAAGGTGGTTGGATGAAACACCTCATCCTTGAGTTGGCGCACAAGGAGGTTGGAGGTGGCACAAGGTGGTTGGATGAAACACCTCATCCTTGAGTTGGCGCCCAAGGAGGTTGGAGGTGGCACAAGGTGGTTGGATGAAACACCTCATCCTCAAGTTGGCGCCCAAGGAGGTTGGAGGTGGCACAAGGTGGTTGGATGAAACACCTCATCCTTGAGTTGGCGCACAAGAAGGTTGGAGGTGGCACAAGGTGGTTGGATGAAACACCTCATCCTTGAGTTGGGATAAGAACCTCACCTTGGACACTACCTATGTCTAAATTCATAGATCAATATCCATAAATAGACATGTTCAAGCCAAGCAAATTACAAGAATTCAAGAGCTCTCAACACGCCGTCGTAACGCCGCCACTACTACTCACATTTACTACGACGAAGTGCCGCCGACAACGAAAGCTACATCTTCTACTTATAAGAGTTGTCGGTATATTTATTTAAGTTCTACTTCTTTAAATTGTCTTTGTGCTTTAATCGTAACAAGGAAAGGGGGAGTGTCCCTTTGCCTTGATTTCTTTTTGTAATCGTTGCTCCTACTTCCAACGAAGAGGAGTGGTTTTAGTGAATTGCCCTCCGTACGTGATCAAGGATCACTAGGGCCGTGGATTAGCAATCGAAAGATTGTGAACCACGTAAAAATATCTTGTCTACTTTATATTTCCGCTGTGCATTCTCTACTTGCTTTTTACTTATTGCAAAAGTTTTTAACGACACCGTATCGCTATTCACCCCCCCCTCTAGCGACACTTTCGATCCAACAGCCTCATGCTTGAGGAGTTTAACCTCCTTGAGCAACGACTCGACTTTAGACTCGGGCTTAGCTAATTTCTTATCTAAAAATCTAATGACATTATATAAGGTGTTAATTAAAGACCGACTTCCCTTGATTGATTCTTTTGAACCAGATATGGATCCATGGCTTGTCTTGAATTGGAGCTCGGTGTCGGATCCAAAATCAGAATCAGACTCGGACTCGTTATCTACTTCGAGTTCAGACTCGAACTCGGACTCTGTCGGTCTTGCCATGAATGCCAAGTTGTTGACTTGGTCTTCTTCTTCTTCCGATGATTCCTCCCAAGTTGTGTTGAGTGCCTTCTTGATTTGTGGTTGCTTGTTCTTTAGCCTTAGACACTCAGACTTGAAGTGACCCTTCTTGTTGCACTCATATCACTTGTAGCTTTGTGGGGATTTTGTGTTTTGCTCAGTTTTCTTGTCCTTTGATTGCTTTGTAGGCTTCCTTCCTTTTCTGATCATTTTTCGAACTAGGTTGACTAGTTCGGTCTCCATTTCTTCATCTACTTCTGATTTGGACTCGTCTTCTTCGGGAGGAGGATTGCTTTTTGCCTTTCTTTGACCTGCGTACAAAGCAATACCCTTCTCGACCGGGGCCGAATTAGATTGCTCATGTAATTCAAATTCAGAAAATAGTTCATCTAATCTAATTTTAGATAAATCCCTAGAAACTTTGTAAGCATCAACCATGGATTCCCACAAAGTCATCCTAGGAAAAGCTTTTAAAGCATACCTTATTATGTCGTGGTTCTCCAACCTTTGTTCGATGGCACGAAGGCCATTTAGTATGTCTTGGATGCGAGCATGGAGTTGGCTCGTGGTCTCATTATCCTGCATCTTCAAATTGTACAATTTATTGACTAACAAATCTCCTTTATATACCTTTGCATCGAACATCCCTTCATGAAGTTTGGTGAGCTTGTTCCATAGGTCCTTGGCACTGATAAATGGTCCAATTCGATTGAACTCCTCCTTGGATAAGCCACATTGCAAAATTTGGGTAACCTTTGCGTCGGCTTCGATTTGTATCTTCATTGCGTTGGTCCATTTGTCGTAGTCCAATGGTTCCCCTTAGTCATTGGTGGGTAAAGTAAAGATGGTTTGGATTATAATCCACATATCGACTTGTGTTTTTAGAAAACACTCCATCTGACCCTTCCAATAATGGAAGTCATCTCCATTAAAGAATGGAGGTTGGGTGGTGCTATACCCCTCAAGGTGGGCCATTAGAAATCTTGCAAAAACACAAACAACAAAGAAAGTTCCAAGACTTGGTCTTGGATTAGTAGTGCGGAAAATAAAAAAAACTTTAAATGATAAAGAAGAACGAGAAGAAAAAATGATTGACCGATGGTTGCATCGAATCTGAGCGCCCCTGCTCTGATACCAAATGTAGGATCGAGAAAACGTTAGAAGGGGGGGGGTGAATTTTTCTCTTTTTGTAAAACAAAGTAAAATGCAACGAAAATATGAAACAAGAAAGAATAAAAGAGACAAGAATTTTTTACTTGGTTCATAGCCAACCTGCTACTAATCCAAAGCCTTGCGATCCTTGATCATTTCCCAAGGGCAAAGCACTAAAAGTCTCTTCCTTGTTGGAGGTAAGAGACAACCGATTACAAAACCAAGGATGTAGAGGAAGAGGTAACAAGCCTACCTCTCATCTTAGCAACAATAAGTAAGAAAATAAAAACTTGACAAGGTACCGACAAGAAAAAGAAGGAGATGCGGGTTTTACCAGCGTTACGATGTTGTTGAATAAACTTGGAGTGTTGGAGCACTTGGGAGCTTTTTGTGAATGGATGAAGGGTACCTCACCCCTTCTTTTATAGCTTTTCCAAACCATAGCTCGTTGAGATCCAGATCTAAGTCAAAGTAGCTTATCTTCTCTCATTTTGTGATTCTTATCTTGACTTTCCCTTGAAGTGATCAGATTCATTAGTAGTCGATTGAAGTTTCCATCAGTCGATTGATGGTTGTAGAGGATTTGGTAGCCGCTAGAGGGGGGGGGGGCGAATAGCTTTGTCGATGCTTGATGGATTTCGTTCGCGTGCTTGCTACAAATGATTAGTGCACAGTAGAAATAAAGCAATAATGAAATACAAACACGCAAACACAATCATATAACATGATTTGGAACCGAATGGTTCATACTCCACGGATCAAGCTCAAACAAGCTCTAGCGATGCGACCACACACCACTAATCAATAATAACTCCTTCTCGAAACAATCCGTAGGTGGAGAAACCTCGTACAAGTGATTACAAAAGCAATACACGAAAATACAAGCAAAATACAAAGGAAATGTAAAGAACACTTTACAAACTAGGGTTTGAGCGCTTTGTTTGTTGGTTGCTTGGATGAGCTTGAAGGACCCTAAAATGCAACTGCAATTCACCTTCAAATCGCCTCAAGAAAGATCCCAAAAGACCAATGCTGAAATCCTCCTTGAGCTCCTCTTTTTAACCTACATCGGGCTAGATTTTTGCTTGGCAGTCGACTACCATAAGACCCCAGTCATCTGCCAACACTGTTGTCATGAGACAATGACTCGATCCACACTAGAAAAATTCCAACGGATCTCTTGGCGATCGGATTACATCACCGATCGCTAACGCTAACGCTCGTAACCTTGCCAATCGACTATGGAGCGTTACCGACTTCCATCCATGGTAGTCGACTGCCATCAGTCGACTGATCCAATGATCAATCGACTACCAAGGCATTTTCAGCCCTTAATCGGCAGTCGAACTCTAGTCGATTCACGACAGTCAAACTGGCCATATTGCCAGACGACTATCAACCTCAAACATGAGGTTTCAACTATTGGTGAAATCATCCTAGGTCACGATTGACCAGGACTTAAGCTTGACTTGAGAGATGTTTTGATGTTCAACAAAAACATATGATAATGTGATTGTCATGGGAAAGTCCAAGTCTTGGGTACATGGCATGGAAAGTCCAAGTGGAACACTTGGCATTTGGGAAAGTCCAAGCATGGGTCTTGGCAAGGAAATGTCCAAGCATGGGTCTTGGCAAGGAAATGTCCAAGCATGGGTCTTGGCATGGAAAGTCCAACATGGGTTGGCAAGGGAAAGTCCAAGCTTGAGTCTTGGCATTTGGAAAGTCCAAGGGGTTTGATATTGGCGGCGTAAAGTCCAAGCGAGAGTCTTGGCAGCATAAGTCTAATAGTTGGCGGCGTAAAGTCCAAGCGGAGTCTTGGCAGCGTAAGTCCAATGTGCCTTGGCGGTGTAGACACCGTTAGCATGACATAGCCGATGGAAGCACCTAAAGGCTAGCGCAATGGATGAACAAGTCATGGATGACTTGGAGGGATCCGAGAGGCATGAGGTTGATGGAGGTGGCTAGAAGGTTTAGGTCTAGGCTATGGGTGGTCTAGCAAGTATGGGGGAACCATACTTGGGTTAAACCTCATGTTTGAGGTGTGCCAGTCGAATGGTGTCATATGGCAGTCGACTGGTGAGAGTCAACTAGGGTTTGACTATGGGAACTAGCCTAGCAGTTGACTGCCAGCCTTTGGCAGTCTACTGATTGGCCGAGCAGTCGACTGATCGTGTGATCAGTCGACTGGTTCTTGGTTTTTCGGGCACAGAATGGAGTATGACTCGACTGCTGGGGTTAGTAGTCGAGTGGAGGCTCTATCAGTCGACTGACGGTCATGATCGGTCAACTGATGATGGATCCGTTGGATTTTTCCAATGTGGATCTAGCCGTTGTCTCACGACAACAGTGACATCAGTCGACTGATGGTCCTGAGCAGTCGACTGATCGGCGATTTCTAGCCCAGGTTGAAGCTTTAAATGGAGCTCATGGAGGAGGATTTCACCAGCATTTCTTGAGAGCTTTTGGGGTGATTTGCTGCTACAAATCAGGGTCTCCAAGTGCAAGTCAAGCAACCAAGCATTCAAGCAATCAAAAGCAAAGTATTGTAAAGTTTTCTTTACTTGTCTTTTGTATTTCATATTGTATTTGCTTGTTGTGTTTAGTTTATTGTTGTAAACTATTGTACGAGGTTTTCCACCTCCGACTTGTGTCGAGAAGGAGTTATTGCATAGTGGTGTGTGATTGGCATCGCTAGAGCTCTTTAGAGCTCGATCCGTGGAGTATGAACCGTTCGGTTCCGAACCACGTTATATGATTGTGTAATTGTGTGTTTGTATTTGTGTTTGTTTTATTTCCGCTGCGCTAACACAAATTGTAGACAAGCATGCAATTGAATTCCATCACGCAATGAATCGACGCTATTCACCCTCCCTCTAGCTTCCAAGGATCCCCAACAAGTGGTATCAGAGCAAGGCCGCTCTTTAAGTTTAACAACTAAAGGAGCACGCTAGGGGAAGAAGATGGATCTTCAAGAAAGATAGGGCGATGATATAGCGATTCCACCCGCCTTCGACCGTGAAGATTTCGCATATTGGAAAGGTAGGATGGAATATTTTCTAATGTCAAATATAGAAAATTGATTTGCTGTGATTATAGGATTTGATGCTCCGAGAGGAGAGAATAGAGAAATCCTCAAGATGAAGAGGTGGACCGAGGAGCAACGGCAAAAATTCAAGACAACCGTTAAGGTAACAAAAATGTTAGTTAAGTTGATACCTAACGATATTTTGTCTAGATTAGGAAGCTATAGGGATGCCAAGGAGTTGTGGAATAAGTTGGTCAAGTTCTACGACAATCCCGAATCGGTCCAAGAAGACTTGGAAGAGGAGGAGACCGATGAGGAAGCTTCATCATCCTCACAAGAAAGTGAGGTGTCAACTTCTGGGTCGGTGGAAGAGGAAGAGGAAGAATTGGAGACCTCCACATCTAGGCTTGAGGGGGAAGAGATTAGAGCATCATCCACATCGGAGCCGAAGCAAAATCAAGAAGAAGCCTCAACCTCCGGGAGGGATGAAGAACCCACTCCGGCTTCCACCACGGACCTAGGTAACCAAGCAATGTAATTTTAAATAAAAATCATATAATTTGCTTTGAGTGTAGGGAAAGTGGGCATTACAAGAGTAAGTGCCTGAAAAGAGTGAAGAAGACTCCTCCGACACCAAAAGTCAACACTAATTCAAAGGATGCCGGTGCCTCAATTAGGAAGGGCAAGAAGCTTGTAGTATGTTTCAAGTGCCATCAAAAGGAGCACTATAGGAGTCAATGCCCTAGGGGGAGCAAGAAGACTCAAGAGGGGGCAGAACAAGTAGGGGGAGCTTCAAAAGCTAACCCTAAGGTATATTTCAATAATGCACCTTCAATTTATGTTAAAAAGCATGCTAGAAATAATGTTAGCAATCTTGCTATTTATCATAAAGAGCATGCTGGGAATAACAAATATTTTTGTTTAGGAGTTAAAAATGTCCACTTAGATAATAAGGAGAAATTTGGGACTAATGTCCCTAAAACAAATTTATCTAAGGACAAACCTAGATCAAACAAATCTAGACCAATTCTACCTAGGGAGACAATTAGAAAGGTACAAGAGCACCTAGGTCTTAATCCTAAATGGACTAAGCATATGCCTAGGAAGAACAATGCCCAAAGACAAAAAGAAAAATAGAAAATTGGGCAATTAGAATTGAAAAATCAAGTCTTGAGGTTAAGACTTGAAAAATTAGAAAAGACCCTTAAGATTATGCAAAACCAAATAAAAGGGTCAAATGGCCAAAGTCAAGAGTCTAGGACCAAGAGTCTGTTGGATCGAAAGTGTCGCTAGAGGGGGGGGGGGTGAATAGCGATACGATGTCGTTAAAAACTTTTGCAATAAGTAAAAAGCAAGTAGAGAGTGCACAGCGGAAATATAAAGTAGACAAGATATTTTTACGTGGTTCACAATCTTTCGATTGCTAATCCACGGCCCTAGTGATCCTTGATCACGTACGGAGGGCAATTCACTAAAACCACTCCTCCTCGTTGGAGGTAGGAGCAACGATTACAAAAAGAAATCAAGGCAAAGGGACACTCCCCCTTTCCTTGTTACGATTAAAGCACAAAGACAATTTAAAGAAGTAGAACTTAAATAAATATACCGACAACTCTTATAAGTAGAAGATGTAGCTTTCGTTTGTCGGCACTTCGTCAGAGCAAATGTGAGTAGTAGTAGCGGCGTTACGAGCGTGTTGAGAGCTCTTGAATTCTTGTTATTTGCTTGGCTTGAACATGTCTATTTATGGATATTGATCTATGAATTTAGACATAGGTAGTGTCCAAGGTGAGGTTCTTATCCCCAAGACTTGTTCATCCACATCCTTTGCGCCAACTCAAGGATGAGGTGTTTCATCCAACCACCTTGTGCCACCTCCAACCTCCTTGTGCGCCAACTCAAGGATGAGGTGTTTCATCCAACCACCTTGTGCCACCTCCAACCTCCTTGGCCAACTTGAGGATGAGGTGTTTCATCCAACCACCTTGTGCCACCTCCAACCTCCTTGGCCAACTTGAGGATGAGGTGTTTCATCCAACCACCTTGTGCCACCTCCAACCTCCTTGGGCGCCAACTTGTTGGAGCCATTCAACTTGTGCCACATCATGGGAGCCAACCATCTTGTGCCAACTCACCTTATCTTGGGCGTCCACCACAAGGAAGCTTGGTGATGGTTTGGATGTCCACCTTGATGCCACATCACCCTTTGTACCAAAACACGAGTCAAGTCCAAATTCACCCCCTTGAAATTCGAGCTCTTCTCGAGGCTGGAACTTGACTAGCAGTTGACTGTAGTCAAAGGGTTTTGGACTGCAGTACAAGTTAGCTTAAAATATAAAGTACGATGGTTCTAACCATTTGATCTCGACCTAGACCTTCCATTGGAGGTATTGGGTCGGATCTACGCTTAACGACCTTGCTTCGCTTTCACACGAGCTTACCTTGTAGCCTCGCTTCCGGTCTTCACCCGAGTACCTCGGCTTCCTCCGAAGTCCCTCTGGCGTTGCCCGACCACCTCGGTTCCCACCGGGTGTCGCAGACCTTCCGCTCAACTTTAGCATTTCTGCACACTTAATTGAGCTCGTAAGATAACAAATATACCCTTAACTATTGAGCCTTTTGCCATAATCAAAATACCGGTTCGACTTTGGTGCCCACTGCACCAACAATCTCCCCCTTTTTGATTCATGGCAAACCGACACAAAAGTTAAGGAAAAATTAAGCATAATGATTAAGCATGAATGAGCTAGCATAAAGATTAAATATGAATGAGCTAGCATAATGATTAAATATGAATGAGCTAGCATAATGATTAAATATGAATGAGCTAGCATAATGATTAAGTATGAATGAGCTAGCATAATGATTAAATATGAATGAGCTAGCATAATGATTAAGTATGAATGAGCTAGCATAAAGATTAAGCATGAGTGAGCTAGCATAAAGATTAAGCATGAGTGAGAAATATTATTGTTTCAAGTTCTCCCCTTTGAGGTAACCTCCCCCTTGACCGAAGGTGAGTTCTTGAAAAATAATTTTTACTCCCCCTTAATAGTTGCTTAAGTAAACGGAATTACTTAATATAAAAGGTAATAATTTTGTTTACTTTCTTCCTTACTTTTGTGACTTTCTCCCCCTTTTGCCTTAACTCAAAAAGTTTGTAAATATATTTTAGGGTTTGTAAGTCCAAGCAAGTTCCCAATATAAATATATTTTTTTAAAATAATAATAAGCTTGAAAATATGTTCATCTAAAATGTACAACTCCGGTTGGACTTGATTGATATAGAATGATCAATAAGTCTTGAAGGAGTTGATTAATTTTAAATAATTATACTCCATGGTTCATGTCGATGCACTGAATCTACGTCTGGAACCAGGAGTAAGGTCCTAACATCTCACGCCTCGCCTAGGCTAAGTACACAAACACATTAGTCCTATGTGTTGTGAGATGTGTTGGCTCCTTAAATCTATAGGTATATGATTTCTAAGGTAAGACTTAGGCTAATTTCATAAAAGAAGCAAAAGTAGAGTATATATATAGAAAAATTTAAATCCTACTCTATTACGCACATACCTAACTTTCGTCTTAATAAACTAAATTCGACGGGTAGTGGTTTGGTGAAGATGTCCGCTAGGTTTGATTTGGACTCAACATACTCTAGTTGTATAGTTCCATTAGTTACATGTTCCCTAATGAAGTGGTGTTTAACTTCTATATGTTTTGTCCTAGAATGACATATTGGATTTTTAGTTAAGTTAATTGAACTAATGTTATCTATGTAGGTTTTAATGTTGTTAAAGATTAAGCTAAAGTCTTGGAGAGTGTGCTTCATCCACAGAGTGAGAGACACACTCACCCATCGCATAGCGTATTCGGCGGTGGTAGATAAGGCAACGCAATCGCTTCCTCTGCACCAACTTACTAGACTCGGTAGGATTTGACAACAACCACTCGTGCTCTTTCTATCGAGTTTACTACCGGCATAGTCGAGTCGGAGTAGCCGATTAGATTAAACTCGGTAGATCTAGGGTACCAAATACCTACGCTTAGCGTGCCCTTTAGATATCTAAGGATCGCTTGACTAGGGTTAGGTGAGACTCCTTGCGCACAGTTTGTAACCTTGCGCACATACTTACCGCTGAATAAAATGTCGGTCGGCTCATGCGGTTAAGTATAGGAGACTTCCTATTGCGCTCTATAGTATTTTAGGTCAACGGGTTTTCCTTCTACATCTTCGTTTATATTAACATTAGTTGCCATAGGTGTATTGATTATTTTAGCATCTTGCATTCCAAATCGATTTATTAAGTCCTTAGTATATTTTTGTTGATGTAAATATATTCCATCTTTAGTTTGTTTAATTTGTAAACCTAAGAAGAAACTTAACTCTCCCACTAAATTCATTTCAAATTCACTTTCCATAAGTGAGATGAATTCGTTTAGCAGATCGAGTTGGTAGTTCCAAAAATTATATCATCTACATAGATTTGGGCTATAAAGATTTCTTTTCCTACGGTTTTAACGAATAAGGTTGGGTCGACTAAACCTTGGTTGAATCCTTTGGACTTAAGATAGATCGAAGCCTTTCGTACTCAAGCTCTTGGGGCTTGTTTGAGTCCATATAGGGCTTTCTTAAGTCTAAGGACATGGTCAGTTTATCTAGATTTTGAATCCGGAGGTTGGTAGCGTAAACTTCTTCCTTAATGTATCCATTCAAAAATGCTGACTTGACATCCATTTGAAACAATTTAAAACCTCGATGTGCAGATATGCTAACAACATTCGGATGAACTCTAGTCTGGCTACAGGCGAGGTCTCATCGTAATCTAAACCTTCGACTTGACTAAACCCTTTTGCGACTAACCTAGCTTTATTTCTAACTACTTCACCTTTATCATCAAGTTTATTTGAAATACCCACCTTGTTCCAATAATTGATTTTTCTTTAGGTGGTGGTACTAATTCCGGACTTCATTTCTAGTGAATTGAGCTAGCTCTTCTTGCATAGCAATAATCGATCGGGATCAAGAAGTGCTTGTTCAATAGTTTTGGGTTCGATTTTGGAAATTAACGAGATTTGACTAAGGTTTCGATATGAAGCTCTAGTTCGAACCCTAAATTTGGATCACCTATAACTTGATTGATAGGATGATTTGTTTGAGTCTTAGTGTGACTCGGGTTAGGGTCATCTATCACTTGGTCGATAGGATGACTTGGGTGAGTTCTAGTTTGACTTGGGTTAGAGTCATCTATCACTTGGTCGATAGGATGACTTGGGTTAGGGACGAGATTCAAGTTCAAGATCAGTCGGGTTCGCTATAAGTTGATTTGCTAGTTGGTTTTGTTAAGGATTGAGCAGGTTCGTGTCCTTCGTCGAAAACTATATTAATGGTTTCTTCGACTCTTATGTGTAGGATCAATGGAATTACTAAAGGGTTGTTTGTAAGTTTTAAACCTAAATCATCTCACCAATATCTACATGATCAAAACATGTTATTCCTATGTGTTCTTGTGAGATGACTTTCAATTTTACTTGATTAATTTTAATGAATTTAAATTAACCAACATTAGGTTAGATTCGATTTAGTCTAAGCTCATCAAGTAATCTTTTCAAGAGATTAGCTTCGGTCGTGGCGAGCACACGAGGCCTTCTTTGATCGGAACAACGACCACTTCCTTAGACAAAGCTAATTTCAAGAAATTGATAACTCGACTTACTTGAGACTACATCTTGGTCTAACTAGTTATTTTTGAAAAGAGGCTCCCCGAGGCTCAATCTTTTCGTAGGATTTTAGTTGATTTATTTTTGAAAAGAGGCTCCCCGAGGCTCAATCTTTTCGCAGGATTTTAGTTGGTTATGAGTCCTATCTAACCATTCTAAAAATAAAGGAAAAACTAAGCATGCAATTTCTAAGACTTAACAAAAATACATTTTGTATTGGCTCCCCCTGGACCATTGAATCGAGTGGGTCTATTCACATAGTGAATTTGGTCCTTGGGAACCCAATACATGTTAGATCCTAAAGTTGAAATCAAAGTGATCTTAGGGACCCATGCTTGGACATTTTTCTTATGTTGGTTTACTATAGACATATATGACTTATTGGTTGTATTTGAGTTAAACCCGAGTCCGGCCTTGTTGTACACGGCCCTTTGTGATCCAAGTAAGAGGTCAAGTCCCTTGGATCCCAAAGTGAACCTTTCCAACGTGTTCCTAAGGTCTTCGACTTGTGTTTTCAAAAGCGAGTTCTCAACTTCAAGCTTTTCAACTTGAGTTGAGTCCTCCTCTTGAATACGAGTAGTCGAAGAGGTTAGGGAGACCTCATGTTTGAGGAGGTTAACCTCCTCAATTAGGGTCTCGACCTTGGACTCGGACTTAGCTAGTTTCTTATTTAAAAATTTAATTGCACCATACAAAGTATTAAGTAATGACCGACTTACCCTTAATGATTCTTTTGAACCGGATACGGATCCGTGGCTTGTCTTGAATGGAAGCTCATCATCGGATTCGGACTCGGACTCTTCTTCGGTTTCGGAGTCGTGCTCGGCTTCGCAGCCATTAGAGCTTGGATATCGTCTTCTTCCTCCGAGGGTGGCTTGCTTGGGGGCTTCTTCTTCTTGGAACCTGCAACTAACGCAATACTCTTCTCGGCCTGGACCACGTTAGTTTGCTCATGTAATTCAAGTTCCGAAAACAATTCGTCTAACCTAATCTTAGAAAGGTCCTTGGAGACCTTGTAGGCATCGACCATGGATGCCCACAAGGTGGTCCTAGGAAACGAGTTAAGAGAATACCTGATAAGGTCGCGATTCTCGACCTTTTGTCCGATGGCATGGAGTTGGTTGACGATGTCTTGGATACGAGCATGTAGTTGAGTTGCGGTCTCGTTTTCCTGCATTTTCAAGTTATACAATTTATTTAAAAGTAAATCTCTTTTACATACCTTCTTGTCGTCGGTGCCTTCGTGTAGTTCCACTAGCTTGGTCCATAAGTCCTTTGCACTAATGAAGGGGCCGACGCGGTTGAACTCTTCCTTGGACAACCCACATTGCAAGATTTGAGTTGCCTTGGCATCGGCTTCTACTTGTTTTTTCATGGAATTTGACCATTGATCGTAACCCAAAGATTCACCATCTTCATTAGGAAGTGTGAAACCGGTTTGGATTACGATCCACATCTCGATTTGGGTTTTAAGAAAGCATTCCATCCGACCCTTCCAATAAGGAAAGTCATTACCGTTGTAAAACGGGGTCGGTGATGCTAAACCCTTCGAGATGGGCCATTTAAAAACAAGAAGAAGAACGACGAAAAGAATCTTGCAAAATACACACGGAAAGAATATTCCAAGACTTTCGTCTTGGATTAGTAGTGCGGGAAGTAAAAAAAGATATATAAAATGTAACTTGCAAAAAGAAATAAACAATCAAATGCGAATGTCGTTGAAGTTCCGGAGGACAACCTTACTCGGGATCTAACCCAAAGGACAACCTTATCCGGATCCTAAAGCCTCTAATGCAATTCTATATGTAGGAGAAGATAAGCAAGTGAAATAATTATACGAAAACAGAAATAAATAAATAAAAAATCTGTAAAAAAAAGAAAAACAAAGCTAGATTGGTGGTTTCACCGAATCTTAGCGCCCCCGGCTCTGATACCAATTGTTGGATCGAAAGTGTCGCTAGAGGGGGGGGTGAATAGCGATACGATGTCGTTAAAAAACTTTTGCAATAAGTAAAAAGCAAGTAGAGAGTGCACAGCGGAAATATAAAGTAGACAAGATATTTTTACGTGGTTCACAATCTTTCGATTGCTAATCCACGGCCCTAGTGATCCTTGATCACGTACGGAGGGCAATTCACTAAAACCACTCCTCCTCGTTGGAGGTAGGAGCAACGATTACAAAAAGAAATCAAGGCAAAGGGACACTCCCCCTTTCCTTGTTACGATTAAAGCACAAAGACAATTTAAAGAAGTAGAACTTAAATAAATATACCGACAACTCTTATAAGTAGAAGATGTAGCTTTCGTTGTCGGCGACACTTCGTCGTAGCAAATGTGAGTAGTAGTAGCGGCGTTACGACGGCGTGTTGAGAGCTCTTGAATTCTTGTTATTTGCTTGGCTTGAACATGTCTATTTATGGATATTGATCTATGAATTTAGACATAGGTAGTGTCCAAGGTGAGGTTCTTATCCCCCAAGACTTGTTCATCCACATCCTTTCACTCAAGGATGAGGTGTTTCATCCAACCACCTTGTGCCACCTCCAACCTCCTTGTGCGCCAACTCAAGGATGAGGTGTTTCATCCAACCACCTTGTGCCACCTCCAACCTCCTTGGGCGCCAACTTGAGGATGAGGTGTTTCATCCAACCACCTTGTGCCACCTCCAACCTCCTTGGACGCCAACTTGAGGATGAGGTGTTTCATCCAACCACCTTGTGCCACCTCCAACCTCCTTGGGCGCCAACTTGTTGGAGCCATTCAACTTGTGCCACATCATGGGAGCCAACCATCTTGTGCCAACTCACCTTATCTTGGGCGTCCACCACAAGGAAGCTTGGTGATGGTTTGGATGTCCACCTTGATGCCACATCACCCTTTGTACCAAAACACGAGTCAAGTCCAAATTCACCCCCTTGAAATTCGAGCTCTTCTCGAGGCTGGAACTTGACTAGCAGTTGACTGTAGTCAAAGGGTTTTGGACTGTAGTACAAGTTAGCTTAAAATATAAAGTACGATGGTTCTAACCATTTGATCTCGACCTAGACCTTCCATTGGAGGTATTTGGTCGGATCTACGCTTAACGACCTTGCTTCGCTTTCACACGAGCTTACCTTGTAGCCTCGCTTCCGGTCTTCACCCGAGTACCTCGGCTTCCTCCGAAGTCCCTCTGGCATTGCCCGACCACCTCGGTTCCCACCGGGTGTCGCAGACCTTCCGCTCAACTTTAGCATTTCTGCACACTTAATTGAGCTCGTAAGATAACAAATATACCCTTAACTATTGAGCCTTTTGCCATAATCAAAATACCGGTTCGACTTTGGTGCCCACTGCACCAACAGAGTCAACACTTAGGACTTAAGAGACAAAAGTCAACCAAAGGCAAGAAGGGTTTGAGTCACAAACCTAAGCCTAAGGTGGCTTATCATAGTGTTTTATTTGATTATGGAAAACAAATTAGGTCTAGGAAGACCAAGGTCAATAGGGAAGTCATCCCTAGAGTTGACCAAGGTATGTGCCTAGTGGCTAGGTTTTCAAGAAAACCTAGAGAAGCCACTAAGAAGGTTGCAAGGGGAGTCACCCCTAGAGTCAACCTAGGCAAGACCCAAATGACCAAGGCTAACAAGTCTAGAAGGGTCATTAGGAGGGTATCTAGGGAGGTTATCCCTAAGGAATACCTAGTAAACCCTAGGAGCTCAAATAGGTTTTGGGTTCCTAAGAGCGTGATTGATTCACGCTAGATTGGTTTAGGGTGTGCCAACTTTAAATGGAAGGGTAGTTAACCTAACCATGGTAAAGGTGACACTCTAGATAATTTTCAAGGTTATGGATACCTTGGAAATAGGTTTGATTCTTAATCCTAAAAATTTTAGGATGTGCCAATATCTTTTAAGAAGTTTGATAATTCAATCAAATTGGCACAATTTAGGTTTAGGAGTCTTAGTGTGTAAATTTGGGTTTTTGGCACACTTGGGGGATTAGTAGCAATATGCCAAATATACTTAATAATAACAAATGACAATTAATATTAAAATTTAGGTATTCTTATACCTATATATT
This sequence comes from Wurfbainia villosa, assembly GCA_025175895.1. NCBI lineage: Eukaryota > Viridiplantae > Streptophyta > Magnoliopsida > Zingiberales > Zingiberaceae > Wurfbainia > Wurfbainia villosa. The sequence goes on from CM045996.1 coordinate 48,524,293, forward strand.
TTATTTTCCATGCTTTGTTTGCCATACAACATGCCATGACATTATGTTTATTTTTATTATTAATATGTCATGATCATGTTTAGGAATAAGGATTAATATCATGTGTTTTAGATTATATCATATGCCATGACATCATGATCATTGGCCATGCTTAATTATTGCCATCATTTATGCCATGATCACTCATGCATTTAAGTTGATTAAAATTGATTTAAGGACTATGGCATGACTTGGAGTCCCATTTATAAGGGAATCAAGTAGAGTTGCCTTAGAAAATGTATGAGGCCTTAGATTAGGACAACCAAAACCCACATCTCACATCACATTGACATGTATGTGTATTTATACACCCTAGATACATGTGAGATGCTAGGATATGAGTTAAGTTCAAGGTGCATAGTTTTTGCATCTAGATGAACTAAAACTCATCTTATCTTAATGGTGGATCATTGGGAAAGCTTGTGTACAAGTCATGTATATTGAGCCCAAGCAATCACCATTGATGAAGTTGATACAAAGTAGGGCCAAAACATTGAAAATTTCAATGGTTTTGAACTTTGTGTCAATTTCACTATTTTATGGGTAAAATATTTTTCACCCATTGTATTGGTCATAAGTATTATACGTATGAATTTTCATGATTTTTTGATATACGTATAATTATTTATGAATTTCTAAAATCCGTTTCTGATAACTGAAATTCGGAAATTTCAGTTATCAGTCGACTACTCTTGGTGGCAGTTGACTGATCTCTGATAAAGTCGACTACCAAGCTGATTTCGGGAAAAATAAGGTTGTTTACCCCGTGTTCAGCTACGGTAAAGGTCCCTAACCACTCCTAACCTTAGGATATGCTTTGGGAAGCATTATAAAGGGTGAAAATCCATTGGATATGGATTAGGAGAGGTGTTAGGATGATGTATCAAATTTAAGGTGTGGAGAGTTCATGTTTGAACTTTGAACCTTATTTTTGATGGTTTAGAGTTCCTATTGGCTTAGGGACTTCCCAAGGACATTGTTGGTGCAATGGTCAAGGGGGAGCAAACCTTTAGGGGGAGGTATCCATCATGGGATGATGGATGATATTTTTCCTCATGGGGAGGAGAAAAAGGGATTTTGAGATACCCAATTTGGAAATTGGGAGAGTGTATAGGATTGCCTCTCTTGAGTGATATGAGACTTATCACTAGGAAGATGGTAGGCATCCTAGGTATTTTTGGACCAAGGGGGAGATTGTAAGATCTCATTGGGACATGAGACATTGACCTGCTTGGAGAGATAACCTTTTTGATATATGTCAAAAAGGGGGAGAAGGTAAAATTACCAATTTGGGATAATTAGTAAGGGATTTGAGTTAGTGTTCTAACTCAATGGTTTGTTTGATTTTTGTTAAACATCAAAAAGGGGGAGATTGTTGGTGCAATCGACCCAGGTCACGATTGACCAAGACTCGAACTTGACTCAAGAGATGTTTTGATGTTCGACAAAAATATATGACAATGTGATTGTCATGGAAAAGTCCAAGTCTTGGGTACTTGGCATGGAAATTCCAAGTGGGACACTTGGCATTTGGGAAAGTCCAAGCATGGGTCTTGGCAAGGAAAAGTCCAAGCATGGGTCTTGGCATGGAAAGTCCAACATGAGTTGGCAAGGGAAAGTCCAAGCTTGAGTCTTGGCATTTGGAAAGTCCAAAAGCTTTGATATTGGTGGCATAAAGTCTAAGCGGGAGTCTTGACAATATAAGTCCAATGGTTGGCAACGTAAAGTCCAAGCGGAGTCTTGGCAGCGTAAGTCTAATGTGCCTTGGCGGTGTAGACATCGTTAGCATGACATAGCCGATGGAAGCACCTGAAGGCTAGCGCAATGGATGAATAAGTCATGGATGACTTGGAGGGATCCGAGAGACGTGAGGCTGATGGAGGTGGCTAGAAGGTTTAGGTTTAGGCTACGGGTGGTCTAGCAAGTATGGGGGAACCATACTTGGGTTAAACCTCATGTTTGAGGTGTGCCAGTCGACTGGTGCCATATGGCAGTCGGATGGTGAGAGTCAACTAGGGTTTGACTACGGAACGCCCAGTGATCGCCACCTTTGGCGATTGATTAATTGGCGGCGATCGTGATAGTCGACTAGTGCTCGATTTTTCGACGATGGAGTCCGACTCATTGTTGGGGTTAGCGATGAGTGGAGGCTCTATCACGATCGTGATGGTCATGATCGATCGATGATGGATCCGCTGGATTTTTCCAACAGGATCTAGCCGTTGTCTCACGACAATGATGACATCACGATCGATGGTCGGCGATCGATCGATCGACGATTTCTAGCCCAGGTTGAAGCTTTAAATGGAGCTCGTGGAAAAGGATTTCACCAGCATTTTTTGAGAGCTTTTGGGGCGATTTGCTGATGCAAATCAGGGTCTCCAAGTGAACGTCAAGCAACCAAGCATTCAAGCAATCAAAAGCAAAGTGTTGTAAAGTTTTCTTTACTTGTCTTTTGTATTTCATATTGTATTTGCTTGTTGTGTTTAGTTTATTTTTGTAAACTATTGTACGAGGTTTCTCCACCTCTGACTTGTGTCGAGAAGGAGTTATTGCATAGTGGTGTGTGATTGGCATCACTAGAGCTCTTAGAGCTCCATCCGTGGAGTAGGAACCATTCGGTTCCGAACCACGTTATATGATTGTGTAATTGTGTATTTGTAATTGTGTTTGTTTTATTTCCGCTGTGCTAACATGAATTGTAGACAAGCACGCAATTGAATTCCATCACGCAACAAATCGACGCTATTCACCCCCCTCTAGCTTCCAAGGATCCCTAATATTATCCTCAACTATGGTGTCCCCATACTTGCTAGACCACCTGTTGCCTAGACCTAAGCCTTCTATCCACCTCTGTCAGCCTCGCGCCTATCGGATCCTTCCAAGTCATCCATGACTTGTTCATCTATACACTAGCCTTCAGGTGCTTCCATATGCTATTGTCATGCTAACGGTGTCTACACCACCAAGGCACATTGGACTTACGCTGTCAAGACTCATGTTTGGACTTTACGCCACCAACCATTGGACTTATGCTTCCAAGAATCCCGCTTGGACTTTACGCCGCCAATATCAAACCCCTTGGACTTCTCAAATGCCAAGACTCAAGCTTGGACTTTCCCTTGCCAACCCATGTTGGACTTTCCATGCCAAGACCCGTGCTTGGACTTTACATGCCAAGTGCTCAAGACTTGGACTTTCCATGACATGGTCAACTCCAGTCAACCATCAAAATCCCCCTCGAGTCAAACTCGAGTCCGGTCAATCATGACCCGGGTCAATTGCACCAACAATCTCCCCAAAACATTATCAGACATCAATGTCAAACATCAATGTCAAACCTCCATGTCAAACATCAAAATAGCGCTTGAGTCAAACTCGAGTCCGGTCAATCGTGACCTGGGTCGATTGCACCAACAATGGTGATCTAGTCGACTGCCCTTTTCCTCCAGTCGACTGATAGTCACCTGCATTACATGGTTAGCACAAGAACTATATAGTGAGCAGTGAGATGGTCTTGTATCATCTGAACTCGACTTAGACCTTCCTCCGAAAGTCTTTGTCGGATCGTCGCCTTCGGTTGCCCCTGTACTGAGGACATGCCCTATCATCTCCGCACAAAGTTCTTACCTTTCTTACCTTCAATTCTTTTGACCTGCTGCTTAGATTTTGGTCACTTGACCACCGAGGTTTCTCAACTTCCCGAGGTTCTCTTGACATCTTTTGACCTGGTCAACCAACCACCGAAGTTTCTCGTCCCATCGAGATTCTCCTTTGTGCCGATCCATATGACTACCAAGGTTTCTCGACTTCTCGAGATTCTCCTAGCATCATCGACCTTCGCAAAGCTTAATATATTACATGCACACTCAACAATCATATGAGATAACAAGATATCTTAACTTTGGATTTTTACCATTATCAAAACCTAGGTTAGATTATTTGGTGCCCCTACACCAAACAAGCACGGTGGATCAAGTATGAGAGATCATACTTGAATTAAACCTCATGGTTGAGGTTTATCAGTTAACTGGGACTTTCACTAGCCGATTGGTCGAGTGTTCATCACTCGAGAGGCCTAGTTGACTCAATTAGTCGACTAGGGTTATGACCTAATGGATTGGCAGAGTAGTCGATTGAGGCTTGATTTCTTGTTGTGCCTTGCCAGTCGATTGGTATGTTATACCAGTCAACTGCCAATGATGGGCAATCGACTGGTGGTAGTGGACACGAGCACAAAAACTCTGATAGTCGAGCAGTCGACTGCTAAGATATTCGTTGGCTAGAATGCCAATGTGGATTAGTCTGTTGTGAGACAACTAATAGATAAGCAGTTGACTGGTGGCTTTTGACAGTCGAATGCCATGTGCGAAATGAGCCAGTAACATGATTTAAATGGAGCTCAAGATGGAAGATTTTGGCAGCGGTTCTAGGGCGATTTTGAGTCGAAATGCTATTGCATTTTAGGTCTTCAATGGCTCCATAATGCAACCAAATCATCAAGCAAGCAAGCTCTCATTTTAAAAGTATTTTAACTTGTATTTCTTATTTACTTTTTTATTTGTTGCATTTAGTTGTTGTTTATTATTGTAAACATGTTGTAAGAGGTTTCTCCACCTCTAGATTGTTTCCGAGAAGAAGTTATAGTGGCGGTGTGCATCACTAGGGCTCGACCCGTGGAGTAGGAACTTTAGTTCTGAACCATGTAAAAAACATTATGTTGTGTGCTTGTTTCTTTTATGTTTGTATTCTATTATTTGTATATTCCGTTGTGCACTAATCGTTTGTAGACAAGCAAGCACGATTGAATTGAAGAAATCGACGAATTGTTATTCACCCCCCTCTAACACATCAAACCGGTCCCTACAATTGGTATCGGAGCCGAGCTCCCTTAGAAGACCTACAAGGATTGATCAAGTGAGGCCGCTCTTTAAGGACTAATTACCAAGAGAGCAAAAGCGCTAGAGGAGTAGAGAAGGATGGAGTTGCCCAATGACGGACATGGATATGACAATCAATGCTCCACTTGTCTTCGTTCGCGATGATTTTTGATATTGGGAAAGTAGAATGAAACATTTTATTATGTGTAATATAGAAGATTAGTTCATTATTGTAGATGGTGTAGGGACCGATATGGTCGATAGAGGGGGGGAGGGGGTGAATAGCGATTCTCAATTTCACTCTCGTTTGATGCGTGCTCGTCTACAACAATGTTAGAGACTCAACTCAAGTTGCAAAGCTTGAGGAAGATAACTTGGTCCTAAAAAGTCAAGTAGGAGATCCCATTGGAATGTTGGAAAGGTTCACCTCGGGCTCTAAGTATCTCAACATGATGCTTAGATCTCAATGAACCATGTACAATAAGTCCGGACTCGGATACAAGACTAAATCTTCATACAAATCATACATGTCATTACTTAGTCGAAATGCTAAGAGTTGAGTCCAAACATGGGTTCCTAAGTCTATCTTAGTCAACCAAATTGGACCAAACCAATTTTGGGTTCCCAAGAGTTAAGTTCACTTAGTGAACAAAACTCAACTAAGTTATCACTTGGGGGGAGCTAACTCTTTGCTTGTCTAGTTTACTTTACTCGCTTAATTTAGAATAAACTGGATAGGAAATAAAGTAATTTAAACTTGAACAACCTATACCAAGACGAAGTGAACTGATAGTAAGTTAGGGAAGCTCTTCGAAGTGCATGTCTAGGAAGTGGTCCACCTGATATCCAAAGAAGGTCATATGCCTCGCCATGACCTGGTATACTAAGTTGAGTGGAACTAACTGAAGCTAACTCACTAAGTCTTTAACTAGTTAGACTAAAGTCTAGTCCAAAGTGAGTCAAGTACTTGATTCCTTCATTGGCTTTGTCTTAGGAAGTGGTCCACCTGATATCCATGAAGGTCATATGCCTTGCCACTATCTGGAAGTCAATTTTGGAAAAACATATTTGATTAGCTCAAGCTAAACTTGAATCTAACACAAGTTTAAAAACTTTGAAATTTTTCATTAAAATTAATCAAGATAAAAATTAATTCTAATCTCACAAAACCCATAGGATTAACATGTATTGAAAACTTAGATTGTGTGAGATAAATAAGATCAACTCAACTTAATCAACTTAATTAATTCAATCCTAATTCAACTCAACCATAATTCAACTCTAATTCAATCTTATTTCAACTCAACCCTAATTCAACTCTAATTAATTTTAATCAACTTAACTCTAATCAATTCAATCTTAATCAAATTAATCCCAAATCAATTAAAGATAATTCACTTTATTCAAAATTTGAATTAATTTACAACAACCTTAAGAATATTTAATTCATGTAAGACTCCAGAATGGACCGATGGATTCTGGATAGTGGCTGCTCCAGACACATGACTGGAGATAGTCAAAAGTTCACAGAATTAAAACTCAAGAACCTAGGTTCAGTCGCCTTTGGAAATAATGGCAAACTTAAGGTAATTGGATCAGGTAACATTGAATTGAAATCAAATTTTGTTATACAAAAAGTTTTGCTTGTAGAAAATTTTAAATTTAATCTACTTAGTATAAGTCAGTTATGTGATACTGGATATGAAGTAAAATTTCTATCAAATGAATGTTTGATTAATAATATTGAAAATTCAAACATATTACTTAAAGGAGTTAGGGATAAAAACATCTTTTCAATAGATTTAGTAAGATCCTCAATCAAGTGTCATTTGATACAGTAAGAGGAAAGTTGGTTGTGGCATAGGAGACTTGCTTACATAAACTTTATGCATATAACTAAATTAAGTGAAACTAACTTAGAGGTTTACCTAAACTAAAAAATGTTGAAAGTAAAGTTTGTAATGCTTGCCAACAAGGAAAACAAACCAAATCCCAACATAGACTAACTAATCAAAGTCGAACAAGCTCAATACTTGAATTAATCCACTTAGACTTATTTGATTCATATGGAGTAAAATCACTAAATGGAAACTTGTATTATTTAGTAATAATAGATGATTACTCTAAGTTTACATGGGTAAAATTCTTAAAACAAAAAGATGAAATATTTAAAATATTTAAAAATTTTAGTAAACAAATAGAAAATGAAAAAGACCTTAAGATAAAGAGAATAAAAAGTGATAATGGAGGAGAATTTAAAAATAAAAAATTTACAACAATGCGTTTAGAAAATGGATATCACCATGAATATTCATGCCCTAGAACACCTCAACAAAACTGAATAGTAGAAAAGAAAAATAGAATTCTACAAGAAGCCGCTAGATCAATGTTAAATGAAAACAATTTACCTAGTTATTTATGGGCCGATGCTATAAACACTGCAAAATCTTCCCGTTGAGCTCCTTTTGAGTCACGTACGACCTAGATTTTTGTTTGGCAGTCGACTGTAAAAAGACCCTAGTCGATTGCCCACGGTGTCGTTGTCTCACAACGGACTTAATCCACATTGGACTCGCCCAACAGATACCTCAGTAGTCGACTGCCCTTACCAATAGTCGACTACCTAGTCAACTACCAGAGCTTCTATGCTCTAGCCACTTCTAATTAGTCGGATGCACATCCATGGCAGTAGACTACTGCTTAAGGCTAGTCAACTGCCCATACATGGAAGTCGACTGTTACAGTCTCAACCGAGCAGTCGAGCCTCAGTCGACTCCTTGACTAGTAGACTGATCATAATCCCAGTCGACTGCTTAGAGTTGACTTGACTTTTGAGTGCTGAACACTCGATTAGTCGATTGACCCAAAGTCCCAGTCAATTGATAAATCTCAACCATGAGGTTTAACCCAAGTATGATCTCCTCATACTTGATTGACCACTCTTAGCCTAGACCTAAGCCTTTTATTTACCTCTATCAGCCTCACGCATCTCGGATCCCTCAAGTCTGCGACTCTTCATCCTTCGCATTAGCCTTTAGGTGCTTCCATCGGCTATGTCATGCTAACCGGGTCCTTTATCAAGGTTTATTGGACTTATGCCGCAAAGACTCCATACTTGGACTTTACGCTGCCAAAACCTCACCCATGAACATCCTTGCTAAGATCCATTTGGACTTATGCCATCGAGACTACACACTTGGACATTACACTGATAAAACCACACTCTTGGACTTCTCATTGCCAAGCCTCAATGCTTGGACTTCCACTGGCAAGACTACACACTTGAACTTACGTGGACAAGACTTCAACCTTGGATTTTACCTTTGTCAAGTACCCTTGACTTAGACTTTCAATTGCCAAATACCCATGACTTGGACTTTTCAATTGCCAAGACCATTCTTGGACTTTCCAATTGACAAATTTCACTTGGACTTTACGCTGTCAAGACTACATACTTGGACTTGTGCTGACAAGACTTTACCTTTGTACTTCCCTTGCCAAATATCCATATTTGAACTTTCCTTGCCAAGTATCCAAACTTGAACTTCCGAGGTTGATTTCTTCAACAATCTCTCCCAAATAATCTCTCCCATATGACTTTGGATATTCCAATCATCCACTAGTCACATGGTCAACATATGGTCAAACAATGGTCAAATTCAATGTCAACCCATTGTCAAATATCAAAATCTTACTCGAGTCCCACTCGAGTTTAGTCAACATTGGCTCAGGACATATTGCACCAACAATAAATAGTAGAAAAGAGTGGTCATGTTGAAAATTTCCTCATTGTTCACAAAAAGATCCAATGTATCGGGTATAGATTACACAATTATTTGCAAGAAGCTTGAACAAATCACATTTAGGGGTTAGAATCTTAAACAAATCTACCAGTATTGAATCTGAAAGAGTAATGTTAGTCTCGCAGACAAGAAATTGTTGGTGCAGGGGCACTAGATAATCGAACCTGTGTTTTGATTATGACAAAGACACAAAGTTAAGTCTACATTGTTATCTCACGAGCTAAATCAAGTGTGCAGAAAAGTGTTAAATCTGGAGCTGAAGGCTAGCGACACCCGGAGGAAGCCGTGGTGGTCGGGCGACACTCGAGTGACTTCGGAGGGAGCCGAAGGAATCGAGTGGAAGGCCGGAAGCGAGAGCTACTATCGAGGTAAGCTCGTGTGAGTGAGAGATTGTAAGGTCGTGTCCTCTTTACGGGGATGACCATAGGCGGCGATCCGACTAAGACTTCCTGTGGAAGGTCTAGGTCGAGATCGGACGGTTAGAAACCGTCGTATTTATCATTTTTCGAGCTAACCTCTTATTGCAGGAAAGTGGCCAAGCTGGTAGTCGACTGTTGGAAAATGGAGCAGTCGACTGATGCCCATCAGTCGACTGATGCCCATCAGTCGACTGATGGGAGGCATCAGTCGACTGATGGCGACGATTCAGCTTTTGCGCTAGGTCAAAACGGATAACGTTTGACGCGGCCACTTCGCGATAAAATTTGGACAACTTCATGATCCGTTCCGAAATAAGAGGAGACAAATTCAGAGGCTAAAGTCTATAAAAGGAGGGGAGGATTCCATCTCCAAATCACATCAAGTTTATTCATCAAGTTCTCTTACAACGCCAACGCTCCAACATCGTCATAACGCCGATGCAACGCCAAGTTTCGATCTTCTTTGTCGGCAGCAGAATCAAGTAATATTTTTGATATTGTATTCTTTGTTTTTCTTCATAACAAGGTGAGGTAGGCTTGTTGCCTCATCCTTGTATATTCGGTTTTGTGATCGTTGTCTCCTACCTCCAACGAGGAGGAGATGTTATAGTGTTTTGCCCTCCATACGCGGTCTAGGAACGATAGGGCCTTGGAGTAGCAACCGCTGGGTTGTGAACCAAGTAAAATAAACGTGTTCATTTATTTTTCGCTGAGCTTACTCGTTTACTTGTGTATCAACGAACGAATTCGAACGAAAGATTTACGATCGTTATTCACCCCCCCCTCTAGCGACGCTTCTCGATCCAACAGAAATTAGTTCTACCAGCTTGTGTGCGTGAGATTACTCCGCTTAAAGAGAAGGAGCGAAAAGGAGACATCTCAAGAATCCTGCGGACTGCAGAGATGGCCTGTGGACTGCGGGAGTGCTGTGGGAGATTACCTTGCTCAAAGAGAAGGAGCGGAATGGAGATGGCTCGGGAATGTTGCGGATTGCGGAGACGGACTGTGGGAATGTGGAGGAATTTTTTAGGCTAAAATTTTGATTAATTAAGGTAATAAGATTAGGGGTGTAAGTTAAGGCAACGAGCGAGGAGCGGGGACCGAGAAGCATGAGATAGAATGATTAAAGTGGGAATGTAAAATTTTAGGATGGAAGTGTGATCGAGGAGGGAAGTAAATATAAGATCTCAATTTTAATTTATTAACATTAATAATATTATTTAACTGATTTTAATTTTTAAAAAAAAATACAAAAAAATTAATATTATATACTATAAATGTTAATATTAATTAAGGACACTCTTTTTTTATAAATCTAAATTGATTCGAACTTGAACTTAAATTGCTATCGTTTAGATACAAAATCCAGGATTGATACTAAATAAGTTTTTTTTCTACTAATAGATCTTCAAAATTCTAAAAATAGTTTCAACATAATAAAAGAAAATACAAAAATCAACCAAAGAATTCATCATCTATTTTATTGTTCACAATAAAAAAAAACATCAACTATTGAGTCCTCAATATCAGTTCTAATTAATTCAACATCTACTATATTTAAATCACCTAATATTGATTCCATATTAGATAAATTATTATGATTAAAATTTATGTAGGGCTTTTTGTGAAAATAATATGATGCACCCACCTCTCAAATCTAAGACGACTACTTAGCATTTTGTGAAAATAATATGGGATCCGTGCACCCTTTTTTTAAAAAATATTATAGGCGACCTTTAGAAGCGGTCATAAACCGCTCTAAAAAACAATTTATATAATTATTTAATATACCACCGCTTCAAAAAAAGACTAATTGAAGTGGTGTTAGGAGTGGTTAACTTTGACCATTTCTAAAAGTCAATATTTTACAATCGCTTTATTGATTGCTTCTAAAATTTCGATCTAGTTAATCATTTTTTTTGTAGTGAACTTTGCTAAGAAGTCCAAGGATTCCATCTTTCGGATTGGTAAGAAATGAATGGACTTGGTATGTCGGTTTACAATCATCCATATTGAGTCATGCCCCTTCTGGGTTTTAGGTAATCTTGCCACAAAATGATATGTTTCCACTTTCATTCAGGTATGGACATTCTCTGAAGTATTCCTGCTCGTATATGATGTTTTGTTTTCACCTGTTGACATACCAAGCATCGGGCTACAAAGTCAATAATATCTTTCTTCATTCCATCCACCAGTAGAAGCATTTTAAGTCCTGATACATGCGAGTACACCCTAGGTGAATGGCAAATTGAGACCAATGTGCTTTTCCTTTAGTAGATCCTCTTTAATTTGATGTGACTTTGGAACACATAGTCTCCCCTAAAATCAAAGCATTCCATCCTTATTATGAGAGAAATCCATCTTTGATCCTAAATCCAACTCACTACTTAGGAATTTGAGGTGTTGGTCATTTGCTTGGGCTTCCTTGATCCTTTCAACAAAAGGTGACTGAGAAACCATAGATACCAAGATCTCTCATTGTGTTCATGCCTCTACTATTAAGTCTTAATCAGAGAACTTCTAGATTGCTTTCATAATCGCTACTTTATGGCTAGTCAAAACTCTTTGTGATTTCCTGATCAACATATCGACTACGACATTAGCCTTTATAGGATGATAGTTGATGATGCAGTCATAGTCCTTTAAATACTCCATCCACCTTCTTTGCCTATGGTTCAACTCCTTCTACGTGACCAAGTACTTAAGGGTTTTATGGTCTGTGTAAATCTCAAATGTGACTTCGTACAAGTAATGCCTCTATAATTTAAAAGAAAATATAATGGTTGCTAACTCTAAGTCATGAATAGGATAGTTCTTCTCATGGTCTTTCAACTGGCGAGAAGCATATGATACTACTCAATCAAACTGCATTAGCACTAATCCTAACCCTTGAAAAGATGCATCCATATTGATGTAATTGAGAGGTGTCCTAAGGCAATCGCCTTAGAAGTTATTAGTAAAATTCACTATTTGAGTATACATTATCTATGTATTTAATTGAATCTTAAACTCATGTACTGAAAGTCCACAATATGATTCATGGCATGAAAGAAACTGTGATTGGATCACAATTAGTGAGTATCTTATCATGTACAATCATGAAAGTATCGAAACTATCTCTAGTCGATGAATTGATGAGATTGGACATCATCGATTCTGTGAGACTAGCACATGTTATGCTCCTTGCTTTATCCAAGCATTCAATACTCACTGAATGGAAGCATAGGGATGTTGAAAGTGAACATGTGGATGCTAGTTATGATAACTAGTTCATTGGAGTGACCTGCTATGAGACTTCATATGGTTCTATATGTCATTGAAGATCTCATTGTAGCTCGAGTGCGAGCTTCCTTAGACTTGAGGTATTCAAGTCATCTTGGTCATTGCGCCTTATACTTTGACTTCTTTGCATCCATCTCTATAGGAGGTGTAACTCCAAGATGATTGGCTATAAGCCAAATTGATCGAATGTGTTTGAATAACCCACAGAGGATTTACCACTCCTGATAAAGGAGATGTATACCCTAGGCCTCTTGTCAGGATTGTTACTCAGAAGTCTCTAACTAGAGCAAACATATTAAGAAGATGGTCTTCTTGGGAACATGTAGGAGTAACTTGAATTCACAGGACAAGGAAACTAACTTGGGCTAAGTGTGACGTAGTCATCCTAGTGGAGACAAACACATATATCATGTCCTGAACCAAGTGGGTATAGGATGAGTGAAAGGAATAAGACACGAACAACTATAGCTGTTGAAGTGTTCATAAACATTCTGAAATCGATTTAGACTTTTCGGTCAATTGAGGGCTATGATGTATTTCTAAGTGCTACTCATGATCTATTCATAATTAAGGGGTTAATTATGAATGACCAACATAGCCAAAAACCTATTGGGTCACACACAATACGGGTGATCTAGAGACATGAAACAAGTCTGAGAATGAACTTCTCAATGAGAGAGAAGATGTATCTATTTGGACCAAACCAAGAAGGTGCAAAACAGAGGCTATGGAACCTCCTATGACCTTATCGGACTTAGCATGACCATATCACACCTAAACAAAGTTAAACGGACCATACAAAGCCTCACACAGTCATGCCTAACCAGGCACGGGTCGTGCCTAGCTCTGGCAAAAAATGACCAAAGTCTGGGTTGTGCTCAGAAGGACACACGGCTAGCCGTGTGTCCTGGCACGACCGTGCCTTTTTGGCACGGCTGGCCATGTGTAAGACACACGACCATGTCGGGGCTCCGTCTTTTTTAGAGATTTTTCTTATGAAAATTTCCTGGGTTGTTCTTATCTTAATTATGGGATAATTATGGAAAGATAGGTTTTGTTTAAGCCTCCTAAGATGCCCTAATCAAGATATTTATAAATAGATACCTTGATAATCCTTGGAGGCAATGTTTTAATCTTAGGATTTTCTTCCTTGGTAGCTGTCTTTCTCCTCTCTTGTCTCCACCGGTTGGCTAGCACCAATTGAAGACAAAGACTTTGTAAGAGATCGGATGGCCGGCTAGAGGGGGGTGAATAGCCCTCGTTCGTTGGATGTCGGTATTTGCTCGTCTTTCTTGCGTTGGTTGTCTACGATTGTCGTTAGCGCAGCGGAATAACAATAATAATAAAACTAACAACAATACACAATCACAACACAGGATTTACGTGGTTCGGAACCAAATGGTTCCTACTCCACGGGCGAGCTCCTCGAGCTCTAGTTATGCGCACGACACTAACTATAACACTCCTTTTCGACTACACGTCGGAGGTGGAGAAACCTCTCACAAGCAATTACACTAAGTAATGAAATACAAGCAATACAAAGACAAATACGAAATACACGTAAAGAACACTTTACAACGCTTGCTTTGAGCCCTTTGCTTGTTGCTTGCTTTAGATGGCTCTTGAAGGTCTGGAATGCAGCAGCAATTCCCCTCCAATAGCTTCACAAAAGTCTTGGCGAAATCCTCCAACTCGAGCTCCATTTGTTTTGGCGCCCATCGGTCGACGCCAAAAGGCCCGATCATTGCCTGTCCGTTGTCTCTGGCCGGATCCACGTCGGACAAGTTCAGCGGATCTCCTATCGATCGCCGAGGTGGCGATCAGGTGACCTAGTAATCGATCGCGATCGGCTACAGCGCGTTCGGGACATGCTCAAACACACTTCCATCGATCATTGCCATCCCACGGCGATCGGCTGCTATCGCTCGGCCGATCATTGCCGGCCATGGCGGTCATCGCCAAGCACCAAAACGCAACCTTACACCAGTCGAACCCTAGTCGACTTGGACCAGTCGAACCGGCACCTATGCCCGGTCATTGCGATCGGCAAACCTCAAACACCCAGTTGTTTGAGCCTCCGACACTCAGTCTTAGCCACTTGGCTAAGTCCACATCCCTCATGGAGTTCCCCACCGAAGCTCTCTTCCCTCGGCCTACGTCCCTCGGATGCGCCAAGCGCACGGCTTCGCAACGCCATCCTTCGCGTCTCATGCCCTAGAAGTATGCTTCCCTTTGGGCTCACTCCAATCGCTCCCTGTCCGGCGGTCCCTCGGATGCACCAAGCACACGGCTTCGCAATGCCATCCTTCACCGACTCAAGGACCCCGAGCCTAGTGAACTTACCAAGTCCTCAAGACTTCCCACATGCACCAAGCGCACGGCTTCGCAATGCATTTCTCACCAAGCACCAAGCGCACGGCTTCGCAATGCTTTGGATTTCCCATGCCAAGCACCAAGCGTACGGCTTCGCAATGCTTTGGACTTTCCACACCAAGCTCCATGCTTGGATTTTCTATGCCAACCCCATGTTGGACTTTCCCATGATAATCCCATGTCATGAGTTTTGTCTATCATCAAAATACCATCAAGGTACTGCTCGAGTCAAACTCGAGTCAACCTGGGCCGATTGCACCAACAATCTCCCCCTTTTTGATGATTGACAAAACTACCATCTCAAGTCTACCAATTCTCCCATATTGGCAATTCTCATATCCCAATGAGAATTCCAACGAACCCTAATTGGTAACTTGGTAACTTCTCCCCCTTTTTGACATTACATCAAAAAGGTCCTCCCCAAGAGTATGAATGTCTCATATCCCAATGAGATCTTACAATCTCTCCCTTGGAGGAACACATGCCTACAATCTTTCTAGTGATCCCATATCACTTAAAGAGAGGCAACCCAATTTCCTCCCATGAGGAAATACACATCCATCCTCCCATGATGGATACCTCCCCCTAGAGGCTTGCTCCCCTTTGACCATTGCACCAACAATGTCCTTGGAGAGTCCCTAAGCCAATAGGAACATAAACCAAATCAAAATTAAGGCAGAGTTCAACAATGAACTCTCTTCCACCTTAAAATTGATACTCACCCTCAACCCAACTCCTAATCCATATCCAATGGATTTCCACCCTCTCTTATGCTCTCCCAAGCATGTCCTAGGGTTAGGAGTGATTAGGGGACCTTAACCTAGCTGAACATGGGCCTAATCATCAAGATTTATCAAATCAAATCAATCGATGTTTGCCACCTTCATCGATCCGCCATACATGGCGATTGATCGCAATCTTGATTTGATTTGAAGGTGGATTTTGAAATCCATAAGTAAATATACATACGTAGATAATTCTTGAAAATTGGTATGCATATTACTTAACCTAAACACTATGGGTGAAAAATATTGGAAAATTATTTTACCCATTAAATTAGGAGATTGATACAAAGTTCAAAAGTTAAGAAAAGCTTCAATAAAGAGCCCTCTTTGTATCATCCCATTCAATGGTGATAGCTATCAAAAGATAGGCTTCACCAAGGTTTTTCAAAATGTTTTCAAAACGTTTTCAAAACCTTTATTTTTTTTTTTTTTAAACATCTCACCAATATCTAGATGTGTAAAACACATTCAAGGCAATTCATCTAGTGAGATGTGGGTTTTTGTTCTTTTAAAGGGCTCATGCATATTTCTAAGGCAATATTAATTTGATTCCCTTCAAATTGTGCCATAGTCCTTAATATCATTTTAATTTATGCATGATAATGATTATGGCATAGATATGATATAAGATAGAAACATATGCCAATATCATGATGTCATGGCATGTGAATGATAACTAATCATACATGACATCTAAACATAACTTTAAACATGATCATGACATTTTTATAGATAAAATGAAAATGATGTCATGACATGGCAAGGCAAATAAATCATGGCAAGAAAAATATACTAAGGTATAAAATACCTAAGTGTTAAAATTAATTTTGCCATTTCTAAGTATTAAACCAATTTTGCCTTAATGCCATTCATTTCCCTAGTGTGCCAAAAACCCGAAATGGCACACCATTACCTCTATGACCTAATTGTGCCAATTTAAATCATTTTTAACTTCTCAAACATATTGGCACACCCTAATGTGTCAACTCTACTATGGTTAGGTTAACTACCCATCCACTTCGGGTTGACACACCCTAACCCATTTAGCGTGAATCGATCACGCTCTTAGGAACCCAATATCTATTGGAGCTCCTTGGGTTAACAAGGTATTCCCTAGGGATAACTTCCCTAGATACCTTCCTAATGACCCTTTTAGCCTTTGAAGCCTTAGTCACATGGGTCTTACTTGGGTCAACTCTAGAGGTGACTCCTCTATTGACCTTCTTAGTGGCTTTCTTGGTTTTCCTTAAGTCCTTAGCCACTAAGCGCACACCATGGCTAGACTTAGGGATATCTTCCCTATTAGCCTTGGTTTTTCTAGACCTAGAAATAGTTCCATAATCAAATGGAACATTATGATAAGTCTTCTTGGGCTTTGGTTTGTGACCCAAACCATCCTTGCCCTTAGACCGTTTTTGAACCTTAGGTCTTGACTTTTGGGCATTTGACCCTAGAATTGAATTTTCTATGATTCTAAGGGTTTTCTCTATTTTCTCAAATCTTGACCTCAAGACTTGGTTCTCTAGCTCTAATTTTCCCATTTTTGAATTTTCATTAGGTTTAGGGGAATTGTTTTTCCTTTTAGGCATATGCCTAGATTTCTTGGGATTAACACCCAAGTTTTCTTCAATTCTCCTAATTGACTCCCTAGGTAATATAGGTCTAGTGTTTTTGGTCGTAGGTTTATCCTTAGTCATATAAACATGCTTGGCACCTAGACAAACATATTTGTTTTTCCTAGCATGCTTTTCATTGATAATAGCAAGAGAGCTAAAGTAATTCTTAGCATGCTTTTTGACTTTAGAAATTGAAGGTGCATAATTTAAATTTACCTTAGGGTTAGCTTTAGAAGCTCCCCCTACATGAGTTACACCTTCTTCCCCTTTCTTCCTCCCCCTAGGGCATTGGCTTCGGTAGTGTCCCTTTTGATTGCATTTAAAGCAAACAATGTGCTCTTTGCTCTTGATTTTGGGAACACCGGCATCGTTTGACTTTGGGTTGACTTTTGGTGTCGATGCCTTCTTCTTAGCCAATTTAGGGCATTTGCTCTTGTAATGCCCTTTCTCCCTACACTCAAAGCATATTATGTGATTTTTATTTAAAATAATAACGCTTGAGTCACCTAGGAGGTGGTGGAGGCCTCTTCTTGATCTTCACTTCTCCGGATGTGGATGCTTCTTGTTCTTGCTCGGATGGAAGATTGTCTTTCCTCCCCTCAATGCTAGAGGTGGAGGTCTCACAAATCATCAACATCTTCGAATGTTGATGGTGCTTCTTCTACGGCATCCTCCTCTATTTGTGCCGGTTGGGGGTTTTCTTGGAATTTCATGATCTTATTCCATAATTCCCTTGCATCCCTATAGTCACCCAATCTAGACCAAATATGATTAGGTAACAAATCACTAAGTAATTTAATTACCTTGAGATTTGTCTTGAAGCCCTTTATTTGGTCTTGGGTCCATTTTGATTTTTCCATGGGCTTGTTTTCTTTGTCCCTAGGCATCTTAAAACCATTTTCTACAATTAACATATAATCAAAATCGGTTTCTAGGTATACCTCCATTTTTCTTCTCCACCATAGAAATTCTCCTTCGAATTTTGGTGGTTGAAGGTTGTAGCTGGCCATCTTGAATTGCTCTCGTGGCGGTTAGTCCTTGAAGAGCGACCTCGGCTCTGATACCAATTGAAAGAGATCGGATGGCCGGCTAGAGGGGGGTGAATAGCCCTCGTTCGTTGGATGTCGGTATTTGCTCGTCTTTCTTGCGTTGGTTGTCTACGATTGTCGTTAGCGCAGCGGAATAACAATAATAATAAAACTAACAACAATACACAATCACAACACAGGATTTACGTGGTTCGGAACCAAATGGTTCCTACTCCACGGGCGAGCTCCTCGAGCTCTAGTTATGCGCACGGCACTAACTATAACACTCCTTTTCGACTACACGTCGGAGGTGGAGAAACCTCTCACAAGCAATTACACTAAGTAATGAAATACAAGCAATACAAAGACAAATACGAAATACACGTAAAGAACACTTTACAACGCTTGCTTTGAGCCCTTTGCTTGTTGCTTGCTTTAGATGGCTCTTGAAGGTCTGGAATGCAGCAGCAATTCCCCTCCAATAGCTTCACAAAAGTCTTGGCGAAATCCTCCAACTCGAGCTCCATCCCGACCGCCAAAAGGCCCCGGTCGGCCGATCATTGCCTGTGTCCGTTGTCTCACAGCGGCGGATCCACGTCGGACAAGTTCCAGCGGATCTCTATCGATCCGATTGCTGTGTGGCGATCGGCCAGTGACCTAATAGTCGATCGCCTACGGCTCACGGAGCGTTCAATGCTCCCGACACTTCCATCGATCATTGCCATCCCACGGCAGCCGATCATTGCCGACGCCGATCACTTATGGCAGCGATCGCCAAGCACCAAAACGCAGCCTTACACCAGTCGAACCCTAGTCGACTTGGACCAGTCGAACTGGCACCTATGCCAGTCGACTGCAGTCGGGCAAACCTCAAACACCAAGTTGTTTGAGCCTCCGACACTCAGTCTTAGCCACTTGGCTAAGTCCACATCCCTCATGGAGTTCCCCACCGAAGCTCTCTTCCCTCGGCCTACGTCCCTCGGATGCGCCAAGCGCACGGCTTCGCAACGCCATCCTTCGCGTCTCATGCCCTAGAAGTATGCTTCCCTTTGGGCTCACTCCAATCGCTCCCTGTCCGGCGGTCCCTCGGATGCACCAAGCACACGGCTTCGCAATGCCATCCTTCACCGACTCAAGGACCCCGAGCCTAGTGAACTTACCAAGTCCTCAAGACTTCCCACATGCACCAAGCGCACGGCTTCGCAATGCATTTCTCACCAAGCACCAAGCGCACGGCTTCGCAATGCTTTGGATTTCCCATGCCAAGCACCAAGCGTACGGCTTCGCAATGCTTTGGACTTTCCACACCAAGCTCCATGCTTGGATTTTCTATGCCAACCCCATGTTGGACTTTCCCATGATAATCCCATGTCATGAGTTTTGTCTATCATCAAAATACCATCAAGGTACTGCTCGAGTCAAACTCGAGTCAACCTGGGCCGATTGCACCAACAGACTTGTTGCTCGAGGAGTTGTCTCAGGTGATCCCAGCGTGGATACTGATAGAGGCAAGGCCCGTTGGTCTTGCTTGTGGTTTCGCCGGATTCAATAAGAATCTCAAAGGTACGAATCTTCTCTTTTGCTTTCTTTGCATGAGATTATGTCAATAGCAAGGATTCCTAGCCCCCAGGAGATGTCTGGGATGAAATAAAAATTATTTTATTCACTTTATTCCACTGCGTATGATCCCAGAATCTCCAACACGTATATATAACAAAACCATCGTCATCGATTGGGATTACCAATACTGGGGAACATACTAGTTTCTGTTAAGCACCTAGAAACTTGCTTCACAAGCCTCTATTTATATGAACTTAACTCTTCTGGTTAATTGGGTCAATGGTGTCGCAATCTTGGAAAATCCTTCCATAAATCTTCAACAATAACTTTCCAATCTAAGAAAACTTCGTACCTTCTGTATGGTCTTGGGTTGTTCCTACTTGTTAATAGCTTCCACCTCTTGAGAGTCCACTGAAACTCCTTTGCTAGAAACCACATGACCGAGAAATCCTACAGCTGGTAACCAAAATGAACATTTGTTGAACATTGTGTATGTACACTCCATCCTTAGCATTTCCAAAACCATATAAAGATGTTGCTCATGTTCCTCTTCTGACTTAGAATAAACCCAAGTATCATCTATAAAAACAATGACAAACTGGTCTTGGTAGTCTAAAATACTCAATTCGTTAAATTCATGAATGGGGCTAGAGCATCAGTGAGTCCAAAGGGAATCACCAGAAACTCATAGTGTTCTGAGAAATGTTGTCTTTTGTATGTCGAAGTCTCTTATGTTGGTGCAGTAGACACCTAAGTCGAACCTGAGTTTTGATTATATCAAACGATACAAAGTTAAGCTCATGTCGTTATCTCACGAGCTGAATCGAGTGTGCAAAAGATTGCTATAGCTGGAGCTGAAGGCTAGCGACACCTGGAGGAAGCCGCGGTGGTCGGGCGACACTCGAGTGACTTCGGAGGGAGCCGAAGGAATCGAGTGGAAGGCCGGAAGCAAAAGCAACACGTAAGTATCGAGGTAAGCTCGTGTGTGCGAGCGTAAGTGAGGTCGTATCCTCGTTACGGGGATGATCTTAAGCGTAGATCCGACCAAAGACATCCTATAGATGGTCTAGGTCGAGATCGGACGGTCGACGACCATCGAAATTATGTTTTTGTTAAGCTAATCGATCGATCGGCTAGGAGTCGACACTCGGCCCGATCTTGCCATCGATCGTGATCGCCATCGATCGATGATCTTACCGATCGATCGTGATGATGGCCATCGATCGTTGATGGTCAATGATCAGATTCGAGGAGTCAAGGCTTATCACCCCATTTCAAGGAGATTGGTGCTCAATTGTGATTGGCTAGGGTTCCTCTCGAAAAGGGGCTCAAAGGCTATAAAAGGAGGTCCTAACCTAGGGTTTTCTCATCAATTCTAAGCTTCCAAAAGCCTCCGCAAAGCTACAACTTCTCCGACAACGAAGTGCTTCTTCTCCGACATCTAGGTTTATTTGTTTTCATTTTATTACGTCGGTTAGAGTTTTATTTCAGTTTAGTACTTTCATTTTCGGAGCTTTTATCGTAACGAGGAGAGGGGGAGTGTCCCTCTACCTCAAGCTTTGTGCTTTACTTGTATCGATTAAACTCCTACCTCTAACAGGGAGGAGTTCTTTAGTGTTTTTGCCCTCCGTACGTGGTCGAGGACCGCTAGGGCCTTGGAGTAGTAGCCGAAGGCTATGAACCAAGTAAAACTCCTTTGTCTCTTTTTACTTTACATTTTCATTTCCTCTACAATTAGTTATCTACTCGGTTTTTGATACGAACTCGAAAAAAAAAGTTTTATCACTATTCACCCCCCCTCTAGCGATCCGCTTCGATCCAACAATTGGTATCAGAGCCGGGGGTGCTAAGATTTGGTGAAACCACCAATCTAGCATTTTCACAGATTTTTTTTCTTTTTTTTTGTTTATTTCGAATTTAATTTGTTCGCTTAGTTTTTCTACGGCACTACTAATCCAAGACGCGAGTCTTGGTACTTTCTTGTGTGTTTTTGTCATTGCTAGTTTTTTGTCTACTTGTTTCTTTTGTTCTAATGGCCCATCTCGAGGGTTTTAGCACCGTCCGACCTCCGTTTTACAACGGAGATGACTTCCGTTATTGGAAGGGTCGGATGGAATGCTTTCTCAAAACCCAAATTGAGATGTGGATCATAATCCAAACGGGTTTCACACTTCCGACTAATGAAGTGGGTGACTCCTTGGATTATGATCAATGGACCATTGCGACAAAATGACAAGTCGAAGCCGACGCCAAGGCAACACAAATCCTCCAATGCGGCTTGTCCAAGGAGGAGTTAAATCGCGTCGGCCCCTTCATCAGCGCAAAGGACCTTTGGACAAAGCTAGTGGAGCTACACGAAGGGACCGATGAAGCCAAGGTATGTAAGCGTGATCTTCTATTCAATAAACTATATAACCTAAAAATGTAGGAACACGAGTCCGCGACGCAACTTCACGCCCGAGTCCAGGACATTGTCAACAATCTACACGCAATCGGGCAAAAGGTCGAAAACCGCGATCTTATAAGGTATGTCCTAAACTCCTTTCCAAGGACTACCTTGTGGGCATCCATGGTCGATGCCTACAAGGTCTCCAAGGATCTTTCTAAACTTAGATTAGATGAACTTTTTTCTGATTTTGAACTTCATGAGCAGTCTAATTCGGAACCCGAGAAAGGTATAGCATTATTTGCAGGTTCAAAGAAGAAAACCGCTAGCAAGCCACCTCCGAAGGAAGAAGAGGATGAGTCCGATTCGGAGGTCGACTCGGAAATGGAGGCCGAACTAGTCAACCTAGTTCGGAGGATAGTCAAGGGCCGAAAATGAGCCGTCACTCGACCCAACGAAGGTAAGCCTAAAAGTTCAAACATAAGATGTTATGAATGCAACAGGTTTGGACACATTAAGTTCGAATGCCCAAAACTCAAGAGCAAGGCACCAAAATACAAAAAGGCACTTAACGCTACTTGGGAAGAAGCTTCCGAGGAAGAAGATAACGATCAAGTCCTCATGGCTAAACCGGTGGAATCGGAGACGGAGTCAGAACCGAAACTTGAATCGGAAACCGAAGACGAGTCGGACTGCGAAGCACTATTCAAGACGAGCCACGGATACGCATCCGGTTCAAAAGATACACTCAAGGTAAGTCGGTCTCTTATTACTACACTTTATAGTGCAATTAAGTTTTTAAATAGAAAGTTAGATAAGTCCGAGTCAAAGGTTGAGACCCTGGTTGAAGAAGTTAAACTCCTCAAACACGAGGTCTCCCTAACCTCTTCGACTAGTCGAGTTCAAGAGAAGGACTCAACTCGGGTTGAGAAACTCGAAGTTGAGAACTCACTCTTGAAGAGTCAAGTAGAAGATCTTAGGAATACGTTGGAAAGGTTTACTTTGGGATCCAAAGGACTTAACCTCCTACTTGGATCGCAAAGGGCCGTGTACAACAAGGCCGGGCTAGGGTTTAGCTCAAACACGACCAATAAGTCGTATATGTCAATCGTAAGTCGACATAAAAAACGTGTCCAAGCATGGGTCCCTAAGACCACCTTGATTTCAAACTTAGGATCAAACCAGTACTAGGTTCCTAAGGACCAAATCCACTATGTGGAGAGACCGAATCGATTCAACGGTCCAGGGGGAGCTATTACGAAATTTGTTTGTGTTTTAACTTAGAAATTGCATGCTTAGGTTTTTATTTAGTTTGATTTTACTTCTTAGAATGGTTAGATAGGACTATAACTCGTCAATAATTGATAACATAGTACCAGGACGCGGCGAGATGATAGTATGCTAGGAAAGCGGAGTCTTGTGTATTCGGGCAAGATAAGGCGTATCTAGTTCGGTGCACTTGACCGAGCGGAACTAGCTGAAGCTACCTCGCCGTATCCTAGACTAGTTAGACCAGGAAGTGGTCTTAGGTGAGTCAAGTCTCTATTTTCTTGAAAATGGCTTTGTCTAAGGAAGTGGTCGTTGTCCTGATCAAAGAAGGCCTCTGTGCCTCGCCACGACCTGGAAGCCATGATCTTGAAAAGGTGACTTGATGAGCCTAAGGTCAAATCCGAATCTAACGCAAGGTTGACAAGTGTTTAAGTCATTAAATTTAATTCAACTAAAATTGGAAGTCATCTCACAAGAACATATAGGATTAACATGTTTGATCATGTAGACATGGGTGAGATGATTTAGGTTAATAATTTTCAACCAATTTTTAATAAATCCAATATCCGATCCAACTACCTTGCATGTAGGATCAATGGATGTTGGACAGTGGTTGCTCCCGACACATGACCGGGGATCAACTCAAGTTTTCGAAGCTTCGATTCAAACGATAAGGATCGGTAGCCTTCTAAAATAACGGCAAGCTCAAAATCATCGGATCAGGTGATATTGAGCTTAACTCAAATTTTGTCATTCAAAACGTTTTATTAGTAGAAAATTTTCAATATAATCTTCTCAGTGTAAGCCAATTGTGTGATAATAACTATAAGGTCATATTTCTAGAAAACGAATGCGTAATTAATACAAGCGAAACCTCTAAAACAATTCTTAAGGGAACTAGAAATAATAACATTTACACTATTAACTTAACTAACTCCTCAACTAAGTGTCTTATGACACGACAAGAGGAATCATGGTTGTGGCACCGACAACTCGGTCACTCACACCCAAGACTCATCCACAAGATGAGTCAGAGTGACTTAGTTAGAGGTTTGCCTAACCTCAATAACTTGGATAATAAAATATGTAATGCTTGTCAACAAGGTAAACAATCTAGGACACAACATCAACTAACTAGTCAAGAACGAACCAAAAGTGTGCTTGAGCTCCTACACATGGATCTATTTGATTCACACGGAGCTAAGTCACTTAACGGAAGTAAATTCTGCTTAGTCATAATTGATGACTATTCTAGATTTACTTGGGTTAGGTTCATCAAACACAAAAGTGATACCCTAGATCAATTAATCAACCTATTTAAGTTAATAGAAAATCAACAAAACATTAAAATCAAAAGACTTAGGACTGATCATGGTGGTGAATTCGAAAACCATAGGTTTACAGAATTATGTAACCTAAATGGATACCACCATGAGCTCTCTTGCCCTAGAACTCCACAACAAAATGGCCTAGTAGAACGCAAAAATAGAACCCTACAAGAAGCCGCTAGGACAATGCTTAATGAGTATAATCTACCCGATAGGTTTTGGGCGGAAGCCGTGAGTACGACATGCTATGTCCAAAATAGGATCCTTATGGTAAAAAGGCACCTTAAGACCTCATACGAGATTTATCACGATAAAATACTTAACATCAAGTACTTTAGGGTATTTGGGTGTAAGGTACATATCCTAAACACTAAAGATTACCTAGGGAAATTTACATCCAAAACCACGATCGAAATCTTTCTAGGATACTCGACTACAAGTAGAGCTTATAGAGTATATAACCATGACACCCTTAGAGTCGAGGAAACTATCAATGTAGTATTCGATGAAGGACACGAACCTACAAAACCCCCGGCAACCCCAATTAGCGAGCCGATTCATACTAGACCTAACTCTGATCCGGAGATCAGGTCTAGTGTTAATCCTAACCTAAGTCAACCAAGTCACTCTATTGATCAAGTGATAGATGACTCCAACCAAACTAGAACTCAAACAAGACATCCTATGGATCAAGTTGTAGACTCAAACCCAAATCCAACTAGGACTCAAACGAATCATCCTATCGACCAAGTGATAGGTGATCCAAGTCTAGGAGTTCGAACTAGAGCCTCATACAGAAACCTTAGTCAAATATCTTTGATTTCTAAAATTGAATCCAAAACTATTGACCAAGCTCTTCTTGATCCCGATTGGATTATTGCAATACAAGAAGAGTTGGCTCAATTCACTAGGAACGAAGTATGGGAATTAGTACCACCACCTAAAGATAAAACAATCATTGGAACAAGGTGGGTGTTTAGAAATAAAATTGATGATAAAGGTGAAGTAGTTAGAAATAAAGCTAGACTAGTTGCTAAAGGGTTTAGTCAAGTCAAAGGTTTAGATTACGATGAGACCTATGCCCCAGTAGCTAGATTAGAGTCCATTCGAATGCTATTAGCATATGCAGCACATCGAGGATTTAAGTTGTTTCAAATGGATGTGAAATTTGCGTTCTTAAATGGATACATTAAAGAAGAAGTTTATGTTAGTCAACCCCCCGGTTTCGAAAGTTTAGACAAACCCGACCATGTCCTTAGGTTAAAGAAAGCTCTCTATGGACTTAAACAAGCTTCTCGAGCTTGGTACGAGAGACTTTCGATTTATCTTAAGTCCAAATATTTTAACCAAGGTGTAGTTGACCCAACCCTTTTCGTAAAAACCTTAGGTAAAGACATATTCATAGCCTGAATCTACGTAGATGATATTATTTTCGGAACCACCAACTCAATCCTACTAAATGAGTTTATTTCACTTATGGAAAGCGAATTTGAAATGAATTTAGTAGGCGAATTAAGTTTCTTCTTAGGATTACAAATTAAACAAACTAAAGATGGAATATACCTACATCAACGCAAATATACTAGGGAATTAATTAAACGCTTTGGAATGCAAGACGCTAAAATTATTAATACCCCAATGGCAACAAATGTTAATATAGAAGAAGATATAATCGGAAACCAAATTGATTTAAAATACTATAGGAGCGTAATAGGGAGTCTCCTTTACTTAACTGCAAGCCGACCTGATATCTTATTTGCAGTAAGTATGTGCGCCAGGTTTCAAACCTGTGCCAAGGAGTCTCACCTAACTCTAGTCAAGCGCATCCTTAGATATCTAAAGGGTACACTTAATGTCGGTATTTGGTATCCTAGATCTACCGAGTTCGAACTAACCGGCTACTCTGATTCAGACTATGCCGGTAGTAAGCTCGATAGAAAGAGTACGAGTGGTTGTTGTCAACTTCTCGGCTCAAGTCTAGTGAGTTGGTGCAGTAGGAAGCAACACTGTGTTGCCTTATCTACCACCGAAGCCGAATACATCGCGATGGGTGAGTGTGTCACTCAACTTCTTTGGATGAAGCACACTCTCTGCGACTTTAAGTTAGACTTTACGAACACAAAACTCCACGTAGATAACATTAGTTCAATTAACCTTACTAAAAATCCTATATGTCACTCTAGGACCAAATATATAGAGGTTAAACACCATTTCATTTGAGAACATGTGGCCAACGGAGCCATACAACTCGAATACATCGAATCGAAATCTAACTTAGCAGACCTATTTACTAAACCCCTACCTGAAGCCGAATTTAGTCTATTAAGACGAAAATTGGCATGTGCGTAGTAGAATAGGAACTTGCAAATTATATTTTCTTACTACTATTTCTTAATTTTCATTTTTATGGAACTAGCATAGGACATACTTTAGATATCATGCACCTATAGATTTAAGGAGCCAATACATCTCACAACACATAGGATTAATGTGTTTGTGTACTTAGCCACGTAGATGGGCGTGAGATGTTAGGACCTTACTCCAGGTTCCAGATGTAGAGCTAGTGCATCGCCATGAACCACGGAGTATAATCATACATACTAACCGACTCTGATCAGGATTGGTTGATCTTTTATATCAATCAAGCCAAATATGAGTCGAACATTTTATAGATGAACTTATTTTCAGTATATTATTTTCAAAATTATGTGGAACTTGCTTGGACTTTAAATTTAACACTTATTTTTGTTTTCCACACACACACTCACTCTTTTCGATATATGGCAAAAGGGGGAGAAAAGGCCAAAGTTAAAAAGTTAAGAAAAGGCCAAAGTTAAAAAGTTAAGGGGTCAAAATTTTTTTTGATAACTTAACTCTTACTTTATATTTAAACCAAAAGTTATTACTTATTTGTGCCGTCAACGTTTTTATGCCGTCAACGCTTTACTTAAACATTATGCCCTTAATGTTTTACTTAAGGGGGAGAAAGGGCCAAGTTAAGAAGAACTCTTAACTTAAACGTTTTACTAAGGCCAACTTTAAGTAATGTTAATTACTTAAAGAAACCCTCAAAGGGGAGGATTAAGGTCTTTCTTCAAGACTCACCCTCGGTCAAGGGGGAGGTTTCCTCAAGGGGGAGTACTTGAAGAAAATCCTTACTACTCCAACTTAATCTTCTTTATTTCTTGTTTGTTTCTAATGCACATTATTCTTCATGCTTTCTATTTACTTAACTTTGTATGTGGGTTTACCATAAATCAAAAAGGGGGAGATTATTGGTGCAGTAGACACCTAAGTCGAACCTGAGTTTTGATTATAGCAAATGATACAAAGTTAAGCTCATGTCGTTATCTCATGAGCTGAATCGAGTGTGCAGAAGATTGCTATAGCTGGAGCTGAAGGCTAGCGACACCCCGAGGAAGCCGCGGTGGTCGGGCGACACTCGAGTGACTTCGGAGGGAGCCGAAGGAATCGAGTGGAAGGCTGGAAGCAAAAGAAACACGTAAGTATCGAGGTAAGCTCGTGTGTGCGAGCGTAAGTGAGGTCGTATCCTCGTTACGGGGATGATCTTAAGCGTAGATCCGACCAAAGACATCCTATAGATGGTCTAGGTCGAGATCGGACGGTCGACGACCGTCGAAATTATGTTTTTATTAAGCTAGAGGACTCGACATCGTTAATCGGGCCGATCGCCGGAGGTCAAGACTCGATCGATCGCATCATCAATAATCGATGATGGCCATCAGTCGACTGATGGTCAATGATCAGATTCGAGGAGTCAAGGCTTATCACCCCATTTCAAGGAGATTCGTGCTCAATTGTGATTGGCTAGGGTTCCTCTCGAAAAGGGGCTCAAAGGCTATAAAAGGAGGTCCTAATCTAGGGTTTTCTCATCAATTCTAAGCTTCCAAAAGCCTCCGCAAAGCTACAACTTCTCCGACAACGAAGTGCTTCTTCTCCAACGTCTAGGTTTATTTGTTTTCATTTTATTACGTCGGTTAGAGTTTTATTTCAGTTTAGTACTTTCATTTTCGGAGCTTTTATCGTAACGAGGAGAGGGGGAGTATCCCTCTACCTCAAGCTTTGTGCTTTACTTGTATCGATTGAACTCCTACCTCTAACGGGGAGGAGTTCTTTAGTGTTTTTGCCCTCCGTACGTGGTCGAGGACCGCTAGGGCCTTGGAGTAATAGCCGAAGGCTACGAACCAAGTAAAACTCCTTTGTCTCTTTTTACTTTACATTTACATTTCCACTGCAATTAATTATCTACTCGGTTTTTGATACGAACTCGGAAAAAAAAGTTTTATCGCTATTCACCCCCCCTCTAGCGATCCGCTTCGATCCAACATCTTACTCTAAGTTGATGGTAGTCTGATCTCAAGTCAATCTTAGAATATACGCAAGTACCCTTAAGCTGATCAAATAGATCTTCTATCCATGTCAAGGGGTACATGTTCTTAATGGTCATTGCATTCAACTTCTTAAAGTCAATGCTCCCGACGGAGAAACACTGGGTCAGATGAAGCCTCAGTCTAACATTTCATGGAGTTGTAGCTTTAGTTCCTCTAGTTCCTTTTGTAGAATCGAATAGTGTCTGAGAGAGAGAGAGAGAGAGAGGGGGGGGGGGTGAATCTTGGAATTAAATTTTCTTAATATATTTTAATACTTTAAAAAACTTTTCTTTTGATCAAAGTAAATTGCATAGCAGAAATATAAATGAGATAAGTTATTTTTACTTGGTTCACAATTTGAGCCGAATTGCTACTCCAAGGTTTATAACCCTTTTCTAGGGATACCTCATCGGGCAATCCACTAAAATACCTTCAACTCGAAAACTTTCGCCTTCAAAGGGTATTCACTTACAAAGAATTGAGGGTAAGATAACTGAAGGCTTTGCTTCGGAGGCTCATTGGCTCCCATGTCCCCGAATTAAAATTTTCACTAATGAAAACTAATCCGGATGGGATGAGTTTCCTAAGCTCAACCATTTCGTCGTCGTGCTAACGACTTGAGCGATCGCTTGAACAAACTAGTTGTTCAAGCAACCAAACTCTTCTAGTCGGTTAGCCGCGGAAGAGACGACGGACGGATCGCCGATTTTTGTGTTTATCTTCGGGGTCCATGATTATATAAATACATATGGATGTAGACATGTATAATCAACACATACATTCATATTAATAAGAACATGCAAAGATCAATAATAAAACTTGTAAAAAATTTTATACCTCTCGATCTTCTATCGTATGTCCTAACCTGCTTATAGACTTCGTGTGGGCGAAGATCCTCCACAAGTTGAAGCTTCCTAAATCTTCTTCAATCGAAAGAAAAAAGAACTCTCCTTCCCTTCTTGCTTGAGCCAACCACCAATCCACAAAGGATTGATGCCGCCGGCCCCAAGAATAGAGAGAACAAGATGGCCAACCAAGGAACCGAACAAGGGAACAATCCCTAGCTCCTTTGTGCCGCCGGCCAAGAGGAAAAGAAGAGGAGAAGAGGAATAGGTTGAACGTCGACCAAGGTAGAGGGAAAAGGAGGAAGGAGCTGGCCACCAATCCTAGGAAGAAGAAGAGCTTCTCTCCTATAGTTGCCGCCCACTCTCCTTGCAAACCCTAGCCGCCCAACCAAACCCTAATCCAATTAGGGTTTCCTCCTTAGGGTTTCTTGCCGCCCAAGCCAATGAAAGGCAAAACCCTAATCTCCAAAAAACCAACCAACAACCTTCTCTTGCCGCCCACCTTGAGCCCCTTTTATAGAGTTGGGCTTAAGCCTTGTTTTAATCTCCATCGTCGGTTCTAGGGTTTTAATCTCAACCGTCGGATCTAGAGATTTGTTTTCCATCATTGGATCTAGGTTTCATAAGGATTATATTAGGCTACGATAGGGACCATGAGGAGGAGTTGGATCTTGGCCACCCGATGGATCGGAACCACACAAACTTGATCCATCAATGATGTTCCATTCCACTAGAGGATCATCATTGAATTACCTCACCAACCCCCATAAATTAATATGGGCTCCATACATTATTTGTACATCCATCTCCCCATGTTTAAGATATCGAATGTCCATTAATTAATTGATTTACTGACCATCAATCAATTAACATCTAACTCCTCGAGTAGTACCACTCAACCTTATCATCATGTTGACTAAGTCAACTTGCAGGGTTTACATGATGAACCTTATGATCTCCTCAAGGGGACATCATCAACCTAATATATAGGACACGGTTTCCTCTTATAATCAACGACACACCATGTAAATAATATCATTTCCCAACTTACTGGGCATATTGATTTAATCCATATAAATCTCACCCTTTGGCAAATCAAAGAAATAAATACTAAGTATATGTGCCCGTTATTATATCGGGATTAAGAGCATGTACAACATAATATCCGAGGTCCGATTCAATTATGTAGTCAGCAATAAATTGAATCACCTCTATGTCGATCCTTCTCAATACACCTAAGTGTACTAGTGTAACTCTATGTTCAAGACAAAACAATACCAAGCTACACTACAACCATGCCAATGGTTTGTCCAAAACCATCTTGGTTGTGAGCCTCTACTTATATTCTACAAGGTACTGATAACATGATCTTCTGTGCCACACCAAACACCATGTTATCTACAATGTAAAGTATTAGACAATATGCACACATATAATAAATATAAAGTGCAAACAATGATCATGTGATTCTTATTTCAAAATAGAAATGTTCATACAAAAGAGCTAGGCTTTCAGTATACATCCCAACAATAACACCCTACCTTTCCTCGTAAATATGAGTACAAAAGAGAATTGAAATTATACAGATATACCAACAAATGGATGGGAGATGAAGCTCAGAATATCAGCGGAGTGTCGGAAAGATGCGACACATCTCTTCCCGGATGCAAACAAAAGTAAACCACTTGAGGATGATTTCAATGAGATACATTTCAAAGTTGCATCAACCCTTCTTTTATAGGCCTCTTCCAGGCACCTGGATTACCTTCCAGTTGCCTACACATCAACCTATTGAATTTTCAACTCAGCCTTCCCAGGCGTCTGAACCCGATCGAGGAGACTCCAAGTCAGCCTTATTTGTTCTGATGTTGTTCGATATTTTTTCAGATCCACATGCCTGGATATGATTTAGTCACTTGCTATACCTGCCATCTAAATCACGCGACATCCAGCTAGCCTTGCTAACTCGACATCTTAGGCACCTAGATTAAGTCCAGTTGCCTAGACTACCGAGGCACATGGACCTTGTCCAGTTGCTTGGAAACTTGCAAAATAGAATTAGCACAAGCAAATATATGAATCATATTGGCAGTAGTAATACAACACGATCTTGACTCCAAATTCCAAGTCTGAGCCTTCGTCGAATCGATGCTTACCTTTATCCTCAACTGAGGACTCGGTCTCATCTTTCCACTTGAGAGCTTACCTACCAAACATTTGGTCTACTTGATATGTTTGGACTTTCCTTGCTTGATGTTCGATCTTGACCCATCAGTACTTCCTGCTAGTTGTCCAGTCTTCCTGACCCAACTGGTCTTCCCACTAGATGTTCAGTCTTCCCGATCCATCTAGATTTCCTATCAGTTGTTCGGTCCTCTTGACCCAACTAGTCTTCTGCTCGGTGTCTGATCCTTATAATCCGTCAAATCTTTTGTCTAGTATCTGGTCAATATGACCTACTAGGACTTTCAACACTTTACCTAGTATCTGGTAATCCAGACCTACTAAGACTTTCTTATTAAACCTGCACACTTAACAATCACATTAGATCATAAGTAATTCTTAACTTTAAATCATGACTCATATATCAAAACATAAGAGTGGTGCTGCCTGCAACAACACATTGTTGGTGCAATCGACCCATGTCACGATTGACCAGACTCAAGTTTGACTCGAGCAATATTTTGATGTTCGACAAAATATATGACAATGTGATTGTCATGGAAAGTCCAAGTCTTTGTGTACTTGATGTGTGCAAACATATAGGATTTTAGGAGTAGTTTTAGCATACATCACATTCTATTTTGTAGTTGTTCCATGCATATTCTTCCTTGTATTGCATGCATTTCATATTTTCTAGTTCAGAGATCTACTCTTGTTGTTTTTATGTGTAGGATGATATTTTGGAGGTAAAACGATACACTTTTAGAGCCAAAGGAAGGTGAGCATGTTCTGGCCATGTTTCTCCCAAAACACGGGCATGCTCTGGAGCAAAAGAAGACATTCACCGGATAGTTCAGAGGCAGACACGACCTGACTAGGTGAATCTCACACGACCATGTCCAACCCCCGAAACCAAAATCAGATAGAAATTTCAGCGCTCCACACGGCCGTGTGGCGCTAGGCTAACTCGATGCAACTAAGGTTTCATGAGGATTTACAGAAAGACGACTTCACATCTATAAATAGGAAGGCACACCAAAACCCTAGGGAGGAGGCCCGACGACTAGGACGTGAAGAAGGTGCCCTAACAAGCACCGGAGGCTCACAATAGGGAGAAAGGAAGCGACTCAAGGACCGAAATTTGCGATCCAACGGCAAGTAGAATGACCAAGAGTACTGCGTTTTATTCTTACATACTTTTGCATTGTAATGATTCACTTTATGATGTCTTATGTCCGTTCTCTATCGTTTATGGAGTAGATACATCGATTCTAGAATTAGAGAGTAGTTTGTGTACGTTGGACTTGCTAGTTTTAATATATATTCTTTAGTATTGAATCTATATTTGCAATTTATGTTGTTTATATCGATGAGAATTAAGTTTTGGTTCTATTTATACTGCACATATGCGGTACAAAGGTAGAAACATTTGAATCAAAATCTAGGAGAACCAAGGAGGACCCTTGCAGACATCCTTTCTCTGATAACTGTAGAAAGTAGAATATGATAGAGTAGGAAATGCAACACGTTCCATCTCCTCATAGGGATTACTAGGACATCCTCGTACCTTGATAACCTATCTTAGCAGAAGACCCAAAGTTATCAACCCCCTGAGCTCTGATGATCCGAAAGGGAAACTTGGTTAGGAATAGATAGCTCTCAGTAGAAGCAAAAGTTCATCGGATAATTATATAATGATCCTCCACAAGATCATAATTAGAGATCCTTAAAGCATTAAATTGACAGCATGTTCAACAATGCACAAGTGAAATTGAAGTCCTAGAATCCTTTTAGAAATTTGAGACGACCTTCGCTTTCTCCGAGTGACATCGTAATTGAGCTAGGACTACAGTAGACCTCGCACACGTCACTCTTAGCAGATTCACTCTGAACAACGTCATCCACTGGACAAATAGTATTCTAATCTCAGTCTTTGTGGGATCAATATTTAAATTATAACTTGACAACAACCATGCACTTGCGGGCGTTGAGCACGAGCACGCGCTTCGAATCCTTGGCGATCCTCGTCGAAGATTTGAGGTCGTGCTCATGTGCATCAAGTTTTTGGCGCCATTGCCGGGGACTATTGATTTGATATCGAATCGAAAGTGGATAGTTTGGATCAGACCTAGATTAGATTTACTTCATTTCAGTTTATTTAGTCTAGATTAATTTTATTAGTCGTATTACATCTTACCCTTGTTTAGTTCTTTGAGATACTTTAATTAGCTCATTATTCTTAGGATATTTGTTTCCCTTCTTAGTAAGTAGCCCTACCATGTTAGTCCAGCACACCCAACTATTGAAAGATTATACGGCACCTAGTCACAGAGTGTGGAATTCTAGCACAGTTATCTTGCATATCCAAGCCACAAGTTGGGAGATAAACCCTACACTAATTGCCCTCATTCAAGAGAGGTAGTTTGGGGGGATTCAGACCGAGGAACCTTACTAACACCTTGAGGAGTTCTTGGCATACTGTGGCATGGTGCAATATGAATGGGTCCCAACAAATGCAATTAGGTTTATTACCTTTCCATTTTCCCTAAAAGGGGAGGCCAAACGATGGATATGCACTTTACCCGAAAGCAGTGTAACCACGTGGGAGCAGCTAAAATGTGTGTTCTTGAATAAATACTTTTTGCCCAGAAAAATAGCCTATTTAAGGAATGAAATCCTTTCTTTTGAGCAGGGCCACAAAGAGGCTTTGGCCGAGGCCTGGGTGAGATTCTAGGAGTTGATTCTTCAATGTCCACATCATGTATTACAAGATTGGTTGCTCCTTCACATTTTTTACTATGGTATTTCCCGTTCAGCTAAAGAACTCTTGAACATGACCATGGAGGGGGGGGGGGCTGATGAAGAGGAGCGTGGACGAAGTTTATCGAATTATAGAAACAGTGGTCGGGACCCTCTAAATGTGGACAGACAATGAGCAGGAGTTTCAAGGGGTTTACCCAAAAGAGGAAGTAGAGGAGCCAGAGGTAGCCTACTGGATACAAGATGAGAGTGCAGAGAGAGAGTACAGCAGAATGGAAGTCTCCCATCTCTCAGAATCTGAAAAAGGGGAAGTACCAAAACTGATGGTAATGAAAAAACACCCTTGCCCTAAGAGGAAACCCCTACCACCGAATCTTAGATATGAATTTCTGGGCCCAAATTCTTCCTACCCAGTGATTATAAATGCCAACTTGGAAGAAGTTGAAACAAGTAAGTTACTGGAGGTACTGAAAATGTATAAAACGGTGTTAGGCTACACCATCGAGGATATTAAAGGAATAAGCCCGTCCCTCTGCATGCACAGAATAATTCTCGAGGACGAGTATAAGTCAACTTTGGAGCATCAAAGGCGACTTAACTCGAACCTGCAAGAGGTTGTGAAGAAAGAAGTGCTTAAGATGTTAGATGCAGGAATAATCTACCCAATTATAGACAGTGAATGGGTTAGTCCGGTTCACGTAGTCTCAAAAAAAGGCAGGACCACAGTAGTCAGAAGTGAAGAAAATGAGCTCATTCCTATTCGAACTGTATCGGGGTGGAGAATGTGTATAGATTACCGTAAGATAAATAAAGCAACAAGAAAAGATCACTTCCCCCTTCCTTTTATCGATCAGATGCTGGAACGTCTTGCTAAGCACTCTCACTTCTGTTACCTTGACGGGTACTCCAGATTCTTCGAAATCCCTATTCACCCTAATAATCAGGAGAAGACTACTTTCACCTGCCCTTATGGGACCTTTGCGTATAGAAGAATGACATTTGGGCTATGCAACGCTCCAGCCACCTTTCAGCGATGTATGACAACCATCTTCTCGGACCTGATTGAAAAGACCATGGAAGTGTTCATGGATGACTTTTCGGTATATGGAAC
Source organism: Wurfbainia villosa (assembly GCA_025175895.1). Taxonomy (NCBI): domain Eukaryota; kingdom Viridiplantae; phylum Streptophyta; class Magnoliopsida; order Zingiberales; family Zingiberaceae; genus Wurfbainia; species Wurfbainia villosa. Next base: position 48,560,331 of record CM045996.1, read on the forward strand.
AAGTTTCGACGTCTATCTAAAAAATTTGTCGCTAATCTTGCAGAGATGTGACGAGAATAACTTGGTGTTGAATTGGGAAAAGTGTCACTTCATGGTCACGAAAGGAATAGTGTTAGGACATAAGATATCAGGAAACGATATTGAAGTAGACAAGGCAATGGTCGGAGTAATTGAAAAACTGCCCTCACCCAGGGATGTTAAGGGCATCTGGAGTTTCCTTGGTCACGCAGGTTTTTATCGAAGGTTCATAGAGAATTTCTCTCAAATAACAAGACCCCCGATGAACTTACTGGCTAAGGACGTAGACTTCATTTTCGTCCAACAATGCCTTGAAGCATTTGAAGAAATTAAAAGGACCTTAGTGATCACCCCAATAATACAACCCCCCGATTGGAACTTGCCATTCGAGGTTATGTGTGATGCAGTAATTATGTAGTAGGGGTGGTATTAGGGCAGCAGAAGGACAAGAAACTGCACGCAATTCACTACGCCAACAAAACACTAAACGAGGCACAAATTAATTATGCCACAACAGAAAAAGAGCTATTAGCAGTGGTATTTGCTTTCGACAAGTTTAGATCGTACCTAGTAGGGTCAAAGGTCATAGTCTACATGGATCATAAAGCAGTCCGCTACTTAATTAGTAAGAAGGAGGCAAAACCCTGCCTCATCTATTGGATCTTGTTGTTACAGGAGTTTGATATAGAAATTAGGGATAAGAAGGGCTCAGAGAATGTCATGGCAGACCACTTATTACATTTGCCCCTAGATAAATAGTTAGAGGGAAAAGATAGTGCCCAAATTAATGACACCTTGTGGGATGATACACTCATGGCTGTTAGTAAGGTTACCACACCTTGGTACGTAGATTTGGTGAACTTTTATCAAGAAGGGTAATTCCATCAGAATACACAACCCACCAAAGGAAAGGTTCTTCGCAGAGGTAAAACAATATGTGTGGGATGATCCATTTCTGTTTAAAAGATGTGCAGATAGCGTGTATTGGAGATGTGTACCGAAGGAAGAAGTCAGTAGCATCCTTTTTCATTGTCATTCCTCAGCATATGGGGGACATGTGGGAGTCTCAAAATTGGCTGCAAAAGTGCTCCAGGCAAAATTCTACTGGCTTAGTTTATTTAAAGACACACGTAACTATGTAGTCTCCTGTGATCGGTGCCAACGAACAGGTAAAATATAGGTAGGAGACATGAAATGCCATCGAGTACCATATTAGAGGTAGAACTCTTTGACGTATGGGGGATAGATTTTATGGGACCTTTTCCCACTTCAGGGACGAATAGATACATTTTGGTAGCCGTAGATTATGTTTCTAAGTGGGTAAAAGTTGTGGCATCACCCCACTACAATGCTAGAATGGTTATCACTATGTTCAAAAGAATTATATTTCCCAGATTTAGAATTCCCCGGGCTGTAATTAGTGATGGAGGGTCATGTTTCATCGAGAAGCAATTTGAAAAATTACTGCATAATTATGGGGTAATCCATAAGGTCTCGATGGCTTACCACCCTCAAATGAGCGGACAGGTGGAAATCTCAAATCGGGAGATTAAAAGCATCCTTGAAAAATAGTCATGGCGTCTTGGAGAGATTGGTCACAAAAACTAGATGATGCCCTCTGGGCTTATCACACCGCTTACAAGACTCCCATAGGTATGCCCCCATTTCGTTTGGTCTATGGGAAGTCATGCCACCTGCCCGTAGACCTGGAGCACAAAGCTTATTGGGCAATCAGAAAGTTGAATCTGGACTTAGGTGCGACGGGAGAAAAAAGGAAACTGCAGTTAAGTGAGTTAGATGAAATCAGACGAGATGCTTATAAACATGCGAAGGCATAAAAAGAGTGAACAAAAAAATGAACATGACCAACATATTCTATGAAGAGAGTTTAAGGAGGGGACTTAGTTCTCCTATATAATTCAAGATTGAAGCTCTTCCCAGGAAAACTGAAGTCGAGATGGACGGGACCATTTCAAATTAAAAGGGTGTATTCATATGGGACTGTGGACATATGGAGTAGGGAATCAAGAGAGTTTAAGGTAAATGGGCAGCGATTAAAAAAGTATATAGGGGAATATAAAAATTCTGAAATGGATGAATGGAGGTTCACAGAACCACCAGAGGCAAGCTGAAGCAAAGGAGTGTGGTTGAGCTAAAGACCTTAAACAAGCACTTCTTGGGAGGCAACCCAAGTTTTACTTTATATGTTTTTTTATCTTTTTTTGTATTCATGTGTATAATTTAGACTTTAATTTATGGCCATTAGCATCTTTGCAAATAGTTTAGGGTCAGAAAGAACTTGCTAGGAAGAAAAGAGATACCCTTTTTGAAACCTCAGTAAGAAGCACGGGCAGCCATGTGGATTCCACACGGCCGTGCCCCATGATCAAAAGTGCACACGGCGAGGTATGTGGAAAAATCTCGGACTGTGTTTCACTTTGGGAGAAGACTAGAGGTTCACATGGGCGACCGTGTGAATTCCACACGGTCGTGTCAATTCTCGAACCTTTTTCCAAGCGCCGGGACAACATCCCACACGGCCGGCCATGTGAATTTCACATGGCCATGTCACATCCCCTTAAAAGGACATAAGCCGTGCGATTTTGCCCTAAACCCACCATGCAAGTCAAATTTCTTGCCCTAGCCCATGCGAAATTCTCTTCTCCATCCCCTACGGAGCCTCTCCAACCTCTAAGAAGCCTTCGAGAATTCACGATGAGGAAAAAGCATACGACTGTGCGATCTGCTTCTTTGGAGCCAAGATTAAGAAGAAGAAGCGCTCCACAAGCTCTAGAGGAAGGTAATGCTCCTCCAAGCATTATATTTTGAAATGATGAACATAGAAATAGATTTAATATGCTTTCCAACCGCAAAATCACTGCTACTAGGTATTTAGATGTAGATCTTTTGGTAACCCTAGGGTTACTAGAGGATGTTCAATGGCTATTTGCAAAAATGGGTTGGGGAGAGATTATGGGGATAAGATGCTCAACTTACCCCAGGGTAGTTTTAGAGTTTTTAAGCTCAGTAGACGCGGAGATCTTGACAGGGGTAGATAGCCAAGATGGAAAGATCACTTTTAGGCTATTTAACATTGAACATGAGTGGACCTTGCATCAATGGAACTCATGGTTTAGACTACCTAGTGGGGGAGAGCAAAGGACTCCTGTTGAGTTTAATGCATGAACCTTTTGGTCTGAATTGATGGGGGAGAATGCGTATGACCCTTCTAGGGATAAAGCCTCATGCCTCCAAAACCCTATTTTCCGGTACATTCACCGGGTTATGGTGAGCACTATTTTTGGGAGAGGAGAGAGTGATGGAGTGGTGAGGGTGAGTAAGCTCCTTAGTCTATGGGACATGCTACACGAGAGAAATATTATTGATGTAGGGTCCCATTTCATTAGACATTTGGTGAAGATGGGCAAGGTGGCCAGGGGAGAGATTATGTTAGGGGGATTAATCACCCACATTTACAATAGGATGGGGTACGATTGCACCACCTTGGATAGAGTAGAAGGGAGCCCTAGCATCTACCAAGGGGTGTGCATGGCTATGAAAATGATAGTGAGTGAGGGGCACTATTTTTGTTTTGTAAGGAAGAACTTGACACCCCTTAGGCTCTCGAACATCGATCATACCACCATCACCCACTGTGCCAACTGGCAGTTGGATCTCATAGTGGACTCTCCACCTTATGCAGGGCCTTCCACTCATGCACCCCTCTCACCTCCTACTCATCACTCACTTGTAGATCCACCCATGTATAGGAGCCCCCCTAGTCCACACCGCGAGCCTACACCTGCACCTCCTTCTTTTTCCACTTTTGAGCAGGATGTAGGTACGTCGGCTTATGACTTCTCCGAGTTCCGATTGCACCATGATGATATTTATGCTGAGCAGCAGACATAGGGGCAGCAATGGGAGGAGCACAACGCCTATATGCAGGCGGAGTTTCAGGGCCTCCGAGAGCATTTCTAGTGGGTCGAGGAGTTCTATGGTGAGGCCCTAGCCTATTTTTAGGAGGAGGCTGCCTATCGCCAGGAGGTTCAGTAACACATGCACGACGCATGATCACAGTGGACCAGGGAGGAGGAGCATAGAGCCGCCGCTGCATCCACCAGTTCCCAGATTGACCATAAGTACATGTGGCATCAACGGCTGAGCGCCAGATTCTCCCAGAAGCCTGATATGCCTAGACTGCCAGACTTCCCACCTCGACCGTCATACTAGAGGTACGATATCATTGTTGGATCGAGAAGCATCGCTAGAGGGGGGGGGGTGAATAGCGAGCATAAATCTTTTCGTTCGATCGTTCGATACACGATTAAGCGCAGTGGAAAATAAAGAGACATGTTTATTTTACTTGGTTCACAACCCAGCGGTTGCTACTCCAAGGCCCTATCGGTCCTAGACCGCGTACAGAGGGCAAAGCACTATAACGTCTCCTCCTCGTTGGAGGTAGGAGACAACGATCACAAAACTGAAATTACGAGGATGAGGCAACAAGCCTACCTCACCTCGTTACGAATAAAAACAAAGAATACAATATCAAAATATATTACTTGATGCTACTGCCGACGAAGAAGATCAAAACTTGTCATCGCGTCGGCGTTATGATGGTGTTGGAGCGTTGGCGTTGTAGAAACACTTGAGAATAAACTTGATAATCTTTGGAGTTGGAATCCTCCCCTCCTTTTATAGATTTTGGCCTCTGAATATGTCTTCTCTTTTTCCGGAATAGATCACAAAGTTGTACACATTTTATCACAAAGTGGCCGCGTCAAACATTATCCATTTTGACCTAGCACAAAGGCTGATTCGTCGCCATCAGTCGACTGATGCCTCCCATCAGTTGACTGATGAGCATCAGTCGACTGCTCAATGTTCAGCAGTCGACTGCCAGCCTAGCCACTTCCCTGCAGTAAGAGGTTAGTACAGAAAATGGTAAATGCGACGGTTTCTAACCGTCCGATCTCGACCTAGACCTTCCACAGGAAGTCTTAGTCGGATCGTCGCCTATGGTCGTCCCCGTACAGAGGACACGACCTTACCATCTCTCACTCACACAAGCTTACCTCGATACTTACTGTGTCACTTTCGCTTCCGACCTTCCACTCGATTCCTTCGGCTCCCTCCGAAGTCACTCGAGTGTCACCCGACCACCGCGGCTTCCTCTAGGTGTCGCTAGCCTTCAGCTCCAGCTTTAGTACTTTTCTGCACACTCAATTTAGCTCGTGAGATAACGATGTAAACTTAACTTTGTGTCTTTGCCATAATCAAAACACAGGTTCGATTATCTGGTGCCCCTGCACCAACAATCATTTAAGTCTGGGGGGCTCCAAATTTTGATAAGTTTTTCTACCAGTGTTAGTTTCTTTCTTGACATCTAGGTTTAGTTTGTTTACATTTATGTGTCCATGCATACAATATTTAGTTTCCTTTCAGCGCTTAGTTATATGTCACTTTAAACTGCCTCAGTAATATTTTTGAAATTCTTCACGATTTGCTTCCATACCATAGATAGCTTAACTTCATTTATCTTGTGGTATTTTATTTTTGGTTGCTTTGATGGATGTTCTAGATTTTCACTTGTTAGATTTTATCTCTCACTTACACTTGACGAATATTCTGAAAGGGAAAATCAATTACATACCTAGTTATGATTCATCTCAGTAGTCTAGTACTTTGGAACCTGTAGATGACTCTAGATTTAGCATTTTAGTTAATGGAGATGCTCGAATTGTGTAAGCCCATTTGGAAAAAATCAAAAGACCAGTGAGCTAGAGAGGAACAAAGTTCCTTGAAAAATAGAAATGAAAATAATAATAAGAGAAAAAATAGAGAAAGAAAAGAAAGAGAAAAAAGAGAGAGTTAAAAACAGTTGTCGTGGGTGGAAATGATTAGGTGCCCCTTTGAGACCGAGTTAGGTTACTGGGGAAACACCTATAAATTTCTCTCGATACTGAGCACGCCTTTGAGACTTCATGCTAAATTTAAATAACAATCCTTGCTTAGGGAAGGTAAGTGCCTAAAAACTGGAGACCTTAGGAAAGCTATAGGATGACGGCTTAACTCACTGTGGAATAAGTATCTCTTAGGGAAATTCTCTCAGCACATACACGAAAAGCTAACGTAGTGAACTTTTAGAACATATTTATTTACATTGATTGAAAATACCACTTGATAATTCTAGTTAGCAAGCTAAGTATGGAACAATATTTTTAAATTTCATGGCACTGAGGTTTGCTTGAGGATAAACAAAGATCTAAGTCTGGGGGAATTGATGTGTGTAAAACATATAGGGTTTTAGGAGTAGTTTTAGCACACATCTCATTCTATTTTATAGTTATTTCATGCATATTCTTCCTTGTGTTGCATGCATTTCATATTTTCTAGTTCAGAGATCTGCTCTTGTTGTTTTTATATTTAGGACGATATTTTAGAGGTAAAACGACACACTTTTGGAGCCAAAGGAAGGCGAGCATGCTCTGGCTGTGTTTCTCCCAAAACACGGGCATGATCCGGAGCAAAAGAAGGCATTCACCGGATAGTTCAGAGGCAGACACGACTTGGCTATGTGAATCTCACATGGCGGTGTCCATCCCCCGAAGGCAAAATCAGATAGAAATTCCAGTGCCCCACACGATCGACCGTGTGGATTCCACATGACCGTGTGACGCTAGGCTAACTTGATGCAACTAGGGTTTCATGGGGATTTACGGAAAGATGGCTTCACATCTATAAATAGGAAGGCACGCCCAAATCCTAGGGATGAGGCCTGACGGCTAGGACGTGAAGAAGGTGCCCTAACAAGCACCAGAGGATTGCAACGGGGAGAAAGGAAGCGGCTCAAGGACCGAAATCTACACTCCAATGCCAAGTAGAATGACCAACAGTACTGCATTTTATTATTACATACTTTTACATTGTAATGATTCACTTTATGATGTCTTGTGTTCGTTCTCTATCTTTTATGGAGTAGATACATCGATTCTAGGATTAGGGAGTAGTTTGTGTACGTTGGACATGATAGTTTGAATATATATTTTCTGGTATTGAATCTATATTTGCAATTTATGTTGTTTAGATTGATGAGAATTATATTTTGGTTATATTTCTACTTCACATATGCCGGTATAGTGGTAGAAAACCTTTGAATCAAAATCTAGGAGAACCAAGGACGCCCCTTGTTGACGTCCTCCCTCCGATAACCGTAGAATGTAGAATATGTTAGAGTAGGAAATAAAACACGTTCCGTCTCCTCATAGGGATTACTAGGACATCCTCGTACCTTGATAACCTATCTTAGCAGAAAGCCCAAAGTAGGTGACATTAACTCTAGAAGGGTTGAAGGACCTTAGTGACAGAGGGCTCCCAACAGTATCAACCCCCTGAGCTCTGATGATCCGAAAGGGAAACTTGGTTAGGAATAGGTAGCTCCCTGTAGAAGCAAAAGTTCATCGGGCAATTGTATGATGATCCTCCCACAAAATCATAATTAGAGATCCTTAAAGCATTAAATTGATAGCATGTTCAACAATGCATAAGCGAAACTGAAGTCCTAGAATCCTTTTAGGAATTTGAGACCACCTTCGTTTTCTCCGAGTGACACCATAATTGAACTAGGACTATTGTCAACCTCGTACACCTCACTCTTAGCAGATTCACTCCGAACAACATCATCCACTGGAAAAACGATATTCAAATCTTAGTCTCTATGAGATCGATATTTAAATTATAACTTGACGACAACTATGAACTTGCGGGCATTGAGCGCGAGTGCACGCTTCGAATCCTTGGCGATCCTCGTTAGAGATTTGAGGTCGTACTCGCGTGCATCAATACTTGGCATGGAAAGTCCAAGCATGGGTCTTGGCAATGGTAAAGTGCAAGTCTTGTGTACTTGGCAATGGTAAAGTCCAAGCATGGGTCTTGGCATTTGGAAAGTCCATCATGGAGTTGGCAAGGGAAGTCCAAGAGTGTGATATTGGCAGTGTAAAGTCCAAGAATGGGTCTTGGCAGCATAAGTCCAATGTTTGGCGGCGTAAAGTCCAATCATGGAGTCTTGGCAGCATAAGTCCAAATGGATGTTGGCAAGGGAAGTCCAAGAGTGCGATATTGGCGGCGTAAAGTCCAAGCATGGGTCTTGGCAGAATAAGTCCAATGTTTGGCGGCATAAAGTCCAAGTATGGAGTCTTGACAACATAAGTCCAAAATAGATCTTGGCAATTGGGAAGTCCAAGGGTGTGATATTGGTCATATAAAGTCCAAGTTATAGTCTTGGCAGCATAAGTCCAATATTTGGAAGCGTAAAGTCCAAGCATGTGTCTTGGCAGTGTAAGCCCAAATGTGCCTTGGCAATGTAAACGCGATTAGCATGACAATAGCTAATGGAAGCACTTGAAGGCTAACGTATGGATGAACAAGTCATTGATGACTTGGAGGTGGCTAGAAGGCTTAGGTCTAGGCTAAGGGTGGTCTATCAAGTATAAGGGGATCATACTTGGATTAAATCTCATGTTTGAGGTTTATCAGTTGACTGGGGTTATGGACCAGTCGACTGGTCAAGTATTTTGACACTTAGCAGCCTAGTCAACTCTGATCAATCAACTGGGGTTATGATCAGTCGACTATAACTGCGTGCCATTGGCAGTTGACAGCTAGATTTGGACAGTCGACTGACCTTGATTAGTCGACTGCCATGGAGGGCAATTGACTACTGTTTACAGACATGAGCACATAAAGTTCCATAGTCGACTGATCAGTCGACTACCGGAGCAACAGTCGACTGATAGAGTTTGGTAGTTGACTGCCATGTATCCGTTAGAGTTTTTCCAGCGTGGATATAGCCATTGTAAGGCAACGACATGAAATACCAGTTTGTTGGACCGTCGGTGGCCGACTAGAGGGGGATTAATAGCTCTCTTTTGCGTACGGTGAAATTCGCACGTTCATTGCTCGTCTACAAACTCGTTAGCGCAAGCAGAAATATAAACAATAAAGACAAAGCAATAAGGAATGAGACAAACACTAACAAAGAGATTTAATGTGGTTCACGACCTTGTCGCTAATCCATGACCTGATTCATCCAAGGTGAATCACGCCTTAAGCTTCACTATTATCTCCTTGGCACCAAGCAAGGTGGAGGTAACCTTTTCTTACAAGATCACTCTTCTTACAATAAGATTTAGATAAAAGCAAGTAAGAAGAGTAGGAAAATGTGTTGGCACTTGGGAGTATGTTTGGAGTTCAAGCATTAGGCTCCCCAAGTCTCCAAAGGCCCCTTCTTAAAGGGAAGAGCTCATTCTTCCCGTTGGGCGTTTGACAGTCGACTGATGCCCCGATCAGTCGACTGCTTCTGTAGCCATTGCCCTATAACGACTTCTTCCACGTTGGATTTCATCCAACGGCTCCCACATCAGTCGACTATGGAGCTAACAGTCGAGTGTCGGAAGAAAGCAGTCGACTATCAACCATTCTGTGCCTGAAACCCTCGCGACGATCATTGCGCCATCAGCGATCGCATTTGCCAACCAAACTCGAACACCCGAGTCAGCGATCGACTTGAGGCGGTTGGTCGCCATGATATACGTCGATGTCGGAAAACCCATCCAACACTTAGCCAATTGGCTAAGTTTCACCTAAGCGCTACCCGTCCCGAGTTACATTCGCTCACTCTCATCTTTCCTTGGAGTCCCTCACCTTTGAAGTTCTATTCGTCCGGCTACGTCCCTCGGATGTGCCAAGCGCACGGCTTTGCAGCGTCATCCTTCGCTTCTCGCCTTGAAGTCTACTTCCTCCGGCTTCACTCCAATGCTCCTCGTCTGGTGGTCCCTCAGATGCACAAAGCGCACAACTTCCGCAATGCATCTTTCACTGACTCAAAGACCGAGTCATGAGAGGTGAAACTTGCCAATGCTCCATGTGCGAATTACTAAGTCCTGCATGACTTCAACGCACATATCAAATCCATAATAATCCTAACTTAAACCCTTTGCCACACACATTAAAATCACATCACATGAGTTGATTGCACTAACAATCTCCCCCTTTTTGATGTGTGGAAATCCGTTTAAGTTAGGTAAAACAATTACAATAAAAACATATGGCAAGAAAGCATGTAAATAACATGAGTATCAAACTCCCCCTTAAACATGCAACTCCCCCTTAAGACATGCTAAAATTTCCCCCTTAGCATGATTAACTTAAACTCTCATAATTCTCCCCCTTTGACACCATCAAAAATATTATCCAAATGTTATACACACATGTCATCAAGTAAAATGGAAGAAAATACCAAAAACCACTCAAAACTTGATAAAAATAGGTTACTGTGCTCGTGCACAGTACATTAGTAGACTGAATCAGAGGATCAGTCGACTGACACTCAGTTTTTAGGATTTTCTGATTTCGGAGCCCGATTTAAGAAATGCGTTAAAAATTCCAGAAAAATAGAAAAATCATGAAATTTGAAGTACATATTTATAGTGAGTTCCTTTATCAGTGAAAAATCTTTTTTTTCATGAAAATTCATTTTATTTTTGAAACTTTGGCAAAAACTCAAAACTTGCAAAATATCTAAAGTTTGTATCAACTTTAAAGCCTAGTCTTGCCTTGAAACTTTTCAAAACATGAACTCACTTTTTATGAAACATAAAATGGTTTTAAAATATTCAAAATATAAAACTATGATCTATGGGCAATATGTCCATTGATTAAACATTTGCTTTCCCCATAGTTGGTCTATGATTGCTCTAATGATACACTTAATGACCCATCTAAATGCCATAAGCATCAATGGACCATTTGTATCATCCTATCATCTCACCCATTGCTATGTTCTCAATCAATTAAGCCTTATAGTGGGATATGAGATGTATCTAAAGGTATTTATAATTAATTAAAATTTCATGCAATTCTACCCATGGTTAAGTTGTAGGGAATTGCTTCGGAGGCTCATTGGCTCCCATGTCCCTGGATTAAAATTTTCACTAATGAAAACTAATCCGGATGGGATGAGTTTCCTAAGCACAACCAATTCGTCGTCGTGCTAACGACTTGAGAGATCGCTTGAACAAACTAGTTGTTCAAGCAACAAAACTCTTCTAGTCGGTTAGCCGCGGAAGAGACGACGGACGGATCGCCGGTTTTTGTGTTTATCTTCGGGGTCCATGATTATACAAATACATACACATGCAAACTAGTATAATCAACACATACTAATCAAAATAATAAGAACATGCAAAGATCAATAATAAAAGTTATAAAACTTTTATACCTCTTGATCTTCTATCGTATGTCCTAACCTCCTTGTAGACTTCGTGTGGGCGAAGATCCTCCACAAGTTGAAGCTTCCTAGATCTTCTTCAATCCAAAGAAAGAAGAACTCTCCTTCCCTTCTTGCTTGAGCCAACCACCAATCCACAAAGGATTGATGCCGCCGACCCCATGAATAGAGAGAACTAAATGGAAACCACCAAGGAACCAAACTAGGGACAAACCCTAGCTTCTAGTGCCGCCGGCCAAGAGGGAGTGAAGAGGATAAAGGGAATATGTTGGGCGCCGGCCAAGGTATAGGGAAAAGAGAAGGAGCCGGCAACACCCTAGGAAGAAGAAGAGCACTTCTCCTATAGTTGCCGCCCAACCAAGCTTTCAAACCCTAGCCGCCCAACCTTTCTTCCTTTGGATTTCTTGCCGCCCAAGAAATGAGAGGCTAAACCCTAATTTCCAAAAACCAAATCCTTGTTGCCACCCAACCCATTCTCCCATATATATAGAGTTAAGTTTAGGCCTAGGTTTAATCTCCTCCATTGGTTCTAGAGATTTAATCTCAACCGTCGGATCTAGAGATTTAATCTCAACCATCGGTTCTAGGGATTTAATCTCCACCGTCAGTTCTAGAGATTTGTTTTCCATCATTGGATCTAGAGTTTATGAGGTTTATATTAGGCTACGATAGGGACCATGAGGAGGAGTTGGATCTTGGCCACCCGATGGATCGGAACCACACAAACTTGATTCATCAATGATGTTCCATTCCACTAGAGGATCATCATTGAATTACCTCACCAACCCCCATATGATAATATGAGCTCTATATATTATTTGTACATCCATCTCCCCATGTTTAAGATATCGAATGTCCGTCAATTAATTGATTTACTGACCATCAATTAATTAACATCTAACTCCTCGAGTAGTACCACTCAACTTTATCATCATGTTGACTAAGTCAACCTGTAGGGTTTACATGATGAACCTTATGAGCTCCTCAAGGGGACATCATCAACCTATATATAGGATATGGTTTCCTCCTATAATCAACGACACACCATGTAAATAATATCATTTCCCAACTTACCGGGCATATTGATTTAATCCATCTAAATCTCACCCTTTAGTAAATCAAAGAAATAAATACTAAGTACATGTGCCCGTTATTATATCGGGATTAAGAGCATGTACAACATAATATCTGAGGTCCGATTCAATTATGTAGTCAGCAATAAATTGAATCACCTCTATGTCGGTCCTGCTCAATACACCTAAGTGTACCAGTATAACTCTATGTTCAAGACAAAACAATACCAAGCTACACTACAACCATGCCAATGGTTTGTCCAAAACCATCTTGGTTGTGAGCCTCTACTTATATTCTACAAGGGACTGATAACATGATCTTCTGTGCCACACCAAGCACCATGTTATCTACAATGTATAATATTAGACAATATGCACACATATAATAAATATAAAGTGCAAACAATGATCAAGTGATTCTTATTTTAAAATAAAAATATTCATACAAAAAGAGCTAGACTTTTAGTATACAATCCAACAATCTCCCACTTATAATAAAAGACTATGCTGTCATCACACTGTCATACATCTGATTCCCCTTCCCTCCACATGCCTATCAAAGCTCTCGCTAGAAGGGCTTTAGTGAAAGGGTCTACCAGGTCATCCTCTGATGCAATCTTAGCGACATCAACTTCTACCTCCTTTACGATTTCTCGTATCAGGTGGTACTTGCGCTCTATGCATTTACTTACCTTATGGGCTCGTGGTTCCTTCGAGTTTGCAACTGCACCATTATTATCACAATAAATTGTGATATTTCTGGGCAAACCAGAAATCACATCCAAGTCCATCAGGAAGTTCCTGAGCCACCCAGCTACTTTGGCCGCCTTAGAGGCTGCCACATACTCAGCTTCCATGGTGGAGTCCGCCACGCATTTCTGCTGGACACTCCTCCATACAATGGCTCCACCTCCCAAAGTAAATACAAAACCTGAGGTAGACTTACTGTTATCCCTATCAGATTGGAAATCGAAATCTATGTAACCCACAGGGAGTAATTGGTCTGCCCGGTATACTAGCATATAATCCCTAGTCCTTCTCAGGCACTACACACCCAATGTCCCTATCTCGATTACTCGAGACCACGACCATGCCCACGGCATAGCAGATATCGGGTCTCGTACATAGCATCGTATACATGAGGCTTCCTACTGCCGAAGCATAAAGAACCGCCTTCATTTCCTCTATTTCCTCAGATGATCTAGGACACATCTCCTTAGATAAAGGAACTCCATGCCTGAAAGGTAGAAAACCTTTCTTGGAGTTTTGCATGCTAAAACGATCCATAATCGTGTCTATGTATGAAGCTTGGGATTAGCACACTAACCTTGATCCCAAGGATGTGTCCCACTTCTCCCAAGTCCTTCAAAACTGTTTGGACAACCATACCCTTACGTCTGATAACACTCTGATATTGTTGCCAACTACCAAAATATTATCTACGTATAGTACAAGAAATACCACTACATTTCCGTCACATCTCTTGTATACACAAGACTTATCCGGACTTTGAATGAATCTATAAGTCTGGATTTACCTCATTAAAGCGGATGTTCCAAGACCTCGAAGCTTGTTTCAATCCATAAATGGACCGATTAAGCTTACATACAAGATGCTCTTTGCCCTTAGCAATGAATCCCTCTGGTTGCTTCATATAGATGTTCTCCTCAAGACTTCCATTAAGGAAAGCTGTCTTGACATCCATCTGCCACACCTCATAATCCATATGAGCTGCTATGCATAAGAGCTCCCAGACCTGATTTGAATCCATAGATTCAATCTCAGTATTCATTGCACTTTACAAAGATACTGCATCTTTATCTTGGATTGCCTCGTCATATGTCCAGGGATCAGGTTCATGTTCGCCAGGGACCAAATCGAAAGATTTTCCCAAGAACATGAATCCATCAGGCTGTCTCACAACCCTCCCACTATGACGAGGTATCACCTGTGTATCCTCTGTGACACGCGGTGCAGTGACATGTGGTATATCCTCTTGTACCGGTGGTACTGAAGTCGGGACTTCCCCTGTCAACTCCTCAAGAACAATCCTACTCGTGGGCTTGTGGTTCATCACATAGTCCTCCTCTAGAAATCTGGCATTCGTACTAACGATCACCCTCTGATCTCTAGGACTATAAAACAAACCACCCTTCGTTCCCCTAGGATAGCCAACTTCCAAAAACATCACTTCGCCTTCAAAGATGTGGACTCCCCCATATCCGAATATGTCTTAGACTAGGCTTTCGCCCAGTCCACAACTCTGTGGGAGTAGAAGGCACTGATTTAGATGGAACCAAGTTCAGAATGTACACCGCCGTATCTAGAGTATATCCCCAGAATGAATCTGGCAAGTCAGAATAACTCATCATCGATCTAACCATGTCCATAAGAGTCCTATTCCTTCGCTCCGCTACACCATTCTACTGGGGTGTGCTAGGTGCAGACAATTGGGATTGAATTTCAGCCTCTGATAAGTAATTCCTAAACTCTCCCAAGAGGTATTCACCACTACAATCAGATCGTAGTGTCATCTTGAATAATTGTCTATGAAAAAGACGAAATATTCAAAACTACCTCTTGCCTGGATAGACATAGGACCATACGAATCAGAATGAACCAATTCCAACACATCTTTGGATCTATACCCCTTGGCCTTGAAAGGCCTCTTGGTCATCTTACCCTCCAAGCAAGATTCGCAGGTTGGGAGATCCTCCACCACTAATGAACCCAAAGGTCCATCAGCTATCAACCTTTGAATTCTGCTTAGGTTAATATGACCAAGCCTAAGATCCCAAAGATATCTTTGGTTCATCTTCGAAGGTTCTTTTCTCTTATCGGAATTAGAAGATGAGTTGTAAACTTCAATCTGCATCGTGGGAGCTTGTGGTTTAAGTTATAAATTTCCTATCTATGTACCTGAATAGATAATGTCCCTATTCCTTTTATAACAAATCTATCATTAAAAGGAATAGATTATCCATCCATAATTTAGAAACCAAAAGCAATTCTTTCTAAATAAAGGTACATAAAGAAAATTCTTAAGAACCAAAAACTTTATTTTTCTCAAAAGATAAATAAAACATCTCCCACTGCAATAGCCGCCATCTTCATGGCATTTCCCAAGTAAATGGTAATATCCCCTTTAGCTAGTCGTCGGGTTTTCTGGAACCCCTGCAAAGTATTGCAGACATGATTAGTGGCTCCCATACCTACTCACCAGGTGCCGGTAGATAAGATCGCTAATCATGTTTCAACGACTAGTTCAAAGAATATATCTTTGTTCTCCTTTGGATTGGGACAGTCTTTCTTCCAATGTCCATCCTGCTAGTAAGTGAAGTACTTGCCTTTCGGCTTCTTCACTCCTCCCTGAGATCCTCCCACCACATTTGCTCCACCTTGTTTCTCCTTCTTCTTGCCTTTCGGCTTAGAAGTAGAAACCTTTTTTAGCAACCATGGCTTGAGGACACTCTTTGAAGAGTGCATACTTGTACTTCTTAGCAGATAAGACAATATCTAGATTCTTTTCCAATCAACATTATTTGGGTACAGTAAGTTTATTTCCTTTAGTATCATAGTAAGTGGACTGAAAGTCATTTTTGAAAATCCTAAGAATCACAATGATCAAAATATTAGATTTCAAATATTATTGATTCCTCAAAACAATAAAATTCCGAAATCAACCAACACCTCAAAACACCGAGAATATCGCATGCCACGATAGTGTGGACGTATACGAATTCTACATTTGTAAGAGGAGGTTTTACCCATTAATTTTATTATCTTGTCAACCTTACTTTTTGACAAATAAAATTAATAGTTGGTTCCTCTTTGGCCCTACAAATAAAAGCAGTGACTCCGATGGGGAGGATACTTTTTATTTGCATCTAAGTGTGCACCATTACACGATACTAAGGGAATTATCTCGGATTATGTTACTTACCGATGTGGAAGTACATACGCTCCTAAACAATTTCCTATAACCATTATTTGACCTAGTGATCCGCAAACAAACTCATCCGATGGGGAGGAAGGCACTCAGAGCCGACGCGCAAGTTTGTTGCATCAAACATCAAATTGTAATGGAGGCCGCGGGAATTAATTAAAATATCCCTCTCCCACTTAGTAAATTGAAAATGAGGAATTTTCAAGCATACACAACATGAATATAAAACAAATCAGCAATAAATATGGAAAAAACAGAATTTTTCCAACTATTATGGCTTTGTTCGCCAATATGCATCCCGTCGTGTCGCCACCTCGTCCGCTCCACCTTTTCCGTGCGCAAGCCACATAAAGAGATCCGAGCCGAGATATATCATTTTAATTTACATCCATCGATCCTATACTCCATGAAGGAGTGTACAAATACTCTAGATCGAAAGTAAACTAAAATGAGCGGCTAAACAATGCCGTATTTAATTACAAAAATTAAATACTAATCTAGCCTCGTCAACCCCGAGGATTGAAATGATATACATACAATCACACACAAACAATCACATACACACATATAGCCATAATAGTCGGATCTTATGCCTGCAACCAAAAAGTTAGCCTACGCAAATCCTACTATTATCCGACATATACAATATATGATAAGTGTGTGAAAGTAACCGAATCAAAAACACACAAAACCGGAAACCGTGGCTCTGATACCAAATGTTGGGAATCGGCTTCTCGGAGACTCATTGGCTCCCATGTCCCTGGATTAAAATTTTCGCTAATGAAAACTAATCCGAATGGGATGAGTTTCCTAAGCACAACCAATTCGTCATCGTGCTAACGACTTGAGCGATCGCTTGAACAAACTAGTTGTTCAAACAACAAAACTCTTCTAGTCAGTTAGCCGCGGAAGAGATGACGGACGGATCGCCGATTTTTGTGTTTATCTTCGGGGTCCATGATTATACAAATACATACACATGCAAACTAGTATAATCAACACATACTAATCAAAATAATAAGAACATGCAAAGATCAATAATAAGAGTTATAAAACTTTTATACCTCTTGATCTTCTATCATATGTCCTAACCTTCTTGTAGACTTCGTGTGGGAGAAGATCCTCCACAAGTTGAAGCTTCCTAGATCTTCTTCAATCCAAAGAAAGAAGAACTCTCCTTCCCTTCTTGCTTGAGCCAACCACCAATCCACAAAGGATTGATGCCGCCGGCCCCAAGAATAGAGAGAACTAAATGGAAACCACCAAGGAACCAAACTAGGGACAAACCCTAGCTTCTAGTGCCGCCGGCCAAGAGGGAGTGAAGAGGATAAAGGGAATATGTTGGGTGCCGGCCAAGGTATAGGGAAAAGAGAAGGAGCCGACAACACCCTAGGAAGAAGAAGAGCACTTCTCCTATAGTTGTCGCCCAACCAAGCTTTCAAACCCTAGCCGCCCAACCTTTCTTCCTTTGGATTTCTTGCCGCCCAAGCAATGAGAGGCTAAACCCTAATTTCCAAAAACCAAATCCTTGTTGCCGCCCAACCCATTCACCCATATATATAGAGTTAGGTTTAGGCCTAGGTTTAATCTCCGCCATTGGTTCTAGAGATTTAATCTCAACTGTCGGATCTTAGAGATTTAATCTCAACCGTCGGATCTAGAGATTTAATCTCAACCGTCGGTTCTAGGGATTTAATCTCCACCATCGGTTCTAGAGATTTATTTTCCATCATTGGATCTAGAGTTCATGAGGTTTATATTAGGCTACGATAGGGACCATGAGGAGGAGTTGGATCTTGGCCACCCGATGGATCGGAACCACACAAACTTGATCCATCAATGATGTTCCATTCCACTAGAGGATCATCATTGAATTACCTCACCAACCCCCATATGATAATATGGGCTCTATATATTATTTGTACATCCATCTCCCCGTGTTTAAGATATCGAATGTCCGTCAATTAATTGATTTACTGACCATCAATTAATTAACATCTAACTCCTCGAGTAGTACCACTCAACCTTATCATCATGTTGACTAAGTCAATCTGCAGGGTTTACATGATGAACATTATGATCTCCTCAAGGGGACATCATCAACCTATATATAGGACACGGTTTCCTCCTATAATCAACGACACACCATGTAAATAATATCATTTCCCAACTTACCGGGCATATTGATTTAATCCATCTAAATCTCACCCTTTGGTAAATCAAAGAAATAAATACTAAGTACATGTGCCCGTTATTATATCGGGATTAAGAGCATGTACAACATAATATCCGAGGTCCAATTCAATTATGTAGTCAGCAATAAATTGAATCACCTCTATGTCGGTCCTGCTCAATACACCTAAGTGTACTAGTGTAACTCTATGTTCAAGACAAAACAATACCAAGCTACACTACAACCATGCCAATGGTTTGTCCAAAACCATCTTGGTTGTGAGCCTCTACTTATATTCTACAAGGGACTGATAACATGATCTTCTATGCCACACCAAGCACCATGTTATCTACAATGTAAAATATTAGACAATATGCACACATATAATAAATATAAAGTGCAAACAATGATCATGTGATTCTTATTTCAAAATAAAAATGTTCATACAAAAAGAGCTAGACTTTCAGTATACATTCCAACATAAGTATCATCCTAAAAACCCAATCATGAACATGCATCAAGAATTACCAATCATGATCATAAATCATCAATTATTGCATATCATGATTATAAATTATAAAATTAAGCATGAATCATGATTCAAACATTCAATTCATGGGTTATACATTATCATCACACAACACTATGTTAAAAATTTATAACTCACACCATCCTAAGTCAACCATATGATATGATATAAATAAAATCCTCATGATTGACTATCCTAGGGTTTTCCTAACCCTTAAGAATGGATTTGGGAACCCAATATAAATTCTTTCCTATAGGGTTCACCAAAAATTCCTTAGAGATCCATTTTCTTGCTATCGTTTTATTTTTGGCTTGACCCCTAGTAATTAGGCAATTATAGGCTTTTTCATTTTTATTTCCCTTATAACCTAGGCCTTTCTTATTAAAGCTTGCCCTTTGGCTCCCTATGATCATGTTCAATGTGTTGGAGCCTATATTGAATTTTTCTAGGGCCTTAGTTAAATGATCTACCTTTTCTCTTAAAGTCCGATTTTCCTCAATACATTCATCATTAACATCTAGAGGAATATAGTCATTAACATTTAAGCATGCATTTGCTAGTTTTTCTTCTAGGGCCTTAATCTCATTTTGCATGCATTTATTTCTATTTTTTATTTTAAATAAGTCCCTAGTCAAACTTGAAATCATGAAAACTATTTTCTTAGGAGAAAGATTCATTACCATAGTTTCCATGTCTTCTTCCTCCGATTCCGATAAGGATGAGGATGAAGCTCCCCCTTCACTTGAGCTCTCCTCACTAGTGCTTCTTTCTTCTTCCTCGGAGGAGGTGGAGTCCAAGTCATCTATCCCCATTAGGGCAAGGTTTGTGAAGGCCTCTTCTTCTTCGGATGAGGATGATGGATCATCCCATGTAGCCTTGTGTGCCTTGGCCTTTCCTTTTTCTTTAGTTTTCTTCTCTTCCTCCTTTTTCTTGCTCCCCTTCTTCTTGTCCTCTTTCTTCTTCCTCTCTTCTTTGCTCTTGTTCAAGAGAGGACAATCATCTCTTATATGTCCCTCTCCTTGGCAATTGTAGCATATAATTTTCCTCCTTGGCCTTCTCCTCCTATCATTAGATTTGTTAAATTTAAAATTTTTCAAAGCACGCCTTACCTTCCTTACCATATAGGCTTCTTCCGTGCTATCCATGGAGGAGGAGGAGTCTTCATCCGATGATGAAGGTGGAATCTCCTTCTTCTTCTTCCCCTTATTGGCCATTAAAGCAACTCCCCTTGTTGGCTTGATTTGATCTTCTACTATTCCTTCAAGCCTTGTTTCATGGAGTTCCATGGTGGAGAAGAATTCCTCTAGAGTAGTTATTTCTAGATTCTTGGAGATGTAGAAGGAGTCCACCATTGAGCTCTACTTTGATGACCGGGGGAAGGCATCTATCGGCTTCATAATCATGTCCTGGTTGGAGAGCTTTTCACCTTCGCTTGACAAACCGGTTATTATTTCTTTAAAGCATGAATGTAAAGATGTTACCTTCTCCCCTTTATCGAGTTTGATATTGTTGAGTTGGGAGCGGAGGACATCTCTTCTTGCTAGCTTGGCCTCGGATGTGCCTTCATGAAGCTCTACTAGCTTCTCCCACATCTCCTTGGCACTTGCACATTCTCCTATTCGGTTGATTTCTTGTTGAGGGAGTGCATTGTATAGATGGTGCTTGGCCTTTGAATTCGCCAAGTACTCCTCTCTTTGCTTCTTTGTCCATCTTGATCTCTCAATTAGCTTATCCTTTTCATCCCTAGGCAACTCGAAACCATTCTCCATTATAAGCATAATATCAAAGTCGGTCTCGAAGAATACCTCCATTCTCTTCTTCCACCAAGAGAATTCGCCTTCAAACTTTGGCGGATGGATGTTAGAGCTGACCATCATTGTTGTTGTGCTTGTTGTGGCGGTTAGTCCGGTGACAAGCGACTTGGCTATGATACCACTTGTTGGACCGTCAGTGGCCGGCTAGAGGGGGTGAATAACCCTCTTTCGTGTATGATGGAATTCGCTCGTTGATTGCTCATCTACATGTTAGTTATAGCCCTAGAACCAATCATGTGATGGTTGGATAGGGAACATTTTGTATCATATTCTATAAAGGCAAAGGATTGGTTATTATATTTACGTCTTGCTTGTGCCAGCTAAATTAAATATAATAATGCCCTAGAAAAGTAGGTTCTTATCTACAGCACATCAATTGGCAGAATTGATTATGAGAGGCTGTAGAGAACACTTTCCTAAATGTTCCTAGTCAAGTATTAATATGCAAGGGCAATATTAATACAAAAAGACTAGCATGTAGGTCAATTGATGACTTGATCTCACAAGTCATGGATATATGATATCAAGTTGACACATGGGTATATATTAGAGAATATATACTGAACTGACCCGCCATGAGAAAGTTTCATGGATCGTCATATGAGTGTCATAAACTTTCTCATGTGACTATTGGTATGAATAGTCCTCAAACCTGAAGTCACTACGGTTCCCTACATAAGGAGTTATGTACTTTGGTATCGTCAAACGTCACCCGTAACAGGGTGGACCATAAAGGCGATTACTGGGTATATAACAAATTATGCGGAGGGATGTGAGTGATGTATATGAGATCTATCCCTCCCATATGACGGGAGTGATAT
This sequence comes from Wurfbainia villosa, assembly GCA_025175895.1. Classification (NCBI taxonomy): domain Eukaryota; kingdom Viridiplantae; phylum Streptophyta; class Magnoliopsida; order Zingiberales; family Zingiberaceae; genus Wurfbainia; species Wurfbainia villosa. The sequence continues at coordinate 48,581,995 of CM045996.1, forward strand.
CTATGGGCCCCTTGATTGAGTAGAACTACTAAAATGCATGGCCATGCTCGAATGAGTCAATATGAGATATTGAGCTCATTTGTTTGAGTTAGTTTACTCAGGGATCAAGAAACACATAGATTGATCGAGGATGACACGGTCTATGCCTCATTGGTCAATCTGATATCAAGGATAGAAGGACACGGTCATACATTATAGTAGTCACGAAAAGGTTAGTCGGATCTTGACTTATTTCGTAACTTGGGTAGCAATGATGTATTGCTAGATGCCGCTCATTGCTTGTGTATCTAAAAGAGTTTAGATCCACTGCCAACGTTATGAGAGCCTATAGGGTCACACACAAAGAGCATGATGATTAGAAGAATTAGTGCATTCTAGTTTGACTAGAATAATTTGGGAATAAGCTTAAGTACAAAATGGTTTTTGGACTTTAAGCTTAAAGAGAATTTTAGCTTATTGATTTAATGAGATTAATTCAATATGCTAAGCTTATTAATTTAATAAGATTAAATAAATATGTTATCATGATATCCTAAGCTAAATTGATTTAATAAGATTAATTCAATATGTTACCTTATTGATTTAATGAGATTAATTCAATATGATAACATAAGATTATTGAATTAATAAGATTAATTCAACATGCATGAATGCCACATAAGCATGCCACCTAAGCTTGATGAGGTGGAAGGAGACAAAGGGTTTTGACCTTTGGATTTCCTCCACATGTGGCCGGCCAAACAAGGAGTGTGTTTGATTGTTTTTCAATGCAATTGATTGCATTGAATGTGATAGGAGGTGAAAGGTTTTTTCAATCCTATAAAACACTCCATGGGGTGGCCGGCCAAGTAGTTGGAAGTTTGAGGCTTGGAGAGAGCTTGGTGGTGAGAGGCTTTGGTTGTGTGGCTTTTGTGAGTGTAGCAAGAAGAGTGGTCTTCTTCTTCCTTTCTCTTTTTCCCTACCTTCCTCTCCTTTAGGGACTTCTCTAGCAAGAAGTAAAGGAGAGCTCTTCTAGTTTCTTTTGTGAGACAAGAGCTTGCTCGTGTGGATACATATAGAGGCACGAACATTTGAACGTGCTAAAAGATCCAACAAACCCAAGGAGAAGCGGGATTTAAAAAGGCACGCAACAAAGGTAATATTCTCCTATAAGATAGGTTTTGAGAAATTTATTTTTGTACGAGGTTTTCTTTCGCAAGGATCACTTGGAAGGGATCCTATTTTTCCGTTGCGCATATGCTATTTTGCACATGAGAAGCGGGATTTAAAAGGGCATGCAACAAAGGTAATATTCTCCTATAAGATAGGTTTTGAGAAATTTATTTTTGTACGAGGTTTTCTTTCGCAAGGATCACTTGGAAGGGATGCTATTTTTCCGTTGCGCCGGCTAGAGGGGGTGAATAGCCCTCTTTCGTGTACGATGGAATTCGCTCGTTGATTGCTCGTCTACAAACTCATTAGTGCAAGCGGAAATATAAACAATAAAGACAAAGAAATAAGGAATGAGACAAATGCTAACAAAGAGATTTAACGTGGTTCACGGCCTTGCCGCTAATCCATGACCTGATTCATCCAAGGTGAATCACACCTTAAGCTTCACTATTCTCTCCTTGGCACCAAGCAAGGTGAAGGTAACCTTTTCTTACAAGATCACTCTTCTTACAATAAGATTTAGATAAAAGCAAGTAAGAAGAGTAGGAAAACATGTTGGCACTTGGGAGTATGTTTGGAGTTCAAGCATTAGGCTCCCCAAGTGTCCAAAGGCCCCTTCTTATAGGGAAGAGCTCATTCTTCCCGTTGGGCGCCTGGCAGTCGATTGATGCCCTAATCAGTCGACTGCCCCTATAGTCGTTGCCCTATAACGGCTTCTTCTACGTTGGATTTCATCCAATGACTCCCACATCAGGCGACTGATCTTCCCATCAGTCGACTGATAGAGCTAACAGTCGAGTGTCGTAAGCAAGTAGTCGACTATCAACCATTTTGTGCTCGAAACCCTCGCGACCAGTCGACTGCTGCAATCAGTACTCGACTAATGGTTTCGACAGTCAACTACCAACCCTTAGTAGTCGACTGCTGAGACACAAATCAGACTCGAACACTAGTCAAGTCAACAGTCGACTTGGAGCAGTCGACTTCCATGATATGACAGTCGACTGATGTCGGTAAAACCCATCCGACACTTAGCCAATTGGCCAATTTTCACCTAAGCGCTACCTGTCCCGAGTTACATTCGCTCACTTTCATCTTTCCTTGGAGTCCCTCACCTTTGAAGTTCTCTTCGTCCCACCACGTCCCTCGGATGCATTAAGCGCACAACTTTGCAGTGCCATCCTTCGCATCTTGCCCTGAAGTCTACTTCCTTCGGCTTCACTCCAATTCTCCTCGTTCGGTGGTCCATCAGATGCACCAAGCGCACGACTTCCACAATGCATCTTTCACCGATTCAAAGACCGAGTCATGAGAGGTGAAACTTGCCAATGCTCCATGTGTGAATTACTAAGTCCTGCATGACTTCAACGCACATATCAAATCCATAATAATCCTAACTTAAACCCTTTGCCACACACATCAAAACCACATCACATGAGTTGATTACACTAACACAGTCGACTGCTGGGTAAGAGCAGTCGATTGGAAAGCAAAAATCAGCCCAAGTTGCAGCTTTATAAGGCGCTCGAAGAGGTGGATTTTGGCCATGGTTCTTAGGTAGATTTGAAGGGGAATAGTTGGTGCTTTCCAATCCTTCAAAGCCAATCCAAAGCAATCAATAAGCAAGAAATCAAAAGTTCCTTGTGCAAAGTTTTCTTTACTTGTATTTTTGTATTGATTAGTACACTTGTTGTAATCACTTGTACGCGGTTTATCCACCTCCGGTGTGTCACTAAGAAGGAGTTTATTAGTGGTGGTGTGAGCTCATTTGAGCTCGACCCATGGAGCAGGAACCCTAGGTTTCGAACCACATTATATCGCCGTGTATTTATGTTATGCTTGTATTGTTGTTATCATCTTTATTTGTATTTGTATTCCGTTACGCTAATGACAATTGTAGACAAGCAACACGACGAACATGATCGAATTCTGAGCGAAATCGTAAAACTTCTATTCACCTCCCTCTAGCATGACATCAACATTCCTACAATTGGTGACAGAGCGAGGACACTCTTCAAGGCTTAACAACCAAGGGAGCATACTAGAGGGAATAAGGAAGATGGAGTTACCAAATCTTGGGCTAGGCCGCGACATCAACACTCCACCGCCCTATGAATTTTATGGAATTGGGGGTTTGAAAAATGGAAGGAGAGTGTAGAAACTTTTCTCATGATGAACATTGAAGATTGGTTCATCTTGATGGAAGGATTTGAAGCCCCTATCGACAAGAAGGGAAAAGTTCTCAAAATCAAGAAATGAACCAAGGAACAACGCCTAAAATTCAAGACCGAGGTTAAGGTAACAAATGTTTTAGAAAATTTGATACCTAATGTTATTTTGTGTAAACTAGGGGATTACATGGATGCTAAGGCGCTATGGAGCAAGTTGGCAAGATATCATGAGAAGCCTCAATCGGTCCAAGACAATAAGGAAAAATTCAAGGATGAGGAAGAAAGCTCATCATCTCAAGAGCATGTAGACTCAGAGGTTGATAGATGTTCAACTTTTGACGAAGATGTAGAAGAATTTGAAGAAGTCTCCACCTCTAGGATTGAGGGGGAGGAGAGATCTTCCATGTCGGAGCAAGAAGAAGAAGCCTCCACCTCTAGGATTGAGGGAGAGGAGATTAGATCACTGGAGCCGGAGCAAGACCAAGAAGAACCACCTACCTTCGGGAGAGAAGAAGATCAAGCTCAAAATTCCATTTCTGACCTAGGTAACTTAAGTATTTTGATTAAAAATAAAAATCATATTATATGTTTTGAGTGTAGGGAAAATGGACATTACAAGAGTAAGTGTCCAAAAAGAGTCAAGAAGACTCAACCGACACCAAAAATCGATGAAAAGTCAAAGGATGCCAGAGCCCCAACAATCAAGAGCAAAGAGCACATTGTGTGCTTCAAGTGCAATCAAAAGGAACACTATAGGACTCAATTCCCTAGAGGGAGGAAGCAAACCAAGGGCGAAAAAGGAGTCTCAAATGTAGGGGGAGCTAAGGCAAACTCTAAGGTAATTTTTAAGTATGCTCCTTCTTCAATTAATAGTCAAAAGCATGCTATGAGTAATTTTAATACTCTTGCTATTGTTCATAATCATGAAAAGCATGCTAAAAATAGATCTTATTGTTTAGGTGCTAAATCTTGCAATATTAGGGTTAAGGACAAGTCTAGAATGTTGGTGCAATCGGCCCAGGTCACGATTGACCAGGACTCGAGTTTGACTCGAGTGATGTTTTGATATTCGACAAAAACATATGACAATGTAATTGTCATGGGAAAGTCTAAGTCTTGAGTACTTGGCATGAAAAGTCCAAGTGGGACACTTGGCACATGAAAAGTCCAAGCATGGGTCTTGGCAATGTAAAAGTCCAACATGGGTTGGCAAGGGAAAGTCCAAGCATGGTCTTGGCATTTGAGAAGTCCAACATGGGTTGGCAAGGGAAAAGTCCAAGCATGGTCTTGGTAATGTAAAAGTCCAACATGGGTTGGCAAGGGAAAGTCCAAGCTTGAGTCTTGGGATGAGAAGTCCAAGGGGTTTGATATTGGCTGCGTAAAGTCCAAGCGGGAGTCTTGGCAGCATAAGTCCAATGGTTGGCGGCGTAAAGTCCAAGCGGAGTCTTGGCAGCGTAAGTCCAATGTGCCTTGGCGGTGTAGACACCGTTAGCATGACATAGCCGACGGAAGCACCTAGAGGCTAGCGCGATGGATGAACAAGTCATGGATGACTTGGAGGGATCCGAGAGGCATGAGGCTGATGGAGGTGGCTAGAAGGTTTAGGTCTAGGCTAAGGGTGGTCTAGCAAGTATGGGGACACCATACTTGGGTTAAAACCTCATTTTTGAGGTTGGCAGTTGATGTGGGTAAATCATGCTATGTTTTCACTACTTTATATATGTGCATTTTATCTCATTTCATATCCTAGGCATGTATTTTATCACGATTCAGTTAAGTTTAGCATATGGAAAAAAAAGAGACTGCTTTTGGTGTTTTTGTGTTAACAGGGCGAAGAAGAAGGGCGTATCAAAACAACACAGGCGTGTTGGGAATCGACACGCCTGTGTCATGAGAGCCAGCGGACAACACGCCCGAGTTCAAAGCGCAACACGCTCGTGTCGGTGATTCCAGCAGCCAACACGCCCTAGTGCAGCCGCGACACGCCCCAGTTCAAACCGTAATGTGGCATGGGCGTGTTGGCCTGATTTCAGCCTTCCTTTTCTGCGAGCAATCAGGATCTTCGTCTCAATTAAAAAGGGAATCTATTGCCTTAAATTGAAGAGGAGGCAAGGCTATAAAAGAGAAGATATTCTAACCCTAAGGAGGAGGAGGGGACGACGGGTGGTCATAAGGACGCAGAAGGCTGAAGGAGTCGACGGAGGAACGCAGATGGCGACCGGTATCGTAATTTCTTTCTCTAGCAATTCTTGTCAGATTATGGAGTAGTGTCCTATAATCTTAGGATGGGGGAGTAGCCCTTTGACGATTTACGATGATGATATAATCTATACTACTTAAATTATTGTTTGTGTTGATTTGGTTTTCGTTGGATTCTTATTGACAAACCTAAGGAGCTAAGGGGAAGTACCTAACAGTGAACCCAAGTTCCCGAAACCCCGAACCAACTAGGGATAAACTCACATCAAGTAGCGGTAGTGTATCTGAGGATTGCGGGGTCTCGTGATAGTCCCCTTAGTGATTATGGTCCCGCAGCAAACCTACGTGAAAAGGATATTTGACTCTAGAGGAACTCTTATGGACTTAATGGATCTATCATATCCAGTTTCTAACTAGTAACAGAGGTTAGAATAGGGAGGTTTGCGGGGGTCTCGTGACAGGTCCCCTTAGCTGATTATGATCCCCTATGCTCGAACAGTGCGGGTAAATTGAGTTTGATAGGTACTGTTAGCGTAGACCTCGATAGTGGCCGTTGATTTACCTTAGGATAGGTTCCATCAAAACAAACTCTAATAGGGGTAGGAAAGAATTAAATCACCTTATAAATCATCGACGTGGTGAAACCCATATCCTGAGATTCTCCTCAACTATCGACTTTTAGCTCGTTATTCTCATTCATTGTTATTGACTGCTCAGTTTCTTTGCTTAAACCATAAATTGATTTACTAGATAACTTGGTATCACGATCATTCGGTAATTGTTCCAATCCCTGTGGGATCGATATTTTTATTACTTGACGACAACCGTGCACTTGCGGAAAAAGTACATCGTATCGGTGGCATTATGGCGGTTCATTGCCGTGAGTCGACGAGTTATTGCCGGTTTAGAGTGAAATGCTCAGCGATCAGCTCATTGGAAGCGATCGGTAGTGTCGGCGCGATCATTGCCCGATCAATGTCGAACCGCAGAGCGCTCCGTAGCCGTCAGGCGATCGACTACGGGCGCGGTCGATCGCCAATGTTGGCGATCGGCCCCAAGAGATCCGTTGGAGTTTTTCCAGCGTGGATCGAGCCGTTGTCTCACGACAACAGTGGCATCAGTCGACTGGTGACTTATGGCAGTCGACTGATAGGCGGAAATCCATCCCGATGAAGGATAAAAGCAACTGTTCGTGGAAGGCTCAATGCAAGGGTTTTCTTGGGCGATTTAAAGGGGAATTGTTGGTGCTCTTCCAGTCCTTCAAGGCTAGTCCAAGGCAACCAAAGATCAAGCAACCAAAGTGCTCTTGTAAAGTAGTTTTCTTTACTTGCATTATATTTCATTGTTGTAATTGCTTGTATCTATTTCTTATTGTTGTAAGAATAGTTTGTAAGAGGTTTCTCCACCTCCGACTTGTGTCGAGAAGGAGTATTTGTGGTTAGTGATTGCATTGGCATCGCTAGAGCTCTTTAGAGCTCGATCCGTGGAGTATGAACCGGTTCGGTTCCGAACCACGTTATATCCTTGCGTTTGTGTGTTTGTGTTTTCGTTATTGCTTTATTATCTTTGTTTTTGCTGCGCTAACGAAAATTGTAGACAAGCATGCGAACGTTTTCCATCTACGCAAGAGTAAACGCTATTCACCCCCCTCTAGTGGCGTCAAATATCCAACAAGTGGTATCAGAGCCAGGTTGCTCTTCAACGGATTAACAACCGGGAGCAAGACGCTAGAGGGTGAAGATGGAATTCCAAGACAAGCTTGGATGGGATATCAACACACCTATCCCTTATACCTTCTATGGACAAGAAGGATTCAATCAATGGAAGGTGAGGATTGAAGAATTCTTGATGATGAAGGACTTTGAAGAGTGGGGCATTTTGATGGAGGGATTTCAATATCCAAAAGGGCCCAAGGGAGGAATTCTCAAGATGAAGAAGTGGACTGAGGAACAAATCCAAGAGTTCGAAAAGAATACAAAGGTAATTAAATTCTTGGTTGATTTGATTCCTAATAAAATTATGTGTGAGCTAGGTGAGTACAAGGATGCCAAAGAGCTTTGGAGTCAAGTGGCAAAATATCATGAAGGCTCACAACCGGTCCAAGAGGAAGAGACCGAAGAGGCTAATACATCATCCTCACAAGGAAGTGAGGATTCGGAGGTTGATAGGGAATCAACATCCGGATCAGAAGAGGTGGGGGAAGTGGAAGAAGCATCCACCTCAAGGAATGAGGGAGAGGAGATAACTTCCACACCGGAACATCAAGAAGAAGCTTCGACATCCGATCAAGATGAAGAAGCCCAAAGTCCAATTCCAGTCTCCATTAACCTAGGTAACTCAAACATATGTGTTAATAATAAAATGCATATAATATGTTTTGAGTGTAGGGAAACCGGGCACTATAAGAGCAAGTGCCCAAAGAAGAATAGGAAAGCTCCATCGGCTCCAAAGGTCAAGGATGCCGGTCCCTCAACGCAAAAGAGCAAAGAACAAGTAATTTGCTTCAAGAGCTGACAACCGGGACATTTCCGGAGTCAATGCAAGAAGGGGGACAAGAAGACTCAAAATGGAGCATCATATGTAGGGGGAGCTAAGGCAAACCCTAGGGTAACTTCTAATTTTGCTCCTTCTTCAATTTACAAGAAAAAGCATGCTAGGGATTTCAATTCACTTGCAATTTATGAAAAGCATGCTAATAGGAACAAGTATTTTTGCTTAGGAGCTAAGAATGTCTACTTAGATAATAGGGAGAAAATTAGGACTAATGTCCCTAAAAACAATTTACCTAAGGACAAACCTAGGTCAAATAACTCAAGATCAATTTTACCTAGGGAGACAATTAGAAAGGTGCAAGAGCACCTAGGTCTAAACCCTAAATGGACTAGGCATATGCCTAGAAAGTCCCATGCCCAAGAATTTAATCAAAAATCAATTGGGCAATTAGAATTAGAAAACCAAGCCTTGAGGTCAAGGCTTGAGAAACTAGAAAAGACCCTTAGGAATATACAAAACCAATTTAAAGGGTCTAATGGTCAAAGTCAAAGGTCCAAAAGTCAAAGTCAACACCAAGGACCTAAGAGTCAAAAGTCAACCAAGGGCAAGCAAGGTTTGGGTCACAAACCTAAGCCTAAGTTAGCTTACCATAGTGTTCCATTTGATTATGGGAGACAAACTAGGTCTAGGAAGATCAAGATCAATAGGGAAGTCATCCCTAAGGTTGACCAAAGGTTGTGCCTAGTGGCTAGGGTTTCTAGGAAACCTAGGGTGGCCACTAAGAAGGTTGCAAGGGGAGTTACCCCTAGAGTCAACCTAGGTAAGACCCAAATGACCAAGGCTAACAAGCCTAGGAGGGTCATTAGGAAGGTATCTAGGGAGGTTATCCCTAAGGAATACCTAATTAACCCTAGGAGCTCAAATCGGTTTTGGGTTCCTAAGAGCGTGATTGATTCACGCTAGATGGGTTTAGGGTGTGCCAACCTTGATTGGATGAGTAGTTAACTCAACCATGATAAAGGTGGCATTTTAGGTCATTTTCAAGGTTATGGTTATCTTGGGAATGTGGTTTGATTTGAATCCTAAAGGTTTTTAGGATGTGCCAATATTAATTAAGAAGTTTGATAATTTGATCAAATTGACACAATTTAGTTTTAGAGGTTTTAATGTGTCAATTTGGGTTTTTGGCACATTTGGGAAAATTTAGATTAATATGGCAAAATAAACCTAATTATATCAAATGGCAATTAATATTAAAATTTAGGTATTACTATACCTATATATTTTATATGCCATGCTTTGTTTGCCATATAACATGCCATGATATCATGTTTATTTTAATCATTTTATATGTCATGTTCATGTTTAGGATTAAGGTTTCAAATGTCATGTGTTTTTAGATTTCATCTTATGCCATGACATCATGATTATGAGCATATGCTTATTTATATCATTTCTAATGACATAATCATTCATGCATTTAAGACAATTTGATTGAAATTGAATTAAGGACTATGGCATGACTTGAAGTCCCATTCATAAGGGAATCAAGTAGGGTTGCCTTAGAAGATGCACGAAACCCTACTTTAAATGAACCAAAACCCACATCTCACATCCAATTGACATGTATGTGTATTTATACACCCTAGATACATGTGAGATGCTAGGATATGAGTTAAGTTCAAGGTGCATAGTTTTTGCATCTAGATGAACTAAAACTCATCTAATTTTAATTGTGGATCATTGGGAGAGCATGTGTACAAGTCATGTACATAAAGCCCAAGGAATATGATCCAAAATAAGGTTTTGAAAACATTTTAAAATCATTTTGGAAAACCTTGGTGAAGTCTATCTTTTGATAGCAATCACAATTGATGAAGTTGATACAAAATAGGGCCAAAACTTTGAAAATTTCAATGGTTTTGAGTTTTATATCAAACTCACTATTTTATGGGTAAAATAATTTTCAAATATTTTTCACCCATTGTAATGACTATAAGTAATATACGTATCAAATTTCGTGATTTTTCGATATACGTAGAATTACTTATAACTTTTTGAATTTTGTTTCTGATAACTGAAAATCGAGATTTTCAGTTATTAGTTGATGCTGGCGGCGGTGATCGATGTGAGTGGCGCTGATCGTAGTCGATGTAGTCGACTGCCAAGGCTGATTTCGGGAAAACTAGGTTTAGTTAGCCCGTGTTCAGCTATGGTAAAGGTCCCTGACTACTCCTAACCCTAAGATATTCTTTGAGAAGCATGATGAAGGGTGAAAATCCATTGGATATGGATTAGGAGAGTTGTTTAGAGTTTGTATCAATTATAAGGTGTTGGAAAGTTCAATGTTGAATTTCTAACCTTAATTTTGATGGTTTAGAGTTCCTATTGGCTTAGGGACTTCCCAAGGACATTGTTGGTGCAATGGTCAAGGGGGAGCAAGCCTTTAGGGGGAGGTATCCATCTTGGAGTGATGGATGTGTTTTTTCTTTCTTCTTGAAGGGGAGAATATTATCAATTGGGAAAATTGATGGATTTTTAGAAACCCAATTTGGAAATTGGGAGAGTGTATAGGATTGCCTCTCTTAAGTGATATGAGACTTATCACTAAGAAGATGGTAGGCATCCTAGGTATTTTTGGACCAAGGGGGAGATTGTAAGATCTCATTGGGACATGAGACATTGACCTCCTTGGAGAGAAAACCTTTTTGATGTTAGTCAAAAAGGGGGAGAATGTTTGGGGGAGAACATTTGGTGCATGTTTAAGATTACCAATTTGGGATAATTGGTAAGGGATTTGAGTTAGTATTCTAAATCAATGATTTGTTTGGTTTTTGTCAAACATCAAAAAGGGGGAGATTGTTGGTGCAATCGGCCCAGGTCACGATTGACCAGGACTCGAGTTTGACTCGAGTGATGTTTTGATGTTCGACAAAAACATATGACAATGTAATTATCATGGGAAAGTCCAAGTCTTGAGTACTTGGCATGAAAAGTCCAAGTGGGACACTTGGCACATGAAAAGTCCAAGCATGGGTCTTGGCAATGTAAAAGTCGAACATGGGTTGGCAAGGGAAAGTCCAAGCATGGTCTTGGCATTTGAGAAGTCCAACATGGGTTGGCAAGGGAAAAGTCCAAGCATGGGTCTTGGCAATGTAAAAGTCCAACATGGGTTGACAAGGGAAAGTCCAAGCTTGAGTCTTGGCATGAGAAGTCCAAGGGGTTTGATATTGGCTGCGTAAATTCCAAGCGGGAGTCTTGGCAGTATAAGTCCAATGGTTGGCGGCGTAAAGTCCAAGCGGAGTCTTGGCGGCGTAAAGTCCAAGCGGAGTCTTGGCGGCGTAAGTCCAATGTGCCTTGGCGGTGTAGACACCGTTAGCATGACATAGCCGACGGAAGCACCTAGAGGCTAGCGCGATGGATGAACAAGTCATGGATGACTTGGAGGGATCCGAGAGGCATGAGGCTGATGGAGGTGGCTAGAAGGCTTAGGTCTAGGCTAAGGGTGTTCTAGCAAGTATGGGGACACCATACTTGGGTTAAAACCTCATTTTTGTGGTTGGCAGTCGACTGACATTATGGCCGGTTCGACTGCCGTGAGTCGACTTGAGTTTGATTGCCAGTTTAGAGCCGAATCAGTTTAGCAGCCGATCGCATTGGAGCAATGATCGATGTCGACGGCAAATAATCGCAAGGGTGCAGCCAATCGCCACCCAATGTCGAGCATGACGCCCGTGAGCCGATCAAGGCGATTACGCGCCGCGCAATGATCGCTAATGTTGGCCGATCGCCAAGAGACCGTTGGAGTTTTTCCAGCGTGGATCGAGCCGTTGTCTCACGACAACAGTGGCATCAGTCGACTGGTGACTTATGGCAGTCGACTGATAGGCAAAAATCTAGCCCGATGAAGGATAAAAGCAACTGTTCGTGGAAGGCTCAATGCAAGGGTTTTCTTGGGCGATTTGAAGGGGAATTGTTGGTGCTCTTCCAGTCCTTCAAGGCTAGTCCAAGACAACCAAAGATCAAGCAACCAAAGTGCTCTTGTAAAGTAGTTTTCTTTACTTGCATTATATTTCATTGTTGTAATTGCTTGTATCTATTTCTTATTGTTGTAAGAATAGTTTGTAAGAGGTTTCTCCACCTACGACTTGTGTCGAGAAGGAGTATTTGTGGTTAGTGATTGCATTGGCATCGCTAGAGCTCTTTAGAGCTCGATCCGTGGAGTAGGAACCGGTTCGGTTCCGAACCACGTTATATCCTTGCGTTTTTGTGTTTGTGTTTTCATTATTGCTTTATTATCTTTGTTTCCGCTGCGCTAACGAAAATTGTAGACAAACACGCGAACGTTTTCCATCTACGCAAGAGTAAACGCTATTCACCCCCTCTAGCGGCGTCAAATATCCAACATAGAACAATTAACCCTAAAACAATTCTACCTAAGGATGCTATTAGGAAGGTAGAAAAATCATTTAGGCATTAACCCTAAGAAGGGTAGGCATATGCCTAAAAGGAAGAACAATGCCCAAAGACTAAGTGAAAATTCAAAAATTAGGCAATCAGAGTTAGAAAATCAAGTTTTGAGATCAAAACTTGAGAAAATGGAGAAGACCCTTAGGAAAATGAAAAACATGATTATGGGGTATAATGATAAAAAATTAGGGTCTAGGAGGCAAGAACCATCTAGGGGAAAGAAAGGTTTTAGTCACAAACCTAAGTCCAAGGAGACCTACCATAGTGTTCCATTCGATTATAGAACTATCCATAGGTCTAGAAAAGTCAAGGTCACAAGGGAGGTTATCCCTAGAGTTGACCGTGATGTGTGTCTAGTCACTAAGATTTCAAAGAAATCTAGGAAGGCCACTAAAAAGGTTACAAGGGGAGTTACCCCTAAGATTAACCTAGACAAGATCAAAATTACCAAGGTTTCCAAGCCTAAAAGTGTCATTAGAAAGGTACTAAGGGAGGATATCCCTAGTGAGTACCTAGTAAATCCAAGGAGCTCCAATAGATATTGGGTTCCTAGGAGTGTGATTCCATTATACTAAATGGGTTAGGTTGTGTCAACCTTGAATGGATGAGTAGTTAACCTAACCATAGCAAAGTTGACACTTTAGGACATTTCCAAGGTAATGGGATACTTTGGAAATGAGGTTGGAATTTAATCCTAAAGGATTTTAGGATGTGACAATTAAATTTGAGAAGTTTGAAAAATTGATCAAATTGTCACGAGTTATGTTTTAGAGTCATAGCGTATCATTTTGGGTTTTTGGCACACTTAGGAGAATTGGGTTTAAGGCAAAAATTACTTTAATTTTAAGAAATGACAATGTGGGCTTAACACTTAGGTATTATATACCTTTGTATTTTATACTTGCCATGCTTTTACTTGCCTTGACATGTCATGACATCATGCTCATATTAATCGTATAAAATGTCATGTTAATGTTTAGTTTTTATTTTTAATGTCATGTGTGTATTTAGGTTTATGTTTATATGCCATGACATCATGATTATTGGCATATGCTTTATTTAAGCTATCTTGTATGCCATAATAATCATTCATGCATTTAAGATTAATTAAAATTTATTTAAGGACTATGACATGATTTGAAGTCCCATGTATAAGGGAATCAAATAGAGTTGCCTAGAAAAATGCATGAGACCTTTGATTCGGAAGAACAAAAATCCATATCTCACATTAAATTGACTTGTATGTGTTTTCATACACCCTAAACACATGTGAGATGCTAGGAAATGAGTTAAGTTCATGTGCTTATTTAGTACATCATAATGAAACTAGAACTTATTAAATGATAATGATGGATCATGGGGAAAGCTAATGTGCAAGTTATGTGCATTGAGCCCATAGATCTTGGTCTAATATAAGGTTTTAAAATCATTTCAAAATCATTATGAAAAACCTTGGTGAAACCTATCTTTTGATAGCAATCACCATTGATGAAGTTGATACAAAGTAGGCTCAAAATATTGAAGTTATCATTGTGTTTAAACTTCGTATCAATCTCACTATCTAATGGGTATTTTATTTTTCAAATATTTTTCACCCATAATGATTGACATAAGTATTATATGTTAATGAAAGCCCTAGAGCCAATCATGTGATGATTGTTGTATGGACTTTATTGTATCATATTCCTATTTATAAAGGCATGGTTATTATATTTACTTGTATTGGTGCCAAATAACTAAGTATAATAACGTTCTTGAGTAGAAGGTTCTTATCTATATCAATCGATTGGTTGAATCGATAATGAGATGATATAGAGAACACTACTCTTAATCATTCCTAGTCAAGTATTAACATTCAGGGACAATATTAATGCGTAGAGACTAGCATGTAGGTCAACTCGATGACTTGATCTCACAAGTCATGGATATGAGATATCAAGTTGACACATGGGTATGCATTGGAGAATGCATACTGAATGTCCCGCCATGAGAAAGTATCATGGATCGTTATATGAGTGTCATATACTTTCTCATGTGACTATTAGTCCTTGGACCTGAAGTCACCATGGTTCCCTACATAAGGAGTTGCATACTTTGGCTTCGTCAAACGTCACCCGTAAATGGGTGGACTATAAAGGTGATTATTGGGTATGTAACAAATTATGCGGAGGGATGTGAGTGATGTAGATGTGATCTATCCCTATTATATGACGGAAGTGACATCGTTATTCTTAATAGAGTGAGACCACGAAGTGCATGACCATGCCCAAATGAGTCAATATGAGATATTGAGCTCATTTGATTAGAGTGAGTCTACTTGGAGTTCAAGATATAGATTGTACTGAGGATGACACGGTCTATGCCTCAATTGGTCAATCTAGATGTCAAGGATAGAGGGACATTGTGACATACTGTGAGAGTCACAATTAGTAGTCACAAAGGTGATGTTGGATCTCAACATTCTTGTAACTTGGGTAGCAATGATGTGTTGCTAGATGCCGCTCATTGCTTATGTTTCTAAATCGATTTAGGAGCATTGCCAACGTTACAAGAACCTATAGGGTCACACACAAAGGAAAATTAGATGGAGATTAGGTTCATATTATGAACCATGAGGTTTAGGTTCATGGGATGAACCAAATTGGATTAAGAGTAATCCAAATTAGACTAATTGAGTTAGACTCAATTTGATTTAAGTGTTGAATGAGTCTAATTTTGATTTGATTCATTGAGTCAATTTAAAATAATGAATAGAGATTCATTAAATCAAATTGACTTGAATCAAGTGGTTAGATTTGATAAACCATGGGAGATAATAGGTCAAGTTTGACTTGACTTGAGAGGGAAGATGAATGGTCAATTTTGACTTGACCAATTGTCATGTCATGGTGACTTGGCATGGGGGATGGCCAATGATGATGTTCCACATCATCATGGACTTATCATGTGGTGCCACCTCATGAGGGAGACCAAGAGCCATTGGCTCTTGGAGTTACATGCATGCATGTAACCCCCCAACTTGAAGTGGCCGACCACTTTTGTATTAGTGTGGAAGTTAATTAGAAGTAACTTCATCTTCTTCCTTTCTCCTCTCAAGCTCTCTCCCATTCCTCATCTTGCTGAAATTTCCAAGGAGTGCCTACACACTCTAGGTTGTTTTTCTCCACCATTTGTCCGTGTGGATACCAATAGAGGAGTGTACACTTGACACTCTTGAGTTCCAGCAAGCTATTTGGACGAGCGGGATAAGCGAAGGGTGTCGCATCAAGGGTAATGCTCTAATCATATAGATCTAAGGTAGATCTAGGTTTACTTAAACACATACATGTAGTTTTATTTTTATATCTTCACACGGATCCGTGGCCGGGCTTCCGAGGTTTCCGCAACGCAAAAAGCAGTTTTTGCGGCTCGGAAAGTCTAACAGTGGTATCAGAGCCACGTGTGAAGCATGTATGTGTTTTAAATTTGTAGTTTATGTATTAGATATAAAAATTATAGATTTTTAAGTTTCTGTAAATTTCCTATTTTTGTACATTTTTTGGATATTTTTCTCGAAGAGTCAAAGCAACGAGTGTTGGGACACTTGTAGGATTCAATCACTGAGAAAAACTCTCCGAAACGGTGAGTTCTCGCTTTAAGTTTTTGGGACAGCGACTTAAGTCTCTGTAAGATCAAGTAGGGACACTCGCAAAGTTTATTTTTGCGAGTAGGGGTGCTGCCTCTATCCCCGAAAGGGGCCTTGTCCCGTGATCGCGCCCGGAAACCACTTAGCGGGACCGTTACGGAGAGGTGACTCATAAAATTGAAAAAAATAGGAAAAATTATAGAAATTTATGTAATATACATAATTTAGAATTATGTATAATTCTGTGATGGTCATGGCCCAAGAACCCCAATATTATTGGATGATCAATGTGTTGTAATTCATAATACGGCCTGCGTGCCGTTTTTGTGGTTGTGCATGTTGTATAGGGTATGCGACCTATGCGTCGTGCCTCTTCTTTTAAAATTCTAGTTGTAAATAGTTTTAGACTCGAATGTAACTCGAGTTTCATGTTTGTAATGTACAAAATGGAGTGGTGGAAGGTCCACTAGTAGACGGAGTTACGAGAAGGGTGCCGACGACACATGGCGGCCAAAGGAGGCGCTTGGAGAAGCCGCTAACCCTAGATTAACTGTCCGATCTTCTTATTGGCTTGAGAAGATCGTAGTAGGGCCATGACCACATCACAATTAATTTATATATGTATATATATATATATATATATATATATATATTTGTTTTGCTTGTATGTATGTGATGCATGCTAGTAAATTTTGCTTGTATGTATATGATGCATGCTAGGATATTTTTCTTATATGTATATGATGCATGCTAGAATAATGCTTGTATGTATGTAATGCATGCTAGTGTAGGATAACAAAGGCCTTGATGAGTATATGATACACATTCACGATTAGATTAGATCTTAATCGAATCAACTCGAAAATGCCTACCAAGTCTTGATACCCATCACTACCTCGATCATTTGTAGTTGTTGAATCTGCTAAAGTAGAGCAACACATATTATCTTGGTAGGGTGCGGAGGGACAATCTTGGTCCCGCTTATCACGGCTTGGGTTAGAGTAAGCTCAATTAGATTGAGTAAAACTAGTTAACTCAATTGGTTCGAGTAGAACTATAGACATATTCCAACCGTTGGAAAGATAGGATAAAATCGCATTTACACTAAATCTTGGGCGATTTAGCCAAAGCTAACTCAAGGTCTTTTGTAAATGTGGGTCTTGATCCTATAAACAAGAGTTGCATAGAGATGTAATCGGTAATGTGTTACCTACCGATCATACTAAGTCTTGGGTGAGTTAGCCAAAGCTAACTCAAGGCGTAATATGATGTGGATCTTGTCCCGCAAGAATTATAGCTAGTTTGTATGAATCAAGTAATGTGGTTTGACCACATTCATAACTCGATTCTACAAAAGTCCTATAATTCAGTGGGAGCATCATTTGATTGAAGGTCTAATTAAATGATAAAAGGAATATGATATTAATTTTCTGCATTGTGTATGTTGTAGATTACTATGTCGACAAACACGAACACTCTCTTCGTGCGTTCTATCCTTGAGAAGGATAAGCTCAATGGAGCAAATTTCCTGGACTGGTACAGGAACCTGAGAATTGTTCTCACCCAAGAAAGGAAATTGTACGTTCTAGAGCAACCCATTCCGGAGGCACCTCCTGTCACTACCTCGCGAACTGACAAAGATGCTTACAAGAAGCATCAAGATGATGCATTAGATGTGTCATGTCTCATGCTCACGACCATGAACTCTGAGCTTCAGAAGCAACACGAGTTCATGAATGCTCATGATATGGTTGAACATATTCGTCAACTATATCAAGGACAAGCAAGGCACGAGAGATATGAGATCTCTAAGGCACTATTTCAGTCCAAGATGTAAGAAGGGACTCTCGTAGGTCTATATGTACTCAAGATGATTGGGTACATCGAGAACCTACAGAGGCTGGGATTCCCACTTGGCCAAGAGCTGGCCACTGACTTGATCTTGCAGTCTTTGCCACAAGGCTACAATCAATTTGTCATGAATTACAACATGAATGAAATTGATAAGCCACTGCCTGAGATGCTCAGCATGTTGAGAACTACTGAGCTCAACCTTAAGAAGGAAACATCTGACTCCATTTTGATGGTGCAAAAGAAGAAAGGCAAGGGCAAGCCTAAAGGTAAGGGAAAGTCCCAAGCCAAGGGCAAAGGCAAAGAACTGAAACCGAAAGGAGGGGTGGCCAAAGAAGGGACTTGCTTCCACTGCAAGGAAGTTGGACACTGGAAGCGTAACTACAAAGCATACCTGGAAGATCTTAAGAAGAAAAGAAGTGAGACTTCTACTTCAGGTATAAATGTTATAGAAGTCATTCTATCTATTTCTTCATCATGGGTATTAGATACCGGATGTGCATCTCACATTTGTACCAATGTGCAGGCGCTGAGAAATAGCAGAGCATTGACAAAGGGCGAGGTGGACCTACGAGTAGGCAATGGAGCAAGAGTTGCTTCTGTTGCTGTAAGAACTTATGATCTATCTCTGCCCATTGGGCTTGTACTAGAACTAGAAGAATGTTGTTATGTGCCTGCTTTAACTAAGAACATAATTTCGGTTTCTTGTTTGGACAAGAAAGGATTTACATTTATAATAAAAAAGAAATGTTGTTCAGTTTATTTAAATAATATGTTCTATTGTAGTGCACCTCTAATGAACGAACTCTACTTTCTAGACTTAGAGAGCCCCATCTATAACATAAGTACCAAAAGGTTCAAGTCAAATGAGTTGAACCAAACCTATCTCTGGCATTGTCACTTATGTCACATAAATGAGAGTCTCTTATCTCAGCTCCATAAAGATGGGCTGCTGGACTCATTTGATTTTGAATCATATGAGACATGCGAGTCTTACCTTTTAGGCAAGATGACCAAGACTCCCTTTAGTGGACACAACGAGAGAGCAACAGACTTGTTAGGACTTATACATAGTGATATATGCTGTCCTTTCAATGTTACTGCTAGAGGTGATTATAGGTACTTCATTACATTTACTGATGACTTCAGTAGATATGGTTATGTGTATCTGATGACACATAAATTTGAATCCTTTGAAAAGTTCAAAGAATTCAAGAATGAAGTATAAAACCAACTTGACAAGAGTATTAAAATACTTCGATCAGATCGAGGTGGTGAATACCTTAGCCATGAGTTTCGTGACTATCTAGCTGAGTGTGGGATTCTATCCCAACTCACTCCTCCTGGAACACCACAATGGAATGGTGTATCCGAAAGGAGGAATCGTACCCTATTAGATATGGTACGATTTATGATGAGTCACACAGATCTTTCTATATCCTTTTGGGGATATGCTCTAGACATAGCAGCCTTCACACTTAACTGTGTACCATCCAAGGCTATGATAAAGACACCATATATGATATGGACAAGGAGAAATCCCAAGATGTCTTTCATGAGGATTTGGGGTTGTGAGGCTTATGTTCGACGTCAAGTCTCAGACAAACTGGGACCCAAATCTGATAAGTGCTATTTTGTTGGATATCCCAAGGAGACGAAGGGATATTACTTCTACATTTCCAATAAGCACAAAGTGTTTGTGGCAAAGACTGGGGTATTTCTATAAAGGGATTTTGTTTCTAGAAAAACTAGTGGGAGTATGTTCGATCTTGAAGAAATTCAAGATAAGGACCATAGCACTGAGGCCTTGATGGAGGTTGGACAGGAACCATAAAGTGTTGTGGGTGATGAGATTGTTGCACAAAGAGTTGTGGAACAACCACCTGTTCAGGTAGACCTACCTCTTCGCAGGTCTGATAGGGTACGTCATCAGCCTGAGAGATACTCATTTCTCTTGTCTGACCATGATGATGTTATGCTCATTGAGAATGAGCCTACCTTATATCAGGAAGCTGTGATGAGCCCAGGTTCTGATAAATGGTTAGAGGCCATACGATCTGAGATGGAATCCATGTACACCAACCAAGTATGGACTTTGGTTGATCCACCTGAAGGGGTCAAACCCATTGGGTGTAAGTGAGTCTTTAAGAGAAAGACTGACATGGATGGACTTACGCATACCTATAAGGGCCGATTGGTGGCTAAAGGTTTCAAGCAAATTCATGGTATTGACTATGATGAAACCTTTTCTCCAATGGTGATGTTTAAGTCCATTCGAATCATGCTTGCTATTGCAGCATACCATGATTATGAGATATGGAAGATGGATGTCAAAACTGCATTTCTGAATGGAAACTTGCTCGAGGATGTGTACATGACACAACCTGAGGGTTTTGTAGATCCACAGTATACTGGGAAATTATGCAAACTGCAAAGGTCCATTTATAGTCTAAAGCAAGCTTCTCGGAGCTGGAATCTTTGATTCGATGATGCGATCAAACAGTTTGGTTTCATCAAGAATGAAGATGAACCCTGTGTCTACAAGAGGGTTAATGGAAACACAGTTGTCTTCCTTGTATTGTATGTAGATGACATACTACTCATTGGGAATGACATCCCTTCGCTACATTTTGTGAAGACTTGGCTGGGGACGTGATTCTCAATGAAGGACTTAGGTGAAGCAGCCTGTATTCTAGGCATCAAGATCTATAGAGATAGATCTAAGAGATTGCTTGGCCTAAGTCAGAGTACATATATTGACACGGTATTACTATGGTTTGCTATGCAGAATTCCAAGAAGGGACTTCTCTCGATGTCACATGGTGTGAGTCTTTCGAAGACTCAAATTCCCTCTTCTAGAGAGGAGAGAGAGAGCATGGATAAGATCCATTACTCATCTGCTATAGGATCTATCATGTACGCCATGTTGTGTACTCATCCTGATGTCTCATATGCTTTGAGCATGACGAGTAGATACTAGTCAGATCCAGGTGAGCATCACTGGATAGCAGTCAAGAATATTCTTAAGTACTTGAGAAGGACTAAAGAATATTTCTTGATATTTGGAGGCGATGAGGAGCTAGTTGTAAAGGGTTACAACGAGGCTAGCTTCCAAACTGACCATGATGATTATAGATCACAGTCAGGGTTCGTGTTTTGCTTGAATGGTGGTGCTGTGAGCTGGAAGAGTTCGAAGCAGGACATAGTTGCTGATTCTGCAACAGAAGTCGAGTATATCACTGCATCAGAGGCAGCAAAGGAGGCTGTTTGGATTTGCATGTTCATTACTGAGCTTGGGGTGGTTCCTAACATAGCAGATCCTATAGATCTCTATTGTGACAACAATGGAGCTATTGCGCATGCTAAGGAACCTCGCTCACACCAGCGGACCAAACACATACTACGACGCTTCCATCTCATTCGAGAGATTATCGATAGAGGAGATGTGAAGATTTGCAGAGTACCCACAAAGGCTAACATCACAGATCCCTTGACCAAGGCTTTGTCACAAAAAAAGCATGATGGTCACACTAGGTCATTGGGTATTAGATACTACGGTGATTGGCACTAGTGCTAGTGGGAGATTGTTAGTGAAAGCCCTAGAGCCAATCATGTGATGATTGTTGTATGGACTTTATTGTATCATATTCCTATTTATAAAGGCATGGTTCTTATATTTACTTGTATTTGTGCCAAATAACTAAGTATAATAACATCCTTAAGTAGAAGGTTCTTATCTATATCAATCGATTGGTTGAATCGATAATGAGATGATATAGAGAACACTACTCTTAATCATTCCTGGTCAAGTATTAACATTCAGAGACAATGTTAATGCATAGAGACTAGCATGTAGGTCAACACGATGACTTGATCTCACAAGTCATGGATATGAGATATCAAGTTGACACATGGGTATGCATTGGAGAATGTATACTGAATGGCCCGCCATGAAAAAGTATCATGGATCGTTATATGAGTGTCATATACTTTCTCATGTGACTATTAGTCCTTGGACCTGAAGTCACCATGGTTCCCTACATAAGGAGTTGCATACTTTGGCTTCGTCAAACGTCACCCGTAAATGGGTGGACTATAAAGGTGATTACTGGGTATGTAACAAATTTTGCGGAGGGATGTGAGTGATGTAGATGAGATCTATCCCTCCTATATGACGGGAGTGACATCGTTATTCTTGATAGAGTGAGACCACAAAGTGGATGACCATGCCCAAATGAGTCAATATGAGATATTGAGCTCATTTGATTAGAGTGAGTCTACTTGGAGTTCAAGATATAAATTGTACAGAGGATGACACGGTCTATGCCTCAATTGGTGAATCTAGATGTCAAGGATAGAGGGACATTGTGACATATTGTGAGAGTCACAAAGGTGATGTTGGATCTCAACATTCTTATAACTTGGGTAGCAATGATGTGTTGCTAGATACCGCTCATTGCTTATACTCCTAAATCGGTTTAGGAGCATTGTCAACATTACAAGAACCTATAGGGTCACATACAAAGGGCAATTAGATGGAGATTAGGTTCATATGATGAACCATGAGGATTAGGTTCATGGGATGAAACAAATTGGATTAAGAGTAATCCAAATTAGACTAATTGAGTCAGACTCAATTTGATTCAAGTGTTGAATGAGTCTAATTTTGATTTGATTCATTGATTCAATTTAAAATAATGAATAGAGATTCATTAAATCAAATTGACTTGAATCAAGTGGTTAGATTTGATAAACCATGGGAGATAATTAGTCAAGTTTGACTTGACTTGAGAGGGAAGATGAATGGTCAATTTTGACTTGACCAATTTCCATGTCATGGTGACTTGGCATGGGGGCCGGCCAATGATGATGTTCCACATCATCATGGACTTATCATGTGGTGCCACCTCATGAGGGAGACCAAGAGCCATTAGCTCTTGGAGTTACATGCATGCATGTAACCCCCCAACTTGAAGTGGCCGACCACTTTTGTATTAGTGTGGAAGTTAATTAGAAGTAACTTCATCTTCTTCCTTTCTCCTCTCAAGCTCTCTCCCATTCCTCATCTTGTCGAAATTTCCAAGGAGTGCTAGCATACTCTAGGTTGTTTTTCTCCACCATTTGTCCGTGTGGATACCAATAGAGGAGTGTACACTTGACACTCTTGAGTTTCGGCAAGCTATTTGGACGAGCGGGATAAGCGAAGGGCATCGCATCGAGGGTAACACTCTCATCATATAGATCTAAGGTAGATCTAGGTTTACTTAAACACATACATGAAGTTTTATTTTTATATCTTCGCACGGATCCGTGGCCGGGCTTCTAAGATTTTCGCAACGCAAAAAGCAGTTTTTGCTGCTCGGAAAGTCTAACAGTATACGTATGAAGTTTCATTATTTTTTAAATTATGTATATTCACTTATGATTTTTCAAAATTCAAATTCTGATTTTTGGATTTCTGCATCTACAGAAACTAGTCGACTAGAGTTTAGGGCAGTCGACTGGTTAATGACCAAGTCGACTGCCAAGGCTGAAACAAGATTTGTTTAGCCCATTTTCAGCCATTCCTATGTACCCTAACTGCTCCTAACCCTAGGATATGCTTTTGAAAGCATTGGAAGGGTGAAAATCCATTGGAAATGGATTAGGAGAGTTTTTTTTGGGTGGAAATTAAATTTTAAGGTGTGTGAAAGTTCAAGTTTAAACTTTTGACCTTAATTTTGATTGTTTAGAGTTCTTATTGGCTTAGGGTCTCTCCAAGGACATTGTTTGTGAAATGGTCAAGGGGGAGCAAGCCTTTAGGGAGAGGTTATCCATCAAGGGATGATGAATGAGTTTTTCCTCATAGGGGAAAAGTTGAAAATTTGGAGAAGTAAGGATTGCCTCTCATTTAGTGGTATGGGACTTATCACTAGGAAGAGTGAAGACATCCTAAATATTTTTGAACCAAGGGAGAGATTGTAAGATCTCATTGGGATATGAGACATTGATACCCTTTGGGAGAGCCTTTTGATGTATGTTAAAAAGGGGGAATTGATGAATTGATGGCTTAAGTTAGGTGGCCAAATTCAAAGGTTTTGTCAAACATCAAAAAGGGGGAGATTGTTGGTGCAATCGACCCAGGTCACGATTGACCAGATTCGAGTTTGACTTGAGCAATATTTTGATGTTTGACAAAACTGTTGGGATGTATACTGAAAAGTCTATCTTTTGTATGAACATCTTTATTTTGAAATAAGAATCACATGATCATTGTTTGCATATTTATGGTGATGCATATTATCTAATACATTACATTGTAGATAACATGGTGTGTGGTGTCACACGGGAGATCATGTTATCGACTCCTTGTAAAGTATAAGTAAAGGCTCACAACCGAGATGGCTTTGGACAAACCATTGGTATGGTTGTAGTGTGATTTGGTATTGGTTTGTCTTGACCATAGAATCACACTAGTACACTTTGTGTGTATTGAGCAGGACCGACTTAGAGGTGATTCGATTTATTGCTGACTACATAATCAAATCGAATCTCAGATATTATATTGTACATGCTCTTAATCCCGATATAATAACGGGCACATATACTTAGTATTGATTTCTTTGATTTACCAATGGGCGAGATTTATAGATTAAATCGATAGGCTCGATAAGTTGGGAAATGATATTATTTATATTGTGTGTCGTTGATTATAGGAGGAAACCGTGTCCTATATATTAGGATGATGATGTCCCCTTGAAAAGCTCATAAGGTTCATCATGTAAACCCTGCAGGTGGACTTGGTCCGGCATGATGATTAATTATTTGTCAGTAAATTAATTAATTGATGGACATTCGAGATCTTAAACACGGGGAGAAAAATATACAAATAATATATGGATCCCATATTAACTTATGGGGGTTGGTGAGGTAGATCAATGATAATCCTTTAGTGGATTGGATTATCATTAATGGATTGGACTTTATGTGGGCTTGATCCCTTGGGTGGCCAAGATCCAACTCCTCCTCATGGTCCCAATTGTAGCCTATTAAAACCTCATGAAGCCTAGATCCAATGGATGAAAACAAAACTCTAGATCCAACGGTAGAGATTAAATCTCTAGATCCGACGGTTGAGATTAAATCTCTAGATCCGACGGTTGAGATTAAATCGCTAGAACCAATGGTGTAGATTAAAACAAGGCTTATCCCTAACTTTATAAAAGGAGAAGATTAGGGTGGGTGGCAAGATGAATTAGAAGTAAGATAGGATTAGGGTTGGGCGACAAGGAGCTTGGAGGCTAGGGTTTTGGAGTTTGGTTTGGCCGACCACAAATAAGGAATTTATTTCCTTCTTCTTCTTCTTCCATTAGGTGGTTGGCGCCCATCATCTTCTCCTCTCCCCTTGCCGGCATCCAAACCTCCTCCTTCCCTTCTCCTTGGTCGGTGGAAACAAAGCTTAGGGTCTTCCCTTGGAGCTCTTGGCCGGCATCCATCTCCTTCATCCACTTTTTTGGCCGGCGCACACCAAGTTGGTGCTTGGTGGTTGGACCAAGCAAGGAGAGGAAGAGTTTTGTTATTGATCTTCCTTTGTTCGGAGAGAACAAGGATAGGAAGATTAGTGATCTAGGAGGCTTCAACTTTTGGTAGATCGTCGCCCACACGACGTCCAAAGGGAGGAAGGACATACAATAGAAGATCGAGAGGTATAACATTTGTTTATATTCTTTTGTAACATGTCTATATTTGTTCTTCAATCATATATATTCTGTTTTGTGGCTAAAATAACTTGGACCCCGAACATAAACACAAAAGTCGGTGATCCATACATCGTCTATTCCGCAGCTATTCGTAGAATAGAGGTTGGTTGCTTGAACAACAAGTTTGTTCAAGTAACTACTCTAATCGAATAGCACGACGATGAAATGGTTGCTTGGGTGATCCCTTTTGTCTAGGATTATTTTTTTTTTAATCCGGGGACGTCGATGAGATCGCCATGAACAAGCGACCGAGTTGAAGTGGGAAGCGAAGTTTCCTACCTTCAAAAACGTATGACAATGTGATTGTCATGGAAAGTCCAAGTCTTGTAATTGGCATGGAAAGTCCAAGTCTTGTGTACTTGGCATGGAATGTCCAAGCATGAGTCTTGGGAATGGTAAAGTCCAAGCATGGGTCTTGGCATTTGAAAAGTTTAACATAGAGTTGGCAAGGGAAGTCCAAGAGTGTGATATTTGTAGCATAAAGTCCAAGCATGAGTCTTGGCAGCATAAGTCCAATGTTTGACGACGTAAAGTCCAAGCATGGAGTCTTGGCAGCATAAGTCCAAAATGAATCTTGGCATTTGGGAAGTCAAGGTTGTGATATTAGCGATGTAAATTCCAAGTTGTAGTCTTAGCGGCATAAGTTCAATGTTTGACAGCGTAAAGTCCAAGCGTGTGTCTTGGCAGCATAAGCCCAAATTGTTGGGAATCGGCTCGGAGGCTCATCCGCTCCCATGTCCCCGGATTAAAATTTTCACTAATGAAAACTAATCCGGGTGGGATGAGTTTCCTAAGCACAACCAATTCGTCGTCGTGCTAACGACTTGAGTGATCGCTTGAACAAACTAGTTGTTCAAGCAACACAACTCTTCTAGTCGATTAGCCGCGGAAGAGACGACGGACGGATCGTCGGTTTTTGTGTTTGTCTTCGGGGTCCATGATTATACAAATACATACAAATGTAAACTAGTATAATCAACATATACTAACATAAATAACATAAGCTAGCATATCAATAAGAACATGCAAAGAACAATAATAAAAGTTGTAAAACTTTTATACCTCTTGATCTTCTATCGTATGTCCTAACCTCCTTGTAGACTTCGTGTGGGCGAAGATCCTCCACAAGTTGAAGCTTCCTAGGTCTTCTTCAATCCAAAGAAAGAAGAACTCTCTTTCCCTTCTTGCTTGAGCCAACCACCAATCCACAAAGGATTGATGCCGCCGGCCCCAAGAATAGAGAGAATAATATGGAAACCACCAAGGAACCAAACTAGGGACAAACACTAGCTTCTAGTGCCACCGGCCAAGATGGAGTGAAGAGGAGAAAGGGAATATGTTGGGCGTCGGCCAAGGTATAGGGAAAAGAGAAGGAGTCAGCAACACCCTAGGAAGAAGAAGAGCTCCTCTCCTATAGTTGCCGCCCACCTTCTTGCAAACCCTAGCCGCCCAACCATAGGAGCCAAAACCTAATTAGGGTTTCCTCCTTAGGCTTTCTTGCTGCCCAACCATGGTGGAGAGAAGAGATCTAGGAGCTAGCCACCTTCAAGGAAGAAGAAGAGATCTTCCACAAGTTGCCGCCCACCCTTCTTTCCTAACCCTTGGCCGCCCAACCAAAGGAGCCAAACCCTAATTAGGGTTTCCTCCTTAGGGTTTCTTGCCGCCCAAGCAAGGCTAGGCAAAACCCTAATCTCCTTAGCATCCATCATCCAACCAAAAAACTTAGTTGCCGCCCAACCCAATCTCCCATATATATAGAGTTAGGTTTAGGCCTTGGTTTAATCTCCATCGTTGGTTCTAGGGTTTTAATCTCAACCGTCGGATCTAGAGATTTAATCTCAACCGTCGGTTCTAGGGTTTTAATCCCAACCGTCGGATCTAGAGATTTAATCTCAACCGTCGGTTCTAGGGTTTTAATCCCAACCGTCGGATCTAGAGATTTAATCTCCACCGTCGGTTCTAGGGATTTAATCCCAACCGTCGGATCTAGAGATTTGTTTTCCATCATTTGATCTAGACTTCATGAGGTTTATATTAGGCTACGATAGGGACCATGAGGAGGAGTTGGGTTTTGGCCACCCGATGGATCGGAATCACACAAACTTGATCCATCAATGATGTTCCATTCCACTAGAGGATCATCATTGAACTACCTCACCAACCCCCATAAATTAATATGGGCTCCATATATTATTTGTACATCCATCTCCCCGTGTTTAAGATATCGAATGTCCGTCAATTAATTGATTTACTAACCATCAATTAATTAACATCTAACTCCTCGAGTAGTACCACTCAACCTTATCATCATGTTGACTAAGTCAACCTGTAGGGTTTACATGATGAACCTTATGAGCTCCTCAAGGGGACATCATCAACCTAATATATAGGACATGGTTTCCTCCTATAATCAATGGCACACCATGTAAATAATATCATTTCTCAACTTACCGGGCATATTGATTTAATCCATAGAAATCTCACCCTTTGGTAAATCAAAGAAATAAATACTAAGTACATGTGCCCGTTATTATATTGGGATTAAGAGCATGTACAACATAATATCCAAGGTCCGATTCAATTATGTAGTCAGCAATAAATTGAATCACCTCTATGTCGGTCCTGCTCAATACACCGAGGTGTACTAGTGTAACTCTATGTTCAAGATAAAACAATACCAAGCTACACTACAACCATGCCAATGGTTTGTCCAAAACCATCTTAGTTGTGAGCCTCTACTTATATTCTACAAGGGACATCGCACTTAAGCTGCAGTAAGAACTTTATTGACATATCTATATATGCAGAGAACCATATGAAGTCTTACGGCTGGTCACTCCAATGAACTAGTTACCATAACTAGCATCCACGATTAACTCTAGACATCACAATGTCTCCAGCCAGTGAGAATCAGCTGCTTGGATACACCAAGGAGTATACCTCGTGCTAGTCTCGACAGAATCGATGGTGTCCAAATCCATCAATTCATCGACTAGGGATAATTCTGATACATCACAATTACACATGTAGAGATACTCACTAGTTGTGATCCAATCACAAATTCTCTCATGCTGTGAATCGTATCGTGGACATTCAGTAAATGAGTGTAAGATCTAATCAAATACATGAAAACATGTATTCTCAAATAGTGAATCTTCATTTATCATATAAATGGTTCAAACATAAGGCGATTGCCTTAGGACACCTCTCATATATTACTAACAAACTCCCACTTGGCCTAATGCAAATTACTACGGTATCCAATACCATAAGCTCTAACATGACCCTCAAACTTACTTTGAGGTAATGCCTTAGTGTAAGGATCCGCTAAGTTCCTTTCATTGGTGATTTTCTCGATTTGTATTTTCTTCCTACTAATGATCTCTCTTATCAGATGATAGCGGCGAAGCACATGTTTGGATCGTTGATGAGACCTTGGCTCTTTTGCCTGTGCATTTGCTCCATTGTTGTCGCAGTAGACCGGTATTGCTTCAAGAATGGCTGGAACCACACCAAGTTCATAAATGAACTTCTTGATCCAAACCGCTTCCTTTGTTGCTTCCGAAGCTGTAATGTATTCTGCCTCAGTGGTAGAATATGCTACAGTATCTTGTTTGAAACTTTTCCAACTCACTACGCCCCCATTCAAGGTGAACACGTATCCAAACTAAGACCTGGAATCATCCTTGTCTGTCTGGAAGCTGGTATCCGTATACCCGTGTATCACCATGTCCCCTTCTCCATATATTAGGAACACATCCTTAGTTCTTCTCAAGTACTTATGGATTGTCTTAACAGCCGCCCAATGATCTATTCCTGGATCAGACTAGTATCTACTCGTGACACTCAGAGCATACGATACATCGGGCCTCGTACATAACATAGCATACATGATAGATCCTATTGCGGATGCATAGAGAATCTTACTAATGCAAATCCTCTCGTCTTCTGTGCGCGGACACATAGACTTCGAAAGGTGTATCCCATGCCTGATGGGTAGGAAACCTTTCTTGGATTTCGACATGCTAAACCTCTTTAGCACTCGGTCTATATACGTAGATTGCGAAAGACCAAGCAACCGTTTCGATCTATCTCTATAGATCTTAATCCCGAGGATGTAGGTTTCTTCTCCTAGGTCTTTCATGGAGAATGTCTTGGACAACTAAATTTTAACTGACTGTAAGACTGAAACATCATTTCCTATAAGTAATATGTTATCGACATACAATACTAAGAACACTACTGCACTCCCACTAACCTTCTTGTACACACAAGGTTCGTCTGGATTTTGTGAGAAATCAAAATTTTGATTGTCTCATCAAAATGGATATTCCAGCTCCTGGATGCTTGCTTCAATTCATATATGGACCGTCGCAATTTGCATACCTTGGTTTTATCAACCGATGTGAAACCCTCAGGCTGTATCATATACACGTCCTCGAGTAGGTTTCCATTAAGGAAAGCTGTTTTCACATCCATTTGTCATATCTCATAATCATAATGAGCCGCTATGGCCAGGAACATCCGAATGGATTTAAGCATAGCAATAGACGAATAGGTTTCTTCATAATCAACACCTTGCTTTTGATGATATCCTTTCGCCACAAGTCTAGCCTTATAGGTAATCACATTACCATCCATGTTGGTTTTCTTCTTGAAAACCCACGTGCACCCTATAGGTTTTATGCCTTCAGGTGGGTCAACCAAGTTCCAAACTTGGTTTTCATACATGGAATCCATTTCCTGTTGGATTGAAGCGGATCGCTAGAGGGGGGGGGGGTGAATAGCGATAAAACCTTTTTTTTTTGAGTTCGTATCAAAAACCGCGTAGATAATTTTTTTGCAATGGAAATGTAAATGTAAAGTAAAAAGAGACAAAGGAGTTTTACTTGGTTCGTAGCCTTCGGCTACTACTCCAAGGCCCTAGCGGTCCTCGACCACGTACGGAGGGCAAAAACACTAAAGAACTCCTCCCCGTTAGAGGTAGGAGTTTAATCGATACAAGTAAAGCACAAAGCTTGAGGTAGAGGGACACTCCCCCTCTCCTCGTTACGATAAAAGCTTCGAAAATGAAAGTACTAAACTGAAATAAAACTCTAACCGACGTAATAAAATGAAAACAAATAAACCTAGACGTCGGAGAAGAAGCACTTCGTTGTCGGAGAAGTTGTAGCTTTGCGGAGGCTTTTGGAAGCTTAGAATTGATGATGAAACCCTAGGTTTGGCCCTCCTTTTATAGACTTTGAGCCCCTTTTCGAGAGGAACCCTAGCCAATCACAATTGAGCACCAATCTCCTTGAAATGGGGTGATATGATCATTGACCATCGATCGATGGCCATCATCATCGATGGCAAGATCGATCGAGTCCGACCTCAGCCGATCGGCGATTGACGAATGAGTCGAGTCCTCAACAATGATCGATGCTTGTTGCAAGTCAAAGTTAGCTCAAAGAAAATATTATTTCGACGGCCTTCGACCGTACGATCTCGACCTAGATCATCGATGGGATGTCTTTGGTCGGATCTACGCTTAAGACCATCCCCGTAAGGAGGATACGACCTCACTTACGCTCGCACACACGAGCTTACCTCGATACTTACATGTCGCTTTTGCTTCCGGCCTTCCACTCGATTCCTTCGGCTTCCTCCGAAGTCACTCGAGTGTCGCCCGACCACCGCGGCTTCCTCCGGGTGTCGCTAGCCTTCAGCTCCAGCTTTAGCACTTTTCTGCACACTCGATTCAGCTCGTGAGATAACGACATGAGCTTAACTTTGTATCGTTTGCTATAATCAAAACTTAGGTTCGACTTAGGTGCCTACTGCACCAACAATCTCCCCCTTTTTGATTTATGGCAAACCCACATACAAAGTTAAGTAAATAGCAAGCATGAAGAATAATGTGCATTAGAAACAAACAAAAGATTAAGTTGGAGTAGTAAGGATTTTCTTCAAGTACTCCCCCTTGAGGAAACCTCCCCCTTGACCGAGGGTGAGTCTTGAAGAAAGACCTTAATCCTCCCCTTTTAGGGTTGCTTTAAGTAATTAACATTACTTAAAGTTGGCCTTAATAAAACATTTAAGTTAAGAGTTCTTCTTAACTTGGCCCTTACTCCCCCTTAAGTAAAACATTAAGGGCATAATGTTTAAGTAAAGCGTTGACGACATAAATAAGTAAAATGTTGACGGCACAAATAAGTAATAACTTTTGGTTTAAATATAAAGTAAGAGTTAAGTTATCAAAAAAAAAAATTTGACCCCTTAACTTTTTAACTTTGGCCTTTTCTTAACTTTTTAACTTTGGCCTTTTCTCCCCCTTTTGCCATATATCAAAAAGAGTGAGTGTGTGTGTGGAAAACAAAAATAAGTGTTAAATTTAAAGTCCAAGCATGTTTCACAGAATTTTGAAAATAATATACTGAAAATAAGTTCATCTATAAAATGTTCGACTCATATTTGGCTTGATTGATATAAAAGATCAACCAGTCCTGGTCAGAGTCGGTTAGTATGTATGATTATACTCCGTGGTTCATGGCGATGCACTTGCTCTACATCTGGAATCAGGAGTAAGGTCCTAACATCTCACGCCCATCTACGTGGCTAAGTACACAAACACATTAGTCCTATATGTTGTGAGATGTATTGGTTCCTTAAATCTATAGGTGCATGATATCTAAGGTATGTCCTATGCTAGTTTCATAAAAATGAAAATTAAGAAATAGTAGTAAGAAAATATAATTTGCAAGTTCCTATTCTACTACGCACATGCCCAATTTTCATCTTAATAGACTAAATTCGGCTTTGGGTAGGGGTTTAGTAAATAGTCTGCTAAGTTAGACTTCGATTCGACGTATTCGAGTTGTATGACTCCGTTGGCCATATGTTCTCGAATGAAATGGTGTTTAACCTCTATATGTTTGGTCCTAGAGTGACATATAGGATTTTTAGTAAGGTTAATTGAACTAATGTTATCTATATGGAGTTTTGTGTTCGTAAAGTCTAACTTAAAGTCGCGGAGAGTGTGCTTCATCCAAAGAAGCTGAGTGACACACTCACCCATCGCGATGTATTCGGCTTTGGTGGTAGATAAGGCAACACAGTGTTGCTTCCTACTGCACCAACTCACTAGACTTGAGCCGAGAAGTTGACAACAACCACTCGTACTCTTTCTATCGAGCTTACTACCGGCATTGTTCGAATCGGAGTAGCCGGTTAGTTCAAACTCGGTAGATTTAGGATACCAAATACCGACATTAAGTGTACCCTTTAGATATCTAAGGATGCGCTTGACTAGAGTTAGGTGAGACTCCTTGGCACAGGTTTGAAACCTGGCGCACATACTTACTGCAAATAAGATATCAGGTCGGCTTGCAGTTAAGTAAAGGAGACTCTCTATTACGCTCCTATAGTATTTTAAATCAATTTGGTTTCCGATTATATCTTCTTCTATATTAACATTTGTTGCCATTGGGGTATTAATAATTTTACCGTCTTGCATTCCAAAGCGTTTAATTAATTCCCTAGTATATTTGCGTTGATATAGGTATATTCCATCTTTAGTTTGTTTAATTTGTAATCCTAAGAAGAAACTTAATTCGCCTACTAAATTCATTTCAAATTTGCTTTCCATAAGTGAAATAAACTCATTTAGTAGGATTGAGTTAGTGGTTCCAAAAATGATATCATCTACGTAGATTTGGGCTATGAATGTCTTTACCTAAGGTTTTTACGAAAAGGGTTGGGTCAACTACACCTTGGTTAAAATCTTTGAAATTAAGATAAATCGAAAGTCTCTCGTACCAAGCTCGAGGAGCTTGTTTAAGTCCATAGAGAGCTTTCTTTAACCTAAGGACATGGTCGGGTTTGTCTAAACTTTCGAAACCGGGGTTGACTAACATAAACTTCTTCTTTAATGTATCCATTTAAGAACGCAGATTTCACATCCATTTAAAACAACTTAAATCCTCGATGTGCTGCATATGCTAATAGAATTCGAATGGACTCTAATCTAGCTACTGGGGCATAGGTCTCGTCGTAATCTAAACCTTCGACTTGACTAAACCTTTTAGCAACTAGTCTAGCTTTATTTCTAACTACTTCACCTTTATCATCAATTTTATTTCTAAACACCCACCTTGTTCCAATGATTGTTTTATCTTTAGGTGGTGATACTAATTCCCATACTTCGTTCCTAGTGAATTGAGCCAACTCTTCTTGCATTGCAATAATCCAATCGGGATCAAGAAGAGCTTGGTCAATAGTTTTGGGTTCAATTTTAGAAATCAAAGATATTTGACTAAGGTTTCTGTATGAGGCTCTAGTTCGAACTCCTAGACTTGGATC
The DNA here is from genome assembly GCA_025175895.1 of Wurfbainia villosa. Classification (NCBI taxonomy): domain Eukaryota; kingdom Viridiplantae; phylum Streptophyta; class Magnoliopsida; order Zingiberales; family Zingiberaceae; genus Wurfbainia; species Wurfbainia villosa. The sequence continues at coordinate 48,616,035 of CM045996.1, forward strand.
ACCTATCACTTGGTCGATAGGATGATTCGTTTGAGTCCTAGTTGGATTTGGGTTTGAGTCTGCAACTTGATCCATAGGATGGCTTGTTTGAGTTCTAGTTTGGTTGGAGTCATCTATCACTTGATCAATAGAGTGACTTGGTTGACTTAGGTTAGGATTAACACTAGGCCTGATCTCCGGATCAGAGTTAGGTTTAGTATGAATCGGCTCGCTAATTGGGGTTGCCGGGGGTTTTGTAGGTTCGTGTCCTTCATTGAATACTACATTGATAGTTTCCTCGACTCTAAGGGTGTCATGGTTATATACTCTATAAGCTCTACTTGTAGTCGAGTATACTATAAAGATTTTGGTCGTGGTTTTGGATGTAAATTTTCCTAGGTAATCTTTAGTGTTTAGGATATGTACCTTACACCCAAATACCCTAAAGTACTTGATGTTAGGTATTTTATCGTGATAAATCTCGTATGAGGTCTTAAGGTGCCTTTTTACCATAAGGATCCTATTTTGGACATAGCATGTCGTACTCACGGCTTCCGCCCAAAACCTATCGGGTAGATTATACTCATTAAGCATTGTCCTAGCGGCTTCTTGTAGGGTTCTATTTTTGCATTCTACTAGGCCATTTTGTTGTGGAGTTCTAGGGCAAGAGAACTCATGGTGGTATCCATTTAGGTTATAGAATTCTGTAAACCTATGGTTTTCGAATTCACCACCATGATCAGTCCTAAGTCTTTTGATTTTAATGTTTTGTTGATTTTCTATTAACTTAAATAGGTTGATTAATTGATCTAGGGTATCACTTTTGTGTTTGATGAACCTAACCCAAGTAAATCTAGAGTAGTCATCAATAATGACTAAACAAAATTTACTTCCATTAAGTGACTTAGCTCCATGTGAATCAAATAGATCCATGTGTAGGAGCTCAAGCACACTTTTTGTTCGTTTTTGATTAGTTAGTTGATGTTGTGTCCTAGATTGTTTACCTTGTTGACAAGCATTACATATTTTACTATCCAAGTTATTGAGGTTAGGTAGACCTCTGACTAAGTCACTCTGACTCATCTTGTGGATGAGTCTTGGGTGTGAGTGACCGAGTCGTCGGTGCCACAACCATGATTCCTCTTGTCGTGTCATAAGACACTTAGTTGAGGAGTTAGTTAAGTTGATAGTGTAAATGTTGTTATTCCTAGTCCCTTTAAGAATTGTTTTAGAGGTTTCCTTTGTATTAATTACGCATTCATTTTCTAGAAAGATGACCTTATAGTTATTATCACACAATTGGCTTACACTGAGAAGATTATATTGAAAATTTTCTACTAATAAAACGTTTTGAATGACAAAATTTGAGTTAAGCTCAATATCACCTGATCCGATGATTTTGAGCTTGCTGTTATTTCTGAAGGCTACCGATCCTTGTCGTTTGAATCGAAGCTTCGAAAACTTGAGTTGATCCCCGGTCATGTGTCGGGAGCAACCACTGTCCAACATCCATTGATCCTACATGCAAGGTAGTTGGATCGGATATTGGATTTATTAAAAATTGGTTGAAAATTTATTAACCTAAATCATCTCACCCATGTCTACATGATCAAACATGTTAATCCTATATGTTCTTGTGAGATGACTTCCAATTTTAGTTGAATTAAATTTAATGACTTAAACACTTGTCAACCTTGCGTTAGATTCGGATTTGACCTTAGGCTCATCAAGTCACCTTTTCAAGATCATGGCTTCTAGGTTGTGGCGAGGCACAGAGGCCTTCTTTGATCGGAACAATAACCACTTCCTTAGACATAGCCATTTTCAAGAAAATAGAGACTTGACTCACCTAAGACCACTTCCTTGTCTAACTAGTCTAGGATACGGCGAGGTAGCTTCAGCTAGTTCCGCTCGGTCAAGTGCACCGAACTAGATACGCCTTATCTAGCCCGAATACACAAGACTCCGCTTTCCTAGCGTACTATCATCTCGCCGCATCCTGGTACTATGTTATCAAGTATTGACGAGTTATAGTCCTATCTAACCATTCTAAAAAGAAAAATAAAAACCTAAGCATGCAATTTCTAAGTTAAAACACAAACAAATTTCGTACTAGCTCCCCCTGGACCGTTGAATCGATTCGGTCTCTCCACATAGTGGATTTGGTCCTTGGGAACCCAGTACTGGTTTGATCCTAAGTTTGAAATCAAGGTGGTCTTAGGGACCCATGCTTGGACACATTTTTTTATGTCTACTTACGATTGACATATACGACTTATTGGTCGTGTTTGAGCTAAACCCTAGCCTGACCTTGTTGTACACGACCCTTTGCGATCCAAGTAGGAGGTCAAGTCCTTTGGATCCCAAAGTAAACCTTTCCAACGTATTCTTAAGATCTTCGACTTGACTCTTCAAGAGTGAGTTCTCAACTTCGAGTTTTTCAACCCGAGTTGAGTCCTTCTCTTGAACTCGACTAGTCGAAGAGGTTAGGGAGACCTCATGTTTGAGGAGTTTAACTTCCTCAACCAGGGTCTCGACCTTGGACTCAGACTTAGCTAACTTTCTATTTAAAAACTTAATTGCACTATAAAGTGTAGTAATAAGAGCCCGACTTACCTTGAGTGTATCTTTTGAACCGGATGCGTATCCGTGGCTCATCTTGAATAGTGCTTCGCAGTCCGACTCGTCTTCGGTTTCCGATTCAAGTTCCAGTTCCGACTCCGTCTCCGATTCCACCGGTTTAGCCATGAGGACTCGATCGTTATCTTCTTCCTCGGAAGCTTCTTCCCAAGTAGCATTAAGTGCCTTTTTGTATTTTGGTGCCTTGCTCTTGAGTTTTGGGCATTCGGACTTAATGTGTCCAAACCTGTTGCATTCATAACATCTTATGTTTGAACTTTTAGGCTTACCTTCGTTGGGTCGAGTGACAGCTCATTTTCGGCCCTTGACTATCCTCCGAACTAGGTTGACTAGTTCGGCCTCCATTTTCGAGTCGACCTCCGAATCGGACTCATCCTCTTCTTCCTTCGGAGGTGGCTTGCTAGCGGTTTTCTTCTTTGAACCTGCAAATAATGCTATACCTTTCCCGGGTTCCGAATTAGACTGCTCATGAAGTTCAAAATTAGAAAAAAGTTCATCTAATCTAAGTTTAGAAAGATCCTTGGAGACCTTGTAGGCATCGACCATGGATGCCCACAAGGTAGTCCTTGGAAAGGAGTTTAGGACATACCTTATAAGATCGCGGTTTTCGACCTTTTGCCCGATTGCGTGTAGATTGTTGACGATGTCCTGGACTCGGGCGTGAAGTTGCATCGCGGACTCGTGTTCCTGCATTTTTAGGTTATATAGTTTATTGAATAGAAGATCACACTTACATACCTTGGCTTCATCGGTCCCTTCGTGTAGCTCCACTAGCTTTGTCCAAAGGTCCTTTGCACTGATGAAGGGGCCGACGCGATTTAACTCCTCCTTGGACAAGCCGCATTGGAGGATTTGTGTTGCCTTGGTGTCGGCTTCGACTTGTCGTTTTGTCGCAATGGTCCATTGATCATAATCCAAGGAGTCACCCACTTCATTAGTCGGAAGTGTGAAACCCGTTTGGATTATGATCCACATCTCGATTTGGGTTTTGAGAAAGCATTCCATCCTACCCTTCCAATAACTGAAGTCATCTCCATTGTAAAACGGAGGTCGAACGGTGCTAAAACCCTCAAGATGGGCCATTAGAACAAAAGAAACAAGTAGACAAAAAAAACTAGCAATGACAAAAACACACAAGAAAGTACCAAGACTCGCGTCTTGGATTAGTAGTGCGGTAGAAAAACTAAGCGAACGAATTAAATTCGAAATAAACAGAAAAAAAGGAGAAAAAAAATCTGTGAAAATGCTAGATTGGTGGTTTCACCAAATCTTAGCACCCCCGGCTCTGATACCAATTGTTGGATCGAAGTGGATCGCTAGAGGGGGGGTGAATAGCGATAAAACCTTTTTTTTTCGAGTTCGTATCAAAAACCGAGTAGATAATTTTTTTGCAGCGGAAATGTAAATGTAAAGTAAAAAGAGACAAAGGAGTTTTACTTGGTTCGTAGCCTTCGGCTACTTCTCCAAGGCCCTAGCAGTCTTCGACCACGTACGGAGGGCAAAAACACTAAAGAACTCCTCCCCGTTAGAGGTAGGAGTTTAATCGATACAAGTAAAGCACAAAGCTTGAGGTAGAGGGACACTCCCCCTCTCCTCGTTACAATAAAAGCTCCGAAAATGAAAGTACTAAACTGAAATAAAACTCTAACCGATGTAATAAAATGAAAACAAATAAACCTAGACGTCGGAGAAGAAGCACTTCGTTGTCGGAGAAGTTGTAGCTTTGCGGAGGCTTTTGGAAGCTTAGAATTGATGATGAAACCCTAGATTTGGCCCTCCTTTTATAGCCTTTGAGCCCCTTTTCGAGAGGAACCCTAGCCAATCACAATTGAGCACCAATCTCCTTGAAATGGGGTGATAAGCCTTGACTCCTCGAAGCTGATCATTGACCATCACCGAGGCCGACCGACAAATGATCGACCGATGGCAATGAGTCCTCCGTCGGGCAATGATCGATGCTTGCTGCAAGTCAAAGTTAGCTCAAAGAAAACATTATTTCGATGGCCTTCGACCGTACGATCTAGACCTAGACCATCGATGGGATGTCTTTGGTCGGATCTACTCTTAAGACCATCCCCGTAAGGAGGATATGACCTCACTTACGCTCGCACACACGAGCTTACCTCGATACTTACATGTCGCTTTTGCTTCCGGCCTTCCACTCGATTCCTTCGGCTTCCTCCGAAGTCACTCGAGTGTCACCCGACCACCGCGGCTTCCTCCGGGTGTCGCTAGCCTTCAGCTCCAGCTTTAGCACTTTTCTGCATACTCGATTCAGCTCGTGAGATAACGACATGAGCTTAACTTTGTATCGTTTGCTATAATCAAAAATCAGGTTCGACTTAGGTGCCTACTGCACCAACATTTCCGGCTTCATGGCTTCAACCCACTTATCCCTTTCTGAACTTGTCAGAACTTCTTCATAACTGGTAGGCTCCTCATCATCAATGAGTAACAAGTCGTTCGATTCTCTTACGAAAATCCATATCTCTCAGGAATATTGCGTGTTCTACCAGATCTATGAAGATGTAGTGTTTCAATAGGTCCAGTCGATTTCTCATCACTATAAGTTATCGGTTGTTGTGCTTCACTAGGTATCTCTTCAATGTCTATTTGATTCTCTTGAGCCTCCTCAAGCTCGATGACACTCCCACTATTTTCTTGTAAGAGAAACTCTTTCTCTAGAAACACAGCATGCCTTGAAACAAACACCTTTTGTTCCATAGGATGATAGAATTGGTAACCCCTTGTTTCCTTAGGATATCCAATAAATAGACATTTATCAGACTTAGCATCCAATTTGTCTGATACAGTCCACTTCACATAAGCAGGACAACCCCATATCTTTAAGTAAGATACATGAGGTTTCTTACTATTCCATATCTCATATGGAGTAGTGGAGACTACCTTGGTTGGCATTTTGTTTAACAAGTAAACAGCTGTCTGAAGCGCATAGCACCAAAAGGACTTAGGAAGATTCGTATGATTCATCATTGACCTGACCATGTCCAACAAGGTCCGGTTACGCCTCTTAGATACACCATTATGCTGTGGTGTATATGACAGAGTCTATTGAAAAAATATACCATTGTCTCTTAGATAATCTAGAAAGTCTTGACTCAAGTATTCATCACCTCGATCCGATCGAAGTATTTTAATACTCTTGTCATATTGTTTCTCTACTTCATTTCTGAATTCTTTGAACCTTTCAAAGGCTTCAGACTTGTGTTTCATCAAGAACACATACCCAAACTGTGAGTGATCATCGGTGAAGGTAATGAAGTAGCTATAGCCTCCTAAAGCTGGAGTTGACATAGGTCCACATACATCAGTATGTATTAGACCTAGCAACTCTCCCACTCGTTCACCTTTTCCTATAAAAGGTAACTTAGTCATCTTGCCTTTTAAGCATGATTCGCATGTATCGTATGAATCCAATTCAAACGATTCCAGAATTCCAAATCGGTGTAATTCGGACATGCATTTCTTGCTTGCATGGCCAAGACGACAATGCCACTTGTAGGAGTCTAATTGATTATCCTTTCGAGCACGCTTGTTGCTCGCTTCGATATTGAAAATGTCACTGGATACGTCCAACGTATAAATACCATTGCTTAAAGTTCCAGTCCCATAAAGAACGCCATTCAAAGTTATGTAACAACAATTGTTACTAAAAGTTAAATGGTACCCATTTCTATTTAAACAAAAAATAGAAATAATGTTCTTTATCAACGAAGGAACATAAAAGCAATTGTCTAGTTCTAAGACAAGTCCTGTAGGGAGTTTCAACAAATACGTTCCGATGGCGAGTGCAGCAACCTTTGCTCCATTCCCAACACGTAAATTTGGCTCTCCCTTGATGAGTCTTCTTCTATTCCTTAGCCCATGTATGTCATTACATATATGTGAGCCACACCCAGTATCCAACAACCAAGTGTTTGAGGAAATAGAATGACAATCAATAACGAAGATATCTTAAGAAGATGGGGCATCCGATGCCTTATTCTTCTTCACGAACTCAAGATAAATCTTGCAATTTCTTCGCCAATGGCCCTCCTTGCCATAATGATGGCAAGTGCCCTTTTGAGCTGGTTTTGCCTTTTTAGCCCTTTTCGTCCCCTTCTGCTATTCCTTTGACTTCCTCTTAGAACCTTTCTTCGAGGAATCAACTTACAGCACCGTCGCCTGCTCATGCTTCACAGAAGACTCCACAGTCTTCCGTATGTTGAGCAGTACCACAGATGAACCTTCTTGCATCTCAGAGGTGAAGAGGAGCTTGGACACTTCGAACCTTTCGAATCTCACTTGCTCATCAACCAACTCATAAAGATGAAAGACTATGGTATGAGCATCCATATGCTCATGCTGCTTCCGCAACTCAGGTACCATCGTGGCTAGCATGATGCAACTCACCATTTCAGAATCAGTCACATGTTTCTGATAGGCCAACAATTGGTCCAGAGTTGCATTGTCATTAGGACGAGCGGGAAGAGGTGCTTCGAGGACATTCGCAAGCTTTTCAACCTTGAGAACAATTCTCAAGTTTCTAAGCCAGTCCAAGAAGTTCGGCCCAGTCAATTTATTCGAATCCAAAATGGAGCGCAAATTCAAAGACATCATGATCAATAGATTAACTTAGAAATACAAAATGATCATATACGATAAAGATGATTTAAAATGCATCAATATGTTAGGGCAATCTCTTGCAATGATTAGGTTTTGATGTGTGTGGCAAAGGGTTTAAGTTAGTTTGTTATGTTGATTTGATATGTGCGTTGAAGTTGTGCAGGACTTAGTAATTCGCACATGGAGCCGTGGCGAGTTTCACATCTCATGACTCGGTCCTTGAGTCGGTGAAGGATTGCTTTGCGGAAGCCGTGCGCTTGGAGCATCCGAGGGACCGCCGGACGAGAAGCTTGGAGTGAAGCCGGAGGAAGTAGACTTCGAGGCAAGAGACGCGAAGGAGTATTACAGAGTCGTGCGCCTGATGCTGCCGAGGGACGTGGCCGCGAACGAAGAGAACTTCGAAGGCGAGGGACTCCGAGGGATGAGAGTGAGCGATTGTAACCCAGGAAGGGTAGCTCTTAGGTGAAACTTGGCCATTTGGCCAAGTGTCAGATGGGTTTTCCCGACACCAGTCAACTGCCATGTTATGACAGTCGACTGCTCTAAGTCGATGGTTCGATCGACTAGTATAAGACGGCCGATCGCTATGGATCGGCAATAATCGATGTCGATGTTAGCAATGATCGCCAGTGGAATGGCGCCGATCGATGGCACTGTGCATGGGCACAGAATGGAGTCGACTCCATTGAGCACTCGATTGATCGAGCATCAGTCGACTGATGGAAGGATCAGTTGACGGATGCCAATACCGTTGGATGGAATCCAACGTGGAAAGCGGTCGCTATCGTTAACGGCTACGGGATCACCGATCGATCGAGGCATCACCGATCGATCCTGTGTCAACGGGAAGAAACCCTCTTCCTCTATAAAAAGGAAGGGGGTGGGGCTTTAGGAGGCAAATGCTTATGCTCTAATACTCTCCCAAAGTTCCCTAAAGCTTTCCATCCTCTTACTCAAGCTTATTTCCATTATATTTGTAAGAGGAGTGTTTTTGTGTAAAGAGGTTACCTCCACCTAGCTTTGTGCAAAGGAGAGATCTAGTGGATAGATTGCGGAGTGATTCACCGTGGACGAATCAGACTGTGGATTAGCAGCGTAGCCGTGAACCACGTTACATCTTGGTGTTTGTATTGCTTGTTTATATTTTGCTTGTCTTTATTTACATTTGTATATTCCGCTTGCGCTAACATTTTGTAGACAAACGAATTACGACATCCAACGAACGAGGGCTATTCATCCCCCTCTAGCCGGCCAATCAATCCCTACAAGTGGTATCAGAGCCAAGGAAAGCTTGTCGAGGACTAACCGCCACAACAAGCAACATTCAAAATGGTCGGCTCCAACATCCACCCACCGAAGTTCGACGGCGAATTCTCTTGGTGGAGGAAGCGAATGGCGGTATTCTTCGAAACCGACTTTGAAATCCTTTTAATAATGGAAAACAGTTTCGAGTTGCCTAGGAACAAAAATGGGGAGCCACTGGAGAAATCAAGGTGGAGCAAGAGGCAAAGAGAAGAATACTTGGCAAATTCAAAGGCCAAGCACCACCTATATAATGTCCTCCCTCAACAAGAAGTCAATAGGATAGGAGAGTGTGCTAGCGCCAAGGAAATGTGGGAGAAACTAATAGAAATCCATGAAGGCACATCCGAGGCAAAGCTAGCAAGGAGAGATGTTCTTCGCTCCCAATTGTCCAATATCAAACTTGAAAAGGGAGAGAAGGTAAAATCCCTACACTCTAGATTTAAGGAAATACTAACCGGTTTAACAAGTGTAGGTGAAAAGCTCTCCAACCGGGATATGGTAATGAAGGCCATAGATGCCTTTCCCCGGTCCTCAAGATGGAGCTCCATGGTGGATTCGTTTTACATCTCCAAGAACTTGGAAGTAAGTACCTTGGAGGAGTTTTTCTCAACAATGGAGCTCCACGAAACGAGGCTTGAAGGTATACAAGAAGAGCCTAGAATCCAACCTTCAAGGGGAGTAGCATTATTGGCAAATAAGGGGAAGAAGAAGATAGAGATCCCCTCCTCCTCCGATGACGAAGCGTCTTCCTCCTCCTCCATGGATAGCACCAAAGAAGCCTATATGGTAAGGAGGGTAAGACGTGCTTTAAAAGGTTTTCATTTTCATAAATCAAATGATAGGAATAGAAGACCAAGGGGGAAGGTCATATGCTACAATTGCCAAGGAGAGGGGCACATAAGGGATAATTGTCCCCTCCTAAACAAGAGCAAGGAAGAAAGAAAGAAGAAAGAAGAAAAAGGGGAGTAAAAAGAAGGAAGAGGAGAAGAAGGCCAAGGAAAAGGGAAAGGCCATGGCACTCAAAGCAAAGACATGGGATGACCTTGCTTCCTCATCCTCATCCGAAGAAGAAGAGCATGTCTACTCAAATTTAGCACTAATGGCTCTTCATGACTCGGATTGCTCTTCCTCCGAAAATGAAGGATCAAGCTCAAGAGGAGAGAGCTCAAGTGAAGGGGGAGCTTCTACATCCTCCTCATCCGAAGAAGAAGAAGAGGATATGGAAACTATGGTAACGAATACCTCTCCTAAGAAAATAGTTTCCATAATTTCTAGTTTAACTAAGGACTTATTTGGAATGAAAAAGAAAAATAGAAGCATGCTTAATCAATTTAAGGCATTGGAAAATAAGCTAGAAAATGCATGCTTAAATGATAATATTTCTTCTAGCTTAAATGATGCATGCTCACATGATCTTTATGTGCCATTAGATGTTAGTGATGCATGTATAAATGAAAATAGGGCCTTAAGGGAAAAGGTAGACTACTTGACAAAAGCCCTAGAAAAATTCACTATAGGCTCCAACACCTTGAACATGATCATAGGGAGCCAAAGAGCTAGCTTCAACAAAAAGGGCCTAGGTTATAAAGAAAAGAAAAATGAAAAGGCCTACAAATGCCTAATTGCTAGGGGACAAGATATAAAGAAGGTAATAGCTAGGAAATGGATCCCTAAGGAATTTCTAGTGAACCCTATAGGCAAGAATTTGTATTGGGTTCCAAAATCCATCCTTAAGGGTTAGAAAACCCCTAGGGTAGTCAACCATATGCAATTAACCTATATCATATTTTGGTTGACTTAGGATGGCGGGACAACATTTTTAAATAGTGTTAGGTGATGATAACGTGCCTATAAATAGTTAATAATCCTTAAATCATGATGATTAATGTAATTTCTATGTATGTTTGCAATCATGATTTATGATTTTGAAATTTGGCACATCATCATGAGAAATAGGATTTAAATCATGCCTTAGGTGATATCTTGCTTATAATCATATGCATGATTATAATTTGATGAATACATGTATTTCATGATCATAATGTAAAATTAAGTCATAAATATCTTTATGATCATGAGGATTGTTAGGTTGATACTTAACCTTGATAGAATTATATGAATATGATGGTTAAGTATATACAAATACCCCCTAGGATGCATCTCACACTCACCATAGGCTACTTTGATTGAAAACTTAGCATGAGTGAGATGTTAGGATGATACAAATGTCCACTAATGCCTATGGCATTTAGATGGTCATTTAAGGTATCAAAATAACAACAATAGACCAATCATGGGGAAGACTTATGTTTAATTCATAGACATATTGCCCAAAGATCATGGTTGGATATTTCATATGTTTTCAAAACAATTTCTTAATCTAAAATCTATGTATTCATGTTTTGAAACAATTGGAATCAAAACTAGGTGTTAAACTTGATACTAGAATGGTCAAAAACCTAGTGATTTTTAAACCTTTTGGATTTTTGGCAAATACATGAAAATATAATGTTTTTTCATAAAGACCTATTTTTCACTGATAAAGAACCTTACAAGAAATATTTTCCCAAAATTTCATGATTTTTAAAATTTTCTGGAATTTTTAATGCATTTCTGAATTTCAAATCAAAATCAGAATTCTCGAAATTTGTGCCCGACCGGTAGTCCAACCAATGATCGATGGCCCAAAATCGAATGTGAAGGCTGAATTCAGGTTTTAATTCAATTTTTGGTATTTTTTCCTTCTATTATACTTGATGCCATGAGTTTATAACTTAGTGTTAATCTTTTTGATGGTGTCAAAGGGGGAGAAATAATTATGTTTAAGTTAAATATTTTAGGGGGAGAAATATATGATAGGGGGAGAAAATTTGTATAGAGAGTTTCATGGATTAAGGGGGAGTTGCATGTTGCTATATTATGTTTATGTTTACATCCTTTTCTTACCTTAGAAAATTTATATCAAATGTTTTTACCTAACTTAAACGGATTGCCACACATCAAAAAGGGGGAGATTGTTAGGGCAATCTCTTGCCATGATTAGGTTTTGATGTGTGTGGCAAAGGGTTTAAGTTAGTTTGTTATGTTGATTTGATATGTGCGTTGAAGTCGTGTAGGACTTAGTAATTCGCACATGGAGCCATGGCGAGTTTCACATCTCATGACTCGGTCCTTGAGTCGGTGAAGGATTGCTTTGCGGAAGCCGTGCGCTTGGAGCATCCGAGGGACCGCCGGATGAGAAGCTTGGAGTGAAGCCGGAGGAAGTAGACTTCGAGGCAAGAGACGCGAAGGAGCATTGCAGAGTCGTGCGCCTGATGCTGCCGAGGGACGTGGCCGTGAACGAAGAGAACTTCGAAGGCGAGGGACTCCGAGGGATGAGAGTGAGCGATTGTAACCCAGGAAGGGTAGCTCTTAGGTGAAACTTGGCCATTTGGCCAAGTGTCGGATGGGTTTTCCCGACACCAGTCGACTACCATGTTATGGCAGTCGACTGCTCTAAGTCGATGGTTCGATCGACTGGTATAAGACCAGTTTAGTGCTTAGCCGATCGCCATGGATCGGCAAATGATCGATGTCGAAAGCGATCAATCGCCATGGAATGACAATGATCGATCGATGGCATCTGCGGGCACAGAATGGAGTTGACTCCATTGAGCACTCGACTGATCGAGCATCAGTCGACTGATGGTAGGATCAGTCGACTGATGCCAATACCGTTGGATGGAATCCAACGTGGAAAGCGGCCGTTATTGGGCAACGGCTATGGGATCACCGATCGGTGATCGAGGGCATCGATCGGCCCGATCCTCGTGTCGGAAAGAAACCCTCTTCCTCTATAAAAAGGAAGGGGGTGGGGCTTTGGGAGGCAAATGCTTATGCTCTAATACTCTCCCAAAGTTCCCTAAAGCTTTCCATCCTCTTACTCAAGCTTATTTCCATTATATTTGTAAGAGGAGTGTTTTTGTGTAAAGAGGTTACCTCCACCTAGCTTTGTGCAAAGGAGAGATCTAGTGGATAGATTGCGGAGTGATTCACCGTGGACGAATCGGACCGTGGATTAGCGGCGTAGCCGTGAACCACGTTACATCTCGGTGTTTGTATTGCTTGTTTATATTTTGCTTGTCTTTATTTACATTTGTATATTCTGCTTGCGCCAACGTTTTATAGACGAACGAATTATGACATCCAACGAACGAGGGCTATTCACCCCACTCTAGCCGGCCAATCGATCCCTACACAATATACATTTATAAATCCCATTCATTTTTCGAATTTTAAAAACCCCAAAATCACTTTTGGAGATCGTAGGCCCATTTCCGAATGGGCTGATATCCAACACAGATATGAACAACCTTGGAGAGAGTCCAGCAAGTCATTCATAGCTACGATGGTAGGTATCAAATATACCGATTGCATATCACATATATGCAACTATCACAATGTGCTATCAACTAATTGAATGTTCACACATACATCGGGTTGTTAACTCATTAACAAGTATGCATCATATGCATGACACCCAACTTCACCTCCCTTCACATCGACCTTGGAGAGAGTCCAACAAGCTGATGCTCCAGGTTAAAGCCAACCCATTAATCAAGATATAGTTTTAATATGGTTAGAGCGTATTCAACCAATTATCCCGGCTTGGAGAGAGTCCAACAACCAAAGCTAATGATTGACCTCTGACTCTTACCATATTAGTATTAAACTATTCCATGGTTTGAACATGTTCGGGTTCGAGCCGGGCTTGGAGAGAGTCCAACAACCCAAACAAGAAACGGAACTCTGGTTCTAACCATATTAATAGAAGGTGTAGGCTTTAATATTGAGTAAGGGTTTTTATGACTCATCCTCTTTGCATACAAATAACTATTATCTACATGGCATGACATACATCTACATGTCACGACACGCATGACATAATGATATGCATCTAATGCAATTACATGGCATACAATTATGACATGTATAAAATTTCCTTATATGTCATAATTATTTATGGAAATAAAATATATTTGAGATTTGATTCTTCAAATCAAATCATGATTAAATTAGGAAACAAATTTCCAAATCTAATAACATATTTTATTTGTGGAAAGTGTTGATTAAGGAAAGTCAATTTAGGAAACAAATTTCCTAAATCATCAAAACTACTTATGGAAATAAATTATTTTTAAGATTTGATTTCCCAAATAAAATCATGATTAAATTAGGAAACAAATTTCCAAATCTAATCAAATATTTTATTTACGGAAAATATCAATTTCCATAAATACCTCTAACTTTCCAAAAGTAGAAGATTTCCATAAATACTTCTAGACTTTCCAAAATTAAAAATTTCCATAAATACTTCTAACTTTCCAAAAGAAGAAAATTTCCATAAATACCATTACGACTATCACAAAATAATTTTACGATTATGTCGAAACACAACCTGGGCTCTGATACCACTGTTGGGTTTTCGGCACCGCGGCGAGTGTGTGTTTGAACATGTTTCGTAAATATGTGCACAACGGAAGAAATAAAAATAATAAATCTAATTTATTACAACACACACACCACACACATGCATAGTACAACATGTGTAGACATAACCGTAGTTTCAAATTTTGCAATAAAAGGAAATTTATTCTACGTATACCTGACGTTTCACGTGTAGCGGAAAAGACATCAATCGGAGCGATCATCGCTAGAATCGTCTCTATCCGTATCCACACCGAGTATCTTCGGGATGACTTCATAAAGTCACGAGCCTTGTCTTCGTACGAGTCACTAGCCTCGTGTCGAAGACGATGTGATCGAGAGAAGATCACAATCTGAATCAAAATTCAGATTCAAAATGAGTCCTCAAAAATCACTTCTCCGGAGAGGTATTCGTCATCCACCTATGAGGATTACCGGAGATCAAATCCCCGGCAAAGTAGCCGCTGTCGGAGCTCCAAATGTCGTCCAAATGATGCTCCGACACGAAGGAAATAAGCTGTCCAGAAAACTGGACAGCTTGGTGGAGGAGTTTGCGCCGGCCAAAGAGAAGAGGGCCAGCAAGTCCTTGGTAACCGGAGCCAAGGAGGATCACCGGAGGGTTGCCGGCTAAAGCTTGGACGTTGGCAACAAGCTTGGACAATGGCACAAGGGTGGGCGGCGGCTAGTGTTTGGGCGCCGACCACAAGAGGAGAAGGAGAGGGTGGGCGACAACTTTGGGGTTGCTTAGATTAGGTTTTCACAAAACCCTTAAGCCCCATTTTATAGAGAACAAATTCTCCTAATGATTATCGGATCATAACAAAAAGCCCGTTAACCCGCTCCATTAATTTAAGTTAAAATAAACCAAATCAATTTGGTCTATTTTAAGTTAAAATGAACCGAACCAACTTTGGTTCATTCGTTTAAAACAAAGCAAACTCATTTGGTTTATTCTCCACCATTGGATTAGAACCAAACCAATTTGGTTCATCCATTATGTCTTCATAAGACATGGCCCATCCACACTTCCATTGCGACTGAAACGATTTCATGCTTGCTCCTTGTTTGGTCCAACCAAACCTAGTTTCTCTTGGTCTGAGAATCTCATTCTCAAGCTCGTTTTAAATCCTTCGGATTATGCTCGTTGTGCGTGTGACCAAATAGGTTCTCGGTTTATGTTGGCCGTCTATAATTAACCATTAATTATAGAACGATCATGAGTGAAACATAGTAGTACATCATGATCCCCAATTAATCGAAAAGATCAACGGTTGATCCATAACTATTTCTGAAAACCCTTCAGCAACTACAATGAATCGTGCCCCATTCCTTTCACTCATCTTATACCCACTTGATTCAGGACATGGTCTATAGTGTCAGTCCCCACTAGGTTGACTACGTCACACCTAGCCCAAGTATCATTTCCTCGTCCTACGGATTCTAGTTACTGCACATGTATCCAAGAGTACCTTACTCTAAACATGTAATGCTTTGGCCAAAGACTTTAGTAATAATCCGATGAGAGACCATGGGTATACATCTCCTCGCAAGGAGTGGTGAATCCTTTATAGGCTATTCAAACACCTTCGATCACTTCGACTTATACCCAATCATCCCGGGTCCACGTCTCCTCAGCGATGCTTGCTTAAGATGTCAAAGCATAAGTCTTTATGATCAAGATGACTTGAATACCGCAAGTCAAAGGAACATCGCACTTAAGCTACAGTAAGAACTTCATTGACATATCTATATATGCAGAGAACCATATGAAGTCTTACGACTGGTCACTCCAATGAACTAGTTACCATAACTAGCATCCATGATCAACTTCGGACATCACAATGTCTCCAGCCAGTGAGAATCAGCTACTTGGATACACCAAGGAGTATACCTCGTGCTAGTCTCGACAGAATCGGGTGTCCAAATCCATCAATTCATCGACTAGGGATAATTATGATACATCACAATTACACATGTAGAGATACTCACTAGTTGTGATCCAATCATAAATTCTCTCATGCTGTGAATCGTATCATGGACATTCAGTAAATGAGTTTAAGATCTAATCAAATACATGAAAACATGTATACTCAAATAGTGAATCTTCATTTATCATATAAATGGTTCAAACATAAGGCGATTGCCTTAGGACACCTCTCATATATTACTAACACTCCTCGTTGTTCTTTCCAACACCAAGTGTTCGGTCTCCCTTGACCGACTTGGATTTTCCGTTGTCAAGTATACATACTTGGACTTTTCCTTGCCAAGTCACCATACTTGGACTTCTCTACACCAAGTGTCCTGTCAACCTTGACCGACTTGGATTTCTCAAATAATATCTCTCATATGACCTTGGATGTCCCATACCATCCACTAGTCATATGGTCAAACCATGTTGTAAACCATTGTCGAACATCAAAACCCTACTCGAGTCCCACTCGAGTCTGGTCAATCGTGACCTGGGTCGATTGCACCAACAATCTCCCCCTTTTTGATGGTTGACAACACCATTAAGTTAGGTTATCCCATAACCCAACTTGACTCTTCTTATGCCAAAGCATAACAAAGTGTTCCCAATTCAGAATTTCAAATTTTTGGGGTTTAATGTATATTAGGGTTGATCCTAACTCAAGATCCTAACTTAACCCTTTCCATTTCTCCCCCTTATTGACATACATCAAAAAGTCTACCATGGTTTACCATGTCTCATTTTTCAATGAGATTCTTCCTTCTCCCCCCTGGTCAAAAAACATCTTGAATGCCTTCATTCTCTTTAGTGATCTATCACTAAATGAAAAGCAATCTTCTATTTTTCCCCCTTTTTATAAACCATCATCCATCATACCTAGATAGATAATTTCCCACTAAAGGCTTACTCCTGCTTGACCATTGCACCAACAATCTCCTTGGAGAGTTCCTAAGCCTATAGGAACCTTAGACAATAAAAAATAAGGATAAAAGTTCAAACTTGAACTTTAACTCCCTTAAAATCTGATTTTATCCTAATTAACTCTCCCATTCATTTTCAATGAAAATAACACCCTTTCAATGCTTGTATAAGCATATTAGAGGTTTAGGAGTAGTTATCTAACCTAGGGTTATAGTCAGATGGCTTAAACCAATATTGTTAAGCTAAAAATAGTGCTAATAGTCGACTGAGAAAGCTCCAGTCGAGTGGTAGCAGTTCCAGTCGAGGCGCTGCCTCGATTGGTTTCTGAATTTTCTGAAATCAAATTTTCAGACGAACTTCAGAAATGCATAAATGATTATAGAAAATTCAAAAAATAATTCAAACACTATAGGGAAAAAATATTTTTTTTTGTGAAAATAACTTTTAAATTCAAAGAATGATATAAAGTTCAAAAGCATTGAAACCTTCAATGTTTTTAGCCAACTTTGTTTCAATCTTCTCAATGGTGATTGCTATCAAAAGATATGCTTCACTAAGGTTTTTAAAAATGATTTTAAAATGTTTTCAAAACCTTAATTTCAATCATGGTCTATGGGCTAAGTATACATGACTTGTATACTAGCTTTCCTCATGATTTATACCAATGATTGAGATGAGTTTGAGTTCATCTAGATGTAACATCTATGCACCTTGAACTTAACTCATTTTCCTAACATCTCACATGTATCTAGGGTGTATCAATACACACACATGTCAATCTAATGTTCTTGTGAGATGTGGATTTAGGTTCTTAGGGTTTCTTGTATTTTTCTAGGCAACACTATTTGATTCCCTTATATTTTGGGACTTCAAATCATGCCATTGTCATTAAATTGATTTTAATTATCCTAAATGCAAGAATGATGATCATGGCATAAGAATGTGTATAATTGAAAAGTATTTTTCCAATAATCATGATGTCATGACATAAAAAATAACCTAAGTTTAAGCATGACATACATTAACCTAAGTATTATCATGAAAATTAAAATGATCATATAAAGCATGATGTCATGACATGACATATATGGCAAGCAAAACATGACAAATATATAACGGTATAAAATACCTAAGTTTTAAACCTAAATTCCATTTTCTAGATTTAAACCCCATTTTTCCATAATAAACCAAGTCTCCCAAATGTGCCAAAACTCCAAAAATGGCACACTATAGACCCTTAACCTAATTGTGCCAATTGTAATCAAATTTTCAACTTCCATAAAATTCATTGGTACATCCTAAAATCTTTTAGAACATAATTCAATCTCATTTCCAAGGAATCACAAAATCTTGAAAATGTCATAAAGTGTCAACTTTGCTATGGTTAGGTTAACTACCTATCTATTCATGGTTGACACAACCTAACCCATTTAGCGTGAGGGAATCACGCTCCTAGGAACCCAATATCTATTGGAGCTCCTTGGGTTTACTAGGTACTCACTAGGGATAACTTCCCTTGGTACCTTCCTAATGACCCTCCTAGGCTTGGAATCCTTGGTCATTTTGGTCTTATCAAGGTTAACCTTAGGGATTGCTTCCCTTGTAACCTTGTTATGGCTTTTCTAGGTTTCTTCGAGACCTTAGCCACTAGACACTTTCCATGGTCAACTATAGGGATGACTTCCCTTGTGACCTTGATTTTCCTAGACCTAGTACTAGTTCCATAATTAAATGGAACATTATGGTAGGTTTGTATGGTCTTCTTGGGCTTAGGCTTGTGACCCAAACCTTCCTTGCCCTTAACTAAATCTTTCCTTCTAACACCTAAGTTTTGTCCATTTGACCCTATAATCATGTTTTCCATCTTCCTTAGGATCTTCTCCATTTTCTCAAGCTTTGACCTCAATGCTTGATTTCCCTTTTCTAATACCTCAATTTTTGAATTTCCATTGTTTCTTGAGACATTTTTATGCCTAGGCATATGCCTAGATTTCTTAGGGTTATTAGATGGGGTCTCAACCTTATCCCTAAGATTGCAATGTTTTGTACCTAAACAAAAATACTTATTTTTAGATTGATCCTTAGGCTTACTAATAACATGCTTCTTATAATCATCAACAATTGCAAGTAAATTGAAACCATTCCTAGCATTCTTTCTATCATTACATAAATTATGAGCATTATTAAAATTTACCTTAGGGTTTGCCTTAGCTCCCCCTACATTTGAGCTCTCTCCTTTACCCTTCTGAGGGTGAATCCCCCTAGGAAATTGACTCCGATAATGTCCTCTTTTGTTGCACTTGAAGCATACTATGTTAGAGCTGATACTC
The DNA here is from genome assembly GCA_025175895.1 of Wurfbainia villosa. Taxonomy (NCBI): domain Eukaryota; kingdom Viridiplantae; phylum Streptophyta; class Magnoliopsida; order Zingiberales; family Zingiberaceae; genus Wurfbainia; species Wurfbainia villosa. Next base: position 48,635,274 of record CM045996.1, read on the forward strand.
CAAGATTTGTTTTGGTGTTTGACAAATGTTTCAGTAAACCAAGTTTAGGCAAGTAAACCAAGTTTAGGCAAGTACAGAGTCTTGGGATTGGGGTTTCAAATTCCTGGGTAGTAAGATAAGTTCTCGAAAATTCCAGGGCAGTTTGAAGAGTTGCCAGGGCAGTTCTGATTCGTTCCAGGGTAGTTTTGTATAGTTTGCCAAGGCAGTTTGATTGCTAGGGCGGTTTGCCAGGGTAGTTTGATTGCTAGGGCAGTTTAATTGCTAGGGCAGTCTGACTATCAGGGCAATTTGTTTTCCAGGATTGTTTGATGCGCTAGAAAGCTTCCAGGACAGTTTGACTCTGCACTAGAAAGCTTCCAGGGTTATTTTCTAGGGCAGTTTGACACTGTGCTAGAAAGCCTCCAGGGTAGTTTTTCTAGGGCAGTTTGACACTGCACTAGAAAGTCTCTAGGGTAGTTTCTCCAAGGTAGTTTGACTACTCTAAAGCTTTCAGGGTGTTTTAACCTAACTCCCGGGTAGTTGGCTATCTCCCGAACACTCAGTGTATCTGCTGAGCAAATCCCTGTATTGACAGGATACCTCTAAGTATACGGTAAACTGAAGAAAACTTGGAGTATCCTGAAGGGTAAGGGATGGTAGATGGGAAAATTCCAAGGGTGGAACCTTGGTGAAAAGTCCAAGATGGATAATTCCTTGGCAGAGGGAAAATCCAAGGGTGGACCCTTGGTGAAAAATCCAAGATGGATAATTCCTTGGCAGAGGGAAAATCCAAGGGTGGACCCTAGGTGAAAAGTCCAAGATGGATAATTCCTTGGCAGAGGGAAAATCCAAGGGTGGACCCTTGGTGAAAAGTCCAAGATGTGTAATTCCTTGGCAGAAATTCCTTGTGGAAGTGGCAAGATGGAAAGTCCAAGAGTGGCTGAAGGCCGAAGTCTTAGCAAGTAAAGGGTCTCTGGGTAGAGTCTTTACTAGGCGTGTTTCAGTCTTAGAGTTGACTGAAACAGATGGGTCATGAGGATAACAATGAGTTGACACCTCAGCTATTGCCCTTACTACTCTCATGAGTCGGACCAATCACAGCCTGCAGCCAGCACAAATAGATGGAACTTAACATGTCATGCAGGAGTAGCAATGAGGCAAAGACTCAACTGATACTAGGCTGGAACGAACATAAGCAAGCCTCGACTAGCAGTTTGACTACGACAGTCGAGACGACAACTCGACTGGCTCGGGCAGTTTAGCCTTAGCAGTTGAGTTGGCGTCTCGACTGGTCTCTGGCCGAAGCGAACAGATGCAAAGGGGACTCAACTGATATCTCGACTGCACAAGAGAAAACTCGCCATTTTACATTAGCAGTCGAGTCCCTGCCTCGACTGGCCTACAAAACCAGCGCACATACATGAGGCGAGCTCGACTATTGGGAATTGCAGTCGTGATTTTGGTGAGAAATCCTATCTGTTTCGATGTGTGGACGAGCTCCAATGCTATAATTCAAATTCCAATGATTAACCAAGGATTTCGCCGTAGAGATGGACGTTCAAGCTCACACATGGTGGGTCGAGAGAAGGCTTCGGATGGGCGATATTCTATAAAACCCATACAATTCTGCAATCGCATTGATGCAACCGAACTTGCGCTCAAAGTACTCTGATCTCGCTACAACAAGTCTTCAACTCTCATGTCTTCTGCCTCCAACGCAACTAACTGCTGGGCGATCTACTTCCTAAGGCTCCAGATCTTCATCTTTCAAAGCTGGGTGTTCGTCTTCCTATACTGACACGACTACAACAATCTGGGCATTGTGATCGTCTCACCTTCTGCTTCCACTACTGCAAGTCTCGTCCATTAGCATCTAGACAAATCTGATCACGACGAGGCAGTTAACTTTCTGATATGTAAATCTTAATTTATAGTCTTTATCCTGTTGGTACATTCTTAAATCTGTTGGGAAATATTTGAATTTGCTGTAATCTGTAATCTGTAAAAGTTTCCTAAGAGGTTTCTCCACCTTCGAAGCGTAGCTTCGAAAAAGAGAAAGATAGTGGTAGGCCTTGGACTAATAGCTCTAGGAGAGAGCTGTGAACCAAGTAAAAAATCGGATGTGTCTTCTCTCTTTGTGTTGCTTTATATTCTGCTTAGTCCTGTTTTGTTTTTTGCACTTGTTGTGTTTGTTAAAGAAAAAGGTTTCTTCGATTACTGATTAATTTTCCACTGTGGTTTCTCGTTTACTTTGATAATTTTGTTTAAGTAGGGGTGACCCCCCTTTCTTGCATACACGATCCTATCAAGTGGTATTAGAGTCAGGGCTCTAATTACCCGATTTAACAACCGTAGAGTCTAACTATGCAAGAGGGTTATAGTACAAACCAACCTCTTTTTTTTTATGGAACGAATTTCCAATACTGGAAAAGTCGGATGGAGTACTATCTCATGACTGAGATAGAAATATGGTTCTCCATTACGGAGGGTTTCATTACTCCAGTGGATGAAGTAGGTAAGGTCTTAGGGTCTGCTCTTTGGACAAATGAGCAAAAGCACAAGGCACAGGCTAATGCCAAAGCAACTGTAACATTACAGTGTGGCCTGACAAAAGAACAACTTAATAAAGTTGGGCCTTTCAGCAGTGTACAAGACCTGTGGAATAAGCTGCTTGAGCTGCATGAGGGTACCAGAGACTCTCTTATAGCCAAGAGAGACTTATTCCTAAGCCAACTCTAGAATTTCACTATGAAGGACACTGAGACTGTCAGTGAACTTCATGGGAGATTCAAGGAGTTGTTGAATGGTCTCCACTCTATTGGAGAGAGTATTGAGAACAGTGATTTAGTCAGATATGTACTCAAGTCTTTTCCTAGAAATGTCTTATGGTCATCCATGGTGGATGCCTATAAGGTATCAAGGGATCTATCAACTATCAAAATAGATGAACTATTTTTTGAAATGGAATTGCATGAACAGGCTAACAAAGGTCAAAAAGAGAAGGGTATGACTTTGCTTGAAGGTGGGAAACTTCGCTTCCCACTTCAACTCGGATGCTTGTTCATGGCGATCCCTTCTATGTCCCCGGATAAAAAAAATTTATCCTTTATAAGGAGGGATTACCCAAGCTACCGTTTCATCGTCGTGCTATTCGATTAGAGTGGTCACTTGAACAAACTTGTTGTTCAAGCCACCAACCTCTATTCTACGAATAGCCGCGGAATAGACGATGTACGGATCGCCGGCTTTTATGTTTATATTTGGGGTCCAAGTTAATTTAACCACAAAACAGAATACACAACATGTATATGATTGAAAAACAATTATAGACATGTTACAAAAGAAAATAGACAATTGTTATACCTCTCGATCTTCTATTGTATGTCCTTCCTCCTTTTGGACATCGTGTTGGCGACGATCTTCTAAAAGTAGAAGCCTCCTAGATCACCAATCTTCCTTCCTTGCTCGTCTTGGGATGTATACTGAAAGCCTTGCTCTTTTATATGAACATCTTTATTTTGAAATAAGAATCACATGATCATTTTTTGCACTTTATATTTATATATGTGCATATTGTCTAATACTTTACATTGTAGATAACATGGTGCTTGGGTGTGGCACAGAAGATCATGTTATCAGTCCCTTGTAGAGTATAAGTAGAGGCTCACAACCAAGATGGTATTGGACAAACCATTGGCATGGTTGTAGTGTAGCTTGGTATTGTTTTGTCTTGAACATAAAGTTACACTAGTACACTTAGGTGTATTGAGCAGGACCGACATAGAGGTGATTCAATTTGTTGCTGACTACATAATTGAATCGGACCTCGAATATTATGTTGTACATGCTCTTAATCCCGATATAATAACGGACACATGTACTTAGTATTTATTTCTTTGATTTACCAGAGGGTGAGATTTCTATGGATTAAATCAATATGCCCGGTAAGTTGGGAAATAATATTATTTACATGGTGTGCCGTTGATTATAGGAGGAATCCGTGTCCTATGTATTAGGTTGATGATGTCCCCTTGAGGAGCTCATAAGGTTCATCATGTAAATCCTGCAGGTTGACTTAGTCAACATGATGATAAGGTTGAGTGGTACTACTCGAGGAGTTAGATGTTAATTAATTGATGATCAGCAAATCAATTAATTGATGGACATTCGATATCTTAAACACGGGGAGATGGAGGTACAAATAATATATGGAGCCCATATTAATTTATGGGGGTTGGTGAGGTAGTTCGATGATGATCCTCTAGTGGAATGGAACATCATTGATGGATCAAGTTTGTGTGGTTCCGATCTATCGGGTGGCCAAGACCCAACTCCTCCTCATGGTCCCTATCGTAGCCTAATATAAACCTCATGAACTCTAGATCAAAAGATGGAAAACAAATCTCTAGATCCGACGGTTGGGATTAAATCCCTAGAACTGATGGTTGAGATTAAATCTCTAGATCCGACGGTTGAGGTTAAAACCCTAGAACCGACGGTGGAGATTAAACCAAGGCCTAAACCCAACTCTATATATAAAACTTATTGGGTTGGGCGGCAAGGGTGATGGATGGTTTAGGGGATTAGGGTTTGCTTCCTTTGGAGGCTAGGAACCCTAGTTGGTTTAGATTATTTTGGGCGGCTAGGGTTTGGGAGATAGGCATGGGGCGGCAACAATTGGAAGAAAAGTTTTCTTCTTCTTCCTAAGGCATGGCCGGTCCCTTCCTTCTACCTCTCTACCTTGGTTGGTCCACATTCTATTCTTCTATCCCTTCTTCCATGGTCGGCGCATAGTTGATGGAGTTGGATGGCTTGGGCGGCAAGCAACCCTAAGGAGGAAACCCTAATTAGGGTTTGGCTCCTTTAGGGTTGGGCGGCCAAGGTTTGGAAGGAGGGTAGGCAGCATCTTGTGGAAGAGTTCTTCTTCTTCCTAGGAAAGGTGGCCGGTTTAGATCTCCTCCTTCCACCTTGGTTGGGCGGCAAGAAGACCTAAGGAGGAAACCCTAATTAGGGTTTGGCTCCTATGGTTGGGCGGCTAGGGTATGCAAGGAAGGTTGGAGGCAACTATAGGAGAGGAGCTCTTCCTCTTCCTAGGTTGTGGCCGGCTCCTTCCTCTATTCCCTCCACCGTGGCCGGCGCCCAACATATTCCCTTTCTCCTCTTCACTCCATCTTGGCCGGCGGCACCAAAACTAGGGTTTGTCCCTAGTTCGGTTCCTTGGTTGTTTCCATTATGTTCTCTCTATTCTTGGGGCCGGCGGCATCAATTCTTTGTGGATTGGTGGTTGGCTCAAGCAAGAAGGGAAAGAGAGTTCTTTTTTCTTTGGATTGAAGAAGATCTAGGAAGCTTCAACTTGTGGAGGATCTTTGCCCACACGAAGTCTACAAGGAGGTTAGGACATACGATAGAAGATCAAGAGGTATAAAAGTTTTACAACTTTTATTATTGTTCTTTGCATGTTCTTATTGATATGATAGCTTATGTTCTTTATGTTAGTATATGTTGATTATACTAGTTTACATTTGTATGTATTTGTATAATCATGGACCCCGAATAAGAAACACAAAAACCGGCGATCCGTCCGTCATCTCTTCCGCGGCTAATCGACTAGAAGAGTTTGGTTGCTTGAACAACTAGTTTGTTCAAGCGATTGCTCGAGTCGTTGGCACGACGACGAATTGGTTGTGCTTAGGAAACTCATCCCATCCGGATTACTTTTTCATTAGTGAAAATTTTAATCCGGGGACATGGGAGCCGATGAGCATTCCGAGGAATAGCACATTGCTAACAACTCTCTCCAAACAAGAGGAAGTATATAATCAAAACTCTCCTCCTTCCTTTAGCCAACCACTAAGCACCAACCTTGATGTTTGCCGCTGGCCAACAAGAAGAAGAGGTGAGGAAGTGGGCGCCGACCAAGAGCTCCAAGGAATCACCCTAACCCTTGTCTTCATCAGCCAAGGAGAAGAGGAGGAAGTGCTTTGGACACCGGCCAAGGAGAGGAGAGGAGAAGAAGGGTGCCGACCACCAAGGAAGAAGAAGAAGAAGGAAACTATTTCCTTATTTGTGGCCACCCAACGTCCAAACCCTAGCCGCCCAAACCCTAGCCCCTCTTTTTCTTGTTGCCGCCCACCCCCTTGTCTCCTTTTATAGAGTTAGGGATAAGCCTTGTTTTAATCTCCACCATTGGTTCTAGGGATTTAATCTCAACCGTCGGATCTAGAGATTTAATCTCAACCGTCGGATCTAGAGATTTAATCTCTACCGTTGGATCTAGAGTTTTGTTTTTCATCATTGGATCTAGGATTCATGAGGTTTTAATAGGCTACAATAGGGACCATGAGGAGGACTTGGATCTTGGCCACCCAATGGATCAAGCCCACATAAAGTCCGAACCATTAAGATAATCCAATCCACTAGAGGATTATCATTGATCTACCTCACCAACCCCCATAAGATAATATGAGCTCCATATATTATTTGTACATTTATCTCCCCATGTTTAAGATCTCGAATGTTCGTTGATTAATTAATTTACTGACAATTAATTAATCAACATCTAACTCCATGAGTAGTATCACTCAACCTTATCATCATGTCAGACCAAGTCCACCTGGAGGGTTTACATGATGAACCTTATGAGCTCCTCAAGGAGACATCATCATCCTAATATATAGGACACGGTTTCCTCCTATAATCAATGGTACACCATATAAATAATATTATTTCCCAACTTACCGAGCCTATCGATTTACTCTATAAATCTCGCCAATTGGTAAATCAAAGAAATGAATACTAAGTATATGTGCCCGTTATTATTGTTGGTGCAATCGACCCAGGTCACGATTGACCATACTCGAGTTTGACTCGAGTAATGTTTTGATGTTTGACATAGGATGTTTGACAAAGTGGTTTGACATTGATTTTGGACATTGATGTCGGTTAATATGTTGGGGAGATTGTTGGAGCAATCGACCCAGGTTATAATTGACTAGACTCGAGCTTGACTCGAGGGAGACTTTGATGGTTGACTAGGGTTGACCATGTGATTAAGGGAAAGTCCAAGTCATGGGTACTTGGCATGGAAAGTCCAAGTGGGACACTTGGCATTTGGGAAAGCCCAAGTCATGGGTACTTGGCATGGAAAGTCCAAGTGGGACACTTGGCATTTGGGAAAGCCCAAGTCATGGGTACTTGGCATGGAAAGTCCAAGTGGGACACTTGGCATTTGGGAAAGCCCAAGTCATGGGTACTTGGCATGGAAAGTCCAAGTAGGACACTTGGCATTTGGGAAAGTCCAAGTCTTGAGTACTTGACACAAGGAAAAGTCCAAGCATGGGTCTTGGCATGGAAAGTCCAACATGGGTTGGCAAGGGAAAGTCCAAGCTTAAGTCTTGGCATTTGAGAAGTCCAAGGGGATGGATATTGGCGGCGTAAAGTCCAAGCGGAGTCTTGGCGGCGTAAATCCAATGTGCCTTGGCGGTGTAGACACCATTACCATGACATAGCCGAGGGAAGCACCTGGAGGCTAGCGCGATGGATGAATAAGTCATGGATGACTTGGAGGGATCCGAGAGGTGTGAGGCTGATGGAGGTGGCTAGAAGGCTTAAGTCTAGGCTAAGGGTGGTATATCAAGTATGGGGGCACCATACTTGGGTTAAAACCTCATTTTTGAGGTTGGCAGTCGATTGACATTATGGCCGGTTCGACTGCCGTAAGTCGACTTGAGTTCGACTGCTAGTTTAGAGCTGGAAATGCTCTGGCAGTCGACTGCTCATTGGAGCAGTCGACTGGTGTCGACGGCAGTCGACTGCCAAGGGTCGGCAGTGGACTGCCAGTCCAATGTCGAGCACAGAACGCTCTGTAGTCGACTAGGCAGTCGACTACGGGTGCTGGCAGTCGACTGCCAAGAGATCCGTTGGAGTTTTTCCAGCGTGGATCGAGCCGTTGACTGATGGGCATCAGTCGACTGGTGACTTATGGCAGTCGACTGATGGGAGGAAATCCAGGTCACGCGCAAGGATAAAAGGAGCTCGACGGGAGGGTTTTTGGTAGCGATTTCTTGGACGTTTTTGAGGCGATTTGCTGCTGTAAATCAGGGTCTTCAACCATGGTTCAAGTGATCAACAAGCAAGCAATCAAAAGGCATTTGTAAAGCTTTTTCTTTACTTATATTACATTGTATCTCATTGTATTTTCTTGTATCTACTTAGATTATTGTTGTAATCTTTTGTACGAGGTTTCTTCACCTCCGACTTGTTGTCGAGAAGGAGTATTTGTGATTAGTGTGTGCGTGTGCATCACTAGGGCTCTTTAGAGCTCGATCCGTGGAGTAGGAACCGTTCGGTTCCGAACCACGTTATATCTTTGTGTTAGCGTGTTGTTCATTTCGTTATCGTTATTATTTTTCTATTTCCACTATGCTAACAAAATTGTAGAGACGACACGACAACGAATTCCATCTACGTACGAACCGCGCTATTCACCCCCCCTTCTAGCGGCGTCAAATTTCCAACAAGTGGTATCAGAGCCTGGGGCTCTTCTACGGACTAACCGCCGGGAGCTATGACAAAAGACGCTAGAGGGTAAAAGATGGAAGTCCAAGATCAATTAGGTTGGGACATCAACACACCGGTGCCCTACACCCTATACGGACGAGAAAGATTCAATTCTTGGAAGGGAAGAATTGAGGATTTTATTTTGATGAGAGACTTTGAGGAATGGTCCATTTTAATGGATGGATTTGAATATCTAAGAGGACCAAGAGGTGGATTCCTCAAAAAGAAGAGATGGACCGAAGAGCAAGTTCAAGCATCCGAGAAAAATGATAAGGTGATAAAATTTTTAATTGATTTAATGCCTAAAATATCTTGTGTATGTTAGGTAATTATGTAGATGCTAAAGAATTATGGAGCCAAGTGGCAAAGCTCCATGAAAACTCATCATCGGTCCAAGAAGAAGAAGAAGAAGAGGAGTGCTCACCCTCTCAAGCTCAAGAAAGTTCACCATCAATTCAAGAAGATAAGGAGGGTGAAGAAGAGAGATCATCCTCACAAGGAAGTGAGGATTCGGAGGTTGATAGGGAATCAACATCCGGATCAGAAGAGGTGGAGGAAGTGGAAGAAGCATCCACCTCAAGGATTGAGGGGGAGGAGAGAACCTCCACACCGGAACATCAAAAAGAAGCTTCGACATCCGGTCAAGATGAAGAAGCCCAAAGTCCAATTCCGGTCCTCATTAACCTAGGTAACTCAAGCAATTTAAGTTTAAATAAAAATCATATAACTTGCTTTGAGTGTAGGGAAACTGGGCACTATAAGAGCAAGTGCCCAAAGAAGATCATAAAAGCTCCTCCGGCACCAAAACCTCAAGAAATATCAAAAGATGTCGGTGCCACCACTAGAAGAAGCAAAGAGCACGTCATTTGCTTCAAGTGTCAACAACCGGATTTTAGGAATTCATGCCCTAGGGGGAGCAAAAAAGTCAAAGAGGGAGCTATACATGTAGGGGGAGCCTCCAAGGCAAACCCTAAGGTATATTTCAATAATGCACCTTCTAGATTTAATAGTCAAAAGCATGCTAGGATTTTAATTCCCTTGCAATTCATAAAGAGCATGCTAGAAGTAAGGAATTTTGCTTAGGTGCTAAAAATGTTTACCTTAGGAGTAAGGAGAAATTTGGGACAAATGTCCCTAAAAATATTTTACCTAAGGAATCAATTAGGAAAATAGGAGAACATCTAGATCTAAATCCTAAATGGACTAGGCATATGCCTAGAAAGTCTCATGCCCATGGTTTAAATCAAAATTCTAAAATTGGGAAATTAGAATTAGAGAATCAAGTCTTGAGGTCAAGGCTTGAAAAACTTGAGAAGACCCTTAAAATTATACAAAATCAATTTAAAGGGTCAAATGATCAAAAGTCTAGGTCCAAATCTCAAAGTCAACACTTAGGACCTAAGAGTCAAAAGTCAACCAAGGGCAAGCAAGGTTTGGGTCACAAACCTAAGCCTAAGGTGGCTTATCATAGTGTTCCATTTGACTATGGAACACAAACTAGGTCTAGGAAGACCAAGGTAAATAGTGAAGTCATCCCTAAGGTTGACCAAAGGTTGTGCCTAGTGGCTAGGGTTTCTAGGAAACTTATGTTGGATCGAAAGTGTCGCTAGAGGGGGGGGGGGTGAATAGCGATACGATGTCGTTAAAAAACTTTTGCAATAAGTAAAAAGCAAGTAGAGAGTGCACAGCGGAAATATAAAGTAGACAAGATATTTTTACGTGGTTCACAATCTTTCGATTGCTAATCCACGGCCCTAGTGATCCTTGATCACGTACGGAGGGCAATTCACTAAAACCACTCCTCCTCGTTGGAGGTAGGAGCAACGATTACAAAAAGAAATCAAGGCAAATGGACACTCCCCCTTTCCTTGTTACGATTAAAGCACAAAGACAATTTAAAGAAGTAGAACTTAAATAAATATACCGACAACTCTTATAAGTAGAAGATGTAGCTTTCGTTGTCGTGCACTTCGTAGCAAATGTGAGTAGTAGTAGCGGCGTTACGACGGCGTGTTGAGAGCTCTTGAATTCTTGTAATTTGCTTGGCTTGAACATGTCTATTTATGGATATTGATCTATGAATTTAGACATAGGTAGTGTCCAAGGTGAGGTTCTTATCCCAACTCAAGGATGAGGTGTTTCATCCAACCACCTTGTGCCACCTCCAACCTTCTTGTGCGCCAACTCAAGGATGAGGTGTTTCATCCAACCACCTTGTGCCACCTCCAACCTCCTTGGGCGCCAACTTGAGGATGAGGTGTTTCATCCAACCACCTTGTGCCACCTCCAACCTCCTTGGGCGCCAACTTGTTGGAGCCATTCAACTTGTGCCACATCATGGGAGCCAACCATCTTGTGCCAACTCACCTTATTTTGGGCGTCCACCACAAGGAAGCTTGGTGATGGTTTGGATGTCCACCTTGATGCCACATCACCCTTTGTACCAAAACACGAGTCAAGCCAAATTCACCCTTGAAATTCGAGCCTTCTCGAGGTCGAACTTGACTAGCTGATAGTCAAAGGGTTTTGGACTGCAGTACAAGTTAGCTTAAAATATAAAGTACGATGGTTCTAACCATCTGATCTCGACCTAGACCTTCCATTGGAGGTATTGGGTCGGATCTACGCTTAACGACCTTGCTTCGCTTTCACACGAGCTTACCTTGTAGCCTCGCTTCCGGTCTTCACCCGAGTACCTCGGCTTCCTCCGAAGTCCTCTCAAGGTTCGACCACCTCGGTTCCCACCGGTGTCGCACCTTCCGCCAACTTTAGCATTTCGCACACTTAATTGAGCTCGTAAGATAACAAATATACCCTTAACTATTGAGCCTTTTGCCATAATCAAAATATCGGTTCGACTTTGGTGCCCACTGCACCAACAATCTCCCCCTTTTTGATTCATGGCAAACCGACACAAAAGTTAAGGAAAAATTAAGCATAACAGTAAGCTAGCATAATGATTAAGCATGAATGAGCTAGCATAAAGATTAAATATGAATGAGCTAGCATAATGATTAAGCATGAATGAGCTAGCATAAAGATTAAATATGAATGAGCTAGCATAAAGATTAAATATGAATGAGCTAGCATAATGATTAAATATGAATGAGCTAGCATAATGATTAAGTATGAATGAGCTAGCATAAAGATTAAGCATGAGTGAGCTAGCATAAAGATTAAGCATGAGTGAGAAATATTATTGTTTCAAGTTCTCCTTTGAGGTAACCTCCCTTGACCAAGGTGAGTTCTTGAAAATAATTTTTACTCCCCTTAATAGTTGCTTAAGTAAACGGAATTACTTAATATAAAAGGTAATAATTTTGTTTACTTTCTTCCTTACTTTTGTGACTTTCTCCCCTTTGCCTTAACTCAAAAGTTTGTAAATATATTTTAGGGTTTGTAAGTCCAAGCAAGTTCCCAATATAACTAGATATATATTTTTTTAAAATAATAATAAGCTTGAAAATATGTTCATCTAAAATGTACAACTCGGTTGGACTTGATTGATATAGAATGATCAATAAGTCTTGAAGGAGTTGATTAATTTTAAATAATTATACTCCATGGTTCATGTCGATGCAATCAATCTACGTCTGAACTGTGAGTAAGGTCCTAACATCTCACGCCTGCTACGTGGCTAAGTACACAAACACATTAGTCCTATGTGTTGTGAGATGTGTTGGCTCCTTAAATCTATAGGTATATGATTTCTAAGGTAAGACTTAGGCTAATTTCATAAAAAGAAGCAAAAGTAGAGTACATATATAGAAAAATTTAAATCCTACTCTATTACGCATACCTAACTTTCGCCTTAATAAACTAAATTCGCCGGGTAGTGGTTTGGTGAAGATGTCCGCTAGGTTTGATTTGGACTCAACATACTCTAGTTGTATAGTTCCATTAGTTACATGTTCCCTAATGAAGTGGTGTTTAACTTCTATATGTTTTGTCCTAGAATGACATATTGGATTTTTAGTTAAGTTAATTGAACTAATGTTATCTATGTAGGTTTTAATGTTGTTAAAGATTAAGCTAAAGTCTTGGAGAGTGTGCTTCATCCACAGGAGCTGAGAGACACACTCACCCATCGCAACGTATTCTGGTGGTAGATAAGGCAACGCAATGTCGCTTCATCGCACCAACTTACTAGACTCGAGCCTAGGATTTGACAACAACCACTCGTGCTCTTTCTATCGAGTTTACTACCGGCATAGTCAGAGTCGGAGTAGCCGATTATATTAAACTCGGTAGATCTAGGGTACCAAATACCTACGTTTAGCGTGCCCTTTAGATATCTAAGGATACGCTTGACTAGGGTTAGGTGAGACTCCTTGGCACAGGTTTGTAACCTTGCGCACATACTTACCGCGAATAAAATGTCGGGTCGGCTCGCGGTTAAGTATAGGAGACTTCCTATTGCGCTCCTATAGTATTTTAGGTCAACGGGTTTTCCTTCTACATCTTCGTTTATATTAACATTAGTTGCCATAGGTGTATTGATTATTTTAGCATCTTGCATTCCAAATCGATTTATTAAGTCCTTAGTATATTTTTGTTGATGTAAATATATTCCATCTTTAGTTTGTTTAATTTGTAAACCTAAGAAAAAACTTAACTCTCCCACTAAATTCATTTCAAATTCACTTTCCATAAGTGAGATGAATTCGCTTAAAGGTGATCGAGTTGGTAGTTCCAAAAATTATATCATCTACATAGATTTGGGCTATAAAGATTTCTTTTCCTACGGTTTATCGAATAAGGTTGGGTCGACTAAACCTTGGTTGAATCCTTTGGACTTAAGATAGATCGAAAGCCTTCGCATCAAGCTCTTGGGGCTTGTTTGAGTCCATATAGGGCTTTCTTAAGTCTAAGGACATGGTCAGTTTATCTAGATTTTGAATCCGGAGGTTGACCGACGTAAACTTCTTCCTTAATGTATCCATTCAAAATGCTGACTTGACATCCATTTGAAACAATTTAAAACCTCGATGTGCAAGCATATGCTAACAACATTCGGATGGACTCTAGTCCGCTCACGGGGCGTAGGGTCTCATCGTAATCTAAACCTTCGACTTGACTAAACCCTTTGCGACTAACCTAGCTTTATTTCTAACTACTTCACCTTTATCATCAAGTTTATTTCGAAATACCCACCTTGTTCCAATAATTGATTTTTCTTTAGATGGTGGTACTAATTCCCAGACTTCATTTCTAGTGAATTGAGCTAGCTCTTCTTGCATAGCAATAATCCAATGGGATCAAGAAGTGCTTGTTCAATAGTTTTGGGTTCGATTTTGGAAATTAACGAGATTTGACTAAGGTTTCGATATGAAGCTCTAGTTCGAACCCTAAATTTGGATCACCTATAACTTGATTGATAGGATGATTTGTTTGAGTCTTAGTGTGACTGTTAGGGTCATCTATCACTTGGTCGATAGGATGACTTGGGTGAGTTCTAGTTTGACTTGGGTTAGAGTCATCTATCACTTGGTCGATAGGATGACTTGGGTTAGGACGAGATTCAAGTTCAAGATCAGTCGGGTTCGCTATAAGTTGATTTGCTAGTTGGTTTTGTTAAGGATTGAACGGGTTCGTGTCCTTCGTCAAAACTATATTAATGGTTTCTTCGACTCTAAGAGTGTCGTGATTGTATACCCTATAAGCTCTCGGTGGTTGAGTATCCTAGAAAGGTTCCTGAGAGGTTTTGGATTTGAATTTCCTAGGTAATCCTTAGTGTTTAAGATATGTACCTTGCATCCAAATACCCTAAAGTACTTGATGTTCGGTATTTTATCGTGATAAATCTCGACGAGGTCTTTGGTGCCTCTTTACCATAAGTGATCCTATTTTGGACATAGCAAGCCGTACTAACGGCCTCCGCCCAAAATCTATCTGGTAGGTTATACTGCTTTAACATTGTCCTAGCGGCTTCTTGTAGGGTTCTATTTTTCCGCTTGACTAACCCATTTTGTTGTGGGGTTCTAGGACATGAAAACTCATGGTGGTATCCGCTTAGGTTACGTAAATGTAAACCTGTGGTTTTCGAATTCACCACCATGATCGCTTCTAAGTCTTTTAATCTTAAGGTTCTTTTGATTTTCGATTAACCTACAAAGATTGATTAGTTGGTCTAGGGTATCATTTTTATGTTTGATAAACATAACCCAAGTAAATCTAGAATAGTCGTCAATTATGACTAAGCAAAATTGACTACCATTGAGTGACTTAGCTCCATGTGAATCAAATAGATCCATGTGTAGGAGCTCAAGAACACTTTTGGTTCGTTCTTGATTAGTTAATTGATGTTGTGTCCTAGATTGTTTACCTTGTTGACAAGCATTACATATTTTATTATCCAAGTTGTTTAGTTTAGGCAAACCAAAATCAAAGCCTCTCTGACTCATCTTGTGGACGAGTCTTAAAAGTGAGTGTCCGAGTCTTCGGTGCCATAACCAAGATTCCTCTTGCTGTGTCATAAGACACTTGGTTGAGGAGTTGGGTAAATTTATTGTGTAGATGTTGCTACTCCTAGTTCCTTTAAGTATTATTTTAGATGTTGCATTTATTTTGATTACGCATTCATTTTCTAGAAATATGACCTTATAATTGTTATCACACAATTGGCTTACACTAAGTAAATTATATTGAAAGTTTTCTACTAATAAGACATTTTGAATTGTAAAGTTAGAGTTGAGCTCAATATCACCGATCCGATGATTTTGAGCTTGCCGCTATTTCAAGGCTACCGATCCTTGTCGTTGAATCGTTACTTCGAAAATTTGAGTTGATCCCCGTTATTGTGTAGGGAGCAACCACTGTCCATCATCAATTGATACTACACATAAGGTAGTTGGATCGGATATTGGAATTACTAAAGGGTTGTTTGTAAGTTTTTATACCTAAATCATCTCACCAATATCTACATGATCAAAACATGTTATTCCTATGTGTTATTGTGAGATGACTTTCAATTTTACTTGATTAATTTTAATGAATTTAAATTAACAAACATTAGGTTAGATTCGGATTTAGTCTAAGCTCATCAAGTAATCTTTTCAAGAGATTAGCTTCCAGGTCGTGGCGAGGCACAGAGGCCTTCTTTGATCGGAACAACGACCACTTCCTTAGACAAAGCTAATTTCAAGAAATTGATAACTCGACTTACTTGAGACTACGCCTTGGTCTAACTAGTTATTTTTGAAAAGAGGCTCCCGAGGCTCAATCTTTCGTAGGATTTTAGTTGGTTTATTTTTGAAAAGAGGCTCCCGAGGCTCAATCTTTCGCAGGATTTTAGTTGGTTATGAGTCCTATCTAACCATTCTAAAAATAAAGGAAAAACTAAGCATGCAATTTCTAAGACTTAACAAAAATACATTTTGTATTGGCTCTCGACCATTGAATCGAGTGGGTCTATTCACATAGTGAATTTGGTCCTGGGAACCCAATACATGTTAGATCCTAAAGTTGAAATCAAAGTGGTCTTAGGGACCCATGCTTGGACATTTTTCTTATGTTGGTTTACTATAGACATATATGACTTATTGGTTGTATTTGAGTTAAACCCGAGTCCGCCTTGTTGTACACGGCCCTTTGTGATCCAAGTAAGAGGTCAAGTCCCTTGGATCCCAAAGTGAACCTTTCCAACGCAGTTCCTAAGGTCTTCGACTTGTGTTTTCAAAAGCGAGTTCTCAACTTCAAGCTTTTCAACTTGAGTTGAGTCCTCCTCTTGAATACGAGTAGTCGAAGAGGTTAGGAGACCTCATGTTTGAGAAGGTTAACCTCCTCAATTAGGTCTCGACCTTGGACTCGGACTTAGCTAGTTTCTTATTTAAAAATTTAATTGCACCATACAAAGTATTAAGTAACGACCGACTTACCCTTAATGATTCTTTGAACCGGATACGGATCCGTGGCTTGTCTTGAATGGAAGCTCATCATCGGATTCGGACTCTGACTCTTCTTCGCTTCGAGTCGTGCTCGGTCCGGCTTGGCCATTAGAGCTTGGATATCGCCTTCTTCCTCCGACAACTCCTCCCAAGTAGCGTTTAGCGCTTTCTTGGTCTTTGATGCGTTATTCTTTAGCTTTGGGCACTCGGACTTGATGTGACCGAACTCGCTGCACTCATAGCATCTAAAATTAGAAGTATTTGAATTAGGTTTAGGCTTACCTTGAGTTGTTGGTCGCTTTCGTCTCTTGATCATCTTCCTAAACTAGATTGACTAGTTCGGATTCTATTTCGAGTCTACTTCCGATTCGGACTCGCCTTCTTCCTTGGGGTGGCTTGCTTGCGGGCTTCTTCTTCTTGGAACCTGCAACTAACGCAATACTCTTCTCGACCTGGACCACGTTAGTTTGCTCATGTAATTCAAGTTCAAAACAATTCGCCTAACCTAATTTTAGAAAGGTCTGGAGACCTTGTAGGCATCGACCATGGATGCCCACAAGGTGGTCCTAGGAAACGAGTTAAGAGAATACCTGATAAGGTCGCGATTCTCGACCTTTTGTCCGATGGCATGGAGTTGGTTGACGATGTCTTGGATACGAGCATGTAGTTGAGTTGCGGTCTCGCTTTTCCTGCATTTTCAAGTTATACAATTTATTTAAAAGTAAATCTCTTTTACATACCTTCGTGTCGTCGGTGCCTTCGTGTAGTTCCACTAGCTTGGTCCATAAGTCCTTTGCACTAATGAAGGGGCCGACGCGGTTGAGCTCTTCCTTGGACAACCCACATTGCAAGATTTGAGTTGCCTTGGCATCGACTTCTACTTGTTTTTTCATGGAATTTGACCATTGATCGTAACCCAAAGATTCACCATCTTCATTAATAGGAAGTGTGAAACCGGTTTGGATTACGATCCACATCTCGATTTGGGTTTTAAGAAAGCATTCCATCCGACCCTTCCAATAACGAAAGTCATTACCGTTGTAAAACGGGGTCGGGCGGTGCTAAACCCTTCGAGATGGGCCATTTAAAAACAAGAAGAAGAACGACGAAAAGAATCTTGCAAAACACACACGGAAAGAATATTCCAAGACTTTCGTCTTGGATTAGTAGTGCGGGAAGTAAAAAAAGATATATAAAATGTAACTTGCAAAAAGAAATAAACAATCAAATGCAAATGTCGTTGAAGTTCCGGAGGACAACCTTACTCGGGATCTAACCCGAAGGACAACCTTATCCGGATCCTAAAGCCTCTAATGCAATTCTATATGTAGGAGAAGATAAGCAAGTGAAATAATTATACGAAAATAGAAATAAATAAATAAAAAATCTGTAAAAAAAAGAAAAACAAAGCTAGATTGGTGGTTTCACCGAATCTTAGCGCCTACTCGATACCAATTGTTGGATCGAAAGTGTCGCTAGAGGGGGTGAATAAGCGATACGATGTCGTTAAAAACTTTTGCAATAAGTAAAAAGCAAGTAGAGAGTGCACAGCGAAATATAAAGTAGACAAGATATTTTTACGTGGTTCACAATCTTCGATTGCATCCACGGCCCTAGTGATCCTTGATCACGCACGGAGGGCAATTCACTAAAACCACTCCTCCTCGCTTGGAGGTAGGAGCAACGATTACAAAAGAAATCAAGGCAAAGGACACTCCCTTTCCTTGTTACGATTAAAGCACAAAGACAATTTAAAGAAGTAGAACTTAAATAAATATACCGACAACTCTTATAAGTAGAAGATGTAGCTTTCGTTGTCGGCGGCACTTCGTCGTAGCAAATGTGAGTAGTAGTAGCGGCGTTACAACGGCGTGTTGAGAGCTCTTGAATTCTTGTAATTTGCTTGGCTTGAACATGTCTATTTATGGATATTGATCTATGAATTTAGACATAGGTAGTGTCCAAGGTGAGGTTCTTATCCCAACTCAAGGATGAGGTGTTTCATCCAACCACCTTGTGCCACCTCCAACCTTCTTGTGCGCCAACTCAAGGATGAGGTGTTTCATCCAACCACCTTGTGCCACCTCCAACCTCCTTGGGCGCCAACTTGAGGATGAGGTGTTTCATCCAACCACCTTGTGCCACCTCCAACCTCCTTGGGCGCCAACTTGTTGGAGCCATTCAACTTGTGCCACATCATGGGAGCCAACCATCTTGTGCCAACTCACCTTATTTTGGGCGTCCACCACAAGGAAGCTTGGTGATGGTTTGGATGTCCACCTTGATGCCACATCACCCTTTGTACCAAAACACGAGTCAAGTCCAAATTCACCACCTTGAAATTCGAGCTCTTCTCGAGGCTGGAACTTGACTAGCAGTTGACTGTAGTCAAAGGGTTTTGGACTGCAGTACAAGTTAGCTTAAAATATAAAGTACGATGGTTCTAACCATCTGATCTCGACCTAGACCTTCCATTGGAGGTATTGGGTCGGATCTACGCTTAACGACCTTGCTTCGCTTTCACACGAGCTTACCTTGTAGCCTCGCTTCCGGTCTTCACCCGAGTACCTCGGCTTCCTCCGGTCCTCAAGGCGTTGCCCGACCACCTCGGTTCCCACCGGGTGTCGCAGACCTTCCGCTCAACTTTAGCATTTCTGCACACTTAATTGAGCTCGTAAGATAACAAATATACCCTTAACTATTGAGCCTTTTGCCATAATCAAAATACCGGTTCGACTTTGGTGCCCACTGCACCAACAACTTAGGGTGGCCACTAAGAAGGTTGCAAGGGGAGTTACCCCTAGAGTCAACCTAGGTAAGACCCAAATGACCAAGGCTAACAAGCCTAGGAGGGTCATTAGGAAGGTATCTAGGGAGGTTATCCCTAAGGAATACCTAATTAACCCTAGGAGCTCAAATCGGTTTTGGGTTCCTAAGAGCGTGATTGATTCACGCTAGATGGGTTTAGGGTGTGCCAACCTTGATTGGATGGGTAGTTAACTCAACCAAGATAAAGGTGGCATTTTAGGTCATTTTCAAGGTTATGGTTACCTTGGGAATGTGGTTTGATTTGAATCCTAAAGGTTTATAGGATGTGCCAATATCATTTAAGAAGTTTGATAATTTGATCAAATTGGCACAATTTAGTTTTAGAGGTTTTAATGTTTCAATTTGGGTTTTTGGCACATTTGGGAAAATTTAGATTAATATGGAAAAATAAACCTAATTACATCAAATGACAATTAATATTAAAATTTAGGTATTACTATACCTATATATATTTTATATGTCATGCTTTGTTTGCCATATAACATGCCATGACATCATGTTTATTTTAATCATTCTATATGTCATGTTCATGTTTAGGATTAAGGTTTCAAATGTATGTGTTTTTAGATTTCATCTTATGCCATGACATCATGATTATGAGCATATGCTTATTTATATCATTTCTAATGCCATAATCATTCATGCATTTAAGACAATTTGGTTGAAATTGAATTAAGGACTATGACATGACTTGAAGTCCCATTTATAAGAGAATCAAGTAGGGTTGTCTTAGAGAATGCATGAAACCCTAGATTAGGATGAACAAAACCCACATCTCACATTAAATTGACATGTATGTGTATTTTATACACCTTAGATACATGTGAGATGCTAGGATATGAGTTGAGTTCAAGGTGCATAGTTTTTGCATCTAGATGAACTAAAATTCATCTTGTTTCATTTGTGGATCATTGGGAGAGCATGTGTACAAGTCATGTACATAGAGCCCAAGGAATATGATCCAAAATAAGGTTTTGAAAACATTTTAAAATCATTTTAAAAAATCTTGGTGAAGTCTATCTTTTGATAGCAATCACCATTGATAGAGTTGATACAAAATAGGGTCAAAACATTGAAAATTTCAATGGTTTTGAGTTTTGTATCAAACTCACTATTTTATGGGTAAAATAATTTTCAAATATTTTTCACCCATTGTATTGACTATAAGTAATATACGTATCAAGTTTCGTGATTTTTCAAAATACGTAGAATTACTTATGACTTTTCAAAACTCGATTCTGATAGCTAAAATTCGGAAATTTCAGCTATCACCGACGCCTTTGTGGCGCTGATGAGAGTGGTAGTCGATCGTTATTCGTCAGAGTCGATCGCAGTTCTGATTTTGGGAAAACAAGGTTGTTTATCCCATGTTCAACCATTGTAAAGGTCCCTAATCACTCCTGACCCTAGGATATGCTTTGGGAAGCATTATAAAGGGTGAAAATCCATTGGATATGGATTAGGAGAAGTGTTAGGTCAAAGTATCAAATTTAGGGTGTGGAAAGTTCAAGTTTGAACTTTTAACCTTAATTTTGATGGTTTAGCGTTCCTATTGGCTTAGGAACTTCCCAAGGACATTGTTGGTGCAATGGTCAAGGGGGAGCAAGCCTTTAGGGGGAGTTATCCATCTTGAGATGATGGATGTGTTTCTCTTCTTGAAGGGGGAGAAATTATTGGGAGAGTATCATCAATTGGGAAAATTGATGGGATTTTGAGAGACCCAATTTGGAAATTGGGAGAGAGTATAGGATTGCCTCTCTTGAGTGATATGAAACTTATCACTAGAAAGATGGTAGACATCCTAGGTATTTTTGGATCAAGGGGGAGATTGTAAGATCTCATTGGGACATGAGACATTGACCTCCTTGGAGAGATAACCTTTTTGATGTATGTCAAAAAGGGGGAGAAGATTAAATTACCAATTTAGAAAATTGGTAGGGGAATTTGAGTTAGGGGAATAACTCAAGGTTTGTTTTGTCAAACATCAAAAAGGGGGAGATTGTTGGTGCAATCGGCCCAGGTCACGATTGACCATACTCGAGTTTAACTCGAGTAATGTTTTGATGTTTGACAAAGTGGTTTGACATTGATTTTGGACATTGATGTCGGTTAATATGTTGGGGAGATTGTTGGAGCAATCGACCCAGGTTATAATTGACTAGACTCGAGCTTGACTCGAGGGAGACTTTGTTGGTTGACTAGGGTTGACCATGTGATTAAGGGAAAGTCCAAGTCATGGGTACTTGGCATGGAAAGTCCAAGTGGGACACTTGGCATTTAGGAAAGTCCAAGTCATGGGTACTTGGCATGGAAAGTCCAAGTGGGACACTTGGCATTTGGGAAAGCCCAAGTCATGGGTACTTGGCATGGAAAGTCCAAGTAGGACACTTGGCATTTGGGAAAGTCCAAGTCTTGAGTACTTGGCACAAGGAAAAGTCCAAGCATGGGTCTTGGCATGGAAAGTCCAACATGGGTTGGCAAGGAAAAGTCCAAGATTGAGTCTTGGCATTTAAGAAGACCAAGGGGATGGATATTGGCAGCGTAAAGTCCAAGCGGAGTCTTGGCGGCGTAAGTCCAATGTGCCTTGGCGGTGTAGACACCGTTAGCATGACATAGCCGAGGGAAGCACCTGGAGGCTAGTGTGATGGATGAACAAGTCATGGATGACTTGGAGGGATCCGAGAGGCGTGAGGCTGATGGAGGTGGCTAGAAGGCTTAGGTCATGGCTAAGGGTGGTCTAGCAAGTATGGGGGCACCATACTTGGGTTAAAACCTCATTTTTGAGGTTGGTAGTTGACTGACATTATGGACGGTTCGACTGTCATAAGTAGACTTGAGTTCGACTGCCAGTTTAGAGTTGGAAATGCTCGGCAATGATCGCTCATTGAGCGATCGAGTGTGTCGACGGCAGCGATCGCTATGCCAAATCAGCGATCGCCGATCCATGTCGAGCACGAGAATGCTCCGTGGCCGATCGGGCGATACTACGACGGCTGGCAGTCGACTGCAAATGTTGGCAGTCGACTGCCAAGATATCCGTTGGAGTTTTTCCAACGTGGATCGAGCCGTTGTCTCACGAAAACAGTGGCATCAGTCGACTGGTGACTTATGGCAGTCAACTGATGGGCAGAAATCCAGGTCGCGCGCAAGGATAAAAGGAGCTCGACGGGAGGGTTTTTGGTAGCGATTTCTTGGACGTTTTTGAGGCGATTTGCTGCTGCAAATCAGGTTCTTCAACCACGGTTCAAGCGATCAACAAGCAAGCAAGCAAAAGGCATTTGTAAAGCTTTTTCTTTACTTATATTGCATTGTATCTCATTGTATTTGCTTGTATCTACTTAGATTATTGTTATAATCTTTTGTACAAGGTTTCTCCACCTCTGACTTGTTGTCGAGAAGGAGTATTTGTGATTAGTGAGTGCGTGTGCATCACTAGTGCTCTTTAGAGCTCGATCCGTGGAGTAGGAACCGTTCGGTTCCGAACCACGTTATATCTTTGTGTTAGCGTGTTGTTCATTTCATTATCGTTATTATTTTTCTATTTCCGCTGCGCTAACGAAATTGTAGAGATGACACGGCAACGAATTCCATCTACGTACGAACCGTGCAAATCACCCCCCCCCTTCTAGCGGCGTCAAATTTCCAACAATTATATCGGAATTAAGAGCATGTATAACATAATATCTGAGGTCCGATTCGATTTATTGATTCGATTATGTAGTCAGCAATAAATCGAATCACCTCTATGTTAGTCCTGCTCAATACACACAAAGTGTACAATGTGATTCTATGGTCAAGAAAAACTAATACCAAATCACACTACAACCATACCAATGGTTTGTCCAAAGTCATCTCGGTTGTGAGTCTTTACTTATACTCTACAAGAAGCTGATAACATGATCTACCATGTGACACTACACACCATGTTATCTATAATGTAATGTATGAGACAATATGCATAACCATAAATATGCAAACAATAATCATGTGATTCTTATTTCAAAAATAAAGATGTTCATACAAAAGATAGACTTTTCAGTATACATCCCAATATTGCTTGCAAGTGATCAAAGCAAGGAGGGAAAGAAAAATAAGGAGAAGAAGAAGGAGCTGTCTTCATCCTCGGGTACAGAGTCAGATGGAGATGACGAGCCCTCCTCCAGTGAGATAGCCAACTTCGTGAGGAAGATGATGAGGAAAAGCAGGAGATTTAGTAAAAAAAAAAGGTAAGCAAGTTGACAATGGAATTGATAAATCTAATATAGTGTGTTATGAATGCAGCAAGAAAGGACACTTCAAGAATGAGTGTCCTCATCTCAAGAAGGAGGAAAAGAGGAGAAGACGAAAGGCGTTGAGAGCAACATGGGATGAGTCATCCTCCGAATCATCAGAAGAAGACAAGGAGGACAAGGGCGGATGACACACTGCACTAATAGCGCTGGAGGACTCTGGGACAAATTCAAATTCAGAGGAGGAATCATCATCAACGGATGATGATCAGGTAAACTCAGAACTGGAAGACTGTTATAAAACCATTGCCTATTTAAATGATATGTTAGATAAATCTAAATGTAAAATAAAATCTTTAAAAACTGAATTAGCACATTTTAAAAATCGTAAGGAGCATGAGGTAGAATTTAGTGATGATACTTCCAAAATTATGGATGAAAACAAAATCTTGAGAGCACAGGTGAATGATCTCAAGTGTACACTTGAGAAGTTTAGTTCTAGCTCTCGAACGCTGAACATGATTCTAGAATCTCAGCGGGTTGTTTACAACAAAGCTGTAATAGGTTATCGACCTAAGCAGCAAGAACATAGCTTTATTTCTTTAGTCTCTAGAATTCCTGGTAGCAAGAAAATGTCTAAGGCCTGGATTCAGAGGAAATACATTTTGGAAGCTAAAGGACCCAATATTTGGGTTCCAAAATGTTCTATTTTTCGTGTTTAGCAGGTATCAATTAAGGGGGAGTGTCCATCGACCTGGTTTGTAGACAGTGGATACTCCAAACATATGACCGGTGACACATCGCTATTCTCCACACTAGAAAACAAAAGTAGAGGTACGGTTTCATTTGGAAATAGCAGTAGATTAAAAGTTGTAGGTATAGGAGATATGTTAGGGCAATCAATCCATGTGATATGGTTTTGATGTGTGTGGCAAAGGGTTTAAGTTAGGATGATTGGATTTGATATGTGCGTTGGAGTCTTGCAGGACTTAGTAATTCGCACATGGAGCTTTGGCAAGTGTCACCAACTCTCATGACTCGGTCCTTGAGTCGGTGAAGGATAGCTTTGTAGAAGTCGTGCGCTTGGGGCATCCGAGGGATCGTCGAACGAGGAGCATTGGAGTGAAGCCGGAGGAAGTAGACTCAGGGCGAGACGCGAAGGATGACATTGCAGAGTCATGCTCTTGGCGCATCCGAGGGATGTGACCCGACGAAGACAACTTCAAAGGCGAGGTGTTGGGATGTATACTAAAAAGTCTATCTTTTGTATGAACATCTTTATTTTGAAATAAGAATCACATGATCATTGTTTGCATATTTTTATGGTTATGCATATTGTATAATATATTACATTGTAGATAACATGGTGTGTAGTGTCACACGGGAGATCATGTTATCGGCTCCTTGTAAAGTATAAGTATAGGCTCACAACCGAGATGACTTTGGACAAACCATTGGTATGGTTGTAGTGTGATTTGGTATTGGTTTGTCTTGACCATAAAATCACACTAGTACATTTTGTGTGTATTGAGCAGGACCGACTTAGAGGTGATTATTTTATTGCTGACTACATAATCGAATCGGACCTCAGATATTATATTGTACATACTCTTAATCCCGATATAATAACGGGCACATATACTTAGTATTCATTTCTTTGATTTACCAATGGACGAGATTTATAGATTAAATCGATAGGCTCGGTAAGTTGGGAAATGATATTATTTATATGGTGTGCCGTTGATTATAGGAGGAAACCGTATCCTATATATTAGGATGATGATGTCCCCTTGAGGAGCTCATAAGGTTCATCATGTAAACCTTGCAGGTGGACTTGGTCCGGCATGATGAAAAGATTGAGTGGTACTACTCATGGAGTTAGATGTTGATTAATTAATGGTCAGTAAATTAATTAATCGACGGGCATTCGAGATCTTAAACACGGAGAGAAAATGTACATATAATATATGGAGCCCATATTAACTTATGGGGGTTGGTGAGGTAGATCAATGATAATCCTTTAGTGGATTGGATTATCATTAATGGATCGGACTTTATGTGGGCTTGATCCATTGGGTGGCCAAGATCCAACTCCTCCTCATGGTCCCTATTGTAGCCTATTAATACCTCATGAAGCTAAGATCCAATGGATGGAAACAAAACTCTAGATCCAAAGGTAGAGATCAAATCTATAGATCCGACGGTTGAGATTAAATCTGTAGATCCGACGGTTGAGATTAAATCCCTAGAACCAATGGTGGAGATTAAAACAAGGCTTATCCCTAAACTCTATAAAAGGAGCCTTTAGGGTTGGCGTGGAGAATAATCAAAGGAAGCATAGGAGTTTGGAGTTGGCGGCAAGGCTTGGAGATTAGGGTTTGGGCTTGGCGGCACCAAATAAGGAAAGTCTTTCCTTGTTTTCTTCTTCTCCATTGGTGGCCGGTGCCCATAGAAGCCTTTCCAGCCCTTGGCCGGCAATCAAGGTAGCTCTTCTCCTTCTCCTTGGCCAGTGGAACCAAGGCTTAGGGTCCTCCCTTGAAGCTCTTGGCCGACAACCATCTTTTTCTCCCTTCTCCTTGTTGGCCGGCGGCAAGCAAGTTGCTTGTTGCTTGTTGGTTGGTTGAAAGAAGGAAAAGAGTCTTGTTTCTATTCTTCCTCTTGCTCGGGATGAGCAAGGAAGGAAGATTGGTGATCTAGGAGTTTCAATTTTTGGTAGATCGTCGCCCTCACGACGTCCGAAAGGAGGAAGGTCATACAATAGAAGATCGAGAGGTATATCGATTCTCTATTTTCATTTGACATGTTTATATTTGCTTTTCAATTATATACATGATATATATTCTAGTTTGTGGCTAAATATACTTGGACCCCGAACATAAATACAAAAGTCGGCGATCCGTACATCGTCTATTCCGCGGCTATTCGTAGAATAGAGGTTGGTCGCTTGAACAACAAGTTTGTTCAAGTGACTACTCTAATCGAATAACACGACGATGACAAGGTTGCTTGGGAAATCCCTCTTGTCAAGGATAAATTTTTTTATCCGGGGACGTAGAAGGGATCGCCATGAACAAGCGATCGAGTTGAAGTGGGAAGCGAAGTTTCCCCTCCCAACACGAGGGACTCCAAGGGATGAGAGTGAGTGAATGTAACCCGGGATGGGGTAGTACGCTTAGGTGAAACTTGGCCAATTGGCTGAGTGTCGGATGGGATTTCCCGACATCAATCGATCGCCATGTCATGGAATGGGTTCGACTGGTGGGTTTCTGGCCCAACATTCGACTGCCATGGAATGGCAGTCCACTGCCAGACCATCAGTTGACTGCCAAGGATGGTAGTCACGGGCACAAAACCTCCCATAGCCGACTGATCAGTTAGCTATAGAGGCATCAGTCGACTGATGGATACATCAGTCGACTGATGGATACATCAGTCGATTTCCAAGGGTTCCATTGGACTACAACGGTCGGGATTTGACGTGTTTAGAGGTCATTGTAATGGTGGCAGTCGACTGCCAAGGGCAGTAGTCGACTAATGGCAGCCAACGGGAAGAAATCAGCCCTCTTTATAAAAAGAGAGGGTGTGGGCTTTTGGATGGCTAATGTTCATGCTCTAAACATCCTATTAAGTGCCTCACAAAGCTGAAACTCCTTCTCCTAGTTTTCTTTCACATCCATTGTAAAAGAAGGAGTGTTCTCATTGTTGTGAAGGTTTACCTTCACCTTGCATTGGCTAAAGGGAGAGACCAATAGTGGTTTGGTATCAGAGTGATTCACCATAGATGAATCGGACCGTGGATTAGCGGTGAGGTCGTGAACCACGTTATATCGTTTGTTAGCATTGATTTTGTTTTTTCTTATCGTTATTTCTTGTTTAGTTTTGTTTCCGTTGTGCTAATTATATTTGTAGACAAGCAATCCCGTTCATACGACGAAGAGGGCTATTCACCCCCCTCTAGCCAACCACCAATGTTCCTACAAGTGGTATCAGAGCCAAGGTAGCTTGTCGAGGACTAATCGCTGCAACAAGCACTACATCAAGGATGATCAGCTCTAACATTCATCCATCGAAGTTTGAAGGGGAATTTGTGTGGTGGAAGAAACGCATGGAGGTATTCTTCAAAACCGACTTTGAAATTCTATTAATAATGGAAAATGGGTTCAAGATACCTAGGGATGAAGAAGGGAAGCCAATCGAGAAGTCTAGAAGGACTAAAAGGCAAAGGGAGGAGTACTTGGCAAACTCAAAGGCAAAGCATCATCTCTACAACGTACTCCCCCAACAAGAAGTGAATTGGATAGGGAAATGTGCAAGCGCCAAGGAAATGTGGGAGAAACTCATAGAACTCCATGAAGGCACTTCCGAGGCCAAGCTTGCAAGGAGAGACCTCCTCCGCTCCCAACTAACAAATATCAAACTTGAAAAGGGAGAAAAGATAACCTCATTACACTCTCATTTTAAAGAAATTTTAATTGGGCTAACAAGTGTAGGAGAAAAACTTTTGAACCGGGATATGCTTATGAAAGCAATCGACACTTTTCCCCGGTCATCGAAATGGAGCTCAATGGTGGACTCCTTCTACATGTCGAAGAACCTAGAAGTGAGCACCTTAGAGGAGGAGTTCTCAACCATGGAGCTCCACGAGACAAGGTTTGAAGGAATTAGTGAAGAACCAAGCATCAAGCCATCTAGGGGAGTGGCACTAGTAGTCAACAAAGGGAAGAAGAAGAAGATAGAGACTCCCTCCTCCTCCGATGAAGCATCCTCATCATCCTCCATGAATAGCAATGAAGATGCTTATATGGTAAGGAAGGTAAGGCGTGCTTTAAGAAATTTAAAATTTAACAAATCTTATGATAGGAGAAGGCACAAGAGGAAGATAATTTGCTATAATTGCCAACAAGAGGGATATATAAGAGATGAGTGTCCCCTCTTGAACAAGAGCAAAGAAGAGAGGAAGAAGAAAGAGGAAAAGAAGAAGGGGAGCAAGAAAAAAGAAGAAGAAAAGAAGGCCAAAGAAAAGGGGAAGGCCAAAACACTCAAGGCAAGGACGATTTGGACACCTCCTCCTCTGAAGGTGAAAAATCAAGCTCAAGTGAAGGGGGAGGCTCATCATCATCCTCTTCATCCGAAGAAGAAGACATGGAAACTATGATAATGAATCTCTCTCCTAAGAAAGTAGTTTCCATGATTTCTAGCTTAACTAGGGATTTGTTTAGAGCAAAAAAGAAAAATAAGAGCATGCTAGATCAAATTAAGGCCTTAGAAAATAAATTAGAACAAGCATGCTTAAATATTAATGATAATATTTCTTTTAGTCATGATGATGCATGCTCACATGATAACTACATTCCTCTCAATGTTAATGATGCATGTATTGAGGAAAATAGAATGTTTTGGGAAAAGGTAGACCATTTAATCAAGGCCCTAGAAAAATTCACAATTGGCTCCAACACCCTTAATATGATTATAGGGAGCCAAAGGGCAAGTTTCAATAGGAAAGGCCTAGGATATAAGGGAAAGACTAATGAAAAGGCCCATAAATGTTTGATTGCTAGGGGTCAAGCCAAAAACAAGACAATTGCTAGAAAATGGATCCCTAAGAAATATTTAGTGAACCCTATAGGAAAGAACTTGTTTTGGGTTCCTAAATCCATCCTTAAGGATTAGAAAAACCCTATGATAGTCAACCATAGTGGACTTGACTTATATCATATTATTTTGTTGACTTAGGATGGCGGGACTTAATTTTTGAAATTGTGTTGGGTGATGATAATGCACCCATAAATAGTTTAAATCATGCTTTAGGTGATACTTGACTTGTTATCATGATTTTATACCTAATGCATGATTACAAATTGATTGATACATGTGTTTCATGATCATGATGTGAAATTAAGGCATATATGATTTTATGATCATGTGGTATGTTAGAGTGATACTTAACCATGGGTAGAATTGCATGAATTTGAAGGTTAAGTACATAAATACCTTTAGTAACATCTCACACTCACCATAAGGCTAACTTTGATTGAAAACATAGCAATGGGTGAGATGATAGGATGATACAAATGGTCCACTAATGCCTATGACATTTAGATGGTCATTTTAAGTATCAAAATAGCAATAATAGACCAATCATGGGGAAGGCTTATGTTTAATTCATAGACATATTGCCCAATGATCATGGTTGGATATTTCATATGTTTTCAAAACCATTTCTTACTTTAAAATCTGTGCCTTCATGTTTTGAAACAATCTAAAACAAAACTAGGTGTTAAAATTGATACAAACATGATCAAAATACTAGTTGTTTTTGAAGCTTTTGGATTTTTGGCAAATCATTGAAAATATAAGTAATTTTTATGAAAACTCATTTTTAATTGATAAAGGACCTTAAAAGAAATGTGTTTTCAAAATTTTATGATTTTCCAATTTTTTTGGAATTTCTGGTGCATTTCTGAAATTGTTTCGAAAAATCAGAAATCCTGATCTTTGAGTGTCAGTCGACTGGTAGTCTGAACAAGTCGACTGATGTACTATGCACGAGCACAGTAACCTGATTTTATCAGGTTTTGTTTGGTTTTTGGTATTTTTTCCTCCTTAGAGTTGATACCTTGGATTATAACATTTGGATAATATTTTTGATGGTGTCAAAGGGGGAGAATTGATAGGTTTAAGTTAATCATGGTAAAAGGGAAAATTTAGCATGTCTTAAGGGGGAGTTGCATGTTTAAGGGGGAGTTGTTATACTTATGTTTTTTACTTACATGCTTTCCTTGCTTATGTTTATTTTTATTTGTTTACCTAACTTAAACGGATTGCCACATATAAAAAAGGGGGAGATAGTTAGGGCAATCAACCCATGTGATATGGTTTTGATGTGTGTGACAAAGAGTTTAAGTTAGGATGATTGGATTTAATATGTGCGTTGGAGTCTTGCAGGACTTAGTAATTCACACATGGAGCTTTGGCAAGTGTCACCAACTCTCATGACTCGATCCTTGAGTCGGTGAAGGATATCTTTGTGGAAGTCGTGCGCTTGGGGCATCCGAGGGACCGTCGGACGAGGAGCATTTAAGTGAAGCCGGAGGAAGTAGACTTCAGGGCGAGACGCGAAGGATAGTGCTGCAAAGTCGTGCGCTTGGCGCATCCGAGGGACGTGGCCGGACGAAGAAAACTTCAAAGGAGAGGGACTCCAAGGGATGAGAGTGAGCGAATGTAACCTAGGATGGGGTAGTACGCTTAGGTGAAACTTGGCCAATTGACTAAGTGTCGGATGAGATTTCTCGACATCAGTCGACTGCCATGTCATGGCAGTCGACTGCTCCAAGTCGAATGGGTTGGACTAGTGTTCGACTAGTGAGTTTCTGGCCCACCGCCGACCGCTGCATCATCGCTGAACCGCCAAGGATGGAAGTCGACTCCAATAGCCGATCGATCGGCTACGAAGGCAGATCGGCCGATCGATGGATACATCACCGATCGCCAGGGTTCGTTGGACTACAACGGTCGAGGATCTCGACGTGTTCAGAGGCCATATGACGGTGATCCGATTGCCTAAGGCGCAAGAATGATCGATGGCGGCCAACGGAAAAAAATCAACCGTCTCTATAAAAAGAGAGGGTGTGGGCTTTTGGATGGCTAATGTTCATGCTCTAAACATCCTATTAAGTGCCCCACAAAGTTGAAACTCCTTCTCCTAGTTTTCTTTCACATCCATTGTAAAAGAAGGAGTGTTCTCATTGTTGTGAAGGTTTACCTCCACCTTGCATTGGCTAAAGGGAGAGACCAATAGTGGTTTGGTTTCAGAGTGATTCACTGGAGATGAATCGGACCGTGGATTAGCGGCGAGGCCGTGAACCACGTTATATCATTTGTTAGCATTGATTTTGTTTTTGCTTATCGTTATTGCTTGTTTAGTTTTGTTTCCGTTGCGCTAATTATATTTGTAGATAAGCAATTTCGTTCATACGACGAAGAGGGCTATTCACCCCCCTCTAGCCGGCCACCAACGTTCCTACAAGATATTCATGTTTCAGAGTCTTTTATGATTAAAAATGTATTGTTAGTTAAGAACATGTCATTTAATTTATTAAGTGTGAGTCAGTTGTGTGATGATGGATATAGAGTTGAATTTAATTCAACTCAATGTCTAGTAAAACACAATAGCTCACATAGTACCATATTAGTAGGGATTCGAAAGGAAAACATATATCAAGCGTCCTTTGATAATGCTACTAATCTTTCTACCAATTTTTTTTGTATCTAGAACAGATGAGTCATGGCTATGGAATAGAAGTCTTATGCATGTCAACCTGAAGAACTTAAGAAGACTAGCTGGGAAAGAGCTGGTGAGAGGGCTGTCGCTGCTCAAGTTTCAAAAAGGTAAGCAAAAGAGGGCCTCACACAAGCCCAAAAACATTGTGAGTACCTCTAAAGCTTTAGATTTACTGCATTTAGATCTATTTGATTGTAGCACTATTAAATCTCTTAATGGTAGCAGATATTGTTTAGTAATTGTTGATGATTACACTAGATATACTTGGACATTTTTCTTGAAATATAAAAATGAAACTCTTGATATTTTTATCTCTTTTAGTAAAAGAATTGAAAATGAGAAAAACACAACCGTTAAAACCCTTAGGAGTGATCATGGAGGGGAATTTGAAAACACTTGATTTAAGGATTATTGTTTAGAAAAAGGGTATAGGCACGAATTTTCAGTTCCAAGAACACCCCAATAGAATGGTGTTGTGGAAAGTAAAAATTGAACCTTACAAGAAGCTGCTAGGAGCATGCTCAATGAGTATGCTCTTCCAAGCTACTTGTGGGCCGAAGCCATTAACATAGCCTATTATGTTCAGAACAGGGTGCTAATACATAGGTTTCTAGGCAAAATCTCGCATGAACTTTGGTTTGGAAAATCACCTACAGTTAAGCAAGGTGTTTATTCTAAATACCAGAGACCATCTAGGAAAATTCATGGCTAAAGCTGATGAAGTTATTCTTGTCGGATACTCTTCTATTAGTAAAGCATATAGAATCTATAATAAAAAATCAAAATTAGTTGAAAAGTCATATGATGTCGTCTTTGGAGAGGGTAATAAATCTGATGATACCCAAAAAAATTAGTGAAGAAATTGATTTTGGAATGGAGATGATCAAATTGAGAGAAAACAACGAAGTAGGGGGAGTTAAAGTCGAATATGATGATGAAAAGCCTAAGTTACAAGGGTCATTACTTGAAAATGTATCAAACGACCAAATACTTGAAACATCTCAAGCACCAAGATCCAGTAGGGCTAGCATCAGTCATCCCCACGATCAGATTATTGGGGAACTTCAATAAGGGGTGAGGACCAGATCATCCTTTAGGAACGAAGGGGTTGAAGTTGCACTCATCTCAGAAATTGAACCTAAGGTAGTGGAAGAAGCCTTGCTCGA
Source organism: Wurfbainia villosa (assembly GCA_025175895.1). Classification (NCBI taxonomy): domain Eukaryota; kingdom Viridiplantae; phylum Streptophyta; class Magnoliopsida; order Zingiberales; family Zingiberaceae; genus Wurfbainia; species Wurfbainia villosa. The sequence goes on from CM045996.1 coordinate 48,668,203, forward strand.
TCCTGATTGGATCTTAGTAATGCAAGATGAGTTAGGACAATTCGAAAGAAATCAAGTATGAGACTTAGTTCCGAGACTGAAAGAAGTCTCCATAATTGGTACAAAATGGGTGTTTAGAAATAAATTAAATAATAAGGGAGAAATTATAAGAAACAAAGCAAGGTTAGTTGCCAAAGGCTATAACCAAATTGAAGGATTAGATTATGAAGAGACGTACGCCCCTGTAGCACGTCTAGAGGTCCATAAGGCTTATGCTAGAATTTGCTGCATATAAAGGCTTCAAATTATACCAAATGTGTTAGTAATATATGAGAGATGTCTTAAGGCAATCGCCTTATGTATGAACCATTTATATGATAAATGAAGATTCACTATTTGAGTATACATGTTTCATGTATTTGATTGGATCTTAAACTCATTTACTAAATGTCCACGATACGATTCACAGCATGAGAGAATTTGTGATTGGATCACAACTAGTGAGTATCTCTACATGTGTAATTGTGATGTATCGAAATTATCCCTAGTCGATGAATTGATGGATTTGGACACCATCAATTCTGTCAAGACTAGCACGAGGTATAATCCTTGGTGTATCCAAGCAGCTGATTCTCACTGGCTGGAGACATTGTGATGTCCGGAGTTAATCGTGGATGCTAGTTATGGTAACTAGTTCATTGGAGTGACCAGCCGTAAGACTTCATATGGTTCTCTGCATATATAGATATGTCAATGAAGTTCTTATGTAGCTTAAGTGCGATGTTCCTTTGACTTGCGGTATTCAAGTCATCTTGATCATGGAGACTTATGCTTTGACATCTTAAGCAAGCATCTCTAAGGAGATGTGGACCCGGGATGATTGGGTATAAGTCGAAGTGATCGAAGGTGTTTGAATAGCCTATAAATGATTCACCACTCCTTGCGAGGAGATGTATACCCATGGCCTCACGTCGGATTGTTACTAAAGTCTTTGGCCAAAGCATTACATGTTTAGAGTAAGGTACTCTTCGATACATGTGCAGTAACTAGAATCCGTAGGACGAGGAAATGATACTTGGGCTAGGTGTGACGAGTCACTAGTGGGGATGACACTATAGACCATGTCCTGAACCAAGTGGGTATAAGATGAGTGAAGGGAATGGGGCACGATTCATTCGAGCCAAGGGTTTCGTATAGTTCTCGATCAACCGTTGATCTTTTCGGTTAATTGGGGATCATGATGTACTACTAGGTGCCACTCATGATCGTTCTATAATTAATGGTTAATTATAGACGGCCAACATAAACCAAGAACCTATTTGGTCACACGCACAACGAGCGTAATCCGAAGGATTTAAAACGAGCTTGAGAATGGGATTCTCAGACCGAGAGAAACTAGGTTTGGTTGGACCAAATAAGAAGCGAGCATGAAATCGTTTCAGTCGCAATGAAAGCGTGGAAGGGCCGTGTCTTATGAAGACATAATGGATGAACCAAAATGGTTTGGTTCTAATCCAATGGAGGAGAATAAACCAAAGGATTTGGTTTATTTTAAACGAATGAACCAAAAGTTGGTTCGATTCGTTTTAACTTAAAATAAACCATCATGGTTTGGTTTATTTTAACTTAAGTTAATGGACCGGGTTAACGGGCCTTATGGTTATGATTCAATAACCATTAAGAGAATTAGTTCTCTATAAAAGAGGGCTTAAGGGATTGTTAAGCCCTAATCCAATTCCCTCTTCCTTGAGTTGCCGCCCCCTCCTCCCTTGAAGTGGTCGGCGCCCATACCCTAGCCGCCGCCCAGCCCCTTGTGCCGCCGTCCAGATTGTTGCCGGCGTCCAAGCTTCGGACAGTGATCCTCCGGCAACTCTCCGGTGATCTCCTTTGGGTTTGGCATCAAGGTGAGCTTCATCCTACCTTTTTGGCCGGCCCTATTTCCTCCACCAAAGCTGTCCAGTTTTCTGGACAGCTTGTTCTTTTCTCGTTGGAGCGTCGTTTGGACGACGGTTAGAGCTCTGACAGCGCCTAACTTACCGGGGATTCAATCTCCGGTAATCCTCTAAGGTGGAGGACGAAGGATTCGTCAAACGGTTGACGAATACCTCTCCGGAGATGCGAGTTTTGAGGACTCGGTTTTGGATCCAAATTTGGATTCGGATCGTGATCATCTCTCGATCACATCATCTTCAACACGAGGCTAGTAACCCGTACGAAGACGAGGTTCGTGACTTAGCGAAGTCATCCCGAGGATACTCGGCGTGGATACGGATAGAGACGATTCTAGCGAGGATCGTTCCGGTTGATGTCGTTCCTGCTACACGTGATACGAAAGGTATACGTAGTTAAATTTCCTTTTATTGCAAAATTTAAATTTATGGTTATGTCTACACATGTTGTACTATGCATGTGTGTGATGTGTGTGTTGTAATAAATTTAGATTTATTATTTTTATTTCTTCCGCTGTGCACATGTTTACGAAACATGTTCGAACACACACTCGCCGCGGTGCCGGAAACCCAACAAAATGGATGTGAAGTCTACCTTTTTAAATGGGGTAATTAAGGAAGAAGTATACATTGAACAACCACTGGGGTTTGAAAGTACAAACTTTCCACACCACGTATTTAAACTGAAAAAAGCCCTATATGGACTAAAATAAGCACCTCATGCTTGGTATGAAAGGTTTCCCATATTTCTAATAGAGAAAGGGTTAACAAGAGGTCAGATAGTTCCTACACTATTTCTGAAAAGAGATGGTGAAAATATTTATGTAGCCCAGGTCTATGTAGATGACATAATTTGTGGCTCAAATAATAAGGACAATCTGAACGAGTTTATAGGACACATGGAGAGCGAGTTTGAGATGAGTCTTGTGGGAGAACTGACCTTCTTCCTCGGACTTGACATCAAACAAACAAAGGCAGGTATATATGTTCATCAGTCTAGGTATGCCATGAATCTTCTAAAGAAGTTTAATATGCAGAATTCAAAGGAGATATCCACTCCTATGGTACAAAGCACAAATCTATGACAAGATGATGGAGGAAAATCAGTGGATCCAAAATACTATAGGAGTATGATTGGTAGTTTGTTATATCTCACAGCTAGTCGACCTGATATTTTATATGCGGTGGGGGTATGTGCTAGGTATCAATCATGTGCCAAAGAGCCTCACCTAAGTGCTGTAAAAAGGATAATGAGATATCTTAAAGGCACTATTAAGGTTGGGCTATGGTATCCTCATACTGAGTTATTTGATTTAGTGGGCTATACTGATTCTGACTATGTTGGGTGCAAGTTAGATAGAAAAAGCACACGTGGAGGATGCCAGTTCTTAGGATCTTCGCTGGTGAGTTGGTCGACTCGAAAGCAACATTGTGTTGCTCTCTCCACTACTGAGGCTGAGTATATTGCCATGGGAGAGAGCGTGCCCCAGCTGTTGTGGATGACTCACATGTTGAAGGACTATGGGTTGTCATACAGAAGTGTGCAAGTGTTGTGTGATAATTTGAGCACAATCAATCTGACAAAAAACCCTTCAACCACTCTAGAACGAAACATATTGAAGTGAGGCACCACTTCATTAGAGGTCATGTAGCCGTTGTTCTCAATTATATTGAGTCCAAGTCAAACCTAGCAGACATCTTCACTAAACTCCTTCCAGAAAAAGAGTTTAGCCATCTAAGAAGGGAGTTAGGAATGTGCGTTACTGAGTGACAAGTTAGGATCTCTCCATGGTCATAAGGACTAATTCACCATAATAAAATTTTATGGAGTTTATGGGAACCTTGGGCAGCATCTCACAAAAACTATAAGGTTAACAAAACTGGTTTTTGTATTTCTAGTTGAAGGGGTGAGATGTTTAGGTAATAACCAACTTACCCAAAATGTTCAATGCATCCCTTGGGCAAGGTGGTTATCGTTTAAAAAAACTGCTATTCTCACTGTGGTAAGTCTCGTGTTAGTGTATAGGTCACCTCGGAGGTGATTGATACTAGTAGAGTCAAGCTTAAGAAGAGCTGATTTTTAGACTTTTGGAGATTGTATCAATCCGTGGAAATATTGGGGAGTATATCTTTCACAGATTTTTCTGTGGAAGATCGTGACTTTATAATTCTGTACGTAAAATTTCAGGATTTTTTGAAATCTCTGGAATTATCGATGAATTTCTGAAGTTTGACTGAAAAACTGGCAATTCAGTTATCAGAAACCAGTCAAGGCAGTGTCTCGACTGATACTCTCAGTTGCAACCACTAACGAACAGAACCGAGGCACGCTCGACCAGCGCCTCGACTGTCCAAATTAACCCACGAATAGAATCGAGGCGCGCTCGACTAGCGCCTCGACTGGACAGGCTTGTGAAGGCACAAAAGTGAGGCAAACTTGACTCACGCCTCGACTGCCTTAATCAATCGAAGCATTTTACTTATCACCTCGACTGATGAACGCGGATCTATATAAAGAAATCTCTCTCCGCACTCGACTCGTTCGCGATTTCTTCCTCTACTTCCATCACTCTCACCGTCGTCGCTCGTACTCCAGCCAACCTCCGATGCCTTCCACACCAGCCCTACTTCTCTAGAACCCAAGCCAAGCTAGGGTAAGTCCTTATGCATCTATCTCCATCTCTAGGTTAGCATCCTAACTCCGCCGGCATTGATAGCTAGGGTTCGCCGAACCCTTTCTCCTCACCGGAAAAGTCCATTTTTGACAGAAGGGGCTTCAACTTAAGGTCTCTTTAGCTCGAATTTGCTTGGACAAAGATCAATGGCGCCCAAGTATAACTCTTTCTCCCTCCACTTCACCTTCATGGTTATTAATATACTGATTAGCAACTAATTGTTGATTTATCCCTGTCATTCATCATATCACATCATATCCCATTCATTCGACATTCTTGCATATAATCCTTGCATTTCTAGACAAAAACAAAAGCATTCCGAGGTCACTAAGAGGGATACATCGAGGGAAAACCCCTCCACGGATCCCTGATTCCCCTCTGAATTGCATCAGCATACATATAGAACTTACAAATTCCAAAAGATACCTACATGCTCTTTAGATAAAGATTCCTTCAAGGATTTTGCTCCTGGAGTTAAGGGCATCATAGAGCATTACCAACTTGAGAAGCTAGTCTACTGCAACCACGATATAAATATGAACTTAGTTTCTGAGTTTTTTAATAACTTACAACCTACTGGAGATCGACTCATCTATAGGAGTACGGTAGAAAGGAAAGACATTTCCTTCACTCCTGATATCCTTAGAGCATTTTTAGGCTATAAAGAGTCAACGTCAACTTTAGAACTCTATCCTAGTATCCAAGAACCCATTGAAGGGTTCTCTCTAAACGACATTCATGAACAATTCTTTAGGAGACCAAGGAAACCCGGTGTCAACCTAGCTCCGGCCATGGCATTATCAACCCCTGACAATATCCTATATAAGGTCATTATAGGGTGCATTCTTCCGATAGTGTCAAGAGGGCAAACTAAGGTGCGACCACATCATCTACTAGCCCTCCATTTCATGAAGAATCATTTAGACTTCAATGTTTCATTGAATATGTTTCTATGCATCGTCCACTTCACAATCCCTATTCAAAAGAAAATCCACATGCCATTTTGTCATATCATTACATCCTGGTTAGAAGCAATAGGCATAAACACTACAAGGGGCAGAGTGAAGCAGATGTCAGAATTCGATTTCATAAAATGGAGGAATTTTGCCCTGGTCGGTATGGTTCAGAACAAAAGGAATGCGCAATGGGTTGATGGACGCCAAGCTGGCGAAAGATGGGATATGGAGGCACGAGACGAAGACGAAGAACAGTTGGCCCTTGCCGATGAGCCCTACAAATCTGTATCCGAGCAGCTGGATAGCTTACGCCGTGACTGTCAAGTTCACCAAGATGGTGGACACATGACTTCTAGGTCTAGAGATGACCGTAGAGACGTGATTCTCGAAAGTCACAACCCGACAAATGCAAATTTTGGACTAGCAGGCTGAAGTACTGAGACTTCTACATTCCTTGATGACTAACCCATCAGGTCCATCGTCATCTGCTTCTTAGCATTGATAAACTCTTGGCAGTAGATACTCGGAGAACTGAACTTGTTTGTCATGATGAAATTGTTCTAACTAAAACAAAGTGTATAGATTTAATGGTTTTGACTTTCTTGAACTTGTTTTTGTTTTGACGTGCTTGCATGAGTTTCGGTTGATGAGAAGTAGTCCTATGATTATGATAAAATGTTAAGACAGATTTCACACAACCATATTTAGGGAAGATCCTGTCAATTTTTTATCACATGGCAAATGAGAGTACGAATTAAGGGGGAGGATACTTTAATCCTTGGTAGATTATCGTACTCCTCAGTACCTATATGATTCCTTCTTTTTTGGCATTTGCCAAAGGCAGAGAAGATTGTGTTTAGAGTTTAGGTTTTCATTCATTGCTATCATCATGTGTTATGCTCCATCATGTTTGCTATCATTACTTGCTTGCTCATTTGTTTATGTTACTCATGTATTAGGCTTAATGCTCATATATAAATTTGTATTAGGCTTAATGCTCATATATAAACTTAGTCATGCAAGTCTAGTACTTCTACTTGGTTTGGTCGATTAACCTAGAAAGAACCTAAACTTAGACGGGTGATCCTAAACTTAAACAGGTTGTCAAACATCAAAAAGAGGGAGACTGTTGGACCTGATACTCTAAGATATGTTTTGGTGTTTGACAAACGTTTCAGTAAACCAAGTTTAGGCACGTAAACCAAGTTTAGACAAGTACAGAGTCTTGGGAGTGGGGTTTCAAATTCCTGGGTAGTAAGATAAGTTCCCAAAAATTCTAGGGCAGTTTGAAGAGTTGCCAGGGCAGTTCTGATTCGTTCCAGGGTAGTTTTGTATAGTTTGCCAAGGTTGATTGCCAGGGGGTTTTCCAGGGCAGTTTGACTGCCAGGGCAGTTCAATTGCCAGGGCAGTTTGTTTTCTAGGGATGTTTGATGCGTTAGAAAGCTTCCAGGACAGTTTGACACTACGCTAGAAAGCTTCCAGGGCAGTTTGACACTGTGCTAGAAAGTCTCCAGGGTAGTTTTTCCAGGGCAGTTTGACATTGCGCTAGAAATCCTCCAGGGTAGTTTCTCTAGGGTAGTTTGATTGCTCTAAAGCTTTCAGGGTGTTTTAACCTAACTCCCGGGTAGTTGGCTATCTCCCAAACACTCAGTGTATCTGATGAGCAAATCCCTGTATTGACAGGATACCTCTAAGTATACGATAAACTGAAGGAAACTTGGAGTATCCTGAAGGGTAAGGGATGGTAGACGGGAAAATTTGAAGGGTGGAACCTTGGTGAAAAGTCCAAGATGGATAATTCCTTGGCAGAGGGCAAATCCAAGGGTGGACCCTTGGTGAAAAGTCCAAGATAGATAATTCCTTGGAAGAGGGAAAATCCAAGGGTGGACCCTTGATGAAAAGTCCAAGATGGATAATTTCTTGGCAAAGGGAAAATCCAAGGGTGGACCCTTAGTGAAAGTCCAAGATGTGTAATTCCTTGGCAGAAATTCCTTGCGGAAGTGGCAAGGTGAAAAGTCCAAGAGTGGCTGAAGGCCGAAGTCTTGGCAAGTAAAGGGTCTCTGGGTAGAGTCTTTACTAGGCATGTTTCAGTCTTAGAGTTGACTAAAATAGACGGGTCATGAGGATAACAATGAGCTGACACCTAAGTTGTTTCCCTTACTACTCTCATGAGTCGGACCAATCACAGCCTGCAGTCAGCACAAATAGATGGAACTTAACATGATGCAAAAAGGAGTAGCAGTCGAGGCAGCACCTCAACTGATACTAGGCTGGAATGAACAGAAGTAAGCCTCGACCAGCAGTTTGACTGCGGCAGTCGAGATGACAACTCGACTGGCTTGGGAAATTTAGCCTTAGCAGTCGAGCCGATACCTCGATTGGTCTCTGGCCAAAGCGAACAGATGCAAGGGGGACTCAACTGATATCTCGACTGCATAAGAGAAAACTTGCCATTTTACATTAGCAGTCGAGCTGCCGCCTTGACTGGCCTGCGGAAACAGTGCACAGACGCGAGGCGGGCTCGACTGGGGCCTCGATTGTTGGGAACTACAATCGCGATTTTGGCTAGAAATCCTATCTGTTTCGATGCGTGGACGAGCTCCAATGGTAGAATTCAAATTTTAATGATTAACCAATGATTTCGCCGTAGAGATGGACGTTTAAGCTCACACGTTGTGGGTCGAGAGAAGGCTTCGGATGGGCGGTATTCTATAAAACCCATACAATTCTACGATCACGTTGATGCAACCGAACTTGCGCTCAAAGTACTCTGATCTCGCAGTAACAAGTCTTCAACTCTCGTGTCTTCTGCCTCTAACACAACTAACTGCTAGGTGATCTACTTCCTATGGCTCCAGATCTTCATCTTTCAAAGCTGGGTGTTCGTCTTCTTGTACTGACACAGCTACAACAATCTGGGCATTGTGATCATCTCATCTTCTGCTTCCACTACTGCAAGTCTCGTCCATTAGCATCTCGACAAATCTGATCACGAAGAGGTAGTAAACTTTCTGATATGTAAATCTTAATTTATAGCCTTTATCTTGTTGGTACATTCTTAAATATGTTGGGAAAAATCTGAATTTGCTGTAATCTGTAATCTGTAAAAGTTTCCTAAGAGGTTTCTCCACCTTCGAAGCATAGCTTCGAAAAGGAGAAAGATAGTGGTAGGCCTTGGACTAGCAGCTCTAGGAGAGAGCTGTGAACCAAGTAAAAAACCGGACTTGTCTTCTCTCTTTTTGTTGCTTTATATTCTGCTCTGTGTTGTTTTGTTTTTTGCACTTGTTGTGTTTGTTAAAGAAAAAGGTTTCTTCGATTACTGATTAATTTTCCGCTGTGGTTTCTCGTTTACTTTGATAATTTTGTTTAAGTAGGGGTGACCCCCCTTTCTTGCATACAAGATCCTATCATACTTTATGCTCCTTTCTCTTGCGAATTGGAGCTCCATCTTCCTTTGACTTTTCTTTGGCCTTTGGTGTCGGTTGAGCCTTTTTGACTCTTTTTGGGCATTTACTCTTATAAGGCCCTACTTCCCTACACTCAAAGTATGTTATATGATTTTTATTTTTAACAATTGCATTTGAGTTACCTTCTTGAATGGTAGGTGAATTTTGGCATTCTTTTTCATTTCTCCCGGAGGTAGAAGGCTCCTCCTCTTGCTCTTGTTCTAAGGTTGAAGATCTAGGCTCCCCCTCAATTCTTGAAGTGGAGGCTTCTACAATTTCTTCAATCTCGGAAGTTGAACACTTCTCAACCTCCGAATCATCAAGATCTTGGGATGATGAACATTCTTCTCCTTTGGACTTGTCATCATCTTAGATCATTGAAGATTCATCATGGAGCTTAGCAAGCTTGCTCCATAATTCCTTAGCATCCCTGAACTTCCCTAATTTGCACAAAATGTTATTAGGTATTAAATTAACTAAAATCTTCATTACCTTATCATTAACCTTGAATCTTTGGACTTCTCCCTCAGTCCATTTACTTCGGTTGAGAGTTCTCCCCTTCTTGTCCGTTGGAGTCTTGAAACCTTCTGTTAGGGCGAACCAATCCTCAATGTTCATTTGGAAGAAGAACTTAGTCATTGCCTTCTATTGAGAAAATCCTTAAAATTCATAGGGTGGTGGAAATCGAATATCACACCCAAATTCATCATCAAACTCCATCGCATCTAGCTTTAGCTCCCTTGGTTGTTAGTCTGATTGAAGAGCAACATTGCTATGATACCACTTGTAGGACCATTGGCGTCGCTAGAGGGGGAGGGGGTGAATAGCAATTCGTCGATTGTCGTTGATGGAATTCATCGTGCTTGTCTACATTCGTCAGTACTCAGTGGAAATACAAATACAAATACAAATCACAACACAAGCACAACACACAAATTTTATGTGGTTCGGAACCCTAGTTCCTACTCCACGGTCAAGCCCTAGCGGGCTCTAGTGATGCACACCACCACTATCACACTTCTCCTTCTCAGTGACACACCGGAGGTGGAGAAACCTCTTACAAGTCTCTTACAACAACAAGAACGAGATACAACAAGCCAATACAACAATTACAAAAGCAAATGAGAAACAAGTGAACACACTTTATAAGATAGGGCTTTTGAATGTTTGCTTGTTGGTTGCTTTGGGATAACCTTGAAGACCCTAAAATGCAGCAACACTTCGTCTCAAATCACCCCTTTAAAATCTTGCTCGAAGACGCCCTCAAGCCTCCTTATATTTCCCCCGTCGAAGCTCGTGATTCTGAACATTACTCACAACGATCGCCTCGCCAGTCGAGGAGCTAGTCGAGTCTGCCTTGCTTCTGATCGGCTATTTTCATACCTGTGCTAGAACCAATCAAGGTGCCACCTGGACTAGCTCTTAGTCGAGGTGTCTGTCGAGTGCACCTTGCTTCTGTGCCTCCATCAGAATGACCAGTCGAGGCACCAGTCGAGTGGTCCAGTCAAGGCGCCACCTCGACTAGACTCTAGTCGAGGCGTTGGTCAAGTGCTTCCATAGCACTATCTTGACTTCCCAAGTCTCACCACCTGACTCCACCTCACCAGTTGAGGCGCTGGTCGAGGTCACTTTGCTTCTGTTTACATACAAATGAAGCCCAATCTACTGAACCGAACTTGCAGTCGACTGTTATACCTCAACACTAAGGTTTAACACCCCAAGTATGATCCTTTCATACTTAATACTCACCCTAGGCCTAAACCTAAGCCTTCAACCCGCTTCCATCAGCCTCACGCCTCCCGGATCCCTCGAGTCTGTGACTCTTCATCCTTGCGCTGACCTTCAAGTGCTTCCATCGACTATTGTCATGCTCTAGGGTCTACCTTTGACAAGGGGCCTCACCTCTGGGACTTCCCCCTTTGCCAAGCTCGATCTCCCTGATCAGCCGGGTCTTCCCTTGCCAAGACTCCTTGTCCGGGACTTCACTGCCAAGCACGGTCTCCCAGACCTGCTGAGACTTCCCTCGCCAACTCTCTATTGGTCTTTCCAACACCAAGTGTTTGATCTCCCTTGACTGACTTGGATTTTCTCTTGCTACTTGGACTTTTTCTTGCCAAGTCACAATACTTGGACTTCTCCACACCAAGTGTCCGGTCAACCTTGACCAATTTGGATTTCTCCAATAATCTCCCTCATATGACCTTGGATGTACCATACCATTCACTAGTCATATAGTCAAACCATATTGTAAACCATTGTTGAACATCAAAACCCTACTCGAGTCTGGTCAATTGTGACTTAGGTCGATTGGACCAACATATATCAACAAGCATAGAATAAACTGAAATGGTATCTCATATAACTGATCCTACGACACATTATGCCTCACTCGACCAATCTTAGGTCTTAGCTAGGTTCCAAAGGGGTTGTTGTTTGGTTTGACTCTTGATGGGGTTGGCTAGTGAGAGTCGAGGTCAACTGATGAGATTGTGGTGGAGGTAGCAAAGAGGGTTGTAGTAGAGGTGGTACGTACTGGCATGGTGGGTATGTTGAGTAATATTGGGAGGGCGTTAGAGGGTGTTGCATGGATAAAGGTATTGTCGAGTGCTCCAGGGACTACACATGGTATGTAGGAATCTTGTGCGAAAAACAATCACAAAATGTAGCGAAAAAACTTGATCCCTCCAGAGATCCATGTGTATACATAAAACTAATCATTCTTACAACTACATCTAGTTGAGAGATTACCCTTGATATGTAGCCCTTCGCAATCATGACAGTAACTTTTCTTTGAAGGATCTCAGCGCGATCAGGATGGTCACGCCTCTATGGTATCCACACGAACACACACTTTAGAGAATCAAAGTTGTGCTAGAAACACCACACTTGGGGTATGGGCCAAGAAGAATTTTCATCCAAGAAGATGAAGAAGAAAAACAAAGGCAATCTCTACTAAGCATCATGATCCAAAGCCCCCTTTTTATATTCATCCTATAAATATGAAAGGTTTTGCATCCTTTTGCATTCCCTCTTCAATGCATAATTAATCCACATTAATCATGCATGATAAGAGGTTTCTTCCAACCTTTGGTTTTCCCTCTTCCATGCATGATTAATTCACATTAATCATGCTTAATGAATTCATGATGAATCCATAACCCTTCATCTTCTTCAATTGATTTGATTTGAGTCTAACTCAAAATAATCCAACTTGAGTCTAACTCAAGTTTCAGCCCAATCAATGAGTCTAACTCAATGAATCCAATTCAATAGCCTAATGATTCATTTAGTCAAACTAAAATGAACCCCATCTCCAAAACAACATGTTCTTAGTGTGTGACCCAATAGGTTCTCATAACGTTGGCAATGTCTCTAAAACCCCTTTTAGAAACATAAGCAATGAGTGGCATCTAGCAACGCATCATTGGTACCCAAGTGATGAGAATGTTGAGATCCGACATCACCTTTCTGTGACTATTATCTTGTATGACTCAATCCTTTTATCCTTGATATCTAGATTGATCAATGAGGTATATCTCATGTCTTCCTCTTATCAATCTTTGTGTTTCTTGATCCCCAAGTTGACTACACCAATCAAATGAGCTCAATATCTCATATCGACTTATTTGAGAATGGCTAAGGATTTTAGTAGTCCTACTTTATCAAGGGGCCCACAGATATCACTTCTGTCAGATGGAAGGGATAGATTCCATCTACATCACTCACATTCCTCTACATAATTCATTGCATACCTAGTGATCGACTTTATAGTCCACTCTGTTACAAGTGGCATTTGACGATACCAAAGTATACAACTCCTTATGTAGGGAATCATAGTGATTTCAGGTCTAAGAACTATTCATACCAATAATCAATATGAGAATGTATATGACACTCATATGACGATCCATGAAACATTCTCATGGTAGGTCAGTTCAGTACATATTCTCTAATATATACCCATGTATCAACTTGATATCCTATATCCATGACTTGTGAGATTAAGTCATCAGTTGACCTACACACTAGTCTCAATGTATTAATATTATCCTTGTATATTAATACTTGACTAGGAACAGTTATGAGTAGTGTTCTATATATCTACAGTATCCCACTAGCAAGTTACCATCTTGATATATTGTAGACTAGAACCAACTACCCTAAGATATTATTATATTTATTCAAATGGCACATCAATGAAGTAAATATAATAATCATAAACTTTGCCTTTATTATGAAATATGATACAAAAGTTCCTTTACCAATCATCTCATAATTGACACTTAGGGCTAATACTAACATGGTATAGTTGTGCCTATGGAGGTACAACTCACTGCTGAAGTGATACTTGCGATCCCCTCTGCTATCGATGTTGCATGGGTTGACCCTTCTAGGTCAATGCATTCATGGGCTCCAATTGGGCTTTCAAAGTGCACTCCTTACTCATATGTCCCAATAGTTTGCAATAAAAGCATATAGGTTGATCCAACGAGCATTCTGGCTTCTTATGACTCTGCGATCCACATCGATAAGATCTTATAGAACTAGTGTCATACGGTCGACTCTGACACATAGACTCTGAGGATGTCCAAGCTAACTTTTGTGGTCAAGAGGCTCCTTCAGTGCTAGATCATTATCTTTGAGTTTGACTTTGTGCTTTTTGACTTCTAATTTGCTGACTTTATGTCTGAGGTCTTGTCTGTGGTATCTGCCTCTCAGACTCTTTCTCCCAAGATACCTACTATTAGGCCATCTTGATTAGTATGACTCAATATAATACCTCTCGATAGGTATTAATAGGTGATCCGGGCATCCAAATATAAATGTAGGCTGGAAAACCTTGGATGAATTGGAGCATACGATCATGATCCTGAGCTTCCAAGTGAGGGCAAAATTGCGTAAGTCAACTAAATTCTGCATTGTAATCCATGATGTTTTCATTGCCTTGCTTAAGGTTTAGAAATTTTTGACGACGATCTATGCAGAAAGAGGCAGGAAAATACTATCTCTCAAAGGCCTCTTGAAATAGTCTCCAAGTGATCCTATGCTTCTCGAAGATCGTCCACTGCATTTTCTACCATGTGATGACCTGGCCTCATAAGTGATACATAGTAGTTCCACTTTCTCTACATCCATTAAGGTCATGCATCCAAATGTATCTTGTAGGTTATCCATCCATGCATGAGCTATCCATGATTCAGTAGCCCCATGGAATAAGGTAAATCGATCCTTCATCGTCTCGATAAGTATAGGAATATGTGCCCAATCGGTAGTGGTAGGGGATGGTGCTCTCTGAGGGATTACTCCTTGACCTCCAATAGGTGGCTGATGGGCTTCATCATGGCTTCCCGACTCAATGTCAGTCAACACCTTCGAAGAGTCTACATTTTCGAGATCAAGAATCAATCTCGCAATGTCAACTGTCGCTTTAGAGGTTGACCTTGTCCACGATCATGAGTAGAGGTTGTCTCACTAGGTGGCATTTCTTGTTATGACCAAATAAGTGAGTATCTAGCAAAGAAAAATATAGTGATCACTTCCTATTACTCAAGGAAAGTACAATGACCACTAACTACTTTTCCTATAGCTCAAAGATGTCTTTCGGCTTGTTTGGGTCCCAAAACTCGAGAACTCCCAAAAAACCAAGGAAACAAAAATCTTGAAACACAAAACCCACTAAACGAAACCGCAATCTATGCTATAATACCAATAAAAATGTCACGTCCCAGGGGTATACTTGTCATCTAAATGATGGAGGTACCCCTTAGTGACAATATAACGAGATACATTACTAGAACCAAATCTACAAAAAAAAATTATATAAACAAATGAATAAAGTAAAAAAAAATTATAAAATTTATTTATTAGCTACATGCATGCATGACTAAAACATAAGTCAACCAAAGTAAAATAATTTATGACACTAAATCAAATAATGATAAAATCCAAAGTTTGTAGCCAAAATGCAATAATGATAAAGAAAACAAATAAACATCTTGATGATGCAGTGGGGCCAGCAAGTCAGAAGGATCTCTATGAAACACGAAGGTAGTCAATAAGACACATCCTCTATCTATTAATCTAGATATCAAAGGAAAGAGAGACTGAGTAGAAATCACTCAGTGGATGCATAGAAAGATAGTACATGATATTACAAATATAATGGAGGTCTAGAAAAAAAAATATCAAGTAACCCAAATCTCAGAGTACCAATACCAATCAACAACTAACCTGACCAACAAGTATAACAAATGCACTAGTAACATATACTTGTTGGTGCATTAGACACTTAAGTTAAACCTGAGTTTTGATTATAGCAAACGATACAAAGTTAAGTTCATATTATTTTCTCACGATCTAAATCGAGTGTGCAGAAAAGTGCCAACGCTGGAGCTGAAGGCTAGCGACACCCGAAGGAAGCCGCGGTGGTCGGGCGACACTCGAGTGATTTCGGAGGAAGCCGAAGGAATCGAGTGGAAGGCCAAAAGCAAAAGTGACACAGTAAGTATCGAGGTAAGCTCGTGTATACGAGTATAAGTGAGGGTGTATCCTCCTTACGAGGATGATCTTAAGCGTAGATCTGACCAAAGACATCCTATAGATGGTCTAGGTTGAGATCGGATGTCGGAGGCCGTAGAAATAATATTTTTGTTTAGCTAACTTTTGATTTCAGCTAGCATCAGTTGACTGCCAGCTTGGAGGACTCGACTGTTATCCATCAGTCGACTATCTGCGGTCAGTATTCGACTGATGTTGCCATTAGTCAACTGATGATGGCCATCAGTCGACTATTGGTCAAGGATCAGCCTCGAGGAGTCAAGCTTTATCACCATTTTTCAAGGAGTCCTGTGCCCAATTTCTATTGGTTGAAGTTCCTCTCAAAAAGGGGCTCAAAGTCTATAAAAGGAGGGCCTATCCTAGGGTTTTCTCATCAATTCTAAGCTTCCAAAAAGCCTCCACAAAGCTACAACTCTCCGGCAACGAAGTGCTACCTCTTCGACGCTCTAGGTTTAATTGTTTATTTTTTTTCTGTCGGTATAAGCTTCAATTCATTGTCTTTTCTACATTATTGTCTCGAAGTTTTTATCGTAATGAGGAGAGGGGGAGTGCCCCTCTACCTCAAGCTTTGTGTTTCTTGTATTCGATTAACTCCTACCTCCAATGAGGAGTTCTTTAGTGATTTTCCCTCCGTGCGTGATCAAGGATCACTAGGGCCTTGGAGTAGTAGCCGAAGGCTACGAACAAAGTAAAAAATCTACTTGTCTCTTTTAGTTTTTATTTATCTTTCCGCTACATTTAATTGTCTACTCAATGAATTCGTACAAAAAATTTTATCACTATTCACACCCCCTCTAGCGATCCGCTCAATCCAACAATTGGTATCAGAGCCGGGGGTGCTAAGATTTGGTGAAACCACCAATCTAGCTTCTTTACATTTTTTTTCCTTTTTATTCTGTTTATTTCGAATTTATTTCATTCGCTTAGTTTTTCTCCCGCACTACTAATCCAAGACACGAGCCTTGGTACATTTTGATTGTTTATGTTATTGTTAGGTTTTTTTCGTCTTCATTCTCTTGTTTGTTTTTGTATCAATGGCCCATCTAGAGGGTTTTAGCACCATCCAACCTCCGTTTTACAATGGAGATGACTTCCGTTATTGGAAGGATCGGATGGAGTGCTTTCTTAAGACCCAAATCGAGATGTGGATCATAATCCAAATGGGATTCACACTTCCGACTAATGAAGTGGGTGAATCTTTGGATTATGACCAATGGACCAATGCTACAAAAAGACAAGTCGAAGCCGATGCCAAGGTGACTCAAATCCTCCAATGCAACTTGTCCAAGGAGGAGCTTAATCGCATCGACCCCTTCACCAGCGCAAAGGACCTTTGGACAAAGCTAGTAGAGCTACACGAAGGGACCGATGAAGCCAAGGTATGTAAGCACGATCTTTTGTTTAATAAATTATATAATCTAAAAATGTAGGAACATGAAATGGTGACGCAACTTCACGCTCGCGTTCAAGACATAGTCAATAACCTACACGTGATCGGGCAAAAAGTCGAAAACTGCGATCTTATTAGGTATGTTCTTAACTCTTTTCCTAGGACTACCTTGTGGGCATCCATGGTTGATGCCTACAAGGTCTCCAAGGATCTGTTAAAACTTAGGTTAGATGAGTTATTTTACGATTTCGAACTTCATGAGCAGTCTAACTCAGAACCCGACAAGGGTATAGCACTTTTTGCAGGTTTGAGGAAGAAAACCGCGAGCAAGCCACCCCCGAAGGAAGAAGAAGATGAGTCTGATTCGGAGGTCGACCCAGAAATGGAGGCCAAATTAGTCAACCTAGTTCGGAGGATAGTCAAGGGACAAAAGCGAACTGTCACTTGACCCAATGAAGGTAAGCCTAAAAGTTCTAATATTAGGTGTTACGAATGCAATAGGTTTGGACACATCAAGTCCGAATGCCCAAAACTCAAGAGAAAAGCACCAAAACAAAAAAAGGCACTCAATGCTACATGGGAAAAAGCATCTGAGGAAGAAGATGATGATCGTGTCCTCATGGATAAACCGGTGGAATCGGAGATGGAGTCGGAACCTGAACACGAATCGGAAACCGAAGACGAGTCGGACTGCAAAGTGCTATTCAAGACAAGACATGGATACACATCCGGTTCAAAAGATACACTCAAGGTAAGTCGATCCCTTATTAGTATGCTTTATAGTGCAATTAAGTTCTTAACTAAGAAATTAGCTAAGTCCAAGTCCAAGGTTGAGACCCTGGTTGAGGAAGTTAAACTCCTCAAACACGAGGTCTCCCTAACCTCTTCGACTAGTCGAGTTCGAGAGGAGGACTCAACTCGGGTTGAAAAGCTCGAAGTTGAGAACTCACTCTTGAAAAGTCAAGTCGAAGATCTTAGGAACACATTGGAAAGGTTTACTTTGTGATCCAAAGGACTTGACTTCCTACTTGGATCGCAAAGGGTTGTGTACAACAAGGCCGGACTAGGGTTTAGCTCAAATACGACCAACAAGTCGTATATGTCGATTGTAAGTCGACATAAAAAATGTGTCCAAGCATGGGTCCCTAAGACCGCCTTGATTTCAAACTTAGGATCGAACCAGTATTAGGTTTCCAAGGACTAAATCCACTATGTGGAGAGACCAAACCGATTCAACGGTCTAGGGGGAGCCAGTACAAAACTTGTTTGTATTTTAACTTAGAAATTCCATTCTTAGGTTCTTTATTTAGTTTGATTTTTCTTTTTAGAATGGTTAGATAGGACTATAACTCGTCAATACTTGATAACATAGTCCCAGGACGCGGCGAGATGATAGTACGTTAGGAAAGCGGAGTCTTGTGTATTCGGGCTAGATAAGACATATCTAGTTCGGTGCACTTGACCGAGCAGAACTAGCTGAAGCAACCTCGCCGTATCCTAGACTAGTTAGACCAGAAAGTGGTCTTAGGTGAGTCAAGTCTCTATTTTCTTGAAAATGGCTTTGTCTAAGGAAGTGGTCGTTGTTCCGATCAAAGAAGGCCTCTGTGCCTCGCCATGACCTGGAAGCCATGATCTTGAAAAGGTGACTTGATGAGCCTAAGGTCAAATCTGAATCAAACGCAAGGTTGACAAGTGTTCAAATCATTAAATTTAATTCAAGTAAAATTGGAAGTCATCTCACAAGAACATATACGGTTAACATGTTTGATTATGTAGACATGGGTGAGATGATTTAGGTTAATAATTTTCAACCAATCTTTAATAAATCCAATATCCGATCCAACTACCTTGCGTGCAGGATCAATGGATGTTGGACAGTGGTTGCTTCCGACACATGACCGGGGATCAACTCAAGTTTTCGAAGCTTCGATTCAAACGACAAGGATCGGTAGCCTTCGGAAACAACGACAAGCTCAAAATCATCGAATCAGGTGATATTGAGCTCAACTCTAACTTTATTATTCAAAATGTCTTATTGGTAGAAAATTTTCAATATAATTTACTTAGTGTAAGCCAATTGTGTGATAATAACTATAAGGTCATATTTCTAGAAAATGAATGCATAATTAATATAAATGAAACTTCTAAAACAATCCTTAAGGGAATCAAAAACAACAATATTTACACTATTAATCTAACTAACTCCTCAACCAAGTGTCTTATGACACAGCAAGAGGAATCATGGTTGTGGCACCGACGACTCGGTCACTCACACCCAAGACTCATCCACAAGAAGAGTCAGAGTGACTTAGTCAGAGGTTTGCCTAACCTCAATAACTTGAACAATAAAATATGTAATGCTTGTCAATAAGGTAAACAATCTAGGACACAACATCAACTAACTAATCAAGAATGAACCAAAAGTTTTCTTGAGCTCCTACACATGGATCTATTTGATTCACATGGAGCTAAGTCACTTAATGGGAGTAAATTCTACTTAGTTATAATTGATGACTATTCTAGATTTACTTGGGTTAGGTTCATCAAACACAAAAGTGATACCCTAGATCAATTAATCAACCTATTTAAACTAATAGAAAATCAACAAAATCTTAAAATCAAAAGACTTAGGACTAATCATGGTGGTGAATTCGAGAACCACAGGTTTACAGAATTCTGTAACCTAAATGGATACCACCATGAGTTCTCTTGCCCTAGAACCCTACAACAAAATGGCCTAGTAGAACGTAAAAATAGAACCCTACAAGAAGCCACTAGGACAATCTTAAAGGAGTATAACCTACCCGATAGGTTTTGGGCAGAAGCCGTGAGTATGACATGCTATGTCCAAAATAGGATCCTTATGGTAAAGAGGCACCTTAAGACCTCATACGAGATTTATCACGATAAAATATCTAACATCAAGTACTTTAGGGTATTTGGGTGTAAGGTACATATCCTAAATACTAAGGATTACCTAGGAAAATTTACATCCAAAAACTCGACCGAAATCTTCCTAGGATACTCGACTACAAGTAGAGTTTATAGAGTATATAACCATGACACCCTTAGAGTCGAGGATACTATCAATGTAGTATTTGATGAAGGACACGAACCTACAAAACCCCCGGCAACCCCAATTAGCGAGTCGATTCATACCAGACTCAACTCCGATCCGGAGATCAAGTCTAGTATTAATCCTAACCTAAGTCAACCAAGTCAGTCTATCGACCAAGTGGGAGATGACCCTAACCAAACTAGGACTCAAACGAGTCATCCTATTGACCAAGTGGTAGATGACCTAAACCCAAATCAAACTAGGACTCAAACCAATCATCCTATCGACCAAGTGATAGGTGATCCAAGTCTAGGAGTTCGAACTAGAGCCTCATACAAAAACCTTAGTCAAATCTCCTTGATTTCCAAAATTGAACCCAAAACTATTGACCAAGCTCTTCTTGATCCTGATTGGATTATTGCAATGCAAGAAGAGCTGACTCAATTCACTAGGAACGAAGTATGGGAATTAGTACCACCACCTAAAGATAAAACAATTGTTGGAACAAAGTGGGTGTTTAGAAATAAACTTGATGATAAAGGTGAAGTAGTTAGAAATAAAGCTAGACTAGTCGCTAAAGGATTTAGTCAAGTCGAAGGTTTAGATTATGATGAGACCTATGACCTAGAGTCCATTTGAATGTTATTAGCATATGCTGCACATCGAGGATTTAAGTTGTTTCAAATGGATGTAAAGTCAGTATTCTTGAATGGATACATTAAAGAAGAGGTTTATGTTAGTCAACCCCTCAGTTTCGAAAGTCTAGATAAACCTGACCATGTTCTTAGGTTAAAGAAAGCTCTCTATGGACTTAAACAAGCTCCTCAAGCTTGGTACGAGAGGCTTTCAGTTTATCTTAAGTCCAAAGGATTTAACCAAGGTGTAGTTGATCCAACCCTTTTCGTAAAAACTGTAGGTAAAGACATATTCATAGCCCAAATCTACGTAGATGATATTATTTTCGGAACCACCAACTCGATCCTACTGAATGAATTCATTTCACTTATGAAAAGTGAATTTGAAATGAATTTAGTGGGTGAGTTGAGCTTCTTCTTAGGTCTACAAATTAAACAAACTAAAGATAGAATATACCTACATCAATGCAAATATACTAGGGAATTAATTAAACGCTTTGGAATGCAAGATGCTAAAATTATTAATACCCCAATGGAAACTAATGTGAATATAGAAGAAGATGTAATCGGAAATTCAATTGATTTAAAATACTATAGGAGCATAATAGGGAGTCTCCTTTACTTAACTGCGAGCCACCCTGATATCCTATTTGCAGTAAGTATGTGCGCAAGGTTCCAAACCTATGCCAAGGAGTCTCACCTAACTCTAATCAAGCGTATCCTTAGATATCTAAAGGGTACACTTAATGTCGGTTTTTGGTACCCTAGATCTACCGAGTTCGAACTAACCGGCTACTCTGATTCGGACTATGCCGGTAGTAAGCTCGATAGAAAGAGTACGAGTGGTTGTTGTCAACTTCTCGGCTCGAGTCTAGTGAGTTGGTGCACTAGGAAGCAGCACTGTGTTGCCTTATCTACCACCGAAGTCGAATATGTTGCGATGGGTGAGTGTGTCACTCAGCTTCTTTGGATGAAGCACACTCTCCGCGACTTTAAGTTAGACTTTACGAACATTAAACTCCACGTAGATAACATTAGCTCAATTAACCTAACTAAGAATCTGATATGTCATTCTAGGACCAAACATATAGAGGTCAAACATCATTTCATTCGAGAACATGTAGCCAACAGAGCCATACAACTTGAATACGTCAAATTGAAGTCCAACTTGGCAGACCTATTTACTAAACCCATACCCGAAGCTGAATTCAGTCTATTAAGACAAAAATTGGGCATGTGCGTAGTAGAATAGGAACTTGCAAATTATATTTTCTTACTACTATTTCTTACTTTTCATTTGTATGGAACTAGCATAGGACATACTTTAGATACCATGCACCTATAGATTTAAGGAGCTAATACATCTCACAACACATAGGACTAATGTGTTTGTGTACTTAGCCACGTAGATGGGCATGAGATGTTAGGACCTTACTCCTGGTTTCAGATGTAGAGCTAGTGCATCACCATGAACCACGGAGTATAACCATACATATTAACCGACTCTGACCAGGACTGGTTGATCTTTCATATCAATCAAGTCAAATATGAGTCGAACATTTTATAGATGAGTTTATTTTCAGTATATTATTTTCAAAATAATATGGAACATGCTTGGACTTTAAATTTAATACCTATATTTGTTTTTCACACACCCCCACTCTTTTCTATATATGGCAAAAGGGGGAGAAAAAGGCCGAATTTAAGAGATCAAAATTTTTGATAACTTAACTTTAAGTTTTGAAAATTTACTTAACTTGTTTTTTGTTAACAAAAAGGAAGAAAAGGCCAAGTTAAGAAGTCTTCTTAACTTAAATGTTTAACTAAGGCCAACTTTAAGTAATGTTAAATTACTTAAACTCTTCCTAAATAGCAACCCTCAAGGGGGAGGATTAAGGTTTTCTTTCAAGACTCTCCCTCGGTCAAGGGGGAGGTTTCCCCAAAGGGGAGTACTTGAAGAAAATCCTTACTACTCCTACTTAATCTTTATTATTATTGTTTCTCATGCACATTATTATTCTTCATGCATGCTATTTTCTTAACTTTGTATGTGGGTTTACCATAGATCAAAAAAGGGGAGATTGTTGATGCAGTAGGCACCTAAGTCAAACCTGAGTTTTGATTATAGAAAATGATACAAAGTTAAGCTTATATTGTTTTTTCACGAGCTAAATTGAGTGTGCAGAAAAGTGCCAATGCTAGAGCTGAAGGCTAGCGACACCCGAAGGAAGCCGCGGTGGTCGGGCGACACTCAAGTGATTTCGGAGGAAGCCGAAGGAATCGAGTGGAAGGCCAGAAGCAAAAGTGACACAGTAAGTATCGAGGTAAGCTCGTGTGTGCAAGCATAAGTGAGGTCGTATCCGCCTTACGGGGATGATCTTAAGCGTAGATCCGACCAAAGACATCCTATAGATGGTCTAGGTCGAGATCGGACGGTCGGAGGCCGTCAACATAATTTCAGCTAGCATTAGTCAACTGCCAGCTTGGAGGACTCGACTATTGTCTATCAGTCGACTATCTGTGGTCAGCATTCGACTGATGCTGCCATCAGTCGACTGATGATGGCCATCAATCGACTGTTGGTCAAGGATCAGCCTTGAGGAGTCAAGTTTTATCACCATTTTTCAAGGAGTCTTGTGCCCAATTTCTATTGGTTGAAGTTCCTCTCGAAAAGGAGCTCAAAGGCTATAAAAGGAGGGCCTATCTTAGGGTTTTCTCATCAATTCTAAGCTTCCAAAAAGCCTCCGTAAAGCTACAACTCTCTGGCAACGAAGTGCTACCTCTTCGACGCTCTAGGTTTAATTGCTTATTTTTTTCTGTCGGTATAAGCTTCAATTCATTGTCTTTTCTACATTATTGTATCGAATTTTTTATTGTAACGAGGAGAGGGGGAGTGTCCCTCTACCTCAAGCTTTGTGTTTTCTTGTATTCGATTAACTCCTACCTCCAACGAGGAGTTCTTTAGTGATTTGCCTTCCGTGCGTGATCAAGGATCACTAGGGTCTTAGAGTAGTAGCCGAAGGCTACGAACCAAGTAAAAAATCTACTTGTCTCTTTTAGTTTTTATTTATCTTTCCATTATGTTTAATTGTCTACTCAATGAATTCATACAAAAATTTTTATCGCTATTCACCCCCCCCCCTCTAGCGATCCGCTCGATCCAACAATACTACCATCCAACAATCTGCAAGTAATCAACATCAAGATACAATGATGAAATCTCATGGTTTTTGAGGAATCTAGAGGGTCACTATCTGTGAACAACATGCTACCATGAACGAGACTCGTGGGCAAATAGGGAGTATAAAAGAATACTATTTACAAACAACAATATGCTATAACAAATGAGGCTCATGGGGAGACAAGCAATATAAAGACTCAGCAATGGCATGCTACCATGAACGAGTCTCTTGGACAGACATACTATATAGTTATCTAGCTATTGACTATAGACAATAACATGCTACCATGAATGGGAATCATGAGCAGCTGATTATCCTAGTGTATTAAGTCTAGGGTTCCAATACATCTATTATGAAATGTCTATCAAGGCCGGTATAAGTGCAATGAATCTACTAGTAGTATCACATGTAAAATACGACACCAAAATAATAATAAAATAACACTTGTTATTGGAGAAATTGTCTTATTAAATTATTTATTTAGGAATTTTTCTAGATTTAAATGGACTTCTTATGACATTTATGGGGAAAGATTTAATAGGTTTTATTAAAGCCTGTTTGGATTAACGATTATTAAGAGACATTAATAGGGATAATTAACATAGGCTATATAAAGGGAAACCAAAGGTTAGGCTTCCTTAATTTCCCTCATTCTCCCGATTTCCCTTCTTCTGTAGCCACCCAAATTGTCGATCTTCTCTTCTCCATCCATCGCTGACTTTTCTTCCCATCATCGCTTAAGAGCTCATCAGTGACCATCCCTCTTCGGCTGAGAGTCCACGTTGCCTTGGCTGTGAGCATCGTCGTCGCCTTCTTTCTCATTTGATGCTCTTCTTCCTTCATCACAGCTGTAGTTCCATAGCCCTTCTCACGAAGCCATTGCTCTGTGACCAACATCGATTTTAATCGTTGTTGCCTTTGTGTGACAACGCTGGCTGCCTACTACTGCTTGAGGTGTCAGCTCGATTGTCATCGACCCCATCCTTCAGTCGCTGCCTTTCTTCTACCTCCGCTATGAGCTAGCCTTGCTGTTGTGAGGAGACTTGCTATCGCCTTCCTTCCTCATAGGATGTTTCAAGGGATAGGTAAGTGCTTGATCCATTTCTAGATTGAAGGAGTTAAATCGGGAGTTGTGTGTAATCTATCGATATTGTGATTTCTAGATAAGAAGGGCAATCGGAGCAGGGGATTGCTGCTGAATGGGTTCAATCATCCCAAATTCGAAAATTTTAGTAATGGATCCAGAAGTTGTGTAACAAGATTAAAGAAGGTGATATTTGATCTAGATGAATGATGTATTTTTTTTGTGTTTTATGATTTTGTATAATTTGATTTGTAGTAAATTGAATATGGATTGAATGAATAATGGTGAATGGGAAGGGATTGATCTATGGTAGAGATGTAGCTACGAATTAGTGTGGTTGTTAATTAGAGCAAGTATGTCATCATGGTGATAATGTTGGAGTTATATGCAGTAGGGATAATTGCATAATTGATTAGTAATTTATGATGGTATGGATATAAATTTAGATGGGATTAGAAGATTGGTTAATATATGAGTTTGTTCATGGTACAGTATTGATTGATACTCAACAAGTTGTGAACAATTATCTATGGATGGGAAGCTGGATCTGAATTGACAGTGTAAGGTAAATTTTGATTGGTATATTGTAGATCATGTTGTGGATTGGTTGGAATATAGTTAAGAGTTTTATAGATTTAAATCTAGTTGTATGTTGTAGGATTGTTGTGTTTGATAATTGGTAGTGAATTGTTCTGCATATTAATGGAATATGGTTGGGAGTTTCAACTAATCTTGTTGGTGTTATTATTATAGCATGTTAAGTGTAGAGGGTTAAATCCTCGTGTGATTAGTTTAGTTAATTGGGATATAGATTGATCTTTATAATAGTGTATCTGGGGCGAAGGAAATGAATAGATCAGTTAAAGGAATTGCTTAATCGATTAGGTTTGGATTCTAATATTAGGAATAATAATATGATCTGGTGATAATTGTTGTGTTCAAGACTTGGATACGAGGCGGGTTCATGGACGTGAGGGCTATCATTATGAGTTATATACTAGGTGGGTGATTTCTCTTTGACTCTTTTAGATCTTGATCTTAGTGTATGAACTCTATTAATGATAGATGGAATTATCTTGACTCCACTCTACTTTTTCTTGTGCTTGATACTTTGCCGTTGAACTTTGAGATACTCATTCGATATCTATACAATCTTGTTTCATCACTATTGTTGATTATATGCACTATATATATTTGATCCATGGGTGTTGCGTAAGTACATGTAGTTGAGTACAGTTATAGTCCTTGATTTGGTCATCATGTTATACCACTAGAGTTGGTAATGGTTATAACTGTAGACTTGGTTGTCTTATTGCATGACATTGCATTGAGCATCTCCTGTCGACCATGATTACTGTGGATGGTTGAGTAGGGCGTCAGTGGAGTGTTATTTACGTACTGGAGGTCCTAGCATAATATGTGTATATGTTTGTTGTTTATGACTCCCTGTGAGGTAGTGTGCATATCGGAGGGCTTACGTGCATTGGAGTCATCATCATATTGCATGCGTGCTATTGACTATGTCTCCCTTGTGGTTGAGAGAGAGTCATTGGTCATACCTATCCACCCAACCACTATGAGATAGTGGTTATGGAAGATATGGGCAGTTGATATTTGTAGCACTTGACCACTATGGGATATTGGTAGCTGGAGTTGGTGCTACTTGTCTTGTCATGCAACACTCGACCACCCATGGGTAGTGGTAGCTGGAGTTACTTGTAGTAGGGACCCCTTATATGTGGCTAGATAGCTACTTACTCATACTTCCCATTCGGCCACTCGAAAGTAGTGGTAGCTGAAGTTGGGATAGTTGTAATGTTTTATCCACCCAGGCCACATGGGGTCATGGTAGCAAGGTGTGCAGACAGTGACCATGCATATGCATAACCGTGGAGGCGCATATAAATGTTTGATGCATATTGCATATGCTTGTGATATGTTGCATAAGTTTGTACATCATCATACATACCATTTACATGTTCTATATTGTTGTATGTGGAGTATTTGGGCATTAGTTGGATCAGGTTGTTATATGCATTTGATTAACATTATGATTCTGCATTAGATGGACAAGGTTGGTTTCTACATTTGATCATACATTGTTCATATGATTATGAGTTGATCACAGGTGTGATATTATTCATGCATGTTATTTGTATGTATATTTGCTCAGGTTGTTATGAGTTGTGTCATTGCAAACTTTCATATAACTTAGGATATTACATTATATCTAGTGGATCAGATTGGTATATGCATTTATTATATTTATACTGATAGTTATTTGTTATTAACTTTAAGACTGTATACTTGTTGATCTCCATATGTTTATTTAGTTCATGCACAATCTTTCATATACCACTGAGTCTTATACTCACCACCATAGAACCTGGGTTTCCTGTCGACCAGGTAGCAGGTAGAAAATTATTTGGGTGCTCGGAGATCCACCAGCTGATCCCATCTCACACTGAGTGTTCGGATTTTATTCCATATTGGCGTAGTATTATTTTGTGATGGGGTCGGGGTTTTCAGAGCAGTTAGAAGGTTTCCCAGGCTATTTTTGTGTTTCTCGGGCAGTATATGTGATCCCCGATCTTAGAGAGGAAGAATAGTGCAGAGGGGTTCAGTGACTAAGTATCAGGATTATCATAGTAGTGTGTTTATTTCTAGAGCAGTATGTTGAGTTTTAGAGTAGTATGTGTATTTCTCGAGCAGTATGTGTATTTACAAGGTGGTATGTATGATTTCTGAGCATGATAGGGATAAATAGGGCAGCGTGGTTCAGTGATTAAGTATAGTGCTAATGAAGCAGGCTATATAAAGTCCCGAGCAGTTAAGTTATTTCCAGAGCGGTATATTCATTTCTAGAGCAGTATGTTCATTTCCCGAGTAGTATGTTCATTTCAAGAGTAGTATGTTTGTTTCCTGAGTAGTATGTTCATTTTCAGAGCAGTATGTTCATTTCCTAAGCCATTTTCGGATGTTAGGATTTTCTTATGAAAAAGGTGGAATAAGGAGGGAGGGGTATGCCGGAGGATAGGAAGTAGTAATGGGAAGTTGAGGGTGGTTAGTTAATATAACTACATTTATTCTTTTATTTTATTTTAATTAATATGAGGAAGGAGATATTTTGAATGGGCGCAAAAAAAATGGTTATGAGGACAGCTTGGCAAAAGACATTAAAGTAAATTTACTTCATGGAGAAGGCAGTTGATCCATCTATAAAAATGGGACAGAGGAGGACGAAGCAGGGGATGATTGTTTCTTCGCTATTCAGTACCTCAAAGATCTCCTTTTCACTTCTTCTACATTCCATTTGTGTTGTTGTTTTATTCATACTCTTATTGACTTGAGTGTCAGAGTTACAGCGCTGAGTAGCCAGTTCATATCTCACGTTCCTTCTTCAAGCAACAGATCTAGCTCTACTTCCAAGATCCAAGGTGATTCCAGGAGCAAATCTCTCTTTATCTCATTTCTAACCTTCTTTGGTATTAGATCTAGCAATCTACAAGAAGGGGGAGAAAGGCCTCAGTAAGTTGAAGAAGTTAACACCATCAAATTGGCGTCGTCCGTGGGAAACTGAATAAAAAGTCGTGATGGTAAATACTAGGAGGGTATAGAAAGAGTCGATGGAGGAGGAGAAATCTATCTTCAACACTTCTAAGGGAGACACCAGCAAAAGGTGTCGCGAGCCCTTGTATAGGAGGATCTTATGCAGATAATGGCCGAAATGATGGATCAAATGTCACAGAGAGCCACCCCAAAGAAAATTAAGGAGAATGTTGTATCTAGTGACAATTCTGAGGAAGAGGTAGTTAAAGTTTCTTTACCAAAGAAAGCCTCCTCCCGTGTCTGTAAGCAAGTCCAAGGTAAAGGGAAGTGTGTTGCTCCCCTCGAGAATATACAACCTAGAGGGGATGTACCTATTGTAAGCAGCTTTATGAAGATAGGAGACTCGAAACCCTTTATTAAGGGTATATTAAATGAAGAATTACCTCGACATTTTCGAATGCCTCAGATGCCTGAATATTTCAGCTTTTCTGATCCTAAGGATCATTTAAGTAGATTTGAGAACTCTGCCTTGTTGTATCGTTATACTGATGGGATTAAGTGTCGAGTATTCCTTACTACCTTAGTACGACTGACACAATAGTGGTTTAGCGATTTAAAGCCGCATAGTATTGAATCATTCAAGGATTTTTTAGTATTATTTTTAAGGCATTTTTCTAGTTCTAAAAAATATTTGCCTTAACCACTAAGTCTTTTTGATCTTAAGCAGAGAGAATAAGAAAGTTTACAGTAATATGTGCAGAGATTTACACAATCTGCCTGGGAAATTTCTGCCATGGAGCCCGGTATGATGGTGGGAGCTTTTACTCAGAGGCTCAGAGAAGGGGATTTCTTTTAATCCTTGTCTAAAATGCCTCCTACAAGCTTTGATGATCTATTATCCCAGGCTGAAAAGTTTATTAATCTGAAAGATGCTCAGAGGTCTCGACAAACCTCTCAGGATTTCAAAATAGTAGAAATGCCAGAAAAAAGAATTAAATGGCTAAGACCTGCTCATCCTTTAGAGGAAAGATCTTTATATTCTCCTCAATTGAAATTTTCTAAGGAGAGAGCTCTGAATATTTGTATAGAGCAGCAGTTATTAAGAAGACCTTTTGGAGCTGACAAAGGTCCTAGAAGATTATCGGCTCCTACTTTCTGTGCTTATCATCAGGAATATGGGTATAATACTCAGAATTGTCAGCAGTTAGACTTTGAGTTGCAGAGAACTATGAGATCTAATCCTCGAGTAAGAAATATGGTGATGAATCCAACTCCTTATCAGCCGAGGCCTCGGGTCAGATAATATGGTGGGAGGAATCAGTTAAGGCTTCACATTAATTGACCTGCACCGGTGTAGCCCATAAGAGAAACAGGTTCTAACGGAGTAGTACCTGTAGGCTAGCCTCCTGTAAGGGGTTCTATTAATATGATTTTCAGTGGTTCCACTAATGGAGATGCTAACAAAGTGCGGAAAAGGCACAGTAGGGAAGAATGTGCAGCTGTTACTGCTCTTCTTGGAGCAAGAGGACCCA
Organism: Wurfbainia villosa; assembly: GCA_025175895.1. Lineage (NCBI taxonomy): Eukaryota > Viridiplantae > Streptophyta > Magnoliopsida > Zingiberales > Zingiberaceae > Wurfbainia > Wurfbainia villosa. Next base: position 48,698,196 of record CM045996.1, read on the forward strand.
TGTTGGGTTTTGATTCCAGTGATTTAGAGGGCTTAATAACTCTTCATATTGATGCCTTAGTCATCCGGGCTCTTATAGCCAACTTTGATGTTGGAATCTAGGCAACTCAGTGGATATTTTATATTGGTAGCTTTTAGAGCAAATGATATTTGGTGCATCTGATTTGTAGTCGGTCAGTACTTCTTTATTTGTCTTTTCTGGTCATGAATGTTGAGGATTCAGTGGCCACAAGAGGGGGGGTGAATAGCCATTTCGATGCGTCGATGGAATTCATTGCGTGCTTGAATCGATCTTTTAGAAGCTTGCTTGTTTGGTTGGTTGAGTTGCACTTGGAGACCCTGAATTACACCAGCAATTTTCCCTAAGAACTCCTCAAAGAACCATGATCGAAATCTCCTCCAAGAGCTCCCTTTAAAGCTGCTGCCTGGGCTAGATTTTGCCTATCAATCGACTGATTGGGACCATAAGTCGACTGATGACACTGTTGTTGTGAGACAACGGTGCAATCCACGCTGGAAAAATCCAATGGATAGGACATCAGTCAACTGATAGAGCCTTCACTCGACTGTTAACCTCAGCAGTCGAGTCCGACTCTATTCTGTGCTCGAAATCTCAAGCACCAATCGACTGATCACCAGATAAGTCGACTGCTCGAGCCAGTAGTCGACTGCCCACCTCTGGCAGTCGACTGTTAGGGTACTCCCCGCAGTCAAACCCTAGTTGACTCACTCTAGTCAACTACCCATAGGTCCCAGTCGACTGATACACCTCAAACATGAGGTTTTACCCCAAGTATGGTGCCCCCATACTTGCTAGACCACCCTTAGCCTAAACCTAAGCCTTCAAGCCACCTCCGTCAGCCTCGCGCTTATCGAATCCCTCCAAGTCATCCATGAATTATTCATCCATACACTAGCCTTCAGGTGCTTTCATCGGCTATGTCATGCTAACGGTGCCTACACCGCCAAGGCACATTGGACTTACGCTGCTAAGACTCCGCTTGGACTTTATGCCGCCAACCATTGGACTTATACTGCCAAGACTCCACCCTTGGACTTTACGCCGCCAATATCAAACCCCTTAGATTTCTCAAATGCCAAGACTCAAGCTTGGACTTTCACCACCAATACTACACCCTTGGACTTACGTGGCCAAGACTACACCCTTGGACTTTCCAAATGCCAAGACTCAAGTTTGGACTTTCCCTTGCCAACCCATGTTGGACTTTACAAGCCAAGACTCATGCTTGGACTTTACATGCCAAGTACTCAAGACTTGGACTTTCCATGACATGGTTAACCCCAGTCAACCATCAAAATTCCCCTCGAGTCAAACTCGAGTCCGGTCAATCATGATCCGGGTCGATTGCACCAATAATCTCCCCAAAACATTATCAGACATCAATGTCAAACATCAATGTCAAATCTCCATGTCAAATATCAAAACATCGCTCGAGTCAAACTCGAGTCCGGTCAATCATGACCTGGGCCGATTGCACCAACAATCTCCCCCTTTTTGATGTTTGACAAAACCACATACTTTTGAGTTAGAACACTAACTCAAATATTCTTACCAATTATCCCAAATTGGTAATGCCATAAATTCTCCCAATAATTCTCCCCCTTTTTGACTAACATCAAAAAGGTTCTCTCCAATGAGGTCAATGTCTCATGTCCCAATGAGATCTTACAATCTCCCCCTTGGTCCAAAAATACCTAGGATGCCTACAATCTCCCAGTGATAAGTCCCATATTACTCAAGAGAGGCAATACTACAAGCTCTCCCAATTTCAAAATTGGGTATCTCAAATCCCATTTCTCCCCCTCATGAGGAAAAATAACATCCATCATCCCGTGATGAATACCTCCCCTTAAAGGCTTGCTCCCCCTAAACCATTGCACCAACATTGTCCTTGGGAAGTCCCTAAGCCAATAGGAACTCTAAACCATGAAAAATAAGGTCTAAAGTTCAACATTGAACTTTCTCATACCTTAAATTTGATACATCACCCTAACAACTCTCCTAATCCATATCCAATGGATTTTCACCCTTTATAATGCTTCCCATAGTATATCCTAGGGTTAGGAGTGTTGGGATGTATACTGAAAGCCTAGCTCTTTTGTATGAACATCTTTATTTTGAAATAAGAATCACATGATCATTATTTGCACTTTATTTATATATGTGCATATTGTCTAATACTTTATATTATAGATAACATGGTGCTTGGGTGTGGCACAGAAGATCATGTTATCAGTCCCTTGTCGAGTATAAGTAGAGGCTCACAACCAAGATGGTTTTGGACAAACCATTGGCATGGTTGTAGTGTAGCTTGGTATTGTTTTGTCTTGAACATAGAGTTACACTAGTACACTTAGGTGTATTGAGCAGGACCGACATAGAGGTGATTCAATTTATTGCTGACTACATAATTGAATCGGACCTCGGATATTATGTTGTACATGCTCTTAATCCCGATATAATAACGGGCACATGTACTTAGTATTTATTTCTTTGATTTACAAAAAGGTGAGATTTAGATGGATTAAATCAATATGCCCGGTAAGTTGGGAAATGATATTATTTACATGGTGTGTCGTTGATTATAGGAGGAAACCGTGTCCTATATATTAGGTTGATGATGCCCCCTTGAGGAACTCATAAGGTTCATCATGTAAACCCTGCAGGTTGACTTAGTCAACATGATGATAAGGTTGAGTGGTACTACTCGAGTAGTTAGATGTTAATTGATTGATGGTCAGTAAATCAATCAATTGACGGACATTCGATATCTTAAACACGGAGAGATGGATGTACAAATAATATATGGAGCCCATATTAATTTATGGGGGTTGGTGAGGTAATTCAATGATGATCCTCTAGTGGAATGGAACATCATTGATGGATCAAGTTTGTGTGGTTCCGATCCATCGGGTGGCCAAGATCCAACTCCTCCTCAAGGTCCCTATTGTAGCCTATTTACACCTCATGAAGTCTAGATCAAATGATGGAAAACAAATCTCTAGATCTGACGGTTGGGATTAAATCCCTAGAACCGACGGTGGAGATTAAATCACTAGATCCGACGGTTGGGATTAAAACCCTAGAACCGACGGTGGAGATTAAATCTCTAGATCCGATGGTTGGGATTAAAACCCTAGAACCGACGGTTGAGATTAAATCTCTAGATCCGACGGTTGAGATTAAATCTCTATATCCGACTGTTGAGATTAAATCTCTAGAACCAATGGAGGAGATTAAACCAAGGATTAAACCTAACTCTATATATATGGGCTTAGGCTTGGATAGCAAAAAAAAAATGGAAAAACCTAATTGAGACAAGGTGGCTTGGGCGGCAAGAAATAGGAGGAGGTTGGGGTTAAGGTTTGGTTCATTGTGTTGGGCGGCAACAAGAAGAAGAAGCCTCTTCTTCTTCTTCCCAATGATGGCCGGCAACCCTTCTTCCTCTTTCCTCCTTGGTTTGACCGACGCCCAAGCTTCTCCCTTCCTTCTATGGCTTAGGTTGGATGGAATTAGGACAACTTCCCTTGGGCGGCAATCAAATCCTAGTTGGGATAGGCCTAGGGGTTGGGCGACTAGGGTTAGGGTTTTGGGATTAGGGTGGGCGGCAACAAGAAGATGAAGTTCCTTTTCTTCTTCCTTCTAAGTGTTGGCCGACCACTATCCTTGTTCCCTCTACCTTGGCCGGAGCTCAACCTATTTTCCTTCCCTTCATCCTTGGCCGGAAATTAGGAGAGCTTTGTCTAGGGTTTGGGCGGCAACAAGGAGGAGGATTATTTTCCTTTCCTTTCTCCAAGTGTTGGTCGGTGCCCATACCCTTGGTGTTTCTCTTTTGGTTGGTTTCCATACTCAATTTCATCTTCTTTGGCTGGCGGCGACATCGAGTTTATTGACTTGATGGCCGGTTCTAGAAAGGAAGATGAGTTTTGTTTTAGGATCTTCCTTTGTTCCTAGTGAACAAGGAAAGGAAGATTGGTGATCTAGGAGGCTTCAACTTTTGGTAGATCGTCACCCACACGACGTCCAAAAGGAGGGAGGACATACAATAGAAGATCAAGAGGTATAATCTTGTTTATTTTGATTAATGTTCTTTTGTATTATGTTTATAATTTCTTTTCAATTATATGCATGTTTTTTGTGGATGCTTACTTTATGTATGTGTTGATTATACTAGTTTACATTTGTATGTATTTGTATGATCATGGACCCCGAAGATAAACACAAAAACCGGCGATCCGTCCGTCGTCTCTTCCGCGGCTAACCGACTAGAAGAGTTGTATTGCTTGAACAACTAGTTTGTTCAAGCGATCGCTCGTGTCGTTAGCACGACGACGAATTGGTTGTGCTTAGGAAACTCATCCCATCCGGATTAGTTTTCATTTGTTGAAAATTTTAATCCGGGGACATGGGAGCCGATGAGCCTCCGAGGAATAGCACATTGCCAACAAATGGTATCAGAACCACGGTTTCCGGTTTTGTGTGTTTAGGATTCGATTACTTTCATGCACATATCATATATTGAGTATGCCGGATAATAGTAGGATGTGCATAGGCTAACTTTTTGGTTGCAGGCATAAGATCCGACTATTATGGCTATATGTGTGTATGTGGTTGTTTGTGTGTGATTGTATGTATATTATTTGAATCCTCTGGGGTTGACGAGGCTAGATTAGTATTTAATTTTTGTAATTAAATACGACATTGTTTAGCCACTCTTTATTTTATTTTACTTTCGATCTAGATTTCATGTACACTCCCTCGTGGAGTATAGGATCGATGGATGTAAAATAAAATAGGTTTTATTCTCGGCTCGGATCTCCGGATGGCTCGTACATGGCGTAGGAGGAGCGGACGAGGTGGCGACACGACGGGACGCATATTGGAGAACAAAGCCATAATAGTTGAAAATAAAAATTCTATTTTTTCCATATTTATTGCTGATTTGTTTTATATGCATGTTGTGTGTGCTTGAAAATTCCTCATTTTCAATTTACTAAGTGGGAGAGGGATATTTTAATTAATTCCCGCGGCCTCCATTACAATTTGACGTGTGATGCAATAAACTTGCGTGTCGACTCTGAGTGCCTTCCTTCCTGCGGATGAGTTTGTTTGCGGATCACTAGGTCAAATAATGGTTATAGGAAATTATCTAGGAGCGTGTGTACTTCCACAGCGGTAAGGCACATAATCCGAAATAATTCCCTTAGTATCGTGTAATGGTGCACACTTAGATGCAAATATAAAGTATCCTCCCCATCGGAGTCATTGCTTTTATTTGTAGGGCCAAAGAGGAACCAACCATTAATTTTATTTATCAAAAAGTAAGGTTGACAAGATAATAAAATTAATGGGTAAAACCTCCTCTTACAAATGTAGAATTCGTATACGTCCACACTGCGTGGCATGCAATATTCTCGGTGTTTTGAGGTGTTGGTTGATTTCGGAATTTTATTGTTTTGAGGAATCAATAATATTTGAAATCTAAAATAATGATCCATGTGATTCTTAGGATTTTCAAAGTGACTTTCAGTCCACTTATTGTGATACTAAAGGAAATAAACTTACTGTACCCAAATAATGATGATTGGAAAAGAATCCAAATATTGTCTTATCTGCAACGAAGTACATGTATGCACTCTTCGAAGAGTATCCTCAAGCCATGGTTACTCAAAAAGGTTTCTACTTCTAAGCCGAAAGGCAAGAAGAAGGAGAAACAAGGTGGAGCAAATGTGGTGGGAGGATCTCAGGGAAGAGTGAAGAAGCCGAAAGGCAAGTACTTCACTTACAAGCAGGATGGACATTGGAAGGAGGACTGTCCCAATCCAAAATAGAACAAAAGTGTATCCTTTGGTCTAGTCGTTGAAACATGGTTAGCGGTGTTATCTACCGACACCTGGTGTATAGATACGAGGGTCGCTAATCATGTCTGCAATACTTTGCAGGGGTTCCAGGAAACCCTACGACTAGCTAAAGGGGATATTACCATTTACTTGGGCAATGCCATGAAGATGGCGGCTATTGCAGTGGGAGATGTTTTATTTATCTTTTGAGAAAAATAAAGGTTTTGGTTCTTAAGAATTTCCTTTATGTACCCTTATTTAGAAAGAATTGATTTCGGTTTCTAAATTGTTTATGGATGGATAATCTATTTCTTTTTATGACAGATTTGTTATAAAAGGAATAGGGACATTATCTATTCAGGTACATAGATAGGAAATTTATAACTTGAACCACAAGCTCCCACGGTGCAAATAGAAGTTATTAACTCATCTTCTAATTCCGATAAGAGAAAAGAACCTTCGAAAATGAACCAAACATATCTTTTGGCATCTTAGGTTTGGTCACATTAACCTAAAGCAGAATTCAATAGGTTGATAGCTGATGGACCTTTGGGTTCATTAGTGGTGGAGGATCTCCCAACCTGTGAATCTTGCTTGGAGGGTAAGATGACCAAGAGGCCTCTCAAGGCCAAGGGGTATAGATACAAAGATGTGTTGAAATTGGTTCATTCTGATTCGTATGATCCTATGTCTATCCAGACAAGAGGTAGTTTTGAACATTTCATCTTTTTCATAGATGATTGTTCAAGATACGGATGACACTACGATCTGATCGTGGTGGTGAGTACCTCTTGGGAGAGTTTAGGAACTACTTATCAGAGGTTGGGATTTAATCCCAATTGTCTGCACCTGGCACACCCCAGTAGAACGGTGTAGCAAAGCGAAGGAATAGGACTCTTATGGAGATGGTTAGATCGATGACGAGTTATTCTGACTTGCCAGATTCGTTCTAGGGATATGCTCTAGATACGATAGTGTACATTCCGAACCTGGTTCCATCTAAATCAGTGCCTTCTACTCCCACAGAATTGTGGACTGGACGAAAGCCTAGTCTAAGACATATTCAGATATGGGAGTCCAGTACATGTCTTTGGCGAATCATCGTAAGTTGGAACCTCGTCTGTGTACGCATGTTCATTGGCTATCCCAGGGAAACGAAGGGTGGATTGTTTTATAGTCCTAGAGATCAGAGGGTGATCGTTAACACGAACGTCAGATTTCTAGAGGAAGACTATGTGATGAGCCACAAGCCCAAGGGTAAAATTGTTCTGGAGGAGTTAAAAGGGAAGTCACTTCTTTAGTACCACTGGTACAAGAGGATATGCCACATATCACTGGACCGCATGTCACAGAGGATACGCAGATGATACCTCGTCATAGTGGGAGGGTTGTTAGACAACCTTATTGATTCATGTTCTTGGGTGAATCTTCTGATTTGGTCCCTAGCAAACATGAACCTGATCCCTATGCATACGACGAGGCAATCCAAGATATAGATATAGCATCTTGGCAAAGTGTAATGAATACTGAGATTGAATCCATGGATTCAAGTCAGGTCTGGGAGCTCTTATGCATAGCAGCTCATATGGATTATGAGGTGTGGCACATGGATGTCAAGACAGCTTTCCTTAATGGAAGTCTTGAGGAAAACATCCAAATGAAGCGACCAGAGGGATTCATTGCTAAGGGAAAAGAGCATCTTGTATGTAAGCTTAATCGGTCCATTTATGGATTGAAGCAAGCTTCGAGGTCTTGGAACATTTGCTTTGAGGAGGTAAATCAGTCTTATGGATTTATTCAAAGTCTGGATGAGTCTTGTGTATACAAGAGATGTGACGAAAACGTAGTGATATTTCTTGTACTATACGTAGATAATATTTTGGTAGTTGACAACAATATCAGAGTGTTACCAGACGTAAGGGTATGGTTGTCCAAACAATTTTGAAGGACTTGGGAGAAGTGGGTCACAACCTTGGGATCAAGGTTGTTGTGCTTATCCCAAGCTTCATACATAGACATGATTTTGGATCATTTTAGCATGCAGAACTCCAAGAAGGGTTTTCTACCTTTCAGGTATGGAGTTCCTTTATCTAAGGAGATGTGTCCTAGATCATCTGAGGTGATAAAGGAGCTGAAGGCGGTTCCTTATGCTTCGGCAGTAGGAAGCCTCATGTATGCTATGTACGAGACAAGATATCTGCTTTGCCGTGGGCATGGTTAGTAGATATCAGAGTAATCCAGGACAGGGACATTGGACTGCGGTAAAAGCATATATTGTAGTGCCTGAGAAGGACTAGGGATTATATGCAAGTTTACCGGGAAGACCAATTACTCCCTGTGGGTTGTATGGATTGCGATTTCCAATCAGATAGGGATAACAGTAAGTCTACCTCGGGGTTTGTGTTTACTTTTGGAGGTGGAGCCATAGTATGGAGGAGTGTCAAGCAGAAATACGTGGCGGACTCCACCATGGAAGCTGAGTATGTGGCAGCCCCTGTGGCGGCCAAAGAAGCTGTGTGGTTCAGGAACTTCCTGATGGACTTGGATGTGATTCTTGGTTTGCCCAGAACTATCACAATTTATTGTGATAATAATGGTGCAGTTGCAAACTCGAAGGAACCACGAGCCCATAAGACTAGTAAACACATAGAGTGCGAGTACCACCTGATACGAGAAATCGTAAAGGAGGTAGAAGTTGCTGTCGCCTAGATTGCAACAGAGGATGACCTGGTAGACCCTTTTCACTAAGGCCCTTCTAGCGAGAGCTTTTATAGGCATGTGGAAGGAAGGGGAATCAGATGTATGGCAGTATGAGGATAGCATAGTCTTTTAGTATAAGTGGGAGATTGTTGGGATGTATACTGAAAGCCTAGCTCTTTTGTATGAACATCTTTATTTTGAAATAAGAATCACATGATCATTGTTTGCACTTTATTTATATATGTGCATATTGTTTAATACTTTATATTGTAGATAACATGGTGCTTGGGTGTGGCACAGAAGATCATGTTATCAGTCCCTTGTAGAGTATAAGTAAAGGCTCACAACCAAGATGGTTTTGAACAAACCATTGGCATGGTTGTAGTGTAGCTTGGTATTGTTTTGTCTTGAACATAGAGTTATACTAGTACACTTAGGTGTATTGAGCAGGACCGACATAGAGGTGATTCAATTTATTGCTGACTACATAATTGAATCGGACCTCAGATATTATGTTGTACATGCTCTTAATCCCGATATAATAACGGGCACATGTACTTAGTATTTATTTCTTTGATTTACCAAAGGGTGAGATTTAGATGGATTAAATTAATATGCCCGGTAAGTTGGGAAATGATATTATTTACATGGTGTGTCGTTGATTATAGGAGGAAACCGTGTCCTATATATTAGGTTGATGATGTCTCCTTGAGGAACTCATAAGGTTCATCATGTAAACCCTACAGGTTGACTTAGTCAACATGATGATAAGGTTGAGTGGTACTACTCGAGGAGTTAGATGTTAATTTATTGATGGTCAGTAAATCAATCAATTGACGGACATTCGATATCTTAAACACGGGGAGATGGATGTACAAATAATATATGGAGCCCATATTAATTTATGGGGGTTGGTGAGGTAATTCAATGATGATCCTCTAGTGGAATGGAACATCATTGATGGATCAAGTTTGTGTGGTTCCGATCCATCGGGTGGCCAAGATCAAACTCCTCCTCAAGGTCCCTATTGTAGTCTATTTACACCTCATGAAGTCTAGATCAAATGATGGAAAACAAATCTCTAGATCCGACGGTTGGGATTAAAACCCTAGAACTGACGGTGGAGATTAAATCTCTAGATCCGATGGTTGGGATTAAAACCCTAGAACTGACGGTTGAGATTAAATCTCTAGATCCGACGGTTGAGATTAAATCTCTAGATCCGACTGTTGAGATTAAATCTCTAGAACCAATGGAGGAGATTAAACCAAGGCCTAAACCTAACTCTATATATATGGGCTTAGGCTTGGGCGGCAAAAAAAAAATGGAAAACCCTAATTGAGACAAGGTGGCTTGGGCGGCAAGAAATAGGAGGAGGTTAGGGTTAAGGTTTGGTTCATTGTGTTGGGCGGCAACAAGAAGAAGAAGCCTCTTCTTCTTCTTCCCAATGATGGACGGCAACCCTTCTTCCTCTTTCCTCCTTGGTTTTGCCAGCGCCCAAGCTTCTCCCTTCCTTCTATGGCTTAGGTTGGATGGCATTAGGATAGCTTCCCTTGGGCGGCAATCAAATCCTAGTTGGGATAGGCCTAGGGGTTGGGCGGCTAGGGTTAGGGTTTTAGGATTAGGGTGGGCGGCAACAAGAAGATGAAGATCCTTTTCTTCTTCCTTCTAAGTGTTGGCCGGCCACTATCCTTGTTCCCTCTACCTTGGCTGGAGCTCAACCTATTTTCCTTCCCTTCATCCTTGGCCGGAAATTAGGAGAGCTTTGTCTAGGGTTTGGGCGGCAACAAGGAGGAGGATTATTTTCCTTTCCTTTCTCCAAGTGTTGGCCGGCGCCCATACCCTTGGTGTTTCTCTTTTGGTTGGTTTCCATACTCCATTTCATCTTCTTTGGTCGGCGGCGACATCGAGTTTATTGACTTGATGGCCGGTTCTAGAAAGGAAGATGAGTTTTGTTTTAGGATCTTCCTTTGTTCCTAGTGAACAAGGAAAGGAAGATTGGTGATCTAGGAGGCTTCAACTTTTGGTAGATCGTCGCCCACACGACGTCCAAAAGGAGGGAGGATATACAATAGAAGATCAAGAGGTATAACAAGAGGTATAATCTTGTTTATTTTGATTAATGTTCTTTTGTATTATGTTTATAATTGCTTTTCAATTATATGCATGTTTTGTGTGGATGCTTACTTTATGTATGTGTTGATTTTACTAGTTTACATTTGTATGTATTTGTATAATCATGGACCCCGAAGATAAACACAAAAACCAGTGATCCGTCCGTCGTCTCTTCCGCGGCTAACCGACTAAAAGAGTTGTGTTGCTTGAACAACTAGTTTGTTCAAGCGATCGCTCATGTCGGTAGCAAGACGACGAATTGGTTGTGCTTAGGAAACTCATCCCATCCGGATTAGTTTTCATTTGTTGAAAATTTTAATCCGGGGACATGGGAGCCGATGAGCCTCCGAGGAATAGCACATTGCCAACAAGGAGTAGTTAGGGAACTTTACCATAGCTGAACACGGGCTAAACGACCTTGTTTTTCTCAAAATCAGCATTAGCAGTCGACTTTATCAGGCATCAGTCGACTGCCATGCTCATCTATCGACTGCCACCAAGGGCAGTCGACTGATAATTGAAAATTTTGATTTTCAGTTATTAGAAATGAATTTTAGAAATTCATAAATAATTATACGTAATTCGAAAAATCATGAAACTTCATACGTATAATACTTATGACACATACAATGGGTGAAAAATATTTTACCAATAAAATAGTGAAATTGACACAAAGTTCAAAAGTGAAGAAAAACTTCAATGTTTTAGCTCACTATGTATCAACTTCATCAATGGTGATTGCTATCAAAAGATAGACTTCACCAAGGTTTTTCAAAATAATTTTAAAATAGTTTTAAAACCTTATATTGGATCATGTTCTTTGGGCTTAATGTACATGGCTTGAATATAAGCTTTCCCAATGATCCACTAATAACATAAGATGAGTTTTAGTTCATCTAGATGCAAAAACTATGCACCTTGAACTTAACTCATATCCTAGCATCTCACATGTATCTAGGGTGTATAAAATACACATACATGTCAATGTGATGTGAGATGTGGATTTTATTCTCCTAATATAGGGTTTCATGTATTTTCTAAGGCAACACTACTTGATTCCCTTATAAATGGGACTTCAAGTCATGCCATTGTCCTTAAATCAATTTTAATCAAATTAAATGCATGAAATGATCATGACATAAATGATAGCATAAGTAAAGCATGGTCAATGATCATGATGTCATGACATATGAATAAATCTAAATACACATGACCTAAAAACCTAAATCCTAAGCATGATCATGACATATAAATGGTAAAAATAAACATGATGTCATGACATGGTATATGACTAATAAAACATGGCAAATAAAATGTATAGGTATAATAATACCTAAATTTTAATATTAATTGTCATTTATTACAATTAATCTCATTTTTCCATATTATCAATTATCTCCCAAGTGTGCCAAAGACTCAAAATGGCACACTAAGACCTCTAAACCTAAATTGTGCCAATTTGATTGATTTTTTATAATCTTCAAAGTATATTGGCACATCCTAAAATCTTTTAGGATTTAGCTCCATACTTATTTCCAAGGCACCCATAACCTTGAAAATATCCTAAAGTGCCAACTTTGCTATGGTTGGGTTAGCTACCCTTCCAATAAAGGTTGACACACCTAAACCCATCTAACGTGAGTCGATCACGCTCTTAGAAACCCAAAACCTCTTTGAGCTCCATGGGTTAACTAGGTATTCCTTAGGGATGACCTCCCTAGATACCTTCCTAATGACCCTTCTAGGCTTGTTAGCCTTGGTCATTTGGGTTTTAACTAGGTTAACCCTAGGGGTGACTCCCCTTGTAACCTTCCTAGTGGCTTCCCTAGGTTTCTTCGAAATCCTAGCCACTAGACATACATCTTGGTTACCCTTAGGGATAACTTCCCTAGTAACCTTGGTCTTCCTAGACCTAGTTTGAGTTCCATAATCAAATGGAACATTGTGGTAGGTCTTTTTGGGCTTAGGCTTGCCCTGGATGGTTTTTGTTTCCTAGGTCTTTGACTTTGACTTCTAGACCTTAGGCTTTGACCATTTGACCCTCTAATTGAATTTTGTATATTCCTAAGGGTCTTTTCCATTTTCTCAAGCCTTGACTTCAAGGCTTGATTTTCCTTTTCTAATTGCCCAATTTTTGAATTTTTATCTAATCTTTGGGCATGGTTCTTCCTAGGCATATGTCTAGTTCATTTGGGGTTAAAACCTAGGTGGTCTTCAATTTTCTTAATGCTTGCCCTAGGTAAGGTTTTTCTAGGGACATTAGTCACAAATTTTTCCTTATTGTTAAAATGGACACTCTTAGCTCCTAGACAAAAATATTTGTTATTCCTAGTATGCTTTTCATGATAAATAGCAACATTGCTAACATTGTTTCTAGCATGCTTTTGATGAGTAATGACAAGTGAATTTAAATTCCTAGCATGCTTTTGCCTATTAACTAAAGAAGGAGCATTATTTAATTTTACCTTAGGGATTGCTTTAGAAGCTCCCCCTACATGTGATGCCTCCTCTTGAGTCTTCTTGCTCCCCCTAGGGCATTGACTCCTATAGTGTCCCTTTTGATGGCATTTGAAGCAAATGACATGCTCCTTGCTCTTTTGCGTTGAGGCACCAGTCTCCTTGACCTTTGGCATGGGTGGAGCCTTCTTGACCTTCTTAGGACACTTGCTCTTGTAGTGTCCATTTTCCCTACACTCAAAACATATTATATGTATTTTATTATTAACACATATGTTTGAGTTACCTAGGTCCATGGTGGAAGCCTGTTGAGCTTGTCCATCTCCTCGACCGGAGGTTGATGGTTTTTCTTGAGTCGACTCCGGTATTGAAGATGGCATAGTCTCCTCCCCCTCAATACTAGAGGTGGAGGCTTCTTCTACTTCTACTTCTTCCATCGATTCCGATCCGGATGTTGATTCCCTATCAACCTCCGAATCCTCACTTGCTTGTGAGGTTGATGTGCTTTCTTCCTCGGTCTCTTCCGATTGAGCCAATGAGCACTCTTGTCCTTTGGGCTCCTCATGGAGTCTTGCCACTTGGCTCCATAGTTCTTTGGCATCCATGTGTTCACCTAAGCTACACAAAATGACATTAGGAAACAAATCAATAATAAATTTTTCTACATTCTTGTTTTTCTCAAATCTTTGGAGTTGTTCCTCACTCCATCTCTTCATCTTGAGGAATCCTCCCTTGCGTCCTCTTGGGTAATGGAATCCTTTCATTAGGATGGATCACTCCTCAAAGTCCCTCATCATCAAGAAATCTTCAATTCTTGTCTTCCATTTCCTAAACCCTTCTTGTCCATAGAAGGCATATGGAATTGGGGTGTTGATGTTGTTAGTGAAAGCCCTAGAGCCGATCATGTGATGATGGTTGTATGGACTTGTTGTATCATATTCCTATATATATTTATAAAGGCATTGCTTTATGATTATTATACTTACTTGTATTGGTGCCAACTAACTAAGTATAATAGCGTCCTTGAATAGAAGGTTCTTATCTATATCAATCGATTGGTTGAATCGATAATGAGATGATATAGAGAATACTACTCTTAATAATTCCTAGTCAAGTATTAATATTCAAGGATAATATTAATGCAAAGAGACTAGCATGTAGGTCAACACGATGACTTAATCTCACAAGTCATGGATATGAGATATCAAGTTGGCACATGGGTATGCATTGGAGAATGTATATTGAATGACTCGCCATGAGAAAGTATCATGGATCATTATATGAGTGTCATATACTTTCTCATGTGACTATTAGTATCACTATTAGTCCTTGGACCTGAAGTCACCATGGTTCCCTACATAAGGAGTTGCATACTTTGGCTTCGTCAAACGTCACCCGTAAATGGGTGGACTATAAAAGCGATTATTGGGTATGTAACAAATTATGCGGAGGGATGTGAGTGATGTAGATGGGATCTATCCCTCCTATATGACGGGAGTGATATCATGATTCTTGATAGAGTGAGACCACTAAGTGCATGACCTTGCCCAAATTAGTCAATATGAGATATTGAGCTCATTTGATTAGAGTGAGTCTACTTGAAGTTCAAGATATAGATTGTACAGAGGATGACACACTCTATGCCTCAATTGTTCAATCTAGATATCAAGGATAGAGGGACATTGTCACATATTGTGAGAGTCACAATTAGTAGTCACAAAGGTGATGTTGGATCTCAACATTCTTGTAACTTGGGTAGCAATGATGTGTTGCTAGATACCGCTCATTGCTTATGTTTCTAAATTGGTTTAGGAGCATTGCCAACGTTACAAGAACCTATAGGGTCACACAAAAAGTACAATTAGATGGAGATTAGCTTCATATGATGGACCAAGAGGATTAAGTTCATGTGATGAACCAAATTGGATTAAGAGTAATCCAAATTAGACTAATTGAGTTGGACTGAATTTGATTCAAGTGTTGAATGAGTCTAATTTATATTTGATTCATTGAGTCAATTTAAACTAATGAATAGAGATTCATTAAATTAAATTGACTTGAATCAAAGGTTGGATTTGATCAACCATGGGAGACAAGAGGTTAAGTTTGATTTGACTTGACAGGGAAGATGAAGGGTCAAGTTTAACTTAACCAAATGCCACTTCGTGGTGACTTGGCATAGGGCCAGCCAATGATGATGTTCCACATCATCATGGACACATCATGTTGTGCCACCTCATAAGGAAGACCAAGAGCCATGGCTCTTGGTATTACATGGATGTTTTTAATCCTCCTTAAGTGGTCGGCCAAAATCATGAGTGAGGCTATTGAATTCTTCTTCTTCCTCCTCCTTTCTTCTTCTACCTTTCTCCTCCATTGCTGAGACCTCCCAAGAGTGCTAGCACATTCTAAGTGGTTCTCTCCACCTTTTGTCCGTGTGGATACGTGTAGAGGAGTGTACACATGACACTCTACTAGATCTGGCAACCTTTTGGATGAGCGGGATAAGTGAAGAGCATCGCTACAAGGGTAACGTTCTTCCCATGTAGATCTAAGGTAGATATAGTGTAGATAAACATGTACATGAATTTTATTTATCTTTGCACAGATCCGTGGTCGGCTTCTGAGGTTTCCGCAACGCAAAAAATGGTTTTTGCGGCTCGGAGAGTCTAACAGTGGTATCATAGCCACGTGCGAAGCATGTACATGTTTGTATTTGTAATTTTTGTTTTAGATACGAAAAGTTATAGATCTGTAAGTTTCTATAATTTTCTTAATTTTATATATTTTGTGAGTATTTTTCTTGTAGAGCCAAAGCAACAAGTGTTTGGACACTTGTAGGCTTCAACCACCGAGAAAAACTCTCCGAAATGGCAAGGTCTCATTTTTGTTTTTTTTGGCATAGCAACTTAAGGCACTGTAAGATCGATATGGGACACTCGTGAGATTCATTTTATGAGAAGGGACGCTGCCCCTAACCCTTCAAGGGGCATTGTCCTGCGATCGCACCCGAAAATCGCTTAGCGAGACTACTGTGGAGTTGTGACTCATAAAATTGAAAAAAATAAGAAAATTATAGAAATTTATGTAAAATACATAATTTAGAATTATGTATGATATTGTGATGGTCATGCCCCAAAAACCCCAATGTGATTGGATAAAATTATGTTGTAATTCATAATACGGCATGCGTCCCATTTTTAGTATTGTGCATGTTGTATATGATATGCGACCTGAGCGTCGTGCCTCTCTTATTATATTTATGTTGTAAATAGATTTTAGACTCGAATGTAACTCGAGTTTCATGTTTGTAATGTACAAAATGAAGTGGTGGAAGGTCCACTCGTAGACAGAGTTACGAGGAGGGTGCCGACGACACATGGCGGTCAAAGGAGGCGCTTAGAGTAGCCGCTAACCCTAGGTTGACCGTTTGATCTTCTCATTGGCTTGAGAAGATCGTAGTAGGGCCATGACCTCATCACAATATATATATATATATATATATATATATATATTGATATATATTATTTTTGCTTGTATGTATGTGATGCATGCTAATATAGGGTGATTAATGCCTTAATGCTTATATGATACACATTCACGATTAGATTAGATCTAAATCAAGTCAACTCGAAATGCCTACCAAGTTTTGATACCCATCACTACCTCGATCATTTGTTGTTGTTGAATCTGCCAAAGCAGAGCAACGCATATTATCTTGGTAGGGTGCGGAGGAACAATCTTGGTCCCGCCTATCAAAGCTTGGGTGAGAATAAGCTCAAAAAGATTGAGTGAAACTAGTTAATGTTGGTGCAATCGGCCCAGGTCACGATTGACCGGACTCGAGTTTGACTCAAGTGATATTTTGATGTTTGACATTGATGTCTAATAATGTTTTGGGGAGATTGTTGGAACAATCGACCCGGGTCATGATTGACCAGACTAGAGTTTGACTCGAGGGGGATTTTGATGGTTGACTGGAGTTGACCATGTCATGGAAAGTCCAAGTCTTGAGTACTTGGCATGGAAAGTCCAACATGGGTTGACAAGGAAAAGTCCAAGCATGGGTCTTGCCATGGAAAGTCTAAGCATGGGTCTTGGCAAGAAAAGTCCAAGCATGGGTCTTGGCATGGAAAGTCCAACATGGGTTTGTTGGGATGTATACTGAAAAGTCTATCTTTTGTATGAACATCTTTATCTTGAAATAAGAATCACATTATCATTGTTTGCATATTTATATGGTTATGCATATTGTCTAATACATTACATTGAAGATGACATGGTGTGTGGTGTCACACGGGAGATCATCTTATCGGCTCCTTGTAAAGTATAAGTGTAGGCTCACAACCGAGATGACTTTGGACAAACCATTGGTATGGTTGTAGTGTGATTTGGTATTAGTTTGTCTTGACCATAAAATCACACTAGTACACTTTGTGTGTATTGAGCAGGACCGACTTAGAGGTGATTCGATTTATTGCTGACTACATAATTGAATCGGACCTCGGATATTATATTGTACATACTCTTAATCTTGATATAATAATGAGCACATATACTTAGTATTCATTTCTTTGATTTACCAATGGGCGAGATTTATAGATTAAATCGATAGGCTCGGTAAGTTGGGAAATGATATTATTTATATAGTGTGTCATTGATTATAGGAGGAAACAGTGTCCTATATATTAGGATGATGATGTCCCCTTGAGGAGCTCATAAGGTTCATCATGTAAACCCTGCAGGTGGACTTGGTCTGGCATGATGAAAAGGTTGAGTGGTACTACTCATGGAGTTAGATGTTGATTAATTAATGGTTAGTAAATTAATTAATCGACGGACATTCGAGATCTTAAACACGGGGAGAAAATGTACATATAATATATGGAGCCCATCTTAACTTATGGGGGTTGGTGAGGTAGATCAATGATAATCCTTTAGTGGATTGGATTATCATTAATGGATCAAACTTTATGTGGGCTTGATCCATTGGGTGGCCAAGATCCAACTTCTCCTCATGGTCCCTATTGTAGCCTATTAATATCTCATGAAGCCTAGATCCAATGGATAGAAACAAAACTCTAGATCCAAAGGTAGAGATTAAATCTCTAGATCCGACGGTTGAGATTAATCTCTAGATCCGACGGTTGAGATTAAATCCCTAGAACCAATGGTGGGGATTAAAACAAGGCTTATCCCTAACTCTATAAAAGGAGAGCAAGGGGTGGACGGCAAGTTGAATCCAATTATAGATAGGATTAGGGTTCTGGGTGGCAAGAGGCTTGGAGCTAGGGTTTGGAGTTGGCGGCACTAAATAAGGAAACTTATTCCTTATCTTCTTCTTCCTCAAGGTGGCCAGCGTCCAGCAGCCCTTTCCAGCTTTTGGCCAGCATCCAATCCATCCCTTCTCCTTCTCCTTGGCTGGTGGAAACAAGATTTAGGGCCTTCCCTTGGAGTCTTGGCCGGCGGCAAGCACCAACCTTGTAGTTTGGTGGTTGGTTGAAAGAAGGAAAAGAGTCTTGTTTCTATTCTTCCTCTTGCTCGGGATGAGCAAGGAAGGAAGATTAGTGATCTAGGAGCTTCAACTTTTGGTAGAATGTCGCCCACACGACATCCGAAAGGAGGAAGGTCATACAATAGAAGATCGAGAGGTATATCACTTATCTATCTTCATGTGTAATTCAATTATATGAATGTTATATTCTGTTTTGTGGCTAATATAACTTGGACCCCAACATAAACACAAAAGTCGGCGATCCGTACATCGTCTATTCCATGGCTATTCGTAGAATAGAGGTTGGTCGCTTGAACAACAAGTTTGTTCAAGTGACTACTTTAATCGAATAGCATGATGATGACAAGGTTGCTTGGGCAATCCCTCTTGTCAAGGATAATTTTTTTTATCCGGGGACGTAGAAGGGATCGCCATGAACAAGCGACCAAGTTAAAGTGGGAAGCGAAGTTTCCCCTCCCTTCAAGTGGTATCAGATCCACGATTTACGGTTTTGTGTGTTTAGGATTTGGTTACTTTTATGCACTTTTCATATATTATATGTACCATTTAATAGTAGGATATGCGTAGGCTAACTCTTTGGTTGTAGGCATAGGATCCAACTATTATGGTCATATGTGTGTATGTGATTGTATGTGTGTAAATGTATATTTTGTTGAATCCTCGGGGTTGACGAGGTTAGTATTTGATTTTTTGTAAATTAGATACGACATTGTTTAGCCACTCTTTTTATTTTAGTTTACTTTCGATCTAGATTTCATGTACACTCCCTCGTGGAGTATAGGATCGATGGATGTAAATTAAAATAGATTTTAGTCTCGGCTCTGATCTCCGGATGGCTCGTACATGGCGCAGGAGGAGCGGGCGAGAAGGCGATACGACGGGAGACATATTGAAGACAAAAGCCATAATAGTTGGAAAAATTTTATTTTTCATATTTATTGCTTATTGTTTGATATACATGTCGTAGGCTAGAAAATTCCTCAATTTCAAATTACTAAGTGGGAGAGGGAAATTTTTATAAATTCCCACGACCTCCATTACGATTTGACAAGTGATGCAAACAAACTTACGCGTTGGCTCTGAGTGCCTTCCTCCCCATCGGATGATTTTGTTTTTGGATCACAAGGTCGAATATGGTTATAGGAAATTATTAAGGAGCGTGTCTACTTCCCCATCAGAAGGCACATAACCCGAGATAATTACCTTGGTATCGAGTAATGGTGAACACTTAGATACAAATATAAGTATCCTCCCCATCAGAGTCACTGCTTTTATTTGTAGGGCCAAAGAGGAACCAACTATTAATTTTACTTGTCAAAACGTTAGGTTGACAAGATAGTAAAAATAATGGGTAAAACCTCCTCATACAAATGTAGAATTCGTATACGTCCACACTATCGTGGCATACGATATTCTCGGTATTTTGAGGTGTTGGTTGATTTTAAAATTTTATTGTTTGAGGAATCAATAATTTTTTGAAATCTAATGTTTTGATCTATGTGATTCTTAGGTTTTCTTTCAAAATGACTTTCAACCCGCTTGCTGTGATACTGAAAGAGAATAAACTTACTGGACCCAACTGTGTTGATTGGAAGAGGAATCTAGACATTGTCTTGACTGATGAGGAATACAAATATGTACTCCTCGAAGAGTGCCCTCCTAAGCCTACAGATGATTCTGGGGAAAAGGAGAAAGAGAGTTATAAGAAGTGGATAAAGGTTGATGAGATGGTGCGGTGTTACATTTTGGCATCTATGTCAAATGTACTACAACATCAGCATCAAGCCATGCCCACTGCTTATGACATGATGCTCAATCTCAAAGAGATTTTCAGACACCAGAATCGGGTTGCTAGGCAGGAAGCCATGAGAAACTTGATAACGACCACCATGATCGAGGGAACACCCGTGAGGGATCATGTTCTCAAGATGATGGCTCATTTGAATGAGTTGGAAGTCCTTGGAGTTGAGATCGATGGGGAAACCCAGGTCGATATCATTCTCCAGACTCTACCTAGGAGTTTTGAGCAGTTTCGCCTGAACTACAACATGAACAAGAGGTTGTATTCGTTGGCGGAGCTTATGACAGAACTCCAGGCGGTAGAGGGGCTATTTCGTCAGAGTGCTCAGGCGCATGCCATGGTGACCCAAAAGGTTTCTACTTCTAAGCTGAAAGGCAAGAAGAAGAAGAAACAAACTAGGACAAAGGCGGTGGGAGGAACTCAGGGAGGAGTGAAGAAGCTGAAAGGCAAGTGCTTCACTTGTAAGCAGACTGGACACTAGAAGAAGGACTGCCCCAACCGCAAGCAGAACAAAGGTATATCTTTTGGTCTAGTCGTTGAAACATGTTTAGCGGTGTTATCTACCGACACCTGGTGTGTAGATACGGGAGCCACTGATAATGTCTGCAATACTTTGCAGGGGTTCCAGGAAATCAGACGACTAGCTGAAGGGGAGATTACCATATACCTGGGCGATGCCACGAAGGTGGCGGCCGTTGTAGTGGGAGACGTTTATTTATCTTTTGAGAAAAATAAATTTTTGGTTCTTAAGAATTGCCTTTATGTACCTTTATTTAAAAAGAATTTAATTTCAATTTCTAAATTGTTTATGATTGGATATTCTATTTCTTTTAATGACAGAGTTGTTATGAAAAGGAATAGGGACATTATCTGTTCAGGTGCATTGAAAGGAAATCTATACACACTTGAACCAAAGCTCCCACGATGCAAATAGAAGTAAATAACTCATCTTCTAATTCCAATAAGAGAAAAGTGTTGGTGCAGAGGCACAAGATAATCGAACCTGTGTTTTGATTATGGCAAAGACACAAAGTTAAGTCTACATTGTTATCTCACGAGCTAAATCAAGTGTGCAGAAAAGTGTTAAAGGTGGAGCTGAAGGCTAGCGACACCCGGAGGAAGCCGCGGTGGTCGGGCGACACTCGAGTAACTTCGGAGGGAGCCGAAGGAATCGAGTGGAAGGCCGGAAGTGAGAGCTACTATCGAGGTAAGCTCGTGTGAGTGAGAGATTGTAAGGTCGTGTCCTCTTTATGGGGATGACCGTAGGCGGCGATCCGACTAAGACTTCCTGTGGAAGGACTATGTCGAGATCGGACGGTTAGAAACCGTCGTATTTATCATTTTCCGAGCTAACCTCTTATTGCAGGGAAGTGGCCAAGCTTGCGCATCGGAAAATGGAGCGATCGTGATGCCCATCGATCGGTGATGGCGACGATCGACCTTTGCGCTAGGTCAAAACGGATAACGTTTGATGCGGCCACTTCGCGATAAAATTTGGACAACTTCATGATCCGTTCCGAAATAAGAGGAGACAAATTCAGAGGCCAAAGTCTATAAAAGGAGGAGAGGATTCCATCTCCAAATCACATCAAGTTTATTCATCAAGTGCTCCTACAACGCCAACGCTCCAACATCGTCATAACGCCGACGCGACGTCAAGTTTCGATCTTCTTCGTCGGCAGCAGAATCAAGTAATATTTTTGATATTGTATTCTTTGTTTTTCTTCATAACGAGGTGAGGTAGGCTTGTTGCCTCATCCTCGTATATTCGGTTTTGTGATCGTTGTCTCCTACCTCCAACGAGGAGGAGACGTTATAGTGCTTTGCCCTCCGTACGCGGTCTAGGACCGATAGGGCCTTGGAGTAAAAACCGCTGGGTTGTGAACCAAGTAAAATAAACATGTTCATTTATTTTCCACTATTCTTACTTTGCGTATCGAACGAACGAAAAAGAAAAGATTTACGATCGCTATTCACCCCCCCTCTAGCGACGCTTCTCGATCCAACAATTGGTATCAGAGCGGGGGCGCTAAGATTTGGTGAAACCACCAATCTAGCACGTTTTGGTTTTCTGTTCGTATTTTTCGATTCGTATTTTTTTTGGTCTTTTTCCTCCCGCACTACTAATCCAAGACGAAGTCTTGCACGCTTTGGTTGTGTGCTTGCAAGTTTTCTCTCTTGGAGTAGCCGACGGTAAAACGGCCATAACTTTTCGCACAAGTGGACTCACATAACGATCTATGTACCAAATCGAAGCTCTCAGAAAGATCTACATTTCTTATGAGGGTTTACCCTTGTAACAAGCTGTTTCCAGCCCCAAAATCCAACGTTTAGTACCCTTTCGGGGACATCGAAGGTCGTAAGTTTCGAGTTTTTGTTAGTTTCTTATTCTCCTTATTTATTTCTGTTTATTTCCTATTATTTCCCGCACTACTAATCCAAGACCAAGTCTTGGAATTATCTTTTGTTTTTATTCGTATTTTGCAAGATATTTAATGGCTCACATTGAGGGGTATAGCACCACCCGACCTCCGTTCTTTAACGGAAATGATTTCCGTTATTGGAAAGGTCGGATGGAGTGTTTTCTAAAAACACAAGTCGAGACTTGGATAATAATCCAAACTGGCTTTGCTCTACCCACCAATGATCAAGAAGAGGCCTTGGATTTCAACAAGTGGTCAAATGCAACCAAGAGGAAAATCAAAGCCGATGCAAGAGCAACCCAAATATTGCAATGCGGCTTGTCCAAGGAGGAACTCAACCGCATCGGACCATTCATTAGCGCCAAAGACCTCTGGAACAAATTGATTGATTTACACGAAGGGACGGCCGATGCTAAGGTATGTAAAAGAGATTTACTTTTAAATAAACTATACAATCTAAAGATGCAGGATCATGAGACTGCCACCCAACTACATGCGCGGATCCAAGATATCGTCAATGGTCTTCATTTGATCGGGCAAGCCATAGAGAACCGGGACCTTATAAGGTACGCTTTAAATGCTTTCCCTAGGACTACCTTGTGGGCATCCATGGTCGATGTCTACAAGGTCTCTAAGGACCTTTTGAAGCTTAGGTTAGATGAATTATTTTCCGAGTTTGAACTTCATGAGCAAACTAATGTGGTCCAGGCTGAGAGAGGTATTGCTCTACTTGCAGGACAAAGAAGGAAGCTACCTACTAAGCAAGTAGATGAACTCGAACCCGAAGACGAATCCGAATCCGAAGAGGAGGCCATAATAGTCAACATTGTGCAGAGAATAGTTCGACAAGAAAGAAGGAAATTGAAGAATGAGAACCAAAAGAAAAAGGGAGCAAGGAAAGCCTTCCATGCAACTTGGGACAACAGAGAAGACATAGCTTACATGGCAAGAACGGAGGAGTCCGAGTCAGAATCCGAAGCCGAGTCCAACTACAACTCCGACTCCGACCCCGAAGATTATTTCGAGAGAAAACTCAAAGCCGGACCAAAAGGGAAAGTCAAGGTTAATCGCTCCTTAATTAGTACACTTTACAGTACAATTAAAATGCTTACTAGGAAATTGACTAAGTCCGAGTCTAGGGTTGAGTCATTACTTGAGGAGGTTGAAACCCTCAAGCAAGAAGCTACTCTAACCTCTTCAACTAGTCAAGTTCAAGAGGGAAACTCAACCCAAATTGAAAAACTTGAGGAGGAGAATTCTCTTTTGAAAGACCGAGTTCAAGAGGTTGAGGGTAGGTTGGAAAGGTTCACATTGGGATCTAAGAACCTTAATCGACTACTTGGAACCCAAAGAGCCGTGTACAACAAAGCCGGACTCGGATTTAAGTCAAAGACTACGAATAGGTCTTATATGTCTATCGTAAATCGTAGTCATCAAAGAGTCCAAGCATGGGTCCCAAAGGTTTTATTGAACTCACATATAAGGACTAATAAGTATTGGATTCCTCAAGATCAAGTTCATTATTTGAATAGACCATATTGGTTCAATGGTCCAGGGGGAGCTAACACTAAAATAGTATACCCGAGTATTGAGCAAAATCATTGAATATTTTTCTTTAATTTTTAGAATGGTTAGATAGGAAAAATAGTTAGTCAACTCTTGACAACATAGTATCAGGATGCGGCGAGATGATAGTACGTTAGGGAAATAAAGTCTCGTGTATTCAGGCTAGATAAAGCGTATCTAGCTGGTGCACTTGACAGAGTGGAACTAGCTGAAGCTACCTCGCCGTATCCTAAACTAGTTAGACCAGGAAGTAACCCTAAGTGACTTAAGTGATATTTTCTTGAATTTGGCTTTGTCTAAGGAAGTGGTCGTTGTTCCGATCAAAGAAGGCCCCTGTGCCTCGCCACGACCTGGAAGCCAGTTTCTCGAAAAGTTACTTAACGATCTAAAGGTTAAATCCGAATCTAACCCAAGGTTGACTATCTTTAATCAATTTAAAATCATCTCACAAAACATATAAGGTGAACAAATTCTGAGACGCATAGAATGGGTGAGATGTTAAGGATAATTGAAATATAACCTCTTCAAAATACTACTTATTTTCTCAACTATTGTATTTAACAACTCTTAGACCAAAGTTTAGCGCCCCCTACATCTCTTATACTTCATATATTTCACTAAGGGGGAGAGCAAACTAACCTTAAGGGTTATATTATAAACATTTAGATTATTGGTGCAGAGGGACACACCTCGAACCAATCTATCTAATTACTGCTAGACGCATGCTTGGACTTATAGTTGATTTATCTTGATGCATGCATATACCATATTGTTTTTAAGCCCCTATTTTATATACCAAACTTCAATTTTACATAACAAACCCCAACATTTGTTTTGATTTATGGCAAAAGGGGGAGAAGAGCGAAAGTTAAGGGGGAGTAACACAAAATTTAATTTATTTAATTTTTAATTATTCAAAACTCACCTAGGGTTAAAGGGGAGTTTTGGTTAAGTGGGAGTTTTTGAAAATGACATTCATCATTTACTATACTTGTTTTATGCTTTAATTTTCCTTAACTTTGTGTTGGTTTGCCATAGATCAAAAAGGGGGAGATTGTTGGTGCAGGGGCACTAGATAATCGAACCTGTGTTTTGATTATGGCAAAGACACAAAGTTAAGTCTACATTGTTATCTCACGAGCTAAATCAAGTGTGCAGAAAAGTGTTAAAGGTGGAGCTAAAGGCTAGCGACACCCGGAGGAAGCCGCGGTGGTCGGGCGACACTCGAGTAACTTCGGAGGGAGCCGAAGGAATCGAGTGGAAGGCCGGAAGCAAGAGCTACTATCGAGGTAAGCTCGTGTCCTCTTTATGGGGATGACCGTAGGTGGCGATCCGACTAAGACTTCCTGTGGAAGGTCTAGGTCGAGATCGGACGGTTAGAAACCGTCGTATTTATCATTTTCCGAGCTAACCTCTTATTGCAGGGAAGTGGCCAAGTGCGATGATCTTTGGAAAATGGATCGATCGATGCCCATCGATCGTGATGGGAGGCATCAGTCGACTGATGGCGACGATTCATCTTTTGCGCTAGGTCAAAACGGATAACGTTTGACGCCGCCACTTCGCGATAAAATTTGGACAACTTCATGATCCGTTCCGAAATAAGAGGAGACAAATTCAGAGGCCAAAGTCTATAAAAGGAGGGGAGGATTCCATCTCCAAATCACATCAAGTTTATTCATCAAGTGCTCCTACAACGCCAACGCTCCAACATCGTCATAACGCCGACGCGACGTCAAGTTTCGATCTTCTTCGTCGGCAGCAGAATCAAGTAATATTTTTGATATTGTATTCTTTGTTTTTCTTCATAACGAGGTGAGGTAGGCTTGTTGCCTCATCCTCGTATATTCGGTTTTGTGATCGTTGTCTCCTACCTCCAACGAGGAGGAGACGTTATAGTGCTTTGCCCTCCGTACGCGGTCTAGGACCGATAGGGCCTTGGAGTAGCAACCGCTGGGTTGTGAACCAAGTAAAATAAATGTGTTCATTTATTTTCCGCTGTGCTTACTTTGCGTATCGAACGAATGAAAAAGAAAAGATTTACAATCGCTATTCACCCCCTCCTCTAGCGACGCTTCTCGATCCAACAAAAAGAACCTTTGAAGATGAACCAAACATATCTTTGGCATCTTAGGCTTGGTCATATTAACCTAAGAAAAATTCAAAGGTTGATAGCTGATGGACCTCTGGATTCATTAGTGGTGGAAGATTTCCCAACCTGCGAATCTTGCTTGGAGGGTAAAATGACCAAGAGGCCTTTCAAGGCTAAGGGGTATAGAGCCAAAGATGTGTTAGAATTGGTTCATTCTGATTTGTGTGGTCCTATGTCTATCCAGGATAGAGGTGGTTTTGAGTATTTCTTCTCTTTTATAGACGATTATTCGAGATATGGATACATTTACTTGATGCGCCGCAAGTCTGAATGCTTTGACAAGTTCAAAGAATTCAAGGCTGATGTGGAGACACGTCAAGGTAAAAGTATCAAGACACTACGATATGATCGTTGTGGTGAGTACCTCTTGGGAGAGTTTAGGAATTACTTATCAGAGGCTGGGATTCAATCTCAATTGTCTGCACCTGGCACAGCCTAGCATAATGGTGTAGCAGAGCGAAGGAATAGGACTCTTATGAAGATGGTTAGATCGATGATGAGTTATTCTGAGTTGCTAGATTTGTTCTGGGGATATGCTCTAGATACGGCGGTGTACATTCTGAACTTGGTTCCATCTAAATCAGTGTCTTCTACTCCCACAGAATTGTGGACTGGGCGAAAGCCTAGTCTAAGACATATTTGGATATGGGGGAGTCCATATTTGGATATGAAATTCTAATCGTGGTCTGAAGTTGGAACCTAAATGCAATGTATGTTAGCTATCTTAGAGGCGAAGGTGGTTTGTTTTATAGTCCTAGAGATCGGAGGGTGATCGTTAGCACGAGCCTTGATTTCTAGAGGAAGACTATGTGATGAACCACAAGCCCATGAGTAAGATTGTTACGGAGGAATTAAAGGGAAGTCACTTCTTTGTACCCACCGTACAGAGGATATACCACAGTCAACACAGCATGTCACAGAGGATACATAGGTGATACCTCATCGTAGTGGGAGGGTTGTGAGACAGCCTGATAGATTCATGTTCTTGGAAGAATCTTTTGATTTGGTCCCTAGCGAACATGAACCTGATTCCTGGACATATGATGAGGCAATCCAAGATAAAGATGCAGTATCTTGGCAAAGTGCAATGAATACTGAGATTGAATCTATGGATTCAAATCAGGTCTGGGAGCTAGTGGAACCACTCGATGGTGTAAAAACCATTGGATTCAAGTGGATCTACAAAAGAAAGAGAGGAATAGACGGGAAGGTTGAGACCTTCAAAGTGAGGCTTGTTGTGAAGGGGTATACTCAGAAAGAGGGTATCGATTATGAGGAGACCTTTTCGCTGGTTGCCATGCTTAAGTCTATCCGGATTCTCTTATGCATTGCAGCTCATATGGATTATAAGGTGTGGTAGATGGATGTATAGATAGCTTTCCTTAATGGAAGTCTTGAGGAAAACATCTATATGAAGCAACCAGAGGGATTCATTGCGAAGGGCAAAGAGCATCTTGTATGTAAGCTTAATCGGTCCATTTATGGATTGAAGCAAGCTTCGAGGTCTTGGAACATCCGATTTGATGAAGTAATCCAGTCTTATGGATTTATTCAAAGTCCGAATGAGTGTTGTGTATACAAGAGATGTGACGGAAATGTAGTGGTATTTCTTGTACTATACGTAGATGACATTTTGTTGATTGGCAACAATATCAAGGTGTTATCGAACGTAAGGGTATGGTTGTCCAAACAGTTTATATGAAGGACTTGGGAGAAGTGGGACATATCCTCGGGATCAAGGTTATAAGGGATCGTAGGAAAAGGATATTGTGCTTATCCCAAGCTTTATACATAGACACGATTATGGATTGTTTTAGCATACAAAACTCCAAGAAGGGTTTTCTACCTTTCAGGCATAGAGTTCTTTTATCTAAGGAGATGTGTCCTAGAACATCTGAGGAGATAGAGGAGATGAAGGTGGTTCCTTATTTTTTGGCGGTGGGAAGCCTCATGTATGCGATGCTATGTAAGAGACCAGATATCTGCTTTGCCGTGGGCATGGTTAACAGATATCAGAGTAATCCAGGACAGGGACATTGGACTGTGGTAAAGCATATATTGAAGTACCTGAGAAGGACTATGGATTATATGCTAGTTTACCAGGCAGACCAATTACTCCCTGTGGGTTACACGGATTCCGACTTCCAATCAGACAGGGATAACAGTAAGTCTACCTCAGGTTTTGTGTTTACTTTGGGAGGTGGAGCCATTGTATGGAGGAGTGTCAAGCAGAAATGCATGGCGGACTCCACCATGGAAGCTGAGTATGTGGCCTCTGAGACGGCTAAAGAAGTTGTGTGACTCAGGAACTTCTTGATGGACTTTGATGTGATTTCTAGTTTGCCCAGAACTATCACAATTTATTTTGATAATAGTGGTGCAGTTGCAAACTCGAAGGAACCACGAGCCCATAAGGCAAGTAAACACATAGAGCACAAGTGCCACCTGATACGAGAAATCGTAAAGAGAGGAGAAGTTGTTGTGGCCAAGATTGCATCAGAGGATAACCTTGTTAGTTATAGCCCTAAGAACCAATCATGTGATGGTTGAATAGGGAACATTTTGTATCATATTCTATAAAGGCAAAGGATTGGTTATTATATTTAAGTCTTGCTTGTGCCAGCTAAATTAAATATAGTAATGCCCTAGAAAAGTAGGTTCTTATCTACAGCACATCAATTGGCAGAATTGATTATGAGAGGCTGTAGAGAACACTTTCTAAATGTTCCTAGTCAAGTATTAATATGCAAGGGCAATATTAATACATAAAGACTAGCATGTAGGTCAATTGATGACTTGATCTCACAAGTCATGGATATATGATATCAAGTTGACACATGGGTATATATTAGAGAATATATACTGAACTGACCCGCCATGAGAAAGTTTCATGGATCGTTATATGAGTGTCATAAACTTTCTCATGTGACTATTGGTATGAATAGTCCTCAGACCTGAAGTCACTACGGTTCCCTACATAAGGAGTTATGTACTTTGGTATCGTCGTCAAGCGTCACCCGTAATGGGGTGGACCATAAAGCGATTCGGGTATATAACAAATTATGCGGAGGGATGTGAGTGATGTAGATGGGATCTATCCCTCTCATATGACGAGAGTGATATCGGTGGGACCCTTGATTGAGTAGAACTACTAAAACGCATGGCCATGCTCGAATGAGTCAATATGAGATATTGAGCTCATTTGTTTGAGTTAGTTTACTCAGGGATCAAGAAACACATAGATTGATCGAGGATGACACGATCTATGCCTCATTGATCAATCTGATATCAAGGATAGAAGGACACGGTCATATATTATAGTAGTCACGGAAAGGTTAGTCGGATCTTGACTTATCTCATAACTTGGGTAGCAATGATGTATTGCTAGATGTCGCTCATTGCTTGTGTATCTAAAAGAGTTTAGGTCCACTGCCAACGTTATGAGAGCCTATTGGGTCACACACAAAGAGCATGATGATTAGAGGAATTAGAGTATTCTAGTTTGACTAGAATAATTTGGGAATAAGCTTAAGTACAAAATGGTTTTTGGACTTTAAGCTTAATGAGAATTTTAGCTAATTGATTTAATGAGATTAATTCAATATGTTACCTCATTGATTTAATAAGATTAATTCAATATGATAACATAAGCTTAATTGAATTAATAAGATTAATTCAATATGATAACATAAGCTTAATTGAATTAATAAGATTAATTCAATATGATAACATAAGCTTAATTGAATTAATAAGATTAATTCAACATGCATGAATGCCACATAAGCATGCCACCTAAGCATCCACCTAAGCTAGATAAGGTGGAAGGAAACAAAATGGTTTTGTCTCCTTAAGTGGCCGGCCAAACAAATGTCCCAATGCAATGGATTGCATTGAATGTGTGGAGGTGAAAGGGTTTTTCCAACCCTATAAAAGACCCCATGGAGTGGCCGGCCAAAGCAATGGTTGGTGTGGTTGTTGGGAGCTTGAGGCTTGGAGAGAGCTTGAGAGCTTATTGTTGTGTGGCTTTTGTGAGTGTAGGAAGAAGAGTAGTCTTCTTCTTCCCTTCTCTTTTTCCCTAGCTTCCTCTCCTTTAGGGACTTCTCTAGCAAGAAGTAAAGGAGAGCTCCTCTAGTTTTCTTTTGTGAGACAAGAGCTTGCTCGTGTGGATACATATAGAGGCACGGACACTTGAACGTGCTAAAGATCCAACAAACAAAAGGAAGAAGCGGGATTAACCAGGGCAACAAAGGTAATCCTCTCCTATAAGATAGGCTTGGTTTAGAGAAATTTATTTTATACGAGTTTGCTTTCGCATGGATCACTTGGAAGGGATCCTAATTTTTCCGTTGCGCATATGCCATTTGGCATAAAGAATTCCCTACAGTGGTATCAGAGCCACTTGCGAAAGATCGTATAAAATAGGTTTTCTATATTTTATATGTGATATAGAAGTAGGATAAATTTTATTATGAGTTGATAATTGCATTAGCAGTTGTCAAACATAATAAAATATCCAATGTCTTTTAAAAGTTAAAATGACATGGTACATGGTTATGGCCTAGTCCCAAAAGGTTTGTGAATGTGTGTGTGTTGTAATTCTTAAATACGGCCTGCGTGTCGTGCCTTCCTCCTAAAATTCTTGTTGTAAAATTAGTTTTAGACTCGAATGTAACTCGAGTATTTCTCCTTTTGTAATGTACAAAACAAAGATGGAGGGTCCATTGGAAGATGAGGTTACAAGGAGGAAGTCAACACACAAGACAACCAAAAGGAAGCACTTAGGAGAAGATGCTATCCCTAGGTTGACCAATCAATCTTTTCATTGGCTTGAGAAGATTGTAGAATAAGGGCCATAACCATGACACGCTTAGTTTAATATGTATGTGATGCATGTTAGTTTAGCTTGTATGTGATGCATGATTAGTTTAGCTTATATGTGATGTATGCTAATATGTATATGATACATGTTTATTTCTTAATAAGTCAAAAACGATATGCCTACCAAAGCTTGGTACTCACTACTTCCTCGATCATTTGTTATTGGGTTTGCCAAAGCAAAGCAATGCATTTTATCTTGGAAGAGTGCGAGTGGACAATCGTGATGTCCCGCTATCAAACTTGGTTAAGACTTAATTAAGTTTTCTTAATTAGTTAAGAAAGTAGAGGCATATATTAGCTTTGAACATAAGTTTTAAAATTAGTTTTATGTGATTTCCGAACATCGACTTTGTCTTAGAAGTGGTCGTTGCTCAGATATCCAAGAAGGCCCTGTGCCTCGCCACGGCTGAAGGCTGGTTTAGGAATAAACACTAAACTAATCTAAAACTTAACCAAAGCTATTAAAGAGTTACATCAGATGTAATTGGCAAAAGATTGCCTACCTAATTATACTACGTCTTGGGCGATTAGCCAAAGCTCACTCAAGGCAATTATAATGTGGATCTTTATCCCATATAAATTTATAGCTAAATAGTAGCTATGAGAATTTAGTAGCCTCATTTAATTAAAGGCCTAATTAAATGATTTAGGTATGATACTTAACTTTGCATTTTAATGTTGTAGATCACCATGACATCTAACACGACACACCCTCAACTTGCGATCTGTCCTTGAGAAGGACAAGCAATGGAGCGAACTTTCTTGGTGGTATAGGAACTTGAGGATTATCCTCAAACAAGAACGCATAAGTATGTCCTAGAGCAGTCTACCTGAAACACCCGCCCATGCGCCACTCGTCTTTGAAAAGGATGCTTATAAGAAGCATCAAGATGACGCATTAGATGTGTCATGTCTTATGCTTGCCATCATGAACTCTGAGCTTCAGAAGCAACATGAGAACATGGATGCCTATGATATGGTTGAGCATTTGAAACAACTATATCAAGGACAAGCTAGGCACGAGCGTTTTGAAGTATCTAAGGCTCTTTTTGCATGCAAGATGCAAGAAGGAACACCTGTAGGAACTCACGTACTCAAAATGATTGGGTACGTTGAGAACCCTGAAAGACTAGGTTTTCCACTGAGCCAAGAATTGGCAACCGATGTTATCCTGCAATCGTTGCCGGAAGCATATAATCAATTCGTCATGAATTATAACATGAATGAAATTGATAAACCTTTGCCTGAGATTCTCAGCATGTTAAGAACTGCTGAACCGAATCTCAAAAAGAAAGTTAGCAACGTACTAATGGTCAAGAAGGGCAAAGGTAAGCGCAAAGGCAAGGGTAAGACCCAAGCCAAAGGCAAGGCCAATTCATCCACTTCAAAGGGTAAAGGTAAAGTACCTAAGGAAGGGCGCTTCCATTGCGGTGAGATCGACCTTTGAAGCGAAACTGCAAAGTCTACCTTGAGGAAGTAAAGAATAAAAGAAGTGAGACTTCTGCCTCAGGTATACACGTTATAGAAGTTAATGGATGCATCTCTACATTTGTAATAATGTGCAGGATCGAGAAATAGTAGACAAATGGCAAAGGCTAAGTAGACCTACGAGTAGGCAATGGCGCAAAAGTTGTCAGCCAGAGTCAGAGGAACATATTCTTTGTCTTTGCCCACCGGGCTTATCTTAGAACTAGAGGAGTGCTTATATGTACTGCATTGACAAAGAACATAATTTCAGATCTTGTTTAGACAAGAAAACTTTTCTTTATAATAAAGGACAAATGTTGTTCCATTTATTTAATGAAATGTTCTATTGTAATGCACCACTTATGAATGGTCTCTATGTTCTAGATTTAGAAAACCCAATTTATAACGTAAATACTAAACGGTTCAAATCGAATGATTCAACCAAACATATCTCTCGCAATCGCCGCCTAGGTCACATAAATGAAAAACGATATCCCAACTCCATAAAGATGGATTATTGGACTCATTTGATTTTGAATCATATGAGGTATGCAATCTTGCCTTTAGGAAAGATGACTAAAACTCCATTTAGTGGACATGGAGAGAGAGCGACGGACTTGTTAGGACTCATACATACCGATGTATGTGGCCTTTCAATGTCGGGCCGAGGAGGCTATAAGTACTTTATTACTTTCACCGATGATATGAGTAGATTTGGCTACTTATATTTGATGAGACATAAGTCGTAATCCTTTGAAAAGTTCAAAGCATTCAAGAATGAAGTACAAAACCAACTTGGTAAGCGATAAGCTACTTCGATCGATCGAGGTGGTGAATACCTTAGTCAAGAGTTTCGTGATCACTGGCCGAGTGTGGGATAATATCCCAACTCACTCCACCGAACACCACAATGGAATGGTGTATCTAAGAGGAGAAATCGTACTCTATTAGATATGGTACGATCAATGATGAGCCGATCGATCTACCTACTTCCTTTTGGGGACTAGCTCTAGAGAATCCGCTTTCACACTTAATCGCTGGCCCCATCAAAAGTCCGTAGAAAAGACACCATATACGATATGGACTGGAAGAGTCCCAAAATGTCTTTTATAAAGATTTGGGGTTGTGAAGCTTATGTAAGACGCCAAGTCTCGGATAAACTAGGACCCAAATCGATAAGTGTTATTTTGCCAGGATATCCCAAGGAAACTAAGGGATATTACTTTACAATCCCACACTTGGCAAGGTGTTTGTTGTCAGAAATGCTTGTCTTTCTAGAAAGAGAATTTATTTCTAGAAAACTAGTGGAGTAAAATTCATCTTGAAGAAGTTCAAGATGACGATAACACTAAGGCTTCATGGAAAATGAGCAGGAACCACAAAGTGTTGTGGATGAGGAAATTGTTGCCCAAAGAGTTGTGGAACAAACACTGCTCAAGTAGACCAACCTCTTCGTAGATCCGAGGATCCGCGCTGCCAACCCGAGAGATATTCTTTCTCTTGATCGACAATGGTGATGTATTGCTTGTCGATCTTGACGAGCCTACATCCTATCAAGAAGCTATGATGAGCCCAGATTCCGAGAAATGGCTAGAGGCCATGAGATCCGAAATGGAATCCATGTACACTAACCAAGTATAGACCTTGGTTGATCCACCAAGGGTAAAACCCATTGGGTGTAAGTGGGTCTTTAAAGTAAAGACTCCACATGGATGGTAATAAGCATACCTATAAAGGTAGATTGGTGGTGAAAGGATTCAAACAAATTCATGGTATTGACTATGATGAAACCTTTTCACGATGCTTAAATCCATTCGGATCATACTTGCTATCGACCTACCACGATTATGAGATCTGGCAGATGGATGTCAAAACCGCTCAATGGAAAGCTACTCGAGGATGTGTACATGACACAACCGAGGGTTTTGAAGATCCAAAGCATCTCGAAAGGTATGCAAACCGCAAAGGTCCATTTATGGACTAAAGCAAGCCTCTCTCAAGCCTGGAATCTTCGATTCGATGATGCAATCAAAGAGTTTGGTTTCATCAAGAATGAAGATGAACCTTGTGTCTACAAGAGAAATAGTGGGAGCACTTTGTATTTCTTGTCTTGTATGTAGATGATATACTTCATCGGAAATGATATTCCTCACCCACCGTGAAGATGTGGTTAGGAATTGTTTCTCGATGAAAGACTTAGGTGAAGTCGCCTATATTCTAGGCATCAAGATCTATAGAGATAGATCTAAAAGATTACTTGGCCTAAGTCGAGTACATACATTGATAAAGTGCTAGATCGCTTTGCTATGCAAAATTCCAAGAAAGGATTTCGCCTTTATCACATGGTGTGAGTCTTCAAGACTCAATGTCCCTCTTCTAAGGAGGAGAGAGATCGCATGGATAAGATCCCTTATGCATCCGCCATAGGGTCTATCATGTACGCCATGCTTTGTACTGCTGACGCCTCGTATGCTTTGAGCATGACGAGTAGATACTACTGATCCAGTGAAAGTCATCGGATAGCATCAAAAATATTCTTAAATACTTACGAAGAACGAAAGAATATTTCTGATATTCGAGGCAATGAGGAGCTAATCAGAAGGGTTACAAAGTGATGCAAGCTTCCAAATGCATAAGGATGACTATAGATCGCAATCGGGTATGTGTTTTGCCTCGAATGGTGGAGCTATGAGTGGAAGAGTTCAAAGGTGACATTCTGATTCTACAATGAAGCGAGTATATTCAGCATCTAATGCAAAAAGGAGGTCATTTGGCTGTAAGTTCATCGCTGAACTTGGGGTAGTTCCTAGCATCGCAGATCCAATAGACCTATATTGTGAAAACAATCGGGCTATTGCACAGCATAAGGAACCACGATCACATCAGCCGACCAAACACATACTGCGTCGCTTCCATCTCATTCGAGAGATCATCGATAGAGGAGATGTGAGGATATGCAGAGTACGAAGCTAACATCGCAGATCCATCACTCAAGGCTTTACAAAGGAAGCATGATGGTCACACTAGGTCACTAGGTATTAGATATCATAGTGATTGGTACTAGTGCTAGTGGGAGATTGTTAGTTATAGCCCTAAGAACCAATCATGTGATGGTTGAATATGGAACATTTTGTATCATATTCTATAAAGAAGCGAAGGATTGGTTATTATATTTACATCTTGCTTGTGCATTAAATTAAATATAGTAATGCCCTAGAAAAGTAGGTTCTTATCTACAGCACATCAATTGGCAGAATTGATTATGAGAGGCTGTAGAGAACACTTTCTAAATGTTCCTAGTCAAGTATTAATATGCAAGGGCAATATTAATACATAAAGACTAGCATGTAGGTCAATTGATGACTTGATCTCACAAGTCATGGATATATGATATCAAGTTGACACATGGGTATATATTAGAGAATATATCTTTGACCCGACCGCCATGAGAAAGTTTCATGGATCGTTATATGAGTGTCATAAACTTTCTCATGTGACTATTGGTATGAATAGTCCTCGGACACGAAGTCACTACGGTTCCCTACATAGGAGTTATGTACTTTGGTATCGTCAAGCGTCACCCGTAGGTGGACCATAAAAAGCGATTCTTGGGTATATAACAAAGTATGCGGAGGGATGTGAGTGATGTAGATGGGATCTATCCCTCTCATATGACGAGAGTGATATCGGTGGGCCCCTTGAGTGAGTAGAACTACTAAAACGCATGGCCATGCTCGAATGAGTCAATATGAGATATTGAGCTCATTTGTTTGAGTTAGTTTACTCAGGGATCAAGAAACACATAGATTGATCGAGGATGACACGGTCTATGCCTCATTGATCAATCTGATATCAGGATAGAAGGACACGGTCATATATTATAGTAGTCACGGAAGGTTAGTCGGATCTTGACTTATCTCATAACTTGGGTAGCAATGATGTATTGCTAGATGCTCATTGCTTGTGTATCTAAAGAGTTTAGGTCCACTGCCAACGTTATGAGAGCCTATAGGGTCACACACAAAGAGCATGATGATTAGAGGAATTAGAGTATTCTAGTTTGACTAGAATAATTTGGGAATAAGCTTAAGTACAAAATGGTTTTTGGACTTTAAGCTTAATGAGAATTTTAGCTAATTGATTTAATGAGATTAATTCAATATGTTACCTCATTGATTTAATAAGATTAATTCAATATGATAACATAAGCTTAATTGAATTAATAAGATTAATTCAATATGATAACATAAGCTTAATTGAATTAATAAGATTAATTCAATATGATAACATAAGCTTAATTGAATTAATAAGATTAATTCAACATGCATGAATGCCACATAAGAATGCCACATAAGCATGCCACATAAGCATGCCACCTAAGCATCCACCTAAGCTAGATAAGGTGGAAGGAAACAAAATGGTTTTGTCTCCTTAAGTGGCCGGCCAAACAAATGTCCCAATGCAATGGATTGCATTGAATGTGTGGAGGTGAAAGGGTTTTTCCAACCCTATAAAAGACCCCATGGAGTGGCCGGCCAAAGCAATGGTTGGTGTGGTTGTTGGGAGCTTGAGGCTTGGAGAGAGCTTGAGAGCTTATTGTTGTGTGGCTTTTGTGAGTGTAGGAAGAAGAGTAGTCTTCTTCTTCCCTTCTCTTTTTCCCTAGCTTCCTCTCCTTTAGGGACTTCTCTAGCAAGAAGTAAAGGAGAGCTCCTCTAGTTTTCTTTTGTGAGACAAGAGCTTGCTCGTGTGGATACATATAGAGGCACGAACACTTGAACGTGCTAAAGATCCAACAAACAAAAGGAAGAAGCGGGATTAACAAGGGCACGCAACAAAGGTAATCCTCTTCTATAAGATAGGCTTGGTTTAGAGAAATTTATTTTATACGAGTTTGCTTTCGCATGGATCACTTGGAAGGGATCCTAATTTTTCTGTTGCGCATATGCCATTTGGCATAAAGAATTCCCTACAAACCTGATAGATCCTTTCACTAAAGCCCTTCTGGTGAGAGCTTTTGATAGGGATGTGGAGGGATTGGGGATCAGATGTATGGCAGTTTGAGGACAACATAGTATTTTAGTATAAGTGGGAGGTTGTTGGGATGTATACTGAAAAGTCTATCTTTTGTATGAACATCTTTATTTTGAAATAAGAATCACATAATCATTGTTTGCATATTTTTATGGTTATGCATATTGTCTAATACATTACATTGTAGATAACATGGTGTGTGGTGTCACACGGGAGATCATGTTATCGGCTCCTTGTAAAGTATAAGTGTAGGTTCACAATCGAGATGGCTTTAGATAAACCATTGGTATGGTTGTCGTGTGATTTGGTATTGGTTTGTCTTGACCATAAAATCACACTAGTACACTTTGTGTGTATTGAGCATGACCAACTTAGAGGTGATTCGATTTATTGCTGACTACATAATCGAATCGGACCTCGGATATTATATTGTACATACTCTTAATCCCGATATAATAACGGACACATATACTTAGTATTCATTTCTTTGATTTACCAATGGGCGAGATTTATAGATTAAATCTATAGGCTCGGTAAGTTGGGAAATGATATTATTTATATGGTGTGTCGTTGATTATAGGAGGAAACCGTGTCCTATATATTAGGATGATGATGTCCCCTTGAGGAGCTCATAAGGTTCATCATGTAAACCCTGCAAGTGGACTTGGTCCGGCATGATGAAAAGGTTGAGTGGTACTACTCATGGAGTTAGATGTTGATTAATTAATGGTTAGTAAATTAATTAATCGACGGACATTCGAGATCTTAAACATGGGAATAAAATATACATATAATATATGGAGCCCATATTAACTTATGGGGGTTGGTGAGGTAGATCAATGATAATTCTTTAGTGGATTGGATTATCATTAATGAATCGGACTTTATGTGAGCTTGATCCATTGGGTGGCCAAGATCCAACTCCTCCCCATGGTCCCTATTGTAGCCTATTAATACCTCATGAAGCCTAGATCCAATGGATAGAAACAAAACTCTAGATCCAAAGGTAGAGATTAAATCTCTAGATCCGATGGTTGAGATTAAATTTCTAGATCCGACGGTTGAGATTAAATCCCTAGACCCAATGGTGGAGATTAAAACAAGGCTTATCCCTAACTCTATAAAAGGAGAGAAAGGTGTGGGCGGCAAGTTGAATCCAATTAGAGATAGGATTAGGGTTTTGGGCGGCAAGAGGCTTGGAGCTAGGGTTTGGAGTTGGCGGCATCAAATAAGGAAACTTATTCCTTATCTTCTTCTTCCTCAAGGTGGCCAGCATCCAACAGCCCTTTCCAGCATTTGGTCGACATCCAATCCATCCCTTCTCCTTCTCCTTGGCCGGTGGAAACAAGATTTAGGGCCTTCCCTTGGAGTCTTGGCCGGTTTCCATCCTATTCTCCTCTTCCTTCTTGGCCGGCGGCAAGCACCAACCTTGTAGTTTGGTTGTTGGTTGAAAGAAGGAAAAGAGTCTTGTTTCTATTCTTCCTCTTGCTCGGGACGAGCAAGGAAGGAAGATTGGTGATCTAGGAGCTTCAACTTTTGGTAGAACGTCGCCCACACGACGTCCGAAAGGAGGAAGATCATACAATAGAAGATCGAGAGGTATATCACTTATCTATCTTCATGTGTAACATGCTTATATTTGTTTTTCAATTATATGAATGTTATATTCTATTTTGTGGCTAATATAACTTGGACTCGAATATAAACACAAAAGCCGGTGATCCGTACATCGTCTATTCCGCGGTTATTCGTAGAATAGAGGTTGGTAGCTTGAACAACAAGTTTGTTCAAGTGACTACTCTAATCGAATAGCACAACGATGACAAGGTTGCTTGGGAAATCCCTCTTGTCAAGGATAAATTTTTTTTATCTGAGGATGTAGAAGGGATCATCATGAACAAGCGACCAAGTTGAAGTGGGAAGCGAAGTTTCCCCTCCCTTCAGGGTTGGCAAGGGAAAGTCCAAGCTTGAGTCTTGGCATTTGAGAAGTCCAAGGGGTTTGATATTGGCGGCGTAAAGTCCAAGCAGGAGTCTTGGTAGCATAAGTCCAATGGTTGGCGACGTAAAATCCAAGCAGAGTCTTGGCAGCGTAAGTTCAATGTGCCTTGGCGGTGTAGACACCGTTAGCATGACATAGCCGATGGAAGCACCTGAAGGCTAGCGCAATGGATGAACAAGTCATGGATGACTTGGAGGGATCCGAGAGGCGTGAGGCTAACGGAGGTGACTAAAATGCTTAGGTTTAGGTCTAGGCTAAGGGTGGTTTAGCAAGAATGGGGGCACCTTACTTGGGTTAAACCTCATGTTTGAGGTGTGCCAGTCGACTATGATGGCATTGCTCGGAGGCTCATTGGCTCCCATGTCTTCGGATTAAAATTTTCACTAATGAAAACTA
Source organism: Wurfbainia villosa (assembly GCA_025175895.1). NCBI lineage: Eukaryota > Viridiplantae > Streptophyta > Magnoliopsida > Zingiberales > Zingiberaceae > Wurfbainia > Wurfbainia villosa. The sequence goes on from CM045996.1 coordinate 48,738,557, forward strand.
ATTCGGATGGGATGAGTTTCCTAAGCTCAACCATTTCATCATCGTGCTAACAACTTGAGCAATCGCTTGAACAAATTAGTTGTTTAAGCAACTAAACTCTTCTAGTCGGTTAGCCGCGGAAGAGACGACGGACGGATCGCCGGTTTTTGTGTTTATCTTCGGGGTCCATGATTATACAAATACATATGGATGTAGACATGGATAATCAACACATACAAGCATAATAATAAGAACATGCAAATATCAATAATAAAACTTGTAAAACTTTTATACCTCTCGATCTTCTATCGTATGTCCCAACCTCCTTGTAGACTTCGTGTGGGCGATGATCCTCCACAAGTTGAAGCTTCCTAGATCTTCTTCAATCGAAAGAACGAAGAATTCTCCTTCCCTTCTTGCTTGAGCCAACCACCAATCCACAAAGGATTGATGCCGCCGGCCCCAAGAATAGAGAGAACAAGATGGCCAACCAAGGAATCGAACAAGGGAACAATCCCTAGTTCCTTTGTGTCGCCGGCCAAGAGGAAAAGAAGAAGAGAAGAGGAATAGATTGAGCACCGACCAAGGTAGAGGGAAGAAGAGGAAGGAGCCGGCTACACCCTAGGAAGAAGAAGAGCTCCTCTCCTATAATTGCCACCCACCTTCTTGCAAACCCTAGCCGCCCAACCAAAAAGCAAAACCCTAATCTAATTAGGGTTTTCTCCTTAGGGTTTCTTGCTGCCCAAGCTATTGATAGGCAAAACCCTAATTTCCAAAAACCAACCTTCTTTTTCTTGCCGCCCACCTTAAGCCACCTTATATAGAGTTGGGCTTAAGCCTTGTTTTAATCTCCACCATCGGTTCTAGGGTTTTAATCTCAACCGTCGGTTCAAGAGATTTAATCTCAACCATCGGATCTAGAGATTTAATCTCCACCGTCGGATCTAGGGATTTAATCTCAACCGTCGGATCTAGAGATTTAATCTCCACCATCGGATCTAGGGATTTGTTTTCTATCATTGGATCTAGGCTTCATGAGGATTATATTAGGCTACGATAGGGACCATGAGGAGGAGTTGGATCTTGGCCACCCGATGGATCGGAACCACACAAACTTGATCCATCAATGATGTTCCATTCCACTAGAGGATCATCATTGAATTACCTCACCAACCCCCATAAATTAATATGGGCTCCATACATTATTTGTACATCCATCTCCCCATGTTTAAGATATCGAATGTCCGTCAATTAATTTATTTACTGACAATCAATCAATTAACATCTAACTCCTCGAGTAGTACCACTCAACCTTATCATCATGTTGACTAAGTCAACCTGCAGGATTTACATGATGAACCTTATGAGCTCCTCAAGGGGACATCATCAACCTAATATATAGGACACGATTTCCTCCTATAATTAACGACACACCATGTAAATAATATCATTTCCCAACTTACCGGGCATATTGATTTAATCCATATAAATCTCACCCTTTGGTAAATCAAAGAAATAAATACTAAGTATATGTGCCCGTTATTATATCGGGATTAAGAGCATGTACAACATAATATCCGAGGTACGATTCAATTACGTAGTCAGCAATAAATTGAATCACCTCTATGTCGATCCTGCTCAATACACCTAAGTGTACTAGTGTAGCTCTATGTTCAAGACAAAACAATACCAAGCTACACTACAACCATGCCAATGGTTTGTCCAAAACCATCTTGGTTGTGAGCCTCTACTTATATTCTACAAGGGACTGATAACATGATCTTCTGTGCCACACCAAGCACCATATTATCTACAATGTAAAATATTAGACAATATGCACACATAAATATAAAGTGCAAACAATGATCATGTGATTCTTATTTCAAAATAAAAATGTTTATACAAAAAAGCTAGGCTTTCAGTATACATCCCAACAATCTCCCACTTATACTAAAAGACTATGCTGTCATCACACTGCCATACATCTGATCCCCATGTCCTCCACATGCCTATCAAATGCTTTCGCTGGAAGGGCCTTAGTGAATGGATCCGCCAGGTTATCCTCTGATGCAATCTTGGCGACAACAATTTCTACCTCCTTTATGATCTCTCGTATCAGGTGGTACTTGCGCTCTATGTGTTTACTCGCCTTATTAGCTCGTGGTTTCTTCGAGTTTGCAACTGCACCATTATTATCACAATAAATTGTGATAGTACTGGGCAAACCAGGAATCACATCCAAGTCCATTAGGAAGTTCTTGAGCCACACAACTTCCTTGGCTGCTTCAGAGGCTGCCACATACTCAGCTTCCATGGTAGAGTCCGCCACGCATTTCTGCTTGACACTCCTCTATACTATGGCTCCACCTCCAAAAGTAAACACAAACCCTGAGGTAGACTTACTGTTGTCCCTATCTGATTGGAAATCAGAATCCGTGTAACCCACAGGGACTAATTGATCTGCCCGGTAAACCAGCATATAATCCCTAGTCTTCTCAGGTACTTCAATATATGCTTTACCGCAGTCCAATGTCCCTGTCCTGGATTACTTTGATATCTGCTGACCATGCCCACGGCAAAGCAGATATATAAATTCATATGACTGGATTACCTCATCAAAGCAGATGTTCCAAGATCTAGAAGCTTGCTTCAATCCATAAATGGACCGATTAAGCTTACACACAAGATGCTCTTTGCCCTTAGCAATGAATCCTTCTGGTCGCTTCATATAGATGTTTTCCTCAAGACTTCCATTAAGGAAAGTTGTCTTGACATCCACCTGCCTTACCTCATAATCCTCATGAGCAGCAATAGATAAGAGAATCCGGATAGACTTAAGCATAGCTACCGGTGAAAAGGTCTCCTCATAATCGATACCCTCTTTCTGAGTATACCCTTTCGTAACAAGCCTAGCTTTAAAGGTCTCAACCTTCCCGTCTACTCCTCTCTTTCTCTTGTAGATCCACTTGCATCCAATGGCTTTCACACCATCGGGTGGTTCTACTAGCTCCCAGATATGATTAGAATCCATAGATTCTATCTCTGAATTCATCGCTCTTTGCCAAGATACCGCATCTCTATCTTGGAGTGCCTCGTCATATGTCCAGGGATCAGGTTCATGTTTACCATGGACTAAGTCCGAAGACTCTCCCGAGAACATGAATCTCATGGGTTGTCTAACAACCCTCCCACTACGACGAGGTTCCCCCTGTGTATGCTCTGTGACACGTGGTGCAGTGACTTGTGGTATTTCCTCTTGTACCGGTGGTACTGAAGTCGGGACTTCCCCTGTCAACTCCTCAAGAACAATCCTACTCGTGGGCTTGTGGTTCATCACATAGTCCTCCTCTAGAAATCTGGCATTCGTACTCACGATCACCTTCTGATCTCTAGGACTATAGAACAAACCACCCTTCGTTCCCTTAGGGTAGCCAACAAACAAGCGTACTTCTGTACGAGATTCCAACTTACTAGCATCTCCCTTCAGCACATGTGCTGGACTACCCCAAATCCGAATATGTCTTAGACTAGACTTTCGCCCAGTCCACAATTCTGTGGGAGTAGAGGGTACTGACTTAGATGGAACCAAGTTCAGAATGTGTGCTGCCGTTTCCAGAGCAAACCCCCAGAAAGAATCAGGTAACTCAGAATAACTCATCATCGATCTGACCATCTCCATAAGAGTTCTATTCCTTCGCTCCGCCACACCATTCTGCTGGGGTGTGCCAGGTGCGGACAATTGGGATTGAATCCCAGCCTCTGATAAGTAACTCCTAAACTCTCCCAAGAGGTACTCGCTACCACGATCAGATCGTAGTGTCTTGATACTTTTACCTTGACGGTTCTCCACATCATCCTTGAATTCTTTGAACCTGTCAAAGCATTTTCAGACTTGCGGCACATCAAGTAAATGTATCCATACCTTGAATAATCATCTATAAAAGAGATAAAGTATTCAAAGCCACCTCTAGCATGGATAGACATAGGACCGCACAAATCAGAATGAACCAACTCCAATACATCTTTGGCTCTATACCCCTTAGCCTTAAAAGGCCTCTTGGTCATCTTACCTTCCAAGCAAGACTCACAGGTTGGGAGATCTTCCACCACTAATGAACCCAAGGGTCCATCAGCTATCAACCTTTGAATTCTACTTAGGTTAATATGACCAAGTCTTACGTGTCAAAGATATGTCTGGTTCATTTTCGAAGGTTCTTTTCTCTTATTAGACTTAGAAGATGAGTTATTCACTTCTATATGCATCGTGGGAGTTTTTGGTTCAAGAGTATACAAATTTCCTATCAATGTACCTGAACAGATATTCTCCCTATTCTTTTTATAACAGCTCTGTCATTAAAAGAAATAGAATATCCATCCATAAACAATTTAGAAACTGAAAATAAGTTCTTTCTAAATAAAGGTACATAAAGGGAATTTTTCAGAACCTAAGTTTTATTTTTCTCAAGAGATAAATAAAACTTCTCCCACTGCAATAGCCGCCACCTTCATGGCATTGCCCAAGTAAATGGTAATCTCCCCTTTAGCTAGTCGTCGGGTTTCCTGGAACCCCTGCAAAGTGTTGCAGACATGATTAGTGGCTCTTGTATCTACACACCAGGTGCCGATAGATAACACCGCTAATCATGTATCAATGACTAGTCCAAAGGATATACCTTTGTTCTACATTGGATTGGGACAGTCCTTCTTCCAATGTCCATCATGCTTATAAGTGAAGTACTTGCCTTTCGGCTTCTTCACTCCTCCCTGAGATCCTCCCACCATCTTTGCTCTATCTTGTTTCTCCTTCTTCTTGCCTTTCAGCTTAGAAGTAGAAACCTTTTTGAGCAACCATGGCTTGAGGACACTCTTCGAAGAGTGCATACTTGTACTCCTTAGCAGATAAGACAATATCTGGATTCTTTTCCAATCATTATTTGAGTACAGTAAGTTTATTTCCTTTAGTATCATAGTAAGTGGACTGAAAGTCATTTTTGAAAATCCTAAGAATCACATAGATCATTACTGTAGATTTCAAAAAATTATTGATTCCTCAAACAATAAAATTTCAAAATCAACCAACACCTCAAAACACCGAGAATATCACATGCCACGATAGTGTGGACGTATACGAATTCTACATTTGTAAGAGGAGGTTTAACCCATTAATTTTATTATCTTGTCAACCTTACTTTTTGACAAATAAAATTAATAGTTGGTTCCTCTTTGGCCCTACAAATAAAAGCAGTGACTCCGATGGGGAGGATACTTTTTATTTGCATCTATGTGTGCACCATTACACGATACTAAGGGAATTATCTCGGATTATGTGCCTTACCGATGGGGAAGTACACACGCTCCTAAATAATTTCCTATAACCATTATTTGACCTAGTGATCCGCAAACAAACACATCCGATGGGGAGGAAGGCACTCAGAGGCGACACGCAAGTTTGTTGCATCACATGTCAAATTGTAATGGAGGCTGCGGGAATTAATTAAAATGTCCCTCTCCCACTTAGTAAATTGACGGTGAGGAATTTTCAAGCACACACAACATGCATATAAAACAAATTAGCAATAAATATGGAAAAAAAAACAGAATTTTCCCAACTATTATGGCATTGTTCTCCAATATGCGTCCCGTCGTGTCGCCACCTTGTCTGCTCCACCTTTTCTCGTGCGCAAGTCACCAAAGAGATCCGAGCCGAGATAAACTATTTTAATTTACATCCATCTATCCTATACTCCACGAAGGAGTGTACAAATAATCTAGATCGAAAGTAAACTAAAATGAGTGGCTAAATAATGCCATATTTAATTACAAAAATTAAATACTAATTTAGCCTCATCAACCCCGAGGATTCAAATAATATACAATCAAACACACATCCAATCACATACACACATATATAGCCATAATAGTTGGAACTTATGCCTGCAACCAAAAAGTTATCCTACGCACATCCTACTATCATCCGGCATATACAATATATGATAAGTGCATGAAAGTAACCGAATACAAAACACACAAAACCGGAAACTGTGGCTCTGATACCATTTGATGGCATTGATCGGAAGCTCATTGGCTCCCATGTCCCCGGATTAAAATTTTCACTAATGAAAACTAATCCAGATGGGATGAGTTTACTAAGCTCAACCATTTCGTCGTCATGCTAATGACTTGAGCAATCGCTTGAACAAACTAGTTGTTCAAGCAACTAAACTCTTCTAGTCGGTTAGCTACGGAAGAGACGATGGATGGATCGCCGGTTTTTGTGTTTATCTTCGGGGTCCATGATTATACAAATACATATGGATGTAGACATGTATAATCAACACATACAAGCATAATAATAAGAACATGCAAAGATCAATAATAAAACTTGTAAAACTTTTATACCTCTCGATCTTCTATCGTATGTCCCAACCTCCTTGTAGACTTCGTGTGGGCGAAGATCCTCCACAAGTTGAAGCTTCCTAGATCTTCTTCAATCGAAAGAAAGAAGAATTCTCCTTCCCTTCTTGCTTGAGCCAACCACCAATCCACAAAGGATTGATGCCGCCGGCCCCAAGAATAGAGAGAACAAGATGGCCAACCAAGGAATCGAACAAGGGAACAATCCCTAGTTCCTTTGTGCCACCGGCCAAGAGGAAAAGAAGAAGAGAAGAGGAATAGATTGAGCACCGACCAAGGTAGAGGGAAGAAGAGGAAGGAGCCGGCCACACCCTAGGAAGAAGAAGAGCTCCTCTCCTATAGTTGCCGCCCACCTTCTTGCAAACCCTAGCCGCCCAACCAAAAAGCCAAACCCTAATCTAATTAGGGTTTTCTCCTTAGGGTTTATTGCCGCCCAAGCTATTGATAGGCAAAACCCTAATTTCCAAAAACCAACCTTCTTATTCTTGCGGCCCACCTTAAGCCACCTTATATAGAGTTGGGCTTAAGCCTTGTTTTAAACTCCACCGTCAGTTCTAGGGTTTTAATCTCAACCGTCGGTTCTAGAGATTTAATCTCAACCGTCGGATCTAGAGATTTAATCTCCACCGTCGGATCTAGGGATTTAATCTCGACCGTCGGATCTAGAGATTTAATCTCCACCGCCAGATCTAGGGATTTATTTTCTATCATTGGATCTAGGCTTCATGAGGATTATATTAGGCTACGATAGGGACCATGAGGAGGAGTTGGATCTTGGCCACTTGATGGATCGGAACCACACAAACTTGATCCATCAATGATGTTCCATTCCACTAGAGGATCATCATTGAATTACCTCACCAACCCCCATAAATTAATATGGGCTCCATACATTATTTGTACATCCATCTCCCCGTGTTTAAGATATCAAATGTCCGTCAATTAATTGATTTACTGACCATCAATCAATTAACATCTAACTCCTCGAGTAGTACCACTCAACCTTATCATCATGTTGACTAAGTCAACCTGCAGGGTTTACATGATGAACCTTATGAGCTCCTCAAGGGGACATCATCAACCTAATATATAGGACACGGTTTCCTTCTATAATCAACGACACACCATGTAAATAATATCATTTCCCAACTTACCGGGCATATTGATTTAATCCATATAAATCTCACCCTTTGGTAATTCAAATAAATAAATACTAAGTATATGTGCCCGTTATTATATCGGGATTAAGAGCATGTACAAAATAATATCCAAGGTCTGATTCAATTACATAGTCAGTAATAAATTGAATCACCTCTATGTCGGTCCTGCTCAATGCACCTAAGTGTACTAGTGTAACTCTATGTTCAAGACAAAACAATACCAAGCTACACTACAACCATGCCAATGGTTTGTCCAAAACCATGTTGGTTGTGAGCCTCTACTTATATTCTACAAGGGACTGATAACATGATCTTCTGTGCCACACCAAGCACCATGTTATCTACAATGTAAAATATTAGACAATATGCACACATAAATATAAAGTGCAAATAATGATCATGTGATTCTTATTTTAAAATAAAAATGTTCATACAAAAAAGCTAGGCTTTCAGTATACATCCCAACAGACTGGTGCCATATGGCAGTCGACTGATGTGAGTCAACTAGGGTTTGACTGCGGGATATGTCCCAACAGTCGACTGCTAGAGGTGGGAAGTCGATTGTTGGCTTGAGCAGTCGACTGATCGTGTGATCGGTCGACGGGTGCTCGGTTTTTCAAGCACATAATGAAGTCTGCCTCGACTGCTGGGGTTAGCAGTTGAGTGGAGGCTCGATCAATCGACTGATGGTCATGATCAGTCGACTGATGTCCTATCCGTTGAATTTTTCCAGTGTGGATTGCACCGTTGTCTCACAGCAACAGTGTCATCAGTCGACTGATGGTCCCGAGTAATTGACTGATCGGCGATTTCCATCCCAGGCAGAAGCTTTAAATTGAGCTCGTGGAGAAGGATTTCACTAGCGTTTCTTGAGGGCTTTTGGGGCAATTTGCTACTGCAAATCAGGGTCTTCAAGTGCAATTCAAGCAACCACAAAGCAAGCAATCAAAGAGCAATTGTAAAGTGTTATTTTCTTTACTTGTTGTGTATTTCATTTGTATATTGCTTGTATTTATTTCTTACTGTTGTAAGATCACTTGTACGAGGTTTCTCCGCCTCCGACTTGTGTTGAGAAGGAGTATTTTTTAGTGGTGTGTGATTGGCATCGCTAGAGCTCTTTAGAGCTCGATCCGTGGAGTAGGAACCGTTGATTTCCAAACCATGTTATATGTGTTAGTGAAAGCCCTAGAGTCAATCATGTGATGATTGTTGAATGGACTTTGTTGTATCATATTCCTATTTATAAAGACATGATTATTATATTTACTTGTATTGGTGCCAAATAACTAAGTATAATAATGTCCTTGAGTAGAAGGTTCTTATCAATATCAAACGATTGATTGAATCGATAATGAGATGATATAGAGAACACTACTCTTAATCATTCCTAGTCAAGTATTAACATTCAGGGACAATGTTAATGCAAAGAGACTAGCATGTAGGTCAACTCAATGACTTGATCTCACAAGTCATGGATATGTGATATCAAGTTGACACATGGGTATGCATTGGAGAATGTATACTGAATGGCCCACCATGAGAAAGTATCATGGATCATTATATGAGTGTCATATACGTTCTCATGTGACTATTAGTATGACTATTAGTCCTTAGACCTGAAGTCACCATGATTCTCTACATAAGGAGTTGCATACTTTGGCTTCGTCAAACATCACCCGTAAATGGGTAGACTATAAAGGCAATTACTGGCTATGTAACAAATTATGCGGAGGGATATGAGTGATGTAGATGGGATCTATCCCTCCTATATGACGGGAGTGATATCGTTATTCTTGATAGAGTGAGATCACTAAGTGCATGGACATGCCCAAATGAGTCAATATAAGATATTGAGCTCATTTAATTAGAGTGAGTCTACTTGGAGTTAAAGATATAGATTGTACCGAGGATGACATGGTCTATGTCTCAATTGGTCAATCTAAATATCAAGGATAGAGGGACATTGTCACATATTGTGAGAGTCACAATTAGTAGTCACAAAGGTGATGTTGGATCTCAACATTCTTGTAACTTGGGTAGCAATGATGTGTTGCTAGATACCGCTCATTGCTTATGTTCCTAAATCGGTTTAAAAGAATTGCCAATGTTACAAGAACCTATAGGGTCACACACAAAGGGCAATTATATGGAGATTAGGTTCATATGATGAACCATGAGGATTAGGTTCATGTGATGAACCAAATTGGATTAAGAGTAATCCAAATTAGACTAATTGAGTTGGACTCAAGTTGATTCAAGTGTTGAATGAGTCTAATTTAGATTTGATTCATCGTGTCAATTTAAACTAATGAATTGAGATTCATTAAATCAAATTGACTTGAATCAAATGGTTGGATTTGATCAACCATGGGAGATAAGAGGTCAATTTTGACTTGACTTGAGAGGGAAGATGAATGGTCAATTTTGACTTGACCAATTGTCATGTCATGGTGACTTGGCATGGGGACGGCCATTGATGATGCTCCACATCATCATGGACACATCATGGGGTGCCACCTCATTAGGGAGACCAAGAGCCATTGGCTCTTGGAGTTACATGTATGCATGTAACCCCCTTATAGTGGGTTATGAAAGTGTGAAGTTAAGTTGTGTAACTTCATCTTCTTCCTTCTCTCTTCTCTCAAGCTCTCTCTTCCTCATCTTGCCGTGAGCCTCTATGGGGTGCTAGCACACTCTAGGTTGCTTTTCTCCACCTATTTCTTGTGTGGATACCAATAGAGGAGTGTACACTTGACACTCTCGAGTTCCAGCAAGCCATTTGGACGAGTGGGATAAGCAAAGGGCGTCGCATCAAGGGTAAAACTCTTAACATGTAGATCTAGAGTAGATCTAAGATTTTTAAACATGTACATGTAGTTTTGTCTATCTTTGAACGGATCCGTGGTCGACTTCTGGGGTTTCCGCAATGCAAAAAGCAATTTTTGCGGCTCGAATAATCCAACAGTGGTATCAGAGCCACGTGCGAAGCATGTATGTGTTTTAGTTTTGTAGTTTTTGTATTAGATATAAAAATTACAAATCTGTAAGTTTCTGTAAATTTCCTATTTTTATAGATTTTTTGGGTATTTTTCTCGAAGAGTCGAAGCAACAAGTGTTGGGACACTTGTAGGCTTCAACCACCGAGAAAAACTCTCCGAAACGGTGAATTCTCGCTTTTTGGTTTTTGGGGCAGCGACTTAAGTCGCTGTAAGATCAAGATGGGACGCTCATAAAGTTTATTTTGTGAGTAGGGGCACTGGCCCTAACTCCGAAAGGGGCATTGTCCCGTGATCGCGCCCGGAAATCGCTTAGCGGGACCATTACGGAGATGTGACTCATAAAATTGAAAAAAAAAAATAGGGAAAATTATAAAAAATTCTGTAAAATATATAATTTATAATTATGTATAATATTGTGATGGTCATGGCCCAAGAACGCCAATGTGATTGGATAAATGTGTTGAAATTCATAATACGGCTTGCGCGCCATTTTTGTGGTTGTGCATGTTGTACATGGTATGCGACCTGCGCGTCATGCCTCTTCTTTTAATATTCCAGTTGTAAATAGTTTTAGACTCGAATCTAACTCGAGTTTCATGTTTGTAATGTACAAAAATGGAGCGGTGGAAGGTCCATTAGTAGATGGAGTTATGAGGAGGGTGCCGACGACATATGGCGGTTAAAGGAGGTGCTTGGAGATGCCGCTAACCCTAGGTTGACCATCCGATCTTCTCATTGGCTTGAGAAGATTGTAGTAGGGCCATGATTTCATCACAATTTATATATACATATTTATTTTTACTTGTATGTATGTGATGCATGCTAGTATATTTTACTTGTATGTATATGATGATGCTAGTATATTGCTTGTATGTATGTGATGCATGCTAGTGTAGGGTAATAAAGGCCTTAATGCGTATATGATACACATTCACGATTAGATTAGATCTTAATGGAATCAACTCAAAAATGCCTACCAAGTTTTGATACCAATCACTACCTCGATCATTTGTTGTTCTTGAATCTGCCAAAGCAGAGCAACGCATATTATCTTGGTAGGGTGCGGAGGGACAATCTTAGTCCCGCCTATCATAGCTTGGGTGAGAATAAGCTCAATTAGATTGAGTAAAACTAGTTAACTCAATTGGATCGAGTAAAACTATTGGCATATTCCAACCGTTGGAAAGATAGGATAAGATCACATTTACATTAAATCTTGGGCGATTTAGCCAAAGCTAACTCAAGGTATTTTGTAAATGTGGATCTTGATCCTATAAACAAGAGTTGCATAGAGATGTAATCGGTAATTTGTTACCTACCAATCATACTAAGTCTTGGGCGATTTAGCCAAAGCTAACTCAAGGCGTAGTATGATGTGGATCTTGTCCCGCGAGAATTATAGCTAGTTTGTATGAATCTAGTAATGTGGTTTGACCACATCCATGACTCGATTCTACAAAAGTCCTATAATTCATTGGGAGCTTCATTTGACTAAAGGCCTAATTAAATGATAAATGGAATATGATATTAATTTTTTGCATTGTGTATGTTGTAGATTACCATGTCGACAAACACGAACACTCTCTCCCTGCGTTCTGTCCTTGAGAAGGACAAGCTCAATGGAGCTAATTTCCTGGACTGGTACAGGAATCTGAGAATCATTCTCACCCAAGAAAGAAAACTATACGTCCTGGAGCAGCCCATTCCAGAGGCATCTCCTGCCACTGCCTCGCGAGCTGAACGAGATGCTTACAAGAAGCATCAAGATGATGCATTAGATGTGTCATGCCTCATGCTCACGACCATGAACTCTGAGCTTCAGAAGCAACACGAGTTCATGAATGCTTTTGATATGGTTGAACATCTTCATCAATTGTATCAAGGAAAAGCAAGGAACGAGAGATATGAGATCTCTAAGGCACTGTTTCAGTGCAAGATGCAAGATGGGACTCCCGTAGGTCTATATGTACTCAAGATGATTAGGTAAATATAGAACCTATAGAGGTTGGGATTCCCACTTGGCCAAGAGTTGGCCACTGACTTGATCTTGCAATCTTTGCCACAAAGCTACAATCAATTTGTCATCAATTACAACATGAATGAAATTGATAAGTCACTACCTGAGATGCTTAGTATGTTGAGAACTACTGAGCTTAACCTTAAGAAGGGAAAACCTGACTCCATTTTTATGGTGCAAAAGAAGAAAGGAAAGCGCAAGCCCAAAGGTAAGGGAAAGTCCCAAGCCAAGGGCAAAGGCAAGGCACTGAAACCGAAAGAAGGGGTGGCCAAGGAAGGGACTTGCTTCCACTGTAAGGAAGTTAGACACTGGAAGCGTAACTGCAAAGCATGTTAGTGAAAGCCCTAGATCCAATCATGTGATGATTGTTGTATGGACTTTAGTGTATCATATTACTATTTATAAAGGCATGGTTATTATATTTACTTGTATTGGTGTCAAATAACTAAGTATAATAACGTCCTTGAGTAGAAGGTTTTTATCTATATCAATCGATTGGTTGAATCGATAATGAGATGATATAGATAACACTACTCTTAATCATTCCTAGTCAAGTATTAACATTCAGGGACAATGTTAATGCGTAGAGACTAGCATGTAGGTCAACTCGATGACTTGATCTCACAAGTCATGGATATGAGATATCAAGTTGACACATGGGTATGCATTGGAGAATGTATACAGAATGACCCGCCATGAGAAAGTATCATGGATCGTTATATGAGTGTCATATACTTTCCTATGTGACTATTAATATGACTATTAGTCCTTGGACCTGAAGTCACCATGGTTCCCTACATAAGGAGTTGCATACTTTGGCTTCGTCAAATGTCACCCGTAAATGGGTGGACTATAAAGGCGATTATTGTGTATGTAACAAATTATGCAGAGGGATGTGAGTGATGTAGATGAGATCTATCCCTCCTATATGACGGGAGTGACATCGTTATTCTTGATAGAGTGAGACCACAAAGTGCATGGCCATGCCCAAATGAGTCAATATGAGATATTGAGCTTATTTGATTAGAGTGAGTCTACTTGGAGTTCAAGATATAGATTGTACCGAGGATGACACGGTCTATGCCTCAATTGGTCAATCTAGATGTCAAGGAAAGAGGGATATTGTCACATATTGTGAGAGTCACAATTAGTAGTCACAAAGGTGATGTTGGATCTCAACATTCTTGTAACTTGGGTTGCATTGATGTGTTGCTAGATACCGCTCATTGCTTATGTTCCTAAATCGGCTTAGGAGCATTTCCAACGTTACAAGAACCTATAGGATCACACACAAATGGCAATTAGATGGAGATTAGGTTCATATGATGAACCATGAGGATTAGGTTCATGGGATGAACCAAATTGGATTAAGATTAATCCAAATTAGACTAATTGAGTTAGACTCAATTTGATTCAAGTGTTGAATGAGTCTAATTTAGATTTGATTCATTGAGTCAATTTAAAATAATGAATAGAGATTCATTAAATAAAATTTACTTGAATCAAGTGGTTATATTTGATCAATCATGGGAGATAATAGGTCAAGTTTGACTTGACTTGAGAGGGAAGATGAATGGTCAATTTTGACTTGACCAATTGCCATGTCATGGTGACTTGGCATGGGGTCGGCGAATGATGATGTTCCACATCATCTTGGACACATCATGGGGTGCCACCTCATGAGGGAGACCAAGAGCCATTGACTCTTGGAATTACATGCATGCATGTAACCCCGCTCCATGGTGGCCGGCCACTTTAGTAGGCTTTAGTGTGTGAAGTTATTTGGGAGTAACTTCATCATCTTCTTCCTTGGATCTTCTCTCTTCTCAAGCTCTCCATCCTCTCTTCTTTCCGTGGACTTCAAGGAGTGCTATCACACTCTTAGTTGTCTTTTCTCCACCTATTGCTCGTGTGGATACCAATAGAGGAGTGTACACTTGACACTCTCGAGTTCCGACAAGCCATTTGGACGAGCGGGATAAGCGAAGGGCGTCACATCGAGGGTAAACTCTTAACATGTAGATCTAGAGTAGATCTAAAGTTTTTAAACATATACATGTAGTTTTATTTACCTTTGCACAGATCCGTGGCCGACTTTCGGTGTTTCCGCAACGTAAAAAACGGTTTTTGCGGCTCGGATAGTCCAACAGTGGTATCAAAGCCACTTGCGAACCATGTATGTGTTTTATTTTTGTAGTTTTTGTATTAGATATAAAAATTAAAAATCTTTAAGTTTCTGTAAATTTCCTATTTTTATAGATTTTTTGGTATTTTTTCTCGAAGAGTTGAAGCAACAAGTGTTAGGACACTTGTAGGCTTCAACCACCGAGAAAAACTCTCCAGAACGGCGAATTCTCACTTTAGGATTTTGGTACATTGACTTAAGTCTCTGTAAGATTAAGATGGGACACTCGCAAAGTTTATTTCGTGAGTAGGGGCACTGCCCCTAACCCCGAAAGGGGCATTGTCCCGCGATCGCGTCCGGAAATCGCTTAGCGGGACCGTTACAGAGAGTGACTCATAAAAATTGAAAAAAATAGAAAAAATTATAGATATTTTCTGTAAAATACATAATTTAGAATTATGTATAATTATATGATGGTAATGGCCCAAGAAGCCCAATATGATTGGATAAATATATTGTAATTCATAATACGGTCTGTGCGCCGTTTTTGTGGTTGTGCATGTTGTATAGGGTATGCGATCTGTGCGTCGTGCCTCTTCTTTTAAAATTCCAATTGTAAATTATTTTAGACTCAAATGTACCTCGAGTTTCATGTTTTTAATGTACAAAATGGAGCGGTGGAAGGTCCACTAGTAGACGGAGTTACAAGAAGGGTGCCGACGACATATGGCGGTCAAAGGAGGCGCTTGGAGAAGCCGCTAACCCTAGGTTGACTGTACGATCTTCTCATTGGCTTGAGAAGATCGTAGCAGGGCCATGACCTCATCACAATTAATTTATATATATATATATATATATATATATATATATATATATATATATATATATATATATATATATATATATATATATATATATATATATATATATATATATATATATATATATATATATATATATATTTGTTTTTCTTGTATCTATGTGATGCATGCTAGTATATTGCTTGTATGTATATGATGCATGCTAGTATATTCCTTGTATGTATGTGATGCATGATAGTGTAGGATAATAAAGGCCTTGATGCATATATGATACACATTCACGTTTAGATTAGATCTTAATCGAATCAACTCATAAAATGCCTACCAAGTTTTGACACCCATCACTACCTGGATCATATGTTGTTGTTGAATCTGTCAAAGCATAGGAACACATATTATCTTTGTAGGGTGCGGAGGGACAATCTTGGTCCCGCCTATCACAACTTGGGTGAGAACAAGCTCAATTAGATTGAGTAAAACTAGTTAACTCAATAGGATCGAGTAAAACTATAGGCATATTCCAACCGTTGGAAAGATAGGATAAGATCGCATTTACACTAAATCTTAAGTGATTTAGCCAAAGCTAACTCAAGGTCTTTTGTAAATGTGGATCTTGATCCTATAAACAAGAGTTGCATAGAGATGTAATCGGTATGATGTGGATCTTGTCCCGTAAGAATTATAGCTTGTTTGTATGAATCTAGTAATGTGGTTTGACCACATCCATGACTTGATTATACAAAAGTCCTATAATTCAGTGGGAGCATCATTTAATTAAAGGCCTAATTAAATGATAAATGGAATATGATATTAATTTTCTGCATTGTGTATGTTGTAGATTACCATGTCGACAAACACGAACACTCTCTCCCTGCATTCTATTCTTGAGAAGGACAAGCTCAATGGAGCTAATTTCCTGGACTGGTACAGGAACCTGAGAATCGTTCTCACCCAAGAAAGGAAATTGTACGTCCTACAGTAGCCCATTACGAAGGCACCTCCTGCCACTGCCTCGCGAACTGACCGTGATGCTTACAAGAAGCATCAAGATGATGCATTAGATGTGTCAGTGCTCATGCTCACACTATGAACTCCTGTAAGCTTCATGTAAACAACATGAAACATGAATGCTTATGATATAGTTGAACATCTTCATCAACTATATTAAGGACAAGCAAGGCACGAGAGATATGAGATCTCTAAATCATTATTTCAGTCCAAGATGCAAGATGGGACTCCCGTAGGTCCATATGTACTCAATATGATTGGGTATAGAGAAAACCTACAAAGGTTGGGATTTCCACTTGGCCAAGAGCTGGCCACTGACTTGATCTTGCAATCTTTGCCACAAAGCTACAATCAATTTGTCATGAATTACAACATGAATGAAATTGATAAGCCACTACCTGAGATGCTCAGCATGTTGAGAACTGCTGAGCTCAACCTTAAGAAGGGAAAATCTAACTCCATTTTGATGGTACAAAAGAAGAAAGGCAAGGGCAAGCATAAAGGTAAGGGAAAGTCCCAAGCCAAGGGAAAAGGCAAGGAACTGAAACTGAAAGGAGGGGTGGCCAAAGAAGGGACTTGCTTCAACTGCAAGGAAGCTAGACACTGGAAGCGTAACTGCAAAGCATACCTGAAAGATCATAAGAAGAAGAGAAGTGATGTAACACCCGTAAAATTCCTAACAATTTTACAAGAATTTTTGGCTTGATGATAATGGGCTTTATGTAGGCCTTTTTCCAAAACAAAAGAAAATAAGCCAAAAAAAATGGATACAAGACCTAGGAATTGAACTCCAGACCTCTAGAGATAGCCAAGCCCTATAGATGTACCCACTAACCATAAGCCCAATAGGATTGTATGATTAAGGAAAGGGGGGGAACTATAGATAAATGGAACTAAGGGTAAATGAAGAGGCATAGAAAAAGAAAAGAGGAACTTCTCTTCCTCCCCCCTTTATAAAGAAGAGGGAAGATTGAAATTGTTTACTTCCTCTCTTCTTCTCTTCCTCTTCTCACCAAATTCTAAGGCTTCCTCTCCATTTCCTCTTGGCCGAGCCTCATCCAAGCAAGAAAGCTAGGGCTAGGTTGGTTCTTTAGGTTGTCTTCTCCACCAAAAGCAACGCAAGGATGTAAGTATCCTCACCTGCATACGAGTAGCTTGGTTGACGTTTTTATAAAAGAAATCTATATTGTTAAATTCGCCAAGATATGATCTAGGGTTTCCATGAAGTTGTATGCCATGCTTTTGTAATTAGATGATGATGTTAGGGCTTAAAATGGATTAGGTCAAAAGTTAAACCTAGGAAACCCTATGAACCATTCGGCCAACATGGGTTTTGTTAGTGTTTTATTGAAGTTATATCTTGTTTTTGCTTGCAAGTGATGATGTTAGCATGTTATAGGGATTAGGATAAAGATCTAACTCTAGAGGCCCCCATGACCCATTCGGCCAAGTCATGAACTAGGGTCTCAAAGAAGCTCTATGCTATGTTTATGCTATGTTTATAACTAGATCATGGTGTTAGGGTTTAAAGTGGGTTAGAACAAAAGCTAACCCTAATGAACACCATAGTTCTATTCGGCCAAACCCTACTTTTAGGGTTTCAATGAAGTTCCATGCCATACTATGGGAACTAGATGATGATTTTAGGGTTTAAAGTGGGTTAGAACAAAAGCTAACCCTAATGAACACCATAGTTCTATTCGGCCAAACCCTACTTTTAGGGTTTCAATGAAGTTCCATGCCATACTATGGGAACTAGATGATGATTTTAGGGTTTAAAATGGATTAGAACAAAAGCTAACCCTAAGGAACAATAAGACCTATTCGGCCAAACCCCACCATAGGGTTTCAATGAAGTTTCATACTATGTTTTGTAACTAGATGATGAGGTTAAGGTTTAAAAAGGGGATTAGGTCAAAGTTAAACCTAAAGGCCCTACATGGACCATTCGGCCACCTTGGGTCTTTAGGGTACAATGAAGTCCATACCATGAATTGTATGCTATGTTATATTAATGAAATGTTATGTTGTGATGAAATGAAGTATGCCATGCTATGTTAATGAAATAAGTTATGTTGTTAGGAAATGAAGTATGCCATGCTATGTTAATGAAATAGGATATGTTGTTATGAAATGAAGTATGCCATGCTATGTTAATGAAATAAGTTATGTTGTTATGAAATGAAGTATGCCATGCTATGTTAATGAAATAAGTTATGTTATGAAATGAAGTATGCCATGCTATGTAAATGAAATGAAGCATGATGTGTATGAAATGAATTATGCCATGTCATGAAAATGAAATGAAGCATGATGTGTATGAAATGAAGTAGGCTATGCTATGTTAATGAAGTGAAGCATGAGGTGTATGAAATGAAGTATGCTATGCTATGTTAATAAGACATGTAGTACAAGAAGCATATAAGTATTTTACCTTCTGCATGGCTTGTACCAAGACCTTAACAAGGTCCAAGAAGGGATGGGCTCCTAAGATGCCCTAGGTCGATGGAATAAGACTCGAGCCTAGGATGGGCTTCTATGTATGATTGCCCCTAGGTCGATGGAATAAGATTCGGGCCTAGTACGGGATGGGCTCCAAGATGCCTTAGGTCGATGGAGTAAGACTCGGGCCTAGGATGGGCTTCTACGCTATGACGATTGCCCTAGGTCGATGGAATAAGACTCGGGCCTAGAAACCTATTAGGTTTGAGACTTGCTACCTCGGGCCTATTTAGGGATGCGCGCTATGATAATGAAGAAGTGGTACAATGCCGGGCCCAAATATGTTGAGATTTATATTTACGTACCTAATATATATATTTTCAAAAGCATCTTGCATATGTATGTCATGATTGTTAAGTTACATGTTACGTTAAATGTATGTCATGATTGTTAAGTTACATGTTACGTTAAATGTATGTCATGATTGTTAAGTTACATGTTACGTTAAACGATATGCCATGATTGTTAAGTTACATGTATGTTAAATAATATGCCATGATTGTTAAGTTACATGTTATGTTAAACGATATGCCAAGAATGTTAAGTTATACATTATGAAAGTTATGCTTTATGATATGCTATGAATGTTTACATGTTTACGTTAGACACATTACAAGTTATGTTTGATGATACGGTGATCCATGCTATATTTCACTTACGTTACTTATGCTACATGTTAAGTTGATGACACCAAGTATGTTACATGTTATATTGCTTCTATGTTGTGAATGCTGCATGCCATGATTAATGATAATGTATGGTTTTAGTGAGTAGGACAGATCTTACTAAGCCTATGTGCTTATAGTTTATCTTTCCTCAGATCGCAGATAAGGGTAAGGGATGGATAAACTAAAGGGAGCAGCAGGAGGGGCCAATGTGTGTGGTAGTGGCATGGTGGAGAAGATCCGTTAGGTCTAAACATGTTTACCTATGATAAAGATGTCTATTCATGTCCTCACTTATGTCTCCTTATGATGATGATGTTATGAATTTACTAAGCACTAAGTATCTACATATATGATGCATGCTCTATGTTAAGAAGAAGAAGTAAAGAAGAAGTATCTATCCACGCTATGAAGCATACTCTATGCTAAGAAGAAGAAGTATGTATATATATATGTATATATGTGTTAACGCATGTTTATGTTTAAAAAAAAAAAAAAAAAAAGTATTAAGAAGTATGTCTAAAGTCTTCCGCTGTAAGTATTAAGAAGTATGTCTAAAGTCTTCCGCTGTATATAATGTATGTACGGTCGCGTCACGCGCCGCCTCTCTGGACATTTAGGGTCCCGGAAGGGCGGGCGTGACAGGTTGGTATCAGAGCGGATCTGCCTTTCCACTACACACACATCAAGCTCCAAATCCTGCTGCTCCAAGTAAGAATTCTATGTCTATACTCTAAATTTTGTTAATTTTGATCATGCATGATATGAAATATCTTTAGATTATTTAGTTCATGTATAATATAAAATGCCTCTAGCTTATTTATAAAATGCCTTTCCCTTATGCTTGATTCATGTATGATAGGAAATGCTTCTAGCTTAAACATGCACGAAAATATGTATGATACCCTTATGATTGTTCATGTATGATATAAAATACCTTAAGTTTAAACTATGCCTGAGAACATGAATGATGCCTTAAGCTTAAAATGACTTTATGCTAGCTTTAGTCTAAGTATGTGTAGGACAACGAACGGGAATTTATACTAGTTTTACCTTAATGTATGAAGATAAACATGTCTGGAAGACGCAGTAGTAGAACTGATGAGCTAGCACCCCCGCATGACCTTACACACATAGTCACAGAACTTCAACGACAAGTCACAGAACAACAACAAGTAATAACTACCCTAATGAATCAGCGAGGAAACCCTACTGCCCCACCAACGGGCCCCGGCCCGATGGTTCGACAGGAAGCTTACCTGATCCAGTGGCAGAGACTAAAGCCAGAAAATTTCTCTGGTACTGGTGAACCATGGGATGCCCTTCGGAGTAACGAATGCACCTGCCCTGTTCATGGATTTGATGAATCGGGTATTCTCGGCATTCCTCGACAAGTTTGTGATCGTCTTCATAGACGACATACTAATATATTCGAGAACCCCCGAGGAGCATGCAGAACACCTGAATGTGGTATTGCAGATTCTTCGGGAAAAACAGCTATTCGCAAAGTACTCCAAATGCGAGTTCTGGCTTGAACAAGTATCGTTTTTGGGTCACGTAATATCCAAACACGGAGTGATGGTAGACCCAATAAAGATTGAAGCCGTGAGTAACTGGAACCGACCAAAGAATGCCAGCGAAATCAGAAGCTTCCTTGGGCTAGCAAGTTACTACCGGAAGTTTGTAGAGAACTTCTCCAGGATTGCCGCCCCTATGACAGTCCTCACCAGAAAGGACAAGAAATATGAGTGGACGGACACCTGCGAGAGGAGTTTCACAGAGTTGAAAAGGAGACTGACCAGCGCTCCAATTCTTGCTCTTCCGGACAGTAACGAAGGCTTCGACATGTACAGTGACGCTTCCAAGATGGGACTCGGAGCTGTACTTATGCAGAACGGCAAGGTCATTGCCTACGCCTCTAGGCAACTCAAGGAACACGAAAGGAATTACCCCACCCACGATTTAGAGCTAGCAGCCGTGGTCTTTGCTCTCAAAACATGGAGGCATTATCTCTATGGAGCCAGGATTTATCTGAGACCACCAGTCAAATATTTCTTCACACGGAAGGACTGAACATGAGACAACACAGATGGCTCGAGCTCGCCAAGGATTATGATCGAGATTCTTTACCATCCGGGGAAAGCTAACAAGGTGGCTGATGCACTCAGCAGGAAGTCCTGCGCCACCTTGATGTCCCTCTCAGTGCTATCTCGACCCTTAGAAAAAGAGATTATGCGTTACGGGGTGGAAATCATTTCCGGACGGCTCTCAACCCTGGCGATAGCACCGACGCTGTTCGATGATATACTGGAAAAGCAAGCCCGTGACCCAAGCCTTCAGAGGATCAAGCAAGAGGTCCTAGAGGGAAAGGACGACGGGTTTCGGATCTCTGATAGTGGAGTACTCTACCTCAGGGATCGCTTGTGTATTCCCGACGATCCAGAATTACGGAAGGAGATACTTGAGGAAGCTCACGGGACTCCTTATGCGATGCATCCTGGAACCACCAAGATGTACCAAGACCTGAAACGAAAGTTTTGGTGGTTTGGAATGAAAAGAGATGTGGCTCAGTATGTCAGTACTTGCCTGACCTGCCAAAGGGTTAAGGCAGAGCACCAAAGACCTGGAGGAACACTGCAGCCGATCCAGATTCCAGAATGGAAATGGGAGGACATTTCTATGGATTTCATCTCAGGATTGCCCAAGACGACAAACGGTTATGATGCTATATGGGTGATTGTAGACAGATTGACGAAGTCCGCTCATTTCTTAGCAATCAAGATGACCTATTCGACGGAGCAACTGGCTCAGTTATATGCTAGGGAAATCATCCGACTCCATGGAATCCCTAAGACCATCATTTCTGATAGAGATGGTCGCTTTATTTCCCATTTCTGGGAGTGCGTTCAGAAGGCCTTAGGCACAAAGCTATTGTTCAGTACTGCTTTCCATCCCCAGACGGACGGACAGACCGAAAGGGTAAATCAAATCTTGGAAGATATGTTAAGAGCTGCATACTGGATTTCAAAGGTAGGTGTCGATACTTATGTTTGTAATTACAATAATAGCTACCAATCTACTATTGGAATGGCACCCTACGAGGCTCTATACGGGAGGAAATGTAGATCTCCCATATGCTGGTACGAGGGTGGTGAAAAGAAGAGGATGGGACTCCAGACGGATTTCATCGATGACACCACCAGAGCTATACGGAACATCCGCCAGAGAATTGAAACTGCCCAAAGCCGACAAAAGAGCTATGCGGATAAGAGGCGTAGACCATTAGAATTCGAGGTTGGGGACCTAGTATTCTCAAAGTGGCTCCCATGAAGGGAGTAATGAGGTTCGGAAAGAAGGGTAAACCGAGTCCACGCTTACGTGGGACCGTATCCGATATCGCAGAGGATCGGCAATGTAGCTTAAGCTAGAGCCTCCAAGAGATGTCGCTATTCACAACGTGTTCCATGTCTCTCGTGCTCAAGAAATGCATTTCCAGATGACCAAGTGATCGAGCCACAAACAAGACAAGTTCAAGAGGACCTAAGTATTGAAGTCGGCCTATCAGATACTAGGCCAGAAATCAAGAGGCTAAGGAACAAAGAGGTACCCTTAGTAAAGGTCTGTGGCGAGAATCAGCAGTGCGAGGAGGCTACACAGGAGCGAGGAGGACATGAAGAAGAAGTACCCACAATTGTTCTAAGTTTCGAGGATGAAACTTTTTAAAGGTATGAAGGATTGTAACACCCGTAAAATTCCTAGCAATTTTACAAGAATTTTTGGCTTGATGATAATGGGCTTTATGTAGGCCTTTTTCCAAAACAAAAGAAAATAAGCCAAAAATGGATACAAGACCTAGGAATTGAACTCCAGACCTCTAGAGATAGCCAAGCCCTATAGATGTACCCACTAACCATAAGCCCAATAGGATTGTATGATTAAGGAAAGGGGGGGGACTATAGATAAATGGAACTAAGGGTAAATGAAGAGGCATAGAAAAGAAAAGAGGAACTTCTCTTCCTCCCCTTTATAAAGAAGAGGAAGATTGAAATTGTTTACTTCCTCTCTTCTTCTCTTCCTCTTCTCACCAAATTCTAAGGCTTCCTCTCCATTTCCCCTCTTTTGGCCGAGCCTCATCCAAGCAAGAAAGCTAGGGCTAGGTTGGTTCTTTAGGTTGTCTTCTCCACCAAAAGCAACGCGAAGGATGTAAGTATCCCTCACCTGCATACGAGTAGCTTCGGTTGACGTTTTATAAAAGAAATCTATATTTTTAAATTCGGCCAAGATATGATCTAGGGTTTCCATGAAGTTGTATGCCATGCTTTTGTAATTAGATGATGATGTTAGGGCTTAAAATGGATTAGGTCAAAAGTTAAACCTAGGAAACCCTATGAACCATTCGGCCAACATGGGTTTTGTTAGTGTTTTATTGAAGTTATATCTTGTTTTTGCTTGCAAGTGATGATGTTAGCATGTTATAGGGATTAGGATAAAGATCTAACTCTAGAGGCCCCCATGACCCATTCGGCCAAGTCATGAACTAGGGTCTCAAAGAAGCTCTATGCTATGTTTATGCTATGTTTATAACTAGATCATGGTGTTAGGGTTTAAAGTGGGTTAGAACAAAAGCTAACCCTAATGAACACCATAGTTCTATTCGGCCAAACCCTACTTTTAGGGTTTCAATGAAGTTCCATGCCATACTATGGGAACTAGATGATGATTTTAGGGTTTAAAGTGGGTTAGAACAAAAGCTAACCCTAATGAACACCATAGTTCTATTCGGCCAAACCCTACTTTTAGGGTTTCAATGAAGTTCCATGCCATACTATGGGAACTAGATGATGATTTTAGGGTTTAAAATGGATTAGAACAAAAGCTAACCCTAAGGAACAATAAGACCTATTCGGCCAAACCCCACCATAGGGTTTCAATGAAGTTTCATACTATGTTTTGTAACTAGATGATGAGGTTAAGGTTTAAAAAGGGGATTAGGTCAAAGTTAAACCTAAAGGCCCTACATGGACCATTCGGCCACCTTGGGTCTTTAGGGTACAATGAAGTCCATACCATGAATTGTATGCTATGTTATATTAATGAAATCAGTTATGTTGTGATGAAATGAAGTATGCCATGCTATGTTAATGAAATAAGTTATGTTGTTAGGAAATGAAGTATGCCATGCTATGTTAATGAAATAGGATATGTTGTTATGAAATGAAGTATGCCATGCTATGTTAATGAAATAAGTTATGTTGTTATGAAATGAAGTATGCCATGCTATGTTAATGAAATAAGTTATGTTGTTATGAAATGAAGTATGCCATGCTATGTAAATGAAATGAAGCATGATGTGTATGAAATGAATTATGCCATGTCATGAAAATGAAATGAAGCATGATGTGTATGAAATGAAGTAGGCTATGCTATGTTAATGAAGTGAAGCATGAGGTGTATGAAATGAAGTATGCTATGCTATGTTAATAAGACATGTAGTACAGTAAGCATATAAGTATTTTACCTTCTGCATGGCTTGTACCAAGACCTTAACAAGGTCCAAGAAGGGATGGGCTCCTAAGATGCCCTAGGTCGATGGAATAAGACTCGAGCCTAGGATGGGCTTCTATGTATGATTGCCCCTAGGTCGATGGAATAAGATTCGGGCCTAGTACGGGATGGGCTCCAAGATGCCTTAGGTCGATGGAGTAAGACTCGGGCCTAGGATGGGCTTCTACGCTATGACGATTGCCCTAGGTCGATGGAATAAGACTCGGGCCTAGAAACCTATTAGGTTTGAGACTTGCTACCTCGGGCCTATTTAGGGATGCGCGCTATGATAATGAAGAAGTGGTACAATGCCGGGCCCAAATATGTTGAGATTTATATTTACGTACCTAATATATATATTTTCAAAAGCATCTTGCATATGTATGTCATGATTGTTAAGTTACATGTTACGTTAAATGTATGTCATGATTGTTAAGTTACATGTTACGTTAAATGTATGTCATGATTGTTAAGTTACATGTTACGTTAAACGATATGCCATGATTGTTAAGTTACATGTATGTTAAATAATATGCCATGATTGTTAAGTTACATGTTATGTTAAACGATATGCCAAGAATGTTAAGTTATACATTATGAAAGTTATGCTTTATGATATGCTATGAATGTTTACATGTTTACGTTAGACACATTACAAGTTATGTTTGATGATACGGTGATCCATGCTATATTTCACTTACGTTACTTATGCTACATGTTAAGTTGATGACACCAAGTATGTTACATGTTATATTGCTTCTATGTTGTGAATGCTGCATGCCATGATTAATGATAATGTATGGTTTTAGTGAGTAGGACAGGATCTTACTAAGCCTATGTGCTTATAGTTTATCTTTCCCTCGTACTGCAGATAAGGGTAAGGGATGGATAAACTAAAGGGAGCAGCAGGAGGGGCCAATGTGTGTGGTAGTGGCATGGTGGAGAAGATCCGTTAGGTCTAAACATGTTTACCTATGATAAAGATGTCTATTCATGTCCTCACTTATGTCTCCTTATGATGATGATGTTATGAATTTACTAAGCACTAAGTATCTACATATATGATGCATGCTCTATGTTAAGAAGAAGAAGTAAAGAAGAAGTATCTATCCACGCTATGAAGCATACTCTATGCTAAGAAGAAGAAGTATGTATATATATATGTATATATGTGTTAACGCATGTTTATGTTTAAAAAAAAAAAAAAAAAAAGTATTAAGAAGTATGTCTAAAGTCTTCCGCTGTAAGTATTAAGAAGTATGTCTAAAGTCTTCCGCTGTATATAATGTATGTACGGTCGCGTCACGCGCCGCCTCTCTGGACATTTAGGGTCCCGGAAGGGCGGGCGTGACAGGTTGGTATCGAGCGGATCCGCCTTTCCACTACACACATCAAGCTCCAAATCCCTGCCGCTCAAGTAAGAATTCTATGTCTATACTCTAAATTTTGTTAATTTTGATCATGCATGATATGAAATATCTTTAGATTATTTAGTTCATGTATAATATAAAATGCCTCTAGCTTATTTATAAAATGCCTTTCCCTTATGCTTGATTCATGTATGATAGGAAATGCTTCTAGCTTAAACATGCACGAAAATATGTATGATACCCTTATGATTGTTCATGTATGATATAAAATACCTTAAGTTTAAACTATGCCTGAGAACATGAATGATGCCTTAAGCTTAAAATGACTTTATGCTAGCTTTAGTCTAAGTATGTGTAGGACAACGAGCGGAATTTATACTAGTTTTACCTTAATGTATGAAGATAAACATGTCTGGAAGACGCAGTAGTAGAACTGATGAGCTAGCACCCCCGCATGACCTTACACACATAGTCACAGAACTTCAACGACAAGTCACAGAACAACAACAAGTAATAACTACCCTAATGAATCAGCGAGAAACCCTCGCCCCCAACGGGCCCACCGATGGTTCGACAGAAGCTTACGATCCAGCGTGGCAGACTAAAGCCGTAAAATTTCTCGCATCTTTGGTGAACCATGGGATGCCCTTCGGAGTAACGAATGCACCTGCCCTGTTCATGGATTTGATGAATCGGGTATTCTCGGCATTCCTCGACAAGTTTGTGATCGTCTTCATAGACGACATACTAATATATTCGAGAACCCCCGAGGAGCATGCAGAACACCTGAATGTGGTATTGCAGATTCTTCGGGAAAAATAGCTATTCGCAAAGTTCTCCAAATGCGAAGTTACGCTTGAACAAGTATCGCTTTGGGTCACGTAATATCCAAACACGGAGTGATGGTAGACCCAATAAAGATTGAAGCCGTGAGTAATCGGAAGACCAAAGAATGCCAACAAATCGGCTTCCTTGGGCTAGCAAGTTACTACCGAAGTTTGTAGAGAACTTCTCGTGATTGCCGCCCCTATGACAGTCCTCACCAGAAAGGACAAGAAATATGAGTGGACGGACACCTGCGAGAGGAGTTTCACAGAGTTGAAAAGGAGACTGACCAGCGCTCCAATTCTTGCTCTTCCGGACAGTAACGAAGGCTTCGACATGTACAGTGACGCTTCCAAGATGGGACTCGGAGCTGTACTTATGCGCAGAATCTCAAGGTCATTGCCACGCCTCTAGGCAACTCAAGGAACACGAAAGGAATTACCCCACCCACGATTTAGAGCTAGCAGCCGTGGTCTTTGCTCTCAAAACATGGAGGCATTATCTCTATGGAGCTCAGTGTAGGATTTATACAGACCACCAGAGTCTGAAATATTTCTTCACACAGAAGGACCTGAACATGAGACAGCGCAGATGGCTCGAGCTCGTCAAGGATTATGACTGCGAGATTCTTTACCATCCGGGAAAGCTAACAAGGTGGTGATGCACTCGTGAGAAGCCTCGCCACCTTGATGTCCCTCTCAGTGATATCTCGACCCTTAGAAAAAGAGATTACGCGTTACGTGGTGGAAATCATTTCCTGACGGATCTCAACCCTGGCGATAGCACCGACGCTGCTGTCGATGATATCGAAAAGCAAGCCGTGACCCAAGCCTTGGAGGATCAAGCAAGAGGTCCTAGAGGGAAAGGGCACGGGTTTGGATCTACGATAGTGGAGTACTCTACCTCAGGGATCGCTTGTGTATTCCCGACGATCCAGAATTACGGAAGGAGATACTTGAGGAAGCTCACGGGACTCCTTATGCGATGCATCCTGGAACCACCAAGATGTACCAAGACCTGAAACGAAAGTTTTGGTGGTTTGGAATGAAAAGAGATGTGGCTCGATGTCGATTGACACGCCAAAGGGTTAAGGCGAGCACCAAAGACTGGAGGAACAACTGCGGTAGATCCAGTTCGAATGGAAATGGGAGGACATTTCTATGGATTTCATCTCGGGATTGCCCAAGGCGACAAGCGGTTATGATGCTATATGGGTGATTGTAGATGTTGTGAAGTCCGCTCATTTCTTAGCAATCAAGATGACCTATTCGACGAGCAAGCTGGCTCGATTATATGCTAGGAAATCATCCGACTCCATGGAATCCTAAGACCATCATTTCGATAGAGATGGTCGCTTATTTCCCATTCGAGTGCGTTGAAGGCCTTAGGCACAAAGCTATTGTTCAAGATCGCTTTCCATCCCGACAGACCAGACGACAAAGGGTAAATCAAGCAATCGAAGATATGTTAAGAGCCTGCATACTGGATTTCAAAGGTAGCCGTGTCGATACTTATGTTTGGCGAATTACAATAATAGCTACCAATCTACTATTGGAATGGCACCTACGAGGCTCTATATCGGGAGGAAATGTAGATCTCCCATATCTTTGATGCGAGGTGGTGAAAAGAAGAGGATGGGACTCACAGGATTTCATCGATGACACCACGAGCTATACGGAACATCCGCCAGAGGAATTGAAACCGCCCCAAAGCAAAAGAGCTATGCGGATAAGAGGCGTAGACCATTAGAATTGAGGTTGGGGACCTAGTATTCCTCAAAGTGGCTCCCATGAAGGGAGTAATGAGGTTCGGAAAGAAGGGTAAAGCGAGTCCACGTTACGTGGGACCGTATCCGATATCGCAGAGGATCGGCAATGTAGCACAAGCTAGAGCCGCCTCGAGATGTCGGCTATTCTACAACGTGTTCCATGTCTCGTGCTCAAGAAATGCATTTCCGATGCTGAGACCAAGTGATCGAGCCACAAAGCAGTACAAGTTCAAGAGGACCTAAGTATTGAAAGTCGGCCTATCCAAATACTAGGACCAGAAATCAAGAGGCTAAGGAACAAAGAGGTACCCTTAGTAAAGGTCCTGTGGCGGGAATCAGCATCGATGCGAGGAGGCTACACAGGAACGCGAGGAGGACATGAAGAAGAAGTACAATTGTTCTAAGTTTGAGGATGAAACTTTTAAAGGTATGAAGGATTGTAACAGTAAAATTCCTAGCAATTTTACAAGAATTTTGGCTTGATGATAATGGGCTTTATGTAGGCCTTTTTCCAAAACAAAAGAAAATAAGCCAAAAATGGATACAAGACCTAGGGATTGAACTCCAGACCTCTAGAGATAGCCAAGCCCTATTGATGTACCCACTAACCATAAGCCCAATAGGATTGTATGATTAGGGAAGAGGGGGAAACTATAGATAAGTGGGACTAGGAGTAAATGAAGAGGCATGGAAAAGAAAAGAGGAACTTCTCTTCCTCCCCCCTTTATAAAGAAGAGGGAAGATTGAAATTGTTTACTTCCTCTCTTCTTCTCTTCCTCTTCTCACCGAAATTCTAAGGCTTCCCTCTCCATTTCCCCTCTTTTGGCCGAGCCTCATCCAAGCAAGAAAGCTAGGGCTAGGTTGGTTCTTTAGGTTGTCTTCTCCACCAAAAGCAACGCGAAGGATGTAAGTATCCCTCACCTGCATACGAGTAGCTTCGGTTGACGTTTTTATAAAAGAAATCTATATTGTTAAATTCGGCCAAGATATGATCTAGGGTTTCCATGAAGTTGTATGCCATGCTTTTGTAATTAGATGATGATGTTAGGGCTTAAAATGGATTAGGTCAAAAGTTAAACCTAGGAAACCCTATGAACCATTCGGCCAACATGGGTTTTGTTAGTGTTTTATTGAAGTTATATCTTGTTTTTGCTTGCAAGTGATGATGTTAGCATGTTATAGGGATTAGGATAAAGATCTAACTCTAGAGGCCCCCATGACCCATTCGGCCAAGTCATGAACTAGGGTCTCAAAGAAGCTCTATGCTATGTTTATAACTAGATCATGGTGTTAGGGTTTAAAGTGGGTTAGAACAAAAGCTAACCCTAATGAACACCATAGTTCTATTCGGCCAAACCCTACTTTTAGGGTTTCAATGAAGTTCCATGCCATACTATGGGAACTAGATGATGATTTTAGGGTTTAAAGTGGGTTAGAACAAAAGCTAACCCTAATGAACACCATAGTTCTATTCGGCCAAACCCTACTTTTAGGGTTTCAATGAAGTTCCATGCCATACTATGGGAACTAGATGATGATTTTAGGGTTTAAAATGGATTAGAACAAAAGCTAACCCTAAGGAACAATAAGACCTATTCGGCCAAACCCCACCATAGGGTTTCAATGAAGTTTCATACTATGTTTTGTAACTAGATGATGAGGTTAAGGTTTAAAAAGGGGATTAGGTCAAAGTTAAACCTAAAGGCCCTACATGGACCATTCGGCCACCTTGGGTCTTTAGGGTACAATGAAGTCCATACCATGAATTGTATGCTATGTTATGTTAATGAAATCAGTTATGTTGTGATGAAATGAAGTATGCCATGCTATGTTAATGAAATAAGTTATGTTGTTAGGAAATGAAGTATGCCATGCTATGTTAATGAAATAGGATATGTTGTTATGAAATGAAGTATGCCATGCTATGTTAATGAAATAAGTTATGTTGTTATGAAATGAAGTATGCCATGCTATGTTAATGAAATAAGTTATGTTGTTATGAAATGAAGTATGCCATGCTATGTAAATGAAATGAAGCATGATGTGTATGAAATGAATTATGCCATGTCATGAAAATGAAATGAAGCATGATGTGTATGAAATGAAGTAGGCTATGCTATGTTAATGAAGTGAAGCATGAGGTGTATGAAATGAAGTATGCTATGCTATGTTAATAAGACATGTAGTACAGTAAGCATATAAGTATTTTACCTTCTGCATGGCTTGTACCAAGACCTTAACAAGGTCCAAGAAGGGATGGGCTCCTAAGATGCCCTAGGTCGATGGAATAAGACTCGGGCCTAGGATGGGCTTCTATGTATGATTGCCCCTAGGTCGATGGAATAAGATTCGGGCCTAGTACGGGATGGGCTCCAAGATGCCTTAGGTCGATGGAGTAAGACTCGGGCCTAGGATGGGCTTCTACGCTATGACGATTGCCCTAGGTCGATGGAATAAGACTCAGGCCTAGAAACCTATTAGGTTCGAGACTTGCTACCTCGGGCCTATTTAGGGATGCGCGCTATGATAATGAAGAAGTGGTACAATGCCGGGCCCAAATATGTTGAGATTTATATTTACGTACCTAATATATATATTTTCAAAAGCATCTTGCATATGTATGTCATGATTGTTAAGTTACATGTTACGTTAAATGTATGTCATGATTGTTAAGTTACATGTTACGTTAAATGTATGTCATGATTGTTAAGTTACATGTTACGTTAAACGATATGCCATGATTGTTAAGTTACATGTATGTTAAATAATATGCCATGATTGTTAAGTTACATGTTATGTTAAACGATATGCCAAGAATGTTAAGTTATACGTTATGAAAGTTATGCTTTATGATATGCTATGAATGTTTACATGTTTACGTTAGACACATTACAAGTTATGTTTGATGATATGGTGATCCATGCTATATTTCACTTACGTCATTTACGCTTACATGTTGCTGATGACACCAAGTATGTTACATGTTATATTGCTTCTATGTTGTGAATGCTGCATGCCATGATTAATGATAATGTATGGTTTTAGTGAGTAGGACAGGATCTTACTAAGCCTATGTGCTTATAGTTTATCTTTCCCTCGTACTGCAGATAAGGGTAAGGGATGGATAAACTAAAGGGAGCAGCAGGAGGGGCCAATGTGTGTGGTAGTGGCATGGTGGAGAAGATCCGTTAGGTCTAAACATGTTTACCTATGATAAAGATGTCTATTCATGTCCTCACTTATGTCTCCTTATGATGATGATGTTATGAATTTACTAAGCACTAAGTATCTACATATATGATGCATGCTCTATGTTAAGAAGAAGAAGTAAAGAAGAAGTAAGAAGAAGTATCTATCCACGCTATGAAGCATACTCTATGCTAAGAAGAAGAAGTATGTATATATATATGTATATATGTGTTAACGCATGTTTATGTTTAAAAAAAAAAAAAAGTATTAAGAAGTATGTCTAAAGTCTTCCGCTGTAAGTATTAAGAAGTATGTCTAAAGTCTTCCGCTGTATATAATGTATGTACGGTCGCGTCACGCGCCGCCTCTCCGGACATTTAGGGTCCCGGAAGGGCGGGCATGACAAGTGAGACTTCTACTTCAGGTATAAATGTTATAGAAGTCAATCTATCTATTTCTTCATGATGGGTATTAGATACTGGATGTGCATCTCACATTTGTACCAATGTGCAGGCGCTGAGAAATAGCAGAGCATTGACAAAGGGCGAGGTGGACCTACGAGTAGGCAATGGAGCAAGAGTTGTTGCAGTTGCTGTAAAAACTTATTTTCTATCTCTGTCCTCTGGCCTTGTACTAGAACTGGATGAATGTTGTTATGTTCCTGCTTTATCAAAGAACATAATTTCAGTTTCTTGTTTGGACAAGAAAGGCTTTTCATTTATAATAAAGAACAAATATTGTTCAGTTTATTTAAATGATATGTTCTATTGTAGTGCACCTCTAATGAATGGACTCTACATTCTAGACTTAGAGAGCACCATCTATAACATAAGTACCAAAAGGTTCAAGTCAAATGAGTTGAACCAAACCTATCTTTGGCATTGTCGCTTAGGTCACATAAATGAGAGTTGCTTATCCCAGCTCCATAAGGATGGGCTACTGAACTCATTGATTTTGAATCATATGAGATATGCGAGTCTTGCCTTCTAGGCAAGATGACCAAGACTCCCTTTAGTGGACACAACGAAAGAGTAATGACTTGTTAGGACTTATACATAGTGATGTATGTGGCTCTATCAATGTTGCTGCTCGAGGTGGTTACAGGTACTTCATTACATTTACTGATGACATCAGTAGATATGGTTATATGTATCTGATGACACATAAATCAGAATCCTTTGAAAAGTTCAAAGAATTCAAGAACGAAGTACAAAACCAACTTGGCAAGAGTATTAAGATACTTCGATCATATCGAGGTGGTGAATACCTTAGCCATGAGTTTCATGACTATCTATCTGAGTGTGGGATTCTATCCAAACTCACTCCTCCTGGAACACCACAGTGGAATGGTGTATCCGAAAGGAGGAATCGTACCTTATTAGATATGGTACGATCTATGATGAGTCACACAGATATTCCTATATCCTTTTAGGGATATGCTCTAGACACAACAGCCTTCACACTTAACCGTGTACCATCTAAGGTTGTGATAAACACACCATATACGATATAGACAGAGAGAAATCCTAAGATATCTTTCATGAGGATTTGGGGTTGTGAGGCTTACGTTCGACGTCAAGTCTTAGACAAACTGGGACCCAAATCTGATAAGTGCTATTTTATTGGATATCCCAAGGAGACGAAGGGATATTACTTCTACATTCCCAATCAACACAAAGTGTTTGTGGCAAAGACTGGGGTATTTCTAGAAAGAGATTTTGTTTCTAGAAAAACTAATGGGAGTACATTCGATCTTGAAGAAATTCAAGATAAGGACCATAGCACTAAGGCCTTGATGGAGGTTGAACAGGAACCACAAAGTATTGTGGGTGATGAGATTTTTGCACAAAGAGTTGTGGAACAATAACCTGTTCAGGTAAACCTACCTCTTCGCAGGTCTGATAGGGTACGTCGTCGGCATAAGAGATACTCATTTCTCTTGTCTGACCATGATGACATTATGCTCATTGAGAATGAGCCTACCTCCTATCAGGAAGCTGTGATGAGCCCAGATTCTGAGAAGTGGCTAGAGGCCATGAGATCCGAGATGGAATCCATGTACACCAACCAAGTATGGACTTTGGTTGATCCACCTGAAGGCGTCAAACCCATTGGGTGTAAGTGGGTCTTTAAGAGAAAGACTGACATGGATGGACTAACGCATACCTATAAGGGCCGATTGGTGGCTAAAGGTTTCAAGCAAATTCATGGTATTGACTATGATGAAACCTTTTCTCCAGTGGCGATGTCTAAGTCCATTCGGATCATGCTTGCTATTGCAGTGTACCACAATTATGAGATCTGGCAGATGGATGTCAAAACTGCATTTCTGAATGGAAACTTTCTCGAGGATGTGTACATGACACAACCTGAGGGTTTTGTGGATCCATACCATACTCGGAAAGTATGCAAGCTGCAAATGTCCATTTATGGGCTGAAGCAAGCTTCTCGGAGCTGGAATCTTCAGTTCGATGATGCGATCAAATAGTTTGGTTTCATCAAGAATGAAGATAAACCCTATTCTACAAGAGGGTTAATGGAAACACAGTTGTCTTCCTTGTATTGTATGTGGATGACATACTACTCATTGGGAATGACATCCCTTCGCTACAGTCTGTGAAGACTTGGCTGGGGACGTGCTTCTCAATGAAGGACTTAGGTGAAGCAGCCTGTATTCTAGGCATCAAGATCTATAGAGATAGATCTAAGAGATTGCTTGGCCTAAGTCAGAGTACATATATTGACACGGTATTACTACGGTTTGCCATACAGAATTCCAAGAAGCGACTTCTGCCGATGTCACATGGTGTGAGTCTTTCGAAGACTCAAAGTCCCTCTTCTAGAGAGGAGAGAGACCGCATGGATAAGATCCCTTACGCATCTGCTATAGGATCTATCATGTACGCCATGTTGTGTACTCGTCCTGATGTCTCGTATGCTTTGAGCATGACGAGTAGATACCAGTCAGATCCAGGTGAGCGTCACTGGATAGCAGTCAAGAATATTCTTAAGTACTTGAGAAGGACTAAAGAATATATTTCTTGATATTTAGAGGCGATGAGGTGCTAGTTGTAAAGGGTTACAACGATGCCAGCTTCCCAACTAACCAGGATGATTATAGATCACAGTCAGGGTTCGTGTTTTGCTTGAATGGTGGCGCTGTGAGCTGGAAGACTTCGAAGCAGGACACAGTTGCTGATTCTACAATAGAGGCCGAGTATATCGCTACATCAGAGGTAGCAAAGGAGCCAGTTTGGATCCACAAATTCATTACTGAGCTTGGGGT
Organism: Wurfbainia villosa; assembly: GCA_025175895.1. Lineage (NCBI taxonomy): Eukaryota > Viridiplantae > Streptophyta > Magnoliopsida > Zingiberales > Zingiberaceae > Wurfbainia > Wurfbainia villosa. The sequence goes on from CM045996.1 coordinate 48,774,229, forward strand.
GGTTCCTAGCATAGCATATCCTATAGAGCTCTATTGTGACAACAATGGAGCGATTGCACAGGATAAGGAACCTCACTAACTCCAGCGGACCAAACACATTCTACGACATTTCCATCTCATTCGAGAGATTATCGATAGAGGAGATATGAAGATTTGCAGAATACCCACAGAGGCTAACATCACAGATCCCTTGACCGAGGCTTTGGCACAGAAAAAGCATGATTGTCACAATAGGTCATTGGGTATTAGATACTACGGTGATTGACACTAGTGCTAGTGGGAGATTGTTAGTAAAAGCCATAGAGCCAATCATGTGATGATTGTTGTATGGACTTTAGTGTATCATATTCCTATTTATAAAGGCATGGTTATTATATTTACTTGTATTGGTGCAAAATAACTAAGTATAATAACGTCCTTGAGTACAAGGTTCTTATCTATATCAATCGATTGGTTGAATCGATAATGAGATGATATATAGAACACTACTCTTAATCATTTCTAGTCAAGTATTAACATTCAGGGACAATGTTAATGCGTAGAGACTAGCATATAGGTCAACTCGATGACTTGATCTCACAAGTCACGGATATGTGATATCAAGTTGACACATGGGTATGCATTGGAGAATGTATACTGAATGACCTGCAATGAGAAAGTATCATGGATCATTATATGAGTGTCATATACTTTCTCATGTGACTATTAGTCCTTGGACCTGAAGTCACCATGGTTCCCTACATAAGGAGTTGCATACTTTGGCTTCGTCAAATGTCACCCGTAAATGGGTGGACTATAAAGGCGATTACTGGGTATGTAACAAATTATGCGAAGGGATGTGAGTGATGTAGATGAGATCTATCCCTCCTATATGACGAGAGTGACATCGTTATTCTTGATAGAGTGAGACCACGAAGTGCATGGCCATATCCAAATGAGTCAATATGAGATATTAAGCTCATTTAATTAGAGTCTACTTAGAGTTAAAGATATAGATTGTACCGAGGAAGACACAGTCTATACCTCAATTGGTCAATCTAGATTTCAAGGAAAGAGGGACATTGTCACATATTGTGAGAGTCACAATTAGTAGTCACAAAGGTGATGTTGGATCTCAACATCCTTGTAACTTGGGTAGCGATGATGTGTTGCTAGATACCTCTCATTGCTTATGTTCCTAAATCGGTTTAGGAGCATTGCCAATGTTACAAGTGTTAGGGATCGTTTGGAAGCTAGAGGGGGGTGAATAGCATTTGACCGTTCGTAGATGGAATTTGTTCGCGTTTGTTTCTACAATTTCGTTAGCGCAGCGGAAATAGAAAAGTAATAATGATAACGAAATGCACAACACGCTAACACAACGATATAATGTGGTTCGGAACCGCACGGTTCCTACTCCACGGATCGAGCTCTACGAGCTCTAGTGATGCACATGCAACCACTAATAAACACTCCTTCTCGGAACAATCCGGAGGTGGAGAAACCTCGTACAATAATGATTACAACAATAATCAATTAGATACAAGAAAATACAATATGAAATACAAATGCAAGTAAAGGAAAAATACTTTACAAGAGCTTTGGATTGCTTGATCTTTGATTGCCTTGAACTAGCTTGAAGGACTGGAAAGCACCAACTTCCCCCTTCAATTTCGCCCAAGAAAATCGCTATGTTTTCCTCCATCACGAGCTCCTTATATAGCTTCAACCTGTGCTAGAAAAGGTCGATCAGTCGACTGATCGGGACCATCAGTCGACTGATGCCACTGTTGTGGTGAGACAACGGCTAGATCCACGTTGGACAAGTCCAACGAATCTACCATCAGTCGACTGATCATACCCATCAGTCGACTGATGGAGTCCTCACTCGACCAGTCGAGTCTCGACTCCATTCTGTGGCCAATTTCTCGAGCACCAGTCGACTGATCACACGATCAGTCGACTGCTCGAGCCATCAATCGACTGCACACTTTTGGCAGTCGACTGCTAGGCCACAACCCGCAGTCAAACCCTAGTTCACTCGGTCCAGTCGACTGCCACATGGCACCAGTCGATTGGCACACCTCAAACATGAGGTTTTAGCCCAAGTATGGTTCCCCCATACTTGCTAGACTACCCTTAGCCTAGACCTAAGCCTTCTAGCCACCTCCATCAGCCTCACATCTCTTGGATCCCTCCAAGTCATCCATGACTTGTTCATCCATCACGCTAGCCTTTAGGTGCTTCCATCGGCTATGTCATGCTAACGGTGTCTACACCGCCAAGGCACATTGGACTTACGCCGCCAAGACTCCGCTTGGACTTTACGCCGCCAATATCAAACCCTTGGACTTCTCAAATGCCAAGACTCAAGCTTGGACTTTCCCTTGCCAACCTATGTTGGACTTTTCATGCCAAGACCCATGCTTGGACTTTCCATGCCAAGACCCATGCTTGGACTTTCCCTTGCCAACCTATGTTGGACTTTTCATGCCAAGACCCATGCTTGGACTTTTCTCAAATACCAAGTGTCCCACTTGGAATTCCCATGCTAAGTACCCATGACTTGGACTTTCCCATGACAATTACATTATCATATGTTTTTGTCGAAACATCAAAACATCACTCGAGTCAAACTCGAGTCCTGGTCAATCGTGACCTGGGCCGATTGCACCAACAATCTCCCCCTTTTTGATGTTTGACCAAAAACCAAACAACACATTGAGTTAGAACACTAACTCAAATCCCTTACCAATTATCCCAAATTGGTAATCTTAAACATTCTCCAAATGTTCTCCCCCAAACATTCTCCCCCTTTTTGACTAACATCAAAAAGGTTATCTCTCCAAGGAGGTCAATGTCTCATGTCCCAATGAGATCTTACAATCTCCCCCTTTGTCTAAAAATACCTAGGATGTCTACCATCTTCCTAGTGATAAGTCACATATCACTCAAGAGAGGCAATCCTATTCACTCTCCCAATTTCCAAATTGGGTATCAAAAACCCATCAATTTTCTCAATAACTTCTCCTCTTCAAGGAGAAAAAAAAACACATCCATCATTCCAAGATGGATACCTCCCCCTAAAGGCTTGCTCCCCCTTGACCATTGCACCAACAATGTCCTTGGGAAGTCCCTAAGCCAATAGGAACTCTAAACCATCAAAATTAAGGTTAGAAATTCAACATTGAACTTTCCAACACCTTAAAATTGATACAAACCCTAAACATCTCTCCTGATCCATATCCAATGGATTTTCACCCTTTATAATGCTTCCCAAAGCATATCCTAGGGTTAGGAGTGATTAGGGACCTTAACCGTAGCTGAAATCGGGTTAAACAACCTTGGTTACCCCAAAATCAGACAATCAGTTGAGTGGTTCAGATACGATCGTGACACACACCGATCATTGCCACCTAGGAGGCGATCTCAAAATCCAATTTTTTGGAAAATCATAAATAATTATACGTATATCGAAAAATCACGATATTTGGTATGTATAATACTTATGACCAATACAATGGGTGAAAAATTTTAGAAAAATATTTTTACCATTGAAATAGGAGATTGATACAAAGTTCAAAACTAATAAAAACTTTAAAGATTTTGATCCACTTTGTATCAACTTCTACAATGATGATGGTTATCAAAAGATAGATTTCACCAAGGTTTTCGAAATTGATTTTAAAATATTTTGAAAGCCTATTTTGAACCATAATTTATTGGCTAAATATACATAGCTTGTATATTACCTTTCCTTATGATTCTTGGTGATAATTAAAATAAGTTTGAGTTCATCTAGATGCACTACCCATGCACCTTGAACCTAACTTATTATCCTAGCATCTCACATGTATCTAGGCTGTATAAATACACATACATGTCAATGTGATGTGAGATGTGGGTTTGGATTCACTTTATCTAGGGTTTCATGCATTTCTTAGGCAACCCTACTTGATTCCCTTATAAGTGAGACTTCAAGTCATGCCATTTTCCTTAAATCAATGTTCAATCAAATTAATGCATGAAATGATCATGACATAGTTATGGCAAAATAAAAACATGACCAATGATCATGATGTCATGACATATGATGAAATTTAAGAACACATGACATCTAAAATAATCCTAAACAATGACATGACATGGTATATGATAGGATGCAATTTCATGTCATGATATATCAACTTTCAATACAATAATACAAATACTCATCCAAGCACACAAGATTTTCACAAACAAAAATTTCATTTGACTTAAAAGATTTTAGTCTTTTACATTCAAAATGGAGATTGGCTATGCTCAATCTCACTACAAAAACTGACAACCAAAGAAAATCTAACATCCTCTATATCTAATCGTCTGCAGGAGGTGGCGGTGGAGGAGGCTGCTGACTCAAAGTCCAGGCCCGCATCATCTCAAACATATCGAGCTGACACTGCTCGATGCGGCTCTGGGACTCCTCCATCCCATCAAGACGTGCGCCGAAGGATGCTTCGCTTGCCAATATCTCTGACAGCCTAGAGTCAATCGACTGCTGATAGTCCTAAAATCTGGACTCCAACTGGCCACGACGATGTGATGGACCCGCCGCTGATGCATCTGCCGGCATCTGATCATCCTCATCAGCGGCGTCTGCATCCTCGTAGTCCTCTGTCGCCTCTCCGGGTACCGAAGGAGGCTCTCTGCGTGCCCTGGGTGGTGGTCGAGGCGCCAACTCCATCTGTCCAGGCCCCATCCGTAGCTTTGCTAACGAGAAGTTATGAACTGATATACAGTCGTACACCTCAAATAGCGCTCTCAGAGAACCCCTGTGGATGTTAATGCCTACTGAATCTAGCCATGCTGTGATAATATGACCATATGGCATATGCACTTTCCCTTGTACAGGGGAAGTGAAATGCACAATGCAGTGAAACATGTTTAATGCAAAGTTAATGTCTAACCTATGACACATGGAGTATAGAAGAAAGAGATGGGGAGGCCGAATCTTGGCCAGACCCCGAGTGACGATAGGAAGAAAACACCCAACAATGACCTTGTAAAGTACATTGTCAGGTGCAGATAACTCAGTGATAGGGAATAAATTTTGGGCCGGTGGACGAGGATAACCAAAGATATGCTCATGCATGGACTCCATAGAGATATGGTCAAAGGGCTCGGGTAAAGGGAAATCCATGGTAGGGTAAAAAATAAAGGTGTCATCTGAGGGCTTACACTCGAGAAACTCCTGCAGTATCGCAGGAGTGAACTCTAACTCGCGTTTTGCAACGCGAGTAATGTAGGTAGGGCCATCGTCTACCTTTTTCAGGTTCTGATAAAACTCCTTAAGGAGGTCATCGTTAATGGGATGCGTGCATAAGACAATTTTCATGATATTATAGTATGCAATTAATTCCATGACATCACTACAATGGCGATTGAAAAAGTCCCTATCGATGTACCTAACCAACATAGGTTGGTACAATCGAGATTCACCCTCGGGTGGATCATTCCTACGGGCTCTCCTATTATGAATGCAATGTAATGATATGACATGCAAAGACAATAATACATGATTAGATAAAAACTAAATTATAATGGAAAGGCAAATTAGGACTTGGGTAAGAAGAGTGTTACTTAGGCGCCATTTGGAGGTGTGACGATGGGATGCTTAGATATCGCTGAAGGGGTCGCCGAAAAGTTCGCCGGAGGACTCAAACGCCGGAACCCTAATCGGAAACAAGGACATAAACCCTAGAACGAGTGAAACAAGGCTTGAAATAAGTGAAAACACAAGAAAAGAAGGGGCTTATCTAACAAACCTAAAAGCTTCGGCGGCTGGCACGTCCGGAAGGGTTGGTCAGAGAAGGAGAGAGCGATCGGAGAGGAGAGGAAAAACAGAAGGCGTCACGTGAAGACTCCGAACCCTAGCGGTTCGGCGTTATAAAATCGCGATCTGATCGGTGATGTGAGCATCGATCGATCGCGGTTTATTCTCGGGTTTACTGAGCCGACAATCGATCGATCCGGCTCGGCAATCGATCAGAATCTTACGTGGCGTGCTACAGATATCGATCGGATCGATGTGCGCATCACTCCTCGGATCGTCGAGCACTCCATCGATGACCCTCACCTCGGATGAAGATACTATCAATCGATCGATGTATCCCATCGATCGGTGATCAAATTCAGCGTCGAGTCATGAATTTCTTCATCTAATTTATTCCATTTTATCATGTTTATTCTTGTATATCGAATATATTGATGTTATACTTACATTCATGTATTTGTTAATGTATTTTAATGTTTTATTTCATTTTTGCAAACATTAACATTCAATGATTTCCAAATCCTAACATCTCACCCTTTCTAAGTGTTGAAATACACAATCAAGGTAAAAGACTTGTTTTGTGAGATGCAATCCATCCTAGACATTCCTTCCATGCAAACATATGGTAAAACATATGAAGCATGGTGAGTACAAGACATCAAGTTGTGTGACACTTGAGTATCACTCTTGATGTTACTTTTACATGAACTTTTAAAGTGTGCCAACAATCAAAGTTACACACTATGACCTCTAAATCTAGATTGTGCCAATTTTATTGATTTTCATGTTTTTCAAAAACTATATTGGCACATCCTAAAATCCTTTAGGATTAAAGCTCAAATGTTTTTCCAAGGCACCCATAACCTTGAAAATAACCTAAAGTGTCATCTTTACCATGGTTGAGTTAACTACTCATCCAATCATGGTTGGCACATTCTAATCCATTTAACGTGACTCAATCACGCTCTTTGGAACCCAAAATCTATTTGAACTCATTGAATTAATTAGGTATTCCTTAGGGATAACCTCCCTAGATACCTTCCTAATGACCCTCCTAGGCTTGTTAGCCTTGGTCATTGCGGTCTTACCTAGGTTGACTCTAGAGGTAACTCCCCTTGCAACCTTGGTCTTCCTAGACCTAGTTTGTGTTTCATAGTCAAATGGAACACAATGATAAGTCACCTTAGGCTTAGGTTTGTGACCCAAACCTTTCTTTCCCTCGGTTGACTTTTGTCTTTTGGGTCCTAAGTGTTGACTTTGAGACCTTGACCCTTGACTTTGACCATTAGACCCTTGAAATTGATTTTGTAGCTTATTTAGAGTCTTTTCTAGTTTTTCAAGCCTTGACCTTAAGGCTTGGTTCTCTAATTCTAATTGCCCAAATGATTTTTGATTAGGTTTTTTGGAATTATCATTTTCCTTAGACATATGTTTACTCTTATTGGAATTGATACCTAAATGATTTTCGATTTTCTTAATTGCTTTCTTAGGAATGATATTTCTAGAGACATTAGTCCCAAATTTCTCCTTCTTTGAAATAGGCCTAGAGTTATCATTCCTAGCATGCTTCGATTCATGAGTAATAGCAACATTATTTGAATTAACTCTAGCATGCTTTTGCTTAGAATTTAAAGAATGAGCATTATGAAAATGTACCTTAGGGTTTGCCTTAGTAGCTCCCCCTACTTGTGATACTCCTTCTTGGATCTTCTTGCTCCCCCTAGGACATTGATTTCGGTAATGTCCCGGTTGCCGACATTTGAAGCAAATGATATGCTCCTTGTTTTTAGATGATGGGGAACCGGCATCCTTTGACTTTTGTTGACTTTTAGGCGCCGGAGGAGTCTTCTTGACCTTCTTTGGGCACTTGCTCTTGTAGTGCCCATACTCCCTACACTCAAAACACAATATATGGATTTTATTTGAAATTTGAGTGTTTGAGTTACCTAGTTCGGTGGTGAGGATCTCTTGAGCTTGTTCTTCCTCTTGACCGGATGTAGATGTTACTTCTTGTTGCTCCGGTGTTGAGGATGCTCTAATCTCCTCAATCCTAGAAGTGGATACTTCTTCTACTTCTTCCACCTCTTCTTTCTCCGATCCGGAGATTGACTCCTCACTTTCTTGTGAGGATGATGAATTAGCCTCTTCGGTCTCTTCCTCTTGGATGATCGTGAGCCTTCATGATATTTTTCCACTTGACTCCAAAGCTCTTGGGCATCCTTGTACTCACCTAGCTCACACATAATTTTATTAGGAATCAAATCAACCAAGAATTTAATTACCTTTGTATTCTTTTCAAACTCTTGGATTTGTTCCTCGGTCCACTTCTTCATCTTGAGAATTCCTCCCTTGGGCCCTTTTGGATATTGAAATCCCTCCATCAAAATGCCCCACTCTTCAAAGTCCTTCATCATCAAGAATTCTTCAATCCTCACCTTCCATTGATTGAATTGTTCTTGTCCATAGAAGGTATAAGGGATAGGTGTGTTGATATCCCATCCAAGCTTGTCTTGGAATTCCATCTTCACCCTCTAGCATCTTGCTCCTGGTTGTTAATCTGTTGAAGAGCCAACCTGGCTCTGATACCACTTGTTAGGGATCGTTTGGAAGCTAGAGGGGGGGTGAATAGCGTTTGACCGTTCGTAGATGGAATTTGTTCGCGTTTGTTTCTACAATTTCGTTAGCGCAGCAGAAATAGAAAAGTAATAACGATAACGAAATGCACAACACGCTAACACAACGATATAACATGGTTCGAAACCGCAAGGTTCCTACTCCATGGATCGAGCTCTACGAGCTCTAGTGATGCACATGGAACCACTATTAAACACTCCTTCTCGGAACAATCCGGAGGCAGAGAAACCTCGTACAATAATGATTACAACAATAATCAATTAGATACAAGCAAATACAATATGAAATACAAATGCAAGTAAAGGAAAAATACTTTACAAGAGCTTTGGATTGCTTGATCTTTGATTGCCTTGAACTAGCTTGAAGGACTGGAAAGCACCAACTTCCCCCTTCAATTTCGCCCAAGAAAATCGCTATGTTTTCCTCCATCATGAGCTCCTTATATAGCTTCAACCTGTGCTGGAAAAGGTCGATCATTCGACTGATCGGGACCATCAGTCGACTGATGCCACTGTTGTCATGAGACAACGGCTAGATCCACGTTGGACAAGTCCAACGGATCTACCATCAGTCGACTGATGGAGTCCTCACTCGACCAGTCGAGTCTCGACTCCATTCTGTGGCTGATTTCTCGAGCACCAGTCGACTGATCACACGATCAGTCGACTGCTCGAGCCATCAGTCGACTGCCCACTTCTGGCAGTCGACTGCTAGGCCACAACCCGCAGTCAAACCCTAGTTGACTCGGTCCAGTCGACTGCCACATGACACCAGTCGACTGACACACCTCAAACATGAGGTTTTAGCCCAAGTATGATTCCCCCATACTTGCTAGACCACCCTTAGCCTAGACCTAAGCCTTCTAGCCACCTCCATCAGCCTCACGTCTCTCGGATCCCTCCAAGTCATCCATGACTTATTCATCCATCGCGCTAGCCTTCAGGTGCTTCCATCGGCTATGTCATGCTAACGGTGTCTACACCGCCAAGGCACATTGGACTTACGCCGCCAAGACTCCGCTTGGACTTTACGTCGCCAATATCAAACCCTTGGACTTCTCAAATGCCAAGACTCAAGCTTGGACTTTCCCTTGCCAACCTATGTTGGACTTTTCATGTCAAGACCCATGCTTGGACTTTCCATGCCAAGACCCATGCTTGGACTTTCCCTTGCCAACCTATGTTGGACTTTTCATGCCAAGACTCATGCTTGGACTTTTCTCAAATGCCAAGTGTCCCACTTGGAATTCCCATGCCAAGTACCCATGACTTGGACTTTCCCATGACAATTACATTGTCATATATTTTTGTCGAAACATCAAAACATCACTCGAGTCAAACTCGAGTCCTGGTCAATCGTGACCTGGGCTGATTGCACCAACAACAAGAACCTATAGGGTCACACACAAAGGGCAATTAGATAGAGATTAGTTTCATATGATGAACCATAAGGATTAGGTTCATTGGATGAACCAAATTGGATTAAGATTAATCCAAATTAGACTAATTGAGTTAGACTCAATTTGATTCAAGTGTTGAATGAATCTAATTTAGATTTGATTCATTGAGTCAATTTAAAATAATGAATAGAGATTCATTAAATCAAATTGACTTGAATCAAGTGGTTAGATTTGATCAACCATGGGAGATAATAGGTCAAGTTTGACTTGACTTGAGAGGGAAGATGAATGGTCAATTTTGACTTGACCAATTGTCATGTCATGGTGACTTGGCATGGGGGGCGGCCAATGATGGTGTTCCACATCATCATGGACACATCATGGGGTGCCACCTCACGAGGGAGACCAAGAGACATTGACTCTTGGAATTACATGCATGCATGTAACCCCCCCCCCCCCCCTCCATGGTGGCCGACCACTTTAGTAGGCTTTAGTGTGTGAAGTTATTTGGGAGTAACTTCATCATCTTCTTCCTTGAATCATCTCTCTTCTCAAGCTCTCCATCCTCTCTTTTGCCATGGACTTGAAGGAGTGCTAGCACACTCTTAGTTGTTTTTTCTTCACCTATTGCTCGTGTGGATACCAATAGAGCAATGTACACTTGACACTCTCGAGTTTCGGCAAGCCATTTGAACGAGCGGGATAAGCGAAGGGCGTCGCATCGAGGGTAAACTCTTAACATGTAGATCTAGAGTAGATCTAAAGTTTTTAAACACATACATGTAGTTTTATTTACCTTCGCACGGATTCGTGGCCGACTTCCAGGGTTTCTGCAACGCAAAAAGCGGTTTTTACGGCTCGGATAGTCCAACAAAGCATACCTAGAAGATCTTAAGAAGAAGAGAAGTGAGATTTCTACTTCAGGTATATATATCATAGAAGTCAATCTATCTATTTCTTCTTCATGTGTATTAGATACTGGATGTGCATCTCACATTTGTACTAATGTGTAGGCACTGAGAAATAGTAGGGCATTGACGAAGAGCGAGGTGGACCTACGAGTAGGCAATGGAGCAAGGGTTGCTGCTGTTGTTGTAGGAACTTATAATCTATCTCTGCCCTCTAGGCTTGTACTAGAACTAGATGAATGTTGTTATGTGTCTGCTTTGACTAAGAACATAATTTCAATTTCTTGATTGGACAAGAATGACTTTTCATTTATAATAAAGAACAAATATTGTTCAGTTTATTTAAATGATATGTTCTATTGTAGTGCACCTCTGATGAATGGACTCTATATTCTAGACTTAGAGAGCCTCATCTATAACATAAGTACCAAAAGGTTCAAGTCAAATGAGTTGAACAAAACCTATCTCTGGCATTGTCACTTAGGTCACATCAATGAGAGTCGCTTATCCCAGCTCCATAAGGATGGGCTACTGGACTCATTTGATTTTGAATCATATGAGACTTGTGAGTCTTGCCTTCTAGGCAAGATGACCAAGACTCCCTTTAGTGGACACAGCGGAAGAGCAACATACTTATTAGGACTTATACATAGTGATGTATGTGTCCCTTTTAATGTTGCTGCTAGAGGTGGCTATAGGTACTTCATTACAATTACTTATGACTTTAGTAGATATGGTTGTGTGTATCTGATGACACATAAGTCGGAATTCTTTAAAAAGTTCAAAAAATTCAAGAATGAAGCACAAAACCAGCTTGGCAAGAGTATTAAGATACTTTGATCATATCGAGGTGGTGAATACTTTAGCCATGAGTTTCGTGACTATCAAGCTGAGTGTGAGATTCTATCCCAACTCACTCCTCCTGGAACACTACAGTGGAATGGTGTATCCGAAAGGAGGAATCATACTTTATTAGATATGGTATAATCTATGATGAGTCACATAGATCTTCCTATATCCTTTTGGGGATATGCTCTAGAAACAACAGCCTTCACACTTAACCGTGTACCATCCAAGGCTGTGATAAAGATACCATATACTATATGGACAGGGAGAAATCCCAAGATGTCTTTCATGAGGATTTGGGGTTATGAGGCTTACGTTCGACGTCATGTCTCAGACAAAATGGGACCCAAATCCCATAAGTGCTATTTTGTTGGATATACCAAGGAGACGAAGGGATATTACTTCTACATTCCCAGTCAACACAAAGTGTTTGTGGTAAAGACTGGGGTATTTCTAGAAAGGGACTTTGTTTCTAGAAAAACTAGTGAGAGTACATTCGACCTTGAAGAAATTTAAGATAAGGACCATAACACTGAGACCTTGATGGAGGTTAAACAGGAACCACAAAGTGTTGTGGGTGATGAGATTGTTGCACAAAGAGTTGTGGAACAACAACCTGTTTAGGTAGACCTACCTCTTCGCAAGTCTGATAGGGTACGTTATCAGCCTGAGAGATACTCATTTCTCTTGTCTAACCATGATGACGTTATGCTCATTGAGAATGAGCCTACCTCCTATCAGGAAGCTGTGATGAGCCTAGATTCTGAGAAATGGCTAGAGGCCATGAGATCCAAGATGGAATCCATGTACACCAACCAAGTATGGACTTTGGTTGATCCACCTGAAGGCATCAAACCCATTGGGTGTAAGTGGGTCTTTAAGAGAAAGACTTATATGGATGGACTTACGCATACCTTTAAGGGTCGATTGGTGGTTAAAGGTTTCAAGCAAATTCATGGTATTGACTATGATGAAACCTTTTCTTCAGTGGCGATGTTTAAGTTCATTCGAACCATGCTTGATATTGCAGCATACAACGATTATGAGATCTGGCAGATAGATGTCAAAACTGCATTTCTAAATGGAAACTTGCTCGAGGATGTGTACATAACACATCCTGAGGGTTTTGTAGATCCACAATATATTGGGAAAGTATGCAAGCTGCAAAGGTCCATTTATGGGCTAAAGCAAGCTTCTCGGATTTGGAATCTTCGATTCGATGATGTGATCAAACAGTTTAGTTTCATCAAGAATGAAGATGAACCCTATGTATACAAGAGGGTTAATGGAAACACAGTTGTCTTCCTTGTATTGTATTTGGATGACATACTACTCATTTGGAATGACATCCCTTCGCTACAGTCTGTGAAGACTTAGGTTAAGCAGCCTGTATTCTAGGCATCAAGATCTATAGAGATAAATATAAGAGATTATTTGGCCTAAGTCAGAGTACATATATTGACACGATATTTTTACAGTTTTACATACAGAATTCCAAGAAGGGACTTCTGTCGATGTCACATGGTGTGAGTCTTTTGAAGACTCAAAGTCCCTCTTCTAGAGAGGAGAGAGACCGCATGGATAAGATCCCTTATGCATCGACCATAGGATCTATCATGTACGCTATGCTATGTACTCGTCCTGATGTCTCGTATGCTTTGAGCATGACGAGTAGATACCAGTCAGATCTAGGTGAGTATCACTGGATAGCAGTCAAGAATATTGTTAAGTACTTGAGAAGGACTAAAGAATATTTCTTGATATTTGGAGGCGATGAGGAGCTAGCTATAAAGGGTTACAGCGATGCCAGCTTCTAAACTGACCAGGATGATTATAGATCACAGTCAGGGTTCGTGTTTTCCTTGAATGGTGGCGCTGTCAGCCTGGAAGAGTTCGAAGCAGGACACAGTTGCTGATTCTACAACAGAGGCTGAGTATATCGTTGCATCAGAGGCAGCAAAGGAGGCAGTTTAGATCCGCAAGTTCGTTACTGAGCTTGGGGTGGTTTCTAGCATAGCAGATCCTATAGAGCTTATTGTGACAACAATAGAGTGATTGCGCAGGCTAAGGAACCTCGCTTATACCAGCGGACCAAACACATTCTACGGTGCTTCCATCTCATTCGAGAGATTATCGATAGAGGAGATGTGAAGATTTGCAGAGTACCCACAGAGGCTAAGATCGTAGATCCCTTGACCAAGGATTTGGCATAGAAAAAGCATGATGGTCACACTAGGTCATTGGGTATTAGATACTACAGTAATTTGCACTAGTGCTAGTGGGAGATTGTTAGTGAAAGACCAAAAGTCAATCATGTGATGATTGTTGTATGGACTTTGTTGTATCATATTCCTATTTATAAAGGCATGGTTATTATATTTACTTATATTGGTGCCAAATAACTAAGTATAATAACGTCCTTGAGTAGAAGGTTCTTATCAATATCAATCGATTGGTTGAATCGATAATGAGATGATATAGAGAACACTACTCTTATTCATTCCTAGTCAAGTATTAACATTCAGAGACAATGTTAATGCAAAGAGACTAACATGTAGGTCAACTCGATGACTTGATCTCACAAGTCATGGATATGTGATATCAAGTTGACACATAGGTATGCATTGGAGAATGTATACTGAATGACCCGCCATGAGAAAGTATGATGGATCGTTATATGAGTGTCATATACTTTTTCATGTGACTATTAGTCCTTGGACCTGAAGTCACCATGGTTCCCTACATAAGGAGTTGCATACTTTGGCTTTATCAAACGTCACCCGTAAATGGGTGGACTATAAAGGCGATTACTGGATATGTAACAAATTATACGGAGGGATGTGGGTGATGTAAATGGGATCTATCCCTCCTATATGATGGGAGTGATATCGTTATTCTTGATAGAGTGAGATCACTAAGTGCATGGCCATGCCCAAATGTGTCAATATGAGATATTGAGATCATTTGATTAGAGTGAGTTTACTTGGAGTTCAAGATATAGATTGTACCGAGGATGACACGGTCTATGCCTCAATTGGTCAATCTAAATGTCAAGGATAGAGGGACATTATCACATATTGTGAGAGTCACAATTAGTTGTCACAAAGGTGATGTTGGATCTCAACATTCTTGTAAATTGGGTAGCAATGATGTGTTGCTTGATACCTCTCATTGCTTATGCTCCTAAATTTATTTAGGAGCATTGACAACATTACAAGAACCTATAGGGTCACACACAAAGGGCAATTAGATGGAGATTAGTTTCATATGATGAACCATGAGGATTAGGTTCATGGGATGAACCAAATTGGATTAAGAGTAATCCAAATTAGACTAATTGAGTTGGACTCAAGTTGATTCAAGTGTTGAATGAGTCTAATTTAGATTTGATTCATCGAGTCAATTTAAACTAATGAATTGAGATTCATTAAATCAAATTGACTTGAATCAAATGGTTGGATTTGATCAACCATGGGAGATAAGAGGTCAATTTTGACTTGACTTGAGAGGGAAGATGAATGGTCAATTTTGACTTGACAAATTGCTATGTCATGGTGACTTGGCATGGGATCGGCTAATGATGATGCTCCACATCATCATGGAGACATCATGGGGTGCCACCTCATGAGGGAGACCAAGAGCCATTGGCTCTTGGATTTACATGCATGCATGTAACCCCCTTATAGTGGGTTATGATAGTGTGAAGTTAAGTTGTGTAACTTCATCTTCTTCCTTCTCTCTTCCCTCAAGCTCTCTCTTCCTCATCTTGTTGTGAGCCTCTAAGGGGTGCTAGCACACTCTAGGTTGCTTTTCTCCACCTATTGCTTGTGTGGATACCAATAGAGGAGTGTACACTTGACACTCTCGAGTTATGACAAGCCGTTTGGATGAGCGGGATAAGTGAAGGGCGTCACATCAAGGGTAAAACTCTTAACATGTAGATCTACAGTAGATCTAAGGTTTTTAAACACATACATGTAGTTTTGTTTATCTTTGCACGGATCCGTGGCCGACTTCCGATGTTTCCGCAATGCAAAAAGTGGTTTTTGCAGCTCGGATAGTCCAACAATATGATTGTGTAATTGTGTGTTTGTATTTGTGTTTGTTTTATTTCCGCTGCGCTAACATGAATTATAGACAAGCACGCAATTGAAATCCATCAACGCATCCTACGATGCTATTCACCCTCCCCCCCCTCTAGCGGTCAACATTTCTCCAACAAGTGGTATCAGAGCCCGGGGCTCTTCTACGGACTAACCGCCAGGAGCTAAAGACGCTAGAGGGAAAGATGGAATTTCAAGAAAAGCTTGGATAGTACATCAACACTCCACCACCATACGATCGAGAAGATTTTCCAGCGTGGAGAGCAAGAATGGAGACATTCTTGATGATGAACATAGAGGATTGGTTCATCCTCGTAGAAGGTTTTTAACCTCCTAGGGATAAGAAGGGAGAAGTTCTAAAGTTGATGAAATGGACCCAAGAGCAACGGCGAAAATTCAAAACCGAAGCCAAGGTAACAAAACTTTTAGAAGATTTGATACCTAATGATGTTTTGGCTAGGCTAGGTGAATAACTTTACACCAAGGAGCTATGGGAAAAATTGGCAAAATTCCATGAAGAGCCTCACTCAATCCAAGAAGAAAAGGAAGAGGAGGAAGAGAGCTCATCCTCACAAGAAAGTGAGGATTCGAAAGTTGAGGAGGGGTCAACTTCTGGATCGGTGGAAGAGAAGGTGGAAGAATTAGAAGAAACCTCCACCTCTAGGATTGAGGGGGAGAAAGTTAGATCACCTTCCATGCCAAATCAAGAGGTCGCTTCAACTTCCGAAAGAAGTGAAGAAGCAATTCCAGCTTCCACCACGTACCTAGGTAACTCAAGCAATGTAATTTTAAATAAAAAATCATATAATTTGCTTTGAGTGTAGGGAAAGTAGGCATTACAAGAGTAAGTACCCGAAAAAGGGTCAAGAAGGCTCCACCGACACCAAAGGTCAAGGATGCCGGTGCCCAAAGTCAAAGGAGCAAGGAGCACATCATTTGCTTCAAGTGCCATCAAAAGGGGCATTATAAGAGTCAATGCTCTAGGGGGAGCAAGAAGACTCAAGAGGGAGTATCACATGTAGGGGGAGCTTCTAAAGCAATCCCTAAGGTAAAATTTAATATTACACCTTCTAAATTTAAAAGTCAAAAGCATGCTTTTAATTCTCTTGCAATTTATCATGAAAAGCATGCTAGGAATTTTTGTTTAGGAGCTAAGAATGTTCACCTTTCAAATAAAGAGAAATTTGGGACTAATGTTTCTAGAAAGACCTTGTCTAGAGAATATATCAAGAAAATAGAAGATCACCTAGGCTTAAACCCCAACTAGACTAGGCTTATGCCTAGAAAGAACAATGCCCAAAAACCAAATGAAAAATCAAAAATTGGGCAATTAGAATTAGAGAACCAAGCCTTGAGGTCAAGGCTTGAGAAATTAGAGAAGACCCTTAGGAATATGCAAAATCAAATAAAAGGGTCAAATAGTCAAAGTCAAGAGTCTAGGACCAAGAGTCAACACCTAGGACCTAAGAGACAAAAGTCAACCAAGGGCAAGAAAGGTTTGGGTCACAAACCTAAGCCTAAGGTGGCTTATCATAGTGTTCCATTTGATTATGGAACACAAACTAGGTCTAGGAAGACCAAGGTCAATAGAAAAGTTATCCCTAAGGTTGACCAAGGTAGGTGCCTAGTGGCTAGGGTTTCGAAGAAACCTAGGGAAGCCACTAAGAAGGTTACAAGGGGAGTAACCCCTAGAGTTAACCTAGGCAAGTCCAAAATGACCAAACCTACCAAGCCTAGGAGGGTCATTAGGAAGATATCTAGGGAGGTTATCCCTAAGGAATACCTAATTGACCCTAGGAGCTCAAATAGGTTTTGGGTTCCTAAGAGCATGATTGACTCACGCTAGATAGGTTTAGGGTGTGCCAACTTTAAATGGAAGGGTAGTTAACCTAACCATGGTAAAGGTGGCACTTTAGGTTATTTTCAAGGTTATGGATACCTTGGAAATAGATTTTATATTATGATCCTAAAAGATTTTAGGATGTGCCAATACATTCTTGGAATTATGAAAAATCAATCAAATTGCACAATTTAGATTTAGAGGTCATAGTGTGCCATTTTGGGTTTTTGGCACACTAGAGAGAAATTGATAATATGACAAAATATACTTAATTATATCAAATGGAAATTAATATTGAAATTTAGGTATTCTTATACCTATACATTTTATATGTCATGCTTGATTTGCCATATAACATGTCATGACATCATATCTATGTTTAATTATTTAATATGTCATGATCATGTTTAGGATTAAGGTTTAATGTCATGAGTTTTTAGATTATATCATATGCCATGACATCATGATCATTGGCCATGCTTACTTATGTTATCATTTATGCCATGATCATACTTCATGTATTTAAATTAATGAAAATTGATTTAAGGACTTTGGCATGACTTGGAGTCCCATTCATAAGGGAATCAAGTAGGGTTGCTTTAGAAAAATGCATGAAACCCTAGATTAGAATGAACAAAACTCACATCTCACATCACATTGACTTATATGTGTTTTCATACACCCTAGATATATGTGAGATGCTAGGATATGAGTTAAGTTCAAGGTGCATAGTTTTTGCATCTAGGTGAACCTAAACTCATCTTATCTTAATGGTGGATCATTGGGAAAGCTTTTGTACAAGTCATGTACATTGAGCCTAAGGAACATGATCCAGTATAGGTTTTCAAAAATATTTTAAAATCATTTTAAAAAACCTTGATGAAGTCTATCTTTTGATAAAAATCACCATTGATAAAGTTGATACAAAGTAGGGCCAAAACATTGAAACTTTCAATGGTTTTGAACTTTGTATCAATCTCCTATTTTAATGGGTAAAATATTTTTCCAATATTTTTCATCAATTGTCTGTGTTATAAGTATTATACATATGAAATTTTGTGATTTTTAAAGCTATGTATAATTACTTATAATTTTTCAAAATCGGATTCTGATAATTGGAAAACTGAGTTTTCAGTTATCAATCGACTGCCACTGTTTGGTAGTCGACTGATGGGCACGGTAGCTGCCTGGAGGGAACTGTCCTAGCAGAAATTGACATGGAAAAATTGCCCTGACGGTAAAATCGCTTCAGCGAACCGCCGCGCACGGCGACATCGCCTGGCGAAATCGCCTTCTCGAAATCGCCTAGCAAATCGCCGCACGGCGCTAGCGTGAAACCACCTGGTAGAAGTGCCTCGGTGCGACCATCATCACGATCACGCTGGTGCTAGTCAATCGATGGGGGTGGCAATGATCGATCAAGGACTCGATCGCTATGCTTGATTTTGGGTAAAATAAGGATGTTTAACCCCATTTCAGCTATGGTAAAGGTCTCTAACCACTCCTAATCCTAGGATATGTTTTGGGAAGCATTATAAAGGGTGACAATCCATTGGATATGGATTAGGAGAGGTGTTAGGGTGATGTATCAAATTTAAGGGGTTGTAAAGTTCAATGATGAATTTCTAACCTTATTTTTTATGGTTTAAAGTTCCTATTGGCTTAGAGACTTCCCAAGAACATTGTTGGTGCAATGGTCAAGGGGGAGCAAACCTTTAGGGGGAGGTATCCATCATGGGATGATGAATGATATTTTTCATCATGAGGGGGAAAAAGGGATTTTGAGATACTCAATTTGGAAATTGGGAGAGTGTATAGGATTGCCTCTCTTGAGTAATATAAGACTTATCACTAGGAAGATAGTAGGAATCCTAGGTATTTTTGGATCAAGGGCGAGATTGTAAGATCTCATTAGGACATGAGACATTGACCTCCTTGGAGAGAACCTTTTTGATGTTAGTCAAAAAGGGGGAGAATGTTTTGGGAGAGAATGTAATGGAAATTGGTAATCTTACCTTTCACCAAAATGTTTTGGGGGAGAATGGTATGGAGAGTGTTATCAATTGATGTTATCAATTGTCAATTCGGAGAATTGGGGAGAATATTTGGGATTACCAATTTGGGATAATTGGTAAGAAGATTTGAGTTAGTCTTCTAACTCAAAGGTATGTGTTTTTGTCAAACATCAAAAAGGGGGAGATTGTTGGTGCAATCGGCCTAGGTCACGATTGACTGGACTCGAGTTTGACTCGAGTGATGTTTTGATGTTTGACATAAAGAGTTGACATTGATGTCTCATAATATTTTGGGGAGATTGTTGGAACAATCGACCCGGGTCATGATTGATCGAACTCGAGTTTGACTCGAGGGGGATTTTGATAGTTGACTGGAGTTGACCATGTCATGGAAAGTCCAACATGAGTTGGCAAGGAAAAGTCCAAGCATGGGTCTTGGCATGGAAAGTTCAAGCATGGTTCTTGACAAGGAAAAGTCCAAGCATGGGTCTTGCCATGGAAAGTCCAACATGGGTTGGCAAGAAAAAGTCCAAGCTTGAGTCTTGGCATTTGAGAAGTCCAAGGAGTTTGATATTGGCGGCGTAAAGTCCAAGCGGGAGTCTTGGCAGCATAAGTCCAATGGTTGGCGGCATAAAGTCCAAGCGGAGTCTTGGCAGCGTAAGTCCAATGTGCCTTGGCGGTGTAGACACCGTTAGCATGACATAGCCAATGGAAGCACCTGAAGGCTAGTGCAATGAATGAAGAAGTCATGGATGACTTGGAGGGATCTGAGAGGCGTGAGGCTGACGGAGGTGGCTAGAAGGCTTAGGTCTAGGCTAAGGGTGGTCTAGCAAGTATGGAGGCACCTTCCTTGGGTTAAACCTCATGTTTAAGGTTAAAATCTCATGTTTGAGGTATGCTAGTCGACTAGTGTCATATGACAATCGACTGGTGTGAGTCAACTAGGGTTTGATTCTTGGCTCGGCGATCGATCATGTGATCGATCGTGCTCTGCTTTTTGAGCATAGAATGAGTCGACTGATCATTGTTGGGGTTAGCAGTCGAGTGGAGGCTCGATCAGTCGACTGATGGTGATGATCAGTCGACTGATGTTCTATCCGTTTGATTTTTCCAGCGTGGATTGCACCGTTGTCTCACAACAACAGTGTCATCAGTCGACTGATGGTCCCGAGCAATCGACTGATCGGCGATTTCCAGCCCAGGCAGAAGCTTTAAATGGAGCTCGTGGAGGAGGATTTTACTAGAGTTTCTTGAGGGCTTTTGGGGCAATTTGCTACTGCAAATCAGGGTCTCTAAGTGCAATTCAAGCAACCACAAAGCAAGCAATCCAAGAGCAATTATAAAGTGTTATTTTCTTTACTTGTTGTATATTGCTTGTATTTATTTCTTACTGTTGTAAGATCACTTGTACGAGGTTTCTCTGCCTCTGACTTGTGTCGAAAAGGAGTGTTTATTAGTGGTGTGTGAGTGGCATCGCTAGAGTTCTTTAGAGCTTGATCCGTGGAGTAGGAACCGTTCGGTTCCGAACCACGTTATATGATTGTGTAATTGTGTGTTTGTATTTGTGTTTGTTTTATTTCCGCTACGCTAACATGAATTGTAGACAAGCATGCAATTGAAATCCATCAACGCATCCTACGACGCTATTCACCCCCCCCCCCCTCTAGCGGTCAACATTTCCCCAACAGTTAACTCAATTGGATCGGGTAAAACTATAGGCATATTCCAACGGTTGGAAAGATAGGATAAGATCACATTTACACTAAATCTTGGGCGATTTAGCCAAAGCTAACTCAAGTTTTTTTTTTTGCAAATGTGGATCTTGATCCTATAAACAAGAGTTGCATAGAGATGTAATTGGTAATTTGTTACCTACCGATCATACTAAGTCTTGGGCGATTTAGCCAAAGCTAACTCAAGGTGTAGTATGATGTGGATTTTGTCGCGCGAGAATTATAGCTAGTTGGTATGAATCTAGTAGTGTGATTTGTCCACATCCATGACTCGATTCTACAAAAGTCCTATAATTCAGTGGGAGCATCATTTAATTAAAGGCCTAATTAAATGATAAATGGAATATGATATATACTTAGTGCATTATTTATGTTGTAGATTGTCATGTCATCAAATACGAACACTCTCTCCCTGCGTTCTGTTCTTGAGAAGGACAAGCTCAATGGAGCTAATTTCCTAGACTGGTACAGGAATCTGAGAATTTTTCTCAAATAGGAAAGAAAACGGTATGCCCTGGAGCAGCCCATTCCGGAAGCACCTCCTGCCACTGCCACATGAGCTGACCGAGATGCTTACAAGAAGCATCAAGATGATGCATTAGATGTGTCATGCCTCATGCTCGGACCATGAACTCTGAGCTTCAGAAGCAACATAAGTTGATGAATACTTTTGATATGGTTGAACATCATCGTCAACTGTATCAAGGACAAGCAAGGCACGAGAGATTCGAGATCTCTAAGGCACTATTTCAGTGCAAGATGCAAGATGGAACTCCCGTAGGTCCATATGTACTCAAGATGATTGGGTACATAGAAAACCTACAGAGCTTGGGATTCCCACTTGGCCAAGAACTAGTCACTGACTTGATCTTGCAATCCTTGCCAGAAAGTTACAATCAATTTGTCATGAATTACAACATGAATGAAATTGATAAGCCACTTTTTGAGATTCTTAGCATGTTGAGAACTGCGGAGCTCAACCTTAAGAAGGCAAAGCCCGACTCCATTTTAATGGTGCAAAAAAAGAAAGGCAAGGCACTGAAACCTAAAGGAGGGGTTGCCAAGGAAGGTGAATGCTACCACTGTGGTCAGACCGGTTACTAGAAGCGGAACTGCAAAGGATACTTGGAAGATCTTAAGAAGAAGAGAAGTGAGACTTCTACTTCAGGTATATATGTTATAGAAGTCAATCTATCTATTTCTTCATTGTGGGTATTTGATACCGGATGTGCTTCTCACATTTGTACTAATGTACAGGCGCTGAGAAATAGCAGGGCATTGACGAAGGGCGAGGTAGACCTACGAGTAGGCAATGGAGCAAGGGTTGTTGTTGTTGCTGTAGGAACTTATTTTCTATCTCTGCCCTTTGGGCTTGTACTAGAATTAGATGAAGGTTGTTATGTGCCTGCTCTCATAAAGAATATCATTTCAGTTTCTTGTTTAGACAGGAAAGGCTTTTCGTTTATAATAAAGAACAAATGTTGTTCCGTTTATTTAAATGATATGTTCTATTGTAGTGCACCTCTAATGAACGAACTCTACATTCTAGATTTAGAGAACCTCATCTATAACATAAGTACCAAAAGGTTTAAGTCAAATGAGTTGAACCAAACCTATCTCTACATTATCTCTTAGGTCACATAAATGAGAGTCGCTTATCCCAGATCCATAAGGATGGGTTGCTGGACACATTTGATTTTGAATCATATGAGACATGCGAGTCTTGCCTTCTAAGCAAGATGACTAAGACTTCCTTTAGTGGACACAGCGAAAGAGCAACAGACTTATTAGGACATATATACATAGTGATGTGTGTGGCCCTTTCAATGTTGTTGCTAGAGGTGGTTATAGATACTTCATTACATTTACTGATAACTTCAGTAGATATGGTTATGTGTATCTGACAACACATAAGTTAGAATCCTTTGAAAAGTTTAAAGAATTCAAGAATGAAGTACAAAACTAGCTTGGCAAGAGTATTAAGATACTTCGATCATATTGAGGTGGTGAATACCTTAGCCATGAGTTTTGTGACTATCTAGCTGAGTGTGGGATTCTATCCCAACTCACTCCTCCTGGAACACCAGAGTGGAATGGTGTATCCGAAAGGAGGAATCGTACCCTATTAGATATGGTACGATCTATGATGAGTCACATATATCTTCCTATATCCTTTTGGGGATATGCTCTAGACACAACATCCTTCACACTTAACCGTGTTCCATCCAAAGTTGTGATAAAGACACCATATACGATATGGATAGGGAAAAATTCCCAGATGTCTTTCTTGAGAATTTGGGGTTGTGAGGCTTACGTTCGACGTCAAGTCTCAGACAAACTGGGACCCAAATTTGATAAGTGCTATTTTGTTGGATATCCCAAGGAAACGAAGGGATATTACTTCTACATTCCCAGTCAACACACAGTGTTTGTGGCAAAGACTGGGGTATTTCTAGAAAGGGACTTTGTTTCTAGAAAAACTAGTGGGAGTATGTTCAATCTTGAAGAAATTCAAGATATGGACCATAGCATTAAGGCCTTGATGGAGATTGAACATGAACCACAAAGTGTTGTGGATGATGAGATTGTTGCACAAAGAGTTGTTGAATAACAACCTGTTCAGGTAGACCTACCTCTTCACAGGTCTGATAGGGTACGTCGTCAGCCTAAGAGATACTCATTTCTCTTGTCTAACCATAATGACGTTATGCTTGTTGAGAATGAGTCTACCTCCTATCAGGAAGCTGTGATGAGCCCAGATTCTGAGAAATGGCTAGAGGTCATAAGATCCGAGATGGAATCCATGTACACCAACAAAGTATGGACTTTGGTTGATCTACCTAAAGGCGTCAAGCCCATTGGGTGTAAGTGGTTATTTAAGAGAAAGACTGATATGGATGGACTTACGCATACCTATAAGGGTCTATTGGTAGCTAAAGGTTTCAAGAAAATTCATGGTATTGACTATGATGAAACCTTTTCTCCAGTGGCGATGTTTAAGTCCATTCGGATCATGCTTGCTATTGCATCATACCACGATTATGAGATTTGGCAGATGGATGTCAAAATCGTGTTTCTGAATGGAAACTTGCTCGAGGATGTGTATATAACACAACTTGAGGGTTTTGTAGATCCACAACATACTGGCAAAGTATGCAAGCTACAAAGGTCCATTTATAGGCTAAAATAAGCTTCTCGGAGCTGGAATCTTCAATTCGATGATGTGATCAAACAGTTTGGTTTCATCAAGAAAACCCTGTGTCTACAAGAGGGTTAATGGGAACACAGTTATTTTCCTTGTATTGTATGTGGATGACATACTACTCATTGGGAATGACATCTCTTTGCTACAGTCTGTGAAGACTTGGCTGGGGAATTGTTTCTCAATGAAGGACTTAGGTGAAATAACCTATATTCTAGGCATCAAGATCTATAGAGATAGATCTAAGAGATTGCTTGGCCTAAGTCAGAGTACATATATTGATACGGTATTACTACGGTTTGCCATGCAGAACTCCAAGAAGGGATTTCTGTCGATGTCACATGGTGTGAGTCTTTCGAAGACTCAAAGTCCCTCTTTTAGAGAGGAGAGAGACTGCATGGATAAGATCCCTTATGCATCTGTCATAGGATCTATCATGTACGCCATGCTATGTACTCTAGGATATATCATGTACGCCATGCTATGTACTCATCCTGATGTCTCATATGCTTTGAGCATGATGAGAAGATACCAGTCAGATCTAGGTGAGCGTCATTGGATAGTGGTCAAGAATATTCTTAAGTACTTGAGAAGGACTAAAGAATATTTCTTGATATTGGAGGCAATAGGGAACTAGCTGTAAAGGGTTACAGTGAAGCCAGTTTCCAAACTGACCAGGATGATTATAGATTATAGTCAGGGTTCGTGTTTTGCTTGAATGGTGGCGTTGTGAGCTGGAAGAGTTCGAAGCAGGACACAGTTGCAAATTCTACAATAGAGGCTGAGTATATTGCTGCATCAGAGGCAGCAAAGGAGGCAGTTTGTATATACAAGTTCATTACTGAGCTTGGGGTGATTCATAGCATAGCAGATCCTATAGAGCTCTATTGTGACAACAATGGAGCGATTGCGCAGGCTAAGGAACCTCGCTCACACTAGTGGACCAAACACATACTACGGCGCTTCCATCTCATTCGAGAGATTATCGATAGAGGATATGTAAAGATTTGTAGAGTACCCAAAGAGGCTAACATCGCAGATCCCTTGACCACGGCTCTGGCACAGAAAAATCATGATGGTCATACTAGGTCATTGGGTATTAGATACTACAGTGATTGACACTAGTGCTAGTGGGAGATTGTTAGTGAAAGCCCTAGAGTCGATCATGTGATGATTGTTGTATGGGCTTATTGTATCATATTCCTATATATATTTATAAAGGCATTGCTTTATGGTTATTATACTTACTTGTATTGGTGCCAAATAACTAAGTATAATAGCATCCTTAAGTATAAGGTTCTTATCTATATCAATCGATTGGTTGAATCGATAATGAGATGATATAGAGAACACTACTTTTATTCATTCCTAGTCAAGTATTAACATTCAGAGACAATGTTAATGCAAAGAGATTAACATGTAGGTCAACTCGATGACTTGATCTCAAAAGTAATGGATATGTGATATCAAGTTGACACATGGGTATGCATTAGAGAATGTATACTGAATGACCCGCCATGAGAAAGTATCATGGATCGTTATATGTGTGTCATATACTTTCTCATGTGACTATTAGTATGACTATTAGTCCTTGGACCTGAAGTCACCATGGTTCCCTACATAAGGAGTTGCATACTTTGGCTTCGTCAAACGTCACCCGTGAATGGGTGGACTATAAAGGCGATTATTGGGTATATAACAAATTATGTGGAGGGATGTGAGTGATATAAATGGGATCTATCCCTCCTATATGACGGGAGTGACATCATTATTCTTGATAGAGTGAGATCACTAAGTGCATGGTCATGCCCAAATGTGTCAATATGAGATATAGAGATCATTTGATTAGAGTGTGTTTACTTGGAGTTTAAGATATAGATTGTACTGAGGATGACACGGTCTATACCTCAATTGGTCAATCTAAATGTCAAGGATAGAGGGGCATTGTCATATATTGTGATAGTCACAATTAGTAGTCACAAAGGTGATGTTGGATCTCAACATTCTTGTAACTTGGGTAGCAATGATGTGTTGCTAGATACCGCTCATTGCTTATGTTTCTAAATTGGTTTAAGAGCATTGCCAATGTTACAAGAACCTATAGGGTCACACACAAAGGGTAATTAGATGGAGATTAGGTTCATATGATGGACCAAGAGGATTAGGTTCGTGTGATGAACCAAATTGGATTAAGAGTAATCCAAATTAGGCTAATTGAGTTGGACTCAATTTGCTTCAAGTGTTGAATGAGTCTAATTTAGATTTGATTCATTGAGTCAATTTAAACTAATAAATAGAGATTCATTAAATGAAATTGACTTGAATAAATGGTTGGATTTGATCAACCATGGGAGATAAGAGGTCAAGTTTCACTTGACTTGAGAGGGAAGATGAAGGGTCAAGTTTGACTTGACCAAATGCCACTTCATGGTGACTTGGCATAGGGCCGGCCAATGATGATGTTCCATATCATCATGGACACATCATGGTGTGCCACCTCATGAGGAAGACCAAGAGCCATGACTCTTGGTATTACATGGATGTTTTTAATCCTCCATAAGTGGTCGGCCAAAATCATGAGTGAGGCTATTGAATTCTTCTTCTTCCTCCTCCTTTCTTCTTCTCCCCCTCTCCTCCATTGTCGAGACCTCCCAAGAGTGCTAGCACACTCTAAGTGGTTCTCTCCACCTTTTGTCCATGTGGATACGTGTAGAGGAGTGTACACTTGACACTCTATGAGATCCGACAATCTTTTGGATGAGCGGGATAAGCGAAGGGCATCGCTACAAGGGTAACGTTCTTCTCATGTAGATCTAGTGAAGATAAACATGTACATGAATTTTATTTATCTTTGCACGGATCCATGGCTGGCTTCCGAGGTTTCCCCAACGCAAAAAATAGTTTTTACAGCTCAGAGAGTCTAACAGATGTCCCAACCCAATTGTTTTTCAAATTCCATCTTCCCTCTAGCTTGCTCCCTCGGATGTGAAGCCGGTGAAGAGCGACCCGCTCTGATATCAATTGTTGAAGATTCGATGGCCGCTAGAAGGGGGGTGAATAGCCATTTCGATGGGTCGATGGAATTCGTTGCGTGCTTGAATCGATCTTTTGGAAGCTTGCTTGTTTGGTTGGTTGAGTTGCACTTGGAGACCCTGAATTACACCAGCAATTCATCCCAAAAACTCCTCAAAGAACCATGATCAAAATCTCCTCCACGAGCTCCCTTTAAAGCTGCTACCTGGGCTAGATTTTGCCTATCAGTCGACTGATCGAGACCATCAGTCGGCTGATGACATTGTTGCTGTGAGACAATGGTGCGATCCACATTGGAAAAATCCAATGGATAGGACATCATTTGACTGATCATACTAATCAGTCGACTGATAGAGCCTTCACTCAACTATTAACCTCAGAAGTCGAGTCTGACTCCATTCTGTGCCTGAAATCTCGAGCACCAAATCGACCCGATCACCGTGATCACCGATTACCTGAGCCAAAGAATTAACTATCCACCTCCGCAATGATCGTTAGGGCACTCCCTGCAGTCAAAACCTAGTTGACTCACTCAAGTTGACTACCCATAGGTCCCAGTCGACTGATACACCTCAAACATGAGGTTTTACCCCAAGTATGGTGCCCCCATACTTGCTAGACCACCCTTAGCCTAGACCTAAGCCTTCTAGCCACCTCCGTCAGCCTCGCGCCTATCACATCCCTCCAAGTCATCCATGGCTTGTTCATCCATACGCTAGCCTTCAGGTGCTTCCATCGGCTATGTCATGCTAACGGTGTCTACACCGCCAAGGCACATTGGACATACATTGCCAAGACTCTGCTTGGACTTTATGCCGCCAACCATTGGACTTATGCTGCCAAGACTCCACCCTTGGACTTTACGCCGCCAATATCAAACCCCTTGGACTTCTCAAATGCCAAGACTCAAGCTTGGACTTTCTCCGCCAATACTACACCCTTAGACTTACGTGGTCAAGACTACACCCTTGGACTTACGTGGCCAAGACTACACCCTTGGACTTTCCAAATGCCAAGACTCAAGCTTGGACGTTTCCTTGCCAACCCATGTTGGACTTTACATGCCAAGACCCATGCTTGGACTTTTCCTTGCCAAGACTCATACTTGGACTTTACATGCCAAGTACTCAAGACTTGGACTTTCCATGACATGGCCAACCCTAGTCAACCATCAAAATCCCCCCACGAGTCAAACTCGAGTTCGATCAATCAGGACCCGGGTCGATTGCACCAACAATCTCCCCAAATCATTATCAGACATCAATGTCAAACATCAATGTCAAACCTCCATGTTAAACATCAAAACATCGCTCGAGTCAAACTCGAGTCCGTCAATCGTGACCTGGGTTGATTGCACCAACAATCTCCCCCTTTTTTATTTTTGACAAAATCCCATACCTTTGAGTTAGAATACTAACTCAAATCTTCTTTCCAATTATCACAAATTAGTAATCGTATAAATTCTCCCAATAATTCTCCCAAACATTCTTCCCCTTTTTGACTAACATCAAAAAGGTTCTCTCCAAGGAGGTCAATGTCTCATGTCCCAATGAGATCTTACAATCTCCCCCTTGGTCCAAAAATACTTAGGATGCCTATAATCTTCCTAGTGATAAGTCCCATATCACTCAAAACATATTATATGCATTTTATTATTAACATATGTTTGAGTTATCTAGGTCTGTGGTGGAAGCCTCTTGAGCTTGTTCATCTCCTCGACCGGAGGTTGATGGTTTTTCTTGAGTCAACTCTGGTATTGAAGATGGCCTAGTCTCCTCCCCCTCAATCCTAGAGGTGGAGGTTTCTTCTACTTCTACTTCTTCCATCGATTTCGATCCGGATGTTGATTCCCTATCAACCTACGAATCCTCACTTGCTTGTGAGGTTGATGTGCTTGCTTCCTCAGTCTCTTCCGATTGAGCCGATGAGCACTCTTGTCCTTTGGGCTCCTCATGGAGTCTTGCCACTTGGCTCCATAGTTCTTTGGCATCCATGTGTTCACCTAAGCTACACAAAATGACATTAGGAAGCAAATCAATAATAAATTTTGCTACCTTTTTGTTTTTCTCGAATCTTTGGAGTTGTTCCTCACTCCATCTCTTCATCTTGAGGAATCCTCCCTTGGGTCCTCTTGGGTATTGGAATCCTTCCATTATGATGGACCACTCCTCAAAGTCACTCATCATCAAGAAATCTTTAATTCTTGTCTTCCATTGCCTAAACCCTTTTTGTCCATATAAGGCATATGGAATTGGGGTGTTGATGTCCCAACCCAATTGTTCTTCGAATTCCATCTGTAGAGGAAATGTTGACCGCTAGAGGGGGGTGAATAGCGTTGATTTGTTGCGTGATGGATTTTGTTGCATTCTTGTTTACAAATCTTCGTTAGCGCAGCAGAAATAAAGCAATAACAATACAAGCACACAATTACACAATCAAATAACGTAGTTGAGAACCGAATGGTTCCTACTCCACGGATCGGGCTCTAAAAGCCCTAGCAATGCAAACACGCACTACTAATCACAATAAATCCTTCTCGACACAAGTCAGAGGTGGATAAACCTCGTACAAATGATCTTACAATAGCAAGAAATAAATACAAGCAATTACAATAAGGAAATACACTATAAGTAAAGAAAAATACTTTACAATTGCCTTTGGATTACTTGCTTTTGGTTGCTTGAAGAATAGCCTTGGAGTCCTTGATTTGCAGCAACAAATCGCCTCAAAGTAGCTCAAGAACCATGATGATTTCCTCCTCTACGAGCTCCCTTTAAAGCAGCTGCCTAGGCTAGAAATCGTGCATCTGTCGACTGGTCGGGACCATTAATCGACTGATGACACTATTGTTGTGAGACAACGGTGTAATCCACGCTGGAAAAATCCAATGGATAGGACATTAGTCGACTGATCATGTCCATCAGTCGAATGATAGAGCCTTCACTCGACTGCTAACCCCAGCAGTCAAGTCAGAATACATTCTGTGTCTAAATTCTCAAGCACCAGTCGACTGCTCAAGCTCTGGCAGTCGACTACTAGGACACTTCCCGCAGTCAAACCCTAGTTGACTCACACCAGTCAACTGTCATATGACACTAGTCTACTGGCACACCTCAAATATAAGATTTTAACCCAAGTATGGTGCCCCCATACTTGTTAGACCACCCTTAGCCTAGACCTAAGCCTTCTAGCCACCTCCGTCAGCCTCGCGCCTATCGGATCCCTCCAAGTCATCCATGACTTGTTCATCCATACGCTAGCCTTCAGGTGCTTCCATCGGCTATGTCATGCTAATGGTGCCTACACCGCCAAGGCACATTGGACTTACGCTGCCAAGACTTTACGCCGCCAACCATTGGACTTATACAGCCAAGACTCCCGCTTGGACTTTACGCCGCCAATATCAAACCCCTTGGACTTCTCAAATGCCAAGACTCAAGCTTGGACTTTCCCTTGCCAACCCATGTTGGACTTTCCATGCAAAGACCCATGCTTGGACTTTTCCTTGCCAAGACTTATGCTTGGACTTTACATGCTAAGTACTTAAGACTTGGACTTTCCATGACATGGTCAACTCCAGTCAACCATCAAAATTCCCCTCGAGTCAAACTCGAGTCCGGTCAATCATGACCCGGGTTGATTGTGCCAACAATCTCCCCAAAACAATATCAGACATCAATGTCAAACATCGGTGTCAAACTTCCATGTCAAACATCAAAACATCGCTCGAGTCAAACTCAAGTCTGGTCAATCATGACATGGGTCGATTACACCAACAATCTCTCCCTTTTTGATTTTTGACAAAAACACATACCTTTGAGTTAGAACATTAACTCAAATCTTCTTACCAATTATCCCAAATTGATAATCCCAAACATTCTCCCCAATTCCCCGAATTGATAATTGATAACATTAATTGATAACACTCTCCATAACATTCTCTCCCAAAATATTCTCCCCCTTTTTGACTAACATTAAAAAGGTTTACTCTCCAAGGAGGTCAATGTCTCATATCCAATGAGATTTTACAATCTCCCCCTTGGTCCAAAGATACCTAGGATGTCTACCATCTTCCTAGTGATAAGTCTCATATCACTCGAGAGGCAATCCTATACACTCTCCCAATTTCCAAATTGGGTATCTCAAAATTTCATTTTCCCCCTCACGAGGAAAAATATCATCCATCATCCCATGATGGATACCTCCCCCTAAAGGCTTGCTCCCCCATGACCATTGCACCAACAATGTCCTTGGGAAGTCCCTAAGCCAATAGGAACTCTAAACCATCAAAAATAAGGTTAGAAATTCAACATTGAACTTTCCAACACCTTAAATTTGATACATCACCCTAACAACTTTCCTAATCCATATCCATTAGATTTTCACCCTTTCTAATGCTTCCCAAAGCATATCCTAGGGTTAGAAGTGGTTAGGGAACTCTAACATAGCTGAAAATGGGGTAAACAATCCTTGTTTTCCCGAAATCAACTTTGGCAGTCGAGTCCTTCAGAAATCAATCGACTGTCGTACCCATCAGTCGACTGCCACCAAGGGCAGTCGACTGATAACTGAAATTTCTGAATTTCAATTATAAGAAATGGATTTTGAAAATTCATAAATAATTATATATATATCAAAAAATCATGAAAATTCATAATATAATACTTATGACTAATATAATGGGTGAAAAATGTTTGAAAATTATTTTACCCATAAAATATTGAAATTGACAAAAAGTTTAAATCCATTGAATTTTTCAATGTTTTGGCTCTAATTTGTATCAACTTCATCAATGGTGATTGCTATCAAAAGATAGACTTCACTAAGGTTTTTTAAAATGATTTTAAAATTTTTTTGAAAACCTATATTGGATCATGTTCCTTAGGCTCAATGTACATGACTTGTACACAAGCTTTCCCAATGATCCACCTTTAGTTAAAGATGAGTTTTAGTTCATCTAGATACAAAAACTATGCACCTTGAACTTAACTCATATCTTAGCATATCACATATATCTAGGGTGTATAAATACACATACATGTCAATTTAGATGTGAGATGTGGGTTTTGTTCTCCTAATCTAGGGTTTCATACATTTTTCTAAGACAACCCTACTTGATTCCCTTATGAATGGGACTCCAAGTCATGCCAAAGTCCTTAACTCAATTTTAATCAATTTAGATGCATGAATGATTATGGCATTAATGATGGCATAAATAAACACATGCTCATAATCATGATGTCATGACATAAGTTGGAATCTAAAAACACATGACATTAAACCTTAATCCTAAACATGATCATGACATATTAAATGATTAAAAATAAATATGATGTCATAGCATGTTATATGGCAAACAAAGCATGACAAATAAAAAGTATAGGTATAAGAATACCTAAATTTTAGTATTAATTGCCATTTGATATAATTAAGTATATTTTGTCATATTATCACTCTTCTCCCTAGTGTGCCAAAAACCCAAAATGACACACTATGACCTCTAAATCGAAATTGTGCCAATTCAATTGATTGTTCACAATCTTCAATGTATATTGGCACATCCTAAAATATTTTAGGATTAACAATCAAATTTATTTCCAAGGTACCCATAACCTTGAAAATTACCTAAAGTGTCACCTTTACCATGGTTAGGTTAACTATCCATCCATTTAAAGTTGGTACACCTAAACCAATCTAGTGTGAATCGATCACGCTCTTAGGAATCCAAAACTTATTTGAGCTCATAGGATTAATTAGGTATTCCTTAGGGATAACCTCCCTAGATACCTTTCTAATGACCCTTCTAGGCTTGTTAGCCTTGGTCATTTGGGTCTTGCCATGGTTAACTCTAGGGGTGACTCCCCTTGTAACCTTCTTAGTGGCCACCCTAGGTTTCTTAGAAACCCTAGCCACTAGGCACACACCTTGGTTACCCTTAGGGATGACTTCCCTAGTAACCTTGGTCTTCCTAGACCTAGTTTGTATTCCATAATCAAATGAAACACTATGATAAGCCACCTTAGGCTTAGGTTTGTGACTCAAACCTTTCTTGCCCTTGGTTGACTTTTGTCTCTTAGGCCCTACGTGTTGACTTTGACTTCTAGACCCTATGGTTTGACCATTTGACCTTTACATTTGATTTTTCATTTTTGCAAGGGTCTTTTCAAGTTTCTCAAGCCTTGACCTCAAGACTTGGTTTTCCAATTCTAATTTCCCAATTTTCGATTTTTCATTTGGTCTTTAAGCATTGTTTTTCCTAGGCATATGCCTAGTCCATTTAGGGTTTAAGCCTAGGTGCTCTTGTACCTTTCTAATTGTCTCCCTAGGTAGAATTGGTCTAGAATTATTTGACCTAGATTTGTCTTTAGATAAATTTGTTTTAGGGACATTAGTCCCAAATTTCTCCTTATTATTGAAATGAATATTCTTAGCTCCTAAGCAAAATTCCCTATTTCTAGCATGCTCTTTATGATAAATTGCAAGAGAATTAAAGTTCCTAACATGCTTTTGCCTATTAACTAAAGAAGGAGCGTTATTGAATTTTACCTTAGGGATTGCTTTAGAAGCTCCCCCTACCGTGATGCTCCCTCTTGAATCTTCTTGCTCCCCCTAGGGCATTGACTCCTATAGTGCCCCTTTTGATGGCATTTGAAGCAAATGACATGCTCCTTGCTCTTTTGCATTGAGGCACCGGTCTCCTTGACCTTTGGCATGGGTGGAGCCTTCCTTACTCTCTTTGGGCACTTACTCTTGTAGTGCCTAGATTCCCTACACTCAAAGAAAATTATATGATTTTTGTTTAAACTTAAATTGCTTGAGTTACCTAGGTCCGTGGTGGAAGGTAGATTTTGAGCTTCTTCATCTTGACCGGATGTTGAAAGCTCTTCTTGAGGTTGCTCTGGTGTGGGAATTCTCTCCTCCCCCTCAGTCCTAGAGGTGAAGGCTTCTTCCACCTCTTCCTCTTCTTCTTCCTTCGATCCAGAAGTTGATTCCCTATCAACTTCCGAATCCTCACTTTCTTGTGAGGATGAGCCCTCTTCCTCATCTTCCTTATCTTCTTGGATTGAGTGAGGCTCTTCATGGAATTTTGCCAATTTGTTCCATACCTCCTTGGTGTATTTGCAATCCCCTATCTTGATCAAAATATCATTAGGGATTATATTAAGAAAAATACTCATTACCTTATTGTTGATGTTATAGTATCGGAGTAGTTCTTGGCTTCAATTCTTATTCTTGATTTTTCTTCCTTCTTCATCTTTTGGAGTGTCAAAACTTACTAAGACACTAATCCAATTGTCAAAGTCACACATTAGAAAATGCATCATTCTACTTTTCCAATACGCGAAATCTTCGCGGTTGAATGAAGGCAGAACGTTGATGTTGTCACCCAATCTCTCCATCTTTACCTCTAGCATCTTTGCTCCCGACGGTTAGTCCGTAAAAGAGCTCCGAGCTCTGATACCAATTGTAGAGGAAATGTTTACCGCTAGAGGGGGGTGAATAACGTCGATTCATTGCGTGCTTGTCTACAAATTTTCGTTAGCGCAGTGGAAATAAAGCAATAACAACACAAGCACACAATTACACAATCATATAACGTGGTTCGGAACCGAATGGTTCATACTCCATGGATCGGGCTCTAAAAGCCCTAGCAATGCAAACACGCACTACTAATTACAATAACTGTTGGTGCAGTAGGCACCTAAGTCAAACCTGAGTTTTGATTATAGCAAACGATACAAAGTTAAGCTCATGTCGTTATCTCACGAGCTGAATCGAGTGTGCAAAAAATTACTATAGCTAGAGCTGAAGGCTAGCAACACCCGGAGGAAGCCGCGGTGGTCGTGCGACACTCGGGTGACTTCGGAGGGAGCCGAAGAAATCGGGTGGAAGGCCGGAAGCGAAAGCGACACAGTAAGTATCGAGGTAAGCTCATGTGTGTGTGAGCGTAAGTGAGGTCGTATCCTCTTTATGGGGATGATCTTAAGCGTAGATCCGACCAAAGACATCCTATAGATGGTCTAGGTCGAGATCGGATGGTCGACGACTGTCGAAATTATGTTTTTGTTGAGCTAACTTTGACTTGCAGCAAGCATCGATCATTGCCCGGCTTGGAGGACTCGATTGCCACAATTAGTCGATCGGAGGTTAGCACTCGTGATCGCCATCGATCGGTGATGATGGCCATCAGTCGACTGATGGTCAAAGGATCAGCTTCGAGGAGTCAAGGCTTATCACCAAATTTCAAGGGAAGTGGTGCTCAAATATGATTGGCTAGGGTTCCTCTCGAAGAGGGGCTCAAAGGCTATAAAAGGAGGTCCTAACCTAGGGTTTCTTCATCAATTCTAAGTGCTCAAAAGCCTCTGCAACGCTGCGACTCTCCGACGACTCTACAACAACGAAGTGCTGCCAACAACCCTAGCTTAAGTTCCTTTTTTCTAGTTGTTGGTATAATCTTACTTTGTTATTGCTTTCAATATTGCAATTCTTTTTAATCGAGGTTTTCTATCGTTGCATTTTACTTAAATAGAAGAGAGGGTTTGTCTCTCTATTTTTTTTTCTTCGAAGGTTTTTGTAATCGTCAAACTCCTACCTCCAACGAGGAGGAGTGTTTTAGTGAATTGCCCTCCGTACACGGTCTAGGACCGTTAGGGCCTTGGAGTAGTAGCCGAAGGCTACGAACCAAGTAAAAAATATCTTGTCTCTTTTTGTTTCATTTATCTTTCCGCTGCACTTAATTGTTTTGATACGAACTCAAAAAGAAAAAAAAGGTTTTTCGCTATTCACCCCCCCCCCCTCTAGCGAACTGCATCGATCCAACAATTGGTATCAGAGCCGGGGGCGCTTAGATTTGGTGAAACCACCAATCTAGCATTTTTTTTACAGATTTGTTTTTCGTTCATTTAAATTTTTCTCCCGCACTACTAATCCAAGACGAAGTCTTGGTACTCTTCGTTTGGTTTTGTTTTGCAAGTATTCGCTTTTGGAGTAGCCAACGGTAAAACGGGCATAACTTTTCGTACAAATTGACCCACGAAACGGTCTACCTACCAAAACGAAGCTCTCGGAAAGATCTACACTTCTTATGAGGGTAAACCCTCGTAACAAGCTGTATTCATCCCTAAAAACCATCGTTTAGTACCATTTCCAGGACATCGAAGGTTGTAAGTGTTCATCTTTTATTTTAGTTGGTTATCTCTCGTTTATTCCTTTTGTTTCTTTTCATTTCCTACATTACTAATCCAAGGTAAAGTCTTGGAACCTTTTTCGTGTTTTTTTTGGTATTTTTTGTGCAAGGTTTCCCCTCCAAATGGGTCATCTCGAGGGTTTTAGCACCGTCCGACCTCCGTTTTACAACGGAGATTATTTTCATTACTGGAAAGGTCGGATGGAATGCTTTCTCAAAACCCAAATCGAGATGTGGATCATAATCCAAACGGGGTTCACACTTCCGACTAACAAAGTGGGTGAATCCTTGGGTTATGACCAATGGACCATTGCGACAAAATGACAAGTCGAAGCCAACGCCAAGGCAACACAAATCCTCCAATGCGGCTAGTCCAAGGAGGAGTTAAATCGCGTCGGCCCCTTCATCAGTGCAAAGGACCTTTGGACAAAGCTAGTGGAGCTACACGAAGGGACCGATGAAGCCAAGGTATGTAAGCGCGACCTTTTATTTAATAAATTATATAATCTAAAAATGCAGGAACATGAAACGGCGACGCAACTCCATGCCCGCGTCCAGGACATAGTCAACAATCTACACGCAATCAGGCAAAAGGTCGAAAACCGCGACCTTATAAGGTATGTCCTAAACTCCTTTCCGAGGACTACCTTGTGGGCATCCATGGTCGATGCCTACAAGGTCTCCAAGGATCTTTCTAAACTTAGGTTAGATGAACTTTTTTCTGATTTCGAACTTCATGAGCAGTCTAACTCGGAACCCGAGAAAGGTATAACACTATTTGCAAGTTCAAAGAAGAAAACCACTAGCAAGCCACCCCCGAAGGAAGAAGAGGATGAGTCGGATTCAGAGGTCGACTCGGAAATGGAGGCCGAACTAGTAAACCTAGTTCGGAGGATAGTCAAGGGTCGAAAGTGAACCATCACTCGACCCAACCAAGGTAAGTCTAAAAGTTCTAATATTAGGTGTTATGAATGCAACAGGTTTGGACACATCAAGTCCGAATGCCCAAAGCTCAAAAGCAAAGCACTAAAATACAAAAAGGCACTCAACGCTACATGGGAAGAAGGTTTCAAGGAAGAAGACAACGATCGAGTCCTCATGGCTAAATCGGTGGAATCGGAGACGGAGTTGGAACTGAAACTTGAATCGAAAACCAAAGACGAGTCGGACTGCGAAGCACTATTTAAGACAAGCCACGGATACGCATCCGGTTCAAAAGATACACTCAAGGTAAGTCGGTCTCTCATTACTATACTTTATAGTGCAATTAAGTTTTTAAATAGAAAGTTAGCTAAGTCCGAGTCCAAGGTCGAGACCCTGGTTGAGGAAGTTAAACTCCTCAAACACGAGGTCTCCCTAACCTCTTCGACTAGTCGAGTTCAAGAGAAGGACTCAACTCGGGTTGAAAAACTCGAAGTTGAGAACTCACTCTTGAAGAGTCAAGTCGAAGATCTTAGGAATACGTTGGAAAGGTTTACTTTAGGATCCAAAGGACTTGACCTCCTACTTGTATCGCAAAGGGTCGTGTACAACAAGGTCGGGCTAGGGTTTAGCTCAAACACGACCAATAAGTCGTATATGTCGATTGTAAGTCGACATAAAAAATGTGTCCAAGCATGGGTCCCTAAGACCACCTTGATTTCAAACTTAGGATCAAACCAGTACTGGGTTCCCAAGGACCAAATCCACTATGTGGAGAGACTGAATCGATTCAACGGTCCAGGGGGAGCTAGTATGAAATTTGTTTGTGTTTTAACTTAGAAATTGCATGCTTAGGTTTTTATTTGGTTTGATTTTTTTTAGAATGGTTAGATAGGACTATAACTCGTCAACACTTGATAACATAGTACCAGGACGCGGCGAGATGATAGTACACTAGGAAAACAGAGTCTCGTGTATTCGAGCTAGATAAGGCGTATCTAGTTCAGTTCACTTGACCCATTCTTCTGTACCCATTTGAGTACTGCTTTCCCCAAATCCTTGTTGTTGTCTTGCTGTGTCAGATAGCTATTCCACTTGTTGGACTGGAATAATGCTGGCCTTCTCTAGGATAAGTTGAGTTACCACTTCTCCCTGTGATAGTTTTATAGTATCTGAAGTCATATTGAAAACCAAAATATATACCTGGCCTCGGTAGTCATTATCAATTACTCCAGCTCCAATTTGAATGCCTTTCTTCCATGAAATCCCTAATTTAGGAGCTATTCTTCCGTAGTGTCCTTCCGGAATAGCGAACGCTAATCCAGTTTCGATTAATGCTCTGCCTCTTGGTTGGATTTCATAATTATAGCATATTGAAAGGTCATACCCAATTGATCCCTCCGTCTTCCTTGTGGGTATCTTTGCTTCGGGATTTGTTTTTAGTACTTCAAGTACTGGTTCTTCTGTGGTGATGACAGCCAAAATTTCTTGTTTTTCTTCTCCTAGTTCCATATCGTCCTGGTTGACGGATGCAATCCTATTTTCAGAAATAGGAATATTTTAGCCAAGAAACATGGCTCTGATACCATAAATGGATCGTTTTCTTTTGAAAATAAAATCTAGACTATGTCCTGAATTTTATTTAAAGAAAAGAACACTTGCAAACTTACTTCAAACTTAGACTCACAAACACAAACTTGAAACTCACAAACTTGAAACTAGAACTCAAACTTGAGGAATGATGTACTCGGTGTTGCTCAAGTGTGTCAAACCTCCTACCACTCTAGTCCTTTTATAATGAGGAAGGTTGTATTGGAATTGAAGCGGGTGAGCATTTGGTCCCCATCGTCCTTCATTTCCACTACCCTTTCTATCATAAAGGACTTTTACAGTCACACACACTAAAGAAAAGCTCTTTACAGCTCACAACATAATTATTTGATAAGACAGCACAACCTTTACAGCTATTTGAGAAGACGGCTCCCCGGGGCTCAGTCTACTCAACTTTGGGCTCACCGCTGCTTTTAGGGAGGCATCTGCCTTATGTCTCTGTATATATCATTCAATGAATTTGAGACACGCCAAATGTCACGTCTTATCCTCCCCATGTCCTGAGACTTCTCCAGGAAGTAACTTTGCTTGGCTCCTTCCCAATGTCGCCTGCAATAAAAGTTTGATTCCTTTACCTGCTGAATCAGCTCCAGCTCTTTGAAGGTGAAAGAAAGTTGATTGATTGATTCTTCTTCAATTTCTGCCATTTTCCTCCTTTTGTCATGTTCTTCTGGAGGAAATGTATTTTTCATGGATGATGCTACTAGGGCTTCATATTGATTCAAGAGTTTGTAATCAAATGAAGTAGTTACATTGGGATGCATGATCCTTGTCCACTCGTCCTCAGTTCTGATCATGTGGATGGCTTCCTCTTTTTCTTCAATTAATCTAGATAGTGAATCTGCAAAAATATTTAGTTTTCCATCTATATGTTCAAAATGAATTTTCACACCTGTTCCTGTAATGTAATCGGTGAAAGCCAACCATCGAACCCTAGAGGGTTTGTTCCTCACAGTTTTGTTGTGAAAACTAATGATTGCTTGGCAATCTGTCCTTAGAGTGATTTCCTTCTTGTCCAAGTAATGAATTTTTAGTGAACTCGGTGTCTCCATGGCTGCGTAAATTTCACCATCTATGGCTGATTTTACTGTTGGGAACTTTCCATGTGCATAGGCACATACCTTTTCAGTATTTCGAGGATCAAATTTTTGCCTTTTCCACTTGCATACTCCTCCCCAGCCAGACATTGAACCATCTGTTTCTAGGATGATATATGCATCTTCTGGGGGAATTTCTAGGTCAGGTAGTTGCTAGACTTGGGAGGATGCTTTATAATCTTCAAAGAAGGATATTCCCTAACCAAAGGAGATATAGAAGATCTATTGAAAGTCAGGTAGATCCGGAAGAGCAACTGGAAATTTCCAGAACAAGAAGAGCAAATATGGTGTCAGCTGAAATATTATATTCCACAGGCTTCCAACCTACCCAACACAGAGTATATCAACATTACTCTGAGGAGGATCTTTTATGCATTGAGGAAAGTCAAGTAGACCTTCCATTGGTCACTGAAGAAAGTCATCAAAGGCTCCGAGAAGCAGGTTTTCACCATATTCACATGGGATTAGCGATGATCAGGGTACATTCCCTTCATAGAAGAAATACTGGAGCTATGGTACTAGTGGTATTACGAGATACCAGATGGAGAGGAGACAGATCCATTATTGCTACAATGGAAATGGATCTGAGCAGAGGAACCCAGATGGTATATGTTATCCCGGACCTAATGATTAATGTTGAAGACTTTGCAAATAACATTGAGTTATCCATTCAAACACATGGATATCAGGAATGGCAAGGAGGAACTAGCAATCTACTAATCACCAGGATGATGGTAGGACGTCTAACCAATACTAGTTTCACTAATTTCTCCTACAATGTCCAGAATGTTACAGACTACTTGGTCAGTAGAGGAGTCAACGCAATTCCTGGCACAAGATTTACTACTGAAGAACTACAATAGCAAAGGTGGATACTAAGGCCATCAGCCAGAAGAAACCCTGTGGCACCAACCAGAGTAGAGACGAGGACACTCTTAGATGGAAGCGTTTCATTACAATTCGAAGGTTATATTCCTATTTCTGAAAATAGGATTGCATCCGTCAACCAGGACGATATGGAACTAGGAGAAGAAAAACAAGAAATTTTGGCTGTCATCACCACAGAAGAACCAGTACTTGAAGTACTAAAAACAAATCCCAAAGCAAAGATACCCACAAGGAAGACGGAGGGATCAATTGGGTATGACCTTTCAATATGCTATAATTATGAAATCCAACCAAGAGGCAGAGCATTAATCGAAACTGGATTAGCGTTTGCTATTCCGGAAGGACACTACGGAAGAATTGCTCCTAAATCAGGGATTTCATGGAAGAAAGGCATTCAAATTGGAGCTGGAGTAATTGATAATGACTACCGAGGCCAGGTATATATTTTGGTTTTCAATATGACTTCAGATACTATAAAACTATCACAGGGAGAAGTGGTAGCTCAACTTATCCTAGAGAAGGCCAGCATTATTCCAATCCAACAAGTGGAATAGCTATCTGACACAGCAAGACAACAACAAGGATTTGGGGAAAGCAGTACTCAGATGGGTACAGAAGCATGGGACAAGCTTATGAAGAAATTATGCCCTCCCTCTATTTCTGAAGAACAAACTTTATTTACACTTCAGGATGAAGAATGGATTAATCCATTTGCGAAAGGTGGTGGAGAGGGAAGTTCTCAAGAAATCTGGGATACTTTGGGGCAGCCCAGTGGAAAATTTGATTATTATGTCAAATACACACCACCAAAGCATGATTGGGATATGAGTCTTATTACCCCATCTTGGGGAGACTCTGATCAAGAAGATCAAGAAGAGGAAACATTCTATTGTTCAAAAACAACATTGAAAGATGAAGATGAAGATGATGAGATATCATTGAAAGATAAAGATGAAGGTGATGAGATATCATTGAAAGTTGATTGATTGATTCTTCTTCAATTTCTGCCATTTTCCTCCTTTTGTCATGTTCTTCTGGAGAAAATGTATTTTTCGTGGATGATGCTACTAAGGCTTCATATTGATTCAAGAGTTTGTAATCAAATGAAGTAGTTACATCGGGATGCATGATCCTTGTCCACTCGTCCTCAGTTCTGATCATGTGGATGGCTTCCTCCTTTTCTTCAATTAATCTGGATAGTGAATCTGCAAAAATGTTTAGTTTTCCATCTATATGTTCAAAATTAATTTTCACACCTGTTCCTGTAATGTAATCGGTGAAAGCCAACCATCGAACCCTAGAGGGTTTGTTCCTCATAGTTTTTTTGTGAAAACTAATGATTGCTTGGCAATCTGTCCTCAGAGTGATTTCTTTCTTATCCAAGTAATGAATTTTGAGTGAACTCAGTGTCTCCATGGCTGTGTAAATTTCAGCATCTATGGCTGATTTTACTGTTGGGAACTTTCCATGTGCATAGGCACATACCTTTTCAGTATTTCGAGGATCAAATTTTTGCCTTTTCCACTTGCATACTCCTCCCCAGCCAGACATTGAACCATCTGTTTCTAGGATGATATATGCATCTTCTGGGGGAATTTCTAGGTCAGGTAGTTGCTGGACTTGGGCTTTGATTTGTTTAACAATTTTCCAATCAGAGTCCTTCATTCTTTTATCTCCATGAGGAGATATTTTCTCATATAATGGTCCCAGCTTAGTACTCAAGTTAGGAATGTACGTCCTTGCATAATTAAGAATTCCCAACCAAGATCAAAGACCACACTTGGTTTTTAACTGCTCTTCCTTAAACTCAGCAATCTTCTTTATTATATGAGGTTGAAGCTTCAGTTTTCCTTCACCAATTTCTGCTCCAAGAAATTCAATCTTTTTTACAGCCAATTTTTATTTGGTTGGAGATAAGATCAGCCCATTTTCCTCACAGATTTTTAGCATTATTTCCAAATGCTTCATATGACTCTGTTCTGATTCAGAAAATATCAAGATATCATCTATATATACAACGATGAAATTTTCCGTACCTTGAAAACATGAGTCCATTTTCCTCTGAAATGCAGCAGGTGCATTTTTCAAGCCAAATGGCATTACTAACCATTCGTAAAGTCCAGAAGGGCTAATAAAAGTCGTCCACTCCACAGACTCAGGATCCATAGCTATCTGATGAAATCCTGACTTGAGGTCAAATTTGGAATAAATTTTTGAATTTCCCACCTTCTTTAGGATAGTATTGATGCCTGGAAGACTGTATTGATCTTTGTATGTATTGTCATTCAGGGTTTTATAGTTGAAAACCATCCTTTACTTTCCTCTTACTTCCTTCTTTGTAATGGGATCAATGCTAGTACCTGACTGTACAATCATGGCCATGGTTCTGTGCCTACTT
Source organism: Wurfbainia villosa (assembly GCA_025175895.1). Lineage (NCBI taxonomy): Eukaryota > Viridiplantae > Streptophyta > Magnoliopsida > Zingiberales > Zingiberaceae > Wurfbainia > Wurfbainia villosa. The sequence continues at coordinate 48,817,835 of CM045996.1, forward strand.
TTGCTTGGCCTAATAACCTTCAGCTGGAGTAATGCTTTAATATGCTTTTCAAATGCCTGTTTCATGAGGGGAGTTATATGAGATAAAGGCTTGTCTTGAATTGTGATGTCAGGGTTGATAATATCTATTTTGCACAGAATTTTGTTTTTTTTACCAATATTTCATTGGGTCTTTGCCTATATATCCTTGATTCTTCAATTTTTCAATTAACTCCTCATGCCTTCTAAAAATTTTTGGATTTGATGGCTCCATAGCATAATAGACTTTCTCCTGAATATTCAGATATTCTTCCTCATCCATTCTCAATTCTTGTATTGCATGGGCTGCTGCATCATTTGTGGTTATTGAGGTAACATTTTTGTAAATAGTGATTAGGTTACCTTCAATCCGAATCCTAGACTAGTTAGACCAGGAAGTGGTCTTAGGTGAGTCAAGTTACTATTTTCTTGAAAATGGCTTTGTCTAAGGAAGTGGTCATTGTTCTGATCAAAGAAGGCCTCTGTGCCTCGCCACGACCTGGAAGCCATGATCTTGAAAAGGTGACTTGATAAGCCTAAGGTCAAATCTGAATCTAACGCAAGGTTGACAAGTGTTTAAGTCATTAAATTTAAATCAAGTAAAATTGGAAGTCATCTCACAAGAACATATAGGGTTAACGTGTTTGATCATGTAGACATGGGTGAGATGATTTAGGTTAATAATTTTCAACCAATCTTTAATAAATTCAATATCTGATCCAACTACCTTGCGTGTAGGATCAATGGATGTTGGACAGTGGTTGCTCCCGACACATGACCGTGGATCAACTCAAGTTTTTCGAAGCTTCGATTCAAACGACAAGGATCGGTAGCCTTCGAAAATAATGGAAAGCTCAAAATCATCGGATCAGGTGATATTGAGCTTAACTCAAATTTTGTTATTCAAAATATTTTATTAGTAGAAAATTTTCAATATAATCTACTTAGTGTAAGCCAATTGTGTGATAATAACTATAAGGTCATATTTCTAGAAAATGAATGCGTAATTAATACAAACGAAACCTCTAAAACAATTCTTAAGGGAACTAGAAATAATAACATTTACACTATTAACTTAACTAACTCCTCAACTAAGTGTCTTATGACACAACAAGAGGAATCATGGTTGTGGCACCGACGACTCGGTCACTCACACCCAAGACTCATCCACAAGATGAGTCAGAGTGACTTAGTCAGAGGTTTGCCTAACCTCAATAACTTGGATAATAAAATATGTAATGCTTGTCAACAAGGTAAACAATCTAGGACACAACATCAACTAACTAATCAAGAATGAACCAAAAGTGTGCTTGAGCTCCTACACATGGATCTATTTGATTCACACGGAGCTAAGTCACTTAATGGAAGTAAATTCTATTTAGTCATTATTGATGACTACTCTAGATTTACTTGGGTTAGGTTCATCAAACACAAAAGTGATACCCTAGATCAATTAATCAACCTATTTAAGTTAATAGAAAATCAACAAAACATTAAAATCAAAAGACTTGGGGCTGATCATGGTGGTGAATTCGAAAATCATAGGTTTACAGAATTCTGTAACCTAAATGGATACCACCATGAGTTCCCTTGCCCTAGAACTCCACAACAAAATGGCCTAGTAGAACGCAAAAATAGAACCCTACAAGAAGCCGCTAGGACAATGTTAAATGAGTATAACCTACCCGATAGGTTTTGGGCGGAAGCCGTGAGTATGGCATGCTATGTCCAAAATAGGATCCTTATGGTAAAGAGGCACCTTAAGACCTCATACGAGATTTATCACGATAAAATACCTAACATCGAGTACTTTATGGTATTTGGGTGTAAGGTACATATCCTAAACACTAAGGATTACCTAGGGAAATTTACATCCAAAATCACGACCGGAATCTTTCTAGGATACTCGACTACAAGCAGAGCTTATAGAGTATATAACCACAACACCCTTAGAGTCGAGGAGACTATCAATGTAGTATTTGATGAAGGACACGAACCTACAAAACCCCCGGCAACCCCAATTAGAGAGCCGACTCATACTAGACCTAACTCTGATCCGGAGATCAGGTCTAGTGTTAATCCTAACCTAAGTCAACCAAGTCACTCTATCGACCAAGTGATAGATGACTCCAACCAAACTAGAACTCAAACGAGTCATCCTATGGATCAAGTTGTAGACTCAAACCCAAATCCAACTAGGACTCAAATGAATCATCCTATCGACCAAGTGATAGGTGATCCAAGTCTAGGAGTTTGAACTAGAGCCTCATACAGAAAACTTAGTCAAATATCTTTGATTTCTAAAATTGAACCCAAAACTATTGACCAAGCTCTTCTTGATCCCGATTGGATTATTGCAATGCAAGAAGAGTTGGTTCAATTCACTAGGAACGAAGTATGGGAATTAGTACCACCACCTAAAGATAAAACAATCATTGGAACAAGGTGGGTGTTTAGAAATAAACTTGATGATAAAGGTGAAGTAGTTAGAAATAAAGCTAGACTAGTTGCTAAAGGGTTTAGTCAAGTCGAAGGTTTAGATTATGACGAGACCTATGCCTCAGTAGCTAGATTAGAGTCCATTCGAATGATATTAGCGTATGCAGCACATTGAGGATTTAAGTTGTTTCAAATGGATGTGAAATCTGCGTTCTTAAATGGATACAATAAAGAAGAAGTTTATGTTAGTCAACCCCCCGGTTTCGAAAGTTTAGACAAACCCGATCATGTCCTTAGGTTAAAGAAAGCTCTTTATGGACTTAAACAAGCTCCTCGAGCTTGGTACGAAAGACTTTCGATTTATCTTAAGTCCAAAGATTTTAACCAAGGTGTAGTTGACCCAACCCTTTTCGTAAAAACCTTAGGTAAAGACATATTCATAGCCCAAATCTACATAGATGATATTATTTTCGGAACCACTAACTCAATCCTACTAAATGAGTTCATTTCACTTATGGAAAGTGAATTTGAAATGAATTTAGTTGGCGAGTTAAGTTTCTTCTTAGGTCTATAAATTAAACAAACTAAAGATGGAATATACCTACATCAACGCAAATATACTAGGGAATTAATTAAATGCTTTGTATTGCAAGACGCTAAAATTATTAATACCCCAATGGCAACTAATGTTAATATAGAAGAAGATGTAATTGGAAACCCAATTGATTTAAAATACTATAGGAGCGTAATAGGGAGTCTCCTTTACTTAACTGCAAGCCGACCTGATATCTTATTTGTAGTAAGTATGTGCGCAAGGTTTCAAACCTGTGCCAAGGAGTCTCACCTAACTCTAGTCAAGTGTATCCTTAGATATCTAAAGGGTACACTTAATGTCGGTATTTGGTATCCTAGATCTATCGAGTTTGAACTAACCGGCTACTCCGATTCGAACTATGCCGGTAGTAAGCTCGATAGAAAAAGTACGAGTGGTTATTGTCAACTTCTCGGCTCGAGTCTAGTGAGTTGGTGTAGTAGGAAGCAACACTGTGTTGCCTTATCTACCACCGAAGTCGAATACATCGCGATGGGTGAGTGTGTCACTCAGCTTCTTTGGATGAAGCACACTCTCCGCGACTTTAAGTTAGACTTTACGAATACTAAACTTCACGTAGATAACATTAGTTCAATTAATCTTACAAAGAATCCGATATGTCACTCTAGGACCAAACATATAGAGGTCAAACACCATTTCATTCGAGAACATGTGACCAACGGAGCCATACAACTCGAATACGTCGAATCAAAGTCTAACTTAGCAGACCTATTTACTAAACCCCTACCCGAAGCCGAATTTAGTCTATTAAGACGAAAATTGGGCATGTGCGTAGTAGAATAGGAACTTGCAAATTATATTTTCTTACTACTATTTCTTAATTTTCATGGAACTAGCATAGGACATACCTTAGATATCATGCACCTATAGATTTAAGGAGCCAATACATCTCACAACACATAGGACTAATGTGTTTGTGTACTTAGCCACGTAGATGGGCGTGAGATGTTAGGACCTTACTCCTGGTTCCAGATGTAGAGCTAGTGCATCGCTATGAACCACGGAGTATAATCATACATACTAACCGACTCTGACCAGGACTGATTGATCTTTCATATCAATCAAGCCAAATATGAGTCAAACATTTTATAGATGAGCTTATTTTCAGTATATTATTTTCAAAATAATGTGGAACATGCTTGGACTTTAAATTTAATACTTATTTTCCACACACCCTTCCACTTTTCGATATATGGCAAAAGGGGGAGAAAAAGGCCAAAGTTAAGGGATCAAAAATTTTCATGGTCAAAAGTTAAGTAAATGTTTACTTAACTTTAAGTTTTAAAAAATTACTTAAAAGGAAGTAAAGGCCAAGTTAAGAGAATTCTTAACTTAAACTTATTATTTTTTAAACACTATGGCCAAGTGCTTAAGAAAGGGGGAGAAACGGTCAAGTTAAGAAGTCTTCTTAACTTAAAATGTTTTACTAAGGCCAACTTTAAGTAATGTTAATTACTTAAACTCTTCCTAAATAGCAATCCTCAAGGGGGAGGACTAAGGTCTTCTTTCAAGACTCACCCTCGGTCAAGGGGGAGGTTTCCTCAAGGGGGGGTACTTGAAGAAAATTCTTACTACTCCAACTTAATCTTTATTTTTGTTTTTCATGCACATTATTATTCTTCATGCATGCTATTTTTATTCATACATGCTATTTTTATTCTTCATGCATGCTATGTTCTTAACTTTGTATGTGGGTTTGCCATAAATCAAAAAGGGGGAGATTGTTGGTACAGTAGGCACCTAAGTCGAACCTGAGTTTTGATTATAGCAAACGATACAAAGTTAAGCTCATGTCGTTATCTCACGAGCTGAATCGAGTGTGCAGAAAATTGCTATAGCTAGAGCTGAAAGCTAGCGACACCCGGAGGAAGCCGCAGTGGTCGGGCGACACTCGGGTGACTTCGGAGGGAGCCGAAGGAATCGGGTGGAAGGCCGGAAGCGAAAGCGACACAGTAAGTATCGAGGTAAGCTCGTGTGTGTGTGAGCGTAAGTGAGGTCGTATCCTCTTTACGGGGATGATCTTAAGCGTAGATCCGACCAAATACATCCTATAGATGGTCTAGGTCGAGATCAGATGGTTGATGACTGTCGAAATTATGTTTTTGTTGAGCTAACTTTGACTTGCAGCAAGCATCAGTCGACTTCCAGCTTGGAGGACTCGACTATCGTCTATCAGTCGACTGCCGGAGGTTAGCACTCGACTGATGCTGCCATCAGTCGACTGATGATGGCCATCAGTCGACTGATGGTCAAAGGATCAGCTTCGAGGAGTCAAGGCTTATCACCAAATTTCAAGGGGAGTGGTGCTCAAATATGATTGGCTAGGGTTCCTCTCGAAGAGGGGCTCAAAGGCTATAAAAGGAGGTCCTAACCTAGGGTTTCTTCATCAATTCTAAGTGCTCAAAAGCCTCCGCAACGCTGCGACTCTCCTACGACTCTACAACAATGAAGTGCTGCCAACAACCCTAGCTTAAGTTCCTTTTTTCTAGTTGTTGGTATAATCTTACTTTGTTATTGATTTCAATATTGTAATTCTTTTTAATCGAGGTTTTCTATCGTTGCATTTTACTTAAATAGAAGAGAGGGTTTGTCTCTCTATCTTTTTTGCTTCGAAGGTTTTTGTAATAGTTAAACTCCTACCTCCAACGAGGAGGAGTGTTTTAGTGAATTGCCCTCCATACACGATCTAGGACCGTTAGGGCCTTGGAGTAGTAGCCGAAGGCTACGAACCAAGTAAAAAATATCTTGTCTCTTTTTGTTTCATTTATCTTTCCACTGTACTTAATTGTTTTGATACGAACTCGAAAAGAAAAAAATGGTTTTTCGCTATTCACCCCCCCCCCCTCTAGTGAACCGCATCGATCCAACAATAACTCCTTCTCGACACAAGTCGGAGGTGGAGAAACCTCGTACAAATGATCTTACAACAGCAAGAAATAAATACAAGCAATTACAATAAGGAAATACACTATAAGTAAAGAAAAATACTTTACAATTACCTTTGGATTGCTTGCTTTTGGTTGCTTGAAGAATAGCCTTGGAGACCCTAATTTGTAGCAACAAATCACCCCAAAGTAGCTCAAAAACCATGATGATTTCCTCCTCCATGAGCTCCCTTTAAAGATGCTGCCTGGGCTAGAAATTGCCTATCAGTCGACTGATGACATTGTTGCTGTGAGACAACGGTGTAATCCACACTAGAAAAAATCTAACGGATAGAACATCAGTCGACTGATCATGTCCATCAGTCGACTTATAGAGCCTTCACTCGACTGCTAACCCCAGTAGTCGAGTCAGACTCCATTATGTGCCCAAATTCTCGAGCACCAGTCGACTGATCACATGATCAGTCGACTGCTCGAGCCAGCAGTCGACTGCCCACCTCTAGCAGTCGACTGCTGGGACACTTTCAGCAGTCAAACCCTAGTTGACTCACACCAGTCGATTGTCATATGACACTAGTCGACTGGCACACCTCAAACAAGAGGTTTTAACCCAAGTATGGTGCCGCCATACTTGCTAGACCACCCTTAGCCTAGACCTAAGCCTTCTAGCCACATCCGTCAGCCTCGCGCCTATCGGATCCCTCCAAGTCATCCATGACTTGTTCATCCATACGCTAGCCTTCAGGTGCTTCCATTGGCTATGTCATGCTAACAGTGTCTACACTGCCAAGGCACATTGGACTTACGCTGCCAAGACTTCGCTTGGACTTTACGCCGCCAACCATTGGACTTATGCTGCCAAGACTCCCGCTTGGACTTTACGCCGCCAATATCAAACCCCTTGGACTTCTCAAATGCCAAGACTCAAGCTTGGACTTTCCCTTGCCAACCCATGTTGGACTTTCCATGCCAAGACCCATGCTTGGACTTTTCCTTGCCAAGACCTATGCTTGGACTTTACATGCCAAGTACTCAAGACTTGGACTTTCCATGACATGGTCAACTCCAATCAATCATCAAAATCCCCCTCGAGTCAAACTCGAGTCTGGTCAATCATGACCTGGGTCGATTATGCCAACAATCTCCCCAAAATAATATCAGACATCAATGTCAAACATCGATATCAAACTTTCATGTCAAACATCAAAACATCGCTCGAGTCAAACTCGAGTCTGGTCAATCGTGACCTGGGACGATTGCACCAACACCATCTTCCCTCTAGCTTGCTCCCTCGGATGTGAAGTCGTTGAAGAGAGACCTGCTCTGATACCAATTGTTGAGGATTCGATGGTCTCTAGGGGGGGTTGAATACCCGTTTCAATGCGTCGATGGAATTCATTGCATGCTTGAATCATTCTTTTTGAAGCTTGCTTGTTTGGTTGGTTGAGTTGCACTTGGAGACCCTAAATTACACCAGCAATTCGCCCCAAAAACTCCTCAAAGAACCATGATCGAAATCTCCTCCACGAGCTCCCTTTAAAGCTGCTGCATGGGCTGGATTTTGCCTATCAGTCAACTGATCGGGACCATCAGTCGACTGATGACACTGTTGCTGAGAGACAACGGTGCGATCCACGCTAGAAAAATCCAATGGATAGGACAATATTTGACTGATCATGCTCATCAGTCGACTGATAGATCCTTCACTAGACTGTTAACCTCACCAGTCGAGTCCGACTCCATTCTATGCTCGAAATCTTGAGCACCAATCGACTGATCACCAGATTAGTCGACTGTTCGAGCCAGCAGTCGAATACTCACCTCTAGCAGTCGACTGCTAGGGCACTCCCCGCAGTCAAACCCTAGTTGACTCACTCCAATCGACTGCTCATAAGTCTCAGTCGACTAATACACCCTAAACATGAGGTTTTACCTCAAGTATGGTGCCCCCATACTTGCTAGACCACCCTTAGCCTAGACCTAAGCTTTCTTGCCACCTCCGTTAGCCTTGCGCCTTTCGGATCCCTCCAAGTCATCCATGGATTGTTCATCCATACGCTAGCCTTCAGGTGCCTCCATCGGCTATGTCATGCTAACGGTGTCTACACTGCCAAGGCACATTGGACTTACGCTGCCAAGACTCCGCTTGGACTTTACGCCGCCAACTATTGGACTTATGCTGCCAAGACTCTACCCTTTGACTTTACGTCGCCAATATCAAACCCCTTGGACTTCTCAAATTCCAAGACTCAAGCTTGGACTTTCATCGCCAAGACTACACCCTTGGACTTACGTGGCCAAGACTACACCCTTGGACTTTCTAAATGCCAAGACTCAAGCTTAGACTTTCCCTTGCCAAGACCCATGCTTGGACTTTACATGGCAAGTACTCAAGACTTGGACTTTCGATGACATGGTCAATCCGAGTCAACCATCAAAATACCCTCGAGTCAAACTCGAGTCTGGTCAATCAAGACCCGGGTCGATTGCACTAACAATCTCCCCCAAAACATTATCAAACATCAATGTCAAACCTCCATGTCAAATATTAAAACATCGCTCGAGTCAAACTCGAGTCCATCAATCGTGACTTGGGTCGATTGCACCAACAATCTCCCCCTTTTTGATGTTTGACAAAACCACATACCTTTGAGTTAGAATACTAACTAAAATCTTCTTACCAATTATCCCAAATTGGTAATCCCATAAATTCTCCTAATAATTCTCCCAAACATTCTCCCCCTTTTTGACTAATATCAAAAAGGTTCTCTCCTAGGAGGTCAATGTCTCATATCCCAATGAGATCTTACAATCTCCCCCTTGGTCCAAAAATACCTAGGATGCCTACAATCTTCCTAGTGATAAGTCCCATATCACTCAAGAGAGGCAATCCTACAAACTCTCCCAATTTCCAAATTGCGTATCTCAAATCCCATTTCTCCCCCTCATGAGGAAAAATAACATCCATCATCCCATGATAAATAACTCCCCCAAAAGGCTTGCTCCCCCTAAACCATTGCACCAACAATTTCCTTGGGAAGTCCCTAAGCCAATAGGAACTCTAAACCATAAAAAATAAGGTCTAAAGTTCAACATTGAACTTTCCCATACCTTAAATTTGATACATCACCCTAACAACTCTGCTAATCCATATCCAATGGATTTTCACTCTTTATAATGTTTTCCAAAGCATATCCTAGGGTTAGGAGTAGTTAGAGAACTTTACCGTAGTTGAACATGAGCTAAATGACCTTGTTTTATCGACTTTATCGGGCAAAATCAAGATCATTCTTTGTGCTCATCGATCATTGCCACCAAGGGCAATCGACTGATAACTGAAAATTTCAATTTTCAATTATCAGAAATAAATTTCATAAATTTATAAATAATTATACGTAATTCAAAAAATCATTAAACTTCATACGTATAATACTTATGACACATACAATGGATGAAAAATGTTTGAAAAATATTTTACCTATAAAATAGTGAAATTGACACAAAGTTCAAAAGTAAAGAAAAACTTCAATGTTTTAGCTCACTTTGTATCAACTTCATCAATTGTGATTGCTATCAAAAGATAGACTTCATCAAGGTTTTTCAAAATGATTTTAAAATAGTTTTAAAACCTTATATTGGACCATATTCTTTGGGCTTAATGTACATGGCTTGAACATAAGCTTTCCCAATGATCCACTAATAACATAAGATGAATTTTAGTTCATCTAGATGCAAAAACTATGCACCTTGAACTTTACTCATATCCTAGCATCTCACATGTATCTAGGGTGTATAAAATACACATACATGTCAATGTGATGTGAGATGTGGGTTTTGTTCTCCTAATCTAGGGTTTCATGCATTTTCTAAGGCAATACTACTTGATTCCTTTATAAATGGGACTTCAAGTCATGTCATTGTCCTTAAATCAATTTTAATCAAATTAAATGCATGAAATGATCATGGCATAAATGATAGCTTAAGTAAAGCATGACCAATGATCATGATGTCATGACATATGAATAAATCTAAATACACATGACCTAAAAATCTAAATCCTAAGCATGATCATGACATATAAATGTTAAAAATAAACATGATATCATGACATGGTATATGGCAAAAAAACATGGCAAATAAAATGTATAGGTATAATAATACCTAAATTTTAATATTAATTTCCATTTGTTACAATTAATCTCATTTTGCCATATTATCAATTATCTCCCAAGTGTGCCAAAGACCCAAAATGGCACACTAAGACCTCTAAACCTAAATTGTGCCAATTTGATTGATTTTTCATAATCTTCAAAGTATATTGGCAAATGCTAAAATCTTTTAGGATTTAGCTCCATACTTATTTCCAAGGCACCCATAACCTTGAAAATATCCTAAAGTGCCAACATTGCTATGGTTGGGTTAGCTACCCTTCCAATCAAAATTGACACACCTAAACCCATCTAGCGTGAGTCGATCACGCTCTTAGGAACCCAAAAACTATTTGAGCTCCTTGGGTTAACTAGGTATTTTTTAGGGATGACCTCCCTAGATACCTTTCTAATGACCCTTCTAAGCTTGTTAGCCTTGGTCATTTGGGTCTTAACTAGGTTAACCCAAGGGGTGACTCCTCTTGTAACCTTCTTTGTGGCTTACCTAGGTTTCTTTGAAACCCTAGACATACACCTTGGTTACCCTTAGAGATAACTTCCCTAGTAACCTTGGTCTTCCTAGACCAAGTTTGAGGTCCATAATCAAATGGAACATTGTGGTAGGTCTTTTTGGGCTTAGGCTTGCCTTTGGATGGTTTTTGTTTCCTAGGTCTTTGACTTTGACTTCTAGACCCTAGGCTTTGACCATTTGACCCTTTAATTGAATTTTGTATATTCCTAAGGGTCTTTTCCATTTTCTCAAGCCTTGACCTCAAGGCTTGATTTTCCTTTTCTAATTGCCCAATTTTTAAATTTTTATCTAATCTTTGGTCATGGTTCTTCTTAGGCATATGCCTAGTTCATTTGGGGTTAAAACCTAGGTGGTCCTCAATTTTCTTAATGCTTGCCCTAGGTAATGTTTTTCTAGGGACATTAGTCCCAAATTTTTCATTATTATTAAAATGGACACTCTTAGCTCCTAGACAAAAATATTTGTTATTCCTAGCATGGTTTTCATGATAAATAGCAACATTGCTAACATTGTTTCTGAAGGTTTTGTGGAACCGAAGCTCTGATACCACTTGAAGGTTGAAAACTTCGGTTCCCACTTCAACTTGGTCTAAAGTGCATGGCGATCCCATCTACGTCCCCGGATTAAAAAAAATTAATCCTTGATGAAGAGGGATTACCCAAGCAACCGATCCATCGTCGTGCTATTCGATTTGAGTGGTCACTTGAACTAACTTATTGTTCAAGTAACCTACCTCTTTTCTTCGATTAGACGCGGAATAGACGATGTACGAATCACTGATTTTTGTGTTTGTTTTTGGGGTCCAAGTAAATTAGTCACATACAGTTGTAAACAATTATATACATGATACAAAAGAACACTAATCAAAGTAAACAAGCTTATATCTCTTGGTATACCTCTTGATTTTCTATTGTATGTCCTTCCTCCTTTTGGACGTCGTGTAGGTGACAATCTTCCAAAAGTCAAAGCCTCCTAGATCACGTTCTTCCCTTCCTTACTCGCTCCGAACAAAGGGAAGAATGAAACGAAACTCTTTTCCAATCTAGAACCGACCACCAAGCTCCAAGCTTGATCCTTGCCGCCGGCCAAGGAGAGGAAGAGTAGCACCGACCAACCTTGAAGGAAGTGTTGCCGTCAGCCAAGAGCTCCAATAGAAGAAGAAGGAGCTACCCTAGGAAAAGGAGAAGAGGAAACCCTTATCCTTCTCTTGTGTTGCCGCCGACCCTAAGGGAGAAGCCAAAAAAGTTGCCGCCCACCCTTGAAACTCCAAACCCTAGCTCTCCAAGGATTCTTCCCTCCCAAGTCAAGGGAAACAAAATCCTAATCTCCCAATGATCTTGTGCCGCCCAAGCCTAAGCCCTTATTTATAGAGTTAGGCTTAAGCCTCCTTTCAATCTCCACCGTCGGATCTAGGGATTTAATCTCAACCGTCGGATCTAGGGATTTAATCTCAACCGTCGGATCTAGAGATTTAATCTCCACCGTCGAATCTAGAGATTTAATCTCCACCGTTGGATCTAGAGATTTAATCTCCACCGTCGGATCTAGAGTTCTATTTTCCACCATCGGATCTAGGCTCCATGAGAGTTTAATAGGCTACAATAGGGACCATGAGGAGGAGTTGGATCTTGGCCACCCAATGGATCAAGCCCACATAAAGTCCGATCCATTAATGATAATTCATTCCACTAGAGGATTATCATTGATCTACCTCACCAACCCCATAAATAAATATGGGCTCCATTATTAATTGTACAAATATCTCCCCTTGTTTAAGATCTCGAATGTCCATCAATTAATTAATTTATTGACAATTAATTAATCAATATCTAACTCCATGAGTAGTACCACTCAACCTTATCATCATGCCGGACCAAGTCCACCTACAGGATTTACATGATGAACCTTATGAGCTCCTCAAGGGGACATCATCATCCTAATATATAGGACACGATTTCCTCCTATAATCAACGACACACCATATAAATAATATCATTTCCCAACTTACCGAGCCTATTGATTTACTCTATAAATCTCGCCCATTGGTAAATCAAAGAAATAAATACTAAGTATATGTGCCCGTTATTATATCGGAATTAAGAGCATGTACACCATAATATCCGAGGTCCGATTCAATTATGTAGTCAGCAATAAATCGAATCACCTCTAAGTCGGTCTTGCTCAATACACACAAAGTGTACTAGTGTAATTCTATGGTCAAGACAAACCAATACCAAATCACACTACAACCATACCAATGGTTTGTCCAAAACCATCTCGGTTGTGAGCCTTTACTTATACTTTACAAGGAACTGATAACATGATCTCCCGTGTGACACTACACACCATGTTATCTACAATGTAATGTATTAGATAATATGCAAAACCATAAATATACAAACAATGATCATGTGATTTTTATTTAAAAAATAAAGATGTTCATACAAAAGATAGACTTTTCAGTATACATCCCAATAGTTTTTAGTATGCTTTTCATAAGTAATGGCAAGTGAATTGAAATTCCTAGCATGCTTTTGACTATTAACTAAAGAAAGAGTATTATTTAATTTTACCTTAGGGATTGCTTTAGAAGCTCTCCGTACATGTGATGCCTTCTCTTGAGTCTTCTTGCTCCCCCTAGGGCATTGACTCTTATAGTGTCCCTTTTGATGGCATTTGAAGCAAATGACATGATCCTTTCTCTTTTGCATTGAGGCACCAGTCTCCTTGGCCTTTAGCACGGGTGGAGCCTTCTTGACCTTCTTAGGACACTTGCTCTTGTAGTGTCCATTTTCCCCACACTCAAAACATATTATATGCATTTTATTATTAACACATATGTTTGAGTTACCTAGGTCCGTGGTGGAAGCCTCTTGAGTTTGTTCATCTCCTCGACCGAAGGTGGATGATTTTTCTTAAGTCGACTCCGATATTGAAGATGGCTTAGTCTCCTCCTGCTCAATCCTAGAGGTGGAGGCTTCTAATACTTCTACTTCTTCAACTAATTCTGATCCGGATGTTGATTTCCTATCATCCTCCGAATCCTCACTTGCTTGTGTGGTTGATGTGCTTGCTTCCTCGGTCTCTTCCGATTGAGCCGATGAGCACTCTTGTCTTTTGGGCTCCTCATGGAGTCTTGTCACTTGGCTCCATAGCTCTTTGGCATCCATGTGTTCACCTAAGCTACACAAAATGACATTAGGAAGCAAATCAATAATAAATTTTGCTACCTTATAGTTTTTCTCGAATCTTTGGAGTTGTTCCTCACTCCATCTCTTCATCTTGAGGAATCCTCCCTTGGGTCCTCTTGGGTATTGGAATCCTTCCATTAGGATGGACCACTCCTCAAAGTCACTCATCATCAAGAAATCCTCAATTCTTGTCTTCCATTGCCTAAACCCTTTTTGTCCATAGAAGGCATAAGGAATTGGGGTGTTGATGTCCCAACCCAATTGTTCTTCAAATTCCATCTTCCCTCTAGCTTGCTCCCTCGGATATGAAGCCGGTGAAAAGTGTAACGCCCGTAAAAAGTCTCCAGCAATTTTACGAGGATTTTTTTCTTGACGATAATGGGCTTTATGGGGGTTTTCCGAAAATAAAAGGAAATGGCCAAAAAGAGATGCAAGGCCTAGGAATTGAACCCCAAACCTCTAGAGATAGCCAAGCCCTATAGATGTACCCCCTAACCATAAGCCCAATAGGATTACATCATTAAGAGAAGAGGGGAATTATAGATAAGGGTGATGAGGGTAAATGAAGGGGCATGGAAAAGAAAAGAGGAACTTCCCTTCCTCCCTTTATAAAGAAGAAGGAAGTTCCCATTTGGCCACTTCTTCCTCTCCTCTTCATCCTCACCGAAACCACCTTGCTCCCCCTCTCCATTTGCACCTTTGGCCGAAATCCCTCCAAGCAAGAAGAAGGCTAGGGTTGGCTTCCATTAGGTCATCTTCCAACTAAAAAGCAAAGCGAAGGATGTAAGATTTCCTCACCTGCAGTATATTAGTTTTGTAGGATGAATTACATGAAAGAATAAGAGTTTGGAGCTTCATATGTTCGGCCAACTAATGTCTTGGGCTAGGATTCATGGAATATGCTATTAGGGAAACCTTTTATATGTTGTATGCTCCAAGTAGGGATCCTTAGGTAACAAAAGTCCAAGGGTTTTAACCCTATATGTTTCGGCCACCAAGGGTTTAGGGTTAGGGTTTCATGAAGAGCTCCCCCTTATGAAGTTAGGTTATGATATATGCCTACATGAATAGATTTAGGTGATAAAAATCCAAAGATCTTAACCCTACAAGTTTCGGCCAAACCATGAAATCAGGGTTAGGGTTGCATGAAAATATTTCTAAGGATACTATGATAGGTTATAAGGCTTCATGAATGAATTTTAGGGGACAAACCCAAGCTTGAGCCCCTCACAAGTTTCGGCCAACCCATGAAATTAGGGTTAGGGTTGCATGAAAATATTTCTAAGGATACTATGATAGGTTATAAGGCTTCATGAATGAATTTTAGGGGACAAACCCAAGCTTGAGCCCCTCACAAGTTTCGTCCAACCCATGAAATTAGGGTTAGGGTTGCATGAAAATATTTCTAATGGTGCTATGATAGGTTATAAGGCTTCATGAATGAGTTTTAGGAAACAAACCCAAGCTTGAGCCCTTGACAAGTTTCGGCCAACCAAGGAAACTAGGGTTAGGGTTGCAAGAAAAAGGCTTCTAAGGGAACTAGGGGATGTTGTATGCCTCATGTAGGAGTTTTAGGTGATGAACATGCTTTGTGATTAATATGCCATGAATATGCCAAAGAAATAGGCTTCATGTTATGATGTAATGTGCCATGAAATATGCTTAGGTGATGAACATGTTTTTTTATGATTTAATATGCCTTGAATATGCCTAGGAAACATGCTACATGTTATGATGTAATGTGCCATGAAATATGCTTAGGTGATGAACATGTTTTTATGATTTAATATGCCTTGAATAGGCCTAAGAAACATGCTACATGTTTATGGTGTAATGTGCCACGCAATATGCTTGTGTGATGAACATGTTTATACTTTAGGACCCCTTTAGGGTACTCTTATGTTATGAATGCATGTGTCCTTATGATAAGATGGAGATGCTTCCCTTTCAAGTAGGGATCAAGAGCTCTCCTTATGATAAGATGGAGATGCTTCCCTTTCAAGTAGGGATCAAGAGCTCTCCTTAAGATAAGATAAAGTGGAGATGCTTCCCTTTCAAGTAGGGATCAAGACCTCTCCTTATGACAAGATAAGATTAAGATGCTTCCCTTTTTATGTTGGGGATCAAGAGCATTCTTTATACTATGACAAGAAAAGAAAGGAATTAAGTATTTTACTTTGTAAGAGGTTAAGTACCCGACCCGTCAGGTGGTCGTTAATCAAATCCATAGGGACATAAGAAGACGTAAGAGGTCTTGCCCTGGTAAGACGTAAGAGGTCTTGCTTTGGTAGGTCTGGTGGCTTGCTACCCCAGCCTATTAGGGAACGCGCATTATGTGGTACTTAACCTGGGGCCCCCCAAACAAGTTATGATGATATTGAAGTATCTATATATATATATATATATATGTTTTGAAAAGAAAAGACTTTTATGAAATTGGGTATGCTTATGTTAAAGATTATGAATGCTTACGAACTTGTCCTGTATGCATTTTAGATGCTATGAAGTTATGATGCTTGCAGTAGTTTAAGAATACTTGTGATTTTGTGCCTTATGCATGTTTAGGATTTATGCCATTATAAATGTTTATGCTCAAGTTAAAAAAATGCTTATGAGTTTGTCCTTTATGCATTTTAGATGCTATGGAGTTATGATGCTTACAGTAGTTTAAGAATGCTTGTGATTATGTACCTTATGCATGTTTAGGATTTATATCATTATAAATGTTTATGCTCAAGTTAAAAAAAATGCTTATGAGTATGTCCTTTATGCATTTTAGATGCTATGAAGTTATGATGCTTACAGTAGTTTAAGAATGCTTGTGATTATGTACCTTATGCATGTTTAGGATTTATATCATTATAAATGTTTATGCTCAAGTTAAAAAAAAATGCTTATGAGTATGTCCTTTATGCATTTTAGATGCTATGAAGTTATGATGCTTACAGTAGTTTAAGAATGCTTGTGATTATGTACCTTATGCATGTTTAGGATCTATATCATTATAAATGTTTATGCTCAAGTTAAAAATGCTTATGATTATGTCCTTTATGCATGTTAGACTCTATGAAGTTATGATGCTTTGCAGTTTAAGAATACTTGTGATTTTGTGCCTTATGCATGTCTAGGATTTATGTCATTATAAATGTTTATGCTCAAGTTAAAAATGCTTATGATTATGTTCTTGAAGCATGTTAGATTTTACTAAGTTATAATGCTTATAGTAAGAACATTTGGGGTTTATGTACTTCCTGCATGTCTAAGATTTATATCATGAATGCTTATGTTTAGATTATGCCCTGCTTGGTGTTAATTATGCTTAGCATGCTGATGTAAACTCTATGTCATGCTTAGGTTTCATTACATGGTATGTTGTTGATTAGTGTTACTATGGAATACTTAGGCCATTTATGCTAGCATGCTTATGTTTCTAATTGCTTGATGAAGTTCGTGTTTTTTTTGTGAGTAGGCAAGAATCTTACTAAGATTTATGCTTATAGTTTATGTTGTCCATATACTGCAGATCAAGAAAACCTGAACTAGAGGAGGTAGCAGGAAGGGCCCAGTGTGTGTGATAGTGGCATGGTGGAGAAAGACCCTACTACTATCTGCTTATATTTATATGCTCAATTAACAACTTAAGACCTTGCTTCCGCTTATAAGACTTGTGAATTATTAGTACCATGTTGGATATTGCTTAGTTATGTTATTGTTCAATTACTTAAGAAAGTTGATATGATAGAACTCACGAATGGATCCTTATGATGGGCATGTTATGAAATGAGATAAGATATGGTAACATGCTAACTATGAATAAGATAGGTGATGCATGTAGAAAAGAAGGTTTATGCCATGATAACATGCTTAAGTAAATGGTGAAATGATCCATGTGTATTATGTTTTAAAAGAAAAAAAAAGAAAGGGGTAAAAGTAGCGCCGCCCTGAGAGCAGATAAGGGCGGGCGTTACAGGTGGTATCAGAGCGGGTTCACCTTTCCACTATCACACATCAAGCCTCCATCCTGCTATTTCCAAGTAAGTAATTTTATGCATACTTAAGTTTCCTTTATAATGAAGAATGTTTTCTATCTAGAATGAAATAATACCTTATCATGCTTTAGTAGAATGGACTCACACTTGAGATTTAGATAGAAATAATACCTCATCCTGTTTAGTATAATAGAATCATAGTTGTGACTTAAATAGTATACCTGACCAAGCTTTATACGATGGAAACATGACTCTAACTTAGAAGTATCACAAGGAAGGATACCATACCTTGCGAGATTAAGAATTGTTCTTTTTGGTTTTAGCTTAAATATGCATGAATCCATGTAGGGTAATCTTATGCTAGCCTTAGTTTAATTACACTCCAAAAAAAAAAAAACTCCTAAAATTACGAAGATTTGATTTTCGTAATTAGTTGTGAAAGGTCTATGTTCATCTGAATTGAATTAAGTCGGTTTAAATGCAGGTTAGTCGGTTTGTAATCGACTTCATTTATTTCACTTTCAGATGGCACGGACGATGACTACCATGACCCATCGTGATGTGTCACGAAACCGATTAAGGGAAGCTATTGAAGAGATAGTCTATAAACTAGATGGTGGGGTCATCGGACACATAAGAAGGCTCGATGGTCTTTTTAGGAGACTCGAGCGGCAGGAGTTTCCGTTACTGGACAATTATAGGATATGGGCCTTGGTCCGCTCCCTGCCAAACGAGTCCATGGTAGTTGCACATCACGTGGGGTCGCGTTATGAAGGCGGATAACCTATGAGGAGTTGTGCTGAATCACGGAGCACAAGGTTCAAGAGAAGCCTGTGGTAGAGAATCCGGTGGTAGCCGGCGCGAGAGGAAGGAGGAGGGTTCTAAGCAAACAACTTATTGGCCAGACCACCCTAGTGAGGCCAAAAGGAAGAGGACTAAAATAATTACAACCGCACTAGGGTTTGTCCTAGTGGGAGTCATAATGAACTATCTTCTCAAATAGTTTCGTGGTGAAATTAGAAATATGAATGTATATTTTAACATTTTTCCTTCTGGTCGGAAAATATGAATAAGAGATATGAATAAGAGATGATAAGTCGTTTACTTTTTGAAATGGATAATGAGTTCATTGCCTGGAATGTGTATGGAATAATTGAACAATGTTGGGTAGACTGGAACGTATGAATAAGGAGTGGAAACAAAATGGCCGCTTTGATGCCCTTATCAATGCTATCGCAACCCCTGAAAAGGGATATAATGAATTACGGAATAGAGATTATTTCTGGACAGCTTTTCACCATGGCTATAGCGCCGACGTTGTTCGACGATATATTGGGAAAGCAAGATGGTGATTCAGACATCCAGAAAATCAAACAGGAAGTCCGGGAAGGAAGGGATAATGGATTCCGCATCGCCAACGGCGGAGTATTATACTTCCAGGACCGCCTATGCATTCCGAACGATCCGGAATTACGGAAGAAGATACTCGAGGAATCCCACGGAACACCTTATACCATGCATCCTGGATCTAACAAAATGTATCAGGACTTAAGGGATAAATTTTGGTGGTCCGGCATGAAATGTGGCTCAAGACGTCAAGACGTCGACTGCGGGTGAAGGCAGAACACCAGAAACCTGGGGGATTACTGCAGCCGATACAGATTCCAGAGTGGAAATGGGAAGAAATATCTATGGATTTTATCTCGGGATTGCCCAGGACAACAAATGGTTACGATGCTATATGGGTAATCATAGACCGGCTGACAAAGTCTGCCCATTTCCTGGCAATTAAGATGACCTATTCGGTCGAGCAGCTAGCCCAATTATATGTCAAGGAAATTATCAAATTACATGGAGTGCCTAAGGCTATTATTTCTGACCGTGATGGCCATTTTACCTCCCATTTCTGGGAATGTGTTCAGAAGGCTCTTGGCACTAAGTTGAGATTCAGCACTGCATTTCATCCTCAGATCGACGGTCAGACAAAAAGAGTGAACCAGGTGTTGGAAGATATGTTGCGGGCTTGTGCCCTAGACTTTAAGGGGAGCTGGTGCCGATATTTGTGCTTGGCAGAATTTGCTTACAACAACAGTTACCAGGCTACTATTGGAATGGCACCATATGAAGCTCTGTACGGGAGGAGATGCAGGTCTCCTATCTGTTGGTACGAGGGTGGTGAAAGGAGGGAAATGGGTTTTCGGGCCGATATTATTGACAATACCACCCGTGCTATATAGAATATCCGTCAGAGAATCGAAACTGCTCAGAGCCGACAAAAGAGTTATGCCGATATGCGGCGTAGACCGTTAGAATTTGAAGTCAGGGACCTGGTATTCCTCAAAGTGACCCCTATGAAGGGAGTGATGAGATTCAGAAGGAAGGGTAAACTGAATCCACGCTATGTAGGATCGTATCCGATATTGCAAAGAGTGGGCAAGGTAGCTTACAAGCTGGAGCTGCCACAAGAGATGTCGGCTATACACGACGTGTTCCATGTCTCTGTGCTCAAGAAATGCTTATCCAGTGTGGACCAAGTGATCGAGCCACAAACTGTACCAGTTCAAGAGGACCTGAGTATGAAAAGTCGGTCTATCCAGATACTAGACCGAGAAGTCAAGAGGCTAAGGAACAAAGAGGTGCCCTTAGTAAAGGTCCTGTGGCAGAATCAACGATACGAGGAAGCTACCTGGGAACGAGAGGAGGACATGAAGCAGAAGTACCCAGAATTGTTTTAAGTTTCGAGGATGAAACTTTTACAAGGTATGAGGGATTGTAACGCCCGTAAAAAGTCTCCAGCAATTTTACGAGGATTTTTGGCTTGAAGATAATGGGCTTTATGGGGGTTTTCCAAAAATAAAAGGAAATGGCCAAAAAGAGATGCAAGGCCTAGGACTTGAACCCCAAACCTCTAGAGATAGCCAAGCCCTATAGATGTACCCCCTAACCATAAGCCCAATAGGATTACATCATTAAGAGAAGAGGGGAATTATAGATAAGGGTGATGAGGGTAAATGAAGGGGCATGGAAAAGAAAAGAGGAACTTCCCTTCCTCCCTTTATAAAGAAGAAGGAAGTTCCCATTTGGCCACTTCTTCCTCTCCTCTTCATCCTCACCGAAACCACCTTGCTCCCCCTCTCCATTTGCACCTTTGGCCGAAATCCCTCCAAGCAAGAAGAAGGCTAGGGTTGGCTTCCATTAGGTCATCTTCCAACTAAAAAGCAAAGCGAAGGATGTAAGATTTCCTCACCTGCAGTATATTAGTTTTGTAGGATGAATTACATGAAAGAATAAGAGTTTGGAGCTTCATATGTTCGGCCAACTAATGTCTTGGGCTAG
Source organism: Wurfbainia villosa (assembly GCA_025175895.1). Classification (NCBI taxonomy): domain Eukaryota; kingdom Viridiplantae; phylum Streptophyta; class Magnoliopsida; order Zingiberales; family Zingiberaceae; genus Wurfbainia; species Wurfbainia villosa. Next base: position 48,838,985 of record CM045996.1, read on the forward strand.
GATTCATGGAATATGCTATTAGGGAAACCTTTTATATGTTGTATGCTCCAAGTACGGATCCTTAGGTAACAAAAGTCCAAGGGTTTTAACCCTATATGTTTCGGCCACCAAGGGTTTAGGGTTAGGGTTTCATGAAGAGCTCCCCCTTATGAAGTTAGGTTATGATATATGCCTACATGAATAGATTTAGGTGATAAAAATCCAAAGATCTTAACCCTACAAGTTTCGGCCAAACCATGAAATCAGGGTTAGGGTTGCATGAAAATATTTCTAAGGATACTATGATAGGTTATAAGGCTTCATGAATGAATTTTAGGGGACAAACCCAAGCTTGAGCCCCTCACAAGTTTCGGCCAACCCATGAAATTAGGGTTAGGGTTGCATGAAACTATTTCTAAGGATACTATGATAGGTTATAAGGCTTCATGAATGAATTTTAGGGGACAAACCCAAGCTTGAGCCCCTCACAAGTTTCGGCCAACCCATGAAATTAGGGTTAGGGTTGCATGAAAATATTTCTAATGGTGCTATGATAGGTTATAAGGCTTCATGAATGAGTTTTAGGGGACAAACCCAAGCTTGAGCCCTTCACAAGTTTCGGCCAACCAAGGAAACTAGGGTTAGGGTTGAAAAAAGGCTTCTAAGGGAACTAGGGGATGTTGTATGCCTCATGTAGGAGTTTTAGGTGATGAACATGCTTTGTGATTAATATGCCATGAATATGCCAAAGAAATAGGCTTCATGTTATGATGTAATGTGCCATGAAATATGCTTAGGTGATGAACATGTTTTTTTATGATTTAATATGCCTTGAATATGCCTAGGAAACATGCTACATGTTATGATGTAATGTGCCATGAAATATGCTTAGGTGATGAACATGTTTTTATGATTTAATATGCCTTGAATAGGCCTAAGAAACATGCTACATGTTTATGGTGTAATGTGCCACGCAATATGCTTGTGTGATGAACATGTTTATACTTTAGGACCCCTTTAGGGTACTCTTATGTTATGAATGCATGTGTCCTTATGATAAGATGGAGATGCTTCCCTTTCAAGTAGGGATCAAGAGCTCTCCTTATGATAAGATGGAGATGCTTCCCTTTCAAGTAGGGATCAAGAGCTCTCCTTATGACAAGATAAGATTAAGATGCTTCCCTTTTTATGTTGGGGATCAAGAGCATTCTTTATACTATGACAAGACAAGAAAGGAATTAAGTATTTTACTTTGTAAGAGGTTAAGTACCCGACCCGTCAAGTGGTCGTTAATCAAATCCATAGGGACATAAGAAGACGTAAGAGGTCTTGCCCTGGTAAGACGTAAGAGGTCTTGCTCTGGTAGGTCTAGTGGCTTGCTACCCCAGCCTATTAGGGAACGCGCATTATGTGGTACTTAACCTGGGGCCCCCCAAACAAGTTATGATGATATTGAAGTATCTATATGTATATGTTTTGAAAAGAAAAGACTTTTATGAAATTGGGTATGCTTATGTTAAAGATTATGAATGCTTACGAACTCGTCCTGTATGCATTTTAGATGCTATGAAGTTATGATGCTTGCAGTAGTTTAAGAATACTTGTGATTTTGTGCCTTATGCATGTTTAGGATTTATGCCATTATAAATGTTTATGCTCAAGTTAAAAAAATTCTTATGAGTATGTCCTTTATGCATTTTAGATGCTATAGAGTTATGATGCTTACAGTAGTTTAAGAATGCTTGTGATTATGTACCTTATGCATGTTTAGGATTTATATCATTATAAATGTTTATGCTCAAGTTAAAAAAAATGCTTATGAGTATGTCCTTTATGCATTTTAGATGCTATGAAGTTATGATGCTTACAGTAGTTTAAGAATGCTTGTGATTATGTACCTTATGCATGTTTAGGATTTATATCATTATAAATGTTTATGCTCAAGTTAAAAAAAATGCTTATGAGTATGTCCTTTATGCATTTTAGATGCTATGAAGTTATGATGCTTACAGTAGTTTAAGAATGCTTGTGATTATGTACCTTATGCATGTTTAGGATCTATATCATTATAAATGTTTATGCTCAAGTTAAAAATGCTTATGATTATGTCCTTTATGCATGTTAGACTCTATGAAGTTATGATGCTTGCAGTAGTTTAAGAATACTTGTGATTTTGTGCCTTATGCATGTCTAGGATTTATGTCATTATAAATGTTTATGCTTAAGTTAAAAATGATTATGATTATGTTCTTGAAGCTTGTTAGATTTTACTAAGTTATAATGCTTATAGTAAGAACATTTGGGGTTTATGTACTTCCTGCATGTCTAAGATTTATATCATGAATGCTTATGTTTAGATTATGCCCTGCTTGGTGTTAATTATGCTTAGCATGCTGATGTAAACTCTATGCCATGCTTAGGTTTCATTACATGGTATGTTGTTGATTAGTGTTACTATGGAATACTTAGGCCATTTATGCTAGCATGCTTATGTTTCTAATTGCTTGATGAAGTTCGTGTTTTTTTGTGAGTAGGCAAGAATCTTACTAAGCTTTATGCTTATAGTTTATGTTGTCCATATACTGCAGATCAAGGAAACCTGAACTAGAGGAGGTAGCAGGAAGGGCCCAGTGTGTGTGATAGTGGCATGGTGGAGAAAGACCCTACTACTATCTGCTTATATTTATATGCTCAATTAACAACTTAAGACCTTGCTTCCGCTTATAAGACTTGTGAATTATTAGTACCATGTTGGATATTGCTTAGTTATGTTATTGTTCAATTACTTAAGAAAGTTGATATGATAGAACTCACGAATGGATCCTTATGATGGGCATGTTATGAAATGAGATAAGATATGGTAACATGCTAACTATGAATAAGATAGGTGATGCATGTAGAAAAGAAGGTTTATGCCATGATAACATGCTTAAGTAAATGGTGAAATGATCCATGTGTATTATGTTTTAAAAGGAAAAAAAAAGAAAGGGGTAAAAGTAGCGCCGCCCTGAGAGCAGATAAGGGCGGGCGTTACAAAAAGGGACCCACTCTGATACCAATTGTTGAGGATTCGATGGCCACTAGAAGGGGGTGAATAGCCATTTCGATGCATCGATGGAATCTGTTGCATGCTTGAATCGATCTTTAGGAAGCTTGCTTGTTTAGTTGGTTGAGTTGCACTTGGAGACCCTGAATTACACCTGCAATTCACCCTAAAAACTCCTCAAAGAACCATGATTGAAATCTCCTCCATGAACATCGATCGATTGATCGATCGTGACCATCGGTCGATCGATGACATAAGTGCTATGAGACAACAGTGCAATCCACGCTGGAAAAATCTAACAGATAGGACATCAGTCGACTGAAAGAGCCTTCACTAGACTGTTAATCTCAGCAGTCGAGTCCGACTCCATTCTATGCCCAAAATCTCAAGCACCAGTCGACTAATCACCAGATCAATTGACTGCTCGAGCTAGCAGTCGACTGCCCACCTCTGGTAGTCGACTGCTAGGGCACTCGTAGTCAAACCCTAGTTGACTCACTCTAGTCTACTGCCCATAGGTCCCAGTCGACTGATACACCTCAAACATGAGGTTTTACCCCAAGTATGGTGCCCCCATACTTGCAAGACCACCCTTAGCCTAGACCTAAGCCTTCTAGCCACCTCCGTCAGCCTCGGTCCTATCGGATCCCTCCAAGTCATCCATTACTTGTTTATCCATACGCTAGCCTTCAAGTGCTTCCATTGGCTATGTTATGCTAACGGTGTCAACACCGCTATAGCACATTGGACTTATGCTGCCAAGACTCCGCTTGGACTTTACGCTGCCAACCATTGGACTTATGCTGCCAAGACTCCACCCTTGGTCTTTATGCCGCCAATATCAAACCCCTTAGACTTCTCAAATGCCAAGACTCAAGCTTGGACTTTCACCGCCAAGACTACACCCTTGGACTTTCCAAAAGCCAAGACTCAAGCTTGGACTTTCCCTTGCCAACTCATGTTAGACTTTACATGCCAAGACCCATACTTGGAATTTTCCTTGCCAAGACCCTTGCTTGGACTTTACATGCCAAGTACTCAAGACTTGGACTTTCCATGACATGGTCAACCCCAGTCAACCATCAAAATCCCCCACGAGTCAAACTCGAGTCCGATCAATCATGACCCGGGTCGATTGCACCAACAATCTCCCCAAAATATTATCTGACATCAACGTCAAACATCAATGTCAAACCTTCATGTCAAATATCAAAACATCGCTCGAGTCAAACTCGAGTCTGATCAATCATGACCTGGGTCGATTGCACTAACAATCTCTCCCTTTTTGATGTTTGACAAAACCACATGCCTTTGAGTTAGAACAAAACTGAAATCTTCTTACCAATTATCCCAAATTGGTATTCCCATAAATTCTCCCAAATATTCTGCCCCTTTTTGACTAACATCAAAAAGGTTCTCTCCAAGGAGGTCAATGTCTCATGTCCCAATGAGATCTTACAATCTCCCCCTTGGTCCAAAAACACCTTGGATGTCTATAATCTTCCTAGTGATAAGTCCCATATCACTCAAGAGAGGCAATCCTACAAACTCTCCCAATTTCTAAATTGGGTATCTCAATCCTACAAACTCATGAGGAAAAATAACATCCATCATCCCATGATGGATACCTCCCCCTAAAGGCTTGCTCCCCCTAAACCATTGCACCAACAATGTCTTTGGAAGTCCCTAAGCCAATAGGAACTCTAAACCATAAAAAAAATAAGGTCTAAAGTTCAACATTGAACTTTCCCATACCTTAAATTTGATACATCACCCTAACAACTCTCCTAATCCATATCCAATGGATTTTCACCCTTTATAATGCTTCCCAAAGCATATCCTAGGGTTAGGAGTAGTTAGGAAACTTTACCGTAGGTGAACACGGGCTAAATGACCTTGTATTTCCCGAAATCAGCATTGGCAGTTGACTTTATCAAGTATCAGTCTACTCCCACGAAGGGCAGTCGACTGATAACTGAAAATTTCGATTTTTAGTTATCAGAAATCAATTTTAGAAATTCATAAATAATTATACGTAATTCAAAAAATCATGAAACTTCATACGTATAATACTTATGACACATACAATGGGTGAAAAATGTTTGAAAAATATTTTAATCATAAAATAGTGAAATTGACACAAAGTTCAAAAGTGAAGAAAAACTTCAATATTTTATCTCACTTTTGTATCAACTTCATCAATGGTGATTGCTATCAAAAGATAGACTTCACCAAGATTTTTCAAAATGATTTTAAAATAGTTTTAAAACTTTATATTGGATCATGTTCTTTGGGCTTAATGTACATGACTTGAATATAAGCTTTCCCAATGATCCACTAATAACATAAGATGAGTTTTAGTTCAATTAGATGCAAAAACTATGCACCTTGAACTTAACTCATATCCTAGCATCTCACATGTATCTACGGTGTATAAAATACACATACATGTCAATGTGATGTGAGATGTGAGTTTTGTTCTCCTAATCTAGGGTTTCATTTATTTTCTAAGGCAACACTACTTGATTCCCTTATAAATGGGACTTCATGTCATGCCATTGTCCTTAAATCAATTTTAATCAAATTAAATGCATGAAATGATCATGGCATAATTGATAGCATAAGTAAAGCATGTCCAATGATCATGATGTCATGACATATGAATAAATCTAAATACACATGACCTAAAAACCTAAATCCTAAGCATGATCATGACATATAAATGGTAAAAATAAACATGATGTCATGACATGGTATATGACAAACAAAACATGGCAAATAAAATGTATAGGTATAATAATACCTAAATTTTAATATTAATTTCCATTTGTTACAATTAATCTCATTTTTTCCATATTATCAATTATCTCCCAAGTGTGCCAAAGACCCAAAATGGCACACTAAGACCTCTAAACCTAAATTGTGCCAATTTGATTGATTTTTCATAATCTTCAAAGTATATTGGCACATCCTAAAATCTTTTAGGATTTAGCTCCATACTTATTTCCAAGGCACCCATAACCTTGAAAATATCCTAAAGTGCCAACATTTCTATGGTTGGTTTAGCTACCCTTCCAATCAAGGTTAACACATCTAAACCCATCTAGCGTGAGTCGATCACGCTCTTAGGAACCCAAAACCTATTTGAGCTCCTTGGGTTAACTAGGTATTCCTTAGGGATGACCTCCCTAGATACCTTTTTAATGACCCTTCTTGGATTGTTAGCCTTAGTCATTTGGGTCTTAACTAGGTTAACCCTAGGGGTGACTCCCCTTGTAACCTTCTTAGTGGCTTCCCTAGGTTTCTTTGAAACCCTAGCCACTAGACATACACCTTGGTTACCCTTAGGGATAACTTCCCTAGTAACCTTGGTCTTCCTAGACCTAGTTTGAGTTCCATAATCAATTGGAACATTGTGGTAGGTCTTTTTGGGCTTAGGCTTGCCCTTAGATTGTTTTTGTTTCCTAGGTCTTTGACTTTGACTTCTTGACCCTAAGCTTTGACCATTTGACCCTTTAATTGAATTTTATATATTCCTAAGGATCTTTTCCATTTTCTCAAGCCTTGACCTCAAGGCTTGATTTTCCTTTTCTAATTGCCTAATTTTTGAATTTTTATCTATTCTTTGGGCATGGTTCTTCCTTGGCATATGCCTAGTCCATTTGGGGTTAAAACCTAGGTGGTCCTTAATTTTCTTAATGCTTGCCCTAGGTAAGGTTTTTCTTGGGACATTAGTCCCAAATTTTTCCTTATTGTTAAAATGGACACTCTTAGCTCCTAGACAAAAATATTTGTTATTCCTAGCATGCTTTCCATGATAAATAGCAACATTGCTAACATTGTTTCTAGCATGCTTTTGATGAGTAATGGCAAGTGAATTGAAATTCCTAGCATGCTTTTTCCTATTAACTAAAGAAGGAGTATTATTTAATTTTACCTTAGGGATTGCTTTAGAAGCTCCCCATACATGTGATGCCTCCTCTTGAGTCTTCTTGCTCCCCCTAGGACATTGACTCCTATAGTGTCCCTTTTGATGGCATTTGAAGCAAATAACATGCTCCTTACTCTTTTGCATTGAGGCACCAGTCTCCTTGACCTTTGGCACGGGTGGAGCCTTCTTGACCTTATTAGGACACTTGCTATTGTAGTGTCCATTTTCCCTACATTCAAAACATATTATATAAATTTTATTATTAACACATATGTTTGAGTTACCTAGGTCCGTGGTGGAAGCCTTTTGAGCTTGTTCATCTCCTCGACTGGAGGTTGATGGTTTTTCTTGAGTCAACTCCGGTATTGAAGATGGCCTAGTCTCCTCCCCCTCAATTCTAGAGGTGGAGGCTTCTTTTACTTCTACTTCTTCCACCGATTCCGATCCGTATGTTGATTCCCTATAAACCTCCGAATCCTCACTTGCTTGTGAGGTTGATGTGCTTGCTTCCTCGGTCTCTTCCGATTGAGCCGATGAGCACTCTTGTCCTTTGGGCTCCTCATGGAGTTTTGTCACTTGGCTCCACAGCTCTTTGGCATCCATGTGTTCACCTAAGCTACACAAAATGACATTAGGAAGCAAATAAATATTAAATTTTTCTACCTTCTTATTTTTCTCGAATCTTTGAGGTTGTCCTCACTCCATCTCTTCATCTTGAGGAATCCTCTCTTGGGCCCTCTTGGGTTTTGGAATCCTTCCATTAGGATGGACCACTCCTCAAAGTCCCACATCATCAAGAAATCTTCAATTCTTGTCTTCCATTGCCCTCTTGGGTTTTGATTCCAGTGATTTAGAGGGGGTAATAACTTCTCATACTGATGCCTTAGTCATCCGGGCTCTTATAGCCAACTTTGATGTAGGAATTCGGGCAGCTCAGTGGATATTTTATATTGGTCGCTTTTAGAGCAAATGATATTTGGTGCATCTGATTTGTAGTCGGTCAGTACTTCTTTATTTGTGTTTTTTGGTCATGAATGTTGAGGATTCGGTGGCCGCTAGAGGGAAGGGTGAATAGCCATTTCGATGCCTCGATGGAATTCGTTGCGTGCTTGAATCGATCTTTTGGAAGCTTGCTTGTTTGGTTGGTTGAGTTGCACTTGGAGACCCTGAATTACACCAGCAATTCACCCCAAAAACTCCTCAAAGAACCATGATCGAAATATCCTCCACAAGCTCCCTTTAAAGTTGTTGCCTGGACTGGATTTTGCCTATCAGTCGATTGATCAGGACCATTAGTCGACTGATGACACTATTGTTGTGAGACAATGGTGCAATCCACGCTGGAAAAATTCAACGGTTAGGATATCAATCAACTGATCATACTCATCAGTCGACTGATAGAGCCTTCACTCGACTGTTAACCTCGTGATGAAGTCGACTCCATTCTTTGCTCGAATCTCGAGGCACCGGTCGGCCCGATCACGGATCAATCGAGCTTGAGCCAGCATGACTACCCACCTCTAACGGTCAGCTAAGGCACTCCCACAGTTTACTCACTCTAGTCTACTGCCCATAGGTCCTAGTCGACTGATACACCTCAAACATGAGGTTTTACCCCAAGTATGGTGCCCCCATACTTGCTAGAACACCCTTAGCCTAGACCTAAGCCTTCTAGCCACCTCCATTAGCCTCGCGTCTATCGGATCCCTCCAAGTCATCCATGACTTGTTCATCCATACGCTAGCCTTTAAGTGCTTCCATCGGCTATGCCATGCTAACGGTGTCTACACCGCCAAGGCACATTGGACTTACGCTGCCAAGACTTCGCTTGGACTTTACGTTGCCAAACATTGGACTTATGATGCCAAGACTCCACCCTTGGACTTTTTGCCGCCAATATCAAACCCCTTGGACTTCTCAAATGCCAAGACTCAAGCTTGGACTTTCACTGCTAAGACTACACCCTTGGACTTACGTGGCCAAGACTACACTCTTGGACTTTTCAAATGCCAAGACTCAAGCTTGAACTTTCCCTTGCCAACCCATGTTGGACTTTACATGACAAGACTCATGCTTGGACTTTTCCTTGTCAAGACCCATGCTTGGACTTTACATGGCAAGTACTCAAGACTTGGACTTTCGATGACATGGTCAACCCTAGTCAACCATCAAAATCCCCCTCGAGTCCGATCAATCATGACCCGGGTCTATTGCACCAACAATCTCCCTAAAACATTATCAGACATCAATGTCAAACATCAATGTCAAACCTCCATGTCAAACATCAAAACATCGCTCGAGTCAAACTCGAGTCTGGTCAATCGTGACCTGGGTCGATTGCACCAACAATGAAGTGCAGCCGATGGGCCAAATCAAATTACCTTTATCTTTAGGGGAAGCACCAAGGAGAAGAACAGTGCTTATTAATTTTACAATAGTTGAAATGCTTTCTTCTTATAATGCTATCTTAGGTTGACTCGTGTTGAGCGGTTTTCAGGCTGTGGCTTTTCCTTATCATCAAAATGTTAAGTTTCCTGTCAGAAATGAGGTAGGGGAAGTTAGAAGTGATTAGCAGCTTTCTTGAAGATGTTATGTAGATTTTATCAGGACCAGGCAAAAGTGGAAGTTCACTAATGAAGGCTTTTCAGAGATTTAGTCAAAGTAAGGATATGGAATACATCATTTAGGAGAAAAGGGTTGAGTATAGTTCCCGCAAGAAAGGGCTTCTTTAATTAAAAGGTGGTACCAGGGTTATTTTGTGATATCTTTTGGAAGACGGTCAAATGTTATATTGATGGTGATTTCCTTTCAAAAGAATATGGTATTTTAGAAGGGGATAGGCTTTTGACTCTTTAAATTTTACCATCTGGTAAGAGAAAGGAGGTGGGATTTTATCTTTTTCTGAATATATCTACCTATTTCATCAATGACTTCAGGGAATTCATGGTTATCTATTCTTATAGGGATTTTGAGTTGATTAATATGGTCACTGCCTTGATTTGGATATTTTGTGAGAATGATTTTATATTTTTTGATTAATATTTCTTTTCCATTTATAACACTTAGCATGCATAAAAGGAGGATTCATGATTCTTTATAAAAGCCAACTGAAAATACAGACGGGAACATCTTTATTTACAAAGAACTAAAGGGAGAAGAATCCACGAAGGAATCTCCTCCTAGGAAGGGTGGTGGAGCTATCAGCTGGAGACCAGCTGGAGGAAGAGGGGGGGATTGGTCGGGGTGTTGGAGGACGCCATAGTCGATTGCCAAAGGAAGGAAAGGGAGAGCGAAAGGATCCTAGGGGGCCAGAAGTCATTGTATTGGGATGACCCGTGAGGAGTAGGGGTGGTATGCAGAGGTTGTTATAGAGCGAGTCTCTGATTCAGCAGTGGAATTTGTATCAAAACTTATAAAAATAGGGCGTGAAGGGGAAGCCATGGGAGGAAGAAAGTAAGGATGAGAAAGAAGGATTTGGAATTTGGATTTTATAGAAAGATTAAGGGAGAAGATGAAGGGAAAATGTAAGTTCTCAAGGATTAAAGTTGTTACCAAGGGGAGTAAGGAATTAAAATGCGAAGTGAAGAGTCATACTATTTTAATAAGAAGCGAGAGGATGTTGATTGAGAGGTTCATGGTGGTTGTAAGGTTGGAGGGGAATATGGGCCTGTTATTACCCCTTGTAAGGGTTTGTACTGGAGCAGGGTTGTTTATGAAAGTTGGAGATTTACCCGAGCAATGGCTTGTATCCCGAAAGGTGATAAGATTGCTTGGTGTGGGGAATTATACTTGAGAAAGGGATACCGGTTTGGGTGATATAGGTAATAGAAAGTTCGTAGTTCTTTGTGTTTTGCTAGGTGGAGGACTTAATATTGTGGGGAAGAATTACTTGAAAAATGCAAAGAATCCAAGGGGGAGAGGGGCTTTTCTCAAATGGATGGTCGAACGGGAGCTAGAGCTTGTTACTTAAAGAGGGCACTCGACGAAGATTCTTAGTAAAGTTTTGGAATGTGTATCACTTGTGCCCTTATTTTAGTGGATAAAATGTTGTAACATGTATGTTTTGTTTTGTTTTTAAGTAGTACAATATTGAGAAAAGGGCATGTATTGTATTGCAAATGTTATGATAAATACAAGTTACATTTTCTCAGTATTAGAAGGGAAAGAAAAAGACAGTAAGTCGGGGGGATTGCGGTCAATGATATTGCTTGTGTCTAAAAAGTTGGTGGAGTGCCCTGGAGGTTGATATCTAGCTGCCTTAAATTGGTTGATGCAGTCTTTGAAGCCCCACTAAACGAAAGCAAAGCCTCTGTCTAAAAATATATCATTGATGGCAGCTGATGTCCAGGAGTTTTCATGGGATGTGCTGGTTTCTTCTTGGAGTGGTTAGGCTTTTAAAATATCTAAAGTGTTCTGCAAGTAAGAAGTCTGGAAATGAAGGGAAGACAGTTCTGCTCGGTCGGCTTGTGCCTTTATATAGGAAGCTTGTAGTTCTCGTTCAAGTCTTTGATATACTTGTTGTAATGCCAACTCTTTGGTTTGACATTCTTGTAATTCTTTTTTTAGGTTATTAGTATACTGTGTCCATTGATTGTTTAATTGAGTCATGCTTGTAAAACCCTGCAGAAATAGATGTCAGTATTGAGAAAAAAAGTAAAAGGAAGTGTATGCTAACCTCGTTAATGTTGGATGTTAAGGAGTCTGGCAGGTCGAGTATTGAGAAGGAAGAAAGAGGGGTTGGTGGAGTTTGATGAGGGGGTAAGGGTTGAATAGAAAGTGTCGGTTGGCGAGGATGAAGTTTAATGGGATTTATACGGGAAGGTGGTGGAATATGCTCGGTGGTCTGCAGTAATAATGATTCTGGAAAAAGACAAGTAAAAATTTACATATGTCATAACAGGTAATGCAAATATATAGGTAGATGGAGATGTTACCAAGTGTGTCAGTCGACTGCAGTGGGTAATTGGCTCTGATCAAGGATAGTACTGATCTAGTTAATAACTAGTGTAAGTTGAAGCATTCTTCTAATATTGATAATGCCATTATTTGGTATTCTTCATTATCTCGATAAGAGCCTAAGGATGGACGGGGAGGGAGAGTAGTTAACCATGCAGAGAAGAAAGGAAAAGAACAGGGAGAGTGCACACAAAAGTAATGCTCTTTCCATCCTTTGTGCGATGAGGGAATACCGGTAAGAAATTGAAAATCTGATCAAGCTTGGAAGTAAAATATGCCAATTTCTGAGGTTTTCGATTGGAAAAAGCAGTGAAAGAGGAAGGCTGAGGGCGTAATGGATAGGAATGAGGAGATTAGATAAAAGCCTAGAATGAAGCGGAAGGAGTTAGGACTTAATTGATTTAAGGGGATAGTGAAATATTCAGAAACCTCTAAGAGGAAGGGATGAAGCAGAAAGAATAGACTAGCCTCTATTTGTTCTAGGAAGAAGGCCTTGTCCGTCCAGGAGGCAGGTGGGGGTGTTCTGTGGAGTTTGCAGCAACAAGGTGGTAGCCAGAGGGAAGTTGTAGATGAGAAGAAAGGGTTCGACAATGCTCTCTAGTCATCTTGGAGCATGTGGAAGCAAACCAAGGATGAGGAATTGAAGAAAGGGGCTGCATTTTTTGAAGGGGTAGTAGGGGGGTTGATCTTAAGGGAGTGTCTGTTCAAGTATGAAGGGTAAGGAATTGTTTCTGTATTTATAGAGGAAAGAGGGGTTGGAAAGGGGGGAAATAACAACTTTTCCCGTTTAGTTTTGAAAAGTGAGGTTATGGTGTTACATGGCATAAGTTTGTTAGGGTGTAAATGGAGGTTACTATTGAACGATGAATGAGAGGAATTGGGATGAGCAAAGGAAGTACAGAGTTGTTTCTTGGATTCTGATTTGTTATGCCTAAGCATGCCAGTTTGTTGAATTGATGGTTTTCTATTTGGTGTATCCGTACAGGTAAGGTGGAAACAAATAGTACAATTCGTATGGTTGCTACCCCAGGGGGGCTGCTTTTATGTTGTTGTTACTTATTACTTCTTCTTTTATATATAACACATGATGTGCATATGCAGAATTTACTTCTCTTTATACATTGGTTGAGTGTATAGATAGTATGGGGAGAGCTTTTTTTGTTAATAAAGATGATTAATAGACCTGTGTAGGGTAGCGTAAAATGATAGACATAGTATGAAAGGTTAAACATTCATGGCGAGTATGTTTAGAAATAGACAAGTGTAGTAAAGAAAGTTTCTTAGTATTTACAAATTTTAGTTACAAGAATATAGTTACTGCTCGGAATTAGTTTTTGAGTCGGTGTTAAATGCCTCCGGAGGAAATTTCTTGTAAGCTTCTTCAATATTTAGCTTGTGGTTCGGCAGACCGGGTTTGAAGTACTTTTTCTCATCAGCTACTTACAGTGCATTTTCAAATCCTCTTTGAAAATACCTGCTGAACTTTTTGGCTATTCTAGTGAGGATTCTGGTTTGTTCTGTAGCCCATCTCTCAGCCTCTGTCTCTTTTAGTTGAGAAAATTTTTGATTTAAGCTCATTGGCTCGGATGGTTTGCTCATGGGCGGTCTTGGCCAACACGTGGAAATGCCACTTTAGTATGTTGAAGTAAAAATGGAATTCATCTAGACTGGTGAGGGTCGTCTCTTTCAGGGTAGTATGTGCATCTATCATATGCTCCATAGGTTGGAATAACTCACCTGTCTGGAGGTGCCAGTTACTTTCCTTTTCTTTCCCTTTTTTAATTACTCACTGCTGGGAGGCGATGGTCTGGTTTGACTCTTCAGTGCATTCCTGTAGCCATCTGATATGCATGTCTTTAATAGCAAGTTGTTTCTTCAGTTCTTGCTTACAATCTGCTATTATTTGTTCCCGATCGGCAGAGATGGTCTCCACTTGTAGTTGCAACCATTGTATTTTTTGTTGGAATTTTTTTTCTTTGTTTGCCCGGTCGGGAGATGGAAAAAAGCTTGTCTGTGTTCCCAAATTAAGTGTTGCAATTTCTATAAGGTCAGTCTGCGTGCCCATAGTACAGGTTGAGGAGGCAAGTGGCACTGCAAAAGGTGGTGGTTCTGAGTAGGAGGTGGATGGTCTGTTTGGTTGGCTTTTATATTCAGATAACCACTGTTTGAAGGACTACAGTTTGGAAGTACTCTAAAAATAGGGGAAGTATTGTAAAGCGAATTGTTTATACGAGGAAATAATTAATAGGTAAGGAAACTTACTGTCCGAAGGCTTTCTTGTAGTTCTTTAATAATGTAAATATCTTAAGACAGGGGGAAATAAGTAGGTTGCGGCAGGGGTGAATTTGATATGGAGGGAAAATTGTTAGTAGAAGGAATAGGTGGAGGGAGTATAGGAATGGGATCTGAGATAGGCATGACAGGAAGAGAAGAGAGAAGATGATTGGGGTAGGGTTCTGACAAAGCTTGTACTAATAAGTCTAAAGGGGAAGAGGTTGTAGGTTTTGAAGTTATGGGGCGAGGAGGGGATAGAAGTTTTTTTTTCTTGGTGGGGAATAGGGAGATTAAGGGAAGATCGTCTGCAAATGAGGAAGAGGAGGGGGATGAGGAGAGTTCTATGGGCTCATGAAGGGTGTCAAGAGGTGGACTATAGATAGTTGTGTTAGAAGGGGGTAAAGAATCCGAGAGGGGAATTAAAAATGGAGGTTCTATGAGGGGTGAAGTGACAAGAAAGGGAAAGAGATTAGGGATGGTTTCTGTTAGAAAGAAGATATGGTCAGAATCTACTAAGGTGATGGTTGGTTGGTGAGGTTCAGTAATGATTGTAATTGGAGCTTCGGGGATTTCAGGGTGTACATGTGACATTGAAGTATAAGTTATTCTTTCAAGAATTGAGTCATGGAATTGCAAGTAGTTAGTAATGGAAGAGTAATAGTTAGTTACTGAGGTGGGTGGCTCGGCGATGGAAGATGAGGAGGTTGCTATTTCGACTCTTTTTCTTTTCTTTCTTTGTTGTTTGGCCAGAGTCCTAGCTATAGCTACATTCATCATTTCTTCTGCAAAGTAAAATATGGATAAACATGTTGAGGTAAATTCAGTAGGTATGCAGGATTTCATATCGGTATATACAATAAAGAAGAAATTGTAACTATTTGGTATGGGGTGATAATATCAGATTCAGTGTTTATACAGGTCAGGTACTTAAAGGTTAGGGGAAATTAGACATTAAAGATATATAAGCTAAGACATTAGTATATTTTTAGGTATGAAAGATGGGGTGTTGATGTATACTTTTAGGTCGGTATAATAAATATGCACGATATGGTGCTAATATACAGGGCAAGAACCAAGGTGCAGTATTGATATATGTATAAAAAGGATTGCAGTAATGTAACTTACAAATGGGATATGCATCTAGTGATTGATTGGGGGGACAATCCATAGTAGGATAGGATAGGTTCTTGGAGAAGTTCATTGATGTTGAAGTGTTGGTTCTTAAGTTCGGCTACGATAGAAGGAAATTTGATGGCAGCTTTAACCATTTTTAGGTCAGGAAGATCTTTAAGGGTGGTTCTCAAGTGGAGGGAAAATTAAAGATGGGGATTCATGGGGATAAAGAAATATAAGTCCTTCCAGCCCTTGTGGGAAGTAGGCATATCAGTTAGGAGTTGATAGTCTTGGCGTGCCATGAAATAAAACACACCTGAATCAGCCATTTTTAGTTGTTAAATGTAGTGGAATAGGTGAGGGATTTCTAGGAGGTCAAGGTGCTGGAATACAATTATGGTGCCAACCAAGATGCGGATGGAGTTGGGGGTTAGATGGTTCATAGGGAGGTCGTAATAGATGAGAACGTCAAAGAGGGGCTTTGGGACAGGAAGGCGAAGGCCTCCTTCTAATTGACCTGTGAATAGGGTGCTTGTACTAGGTGGGAGTCGATTAGGGCATTGGCTGGGAGTGGGGATGATGGCGGTAAAGTCTTCGGGGATGTATTTGGGTTCATGGAGGAAGAACGAGTGGTTGGGGTATAGTCGACTATGTGTAGTTTCATACCAGGAGGTGGTGGAAGATGAGGAGGCCATGAAGAAGAGATGATTATAGAGGGATTGAAGATGGCAGAGAAGGGAGCTAGGGTTTGCGGTGAGAATTATAGTTGAACGGTAAGGTACTAATGAAGGCAGGGATCTTTAAAAGGGGTTATAATGACTAAGTATGGTTTGCGGTAAAGGTGAAAATGAGAGTTAAAGTATTTTTTTATTAGCTCAAATGTTTTCTTGAGAAATTTTTTCCTTGTAGAGGTATTTCAAAATTCTTTTTAAGACATTCTTATGCCTGGTGCAATGTTTGGAGGTCAAATTAGTGCTCTTTTGAAAGGGGAGTAATGATTTTTTCTGAGGTATTTTTTATGACTAATGTATGGCTTGGAAATCAAATTAATACTATATGGAAGAGGGGTTGTCAATAATTCTAAGACATTTTGTGCCTATTACAAAGTCTAAGTGCTAATGAAGATGTTCTTGCGAGGGTTGTCAATTTTTCTAAGGGGTTGTAGGCTATCTGAGGGTATGTGGTAGAAAGTTATATGGTTTTTTCTAAGGCATTATATGCCTATTATAAAGTGGGATTATTTTACATTCTTATACAAAGGGCCATTGGTATTTTTGTGTATATATTCATATTCTCTTTGGCAGTTATTTATGACATTCATGCTGAGGGTTAATATTCTTGATCGGAATTTCTTTTTTTTTATTTCAATGGTATTATTTCTAAGGTATGACAAGTTGGGTGTTATTTCTTGCAAGTGTTTAAAGCTAACTTAGGCTCCATGCCTACTATAACAACCTAAGGGCTAGATAGCTTTATTCCCCCACGGGGAACTATAACGCCACTATATGACATATGTAAATCTTCAAGGCTCCGTGCCTACTATAACAGCCTAAGGGCTAAATTGCTTTATTCCCCCACGAGAAACTATAATGCCTCTATATGACATATGTAAAATGTTCTCACGACTCTCCTATAAAAGTCTAAGGGCTAGATAGCTATTTTTCCCCATGGGGAACTATAACGCCAGCTATAATGGGCAGGTAACATGCTAACAAGGCTCAACGCCTCTAGTATTTTAAGACATAAACACCTTTTACAATATTTTAAGGCATTAACACCTCCTACAGTATTCTAAGGAATAAACGCCTCCTATAGCATTTTAAGGCATAAACACCTCATAGCAACATTTTAAGGCATTAACACCTCCTACAGTATTCTAAGGCATAAATGCCTCTTATAGCATTCTAAGGCATAAACGCCTCATGCAATATTATAGGCATAAACATCTCATACAGTGTCAAGGTTCAGTGACTCACACAGTGCTCAAGATGCAATATGCAAGGGATAGTGCCTAGTATAACAATATGATAGATATGGGTATTGGAGGTTTATATGATAAGTGTTTGCATGCTCATGAGTACTTGTAAAACTTCACTCAACTTCGCTCTTCAGTTTTACTAAAGAGGGGGAACTTATGATTGGTGTGGGGGCCTTTTTCGACTAAGGCAGAGAATTTTTTGGTTGAAAACACTTGTAAAATTTCACTCGACTTCGCTCTTCAGTTTTACTAAAGAGGGGGAACTTATGGAGTCAGGGTTTTTAGAGCAGTTAGAAGGTTTCCCGAGCTATTTTTGTGTTTCCCAAGCAGTATATGTGATCCCCAATCTTAGAGAGGAAGAACAGTTCAGAGGGGTTCAATGACTAAGTATCAAGATTGACAGAGCGGTGTGTTTATTTCTAGAGCAGTATGTTTAGTTTCAGAGCAGTATGTGTATTTCCAGGGCAGTATGTATGATTCCTGAGCATGATAGGGATAAATAGGGAAGCGTGGTTCAGTGATTAAGTAAAGTGATAATGAAGTAGGCTATATAAAGTCCCGAGCAGTTAAGTTATTTCCAGAGCGGTATGTTCATTTCCATAATAGTATGTTCATTTCTTGAGTAGTATGTTCATTTCCAGAGCAGTATGTTTGTTTCCTGAGTAGTATATTCATTTCCAGAGTAGTATGTTCATTTTCCAAGCAGTATGTTCATTTCCCGAGCCATTTTTGAATGTCAGGATTTTTTTTTTAATACGGTGAAATAAAAAGGGAGGGTATGCCAGAGGATAGAAAGTAGCAATGGGAAGTTGAGGGTGGTTAGTTTAATATAACTACATTTATTCTTTTATTTTATTTAAATTAATATGCAGTAGAAGATATTTTGAATGGGAGTGGGAAAAACTGTTACGATGACAGCTTGGCAAAGGGCACCAAAGTAAAATTACTTCATGGAGAAGGCGGTTGATCCATCTATAAAAGGGGACAGAAAAGGGAGAAGTAGGGGATGGTTGTTTCTTCACTATTTGGTACCTCAAAGATCTCCTTTTCACTTCTTCTACATTCCATTTGTGTTGTTATTTTCTTCATACTCTTACTGACTTGAGCATCAGAGTGACAGCGCCGGGCAGCCGATCCATATCTCTCGTTCCTTCTTCAAGTAGTAGATCTAACTCTACTTTGAAGATCCAAGGTGATTCCAGAAGCAAATCTCTCTTTATCTCATTTCTAACCTTCTTTGGTATAAGATCTAGTAATCTACAAGAAGGATGAGGGAGGTCTCAGTTGGCCAAAGAAGTTAACACCATCAAATTGGCGTCGTCTGTGGGAAACTGAACAAAAAGTCGTGATGGTAAATACTAGGAGGGCATAGAAAGAGCCGATGAAGGAGGAGAAATCTGTCTTCAACACTTCTAAGGGAGGCACTAGCAAAAGGTGTCGCGAACCCTTGTATAAGAGGATCTTATGCAGATAATGGCCGAAATGATGGATCAAATGTCACAGAGAGCCACCCCAAAGAAAATTAAGGAGAATGTTGTATCTAGTGACGATTCTGAGGAAAAGGTAGTTAAAGTTTCTTTACAAAGAAAGCCTCCTCCCGTGTCTGTAAGCAAGTCAAAGGTAAAGAGAAGTGTGTTTCTCCCATCGAGAATATACAGCCTGGAGGGGATGTACCTATTGTAAGCACCCTTGTGAAGATAGGAGACTTGAATCCCTTTATTAAGGGTATATTAAATGAAGAATTACCTTGACATTTTTGAATGCCTCAGATGCCTGAATATTCTGGCTTTTATGATCCTAAGGATCATTTAAGTTGATTTGAGAACTCCACCTTGTTGTATCGTTATGCTGATATGGGATTAAGTGTGAGTATTCCTTACTACCTTAGTAGGACCGACACAATAGTGGTTTAGCGATTTAAAGCCGTATAGTATTACATCATTCAAGGATTTTTCAGTATTATTTTTAAGGCATTTTTCCAGTTCTAAAAAATATTTGCCTTAACCACTAAATCTTTTTTATCTTAAGCAGAGAGAATAGGAAAGTTTACGACAATATGTGCAGAGATTTACACAGTCTGCCCGGGAAATTCTGGCCATGGAGCCCGGTCTGATGTTGGGAGATTTTACTCAGGGGCTCAGAAAAGGGGATTTCTTTAAATCCTTGTCTAAAAAGCTTCCTACAAGCTTTGATGATCTATTATCCCGAGCAGAAAAGTTTATTAATCTGAAAGATGCTCAAGGGTCTCGGCAAACCTCTCGGGATTTCAGAATAGTAGAAATGTCAGAAAGGAGGATTAAATGGGTAAAACCTACTCGAACTTCAAAGGACAGATCTTTATATGCTCCTCAATTGCAATTTTCTAAGGAGAGAGCTATGAATATTTATATAGAGCAGCAGTTATTAAGAAGACCTTTTGGAGCTGACAAAGGGCCTAGAAGATTACTGGCTCCTACTTTCTGTGCTTATGATCAGGAATATGGGCATAATACTCAAAATTGTCAATAGTTAGACTTTGACATGCAGAGAATTATGAGATATAATCCTCGAGTAAGAAATATGGTGATGAATCCAACTCCTTATCAACCGAGGCCTTGGGTTAGAAATTATTGTGGGAGGAATCAGTTAAGGCTTCCCATTAATCGACCTGCATAGGTGCAGCCCGTAAGAGAAACAGTTTCTAACGGAGTAGTACCTATAGGCCAACCTCCTGTAAGGGGTTCTATTAATATCATTTTCGGTGGTTCCACTAATGGAGATGCTAACAGAGCATGGAAAAGCCACAGTAGGGAAGAATGTGCAACTGTTATTGCTCTTCCTGAAGCAAGAGGACCCATGTTGGGATTTCAGTGATTTAGAGGGGGTAATAACTCCTCGTACTGATGCCTTAGTCATCCGAGCACTTATAGCCAACTTTGATGTAGGAAGGGTTTTTGTAGATCCAGGCAACTCAGTGGATATTTCATATTGGTCGGTCATAAAGAAAATGGGAGTTGGTGCATCTGAATTGCAACTGGTCAGTACTTCTTTATTTGGGTTTTCTAGTCATGAAGTGCATCCGATGAGCCAAATCAAATTACCTTTATCTTTAGGGGAAGCACCAAGGAGAAGAACAATGCTTATTAATTTTACAATAGTTGACATGTCTTCTTCTTATAATGCTATCTTAGGTCGACCTGTGTTGAGCAGTTTTCAGACTGTGTCTTCTGCTTATCATCAAAAGGTTAAGTTTCCTGTTGGAAATGAGGTAGGGGAAGTTAGAAGTGATCAGCAGCTTTCTCGAAGATGTTATGTAGAAGTTATCAGGACCGGGCAGAAGGGGAAGTTCACTGATAAATGCTTTTCAGAGATTTAGTCAAAGTAAGGATATGGTATCCATCATTCTGGAGAAAAGGGTTGAGTATAGTTTCCGCAAGAAAGGGCTTCTTTAATTAAAAGGTGGTACCAAGGTTATTTTGTTATATCTTTGGGAAGACGGTCAAATGTTATATTGATGGTGTTTTCCTTTCAAAAGACTATGGTATTTTAGAAGGGGGTAGGTTGTTGGCTCTTTAATTTTACCATTTGGTCAAAGAAAGGAGGTGGGATTTTATCTTTTTCTGAATATATCAACCTATTTCATTAGTGACTTCAAGGAATTCATGGTTATCTGTTCTTATAGGGATTTTGAGTTCATTAATATGGTCATTGCCTTGATTTGGATATTTTGTGAGAATGTTTTTATATTTTTTGATTTATATTACTTTTCCATTTATAACACTTAGCATTCATAAAAGGAGGATTCATGATTCTTTATAAAAGCCAACTAAAAATACAGGCGGGAACATCTTTATTTACAAAGAACTAAAGGGAGAAGAACCCACGGAGGAATCTCCTCCTAGTAATGGTGGTGGAGCTATCAGCTGGAGACCGACTGGTGGAAGAGGGGGGATTGGTCGGGGTTGTGGTTGGGGTGTTGGAGGGCGCTATAGCCGATTGCCGAAGAAAGGAAAGGGAGAGCGGAAGGATCTTAGGGGGCCAAAAGTCATTGTATTGGGAGGATCCGTGAGGAGTAGGGGCGGTATGCAGAGGTTGTCGTAGAGCGAGTCTCTAATTCAGCAGTGGAATTTGTATCAGAACTTATAAAAGTAGGGCGTGAAGGGGAAGCCATGGGAGGAGGATAGTAAGGAGAGGGAGAGTGCACAAAAAAGTAGTTCTCTTTCCATCCTTTGTGTTATGAGGGAATACCGGTAAGAAATTGAAAATTCGATCGGGCTTGAAAGTAAAATATGCCTATTTCTGAGGTTTTCGCTTGGAAAAAGCAGTGAAAGAGGCAGGCCGAGGGGGTAATGGATAGGAATTAGGTGATAAGATAAAAGTCTAGAATGAAGCGGAAGGAGTTAGGAAATAATTGATTTGAATGGATAGTGAAATATTCAGAACCCTCTAAGTGGAAGGGATGAACCAGAAAGAATAGACCAACCTCTATTTATAGGAAGAAGGTCTTGTCCGTCTAGGAGGCAGGTGGGGGTGTTTTGTGGAGTTAGCAGCAACAAGGTGGCAGCCAGAGGGAAGTTGTAGGCGAGAAGAAAGGGTTCGACAATGCTGGTCTATCATCTTGGAGCGTGTGGAAGCAAACCAGGGACGAGAAATTGAGGAAAGGGGTTGCATTCTTTGAAGGGGTAGTAGGGGGGTTGATCTTGAGGAAGGGATTGTTTATGTATTTATAAAGGAAAGAAGGGCTGGAAAGGGGTGAAATAATAACTTTTCTCGCTCAGTTTTGAAAAGTGAGGTTATGGTGTTACATGACATAAGTTTGTTAGGGTGTAAATGAGTGGTAGGTAAAGAATTCAATTTTTAATATGGTGAGATTGGGGTATAACAGTTTATGTTAGAAGATGAGGGATGGAGGTTACTATCGAACGATGAATGAGAGGAATTGGTATGAGCAAAGGAACTATGGAGTTGTTTCCTGGATTCTAATTTGCTATGCCTAAGCATGCCGGTTTGTTGAATTGATGGTTTTATGTTTGGTGTATCCATACAGGTAAGGTGGAAACAAATAGTATAATTCGTATGGTTGCCACCCCAGGGGCTACTTTTATGATGTTGTTACTTATTACTTCTTCTTTTATATATAACACCTGATGTACATACACAGAATATACTTCTCTTTATACATTGGTTGAGTGTACAGATAGTATGGGGAGAGTATTTTTGTAAATAAAGAGGACTAATAGACCTGTGCAAGGTAGCGTAAAATGATAGACATAGTATGAAAGGTTAAACATTCATGGCGAGTATGTTTAGAAATAGACAAGTGTTGTAAAGACAGTTTCTCAGTATTTACAAATTTTAGTTACAAGAATATAGTTACTGCTCGGAATTAGCTTTTGCGTCGGTGTTAAATGCCTTCGGAGGAAATTTCTTGTAAGCTTCTTCAATATTTAGCTCGTGGTTGGGTAGACTGGGTTTGAAGTACTTTTTCTAAATAGCTGCTTGCAGTGCACCTTCGAATCCTCTTTGAAAATACCTTCTTATCTTTTTGGCTATTCTAGTGAGGATTCTGGTTTGTTCAGTAGCCCATCTCTCAGCCTCTGTCTATTTTAGTTGAGACAATTTTTTGTAAATCTCATTTGCTCGGATGGTTTGCTCAGGGCGGTGTTGGCCAGCACGTGGAAATGTCACTTTAGTATGTTGAAGTAAAAATAGAATTCATCCAGACTGGTGAGGGTTGTCTCTTTTAGGGTAGTATGTGCATCTATCATATCCTCCATAGGTTGGAATAACTCACCTGTCTGGAGGTGACAGTTACTTTCCTTTTCTTTCCCTTTTTTAATTACTGACTGCTGGGAGGCGATGGTCTGGTTTAACTCTTCAACGCATTCCTGTAGACTTTTGATATGGGTGTCTTTAATAGCAAGTTGTTTCTTCAATTCTTGCTTACAATATGTTATTATTTGTTCCCGATCGATAGAGACGGTCTCCACTTGTAGTTGTAGCCATTGTATTTTTTGTTGGAATTCTTTTCTTTGGCTGCCCGGTTGGGAGATGGAGGAAAGCTAGTCTATGTTCCCATATTAAGTGTTGCGATTTCTATAAGGTCAATCTGGGTGCCCATAGTACAGGTTGAGGGGGCAACTGGCACTACATAAGGTGGGGGTTATGAGTAGGAGGTGGATGGTATGTTTGGTTGGCTTCGATATTCAGATAACCACTGTCTGAAGGACTGCAGTTTGGAGGTACTCTTAAAATAGGGGAAGTATTGTAAAGGGAATTGTTTATACGATGAAATAATTAATAGGTAAGGGAACATATTGTCCCGAGGCTTTCTTGTAGTTCTTGAATAATGTAAATATTTGAAGACAGGGGGAAATAAGTAGGTTGCGGCAGGGGTGAATTTGATATGGAGGGGAAATTGTTAGTAGAAGGAATAGGTGGAGGGAGTATAGGAATGGGATCTGAGATATGCATGATAGGAAGAGAAGAGAGAAGATTATTAGGGTAGGGTTCTGACAAATCTTGTACTAATAAGTCTAAAGGGGAAGAGGTTGTAGGTTTTGAAGCTATGGGGCGAGGAGGGGATAGATGTTTTTGTTTCCTGGTGGGGAATAAGGAGATTAAGGGAAGATCGTCTACAGAGGAGGAAGAGGAGGGGGATGAGGAGAGTTCTATGGGCTCATGAAGGGTGTCAAGAGGTAATCTATAAATAGTTGTGTTAGAAGGGGTAAAGAATCCTAGGCGGGAAGTGAAGAAGGAGGTTCTGTGAGGGGTGAAGTGATAAGAAAGGGAAAGAGATTAGGGATGGGTTCTGGTAGAAAGGAGATATGGTCAGAATCTACTAAGGTGATGGTTGGTTGGTGGGATTCAGTAATGATTGTAATTGGAGCTTCGAGGATTTCAGGGGGTACCTGTTATATTGAAGTATAAGTTATTCTTTCAGGAATTGAGTCAAGGAATTGAAAGTAGTTGGTAATGGAAGAGTAATAGTTAGTTATTGAGGTGGGTGGCTCGGCGATGGAAGATGAGGTGGTTGCTGTTTCGACTCTTTTTCTTTTCTGTCTTTGTTGTTTGTGAAGGTTGAAGCTTCGCTTCCCACTTCAACTTGGTCACTTGTGCATGGCGATCCCATCTACGTCCCCGGATTAAAAAATTAATTCAAGACGATGATGGATTACCCAAGCAACTGATCCATCATCGTGCTATTCGATTAGAGTGGTCTTTTGAACAAACTTATTGTTCAAGCAACCTAACTCTTTTCCTCAATTAGCCGCGGAATAGATGATGTACGGATCGTCGATTTTTGTGTTTATCTTCGGGGTCCAAGTAAATTAGCCACATGCAATTACATACATAATACAAAGAAACAAAAGGAAACCAAAACAAGAATTATACCTCTTGTTTACCTCTTAGTCTTCTATTGTATGTCCTATCCTCCTCTTGAACGTTGTGTGGGAAATGATCCTCCAAGAGTTGAAACCTCCTAGATCATGTTCTTCCCTTCCTTGCTTGCTCCGAACAAAGAGAAGAATGCATGCTCCCTTCTTCTCCTTACTTGCGCCAACCACCAAAGACTAATTCCTTAGTGTCTGCCGGCCCTAAGGAGAGGAAGAAGGATGGGCGCAGGCCAAGAGCTCCAAGGGAAGAAACCCTAACTCTTGCCGCCAGCCAAGGGAAGAGGGTGAAGGTGGTGCCGCCGACCCTAGGAGAAGATGAGGGTGGCCGACCAAGAGAGAAAAGAAGCAAACCCTAGACCCTCCTGTGTCGCCGACTAAAGGGACAAAACCCTAGCACACCTCCTATCTCCTTGCCGCCCAAGCCATCCCTAACCCAAACCCTAGCATCCAAAAACTAAGTTGACGCCCAAGCCTTGGGCCTTTATTTATAGATCTCGCCCAAGCCTCCTTTTAATCGTGTCCATTGGATCTAGGTTGATGAGGGTTTAAATAGGCTACAATAGGGACCATGAGGAGGAGTTGAATCTTGGCTACCCAATGGATCTAGCCCACATAAAGTACGATCAATTAATGATAATCCATTCCACTAGAGGATTATCATTGATTTATCTCACCAACCCCCATAAATAAATATGGGCTCCATATATTAATTGTACAAATATATCTCCGTGTTTAAGATCTCGAATGTCGGTCAATTAATTAATTTATTGATGATTAATTAATCAACATCTAACTCCATGAGTAGTACCACTCAACTGTTGGTGCAACAATGCTCCAAGCATTTATATATGTTTTGATGTTTGTATAATCATCTAAGTTAGGCAATATCTTGTGATCTAATTATGAATGTGTTTAAGTGACAGGGAAATCCAAGGATGAAGACTTGGTAAAAGGAAGTCCAAGTATGATCTTGGCAAAGGAAGTCCAAGGGATGGACTTGGCGGCATAAGACCAAGCTTGTAGTCTTGGCAGCATAAAGTCCAAGTGAACCTTGGCAAAGGAAGTCCAAAGTAAAGTCTTGGCAGCATAAGTCCAAGCTTGTAGTCTTGGCGGCGTAAAGTCCAAGCATTTGGCAACCCAAGACATGACGAAACCAAAGGAAGCTCTTGGAAGCAAAGCGCAAAGGATGAACAAGTCATGGACTCGGAGAGATCCTGAAGGCGCAAGGCTTAATGAGGAGCTAGAAGGTTGAGTCTAGGTCTAGGGTATAAAATCAAGTGTGAATTACTCATACTTGATGAGTATCAGTCGACTGATACAATGTATCACCGATCGGAGTCGGCGTTCGAGTCGAGGATGAAACCGACCATCGATCGTTGCCTTTGGTCGAGCGATCGATTCTGCGATCGATCGGCTGCCAAGGGCATCGATCGGTGATCGAGAAATATCGCCGCGAATCGCGTCTCACTCATTCGCCTTGATCACTCGACTGATCACCCCATCAGTCGACTGATGGAGGGATCAGTCGACTGATCACCTGGCCGTTGGAGATTGTGGCTATGAATCTCCGTGGAGATCGCGTTTGGCCGTTGGCTTGGCGTAATCGGCCCGATGGTATGCATCGAAAAGGGGTCATGGGGAGCTTGGTGAAGCTAGTGCTCTTGCTCCTAACTATACTCTCGTGCTCACCAAGCCTTCCAAGTGTTTTTTTAGTGATTTAAATCCTCCTCTTCTCTTGTTCTTGATCATCCATCATTGTAAAGAAGAGGAGAGCATTGTAAGGAAGGTTTCTCCACCTTGGTTCATCCAAAGGAGGTTCTAGTGAAGATTGATTAGGGCTAATCCACCTTACGGATTGCCGTGGAGTAGGAGCGTCATCTCCGAACCACGTACATCGGGTGTTAGCTTTGTTCTTGCTTTGATTTGTGTTTATATTTTGTATTGCTTCCGCTAACATTTTTGTAGAAAAGAAGAAAGGCTAATCACCCCCCCCCCCTCTAGCCATTTCAAGGGTCCTAACAAGTGGTATCAGAGCCCGGATAGCTTGGAAGATCTCAACATCAACCAAGACATCAATGGCTCTTCAAGAGGGATATAGCACCGCTAAGCCACCGCTCTTCGATGGGAGCCATTTTGCATATTGGAAAGGTAGGATGAAGTACTATCTTATGAGTAATATTGAAATTTGGCATAGTATTGTAGATGGCTTCGAAGAACCGGTGGATGAACATGGACATCCTATTCCAAGCAAGGATTGGACAAGAGAAATAAACAAGAAATTTGAATCAAATGCAAAGGCCGTCCTCACCATCCAATGCGGCGTCACAATGGAGCAACTCAACAAGGTGGGGCCTTTTGAATCCGCCAAGGAGCTATGGGAAAAGCTCATTAAGCTAAATGAAGGTTCCAAGGAATCAAAGAGGGCCAAGAAGGACCTATTAGTTGGACAACTTCAAGCCTTCCAAATGAAGATGCATGAAACCGTAAGTCAAATGCATGGAAGGTTCAACGAAATTGTGAACGGACTCCATATCATAGGTGAGCGAGTTGACAACCGGGATTTGGTAAGGTATATTTTACAAGCATTTCCTAGAAATTCTTTATGGACTTCTATAGTTGATGCCATTAAGGTAACTAGGGATTTATCTCAAATTAAAATTGATGAATTATTTTGTGAGTTTGAATTACATGAGCAAACTAACATGTCCTCTAAGGAAAAGGGGTTAGCTCTATTTGTTGAAAAGAAGGACAAGAAAGAAAAGAAGAAGAAGGAAAGAAAAGAAGCATCATCATCATCCGAGTCGGAGGATGAGTCAAGTAGCGATGATGGGGACTCATCTAGTGAAATGGCAAATTTCGTCAAGAAGCTTTATAGAAAGTCAAGAGAGTTCAAGAATAGAGAAGCAAGGAAGGGGTCTCATTCCTCAAAAGGTAAATTTAATGGTAATTCAAGTTTTAGCAATAATGTGATTTGTCATGCTTGCAATAAGAAGGGGCATATAAAGCCGAATTGCCCGGAGCTAAAGAAGAAGGAGGAAAAGGAAAAGAAAAAGAAGGACAAGAAGGAAAAGAAGGAGAAGGAGGCCATGGTGGCTCAAACCACATGGGACACACCAAGTGTTGAAGACTCTTCCTCCGATGATGAGCTTTGCCACATCACACGCCATGTGGCACTCATGGCATTAGAAGATGATTCCGGCACATCAAGTCAAGAAGATTCTTCAAGTGATGAATCGTCATCTAGTGACGATGAGGTAATGAATTCTCCCAAGGTTATGCTTCTCTATAAATCAATTGCTTATCTTAAAGAAGCTCTAGATAAGTCAAAATCTAAGGTTAAGAGCATGAAGGTAGAACTAAAGGCCATTAGGAATGAAAAGCCTTCACATATTGACTCTTGCATGCTTAGGGAAGAAAATGACAAACTTAAGGATGAGGTTAGTGAATTAAAAGCATGTTTAGAAAAATTTTCAAATGGCTCAAAGTGTCTTGATATGATTCTTAGTAGACAAAGAGCGGTTTATAACAAGGCCGGTTTAGGATATAAGCCAAAAGAAAAAGAAGTTGCTTATATTTCATTAATTAATAGGAAAGCAACCATTAAGGGTAAGGTTAAGAAAGCTTGGGTACCTAAGAAGTTTCTACTTAATGTTACCGGTCCAAATGTTTGGGTACCAAAAGCTTGTGTTTTTCATGTGATTTAGGTAGGAGAGCGAGGTATGTGGATTGTGGATAGCGGTTGCTCAACACATATGACCGGGGATGTGAGCAAGTTCTCCACAATTAAATATGTGAAGAAGGGAGCGGTGTCCTTTGGGAATAGTGGAAAACTCAAGATATTAGGTAGAGGTACAATTGAGGTATCCCCTAAAATTGTTATTCACAAAGTATTGCTAGTTGAAAATATGAAATTTAATTTATTAAGTGTTAGTCAACTTTGTGATGCAAACTATCATGTCTCTTTTGAATCCTCTAAATGCATGATTAGACACAAGGAATTAAATGATTGTATGTTAGTTGGATATAGGAAATCAAACATCTATTATGTTGATCTTTCATATGCTTCTAACATTTCTACTAAGTGTTTTGTTGCAAAAGAAAAGGAAAGTTGGCTATGGCATAGAAGATTGGGGCATATCAACATGAAAAACATAGCCAAGGTAGCCAAGATGGAATTGGTCAAAGGGCTACCAAAGATCAAGTATGTCAAGAACAAATTGTGTGATGCATGCCAAGAAGGAAAACAAACAAAGGCATCACACAAAGGTAAAACCCTAACCAAAACCTCTTTACCATTAGAATTATTGCATCTTGACTTATTTGATTGCCATAGTACTCCATCTTTAAATGGTAATAAATATTGTTTGGTTATAGTAGATGATTTTTCTAGGTATACTTGGGTCTATTTTATGAAACATAAGGATGGTATCTTAGAAATAATCATAGGATTTAGTAAAAGGGTTGAAAATGAAAAGAGTCTCAAAATCAACTGGATCCGTAGTGATCATGGTGGTGAATTTGAAAATCTAAAATTTTCACAATTTTGTTTAGAGCAAGGGTACAAGCATGAGTTCTCTTGTCCTAGAACACCCCAACAAAATGGGGTGGTGGAAAGGAGAAATCGTGCCCTACAAGAGGTGGCTAGGACTATGCTTAATGCATATTCTCTACCTAGCTACTTGTGGGCGGAAGCGGTTAATACCGCTTGCTATATCCAAAATAGGGTTCAAATCCATAGGTTTTTAGGAAAAACACCATTTGAATTATGGAATGGGACTATACCCACAATTCATTATTTCAAAGTCTTTGGATGTAAAGTTTATATTCTAAACACCAAAGATAACTTAGGAAAATTTGAATCAAAAGCGGATGAGGGAATCCTAGTTGGATACTCATCCACAAGTAGAGAGTATAGAGTCTACAATAAGAGAACCAAAGGGATTGAGGAGTCTTCCAATGTTCAATTTGATGAAACTACTAGTACCTACCCTAGAAAGTCCTCCATTGATAAGGATATTAATGACAATAATCAAGACATTACCCAAAAACTTCAAAATTTGACCATTAGGGGTAATGATCAAGGGGGAGGAAGAGGAAACTCCGATGATGAAAGAAGGGTGGAAGATAACAATGATCAAATTGAAACCCCTTCTAGAAACCTAAGAATTCATCAAGATCATCCACTTGACCAAGTAGTAGGAGATCTATCTCAAGGAGTAAGAACTAGGTCATTTCATAGACCTCCTACTAGTCAAGTGGCTCTTATCTCACAAATTGAGCCCAAATCGATCAATGATGCATTACATGATCCGGATTGGATTTTGGCAATGCAAGATGAATTGACTCAATTTGAGAGAAGTCAAGTGTGGGAATTAGTACCTAGACCCGATGATAGCACCATAATTACTACAAGATGGGTCTTTAGGAATAAGCTAGATGATCAAGGAAATATCACTAGAAATAAGGCTAGGTTGGTTGCTAGGGGATTCAATCAAGTTGAGGGGCTTGACTATGATGAGACTTATGCCCCGGTTGCAAGGTTAGAATCTATTAGGATTCTCTTAGGGTATGATTCCTACATGGGATTTAAACTTTACCAAATGGATGTTAAATCGGCATTCTTAAATGGTTTTATTAAGGAGGAAGTATATGTAGAGCAACCACCCGGATTTGAAAACATAGATTATCCAAATCATGTATGTAAGCTTAGGAAAGCATTATATGGGTTAAAACAAGCTCCCCGGGCATGGTATGAAAGATTGTCATCCTTCTTAATTTCTAAGGATTTTAGAAGAGGCCAAGTATATCAAACTTTATTTATAAAGTCAACGTTAAAAGATATATTCATAGCCCAAGTATATGTTGATGATATCATCTTTGGGTCAACAAATGATGATCTTCTTCAAGACTTTATAAAAAATATGGAAAATGAATTTGAAATGAGTTTGGTTGGAGAGCTTAACTTTTTCCTAGGTTTACAAGTCAAACAAACCAATGAGGGTATTCATATTTATCAAACCAAATATGCAAATGAAATGATCAAGAAATTTGGTTTGGAAAATGCCAAAATTGTAACCACTCCTATGGCCACTAGCACTAGAATAGATAGTGATCATGAAGGTAAATCAATTGATCTTAAATCAGATAGGAGTATGATTGGTAGCTTACTATACCTAACCGCTAGTAGACCCGACATTTTATTTGCGGTAGGTATGTGTGCAAGATACCAATCTTGTGCCAAAGAATCACATTTGGTAGCCGTCAAAAGAATATTAAGATATATTAAAGGCACCCTAAATGTAGAACTTTGGTATCCTAGGACTAAGTCATTTGAATTGCTTGGTTATACCGATTCCGATTATGCCAGGTGCAAATTGGATAGGAAGAGTACTAGTGGTGGATGTCAATTTCTTGGGTCCTCTCTAGTTAGTTGGAGTAGTAGGAAGCAACATTGTGTTGCTTTATCAACCACCGAAGCCGAATATGTGGCTATGGGTGGTTGTGTAGCTCAATTACTTTGGATGAGGCATACTCTTGTGGACTATGAGCTACACTACTCTAACATTAAAGTTTATTGTGATAATGTGAGTACCATCAACTTGACCAAAAATTCGGTGCATCACTCTAGGACCAAGCACATTGAAGTGAAACATCACTTCATAAGAGATCATGTGGCAAGAGGGGACATTGAACTTAATTATGTAGAATCTAAGTCCAACCTTGCGGATATCTTCACCAAAGCTCTTCCCGAAAATAAATTTTCATCTTTAAGGAGAGAGCTTGGTATGTGCTTTGTAGAGTAAAATTCTAGGTTTGCATGATCCCATGTTTATATGTTATCTTTATACCTTGATACATCTCACAAAAAGCCTTAAGAAACCTTGATTTTTGTATTGAGACACTTAGAACCATGTGAGATGATAGGGAAGGTGTACTTGGCTCATCATGCTTGTTATGATGCATTACTATGAGCCAATGACACACCTAGAGACATAAATACCTTATGGACCAACCATTGGGAAGGCTTGTATTCAAGTAATGAGTACATAGCTCTAAGAACATGGTTGGAAATTCCAAATCATATATATTTTAAACTATGTTCATTATATTTTGGAAAACAGTTTTCAAGTGAATCACAAAAGTGATACAAAGTTTGAAAATTCTTTAGAACTTTGGTAAGTTTCCAAATTTGTATCAATCTTGAAATCTGGAAAACATATATTTTTCAAATTATTTTTCCTTAATAAAGTATGATTTCAGAAATGTGTACGCAAAATTTCGTGATTTTTCGAGATTTCTGGAATTTCTACGCATTCTGAAAATTGGTGAAAAGTGAAATTTCGATTTAGTAGCTTGATCAGCAGTTCAGAATACCGATCAGTGATACACTGGGTTTTCTGATAATAAGCTCCATTTTTTTATATTTGGTGTATTTTTGATGTCCTAACACTCTAGTATGATAATATTGCGTATAAACGAGTTTTAGGACTGCTTAATACAATGGTTTAGGGGGAGTTTCAATAAATTCTATCCTTTTATCCCCAAAACCATTGTTGGTGCAAAGTTAGGATTTAACTTTTGAATTTTAGATTATGCTTTGCTTCAAATGTAATTTACATCCTATCTTGGATTAAGGGGGAGCTTAATTTCAATCTAATACCTTAGTCCAAGATCCAACACTCTTAATTCTTGAATCCTTCTCTTTTTTATGTATGTCAAAGGGGGAGAAGGAGTGTTAAGTACATATTGAAAATTTGATTATGTGTGTATTTAAAGACCTAACTCAAATGATTGTCAAACATCAAAAAGGGGGAGATTGTTGGTGCAACAATGCTCCAAGCATTTATATATGTTTTGATGTTTGGATAATCATCTAAGTTAGGCAATATCTTGTGATCTAATTACGAATGTGTTTAAGTGACAGGGAAATCCAAGGATGAAGACTTGGTAAAAGGAAGTCCAAGTATGATCTTGGCAAAGAAAGTCCAAGGGATGGACTTAGCGGCATAAGACCAAGCTTGTAGTCTTGGCAGCATAAAGTCCAAGTGAACCTTGGCAAAGGAAGTCCAAAGTAAAGTCTTGGCAGCATAAGTCCAAGCTTGTAGTCTTGGCGACGTAAAGTCCAAGCATTTGGCAACCCAAGACATGACGAAACCGAAGGAAGCTCTTGGAAGCAAAGCGCAAAGGATGAACAAGTCGCGGACTCGGAGAGATCCTGAAGGCGCAAGGCTTAATGAGGAGCTAGAAGGTTGAGTCTAGGTCTAGGGTATAAAATCAAGTGTGAATTACTCATACTTGATGAGTATCAGTCGACTGATACGATGTATCACCGGTAGTCAGCGCTCGACGAGTCGGGATGAAACCACGACCATCGATCGCCTTGGGTCGAGCGATCGGCCGATCTTGTGATCAGTCGACTGCCAAGGGCATCAGTCGACTGATCAAGGGAAATATCGCCACAGAATGCAGTCTCACTCGACTGCTGCCTTGATCACTCGACTGATCACCCCATCAGTCGACTGATGGAGGGATCAGTCGACTGATCACCTGGCCGTTGGAGATTGCGGCTACGAATCTCCGCGGAGATCGCGTTTCAGAAGTCGTTGGCTTCGGCGGCAGTCGACTGATGGTATGCATCAGTCGACTGATCGACGCCCAACGGGAAAAATAGCCCCTCTTCTATAAAAAGGGGCCATGGGGAGCTTGGTGAAGCTAGTGCTCTTGCTCCTAACTATACTCTCGTGCTCACCAAGCCTTCCAAGTGTTTTTAGTGATTTAAATCCTCCTCTTCTCTTGTTCTTGATCATCCATCATTGTAAAGAAGAGGAGAGCATTGTAAGAAAGGTTTCTCCACCTTGGTTCATCCAAAGGAGGTTCTAGTGAAGATTGATTAGGGCTAATCCACCTTACGGATTGCCGTGGAGTAGGAGCGTCATCTCCGAACCACGTACATCGGGTGTTAGCTTTGTTCTTGCTTTGATTTGTATTTATATTTTGTATTGCTTCCGCTAACGTTTTTGTAGAAAAGAAGAAAGGCTAATCACCCCCCCCCTCTAGCCATTTCAAGGGTCCTAACATCAACCTTATCATCATGCCAGACCAAGTCCACCTGCAGGGTTTACATGATGATCCTTATGAGCTCCTCAAGGGGACATCATCATCCTAATATATAGGACACGGTTTCCTCCTATAATAAACGGCACACCATGTAAATAATATCATTTCCCAACTTACCGAGCCTATCGATTTAATCTATAAATCTTGCCCATTGGTAAATCAAAGAAATAAATACTAAGTATGTGTGCCCATTATTATATCAAGATTAAGAGCATGTACACCATAATATCCGAGGTCCGATTCAATTATGTAGTCAAGAATAAATTGAATTACCTCTAAGTCAATCCTACTCAATACACACAAAGTGTACTAGTGTAATTCTATGGTCAAGACAAACCAATACCAAATCACACTACAACCATACCAATGGTTTTTCCAAAACCATTTCAGTTGTGAGCCTCTACTTTTACTCTATAAGAAACTGATAACATGATCTTCCGTGTGACACCACACACCATGTTATCTACAATGTACAGTATTAGACAATATGCATAACCATAAATATGCAAACAATGATCATGTGATTCTTATTTCAAAAATAAAGATGCTCATACAAAAGATAGACTTTTTAATATACATCCCAACAGTTTGGCCAGAGTCTTGGCTATAGCTACATTCATCATTTCTTATGTAAAGTAAAATATGGATAAACATGTTGAGGTAAATTCAGTAGGTATGCAGGATTTGATATTGGTATATATGATAAAGAAGAAATTGTAACTATTTGGTACGGGGTGACAGTATCAGATTAAGTGTTTATATAGGTCAGGTAATTAAAGGTCAAGGAAAATCAGATATTAAGGATATATAACCTAAGACATTAGTATATTTTAGGTATGAAAGATGGGGTGTTGATGTATGCTTTTACATCTGTATAATAAATATTCATGATATGGTGCTAATATACAAGGCAAGAAACAAGGTGCAGTATTGATATATGTATAAAAAGGATTGCAGTAATGTAACTTACCAATGGGATATGCATCTAGTGATTGATTGGGGGAAAATCCATAGTAGGATAGGATAGGTTCTTGGAGAAGTTCATTGATGCTGAAGTGTTGGTTCTTAAGTTTGGCTACAATAGAAGGATAGTTGATGGCAGCTTTAACCATTTTTAGGTTAGGAAGATCTTTAAGGGTGGTTGTCTAGTAGAGGGAAAATTAAAGAGGGGGATTCATGGGGATAAAGAAATATAAGTCTTTCCAGCCCTTGTGGGAAGTAGGCATATCAGTCAGGAATTGATAACCTTGGTGTGCCATTAAATAAAACACACCTGAATCAGCCATTTTTAGTTGGTAAAGGCAGTGGAATAGGTGAGGGATTTTCGTGGATGATGGCGGTAAAGTCTTCGGGGATGTATTTGGGTTCATGGAGGAATAATGAGTGGTTGGGGTATAGTCGACTCGGTGTAGTTTCGTACTAGGAGGTGGTGGAAGACAAGGAGGCCATGAAGAAGAGATGATTATAGAGGGATTAAAGATGGCAGAGAAGGGAGCTACGGTTTACAGTGAGAATTATAGTTGAACGGTAAGGTACTAATGAAGGAAGGGATCTTTAGAAGGGGTTATAATGACTAAGTATGGTTTGCGGTAAAGATGAAAATGAGAGTTAAGGTATTTTTTCCTTGCAGAGGCATTTCAAAATTCTTTTTAAGGCATTCTTGCTCCTGGTGCAAAGTTTGGAGGTTAAATTAGTGCTCTTTTGAACGGAGAGTAATGACTTTTTCTGAGGCATTTTTGATGTCTAATGTATGACTTGGAAATCAAATTAATACTATATGGAAGAGGGGTTATCAATAATTCTAAGGCATTTTGTGCCTATTACAAAGTCTAATGGCTAATTAAGATGTTCTTACGAGGGTTGCCAATTTTTCTAAGGGGTTGTAGGCTATCTGTGGGTCTGTAGCAGAAAGTTATATGGTTTTTTTTCTAAGGCATTATATGCCTATTATAAAGTGGGATTATTTTACATTCTTATACAAAGGGGCATTGGTATTTTTTTGTATATATTCATATTCTCTTTGGTAGTTATTTATGGCATTCATGTTGTGGGTTATTATGCTTGATCGGAATTCCTTTTTTCTTATTTCAATGGTATTCTTTCTAAGGTATGACAAGTTTCTTGTAAGTGTTGAAAGCTAACTCAGGCTCCATGCCTACTATAACAACCTAAGGGATAGATCGCTTTATTCCCCCATGGGGAACTATATCGCCACTATATTCCATATGTAAATCTTTAAGGCTTTGTGCCTACTATAACAGCATAAGGGCTAGATAGCTTTATTCCCTCACGGGGAACTATAACGCCTCTATATGGCATATGGAAAATGTTCGCACGACTCTCCTATAAAAGTCTAAGGGCTAGATAGCTATTTTACCCCATGGGGAACTATAACGCGAGCTATAATGGATAGGTAACATGCTAACAAGGCTCAACACCTCCAGTATTTTAAGGCATAAATACCTTCTATAGTATTTTAAGACATTAACGCCTCCTACAATATTATAAGGCATAAATGCCTCTTATAGCATTCTAAGGCATAAACGCCTCATAGCAACATTTTAAGGCATTAATGCCTCTTACAGTATTCTAAGGCATAAACTCCTCTTATAGCATTCTAAGGCATAAATGACTCATGCAATATTTTAGGCATAAACATCTCATACAGTGTCAAGGTTCAGTGACTCATACAGTGTTCAAGATGCAATATGTAGGGGATAGTGCCTAGTATAATAGTATGATAGATGTGGGTATTGGAGGTTGATATTATAAGTGTTTGCGTGCTCATGAGCACTTGTAAAACTTCACTCGACTTCACTCTTCAATTTTATTAAAGAGGGGGAACTTATGATGGCTGTTGGGGCCTTTTTCGGTTAAGGCAGAGAAATTTTTTGTTGAAAATACTTGTAAAACTTCACTCGACTTTGCTCTTCAGTTTTACTAAAGAGGGGGAACTTATGATGGAGTCGGGGTTTTCAGAGCAGTTAGAAGGTTTCCTGAGCTATTTTTGTGTTTCCCGGGCAGTATATGTGATCCCCGATCTTAGTGAGGAAGAACAGTGCAGAGGGGATCAGTGACTAAGTATCTGGATTGGCAGAACGGTGTGTTTATTTCCAGAGCAGTATGTTTAGTTTTAGAGCAGTATGTGTATTTTCAGGACGGTATATATGATTCCTGAGCATGATAGGGATGAATAGGGCAGTGTGGTTCAGTGATTAAGTATAGTGCTAATGAAGTACGCTATATAAAGTCTCGAACAGTTAAGTTATTTCCAGAGCAGTATGTTCATTTATAGAGCAGTTTGTTCATTTCCCGAGTAGTATGTCGGAGGATAGGAAGTAGCAATGGGAAGTTGAGGGTGGTTAGTTTAATATAACTATATTTATTCTTTTATTTTATTTAAATTAATATGAGGCAGAAGATATTTTGAATGTGAGCGGGGAAAAAGATTACGAAGACAGCTTGGCAAAGGGCATTAAAATAAATTTACTTCATTGAGAAGGCGGTTGATCCATCTATAAAAGGCGAAAGAGGAGGATGAAGTAGGGGATGGTTGTTTCTTCACTATTCGGTACCTCAAAGATCTCCTTTTCGCTTCTTCTACATTCCATTTTTGTTGTTGTTTTCTTCATACTTTACTGACTTGAGCGTCGGAGTGAAAGCGCTGAGCAACCGGTCTATATCTCACGTTCCTTCTTCAAGCAACAGTTCTAACTCTACTTCCAAGATCCAAGGTGATTCCAGGAGCAGATCTTTCTTTATCTCATTTCTAACCTTCTTTGATATCAGATCTAGTAATTTACAATAAGGGGGAGGGAGGTCTCAGTAGGCCGAAGAAGTTAACACCATCATTTTGGATTGTATGTTTTGGATTTTATTTTATATTAGTGTCGTATTATTTTGCATTGTATGTTTCGGATTTTATTTTATATTGGTTCCGCATTTTGGCATATGGTTGTATTGTTATGTACTTGACTTCTATTATGGTTTTGGTTTTGGTTGTGGTATTGATTTCTATTATGTTTTTCGATTATGGTTGTGTAAAAATTACACCGGTGCGTATCTGTGTCTTTGTATCTTTATTATCTGCAGTGTTATTTTATTATGATATATGGTTTATGGATGTCGACAGCTATGTGGGCCTTGTATCGGTATTGTATCTTATATTGTCACAAGAGTCCGATTGACAAACAAATATACTCTCGGGATGTGACAACTAACAATTGGTATCAAAGCCATAATCTATGTCAATCCATGAACCTCGAATGAAGGAAGTGGAACTCTCATGTCTGGATCAAGAGAGACTAGACACTATGCAGGAAGTTTAGTTGGATCGAGAAAACCAAATGACTGGTAGGAAGTCTAGTTAGGCCAGAAGGGCTGGACAACTGGCAAGAAGTCCAACTGGGGTAGGAGGACTAGGCAGTTGACAGTAAGTTTTGGTGGGTTGAGGATTGAACATCAAGTAGAGGAAGTCCTTCAAGAACGGATAGGCATGACGCATACTCTTAGAGTAGATCTCCAAGTTAATTGAGATGTTGATTTGACCATTGTGATGATTACTAGAATGTCATGATATTGATTCTAATGTTTAGAGGTTGATTGGTGGAGATATTATCTTAGTGTTGGAGAGTTGACTTAGCTGCTATATTGTTGATTTGGTTGATATGGTGTGGATATGGATATCCTGATATTAATTTTGGATGTTATGATGTTGATTTGATGATTAGCATGTTTTGTATGTATTGGAGATTTGTGATTAATTAGGTATGATGATTGGTGAGATTTTAATCATTGGTGTTGACTATGTGGTGATACTGTGGTAGATCTAGATGAAGATGGGTTGATCATCAGAGTGGGTGGAACATCGAATTGTGTGGATTATTCTCATGTGATTGATTAGAGTGTGAATATTGTGGTGGCTTAGTGTAATAAAATTATCATTATTGGTGTGCTGATTGGGCATGAGTGGTGTGTCTATTGATAGACTGATTCGAATCAATTAGAGGTTGAGATAATTCTGGTAACAACTCCGATATCCTATACCGGATTACACAAAAAAAAGGGTTGGAAGAATTCCTACATTTCGATTGTGTGGTTCAGTAGTGTCTCTACCTTTAGGAGAGGTGTTGTTTACA
The DNA here is from genome assembly GCA_025175895.1 of Wurfbainia villosa. Taxonomy (NCBI): domain Eukaryota; kingdom Viridiplantae; phylum Streptophyta; class Magnoliopsida; order Zingiberales; family Zingiberaceae; genus Wurfbainia; species Wurfbainia villosa. Next base: position 48,877,893 of record CM045996.1, read on the forward strand.
CACCAAGAAATCAAAGATTGTCTGTTAGACTTTGAAAGATCTGTTAAGAGCTAAAGGAAAATATCCAAGCTTACTCATTATACTTGGGTAGGAAATTTGGGGGCCAAATTTTTATTAGTAGGGGAAAATATAAAATACAACACTAAAATAATAATAAATTAACACTTATTATTGAAGAAATTGCCTTGTAGAATTATTTTTTCAGGAATTTTTAGATTTTTTTTAGATTTAAATGGACTTTTTATTGGTGCAAAAGATTAGAACCCTTACCTGGCGGCCCTCCTCTTGCGCCGCCCGTAAAGGGGTAAATCGCGATGGACGCCTTTGACATGGAACCCAGTAACATTGCGTGGAGGAACGGACCCTCACTGGATTGAATGGACTTCTTATGATATTTATGGGGAAAGATTTAATAGATTTTATTAAAGCTTGTTTGGATTAACAGTTATTAAGAGACATTAATAGGGTTAATTTACATAGGCTATATAAAAGGAAACCTAAGGTCAGGCTTCCTTAATTCCCCTCATTCTCTCGATTTCCCTTCATCCGCAGCCGCCCAAATTGTCGATCTTCTCTTCTCCATCCATCGCCGACTTTTCTTCCCATAATCGCTTAAGAGCTCATCGCCGACCATCCCTCTTCGGTTGAGGGTCCACGTTGCCTTGGCTGTGAGCATCGTCGTTGCCTTCTTCCTAAGTCACTGCTCTTCTTCCTTCATCACAGCTGTAGTTCCGTAGCCCTACTCACAACGTCATTGCTTTGTGACCAGCATCGATTTCGATCGGTGCTGCCTTGGTGTGACAATGCTGGCTGCCAACTACTACTTGAGGTGCCAGCTCGATTGCCGCCGACCCCATCCCTCAGCCGCTGCCTTTCTTCTACCTCTGCTATGAGCTAGCCTTGCTGTTGTGAGAAGACTTGCTATCGCCTGCCTTCCTCACGGGATGTTTCAAGGGATAGGTAAGTGCTTAATCCATTTCTAGATTGAAGGAGTTAAATTGGGAGTTGTGTGTATGCTGTGGATGTTGTGATTTCTAGATAAGAAGGGTGATCGGAGTAGGGGATTGCGGTTGAATGGGTTCAATCATTCCAGATTCAAAAATTTCAGTAATGGACCCAGAAGTTGTGTAATCGAGATTAAGGAATGTGATATTGGATTTGGATGAATGATGTATTTTTTTTTGTGTTTTATGATTTTGTATAATTTGGTTTGCAGTAAATTGAATATGGATTGAATGATTAATGGTGAATGGGAAGGGATTGATCTATGGTAGAGATGTAGCTAAAAATCAGTGTGGTTGTTAATTACAGCAAGTATGTCATCATGGTGATATTGTTGGAGTTATATGCAGTAGGGATAATTGCAGAATTGATTAGTAATTTATGATGGTATGGATATAAATTTAGATGGGATTAGAAGATTGGTTAATATATGAGTTCGTTCATGGTAAAATATTGATTGATACTCAACAATTTGTGAACAATGATCTGTGGATGGGAAACTGGATTTGAATTGACAGTGTGAGGTAAGTTTTGATTGGTATATTGTAGATCATGTTGTGGATTGGTTGGAATATAGTTAAGAGGTTTATAGATTTAAATCTAGTTGTATTTTGTAGGATTGTTGTTTGATAATTGGGAGTGAATTGTTCTGCAGATTAATGGAATATGGTTGGGAGTTTCAACTAATCTTGTTGGTGTTATAATTATAGCATGTTAAGTGTAGAGGGTTAAATCCTCGTGTGGTTAGTTTAGTTAATTGGGATATAGATTGATCTTTATAATAGTGTATCTAGGGCAAAGGAAATGAATAGATCGGTTAAAGGAATTGCTTAATCGATTAGGTTTGGATTCTAATATTAGGATTAATAATATGATCTGGTGATAATTGTTGTGTGCAGGACTTGGATACGACGCGGGTTCATGGATGTGAGGGCTATCATTACGAGCTATATACCAGATGGGTGATTTCTCTTTGACTCTTGTAGATCTTGATCTTAGTGCATGAACTCTGTTAATGATAGATGGAATTATCTTGACTCCACTTTACTTATTCTTGTGTTTGATCCTTAGCCGTTGAATTTTGAAATACTCATTCGATATCTCTACAGTCTCGTTTCATCACTATTGTTGATTATAGATGCTATATATATTTGATCTATGAATGTTGCATAAGTACATGTAGTTGAGTACAATTATAGTCCTTGATTTGGTCATCATGTTATACCACTGGAGTTGGTAATGGTTATAACTATAAACTTGGTTGTTTTATTGTATGACCTTGTATTGAGCATCTCCTGTCGACCATGATTACCATGTATGGTTGAGTGGGGGCATCAATGGAGTGTTGTTTACGGACTGGATGTCCTAGCATGATATGTGTATATGTCTGTTGTTTATGACTCCTTGTGCGCCAGTGTGCATGTCGGAGGACTTACGTGCATTGGAGTCATCATCACATTTAATTCATGTTGTTGACTATGTCTCCCTTGTGGTTGAGATAGAGTCATCAGTCATACCTATTCACTCGACCACTATGAGATAGTGGTTGCGGGAGATATGGGCAATTGATATTTGTAGCACTCGACCACTGTGGGTTATTGGTAGCTGGAGTTGCGTGCTTCTTATCCTATCGTGCAACACTCGACCACTCATGGGTAGTGGTAGTTGGAGTTGCTTGCAGCAGAGACCCCTTATATGTGGCTAGATAGCTACTTACTCATACTGTCCATTCAGCCACTCAAGAGTAGTGGTAGCTTGAGTTGAGACAGTTGTCATATTTTGTCCACCCAGGCCACACGGGGTCATGGTAGAGAGGTGTGCAGGCAGTGACTATGCATATGCATAGCCGTGGAGGTGCATATACATGTTTGATGCATATTGCATATGCTTATGATATGTTGTATATGTTTGAGCTATGTTGTTGCATATGTTTGTACATCTTTATACATACCATTTGCATGTTCTATATTTTTGTATCTGGAATATTTGGGTATTAGTTGGATCAGGTTGTTATGTGTATTTGATTAACATTATGATTCCGCATTAGATGGAAAAGGTTGGTATCTACATTTGATTATACGTTGTTCATATGATTATGAGTTGATCACATGTGTGATATTATTAATGCATGTTATTTATGTGTTACGTTGTTGTATATTTGCTCAGGTTGTTATGAGTTGTGTCATTACAGACTTTCATGTAAGTTAATACATTACATTACATCTTGTGGATCAGGTTGGTATATACATTTATTATATTTATACTGATGGTTATTTGTTATTACCTTTAAGACTGTATACCTATAGATCTCTATATGTTTATTTAGTTCATGCATTATCTTTCATATACCACTGAGTCTTATACTCACCACCATAGAACCTGAGTTTTTTGTCGCCCATGTAGCAGGTAAAAGATTCTTTGGGTGCTCGGAGCTCCGCTAGCTAATCCCATCTCACATCGAGCGTTTGGATTTTATTCCATATTGGTGTTGTATTATTTTGGATTATATGTTTTGGATTTTATTTTATATTGGTTCCGCATTTTGGTATATGGTCTTGTTGTTATGTATTTGACTTCTATTATGGTTTTGGTTTTCGTTGTGGCATTGATTTCTATTATGTTTTTCATTTATGGTTGTGTCAAAATCGTACCGGTACATATCTATGTATCTTTATTATTTGTTAGTATTATTTTATTGTGATATATGGCTTATGAATGTCGACAATTTTGTGGGCCTTATATCGGTATTGTATCTTATATTGTCACAAGAGGGGTATCGTTCGGTTGATGGACAAATATACTCTCAGGGCGTGACATCACGTCACCCAAGTAATATTCCATTCTTTAATTCTCTTCTATTGGATAATATCATCCTAGTCATACTATTTCTACCAGTCCAATCATGGTATCAACCAAAATAATAAAATACATATCCACACACTAATGATGTTCAAGTCGTCCAGAAAAAAATTAGAGCATAAAAGGACAAGCAAATACAAAGTGAAAAGGTAATATTAGAAATAACAGAGTGGAAAGATAATTGTATCTTAATTAAACTGTCAAATAATTATGTACTAAAATCAAAGAATCTAAAGAGGTCAAAAGAAGGAATCCTTCACTTTTTACTGTAGTGTATCTTAGCTATCTTTCAATATGAAGATTTGTTTCATCTTTTAAATTTATTATAATTAATCCATCATTAATTTAACTATCTAATAATTCAGTTAATCTCTAAATTGTTTTCTAATCGATTTATGAGTCTTCTTACGAGTTTAGTTGACACTTAATCAAATTATTTATTTATTTCATTAATTTTCCAGGTTTTTAATTAACTTATTAATTTTCCAACCTTAATTATCTTATTGGGAATAATTAATCAATTAACCAAATTAATGAATTTCTCACAACTCAATTCAATTAACTTAATTAATTAATTACACCCATCTAATTAATTAATAAATTGATAAATTTCAAATCTAAATGAACTTAATTAATTGGACCAATTATACTAATCTAATTAATTAACGGATTAAATTCCATACCTAAGTTAATTAAACTTGATTAATTGGATTAATTATACTCATTTAATTTAATGAATTAATTAAATTAATTAAACCAAAAATTAAATTAATTAATCAAACCCCGAATAAATCAATTAACACAAAATTTTGATTAATTAAATTAAAGCTAATTAATCAATTAAACTAGATTAATTAATCTATTACTAATTAATCAATTAAATAGATTAATTAATCTAAATCAATTATTCAATTAAATATGGATTAATCAACTTAATCAAATTCAATATTAGTTAAACGAATCAAAAGCATATAAATTTAATTAATCAAAATAGTTAATTATTTTTTTATACCGTCGAATTTCGACATTCGCATCGTCGATTTGCGATTAAGCGGAAGACGATGACAGAACCCCAGAAAAACGGAGGTTGCATCGATGGTGCGCATGTGAGTAGTCATGGTGATCACGACAGTGTTTGTCAACATGGAGTGGGGTCGGTAGTGGCTGAAGGTGAGGCTGACAGCGTCGAAGTTGGTAGCAGTTGATGTAAGTGAGAGGTATCCTAAGTCAATCGCCTTAGAAGCTATTAATAAAATTCACTATTTGAGTATACATTATCTATGTATTTGATTGAATCTTAAACTCATGTACTTATACTGAAGTCCACAATATGATGCATAGTATGAGAGAAATTATGATTGGATCACAGTTAGTGGGTATCTCATCATGTGTAAATATGCAAGTATTGAAACTATCCCTAGTCAATGATTTGATGAGATTAGACATCATCAATTCTGTGAGACTAGCACATGTTATGCTTCTTGGTTTATCTAAGCATTCGGTACTCATAGAATAGAAGCATAGGGATGCTGAGAGTGAACATGTGGATGCTAGTTATGGTATCTAGTTCATTGGAGTGACCTGTTATGAGATTTCATATGGTCCTATATGTCGTTGAAGATCTCATTGTATCTCGAGTGCGAGCTTCCTTAGACTTGAGGTATTCAAGTCACCTTGTTCATGACACCTTATACTTTGACTTTTTTGTAGCCATCTCCATAAGAAGCGTAACTCTGGGATGATTGGGTATAAGACAAAGTAATCGAAGGTGTTTGAATAGCCCACAGAGGATTCACCACTCCTGATAAAGAAGATGTATACCCTAGGCCTTTTGTCATGATTGTTATTCAGAAATCTCTGACCAGAGCAAACATGTTAAGAAGATTGTATTCTTGGAAACATGTAGGAGTAACTTGAATCCATAGGACAAGGAAACTAACTTAGGCTAGGTGTGACGTAGTCAATCTAGTGGAGACGAACACATAGACCATATCCTGAACTAAATAGGTATAGGATGAGTGAAAGGAACAAGGCATGAAGAACTGTAGCTATTAAAGGGTTCATAAATGTTCTAGAGTTGATTTAGACTTTCCGATCAATTGGGGGTCATGATGCACTGCTAGGTGTCACTCAGGCTCTATTCATAATTAAGGGGTTAATTATGAATGCCAACATAACTGGGAGCCTATTGGGTCACACACACTATGGGTGATCTCGAGATGTAAAACAAGTCTTAGAATGAGATTCTCGATGAGAGAGGATATATCTAGTTGGACTAGGCCAAGAGGGTGTGAATTGGAGGCTATGGAACCTCCTATGACTTTATCGGACTTAGCACGACCATATCACACATAAACGAACTCAAACAGACCATACAGAACCTCACACGGTCATGCCTAACCAGGCATGGGCCGTGCCTGGCTCTGGCAAAAAATGGCGAAAGCCTAGGCTGTGCCTAGAAGGACACGGCTGGCCGTGTTTCTTGGCACGACTGTGACTTTTGGCACGGCTGGCCGTGTGTAAGGCACACGACCGTGTCGCGACTCCGTCGTTTTTGGAGATTTTTCTCATGGAAATTTCTTGGGTTATTCTTACCTTAATTATCGGATGATTATGGTAAGAGAGATTTGTTAGGGCAATCTCTTGCCGTAATATGGTTTTGATGGTGTGGCAAAGGGTTTAAGTTAGTTTGATATGTTGATGTGATATGTGCGTTGAAGTCGTGCAGGACTTAGTAATTCGCACATGGAGCCGTGGCGAGTTTCACATCTCATGACTCGTGCCTTGAGTCGGTGAAGGATAGCTTTGCGGAAGCCGTGCGCTTGGAGCATCCGAGGGACCACGGACGAGAAGCTTGGAGTGAAGCCGGAGGAAGTAGACTTGAGGCAAGAGGCGAAGGAGCATTGCGAGCCGTCGCTGATCTTTGCCGAGGGGCGTGGCCGAGCGAAGAACCGAAGGCGAGGACTCAGAAATGAGTGGCGATTGTAACCCGGGAAGGGTAGCTCTTAGGTGAAACTTGGCCATTTGGCCCAGTGTCGGATGGGTTTTCAGACACGGTCATTGCCATGTCATGGCGGTCGGCTCAATCAGTGAGTTCGGTGGTATCTTGGCCGGGATTGTGGCGTGATCATTGCCATCGCCATGATCGTATTGCCAAGACCATCATTCGGCTGAAAGCGATCGGTGATCAATAGGGTTTCGACGCGAGCCGTTCGTAGCCGTGAGGCGGTCGACTACGGAGGATCGTGATGAGTCCATCGGTCATTGCCAAGAGTTGGATTGGACTACAGCGGTCGGGATCCGGCGTGTTCGGAGGCCCGTTGTAGTAGAGGTCGGCGCCAAGAGCGCGATCGTGATGGCGGCAAGCAGGAAGAAGTTAGCCCTCTCTATAAAGAGAGGGTGTAAGCCTTTGAGAGGCTAATGCTCATACTCAAACAATCTTCCTAGTGCCCCCTGAGCTCTAAACTCTTCTTACTTGTCTTTACTCCATTCTATTTGTAAGAAGAGTGATCTTGATTTGTAAAGGTTACCTCCACCTAGCTTGTGCAAAGGAGAGACCATTTAGTGGATTGGTTTAGCGAGTGATTCACAGGGCGAATCGGGGACCGTGGATTAGCGGCGTAGCCGTGAACGCGTTACATTCTTTGTTAGCGTTTGTATTTTCATTTATTGCTTGTCTTAGTTTATTGCTTCCGCTTAATGCGTTTTTGTAGGCGAGCAATTTACACGTCAAGCGTCGAGGGCTATTCACCCCCTCTGGCCGGCCCATCGATCCCTACAAGTGGTATCGAGCCAAGGAAAGCTTGTGGGGACTAACCGCCACAACAAGCAACTTTCAAAATGGCGGCTCCAACATCCATCCTCCGAGTTTGAAGGAGAATTAAGCAGTGGAAGAAGCGAATGGAGGTATTTTTCGAAACGGATTTTGATATAATGATTACAATGGAATCCGGTTTCGTTTTGCCTAGGGATGAAGAAGAGAAACCAATTGAAAAATCACGATGGACTAAGAAGCAAAGAGAGGAGCACCTTGCGAACTCAAAGGCAAAACATCATCTTTTCAATGTGCTCCCCCAACAAGAGATCAACCGAATAGGAGAATGCCTAAGTGCTAAGGAGATGTGGGAGAAGCTAGTAGAGTTTCATGAAGGTACCTCGGAGGCTAAGCTAGCAAGAAGAGACCTCCTCCGCTCTCAATTATCCAACATCAAATTAGAAAAGGGAGAAAAGGTAATTTCTTTGCATTCTAGATTCAAAGAAATTTTAAATGGACTAACAAGTGTAGGTGAGAAGCTATCAAACCGGGATATGGTAATGAAGGCCATAGATGCCTTTCCCCGGTCCTCAAAGTGGAGCTCCATGGTGGACTCATTCTATATCTCAAAGAATTTAGAAGTGAGCACCTTGGAGGAGTTCTTCTCAACAATGGAACTCCACGAAACTAGGCTTGAGGGAATACAAGAGGAGCCTAAAATTCAACCCTCAAGAGGAGTAGCATTATTGGCAAATAAGGGGAAGAAGAAGATGGAAATCTCCTCCTCCTCCGATGACGAAGCATCTTCCTCCTCCTCCATGGATAGCACCGAAGAAGCCTACATGGTAAGGAGGGTAAGACGAGCATTTAAGAATTTTAGATTTGATAAATCTAATGATAGGAATAGAAGACCAAGGGGGAAGGTCATATGCTACAATTGCCAAGGAGAGGGACACATAAGGGACAATTGTCCCCTCCTAAACAAAAGCAAAGAAGAGAAGAAAAAGAAAGAAGAGAAGAGGAAGAAGAAGAAGGGGAGCAAGAGAAAGGAAGAAGAAAAGAAGGCAAAAGAAAAGGGGAAGGCCAAAGCATTCAAGGCCAAGACGTGGGATGATCCTTCCTCATCCTCCTCCTCATCATCGAAAGAGGAGAATGCTTTTGTCACCAATTTGGCCTTGATGGCCTTTGATGACTTGGATTGCTCTTCATCCGAAAATGAAGGATCAAGCTCAAATGGGGAGAGCTCAAATGAAGGGGGAGCTTCCACATCCTCCTCATCCGAAGAAGAGGACATGGAAACTATGGTAACAAATCTAACCCCTAAGAAAATAGTTTCCATAGTTTCTAGCTTAACTAAGGATTTATTTAGGGCAAAGAAGAAAAATAAATGCATGCTTGAACAAATTAAGGACCTAGAAAATAAACTAGAAAATGCATGCTTAAATGATAGTATTTCTTCTAGCTCAAATGAAGCATGCTCACATGATTATATGCCTTTGGATGTTAATGATGCATGTATAAATGAAAATAGGGCATTAAGGGAAAAGGTAGATTATTTAACCAAAGCCCTAGAGAAATTCACAATTGGCTCCAACACATTGAACATGATCTTAGGGAGCCAAAGAGCTAGTTTCAACAAGAAAGGCCTAGGATACAAAGAAAAGAAAAATGAAAAAGCCTACAAATGCCTTATAGCTAGGGGACAAGATAAGAAGAAGGTAATTACTAGGAAATGGATCCCCAAGGAGTATTTAGTGAACCCAATAGGAAAGAATTTATTTTGGGTTCCAAAATCCATCCTTAAGGGTTAGAATAACCCTAGGGTAGTCAACCATATGAACTTGACCTATATCATATTTTGGTTGACTTAGGATGACGGGACAACATTTTTTAGATAGTGTTGGGTGATGATAACGTACCCATAAATAGGTAATAATGCTTAAATCATGATGATTGATGTAATTCCTATGTATATTTACAATCATGATTTATGTTTTTGATATTTGGCATGTTATCATGAGAAATAGGTTTAAATCATGCTTTAGGTGATAATTTGTTTATTATCATCATATAATACCTAATGCATGACTATAATTTGATGAAAACATGTATTTCATGATCATAATGTAGAATTAATTGATATATGTCATTATGATCATGTAGGATGTTAGGTTGATACTTAACCATGATAGAATTGCATGAATATATGGGTTAAGTATATACAAATACCCCCTAGGATACATCTCACACTCACAATAGGCTAACTTGATTGCAAACTTAGTATGGGTGAGATATTAGGATGATACAAATGTCCACTAATGCCTATGACATTTAGATGGTCATTTAAAGTATCAAAATAGCAATAATAGACCAATCATGGGGAAGGCTTATGTTTAATTCATAGACATATTGCCCAAAGATCATGGTTGGATATTTCATATGTTTTCAAAACAATTTCTTACCTTAAAATACATGTATTCATGTTTTGAAACAATTGGATGCAAAACTAGGTAGCTAACTTGATACTAGAATGATAAAAAACCTAGTGGTTTTTAGAGCTTTTGGATTTTTGGCAAAAACAAGAAAATACAATGAGTTTTCATGAAAAACTATTTTTCCTTGATAGATATACTTGATAGAAATATGTTCCCCAAATTTCATGATTTTTCGAATTTTCTGGAATTTATAATGCATTTCTGAAATTCGTCCAGAAAATCAAAAATTCGGATTCCTTTGTGCCGATCATTGCCATTCGATAATGATCGTGGTGGTAGAAATCAGAACATTGAAGGCCGAATTCAGTTTGTAAACCTACAACAAGTGGTAGAAATATACTTGATGCCATCAACAAGTGGTACCCAATTTTTAAATCAACTTGTCATATTTTCCCTCCATTATACTTGATGCCATGAGCTTATAACTTAGTGTTATTCTTTTTGATGGTGTCAAAGGGGGAGAAATGAGTATGTTTAAGTTAATTACTTTAGGGGGAGAAATATATGATAATATGATAGGGGGAGAAAATTTGCATAGAGAGTTTCATGGATTAAGGGGGAATTGCATGTTGTTATATCATGTTTATCTTTACATGCTTTCTTACCTTAGAATTTATATCAAATGTTTTTACCTAACTTAAACGGATTGCCACACATCAAAAAGGGGGAGATTGTTAGGGCAATCTCTTGCCGTAATATGGTTTTGATGGTGTGGCAAAGGGTTTAAGTTAGTTTGATATGTTGATGTGATATGTGCGTTGAAGTCGTGCAGGACTTAGTAATTCGCACATGGAGCCGTGGCGAGTTTCACATCTCATGACTCGTGCCTTGAGTCGGTGAAGGATAGCTTTGCGGAAGCCGTGCGCTTGGAGCATCCGAGGGACCGCCGGACGAGAAGCTTGGAGTGAAGCCGGAGGAAGTAGACTTCTCGGCAAGAGACGCGAAGGAGCATTGCAGAGCCGTGCGCCTGATGCTGCCGAGGGACGTGGCCGAGAACGAAGAGAACTTCGAAGGCGAGGGACTCCGAGAAATGAGAGTGAGCGATTGTAAGCCGGGGAAGGGTAGCTCTTAGGTGAAACTTGGCCATTTGGCCAAGTGTCGGATGGGTTTTCCCGACACCGGGCCGATCGCCATGTCATGGCCGATCGCTTGCTCGAGCTCGAGTGAGTTCGACCGTATACGATCGATCGGATTGTGGCGTGATGCCGATCGCCATACGTGGGCGTCGATTGCCAAGACCATCGATCCGCCAAGGCGGCGATCGTCAAATAAGGGTTCGACCGACCGATTCGTAGCTCGGGCGATCGACTGAGGCGTGATCGGCCCGTGATGAGTCCATCGATCGCGCCAAGAGTTCCGTTGGACTACGTCGGGATCCGACGTGTTCGAGGCCGCTAGTTGTAGTGGCAATGATCGCTAAGGGCGGCAATGATCGATGGCGCAACGGGAAGAAGTTAGCCCTCTATAAAAAGAGAGGGTGTGAGCCTTTGAGAGGCTAATGCTCATACTCCAAACAATCTTCCTAGTGCCCCATAAGCTCTAAACTCTTCTTACCTGTTCTTACTCCATTCTATTTGTAAGAAGAGTGTGCTTGATTTGTAAAGGTTACCTCCACCTAGCTTGGTGCAAAGGAGAGACCATTTAGTGGATTGGTTTAACGGAGTGATTCACCGAGGACGAATCAGGGACCGTGGATTAGCGGCGTAGCCGTGAACCACGTTACATTCTTTGTTAGCGTTTGTATTTTCATTTATTGCTTGTCTTAGTTTATTGCTTCCGCTTGCGCTAACGTTTTTGTAGACGAGCAATTTACAACGTCCAACGTACGAGGGCTATTCACCCCCCTCTAGCCGGCCATACCGATCCCCTACAAGATTCTATTTAAGCCTCCTAAGATGCCCTAATCAAGAGATCTATAAATAGATCCCTTGATAATCTTTGGAGGGTGTGTTCTAATCTCTTAGGTTTTCTTCCTTGGTGAACGTCTTCCTCTCTCTTCTTCTCTTGTCTCTGCCGGTTGGCTAGCACTAATCGGAGACAAAGGCTTGCTGCTCTAGGAGTTGTCTTAGGTGATTTCGGCATGGATACTGATAGAGGTAAGGCCCGTTAGTCTTGCTTGTGGTTTTGACAGATTCGAAAGAATCTCGAAGGTATAACTTCTCCTTCTCCTTTTGTATGTTTACATGCGATTATGCCAAAATAAGTATTCCTGGCCCTCAGGGGATGTCTGGGATGTAATAAAAATTATTTTATTTGCTTTATTCCTCTGTGTATTATCCCTAAATCTCCAACAAATGGTATCAGAGCCACCTTGTTTGTTTGACATAAATCGCATATTGTAGGAGAATATTAATTTAAAGCATGTTTGATGTTTTAATATACTTGTGCGATGTTTTTCTATAAGATAGATTAGAGTATGCATGATTTTATATATAGGATATGTTTATAATCGAAAAAGGAAATACCGAGGATGCACTTAGAAACATCGAAGGTGTTGGCCATGTCGTTAGAGCCTAAGCATAGACTAGCCATGCGTTGGGAATAGGTTGCGCGGTGCGCGTATCTAATTCTTAAAACGACATGTGCATTATTTGTTCAGCTCATGTTCACATCGGGAAATTTATTTCCTAATGTGACCTTGGTTTTTTCATATTTAGATTTATTTTCTGTTATAGATGAGACCAAGTATAACCGGAAATCCCTCGTGCAAATATTAGAGATAACACCTTCCATTAATATGGTTGAACCAGAGTTCTTTTTCGTGTTTGGGTTGTTGGACTCTCTCCAAGCCTGTCATGATATCAAGCATGTTCAATTCATATGAGATTCAATGCTTATTTTAAATGGTAAGCCCCAGAGGTCAATTTTGAGTTTGGGTTGTTGGACTCTCTCCAAGCCTGACTAGTAAATTAGATGTGTTCAAACCATTTAAATTCGATCCCACGATTAATGGGTCGGTCCTAACTGAAAGCATTGATTTGTTGGACTCTCTCCAAGGTCAATATGGACAGAGGTGCAATTAGGTGATATGTATTGGATGTATATATATTAATGAGTTAACAACCTAATGTATATATGAACATTCAATTAGTTGATAGCATAAAGTGATAGTTATATATTTGATATATAATGAGTACTGTTGATACCAAACATTATGACTATGAATGATTTATTGGACTCTCTCCAAGGTTGTTCTTAGTCATAATGGATATTAACCCACTAGAAGATAACCTACCATCTCTCGAATTCAAAGTGAGGGTCATTGAATTTAATAAAAATAGTGGGAGTTTCTTGTTAATGTAAATTATTTGCATTACTATAAATTCATCTCTCTTATACATCCATTTTTTAATATCTAGGTACTAATTAGAACAACATGTCAACCTCGATTAACTTACGTTCTATTTTAGACAATAACAAATTGACTCGGTCAAACTTCTTGGACTGGCTTCGCAACTTAAGAATTGTTCTCAAGGCTAAAAAGTTAGCTTATGTCCTTGAAGAGGTTCTTCCTCAACCTCCTGCAGACAATGCATCTGGTGACCAAAAGTTGGCTTACCAGAAACATGTTGCTGACTCTGAGATGGCGAGTTGCATTATGCTAGCGTCGATGTCTTCTGAGTTACAGAAGCAACATGAGTATATGGATGCTAATACAATTGTCTTCCATCTTTGAGAGTTGTTCGATGAGAAGGTGCGATCTGAAAGGTTCAAGGTCACCTAGCTCTTCTTTCGATCAAAGATGTAGGAGGTTTCATCTGCAGTGCAGTTTGCATTGAGGATGAATGGCTATATTGTGCGATTGGGATCACTAGGGTTTTTCATGGACCATGAATTAAGTATTGACTTAATTCTTCACAATCTGATGGGTAGCTATTCATAATTTGTGATGAACTATCGGATGAATAAGATTGAGTCCACTATTCCTGAATTGATCAATATGCTTAAAACAGTGGAGCCATCTATTGCTAAAGAATAGAATGCGGTGATACTGGTTGACTTCTCAAAGAAAGGTTCTAAGAGGAAGTCAAAAACCAAAGCCAAAGGGAAGAAAAAGGAAAAGAAGGAAGAATAAACTCCCAAGGGCACCTGCCATCATTGTGGCAAGGATGGACATTGGAAGAGAAACTGCAAGCAATATCTGGAGTTACTGAAGCAGAAAAAGACATATGATGCCCAATCTACTTCAAGTATGTTTGTTATTGAATGTCATACTATTTTTTCTAACACTTGGATATTGGATACCGGGTGTGACTCACATATATGTAATGACATACAGGGGCTTAGGAATAGAAGAAGACTGGTTAAGGGAGAAGTAGATCTAAGAGTTGACAATGGAGCAAAAGTTGTTGTTGTAGTCAAGGGAATTTATATGTTGCGACTTCTTATGGGACTAATTTTAGAGTTAGATGATTATTTTTATATTTTTGCATTAATAAAGAACATTGTTTCTATTTCATGTTTGAATAAGAAATGTTATCATTTGATGTTTAGTAATAATTGTTGTTACATTACGTTAAATAGTGTTCTTTATGCTACTGGAATGTTAAATAATGAAATCTACATGTTAGATACATCCAATGAGATATTCAATATTGAATCAAATAACAAACATGCTAAGTTAGATAATTAGTTAACCTCGCAATTATAACATTGTCGTCTTGGCCATATAAGCAATGAACGCATGTCCAAACTCCACAAGCTTGACATTTTGGAGTCTTATAAATCAGATTCATTAGACATATGTGTTTCATGCTTAAAAGGAAAAATGACTAAGTTACCTTTTAGTGGAAAAGGTGAACGAGCGGTTGATGTATTAGGTCTTATATATACTAATGTATGTGGACCAATGTCAACTCATGTCATAGGAGGTTATAGCTACTTCGTTACCTTTATCGATGATTATTCATGATATGGGTATTTGTATATGTTAAGATACAAATCTGAAGTCTTTGAAAGGTTTAAAGATTTTAGAAAAGAAGTATAGAAACAACTTGGGAATGGTATTAAAGTACTTCGATTTGATCGAGGTGGTGAATACTTAAGCCAAGACTTTCAAGATTATCTAAGGGACAATGACATCTTGTCCCAAAGGGCTCCACCTTACATGCCACAACATAATGGTGTGGTTGAAAGGCGAAACTGAATCTTGTTGGGCATGGTTAGGTCAATGATGTACAACATGCAAGTCTTCCAAAAATCTTTTGAAGTTATGCACTCGAGACCGCTATTTACTTGTTAAATAGAGTCCTGACTAAGGCAATCTCTACTACTCCATATAAGATATGGAATAATAGAAAACCTCATTTATCTTATTTAAAGATATGAGATTGTCCTGCTTATGTGAAGAGGATAATATCAAATAAGCTGGAGGCTAAATCTGATAAGTGTCTATTTATTGGTTAATCTAAGGAAACGAGAGATTACTAATTTTATCATCCCTTGGAACAAAAGGTGTTTGTTTCAAGGCATGCTGTATTCCTAGAGAAGGATTTTCTCTTACTAGAAAGCAGTGAGAGTGAGATTGAACTAAGCGTAGTTCAAGAGACTCCGGTAGACACAGAAGAGATGTCTAGTCAAGAACTATAGTTGATTACTCATTCAAATGAGGTAATACTGAACCTAATGTTATACCACCTCCTCATAAATCTAGTAGGATACGTAGGATTCCTGAGAGATATGAATTTCTTATAAGTGAATCTAATAACATGTTTCTCATAGAGGATGAGGAACCCACTAGTTACGAAGAGGTACTAAATAGTTTAGACAGGGAAAGGTGGCTAATAGCCATGAAATCAGAAATGGATTCCATGTATGAAAATCAAGTTTGGAACTTGGTAGACCCACCCGAAGGCATAATGCCTATAGGGTGCAAGTGGGTTTTCAAGAAGAAAACTGACATGGATGGTAATGTTATTACATATAAATCTAGATTAGTGGCAAAAGGTTATCGTCAAAGATAAGGTGTTAACTATGATGAAACCTTTTCACCAGTAGCTATGTTTAAATCCATTCGGATACTCCTAGCTATAGTGGCTCATTTTGATTATGAGATATGACAGATGGATGTGCAAACAACTTTCTTTAATGAAAACCTGTTTGAGGATGTATATATAATACAACCTAAGGGTTTTACATCCATTGACAAGAACAAAGTATGCAAACTTCAACGATCCATTTATGGATTGAAGCAAGCATCCAGGAGTTGAAATATCCATTTTGAAGAGGCAATCAAATAGTTTGATATCTCACAAAATCCAGAGGAGCCCTATGTGTATAAAGAGGTAAGTGGGAGTGCGGTCGTGTTCCTAGTATTGTATGTCGATGACATATTAATTATAGGAAACAATATTCCTATTTTGCAAACAGTCAAAGTCTGGTTGTCCAAAATATTCTCCATGAAAGACATGAGAGAAGCAACCTATATTTTGGAGATTAAGATCTATAGAGATAGATCAAATCGGTTGTTTGGTCTTTCGCAGTCTACATACATAGACAAAGTGCTAAAACGGTTTAGCATGGATGAATCTAAGAAAGGTTTCATTCCCAAGAGACATGGGATTCACCTTTTGTAGTCTATGTGCCTGCGCATTGAAGACGAGGGGATTTGCATGAGTCAGATCCCATATGCATTAGCTATAGGATCAATCATGTATGCTATGTTATGTACGAGGCTCGATGTATCGTACGCTTTGAGCATTACGAGTAGATACCAGTCTGACCCTGGTATGGACCATTGGGTGGTTGTCAAGATAATTCTTAAGTACTTGAGAAGGACTAAGGATTTGTTCTTGGTATATGAAAAAGGTGATATGGTAGTAAGTGGGTATACTGATGCCAGCTTCCAAATAGATACGGATGATTCCAAATCTCAGTCTGGATACATATTCATCTTGAATGGAGGTGCAGGAGTTGGAAAAGTTCTAAAAAAGATACTATTGCTGATTCTACTACGGAGGCAGAGTATATTGCAGCTTCTGAAGCAACAAAGGAGGCGGTATGAATCAAGAAGTTCATTACTAAACTTAGAGTTGATCTGAGCATTATTAAAGCATTATTGGTTTACTGCGACAACAATGGTGCCATTGCACAAGCAAAGGAACCACGGTCTCATCAGCGATCCAAGCACGTACTACGCCGTTACCGTCTGATAAGAAGGATCATAGTTAGAAGAGACGTACAAATAGAGAAAGTTCCCACTGATAGGAATCTAGCAGATCCCTTGATAAAGTCTCTTCCCCAAGAAAAGTTCGAGAGGCATATAGAGGCCTATGATATTAGATACCAAGGCGATTGGTTGTATGCCAAGTGGGAGTTTGATGTAAGTGAGAGGTGTCCTAAGGTAATCATCTTAGAATTTATTAATAAAATTCACTATTTGAGTATATATTATCTATGTATTTGATTGGATCTTAAACTCATGTACTAAAGTCCATAATACGATACATAGCATGAGAGAAATTGTGATTGGATCAAAGTTAGTGGGTATCTCATCATGTGTAAATATACAAGTATTGAAACTATCCTTAGTCGATGAATTGATGAGATTGGACATCATCAATTCTATGAGACTAGCATATGTTATGGTTCTTGGTTTATCCAAGCATTTTGTACTCACTGAATGGAAGCATAGGGATGCTGAGAGTGAACATGTGGATGCTAGTTATGGTAACTAGTTTATTGGAGTGACATGTTATGAGACTTCATATGATTCTATATGTCGTTGAAGATCTCATTGCAGCTTGAGTGCGAGCTTCCTTTGACTTGAGGTATTCAAGTCACCTTAGTCATGACATCTTATACTTTGACTTCTTTGCATCCATCTTCATAGGAGGTGTAACTCCGGGATGATTGGGTATAAGCCAAAGTGATCGAAGGTGTTTGAATAATCCACAAAGGATTCTCCACTCATGATAAAGGAGATGTATACCCTAGGCCTCTTGTTAGGGTTGTTGTTCAGAAGTCTCTGGGTAGAGCAAACATGTTAAGAAGATGATCTTCTTGGGAATATGTAGGAGTAACTTGAATCCATAGGACAAGGAAACTATCTTGGGCTAGGTGTGACATAGTCAGCCTAGTGGGGACGAACACATAGACCATGTCCTGAACCAAGTGGGTATATGATGAGTTAAAGGAACAAGGCACGAACAACTGTAGCTGTTAAAGGGTTCAGAAATATTCTGGAGTTGATTTAGACCTTTTGTGTGTTTACATGTGATTATGCCAAAGTAAGTATTCCTGCCTCATAGGGGATGTTTGGGATGTAATATAAATTATTTTATGAATTTCACTGCGCACTTTCCAGGAATCTCCAATAGCAGTGAAGGCTGGCAATGCGTCGGAGGATGATCACCGACGCGCCGGGGGGGGGGGGTGTAGTCGCGATGGTGGAAGTTGGACGTGGTGCGAGGCATGTTGCGACGGTGGAGGTTGGCCGCATTGTGGGGCAAGTCATGGCGGCGGAGGCTAGCATGGCACGTGAGCAACATGGCCGAAGCGGAGTGGTAGTGCAGCGAAGGGGTAACATGAGAGGAAAGATGGGAAGAAGTAAACCGAACTTAGGTTTTAATTATCTAACCTTGTGTTTAATTTATATAACCTTATGCTAATTGAAAAAAAAAATCAACTCATAGCATTGAGTAAGATTAATTAGACTTAATCAAAGTCATTATTCCAAAATTTTCAAATATAATACTAATAAATAACTAAATTTCATTTAATTAAATATATTTATTTATTTATTATTATTTTATTAACCTTATTTTGTTCCATATATTACATGCTAAAAGCATATCAACTAATTTATTAAGTCAAAAACAAATATACAAACATATGTTCACAACTAGTTATGCATGAAGTTAACAAGTAGTATATGATGTAAGAAACTGATTATTAGAAAGTAAAGTTAAGTCCAACTAAGTTAACTTTTTAATCAAACAAGTTTACTAAGATGAAGTAAGCCATCTTTTAGCAAGTTGATAGATAAACTCAGTCAACTTTTAGATAAGATAAGGTAAGTTTATAAATAAACTAAGTCAGCTTTCAAGTAAATAAGTTAACTTCCAAGTAACTAAGAAAGATAAGTCAAATCAAATAAGTCCCCTAATTCAAATATCAAGTAAAATATGAAAGATAGACATCTCACATAATGACACAGTTCGATTTTCTGCTGGGATATATCTAGCGATGAATAAAGGAAAATCTCTACTTGGTGGGCCTGGGTTAAGTGGTATGGGCCAGGAGTTTACCTTCATAGATAGAGTACGACTTTAGTATTACACGGTCTTTACATGAACAACATGATTGCAAAAGTCGAGCTTTGGCGTCGAACTGTGAGCGCTTCTCAAATGTACCCTTGGTGGCTGGTGGAGATTTCGTAAGAGATCCATGGGGTCGAGCGGTCACCCAAGAACTAATCGGGTCGAAGGCTTGGAAATCTAGTGCTAATAAAAAAATAAAATATGAAAGATAAGGCAAATATCAAGCAAAATATAAAATGTAAGGCAAGTCAACTAGTATCACTAGTATCAAGTCAGATATAAATTAAGATAAGTTCACAAATTTGGTTAAGGCTAATACAACATGTTCTTATTAGGAGGAAAAGGATGGCCCATTTGCTACGATCTCAACATCTCCATCATCACTATATGATACGCTTGATATAGCTCCATCATAACCTATTGGTGCTCCTCTAATCTTTGAAATACCCTAGACATAGTCTCTTCTAACCTAGTGACTTACTCTTCTAATGTAGGATACTAGAGGTGGATGAAGCTGAGGTAGATCGAAGAAGTCAACATTTGGCAACTCCTCATCCTCTTGTGGTTGAGGCTGAGGTCTCTCTCTTGTAGAGGTGGTTGAGGTCATATGAAGAAGATTGTAGTGCGGTAGGAAGTCAAGCAGGTCAAGGTTGACTAGATACTTTACAAGTAGAAAATCCAAGTGAGTCAAGGAGGACCGAACACTTGGTGGTTGAAAGTCCAACACGGAGTTGGCAAGTAAAAAATCTAAGTGGGTTTGGGAGGACTAGATACTTGGTGGTTGGAAGTCCAATAGAGAGTTAGCAAGTGAGAAATCCAAATAGATCGGGGAGGACTGGACACTTTGTGATCAAAGTCCAATAAGAAGTTGGCAAGTGTGAAGATGAAGTGGATCACGGTTGTCCAGACACTTGACACGAGATGGAAAGACCATACTGTTGGTGTAATCAGCCTAGGTCATGATTGACCAGACTCGAGTTTGACTCGAGTAGTGTTTTAATATTTGATGATGAGTTGACCATTGCTTGACAATGGGTTGACTATATGGTTGACATGAGGTTGATCATATGATGGAGAAGTCCAAGTGGGACTCTTGGCATTGGAAACTCCAAGTTTTGTGTACTTGGCATGGTAAAACCCAAGCATGAGTTTTGGCAATGGAAAGTCCAAACATGAGTTTTGACAATTGGAAAGTCCAATATGGAGTTGGCAAGGAATGTCCAAGCATGGGTCTTGACATTTGGAAAGTCCAATATGAAGTTGGCAAGGAAAGTCCAAGGGTGTGATATTGGTGGCGTAAAGTCCAAGCGGTAGTCTTGGCAACATAAGTCTAATGTTTGATGGTGTAAAGTCCAAGTGTGTGTCTTGGCAGCGTAATCCCAAATGTGTCTTGGCAGTGTAGACCCGATTAGCATGACAATAGTTGATGGAAGTACCTAAAGGCTAGCGTATGGATGAACAAGTTATGAATGACTTGGTGGGATCCAATAGGCATGAGGCTGATGGAGGTGGCTAGAAGGCTTAGGTCTAGGCTAAGGGTGGTCTAGCAAGTATGAGGGAATCATACTTGGGATAAACCTCATAGTTGAGATTTATTAGTTGACTAGGGTTATAGACCAGTCGACTGGTCAAGTGTTTTGACACTTGGTAGCTGAGTCGACTCTGAGAAGTTGATTGGGATTATGACCTGTCGACTTGTCATGCCCCGAGGGAGTCCCCGCCAGACAAAAATCCGGCAGCATCTCCCCTGTACGAGTGACAATACCAAATTTTCATACAAGGCCTACACGACCACAATACTTCGGTCAACACGACCGGAATCCAAACAACACACGCAAATAATACTTAGGCCTCAGGCCATCAATCAAAGTAAATAGTAACAGTCTACTATATCTAGACTTACCCCTTCTGCCATCTGAGCAGGAATATACAACCCAAACCAATCGAAAATAAATCTCCGAACCAAGGTCCATAAAGACCATAACAAAAATCTCCAAACCTCCACAAATACATAACCAAAACAAACACAAGTCCTACACACTTCATCTAGTTAAAAACCAAAACCATAAGACCTATAAAACCTATCCATTTCGACGAGGGAGATTGGCAGCTGGACTCTCCTGACAGCTTCAACCTGAAACAGATGTAAAGCAACGGGGTAAGTTCAAAGAACTTAGCGGATAATAGTCGATATGCATAGCAAAATATAACTAACAATAAGAATCATGCCAGTACAGTCTAATATAAATAGGGTATGCAAGAACGAAATATAAACGAACTGTACTTACCTGAATCTTTTACCCTGATATAGGAGCATGTGTCATACTAGAAGAAACAAAGTCATCACCATATACAAATATGTATCCTGTATGCATGACAATCATATGCAACATCCAAGGCAGCAATCACAATGCATCAAACACAATACAAATGCTATCCATGCAAAATGCATGCCGTGCAAATGACATGGTCACCCCTGATGCCAGTCAGCCGCCTCACACGTGATGGTGAAGCCGAGTGGGTAGGGCTATGACAACTGTGCACTCTGCCATCACTGCTCCTGAGTGACCGAGTGGACAGGATGCTGTCGGAGTACACCTATCCTCCTGCCCCAAACAAAGTGGGGGAGCTAAGCTCTCATCTCCCGGTGTCATAGACAGAGGAGGGATCCCTGCCCGCTATCACGTTGTCTCATCGCTACCCATGAGCGGACCAGCGGAGCCTGACAGAGCAACTGCACACACCCTCCTGATGTACCACTAACCCATGAGTGGCAGTGTGTGCAGGCCATATAACTAGCTGTGGGCTCAACTATAAAGGAATCCCGTCCAGCCAGCATGCAATCATGCAAGATGGTGCATGATACTAAAGCATGTAAATCCAACTAAATACACATATCCGAATAATATGCACAATCAATATGTACATATCCATAATCCAAGTAACTATGATCCAAATAAAACAGGGATGGTATAATCATAACCTATCACATGCATGTATCAAGTAGGCACCAAAAACATACTAGGCATATAAACATGAAAATTATTGCAAGCTATCCTAACTAGCATATCAACTTGACTATATCTAAAAGATAAGTCAAAATACCCGCCTGATAAAATATCCGCAAAAGAACCAAATCGTCACGACCGTGAACTTGCCTCGTGATCGAAACCTGCATACAACATAACTATGATTAATTTCAAGCACACGACAACATGCTAACTAAATTCTACATCGACTCTGTATTCCTTTAATCTACTGAATACGAGTACAACACCTCGATACACCCTCCAAACACATCCAACCCAAAGACCTTTCCATTCCAAATCAACTCCAGCTCCTACAAGCTCATTCACAGCCTTAAACAACCCATCACAACCGAGATCGAGCTGCTCCAACCTATTACCAGCCCTTGTATAGATCACAAATAGCTCTGCATAGCCTTCATAGCCATTCACAATCGACAATTCCATCGACAGAACTCTCCATTCACAACCCCTCTAATTCACACTGCCGCCACCACCATTTACAGCCCATACAAGTTTCCTCCTCTCACTCACAGCCGTGCAAAACTCATAATGAACTCATAACTAAACCCCACAGCCAACCTTACACGAAAATCAGCCCAAATCGACCACAACTCCGGCCCACCTACATGACACCCCCAAATAAAACCCTCACATCCCCTCTCAGTCGGCCCCAATTCCTTCCCTACTGCCCTATTCACCGGCACCATCAACACTCACCGATCACTGCCCAAAATCATAGATTCACTACAGCAACATAACCTGCACAGACAGGAAACAAGAGGAAGCTAGGTATTTACCGGAAGCTCCACTCTCACTGGCGACAGTCCTGTGGCTGCAGACACTGGGGAAGAAGAGGCTCTCGGATGCTCGCTGCGTGCGACTCGAACGAGCAACGACGGAGAGAGCACCACTCCCGGTGCCCTGGGCACCGGGAAGGCGAGCGTCGATGCTTGGGGGAGAAGAGGCGACCGCAAGGCTCGACGTCGGTGACTGCGAGCGATGGCGGTGGTGCAACCTCGAGGTCGGACGACAAAGGGAAGAGTGACTCATCGCGGCAAAGGAACGGTCGGCGATCGCAACGAAGGAGAAGGGAAAGGCGATGGCTGTGGCGGACGCTTGCTGCGGCGCGGTGGAGGAAAAGAAAGAGGGCGAGTCGTGGGGAGAAAAAAGAAGCGGCGGTTTGATGGCTACGGGCACGAGGAAGAAGAGGTGCTCAGTAGTTAACGGCGTGAGAGATGGGGAAATAGGAATAGAAAAAAACCTAGGTTAATTAAACCCATTAAATAACCTAAACAGGCCCTTAAAAAGTCTGTTTGTCTTATCCCCGTAATTATCTCGTACAGGCCCCGTTTAAATCCAGAAAAATTCTGAAAAAATTCCTAAAATTCCCTAAAAATCTCGAAAAATATCCAGGATTATTTTCTTAAATTTTTGGCCATTAAATTTAGTATTTAAATTTTCCGTATTTAACACGGCTAGTCGGGAGTCGACTGACGATCGACTACGACCGAGTGGCCTTGGCAGTTGACTGTCGGATTTGGGTAGTTGACTGGCTGAGAAGTCGATTGCCATGGAGGGCAGTTGACTACTGTTTGTGGTTACGAGCACAGAAACTTTCGTAGTCGACCGGGCAATCGAATCACGGAGTAGCAGTCGATTTCTAGGGTTTGGAAGTTGACTGATGGCTATCCGTTGGAGTTTTTCAGAGTAGTCGCTTCGGTATGGGCAAATGACCAAAGACAATCAGCCCGATGGAGGCATAAAAGGAGTAGTTCATGGAGGGTTTTGACCATGATTTCTTGAGGGGTTCTTGAGGCAATTTGAAGGCGAAGTTCTGGTGCATTTTAAAGTCCTTCAAGCTCATCCAAGCAACCAACAAGCAAAGCATTCAAGCTTATATTTGTAAAGTTTTCTTTACCCTATTTTGTGTATTGTCTTTGTATTTGCTTGCATCTTTTGTATTTACTTTTGTAATCCTTTGTACGAGGTTTCTCCACCTCCGGTGTGTCACCGAGAAGGAGTGATTTGATTAGTGATGTGTGCATCACTAGAGCTCGCTATCGAGCTCGCCCCATGGAGTAGGAACTAGGGTTCTGAATCACGTTACATCGTGTGTCTTCTATGTTGATTGTATTCTTGTGTATTCGTGCATATATTCGTATTGTACTTTCTATTTCCGCTGCGTACTAATATAATTGTAGACAAGCACGCTCAATTTCCATCAAACGAACAAGAAATGCTATTCAACCCCCTCTAGCACGTCACCAACGATCCTACAAGTGGTTTCAGAGCAATGAGCTCTTCTATAGACTAACCGCCAAGGGAGCACCGTTAGAGAGAAGAAGGAAGATGGAGGAGCCAAACCTTAGACTAAGTCGTGACATCAACACGCCTCCTTTATATGAACTTTTTGGAGCTAAGGGATTTTATCAATGGAGAATGTGGATGGAGAATTTCTTGATGATGGACTTCGAGTAGTGGATCATCCTAATAAAGAGATTTGAATTTCCAAGGGAAAAGGTGGATATCTCAAGAAGAAGAGATGGACCGAAGAGCAAATCCAAGTCTTCAAAATAAATGAAAGGGTAACAAATATTTTAGTTAATGTAATCCCTAATGAAATTTTGTGTAGATTAGGAGATTATAAGGATGTCAAGGAACTTTGGAGCAAGCTAGCCAAGTTCCATGAAGAGTCCACACCGGTCCATGATAAGGAAGAAGAGGAGTGCTCATCCTCCCAAGCTCAAGAAGAAAGCACATCATCTTCATCCCAAGAGCTTGAAGAATTGGAGGTTAAAAGACCATCAACATCCGAGGAAGAGATGGAAGAATTAGAGGAAGCCTCCACCTCTAGGATTGAGGGGGAGGAGATTAGGCCATCCTCAATGCCAGAGCAAGAAGAGGAGCCATCAATCTCCGAGAGAAGTGATGAACAAGTTCAAGAGGTTTTCACCACCATCCTAGGTAACTCAAGCATTTTAATCAAAACAAAAAATCATATTGTATGCTTTGAGTGTAGGGAAGTAGAACGCTATAAGAGCAAGTGCCCTAAAAGAGTCAAGAACACTCAACCGACACCAAAAGTCAAGGACAAGTCAAAGGATGCTTGAGCCCCAACACATAAGAGCAAAGATCACGTAGTGTGTTTCAAATGCAATCAAAAAGGGCATTATAGAAGTCAATGCCCTAGGGGGAGGAAGCAAACCAAGGGCCAAGAAGGAGCATCACATGTAGGGGGAGCTTCTAAAACAAACCCTAAGGTAAAATTTAGTAATGCACCTTCCTTGTTTCATAATGAAAAGCATGCTTTTAATACTCTTGCAATTGCGCATAATCATGAAAACATGTTAGGAATATAGCTTATTGCTTAGGTGCTACATATTGTATTTTTAGGGTTAAGAACAAATCTAGAAACAATAACCCTAAAACAATTCTACCTAAGGAAGCAATTAGGAAGGTAGAAGATCACTTAGGCATTAACCCTAAGAAGGATAGACATATGCCTAAGAGAAAGGACCATTCCTAAAAGATTAATGAAAAATCAAAATGGGGAAAAGTAGAGTTAGAGAACCATGTTTTGAGGTCAAGACTTGAGAAATTAGAGAAAACCCTTAGGAAGATGCAAAATCCAATTCAAGAGTCAAATGATCAAAAATTAAGGTCTAGGAGGCAAGAACCATCAAGGGGAAAGAAAGGTTTGAGTCACAAACCTAAGCCCAAGGAGACCTACCATAGTATTCCATTCGACTATGGAACCATTTCTAGGTCTAGGAAAACCAAGGTTAATAGGGAAGTCATCTCTAAGGTTAACAATGGTAGATGCCTAGTGGCTAAGGTTTCATGGAAAACTAGGGAAGCCACTAAGAAGGTTACAAGAGGAGTTACCCCTGGAGTTAACCTAGGTAAGACTCAATGACCAAGGCTTCAAAGCCTAGAAGGGTCATTAAGAAGGTATCAAGGGAGGTCATCCCTAGTGAATACCTTGTAAACCCAAGGAGCTCCAATAGGTATTGGGTTTCTAGGAGTGTGATCGATTCACGCTAGATGAGTTAAGTTGTGCCAACCTTTGAATGGATGGGTAGTTAACCTAACCATAGCAAAGTTGACATTTTAGGTTATTTCCAGGGTTATTGGATACTTTGGAAATAAGGTTCAATTTATATCCTAAAAGATTTTAGGATATACTAATATCATTTAAGAAGTTTGAAAAATTGATCTAATTGGCACGAGTTAGGTTATAGAGGTCTTATGTGTCATTTTGGGTGTTTGGCACACTTGGGAGATGAGTAGTATTATGACAAAATGGACATAATCCTAAAAAATGACAATTAATATTAAAATTTAGGTATTATTATACCTTTATATTTTAATTTGCCATGATTTATTTTTCATATGTCATGTCATGACATCATATTTCATTTTAATCATTAAATGTCATGATAATATTTAGGTTTAAGTTTTTAATGCCATGTTATACTTAGCTTAGAATTTATGCCATGACATCATGATTATTGACACATGTTTTTAATTATGCTAGCTTTATATGCCATAATCATCATTCATGCATTTAAGTTTAATTAAAATTGATTTAAGGACTATGACATGATTTGAAGTCCCATGTATAAGGGAATCAAATAGTGTTGCCTAGAAAAATGCAAGAGACCTTAGCCTAGGAATAACCAAAACTCATATCTCACATTACCTTGACATGTGTGTGTATTTATACACCCTAGAAACATGTGAGATGTTAGGAAAATGAGTTAAGTTAAAGGTACATAGTTCTTGCATCTAGATGAACTCAAACTCATCTCAATCATAGGTATAAATCATGAGGAAAGCTTGTATACAAGTCATGTATACTTAGCCTGTAGACCATGATTGAAATTAAGATTTTAAAAATATTTCAATATCATTTTGAAAAACCTTGGTGAAGTCTATCTTTTGATAGTAATCACCATTGATGGAGTTGATACAAGATAGGGTCAAAATATTGATATTTTCAATGGTTTTGAACTTTGTGTCAATCTCTCATTTTAATGGGTATTTTATTATAAAATATTTTTTACCCATAATGATTGACTTAAGTATTATACGTTTGAAGTTTATGTTGGAGGATCGTAGCCCGGCTAGAAGGGGGGATAAATAGCCTTTGAAGCTTGATGGACTTTGCTCGTTCTTGATTGTCTACAATATCGTTAGCGTAGCGGAAAGACAATAATAATGCTAATGCAAAGACAATTAAAGCTAGACAAAAGTAAAGAATAAGAACAATGCAAACAAAAAGATGTAACGTTGTTCACGGTGTTGATGCAGTGAGCATCACTCATCGATTTTGATGTATGAACTGTAGTTAAAGTTAGGAATTACTTGTGTTTTAATATCAGTGTTAAGTGCATAGACTTAACAGGAAGTTCTAGTAGGTCGTGTTGACCGGATACTGTTGGTGCAATCGGCCCAGGTCACGATTGGTCGGACTCGAGTTTGACTCGAGTAGTGTTTTGATGTTTGACAGTGATGTCTGACAATGTGTTAGGGAGATTGTTGGTGCAATCGACCCGGGTCATGATTGACCGGACTCGAGTTTGACTCGAGTGGTATTTTGATGTTTGACGATGGTTTGACCATTATCATGGAAAAAGTCCAAGTCATGGGTACTTGGCATGGAAAGTCCAAGCACGGGTCTTGGCAAGGGAAAGTCCAAGCTTGAGTCTTGGCAAATGGAAAGTCCAACATGGGTTGGCAAGGAAAGACCAAAGGTGCAGTCTTGGCCACGTAAGTCCAAGTGTGTAGTCTTGGAGGTGAAAGTTCAAGTCATGGGTACTTGGCAATAAGGAAGTCCAAGGGGTGATTTTGGCAGTATAAAGTCCAAGGGTAGAGTCTTGGCAGCATAAGTCAAATGGTTGACAGCATAAAGTCCAAGTGAGAGTCTTGGCAACGTAAGTCCAATGTGCCTTGGCAGTGTATACCACATTAGCATGACAATAGTTGATGGAATCACCTGAAGGCTAGCATATGGATGAACAAGTCATGGATGACTTGGAGGGATCCGATAGGCGTGAGGCTGACGGAGGGTGCTAGAAGGCTTAGGTCTAGGCTAAGGGTGGTCTAGCAAGCATGAGGGCATCATACTTGGTGTTAAATCTCATGTTTGAGATTTGTCAGTCGACTGGGGTCATGGACCAGTAAACTGGTCAAATGTTTTGACACTTGGTAGCCGAGTCGACACTCGTGATCATTGATCGCCGTGAGTCGACTAGGGTTCGATGCGACAAAATGGCCTAGCTGATGGTGATGCGGCGGCCGCCATGGATGACATTCGTGATGGTTGAGTTTACAAGCCTGAGAATGCTCGAGCCAATGGCAATCGCTACGACATTGGCGATGTGATGATGTTGGAAGTTGATCGCCATCACATTGGAGTTTTCAGGCGTGGATCAAATGTTGTCTCACCGATATTGTTGGAAGTGGGCCTTATGGCAATCGGCGACGCGCAGAACTAAATCATCGTTGAGTTAAAAGGAGTAGCTCGTGGGAGATTTTTGCATTGGTTCTTTGGGAGCTTTCTTGAGGTGATTTGAAAGTGAAGTGTAGGTGTATTTTAGGGTTCTTCAAGCTCATCCAAGCAACCAACAAGCAAGGGCTCAAAACCTTAGTTTGTAAAATGTTCTTTATATTTCACTTTGTATTTATTTGTATTTCTTTCTTATTGTTGTAAGAATACTTGTATGAGGTTTCTCCGCCTCTGACTTATTGTCGAGAATAAGTATTTGTGATTAGTGGTGGTGTTTGCATTGCTAGGGCTCGTTTGAGTCCAATCCATAGAGTAGGACCCTACGGTTCCGAACCACATTATATTGTCGTGTTATGCTTGTGCTCTTGTTGTATTTATTTTATTATTGTATATTCCACTGCGTATAACAAGTTTTGTTGCAAGCACGTGATCAATTCCATCGACAAACGACAATGCTATTCACCCCCCCTCTAGCGGGCGCATAGGTTCTAACGAGTGGTATTAGAGCGAGGCCTCTCTTCAAGGTTTAACAACTAAGGGAGCACCGCTAGAGGAAGAAGATGGAATTTTAAGAGAATTTGGGATGAGGCATCAACACCCCAATTCCATACAACTTCTATGGATGAGAAGGCTTCAATCAATGGAGGGCAAGGATTGAAGACTTCTTGATGATGAGGGACCTTGAGGAATGGGCCGTATTGATGGAAGGATTCCAATATCCAAGAGGGCAAAAGGGAGGATTCTTCAAGATGAAGAAGTGGGCCGAGGAACAAATTCAAGAATTCGAGAAAAACACAAAGGTAATAAAATTCTTGGTTGATTTGATTCCAAATGACGTTGTGTGTAGGTTAGGTAATTATATGGATGCCAAGGAGCTTTGGACCCAACAGTTGCAAGATTCCATGAGAACCCTCAACCGGTCCAAGAAGACGAAGAAGTAGAGGAATGTTCATTGGCTCAATCGAAGGAGGCCAAAGAAACAAGTTCATCCTCACAAGAAAGTGAGGAGTCGGAAGTTGAGAAGGAGTCGACATCCGAATCGGTAGAGGAGGTTGAATTGGAGGAAGCCTCCACTTCTAAGATTGAGGGGAGGGAGATTAGGACATCCTCAATACCGGAGCAACAAGAAGAACCATCTACCTCTAGTCGAGAGGAAGAGAAAGCTCTTGACTCTCCTACCATGGAAGGTAATTCAAGAAATTCAATTAAAATTAAAAATCATATAATTTTCTTTGAGTGTAGGGAAGCCGGACATTACAAGAGTAAGTACCCTAAGAAGGTCAAGAAAAGTCAATCGACACCAAAATTCCAAGAAAAGTCAAAGGAAGTCGGAGCCCTGACAATTAAAAGCAAGGAGCACGTGGTGTGCTTCAAATGCAACCAAAAGGGCCATTATAAGAGTCAATGCCCTAGGAAGAAGGAAAGCAAAGGCAACGAAGGAGCATCACAAGTAGGGGGAGCCTCTAAGGCAAACCCTAAGGTATATTTAAATAATGCTCATTTTTTATGTTATAGGCAAAAGCATGCTAAAAATAATTTTAGTAATCTTGCTATTGTACATGAAAAACATGTTAGGAATAGAAATGACAAAATCCTTTGTTTTGTTGCCAAATCTTGTAATTTTAGGTCTAAGGGAAAATCTAGAAATAATAATACTAAACCTATTCTACCTAGGGAGACCATTAGGAAAATAGAGGATCACCTAGGTATCAACCCTAAATGGACTAGGCATATGCATAGAAGGAATGATAATGCCCAATGATTAAACAAAAATTCAAAATTTGGGCAATTAGAGCTAGAAAATCATGTCTTGAGGTCAAGACTTGAGAAATTGGAGAATACCCTTAAGAAAATGCAAAATCAATTTCAAGGGTCAAGTGATCAAAAATCTAGTTCTAGGTGTCAAAGTCAAAGACCTAGGAAACAAGAACCATCCATGGGCAAGCTTAATCCCAAAAAGACCTATCACAATGTTCCATTCGATTATGGAACTCAATCTAGGTCTAGGAAAACTAAGGTCAATAGGGAAGTCATCCCTAAGGTTGACCAAGGTAAGTGCTTAGTGGCTAAGGTTTCAAGGAAACCTAGGGAAGCCATTAAGAAGGTTACAAGGGGAGTTACCCTAGAGTTAACCTAGGTAAGACCCAAATGACTAAGGCTACCAAGCCTAGAAGGATCTAGAGAGGTCATCCCTAAGGAATACCTAGTTAACCTAAGGAGCTCAAATAAGTTTTGGGTTCCTAGGAGCCAACTTTAGGTAATTAACCTAAATGGGTTAGGGTGTTCCAACTTTAAATGGATGGGTAATTAACCTAACCATGGTAAAGGTGGCACTTTAGGTCATTTCCAAGGTTATGGATATCTTGGAAATAAGGTTGATCAAAATCCTAAATGATTTTAGGATGTGCCAATATATTTTGGGATCTATGAAAAATCAATCAAATTGGCACAAACTAGGTTTAGAGGTCATGATGTGTCATTTTGGGTTTTTGGCACACTTGGGGGATTAGTAGTAATATGACAAAATGGACTTAATAATAACAAATAACAAATAATATTAAAATTTAGGTATTATATACCTTTATATTTTATTTGCCATGATTGATTTGCCATATAACATGTCATGACATCATATCTATTTTTTATCATTTATATGTCATGATCATGTTTAGGTTGTAGTTTTAATGTCATGTATGTTTAAGAATTAATCATATGTCATGACATCATGATCATTGGCCATGCTTATTTATGTTATCATTTATGCCATGATCATTCATGCATTAATAAAATTGATTCATGGACTATGACATGACTTAAAGTCCCATGTATAAGGGAATCAAGTAGAGTTGTCTTAGAAAATGCATGAGGCCTTAGATTAAGATGAACAAAACCCACATCTCACATCAAATTGACATGTGTATGTTTTCAAACACCCTAGACACATGTGAGATACTAGAAAATGAGTTAAGTTCAAGGTGCATAGTTTTTGCATCTAGATGAACTCAAACTCATCTAAAATCATGGATGAATCATGAGAAAAACTTGTGTACAGGTCATGTGCACTAAGCCCATAGACCATGGTTCAATATAAGATTTTAAAACTATTTCAAAATCATTTTGAAAAACCTTGGTGAAGTCTATCTTTTGATAGCAATCACCATTGATGATGTTGATACAAAGTGAGCTCAAACAATGAAGTTTTTCTCATTTTTAAACTTTGTATCAATTTCACTATTTTATGGGTATGTAAATTATTTTTCAAATATTTTTCACCCATTGTATTGCTTATGAGTATTATAGTATTATACGTATGAAGTTTCAGGATTTTTCGAATTACGTATAATTACTTATGCTTTTTCTAATTTCGATTTCTGATTTTTACATTTTGCAGTAATCAGTCGACTGCCATTATATGAAAATCGATTGATGCATAGGGCAGTCAATTGATTACTGTCAGAGTAAACTTCCAGAGCTGATTTCGAGTAAACAAGGATGTTTATCCCATGTTTCGACCATGTTAGGGTTCCCTAACTGCTCATAACACTAGGATATGCTTTGGAAAGCATTGGAAAGGGTGAACATCTATTGAATATGGATTAGGAGAGTTCTTAGGGTGATGTATCAATTTTAAGGTGTGAGAAAGTTTAATGTTGAACTTTTAACCTTATTTTTGATGGTTTAATATTCCTATAAGCTTAGGGACTCTCCAAGGACATTGTTGGTGAAATGGTCAAGGGGGAGCAAGCCTTTAGGGGAGGTATCCATCATGGGATGATGGATGTGTTCTTCCTCATGAGGGGGAGAATTGGGAATGTGAGATGCTCAATTTTATAATTGGGAGAGTTTGTAGGATTGCTTCTCTTGAGTGATATGAGACTTATCACTAGGAAGAGTGAAGGAATCCTAGGTGTTTTTGGACCAAGGGGGATATTGTAAGTTCTCATCAGGATATGAGACATTGACCTCCTTGGGGAGAACCTTTTTGATGTATGTCGAAAAGGGAGAGAATTTATGGGAGTACCAATTTGGGACAATTGGTAAGGAGATTTGAGTTAGGTGGCCTAACTCAAAGGTGTTTGATTTTTGTCAAACGTCAAAAAGGAGAGATTGTTGGTGCAATCATGCCAAGTCACGATTGTCAGGACTCGAGTTTGACTCGAGTAGTGTTTTGATATTTGACAGTGATGTCTGACAATGTGTTGGGGAGATTGTTGGTGCAATTGACCCGGGTCATGATTGACCGGACTCGAGTTTGACTCGAGTGATATTTTGATGTTTGACGATGGTTTGACCATTGTCATGGGAAAAGTCCAAGTCATAGGTACTTGGCATGGAAAGTCCAAGCATGAGTCTTGGCAAGGGAAAGTCCAAGCTTGAGTCTTGGCAAATCGAAAGTCGAACATGGGTTGGCAAGGAAAGACCAAGGGTACAGTCATGGCCACGTAAGTCCAAGTGTGTAGTCTTGGAGGTGAAAGTCCAAGTCATGGGTACTTGACAATTTGGAAGTCCAAGGGGTGATATTGGCGGCATAAAGTCCAAGGGTGGAGTCTTGGCTGCATAAGTCCAATGGTTGACAGCGTAAAGTCCAAGCGGGAGTCTTCGCAGCGTAAGCCCAATATGTCTTGGCGGTGTAGACCACATTAGCATGACAATAGCTGATGGAAGCACCTGAAGGCTAGCGTATGAATGAACAAATCATGGATGACTTGGAGGGATCCGATAGGTGTGAGGCTGATGGAGGTAGCTAGAAGGCTTAGATCTAGGCTAAGAGTAATCTAGCAAGTATGAGGGCATCATACTTGGTGTTAAACCTCATGGTTGATGCAGGGTTAGATGACTTGGAGTCGACTAGAGAGGTTTCAATCGGTTGAAAGACCAAAAGTTCCATATCGATGGGCTATTGTGGAGTCGACTGGAAGGCATTCTAATCGACTGAAAAAGGTTTATAAAATAAGTGCTCGACCAGATCCGAAGAACATTACTACTACGTCGAAGTACTGTTGAAATTCTTGCTTGTCCACAAAAGCTTACTTTCCACATCAAGGCGATTTTTCGACACTCCGCGCCTACATCAACAATTCATTTAGTGTCGGTATAAAGTGCTTGTACTTTAATTCATTTCATTTTTCACTTGTGTATTTAATTCAAGAGTGGATAGTGTTAGTGAAAGCCCTAGAGACAATCATGTGATTATTGTTGTATGGATTTTATTGTATCATATTCCTATTTATAAAGGCATGGTTATTATATTTACTTGTATTGGTGCCAAATAACTAAATATAATAATGTCCTTGAGTAGTAGGTTCTTATCTATATCAATCGATTGGTTGAATCGATAATGAGATGATATAGAGAACACTACTCTTAATCATTCCTAGTCGAGTATTAACATTCAGGGGCAATGTTAATGCGTAGAGACTAGCATGCAGGTCAACACGATGACTTGATCTCACAAGTCATGGATATGAGATATCAAGTTGACACATGAGTATGCTTTGGAGAATGTATACTGAATGACCCGCCATGAGAAAGTATCATGGATCGTTATATGAGTGTCATATACTTTTTCATGTGTCTATTAGTATGACTATTAGACCTGAAGTCACCATGGTTCCCTACATAAGGAGTTGCATACTTTGGCTTCGTCAAATGTCACCCGTAAATGGGTGGACTATAAAGGCGATTACTGGGTATGTAACAAATTATGCGGAGGGATGTGAGTGATGTAGATGAGATCTATCCCTCCTATATGACGGAGCTGACATCGATATTCTTGATAGAGTGAGACCACGAAGTGCATGACCATGCCCAAATGAGTCAATATGAGATATTGAGCTCATTTGATTAGAGTGAGTTTACATGGAGTTCAAGATATAGATTGTATCTAGGATGACACGGTCTATGCCTCAATTTGTCAATCTAGATGTCAAGGATAGAGGGACATTATCACATATTGTGGGAGTCACAATTAGTAGTCACAAAGGTGATGTTGGAGCTCAACATTCTTGTAACTTGGGTAGCAATGATGTGTTGCTAGATACCGCTCATTGCTTATGTTCTTAAATTGGTTTAGGGACATTGCCAACGTTACAAGAACCTATAGGGTCACACACTAAGGGTAATTAGATGGAGATTAGGTTCATATGATGAACCATGAGGATTAGGTTCATGGGATGAACCAAATTAGATTAAGAGTAATACTAATTAGACTAATTGAGTTGGACTCAATTTGATTCAAGTGTTGAATGAGTCTAATTTAGATTTGATTCATCAAATCAATTTAAATTAATGAATAGAGATTCATTAAATTAAATTGACTTGAATCAAATGGTTGGATTTGATCAACCATGGGAGATAAGAGGTCAAGTTTAACTTGACTTGAGAGGGAAGATGAAAGGTCAAGTTTGACTTGACCAAATGCCATGTCATGATGATGACTTGGCATGGCCGGCCAATGATGATGCTTCACATCGTCATTGACTTAGCATGTGGTGCCACTTCATGAGGGAGACCAAGAGCCATTGGCTATTGGAGGAGTTACATGCATGCAAGTAACCCCCCTAAGAAAAGTGGCCGCCCACTCCATTAGATGGGTAATTGATTTTTGGTGAGTTACACAACTTCATCTTCTTCCTTGGATCACCCTCTCAAGCTCTCCCAACCTCCTTGGCCGAAATTCCTAAAGGGTGCTAGCACACTCTAAGGTATTTTTCTCCACCTATTGCTTGTGTGGATACCAATAGAGGAGTGTGCACTTGACACTCTCGAGTTCCGGCGAACCTTTTGGACGAGCGGGATTTGCGAAGGGCGTCGCATCGAGGGTAACTTCTTATCATGTAGATCTAGAGTAGATCTAAAGGTATTAAACACATACATGTTTGTTTTATATTTTATACTTCACATGAATCCGTGGCCGGGGCTTCCGAGGTTTCCGCAACGCAAAAAGCGGTTTTTGCGGCTCGGAAAATCCAACAGTGGTATCAGAGCAACGTGCAAAGCATGTATGTGTTTCATTTTTGTGGTTTTTATATTAGATATAAAAATTACAGAATTTTATGTTTCTGTAAATTTCCTATTTTTATAGAATTTTTGAGTATTTTTCTCGAAGAGTCGAAGCAACGAGTGTTAGGACACTTGTCGACTTCATCCACCGAGAAAAACTCTCCGAAACGGCGAGTTCTCGCTTTAGGTTTTTGGGACAGCGACTTAAGTCGCTGTAAGATCATAGTAGCGACACTCACAAAGTTTATTTTGCGAGTAGGGGCGCTTCCTCTATCCCCGAAAGGGGCCTTGTCCCGCGATCGCGCCCGGAAATCGCTTAGCGGGACCGTTACGGAGAGGTGACTCATAAAATTGAAAAAAATAAGAAAAATTATAAAAATTTTCTGTAAAATATATAATTTAGAATTATGTATAATTCTATGATTGTCATAGCCCAATGACCCCAATTTGATTGAATTATGATGTGTTGTAATTCATAATACGGCCTGCGTGCCGTTTTTGTGGTTGTGCGTGTTGTATAGTGTATGTGACCTGTGCGTCGTACCTCTTCTTTTGAAATTCTAGTTGTAAATAGTTTTAGACTCAAATGTAACTCGAGTTTCATATTTGTAATGTACAAAATGGAGCGGTGGGAAGTCCACTTGTAGACGAAGTTACGAGAAGGGTGCCGACGACATATGGCGGTCAAAGGAAGCGCTTGGAGAAGCCGCTAGCCTTAGGTTGACCGTCCGATCTTCTCATTGGCTTGAGAAGATCATAGTAGGGCCATGACTACATCACAGTTAATTTTATATATATATATATATATATATATATATATATATATATATTTGATTTTGCTTGTATGTATGTGATGCAAGCTAGTAGAATAATGCTTGTATGTATATGATGCATGCTAGGATAATTTTCTTGTATGTATATGATGCATGCATGTATGTATGTGATACATGATAATATAAGATAATAAAGGCCTTAATGCGTATATGATACACATTACGATTAGATTAGATCTTAATCGAATCAACTCGTAAATGCCTACCAGGTCCTTGATACCCATCATTACCTCGATCATTTGTAGTTGTTGAATCTGCCAAAGCTGAGCAACGCATATTATCTTGGTAGTGTGCGGAGAGACAATCTTGGTCCCGCCTATCACGGCTTGGGTTAGAGTAAGCTCAATTAGATTGAGTAAAACTAGTTAACTCAATTGGATCGAGTAGAACTATAGGCATATTCCAATCATTGGAAAGATAGGATAAGATCACATTTACGCTAAATCTTGGGCGATTTAGCCAAAGCTAACTCAAGGTCTTTTGTAAATGTGGGTCTTGATCCTATAAACAAGAGTTGCATAGAGATGTAATCGGTAATGTGTGTTACCCACCGATCGTACTAAGTCTTGGGCGATTTAGCTAAAGCTAACTCAAGGCTTAGTATGATGTGGATCTTGTCCCGCAAGAATTATAGCTAGTTTGTATGAATCTAGTAATGTGGTTTGACCACATCCATAACTCGATTCTATAAAATTCCTGTAATTCAGTGGGAGCATCATTTGATTAAAGGCCTAATTAAATGATAAAAGGAATATGATATTAATTCTCTGCATTGTATGTTGTAGATTACTATGTCAAACACGAACACTCTCTCTGCGTTACATCGCTTGAGAAGGACAAGCTCGATGGAGCAAATTTCTGGGTGATGCGAGGAACGAGAATTGTTCTCACCCAAGAAAGGAAGGTGTATGCGTCTGGGGCGGCCCATTAGGAGGCACCTCCTTCCCTTGCCTCTGCCTCAAAGATGCTTACAAGAAGCATCAAGATGATGCATTAGATGTGTCATGTCTAATGCTCATGACCATGAACTCTGAGCTTCAGAAGCAACACGAGTTCATGAATGCTTATGATATGGTTGGACATCTTCGTCAACTATATTAAGGACAAGCAAGACATGAGAGATATGAAGTCTCTAAGGCATTGTTTGGGTCCAAAATGCAAGATGGGACTCCCGTAGGTCCATATGTACTCAAGATGATTGGGTACGTAGAAATCCTACAAAGGCTGAGATTCCCACTTGGCCAAGAGCTGGCCACTGACCTGATCTTGCAATCTTTACCACAAGGCTATAAACAATTTGTCATGAATTATAACATGAATGAAATTGATAAGCCACTGCCTGAGATGCTCAGCATGTTGAGAATTGCTGAGCTTAACCTTAAGAAGGGAAAATCTGACACCATTTTGATGGTGCAAAAGAAGAAAGGTAAGGGCAAGCCTAAAGGTAAGGGAAAGTCCCAACCCAAGGGCAAAGGTAAGGAACTGAAACCCAAAGGAGGGGTGGCCAAGGAAGGGGCTTGCTTCCACTGCAAGGAAGATAGACACTGGAAGCGTAACTGCAAAGCTTACCTGGAAGATCTTAAGAAGAAAAGAAGTGAGACTTCTACTTCAGGTATAAATGTTATAGAAGTCAATCTATCTATTTCTTCATCATGGGTATTAGATACCGGATGTGCATCTCACATTTGTACCAATGTGCAGGCGCTGAGAAATAGCAGGGCATTGACAAAGGGCGAGGTGGACCTACGAGTAGGCAATGGAGCAAGGGTTGCTGCTGTTGCTGTAGGAACTTATGATCTATCTCTTCCCTCTGGGCTTGTACTAGAGTTAGATGAATGTTGTTATGTGTCTGCTTTGATTAAGAACATAATTTCAGTTTCTTGTTTGGACAAGAAAGGATTTACATTTATAATAAAGAATAAATGTTGTTCAGTTTATTTAAATGATATGTTCTATTGTAGTGCATATCTAATGAACGGACTCTACTTTCTAGACTTAGAGAGCCCTATCTATAACATAAGTACCAAAAGGTTCAAGTCAAATGAGTTGAACCAAACCTATCTCTGGCATTGTCGCTTAGGTCACATAAATGAGAGTCGCTTATCTCAGCTCCATAAGGATGGGATGCTAGACTCATTTGATTTTGAATCATATGAGACATGCGAGTCTTGCCTTTTAGGCAAGATGACCAAGACTCCCTTTAGTAGACACAACGAAAGAGCAACAGATTTGTTAGGACTTATACATAGTGATGTATATGGTCCTTTCAATGTTGTTGCTAGAGGTGGTTACAGGTACTTCATTACATTTACTGATGACTTCAGTAGATATGGTTATGTGTATCTTATGACACATAAATCAGAATCCTTTGAAAAGTTCAAAGAATTCAAGAATGAAGTACAAAACCAGCTTGGCAAGAGTATTAAGATACTTCGATTAGA
Source organism: Wurfbainia villosa (assembly GCA_025175895.1). Taxonomy (NCBI): domain Eukaryota; kingdom Viridiplantae; phylum Streptophyta; class Magnoliopsida; order Zingiberales; family Zingiberaceae; genus Wurfbainia; species Wurfbainia villosa. The sequence goes on from CM045996.1 coordinate 48,917,079, forward strand.
TCGAGGTGGTGAATACCTTAGCCATGAGTTTCGTGACTATCTAGCTGAGTGTGGGATTCTATCCCAACTCACTCCTCCTGGAATACCACAGTGGAATGGTGTATCCGAAAGGAGGAATCATACCCTATTAGATATGGTACAATCTATGATGAGTCACACAGATCTTCCTATATCCTTTTGGGGATATGCTCTAGACACAACAACCTTTACCCTTAACCGTGTACCATCCAAGGCTGTCATAAAGACACCATATACGATATGGACAGGGAGAAATCCCAAGATATATTTCATGAGAATTTGGGGTTGTGAGGCTTACGTTCGACATCAAGTCTCAGACAAACTGGGACCCAAATCCGATAGGTGCTATTTTGTTGGATATCCCAAGGATATAAAGGGATATTACTTCTACATTCCCAGTCAGCACAAAGTGTTTATGGCAAAGACTGGAGTTTTTTCTAGAAAGAGATTTTGTTTCTAGAAAAACTAGTGGGAGTACGTTCGATCTTGAAGAAATTCAAGATAAGGACCATAGCACTAAGGCCTTGATGGAGGTTGAACAGGAACCACAAAGTGTTGTGGGTGATGAGATTGTTGCACAAAGAGTTATGGAACAACCACCTGTTCAGGTAGACCTACCTCTTCGCAGGTCTGATAGGGTACGTCGTCAGCCTGAGAGATACTCATTTCTTTTGTCTGACCATGATGACGTTATGCTCATTGAGAATGAGCCTACCTCCTATCAGGAAGCTGTGATGAGCCCAAATTTTGAGAAATGGCTAGAGGCCATGAGATCCGAGATGGAATCCATGTACACCAACCAAGTATGGACTTTGGTTGATCCACCTGAAGGGGTCAAACCCATTGGGTGTAAGTGGGTCTTTAGGAGAAAGACTGACATGGATGGACTTACGCATACCTATAAGGGTCGATTGGTGGCTAAAGGTTTCAAGCAAATTCATGGTATTGACTACGATGAAACCTTTTCTCCAATGGCGATGTTTAAGTCCATTCGGATCTTGCTTGCTATTGCAGCATACCACGATTATGAGATCTGGCAGATGGATGTCAAAACCGCGTTTCTGAATGGAAACTTACTCGAGGATGTGTACATGACATAACCTGAGGGTTTTGTAGATCCACAACATACTGGGAAAGTATGCAAGCTGCAAAAGTCCATTTATGGGCTAAAGCAAGCTTCTCGGAGATGGAATCTTCGATTCGATGATGCGATCAAACATTTTGATTTCATCAAGAATGAAGATGAACCCTGTGTCTACAAGAGGGTTAATGGGAACACAGTTGTCTTCCTTATATTGTATGTGGATGACATACTGCTCATTGGGAATGGTATCCCTTCGCTACAGTCTGTGAAGACTTGGCTGGGGACGTGCTTCTCAATGAAGGACTTCGGTAAAGCAGCCTGTATTCTAGGCATCAAGATCTATAGAGATAGATCTAAGAGATTGCTTGGCCTAAGTCTGAGTACATATATTGACACGGTATTACTACGGTTTTCCATGCAGAATTCCAAGAAGCGACTTCTGCCAATGTCACATGGTGTGAGTCTTTCGAAGACTCAAAGTCCCTCTTCTAGAGAGGAGAGAGACTGCATGGATAAAATCCCTTACGCATCTGCTATAGGATCTATCATATACGCCATGTTGTGTACTCGTCCTGATATCTCGTATGCTTTGAGAATGATGAGTAGATACCAGTTAGATCCAGGTGAGCGTCACTGGATAGCATTCAAGAATATTCTTAAGTACTTGAGAAGGACTAAAGAATATTTCTTGATATTTGGAGGCGATGAGGAGCTAGCTGTAAAGGGTTACAGCGATGCCAGCTTCCAAACTAACCAGGATGATAATAGATCGCAGTCAGGGTTCGTGTTTTGCTTGAATGGTGGCGCTGTGAGCTGGAAGAGTTCCAAGCAGGACACAGTTGCTGATTCTACAATAGAGGCCGAATATATCGGTGCTTTCATCTCATTCGAGAGATTATCGATAGAGGAGATGTGAAGATTTGCAGAGTACCCACAGAGGCTAACATCGCAGATCCCTTGACCAAGGCTTTGGCATAGAAAAAGCATGATGGTCACACTAGGTCATTGGGTATTAGATACTACGGTGATTGACACTAGTGCTAGTGGGAGATTATTAGTGAAAGCCCTAGAGCCAATCATGTGATAATTGTAGTATGGACTTTATTGTATTATATTCCTATTTATAAAGGCATGATTATTATATTTACTAGTATTGGTGTCAAATAACTAAATATAATAATGTCCTTGAGTAGTAGGTTCTTATCTATATCAATCGATTGGTTGAATCGATAATGAGATGATATAGAGAACACTACTCTTAATCATTCCTAGTCAAGTATTAACATTCAGGGACAATGTTAATGCGTAGAGACTAGCATGTAGGTCAACATGATGACTTGATCTCACAAGTCATGGATATGAGATATCAAGTTGACACATGTGTATGCATTGGAGAATGTATACTGAATGACCCGCCATGAGAAAGTATCATGGATTGTTGTATGAGTGTCATATACTTTCTCATGTGGCTATTAGTATGACTATTAGTCCTTAGACCTGAAGTCACCATAATTCCCTACATAAGGAGTTGCATACTTTGGCTTCGTTAAACGTCACCCGTAAATGGGTGGACTATAAAGGCGATTACTGGGTATGTAACAAATTATGCAGAGGGATGTGAGTGATGTAGATGAGATCTATCCCTCCTATATGACAGGGATGACATCGATATTCTTGATAGAGTGAGACCACGAAGTGCATGACCATGCCCAAATAAGTCAATATGAGATATTGAGCTCATTTGATTAGAGTGAGTCTACTTGGAGTTCAAGATATAGATTGTACCGAGGATGACACGGTCTATGCCTCAATTGGTCAATCTAGATGTCAAGGATAGAGGAGCATTGTCACATATTGTGAGAGTCACAATTAGTAGTCACAAAGGTGATGTTGGAGCTCAACATTCTTATAACTTGGGTAGCAATGATGTGTTACTAGATACCGCTCATTGCTTATGTTCCTAAATCGGTTTAGGGACATTGCCAACGTTACAAGAACCTATAGGGTCACACACTAAGGTCAATTAGATAGAGATTAGGTTCATATGATGAACCATGAGGATTAGGTTCATGGGATGAACCAAATTGGATTAAGAGTAATCCTAATTAGACTAATTGAGTTGGACTCAATTTGATTCAAGTGTTGAATGAGTCTAATTTAGATTTGATTCATAAAATCAATTTAAATTAATGAATAGAGATTCATTAAATTAAATTAACTTGAATCAAATGGTTGGATTTGATCAACCATGGGATATAAGAGGTCAAGTTTAACTTGACTTGAGAGGGAAGATGAAAGGTCAAGTTTGACTTGACCAAATGCCATGTCATGATGATGACTTGGCATGGTCGGCCAATGATGATGCTCCACATCGTCATTGACTTAGCATGTGGTGCAACCTCATGAGGGAGACCAAGAGCCATTGGCTCTTGGAGGAGTTACATGCATGCATGTAACCCCCCCTAAGAAAAGTGGCCGGCCACTCCATTAGATGGGTAATTGATTTTTGGTGAGTTACACAACTTCATCTTCTTCCTTGGATCACCCTCTCAAGCTCTCCCAACCTCCTTGGCCGAAATTCCTAAAGGGTGCTAGCACACTCTAAGGTATTTTCTCCACCTATTGCTTGTGTGGATACCAATAGAGGAGTGTGCACTTGACACTCTCGAGTTCCGGCGAACCTTTTGGACGAGCGGGATTTGCGAAGGACGTCGCATCGAGGGTAACTTCTTATCATGTAGATCTAGAGTAGATCTAAAGGTATTAAACACATACATGTTAGTTTTATATTTTATACTTCGCACGGATCCGTGGTCGGGGCTTCCGAGGTTTCCGTAATGCAAAAAGCGGTTTTTGTGGCTCGGAAAATCCAACAGGTAGTGTGTTACCCATCTCTTATATTTGTAAAAAGCGAAACCCTCCGAAGTTGAGAGTTCTCGAGTTGGAGGGCATTTAGTGATTTCCCATTGAGGTAGCTCTCGGAAGAGCTACGGGCCTTGGAGTAGCAACCCAGTTAGGGTTGTGAACCAAATAAAACAAGTGTTATTACTTTTATTTTTGCTGCATATTCATAATCGTTTAAAATTAATATTCCAATTAGGTTAAAATTTAATTAAAAATTATAATCTATGAGATTCCCCCCCTCTCAAATAGAATCACGATCCTATAATTGGTATCAGAGCTGGGGCGCTCCGAATTTGGTGCAATCACCATTGTGAGCTTTAGAATAATTTATAATATTTTTTCTTGCATTAAAATAATTTAGAATATTTTTTCAGCATTTAGATAATTACCAAAATATATTTCTTTATTTAGATAATTTCCAAAATATTTTTTAACATTTAAATAATTGCCAAATTTTTTTTTCAACATTTAGATAATTGCCAAAATATTTTTCTGCATTTAGATATTTGCCAAAATATTTTTTCAGCATTTAGATAATTGCTAAAATTTTTTTCAGCATTTAGATAATTGCAAATATATTTTTTTGCATTTAGATAATTGCCAAAATATTTTTCTGCATTTAGATAATTGCCAAAATATTTTTTTAGCATTTAGATAATTGCCAAAATATTTTTCTGCATTTAGCTAATTGTCAAAATATTTTTTTAGCGTTTAGATAATTTCCAAAATATTTTTTTAGCATTTAGAAAATTGCTAAAATATTTTTCTGCATTTAGATAATTGCCAAAATATTTTTCAACATTTAAAAAATTACCAAAATATTTTTCTGTATTAGATTATTTTTTTTAATTGTTGCAATTTGTTTAATTTTTATTTAGAATAATTTTTTCTTAGAATAAATTTCATTAACTTTTGCACAATAATACTTAATAATTCTAGGAATATCTCTTAATCTTAGTTAATTTAAATAAAAATCTATTAATAATATATTTACTTAGGAATGTCGCATTTATAAGGGTATAACACCGTTCGCCCTCCTCTCTTCAATGGAGAAGACTTTTCCTATTGGAAAAGGTGAATGAAGTACTACTTGAAGACCGACCTTGAGGTCTGGTTCTCAATTAGGAAAGGGTTCGTAGCTCTGGTGGACGACTCGGGTGAGTTGTTAGAACCGGAGAAATGGATTACGAATATTAGAAAAAGGGCTTAAGTCGATTACAAGACACTTACCAAAGAAGAGCTCAATAGGGTGGGTCCATTCGAAAACTCTAAGGAATTATGGGAAAAATTAATTGAATTGCATGAAGGGACAAATGATACTATGATAGCTAAATGGAACATGTTACTAAATAAATTATTTAATTATAAAATGAACGAAAATGAAAATGCTAATCAACTTCATACAAGAATAAAAGACATTTTAAATGGATTACACTTAATAGGATACCAAATAGAAAATAGGGACATAATTAGGTATACACTTAAGGTATTCCCGAGAAATGCCTTATGGACATCGATTGTCGATGCCTATAAGGTTTCTAGGGATCATTCCACAATTAGGCTAGATGAACTATTTTGTGAACTTGAACTACACGAACAAGCTAACTCGAGTCAAACTGAGAATGATATTACTTTAGTGGCAGGTTCAATGAAGAAGGAAAGAAAAGAAAAAAGTGAATCCGAAGACGAGTCGGAGTTGGAGTCAAACGGAGAAGATGAAATCGTAAACATGGTTCGAAAGATGTTCAACCGAAGAAAGAGGTTTACGAAGAAGGACGCTAGGAAAGTTATTGATAACAAGCAAAGACCCCAATCGGAAGTGACTTGCTATGAGTGCAACGGAAAGGGACACTACAAGTCGGAGTGCACGAACCTAAAGAAGGAAGAAAAACTAAAAAAGGAAAAGAAGAAGAAAGCACTTAAGGCAACTTGGGACGAGTCATCATCAGAAGAGTCGGACACAGAGGAAATGAAGAGAAATTTTGTGGCGTTCATGGTTGAATCGAGCTCCGGAGCCGAGTCAAATTCTGAGTACGAGTCCGATTCTGAGTCTGAGAGAAGCCACGGATCTACATCCATTTCCGAAGGACTAGATGAAGTAACTTCTCCCTTAGAAGATAAGTTGTACAATATAATTGCATGTTTAGGTAGGAAGTTAGCTAAATCCAAGAATTGAGTTGACTCGCTACTTAAGGAAGTCCAAGTACTTAAGGAGCAAATCAACTCGAAGACTTCGACTTGCCAAATTAAGGATAGAGACTCAACTCAAGTTGCAAAGCTTGAGCAAGAGAACTCAGTCCTAAAAAGGCAATTAGAAGATCCAACCGAATCGTTGGAAAGGTTTACTTCGGGCTCCAAGTATCTCAACATGATGCTTGGATCTCAGTGAGCCGTGTACAATAAGTTAGGACTCGGATACAAAGCTAAATCCTCCTATAAATCATACATGTCATTACTTAGCTGAAACGCTAAGAATCGAGTCCAAGCATGGGTTGCTAAGTCTAGCTTAGTCAACCAAGTTGGACCAAATCAATTTTGGGTTCCTAAGAGTCAAGTTCACTTAGTGAACAAAAGTCAAACTAGCTACCACTTAGGGGAAGCTAAAACCTTGCTTGTTTCCTTATTTAGTTAAACTCCTACATGCTTTGATTTACTTTACTTGCTTAATTTAGAACAGACTAGATAGGAAATAAAGTAGTTTAAACTTGAATAACCTAGTACTAAGACAAAGTGAACTGATAGTAAGTTAGGGAAGCTCTTTGAAGTGCATATCTAGGAAGTGGTCGTTGCTCCGATATCCAAGAAGGACATGTGCCTCGTCACGACCTAGTGCACTAAGTCGGAGTGGAACTGACCAAAACTAACTCACTAAGTCTTTGACTAGTTAGACCAAAACTTAGTCCAAAGTGAATCAAGTACTTAATTCCTTCATTGACTTTGTCTAGGAAGTGGTCGTTGCTCCAAAAACCAAGAAGGTCATGTGCCTCGCTATGACCTGGAAGTCAATGCTGGAAAAACTTACTTGACTAGCTCAAACTAAGCTTGAATTTAACACAACTTTAAAAAATTTGAAATTGCTCATTAAATTTAATTGAGATTAAAAGAAATCCTCATCTCATAAAACCCATAGGAATAAGTGTATTGAAAACCTAGTTTGAGTGAGATGATTTAGAATTTAATCAAGTTTAATTAGTTTAATACAATTCACTTAACTTAACAAGCTACTTAATAACTTTGCTTAAACTTAATTAAACTAAACCTAAATTAACTAAATAACTAAACTTAACAACTTAACTAAACAATTAAACTTAACTTAACCTAACTAAATTTAACTAAACAACCTAACCTAACCAATTTAATCAGGTTAACTCTAATCAACTAATTCAACCCCAATCAACATATTCAACTTAATTCTAATCAACTCAACTCAATTTTAATTAATTCAATCAACTCAACTTTAATTCTAAGAGAATCAACATAATTAAGGGGGAGTTAAGATGTATTATAATTATAGGGGGAGTTAAACATTTAAAATTTTATTTTGAAAAGAAATTAAGTATAAATATAACAATGTTATTTTAAGGGGGAGATCAAGAGTCTAGGGGGAACCTAAAATATTTTGCTAAATTATGATATGTTTAATATCTTTTCAAAAATTATGCTTTAAAATGGAATTGGATAAGAAATATTCTTAAGGAGGAAACAGAAAAATTTAAAGCTAGCTAAGAATCTATGAGAAACTATCTTTTTGAAAACTTAAACTTTAATTAAGGAGAAGTTTCAAAATGTTAATTAAGGGGGAGAAAAACTTAAGCTTGAATGCTCTTTGAAAAGCTTAAAAATTTTCAAGTTTAAAATACATAAAAATTCTACATAGGTTTCGATGTATGGGAAGAAAAATAATTAAACATTGTAAAACTTTAATTGAGGGGGAGTCTCAAAAGGGTTCTAATTTTATGAAAACGTTCTTAGTTTTGAAAATTTATAATATAAAGGGGGAGTTTGAAAATTTTGAATTTTTTTTGAAAAATGTTGTTATTAAGAGAGACCTAGAATTTTTGAAAACTGAAAATTTGAAAAATATATTTATTCAGGGGGAGAAAATTTTGAAATTTTTTGAAAATTTTTGGAATTTGAAAATATGATATTATTCAGGGGGAGAAAATTTTGAAAATTTTTGAAAATTTTAGAATTTGAAAATATGTTTTATTTGGATTTAATCTTTTGTAAATTTTTATAAATAGAGATACTCTTTTTTTTTTTAAATGAAGAAAACCTTAGTCAATATAAGGAAAGGAGTTATTTCAAACTTAAGCTTTCTTGAGCTTAATATTCAATTCTCATGTTTAAAACACTTTAGACTCTCAGCTTTAAAGTTGTGGCATCTAAGACTTAATTTTGATTTTGATGTATGCCAAAGGGGGAGAGAGGAGATATAAAGTTAGAGAGGAGATATAAAGTTTAAGAAAAAAGTGACTTATTGAAAGGGAGATGTAAAATTTTATATATACATCTCATACATATGCATTTCTTATATATGTCAAAATTTGAATATTGTTGTCATATTCTCCTAACTTTAACTGATGTATTGTCATACATCAAAAAGGGGGAGATTGTTGATGCAGTGAGCATCACTCCTTGGTTTTGATATATGAACTATAGTTAAAGTTAGGAATTACTTGTGTTCTAATATCAGTGTTAAGTATGCAGACTTAACAGGAAGTCCTAGTAGGTCATTTTGATCGGATACTAGGCAGTTGACTTGATAGATCAGGAGGACCGGACACCAGACATGAAGTCCAGATGGGTCGGGTGGACCAGACATTTGGCATGAAGACCAGTTGGGTCAGGAGACCGGACAATCGACAAAAAGTCCAACTAGGTCAAGTAGACCGGACAATTGGTGGAAGCCCTGGTGGGTCAGATCGGATGTCAAGAGTGGTAAATCTGACAGGTAGCTGGTAGGTAAGCCTCGAGTGAAGAGGTGAGGCCTAGTCCTCTATAGGGGGACAAAACTAGGCGTCGATCCAACGGAAAGTCCGCGTGGGACTAAGTAGTCGAGATCAAGTAGTATTACTACCGCTATCACATTTGATTTCATTTATTTATGCTAATCTCGTTTTGCAGAGATCAGTCAACTGAATGTACTTCAGTCGACTGAGGTCCAGTCGACTTTGTTTGGTTCAGTCGACTGGATACACACATGGCATGATTAGCTAGTGATCGATCAAAGATCTGACACTGTAATTAGAAAGTGTTTCAGTCGACTGAAGTGGGATACTTCCCGATGCGGAGTTGGATGACGTGGAGTCCACTGGAGAGGTTTCAGTCGACTGAAAGACCAGAAGTTCCATATTGACGGGCTGATGTGGAGTTGACTAGAAGACATTCCAGTCGACTGGAAAAGGTTTATAAAATAAGTGCTCGACTAGATCTGAAGAACATTACTAGTACATCGAATTGCTGTCGAAATTCTTGCTCATCCACAAAAGCTTACTTTCAAGATCAAGGCGATCTTTCAATACTCCGCGCTTACATCAATAATTCATTTAGTGTCGGTATAAAGTGCTTGTACTTTAATTCATTTCATTTTTTGCTTGTGTACTTAAATTCAAGAGTGGGTAGTGTGTTACCCATCTCTTATATTTGTAAAAAGTGAAATCCTCCGAAGTCGAGAGTTCTCGAGTTGGAGGGCATTTAGTGATTGCTCATCAAGGTAGCTCTCAGAAGAGCTACGGGCCTTAGAGTAGCAACCCAGTTAGGGTTGTGAACCAAGTAAAATAAGTGTTCTTACTTTTATTTCTGCTGCATACTCATAATATTTTAAATACAATATTCTAATTAGGTTAAAATTTAATTAAAAATTATAATCTCTGAGATTCACCCCCTCTCTCAGAGAATCATGATCCTCCACATGACCCTTGCCGCTAATCCACGGACAATCTGTTAGGCGGATCACTCCCTCAATGAATCCACTAAACCTTCTCCTTAGCTCAACCAAGGTGGAGAAGAAACCTTGTTACACAATCTCTCCCTCTTACAATATGATGGAGATAGAAACAAGGAAGAGGAGAGTAAAAACGTTGGGAGCACTTGGAGTATACTTAAGAGTTAAAGCATTAGCTTCCCCAAGGCACCCAAGCCCTCCTTTTATAGAGAGGAGGGCAATTTTCCCGTTGGACATGCATCAGTCGACTGTTGCATGCCATTAGTTGATTGCTGCGGTTCCAATGGCTTCTGACCAAGCCTGATCCACTATCATTGTAGTCCAACGACACACATGACAGTCGACTGATCTAGCCATCAGTCGACTATGGATGATTCTGTGCCCGTGTCCATTTATAATAGTCGTCTGTCATCCTTTAGCAGTCGACTGATGGTGGACCAATCGACTGCCAAACCCTAGTAGTTGACTGTTGGGCCACAAAAACTAGTTGACATTGGTCAACTAGTAGTCAACTCAGACCAGTCGACTGTTGTCGAGTAAAATATCAAACAACAAAGTGTTTGAGTATTCGACCGTTGGATAAAACCTTAAATACCATGTTTGAGCATCCGACGCTTGATCTTAGCCATTTGGCCAAGTCCACCTATATTGAGCTACCTCGACCTGGGTTACAATCGCTTAACTCTCATCTCCCATGGAGTCCCTCACCAAAGCTCTCTTCGTTCAACCTACGTCCCTCGGATGCACTAAGCTTGCGGCTTCTCCCTTGCCATCCTTCGCGTCTTGCCCTGAAGTTTGTTTCCTTTGGCTTCACTCCATTTTCTCCTTGTCCGGAGGTCCCTCGGATACACCAAGGTCACGGCTTCTCCCCATGCCATCCTTCACCGACTCAAGGATCCAAGCCATGAGATGATGAACTTGCTAATGCTTCATCAAGCTAACCATGTGTGATTCACCAAGTCTTGCACAACTTGAACACACACATCAAACACATAACAACCTAACTTAAACCCTTTGCCACACACATCAAAATCAAGATCATACTTGGGTTGATTGCCCTAACAATCTCCCCATTTTTGATGTGTGGCAATATGTTTAAGTTAGGTAAAATATTTAAAAATACTTAAGGAAAGTAAAGCATGTAAATCAAACATGGAAATCAAACTTCCCTTTAACACATGCAAACTCCCCTTTAACACATGCTCTAATCATGATTAACTTAAACTCTAACACTTACTTCTCCCCCTTTGACATCATCAAAAATATCATACATATGTTATAATGTGAGGTATCACTATATAAGGGAAGAAAAACACCAAAAGATGACTGAAAACACCCAAAAGCAAGCTGCTGTGCTCGTGCATAGTGTCATCAGTGTTGGTGCAGTAGGCACCTAAGTCGAACCTGAGTTTTAATTATAGCAAACGATACAAAGTTAAGCTCAAGTCGTTATCTCATGAGAAGAATCGAGTGTGCAAAAAATTGCTATAGCTGGAGCTGAAGGCTAGCGACACCCGGAGGAAGCCGCGGTGGTCGGGCGACACTCGAGTGACTTCAGAGGGAGCCGAAGGATACGAGTGGAAAGGCGGAAGCGAAAGTGACATAGTAAGTATCGAGGTAAGCTCGTGTGTGTGCGAGAGTAAGTGAGGTCGTATCCTCTTTACGGGGATGATCTTAAGCGTAGATCCGATCAAAGACATCCTATAGGTGGTCTAGGTCGAGATCGGACGATCGAAGGCCGTCGAAATAATGTTTTTTTTAAGCTAACTTTGCCTTGTAGCTAGCATCGATCATTGCCCGGCTTGGAGGACTCATTGCGCAGATCCATCGATCATTGCTGAGGTCGACATTCGTGATGATGGCCATCGATCGTGGTCAAGGATCAACTTCGAGGAGTCAAGGCTTATCACCTCATTTCAAGGGGAGTGGTGCTCAAATGTGATTGGTTAGGGTTACTCTCGAAAAGGGGCTCAAAGGCTATAAAATGAGGGCCTATCCTAGGGTTTCTTCATCAATTCTAAGCTTCCAAAAGCCTCCGCCAAGCTACAACTTTCTGACAACGAAGTACTTCTTTTCCGACGTCTAGGTTTTAATTGCTTTCTTTTTGTAATGACTGTTTAAGTTTTTATTTCAGTTCATTATTGTAATTTCTCGGAGCTTTTATCGTAACGAGGAGAGGGGGAGTGTCCCTCTACCTCAAGCTTTGTTTTTTTATTTGTATCGATTAACTCCTACCTCTAACGAGGAGGAGTTCTTTAGTATTTTTGCCCTCCGTACGTGGTCAAGGACCGCTAGGGCCTTGGAGTAGTAGCCGAAGGCTACGAACCAAGTAAAATATTTGTCTCCTTTTATTTATTGCTTATCTTTCCACTGCGATTAATTATCTACTCAGGTTTTAACGAACGAACAAAAAGAAAAGATTTTATCGCTATTCACCTAGCGATCCGCTTCGATCCAACTATTGGTATCAGAGCCGGGGGTTGCTAAGATTTGGTGAAACCACCGATCTAGCTTTTTACAGATTTTTTTCTTTTTAATTCTCTTTATTTCAAATTTATTTCATTTGGTTAGTTTTTCTCCCGCACTACTAATCCAAGACGCAAGTCTTGGTACATTTAGTGTGTTTTTGTCGTTGCTAGGTTTTTTGTTTTCATCTCCTTGTTTCTTTTGTTTTAATGGCCCATCTCGAGGGTTTTAACACTGTCCGACCTCCGTTTTACAACGGAGAAGACTTCCGTTATTGGAAGGGTCGGATGGAATGCTTTCTTAAAACTCAAATCGAGATGTGGATCATAATCCAAATGGGATTCACACTTCCGACTAACGAAGTGGGTGAATCCTTGGATCATGACCAATGGACCATTGCGACAAAAAAACAAGTCGAAGCCGATGCCAAAGCAACTCAAATCCTCCAATGCGGCTTGTCCAAGGAGGAGCTTAATCGCGTCGGCCCCTTCATCAGCGCAAAGGACCTTTGGACTAAGCTAGTGGAGCTACACGAAGGGACCGATGAAGCCAAGGTATGTAAGCGTGATCTTTTGTTTAATATACTATATAATCTAAAAATGCAGGAACACGAGTCCGTGACACAACTTCACGCCCGCATTCAAGACATAGTCAATAATCTACACGCGATCGGGAAAAAGGTCGAAAACCGCAACCTTATAAGGTATGTTCTTAACTCTTTTCCAAGGACTACCTTGTGGGAATCCATGGTCGATGCCTACAAGGTCACCAAGGATCTTTCGAAACTTAGGTTAGATGAATTATTTTCTGATTTTGAACTTCATGAGCAGTCTAACTCGGAACCCGAGAAGGGTATAACACTTTTTGCAGGTTCAAGGAAGAAAACTGCAAGCAAGCCATCCCTGAAGGAAGAAGAGGATGAGTCCGATTCGGAGGTCGACTCGGAAATGGAGGCCGAACTAGTCAACCTAGTTCGGAGAATAGTCAAGGGCCGAAAATGAACCGTCACTTGACCCAATGAAGGTAAGACTAAAAGTTCAAATATTAGATGCTACGAATGCAACAGGTTTGGACATATCTGTTGGATCGATCGGATCGCTAGAGGGGGGGGTGAATAGCGATAGAAATTTTTCGTACGAGTTCGTTTTAAAAAAAACTTATATGCAGTGGAAAGATAAACAAAAAAATAAAAGAGACAATAGACACAAGAGTTTTACTTGGTTCGTAGCCGAAGGCTACTACTCCAAGGCCCTAGTGGTCCTTGACCACGCACAGAGGGAAAAACACTAAACGAACTCCTTCTCGTTGAAGATAGGAGTTAAACGAATACAAAAACTCAAGAAAGACTCAAGGTAGAGGGGCACTCCCCCTCTCCTTGATATGATTTAAAGCTCGAAATAAGAACAACTTATACAAATTAAAGATTATACCGACGACTTTTGAAGACTTGAATCTTGGAGCTTGAGTCGTCGTCTTGGCAGTGCTTCGTCGTAGGGATGTCGGAGACTCATAGCGTATCGGAAGCACTTGGAAGCTTTTTAATTGATTGAAAACCCTAAGATGTTGGGTTTCCGGCACCGCGGCGTGTGTGTGTTCGATCATGTTTCTTAAACATGAACACAGCGGAAGCAATTAAAAATAATAAATCTATATTTATTACAACACACACAACACACGCATGCATATTACAACAAGTGTAGACATGACCGTAAATTAAAATTTGCAATAAAAGAAATTTATCTACGTTATACCTTTCGTATGACGTGTAGCGGGAACGACATCAACCGGAACGATCCTCGTAAGAATCGTCTCTATCCGTATCCACGCCGAGCTCCTCGGGATGACTTCGCTAAGTCACGAGCTTCGTCTTCGTACGGGTTACTAGCCTCGTGTTGAAGACGACGTTATCGAGAGATGATCACGATCCGAATCCAAATTCGGATCCTAAAACGAGTTCTCAAAACTCGCTTCTCCGGAGAGGTATTCGTCAACCGTTTGACGAATCCTTCGTCCTCCACCTCAGAGGATTACCGGAGATCAAATCCCCGGTAAGTTAGCCGCTGTCGGAGCACTAACCGTCGTCCAAACGACGCTCCGACAACAAAGAAACAAGCTGTCCAGAAAAACTGGACAGCTTTTGGTGGAGGAATAGAGGCCGGCCAAAGGAGATGTGGAGCTCACCTTATCACCGAACCCACAAGAGATCACCGGAGGGTCGCGAGCATCGCCGGCTGAAGCTTGGATGCCGGCAAGGAGGTGGCAGCAGCTCCATGAAGTTGGCGGCAACACCATGTTGGGCGGCAACAACAAAAGGAGGCTAGGGTTGGGCGGCCAAAACTTCATTAGCTTTAGGGTTAGGGTTTAAGCCCTATTTTATAGAGAACTAATTCTCTTAATGGTTAATGGATCATATCCATAAAGCCCGTTAACCCGCTCCATTAAGATAAGTTAAAATAAACCAAACCATGATGGTTTATTTTAAGTTAAAACGAACCGAACCAACTTTTGGTTCATTCGTTTAAAATAAACCAAACCCTTTGGTTTATTCTCATCCATTGGATTAGAACCAAACCATTTTGGTCCATCCATTATGTCTTCATAAGACACGACCCTTCCACGCTTCCATTGCGACTGAAACAATTTCATGCTCGCTTTATGTTTGGTCCAACCAAACATAGTTTCTCTCGGTCTGAGAATCCCATTCTCAAGCTCGTTTTAAATCTTTTGGATTACACTCGTTGTGCGTGTGACCAAATAGGTTCTCGGTTTATGTTGGCCATCTATAATTAACCATTAATTATAGAACGATCATGAGTGGCACCTAGTAGTACATCATGATCCCCAATTAACCGAAAAGATCAACGGTTGATCCAGAACTATTTCTGAAACCCTTCAGTAGCTCGAATGAATCGTGCCCCATTCCCTTCACTCATCTTATACCCACTTGGTTCAGGACATGGTCTATTGTGTCAGTCTCCACTAGGCTGACTACGTCACACCTAGCCCAAGTATCATTTCCTCGTCCTACGGATTCTAGTTACTCCACATGTATCGAAGAGTACCTTACTCTAAACATGTAATGCTTTGGCCAAAGACGAATGCTCCGGCGACCCTCCGGTGATCTCTTGTGGGTTCGGTGATAAGGTGAGCTCCACATCTCCTTTGGCCGGCCTCTATTCCTCCACCAAAAGCTGTCCAGTTTTTCTGGACAGCTTGTTTCTTTGTTGTCGGAGCGTCGTTTGGACGACGGTTAGTGCTCCGACAGCGGCTAACTTACCGGGGATTTGATCTCCGGTAATCCTCTGAGGTGGAGGACGAAGGATTCGTCAAACGGTTGACGAATACCTCTCCGGAGAAGCGAGTTTTGAGAACTCGTTTTAGGATCCGAATTTGGATTCGGATCGTGATCATCTCTCGATCACGTCATCTTCAACACGAGGCTAGTAACCCGTACGAAGACGAAGCTCATGACTTAGCGAAGTCATCCCGAGGAGCTCGGCGTGGATACGGATAGAGACGATTCTTACGAGGATCGTTCCGGTTGATGCCGTTCCCGCTACACGTCATACGAAAGGTATAACGTAGATAAATTTCTTTTATTGCAAATTTTAATTTACGGTTATGTCTACACTTGTTGTAATATGCATGCGTGTGTTGTGTGTGTTGTTATAAATATAGATTTATTATTTTTAATTGCTTCCGCTGTGTTCATGTTTAAGAAACATGATCGAACACACACACGCCGCGGTGCCGGAAACCCAACAGTGGTATCAGAGCCTAGGTTGTGTTTCGACATAATCGTAAAATTGGTTTTGCGATAGTCATAATGTATTTCTGGAAATTTTCTAAATTTTGGAAATTTAGAAGTATTTATGGAAATTTTTCAATTTTGGAAAGTCTAGAAGTATTTATGGAAATCTTCCACTTTTGGAAAGTTGGAAGTATTTATGGAAATTGATATTTTCCATAAATAAAATATTTGATTAGATTCTGGAAATTTGTTTCCTAATTTAATCATGTTTTGATTTGGGAAATCAAATCTTAAAAATATTTTATTTCCATAAGTAGTTTTTAATGATTTAGGAAATTGGTTTCCTAAATAGATTTTCCTTAATCAAATAATTCCATGAATAAAATATGTGATTAGATTTGGAAATTTGTTTCCTAATTTAATTATGATTTGATTTGGAGAATCAAATCTTAAACATATTTTATTTCCATAAATAGTTATGACATATAAGGAAATTATATACATGACATAATTGTATGTCATGTAATTGCATTAGATGCATAACATTATGCCATGCGTGTCGTGACATGTAGATGTATGTCATGTATGCCATGCCATGTAGATAATAGTTATTTGCATGCAAGAGGATGAGACACGATTACGTATTGCTCCAACACATTATTTGGAAATTATTTCATTGGATTTAGAACGGAGTTACATTTCTTGTTTGGGTTGTTGGACTCTCTCAAGCCCAGCTCGAACTGACAGAATATGTTCAAACCATGGAATAGTTTAATACTAATATGGTAAGAGTCGAGAGGTCAATCGTTAGCTTTGGTTGTTGGACTCTCTCAAGCTGGGCTAATTGGTTGAATCGCTCTAACCATATTAAAACTATGTCTGATTAATGGGTTGGCTTTAACCTGGAGCATCGGCTTGTTGGACTCTCTCCAAGGTCGATGTAAAGGGAGGTGAAGTTGGGTGCTATGCATATGATGCATACTTGTTAATGTGTTAACAACCCGATGTATGTGTGAACATTCAATTAGTTGATAGCACATTGTGATAGTTGCATATCACGGGATATGCAATCGGTATAGATGATACCTCGTAGTTATGAATGGCTTGTTGGACTCTCTCGAGGTTGTTCATAACTATGATGGATATCAATTCGGAGATGGACCTACAATCTCGAGTGATTTTGGGGTTTTTTGAAATTCGAAAAATGAATGGGATTTATAAATGTATATTGATGCATTTTAAAATCATTTTCTCATATATGCTCGTTTTGTATTTCTAGGTCAATAAATTGATCATGATGTGTTTGAATTTGCGTTCCATTTTAGATTCGAATAAATTAGTGGGCGAACTTCTTGGGTGGCTTAGAAGCTTGAGAATTGTTCTCAAGGTTGAAAAGCTTGCAAATGTCCTCGAAGCGCCTCTTCCTGCCCGTCCTAGTGATGCAACTCTGGACCAATTGTTGGCCTATCAGAAACATGTGAGTGATTCTGAACAAATGAGTTGCATCATGCTAGCCACGATGGAACCCAAGCTACTGGCGGCATGAGCATATGGATGCTCATATCGTAGTCCTTCATCTTTGTGAGTTGGTTGATGAGCAAGTGAGATTGAAAGGTTCGAAGTCTCAGCTCCTCTTCACCTCTGAGATGCTAGGAGGTTCATCTGAGTCTTTGCTCAATATCTTGAAGGCTGTGGAGTCTTGAGAAGCATGGCGAGGGGATTCCTCGAAGAAAGGTTCTAAGAGGAAGTCAAAGGAACAGTGAAGGGAAGAAGAGAAGGCTAAGAAGGTAGAACTAGCACAAAGGAAACTTGCCATCATTATGGCAAGGAGAGCCATTCTTGAAGAAAGTGCAAGATTTATCTTGAGTCCGTGAAGAAGGATAAGGCATCGGATGCCCCATCTTCTTCAGAAATCTTCTTTATTGATTGTCATTCTATTTCCTCAGACACTTGGGTATTTGATACTGGGTGTGGCTCACATATATTTAATGATATACATGGGCTAAGGAATAGAAGAAGACTCGTCAAGGGGAGAGTAAAATTTACGTGTTGGGAATGGAGCAACGGTTGCTGCACTCGCCATCGGAACGTATTTGTTGGAACTCCCTGTAGGACTTGTCTTAGAACTGGACAATTGCTTTTATGTTCCTTCGTTGATAAAGAACATCATTTCTATTTCTTGTTTAAATAGAAATGGGTACCATTTGACTTTTAGTAACAATTGTTGTTACATAACTTTGAATGAAGTTCTTTAAGGGACTGGAACTTTAAGCAATGGTGTTTATACGTTGGACGTATCCAGTGATATTTTCAATATTGAAGCGAGCAACAAGCGTGCTCGAAAGGATAATCAAATAGACTCCTATATGTGGCATTGTCCTCTTGGCCATATAAGCAAGAAACGCATGTCCGAATTACACCGATGTGGAATTCTAGAATCGTTTGAATGGGATTCATACGATACATGCGAATCATGCTTAAAAGGCAAGATGACTAAGTTACCTTTTACTAGAAAAGGTGAACGAGTGGGAGAGTTACTAGGTCTAATACATACTGATGTATGTGGACCTATGTCAACTCAAGCATTAGGAGGCTATAGCTACTTCATTACCTTCACCGATGATCACTCACGGTTTGGGTATGTGTTCTTGATGAAACACAAGTCTGAAACCTTTGAAAGGTTCAAAGAATTCAGAAATGAAGTAGAGAAACAACATGACAAGAGTATTAAAATACTTCGATCGGATCGAGGTGGTGAATACTTAAGTCAAGAGTTTCTTGATTATCTAAGAGACAATGACATATTGTCTCAATGGACTCCGCCCTATACACCACAGCATAATGGTGTATTTGAGAGGCGTAACCGGACCTTGTTGGACATGGTCAGGTCAATGATGAATCATGCAACTCTTCCCAAGTCCTTTTGGGGGCTATGCACTTCAGACAGCTGTTTACTTGTTAAACAGAATGCCAACCAAGGTAGTCTCAACTACTCCATATGAGATATGGAATAGTAAGAAACCTCATGTATCTTACTTGAAGATATGGGGTTGTCCTGCTTATGTGAAGCGGACTGTATCAGACAAATTGGATGCTAAGTCTGATCAAATGTCTATTTATTGGATACCCTAAGGAAACAAGGGGTTACCAATTCTATCATCCTGTGGAACAAAAGGTGTTTGTTTCAAGGCATGCTGTGTTTCTAGAGAAAGAGTTTCTCTTGCAAGAAAACAGTGGGAGTGTCGTCGAGCTTGAGGAGGCTCGAGATACTCAAATAGACATTGATGAGATACCTGGTGAAGCACAACAGCCGACAACTCATAGTGATGAGCAATCGGTTGGACCTATTGTAACACCACATCTTCGTAGATCTGGTAGAACACGCAATATTCCTGAGAGATATGGATTTCTCGTAAGTGAATCGAACGACGTGTTACTCATTGATGATGAGGAGCCTACCAGTTATGAAGAAGTGCTGACAAGTTCAGAAAGGGATAAGTGGCTTGGTGCCATGAAGTCGGACATGGATTCCATGTATGAAAACCAAGTTTGGAACTTGGTTGACCCACCTGAAGGGATAAAGCCTATAGGGTGCAAGTGGGTTTTCAAGAAGAAAACCGACATGGATGGTAATGTGATTACCTATAAGGCTAGATTGGTGGCGAAAGGATATCGTCAAAAACAAGGTGTTGATTATGACGAAACCTATTACGTAGCTATCTTAAATCCATTCGGATGCTCTGGCCATAGCGGCTCATTATGATTATGAGATATGGCGGATGGATGTTAAAACGGCTTTCCTTAATGGAAACACCTCGAGGGGCGTGTATATATGACTGAGGGTTTCACATCGGTTGATAAAACCAAGGTATGCAAATTTGCGGCGGTCCATTTATGGATTGAAGCAAGCATCCAGAGTGGAATATCCGTTTGATGAGACAATCAAAAGTTTGATTTCTCACAAAATCGACGAACCTTGTGTGTACAAGAAAGTTAGTAGAGTGCGATCGTCGTATTCCTAGTATTGTATGTCGATGACATACTACTTATAGGAAACGATGTTTCAATCTTACAGTCAGTGAAGGTTTGGTTATCCAAGACATTCTCCATGAAAGACCTGGGAGAAGCAACCTACATCCTCGGGATTAAGATCTATAGAGATAGATCGAAACGGTTTGCTTGGTCTTTCGCAGTCTACATATATAGACCGAGTGCTAAAGAGGTTTAGCATGTCGGAATCCAAGAAAGGTTTCCTACCCATCAGGCATGGGGTACACCTTTCGAAGTCTATGTGTTCGCGCACAGAAAACAAGAGGATTTGCATGAGTAAGATTCCCTATGCATCCGCAATAGGATCTATCATGTATGCTATGTTATGTACGAGGCCCGATGTATCGTATGCTCTGAGTGTCACGAGCAGATACCAGTCCGATCCAGGAATGGATCATTGGGCGGCTATTAAGATGATCCTTAAGTACTTGAGAAGAACTAAGGATGTGTTCCTAATATATGGAGAAGGGGACTTGGTGATACGCGGGTATACGGATGCCAGCTTCCAGACAGACAAGGATGATTCCAGGTCTCAGTCTGGATACGTGTTCACCTTGAATGGGGGGCGCAGTGAGTTGGAAAAGTTCCAAACAAGAGACTGTAGCGGATTCTACCACTAAGGCAGAATACATTGCAGCTTTGGAAGCAGCAAAGGAAGCGGTTTGGATCAAGAAGTTCATCTCTGAACTTGATGTGGTCTCATCAATGATCCAAACATGTGCTTCGCCGCTATCATCTTATCAGAGAGATCATCAGTAGGAACGAAATACAAATCGAGAAAATTCCCACTGAAAGGAACTTACCGGATCCCTTGACTAAGGCATTACCTCAAAATAAGTTTGAAGGTCATGTTCGAGCTTATGGTATTGGATACCGTAGCGATTGGCATTAGGCCAAGTGGGAGTCTGTTAGTAATATATGAGAGATGTCCTAAGGCAATCGCCTTATGTATGAACCATTTATATGATAAATGAAGATTCACTATTTGAGTATACTTGTTTCATGTATTTGATTGGATCTTAAACTCATTTACTGAATGTCCACGATACGATTCACAGCATGAGAGAATTTGTGATTGGATCACAACTAGTGAGTATCTCTACATGTGTAATTGTGATGTATCGAATTATCCTAGTCGATGAATTGATGGATTTGGACACCATCAATTCGCGAGACTAGCACGAGGTATACTCCTTGGTGTATCCAAGCGGTGATTCTCAGGCCGAGACATAGTGATGTCCGGAGTTAATCGTGGATGCTAGTTATGGTAACTAGTTCATTGGAGTGACCAGCCGTAAGACTTCATATGGTTCTCTGCATATATAGATATGTCAATGAAGTTCTTACTGTGGCTTAAGTGCGAGGTTCCTTTGACTTGCGGTATTCAAGTCATCTTGATCATGGAGACTTATGCTTTGACATCTTAAGCAAACATCTCTAAGGAGATGTGGACCCAGGATGATTGGGTATAAGTCGAAGTGATCGAAGGTGTTTCAATAGCCTATAAAGGATTCACTACTCCTTGCGAGGAGATGTATACCCATGGCCTCTCGTCGGATTGTTACTAAAGTCTTTGGCCAAAGCATTACATGTTTAGAGTAAGGTACTCTTCGATACATGTGGAGTAACTAGAATCCATAGGACGAGGAAATGATATACATCTCCTCGCAAGGAGTGGTGAATCCTTTATAGGCTATTCAAACACCTTCGATCACTTCGACTTATACCCAATCATCCTGGGTCCACATCTCCTTAGAGATGTTTGCTTAAGATGTCAAAGCATAAGTCTCCATGATCAAGATGACTTGAATACCGCAAGTCAAAGGAACATCGCACTTAAGCCACAGTAAGAACTTCATTGACATATCTATATATGCAGAAGAACCATATGAAGTCTTACTACCGGTCACTCGATGAACTAGTTACCATAACTAGCATCCGCGTTAACTCCGGACATCACTATGTCTCGACCGATGAATCAGCTGATACACCAAGGATACCTCATGCTAGTCTCGGCGGAATTGATGGTGTCCAATCCATCAATTCATCGACTAGGATAATTCGATACATCACAATTACACATATGAAGATACTCACTGGTTGTGATCCAATCACAAATTCTCTAAATGCCGTGAATCGTATCGTGACATTCAGTAAATGAGTTTAAGATCCAATCAAATACATGAAACATGTATACTCAAATAGTGAATCTTCATTTATCATATAAATGGTTCATACATAAGGCGATTGCCTTAGGACATCTCTCATATATTACTAACATAAGACAAGCCCTCCTTTTATAGCCTTTGAGCCCCTTTTCGAGAGGAACCCTAGCCAATCAAAATTGAGCACCAATCTCCTTGAAATGGGGTGATAAGCCTTGACTCCTCGAATCTGATCATTGACCATCGATCGGTGATGGCCATCATCGATCGGATGGCGATAAGCGATCGGTCAGTCGCGACTGCGATCGGCTTGTTTGATGACGATCGAGTCCTCAGTAGCGGATCGTGATGCTAGCTGCAGGGCAAAGTTAGCTCAAAGAAAACATTATTTCGACGGCCTTCGACCGTCCGATCTCGACCTGGACTATCGATGGGATGTCTCTGGTCGGATCTACGCTTAAGATCATCGCCGTAAGGAGGATACGACCTCACTTACGCTCGCACACACGAGCTTACCTCAATACTTACGTGTTGCTTTTGCTTCCGGCCTTCCACTCGATTCCTTCGGCTCCTTCCGAAGTTACTCGAGTGTCGCCCGACTACCGCGGCTTCCTCCGGGTGTCGCTATCCTTCAGCTCCAGCTATATCAATCTTCTGCACACTTGATTCAGCTCGTGAGATAACGATATGAGCTTAACTTTGTATCGTTTGCTATAACAAAAACCCAGGTTCGACTTAGGTGCCTACTGCACCAACAATCTCCCCCTTTTTGATTTATGGCAAACCCACATACAAAGTTAATAAATTAAGTGCATTAAGTAAACTGAGTAAGAGATATGCATGAATGTGCAGGAGTATATAAAAACTCTTTTTCAAGTGCTCCCCCTTGAGCAATCGTCCCCCTTGACCGAGGGTGAGTACTTGAGAAAGAGTTTTAACTCTCCCCCTTGATATTTGCTACTAAAAAAGAATTAAGTAACCGAAATCACTTAATATTGGCCATAGGGTTTAAAATAATTTTTTAAGTTAAGAAATAAAAAAATTGACTTCTTAACCTTGGCCTTTACTTCCATTTTGTTGACAAGTTAACTTAAAGTTAAATAAATTACTTTTTGAACAAGTTAACTAAAAGTTAAGTAATGATCCCTTAACTTTGGCCTTTTTCAAGTTAACTAAAAGTTAAGTAATGATCCCTTAACTCTGGCCTTTTTCTCCCCCTTTTGTCATATATCGAAAAGAGCGAGGGTGTGTGTGGAATAAAAAACATAAGTTTTAATTTTAGAGTCCAAGCATGTTCCACATTATTTTGAAAATAATATCCTGAAAATAAGTTCATCTATAAAATGTTCGACTCATATTTGGCTTGATTGATATGAAAGATCAACCAGTCTTGGTCAGAGTCGGTTAGTATGTATGATTATACTCCGTGGTTCATAGCGATGCACTAGCTCTACATCTGGAACCAGGAGTAAGGTCCTAACATCTCACGCCCATCTACGTGGCTAAGTACACAAACACATTAGTCCTATGTGTTGTGAGATGTACTGGCTCCTTAAATCTATAGGTGCATGATATCTAAGGTATGTCCTATGCTAGTTCCATAAAAAATGAAAATTAAGAAATAGTAGTAAGAAAATATAATTTACAAGTTCCTATTCTACTACGCACATGCCCAATTTTTGTCTTAATAGACTAAATTCGGCTTCGGGTAGGGGTTTAGTAAATAGGTCTGCTAAGTTAGACTTCGATTCGACGTATTCGAGTTGTATGGCTCCGTTGGCCACATGTTCTCGAATGAAATGGTGTTTGACCTCTATATGTTTGGTCCTAGAGTGACATATCGGATTCTTTGTAAGATTAATTGAACTAATGTTATCTACGTGAAGTTTAGTATTCGTAAAGTCTAACTTAAAGTCGCGGAGGGTGTGCTTCATCCAAAGAAGTTGAGTGACACACTCACCCATTGCAATGTATTCGGCTTCGGTGGTAAATAAGGCAACACAGTGTTGCTTCCTACTGCACCAACTCACTAGACTCGAGCCGAGAAGTTGACAACAACCACTCGTACTCTTTCTATCGAGCTTACTACCGGCATAGTCCGAATCGGAGTAGCCAGTTAGTTCGAACTCAGTAGATCTAGGATACCAAATACCGACATTAAGTGTACCCTTTAGATATCTAAGGATATGCTTGACTAGAGTTAGGTGAGACTCCTTGGCACAGGTTTAAAACCTGGCGCACATACTTACTGCGAATAGGATGTCGGGTCGACTCGCAGTTAAGTATAGGAGACTTCCTATCGCGCTCCTATAGTACTTTAAGTCAATGGACTTACTTTCTAGGTCTTCTCCTATGTTAACATTAATCGCCATTGGGGTGCTTATTATCTTAGCGTCTTGCATTCCAAATCTTTTAATTAACTCCTTAGTGTATTTTTGTTGATATAGGTATATACCATCCTTAGTTTGTTTAATTTGTAGACCTAAAAAGAAACTTAACTCGCCTACCAAGTTCATTTCGAACTCACTTTCCATGAGTGAAACGAACTCGTTTAGTAAGGCTGAGTTAGAGGTTCCAAAAATTATATCGTCTACATAAATTTGAGCTATGAATATTTCTTTACCTAAGATTTTTACGAAGAGAGTTGGGTCAACTAAGCCTTTGTTAAACCCTTTTTACTTAAGATGGATTGAAAGTCTCTCGTACCAAGCTCGAGGAGCTTGTTTAAGTCCATAGAGAGCTTTCTTAAGTTTTAGAACATGGTCGGGTTTATCTAGATTTTCGAATCCGGGGGGTTGGCTAACATAAACTTCTTCTTTAATGTATCCATTTAGGAATGCC
The DNA here is from genome assembly GCA_025175895.1 of Wurfbainia villosa. NCBI lineage: Eukaryota > Viridiplantae > Streptophyta > Magnoliopsida > Zingiberales > Zingiberaceae > Wurfbainia > Wurfbainia villosa. The sequence goes on from CM045996.1 coordinate 48,942,305, forward strand.
GACTTAACATCCATTTGAAATAGCTTAAATCCTTGATGTGCGGCATAAGCTAGCAACATTCGAATGGATTCGAGTCTAGCTACTGGGGCATAGGTTTCGTCGTAATCTAAGCCTTCGACTTGACTAAACCCTTTGGCGACTAACCTAGCCTTGTTTCTAACTACTTCACCTTTATCATCAAGCTTATTTCGAAACACCCACCTTGTTCCAATTATCGTTTTGTCTTTAGGTGGTGGTACTAATTACCACACTTCATTCCTAGTAAATTGAGCTAGCTCTTCTTGCATTGCAATAATCCAATCGGGATCAAGAAGAGCTTGTTCAATTGATTTGGGTATCTTTGAAATTAAGGAAATTTGACTAAGGTTCCTATAGGATGCTCTAGTTGAACTCCTAGATTAGGATCTCCTATCACTTGATCGATAGGGTGGTTAGTCTGAATCCTAGATTGGGTTGGGTTTGTGTCACCTAATGCTTGATCAATGGGGTGACTTGGTTGAACACTAGTTTGACTCGGATCACTTGTCACTTGGTCGACAAGAGAAGTTGGTTGATGTGGATTAGACTCGATCTCAGGGTCGGAGACGAGTTTGGTATCAGTGGGCTCAACACTTGGGGTCATTAAGGGTTTTGTAGGTTCGGGTACTTCATCGAACACTACATTAATCGTCTCTTCGACTTTAAAGGTATCGTGGTTATATACCCTATAGGCCCTACTCGTGGTTGAGTATCCTAAGAAGATTCCGGTGGAGGTTTTGGATTTGAATTTCCCTAGGTGGTTCTTAGTGTTTAAGATATGTACTTTACATCCAAATACCCTAAAGTACTTGATGTTGGGTACTTTATTGTGATAAATCTCGTACGAGGTCTTAAGGTGCCTCTTTACCATAAGGATCCTATTCTGGACATAGCAAGTCGTGCTAACGGCTTCTGCCCAAAACCTATCAGGTAGGTCGTATTAATGGTCCTAGCGGCTTCTTGTAGAGTTCGGTTTTTCCGCTCCACTAGGCCATTTTGTTGAGGGGTCCTAGGGCAAGAGAATTCATGGTGGTATCCGTTTAGGTTACAGAAGTCGGTGAACCTTTGATTTTCGAATTCACCACCATGATCGCTTCTAAGTCTTTTAACCTTAAGGTTTTTTTGATTCTCGATTAATTTGAATAGATTGATTAATTGATCTAGGGTATCATTTTTATGTTTGATGAACCTAACCCAGGTAAACCTGGAGTAGTCGTCAATTATGACTAAGCAATATTGACTTCTATTGAGTGACTTGGCTCCATGTGAATCGAATAGATCCATATGCAGGAGCTCAAGTACACTTGAGGTTCGTTCTTGGTTAGTTAACTTGTGTTGTGTCCTAGGTTATTTTCCTTGTTGACAAGCATTACAGATTTTATTAACCAAATTGTTGAGGTTGGGTAAGCCTCTGACTAAGCCACTCTGACTCATCTTGTGGACGAGTCTTGGGTGCGAGTGACCGAGTCGTCGGTGCCACAACCATGATTCCTCTTCTTGTGTCATAAGACATTTGGCTGAGGATTTGATTAAGTTAATTGTATAAATGTTATTTGTCCTAGTTCCTTTGAATATTGTTTTAGCTGTTTTATTTGTTTTAATTACACATTCATTTTCTAAAAATACGACCTTATAGTTATTGTCACATAATTGGCTTACGCTAAGCAGGTTATATTCAAAATTCTCTACAAGTAATACATTTTTAATAACAAAATTCAAGTTAAGCTCGATATCACCTGATCCGATGATTTTGAGCTTACCGTTATTCCCAAAGGCTACCGATCCTTGTCGTTTGAATCGAAGCTTCGTGAATTTGAGTTGATCCCATCATTGATCCTACACACAAGGTGGTTGGATTGGATGTTAGATTTTTTTTTTTTAAAATTGGTTGTAAGTTGTTAAACCTAGGTCATCTCACCTGTGTCTATATGATCAAGCATGTTATACTTATGTGTTTTTTTGTGAGATGACTTCCAATTAAGTTGATTAAGTGCATTTAGGTTCAAGTAATTTTATGTTAGATTTGGATTTGACCCTAGGCTTGTCAAGTTTACCTTTTCAAGATCATGGCTTCTAGGTCGTGGCGAGGCACAGGGGCCTTCTTTTATCGGATCATCGACCACTTCCTTAGACAAAGCCATTTTCAAGAAAATGATGACTTGACTCACCTAAGACTATTTCCTAGTCTAACTGGTTATTTTTGAAAAGAGGCTCCCCGAGGCTCAATCTTTTCGAAGGATTTTAGTTGGTTATGTACGTGTTCTAAGTGAGTTCACAAGTTTTAAAAAAAATTCTAAGCATGCAATTTCTAAGTTAAAACACAAACATGTTTTGTACTGGCTCCCCTTAGACCGTTGAATCGGTTCAGTCTATCCACATAGTGGATTTGGTCCTTGGGAACCCAGTACGGGTTGGATCCTAGAGTTGAAATCAAATAGTTCTTAGGGACCCATGCTTGGACATGTTTCCTATGTCGACTTACAATCGACATATACGACCTATTAGTCGTGTTAGAGTTAAACCCTAGTCCAGCCTTGTTGTACACGGCCCTTTGAGATCCAAGTAGGAGGTCAAGTCCTTTGGATCCCGAAGTAAACCTTTCCAACGTGTTCCTAAGATCTTCAACTTGACTTTTCAAGAGAGAGTTCTCAACTTTGAGCTTTTCAGCTCGAGTTGGGTCCTCTTCTCGAACTTGACTAGTCGAAGAGGTTAGGGAGACCTTGTGTTTGAGGAGTTTGACCTCCTCAACTAGGGTCTCGACCTTGGACCCGGACTTAACTAATTTCCTAGACAAAAACCTAACCGTATTATGTAAAGTATTAAATAAAGTTCGACTCACTTTAAGGGTATATTTTAAACCGGATGCGTATCCGTGGCTTGACTTGAAGGTAGCTTCGTAGTCCGAGTCATCCTCAGGTTCTGACTCAAGTTCAGGTTCGGTCTCCGTGTCTGACTCAATCGATTTCGCCATGAAGACGTGGTCTTCGTCTTCTTCGGATGACGCTTCTTCCCATGTCGCGTTGAGGGCCTTCTTGTGCTTAGGTGCTTGGTGGTTGAGCTTGGGGCACTCGGACTTGATATGTCCAAACTTGTTACACTCATAACACCTAATATTAGAACTTTTAGGCTTACCTTGGTTAGGTCGAGTCATGGTTCACTTTCGTCCCTTGGCTATCCTTCGGGCTAGGTTCATTAGTTCGACAGTCAACTCCGGGTCAACTTCTTCTTCGGACTCGTCTTCCTCCTCGGTTGGTGGTGGCTTGCTTGCGATTTTCTTCTTCTTCGAACCTGCAAACAAGGCTATACCCCTCTCGGGTTCTGAGTTGGACTGCTCATGCAATTCGAAATCAGAAAAGAGTTCATCTAACCTAATTTTAGAAAGATCCTTGGAGACCTTGTAGGCGTCGACCATGGATGCCCACAAGGTAGTCCTCGGAAAAGAGTTTAGAACATACCTTATAAGGTCGCGGTTTTTGACCTTTTGCCCGATTGAGTGTAGGTTGTTGACTATGTCTTGGACAAGGGCGTGGAGTTGCGTTGCGGACTCGTGTTCTTGCATTTTTAGGTTATATAGTTTATTGAAAAGAAGATCACGCTTACATACCTTGGCTTCATCGGTCCCTTCGTGTAGCTCCACTAGTTTTGTCCAAAGATCTTTTGCGCTTATGAAGGGGCCAACGTGATTTAGCTCCTCCTTGGATAGGCCGCATTGGAGGATTTGTGTTGCCTTGGCGTCGGCTTCGACTTGTCGTTTTGTCGCAATGGTCCATTGATCATAATCTAAGGAGTCACCCACTTCATTAGTCGGAAGTGTGAAACCTGTTTGGATTATGATCCACATCTCGATTTGGGTTTTGAGAAAGCATTCCATCCGACCCTTCCAATAACGGAAGTCATCTCCGTTGTAAAACGGAGGTCGGACGGTGCTAAAACCCTCGAGATGGGCCATTAGAACAAAAGACACAAAGAGACGAAGACGAAGAAACTAGCCACGACAAAAACACAAAAACAAGTACCAAGACTCGCGTCTTGGATTAGTAGTGCGAGAGAAAAACTTAACAAAGAGAAATAAATAAAAAACAGAAATAAAAGAAAAATAAATCTGTAAAAATGGCTAGATTGGTGGTTTCACCAAATCTTAGCAACCCCCAGCTCTGATACCAATTGTTGGATCGATCGGATCGCTAGAGGGGGGGGGTGAATAGCGATAGAAATTTTTCATACGAATTCGTTTTAAAAAAAACTTATATGCAGCGGAAAGATAAACAAAAAAATAAAAGAGACAATAGACACAAGAGTTTTACTTGGTTCGTAGCCGAAGGCTACTACTCCAAGGCCCTAGTGGTCCTTGACCACGCACGGAGGGCAAAACACTAAACGAACTCCTTCTCGTTGGAGATAGGAGTTAAACGAATACAAAAACTCAAGAAAGACTCAAGGTAGAGGGACACTCCCCCTCTCCTTGATATGATTTAAAGCTCGAAATAAGAACAACTTATACAAATTAAAGATTATACCGACGACTTTTGAAGACTTGAATCTTGGAGCTTGAGTCGTCGTCTCGGCAGCGCTTCGTCGTAGGGATGTCGGAGACTCGTAGCGTATCGGAAGCACTTGGAAGCTTTTTAATTGATTGAAAACCCTAAGACAAGCCCTCCTTTTATAGCCTTTGAGCCCCTTTTCGAGAGGAACCCTAGCCAATCAAAATTGAGCACCAATCTCCTTGAAATGGGGTGATAAGCCTTAACTCCTCGAATCTGATCATTGACCATCAGTCGACTGATGGCCATCATCAGTCGACTGATGGCAACATCAGTCGAGTCGACTTGCAGCGATCGCTTTTTGGAGAGAGTCCTCCAATGATCGTGATGCTTGCTGCAGGGCAAAGTTAGCTCAAAGAAAACATTATTTCGACGGCCTTCGACCGTCCGATCTCGACCTGGACCATCGATGGGATGTCTCTGGTCGGATCTACGCTTAAGATCATCCCCGTAAGGAGGATACGACCTCACTTACGCTCGCACACACGAGCTTACCTCGATACTTACGTGTTGCTTTTGCTTCCGGCCTTCAACTCAATTCCTTCGGCTCCTTCCGAAGTCACTCGAGTGTCGCCCGACCACCGTGGCTTCCTCCGGGTGTCGCTAGCCTTCAGCTCCAGCTATATCAATCTTCTGCACACTCGATTCAGCTCGTGAGATAACGATATGAGCTTAACTTTGTATCGTTTGCTATAATCAAAACCCAGGTTCGACTTAGGTGCCTACTGCACCAACAATATCAAGTTTGAATACCCAAAACTCAAGAGCAAAGCACCAAAACACAAAAAGGCACTCAACGCTACTTGGGAAGAAGCATCCGAGGAAGAAGATAATGATCGTGTTCTCATGGCTAAAATGGTGGAATCAAAGACGGAGTTAGAATAAGAGCTTGAATTAGAAATCGAAGACGAGTCAGACTGCGAAGCACTATTCAAGACAAGCCACGGATACACATCCGGTTCAAAAGATACACTCAAGGTAAGTTGATCCCTCATTAGTACACTTTATAGTGTAATTAAGTTTTTAACAAAAAAAATAGCTAAGTCCGAGTCCAAGGTTGAGACCTTGGTTGAGGAAGTTAAACTCCTCAAACACGAGGTCTCCCTAACCTCTTCGACTAGTCGAGTTCAAGAGGATGACTCAACTTGGGTTGAAAAACTCGAAGTTGAGAACTCACTCTTGAAGAGTCAAGTCGAAGATCTTAGGAATACGTTGGAAAGGTTTACTTTGGGATCCAAAGGACTTTACCTCCTACTTGGATCACAAAGGGTCGTGTACAACAAGGCCAGACTAGGGTTTAGCTTAAACACAACCAACAAGTCATATATGTCGATTGTAAGTCGACATAAAAAATGTGTCCAAGCATGGGTCCCTAAGACCACCTTGATTTCAAACTTAGGATCGAACCAGTACTGGATTCCCAAGGACCAAATCCACTATGTAGAGAGACCGAACCGATTCAACTGTCCAGGGGGAGCTAGTACGAAACTTGTTTGTATTTTAACTTAGAAAATTGCATGCTTAGGTTCTTTATTTTGTTTGATTTTTTTTTTAGAATGGCTAGATAGGACTATAACTCGTCAATACTTGATAACATAGTAGCAGGACGCAGCGAGATGATAGTACGCTAGGAAAGCGGAGTCTCGTGTATTCGGGCTAGATAAGGCGTATCTAGTTCGGTGCACTTGACCGAGCGAAACTAGTTGAAGCTACCTCGCCGTATCCTAGACTAGTTAGACTAGGAAGTGGTCTTAGGTGAGTCAATTCTCTATTTTCTTGAAAATGGCTTTGTCTAAGGAAGTGGTCGTTGTTCCGATCAAAGAAGGCCTCTGTGCCTCGCCACGACCTGGAAGCCATGATCTTGAAAAGGTGACTTGATGAACCCAAGGTCAAATTCGAATCTAACGCAAGGTTGACAAGTCTTAAAGTCATTAAATTTAATTCAAGTAAAATTGGAAGTCATCTCACAAGAACATATAGGGTTAACATGTTTGATCATGTAGATATGGGTGAGATGATTTAGGTTAATAATTTTCAACCAATCTTTAATAAATCCAATATCCGATCCAACTACCTTGCGTGTAGGATCAATGAATGTTGGATAGTGGTTGCTCCCAACATATGACCGAAGATCAACTCAAGTTTTCGAAGCTTCGATTCAAAAGACAAGAATCGGTAGCCTTCGGAAACAACGACAAGCTCAAAATCATCGGATCAGGTGATATTGAGCTCAACTCTAATTTTATTATTCAAAATGTCTTATTGGTAGAAATTTTTCAATATAATTTATTTAGTGTAAGCCAATTGTGTGATAATAACTATAAGGTCATATTTATAGAAAATGAATGCGTAATTAATACAAGTGAAACTTCTAAAACAATCCTTAAGAGAACTAGAAATAACAATATTTACACTATTAACTTAACTAACTCCTCAACTAAGTGTCTTATGACACGGCAAGAGGAATCATGGTTTTGGCACCGATGACTCGGTCACTCACACCCAAGGCTCATCCACAAAATGAGTCAGAGTGACTTAGTCAGAGGTTTATCTAACCTCAATAACTTGGATAATAAAATATGTAATGCTTGTCAACAGGGTAAACAATCTAGGACACAATATCAACTAACTAATCAAGAACGAACCAAAAAAGTTCTTGAGCTCCTACACATGGATCTATTTGATTCACACGGAGCTAAGTCACTTAATGGGAGTAAATACTGCTTAGTCATAATTGATGACTATTCTAGATTTACTTGGGTTAGGTTCATCAAACACAAAAGTGATACCCTAGATCAATTAATTAACCTATTTAAGTTAATAGAAAATCAACAAAGCATTAAAATCAAGAGACTTAGGTCTGATCATGGTGGTGAATTCGAGAACGATAGGTTTACAGAATTCTGTAACCTAAATGGATACCACCATGAGTTCTCTTGCCCTAGAACTCCACAACAAAATAGCCTAGTAGAACGCAAAAATAGAACCCTACAAGAATCCGCTAGGACGATGTTAAACGAGTATAATCTACCTGATAGGTTTTGGGCGGAAGTCGTGAGTACGACATGCTATGTCCAAAATAGGATTCTTATGATAAAGATGCAACTTAAAACCTCATACGAGATTTATCATGATAAAATACCTAACATCAAGTACTTTAGGGTATTTGGGTGTAAGGTACATATCCTAAATACTAAGGATTACCTAGGGAAGTTTACATCCAAAACATCGATCGGGATCTTTCTAGGATACTCGACTACAAGTAGAGCTTATAGAGTATATAACCATGACACCCTTAGAGTCAAGGAGACTATCAATGTAGTATTTGATGAAGGACATGAATCTACAAAACCCCCGGCAACCCCAATTAGCGAGCCGATTCATACTAGACCTATCTCTGATTCGGAGATCAGGTCTAGTATTAATCCTAACCTAAGTCAACCAAACCACTCTATCGACCAAGTGATAGATGACTCTAACCAAACTAGAACTCAAACGAGTCATCCTATTGATCAAGTTGTAGACTCAAACCCAAATCCAACTAGGACTCAAATGAATCATCCTATCGACCAAGTGATAGGTGATCCAAGTCTAGGAGTTCGAACTAGAGCCTCATACAGAAATCTTAGTTAAATCTCATTAATTTCCAAAATTGAACCCAAGACTATTGACCAAGCTCTTCTTGATCCCGATTGGATTATTGCAATGCAAGAAGAGCTGGAACAAGGTGGGTGTTTAGAAATAAACTTGATGACAAAGGTGAAGTAGTTAGAAATAAAGCTAGACTAGTCGCTAAAGGGTTTAGTCAAGTCGAAGGTTTAGATTACGACGAGACCTATGCCTCAGTAGCTAGATTAGAGTCCATTCGAATGCTATTAGCATATATTGCACATCGAGGATTCAAGTTGTTTCAAATGGATGTGAAATCAACATTCTTAAATGGATACATTAAAGAAGAGGTTTATGTTAGTCAACCCCCCGGTTTCGAAAGTTTAGACAAACCTGACCATGTCCTTAGGTTAAAGAAAGCTCTCTGTGGACTTAAACAACCTCCTCAAGCTTGGTACGAGAGACTTTCGATTTATCTTAAGTCCAAAGGATTTAACCAAGGTGTAGTTGACCCAACTTTTTTCGTAAAAACCTTAGGTAAAGACATATTCATAGCTCAAATCTACGTAGATGATATTATTTTCGGAACCACCAACTCGATCCTACTGAATGAGTTCATTTCACTTATGGAAAGTGAATTTGAAATGAATTTAGTAGGCGAGTTAAGTTTCTTCTTAGGTCTACAAATTAAACAAACTAAAGATGGAATATACCTACATCAACGCAAATATACTAGGGAATTAATTAAACGCTTTGGAATGCAAGACGCTAAAATTATTAATACCCAAATGGCAACTAAGGTGAATATAGAAGAAGATTTAATCGAAAATTCAATTGATTTAAAATACTATAGGAGCATAATAGGGAGTCTCCTTTACTTAACTACGAGCCGACCTGATATCCTATTTGTAGTAAGTATGTGCGCAAGGTTCCAAACTTGTGCCAAGGAGTCTCACCTAACTCTAGTCAAACGTATCCTTAGATATCTAAAGAGTACACTTAATGTCGGTATTTGGTACCCTAGATCTACCGAGTTCGAACTAACCGGCTACTCCGATTCGGACTATGCCGGTAGTAAGCTCGATAGAAAGAGTACGAGTGGTTGTTGTCAACTTCTTGGTTCGAGTCTAGTGAGTTGGTGCAGTACGAAGCAACACTATGTTGCCTTATCTACCACCGAAGCCGAATACATAGCGATGGGTGAGTGTGTCACTCAGCTTCTTTGGATGAAGCACACTCTCTGCGACTTTGAGTTAGACTTTACGAACACTAAACTCCACGTAGATAACATTAGTTCAATTAACCTTACTAAGAATCCGATATATCACTCTAGGACCAAACATATAGAGGTCAAATACCATTTCATTCGAGAACATGTGGCCAACGGAGCAATACAACTCGAATATGTCGAATCGAAGTCTAACTTGGCAGACCTATTCACTAAACCCCTACCCGAAGCCGAATTAAGTCTATTAAGACGAAAATTGGGCATGTGCATAGTAGAATAGGAAATTACAAATTATATTTTCTTACTACTTTTTCTTACTTTTCATTTTCATGGAACTAGCATAGGACATACCTTAGATATCATGCACCTATAGATTTAAGGAGCCAATACATCTCACAACACATAGGACTAATGTGTTTGTGTACTTAGCCACGTAGATAGGCGTGAGATGTTAGGACCTTACTCCTGGTTCCAGATGTAGAGCTAGTGCATCGCCATGAACCACGAAGTATAATCATATATACTAACCGACTCTGACCAGGACTGATTTATCTTTCATATCAATCAAGCCAAATATGAGTCGAACATTTTATAGATGAGCTTATTTTCAGTATATTATTTTCAAAATAATGTGGAACATACTTGGACTTTAAATTAAATACTTATTTTTTTGTTATTCCACACACCCTCACTCTTTTCGATATATAACAAAAGGGGGAGAAAAAAGGCCAAAGTTAAGGGATCAATTTTTTTTCATATGGCCAATGTTTACTTAACTTTAAGTTAACAAAACAGAAGTAAAGGCCAAGTTAAGAGAATTCTTAACTTAAACACATTTACTTAACTTTAAGATAACTTACATTTACTTAACTTTAAGTTAACTTGTTTTTGTTAACAAAACGGAAGTAAAACCCAAGGTTAAGAAATCAATTTTTTGATTTCTTAACTTAAAACTTATTTTAAACACTATGGCCAATATTAAGTAATTTCGGTTACTTAATTCTTTTTTAGTAGCAAACATTAAGGGGAAGAGTTAAAACTCTTTCTCAAGTACTCACCCTCGGTTAAGGGGGAGGATTCCTCAAGGGGGAGCACTTGAAAAAGAGTTTTTATATACTCCTGCTCACTCATGCATATCTCATACTCATTTTGCTTAATGCACTTAATTTATTTTTCTTAACTTTGTATGTGGGTTTGCCATAAATCAAAAAGGGGAAGATTGTTGGTGCAGTAGGCACCTAAGTCGAACCTGAGTTTTGATTATAGCAAACGATACAAAGTTAAGCTCATGTCGTTATCTCACGAGCTGAATCGAGTGTGAAGAAAATTGCTATAGCTAGAGCTGAAGGCTAGCGACACCCGAAGGAAGCCACGGTGGTCGGGCGACACTCGAGTGACTTCGGAGGGAGCCGAAGGAATCGAGTGGAAGGCCAGAAGCGAAAGTGACACAGTAAGTATCGAGATAAGCTCGTGTGTGTGCGAGAGTAAGTGAGGTCGTATCCTCTTTACGGGGATGATCTTAAGCATCGATCCGATCAAATACATCCTATAGGTGGTCTAGGTCGAGATCGGACGGTCGGAGGCCGACGAAATAATGTTTTTGTTAAGCTAACTTTGCCTTTCAGCTAGCATCAGTCGACTGCCAGCTTGGAGGACTCGACTGCCATCCATCAATCGATCGCTCGAGGTCGACGATTCGATCGATGCTACCATCACGATCGATGATGGCCATCACCGATCGGTGGTTAAGGATCACAAGGCTTATCACCTCATTTCAAGGGGAGTGGTGCTCAAATGTGATTGGCTAGGGTTCCTCTCGAAAAGGGGCTCAAAGGCTATAAAAGGAGGGTCTATCCTAGGGTTTCTTCATCAATTCTAAGCTTCCAAAAGCCTCCGCCAAGCTACAACTTTCCGACAATGAAGTGCTTCTTCTCCGACGTCTAGGTTTTAATTTCTTTCTTTTTGTAACATCGGTTTAAGTTTTTATTTCAGTTCATTACTGTAATTTCTCGGAGCTTTTATCGTAACGAGGAGAGCGAGAGTGTCCCTCTACCTCAAGCTTTGTTTTTTTATTTGTATCGATTAACTCCTACCTCTAACAAGGAGGAGTTCTTTAGTATTTTTGCCCTCCATACGTCGTCAAGGACCTCTAGGGCCTTGGAGTAGTAGCCGAAGGCTACGAACCAAGTAAAAATATTTGTCTCATTTTATTTATTGCTTATCTTTCCGCTGTAATTAATTATCTACTCGGGTTTTAACGAACGAACAAAAAGAAAAGGTTTTATCGCTATTCACCCCCCCTCTAGCAATCCGCTTCGATCCAGTCATCAGTTGACTGGGACAGTTACCAGTTGACTGGTGCCTTAAATCCAACATTTTTGATTTCTAAAGTCAACTTCAGAAATGCATTAAAAATTCACAAAAAATTCAAAAAATCATGAAAATTTGGGAACACATTTCTTATGAGTTCCTTTAACAAGGATTTTTTTTTCATGAAAATGCATTAGATTTTCAAAATTTAGGCAAAAACTCAAAGGCTTTAAAAACTTCAAATTTTGTATCAACTTTGAACACTTGTTTTGTCTTAAAACATTTCAAAACATAAACTTACAGTTTTCAAAACATGAAATGTTTTTAAATCATTAAAAATATCCAACTATTATCTTTGGGCAAGATGTTCATGAATTAAATATTTTCTTTCCTCATAGTTGGTCTATGATTGCTATATCTTGATACATATAATGATTCATCAAAATGCCATAAGCATTAGTGAATCACTTGTATTAACCTAACATCTCACCCATTGCTATGTTTTCAATCAAGTTAGCTTTATAGTGAAATGTGAGATGTAACTAAGGTATTTCTACTTAACCAAAAAATTTCATGCAATACTATCCAAGGTTAAGTAATATCCCAAAATCCCCAATCATGAACATAAGTCAACCAATTAACATGATATGAAATAAGTTCAAGTATGGTTGACTATCCTAGGTTTTTCTAACATTTAAGGATTGACTTGGGTACCCAATATAGGTTCTTTCCAATAGAGTTCACCAAGTATTCTTTAGGGATCCATTTTCTAGCCACCATTGTTGTTTTTGATTTCCCCTAGCAATTAGACAATAGTATGCCTTTTCATTTTTTGATCCCTTATATTCTAAGCCCTTTTTTTTGAAACTTGTCCTTTGTCTCCCAATGATCATATTTAAAGTATTTGAACCTATAGTGAATTTTTTAAGGGCTTTGCTAAGGTATTCTACCTTTTCTCTTAGGATCCTATTTTCTTTTAAGCATGCATCATTTACACTAGAAGAAGCATCATTAACATGTGAACATGCATTTTCAAGTTTTTCTTCTAGATTTCTAATTTTATTTTGCATGCATTTATTCTTATTCTTAGTTCTAAATAAATCCCTAGTTAAACTTGAAATCATAGAAATAACCTTTTGAGTAGGGAGATTTTTTACCTCACCCAATCTTCCTCCGAATCCGATGATTATGCTCCCCCTACACTTGAGCTCTCCTCCTCACTTGTGCTTCCTTCTTCTTGCTCGGAGGAGGTGGAGGCAATGTCATCTATTCCCATGAGCGCATAGTGGGAGATGGCTTCTATTTCTTTCGATGAGGATGAGTCATCCATGTGGCTTTTAGGTTCCGGGGTTTAGACTTTTCTTTTTCTTTTGATTTCTTTTCTTCTTTCTTCTTGCCTTTCTTCTTATCATCCTTCTTCTTTTCTTCCTTGCTCTTGTTCAATAGAGGACACTCATCCCTCATGTGTCCTTCTCCTTGACAATTGTACCAAATGATCTTTCTAGTCCTCCTTCTCCTATCATTAGATTTGTTAAATTTAAAACTTTTAAGAGCATTTCTTACCTTTATTACCATATATGCCTCCTCATTGCTATCCATTGAAGAAGATGATTCGTTATCGGATGAGGAGGAGTGGTCTTCTTTTTTCTTTCCCTTGTTTGCCACTAGCGCTACTCCCCTTGATTGAGTGCTTGGTTCTTCTATTATTCCTTCAAGTCAAGTCTCGTGAAGCTCCATAGTAGAAAAAAATTCTTCTAGAGTATTAACCTTTAGATTCCTTTAGATGTAGAATGAGTCCACCATTGAGCTCCATTTTGATGATCGGGGGAATGCATCGATGACTTTAATGATCATATCTCCGTTTGAAAGTTTTCCCCCTACACTTGATAAAACATTTATTATTTCCTTAAATCTAGAATGTAGGGATAGTACCTTGATAACGATAAATTTGTATGTCGTGGTACCGTTTCAAATTAATTACCGAACCCCCTCTACACTAATATAGCATAGTGGATGACCCGGATTGTTTCCCAATGAGTGTAATAGATAGAATAGTAAACTTAGGGTTTCTAATTATTACTAATCCTACTGAATGGGGGTTTGGAATTTAAAAGACTAATCCTACTGAATGAAATATAATACAAGTAATTAAAGCATTAATCTAACTAACTATGATGACAATGAAATTAAAGATGATCTAAACTAAGCATGTAAAGAAAAACATTCAAAACAAGAGCATTAAAAACATAAAGAAAGCGCAGGAATTTGAAATGTAAAGTAAACTACAGCTAAGCTCCTAATTAACTACAGAATAACAACTGAATTATGCACTAAACTTAAACATCAAAGCAAACAAGATAAACATCCAAATCAATGGATCAAATCCAAATATAACCACTAATCACTCCACGACGGTGATGACAATCCAATCGAGCTCCTCCGATGGATGATATGGCTGGATCCTTGTCGAAGCCTAGTGTAGTTGTCGAGATCCAAACTCGGGTCTCTCGATTGTAACCGAGTATACTCACTAATATACTACAACGGCACCGAAATCTGACAATCTATGGATGACTCTGTGAAGGTGGAGCAGCCCGTAGTTTCGCCGTCGGGGATCGAACCCGAGTCTCTCGGTTGCAGCCGAGTATACTCACCACTATACTACAACGGAACTGCTGGTGCAACATGGAGAGGATGGAACTAGATTACAAGCTGAATCTCTTCGCCGACGATGGAATGGAGTGCTTCCGTCGAAAATTGGCAAATCAAGGGCTATCGGAGCTGGAATAGGTGTTGCCGCGACCACAACAGTAGAAAGTCACCCCCAGCCTTCTGCAACCACGTCCAGCTAGGGTAGCTCAGCTCCGGTTGCCAGCCATCATAGAAGCGCCGGTGAAGATGGCCGAACTCCCAATCGATCGGTGAAGCTACAATCTGCCCAAATGCAGATCTCTGCTCTGCCGCTCAGTGAAGCTTCGGATGGGTGGAAGGTGGATGAGATGCCGCTCGATGGCTGCTGGAACACCACTGAAAATGAAAAGGGGGAAGAAGACAATTGCATGTTCTACACTGGTTGTTCTATCGCGATTGAAGAAGAAGTCTCTGCGCTTCGCTGCTGGCTGAGGAAGGGAATCGCCACCGGCTTGGATGGAAGGAGGCCGCCGAAAATGTCATCGAAAATGTTGTGGAGGAAGCACCACTCGCCCCGCGTGAGGAGGAAGAAGCATCCGCAGCCGCTCGCGAGGAAGGGGACGTCGCCATGGCTGTCGCCCGTGAAACCATGACTTCGCTGCACGTCGCCGCCGTCGCTCGCCTACAAGGAGCAGGCGTCGGCGCCGGCACTCGCCCACTCGCAAGGAGCAGGCAGCGGCGCCGGCGCTCGCTCGGTGATTTTGTCGCGCTTGGGTCTTCTGTGCGATGCGCGTGGAGAGATGATTAAATGATTTTTCTGAGCTGTTCGATCTGAGCCCCTTTAATCCAAGCCGTCCAATTAAGCTAGGGTTGATGGATCCATTATTTTCTTAATTAAGCTGCTCCATCCAACGGTGGTAATCAATTTAACTCTAGATGGCCTGATCTGATAACTCTGAAGGAAGAATCGAGATTCAACGGTCCGGATGTACGGCCAAGATGTGTAGATCTTAATGTATGGGCCGGATCGCTCCAGATTTGGATCAATGGCTCAGATCAAGCAAATCACAATGGACGGTCCAGATTGATCAGATCTTGTCCCTTTATTACATTGCTTCAGATCTTGATGAAAGGTCCAGATTAATCTAGTTTGAAATGATCTTTCTCGTCCTAGATGAAGCCATATTTGATCCAACTTGAGTCTAGTCCAGTAACTCATCTCGATCTCCTACAAATAAGGTATAAAATTTACATATAAGTTCACAAATTTAAGAGAATTTACAATAAGGTCGAAAATGAATCCAACTCATAAAACATATAAATAATCAATAATAAATCACTAGAGAGGATAAAAACCATGATATTAAGGACCAAAATAATGCAATAAAATGGTAGTTATCAATTCCCCCACACTTATTCTTGCGCGTCTCGAGCAAGTAAAGAAAACTAAAACTAAACTAAAAGTATATTTCCCTAGCAATTCCCAAGCATACATAGAAAATCGTGAAAGAAAGTTACCTAGGATTGTCAACTCTCAAAGACTCAAGCAATCATGAACTCAAATCCTACACAGGTTAACAAACATGGTGACTTCAATCCATCATGAATAGACTATGAATGATTAAGCCTCACAAGATAAGTGGTGGCTTCTCTCGCTTTCATAAGAAGATAATAGTAGAGTTCACTCAAGCTACTCATAGTTTATGTACTACCATATGCTTGCTTTTCTTCTACCTTCACCACTATATACACATAAGAATGCACAATCACTGAAGGCTTATTAAGAATGTAAGGGAAACATGAATACAAGAAAAATGAAAATATGTGTGAAAGGAAAGAAAGATAAAACATGAAATAGCAACATAAATGCAAAGAGATACGGAAATACTGAAATGCTAAATAGATGAGTACAAGAAAGTGTTCGGATGCATACTAAAAAGTCTATCTTTTGTATGAATATCTTTATTTTAAAATAAGAATCACATGATCATTGTTTGCATATTTTTATGGTTATGCATATTGTCTAATACATTACATTGTAGATAATATGGTGTGTGGTGTCACACGAGAGATCATGTTATCGGCACCTTGTAAAGTATAAGTAAAGGCTCATAATCGAGATGGCTTTGGACAAACCATCGGAATGGTTGTAGTGTGATTTGGTATTGGTTTGTCTTGACCATAGAATCACACTAGTGCACTTTGTGTGTATTGAGCAGGACCGACTTAGAGGTGATTCGATTTATTGCTGACTACATAATCGAATCGGACCTCAGATATTATATTGTACATACTCTTAATCCCGATATAATAACGGGCACATATACTTAGTACTCATTTCTTTGATTTACCAATGGGTGAGATTTATAGATTAAATCGATAGGCTCGGTAAGTTGGGAAATGATATTATTTATATGGTGTGTCATTGATTATAGGAGGAAACCATGTCCTATATATTAGGATGATGATGTTCCCTTGAGGAGCTCACAAGGTTCATCATGTAAACCTTGCAGGTGGACTTGGTCTGGCATGATGAAAAGATTGAGTGGTACTACTCATGGAGTTAGATGTTGATTAATTAATGGTCAGTAAATTAATTAATCGATGGACATTCGAGATCTTAAACATGGGG
The DNA here is from genome assembly GCA_025175895.1 of Wurfbainia villosa. Classification (NCBI taxonomy): domain Eukaryota; kingdom Viridiplantae; phylum Streptophyta; class Magnoliopsida; order Zingiberales; family Zingiberaceae; genus Wurfbainia; species Wurfbainia villosa. Next base: position 48,959,274 of record CM045996.1, read on the forward strand.
AGAAAATGTACATATAATATATGGAGCTCATATTAACTTATGGGGGTTGGTGAGGTAGATCAATGATAATCCTTTAGTGGATTGGATTATCGTTAATGGATCGGACTTTATATGGGCTTGATCCATGGGTGGCCAAGATCCAACTCCTCCTCATGGTCCCTATTGTAGCCTATTAAAACCTCATGAAGCTTAGATCCAATGAATAGAAACAAAACTCTAGATCCAAAGGTAGAGATTAAATCTCTAAGATCCGACGGTTGAGATTAAATCTCTAGATCAGACAGTTGAGATTAAATCCCTTGAACCAATGGTGGAGATTAAAATAAGACTTATCCCTAAACTCTATAAAAGGAGGCTTAGGGTTGGCATGGAGAATCAATTAGAGAAGCTAGGGTTTTTGGAGGTTGACGGCAAGAAGCTTGGGCTAGGGTTTGGAGCATTGGCGACACCAAATAAGGAAACAACTTCCTTATTTTTCTTCTTCCTCAAGCTTGCCGACGCCCATTGAAGCCCTTCCATCCCTTGGTCGACGTCCAAACTTCCTCTTCTCCTTGGCTGGTGGAAACAAGATTTAGGGTTTTCCCTTGGTGTCTAGACGGTTTCCACCCTAATCTCCTCTTCCTTCTTGGCCGGCGGTAAGCTCCAACATTGGATGTTGGTGGTTGGTTGAAAGAAGAAAAGGAGCTTTGTTTCTATTCTTTCTCTTGCTCAGAACGAGCAAGGAAGGAAGATTGGCGGTCTAGGAGCTTCAACTTTTGGTAGATCGTCGCCCACACGACGTCCGAAAGGAGGAAGGTCAAACATTAGAAGATCGAGAGGTATATCGATTCTCTATTCTCTTTTGTAACATGTTTGTTTTTGTTTTTCAATTATGAGTGATATATTTTGTTTGTGGCTAAATAATACTTGGATCCCGAACATAAACACGAAAGCCGGCGATCCGGACATCGTCTATTCCACGGCTACTCGTAGAATAGAGGTTGGTCGCTTGAACAATAAGTTTGTTCAAGTGACCTCTCTAAACGAATAGTACGATGATGACTTGGTTATTTGGGCAATCCCTTTTGTCTAGGATTAATTTTTTTTTTATCCGGGGACATTGATGGGATCGCCATGAACAAGCGACCGAGGTGAAGTGGGAAGCGAAGTTTCCCCTCACGGACTCGAAAAGCTAAGCCCTTCAATTGGTATCAGAGCCAAGGTTTCCGATTTTGTGTGTTCAAGGATTTGGTTACTCTTATGCATTTTTCATATATTATATGTGCCGGATAATAGTAGGATATGCGTAGTTTAACTCTTTGGTTGCAGGCATAAGATCCGACTATTATGGCCATATGTGTGTATGTGATTGTATGTGTATAATAGTATATTTTGTTGAATCCTCGGGATTGACGAGACTAGTATTTGATTTTTTGTAAATTAGATACGACATTGTTTAGCCACTCTTTTTATTTTAGTTTACTTTCGATCTAGATTTCATGTACACTTCCTCGTGGAGTATAGGATCGATTGATGTAAATTAAAATATATTTTAGTCTCGGCTCGGATCTCCGGAAGGCTCATACATGGCGTAGGAGGAGCGGACGAGAAGGCGATGCGACAGGAGACATATTGAAGATAAAAGCCATAATAGTTGGAAAATAATTTATTTTTCATATTTATTGCTTATTGTTTGATATGCATGTCGTAGGCTAGAAAATTCCTCAATTTCAAATTACTAAGTGGGAGAGGGATATTTTTATAAATTCCCATGGCCTCCATTACAATTTGACATGTGATGCAAACAAACTTGCACGTCAGCTCTGAGTGCCTTCCTCCCCATCGGATGAGTTTGTTTGCAGATCACAAGGTCGAATATGGTTATAGGGAATTATTAAGGAGCGTGTGTACTTCCCCATCGGAAGACACATAACCCGAGATAATTACCTTGGTACCGAGTATGTTAGTAATATATGAGAGATGTCCTAAGGCAATCGCCTTATGTATGAACCATTTATATGATAAATGAAGATTCACTATTTGAGTATACATGTTTAATGTATTTGATTGGATCTTAAACTCATTTACTGAATGTCCACGATACGATTCACGATGAGAGAATTTGTGATTGGATCACAACTAGTGAGTATCTCTACATGTGTAATTGTGATGTATCGGAATTATCCCTAGTCGATGAATTGATGGATTTGGACACCATCAATTCTGTCGAGACTAGCACGAGGTATACTCCTTGTTGTATCCAAGCAGCTGATTCTCACTGGCTGGAGACATTGTGATGTCCGGAGTTGATCGTGGATGCTAGTTATGGTAACTAGTTCATTGGAATGACCAGCCGTAAGACTTCATATGGTTCTCTGCATATATAGATATGTCAATGAAGTTTTTACTGTGGCTTAAGTGCGATATTCCTTTGACTTGCGGTATTCAAGTCATCTTGATCATGGAGACTTATGCTTTGACATCTTAAGCAAACATCTCTAAGGAGATGTGGACCCGGGATGATTTGGTATAAGTCGAAGTGATCGAAGGTGTTTGAATAGCCTATAAAGGATTCACCACTCCTTGCGAGGAGATGTATACCCATGGCCTCTCGTCGGATTGTTACTAAAGTCTTTGGCCAAAGCATTACATGTTTAGAGTAAGGTACTCTTCAATACATGTGGAGTAACTAGAATCCGTAGGACGAGGAAATGATACTTGGGCTAGGTGTGACGTAGTCAGCCTAGTGGGGACTGACACAATAGACCATGTCCTGAACCAAGTGGGTATAAGATGAGTGAAGGGAATGGGGCACGAATCATTCGAGCTGCTGAAGAGTTTCAGAAATAGTTCTGGATCAACCGTTGATCTTTTCGGTTAATTGGGGGTCATGATGTACTACTAGGTGCCACTCATGATCGTTCTATAATTAATGGTTAATTATAGACGGCCAACATAAACCGAGAACCTATTTGGTCACACGCACAACGAGTGTAATCCAAAGGATTTAAAACGAGCTTGAGAATGGGATTCTCAGACCGAGAGAAACTATGTTTGGTTGGACAAAACATAAAGCGAGCATGAAATTGTTTCAGTCGCAATGGAAGCGTGGATGGGCAGTGTCTTATGAAGACATAATGGATGGACCAAAATGGTTTGGTTCTAATCCAATGGATGAGAATAAACCAAAGGGTTTGGTTTATATTAAACGAATGAACCAAAGGTTGGTTCGGTTCGTTTTAACTTAAAATAAACCATCATGGTTTGGTTTATTTTAACTTATCTTAATGGAGCGGGTTAACGGGCTTTATGGATATGATCCATTAACCATTAAGAGAATTAGTTCTCTATAAAAGTGGGCTTAAGGGATTGTTAAACCCTAACTAATCCAAACCCTAGCCCCCCCTTGAGTTGCCGCCCACTCCTTGGAGGAGTTAATCGGCGCCAACCCTAAAGCTGCCGCCGCCCAGCTTTGTGCCGCCGTCCAAGACCCTTGCCGGCGTCCAAGCTCCAGCCGGTGAACCTCCGGCGACCCTCCGGTGATCTCCTATAGGTTCGGCATCAAGGTGAGCTTTTTCTCTCCTTGTTTTGGCCGGCGCCTACTCCTCCACCAAGCTGTCCAGTTTTCTGGACAGCTTCTCCTCCTCTCGTCGGAGCGTCGTTTGGACGACGGTTAGTGCTCCGACAGCGGCTAACTTACCGGGGATTGGATCTCCGGTAATCCTCTGAGGTGGAGGACGAAGGATTCGTCAAACGGTTGACGAACACCTCTCCGGAGAAGCGAGTTTTGAGAACTCGTTTTGGATCCAAATTTGGATTCGGATCGTGATCATCTCTCGATCACGTCGTCTTCAACACGAGGCTAGTAACCCGTACGAAGATGAAGCTCGTGACTTAGCGAAGTCATCCCGAGGAGCTCGGCGTGGATACGGATAGAGACGATTCTTACGAGGATCGTTCCGGTTGATGCCGTTCCCGCTACACGTCATACGGAAGGTATAACGTAGTTTAATTTCCTTTTATTGCAAATTTTAATTTACGGTTATGTCTACACTTGTTGTAATAGCATGCGTGTGTTGTGTGTGTTGTAATAAATATAGATTTATTAATTTTAATTGCTTCCGCTGTGCTCATGTTTACGAAACATGATCGAACACACACACACCGCGGTGTCGGAAACCCAACAGTGGTATCAGAGCCCAGGTTGTGTTTCGACATAATCGTAAAATGGTTTTGCGATAGTCATAATGTATTTATGGAAATTTTCTAATTTTGGAAATTTAGAAGTATTTATGGAAATTTTTCAATTTTGGAACGTCTAGAAGTATTTATGGAAATCTTCCACTTTTAGAAAGTTAGAAGTATTTATGGAAATTGATATTTTCCATAAATAAAATATTTGATTAGATTCTGGAAATTTGTTTCCTAATTTAATCATGATTTGATTTGGGAAATCAAATCTTAAAATATTTTATTTCCATAAGTAGTTTTAATGATTTAGGAAATTGGTTTCCTAAATAGATTTTCCTTAATCAAATAATTCCATGAATAAAATATGTGATTAGATTTGGAAATTTGTTTCCTAATTTAATTATGATTTGATTTGGAGAATCAAATCTTAAACATATTTTATTTCCATAAATAGTTATGACATATAAGGAAATTATATACATGACATAATTGTATGCCATGTAATTGCATTAGATGCAAAACATTATGCCATGCGTGTCGTGACATGTAGATGTATGCCATGTATGCCATGCCATGTAGATAATAGTTATTTGCATGCAAAGAGGATGAGACATAAAAACCCTTAATCAATATTAAAGCCTACACCTTCCATTAATATGGTTAGAACCAGAGTTACATGCTTCTTGTTTGGGTTGTTGGACTCTCTCAAGCCCTACTCGAACTGAATATGTTCAAACCATGGAATAGTTTAATACTAATATGGTAAGAGTCGAGGTCAATCGTTAGCTTTGGTTGTTGGACTCTCTCCAAGCTGGGCTAATTGGTTGAATGCGCTCTAACCATATTAAAACTATGTCCGATTAATGGGTTGGCTTTAACCCGGAGCATCGGTTTGTTGGACTCTCCAAGGTCGATGTAAAGGGAGGTGAAGTTGGGTGCTATGCATATGATGCATACTTGTTAATGTGTTAACAACCCGATGTATGTGTGAACATTCAATTAGTTGATAGCACATTGTGATAGTTGCATATACGTGATATGCAATCGGTATAGAAGATACCTACCGTCGTAGTTATGAATGGCTTGTTGGACTCTCTCCAAGGTTGTTCATAACTATGATGGATATCAGCCCATTCGGAGATGAATCTACAATCTCCCGAAGTGATTTTGGGGTTTTTGAAATTCGAAAAATGAATGGGATTTATAAATGTATATTGATGCATTTTAAAATCATCTTTATCATATATGCTCGTTTTGTATTTCTAAGTTAATATATTGATCATGATGTGTTTGAATTTGCGTTCCATTTTGGATTCAAATAAATTGACTGGGCCGAACTTCTTGGACTAGCTTAGAAACTTGAGAATTGTTCTCAAGGTGGAAAAGCTTGTGTATGTCCTCGAAGCGCCTCTTTCCGCCCGTCCTAGTGACGATGCAACTTTGGACCAATTGTTGGCCTATCAGAAACTTGTGAGTGATTCTGAACAAATGAATTGCATCATGCTAGCCGTGATGGAACCCAAGCTACCAAAGCAGCATGAGCATATGGATGCTCATATCGTAGTCCTTCATCTTTGTGAGTTGGTTGATGAGCAAGTGAGATTCGAAAGGTTCGAAGTCTCAAAGCTCCTCTTCACCTCTGAGATGCTAGGAGGTTCATCTGTGGTACTGCTCAATATGCTGAAGACTGTGGAGTCTTCTGAGAAGCATGAGCAGGGGACGGTGCTGTTAGTTGATTCCTCGAAGAAAGGTTCTAAGAGGAAGTCAAAGGAACAGCAGAAGGGAAAGAAGAGAAGGGCTAAGAAGGTAGAACTAGCACAAAAGGAAACTTGCCATCATTATGGCAAGGAGAGCCATTTGCGAAGAAAGTGCGAGATTTATCTTGAGTCCGTGAAGAAGGATAAGGCATCGGATGCCCCATCTTCTTCAGAAATCTTCTTTATTGATTGTCATTCTATTTCCTTAGACACTTGGGTATTGGATACTGGGTGTGGCTCACATATATGTAATGACATACATGGGCTAAGGAATAGAAGAAGACTCGTCAAGGGAGAGTCAAATTTACGTGTTGGGAATGAAGCAAAGGTTGCTGCACTCGCCATCGGAACGTATTTGTTGGAACTCCTCAGGACTTGTCTTAGAATCGACAATTGCTTTATGTTCCTTCGCTGATAAAGAACATCATTTCTATTTCGTGTTTAAATAGAAATGGGTACCATTTGACTTTTAGTAACAATTGTTGTTACATAACTTTGAATGGAGTTCTTTATGGACCGAACTTTAAGCAATGGTGTTTATACGCTTGGACGATCCAAAGGACATTTTCAATATCGAAGCGAGCAACACGCGTGCTCGAAAGGATAATCAAATAGACTCTATATGTGGCATTGTCGCCTTGGCCATATAAGCAAGAAACGCATGTCCGAATTACACCGATGTGGAATTCGGAATCGCTTGAATTGATTCATACGATACATGCGAATCATGCTTAAAAGGCAAGATGACTAAGTTACCTTTACCGAAAAGGTGAACGAGTGGAGAGTTACTAGGTCTAATACATACCGATGTATGTGGACCTATGTCAACTCAAGCATTAGGAGGCTATAGCTACTTCATTACCTTCACCGATGATCACTACGCTTGGGTATGTGTTCTTGATGAAACACAAGTCCAAGCCTTTGAAAGGTTCAAAGAATTCAAATGAAGTAGAGAAACAACATGACAAGAGTATTAAAATACTGACGGATCGAGGTGGTGAATACTTAAGTCAAGAGTTTCTGATTATCTAAGAGACAATGACATATTGTCTCAATGGACTCCGCCCTATACACCACAAAGATAATGGTGTATCCGAGAGGCGAATCGACCTTGTTGGACATGGTCGTCAATGATGAATCATGCAACTCTTCCCAAGTCCTTTGGGGTTATGCACTCGCATACCTGTTTACTTGTTAAATGTAATGCCTACCAAGGTAGTCTCAACTACTCCATATGAGATATGGAATGGTAAGAAACCTCATGTATCTTACTTGAAGATATGGGGTTGTCCCGCTTATGTGAAGCGGATCAGACGTATAAATTGGATGCTAAGTCCGATAAATGTCTATTTATTGATACCCTAAGGAAACAAGGGGTTACTAATTCTATCATCCTGTGGAACAAAAGGTGTTTGTTTCAAGGCATGCCGTGTTTCTAGAGAAAGAGTTTCTCTTGCAAGAAAACAGTGGGAGTGTCGTCGAGCTTGAGGAGGCTCGAGAGACTCAAATAGACATTAATGAGATACCTGGTGAAGCACAACAATGACAACTCATAGTGATGAGCAATCTACGACTTATTGTAACACCACATCTTCAGAGATCTAGTAGAACACGCAATATTCCCGAGAGATATGGATTTCTCGTAGTTTAATCGAACGACGTGTTACTCATTGATGATGAGGAGCCTACCGCTTATGAAGAAGTGCCGACAAGTTCAGAAGGGATAAGTGGCTTGGTGCCATGAAGTCGAAATGGATTCCATGTACGAAACCAAGTTCGAACTTGGTCGACCCACCAAGGCATAAAGCCTATAGGGTGCAAGGGTTTTCAAGAAGAAAACCGACATGGATGGTAATGTGATTACCTATAAGGCTAGATTGGTGGCGAAAGGATATCGTCAAAAACAAGGTGTTGATTATGACGAAACCTATTCGCCTGTAGCTATGCTTAAATCCATTCGAATGCTCCTGGCCATAGCGGCTCATTATGATTATGAGATATGGCAGATGGATGTGAAAATGCTTTCCTTAATGGAAACTCGCCGAGGACGTGTATATGATACAGCCTGAGGGTTTCACATCGGTTGATAAAACCAAGGTATGCAAATTGCGACGATCCATTTATGGATTGAAGCAAGCATCCAGGAGCTGGAATATCCGTTTTGATGAGACGATCAAAAAGTTTGATTTCTCACAAAATCCAGACGAACCTTGTGTGTACAAGAAGGTTAGTGTAAAAGAAGGTTAGTGGGAGGCAACAGATTCCTAGTATTGTATGTCGATGACATACTACTTATAGGAAACGATGTTTCAATCTTACAGTCAGTGAAGGTTTGGTTATCCAAGACATTCTCCATGAAAGACCTGGGAGAAGCAACCTACATCCTCGGGATTAAGATCTATAGAGATAGATCGAAACGGTTGCTTGGTCTTTCGCAGTCTACATATATAGACCGAAAAGCAAAGAGGTTTAGCATGTCGGAATCCAAGAAAGGTTTCCTACCCATCAGGCATGGGGTACACCTTTCGAAGTCTATGTGTCCGCGCACAGAAGACGAGAGGATTTGCATGAGTGAGATTCCCTATGCATCCGCAATAGGATCTATCATGTATGCTATGTTATGTACGAGGCCCGATGTATCGTACGCTCTGAGTGTCACGAGCAGATACCAGTCCGATCCAGGAATGGATCATTGGGCGGCTGTTAAGACGATCCTAAGTACTTGAGAAGAACTAAGGATGTGTTCCTAATATATGGAGAAGGGTACATGGTGATACGTGGGTATACGGATGCATCCGCATGCATAAGGATGATTCCATGTCTTAGTCCGTATGTATTCACCTAGAATGGAGGCGCAATAAGTTGGAAAGGTTCCAAGCTTGACACTATAGCGGATTCTGCCACTAAGGCTGAATACGTTGCAGCTTTGGAAGCAGCAAAGGAAGCGGTTTGGATCAAGTAGTTCATCTATGAACTTGATGTGGTCTCATCAATGATCAAAACATGTGCTTCTCCGCTATCATCTTATCAGAGAGATAATAAGTAGGAACGAAATACAAATCGAGAAAATTCCCACTGAAAGGAACTTAGCGGATCCTTTGACTAAAGCATTACCTCAAAGTAAGTTTGAGGGTCATGTTAGAGCTTATGGTATTGGATACCGTAGCGATTGACATTAGGCCAAGTGGGAGTCTGTTAGTAATATATGAGAGATGTCCTAAGGCAATCGCCTTATGTATGAACCATTTATATGATAAATGAAGATTCACTATTTGAGTATACATGTTTAATGTATTTGATTAGATCTTAAACTCATTTACTGAATGTCCACGATACGATTCACAGCATGAGAGAATTTGTGATTGGATCACAACTAGTGAGTATCTCTACATGTGTAATTGTGATGTATCGGAATTATCCCTAGTCGATGAATTGATGGATTTGGACACCATCAATTCTGTCGAGACTAGCACGAGGTATACTCCTTGGTGTATCCAAGCAGCTGATTCTCACTGGCTGGAGACATTGTGATGTCCGGAGTTGATCGTGGATGCTAGTTATGGTAACTAGTTCATTGGAATAACCAGCCGTAAGACTTCATATGGTTCTCTGCATATATAGATATGTCAATGAAGTTCTTACTGTGGCTTAAGTGCGATGTTCCTTTGACTTGCGGTATTCAAGTCATCTTGATCATGGAGACTTATGCTTTGACATCTTAAGCAAACATCTCTAAGGAGATGTGGACCCGGGATAATTGGGTATAAGTCGAAGTGATCGAAGGTGTTTGAATAGCCTATAAAGGATTCACCACTCCTTGCGAGGAGATGTATACCCATGGTCTCTCGTCGGATTGTTACTAAAGTCTTTGGCCAAAGCATTACATGTTTAGAGTAAGGTACTCTTCAATACATGTGGAGTAACTAGAATCCGTAGGACGAGGAAATGATACTTGGGCTAGGTGTGACGTAGTCAGCCTAGTGGGGACTGACACAATAGACCATGTCCTGAACTAAGTGGGTATAAGATGAGTGAAGGGAATGGGGAACGATTAATTCGAGCTACTGAAGGGTTTCAGAAATAGTTCTGGATCAACCGTTGATCTTTTCGGTTAATTGGGGATCATGATGTACTACTAGGTGCCACTCATGATCGTTCTATAATTAATGGTTAATTATAGACGGCCAACATAAACCGAGAACCTATTTGGTCACACGCACAACGAGTGTAATCCAAAGGATTTAAAACGAGCTTGAGAATGAGATTCTCAGACCGAGAGAAACTATGTTTGGTTGGACCAAACATAAAGCGTGCATGAAATTGTTTCACTCGCAATGGAAGCGTGGATGGGCCGTGTCTTATGAAGACATAATGGATGGACCAAAATGGTTTGGTTCTAATCCAATGGATGAGAATAAACCAAAGGGTTTGGTTTATTTTAAATGAATGAACCAAAAGTTGGTTCGGTTCGTTTTAACTTAAAATAAACCATCATGGTTTGGTTTATTTTAACTTATCTTAATGGAGCGGGTTAACGGGCTTTATGGATATGATCCATTAACCATTAAGAGAATTAGTTCTCTATAAAAGTGGGCTTAAGGGATTGTTAAACCCTAACTAATCCAAACCCTAGCCCCCCCTTGAGTTGCCGCCCACTCCTTGGAGGAGTTAATCGGCGCCAACCCTAAAGCTGCCGCCGCCCAGCTTTGTGTCGCCGTCCAAGACACTTGCCGGCATCCAAGCTCCAACCGGTGAACCTCCGGCGACCCTCCGGTGATCTCCTATAGGTTCGGCATCAAGGTGAGCTTTTTCTCTCCTTGTTTTGGCCGGCGCCTACTCCTCCACCAAGCTGTCCAGTTTTCTGGACAGCTTCTCCTCCTCTCGTCGGAGCGTCGTTTGGACGACGGTTAGTGCTCCGACAGCGACTAACTTACCGATTGGATCTCGGTAATCCTCTGAGGTGGAGGATGAAGGATCTGGCCATCAAGCGGTTGACGAACACCTCCGGAGAAGCGAGTTTTGAGAACTCGCTTTGGATCCGAATTTGGATTCGGATCGTGATCATCTCTCGATCACGCCGCCTTCAACACGAGGCTAGTAACCCGCATTTAAGACGGCTCGTGACTTAGCGAAGTCATCCCGAGGAGCTCGGCGTGGATACGGATAGAGACGATTCTTACGAGGATCGTTCCGGTTGATGCCGTTCCCGCTACACGTCATACGGAAGGTATAACGTAGTTTAATTTCCTTTTATTGCAAATTTTAATTTACGGTTATGTCTACACTTATTGTAATAGCATGCGTGTGTTGTGTGTGTTGTAATAAATATAGATTTATTAATTTTAATTGCTTCCGCTGTGCTCATGTTTACGAAACATGATCGAAAACACACACGCCGCGGTGCCGGAAACCCAACAGAGTAATGGTGAACACTTAGATACAAATATAAGTATCCTTCCCATTGGAGTCACTGCTTGTATTTGTAGGGCCAAAGAGGAACCAACTATTAATCTTGTCAAAAAGTTAGGTTGACAAGATAGTAAAATTAATGGGTAAAATCTCCTCTTACAAATGTAGAATTCGTATACGTACACACTATCGTGGCATACGATATTCTCGGGGTTTTGAGGTGTTGGTAGATTTTAAAATTTTATTGTTTGAGGAATCAATAATTTTTTGAAATCTAATATTTTGATCTATGTGATTCTTAGGTTTTCTTTCAAAATGATTTTCAACCCACTTGCTGTGATACTGAAAGAGAACAAACTTACTGGACCCAACTATGTTGATTGGAAGAGAAATCTAGACATTGTCTTGACTGCTAAGGAATACAAATATGTACTCCTCGAAGAGTGCCTTCCTAAGCCTGTAGATGATTCTGGGGAAAAGGAGAGAGAGAGTTATAAGAAGTGGATAAAGGCCGATGAGATGGCGTGGTGTTATATTTTGGCTTCTATGTTAAATGTACTACAACATCAGCATCAAGCCATGCCCACTGCTTTTGACATGATGCTCAATCTCAAAGAGTTTTTCGAACACCAGAATCGGGCTGCTAGGCAAGAAGCCATGAGAAACTTGATGACGACCACTATGATCGAGGGAACACCCGTAAGGGATCATATTCTCAAGATGATGACTTATTTGAATGAGCTAGAGGTCCTTGGAGCTGAGATCGATGGGGAAACCCAGGTCGATATCATACTCCAGTCTCTACCTAGGAGTTTTGAGTAGTTTTGCCTGAACTACAACATGAACAAGAGGTTGTATTCGTTGGCAGAACTTCTAACAGAACTCCAGGCGGCAGAGGGGTTATTTCGTCAGAGTGCTCAGGCACATGCCATGGTGACCCAAAAGGTTTCTACTTCTAAGCCGAAAGGAAAGAAGAAGAAGAAACAAACTGGGGCGAATGCAGTGGGAGGTACTCAGGGAGGAGTGAAGAAGCCGAAAGGAAAGTGCTTCACTTGTAAGCAGACTGGACACTGGAAGAAGGACTGCCCCAACCGCAAGCAGAACAAAGGTATATCTTTTGGTCTAGTCATTGAAACATGTTTAGCGGTGTTATCTCAGGCACTGGTGTGTAGATAGGGAGCCACGATCATGTCTGCAATACTTTGCGGGGTTCTAGAAACCAGATGATTGGCTGAGGGGAGATTCTCGTGTACTTGGCGATGCATTTATCTTTTGAGAAGAATAAAGTGTTGGTTCTTAAAAATTGCCTTTATGTACCCTTATTTAGAAAGAATTTAATTTCGGTTTCTAAATTATTTATGGATGGATATTCTATTTCTTTTAATGACAGAGTTGTTATAAGAAGGAACAGGGACATTATCTGTTCGGGTGCATTGATAGGAAATTTATACACACTTGAACCAAAAGCTCCCACAATGCAAATTGAAATTAATAACTCATATTCTAATTCTAATAAGAGAAAAGAACCTTCGAAGATGAACCAAACATATCTTTGGCATCTTAGGCTTGGTCATATTAACCTAAGCAGAATTCAAAGGTTGATAGCTGATGGACCTTTGGGTTCATTAGTGGTGGAGGATTTCCCAACCTGTGAATCTTGCTTGGAAGGTAAAATGACCAAGAGGCCTTTTAAGGCCAAGGGGTATAGAGCCAAAGATGTGTTAGAATTGGTTTATTCTGATTTGTGTGGTCCTATGACTATCCAGGCTAGAGGTGGTTTCGAGTATTTCGTCTCTTTTATAGACGATTACTCGAGATATGGATACATTTACCTGATGCGTCGCAAGTCTGAATGATTTGACAAGTTCAAAGAATTCAAGGCTGATGTGGAGAAATGTCAAGGTAAAAGTATCAAGACACTACAATCTGATCGTGGTGGAAAGTACCTCTTGGGAGAGTTTAGGAATTACCTATCAGAGGCTAGGATTCAATCCCAATTGACTGCACCTGGCACACCCCAGAAGAATGGTGTAGCAGAGCGAAGGAATAGGACTCTTATGGAGATGGTTAGATCGATGATGAGTTATTTTGAGTTGCTAGATTCGTTCTGGGGATATGCTCTAGATACGACGGTGTACATTCTGAACTTGGTTCCATCTAAATCAGTGCCTTCTACTCCCACAGAATTGTGGACTGGGCGAAAGCCTAGTCTAAGACATATTCGGATATGGGGGAGTCCAACACATGTGCTTAAGGCAGATGCTGGTAAGTTGAAACCTCGTACAGAAGTACGCATGTTCGTTGGCTATCCTAGAGGAACGAATGGTGGTCTATTTTATAGTTTTAGAGATCAGAGGGTGATCATTAGCACGAACGCTAGATTTCTAGAGGAAGACTATGTTATGAGCCACAAGCCCAAGAGTAAAATTGTTCTGGAGGAATTAAAAGGGGAAGTCACTTCTTCAGTACCACCGGTACATGAGGATATACCACAAGTCACTGCATCGCGTGTCACAGAGGATACACAGGAGATACCTTGTCATAGTGGGAGGGTTGTGAGACAGCCTGATGGATTCATGTTCTTGGGAGAATCTTCTGATTTGATCCCTGGCGAACATGAACCTGATCCCTAGACATATGACGAGGCGATCCAAGATAAAGATGCAGTATCTTGGCAAAGTGCAATGAATGCTGAGATTGAATCTATGGATTCAAATCAGGTCTGGGAGCTAGTAGAACCACCCGATGGTGTAAAAACCATAGGATGCAAGTGGATTTACAAAATAAAGAGAGGAATAGATGGGAAGGTTGACACCTTCAAAGCGAGGCTTGTTGCGAAGGGGTATACTCAGAAAGAGGGTATCGATTATGAGGAGACCTTTTCGCCGGTAGCCATGCTTAAGTCTATCCGGATTCTCTTATGCATAACAGCTCATATGGATTATGAGGTGTGGCAGATGGATGTCAAGACAGCTATCCTTAATGGAAGTCTTGAGGAAAACATCTATATGAAGCAACCAGAGGGATTCATTGCTAAAGGCAAAATGCATCTTGTATGTAAGCTTAATCGGTCCATTTATGGATTGAAGCAAGCTTCGAGGTCTTGGAACATCCGCTTTGATGAGTTAATCCAGTCTTATGGATTTATTCAATGTCCGGATGAGTCTTGTGTATACAAGAGATGTGATGGAAACGTAGTGATATTTCTTGTACTATACGTAGATGACATTTTGTTGATTGACAACAATATCAAGATGTTATCGGACGTAAGGGTATGGTTGTCCAAACAGTTTGATATAAAGGACTTGGGAGTGGTGGGACACATCCTTGGGATCAAGGTTATAAGGGATCACAGGAAAAGGATGTTGTGCTTATCCCAAGCTTCATACATAGACACGATTATGGATCGTTTTAGCATGCATAACTCCAAGAAGGGTTTTCTACCTTTCTGGCATGGAGTTCCTTTATCAAAGGAGATGTGTCCTAGAACATCTGAGGAGATAGAGGAGATGAAGGCGGTTCCTTATGCTTCGGCTATAGGAAGCCTCATGTATATCATGCTATGTATGAGACCAGATATCTTCTTTGCTGTGAGCATGATTAGCAGATATCAGAGTAATCCAGGACAGGGACATTGGACTGCGGTAAAGCATATATTGAAGTACCTGAGAAGGACTAGGGAATATATGCTAGTTTACCATGCAGAACAATTACTCCCTGTGGGTTACACGGATTCTGACTTCCAATCAGACAGGGATAACAATAAGTCTACCTCAAGTTTTGTGTTTACTTTGGGAGGTGGAGCCATTGTATGGAGGAGTGTCAAGCAGAAATGTGTGGCGGACTCCACCATGGAAGCTGAGTATGTGGCAGTCTTTGAGGCGGCCAAAGAAGCTGTGTGGCTCAGGAACTTCCTGATGGACTTGGATGTGATTTTTGGTTTGCCTAGAACTATCACAATTTATTGTGATAATAGTGGTGCAGTTGCAAACTCGAAGGAACCACGAGCCCATAAGGCAAGTAAGCACATAGAGCGCAAGTACCACCTGATACGAGAAATCATAAAGAGAGGAGAAGTTGCTGTGGCCAAGATTGCATCAGAGGATAACCTGGCAGATCCTTTCACTAAGGCCCTTCCGGTGAGAGCTTTTGATAGGCATGTGGAGGGAATGAGGATAAGATGTATGGCAGTTTGAGGACAACATAGTCTTTTAGTATAAGTGGGAGATTGTTGGGATGTATACTGAAAAGTCTATCTTTTGTATGAATATCTTTATTTTGAAATAAGAATCACATAATCATTGTTTGCATATTTTTATGGTTATACATATTGTCTAATACATTACATTGTAGATAACATGGTGTGTGGTGTCACACGGGAGATCATGTTATCGGCTCCTTGTAAAGTATAAGTAAAGGCTCACAATCGAGATGACTTTGGATAAACCATCGGAATGGTTGTAGTGTGATTTGGTATTGGTTTGTCTTGTCCATAGAATCACACTAGTGCACTTTGTGTGTATTGAGCAGGACCGAATTAGAGGTGATTCAATTTATTGCTGACTACATAATCGAATCGGACCTCAGATATTATATTGTACATACTCTTAATCCCGATAAAATAATGGGCACATATACTTAGTACTCATTTCTTTGATTTACCAATGGGCGAGATTTATAGATTAAATCGATAGGCTCGGTAAGTTAGGAAATGATATTATTTATATGGTGTGCCGTTGATTATAGGAGGAAACTGTGTTCTATATATTAGGATGATGATGTCCCCTTGAGGAGCTCATAAGGTTCATCATGTAAACCCTGCAGGTGGACTTGGTCCGGCATGATGAAAAGGTTGAGTGGTACTACTCATGGAGTTAGATGTTGATTAATTAATGGTCAGTAAATTAATTAATCGACGGACATTCTAGATCTTAAACACGGAAGGAAAATGTACATATAATATATGGAGCCCATATTAACTTATGGGGGTTTGTGAGGTAGATCAATGATAATCCTTTAGTGGATTGGATTATCATTAATGGATCGGACTTTATGTGGGCTTGATCCATGGGTGGCCAAGATCCAACTCCTCCTCATGGTCCCTATTGTAGCCTATTAAAACCTCATGAAGCTTAGATCTAATGAATAGAAACAAAATTCTAGATCCAAATGTAGGGATTAAATCTCTAAGATCCGACGGTTGAGATTAAATCTCTAGATCCGACGGTTGAGATTAAATCCCTAGAACCAATGGTGGAGATTAAAACAAGGTTTATCCCTAAACTCTATAAAAGGAGGCTTAGGGTTGGCATGGAGAATCAATTAGAGAAGCTAGGGTTTTTGGAGGTTGGCGGCAAGAAGCAAGGGCTAGAGTTTGGAGCATTAGCGGCACCAAATAAGGAAACAACTTCCTTATTTTTCTTCTTCCTCAAGCTTGCCGGCGCCCATTGAAGCCCTTCCAGCCCTTGGCCGGCGTCCAAACTCCCTCTTCTCCTTCTCCTTGGCTGGTGGAAATAAGATTTAGGGCTTTCCCTTGGTGTCTTGGCCGGTTTCCACCCTAATCTCCTCTTCCTTCTTGGCCGGCGACAAGCTCCAACATTGGATGTTGGTGGTTGGTTGAAAGAAGAAAAGGAGCTTTGTTTCTTTTCTTCCTCTTTCTCGGAATGAGCAAGGAAGGAAGATTGGAGATCTAGGAGCTTCAACTTTTGGTAGATTGTCGCCCACACGACATCCGAAAGGAAGAAGTTCATACATTAGAAGATCGAGAGGTATATCGATTCTCTATTCTCTTTTGTAACATGTTTGTTTTTGTTTTTCAATTATGAGCATGATATATTCTATTTGTGGCTAAATAATACTTGGATCCCGAACATAAACATAAAATTCGGCGATCCGGACATCGTCTATTCCGCGGCTACTCGTAGAATAGAGGTTGGTCGCTTGAACAGCAAGTTTGTTCAAGTGACCTCTCTAAACGAATAGCACGACGATGACTTGGTTGTTTGGGCAATCCCTTTTGTCTAGGAATAATTTTTTTTTTAATCCAGGGACATCGATGGGATCGCCATGAACAAGCGACCGAGGTGAAGTGGGAAGCGAAGTTTCCCCTCACGGACTCCAAAAGCTAAGCCCTTCAGAAAGCAGTGCCCCAAAAGTTTTCATCCAACCCAATTAACATGTAAACAATCTTTATCACATTCTTCAATACAAAACTACTCATGATATACAATAAATATCTCAATAACTACAACAAGGGATGTCATTAAAAAAAAAATACTATCACACATAAAAAATGAATGGCACAACATGGCAAAATTTTCACAATACTTTTTTTTTTATTTCATGGGTACCCAATTTTTTTCAACTTTTTTTTTCAACTGCTTTTTGTTTTCAAACTTTTTTTTTCAACATGTAGTGCACTTCCCTATGCTCCAACATCAAGCTTAGCTAAAAAGATAAAGAGCATGGCTAGCTCATGGTGATCAAGTACAACTCGCCTATGCTTCCACTAAATTCTCCTGAGCTACTCTCTCCCCCACACTTAAACTTTTGTTTGTCCCGGGCAAAATACTCATCATGTAACATTCAATATTCCACATCCAAAAACAGAAATGGAAGAGAAATGACATGATGAAAATGTAGAAAAGATGATGGGATAAATAATGAAAATGATATGACGTGTGATAAGGAAATTATTCGAATAGCATGTGACAACAAAAGAAGTAAAGGGAAACAAGTGCAATTGCCTTCATAGTAATCATGCAAACCTATGGTTGTGTGGTCTCGAAAGAATCAAAGCAAGTTCTAGAGTTACAATAACCACAAATGCACCACACTCAAGCAATAAAAACAGGCACAATCCTCATTGGGAATGAAAAAAAATCATCTTAATCTATCAACACAGAATCCATCACCAAGGAGTAACCCTATGCAATCAAATAATCCATTCATGACAATAAATCCCCAAAACTCGACAATCAAATTTAACTAGCTTTCACGACTTCTAAGATGATATAAAGGAATGCATAGGAAATTTATTTGAAAGCACCGACAAAATAAAAACTCAACAAACAAAACATATATAACAACTAAAACAAAAACAAATAAAGTAAAATGAAGTGAAAGAAGGGTATATACAATGAAAAGAAAAATAGATGGGATAGAACAAACTTCCCTGAGGTCCTGGCAGTTGGAGGCGGTTCAGTAAGAAATCCAGGCTGGGAGTGGGATGGATCGGATGAAGGTGAGTGCTCTCTTGATGTGATCAGGGTAGTTCCATGCTGCTCCCTCCGAAATGATCATCGCCTCATCATATGTACTCTTTGGTGGTCGAAGGCATTTCAGCAAAAGTATCCAACCTTGCGGCTAGATTACTGCGTTTGTTGTTAGGGCTTTCATCAGCAACTTCTTGGAGACTCTATCTCAGGTGGGAGTGTCCAGTCTGGGGGTGTCCAGCTATCCACCACTCCTGTGTCAACATCTAAAACAACAGCAACTTCATCAATGAAATCACATCCATCAGCATCCGAAATCACATCATAGCACAATGGTTCATAGGAGTCCTGTGTAGCAGTATGCCTATCACTCGCTCCACAATCCATCTCCCTAAGCACGTCGATATCCACAAAAGTGGTCTCTGACAAAGGCAGAATGAACTCTTGTGCTGCATCTGGCTGAAGGATGTTGCAATTTGATCTAGTTGTTTGATCAATGATGCTAACTATCACCGTAGTCTCCGTACTGTTGATTATAGAGATCCATGTTTCACAGAAAAGAGAATTCCTGGTCTTTACTGAAACACCAATAAACAAATCAAAAGACACAGGAAGTAGACATGACAAAATACATGGATATACAGAAAATGAAAGAATGAAGCCATAAATATATTTTTTTTAGAAAAATGGGTAGACAATCCTAAGTTTACTAAGCATCATTACACTCCCCGGAAACAACGCCAAATTTTGACAACGACAAATTTGTATGTTGTGGTACCATTTCAAATTAATTATCGAACCCCCTCTACACTAATATAGCATAGTGGATGGCTCAGATCATTTCCCAATAAGTGTAATAGATAGAATAGTAAACTTAGGGTTTCTAATTATTGCTAATCCTACTGAATGGGGGTTTGGAATTTCAAAGATTAATCCAACTGAATGAAAGACAATGCAATTAATTAAAGCATTAATCTAACTAACTATGGTGACAATGAAATTAAAGATGATCTAAACTAAGCATGTAAAGAAAAGCATTCAAAACAAGAGAATTAAAAACATAAAGAAAGCACAGGAATTTGAAATGTAAAGTAAACTACAGCTAAGCTTCTAATTAACTACAGAATAACAACTGAATTATGCACTGAAATTAAACATCAAAGTAAACAAAATAAACATCCAAATCAATGGATCAAATCCAAATATAACCACCAATCACTCCACAATGGTGACGAAAATCCAATCGAGCTCCTCCAGTGGATGATATGGTTGATCCTTGCCGAAGCCTGGTGTAGTTGTCGGGATCCGAACCCAGGTCTCTCGATTGTAACCGAGTATACTCACCACTATACTACAATGACACCGAAATCTGACAATCTATGGATGACTCTGTGAAGGTGCAGCAACCCGTAGTTCCACCGCCGGGGACCGAACCCAAGTCTCTCGGTTGTAGCCGAGTATACTCACCACTATACTACAACGGAACTGCTAGTGTTGTGTGGAGAGGATGGAACTGGATTACAAGCTGAATCTCTTCGTCAGCGATGGAATGGAGTGCTTCCACCAGAAATTGGCAAATCAAGGGCTGCCGGAGTTGGAATAGGTGCTGCCACGACCACGGCAGTAGAAGGTCACCCCCAGCCTTCTGCGACCACGTCCAGCTAGGGTAGCTCAGCTCTGGTTGCAAGGCATTATAGAAGCGTCGGTGAAGATGGCCGAACTCTCAGTCGATCGGTGAAGCTATAGTCTGCCCAAATGAAGATCTCTGCTCCACCGCTCGGTGAAGCTTCGAATGGGTGGAAGGTGGATGAGACGCCGCTAGATGGCTGCCGGAACACCGCCGAAAATGAAAAGGGGGAAGAAGATAATCGCACATTCTGCGCTGGTTGTTCTGTCACGATTGAAGAAGAAGTCTCTGCGCTTCGCCACTGGTTGAGGAAGGTAATCGCCGCCGGCTTGGATGGAAGGAGGCCGCTGGAAATGTCGTCGGAAATGCTTTGGAGGAAGCGCCACTCGCCACGCGTGAGGAGGAAGAAGCATCCGCCGTCGCTCACAAGGAAGGGGATGTTGCCGCGGCTGTCACCCGTGAATCCATGACTTCGCTGCATGTCGCCGCCGTCGCTCGCCTCGCCTCGAAAAGCGGCGTGGCGCCACTCAGGCCACTTCGAGCGAGCGGCGGCAGTCGCGGCGCTCGCTCGGTGATTCTGTCGCGCTTGGGTCTTCTGTGCGATGCGCGTGGAGAGATGATTAAATGATTTTTCTGAGCCGTTCGATCTGAGCCCCTTTAATCCAAGCCGTCCATTTAAGCTAGGGTTGATGGATCCATTATTTGCTTAATTAAGCTACTCCATCCAACGGTGGTAATCAATTTAATTCTGGATGGCCGGATCTGATAACTCTGAAGGAAGAATAGAGATCCAATGGTCTGAATGTACGACCAAGAGGTGTAGATCTTAATGTATGGGCCGGATCGCTCCAGATCCAGATCAATGGCTCAGATCAAGCCAATCACAATGGACGGTCCAGATTGATCAGATCTTGTCCCTTGATTACATTGCTTCAGATCTTGATCAAAGGTCCAGATTAATCCAGTTTGAAATGATCTTTCTCATCCTAGATGAAGCCATATTTAATCCAACTTGAGTCTAGTCTAGTGGCTCATCTCAATCTCCTACAAATAAGGTATAAAATTTGTATATAAGTCCACAAATTTAGAAGAATTTACAATAAGGTCCAAAATGAATCCAACTCATAAAGCATGCAAATAATCAATAATAAATCACTCGAGAGGATAAAAACGTGATATTAAGGACCAAAATAATGCAATAAAATGGTAGTTATCATACCTTCTCTCCTTTTTCCAATTTGATTTTATTTAATTGCGATCGGAGAAGGTCCCTTCTTGCTAATTTGGCTTTGGAGGTGCCTTCATGAAGCTCAATTAGCTTCTCCCACATCTCCTTAGCGCTGGGGCATTCGGCAATCCGATTGATCTCTTATTGAGGTAGCACATTGAAAAGGTGGTGCTTTGCCTTTGAATTTGCTAGGTGCTCCTCCTTTTGCTTCTTGGTTCATCTTGATTTTTCTATTGTCTTATTTTCTTCATCCCTAGGCACCTCAAAACCATTTTCCATAATTAACATTCTATCAAAATTTGTTTCAAAGAATACCTCCACCCTTTTTCCACCATGAGAAGTCTCCTTCGAATTTCGGCGGATGGATGTTCATGCCAGCCATTTCGTTGATTTGCTTATTGTGGCGGTGAGTCCGTTGACAAGCTTCTCACTCTGATACCACTTGTTGGAGGATTGTGGCCCGGCTAGAAGGGGGGATGAATAGCCTTTGAAGCTTGATGGACTTTGCTCGTTCATAATTGACTACAATATTGTTAGCACAGCGGAAAGACAATAATAATGCTAAAGCAAAGACAATTAAAGCTAGACAAAAGTAAAGAAGAAGAGCAATGCAAACAAAGAGATGTAACGTGGTTCACGACCCTTGTCGCTAATCCACGGACAATTCGTTAGGCGGATCACTCCCTCAATCAATCCACTAAACCTTCTTCTTAGCTCAACCAAGGTGGAGAAGAAACCTTCTTACACAATCTCTCCCTCTTACAATATGATGGAGATAGAAACAAGGAATAGGAGAGTAAAAATGTTGGGAGCCCTTGGAGTATACTTAGGAGTTAAAGCATTAGCCTCCCCAAGGCACCCAAGCCCTCCTTTTATAGAGAGGAGGGCAATTTTCCCATTGGGCATGCAGCAGTCGACTGTTGCATGCCATCAGTCGACTGTTGCGATTCTAACAACTTTTGACCAAGCCTGATCTGCGATCGTTGCAGTCCAACGACACACAGGGCAATCGACTAATCTAGCCATCAGTTGACTACGGATGATTCTATGCCCATGTCCACTTATAACAGTCGCCTGCCATCCTTTGGCAGTCGACTGATGGTGGACCAGTCGACTGTTGGGCCACAAAAACCTAGTTGACACCGGTCAACTAGCAGTCGACTTAGACCAGTTTATTGATATTTATATCAATCGACTGTTGTCGGGTAAAACCTCAAACAACAAAGTATTTGAGCATCCAACTATCGGGTAAAACCTCAAACACCATGTTTGAGAATCCGACACTTGATCTTAGCCATCACCTACATTGAGCTACCTTGACCCAAATTGCAATCGCTCAACTCTCATCTCCCATGGAGTCCTCACAGAAGCTCTCTTCGTTCAGCCTACGTCCCTCGGATGCACTAAGCTCGCGACTTCTCCCGTGCCATCCTTCGCGTCTTGCCCTGAAGTTTGTTTTCTTTGTCTTCACTCCATTTACTCCTTGTCTAGCGGTCCCTCGAATGCACCAAGGTCACGACTTCTCCCCGTGCCATTCTTCACCGACTCAAGGACCCGAGCCATGAGATGATGAACTTGCCAATGCTTCATCAAGCTAACCATGTGTGATTCACCAAGTCCTGCATAACTTGAACACACACATCAAACACATAACAATCTAACTTAAACCCTTTGCCACACACATCCAAATCAAGATCATAATTGGTTTGATTTCCCTAAGAGTTTCATGATTTTTCAAAATATGTATAATTACTTATGAATTTACTGTAGGACCATTGGCATCGCTAGAGGGGGAGGGTGAATAGCAATTCATCGATTTCGTTGTTAGAATTCGTCGTGCTTGTCTACATTCATTATTACGCAGTGGAAATATAAGTACAAATACAAATACAAATACAATGCACACAATACTCCACGTCACACGGATTTTACGTGGTTCGGAACCCTAGTTCCTACTCCACAGTCGAGCCCTAGCGAGCTCTAGTGATGCACACCACCACTAAATCTTCTGGTTCTCGAAAAAAATTTGGAGGTGAAGAAACCTCTTACAATAGAGCTAACAACAATAACAACAAAATACAAGATGTAAATGAAATGAAGAAACAAGAACACTTTACACAAATATCTTTGCTTGATTGCTTGTTTTGGTTGTGTTGGAGAAACCCTAGTGTCCATAAGACTTCTTCTTATAAGCCCCTTTGAAGCCTTCAATGTCCCCTATCGACACTCGCGATTTCGAATGTTGCAGCACAATGGTCGCATCACCAGTCAAGGCGTTGCCTCGACTGATACCCCAATCGAGGTGCTAATCGATTCTTCCTTGCTTCTGATCGGCTATTTTCATACTTATGGTGGAACCAATCGAGGCGACAATTAAGTGATCTGGTCGAGGCGCCACCTTGACTAGCTCCTAGTCGAGGTGCTAGTCGAGTGCACCTTGCTTCTGTGCCTCCATCAGAACGACCAATCGAGGCACCAGTCGAGTGGTCTAGTCGAGGTGCCACATCGACTTGACTTTAATCGAGGCACTGGTTGAATGCTTCCATAGAACTATCTCGACTTCCCAAGTCTCACCGCCCGACTTCACCTCACTAGTCGAGGTACCGCCTCGACTACAACCCAGTAGAGGCGTTGGTCGAGGTCACCTTGCTTCTGTTTATCTACAAACGAAGCCCAGTCGACTGAAATGAACTGGCAGTCGACTGTTATACCTCAACGCTAAGGTTTAACACCCCAAGTATGATCCCTTCATACTTGATACTCACCCTAGTCCTAGATCTAAGCCTTCAACCCACTTCCATCAGCCTCACGCCTCCTGGATCCCTCGAGTTATTGACTCTTCATCCTTGAGCTAGCCTTCAAGTGCTTCCATCGACTATTGTCATGCTCTAGTGTCTACCTTTGCCAAGAGGCCTCACCTACGGGACTTCCCCCTTTGCCAAGCTCGATCTCCTTGATCAGCCGGGTCTTCCCTTGCCAAGACTCCTCGTCCGGGACTTCACTGCCAAGAGGCCACGCCTCCGGGACTTCACTGCCAAGACTCCTCGTCCGAGACTTCATTGCCAAGAGGTCATGCCTCCGGTACTTCACTGCCAAGACTCCTCATCTAGGACTTCACTTGCCAAGCACGGTCTCCCAGACCTGTCGAGACTTCTCTCGCCAACTCCCCGTGGGTCTTTCCAACACCAAGTATCCGGTTTCCCTTGACCAACATGGATTTTTCCTTGCCAAGTATTCATACTTGGACTTTTCCTTGCCAAGTCACTACACTTGGACTTCTCCACACCAACTGTCCGATCAACCTTAACTGACTTGGATTTCTCCAATAATCTCCCTCATATAACCTTGGATGTCCCATACCATCCACTAGTCATATGGTTAAACCATATTGTAAACCATTGTCGAACATCAAAACCCTACTCGAGTCCTACTCGAGTCTGGTCAATCGTGACCTAGGATGATTGCACCAATAATCTCCCCCTTTTTGATGTTTGACAGTACCATTAAGTTAGGTTATCCCATAAACCCAACTTGACTCTTCTTATGCCAAAGCATAACGAAGTGTTCCCAATTTAGAATTTTAAATTTATGAAATTTTTTGAGGTTTGTGTATATTAAGATCCTAACTTAACCCCTTCCATTTCTTCCCCTTGTTGACATACATCAAAAAGTCTACCAAGGTTTACCATATCTCATTTTCAATGAGATTCTTCATTCTCCCCCTTGGTCAAAAATCATCTTGAATGCCTTCATTCTCCTTAGTGATCTATCACTAAATGAAAAGCAATTTTCTATTTTCCCTCCTTTTTAACCATCATCCATCATACCTAGATGGATAATCTCCCACTAAAGGCTTACTCTCCCTTGACCATTGCTCCAATAATTTCCTTAGAGTGTTCCTAAGCCTATAGGAACCTTAAACAATAAAAAATAAGGATAAAAGTTCAAACTTAAACTTTAACTCCCTTAAAATCTGATTTTTACCCTACTTAATTATCCAATTCATTTTTAATGAAAATCACACCCTCAATGCTTGTATAAGTATATTAGAGGTTTAGGAGTAGTTATCTAGCCTAGGGTTATGTTTAGATGGCTTAAACCAACATTGTTAAGCCAAAAACAGTGCTAACAGTCAACTGAGAAAGCTCCAGTCTAGGCGCCGCCTCGATTGGTTTCTAAAATTTTTGAAACTAAATTTTCAGACGAACTTCAGAAATGCATAAATAATTTTAGAAAATTTGAAAAATCATGAAATTTCAATCACACATTACTCATGCCAAACACAATAGGGGAAAAATATTTTTTGTGAAATAACTTTTAAATTCAAAGAATGATACAAAGTTCAAAAATATTGAAACCTTCAATATTTTTAGCCAACTTTGTTTCAATCTTCTCAATGGTAATTGCTATCAAAAGATAGACTTCACCAAGGTTTTTCAAAATGATTTTAAAATGTTTTCAAAACCTTAATTTCAATCATGGTATATGGGTTAAGTATACATGACTTGTATACTAGCTTTCCTCATGATTTATACCTATGATTGAGATGAGTTTGAGTTCATCTAGATGCAACATCATGCACCTTGAACTTAACTCATTTTCCTAACACCTCACATGTATCAAGGGTATATCAATACACACACACATGTCAACCTAATGTTCTTGTGAGATGTGGGTTTAGGTTCTTAGGGTTTCATGTATTTTTCTAGGCAACATTATTTGATTTCCTTATACTTGAGACTTCAAATCATGCAATTGTCCTTAAATTAATTTTAATTATCCTAAATGCATGAATGATGATTGTGGCATAAGAATGTGCATAATTTAAAAGTATTTTCCAATAATAATAATGTCATGGCATAAAAAATAACTTAAGTGTAAGCATGACATAAATTAACCTAAGTATTATCATGAAATTTAAAATGATCATATGAAGCATGATGTCATGACATGACATCTATGGCAAGCAAAACATGACAAATATAAAGGTATAAAATACCCAGGATTTGAATTAAATTGTCATTTTCTAGATTCAAACCCCATTTTGCCATGATAAACCAAGTCTCCCAAATGTGCCAAAAATCTAAAAATGGCACACTACTGACCCTTAACCTAATTGTGTCAATTTTGATCAAATTTTCAACTTTCATAAAATTCATTGGCACGTCCTAAAATCTTTTAGGACATAATTCAACCTCATTTCCAAGGAATCCCAAAATCTTGAAAATGTCCTAAAGTGCCACCTTTATCATGGTTAGGTTAACTACCTATCCATTCAAGGTTGGCATACCCTAAACCAATCTAGCGTGAGGGTATCACACTTCTAGGAACTCAATATCTATTGGAGCACCTTGGGTTTACTAGGTACTCACTAGGGATAACTTCTCTTAGTACCTTCCTAATGACCCTCCTAGACTTGGAAGCTTTGGTCATTGTGGTCTTGTCAAGGTTAACCCTAAGAATTGCTTCCCTTGTAACCTTGTTAGTGGCTTTCCTAGGTCTCATTGAAACCTTAGCCACTAGACACTTTCCATGGTCAACTATAGGGATGACTTCCCTTGTGACCTTGGTTTTCCTAGACCTAGTACTAGTTCCATAATTAAATGGAACATTATGGTAGGTTTGTATGGTCTTCTTGGGCTTAGGCTTGTGACCCAAACCTTTCTTGCCCTTAACTAAATCTTTCCTACCAACACCTAAGTTTTGTCCATTTGACCCTATAATCATATTTTCCATCTTCCTTAGGGTCTTCTCAATTTTCTCAAGATTTGACCTCAAAGCTTGATTTTCCTTTTCTAATACCTCAATTTTTGAATTTCCATTGTTTCTTGAGATATTTTTCTTCCTAGGCATATGCCTAAATTTCTTAGGGTTATTAGATGGGGTCTCAACCTTATCCCTAAGATTACAATGTTTGGCACCTAAACAAAAATACTTATTTTTAGATTGATCCTTAGGCTTACTACTAGCATGCTTCTTATAATCATCAACAATTGCAAGTAAATCGAAACCATTCCTAGCATTCTTTCTATCATTACATAAATTACGAGCATTATTAAAAATTACCTTAGGGTTTGCCTTAGCTCCCCCAACATTTGAGCTCTCTCATTTGCCCTTCTGAGGGTGACTCCCCCTAGGACATTGACTCCGATAATGTTCTCTTTTGTTGCACTTGAAGCATACTATATGCTCCTTGCTCTTGTGAATTGGGGCTCCATCTTCCTTTGACTTTTCTTTGGCCTTTGGTGTCGGTTGAGCCTTTTTGACTCTTTTTGGGCATTTACTCTTATAATGCCCTACTTCCCTACACTCAAAGTATGTTATATGATTTTTATTTTTAACAATTGCATTTGAGTTACCTTCTTGAATGGTAGGTGAATTTTAGCCTTCTTCTTCATTTCTCCCAGAGGTAGAAGGCTCCTCTTCTTGCTCTTGTTCCAAGGTTGAAGATCTAGGCTCCCCCTCAATTCTTAAAGTGGAGGCTTCTACTTTCTTCAATCTCGAAAGTTGAACAGTTCTCAACCTTCGAATCATCAAGAGCTTGGGATGATGAATATTTTTCTCCTTTGGACTTGTCATCATCTTGGATCATTGAAGATTCATCATGGAGCTTAGTAAGCTTGCTCTATAATTCCTTAGCATCCCTGAACTTCCATAATTTGCACAAAATGTTATTAGGTATTAAAATAACTAAAATCTTCATTACCTTATCATTATCCTCGAATCTTTGGACTTCTCCCTCAGTCAATTTACTCCGGTTGAGAGTTCTCCCCTTCTTGTCCGTTGGAGTCTTGAAACCTTCCGTTAGTGCAAACAACTCCTCAATGTTCATTTGGAAGAAAATTTTAGTCATTGTCTTCCATTGAGCAAATCCTCCAAATCCATAGGGTGGTGGAAATCAAATGTCATGCCCAAATCCATCTTCAAACTCTATCGCCTCTAGCTTTAGCTCCTTGGTAGTTAGTCCAAATGAAGAGCCTACCGAGCTCTGATACCACTTGTAGGACCATTAGTATCGCTAGAGGGGGGGGGTGAATAGCAATTCGTCAATTTTGTTGATGGAATTCATCATGCTTGTCTAAATTCGTTAGTACGGAACGAAAATACAAGTACAAATACAAATACAATGCACACAACACACCATGACACACGGATTTTATGTGGTTCGGAACCCTAGTTCCTACTCCACGGTCGAGCCCAGGGAGCTCTAGTGATGCACACCACCACTAAATCTTCTCCTTCTCGAAAAGAATCTGAAGGTGGAGAAACCTCTTACAATAGAGCTAACAACAATAACAACCAAATACAAGATGTAAATGAAATGAAGAAACAAGAACACTTTACACAAATGCCTTTGCTTGATTGCTTATTTTGGTTGTGTTGGAGAAACCCTAGAAGGTTGGAATGCAATAGCACTTTGCCCTCTTTTCCTCTAAGAACCGGCCCTCAAAAACATCCATAAGCCTCCTTCTTATAAGACCCTTCGAAGCCTTCGACGTCCCCTGTCAACGCTCACAATTCCAAACATTGCAGCATAATGGGTGCCTCGTCAGTCGAGGTGCTGCCTCAACTGATACCCTAATCGAGGCACTAGTTGAGTCTGTCTTGCTTCTAATCGACTATTTTCATACCTGTGGTGGAACCAGTAGAGGCGCCAGTCGAGTGATCTAGTCGAGGCGCCACCTTGACTAGCCCCTAGTCGAGGCACCAGTTGAGTGTACCTTGCTTCTGTGCCTCCATCAGAACGACCAATCGAGGCGCCAGTCGAGTGGTCCAGTCAAGGCGCCACCTCGACTAGACTCTAGTCGAGGTGCTGGTCGAGTGCTTTCATAGAACTATCATGACTTTCCAAGTTTCACCGCCCAACTTCACCTCACTAGTCGAGGTAACGCCTCGACTACAGCCCAGTCGAGGTGCTAGTCAAGGTCATCTTGTTTCTATTTGCCTACAAATGAAGCTTAGTCGACTGAACCGAACTAACAGTCAACTGTTATACCTCAACACTAAGGTTTAACACCCCATGTATGATCCCTTCTGTTAGTGAAAGCCCTAGAGCCAATCATGTGATGATTGTTGCATGAACTTTATTGTATCATAGTCTTATTTATAAAGGCATGGTTATTATATTTACTTGTATTGATGCCAAATAACTAAATATAATAATGTCCTTGAGTAGTAGGTTCTTATCTATATCAATCGATTAGTTGAATCGATAATGAGATGATATAGAGAACACTACTCTTAATCATTCCTAGTCGAGTATTAACATTCAAGGACAATGTTAATGCGTAGAGACTAGCATGTAGGTCAACATGATGACTTGATCTCACAAGTCATGGATATGAGATATCAAGTTGACACATGAGTATGCATTGGAGAATGTATACTGAATGACCCGCCATGAGAAAGTATCATGGATCGTTATATGAGTGTCATATACTTTCTCATGTGGCTATTAGTATGACTATTAGTCCTTAGACCTGAAGTCACCATGGTTCCCTACATAAGGAGTTGCATACTTTGGCTTCGTCAAATGTCACCCATAAATGGGTGGACTATAAAGGCGATTACTGGGTATGTAACAAATTATGCGGAGGGATGTGAGTGATATAGATGAGATCTATCCCTCCTATATGACGGGAGAGACATCGATATTCTTGATAGAGTGAGACCACGAAGTGCATGGCCATGCCCAAATGAATCAATATGAGATATTGAGCTCATTTGATTAGAGTGAGTATACTTGGAGTTCAAGATTTAGATTGTACCGAGGATGACACGGTCTATGCCTCGATTAGTCAATCTAGATGTCAAGGATAGAAGGGCCTTTGTCACATATTGTGAGAGTCACAATTAGTAGTTACAAAGGTGATGTTGGAGCTCAACATTCTTGTAACTTGGGTAGCAATGATGTGTTTCTAGATACCTCTCATTGCTTATGTTCCTAAATCGGTTTAGGGACATTGCCAACATTACAAAAACCTATAGCGTCACACACATAAGGGCAATTAGATGGAGATTAGGTTCATATGATGAACCATGAGGATTAGGTTCATGGGATGAACCAAATTAGATTAAGAGTAATCCAAATTAGACTAATTGAGTTAGACTCAAGTTGATTCAAGTGTTGAATGAGTCTAATTTAGATTTGATTCATCAAATCAATTTAAATTAATGAATAGAGATTCATTAAATTAAATTGACTTGAGTCAAGTGGTTAGATTTTATCAACCATGGGAGATTAGAGGTCAAGTTTGACTTGACTTGAGAGGGAAGATGAAAGGTCAAGTTTGACTCGACCAAATGTCATGTCATGATGATGACTTGGCATGGCCGGCCAATGATGATGCTCCACATCATCATTGACTTTTTCATGTGGTGCCACCTCATGAGGGAGACCAAGGGTCATGGGAGTTACATGCATGCATGTAACCCCCTCTCCATGAAGTGGCCGACCACTACAACCCCATTAGGTGTGGTAATTCATTTTGGGGGAGTTACACAACTTCATCTTCAACCTTGGATCAATTTCCCTCATGCTCTCTCCCTCTCCCAACCTCCTTGGCCGAACCATCCATAGAGTGCTAGCACACTCAAGGGTGTGTTTTCTCCACCTATTGCTTGTGTGGATACCAATAGAGGGGTGTGCACTTGACACTCTCAAGTTCCGGCGAATCTTTTGGACGAGCGGATTTGCGAAGGGCGTCGCAACGAGGGTAACATCCTTATCATGTAGATCTAAGGTAGATCTAGGGTTTTATATAAACACATACATGTTTTGTTTTTAATACATCTTCGCACGGATCCGTGGTCGGGGCTTTCGAGATTTCCACAACGCAAAAATCGGTTTTTGCGGCTCGGAAAAACCCAACAGTGGTATCAGAGCCACGTGCGAAGCATGTATGTGTTTCGATTTTGTAATTTTTGTATTAGATATAAAAAATTACAGATTTATATGTTTCTGTAAATTTCCTAATTTTATAGAATTTTTGGGTATTTTTCTCGAAGAATCGAAGCAACGAGTGTTGGGACACTTGTAGGCTTCAACCGTCGAGAAAAACTCTCCGAAACGGCGAGTTCTCGCTTTAGGTTTTTGGGACAGTGACTTAAGTTGCTGTAAGATCATTTTAGGGACACTCGCAGAGTTTCTTTTGTGAGTAGGGGCGCTTCCCCTATCCCCGAAAGGGGCCTTGTCCCGCGATCGCGCCCGGAAACCGCTTAGCGGGACCGTTACGGAGAGGTGACTCATAAATTTGAAAAAAAAAATAGGAAAAATTATAGAAATTTTCTGTAAAAATACATAATTTAGAATTATGTATAATTCTGTGATTGTCATGACCCAATGACCCCAATTTGATTGGATTATGTGTGTTGTAATTCATAATACGGCCTGCGTGCCGTTTTGTGGTTGTGCGTGTTGTATAGTGTATGCGACCTACGCGTCGTACCTCTTCTTTTGATATTCTAGTTGTAAATAGTTTTAGACTCGAATGTAACTCAAGTTTAATATTTTTAATGTACAAAATGGAGCGGTGGAAAGTCCACTTGAAGACGAGATTACGAGAAGGGTGACGACGACACATGGCGGTCAAAGGAAGCGCTTGGAGAAGCCGCTAGCCTTATGTTGACCGTCCGATCTTCTCATTGGCTTGAGAAGATCGTAGTAGGGCCATGACTACATCACATTTAATTATATATATATATATTGATACATATATATATATATATATTTATTTGATTTTGCTTGTATGTATGTGATGCATGCTAGTAGAATAATGCTTGTATGTATATGATGCATGCTAGGATAATTTTCTTGTATGTATATGATGCATGCTAGAATAATGATTGTATGTATGTGATGCATGCTAATATAGGATAATAAAGGCCTAAATGCGTATAAGATACACATTACAATTAGATTAGATCATAATCGAATCAACTCGAAAATGCCTACGGAGCCTTGATACCCATCACTACCTCGATCATTTGTTGTTGTTGAATCTACCAAAGCAGAGCAACGCATATTATCTTGGTAGGGTGTGGAGGGACAATCTTGGTCCCGCCTATCACGCTTGGGTTAGAGTAAGCTCAATTAGATTGAGCAAAACTAGTTAACTCAATTGGATCGAGAAGAACTATAGGCATATTCCAATCGTTGGAAAGATAGGTTAAGATCACATTTACACTAAATCTTGGGCGATTTAGCCAAAGCTAACTCAAGGTCTTTTGTAAATGTGGGTCTTGATCCTATAAACAAGAGTTGCATAGAGATGTAATCGGTAATGTGTTACCCACCGATCGTGCTAAGTCTTGGGCGATTTAGCTAAAGCTAACTCAAGGCTTAGTATGATGTGGATCTTGTCCCGCAAGAATTATAGCTAGTTTGTATGAATCTAGTAATGTGGTTTGACCACATCCATAACTCGATTCTACAAAATTCCTATAATTCAGTGGGAGCATCATTTGATTAAAGGCCTAATTAAATGATAAAAGGAATATGATATTAATTCTCTACATTGTATGTTGTAGATAACTATGTCGACAAACACGAACACTCTCTCTCTGCGTTCTGTCCTTGAGAAGGACAAGCTCAATGGAGCAAATTTCCTGGACTAGTACAAGAACCTGAGAATTGTTCTCACCCAAGAAAGGAAGCTGTACGTCCTGGAGCAGCCCATTCCGGAGGCACCTCCTGCCACTGCCTCGCGAGCTGACAAAGATGCTTATAAGAAGAATCAAGATGATGCATTAGATGTGTCATGTTTAATGCTCGCGACCATGAACTCTGAGCTTCAGAAGCAACATGAGTTCATGAATGCTTATGATATGGTTGGACATCTTCGTCAACTATATCAAGGACAAGCAAGGCATGAGAGATATGAAGTCTCTAAGGCATTGTTTGGGTCTAAAATGCAAGAAGGGACACCTGTAGGTCAATATGTACTCAAGATGATTGGGTACGTAGAAAACCTACAAAGGCTGGGATTCCCACTTGGCCAAGAGCTGGCCACTGACCTGATCTTGCAATCTTTGCCACAATCCTTCAATCAATTTGTCATGAATTATAACATGAATGAAATTGATAAGCCATTGCCTAAAATGCTCAGCATGTTGAGAACTGCTGAGCTTAACCTTAAGAAAGGAAAATCTGACACCATTTTGATGGTGCAGAAGAAGAAAGGCAAGGACAAGCCTAAAGGTAAGAGAAAGTCCCAAGCCAAGGGCAAAGGCAAAGAACTTTAACCCAAAGGAGGGGTAGCCAAAGAAGGGGCTTGCTTCTACTGTAAGGAAGCAGAACACTGGAAGTGTAACTGCAAGGCATACCTAGAAGATCTTAAGAAGAAGAGAAGTGAGACTTCTACTTTAGGTATAAATGTTATAGAAGTCAATCTATCTATTTTTCATCATGGGTATTAGATACCGGATGTGCATCTCACATTTGTACCAATGTGCAGGCGCTGAGAAATAGCAGGGCATTGACAAAGGGCGAGGTGGACCTATGAGTAGGCAATGGAGCAAGAGTTGCTGTTGTTGCTGTAGGAACTTATGATCTATCTTTGCCCTCTGGGCTTGTACTAGAATTAGATGAATGTTGTTATGTGCCTGCCTTAACTAAGAACATCATTTCAGTTTTTTGTTTGGACAAGAAAGGATTTTCATTTATAATAAAGAACAAATGTTGTTCAGTTTATTTAAATGATATGTTCTATTATAGTGCACCTCTAATGAACGGACTCTATTTTCTGGACTTAGAGAGCCCTATCTATAACATAAGTACCAAAAGGTTCAAGTCAAATGAATTGAACCAAACCAATCTCTGGCACTGTCGCTTAGGTCACATAAATGAGAGTCGCTTATCTCAGCTCCATAAGGATGGGCTGCTAGACTTATTTGATTTTGAATCATATGAGACATGCAAGTCTTGCCTTTTAGGCAAGATGACCAAGACTCCCTTTAGTAGACACAGCGAAAGAGCAACAGATTTGTTAGGACTTATACATAGTGATGTATGTGGCCCTTTCAATGTTGTAGCTAGAGGTGGTTACAGGTACTTCATTACATTTACTAATGACTTCAGTAGATATGGTTATGTGTATCTTATGACACATAAATCAGAATCCTTTGAAAAGTTCAAAGAATTCAAGAATGAAGTACAAAACCAACTTGGCAAGAGTATTAAGATACTTCGATCAGATCGAGATGGTGAATACCTTAGCCATGAGTTTCGTGACTATCTAGCTGAGTGTGAGATTCTATCCCAACTCACTCCTCCTGGAACACCACAGTGGAATGGTGTATCCGAAAGGAGGAATCGTACTCTATTAGATATGGTACGATCTATGATGAGTCACACAGATCTTCCTATATCCTTTTGGGGATATGCTCTAGATACAGCAACCTTTACCCTTAACCGTGTACCATCCAAGGCTGTCATAAAGACACCATATACGATATGGACAGGGAGAAATACCAAGATGTCTTTTATGAGGATTTGAGGTTGTGAGGCTTACGTTCGACGTCAAGTCTCAGACAAACTAGGACCCAAATCCGATAGGTACTATTTTGTTGGATATCCCAAGGATACAAAGGGATACTACTTCTACATTCCCAGTCAGCACAAAGTGTTTGTGGCAAAGACTGGGGTTTTTCTAGAAAGGGATTTTGTTTCTAGAAAAACTAGTGGGAGTACCTTCGATCTTGAAGAAATTCAAGATAAGGACCATAGCACTGAGGCCTTGATGGAGGCTGAACAGGAACCACAAAGTGTTGTGGGTGATGAGGTTGTTGCACAAAGAGTTGTGGAACAACCACCTATTCAGGTAGACCTACCTCTTCGCAGATCTGATAGGATACGTCGTCAGCCTGAGAGATACTCATTTCTCTTGTCTGACCAAGATGACGTTATGCTCATTGAGAATGAGCCTACCTCCTATCAGGAAGTTGTGATGAGCCCAGATTCTGAGAAATGGCTAGAGGCCATGAGATCTGAGATGGAATCCATGTACACCAACCAAGTATGGACTTTGGTTGATCCACCTGAAGGGGTCAAACCCATTGGGTGTAAGTGGGTCTTTAGGAGAAAGACTGACATGGATGGATTTACACATACCTATAAGGGCCGATTGGTAGCTAAAGGTTTCAAGCAAATTCATGGTATTGACTATGACGAAACCTTTTCTCCAGTGGCGATGTTTAAGTCCATTAGGATCTTGCTTTCTATTGCAGCATATCACGATTATGAGATCTGGCAGATGGATGTCAAAACCGCGTTTCTGAATGGAAACTTACTCGAGGATGTGTACATGACACAACCTGAGGGTTTTGAAGATCCACAGCATACTGGGAAAGTATGCAAGCTGCAAAGGTCCATTTATGGGCTAAAGCAAGCCTCTCGGAGCTGGAATCTTCGATTCGATGATGCGATCAAACAGTTTGGTTTCATCAAGAATGAAGATGAACCCTGTGTCTACAAGAGGGTTAATGGGAACACAGTTGTCTTCCTTGTATTGTATGTGGATGACATACTACTCATTGGGAATGACATCCCTTCACTACAGTCTGTGAAGACTTGGATGGGGACATGCTTCTAAATGAAAGACTTAGGTAAAGCAGCCTGTATTCTAGGCATCAAGATCTATAGAGATAGATCTAAGAGATTGCTTGGCCTAAGTCAGAGTACATACATTGACACGGTATTACTACGGTTTGCCATGCAGAATTCCAAGAAGGGACTTCTGTCGATGTCACATGGTGTGAGTCTTTCGAAGACTCAAAGTCCCTCTTCTAGAGAGGAGAGAGACCGCATGGATAAGATCCCTTACGCATCTGCTATAGGATATATCATGTACATCATGCTGTTTACTCGTCCTGATGTCTCGTATGCTTTGAGCATGACGAGTAGATATCAGTCAGATCCAGGTGAACGTCACTGGATAGCAGTCAAGAATATTCTTAAGTACTTGAGAAGGACTAAAGAATATTTCTTATATTTGGAGGCGATGAGGAGCAAGCTGTAAAGGGTTACAGCGATGCCAACTTCCAAACTGACCAAGATGATTATAGATCGCAGTCAGGGTTTGTGTTTTGTTTGAATAGTGGCGCTGTGAGCTGGAAGAGTTCTAAGCAGGACACAGTTGCTGATTCTACAACAGAGATCGAATATATCGGTACTTCCATCTCATTCGAGAGATTATCGATAGAGGAGATGTGAAGATTTACAGAGTACCCACAGAGGCTAACATCGCAGATCCCTTGACCAAGGCTTTGGCACAGGAAAAACATGATGGTCACACTAGGTCATTGGGTATTAGATACTACGGTGATTGGCACTAGTGCTAGTGGGAGATTGTTAGTGAAAGCCCTAGAGCCAATCATGTGATGATTGTTGTATGGACTTTATTGTATCATAGTCCTATTTATAAAGGCATGGTTATTATATTTACTTGTATTGGTGCCAAATAACTAAATATAATAATGTCCTTGAGTAGTAGGTTCTTATCTATATCAATCGATTAGTTGAATCGATAATGAGATGATATAGAGAACACTACTCTTAATCATTCCTAGTCGAGTATTAACATTCAGGGACAATTTAATGCGTAGAGACTAGCATGTAGGTCAACATGATGACTTGATCTCACAAGTCATGGATATGAGATATCAAGTTGACACATGGGTATGCATTGGAGAATGTATATTGAATGACTCGCCATGAGAAAGTATCATGGATCGTTATATGAGTGTCATATACTTTCTCATGTGGCTATTAGTATGACTATTAGTCCTTAGACTTGAAGTCACCATGGTTCCCTACATAAGGAGTTGCATACTTTGGCTTCGTCAAACGTTACCCGTAAATGGGTGGACTATAAAGGCGATTACTGGGCATGTAATAAATTATGCGGAGGGATGTGAGTGATGTAGATGAGATCTATCCCTCCTATATGACGGGAGAGACATCGATATTCTTGATAGAGTGAGACCACGAAGTGCATGACCATGCCCAAATGAATCAATATGAGATATTGAGCTCATTTCATTAGAGTGAGTCTACTTGGAGTTCAAGATTTAGATTGTACCGAGGATGACACGGTCTATGCCTCGATTGGTCAATCTATATGTCAAGGATAGAGGGACCTTTGTCACATATTGTGAGAGTCACAATTAGTAGTTACAAAGGTGATGTTGGAGCTCCACATTCTTGTAACTTGGGTAGCAATGATGTGTTGCTAGATACCTCTCATTGCTTATGTTCCTAAATCGGTTTAGGGACATTGCCAACGTTACAAGAACCTATAGGGTCACACACATAAGGGCAATTAGATGGAGATTAGGTTCATATGATGAACCATGAGGATTATGTTCATCAGATGAACCAAATTGGATTAAGAGTAATCCAAATTAGACTAATTGAGTTAGACTCAAGTTGATTCAAGTGTTGAATGAGTCTAATTTTGATGTGATTCATCAAATCAATTTAAATTAATGAATAGAGATTCATTAAATTAAATTGATTTGAGTCAAGTGGTTAGATTTGATCAACCATGGGAGATTAGAGGTCAAGTTTTACTTGACTTGAGAGGGAAGATGAAAGGTCAAGTTTGACTTGACCAAATGCCATGTCATGATGTTGACTTGGCATGGCCGGCCAATGATGATGCTCCACATCATCATTAACTTTGTCATGTGGTGCCACCTCATGAGGGAGACCAAGGGTCATGGGAGTTACATGCATGCATGTAACCCCCTCTCCATGAAGTGGTCGGCCACTACAACCCCATTAGGTGTGGTAATTCATTTTGGGGGAGTTACACAACTTCATCTTCAACCTTGGATCAATTTCCCTCAAGCTCTCTCCCTCTCCCAACCTCCTTGGTCGAACCATCCATAGAGTGCTAGCACACTCAAGGGTGTGTTTTCTCCACCTATTGCTTGTGTGGATACCAATAGAGGGGTGTGCACTTGACACTCTCGAGTTCCGGCGAACCTTTTGGACGAGTGGGATTTGCGAAGGGCGTTGCTACGAGGGTAACATCCTTATCATGTAGATCTAAGGTAGATCTAGGGTTTTATATAAACACATACATGTTTTGTTTTTAATACATCTTCGCACAGATCCGTGGCCGGGGCTTCCGAGGTTTCCGCAACATAAAAAGCGGTTTTTACGGCTCGGAAAAACCTAACACCTTCATACTTGATACTCACCTTACACCTAGACCTAAGTCTTCAACCCACTTCCATCAGCCTCATGCCTCCTGGATCCCTCAAGTCCATGACTCTTCATCCTTCCACTATCCTTCAAGTACTTCCATCAGCTATTGTCATGCTCTAGAGTCTACCTTTGCTGAGAGGTCTCGCCTCCGAGATTTCCCCCTTTGCCAAACTCGATCTCCCTGATTAGTCGGGTCTTCCCTTTCCAAGACTTCTCGTCTAGGACTTCACTGCCAAGACTCTTCATCTGGGACTTCACTTGCCAAACACAGTCTCCTAGACCTATCGAGACTTCCCTCGCCAACTCCCCGTTGGTCTTTGCAACACCAAGTGTCCGGTCTCCCTTGATCGACTTGGATTTTCCCTTGCCATGCATTCATACTTGGACTTTTCCTTGCCAAGTCACCACACTTGGACTTCTCCACACCAATTGTCCGGTCAACCTTGATCGACTTGGATTTCTCCAATTATCTCCCTCATATAAACTTGGATGTCCCATACCATCCACTAGTCATATGGTCAAATCATATTGTAAACCATTGTCAAACATCAAAACCCTACTCGAGTCCCACTCGAGTCTGTTCAATCGTGACCTGGGTCGATTACACCAACATTTACAAATTCTGATTTCTAAAATTAGATTTCTGCATTTGCACAAATCAGTCGATTGCCACTTGGGGCAGTCGACTGGCGTCAAGGGCAATCGACTGATTATTGATAAAGTCGATTGTCAGGCATGATTTTGGGTAAACAAGATTTGTTTAGCTTAATTTCAGCCATTTTAGGTAACCCTAACTGCTCCTAACCCTTGAATATGCTTTGGAAAGCATTAGAAGGGTGAAAATCCATTGGATATGGATTAGGAGAGTTGTTTAGGGGGATAATCAAGTTTTAAGGTGTGTGAAAGTTCAAGTTTGAACTTTTGCCCTTAATTTTGATGGTTTAGTGTTCCTATAGACTTAGGGACTCTCCAAGGATATTGTTGGTGCAATGGTCAAGGGGGAGCAAGCCTTTAGGGGTAGGTTATCCATCATGGGATGATGGATGTATTCTTCCTCATAAAGGGGAGAATTTGAAGAATGAGGATGACCTCTCATTTAGTAATATGTGATTTATCACTAGGAAGAGTGAAGACATCCTAGATGTTTTTGAACAAAGGGAAAGATTGTAAGATCTCATTGGGATATGAGACTTTGATACCCTTGGGGAGAACCTTTTTGATGTATGTTAAAAAGTGGAAGAGTTTGGAGACTTTGGTGAATTTGTGAATTGCCCAATTGGGAGAATTTATTGGATTGAGTTAAGAGGCCTAACTCAAAGGTTTGTGTGGTTTTTTATCAAACATCAAAAGGGAGAGATTATTGGTGCAATTAGTTCAAGTTACAATTGACCAGACTCGAGTTTGACTCGAGTAGTGTTTTGATGTTTGACGATGAGTTAACCATTGTTTAACAATGGATTGACTATATGGTTAACAGGGGTTGACCATATGATGGAGAAGTCCAAGTGGGACACTTGGCAATTGGAAAGTCTAAGTCTTGTGTACTAGGCATGGAAAGTCCAAGTCCTGTGTATTTGGCATAGAAAGTCCAAGTCTTGGGTACTTGGCAATTAGAAATTTCAAGCATGAGTCGTGGCATGGAAAGTCCAAGCATAGGTCTTGGCATTTGAGAAAGTCCAAGTCATGGGTACTTGGCAATTAAGAAAGTCCAAGGGTGTGATATTGGCGGCGTAAAGTCCAAGCGATAGTCTTTGCGGCATAAGTCCAATGTTTGGTGGCGTAAAGCCCAAGCGTGTGTCTTGGCAGCATAAGCCCAAATATACCTTGGCGGTATAGACCAGCCTAGCATGACAATAGCCGATAGAAGCACCTGAAAGCTAGCGTATGGATGAACAAGTCATGGATGACTTGTAGGGATCCGATAGGCATGAGACTGATGGAGGTGGCTAGAAGGCTTAGGTCTAGGCTAAGGGTGATTTAGCAAGTATGAGGGCATCATACTTTGGGTTAAACCTCATGGTTGAGGTTTATCAGTCGACTGAGGTTATAGACCAGTCGACTGGTCAAGTGTTTTGACATTTGACAACCGAGTCGACTTTGAGCAGTCAACTGGGATTATGACCAGTCGATTGGCATTTGACTGCGGTCATGTGGCATTGGCTGTCGACTTCCATGGAGGGAAGTCGACTGTTGGTTTTGGTCGCAAGCACAAAAAGATCAGTAGACGACTGAGCAGTCGGCTACGGGCTTGACAGTTGACTGTCAGTCTATCCGTTCGCTAAAATGCTGACGTGGATTAAGTCATTGTGAGACAATGACTATAGGGGCAGTCGACTGGGGCCTTTGGGCAGTCAACTGCTAGGCGCAGAATCAGCCTGATGCAGGGATAAAAGGTGCAGCTCATGGAGGATTTCGGCTATGGTTTCTTGAGGGGTTCTTGAGGTGATTTGAAGGCGAAGTGTTAGTGCATTTCAGAGTCCTTCAATCTCATCCAAACAACCAATAAGCAAAGCATTCAAACTCACATTTGTAAAGTTTTCTTTACACTATTTTGTGTATTGTCTTTATATTTTCTTATATCTTTTGTATTACTTTTGTAATCCTTTGTACGAGATTTCTCCATCTCCAGTGTGTCTCCAAGAAGGAGTGATTTGATTAGTGGTGTGTGCATCACTAGAGCTCACTATCGAGCTCACCCTGTGGAGTAGGAACTAGGGTTCCGAACCACGTTACATCATGTGCCTTTTGTGTTGATTGTATTCTTGTGTATTTGTGCTCGTATTGTACTTTCTATTTCCGCTGCATACTAATCTAATTGTAGACAAGCATGATCGATTTCCATCAAACGAACAAGAAACACTCTTCACCCCCCTCTAGCACGTCACCAACGATCCTACAATATATAGTATGAGAGATATAATGATTGGATAACGATTAGCGAGTATCTCATCATGTGCAATTATGTAAGTATTGAAGTTATCCCTAGTCGATGAATTGATGAGACTAGACATCATCAATTCTGTGAGACTAGCACATGTTATGCTTATTGGTTTATCTAAGTATTCAATATTCACTGAATGTAAGCATAGGGATGTTGAGAGTGAACATGTAGATTCTAGTTAAGGTAATGAGTTCATTAGAGAGACCGTCATGAAGCTTCATATGGTTCTATATGTCGATGAAGTTTTATTGTAGCTCAAGTATGAACTTTCTTATTAGATTTGAGGTATTCAAGTCATCTTGATCATAACGACTTATGCTCTAACTTCTTCGTAGCCATCTCCATAGGAGGTGTCACTCCAGGTTTGATTCGGTGTAAGCTAAAGTGATCAAAGATATTTGAATAACTCACAGAGGATTCACCACTCCTATAAAGGAGATGTATACTCTAGGCCTCTTGTCAAGATTATTACTCAGAATTTTTTGGCTAAAGCACACATGTCAAGAAGAATGGTCTTCTTGGACACATGTATGGAGTAACTTGAATCCACAAGTCAAGGAAACTAATTTGGGCTAGGTGTGACAGAGTCATCCTAGTGGCGACAAGCACATAGACTATGTCCTGAGCCAAGTGGGTATATGACGAGTGAAAGGAGCAAGGCACAAATATCTAAAGCTGCTGATGGGTTTAGAAATATTCTGAAGTTGACTTGGACTTTCTGGTCAATTAGAGGGCATGATGTACTGCTAGGTGTCACTCATTATATGTTCATAATTAATGGGTTAATTATGAATGACTAGCATAACAGGGAACCTATTGAGACATAAAATAAGTTTGAGAATGAAATTCTCAAAGAGAGAGATTATACCTTGTTGGTGTTAGTGAAAGTCCTAGAGCGGATGATGTGATGATTGTTGTATGGACATGTCGTATCATATTCCTATATATATTTATAAAGGCATTTCTTTATGGTTATTATACTTACTTGTATTGGTGCCAAATAACTAAGTATAATAGCGACCTTGAGTAGAAGGTTCTTATCTATATCAATCGATTGGTAGAATCAAAAATGAGATGATATAGAGAATACTACTCTTAATCATTCCTAGTCAAATATTAATATTCAGGAACAATATTAATGTGAAGAGACTAGCATGTAGGTCAACTCGATGACTTGATCTCACAAGTCATGAATATGAGATATCAAGTTGACACATGAGTATGCATTGGAGAATGTATACTGAATGACCCACCATGAGAAAGTATCATGGATCGTTATATGAGTTTCATATACTTTCTCATGTGACTATTAGTATGACTATTAGTCCTTGGACCTGAAGTCACCATGGTTCCCTACATAAGGAGTTGCATACTTTGACTTCGTCAAACGTTACCTGTAAATGGGTTGACTATAAAGGCGATTACTGGGTATGTAATAAATTATGTGGAGAGATGTGAGTGATGTAGATGGGATTTATCCCTCCTATATGATGGGAGTGATATCATGATTCTTGATAGAGTGAGACCACTAAGTGCATGACCATGCTTAAATGAGTCAATATGAGATATTGAGCTCATTTGATTAGAGTGAGTCTAGTTAGAGTTCAAGATATAGATTGTATAGAGGATGACACGGTATATGCCTCAATTGTTCAATCTAGATGTCAAGGATAGAGGGACATTGTCACATATTGTGAGAGTCACAATTAGTAGTCACAAAGGTGATGTTGGATCTCAACATTCTTGTAACTTGGGTAGCAATGATGTGTTGCTAGATACCGCTCATTGCTTATGTTTCTAAATTAGTTTAGGAGCATTGCTAACGTTACAAGAACCTATAGAGTCACACACAAAGGGCAATTAGATGGAGATTAGGTTCATATGATGGACCAAGAGGATTAGGTTCATATGATGGACCAAATTGGATTTAGAGTAATCCAAATTA
Source organism: Wurfbainia villosa (assembly GCA_025175895.1). NCBI lineage: Eukaryota > Viridiplantae > Streptophyta > Magnoliopsida > Zingiberales > Zingiberaceae > Wurfbainia > Wurfbainia villosa. The sequence goes on from CM045996.1 coordinate 49,002,777, forward strand.
AACTGATTGAGTTGGACTCAATTTGATTCAAGTGTTGAATGAGTCTAATTTAGATTTGATTCATTGAGTCAATTTAAACTAATGAATAGAGATTCATTAAATTAAATTGACTTGAATCAAAGGTTAGATTTGATCAACCATGGGAGATAAGAGGTCAAGTTTGACTTGACTTGAGAGGGAAGATGAATGGTCAAGTTTGACTTAACCAAATTCCACTTCATGGTGACTTGGCATAGGGCCGGCCAATGATGATGTTCCACATCATCATGGACACATCATGGTGTGCCACCTCATGAGGAAGACCAAGAGCCATGGCTCTTGGTATTACATGGATGTTTATAACCCCCTCCTTAAGTGGCCGACCAATTGATGAGTAAGGTTAATTGATTGCTTCTTCTTCCTTCTCCTATCTTCTTCTCTCCCTCTCCTCCATGGCCGAAACCTCCCAAGAGTGCTAACACACTCTAAGTGGTTCTCTCTACCCTTTTGTTCGTGTGGATACGTGTAGAGGAGTGTACACTTGACACTCTACGAGATCCGGTAATCTTTTGGACGAGCGGGATAAGCGAAGGGCATCGCTACAAGGGTAACCCTCTTCCCATATAGATCTAAGGTAGATCTAGTGTAGATAAACATGTACATGATTTTTTTTATTTATCTTCGCACGGATCTGTGCCCGGCTTCTGAGGTTTTCGCAATGCAAAAAGAGGTTTTTGTGGCTCGAAGAGTCTAACAGTTGGACCAGCCAAAGGTGTGCGAAACAAGGGCTACAAAACCTACCATGGTCTTGTCAGGGCATAACATATCCATCTCAATTCAATGAATCGAAACAGACAATATAGAGCCTCACACGGTCATGCCAAACTTGGAATGTGTCGTTCCTAACCCTGCCTAGCCAAAATGGCCAAGCACAGGGCCATGCTCCTGTCATGTTTCCAAGCATGGTCACGCCAAGGAAACCCATACATGATTGTGTCGCGGTTCCGCTAGTTTTGATCCGTGTGAGTTGTGTTATTTCTAGACTTTTCTTACCATAATTACATGTTAATTTAGGTAAGATTGGTTCCATTTAAAAGTCCTATGATGCCCTAATCAAGAGAACTATAAATAGATCTCTTGATGAACATAGAATATGTTGTTCATTTGATAGTCGTCTTCTTCCTCTCTCATCTTCTCGTCGACACTGATTGGCTAGCACTAATCGGAGACGAGAACTTGCTGCTCGTGGAGCTGTCTCGAAGTGATCCCGGCGTAGATACTAATAGAGGCAAGACTCGTTAGTCTTTCTCTTGGTTTGTACATATTCTAAAGAATCTCAATGGTATGAACTCTAACTATATTTTAAGAAAACTTTTCATATTGACTATGCCAGAATACGAGATCCTGACCCCTAGAGGATGTCTGGGATGCAATAAAAATTATTTTATATTTCTTCTGATGTGTCTTTGTATACTATAAATTTTATGCTTGTCATAGAATCTCCCTAATAAGTTGCTGCTACATTCTAGCCCTTCCAAAGGTTGTCCAATGCAACCAAACTACAAGCAAGTAAGATTGCATTGTATAAAGTTGTTTTGATTCAAATTTTCTCATTTCTTTATATATTTCGTATTTGGTGGCATATGTTGAGGCAAGGAGCATCACTCTTATATTTTGATGTATGAGCAAGGTTTACGTTAGAATAATCATGTGATTTGGTATATGTGTTAAGTATACAGGCTTAACAGGAAAGTCCTAGTAGGTCAGGTTGACCGGATACTAGGCAATTTGTTGGAAGTCCTAGTAGGTCATGGTGATCTGAATATTGGGCAGAAGTCTTGACAGATCAAGAAGACTGAAAACCAAGCATGAAGTTCAGATGGGTCGAGTGGACCAGACATCTGGCAGAAGACCGATTGGGTCAAGGAGACCAGATTATCAACAGGAAGACCAGCTGGGTCAGGAAGACCGGACAGTTGGCATGAAGTCATGGTGGGTCAAATCGGACGTCAAGCATGGTAAGTCCAGTTGGGTTAACAAGACCGGACAACTGGCAAGTAAGCTCTCGAGTGGAGAGGTGAGGCTGAGTCCTCGTTTGAGGACAAGGTAGGTGTCGATCCGACGGATGGTTCGTGTTGGACTCAGAAGTCGAGATCGGATAGTATTACTATTGCCAATATATGCTAGTGCTAATTTCTGTTAAAGGTTTCAAGGCTCCTTGATTCCAAGCACCTTGATTCTAGGCTCCTCGATTCTAGGCGCCTAGAAAGGTACTTTTTGAAACAACACCCAAAGGCGCAATATGAATGATCCGGAGCTCAGATGGCAAATATTCCAGTTAACTAGATCAGGTCTAGGTGATTGGAATAGGAAAATTCAGAAACAGTAGCAGATCGAATTAGACTGACCTGGAGTTGCTTGAACCGAGTCCAGACTCTTGGAAAAGTAGAATTTCCATCTCAACAGGCTGATGTGGAGGTGACTGGAAGGTGATCCAGGTGCCTAGAACAGGGATATAAAAGAAGGGCGGAGGCAGTTGTTAGGACATTTGGCATCGCTAGAGGGGGCGGGGGGGGGGGGGGTTAATAGCGATTTCACCCTTCGTTGCATTTCAATCGTGTTCATCTACAAAATTTGTTATGTGCAATGGAATAATAAAGATAAAACAAAAGTAAAGACAAACACTCACAACACCATTGTTTAATGTGATTCGGAGATAAAGCTCGTACTCCAAGATGATCCTTAAGGCGGATCATGCCTCTTGAATGGTTCCACTAGATTTCTCCTTTAGGTAAGCACCAAGGTGGACTAAAATGTTGGGAGTATGAGGAATACAATCAAAGTCCCACATTGGTAAGACATGGAAAAGATCATATGCTTATAAGAAAAAAGATATCTCCATTGGCATGAGGCCTTTTGGGTAAAGCCCAAAAACAAAACCATGAGGGCTTAGACCCAAAGTGGACAATATCATGCCATTGTGGAGATATGTGGAGCTTATAAGCACTAACAATTGGTATCAGAGCCATGGTCCATGTCAAGCCATGAACCTCGAACGAAGGAAGTTGAGCTCCCACGTCCGGATCAAGAGAACCAGACATCAGGAAGGAAGTCTAGTTGGGTCGGGGGGACCGAACAACTGGCAGGAAGTCCTGGTGGGTTGAAGATCGGACATCAAGCAGAGAAAATCCTTCGAGGAGGGATAGGCTTGAGGGGGGGCCCAATGTGGTCCTTCGTTTGAGGGGGGGATTGTTGGGAGTATGAGGAATACAATCAAAGTCCCACATTGGTAAGACATGGAAAAGATCATGTGCTTATAAGAAAAAAGATATCTCCATTGGCATGAGGCCTTTTGGGTAAAGCCCAAAAACAAAACCATGAGGGCTTAGACCCAAAGTGGACAATATCATGCCATTGTGGAGATATGTGGAGCTTATAAGCACTAACATAAAACTCATTACAACTCGAGCTTTACAACAAGATACAACAAGAATACAATGTAATAAGCAAATACAAGTAAAGAAACACTTCACACAACAAATCTTTGCTTGAGCGCTCTTTTAGTTGCTTTGGATGCCTAAGGAGGTATGGAAAGCATCAACTTATCCCCTCCAAGATCACCAAGAACCAGCAGCTTCATCCTCCACCGAAGTCTCCTTCTAAAACAGTAACTTGGGTTGATTTCTACCTAACAGTTGATTTACCTTACTCACCAGTTGACTGCTCGCTTGATCGTTGTCTCATAATGGACTATTCCATGTCCAAAATTGCCTGATTAGTCGATTGCCCTGACCCAACACTCGACTGCCATAGTCATTAGTTGACTACCATAAGCCAACAGACGACTACCAAATATTTTGTGCCCTATCCACTTAAGTTTAGTCAACTGCTCAACCCTAGTTGTCGACTGTTAGTGTTTAGTTGACCGATGCAAGCCACCAGTCGAATGACAAAGCACAGTCAACATTTGAGCCATAGTCGACTACTTGATCAGTCGCCTGGGTCAAAACCCCAGTCGATTGCTTGAGTCATCTGAGCCCTCCGAGTGTTGAGCACTCGACCAGTTGACTAGTCCATAATCCCAGTCAGCTGCCAAACAATCTGCATGATTGTTTTAACCTACAAGTCGACTAGACCAAATCCCAGTCAACTGGTAAACCTCAAAATTAAGGTTTAACCCAAGTATGATCTCCTCATACCTGACTCTCACCCTTAGCCTAAACCTAAGCCTTCAAGCCACTTCCATTTACCTCACGCCCTCAGGGTTCATCTAAGTCCTCCATGACTCCTTCACCCTTCGCGATAGCCTTCAAGTTCTTCCATCAGCTTCATCATGCTATCGGGTACCCTTAGCCTAGACCTAAGCCTTCAAGCCACTTCCATCAGTTTCACACCTTTAGTTTGAGGCCACAACTCCTCACTCTTGCGCTAGCCTTCAAGTGCTTCCATAAGCTTTGTCATGCTATCGGGTCTATCTTTGCCAAAAGGTAGCACCTCTAGGACTTACATTGCCAAGACTCCACCCTTGGGCTCACACGACCAAGACTACACCCTAGAACTTTCCTTTTCCAAGTATCCATACTTGGACTTTCACAACCAAGACTACACACTTGGACTTACAAGACCAAGATTACACTCTTAGACTTTTCCATGTATCCATACTTGGACTTTCGCCACCAAGACCACACACTTGGACTTACACGGCCAAGACTACACTCTTGGACTTTTCCATTGTCAAGCCTCCATAATTTGGACTTATCCTTGCCAAGAATCCATTCTTGGACTTCCCTTGCCAATTCTCCAAGCTTGGACTTCTCCTTGCCAATAATCCATTCTTGGACTTCCTACTCGAGTCTTACTCGAGCTTGGTCAACCTTGACCTGAGGTTGATTGCTCCAAAAATCACCTCCTAACAATCTGCCTCATAAGACCTTGGATGTCCCAAACCATCTACTAGTCATATAATCATATGTATATCAAACATATTGTCAAACCAATTATCAAACATTAAAACACTACTCGAGTCCCAATCGAGCTAGGTCAATCTTGACTCAAGGTCGATTGCACCAACAATCTTCCTTTTTTTGATGTTTGACAATACCTTTAAGTTAGGCTAACCCATAAGCCCAACTTGACTCTTCTTATGCCAAGGCATAATGAAGGTTTCCTAAATTAAACCATTAATTTCTCCCCCTTTAGCATACATCAAAATTCTACCAAGATTTTTCATGCCTCATCTTCCAATGAGATCCTTCATTCTCCCCCTTAGTTCAAAACTCATCACAAATGCCTTCATTCCAATGAAAGGCAATTCTTCACTCTCCCCCTTTTTAACCTTCATCCATCATCCATTGATGGATAAACTCCCTCTAAAAACTTACTCCCCCTTGACCATTGCACCAACAATGTGTTAGACTCTCCGAGCAACAAAAACCATTTTTTTGCATTGCAGAAACCTCAGAAGTCGGCCACAGATCAGTGCGAAGATAAATAAAATAAAATTCATGAAATGTTTATCACACTAGATCTACTTTAGATCTACATGGAAGAGTGTTACCCTTGTAGCGATGCCCTTCGCTCATCCAAACGGTTGCCGGATCTCGTAGAGTGTCAAGTGTACACTCCTCTACACGTATCCACACGAGCAAAAGATGGAGAAAACCACTTAGAGTGTGCTAGCACCCTTGGAGGTCATGGCAATGGAGGAAAGGGAGAGAGCAAGAGAGGAGAAGGAAGAAGATGAATTGAATTACACACTAATTCATTCATTCAATTTTGGCCAACAACTTTGATGAGGGTTATAAACATCCATGTAACACCAAGAGCCATGGATCTTGGTCTTCCTCATGAGGTGGCACACCATGATGTGTCCATGATGATGTGGAACATCATCATTGGCCGGCCCCTTTGCCAAGTCACCATGAAGTGGCTTGTGGTCAAGTCAAACTTGTCCCTTCATCTTCCCTCTCAAGTCAAGTCAAACTTGACCTCTTATCTCCCATGGTTGATCAAATCCAACCTTTGATTCAAGTCAATTTAATTTAATGAATCTCTATTCATTAGTTTAAATTGACTCAATGAATCAAATCTAAATTAGACTCATTCAACACTTGAATCAAATTGAGTCCAACTCAATTAGTCTAATTTGGATTACTCTTAATCCAATTTGGTTCATCACATGAACCTAATCCTCTTGGTCCATCATATGAACCTAATCTCCATCTAATTGCCCTTTGTGTGTGACCCTATAGGTTCTTGCAACATTAGCAATGCTTCTAAACTGATTTAGAAACATAAGCAATGAGCGGTATCTAGCAACACATCATTGCTACCCAAGTTACAAGAATATTAAGATCCAACATCACCTTTGTGACTACTAATTGTGACTCTCACAATATGTGACAATGCCCCACTATCCTTGACATCTAGATTGATCAATTGAGGCATAGACCGTGTCATCCTTTGAACAATCTATGTCTTGAACTCCAAGTAGGCTCACTCTAATCAAATGAGCTCAATATCTCATATTGACTTATTTGGGCATGACCATGCACTTAGTGATCCCACTCTATCAAGAATCATGATATCACTCCTGTCATATAGAAGGGATAGATTCCATCTACATCACTCACATCCCTCCGCATAATTTGTTACATACCCAGTAATCGCCTTTATAGTCCATCCATTTATGAGTGACATTTGACGAAGCCAAAGTATGCAACTCCTTATGTAGGGAACCATGGTGACTTCAGGTCCAAGGACTAATAGTCACATGAGAAAGTATATGACACTCATATAACGATCCATGATACTTTCTCAAGGCGGGTCATTCAGTATACATTCTCCAATGCATACCCATGTGTCAACTTGATATCTCATATCCATGACTAGTGAGATCAAGTCATCGAGTTGACCTACATGCTAGTCTCTTCGCATTAACATTGTCTCTGAATATTAATACTTGAATAGGAATGATTAAGAGTAATATTCTCTATATCATCTCATTATCGATTCAACCAATCGATTGATATAGATAAGAACCTTCTACTCAAGGATGCTATTATACTTAGTCATTTGGCACCAATACAAGAAAGAATAATAACCATAAAGAAATGCCTTTATAAATATATATAGGAATATGATACAACAAGTCCATACAACAATCATCACATGATCAACTCTAGGGCTTTCACTAACAATCTCCCACTAGCACTAGTGCCAATCACTTAATATCTAATACTCAATGACCTAGTGTTGTCACACCTCGAGAGTATGCCGAGCCGAAGATAATCGTACAACATCTCACTTGTACGTGATAAAATTCTTTGATATACATAAAGCCTTTCGGCCACAATCACTTAACAAATATATAGAAATAATCCATACAAACACAATGGAAGATACTGACAAATAATACAAAGACTCACTATGCACTCCGAAGTGACTTGACAAAACAAGAATTATAATAGAAACCATATCAAAAGCCAAATACATACAACACATTCCTATATCACAAATACGGAAATGATATAGGATAAAACCCAAAAACATCAATCCATAATAATACAACATCAATATGGAAATACTATCCAACCATTTGGTGTGAGATGAGATCAGTTGGCGGAGCTCCGAACATCCAAGGAATCTTCTACCTGTTACCTGGGGGGTCCGGGGTGGTGAGTATAAACTCAGGGGTAATATATAGAAAGTGCATGAACAACATATAGGGATATAAAGTTCTACAAGTATACATGTGAAGATCTACAGGTATATAGAATGAGTCAAATAGACATACAGTCCTATATGTAATAATCAGTAACCCCCAGTATAGTCATACTCATAGCATACACTAAACTAATCAACTGACATAAAATAATGTACATACCTAACGGTATGCAATTGACATGTCCTATAACATCCTGAACAGGTATACGATAGCATAACCCAAATAGCATGCAATAGTCTAAACCAATACATACTCATGCTTAACACATACACAACGGTATATAAAATATGCAAAAGGCATGTAGCATGATGTACAATCATATGCAGCAAATAAATGCAGCATCTCACAGGCATATGTAAAACATATATCGAATACATGCATATAAATATATAAGCAATGCATATGCATGGTCATGTCTGCGGACCCATCCAACCACGACCCCAGTATGGCGTGGGTGGCACGACATGATAACTATCCCGACTCCAGCCGCCACCACTCTCGAGTGACCGAGTTGGGTAGTATGAAATAGTAGCTAGCTGCCATAGAGCTATATACTACTCACACGGGGGTCCCTGCTGCTAGTTGCTCCGTCCCTACCCATGAGTAGATGAGCACCGCACCCAGGATAACTGCACATCACACGACCATCGTCTATAGTGGGTGAGTGCGCTAACTACCACTCCACACAGTGGCCAAGTGCACCTCTCCAACTACCACCATCCATAGTGGCCGAGAATGGCACACACAACAATGCTCTTCACTCAACCCTGCTACCACTACCCCGAGTGGCCAGGGAGGCAGGATGACTAGCGATCCTCTCAACCACAAGGGAGACCTAATCGCCATTATGCATACAATGTAATGATGCATAACTCCATACATGTATCCTCGCAACACTCCCTATCCCACGGGGAGTCCTGGTTAACCAAAAGTCAACTATGCAAGGACTACTAATCCACAAGACTCTACCACACAAAGAGTCATACACATCTGATAGTAAACCACGCTAAGACCTCTAGTCCGTAGCGAGATACTATCGACCGTCCATATAACCATACATAGGCACACAATCCATAATGGATATACCATCACGCTAGAACATATAGTCCATAGCCATATACTGACAACCACACACTTATCCATGCACAGACAACTAGATCAACCATAGATGCACAACTAATAAGTGTACGATACAACAATCGACTCCATAATCTAATCCATCACCTAACTCTAGTGATGTAACACAGTAATCCAATCTGAGGTCACAAAGATAACCCTAACCACATGTACTTACTGAACATCCAACAGTTAACACACAATAGGGTTTATAGTTCATATCCGCGATAGATAAACGATGAAGTAACAACAATATATCTAAAAGGTCAAGGCTAAGTACAAACACATGATTAAATAAGAGTGGATCTAAGATTAAAGTAATAGCATAAGTCCAAATTCATGCACCAGATTTAGATCAAAATTACCTAACCAGGGTAGATATTACCCACTTGACATGAAGCTCGAAATAATGATCCTCAAGCCCGGGGACCTGCCTCGAATCCTAAACTTGCACATAATAGCAAACTATGATTAAGTAACAAGTATCCAACAATACATCACTTAACTACTACGTCGTTTCTATATTCGCATCCTTCCCTCGTCTACGAGTTAGAAACTCGAGTATCCCAATCTGATAGATCATAACCCAACTCATAGTAGATCACCGATATCCACAAGATCAATTAAGGTACATAGATCCAAACAACACTCAAAACAACCTCACCTAAGTGCACTAACTCATTGATTACAGATCTAGAACCACCATGAATGTAATGTAAAGGAAAAAACATGTGCTTCGTTCAGTTGCGTATTGCTCTAGTGACCTTATGTCAATATGTATCTCGCCCAACTGTATGGAGCTCATTGACATATCATTACCCTTATAGGAGATCTCCAATGACTTTATTAGGTGGTTTGTTCAGTTACGTATTGCTATCACTTTAATCAAACCTATACAGACTACTACAACTCCTCACAGTATTATTGGTAATATATGAGAGAGATGTCCTAAGGCAATGCGCCTTATGTATGAACCATTTATATGATAAATGAAGATTCACTATTTGAGTATACATGTTTTATGTATTTGATTGGATCTTAAACTCATTTCTTGAATGTCACGATACGATTCACGGCATGAGAGAATTTGTGATTGGATCACAACTAGTGAGTATCTCTACATGTGTAATTGTGATGTATCGGAATTATCCTAGTCGATGAATTGATGGATTTGGACACCATCGATTACATCGAGACTAGCACGAGGTATACTCCTTGGTGTATCAAGCGGTGATTCTCAGCGGTGAGACATAGTGATGTCAGGAGTTAATCGTGGATGCTAGTTATGGTAACTAGTTCATTGGAGTGACCAGCCGTAAGACTTCATATGGTTCTCTGCATATATAGATATGTCAATGAAGTTCTTACTGTGGCTTAAGTGCGATGTTCCTTTGACTTGCGGTATTCAAGTCATCTTGATCATGGAGACTTATGCTTTGACATCTTAAGCAAACATCTCTAAGGAGATGTGGACCGGGATGATTGGGTATAAGTCGAAGTGATCGAAGGTGTTTGAATAGCCTATAAAGGATTCACCACTCCTTGTGAGGAGATGTATACCCATGGCCTCTCGTCGGATTGTTACTAAAGTCTTTGGCCAAAGCATTACATGTTTAGAGTAAGGTACTCTTCGATACATGTGGAGTAACTAGAATCCGTAGGGCGAGGAAATGATACTTGGGCTAGGTGTAGCGTGAGTCGACCTAGTGAGGTGACACAATAGACCATGTCACTGAACCAAGTGGGTATAAGATGAGTGAAGGAATGGGGCCGCGATTCATTCGAGCTCTTGAAGGGTTTGGAAATAGTTACGGATCAACCGTTGATCTTTTGGTTAATTGGGGATCATGATGTACTACTAGGTGCCACTCATGATCGTTCTATAATTAATGGTTAATTATAGGCGGCCAACATAAACCGAGAACCTATTTGGTCACACGCAGAGTGTAATCCAAAGGATTTAAAGCGAGCTTGAGAATGGGATTCTCGGCCAGAGAAACTATGTTTGGTTGGACCAAACATAAGCGACATGAAATTGTTTGATCGCAATGGAGGCGTGGATGGGCCGTGTCTTATGAAGACATAATGGATGGACCAAAATGGTTTGGTTCTAATCCAATGGATGAGAATAAACCAAAGGGTTTGGTTTATATTAAACGAATGAACCAAAGGTTGGTTCGGTTCGTTTTAAATTAAAATAAACCATCATGGTTTGGTTTATTTTAACTTATCTTAATGGAGCGGGTTAACGGGCTTTATGGATATGATCCATTAACCATTAAGAGAATTAGTTCTCTATAAAATAGGGCTTAAACCCTAACCTAAGGCTAATCAAGTTTTGCCGCCCAAACCCCCTCCTCTCCTATTCGGCGCCAACACCTAAAGCTGCCGCCGCCCTTGTGTGCAGCCGTCCAAGTCTTTGCGGCGTCAAGCTTCAGCCGGAGAACCTCCGGCGACCCTCCATCTCCTTTGGGTTCGGTGATAAGGTGAGCTTCCATCTTTCCTTTGGCGGCCTCTATTCCTCCACCAAAAGCTGTCCAGTTTTTCTGGACAGCTTGTTTCTTGTTGTCGGGCGTCGTTTGGGCGGCGGTTAGTGCTCGACAGCGGCTAACTTACCGAGATTTGATCTCCGGTAATCCTCTGAGGTGGAGGGCGAAGGATTTACCTCTCGGAGAAGCGAGTTTGAGAACTTCGTTTTAGGATCGAATTTGGATTCGGATCGTGATCATCTCTCGATCACGTCGTCTTCAACACGAGGCTAGTAACCCGTCACGAAAGGCGAAGCTCGTGACTTAGCGAAGTCATCGAGGAGCTCGGCGTGGATCACGGATAGAGCGATTCTTACGAGGATCGTTCGGTTGATGCCGTTCCGCTACACGTCATCTGAAAGGTATAACGTAGATAAATTTCCTTTTATTGCAAATTTTAATTTACGGTTATGTCTACACTTGTTGTAATATGCATGCGTGTGTTGTGTGTGTTGTAATAAATATAGATTTATTATTTTTAATTGCTTCCATTTGTGTTCATGTTTCTGAAACATGATCGAACACACACCTGCTTGTGATCGGAAACCGATGGTATCAGAGCCCAGGTTGTGTTTCAACATAATCGTAAAAATGGTTTTGCGATAGTCATAATGTATTTCTGGAAATTTTCTAATTTTGGAAATTTAGAAGTATTTATGGAAATTTTTCAATTTTGGAAGTCTAGAAGTATTTATGGAAATCTTCCACTTTTGGAAAGTTGGAAGTATTTATGGAAATTGATATTTTCCATAAATAAAAAATTTGATTAGATTCTGGAAATTTGTTTCCTAATTTAATCATGATTTGATTTGGGAAATCAAATCTTAAAATATTTTATTTCCATAAGTAGTTTTAATGATTTAGGAAATTGGTTTCCTAAAAAGATTTTCTTTAATCAAATAATAACATGAATAAAATATGTGATTAGATTTGGAAATTTGTTTCCTAATTTAATTATGATTTGATTTGGAGAATTAAATCTTAAACATATTTTATTTCCATAAATAGTTATGACATATAAGGAAATTATATACATGACATAATTGTATGTCATGTAATTGCATTAGATGCATAACATTATGCCATGCGTGTCGTGACATGTAGATGTATGCCATGTATGCCATGCCATGTAGATAATAGTTATTTGCATGCAAAGAGGATGAGACATAAAAACCCTTAATCAATATTAAAGCCTACACCTTCCATTAATATGGTTAGAACCAGAGTTCTGTTTCTTGTTTGGGTTGTTGGACTCTCTCCAAGCCCGGCTCGAACCCGAATATGTTCAAACCATGGAATAGTTTAATACTAATATGGTAAGAGTCAGAGGTCAATCGTTAGCTTTGGTTGTTGGACTCTCTCCAAGCTGGGCTAATTGGTTGAATGCGCTCTAACCATATTAAAACTATGTCCTGATTAATGGGTTGGCTTTAACCTAGAGCATCAACTTGTTGGACTCTCTCCAAGGTCGATGTAAAGGGAGGTGAAGTTGGGTGCTATGCATATGATGCATACTTGTTAATGTGTTAACAACCCGATGTATGTGTGAACATTCAATTAGTTGATAGCACATTGTGATAGTTGCATATACGTGATATGCAATCGGTATAGATGATACCTACCGTCGTAGTTATGAATGGCTTGTTGGACTCTCTCCAAGGTTGTTCATAACTATGATGGATATCAGCCCATTCGGAGATGGACCTACGATCTCCCGAAGTGATTTTGGGGTTTTTGAATTCGAAAAATGAATGGGATTTATAAATGTATATTGATGCATTTTAAAATCATCTTTCTCATATATGCTCGTTTTGTATTTCTAAGTTAATATATTGATCATGATGTGTTTGAATTTGCGTTCCATTTTGGATTCAAATAAATTAGTAGGCGAACTTCTTGGACTAGCTTAGAAACTTGAGAATTGCTCTCAAGGTGGAAAAGCTTGCGTATGTCCTCGAAGCGCCTCTTCCATACATCCTAGTGACAATGCAACTCTGGACTAATTGTTGGCCCTATCGAAACATGTGAGTGATTACGAACAAATGAGTTGCATCATGCTAGCCATGATGGAACCCAAGCTCACAGCGGCATGAGCATATGGATGCTCATATCGTAGTCCTTCATCTTTGTGAGTTGGTTTATGAGCACGTGAGATTCGACAGGTTCGAAGTCTCAAAGCTAATCTTCATCTGAGATGCTAGTAGGTTCATCTGTGGTACTGCTCCATATGCTGAAGACTGTGGAGTCTTCTGAGAAGCATGAGCAGGGGACGGTGCTGTTAGTTGATTCCTCGAAGAAAGGTTCTAAGAGGAAGTCAAAGGAATAGCAGAAGGGAAGAAGAAAAAGGCTAAAAGGTAGAACTAGCACAAAAGGAAACTTGCCATCATTATGGAAAGGAGAGCCATTTGCGAAGAAAGTGCAAGATTTATCTTGAGTCCATGAAGAAGGATAAGGCATCGGATGCCCCATCTTCTTCAGAAATCTTCTTTATTGATTGTCATTCTATTTCCTCAGACACTTGGGTATTTGATACTGGGTGTGGCTCACATATATGTAATGACATACATGGGCTAAGGAATAGAAGAAGACTTCGTCGAGGGAGAGTCAAATTTACGTGTTGGGAATGGAGCAAAGCGGTTCTTTCTCGCCATCGGAACGTATTTGTTGGAACTCCCTGTAGGACTTGTCTTAGAACTGGACAATTGCTTTTATGTTCCTTCGTTGATAAAGAACAACATTTCTATTTCTTGTCTAAATAGAAATGGGTTCCATTTGACTTTTAGTAACAATTGTTGTTACATAACTTTGAATGGAGTTCTTTATGGGATTGGAACTTTAAGCAATGGTGTTTATACGTTGGACGTATCCAGTGACATTTGCAATATCGAAGCGAGAAACACGCGTGCTCGAAAGGATAATCACATAGACTCCTATATGTGGCATTGTCGTCTTGGCCATATAAGCAAGAAACGCATGTCCGAATTACACCGATGTGGAATTCTGGAATCGTTTGAATTGGATTCATACAATACATGCGAATCATGCTTAAAAGGCAAGATGACTAAGTTACCTTTTACTGGAAAAGGTGAACGAGTGGGAGAGTTACTAGGTCTAGTACATACTGATGTATGTGGACCTATGTCAACTCAAGCTTTAGGAGGCTATAGCTACTTCATTACCTTCACCGATGATCACTCACGGTTTGGGTATGTGTTCCTGATGAAACACAAGTCTGAAGCCTTTGAAAGGTTCAAAGAATTTAGAAATGAAGTAGAGAAACAACATGACAAAAGTATTAAAATACTTCGATCGGATTGAGGTGGTGAATACTTAAGTCAAGAGTTTCTTGATTATCTAAGAGACAATGGCATATTGTCTCAATGGACTCCGCCCTATACACCACAGCATAATGGTGTATCTGAGAGGCATAACCGGACCTTGTCGGACATGGTCAGGTCAATGATGAATCATGCGACTCTTCCCAAGTCCTTTTGGGGTTATGCACTTCAGACAGCTGTGTTGGAGTATTGGGAATACAATCAAAGTCCCACATTGGTAAGACATGGAAAAGATCATGTGCTTATAAGATGAAAAGATATCTCCATTGGTATGAGGCCTTTTGGGTAAAGCCCAAAAACAAAACCATGAGGGCTTGGGCCCAAAGTGGACAATATCATACCATTGTGGAGATATGTGGATCTTGTATGCACTAACAATTGGTATCAGAGCCATGGTCCATGTCATGCCATGAACCTCGAACGAAGGAAGTTGAACTCCCACGTCCGGATCAAGAGAACTAGAAATCAGGCAGGAAGTCTAGTTGGGTCGGGAGGACCGAACAAGCCACGGGAAGTCTACAGTGGGTCGAAGATCGGACATCACGCAGAGAAAATCCTCCGAGGAGGGATAGGCTTGAGGGGGGGCCCAATGTGGTCCTTCGTTTGAGGGGGGGATTGTTGGAGTATTGGGAATACAATCAAAGTCCCACATTGGTAAGACATGGAAAAGATCATGTGCTTATAAGATGAAAAGATATCTCCATTGGTATGAGGCCTTTTGGGTAAAGCCCAAAAACAAAACCATGAGGGCTTGGGCCCAAAGTGGACAATATCATACCATTGTGGAGATATGTGGATCTTGTATGCACTAACAAGCTGTTTACTTGTTAAACAGAATGCCTACCAAGGTAGTCTCAACTACTCCATATGAGATGTGGAATGGTAAGAAACCTCATGTATCTTACTTGAAGATATGGGGTTGTCCTGCTTATGTGAAGCGGACTGTATCAGACAAACTGGATGCTAAGTCTGATAAATGTCTATTTATTGGATACCCTAAGGAAACAAGGGGTTACCAATTCTATCATCCTGTGGAACAAAAGGTGTTTGTTTCAAGGCATGCTGTGTTTCTAGAGAAAGAGTTTCTCTTGCAAGAAAACAGTGAGAGTGTCATCGAGCTTGAGGAGGCTCGAGAGACTTAAATAGACATTGATGAGATACCTGGTGGAGCACAACAGCCGACAACTCATAGTGATGAGCAATCGGCTGGACCTATTGTAACACCACATCTTCGTAGATCTGGTAGAACACGCAATATTCCTGAGAGATATGGATTTCTCGTAAGTGAATCGAACGACGTGTTACTCATTGATGATGAGGAGCCTACCAGTTATAAAGAAGTGCTGACAAGTTCAGAAAGGGATAAGTGGCTTGGTGCCATGAAGTCGGAAATGGATTCCATGTAAGAAAACCAAGTTTGGAACTTGGTTGACCCACCTGAAGGGATAAAGCCTATAGGGTGCAAGTGGGTTTTCAAGAAGAAAACTGACATGGATGGTAATGTGATTACCTATAAGGCTAGATTGGTGGCGAAAGGATATCGTCAAAAACAAGGTGTTGATTATGACGAAACCTATTCGCCTGTAGCTATGCTTAAATCCATTCGGATGCTCCTGGCCATAGCGGCTCATTATGATTATGAGATATGTCAGATGGATGTGAAAATAGTTTTCCTTAATGGAAACCTGCTCGAGGACGTGTATATGATACAGCCTGAGGGGTTCACATCAGTTGATAAAACCAAGGTATGCAAATTGCGACGATCCATTTATGGATTGAAGCAAGCATCCAGGAGCTGGAATATCCGTTTTGATGAGACAATCAAAAAGTTTGATTTCTCACAAAATCCAGACGAACCTTATGTGTACAAGAAGGGTAGTGGGAGTGCAGTCGTATTCCTAGTATTGTATGTCGATGACATACTACTTATAGGAAACGATGTTTCAATCTTACAGTCAGTGAAGGTTTTGTTATCCAAGACATTCTCCATGAATGACCTGGGAGAAGCAACCTACATCCTCGGGATTAAGATCTATAGAGATAGATCGAAACGGTTGCTTGGTCTTTCGCAGTCTACATATATAGACCGAATGCTAAAGAGGTTTAGCATGTCGGAATCCAAGAAAGGTTTCCTACCCATCAGGCATGGGGTACACCTTTCGAAGTCTATGTGTCCGCGCACAGAAGACGAGAGGATTTGCATGAGTAAGATTCCCTATGCATCCGCAATAGGATCTATCATGTATGCTATGTTATGTACGAGGCCCGATGTATCGTATGCTCTGAGTGTCACGAGCAGATACCAGTCTGATCCAGGAATGGATCATTGGGTGGCTGTTAAGATGATCCTTAAGTACTTAAGAAGAACTAAGGATGTGTTCCTAATATATGGAGAAGGGTACATGGTGATACGTGGGTATACGGATGCCAGCTCCAGACAGACAAGGATGATTCCATGTCTCAGTCTGGGTATGTATTCACCTAGAATGGAGGCGTAATAAGTTGGAAAGGTTCCAAGCTTGACACTATAGCGGATTCTGCCACTAAGGAAAAATACGTTGCAGCTTTGGAAGCAGCAAAGGAAGCGGTTTGGATCAAGAAGTTCATCTATGAACTTGATGAAGTCTCATCAATGATCCAAACATGTGCTTCGCTGCTATCATCTTATCAGAGAGATCATCAGTAGGAACGAAATACAAATCGAGAAAATTCCCACTGAAAGGAACTTAGCGGATCCCTTGACTAAGGCATTACCTCAAAATAAGTTTGAGGGTCATGTTTGAGCTTATGGTATTGGATACCGTAGCGATTGGCATTAGGCCAAGTGGGAGTCTGTTAGTTATGAGAGATGTCCTAAGGCAATCGCCTTATGTATGGACCATTTATATGATAAATGAAGATTCACTATTTGAGTATACATGTTTTATGTATTTGATTGGATCTTAAACTCATTTACTGAATGTCCACGATACGATTCACAGCATGAGAGAATTTGTGATTGGATCACAACTAGTGAGTATCTCTACATGTGTAATTGTGATATATCGGAATTATCCCTAGTCGATGAATTGATGGATTTGGACACCATCAATTCTGTCGAGACTAGCACGAGGTATACTCCTTGGTGTATCCAAGCAGCTGATTCTCACTGGCTGGAGACATAGTGATGTCCGGAGTTAATCGTGGATGCTAGTTATGGTAACTAGTTCATTGGAGTGACCAGCCGTAAGACTTCATATGGTTCTCTGCATATATAGATATGTCAATGAATTTCTTACTGTGGCTTAAGTGCGATGTTCCTTTGACTTGCGGTATTCAAGTCATCTTGATCATGGAGACTTATGCTTTGACATCTTAAGCAAACATCTCCGAGGAGATGTGGACCCGGGATGATTGGGTATAAGTCGAAGTGATCGAAGGTGTTTGAATAGCCTATAAAGGATTCACCACTCCTTGCGAGGAGATGTATACCCATGGCCTCTCGTCGGATTGTTACTAAAAGTCTTTGGCCAAAGCATTACATGTTTAGAGTAAGGTACTCTTCGATACATGTGGAGTAACTAGAATCCGTAGGACGAGGAAATAATACTTGGGCTAGGTGTGACGTAGTCAGCCTAGTGGGGACTGACACAATAGACCATGTCCTGAACCAA
Organism: Wurfbainia villosa; assembly: GCA_025175895.1. NCBI lineage: Eukaryota > Viridiplantae > Streptophyta > Magnoliopsida > Zingiberales > Zingiberaceae > Wurfbainia > Wurfbainia villosa. Next base: position 49,021,117 of record CM045996.1, read on the forward strand.
GTGGGTATAAGATGAGTGAAGGGAATGGGGCACGATTAATTCGAGCTACTGAAGGGTTTCAGAAATAGTTCTGGATCAACCGTTGATCTTTTCGGTTAATTGGGGATCACGATGTACTACTAGGTGCCACTCATGATCGTTCTATAATTAATGGTTAATTATAGATGGCCAACATAAATTGAGAACCTATTTGGTCACACGCACAACGAGTGTAATCCAAAGGATTTAAAACGAGCTTGAGAATGGGATTCTCAGACCGAGAGAAACTATGTTTGGTTGGACCAAACATAAAGCGAGCATGAAATTGTTTCAGTCGCAATGGAGCGTGGATGGGCCGTGTCTTATGAAGACATAATGGATGGACCAAAATGGTTTGGTTCTAATCCAATGGATGAGAATAAACCAAAGGGTTTGGTTTATATTAAACGAATGAACCAAAGGTTGGTTCGGTTCGTTTTAAATTAAAATAAACCATCATGGTTTGGTTTATTTTAACTTATCTTATTGGAGCGGGTTAACGGGCTTTATGGATATGATCCATTAACCATTAAGAGAATTAGTTCTCTATAAAATAGGGCTTAAACCCTAACCCTAAGGCTAATCAAGTTTTGGCCGCCCAAACCCCCTCCCTCTCCTATTCGGCGCCAACACCTAAAGCTGCCGCCGCCCAGCTTGTGTGCAGCCGTCCAAGTCTTTGCCGGCGTCCAAGCTTCAGCCGGAGAACCTCCGGCGACCCTCCGGCGATCTCCTTTGGGTTCGGTGATAAGGTGAGCTTCCATCTTTCCTTAGCCGGCCTCTATTCCTCCACCAAAAGCTGTCCAGTTTTTCTGGACAGCTTGTTTCTTTGTTGTCAGAGCGTCGTTTGGACGACGGTTAGTGCTCCGACAGCGGCTAACTTACCGGGGATTTGATCTCCAGTAATCCTCTGAGGTGGGGGACGAAGGATTCGTCAAACGGTTGACGAATACCTCTCCGGAGAAGCGAGTTTTGAGAACTCGTTTTAGGATCTGAATTTGGATTCGGATCGTGATCATCTCTCGATCACGTCGTCTTCAACACGAGGCTAGTAACCCGTACGAAGACGAAGCTCGTGACTTAGCGAAGTCATCCCGAGGAGCTCGGCGTGGATACGGATAGAGACGATTCTTACGAGGATCGTTCCGGTTGATGCCGTTCCCGCTACACGTCATACGAAAGGTATAACGTAGATAAATTTCCTTTTATTGCAAATTTTAATTTACGGTTATGTCTACACTTGTTGTAATATGCATGCATGTGTTGTGTGTGTTGTAATAAATATAGATTTATTATTTTTAATTGCTTCCGCTGTGTTCATGTTTACGAAAAATGATCGAACACACACACGCCGCGGTGCCGGAAACCCAACAGTGGTATCAGAGCCCAGGTTGTGTTTCAACATAATCGTAAAATGGTTTTGCGATAGTCATAATGTATTTCTGGAAATTTTCTAATTTTGGAAATTTAGAAGTATTTATGGAAATTTTTCAATTTTGGGAAGTCTAGAAGTATTTATGGAAATCTTCCACTTTTGGAAAGTTGGAAGTATTTATGGAAATTGATATTTTCCATAAATAAAAAATTTGATTAGATTCTGGAAATTTGTTTCCTAATTTAATCATGATTTGATTTGGTAAATCAAATCTTAAAATATTTGATTTCCATAAGTAGTTTTAATGATTTAGGAAATTGGTTTCCTAAAAAGATTTTTCTTAATCAAATAATTCCATGAATAAAATATGTGATTAGATTTGGAAATTTGTTTCCTAATTTAATTATGATTTGATTTGGAGAATTAAATCTTAAACATATTTTATTTCCATAAATAGTTATGACATATAAGGAAATTATATACATGACATAATTGTATGTCATGTAATTGCATTAGATGCATAACATTATGCCATGCGTGTCGTGACATGTAGATGTATGCCATGTATGCCATGCCATGTAGATAATAGTTATTTGCATGCAAAGAGGATGAGACATAAAACCCTTAATCAATATTAAAGCCTACACCTTCCATTAATATGGTTAGAACCGAGTTACATTTTCTTGTTTAGGTTGTTGGACTCTCTCCAAGCCCGGCTCGAACCTGAATATGTTCAAACCATGGAATAGTTTAATACTAATATGGTAAGAGTCAGAGGTCAATCGTTAGCTTTGGTTATTGGACTCTCTCCAAGCTGGGCTAATTGGTTGAATGCGCTCTAACCATATTAAAACTATGTCCTGATTAATGGGTTGGCTTTAACCTAGAGCATCAACTTGTTGGACTCTCTCCAAGGTCGATGTAAAGGGAGGTGAAGTTGGGTGCTATGCATATGATGCATACTTGTTAATGTGTTAACAACCCGATGTATGTGTGAACATTCAATTAGTTGATAGCACATTGTGATAGTTGCATATACGTGATATGCAATCGGTATAGATGATACCTACCGTCGTAGTTATGAATGGCTTGTTGGACTCTCTCCAAGGTTGTTCATAACTATGATGGATATCAGCCCATTCGGAGATGGACCTATGATCTCCCGAAGTGATTTTGGGGTTTTTGAAGTTCGAAAAATGAATGGGATTTATAAATGTATATTGATGCATTTTAAAATCATCTTTCTCATATATGCTCGTTTTGTATTTCTAAGTTAATATATTGATCATGATGTGTTTGAATTTGCGTTCCATTTTGGATTCAAATAAATTGACTGGGCCGAACTTCTTGGACTAGCTTAGAAACTTGAGAATTGCTCTCAAGGTGGAAAAGCTTGCGTATGTCCTCGAAGCGCCTCTTCCCGCCCATCCTAGTGACAATGCAACTCTGGACTAATTGTTGGCCTATCAGAAACATGTGAGTGATTCTGAACAAATGAGTTGCATCATGCTAGCCATGATGGAACCCAAGCTACGAAAACAGCATGAGCATATGGATGCTCATATCGTAGTCCTTCATCTTTGTGAGTTGGTTGATGAGCAAGTGAGATTCGAAAGGTTCGAAGTCTCAAAGCTCCTCTTCACCTCTGAGATGCTAGGAGGTTCATCTGTGTTACTGCTCAATATGTTGAAGACTGTGGAGTCTTCTGAGAAGCATGAGCAAGGGACGGTGCTATTAGTTGATTCCTCAAAGAAAGGTTCTAAGAGGAAGTCAAAGGAATAGCAGAAGGGAAGAAGAAAAAGGCTAAAAGGTAGAACTAGCACAAAAGGAAACTTGCCATCATTATGGAAAGGAGAGCCATTTGCGAAGAAAGTGCAAGATTTATCTTGAGTCCATGAAGAAGGATAAGGCATCGGATGCCCCATCTTCTTCAGAAATCTTCTTTATTGATTGTCATTCTATTTCCTCAGACACTTGGGTATTTGATACTGGGTGTGGCTCACATATATGTAATGACATACATGGGCTAAGGAATAGAAGAAGACTCGTCAAGGGGAGAGTCAAATTTACGAGTTGGGAATGGAGCAACGGTTGCTGCACTCGCCATCGGAACGTATTTGTTGGAACTCCCTGTAGGACTTGTCTTAGAACTGGACAATTGCTTTTATGTTCCTTCGTTGATAAAGAACAACATTTCTATTTCTTGTCTAAATAGAAATGGGTTCCATTTGACTTTTAGTAACAATTGTTGTTACATAACTTTGAATGGAGTTCTTTATGGGATTGGAACTTTAAGCAATGGTGTTTATACGTTGGACGTATCCAGTGACATTTGCAATATCGAAGCGAGCAACACGCGTGCTCGAAAGGATAATCACATAGACTCCTATATGTGGCATTGTCGTCTTGGCCATATAAGCAAGAAACGCATGTCCGAATTACACCGATGTGGAATTCTGGAATCGTTTGAATTGGATTCGTACAATACATGCGAATCATGCTTAAAAGGCAAGATGACTAAGTTACCTTTTACTGGAAAAGGTGAACGAGTGGGAGAGTTACTAGGTCTAGTACATACTGATGTATGTGGACCTATGTCAACTCAAGCTTTAGGAGGCTATAGCTACTTCATTACCTTCACCGATGATCACTCACGGTTTGGGTATGTGTTCCTGATGAAACACAAGTCTGAAGCCTTTGAAAGGTTCAAAGAATTTAGAAATGAAGTAGAGAAACAACATGACAAAAGTATTAAAATACTTCGATCGGATTGAGGTGGTGAATACTTAAGTCAAGAGTTTCTTGATTATCTAAGAGACAATGGCATATTGTCTCAATGGACTCCGCCCTATACACCACAGCATAATGGTGTATCTGAGAGGCGTAACCGGACCTTGTTGGACATGGTCAGGTCAATGATGAATCATGCGACTCTTCCCAAGTCCTTTTGGGGTTATGCACTTCAGACAGCTGTTTACTTGTTAAACAGAATGCCTACCAAGGTAGTCTCAACTACTCCATATGAGATGTGGAATGGTAAGAAACCTCATGTATCTTACTTGAAGATATGGGGTTGTCCTGCTTATGTGAAGCGGACTGTATCAGACAAACTGGATGCTAAGTCTGATAAATGTCTATTTATTGGATACCCTAAGGAAACAAGGGGTTACCAATTCTATCATCCTGTGGAACAAAAGGTGTTTGTTTCAAGGCATGCTGTGTTTCTAGAGAAAGAGTTTCTCTTGCAAGAAAACAGTGAGAGTGTCATCGAGCTTGAGGAGGCTCGAGAGACTTAAATAGACATTGATGAGATACCTGGTGGAGCACTGAGCATGACTCATAGTGATGAGCAATCAATTTGGACCTATTGTAACACCACATCTTCGTAGATCTGGTAGAACACGCAATATTCCTGAGAGATATGGATTTCTCGTAAGTGAATCGAACGACGTGTTACTCATTGATGATGAGGAGCCTACCAGTTATAAAGAAGTGCTGACAAGTTCAGAAAGGGATAAGTGGCTTGGTGCCATGAAGTCGGAAATGGATTCCATGTAAGAAAACCAAGTTTGGAACTTGGTTGACCCACCTGAAGGGATAAAGCCTATAGGGTGCAAGTGGGTTTTCAAGAAGAAAACTGACATGGATGGTAATGTGATTACCTATAAGGCTAGATTGGTGGCGAAAGGATATCGTCAAAAACAAGGTGTTGATTATGACGAAACCTATTCGCCTGTAGCTATGCTTAAATCCATTCGGATGCTCTGCCGCCATAGCGGCTCATTATGATTATGAGATATATCGGATGGATGTGAAAATAGTTTTCCTTAATGGAAACTGCTAGGGCGTGTATATGATACTGACTGAGGTTCACATCGATTGATAAAACCAAGGTATGCAAATTGCGACGATCCATTTATGGATTGAAGCAAGCATCCAGAGTGGAATATCCGTTTTGATGAGACAATCAAAAGTTTGATTTCTCACAAAATCGAGGAACCTTATGTGTACAAGAAGGGTAGTGAGTGCGATCGTATTCCTAGTATTGTATGTCGATGACATACTACTTATAGGAAGCGATGTTTCAATCTTCTGATCGTGAAGGTTTTGTTATCAAGACATTCTCCATGAATGACTGGGAGAAGCAACCTACATCCTCGGGATTAAGATCTATAGAGATAGATCGAAACGGTTGCTTGGTCTTTCGCAGTCTACATATATAGACCGAGTGCTAAAGAGGTTTAGCATGTCGGAATCCAAGAAAGGTTTCCTACCCATCAGGCCTGGGGTACACCTTTCGAAGTCTATGTGTCCGCGCACAGAAGACGAGAGGATTTGCATGAGTAAGATTCCCTATGCATCCGCAATAGGATCTATCATGTATGCTATGTTATGTACTAGGCCCGATGTATCGTATGCTCTGAGTGTCACGGCGGATACGATCGATCGAGGAATGGATCATTGGGTGGTATTAAGATGATCCTTAAGTACTTAAGAAGAACTAAGGATGTGTTCTAATATATGGAGAAGGGTACATGGTGATACGTGGGTATACGGATGCGGCTCGAATGCGAACAAGGATGATTCCATGTCTCAGTCTGGGTATGTATTCACCTAGAATGGAGGCGTAATAAGTTGGAAAGGTTCCAAGCTTGACACTATAGCGGATTCTGCCACTAAGGAAAAATACGTTGCAGCTTTGGAAGCAGCAAAGGAAGCGGTTTGGATCAAGAAGTTCATCTATGAACTTGATGAAGTCTCATCAATGATCCAAACATGTGCTTCGCTGCTATCATCTTATCAGAGAGATCATCAGTAGGAACGAAATACAAATCGAGAAAATTCCCACTGAAAGGAACTTAGCGGATCCCTTGACTAAGGCATTACCTCAAAATAAGTTTGAGGGTCATGTTTGAGCTTATGGTATTGGATACCGTAGCGATTGACATTAGGCCAAGTGGGAGTCTGTTAGTTATGAGAGATGTCCTAAGGCAATCGCCTTATGTATGGACCATTTATATGATAAATGAAGATTCACTATTTGAGTATACATGTTTTATGTATTTGATTGGATCTTAAACTCATTTACTGAATGTCCACGATACGATTCACAGCATGAGAGAATTTGTGATTGGATCACAACTAGTGAGTATCTCTACATGTGTAATTGTGATATATCGGAATTATCCCTAGTCGATGAATTGATGGATTTGGACACCATCAATTCTGTCGAGACTAGCACGAGGTATACTCCTTGGTGTATCCAAGCGGTGATTCTCCTTTTGGAGACATAGTGATGTTCGGAGTTAATCGTGGATGCTAGTTATGGTAACTAGTTCATTGGAGTGACCAGCCGTAAGACTTCATATGGTTCTCTGCATATATAGATATGTCAATGAATTTCTTACTGTGGCTTAAGTGCGATGTTCCTTTGACTTGCGGTATTCAAGTCATCTTGATCATGGAGACTTATGCTTTGACATCTTAAGCAAACATCTCCGAGGAGATGTAGACCCGGGATGATTGGGTATAAGTCGAAGTGATCGAAGGTGTTTGAATAGCCTATAAAGGATTCACCACTCCTTGCGAGGAGATGTATACCCATGGCCTCTCGTCGGATTGTTACTAAAAGTCTTTGGCCAAAGCATTACATGTTTAGAGTAAGGTACTCTTCGATACATGTGGAGTAAATAGAATCCGTAGGACGAGGAACTAATACTTGGGCTAGGTGTGACGTAGTCAGCCTAGTGGGGACTGACACAATAGACCATGTCCTGAACCAAGTGGGTATAAGATGAGTGAAGGGAATGGGGCACGATTAATTCGAGCTACTGAAGGGTTTCAGAAATAGTTCTGGATCAACCGTTGATCTTTTCGGTTAATTGGGGATCATGATGTACTACTAGGTGCCACTCATGATCGTTCTATAATTAATGGTTAATTATAGACGACCAACATAAACCGAGAACCTATTTGGTCACACGCACAACGAGTGTAATCCAAAGGATTTAAAACGAGCTTGAGAATGGGATTCTCAGACCGAGAGAAACTATGTTTGGTTGGACCAAACATAAAGCGAGCATGAAATTGTTTCAGTCGCAATTGAAGCGTGGATGGGCCGTGTCTTATGAAGACATAATGGATGGACCAAAATGGTTTGGTTCTAATCCAATGGATGAGAATAAACCAAAGGGTTTGGTTTATTTTAAACGAATGAACCAAAAGTTGGTTCGGTTCGTTTTAACTTAAAATAAACCATCATGGTTTGGTTTATTTTAACTTATCTTATTGGAGCGGGTTAACGGGCTTTATGGATATGATCCATTAACCATTAAGAGAATTAGTTCTCTATAAAATAGGGCTTAAACCCTAACCCTAAGGCTAATCAAGTTTTGGCCGCCCAAACCCCCTCCTCTCTCTATTAGGCGCCAACACCTAAAGCTGCCGCCCGCCCAGCTTGTGTGCAGCCGTCCAAGTCTTTTCGGCGTCAAGCTTCAGCGGAGAACCTCCGGCGACCCTCCGCGATCTCCTTTGGGTTGGTGATAAGGTGAGCTTCCATCTTTCCTTAGCGGCCTCTATTCCTCCACCAAAAGCTGTCCAGTTTTCTGGACAGCTTGTTTCTTTGTTGTCGGGCGTCGTTTGGGCGGCGGTTAGTGCTCGACAGCGGCTAACTTACCGGGATTTGATCTCCAGTAATCCTCTGAGGTGGGGGCGAAGGATTCGTCAAGCGGTTGTGAATACCTCTCGGAGAAGCGAGTTTGAGAACTCGTTTTAGGATCGAATTTGGATTCGGATCGTGATCATCTCTCGATCCGTCGTCTTCAACACGAGGCTAGTAACCCGTCACGAAGACGAAGCTCGTGACTTAAGCGAAGTCATCGAGGGCTCGGCGTGGATACGGATAGAGGCGATTCTTACGAGGATCGTTCGGTTGATGCCGTTCCGCTACCGTCATCTGAAGGTATAACGTAGATAAATTTCCTTTTATTGCAAATTTTAATTTACGGTTATGTCTACACTTGTTGTAATATGCATGCATGTGTTGTGTGTGTTGTAATAAATATAGATTTATTATTTTTAATTGCTTCCGCTGTGTTCATGTTTACGAAAAATGATCGAACACACACGCTTGTGATGGAAACCTTGATGGTATCGAGCCCGGGTTGTGTTTACATACATAATCGTAAAATGGTTTTGCGATAGTCATAATGTATTTCTGGAAATTTTCTAATTTTGGAAATTTAGAAGTATTTATGGAAATTTTTCAATTTTGGGAAGTCTAGAAGTATTTATGGAAATCTTCCACTTTTGGAAAGTTGGAAGTATTTATGGAAATTGATATTTTCCATAAATAAAAAATTTGATTAGATTCTGGAAATTTGTTTCCTAATTTAATCATGATTTGATTTGGTAAATCAAATCTTAAAATATTTGATTTCCATAAGTAGTTTTAATGATTTAGGAAATTGGTTTCCTAAAAAGATTTTTCTTAATCAAATAATTCCATGAATAAAATATGTGATTAGATTTGGAAATTTGTTTCCTAATTTAATTATGATTTGATTTGGAGAATCAAATCTTAAACATATTTTATTTCCATAAATAGTTATGACATATAAGGAAATTATATACATGACATAATTGTATGTCATGTAATTGCATTAGATGCATAACATTATGCCATGCGTGTCGTGACATGTAGATGTATGCCATGTATGCCATGCCATGTAGATAATAGTTATTTGCATGCAAAGAGGATGAGACATAAAAACCCTTAATCAATATTAAAGCCTACACCTTCCATTAATATGGTTAGAACCAGAGTTCTGTTTCTTGTTTAGGTTGTTGGACTCTCTCCAAGCCCGGCTCGAACCTGAATATGTTCAAACCATGGAATAGTTTAATACTAATATGGTAAGAGTCAGAGGTCAATCGTTAGCTTTGGTTATTGGACTCTCTCCAAGCTGGGCTAATTGGTTGAATGCGCTCTAACCATATTAAAACTATGTCCTGATTAATGGGTTGGCTTTAACCTAGAGCATCAGCTTGTTGGACTCTCTCCAAGGTCGATGTAAAGGGAGGTGAAGTTGGGTGCTATGCATATGATGCATACTTGTTAATGTGTTAACAACCCGATGTATGTGTGAACATTCAATTAGTTGATAGCACATTGTGATAGTTGCATATACGTGATATGCAATCGGTATAGATGATACCTACCGTCGTAGTTATGAATGGCTTGTTGGACTCTCTCCAAGGTTGTTCATAACTATGATGGATATCAGCCCATTCGGAGATGGACCTATGATCTCCCGAAGTGATTTTGGGGTTTTTGAAGTTCGAAAAATGAATGGGATTTATAAATGTATATTGATGCATTTTAAAATCATCTTTCTCATATATGCTCGTTTTGTATTTCTAAGTTAATATATTGATCATGATGTGTTTGAATTTGCGTTCCATTTTGGATTCAAATAAATTGACTGGGCCAAACTTCTTGGACTAGCTTAGAAACTTGAGAATTGCTCTCAAGGTGGAAAAGCTTGCGTATGTCCTCGAAGCGCCTCTTCCCGCCCATCCTAGTGACAATGCAACTCTGGACTAATTGTTGGCCTATCAGAAACATGTGAGTGATTCTGAACAAATGAGTTGCATCATGCTAGCCATGATGGAACCCAAGCTACGAAAACAGCATGAGCATATGGATGCTCATATCGTAGTCCTTCATCTTTGTGAGTTGGTTGATGAGCAAGTGAGATTCGAAAGGTTCGAAGTCTCAAAGCTCCTCTTCACCTCTGAGATGCTAGGAGGTTCATCTGTATTCTTTGCTCAATATGTTGAAGACTGTGGAGTCTTCTGAGAAGCATGAGCAAGGGACGGTGCTGTTAGTTGATTCCTCAAAGAAAGGTTCTAAGAGGAAGTCAAAGGAATAGCAGAAGGGAAGAAGAAAAAGGCTAAAAGGTAGAACTAGCACAAAAGGAAACTTGCCATCATTATGGAAAGGAGAGCCATTTGCGAAGAAAGTGCAAGATTTATCTTGAGTCCATGAAGAAGGATAAGGCATCGGATGCCCCATCTTCTTCAGAAATCTTCTTTATTGATTGTCATTCTATTTCCTCAGACACTTGGGTATTTGATACTGGGTGTGGCTCACATATATGTAATGACATACATGGGCTAAGGAATAGAAGAAGACTCGTCAAGGGGAGAGTCAAATTTACGAGTTGGGAATGGAGCAACGGTTGCTGCACTCGCCATCGGAACGTATTTGTTGGAACTCCCTGTAGGACTTGTCTTAGAACTGGACAATTGCTTTTATGTTCCTTCATTGATAAAGAACATCATTTCTATTTCTTGTCTAAATAGAAATGGGTTCCATTTGACTTTTAGTAACAATTGTTGTTACATAACTTTGAATGGAGTTCTTTATGGGATTGGAACTTTAAGCAATGGTGTTTATACGTTGGACGTATCCAGTGACATTTGCAATATCGAAGCGAGCAACAACAGTGCTCGAAAGGATAATCACATAGACTCCTATATGTGGCATTGTCGTCTTGGCCATATAAGCAAGAAACGCATGTCCGAATTACACCGATGTGGAATTCTGGAATCGTTTGAATTGGATTCATACAATACATGCGAATCATGCTTAAAAGGCAAGATGACTAAGTTACCTTTTACGGGAAAAGGTGAACGAGTGGGAGAGTTACTAGGTCTAATACATACTGATGTATGTGGACCTATGTCAACTCAAGCTTTAGGAGGCTATAGCTACTTCATTACCTTCACCGATGATCACTACGGTTTGGGGTATGTGTTCTGATGAAACACAAGTCCAAGCCTTTGAAAGGTTCAAAGAATTCAGAAATGAAGTAGAGAAACAACATGACAAAAGTATTAAAATACTTCTATCGGATTGAGGTGGTGAATACTTAAGTCAAGAGTTTCTTGATTATCTAAGAGACAATGGCATATTGTCTCAATGGACTCCGCCCTATACACCACAGCATAATGGTGTATCTGAGAGGCATAACCGGACCTTGTTGGACATGGTCAGGTCAATGATGAATCATGCAACTCTTCCCAAGTCCTTTTGGGGTTATGCACTTCAGACAGCTGTTTACTTGTTAAACAGAATGCCTACCAAGGTAGTCTCAACTACTCCATATGAGATGTGGAATGGTAAGAAACCTCATGTATCTTACTTGAAGATATGGGGTTGTCCTGCTTATGTGAAGCGGACTGTATCAGACAAACTGGATGCTAAGTATGATAAATGTCTATTTATTGGATACCCTAAGGAAACAAGGGGTTACCAATTCTATCATCCTGTGGAACAAAAGGTGTTTGTTTCAAGGCATGCTCTGTTTCTAGAGAAAGAGTTTCTCTTGCAAGAAAACAGTGAGAGTGTCGTCGAGCTTGAGGAGGCTCGAGAGACTTAAATAGACATTGATGAGATACCTGGTGGAGCACAACAGCCGACAACTCATAGTGATGAGCAATCGGCTGGACCTATTGTAACACCACATCTTCGTAGATCTGGTAGAACACGCAATATTCCTGAGAGATATGGATTTCTCGTAAGTGAATCGAACGACGTGTTACTCATTGATGATGAGGAGCCTACCAGTTATGAAGAAGTGCTGACAAGTTCAGAAAGGGATAAGTGGCTTGGTGCCATGAAGTCGGAAATGGATTCCATGTAAGAAAACCAAGTTTGGAACTTGGTTGACCCACCTGAAGGGATAAAGCCTATAGGGTGCAAGTGGGTTTTCAAGAAGAAAACTGACATGGATGGTAATGTGATTACCTATAAGGCTAGATTGGTGGCGAAAGGATATCGTCAAAAACAAGGTGTTGATTATGACGAAACCTATTCGCCTGTAGCTATGCTTAAATCCATTCGGATGCTCCTGGCCATAGCGGCTCATTATGATTATGAGATATGTCGGATGGATGTGAAGCTTTTCCTTAATGGAAACACCGCCGAGGACGTGTATATGATACATCCTGAGGGGTTCACATCAGTTGATAAAACCAAGGTATGCAAATTGCGACGATCCATTTATGGATTGAAGCAAGCATCCAGGAGCTGGAATATCCGTTTTGATGAGACAATCAAAAATTTTGATTTCTCACAAAATCCAGACGAACCTTGTGTGTACAAGAAGGGTAGTGGGAGGGCAATCGTATTCTAGTATTGTATGTCGATGACATACTACTTATAGGAAACGATGTTTCAATCTTACTGATCGATGAAGGTTTGGTTATCCAAGACATTCTCCATGAATGACCTGGGAGAAGCAACCTACATCCTCGGGATTAAGATCTATAGAGATAGATCGAAACGGTTGCTTGGTCTTTCGCAGTCTACATATATAGACCGAATGCTAAAGAGGTTTAGCATGTCGGAATCCAAGAAAGGTTTCCTACCCATCAGGCATGGGGTACACCTTTCGAAGTCTATGTGTCCGCGCACAGAAGACGAGAGGATTTGCATGAGTAAGATTCCCTATGCATCCGCAATAGGATCTATCATGTATGCTATGTTATGTACGAGGCCCGATGTATCGTATGCTCTGAGTGTCACGAGCAGATACCAGTCTGATCCAGGAATGGATCATTGGGTGGCTGTTAAGATGATCCTTAAGTACTTAAGAAGAACTAAGGATGTGTTCCTAATATATGGAGAAGGGTACATGGTGATACGTGGGTATACGGATGCCAGCTCCAGACAGACAAGGATGATTCCATGTCTCAGTCTGGGTATGTATTCACCTAGAATGGAGGCATAATAAGTTGGAAAGGTTCCAAGCTTGACACTATAGCGGATTCTGCCACTAAGGAAAAATACGTTGCAGCTTTGGAAGCAGCAAAGGAAGCGGTTTGGATCAAGAAGTTCATCTATGAACTTGATGAAGTCTCATCAATGATCCAAACATGTGCTTCGCTATCATCTTATCGAGAGATCATCGAGGGAACGAAATACAAATCGAGAAAATTCCCACTGAAAGGAACTTAGCGGATCCCTTGACTAAGGCATTACCTCAAAATAAGTTTGAGGGTCATGTTTGAGCTTATGGTATTGGATACCGTAGCGATTGGCATTAGGCCAAGTGGGAGTCTGTTAGTTATGAGAGATGTCCTAAGGCAATCGCCTTATGTATGAACCATTTATATGATAAATGAAGATTCACTATTTGAGTATACATGTTTTATGTATTTGATTGGATCTTAAACTCATTTACTGAATGTCCACGATACGATTCACAGCATGAGAGAATTTGTGATTGGATCACAACTAGTGAGTATCTCTACATGTGTAATTGTGATATATCGGAATTATCCCTAGTCGATGAATTGATGGATTTGGACACCATCAATTCTGTCGAGACTAGCACGAGGTATACTCCTTGGTGTATCCAAGCTGCTGATTCTCACTGGCTGGAGACATAGTGATGTCCGGAGTTAATCGTGGATGCTAGTTATGATAACTAGTTCATTGGAGTGACCAGCCGTAAGACTTCATATGGTTCTCTGCATATATAGATATGTCAATGAAGTTCTTACTGTGGCTTAAGTGCGATGTTCCTTTGACTTGCGGTATTCAAGTCATCTTGATCATGGAGACTTATGCTTTGACATCTTAAGCAAACATCTCCGAGGAGATGTGGACCCGGGATGATTGGGTATAAGTCGAAGTGATCGAAGGTGTTTGAATAGCCTATAAAGGATTCACCACTCCTTGCGAGGAGATGTATACCCATGGCCTCTCGTCGGATTGTTACTAAAAGTCTTTGGCCAAAGCATTACATGTTTAGAGTAAGGTACTCTTCGATACATGTGGAGTAACTAGAATCCGTAGGACGAGGAAATAATACTTGGGCTAGGTGTGACGTAGTCAGCCTAGTGGGGACTGACACAATAGACCATGTCCTGAACCAAGTGGGTATAAGATGAGTGAAGGGAATGGGGCACGATTAATTCGAGCTACTGAAGGGTTTCAGAAATAGTTCTGGATCAACCGTTGATCTTTTCGATTAATTGGGGATCATGATGTACTACTAGGTGCCACTCATGATCGTTCTATAATTAATGGTTAATTATAGACGGCCAACATAAACCGAGAACCTATTTGGTCACACGCACAATGAGTGTAATCCAAAGGATTTAAAACGAGCATGAGAATGGGATTCTCAGACCGAGAGAAACTATGTTTGGTTGGACCAAACATAAAGCGAGCATGAAATTGTTTCAGTCGCAATGGAAGCGTGGATGGGCCGTGTCTTATGAAGACATAATGGATGGACCAAAATGGTTTGGTTCTAATCCAATGGATGAGAATAAACCAAAGGGTTTGGTTTATTTTAAACGAATGAACCAAAAGTTGGTTCGGTTCGTTTTAACTTAAAATAAACCATCATGGTTTGGTTTATTTTAACTTATCTTATTGGAGCGGGTTAACGGGCTTTATGGATATGATCCATTAACCATTAAGAGAATTAGTTCTCTATAAAATAGGGCTTAAACCCTAACCCTAAGGCTAATCAAGTTTTGGCCGCCCAAACCCCCTCCCTCTCCTATTCGGCGCCAACACCTAAAGCTGCCGCCGCCCAGCTTGTGTGCAGCCGTCCAAGTCTTTGCCGGCGTCCAAGCTTCAGCCGGAGAACCTCCGGCGACCCTCCGGCGATCTCCTTTGGGTTCGGTGATAAGGTGAGCTTCCATCTTTCCTTAGCCGGCCTCTATTCCTCCACCAAAAGCTGTCCAGTTTTTCTGGACAGCTTGTTTCTTTGTTGTCGGAGCGTCGTTTGGACGACGGTTAGTGCTCCGACAGCGGCTAACTTACCGGGGATTTGATCTCCAGTAATCCTCTGAGGTGGGGGACGAAGGATTCGTCAAACGGTTGACGAATACCTCTCCGGAGAAGCGAGTTTTGAGAACTCGTTTTAGGATCCGAATTTGGATTCGGATCGTGATCATCTCTCGATCACGTCGTCTTCAACACGAGGCTAGTAACCCGTACGAAGACGAAGCTCGTGACTTAGCGAAGTCATCCCGAGGAGCTCGGCGTGGATACGGATAGAGACGATTCTTACGAGGATCGTTCCGGTTGATGCCGTTCCCGCTACACGTCATACGAAAGGTATAACGTAGATAAATTTCCTTTTATTGCAAATTTTAATTTACGGTTATGTCTACACTTGTTGTAATATGCATGCATGTGTTGTGTGTGTTGTAATAAATATAGATTTATTATTTTTAATTGCTTCCGCTGTGTTCATGTTTACGAAAAATGATCGAACACACACACGCCGCGGTGCCGGAAACCCAACAGTGGTTTCAGAGCCCAGGTTGTGTTTCGACATAATCGTAAAATGGTTTTGCGATAGTCATAATGTATTTCTGGAAATTTTCTAATTTTGGAAATTTAGAAGTATTTATGGAAATTTTTCAATTTTGGGAAGTCTAGAAGTATTTATGGAAATCTTCCACTTTTGGAAAGTTGGAAGTATTTATGGAAATTGATATTTTCCATAAATAAAAAATTTGATTAGATTCTGGAAATTTGTTTCCTAATTTAATCATGATTTGATTTGGTAAATCAAATCTTAAAATATTTGATTTCCATAAGTAGTTTTAATGATTTAGGAAATTGGTTTCCTAAAAAGATTTTTCTTAATCAAATAATTCCATGAATAAAATATGTGATTAGATTTGGAAATTTGTTTCCTAATTTAATTATGATTTGATTTGGAGAATCAAATCTTAAACATATTTTATTTCCATAAATAGTTATGACATATAAGGAAATTATATACATGACATAATTGTATGTCATGTAATTGCATTAGATGCATAACATTATGCCATGCGTGTCGTGACATGTAGATGTATGCCATGTATGCCATGCCATGTAGATAATAGTTATTTGCATGCAAAGAGGATGAGACATAAAAACCCTTAATCAATATTAAAGCCTACACCTTCCATTAATATGGTTAGAACCAGAGTTCTGTTTCTTGTTTAGGTTGTTGGACTCTCTCCAAGCCCGGCTCGAACCTGAATATGTTCAAACCATGGAATAGTTTAATACTAATATGGTAAGAGTCAGAGGTCAATCGTTAGCTTTGGTTATTGGACTCTCTCCAAGCTGGGCTAATTGGTTGAATGCGCTCTAACCATATTAAAACTATGTCCTGATTAATGGGTTGGCTTTAACCTAGAGCATCAACTTGTTGGACTCTCTCCAAGGTCGATGTAAAGGGAGGTGAAGTTGGGTGCTATGCATATGATGCATACTTGTTAATGTGTTAACAACCCGATGTATGTGTGAACATTCAATTAGTTGATAGCACATTGTGATAGTTGCATATACGTGATATGCAATCGGTATAGATGATACCTACCGTCGTAGTTATGAATGGCTTGTTGGACTCTCTCCAAGGTTGTTCATAACTATGATGGATATCAGCCCATTCGGAGATGGACCTATGATCTCCCGAAGTGATTTTGGGGTTTTTAAAATTCGAAATATGAATGGGATTTATAAATGTATATTGATGCATTTTAAAATCATCTTTCTCATATATGCTCGTTTTGTATTTCTAAGTTAATATATTGATCATGATGTGTTTGAATTTGCGTTCCATTTTGGATTCAAATAAATTGACTGGGCCAAACTTCTTGGACTAGCTTAGAAACTTGAGAATTGCTCTCAAGGTGGAAAAGCTTGCGTATGTCCTCGAAGCGCCTCTTCCCGCCCATCCTAGTGACAATGCAACTCTGGACTAATTGTTGGCCTATCAGAAACATGTGAGTGATTCTGAACAAATGAGTTGCATCATGCTAGCCATGATGAAACAAAGCATGAGCATATGGATGCTCATATCGTAGTCCTTCATCTTTGTGAGTTGGTTGATGAGCAAGTGAGATTCGAAAGGTTCGAAGTCTCAAAGCTCCTCTTCACCTCTGAGATGCTAGGAGGTTCATCTGTGTTACTGCTCAATATGTTGAAGACTGTGGAGTCTTCTGAGAAGCATGAGCAAGGGACGGTGCTGTTAGTTGATTCCTCAAAGAAAGGTTCTAAGAGGAAGTCAAAGGAATAGCAGAAGGGAAGAAGAAAAAGGCTAAAAGGTAGAACTAGCACAAAAGGAAACTTGCCATCATTATGGAAAGGAGAGCCATTTGCGAAGAAAGTGCAAGATTTATCTTGAGTCCATGAAGAAGGATAAGGCATCGGATGCCCCATCTTCTTCAGAAATCTTCTTTATTGATTGTCATTCTATTTCCTCAGACACTTGGGTATTTGATACTGGGTGTGGCTCACATATATGTAATGACATACATGGGCTAAGGAATAGAAGAAGACTCGTCAAGGGAGAGTCAAATTTACGAGTTGGGAATGGAGCAACGGTTGCTGCACTCGCCATCGGAACGTATTTGTTGGAACTCCCTGTAGGACTTGTCTTAGAACTGGACAATTGCTTTTATGTTCCTTCGTTGATAAAGAACAACATTTCTATTTCTTGTCTAAATAGAAATGGGTTCCATTTGACTTTTAGTAACAATTGTTGTTACATAACTTTGAATGGAGTTCTTTATGGGATTGGAACTTTAAGCAATGGTGTTTATACGTTGGACGTATCCAGTGACATTTGCAATATCGAAGCGAGCAACACGCGTGCTCGAAAGGATAATCACATAGACTCCTATATGTGGCATTGTCGTCTTGGCCATATAAGCAAGAAACGCATGTCCGAATTACACCGATGTGGAATTCTGGAATCGTTTGAATTGGATTCGTACAATACATGCGAATCATGCTTAAAAGGCAAGATGACTAAGTTACCTTTTACTGGAAAAGGTGAACGAGTGGGAGAGTTACTAGGTCTAGTACATACTGATGTATGTGGACCTATGTCAACTCAAGCTTTAGGAGGCTATAGCTACTTCATTACCTTCACCGATGATCACTCACGGTTTGGGTATGTGTTCCTGATGAAACACAAGTCTGAAGCCTTTGAAAGGTTCAAAGAATTTAGAAATGAAGTAGAGAAACAACATGACAAAAGTATTAAAATACTTCGATCGGATTGAGGTGGTGAATACTTAAGTCAAGAGTTTCTTGATTATCTAAGAGACAATGACATATTGTCTCAATGGACTCCGCCCTATACACCACAGCATAATGGTGTATCTGAGAGGCATAACCGGACCTTGTCGGACATGGTCAGGTCAATGATGAATCATGCGACTCTTCCCAAGTCCTTTTGGGGTTATGCACTTCAGACAGCTGTTTACTTGTTAAACAGAATGCCTACCAAGGTAGTCTCAACTACTCCATATGAGATGTGGAATGGTAAGAAACCTCATGTATCTTACTTGAAGATATGGGGTTGTCCTGCTTATGTGAAGCGGACTGTATCAGACAAACTGGATGCTAAGTCTGATAAATGTCTATTTATTGGATACCCTAAGGAAACAAGGGGTTACCAATTCTATCATCCTGTGGAACAAAAGGTGTTTGTTTCAAGGCATGCTGTGTTTCTAGAGAAAGAGTTTCTCTTGCAAGAAAACAGTGAGAGTGTCGTCGAGCTTGAGGAGGCTCGAGAGACTTAAATAGACATTGATGAGATACCTGGTGGAGCACAACAGCCGACAACTCATAGTGATGAGCAATCGGCTGGACCTATTGTAACACCACATCTTCGTAGATCTGGTAGAACACGCAATATTCCTGAGAGATATGGATTTCTCGTAAGTGAATCGAACGACGTATTACTCATTGATGATGAGGAGCCTACCAGTTATGAAGAAGTGCTGACAAGTTCAGAAAGGGATAAGTGGCTTGGTGCCATGAAGTCGGAAATGGATTCCATGTAAGAAAACCAAGTTTGGAACCCCACTGAAGGATAAAGCCTATAGGGTGCAAGTGGGTTTTCAAGAAGAAAGGCATGGATGGTAATGTGATTACCTATAAGGCTAGATTGGTGGCGAAAGGATATCGTCAAAAACAAGGTGTTGATTATGACGAAACCTATTCGCCTGTAGCTATGCTTAAATCCATTCGGATGCTCCTGGCCATAGCGGCTCATTATGATTATGAGATATGTCAGATGGATGTGAAAACAGTTTTCCTTAATGGAAACCTGCTCGAGGACGTGTATATGATACAACCTGAGGGGTTCACATCAGTTGATAAAACCAAGGTATGCAAATTGCGACGATCCATTTATGGATTGAAGCAAGCATCCAGGAGCTGGAATATCCGTTTTGATGAGACAATCAAAAAGTTTGATTTCTCACAAAATCCAGACGAACCTTATGTGTACAAGAAGGGTAGTGGGAGTGCAGTCGTATTCCTAGTATTGTATGTCGATGAGATACTACTTATAGGAAACGATGTTTCAATCTTACAGTCAGTGAAGGTTTGGTTATCCAAGACATTCTCCATGAATGACCTGGGAGAAGCAACCTACATCCTCGGGATTAAGATCTATAGAGATAGATCGAAACGGTTGCTTGGTCTTTCGCAGTCTACATATATAGACCGAATGCTAAAGAGGTTTAGCATGTCGGAATCCAAGAAAGGTTTCCTACCCATCAGGCATGGGGTACACCTTTCGAAGTCTATGTGTCCGCGCACAGAAGACGAGAGGATTTGCATGAGTAAGATTCCCTATGCATCCGCAATAGGATCTATCATGTATGCTATGTTATGTACGAGGCTCGATGTATCGTATGCTCTGAGTGTCACGAGCAGATACCAGTCTGATCCAGGAATGGATCATTGGGTGGCTGTTAAGATGATCCTTAAGTACTTAAGAAGAACTAAGGATGTGTTCCTAATATATGGAGAAGGGTACATGGTGATACGTGGGTATCACGGATGCGGCTCGAGACGAGACAAGGATGATTCCATGTCTCGATGCAGGTATGTATTCACCTAGAATGGAGGCGTAATAAGTTGGAAAGGTTCCAAGCTTGACACTATAGCGGATTCTGCCACTAAGGAAAAATACGTTGCAGCTTTGGAAGCAGCAAAGGAAGCGGTTTGGATCAAGAAGTTCATCTATGAACTTGATGAAGTCTCATCAATGATCCAAACATGTGCTTCGCCGCTATCATCTTATCAGAGAGATCATCAGTAGGACCGAAATACAAATCGAGAAAATTCCCACTGAAAGGAACTTAGCGGATCCCTTGACTAAGGCATTACCTCAAAATAAGTTTGAGGGTCATGTTTGAGCTTATGGTATTGGATACCGTAGCGATTGGCATTAGGCCAAGTGGGAGTCTGTTAGTTATGAGAGATGTCCTAAGGCAATCGCCTTATGTATGAACCATTTATATGATAAATGAAGATTCACTATTTGAGTATACATGTTTTATGTATTTGATTGGATCTTAAACTCATTTACTGAATGTCCACGATACGATTCACAGCATGAGAGAATTTGTGATTGGATCACAACTAGTGAGTATCTCTACATGTGTAATTGTGATATATCGGAATTATCCTAGTCGATGAATTGATGGATTTGGACACCATCAATTACAGCCGAGACTAGCACGAGGTATACTCCTTGGTGTATCCAAGCGGTGATTCTCCTTTGGTGGAGACATAGTGATGTCGGAGTTAATCGTGGATGCTAGTTATGGTAACTAGTTCATTGGAGTGACCGGTAGTAAGACTTCATATGGTTCTCTGCATATATAGATATGTCAATGAAGTTCTTCTGTGGCTTAAGTGCGATGTTCCTTTGACTTGCGGTATTCAAGTCATCTTGATCATGGAGACTTATGCTTTGACATCTTAAGCAAACATCTCAGGAGATGTGGACCGAGATGATTGGGTATAAGTCGAGTGATCGAAAGGTGTTTGAATAGCCTATAAAGGATTCACCACTCCTTGCGAGGAGATGTATACCCATGGCCTCTCGTCAGTTGTTACTAAAGTCTTTGGCCAAAGCATTACATGTTTAGAGTAAGGTACTCTTGATACATGTGGAGTAACTAGAATCCGTAGGACGAGGAAATGATACTTGGGCTAGGTGTGACGTAGTCAGCCTAGTGGGGACTGACACAATAGACCATGTCCTGAACCAAGTGGGTATAAGATGAGTGAAGGGAATGGGGCACGATTAATTCGAACTCTTGAAGGGTTTGAGAAATAGTTACGGATCAGCGTTGATCTTTTAGGTTAATTGGGGATCATGATGTACTACTAGGTGCCACTCATGATCGTTCTATAATTAATGGTTAATTATAGGCGACCAGCATAAACCGAGAACCTATTTGGTCACCACGCTGCGAGTGTAATCCAAAGGATTTAAAAGCGAGCTTGAGAATGGGATTCTCGGACCGAGAAACTATGTTTGGTTGGACCAAACATAAGCGAGCATGAAATTGTTTGATCGCAATGGGCGTGGATGGGCCGTGTCTTATGAAGACATAATGGATGGACCAAAATGGTTTGGTTCTAATCCAATGGATGAGAATAAACCAAAGGGTTTGGTTTATATTAAACGAATGAACCAAAGGTTGGTTCGGTTCGTTTTAACTTAAAATAAACCATCATGGTTTGATTTATTTTAACTTATCTTAATGGAGCGGGTTAACGGGCTTTATGGATATGATCCATTAACCATTAAGAGAATTAGTTCTCTATAAAATAGGGCTTAAACCCTAACCCTAAGGCTAATCAAGTTTTGGCCGCCCAAACCCCCTCCCTCTCCTATTTGGCGCCAACACCTAAAGCTGCCGCCGCCCAGCTTGTGTGCAGCCGTCCAAGTCTTTTCCGGCGTCCAAGCTTCAGCCGGAGAACCTCCGGCGACCCTCCGGCGATCTCCTTTGGGTTCGGTGATAAGGTGAGCTTCCATCTTTCCTTAGCCGGCCTATATTCCTCCACCAAAAGCTGTCCAGTTTTTCTGGACAGCTTGTTTCTTTGTTGTCGGAGCGTCGTTTGGACTACGGTTAGTGCTCCGACAGCGGCTAACTTACCGGGGATTTGATCTCCGGTAATCCTCTAGTGGGGATGAAGGATTCATCAAGCGGTTGTGAATACCTCTCGGAGAAGCGAGTTTTGAGAACTTCGTTTATGATCCGAATTTGGATTCGGATCGTGATCATCTCTCGATCACGTCGTCTTCAACACGAGGCTAGTAACCCGTACGAAGACGAAGCTCGTGACTTAGCGAAGTCATCCCGAGGAGCTCGGCGTGGATCTGGATAGAGACGATTCTTACGAGGATCGTTCCGGTTGATGCCGTTCCCGCTACACGTCATACGAAAGGTATAACGTAGATAAATTTCCTTTTATTGCAAATTTTAATTTACGGTTATGTCTACACTTGTTATAATATGCATGCGTGTGTTGTGTGTGTTGTAATAAATATAGATTTATTATTTTTAATTGCTTCCGCTGTGTTCATGTTTACGAAACATGATCGAACACACACACGCCGCGGTGCCGGAAACCCAACAGGCACAAAACAGAACACACCCCTGTTCAAAAATGACGGATCGATCAACATCCACCACCTCCACTACATATCTGGAATCTCATGAACAGAACAAGATAAAGGGAATAAAACAGAGATTGAACCAAATCGGACTTCACCGGCCAATCCTATCCCCTATGGACTTCTGTTCACTGGATCTACAGCTGCCCCTTCTTCCTACAACGATTTGAGCTACCATTGAAACAATCAGCTGAGGACACTCACAGCAAGAACAGATCATTGAACGAATCTAGTCTGCCTCCTCCTTCCACCCACAGCCAACACAACACATAGATAAATCAACATTCACACACCATATCAAACTCATCGGTCAAGATCATCTCATACCACAAATCACATAGCAACCTCCAAAGGAAAATCAACAATTAACATTGAAACAACAAAGGTAAACCAAACTTATCAACCCAAATCTTCACCGACACCATTTCTCCCCTGTTCACCCATGAAATATGCTCCAATCACTGTCCAAAACATGGATCCAAGCTCAATCAAAGACCCACATCGAGATCTCATCTCACATCTCAAAGGAGAAAGGAGATCGACCCTTACCTAGCTCCGACGACAACCGACGGCAAGCTCTTCACTCTCGACAGCTCACATCTGCGGTGTTCCCAGCTTCCAAACCAATCCTCCACCCGATTCCAGCTGCACGACGTCCCTCCCAACAGTCGGATCTTCCACCGTCGGTGGCAGCGGCTCGCGGAGGGAGAAGGGAGATGGAACCGAAGTCGCGAGAGAGGGGAGGAAGGAATCACACGATCGGGATTTGGGGAGGAGAAATCATGACTAGGAAAGAAAATAACGGAATTTGCATCCAAATGGGTCGGGTTCGACCTTATAAACCCAGCCCTTGTGGTTAAACTAGCCTAGGTCAAGTCCAAGCTAGCCTAAGTTGACCCAATCACCTATTTTAGCTTAAATCTTCCTCGTATGAACTCCTTTTAAATCCGGAAAAATTTCAGTGAATTTTGGAGAAATTATATAAGATAATTTTCTAATTAACAAGGGGTATTTCATTTTTTTTTTCGTATCTTACATTCTCCCCCACTTATAAAAATTTGGTCCCCAAATTTCTGACTCATGTACGAGTACGAGATGTCACAACAACCATCTCAAGTATCTGGAGAAAAGTCACACACCTCCAGTGACTAAGTGGGGTATTGAGCTTGAATATTATTTTTCAGCTCTTATATATACTTTCAACCAACCTATTAAATGGTAAATTACTGTACCATAGTGGAGCTCTATAACTGTGACATGTTGAAGACTTTGCCAGAATCCTAAGATAAATCATAAATCACTATTAGAAATAATACTCAAGGATACTCCATGAATATAATTCCGTCAAGCGATCCATCGAAATTCATCTTATGGCTCGGAAGGAAATGAGCGGACCTAGCTAATTGATCATCGATTTGCCAAATCACGTCCAATCCTTTCCAAATTCTAGATAATCTCCCAACACAGTCTAACGTACTAGGCTCCCACTTCATCATAGTATGTAACCCTACCGATCACAATATTCCACCTTTTCTTGTTGGCATACCCAACATCAAACTACGAAATCAACCATGTCCCATATATTGTTCTACCAACAGGAACGTCTTAAACTCGCTATTTTCGGATACACTCCGAATAAATCTCAAATCTCAAATAACAAGTCTCCTGGAACAACTCTTCCTAATTCGAATGCAACTCTGTAATCCACTATTCTCCTCGGAGACGGAGAATTCCTTTCTCACAAGAGAAATCAATCTAATGTCCAAAATCCACTCTATCACATAGAACTGGAAGTGACTGGGAGACCATGTCATGTATATGACAACTTATCTCGTAGCCCCTCAGCTAACGTAAACATAAGTTACGTCTCATACAATTGCATTGGAATCACTCCAATCCTTGAAATGATGCATCTGCGTACAATACCTTTCCATCCACACCGAAAATATTAACTAACACTGATGCACACATCAACCACCATCTAGGCCCTGAAACCTAGCTTCAAAGCTTCTGACCAAGTGATTCCCAGCACCTTGGTCCAACAAATCATCTAAGAAGGCAACCACCAACGGGTCCAGTCGCTTCATGAACGACTAAAACGTTAATAAGTCTAACGACATTATCAACAACTCATAAAATTCATACCAAGTATGAAATGTCATCTTCTACACACTTGCATTATGTTTACTCTAAGTTGATGATATATCAATCATCATACCGACAATGATAATTGTATGATACCAAATCACTACAATATCAACACACCAATCATAATCAACCCTAGAGTATACACAGGTGTCCTTTAACTGATCTAAACATATCATATATCCATAATGAAGGATATTCATTCTCAACTACTGCACTCCAATCATCGATAATCGATGCATAGCCTCAAAGGTTCATCTCTCTTTTAACAAAGAGTTACGAGTCTTCTCAAGAAGAAACACTAGGAAAGATAAATCTCCCATCAAATACCTCATATAATCGCAACTTACGTTCTTCCGATTTCCACAATGTTTAGTAACACTGATACTAATAAAATCATCTCCCAGTATGAGGTCTTCAATATCAGAACTATTTCCGAAATAATCTCAATCGCATATTCCACTTGCCTATGCAGTGGCAATCTCAGGGGTTCATTCGAAACCACATCCGAATACTCTCGGATTATATGCACATCCGAGATACCAATTATACCCTCATTTCAACAATTTAACTATTCGTAAAGATATGTTTTATAGTGAAGGTATGTCTATCAAAGTCTAAGGGTATCCCTTGACTTCTTTGTTGTTGATCAACATCTCACCTAACGGTAGAGAAAAATCACCAACCCACAAGTCGATAGAAACCCTTCTAATCTTATCTAAGAATATTCTAGACCTAGATACCTGTAAACTACCCGTATCTCCCAATACACCAGCAAATAGGGTAACCTAAAAGTAACACCCCGAATGACCACTTCTTCGATCTTCTATACCTCTTCTCGAGTAATCATGTAAACTCGCCCAACATCTGTTCTTGACGACTGAGCTCAAGTAGGTGCAAAAGACTACCATGGAGGAACTGAAGTCAACTGCTAAACTGAGATGCAATACCCAAAATGACTACAATGGAGATGGTAAACACTGTGTACTGACAGAGAGTATACAACCAGCTATAAGGTACTAAAGAAATGTCAACATCGTAGCACACTCCAACTCGAAAAATAATGTAGCTGCAACTGGAGAATATAGCATAGATACGACAATCGTCGTAAACTCTTTCCTCTGTACAAAGCATAACCATGCCTATGGAGATAACAGTTGTCATCTGGACGTCTGAGTCTTCTATAGATACTGCTGAGTAACTCGCTTCCCCTAGAGGGAAACATCTAGTAACTCTACTATGTCTGAGGTGATAATCCACTCTTCTGTGATGATCTCAGCTTCCGAGGTTGTGGATCGTCCTCTTGAAAGCATCATATATAGTCTTCAACTAAGTCTTCAAGGTACATACTCTCCTCGTTGGTACTGACTGCTTATAGTATAAACGGATAAAATAATCCATCGGATAATCTGGCTCTGCATCTCGTCGTGACCCGCACTGCACACACATAATCCCTTTGGAGTCTTTCTTCTGAGTTCACTGATAAACATGAGAAGATGCTGACGATCTGCAATCGGTCTTCTATGATCGGAAAACTCTCCAATAGTCATTCGTGGCCCATGGCTCAAATCTTGCTCCTTTTGTCCTACATTCGGAGACTTCTAATTCCAATAATTTGACTTGCAATGTCTGCTTATCAAATCTCCAACTCTTAAAACACTTGCTACAGAGTCATTTCTATACACATGACTCGGTTTAAGGACTTCCGATAGGATTTGATAGAAAATCTAAACATCCTGATCAAGATGTTGGCCAATAAACCGTGGGTGGCTTAAGACATGTCGATCACATTCTCGATCTATTAGGTGGTCGTAACCCTCACAAGTCTAACGACTTTGCATGGTACATTTGTTACCAAATGATCACCCAACCTAAAGCTCAAGAATTCCCTGACGATGAGTCAAAGAAGATGACATGGGAAAATACTCTCTCACAACATCACTACACCGTACCAAAGTGATGTGTGATTTCCCGGAGGTTATTTCCTACCTCTTCCACCAAGTACCGGATTGATTCCGATAATGATATGCAACTAACACTACTTTCTTTGTATAACACGAGTTAAGTACTCAAAAGTACTCTCAAAGTTATACAACCTAGAATGATCAACCCATGGACAAAAATCCCTATGAATATCATCCACTAATTTTCTACTATCTGCATCAGTAATAGTATACTCGCTTAGTCCATTACTCCTCAAGTAACAATCTGACAAGTATAATTAGTGAAAATCCTTAGGACTGTAATCTTTGATCTCCACAAGAGATGTGACTATCTAACCCCTGCTTTCCGACTCAGTATCAGTCGGCTCTCAAAGATAATTACCTTTTCGATAGCATGTATATGTCTAATAACCTCAACATGTCATTCCCGTGGTCAACTCAAACTATGGTTACGAATACTAACCAACACCCTACAAGTCATCCCTGTTATAAGCAACTAAATGCATAACCAATAGAAGGATATGTAATAACAGTTAACATACCTTAAACCTTGTAGCTCGGAGATGTCCTCAACAGCCAGATCCCAGAACTCACAAAACCAAAACCGAGTAAAGCAAAACTCGATGTCTGAACGAAATAAAATCTGAAAGTTGCAACCTAGGGCTCTGATACCAATAAAATTGTCATGCCCTGAGAGTATGCCGAGCCGAAGATAATTGGACAGCTTCTCCCCTGAACGTGATACAATTTTCTGATATACATAAAGCCTTTTGGCCACAATCACATAACAAATATATAGACATAATCTATACAAACACAGCGGAAGATACTGAAAAATAATACAAAGACTCACTATGCACTCTGGAGTGACTTGACACAATAAGAATCATAATAGAAACCATATCAAAGGCTAAATACATACAACACATTCGTATATCACAAATACGGAAATGATATAGAATAAAACCCAAAAACATCAATCCATAAGAATACAACATCGATATGGAAATACTATCCAACCATTTGGTGTGAAATGGGATCAGCTGGCGGAGCTCCGAACATCCAAGGAATCTTCTACCTGTTACCTGGGTGACAGGAAACCCAGAGTCCGGGGTGGTGAGTATAAACTCAAAGGTAATATATAGAAAGTGCATGAACAACATATAGGGATATAATGATCTACAAGTATACATATGAAGATCTACAGGTATACAGAATGAGTCCAATAGACATACAGTTCTATACGTAATAATCAGTAACCACTAGTATAGTCATACTCATAGCATACACTAAACTAATCAACTGACATGAAATAATGTACATACCTAACGGTCTACAATCCACATGTCCTATAACATCCTGAATAGGTATACAATAGCATAACCCAAATAGCATGCAATAGTCTAAACCAATACATACTCATGCTCAACAAATACACAATGGTATATAAAATATGCAAAAGGCATGATGTATAATCATATGCAGCAAACAAATGCAGCATCTCACAGGCATATGTAAACATATATCAAATTCATGCATACAAATATATAAGCAATGCATATGCATGGTCATGTCTGCGGACCCATCCAACCACGACCTCAGTATGGCATGGGTGGCACGACATGACAACTATCCTGACTCCAGCCGCCACCACTCTCGAGTGACTGAGTTAGGTAGTATGAAATAGTAGCTAGCCGCCATAGAGCTATATGCTACTCACACGGGGGTCCCTGCCGCTAGCTGCTTCGTCCCTACCCATGAGTAGACGAGCATCGCACCCAGGACAACTGCACATCACACGACCACTATCTATAGTGGGTGAGTGCGCTAACTACCACTCCGCACAGTAGCCAAGTGCACATCTCCAGCTACCACCATCAATAGTGGCCGAGAATGACACGCATAACAATGTTCTGCACTCAACCTTGCTACCACTACCCTAAGTGGCCGGGGAGGAAGGATGACTAGCGATCCTCTCAACCACAAGGGAGACCTAATCGCCATCATGCATGCAATGTAATGATGCATAGCTCCATACATGTATCCTCGCAACACTCCCTATCCCACGGGGAGTCCTGGTCAACCAAAAGTCAACTATATAAGGACTACTAATTCACAATATTCTCTCTACAACACAAAGAGTCATACACATCTGACAGTAAACCACGCTAAGACCTCTAGTCCGTAGCGAGATACTATCGACCGTCCATATAACCATACACAAGCCCACAATCCATAATGGATATACCATCACGCTAGGACCTGTAGTCCATAGCTATATACTAACAACCACACACTTATTTATGCACATATAACTAGATCCACCATAGATGCACAACTAATAAGTGTACGATACAACAATCGACTCCATAATCTAATCCATCACCTAACTCTAGTGATGTAACACAATAACCCAATCTGAGATCACGAAGATAACCCTAACCACATGTACTTACTGAACATCCAACAACTAACACACAATAGGGTTTGTAGTTCATATCCGCGATAGATAAACGATGAAGTAACAACAATATATCTCAAAGGTCAAGGCTAAGTACAAGCACATGATTAAAAAAGAGTAAATCAAATATCAAAGTAATAACATAAGTCCATATTCATGCACTAGATTTAGATCAAAACTACCTGACCAGGGTAGATATTACTCACCTGACACGAAGCTCGAAATAATGATCCTTAAGCCTGGGGACCTACCTCGAATCCCAAACCTGCACATAATAGCAAACTATGATTAAGTAACAAGTATCCAACAATACATCACTTAACTACTACGTCGTTTCTATATTCACATCCTTCCCTCGTCTACGAGTTAGAAACTCTGTATCCCAATCTGATACATCATAACCCAACTCATAGTAGATCACCGATATCCATAGGATCAATTAAGGTACATAGATCTAAACAACACTCAAAACAGCCTCACCTGATTGCACCAACTCACTGATTACAAATCTAGAACCACCATGAAAAGAACAGGTAAAGGAAAAAAAAATAGGGATTATATCCAATTTATACTTCACAGGTGCATCAACTCACTCAAATCAACCGAGACACTATCCCTGATCTCACCACATACAACACAACAATTAATAGATGGCAACAATAGGTTGAATCAACCTTACCAATCAGATCTCCTCCCACACACAACCGGGACAACAACACAACCACAATCACCGAACTCACCGACTACAACTCCTCACACCCGGCACAAAACAGAACACACCCCTGTTCAACAATGACGGATCGATCAACATCCACCACCTCCACTACATATCTGGAATCTCATGAACAGAACAAGATAAAGGGAATAAAATAGAGATTGAACCAAATAGGACTTCACCGGCCAATACTATCCCCTATGGAGTTCTGTTCACCGGATCTATAGCTGCCCCTTCTTCCTACAATGATCCGAGCTACCATTGAAACAATCGGTCAAGGACACTCACAGCAAGAATAGATCATCGGACGAATCCAGTCTACCTCCTCCTTCCACCCACAGCTGACACAACACATAGATAAATCAACATTCACACTCTATATCAAACTCATCGGACAAGATCTTCTCATACCACAAATCACACAGCAACCTCCAAAGAAAAATTAGCAATTAACATTGAAACAACAAAGGTAAACCAAACTTACCGACCCAAATCTTCACCGGCACCATTTCTCCCCTGTTCACCCATGAAATCTGCTCCAATCACTGCCCAAAACATGGATCCAAGCTCAATCAAAAACCCACATCGAGATCTCATCTCACATCTCAAAGGAGAAAGGAGATCGACCCTTACCTAGCTCCGATGACAATTAGCGGCAAGCTCCTCACTCTCGGCAGCTCACTTCCACGGCGTTCCCAGCTTGGCAACCAATCCTCCACCTGATTCTAGCTGTACGACATCCCTCCCATATGCCGGATCTTCCACCGCCGATGGCAGCGGCTCGTGGAGGGAGAAGGGAGATGGAATCGAAGTCGCGAGAGAGGGGAGGAAGGAATCACGCGATCGGGATTTGGGGAGAAGAAATCACGACTGGGAAAGGAAATAACGGAATCTGCGTCCAAACGGGTCAGGTTCGACCTTATAAACCTAGCCCTTGTGGTTAAACTAGCCTAGGTCAAGTCCAAGCTAGCCTAAGTTGACCCAATCACCTATTTAAGCTTAAATCTTCCTCGTATGAACTCCTTTTGAATCTAGAAAAATTTATGTGAATTCCGGAGAAATTATATAAGATAATTTCCTAATTAACAAGGGGTATTTCATTTTTTTTTTTGTATCTTACAAGTGTGACCATCATGCTTTTTCTGTGCCGAAGCCTTGGTCAAGAGATCTGCGACATTAGCCTCTATGGGTATTCTACAAATCTTAACATCTCCTCTTTCAATAATCTCTCGAATGATATGGAGCACCATAGTATGTGTTTGGTCTGCTGGTGTGAGCGAGATTCCTTAGCCTGCATAATCGCTCCATTGTTGTCACAATATAGCTCTATAGGATCTGTTGTGCTAGGAACCACCACAAGCTCAGTAATGAACTTGCAGATCCAAACTGCCTCCTTTGCTTCCTCTAATGCAGCAATATACTCAGCCTCTGTTGTAGAATCAGCAACTGTGTCCTGCTTCGAACTCTTCCGGCTCACAGCGCCACCATTCAAGCAAAACAAAAACCCTAACTGCGATCTATAATCATCCTTATCAGTTTGGAAGATGGCATCACTGTAACCCTTTACAACTAGTTCCCCATCGCCTATAAATATCAAGAAATATCTTTTAGTCCTTCTTAAGTACTTAAGAATATTCTTAACCGCTATCAAGTGATGCTTACCTAGATTTGACTGGTATCTACTCATCATGCTCAAAGCATATGAGACATCAGGACGAGTACATAGCATGATGTACATGATAGATCCTATGGCAGATGCATAAGTGATCTTATCCATGCGGTCTCTCTCCTCTCTAAAAGAGGGACTTTGAGTCTTTGAAAGACTCAAACCATGTGACATCGGCAGAAATCCCTTCTTGGAATTATGCATGGCAAATCGTAGTAATACCGTGTCAATATATGTACTATGACTTAGGCCAAGCAATCTCTTAGATCTATTTCTATAGATCTTGATGAAGGGAGTTGCTTCGGAGGGTCATTGGCTCCCATGTCCCTGGATTAAAATTTTCACTAATGAAAGAATTAATCCGGATGGGATGAGTTTCCTTAGCACAACCAATTCGTCGTCGTGCTAACAACTTGAGTGATCGCTTGAACAAACTAGTTGTTCAAGCAACACAACTCTTCTAGTTGGTTAGCCGCGGAAGAGACGACGGACGGATCGCCGGTTTTTGTGTTTGTCTTCGGGGTCCATGATTTTACAAAATATATACTATTGCACACTTGTATAATCAACACATAAAAGAACATGCTAAGATCATAATATAAAGTTGTAAAACTTTTATACCTTACGATCTTCTACTGTATGTCCTATCCTCCTCGTGGACGACGTATGGGCGAAGATCCTCCACGAGTAGAAGCCTTCTAGATCGTGTTCTTCCCTTCCTTGTTCGCTGCGAACAAAGAGAAGAACAAAACAAAAAAACTCCTCCTTTCTAGAACCGACCACCAATCAAAAGAACTCGATGTAACCGCCGGCCAAGGAGTAAATGGATGAGCGCCGACCAACTTGTTGCAATGTTGCCGCCGGCCACCTAGAGGTTGGAGAAGCACCGGCCACCAAGGAGTTGGAGAACCGCCGGCCACCTAGGAGCAAAAGAGGAGGAAGAGAGGAGCACCGGCAATGGATGAGAAGAGGATGAGGGGCGCCGGCCAAAACCCTAGGGGGAACCAAGCTTGCCGCCCACTTCTAGCCGCCCAAAACCCTAGCTCCTCTAGGGTTTGTTGCCGCCCACTTTGAGATGAGCAAAACCCTAATTTCCAATTGAACCAATTATCCTTGCCGCCCAACCTAAGCCCTCTATTTATAGAATTGGGATTAAGCCTCCTTTAATCTCCACTGTCGGATCTAGGGTTTTATCCCAACCGTCGGATCTAGGGTTTCATCCCAACCGTCAGATCTAGGATTTCATCCCAATCGTCGGATCTAGGGTTTCATCCCAACCGTCGGATCTAGGTTTTCATCCCAACCGTCGGATCTAGGGATTTAATCCCAATCGTCGATTCTAGGGTTTCATCCCAACCATCGGATCTAGGGATTTAATCCCAACCGTTGGTTCTAGGGTTTCATCCCAACCATCGGATCTAGGGATTTAATCCCAACTGTTGGTTCTAGAGTTTTGTTTTACATCCTTGGATCTAGACTTCACGAGGATTATGTTAGGCTACGATAGGGACCATAAGGAGGAGTTGGATCTTGGCCACCCGATGGATCGGAACCACACAAACTTGATCCATCAATGATGTTCCATTCCACTAGAGGATCATCATTGAACTACCTCACCAACCCCCATAAATTAATATGGGCTCCATATATTATTTGTACATTCATCTCCCCGTGTTTAAGATATCGAATGTCCGTCAATTAATTGATTTACTGACCATCAATTAATTAACATCTAATTCCTCGAGTAGTACCACTCAACCTTATCATCATGTTGACTAAGTCAACCAGCTGGGTTTACATGATGAACCTTATGAGCTCCTCAAGGGGACATCATCAACCTAATATACAGGACACGGTTTCCTCCTATAATCAATGACACACCATTTAAATAATATCATTTCCCAACTTACCGGGCATATTGATTTAATCCATCTAAATCTCATCCTCTGGTAAATCAAAGAAATAAATATTAAGTACATGTGCCCGTTATTATATCGGGATTAAGAGCATGTACAACATAATATCTGAGGTCCCATTCAATTATGTAGTCAGCAATTAATTGAATCATCTCTATGTCGGTCCTGCTCAATACACCTAAGTGTACTAGTGTAACTTTATGTTCAAGACAAAACAATACCAAGCTACACTACAACCATGGCAATGGTTTGTCCAAAACCATCTTGGTTGTGAGCCTCTACTTATATTTTACAAGGGACTGATAACATGATTTTCTGTGCATCACCAAGCACCATGTTATCTACAATGTAAAATATTAGACAATATGCACACACATATAATAAATATATAAAGTGCAAACAATGATCATGTGATTCTTATTCCAAAATAAAATGTTCATATAAAAAGAGCTAGGCTTTCAGCATACATTCCAACACTTGATGCCTAGAATACAAGTTGTTTCATCTAAGTCCTTCATTGAGAAACACTTCCCCAGCCAAGTCTTCACAAACTGTAGCGAAGGGATGTCATTTCCAATGAGTAGTATGTCATCCACATACAATACAAGAAAGATAACTGTGTTCCCATTAACCCTCTTGTAGACACAGGATTCATCTTCATTCTTGATGAAACCAAACTGTTTGATTGCATCATAGAATCAAAGATTCCAGCTCCGAGAAGCTTGGTTTAGCCCATAAATGGACCTTTGCAGCTTGCATACTTTGCCAGTATGCTGTGGATCTACAAAACCCTCAGGTTGTGTCATATACACATCCTCAAGCAAGTTTCCATTAAAAAATGTGGTTTTGACATCCATCTGCCAGATCTCATAATCATGGTACGCTGCAATAGCAAGCATGATCCGAATGGACATAAACATCACAACTGGAGATAAGGTTTCATCATAGACAATACCATGAATTTGCTTGAAACCTTTAGCCACCAATCGGCTCTTATAGGTATGCGTAAGTCCATCCATGTCAGTCTTTCTCTTAAAGACCCTCTTACACCCAATGAGTTTGACACCTTTATGTGGATCAACCAAAGTCCATACTTGGTTGGTGTACATGGATTCCATCTCAGATCTCATGGCCTCTAGCCATTTCTCAGAATCTGGGCTTATCACAGCTTCCTGATAGGAGGTAGGCTCATTCTCAACGAGCATAACATCATCATGGTCAAACAAGAGAAATGAGTATCTCTCAGGCTGACGACGTACCCTATCAGACTTGCGAAGAGGTAGGTCTACCTGAACAGGTTGTTGTTCCGTAACTCTTTGTGCAATAATCTCATCATCCACAACACTTTATGGTTCATGTTCAACCTCTATCAAGGCCTCAGTGCTATGGTCCATATCTTGAATTTCTTTAAGATCGATCGTACTCCCACTAGTTTTTCTAGAAACAAAGTCCCTTTCTAGAAATACCCCAGTCTTTGCCACAAATGTTGGTGCAGGGGCGCCTAAGTCGAACCTGTATTTTGATTATGACAAAAGACGCAATGTCAAGGATATATCATTATCTCACGAGCTGAATCGAGTATGCAGAAAAGTGCTAAAGTTGGAGCTAAAGGCTAGCGACACCCGGAGGGAGCCGCGGTGGTCGGGCGACACTCGAGTGATTTCGGAGGAAGCTGAAGGAATCGAGTGGAAGGCCGGAAGCGAAAGCGACATAGTAAGTATCGAGGTAAAGCTCGTGTGTATGAGAGTAAGAGAGGTTGTATCCTTCTTACGGGGATGATCTTAAGCGTAGATCTGACCAAAGACATCCTATAGATAGTCTAGGTCGAGATCAGATGGTCAGTGGCCGTTGAAATAATATTTTTGTTAAGCTAACTTTGCTTTACAGCTAGCATCAGTCGACTGCCAACTTGGAGGACTCAACTGCCGTCAATCAGTCGACTGCCTACGGTCAGCACTCGACTGATGTGGCCATTAGTCGATTGATGATAACAATCAGTCAACTGATGCTGCTATCAGTCGACTGATGATGACCATCAGTCGACTGATGGTCAAGGATCAGCCTCGAGGAGTCAAGATTTATCACCATTTTTCAAGGAGTCTTGTGCCCAATTCCTATTGGTTGAAGACCCATTCGATGAGGGGCTCAAAGGCTATAAAAGGAGGGCTTATCCTACGGTTTTTCATCAATTCAAAAGCTTCCAAGTTCTTTCGGTATGCTACGGGTCTTCGACATTCCTACGACGAAGCTCTGCAGACACGACGACTAGGGTTTCATCTTTTCATCTACGAGTCATCAGTATAATCTTAGTTTAATTCCATTCTGTACTTCTTTTTATTGTGGTTTTATCGTAACGAGAAGACGGGGAGTGTCCCTCTATCTCGAGTCTCTTTCGTGGTTTTTGTATCCGATTAACTCCTACCTCCAACGAGGAGGAGTTCATTAGTGATTTGCCCTCTGTGCGTGATCAAGGATCACTAGGGCCTTGGAGTAGTAGCCGAAGGCTACGAACCAAGTAAAAAATCTACTTGTCTCTTTTATTTTTTTTATTTATTTTTCCGCTGCACTTAATTGCTTTGAAACGAATTCATACGAAAAAGTTTTATCGCTATTCACCCCTCCTCTAGCAATACGCTTCGATCCAACAATTGGTATCAGAGCCGGTGGTGCTCAGATTCGGTGCAACCACCGGTCGAGCATTTTTCTTTTCGTATTTATCATTTTAAGATTTCTTCCACACTACTAATCTAAGACCAAGTCTTGGTACATAGTTTTTTTGTTGTGTTTTTGTAAGTACTAATCGCCTTCGGAGTACCTCACGATTAAACGAGCATAACTTTTGCTACAAGTGGACTCACGAAACGATCTACCCACCAAATCGAAGTTCTCTGAGAGATCTACACTTCTTATTAGGGTTTACCCCATAACAAGCTGTTTTCATCCCCAGAAATCGACGTTTAGTACCCTTTCGGGGACATTGAAGGTTGTGAGTACTTACTTTTTGTTTAAGTTTCTTTTCTCTTTGTTTAACCTTCTATTTCTCGTTTGTTTTTTTTATTTCCCGCACCACTAATACAAGACTCAAGTCTTGGCATGTTTTTTTTTGTTTTGTGTGTGCAAGTTTTTTTTTATGGCTCACATTGAGGGGTACAACACCACCCGATCTCCGTTCTTTAGCGGAGATGATTTTCGTTACTGGAAAGGTCGGATGGAGTGTTTTCTAAAAACACAAGTCGAGTCTTGGATAATCATACAAATCGGCTTTGCTCTACCCACCAATGATCAAGGCGAGCCCTTGGATTTCAATAGGTGGACCAATGCAACCAAGATGCAAATCGAAGCCGATGCAAGAGCAACCCAAATATTGCAATGTGGTTTGTCTAAGGAAGAGCTCAACCGCATTGGACCCTTCATCAGTGCAAAATATCTGTGGACAAAACTCATAGAACTACACAAAGGGACTAATGACGCGAAGGTAAGTAAGCGTGACTTACTACTTAATAAATTGTATAACCTAAAAATGCAAGAATGTGAGACGGCAACACAACTACACGCCCACGTCCAGGACATTGTCAACGGCCTACACACCATCGGACACAAGGTCAAAAACCGTGACCTCCTAAGGTACGTTCTTAATTCATTTCCTAGGACTACCTTGTGGGCATCCATGGTCGATGCCTACAAGGTCTCTAAGAACCTTTCAAAGCATAGGTTAGACGAATTATTTTCCAAGTTTGAACTTCACGAGCAAACTAACATGGTCCGGGCCGAGAGAGGTATTTCTCTACTTATAGGACAAAGAAGCAAGACACCCACCAAGCAAGAAGATGGATTCGAACCCGAAGATGAATCAGAGTCCGAATCCGAAAAGGTGGAAGCAATAGTGAACGTAGTGCAGAAGATCATTCGGAGGGAAAGGAGGCTACTAAAGAACTAAAAGAGGGCACAATTCAAATCAAATCAAAAGAAGGCGTTTCATGCAACATGGGACAATGAAGAAGGCATCGACATAGCATGCAGGCAAGACCCGAAGAGTCCGAGTCCGAATCTGAATCAAACTACAACACCGACTCCGAACTCGAGGACTACTTCGAGAAGCAACTCAAAGCCAGACCAAAAGAGAAAATTAAGGTTAGTCGCTCACTAATTCATACGCTTTACAATATGATTAAATTACTAACTAGGAAATTAGCTAAATCCGAGTCTAGGGTCGAGTCCTTGGTTGAGGAGGTTGAAACCCTCAAACAAGAGACACCCCTAAACTCTTCGACTAGTCGAGTTCAAGACGAGGACTCAACTCGAGTTGAAAAACTCGAAGAAGAGAACTCTCTTTTGAAAGGGCGAGTCCAAGAGCTCGAAGCTCGGTTGAACAAGTTCTCGACGGGGTCCAAGAATCTTAACCGACTTCTTGGAACTCAGAGAGCCGTGTACAACAGAGTCAGACTCGGATATAGCTCAAAGACTATGAATATATCTTACATGTCTATCGTAAACTGTAGTCATCATCGAGTCCAAGCGTGTGTCCTGAAAACTTTATTAAACTCACATATAAGGACCAATAGGTTTTAGATTCCTAAGGATCAAGTTCATTACTTGACCAGACCATATCGGTTCAATGATCCAGGGGGAGCTAATACCAAAATAGTATATCCGGTAACCTAAACCTCTTAGTTATTTTAGAATGGTTAGATAGGACTATAACTTGTCAATGCTTGATAACACATAGTACCAGGACGCGGCGAGATGATAGTACGCTTGGAAAGCGGAGTCTTGTGTATTTGGGCTAGATAAGGCGTATCTAGTTCGGTGCACTTGACCGAGTGGAACTAGCTGAAGCTACCTCACCATATCCTAGACAAGTTAGACCAGGAAGTAGTCTTAGGTGAGTCAAGTTACTATTTTTTTGAAATTGTCTTTGTCTAAGGAAGTGGTCATTTTTCCAATCAAAGAAGGCCCCTGTGCCTTGCCATGACCTAGAAGCCAAGATCTTGAAAAGGTGAATTGATGAGCTTAGGATCAAATCTGAATCTAACGCAAGATTGACAAGTTTCAAATCATTAAAACTTAATTAAGATAAAATTGGAATCATCTCACACAACATATAAGGTGAACCAATTCTAAGACACTTAGAATGGATGAGATGACTAAGGAACAATTTCAATTTGCATAATCTTTTCAAAAATGTTATCTATTTTTCAAACTATCGAGCTTAAATGTGTACTTATACTCGGATAAAACTCTAAATATACAACCTTCTAGGTCAATGTTTAACACCCCCTAACTCTTCTGTACCTTATATATTTGATTAAGGGGGAGAGCAAACTAACCTTAAGGGTTATATATTTTCAAAAGTTATTAGCATATAAGTATTGTGGAACTCAAAGCTAATTTTATAAGTATTTTGAAAATCAAACTTAGTTTCCAAAAAGTTACATTGTTGGTACAGAGGGCTATACCTCGAACCAAATTAAAACAAGACACATGCTTGGACTCATGTTAGATAATCTCTATGCATGCTACCTTTTCTATTAAAAAACCCCTACTTTTTATATAAAACTCCATACCTTTTTTGATTCATGGCAAAAGAGGGAGAAGAGCATAAGTTAAGGAGGAGAACAAAATTTAAATTTTTGAAAATTAAACTTTTGTTTTAAAACTCACCGAAGGTTAAGAGGGAGTTCACTACAAATGAGCGTAACGTTTATCTTACTCATTTTCTGCTTTATATTTTCCCTTAACTTTGTGTAAATTTTCCATAGGATCAAAAAGAGGGAGATTGTTGGTGCAGGGGCACCTAAGTCGAACCTGTATTTTGATTATGGAAAAAGACGCAAAGTCAAGGATATATCAGTATCTCACGAGCTAAATCGAGTGTGTAGAAAAGTGCTAAAGCTAGAGCTAAAGGCTAGTGACACCCGGAGGGAGCCGCGGTGGTCGGGCGACACTCGAGTGATTTCGGAGGAAGCCGAAGGAATCAAGTGGAAGGCCGAAAGTGAAAGCGACATAGTAAGTATCGAGGTAAAGCTTGTGTGTGTGAGAGTAAGAGAGGTCGTATCCTTCTTATGGGGATGATCTTAAGCGTAGATTCGACCAAAGACATCCTATAGATAGTCTAGGTCGAGATCAGACGGTCGGCAGGCGTCGAAATAATGTTTTTGTTAAGCTAACTTTGCTTTGCAGCTAGCATCACGATCACTACTTGGAGGACTCGACCGTCGTTAATCGATCGTCATGGGCACTGATCGATGCAAATCGACCATCGATCGTGATGATGACCATCATGATCGATGGTCAAGGATAAGACTCGAGGAGTCAAGCTTTATCACCATTTTTCAAGGAATCTTGTGCCCAATTCCTATTGGTTGAAGACCCATTCGATGAGGGGCTCAAAGGCTATAAAAGGAGGGCTTATCCTAGGGTTTTTCATCAATTGAAAAGCTTCCAAGTGCTTTCGGTATGCTATGAGTCTCCGACATTCCTACGACGAAGCTCTACAAACATGACGACTAGGGTTTCATTTTTTCATCTATGATTCGTCAGTATAATCTTAGTTTAATTCCATTCTGTACTTCTTTTTATTGTGGTTTTATCGTAACGAGAAGAGGGGGAGTGTCCCTCTATCTCGAGTCTCTTTCGTGGTTTTTGTATCCGATTAACTCCTACCTCCAACGAGGAGGAGTTCATTAGTGATTTGCCCTCCGTGCGTGATCAAGGATCACTAGGGCCTTGGAGTAGTAGTCGAAGGCTATGAACCAAGTAAAAAATATACTTGTCTCTTTTATTTTTTTTATTTATCTTTCCATTGCACTTAATTTCTTTGAAACGAATTCATACGAAAAAGTTTTATCGCTATTCACCCCCCTCTAGCGATCCGCTTCGATCCAATAACAAACACTTTGTGCTGACTGGGAATGTAGAAATAATATCTCTTCATTTCCTTTGGATATCCAACAAAATAGCACTTATCGGATTTGGGTCCCAGTTTGTTTGAGACTTGACATCGAACGTAAGCCTCATAACCCCAAATCCTAATGAAAGACATCTTGGGATTTTCCCCTGTCCATATCGTATATGGTGTCTTTATCATAGCTTTGGATGGAACATGGTTAAGTGTGAAGGCTACTGTGTCTAGAGCATATCCCCAAAAGGATATAGGAAGATCTGTATGACTCATTATAGATTGTACCATATCTAATAAGGTACGATTCCTCCTTTCGGATACACCATTCTACTGTGGTGTTCTAGGAGGAGTGAGTTAGGATAGAATCCCACACTCAGCTAGATAGTCACGAAACTCATGGCTAAGGTATTCATCACCTCGATCTGATCGAAGTATCTTAATACTCTTGCCAAGCTGGTTTTGTACTTCATTCTTGAATTCTTTGAACTTTTCAAAGGATTATGACTTATGTGTCATCAGATACACAACCATATTTACTGAAGTCGTCAGTAAATGTAATGAAGTACCTATAACCACCTCTAGCAGTGACATTGAAAGGGCCACATACATCACTATGTATAAGTCCTAACAAGTCTGTTGCTCTTTCACTGTGTCCACTAAAGGGAGTCTTGGTCTCAGATGATTCAAAATCAAATGAGTCCAGCAACCCTTCCTTATGGAGCTGAAATAAACGACTCTCATTCTAGAATATAGAGTCTGTTCATCAGAGGTGCACTATAGTAGAACATATCATTTAAATAAACGGAACAACATTTGTTCTTTATTATAAATCAAAGCCTTTCTTGTCTAAACAAGAAACTGAAATGATGTTCTTAGTGAGAGCAGACACATAACAACATTCATCTAATTCTAGTACAAGCCCAGAGGGCAGAGATAGAAAATAAGTTCCTACAGCAATAGCAGTAACCCTTGCTCCATTGCCTACTCGTAGGTCTACCTTGCCCTTCGTCAATGCCCTACTATTTCTTAGCGCCTGCACATTAATACAAATGTGAGATGCACATCCGGTATCAAATACCCACGATGAAGAAATACATAGATTGACTTCTATAACATATATACCTGAAGTAGAAGTCTCACTTCTTTTCTTCTTACGATCTTCCAGGTATACTTTGCAGTTTTGCTTCCAGTGACCAGTCTGACCGCAGTGGTAGCATTCACCTTCTTTGGCAACCCATCCTTTAGGTTTCAGTTCCTTGCCTTTGCCCTTGGCTTGGGACTTTCCCTTACCTTTAGGCTTGCCCTTGCCTTTTTTCTTTTGCACCATCAAAATGGAGTCGGGCTTTGCCTTCTTAAGGTTGAGCTCAACAGTTCTCAACATGCTAAGCATCT
This sequence comes from Wurfbainia villosa, assembly GCA_025175895.1. Classification (NCBI taxonomy): domain Eukaryota; kingdom Viridiplantae; phylum Streptophyta; class Magnoliopsida; order Zingiberales; family Zingiberaceae; genus Wurfbainia; species Wurfbainia villosa. Next base: position 49,063,173 of record CM045996.1, read on the forward strand.
CATGCAGTGACTTATCAATTTCATTCATGTTGTAATTCATGACAAATTGATTGTAACTTTTTGGCAAGGATTGCAAGATCAAGTCAGTGGCCAGTTCTTGGCCAAGTGGGAATCCCAACCTCTGTAGGTTTTCTATGTACCCAATCATCTTGAGTATATATGGACCTACGGGAGTCTCATCTTGCATCTTGCACTGAAACAGTGCCTTAGAGATCTCGTATCTCTCGTGCCTTGCTTGTCCTTGATACAGTTGACGAAGATGTTCAACCATATCAAAAGCATTCATCAACTCGTGTTACTTCTGAAGCTCAGAGTTCATGGTCGCGAGAATGAGACATGACACATCTAATGTATCATCTTGATGCTTCTTGTAAGTATCTCGGTCAGCTCGCGAGGAAGTGGCAGGAGGTGCTTTCGGAATGGGCTACTCCAGGACGTATAATTTTTTTTCTTGTTTGAGAATGATTCTCATATTCCTATACCAGTCCAGGAAATTAGCTCCATTGAGCTTGCCCTTCTCAAGGATAGAATGCAGGGAGAGAGTGTTCGTGTTTGACGACATGACAATCTATAACATAAATAATGCAAAAAGTAAATATCATATTCCATTTATCATTTAATTAGACCTTTAATTAAATGATGCTCCCACTAAATTATAGGACTTTTGTAGAATTGAGTCATGGATGTGGTCAAACCACACTACTAGATTCATACAAACTAGCTATAATTCTCGCAGGACAAGATCCACATCATACTATGCCTTGAGTTAGCTTTGGCTAAATCGCCCAAGACTTAGTATGATCGGTAGGTAACAAATTACCAATTACATCTCTATGTAACTCTTGTTTATAGGATCAAGATCCACATTTACAAAAGAACTTGAGTTAGCTTTGGCTAAATCATCCAAGATTTAGTGTAAATGTGATCTTATCCTATCTTTCCAACCATTGGAATATGCCTATAGTTTTACCTGATCCAATTGAGTTAACTAGTTTCACTCAATTTAATTGAGCTTATTCTCACCCAAGCTTTGATAGGCAGGACCAAGATTGTCCCTCCGTACCCTACCAAGATAATATGCGTTGCTCTGCTTTGGCAGATTCAACAACAACAAATGATTGAGGTAGTGATGGGTATCAAAACTTGGTAGGCATTTCAAGTTGACTTGATTGAGTTCTAATCTAATCGTGAATGTGTATCATATACGCATTGGCATTACTTATCCTATACTAGCATGCATCACATACATACAAGAAAAAAACAAATATATATATATATATATACTAATTAATTAATTTGTGATGAGGTCATGGCCCTACTACAATCTTCTCAAGCCAATGAGAAGATCGAACGGTCAACCTAGGGTTAGCGGCTTCTCCAAGCGCCTCTTTTAACCGTCATGTGTCGTCAGCTCTCTCCTCGTAACTCCGTCTACAAGTGAACCTTCCACCGCTTCATTTTGAACATTACAAATATAAAACTCGAGTTACATTCGAGTCTAAAAATCTATTTACAATAGAAATATAATAAGAGAGGCACGACGCGCAGGTCGCATATCATATTCAACATGCACAACACAAAAATGATGCGCAAGCCGTATTATGAATTACAACATAATTTTATCCAATCACATTGGGGTTTTTAGTCCATGACCATCACAATATCATACATAATAATAAATTATGTATTTTACATAAATTTATATAATTTTTCTATTTTTTTTCAATTTTATGAGTCACATCTCCGTAATGGTCCTGCTAAGCGATTTTCGGGCGCGATCGCGGGACAATGCCCCTTGCAAGGTTAAGGGCAGTGCCCCTTCTCGCAAAATGAATCTCGTGAGTATCCCATCTTGATCTTACAGTCCCTTAAGTCACTGTCCCAAAAGACTAAAGCGAGATTTTTCCGTTTCGGAGAGTTTTTATCGGTGGTTGAAGCCTACAAGTGTCCAAACACTTGTTGCTTCGATTCTATGAGAAAAATAATCAAAAAAATCTATAAAATTAGGAAAATTACAAAAAATTACAGATCTGTAATTTTTCTTATCTAATACAAAAATTACAAAACAAACATGTACATGCTTCGCACGTGGCTCTAATACCACTATTAGACTCTCCGAGCTGCAAAAACTATTTTTTTGCGTTGCAAAAATCTCGAAAGTTGGCCATGCATCCATGCGAAGATAAATAAAATAAAATTCATGACATGTTTATCACACTAGATCTACTTTAGATCTACATGGAAGAGTGTTACCCTTGTAGCGATGCCCTTCGCTTATCCCGCTCGTCCAAACGGTTATCGGATCTCGTAGAGTGTCAAGTGTACACTCCTCTACACGTATCCACACGAACAAAAGATGGAGAAAATCACTTAGAGTGTGATAGCACCCTTGGAGGTCACGACAATGGAAGAAAGGGAGAGAGCAAGAGAGGAGACGGAAGAAGATGAATTGAATTCCACACTAATTCATTCATTCAATTTTGGTCGGCTACTTTGATGAGGGTTATAAACATCCATGTAATACCAAGAGCCATTGCTCTTGGTCTTCATCATGAGGTGGCACACCATGATGTGTCCATGATGATGTGGAACATCATCATTGGCCGCCCCCTTTGCCAAGTCACCATGAAGTGGCATGTGGTCAAGTCAAACTTAACCCTTCATCTTCCCTCTCAAGTCAAGTCAAACTTGACCTCTTATCTCCCATAGTTGATAAAATTAATATTAATATTGTTCCCTTCACATTAATATTGTTCCTGAATATTAATACTTGACTAGGAATGATTAAGAGTAGTATTCTCTATATCATCTCATTATCGATTCAACCAATCGATTGATATAGATAAGAACCTTCTACTCAAGGATGCTATTATACTTAGTTATTTGGCACCAATATAAGTAAGTATAATAACCATAAAGAAATGCCTTTATAAATATATATAGGAATATGATACAACAAGTTCATACAACAATCATCACATGATCGGCTCTAGGGCTTTCACTAACACAATGTCCTTGGAGAGTTCTGTTAGTGTCAACCCTTAGTGCCAATCATGAGATGATTGATTAGGGATCATATGTATCATATTTCATTAATAACAGACAAGGTTTTCTTATTATATTATTTTTTATTTATGTTTTATGAATAATATAACAGTGTCCTTGAATAGTAGGTTCAGGTTTACAGTATATCAATTGGTTGAATTGATAGTGAGATATATATATACACACACACATAGAACACTACTCTTAACTATTCCTAGTCGAGTATTAATATGCTAGGACAACATTAATGTATTGAGACTAGCATGTAGGTCAATTGATGATTAATCTCACAAGTCATGGATATGTGATATCGAATTAACACATGAGTACATATTAGAGACTATGTACTGAATTGACCCACCATGAGAATATTTCATGGATCGTTATATAAGTGTCATAAACATTCTCATGTGACTATTGGGATGAATAATCCTTAGACCCGAAGTCACTACGGTTCCCTATGTTAGTAATATATGAGAGATGTCCTAAGGCAATCGCCTTATGTATGAACCATTTATATGATAAATGAAGATTCACTATTTTAGTATACATGTTTTATGTATTTGATTGGATCTTAAACTCATTTACTGAATGTCCACGATACGATTCACAGCATGAGAGAATTTGTGATTGGATCACAACTAGTGAGTATCTCTACATGTGTAATTGTGATGTATCGGAATTATCCCTAGTCGATGAATTGATGGATTTTGACACCATCAATTCTGTCGAGACTAGCACGAGGTATACTCCTTGGTGTATCCAAGCAGCTGATTCTCACTGGCTGGAGACATAGTGATGTCCGGAGTTAATCGTGGATGCTAGTTATGGTAACTAGTTAATTGGAGTGACCAGCCATAAGACTTCATATGGTTCTCTGCATATATAGATATGTCAATGAAGTTCTTACTGTGGCTTAAGTGCGATGTTCCTTTGACTTGCGGTATTCAAGTCATCTTGATCATGGAGACTTATGCTTTGACATCTTAAGCAAGCATCTCTAAGGATATGTGGACCCGGGATGATTGGGTATAAGTCGAAGTGATCGAAGGTGTTTTAATAGCCTATAAAGGATTCACCACTCCTTGCGAGGAGATGTATACCCATGGCCTCTCGTCGGATTGTTACTAAAGTCTTTGGCCAAAGCATTACATGTTTAGAGTAAGGTACTCTTCGATACATGTGGAGTAACTAGAATCCGTGGGACGAGGAAATGATACTTGGGCTAGGTGTGGCGTAGTCGACCTAGTGAGGGACACTATAGACCATGTCACGAACCAAGTGGGTATAAGATGAGTGAAGGGAATGGGGCACGATTCATTCGAGCTCTGAAGGGTTTTGAAATAGTTACGGATCAACCGTTGATCTTTTCGGTTAATTGGGGATCATGATGTACTACTAGGTGCCACTCATGATCGTTCTATAATTAATGGTTAATTATAGACGGCCAACATAAACCGAGAACCTATTTGGTCACACGCACAACGAGTGTAATCCAAAGGATTTAAAACGAGCTTGAGAATGGGATTATCAGACCGAGAGAAACTATGTTTGGTTGGACCAAACATAAAGCGAGCATGAAATTGTTTCAGTCGCAATGGAAGCGTGGATGGGCCGTGTCTTATGAAGACACAATGGATGAACCAAAATGGTTTGGTTCTAATCCAATGGATGAGAATAAACCAAAGGGTTTAGTTTATTATAAACGAATGAACCAAAAGTTGGTTCGGTTCGTTTTAACTTAAAATAAACCATCATGGTTTGGTTTATTTTAACTTATCCTAATGGAGCGGGTTAATGGGCTTTATGGATATGATCCATTAACCATTAAGAGAATTAGTTCTCTATAAAAGAGGGCTTAAGGGATTGTTAAACCCTAACTAATCCAAACCCTAGCCCCCTTGAGTTGCCGCCCACCTCCACCTTGGAGTTAATTGGCGCCAACCCTAAAGTTGCTGCCGCCCAGCTTGTGTGCAGCCGTCCAAGTCTTTGCCGGCATCCAAGCTTCAGCCGGAGAACCTCCGGCGACCCTCCGGCGATCTCCTTTGGGTTCGGTGATAAGGTGAGCTTCCATCTTTCCTTAGCCGGCCTCTATTCCTCCACCAAAAGCTGTCCAGTTTTTCTGGACAGCTTGTTTCTTTGTTGTCGGAGCGTCGTTTGGACGACGGTTAGTGCTCCGACAGCGGCTAACTTACCGGGGATTTGATCTCCGGTAATCCTCTGAGGTGGAGGACGAAGGATTCGTCAAACGGTTGACGAATACCTCTCGGAGAAGCGAGTTTTGAGAACTTCGTTTTGGATCGAATTTGGATTCGGATCGTGATCATCTCTCGATCACGTCGTCTTCAACACGAGGCTAGTAACCCGTACGAAGACGAAGCTCGTGACTTAGCGAAGTCATCCCGAGGAGCTCGGCGTGGATACGGATAGAGACGATTCTTACGAGGATCGTTCCGGTTGATGCCGTTCCCGCTAAACGTCATACGAAAGGTATAACGTAGATAAATTTCTTTTATTGCAAATTTTAATTTACGGTTATGTCTACACTTGTTGTAATATGCATGCGTGTGTTGTGTGTGTTGTAATAAATATAGATTTATTATTTTTAATTGCTTCCGCTGTGCTCATGTTTACGAAACATGATCGAACACACCTGCCTTGTGATCAGAAACCTTGAACGTGTATCGAGCCCAGGTTGTGTTTCGACATAATCGTAAAAATGATTTTGCGATAGTCATAATATATTTCTGGAAATTTTCTAATTTTGGAAATTTAGAAGTATTTATGGAAATTTTTCAATTTTGGAAAATCTAGAAGTATTTATGGAAATCTTCCACTTTTGGAAAGTTGGAAGTATTTATGGAAATTGATATTTTCCATAAATAAAATATTTGATTATATTCTGGAAATTTGTTTCCTAATTTAATCATGATTTGATTTGGGAAATCAAATCTTAAAATATTTTATTTCCATAAGTAGTTTTAATGATTTAGGAAATTGTTTTCCTAAATAGATTTTCCTTAATCAAATAATTCCATGAATAAAATATGTGATTAGATTTGGAAATTTGTTTCCTAATTTAATTATGATTTGATTTGGAGAATCAAATCTTAAACATATTTTATTTCCATAAATAGTTATGACATATAAGGAAATTATATACATGACACAATTGTATGCCATGTAATTGCATTAGATGCATAACATTATGCCATGCGTGTCGTGACATGTAGATGTATGCCATGTATGACATGCCATGTAGATAATAGTTATTTGCATGCAAAGAGGATGAGACATAAAAGCCCTTAAACAATATTAAAGCATACACCTTCCATTAATATGGTTAGAACCAGAGTTCCATTTCTTGTTTGGGTTGTTGGACTCTCTCCAAGCCCGGCTCGAACCCGAATATGTTCAAACCATGGAATAGTTTAATACTAATATGGTAAGAGTCAGAGGTCAATCATTAGCTTTGGTTGTTGGACTCTCTCCAAGCTGGGCTAATTGGTTGAATGCGCTCTAACCATATTAAAACTATGTCCCGATTAATGGGTTGGCTTTAACCTGGAGCATCGGCTTGTTGGACTCTCTCCAAGGTCGATGTAAAGGGAGGTGAAGTTGGGTGCTATGCATATGATGCATACTTGTTAATGTGTTAACAACCCGATGTATGTGTGAACATTCAATTAGTTGATAGCACATTGTGATAGTTGCATATACGTGATATGCAATCGGTATAGTTGATACCTACGTCGTAGTTATGAATGGCTTGTTGGACTCTCTCCAAGGTTGTTCATAACTATGATGGATATCAGCCCATTCGGAGATGGACCTACGATCTCGAAGTGATTTTGGGGTTTTGAAATTGAAAAATGAATGGGATTTATAAATGTATATTGATGCATTTTAAAATCATCTTTCTCATATATGCTCGTTTTGTATTTCTAGGTCAATAAATTGATCATGGCGTGTTTGAATTTGCGTTCCATTTTGGATTGAACAAATTAGTGGGCTAACTTCTGGGTGGCTTAGAAACCTGAGAATTGTTCTCAAGGTGGAAAAGCTTGCATATGTCCTTGAAGAGCCTCTTCCTGACCATCCTAAGGACGATGCAACTCTAGACCAAATGTTGGTCTATCAGAAGCATGTGAGTGATTACGGTGGCGAGTTGCATCATGCTAGCCGATGGGTACAGCTACAGCGACATGAGCATATGGATGCTAATACTATGGTCTTCCATCTTCATGAGTTGTTCGATGAGCAAGCGAGATCCGAAAGGTTCGAGGTCTCTAGGCTCCTCTTCACCACGAAGATGCAAGAAGGTTCATCTGTAGTGCAGTTTGTGCTAAAGATGAACGGGTACATCGAGCGGCTAGCTACCCTCGGTTTTATGATGGATCATGAGTTAAGTATTGACTTAATTTTGCATTGTTTGCCCAAGAGTTTCTCGCAATTTGTGATGAACTATCGGATGAACAAATTGGAATCCACCATTCCCGAGCTCCTCAATATGCTGAAGACTGTGGAGCCTTCTGTGAAGCATGAGGAGAAGGCGGTTCTGTTAGTTGATTCCTCAAAGAAAGGTTCTAAGAGGAAGACAAAAGAACATAAGAAAGGAAAGAACAAAAAGGCAAAGAAGGCGGAACCAGCGCAAAAGGGCACTTGCCATCACTATGGCAAGGAAGGCCACTGGCGAAGAAACTGCAAGATTTATCTTGAGTCCATGAAGAAGAAGAAGGCATTCGATGCCCCATCCTCTTCAGGTATCTTCGTTATTGATTGTCATTCTATTTCCTTGGACACTTGGGTATTGGATACTGGGTGTAGCTCACATATATGTAATGACATACATGGGCTAAGGAATAGAAGAAGACTTGTCGAGGAGTCAAATTCTGAGTTAGGCAATGGAGCAAAGGTTCTTCTGCAGCGCCATCGGAACTTATTTCTTTGAAGCTCCTAGTGGACTAGTCTTAGAACTGGACAATTGCTATTATGTTCCTTCTCTAATAAAGAACATAGTTTCTATTTCCTGTTTAAATAGAAATGGTTTCCATTTGACGTTTAGTAACAATTGTTGTTATATAACTTTAAATGGCGTACTTTATGGAACTGGAACCTTGAGTAATGACATTTATACGTTGGACGTATCCAGTGACATTTTCAATATCGAAGCGAGCAACACGCGTGCTCGAAAGGATAATCAAATAGACTCCTATATGTGGCATTGTCGTCTTGGCCATATAAGCAAGAAACGCATGTCCGAATTACACCGATGTGGAATTCCGGAATCGTTTGAATTGGATTCATACGATACATGCGAATCATGCTTAAAAGGCAAGATGACTAAGTTACCTTTTCTTTGGAAAGGTGAGCAGTGGGAGAGTTACTAGGTCTAATACATGCGATGTATGTGGACCTATGTCAACTCAAGCATTAGGAGGCTATAGCTACTTCATTACCTTCACCGATGATCACTCACAGTTTGGGTATGTGTTCTTGATGAAACACAAGTCTGAAGCCTTTGAAAGGTTGAAAGAATTCAGAAATGAAGTAGAGAAACAACATGACAAGAGTATTAAAATACTTCGATCGGATCGAGGTGGTGAATACTTAAGTCAAGAGTTTCTTGATTATCTAAGAGACAATGGCATATTGTCTCAATGGACTCCGCCCTATACACCACACATAATGGTGTATCACGAGGCGTAGCAGGACCTTGTTGGACATGGTCAGTCAATGATGAATCATGCAACTCTTCCCAAGTCCTTTTGGGGCTATGCACTTCAGACAGCTGTTTACTTGTTAAACAGAATGCCAACCAAGGTAGTCTCAACTACTCCATATGAGATATAGAATAGTAAGAAACCTCATGTATCTTACTTGAAGATATGGGGTTGTCCTGCTTATGTGAAGCGGACTGTATCAGACAAATTGGATGCTAAGTCTGATAAATGTCTATTTATTGGATACCCTAAGGATACAAGGGGTTACCAATTCTATCATCCTGTGGAACAAAAGGTGTTTGTTTCAAGGCATGCTGTGTTTCTAGAGAAAGAGTTTCTCTTGCAAGAAAACAGTGGGAGTGTCGTCGAGCTTGAGGAGGCTCGAGACTCAAATAGACATTAATGAGATACACGGTGAAGCACAACAAATGTGATGAGCAATCGGCTGGACCTATTGTAACACCACATCTTCGTAGATCTGGTAGAACACGCAATATTCCTGAGAGATATGGATTTCTCGTAAGCGAATCGAACGACGTGTTACTCATTGATGATGAGGAGCCTACCAGTTATGAAGAAGTGCTGACAAGTTCAGAAAGGGATAAGTGGCTTGGTGCCATGAAGTCGGAAATGGATTCCGTGTATGAAAACCAAGTTTGGAACTTTGTTGACCCACCTAAAGGGATAAAGCCAATAGGGTGCAAGTGGGTTTTCAAGAAGAAAACCGACATGGATGGTAATGTGATTACCTATAAGGCTAGATTGGTGGCGAAAGGATATCGTCAAAAACAAGGTTTTGATTATGACGAAACCTATTCGCCTGTAGCTATGCTTAAATCCATTCGGATGCTCCTGGCCATAGCGGCTCATTATGATTATGAGATATGGCAGATGGATGTGAAAATAGCTTTCCTTAATGGAAACCTGCTCGAGGACGTGTATATGATACAGCCTGAGGGTTTCACATCGGTTGATAAAACCAAGGTATGCAAATTGCGACGATCCATTTATGGATTGAAGCAAGCATCCAGGAGCTGGAATATCCGTTTTGATGAGACAATCAAAAAGTTTGATTTCTCACAAAATCCAGACGAACCTTGTGTGTACAAGAAGGTTAGTGGGAGTGCAGTCGTATTCCTAGTATTGTATGTCGATGACATACTACTTATAGGAAATGATGTTTCAATCTTACAGTCAGTGAAGGTTTGGTTATCCAAGACATTCTCCATGAAAGACCTGGGAGAAGCAACCTACATCCTCGGGATTAAGATCTATAGAGATAGATCGAAACGGTTGCTTGGTCTTTCGCAGTCTACATATATAGACCGAGTGCTAAAGAGGTTTAGCATGTCGGAATCCAAGAAAGGTTTCCTACCCATCAGGCATGGGGTACACCTTTCGAAGTCTATGTGTCCGCGCACAGAAGACGAGAGGATTTGCATGAGTAAAATTCCCTATGCATCCGCAATAGGATCTATCATGTATGCTATGTTATGTACGAGGCCCGATGTATCGTATGCTCTGAGTGTCACGGCGGATACATCGATCCAGAATGGATCATTAGGCTGATTAAGACGATCCTTAAGTACTTGAGAAGAACTAAGGATGTGTTCCTAATATATGGAGAAGAGGACATGGTGATATGCGGGTATACGGATGCGGCTTCAGACGGACAAGGATGATTCGGTCTCGATGCGGATCGTGTTCACCTTGAATGGGGGCGCAGTGAGTTGGAAAAGTTCCAAACAAGAGACTGTAGCGGATTCTACCACTGAGGCAGAATACATTGCAGCTTCGGAAGCAGCAAAGGAAGCGGTTTGGATCAAAAAGTTCGTTCATGAACTTGGTGTGATTCCGACCATTGTTGAAGCAATCGGTCATCTGCGACAATAATGGAGCAATTGCACGAAGAGCCAAGGTCTCATCAGTGATCCAAACATGTGCTTCGCCGCTATCATCTTATCAGAGAGATCATCAGTAGGAACGAAATACAAATCGAGAAAATTCCCACTGAAAGGAACTTAGCGGATCCCTTGACTAAGACATTACCTCAAAATAAGTTTGAGGGTCATGTTCGAGCTTATGGTATTGGATACCGTAGCGATTGGCATTAGGCCAAGTGGGAGTCTGTTAGTAATATATGAGAGATGTCCTAAGGCAATCGCCTTATGTATGAACCATTTATATGATAAATGAAGATTCACTATTTGAGTATACATGTTTTATGTATTTGATTGGATCTTAAACTCATTTATTGAATGTCTACGATACGATTCACAGCATGAGAGAATTTGTGATTGGATCACAACTAGTGAGTATCTCTACATGTGTAATTGTGATGTATCGGAATTATCCCTAGTCGATGAATTGATGGATTTGGACACCATCAATTCTGTCGAGACTAGCACTAGGTATACTCCTTGGTGTATCCAAGCAGCTGATTCTCACTGGCTGGAGACATAGTGATGTTCGGAGTTAATCGTGGATGCTAGTTATGGTAACTAGTTCATTGGAGTGACCATCCGTAAGACTTCATATGGTTCTCTACATATATAGATATGTCAATGAAGTTCTTACTGTGGCTTAAGTGCGATGTTCCTTTGACTTGCGGTATTCAAGTCATCTTGATCATGGAGACTTATGCTTTGACATCTTAAGCAAACATCTCTAAGGAGATGTGGACCCGGGATGATTGGGTATAAGTCGAGTGATCGAAGGTGTTTGAATAGCCTATAAAGGATTCACCACTCCTTGCGAGGAGATGTATACCCATGGCCTCTCGTCGGATTGTTACTAAAGTCTTTGGCCAAAGCATTACATGTTTAGAGTAAGGTACTCTTCGATACATGTGGAGTAACTAGAATCCGTAGGATGAGAAAATGATACTTGGGCTAGGTGTGACGTAGTCAGCCTAGTGGGGACTGACACTATAGACCATGTCCTGAACCAAGTGGGTATAAGATGAGTGAAGGGAATGGGGCACGATTCATTCGAGCTACTAAAGGGTTTCAGAAATAGTTCTGGATCAACCGTTGATCTTTTCGGTTAATTGGGGATCATGATGTACTACTAGGTGCCACTCATGATCGTTCTATAATTAATGGTTAATTATAGACGGCCAACATAAACCGAGAACCTATTTGGTCACACGCACAACGAGTGTAATCCAAAGGATTTAAAACGAGCTTGAGAATGGGATTATCAGACCGAGAGAAACTATGTTTGGTTGGACCAAACATAAAGCGAGTATGAAATTGTTTCAGTCGCAATGAAAGCATGGATGGGCCGTGTCTTATGAAGACACAATGGATGAACCAAAATGGTTTGGTTCTAATCCAATGGATGAGAATAAACCAAAGGGTTTGGTTTATTATAAACGAATGAACCAAAAGTTGGTTCGGTTCATTTTAACTTAAAATAAACCATCATGGTTTGGTTTATTTTAACTTATCCTAATGGAGCGGGTTAACAGGCTTTATGGATATGATCCATTAACCATTAAGAGAATTAGTTCTCTTTAAAAGAGGGCTTAAGGGATTGTTAAACCCTAACTAATCCAAACCCTAGCCCCCTTGAGTTGCCGCCCACCTCCACCTTGGAGTTAATTGGCGCCAACCCTAAAGCTGCCCCCACCCAGCTTGTGTGCAGCCATCCAAGTCTTTGTCGGCGTCCAAGCTTCAGCCGGAGAACCTCCGGCGACCCTCCGGCGATCTCCTTTGGGTTCGGTGATAAGGTGAGCTTCCATCTTTCCGTAGCCGGCCTCTATTCCTCCACCAAAAGCTGTCCAGTTTTTCTGGACAGCTTGTTTCTTTGTTGTCGGAGCATCGTTTGGACAACGGTTAGTGCTCCGACAGCGGCTGACTTACCGGGGATTTGATCTCCGGTAATCCTCTGAGGTGGGGGACGAAGGATTCGTCAAACGGTTGACGAATACCTCTCCGGAGAAGCGAGTTTTGAGAACTCGTTTTAGGATCCGAATTTGGATTCGGATCGTGATCATCTCTCGATCACGTCGTCTTCAACACGAGGCTAGTAACCCGTACGAAGACGAAGCTCGTGACTTAGCGAAGTCATCCCGAGGAGCTCGGCGTGGATACGGATAGAGACGATTCTTACGAGGATCGTTCCGGTTGATGCCGTTCCCGCTAAACGTCATACGAAAGGTATAACGTAGATAAATTTCTTTTATTGCAAATTTTAATTTACGGTTATGTCTACACTTGTTGTAATATGCATGCGTGTGTTGTGTGTGTTGTAATAAATATAGATTTATTATTTTTAATTGCTTCCGCTGTGCTCATGTTTACGAAACATGATCGAACACACACACGCCGCGATGCCGGAAACCCAACACCCTACATAATGAGTTGTATACTTTAGCTTCGTCAAATGTCACTTGTAACAAGGTGACTATAAAGGCGATCACTGGGTATGCAATAAGTTATATGGAGGGATGTAAGTGATGTAGATGGGATCTATCCCTTCCATATATCAGAAGTGATATCTATGGGCCCCTTGATAGAGTAGGACTGCTAAAAATGCATGGTCATGCTCGAATAAGTTAATATGAGATATTGAGCTTATTTGGTTGAGTAGTCAACTTGGAGAAACTCATGATTGATAAGAGGATGACACAGTCTATGCCTCATTGATCAATCTAGATATCTAGGATAGAAGGACTAAGTCATACACGATAGTAGTCACGGAAAGGTTATGTCGAATCTCGACATTCTCGTCACTTGGGTAGCAATGATGTATTGCTAGATGCCACTCATTGCTTATGTCTCTAAAAAAGTTTTAGAAACATTGCCAATGTTACGAGAACCTATTGGGTCACACACTTAGGACATGTGAGTTGGAGATGGCTCATGTGATGAGCCATTGGGCCATCGGGTTAAGTCTAATGTAGATTAGACTCAATGAGTAGAATTTAAGGTATACCCAATGAATCTGACTCGAGTTAGACTCAAGTCAAATTCAAATTGAGTAGGACTCAAGGTATACCCAATGAATCTGACTCGAGTTAGACTCAAGTCAGATTCGAATCGAGTGAGACTCACCATTAAGAGGAGTTGCATGATCATTAAGGTGGAATTAATGAGTGATTAATTCCAAGCAAACCAAGAGTAAAAAAAAACCCTTCATATTCAATGGTTGAATATAAAAGGTTTTTTTTATGAGGCTTGGATATAGAATTTTTGTGGGATCTTCTTCTCCTTCTTCTACCTTCTTGGCCGAACCAACTTTGTGGCTAGCACCACAACTTGGTTCTTCTCCACTTCATGGTTTGTGTGGTTACCGTGGAGGTGCAGACGTACTGACCACGCTGAGATTCGTACACAAGTGTTGCTGACGAGATTGCAAAGGGCACGCAACGAAGGTAATCACGATTCTCATAGGTTAGAATTGATCAAAAACGAGTTTAGTTTTCACATGGATCTCTGGAGGGATCTCATTTTTTCACTTCTTAGTGCTTGCAAATGTTTCCAAGCACGATAAGAATTCCTACAAGTTCCTAAGCCTATTGGAAATCTAAATGATAAAAAATAAGGGTAAAAGTTTAAACTTGAACTTTAACCTCCCTTAACATTTGATCTTCACCCTAATCAACTCTCTAATTCATTTTTAATGAACATTTCACCCTTCCAATGCTTCTCTAAGCATATCATAGTGTTAAGAGTGGTTAGGGTACATGGGGGTGCTGATAAATAGCTAAACAAATCTTGTTCAACCAAAAATCATACAATCAGTCGGCTGCATCAGTGACCAGTCGACTAAAACAACCACCAGTCGACCAAAACAACCACCAATCGACCGATTGCCTACAGCAGTCGACTGCTGTCTGACTTTTCAGAAATCATACTTTTGAGACAAAATTTGAAAATTCACAAGTAATTATATGATTTTTGAAAAATCATGAAACTTCATGCATACATTGCTTACATCAAGTAGTATGGATGAAAAATAGTTTTATATGAAAATACCTATTATTTTAAAAATTTGATACAAAGTTTAAAACCATTGAAAACTTCAATATTTTTGCCTAACTTGTATCAACATTCTCAATGTTGATTGTTATCAAAAGATAGAATTCACCAAGATTTTCTAAAATGAATTTTAAATTATTTTAAACCTCATTTTCAATCTTGATCTATGGGCTAAGTGTACATGACTTGTACATTAGCTTTCCTCATGATTAATGCATATGATTGAAAGAGTTTAAGTTCATTTTGATGTACCATATAATCATATTGAACTTAACTCATATTCCTAACATTTCACATGTATCTAGGGTGCCTTAATACACACACGTCTCCTTATGGTCTTTGTGAGATGTAATTTTGTTTTTTCATAAACTAAGGTTCATGCATTATTATCTAGACATTCCAATTTGATTCCCTTATCTAGGATATCAAATAATGACATTTGTCCTTAAATTCAATTTTAATAACTTTAATGCATGAATTATCATCATGTCATAAATTATTTGCATAAATTAAAATCATTTTCTAATTGATGGTGTTCCTTTTTCGGACACGCTTGGATACCTCCTCCTCTTTCGCCGGTAAGAAGCGATATATGCAAGATCTGGGAGGATACTGATGTGCACATTTTATATAGTGTTTTAGCTATCATTTTAGCATATGTCTTACCTCGTTTTTAGGGTATTCATTGCATATTATTTTTGTTTACTCAACTTTTCTATTATCTACGTTCAGAGATCTGCTTTTGTTAATTTTATGTGTAGGATGATATTTTTGGAGCAAAAATGAAGCATTTTATGGAGCAAGGACTTTAGGGAACACACTCTGGCTGTGTCCCAAGACATGAGAATGTTCTCGAAGCAAAATAGATCAAAATGGAGATTCCAGAGTGACACACGGTTGGTCGTATGAATTTAACATGGCCCTGTGTTTTTTCTAGCCCGATTTTCAGCCTAGATTTCAACACTTTCTAGCCTTGCACATGGTTGTCCATGTGAATTTCACACGGTTGTGAGGCGGCACCACAAATTTAAGGAAATAAGGTTTTCAAGCATTTATGAAAAGTCGGAGGCACCTCTATATATAGGAAACTCGTCTAAGAGGCTAGGGATCGCGAGGATCATGAGGGGAGCCACCCTAGGGCTCCCAAGCCTGGAAAGGGGGTCATCCAAGGGCCCCATAACTATCATAGGAGGAGATTTTGACGTTGTTACTCCAAACTTGGGTACAAGCTGCAGCCAAGACTCTCTTCGATAAAGACTATGCCCTTCTCTCTCCTTTTCTACAATTCTTGTGGGTTAAATCTTGTTTTGTCAATGACTTATGGTTGTATTACTGTTTATGGAGTAGTTTCTATGATTCTTTGATTAGGGAGTAGCCTATCTTGATTTGTAAACATACATATGCAATGAATTCATGTTATCTTACATCATTTTCATTATATATGCTTGCTTTTTATTCTATGATATGATTATTCATGGTCTGACTTTATTGTGATTATCCGATTTAGATGCCAAAAGCATTAGGACATATTTTAGAGGTATGGGGAAGGACCAAAAGAAGAACCCAATCCTCCGAACCATACAAAATGGAGACGTGGGGGAATCGACTATGAGTGAGGAGTTGATCCGTTGGGGTTCTAGTGATAGGTTCCCTGTGTGACTAAGGTTACCCCACAAGTAGATTGATTCACCGTGAGGACCCATAGGTTTCATAGAATGTAATGAATCTACTCCAACAGAAGGCCCAAAGTGTAAAATACTGAAGATTTAAAATATTAAATTTAATGACCAGAAATTTAAGAAAATAATCCTGAGAATTTTTCGGGATTTTTAGGAATTTTTGTGAATTTAAACGGAATCCGTACGAGATAATTACGGGGATAAAATAAATAGGCTTTGGAGGAGTCTATTTAAAGGGGGGTTAATCAATGACATTAACCTAAGTTTCTATTTTCTTTTTCTTTTTACCTGCCGCGACACCTTTTCTCCTTCGGCAGTTCCCGATTTCGAGAGACCTCTTCTCCGTAGGCGCCCTCTTCTCCGCGACGGTCTCTTCTCCGTCGACGACCAGACGACGCACGCCGACAGATTGCTCTCATCGTTCTCCTCTTCCTCGCCGACCCCAGCCGCGTGCACCGGTCTCTACGGCCACAGGACCGCCCGAGCCTCCTCTTGCCCTACGCTGCCCGACGCCGTGGTTGCTACTCACAGGCAGCATTCGTTTTTGCCGACGTCGCTCTCCACTTCGTCGTTCGACACGAGGTCGCACCGCCATCATATCTCTTCTTGATTTTTCAACCATCGACCATCTCTCTCATGCACACACCGCGTGCCTACCTCTTCAGTCACTGCTACAAGTGTCGGCCATCCTCGACAGTGCCGGTTCAGCATCACAGCCACTGTTGGAGGGCTGCGATCCCTACCGGTGGTCGTCGGAGCAAGGTAGGAGTCGGGTTCCTTGTACCTTGGATAGGATCTAGGTTATAGCTAAGCATCTTCCCTTCGGTTAGCTTGATTGATGAATTTGGCAGTGGTATGGTGTCAGTGAACAGGGTTTCCAGCGGGAGCTAGAGCAACGGTGTTGGGGTTAGGGTTCTGGTGGACTGGGCTATTGGCAAGGGGGGCTGCCGAGGGGAAATTATGTTGCAGGTATATATATATCTTGAATTTACTCTAGTTTCTTGCAGTCCATTTGGACTCTATGTAATGAGTGTTGTTGGCTGTGAGTTTATCGTTAGGTGAGTTGTTAACGGTTGTAAATGGATTGTGGGTGCCAAGTTGTGGGATCCAAGTGTTGGATTGAGTTTGAGGTAAGGTTTGATTGAGCTGTCTATAAGTCACCTAGGGTTAGGTTGGATTCATATTTCTGATCGGTGAGATGTTCTGTATATTGTTGTGGAGTTGTAAATTAAGCTTGAGGAAAATGAAGGATTCATTTAGGATGTTGTTAAATTCCATTGCTGCAAAGGGGGATGGCTGTGATTGATTGGTTGGATTACATACAGGATGATTATAACTTAATTACAGGTTATTGACAGTAGTTGTCTGTACTTTCGTCATATGATTTGGGTGTGAGTTAATTCTTAGTGATCTATGGTTGGTTGGATTGTTGAGTTCGGTGTGATGTTGATCGGCTCTGTAATTATGTATGGAGGATTGATTAGGTTGAATAGGATAATTAAATCAATCTAGTGGATCGGATATGAAGTCGATGTAGGATTCGATTCGATCATTTGTTGTGTACTTGGATTTGATGGATTTACTTTGGATTAATTGGTTATGGAAGGAATCGATTAAGTATTCGATTTGTCGGTGAATGGTATTTTGTGCTTAACAATAGTTATATTGTATGCAGGTTTCGGTCACGAGACAGGTTCACGGTCGTGATGATCTGGTTCTTTTTGCGGATATTTTATCAGGCGAGTATTTTGACTTATCTTTTAGATATAGTCAAGTTGATATGCTAGTTAGGATAGCTTGCAATAATTTTCATGTTTATATGCCTAATATGTTTTTGGTGCCTACTTGATACATGCATGTGATATGTTATGATTATACCTTCGCTATTTTATTTGGATCATAGTTACTTGGATTATGGATATGTACATATTGATTGTGCATATTATTCAGATAGGTGTATTTAGTTGGATTTACATGCTTTAGTATCATGCACCATCTTGCATGATTGCATGCTGGCTGGACGGGGTTCCTTTATTGTTGAGCCCGCAGCTAGTTACATGGCCTGCACACACTACCACTCATGGGTTAGTGGTACATCAGGAGGGTGTATGCAGTTACTCTGTCAGGCTCCGTTGGTCCGCTCATGGGTAGAGATGAGGCAGCGTGGTAGCGGGTAGGGATCCCTCCTCTGGTCTATGACACCGGGAGATGAGAGCTTAGCTCCCCCACTCTGTTTGGTGTTAGGGCAATCTCTTGCCGTGATATGGTTTTGATGGTGTGGCAAAGGGTTTAAGTTAGTGTGTTATGTTTATTTGATATGTGCGTTGAAGTCGTGCAGGACTTAGTAATTCGCACATGGAGCCATGGCGAGTTTCACATCTCATGACTCGTGCCTTGAGTCGGTGAAGGATAGCTTTGCGGAAGCCGTGCGCTTGGAGCATCCGAGGGACCGCCGGACGAGAAGCTTGGAGTGAAGCCGGAGGAAGTAGACTTCGAGGCAAGAGACGCCGAAGGAGCATTGCAGTCGCCGTCGATCGCCAGGGGCGTGGCCGAAAGAAGAGAACTTCAAGCGAAGGACTCAGAAATGAGAGTGGCGATTGTAACCCGGGAGGGTAGCTCTTAGGTGAAACTTGGCCATTTGGCCAAGTGTCGGATGGGTTTTCGACACCGCGATCGTGCCATGGAATGGCGATCAGCCGCTTCAATCGAGTGTAGCTCGACCGCGGTATACGATCGATCGGTTTGTGGCAGCCGATCGCCATCGTTAGCGATCGATGCCAGACTAATGGTCATTAAGGCGCGCAGCGTGATCGTCAATAGGGTTTTGGCCACAGAACCACTCGTAGCCGACGGGGCCGACTACGTCGTGATCGGCCCAGTGAGGTCCAGCCGATGAACGCCAAGAGTTCCGTTAGACAACAGCGGTCGGCATCCGACGTGTTCGAGGCCGTTTGTAGTCGGCGCCATGGGGCGGCAAATGATCGATGGCGGCCAACGGGAAGAAGTTAGCCCTCTCTATAAAAAGAGAGGGTGTGAGCCTTTGAGAGGCTAATGCTTAAGTTCCAAACAATCTTCCTAGTGCCCCACAAGCTCTAAACTCTTCTTACTCGCTTTTAATCCATTCTATTTGTAAGAAGAGTGATCTTGATTGTAAAGGTTACCTCCACCTAGCTTGGTGCAAAGGAGAGACCATTTAGTGGATTGGTTGAGCGGAGTGATTCACCGAGGACGAATCGGGGACCGTGGATTAGCGGCGTAGCCGTGAACCACGTTATATCTCGGTGTTTGTATTGCTTGTTTCTATTTTGCTTGTCTTTATTTATATTTGTATTTTCCGCTTGCGCTAATCTAATTGTAGACGAGCAAATTCCGATAACCAACGAACGAGGGCTATTCACCCTCTAGCCGCCATCCGATCTCCTACAAGTGGTATCGAGAGCGAGGTTGCTTGTCACACGGACTAACCGCCGCAACAAGCCCTACATCAAAAATGGCGGCTAACATCCACCCACCGAGTTCGGCCGAATTCTCTTGGTGGAAAAGGAGAATGGAGGTATTCTTCGAAACCGATTTCGATATTATGCTTATAATGGAAAATGGTTTCGAGTTGCCTAGGGATGAAAGGGGTGAGCCAATAGAGAAGTCAAGGTGGAATAAGAAGCAACGAGAGGAGCACCTTGCAAACTCAAAGGCAAAACATCATCTTCTCAATGTGCTCCCTCAACAAGAGATCAACCGGATCGGAGAATGCACTAGCGCCAAAGAGATGTGGGAGAAGCTTGTAGAGCTTCATGAAGGCACCTCGGAGGCCAAGCTTGCAAGAAGAGACCTCCTCCTCTCCCAACTATCCAATATAAAACTAGAAAAGGGAGAAAAGGTAACCTCACTACACTCTAGGTTTAAAGAAATTTTAATTGGGCTAACAAGTGTAGGTGAGAAGCTATCGAACCGGGACATGCTCATGAAGGCTATAGATGCCTTTCCCCGGTCCTCAAAGTGGAGTTCCATGGTGGACTCCTTCTATATGTCCAAGAACTTGGAAGTAAGTACCTTGGAGGAGTTCTTCTCGACAATGGAGCTCCACGAAACGAGGCTTGAAGGAATTCAAGAAGAGCCAAGAATTCAACCCTCAAGAGGAGTAGCATTGTTGGCAAACAAGGGGAAGAAGAAGATGGAAGTCCCCTCCTCCTCCGATGATGAAGCCTCCTCCTCCTCCATGGATAGCACCGAAGAAGCCTATATGGTAAGGAGGGTAAGACGTGCATTTAAGAATTTTAGATTTGATAAATCTAATGATAGGATGAGAAGACCAAGGGGGAAGGTCATATGCTATAATTGCCAAGGAGAAGGGCACATAAGGGACAATTGTCCTCTCCTAAACAAAAGCAAGGAAGAGAGGAAAAAGAAAGAAGAAAAGAAGAAGAAAAAGGGGAGCAAGAAAAAGAAGGAAGAGGAGAAGAAGGCAAAAGAAAAGGGAAGGCCAAAGCATTCAAGGCCAAGACATGGGATGATCCTTCCTCATCCTCCTCCTCATCATCGGATGAGGGAGAATGCCTTGCCGCCAATTTGGCCTTGATGGCCTTTGATGATTTGGATTGCTCCTCCTCCAAAATGAAGGATCAAGCACAAGAGGAGAGAGCTCAAGTGAAGGGGAGCCTCCTCCATCATCATCCTCCTCATCATCCAAGAAGAAGAAGAGGACATGGAAACTATGGTAACGAAAGCCTCTCCTAGTAAAATAGTTTCTATGATTTCTAGTTTAACTAGGATTTGTTTAGAGCAAAGAAGAAAAATAAATGCATGCTAGATCAAATTAAGGCATTAGAAAATAAGCTAGAAAATGCATGCTTAAATAATAATGATACTTCTTCTTGCCATGATGATGCATGCTCACATGATAATTATGTGCCTTTAGATGTTAGTGATGCATGCATAGAAGAAAATAGGGCATTAAGGGAAAAGGTAGATTATTTAACCAAAGCCCTAGGAAAATTCACAATTGGCTCCAACACCTTGAATATGATCATAGGGAGCCAAAGGGCAAGTTTTAACAAGAAAGGCCTAGGATATAAAGAGAAGAAAAATGAGAAGGCCAATAGATGCCTAATAGCTAGGGGACAAGACAAAAACAAAGTAATAGCTAAGAAATGGATCCCCAAGGAATTTCTAGTGAACCCCATAGGCAAAAATCTATTTTGGGTTCCAAAATCCATCCTTAAGGGTTAGAAAACCCCTAGGGTAGTCAACCATATGAACTTGACCTATATCATATTTTGGTTGACTTAGGATGACGGGACAACATTTTTAGATAGTGTTGGGTGATGATAACGTGCCCATAAAAGGTAATAATGCTTAAATCATGATGATTAATGTAATTTCTATGCATATGTGTAATCATGGTTTATGATTTTGATATTGGGCACATCATCATGAGAAATAGGTTTAAATCATGCTTTAGGTGATACTTTATTTATTATCATCATATAATGCCTAATGCATGGTTATAATTTGATGAAAACATGTATTTCATGATCATAATGTGAAATTAATTGATATATGTCATTATGATCATGTAGGTTGTTAGGTTGATACTTAACCATGATAGAATTGCTTGAATATATTGGTTAAGTATATACAAATACCCCCTAGGATGCATCTCACACTCACTATAGGCTAACTTGATTGCAAACTTAGCATGGGTGAGATGTTAGGATGATACAAATGTCCACTAATGCCTATGGCATTTAGATGGTCATTTAAAGTATCAAAATATCAATAATAGACCAATCATGGGGAAGGCTTATGTTTAATTAATAGACATATTGCCCAAAGATCATGGTTGGATATTTCTAATGTTTTCAAAACAATTTCTTACCTTAAAATACATGTATTCATGTTTTGAAACAATTGGATGCAAAACTAGGTAGCTAACTTGATACTAACATGCTCAAAAACTAGTGGTTTTTCAAGTGTTTGGATTTTTGGCAAATCTTGTAAAATATAATGATTTTTCATGAAAAACTATTTTTCCTTGATAGATATACTTAAGAGAAATATGTTCCTCGAATTTCATGATTTTTCGAATTTTCTGAAATTTTAATGCATTTACGAATTTCATCGAAAATCGAAATTCGGCTTCCTTTAATGCGGTCATTGCCATCGATGTGATCATTGTGGTGGCCTGTAAATCAGAACATTGAAGGCCGATTTCAGTTTGTGAACTTACAAGTGGTACCCAATTTTATAACTTGTCATATTTTCCCTCCATTAGACTTGATGCCATGGGTTCTTAACTTAGTGATAATCTTTTTGATGGTGTCAAAGGGGGAGAAAATATTATGTTTAAGTTAATTATAAAAGGGGGAGAAATATATGATAGGGGGAGGAAAATTTTTATAAAAAGTTTCATGGATTAAGGGGGAGTTGCATGTTGTTATATCATGTTTATCTTTACATGCTTTCTTACCCTTAGAATTTATATCAAATGTTTTTACCTAACTTAAACGGATTGCCACACATCAAAAAGGGGGAGATTGTTAGGGCAATCTCTTGCCGTGATATGGTTTTGATGGTGTGGCAAAGGGTTTAAGTTAGTGTGTTATGTTTATTTGATATGTGCGTTGAAGTCGTGCAGGACTTAGTAATTCGCACATGGAGCCATGGCGAGTTTCACATCTCATGACTCGTGCCTTGAGTCGGTGAAGGATAGCTTTGCGGAAGCCGTGTGCTTGGAGCATCCGAGGGACCGCCGGACGAGAAGCTTGGAGTGAAGCCGGAGGAAGTAGACTTCGAGGCAAGAGACGCGAAGGAGCATTGCAGAGCCGCGCTCGATCTTTGCCGAGGCGTGGCGAGAAGCGAAGAGACCGGCGAAGGACTCAGAAATGAGAGTGAGCGATTGTAACCCGGGGAAGGGTAGCTCTTAGGTGAAACTTGGCCATTTAGCCAAGTGTCGGATGGGTTTCGACACCCGATCGGGCCATGGAATGGCGATCGCTTCCTCTAGTCAGTGTAGCTCGGCGGTATACGACTCGGCCCGGTTTGTGGTAGCGATCGGCCATCGCCATCGTTAGCGATCGGCCATAAGATCGATCATTGGCGTGATCGGTAGTCAATAGGGTTTTAGCCCGAGAACCGCTCGGGCCAGTAGGCGGTCGACTACGAGTCGGCCGATCGTGAGTGAGGTCCGTGATCGTAGCCAAGAGTTCCGTTGGACAACAACGGTCGGCATCCGACGTGTTCGGAGGCCGTTGTACAATGATCGCCATGCGTGATCGGTGATGGCGGCTAACGGAAGAAGTTAGCCCTCTCTATAAAAAGAGAGGGTGTGAGCCTTTGAGAGGCTAATGCTTAAGTTCCAAACAATCTTCCTAGTGCCCCACAAGCTCTAAACTCTTCTTACTCGCTTTTAATCCATTCTATTTGTAAGAAGAGTGATCTTGATTGTAAAGGTTACCTCCACCTAGCTTGGTGCAAAGGAGAGACCATTTAGTGGATTGGTTGAGCGGAGTGATTCACCGAGGACGAATCGGGGACCGTGGATTAGCGGCGTAGCCGTGAACCACGTTATATCTCGGTGTTTGTATTGCTTGTTTCTATTTTGCTTGTCTTTATTTATATTTGTATTTTCCGCTTGCGCTAATCTAATTGTAGACGAGCAAATTCCGATAACCAACGAACGAGGGCTATTCACCCCCCTCTAGCCGGCCATCCGATCTCCTACATTTGGGGCAGGAGGATAGGTGTACAACGACAGCATCCTGTCCACTTGGTCACTCAGGAGTAGTGATGGCAGAGTGCACAGTTGTCATAGCCCTACCCACTCAGCTTCACCATCGCGTGTGAGGCGGCTGACTTGCGTGAGGGGTGACCATGTCATTTTCACGGCATGCACTTTGCACGAATCCCATTTGTATTGTGTTTGATGCATTATTTTATTGATGCCTTGGATGTTGCATATGATTGCCATGCATACAAGATTCATATTCGTATATGGTGATGACTTTATCTCTTATAGTAGGGCACATGCTTCTATATCAGGGTAGGAGATTCAGGTGAGTACAGTCCTTTTGTATTTATTTCTTGCTTACCCTATATGTGAGACTTTACTCGTATGCTTTTTATTGTTAGTTATATCTTACTTTGCATATCGACTATACCCGCTGAGTTCTTTGAACTTACCCTGTTGATTTATATCTATTTCAGTATAAAGCTGTCAAGAGAGTCCAGCTGCCAAACCCCACTCGTCGTGAAAGTTCTATTTGTTATTTGTGTTTACGGTTTTGGATATTTTGATTAGAATATATGTTTAGGACTGGAGTTGGATATTTGTACCTGTGGATGTTTTGGTATGTCCTTAGGGACCTTTGATCAGATTTATTTCGATTGGTTTTGGTTGGGTATTCCTGCCCAGATGGCAGAAAGGGGTAAGTCTAGTTATGTAGACTGTTTACCTTTTTCTTTGATACTTGGCCAGAGGCCTAATTTATTATCTGCATGTGTTGTTTGGATTCCGGTCGTGTTGACTGATGTATAGTGGTCGTGTAGGCCTTGTATGTAAATTAGCATTGTCACCCGTACAGGGGAGATGCTGCCGGATTTTTGTCTGGTGGGGACTCCATCGGAGTGTGACAATTTATTTGGTATCAGAGCGCCTAGGTTTTTGAGTTCCTAGGGGTTTATGGATTTTTCGGAGTTCGCTACATTTGGTAGGTTTTACGAGGCAATTTGGAAAATTTTGGATTGGTATGGATTTTCGACGATTTTTATGTTTCGGAAATTCGAGGATTTATGATGAGGTCAATATGGGGATTTGGCGGCAATGGGACCTATCCTGTGGCCAAATAGGTATGCTGAAAATTTTTATATATTTTTACTTCTAGTAACATCTGTTCTAGTAACATCTATAATAATTTAACAGATATGAGACAAGGTGAGCATGCTCTTGCTTCGAGACGTAGTGTAGGGTAACCACGCAAGAGGACAGTGAGATCTCTGGCTAAGGAGTTGCCAGAAGGGTCTATAGAGTTTTGACTCATGTGCAGACTCGTGGTAGGGGTCGCCCACCAAGGTGACCAGCCGGAGTTGTCGTTAGTATTTATACTCCCGGTTAGATTGGCTATGTGTTAAGTGGATAATAGGAAATAACATTTAGTGTGTTGGTCACTATTCGTAATCGTAGATGGAGTTGACCACGTGAACAACCTGTTCAGTCTATGAGTCTTGAACTTGTGTTGAAAAGGTGAATTTCCTTTGAGAGCTGAGTGATACCGAGTAAGAAAGTAGGTGTCAAGTCGTCACATTTGTTGTGGAAATCAAGGACTACAGTGTTACAGATTTTCATTGATTATGCTAGTCAGATTATTACCCTGGTGGGTAAGGGACAAGAAATGTATACTATTGTTGATGCAGACAATGGAGCTTTAAGTTTCGAAGTTCCATAGGGATTTTGATCCTTGAGCGGCTTGAGTCTTAGATCGATAACATTGAAGGTACTATTAAGTACCTAACTTGTATTTATATAGGGGGAGTGGAGTTAGTTTCTTACTATTGCAATGATCAAGTTGTTACTTGGTGGAATATGTAGAGGAATTTTGGGGGAAATAACCCATTACGGGATCATGGGTTCAGGATGTTTTCGAGAGACAGTATTTCCCCATGTTATTTTGTATGACTCATTGTTGGAGAATTCCTGAGCCTTAAGTTGAGTGATCAATAGTTAATGGAGTTTCACTATAGAGTTTGTTAGACTTGCAGAGTTTACCCCCATTTAAGGGCTCAAGATAGTGATTGAGTTGTTTTCGATCACCCACGATTTATTGGCTTACATTTGGATTAGGATAGTTGGATCTTACATCAGTTCCTATCGGGAGGCATTAGGGTGAGTCATATTTATGAAAATGACACTGCAGCAAGTGTCTCAAGATAATGGTGAAGTCGATCTAGTGTTAATAACATACACTTCTGATAAGGCAACCGTAGAAGTGGTGAACGTGATCTTCTAGCTAAATTCACGTGGTATTATTTCGTTCCCATGTTGATGCTCGATATTGATTGTGTCTGTTGCTAGATAGTAACTTGATGTTGATGATAGAAGTCTACAACCTCTTGAGTGATTGAGGGTTTAGTTGGAATTTTAGTTTATTTTGGTGGTGATCAAGGCTCTGTCCCGGGAATGAAAGATTGATGAAACACCTCATTTCCCAGCGGAAAACAGGAATATGGATTAAAGCTTTCTCCTCAGATTTATGTGGCTATCAGAAGTGGTTTGTGCACTTGTGGAGATATGAGGCTAGTTGTATGGTTCTTGAAGAAAATGATAGGAAGAAGTGTATACACCTAGATTCATACAATTACCGAATTCTTATTCTAGGCCACTATGAAATAGGGAATCCGTTAAGAGCAGAACATGGATGAGTTTGCATCTTTACTCGAAAGGAATTGTAGATGGTTGAAGGATTGATCATTAAGGTATTACTATAGTTTACCTTACTTGATGATATATTGAGAGATACAGGTGTTTACAGATATCTGTGGTTAAAACATGTACAGATAGGATTAAAAAGATTTCTATATTTGGATCATGTGGATTAATAGTGTTTCCACCGATTGGTGAGATGTTGAGATGATTACTGTGATGATTATCAGAGGGGTATGAAAATGATTTTTGATGTTTAGAGGTTGATTTTGGAGATGTTATATTATGATGGGAGAGTTGACTTAGTTGAGTTATAGTTAACTTGGTTGATATGATGTGGATATCTGGATATTAACTTGGAGGTTATGATTGTGACATGATGGTATAAGAAGGTCTCTCGGATGCTTGTATAATTCGAGAGTAATTAGATGTAGTGTTGGATGAACTTCTAGGCTTCTCGTTGTATAGGCAAGTAGAGTAGGCGATCGGAGTGATTTCGGAAATAGTTTCGATATCGAAGATCCCCTACTGGGTGATAGTTTATTTGGTACGGAGGTAATGATATTTTACGAGCCAAATGTTTTTACTTATGGTGCATTGGCTGAGGGCTGGTGTAAAGCGCACAAGGTTGTTGAAGCTCGTGATATACTCAAAGCAATGTCATTAAATTGGCTGTAAGCCAAATCGAGTTGCTTAGATACCATCATCGATCGGTCTTTCAAGGTTGGCAAGGTTGATGATGCCGAGAGGTATTTGTTAGAAAGATGATTTTTTCCAGGGGATAATTTATTTGGTATCAGTGTTGCTTAACACTATGGGAATTGGAAGAATCTAAGTTCCAATTATAGGAGGTGTTGGATGAGATATTTATTTGTCCCAGTATTTTATTTCTTGAGAAGCTCTAGAACTCGTTGTTTAAAAAGATATGAACCTTTGAGGTTATACATCGATTATCGATGATGGAATGCGGTAGTGGTAGAAGGAAATGAATATCCTTCATGGTGGATTGAGGATCTATTTATATCAGTTATAGGACACCTGTGTATACTCTAGGATTGATTTATGATTGGTGTGTTGATATTGTAGTGACCTGGTGTCATACAATTATCATTGTCATTGTGACGATTGATATATCATCAGCCTAGAGTAAAGAGAGTGCAGGTGTGTAGCGACGACAATCTCATACTTGGTATGAATTGTATGAGGTTTGATTATCTTGTTAGACTTATGATGACTTAGTCGTCTAGGGATTTGGGAAATCATGTATGCTGGACACGATTGGATCATTTGTGATGGTGATAGTTGGAGTTGCGCATTAGACCACCGTAGATGGTGGTTTCCTTTTTATTGATTTGATTATTACCATAGATATGGATAGGATGCTCTAGCGGTATTGCATCGTTGACGAGTTGGATCAGAAAGGTGATGGAATTTACTTGGTCTAAAGCTTGTGAAACTAGTTTCACAGCTCATACGATGGTTGACTGTTACGCCAGTATTGTTTAATTATTCTGGTGTGGATGGAAGGATCGTGTACATGGATGCATCATTTTGGGGATCGGAGCAATTCCGATGCTATTGAATGAGACGTATCCTAAGCTTATGGCAGATAAAGAATTGCGAGATATGTTGTCAAATATATGACGTGGACTTAGTAGATATTATGTTGTTTTGTAGAGGTGAGGAGCAGGAAAGCCAGAGTCCTATTAGTGTGCGTCTATACCATTATCCACACCACCAAATAGGAAATCGAGAGGCAGGTTCAAGAAATGCTGTAATCAAGGGGTTATTTGGCTTAGTGTAAGTTCTTTCTCTAGTTCTATCTTATTGGTAAATAGGAAAAGATTCATCATGGAGAATGTGTGTTGATTATAGAGCATTAAATAAGGTCACAATTCCAAATAAGTACTCTATTCCTATGGTAGATAAATTGCTTGATGAGCTATTTGGAGCTACATTTTTTTTAAAAAATTGATTTGAAATTTGGGGTATCATTGGATTAGAGTAAAGGAGGAAGGCATTCATAAGATTGCATTATGCACTTACAATGGGCATTATGAGTTCCTAGTTATGCCTTTTGTACCACAACGATGGAATATTTTTATATTTCATTTATGGACAAGGTGTTTCAAGTGATCCTTCAGAGGTTTTCTGGGTTTGACAGATAACTATAGGAAATTTGTATAAAATTATGGAAAAGTAGCTAAGCTCTTGGTAGAGTTGACCAAGAAGGATAATTTTCACTAGGATCGGCTTCTTTAGAGTCTTTCTTGGAACTTATATGTGATGAAGCTCTCCTTCAACTTTATCAGAAGGGAATTTGTCAAAATCTGCATATGAAAAAGAATTGATGGCTTTGGTTTTGTTTGTGCAACATTAGCATCCCTATCTCCTTGGAAATTTTTTTTATAGTTTACACTGATCAAAAGAGCCTTAAGCATTTACTACATCAATAGATCACAACCATTGATCAAAAATGTTGGATGGCTAAGCTATTGGGTTACCAATTTGATGTCATTTACAAATTAGGTTTGGAAGATAAAGTTGCTGATTTATTATCTAGAATATATGAAGGAGGTGAATATCACACTTTGGTGTCTTACCCTGCATTGGAGGAAGGTGAAAGTCTTATTGAAGAAGCTAAACAGGATCATCAATTGCAGAAAATTATTGTTGATTTGACCAACAATCCATATTCTCATCAGAGTTTTGAGCTACAACAAGGAGTTATGTACAACAATAATATGTTGGTGCAACAATGCCCCAAGCATTTATATATTTTGATGTTTGGATAATCATCTAAGTTAGGCAATGTTTTGTGATCTAATTGTGAACATGTTTAAGTGACAGGAAAATCTAAGTATGAAGACTTGATAAAAGACAAGTCCAAGTGTGATCTTGGCAAAGAGAAGTCAAAGGAAAGGTCTTGGCGGCGTAAGTCCAAGCATGTAATCTTGGCGGCGTAAAGTCCAAGCAGTCCTTGGCAAAGAAAGACCAAAGGCAAGTCTTGGCGGCATAAGTCCAAGCATGTAGTCTTGGCAGCATAAAGTCTAAGCGTACTTTGGCAAAGAAGAAACCCAAAGCATGACGAAACCGAAGGAAACTTTTGAAGGCAAGCGCATGGATGGAGTCGTGGACTCAGAGAAATCCTAGAGGCACAAGGCTGATGGAGAAGCTAGAAGCTTAAGTCTAGGCATAGGGTATGTTTTCAAGTATGAATTAGTCACACTTGGGGTGTGCCAGTCGACTGAAACATGGTATCAGTCAAACTGGCCTTTAAAATGCAGCATTAGAGGTTAGAGGGTTGTTGGCAGTCGACTGGGGGTTATCGAATCACGAGTCGACTGCACTGATCGCCGCATACAGGGTAGTCGATCGCCATTATTGGCGCCGATCGCCACGCAATGTAAATGCTTGTAGTGATCTGCTTCACAGACAAGATATCGAATCGCCATCGCTTGCGGCCGATCGATAGTCTTTCCGTTGGCAATGACGATGGTAAATCCCGCGAATACGGCTGTTCAGAAGCCGTTAGAATCGGCGGCAGTCGACTGATGTAAGTCATCAGTCGACTGATAGACCTCTAATGGGAAAAAGAGGCTCTTTCCTATAAAAAGAGGCCAAGGGGAGCAAGAAGAGCCTAATGCTTATATTCTGATCATTCTCCTAAGCTCTCACAAGTTTTCCAAGCTTTCTAAGTGTGTTAATTTCTTTCCTCCTCTCAAATCTTCATTGCCATCTTTTGTAAGAAGAGGAGGTTTTTGTAAAGAGAAAGCTTATTAGTGAAGATTGATTTGGGTTGATCCACCTTAAGGATCGCCATGGAGTAGGAGCATTATCTCCGAACCACGTAAAAGCTTCCGCGTTAGTATTGCATTTTCATTTCTATTATTATTATATTTGTGTGTTTCCACTAATCTTTTTGTAGAAAATGAAAAGAGGCTATTCACCCCCCCTCTAGCCGTTCAAGGATTCTACAAGTGGTATCAGAGCCTGGAACGCATCGGAAGATCTAACCATCAACCGAAGCATGACATTTCAAGAGGGATATAGTACGGCGAGGCCTCCATTCTTCGACGGCAATGATTTCAGCTATTGGAAAGGTAGGATGGAATATTACCTCATGAATGACATTGAAAATTGGTTTAGTATTGTAAATGGATTCGAAAAGCCAGTCGATGAATTCGGAGCACCACTACCGACAAAAGATTGGACAAGAGAGATGGCAAAGAAAGCACAAGCTAATGCAAAAGCAACGACCACACTTCAATGTGGTCTATCCAAGGAGCAACTTTCCAAAGTCGGGCCTTTTAACTCCGTAAAAGAGCTTTGGGAGAAGCTCATCGAATTGAATGAAGGTTCAAAGACTAGAAGAGCCAAAAGAGACCTATTGATAGGTCAACTCCAAAGTTTCACCATGAAGACCAACGAGACCCTAAGCCAAATGCATGGTCGCTTCAAGGAAGTAGTCAACAGACTACATGTAATAGGTGAGAAAGTCGACAACCGAGACCTTGTAAGGTATGTACTCCAAGCCTTCCCTAGAACAACCTTATGGGCTTCAATGGTAGATGCCTATAAGGTCTCTAGGGATCTATCTTTGGTTAAGTTGGATGAGTTATTTTGTAAATTTCAATTGCATGAACAAGCTAACACTTCATCCAAAGAGAAGGGTATAGCTCTTTTTGTAGGCAAAAAGGACAAAAAGAAGAAGGAGAAGAAAGAAGTGTCCTCCTCATCCGAATCCAAGGAAGATTCATCTAGTAGTGAAGATGAGTTATCGGCAAGCGAGGTGGCTCATTATGTCAAGAAGTTTGGTGGGAGATCAAGGAAACTCACCAAGAAAGATGTGAGGAGGATGTTCCAATCCTCAAGTGGTAAGCCTTCAAATAGTTCAAATTCTTCATCTAATGTAACTTGTTATGGTTGCAATAAGAAAGGGCACATAAAGCCAAATTTCTCAGAACTAAAGAAGAAGGAGGAGAAAGAAAAGAAGCATAAGGAGAAGAGTTCAGTTACATTATTTGCAAAAGCAATGGTAAATAAACATGGGACACCCTAAGCATGGAAGACACTTCTGATGATGAAGAAGTATGCCATGCCACCCGAAATCTAGCCCTCATGGCTTTAGAGGAAGAAGCCGGGAGCTCAAGTGAGGAGTCTTCATCCTCTTCATCAAGCGACGAATCATCATCAATTGATGATGATGAGGTAAACAACTCCCCTAGGGTATATTTACTTTACAAGACAATTGCATGCCTCCAAAATGCATTGAATAGATCGAAAACTAGGATTAAGGATTTAAAAATAGAGATAAAATCACTTAAGAGTGTAGAACCTTCTTGTAGTAAATTATCTTGTGATGATGATGCATGTACCCTTAGGGATGAAAATGATGAATTAAGAAAAGAAATAGGTAACTTAAGAGCATGCTTAGAAAAATTCACTAATGGTTCTAAATACCTAGACATGATAATTAAGGATCAAAGGGCTATTTACAACAAGGCCGGAATAGGATATAGACCTAAGGAAAAGGAGGTAGCATTTACATCCCTTGTTAGTAGAAAAACCATTATTAAAAGCAAGGGTAGAAAGGCTTGGGTTCCTAAGAAATTTCTAATTGATGCTAGTGGTCCTAAGATTTGGGTACCTAAGGATTGTATTTTTCATGTGATATAGGTAGAAGAACCAAGCTTGTGGATCGTTGATAGTGGGTGCTCAAAGCACATGACCAGTGATGAGAGAAAATTCTCCACTATCAACCACACTAGCAAGGGAAAGATATCATTTGGTAATAGCGGCAAACTTAAGATTTTAGGAAAGGGCACAATTGAGGTATCCCCCAACCTTGCCATTCATAAAGTATTATTGGTTAAAAATATGAAATTTTATTTACTTAGTGTAAGCCAACTATGTGATGCAAATTTTGATGTTAAATTTGATTCCTCAAAATGTTTTATAAGACACAAAACTCTAAATGATTGCATGTTAGTAGGTTTTAGGAAATCAAATATATATTATGTTGATTTATCCTATTCTACTAATGCTTCTACTAAGTGTCTTATTGCAAAAGAGGAAGAAAGTTGGCTTTGGCATAGGAGACTAGGACACATAAACATGAAGAACATAGCCAAAATAGCAAAAATTAAGCTAGTCAAAGGGTTGCCTAAAGTCAAATTTCTCGAGGATAAAATGTGTGATGCATGCCAAGAAGGGAAACAATAAAAAACATCACACAAAGGTAAAAATTTACTTAGTACCGCTTTACCTTTAGAACTTTTACATATGAACTTATTTGATTGTCATAGTACCCCTTCTATGATTGGTAGTAAATATTGCTTAGTAATAGTAGATGATTTCTCTAGGTTCACTTGGATATTTTTCTTGAAAAATAAAGATGAAACCCTAGGAATAATCATAGGATTTAGGAAGAGAGTAGAAAATGAAAGAAAACTCAAAATCAACCGGATCCGTAGTGATCATGGTGGAGAATTTGAGAATTCTAATTTCTCAACCTTTTTCTTAGAACAAGGGTACAAGCATGAGTTTTCTTGTCCTAGAACACCCCAACAAAATGGAGTTGTGGAAAGGAAAAATCGTGCCCTACAAGAAGCGGCTAGGACAATGCTTAATGCATACTCCTTACCTAGCTACTTGTGGGCAGAAGTGGTTAACACCGCTTGCTATATCCAAAATAGGGTGTTAATTCATAGGTTCCTAGGAAAAACCCCATTTGAATTGTGGAATGGTACAATTCCAACAATTCACTATTTTAAGGTCTTTGGATGCAAAGTTTATATTTTAAATACCAAAGACAACCTAGGTAAGTTTGAGTCCAAAGCGGATGAAGGAATCCTAGTTGGATATCATCCACTAGTGTAGGGTATAGAATTTACAATAAAAGGACTCAAAAGATTGAGGAATCTTCAAATGTCCAATTTGATGAAACTTCCAATACATACCCTAGGAAATCCCCTATTGATGATGATATTAATAATGAACATCAAGAAATTACCCAACAATTCCAAGATTTAACTTTAGGGGGTAATGATTGTAACGCCCGCCCTTATCTGCTCTCAGGGCGGCGCTACTTTACTCTTTTTTTTTCTTACATAACATATATGGATCATTTCACAATCCACATACTTTAACATGTTATCATAACTTAAACCTTCTTTTGCACATGCGTCACATTTCATATTCATAATCAGCATGTTAACATATCTTGTCTCATTTATAACATGCATAACACAAAGAGTCATTCATGAGTTCTTAAGTAATTGAACAGTAACATAAATAAGCATCATCCAACATGATACTAATGATTCATAAGTCTTATAAGCGAAAGCAAAGTCTTAAGTGGTTCATTGAGCATGTAATATAAGCAGATAGTAACAGGGTCTTTCTCCACCATGCCACTATCACACACACTTGGCCCTTCCTGCTACTTCCTCTAGTTCAGGTTTCCTTTATCTGCAGTATATGGACAACATAAACTATAAGCATATAGCTTAGTAAGATTCTTGCCTACTCACAAAAGCCACAAACTTCATCAAGCAATTAGAAACATGAGCATACTAGCATAAATAGCCTAAGTATTTCATAGCAACACTAATCAACAACATACCCACGTAATAAAACCTAAGCATGGCATAGAGTTTACATCAGCATGCTAAGCATAATTAAATCTAAGCAGGGCATAATTTAAACATAAGCATTCATGACATAAGCAATCCATAACATTATAAATCTTAGACATGCATAAAGTACATAATCACAAATATTCTTGAACTTAACTATAAGCATCATAACTTCATAAAATCTAACATGCATAAAGGGCATAATCATAAGCATTTTTTTTAACTTAACCATAAGCATTCATAACATAAGTATCCGTAACATCATAAATCTTAATCATGCATAAAGTACATAGTCACAAATATTCTTAAACTTAACCATAAGCATTCATAGCATCATGAAATCTAAACATGCATAAAGGACAAGTTCATAAGCATTCATAAGCATTCACAATTTCATAAAAGTCCTTTCTTTTCAAAACATATACATATAGATACTTCAACATAATCATAACTTGCATGGGGGGCCCCAGGTTAAGTACCACATAATGCGCATTCCCTAATAGGCTGGGGTAGCGAGCCACCAGACCTACTAGAGCAAGACCTCTTACGTCTTACCAGGGCAAGACCTCTTACGTCTTCTTATGTCCCTTTAGATTTAATTAACGACCACCTGACAGGTTGGGTACTTAACCTCTTACAAAGTAAAATACTTAATTCCTTTCTTTCTTGTCATATCATAAAAATGCTCTTAATCCCCAACATAAAAAGGGAAGCATCTCAATCTTATCTTATCATAAGGAGAGCTCTTAATCCCTACTTGAAAGGGAAGCATCTCCATCTTACCTTATCATAAGGAGAGCACTTAGTCCCTACTTGAAAGGGAAGCATCTCCATCTTATCTTATCATAAGGAGAGCTCTTAATCCCTACTTGAAAGGAAAGCATCTCCATCTTATCTTATCATAAGGAGAGCTCTTAATCCCTACTTGAAAGGGAAGCATCTCCATCTCAGACATTTCATAGCATACATGCATTCATAACATAAGAGTGCCCTAAAGGGGTCCTAAAGCATAAACATGTTCATCGCATAAGCATATTTCATAGGCATATTCATGGCATATTAAATCATAAAACATGTTCATCACATAGGCATATTTCATGGCATATTACCTCATAAACATATTCATCACATAGGCATAATTTCATGGCATACTACATCATAAACATGTTCATCACATAAGCATATTGAATCATGAACGTATTCATCACATAGGCATAATTCATGACATATTAAAATCATACCCATAGCATAACTACACAAGGGGGTGTTTTCATGAAACCCTAACCCTAAAACCAATGTTGGCCGAAACATGTAAGGTATCAAACATTGTATTTTTTTTTTGTCACCTAAAATTTCAACATGAAGCATATAACATCTCCTAATTCCTTTAGAAGCCTTTTCATGCAACCCTAGCCCTAAATACCTTGGTTGGCCGAAACATGTAAGGGCTCAAGCTTGGATTTTTGTTACCTAAAATTCCTTCATGAAGCGTATAACTTATCATGGTATCATTAGAAGCATTTTCATGCAACCCTAGCCCTAAATACCTTGGTTGGTCGAAACATGTAAGGGCTCAAGCTTGGGTTTTTGTTACCTAAAAT
Source organism: Wurfbainia villosa (assembly GCA_025175895.1). Classification (NCBI taxonomy): domain Eukaryota; kingdom Viridiplantae; phylum Streptophyta; class Magnoliopsida; order Zingiberales; family Zingiberaceae; genus Wurfbainia; species Wurfbainia villosa. Next base: position 49,099,262 of record CM045996.1, read on the forward strand.
TCCTTCATGAAGCTTATAACTTATCATAGTATCATTAGAAGCATGTTCATGCAACCCTAGCCCTAAATACTTTGGTTGGCCGAAACATGTAAGGGCTCAAGCTTGGGTTTTTTGTTACCTAAAATTCCTTCATGAAGCTTATAACTTATCATAGTATCATTAGAAACATGTTCATGCAACCCTAGCCCTAAATACTTTGGTTGGCCGAAACATGTAAGGGCTCAAGCTTGGGTTTTGTTACCTAAAATTCCTTCATGAAGCTTATAACTTATCATAGTATCATTAGAAGCATGTTCATGCAACCCTAGCCCTAAATACTTTGGTTGGCCGAAACATGTAAGGTATTAAAGCTTCTTATTCTTTCATGCATCTACAAGAACGAATACACTGCAGGTGAGGGAATCTTACATCCTTCGCTTTGCTTGGGAGATGACCTAATGGAAGCCACCTAGCCTTCTCCTTGCTTGAATGGGGGTTTCGGCCAATGGATGAAGAGGGAGCTCGGTGAGGAAGAAGAAGAGAAGAGGGAAGAAGAAGAAGTGGCCAAATGGGACTTTCACTCTTCTTTATAAAGGGAGGAAGAGAAGTTTCTCTTCTCTTTCCATGCCTCTTCATTTACCCTCATCACACTTATCTACAATTTCCCCTCTTCCTCTAATGATATAATCCTATTGGGCTTCTGGTTAGTGGGTGAATCTATAGGGCTTGGCTATCTCTAGAGGTTTGGGGTTCAATTCCTAGGCCTTGCATCTCTTTTTGGCTATTTTCTTTTATTTTAGAAAAAAAACCCACATAAAGCCCATTATCATAAAGCCAAAAATTCTCGTAAAATGGCTAGAAATTTTACGGGCGTTACAATCCCTCATACCTTGTAAAAGTTTCGTCCTCGAAACTTAAAACAATTTCGGGTACTTCTGCTTTATGTCCTCCTCGCGTTCCCAGGTAGCTTCCTCGTATCGTTGATTCTGCCACAGGACCTTTACTAAGGGCACCTCTTTGTTCCTTAGCCTCTTGACTTCTCGGTCTAGTATTTGGATAGGCCAACTTTCCATACTCAGGTCCTCTTGAACTTGTACAGTTTGTGGCTCGATCACTTGGTCTGCACTGGATAAGCATTTCTTGAGCACAGAGACATGGAACACGTTGTGTATAGCCGACATCTCTTGAGGCAACTCCAGCTTGTAAGCTACCTTGCCAACCTTCTGCAATATCGGATACGGTCCCACGTAGCGTGGACTCAGTTTACCCTTCCTTCCGAATCTCATCACTCCCTTCATAGGGGTCACTTTGAGAAATACCAGGTCCCCGACTTCGAATTCTAACGGTCTACGCCGCATATCCGCATAGCTCTTTTGTCGGCTCTGAGCAGTTTCGATTCTCCGATGGATATTCTGTATAGCTCGGGTGGTATCGTCAATAATATCGGCCTGAAGACCCATTTCCCTCCATTCACCACCCTCTTACCAGCAGATAGGAGACCTGCATCTTCTCCCGTATAGAGCTTCATATGGTGTCATTCCAATAGTAGCCTGGTAACTGTTGTTGTAAGCAAATTCTGCCAAGCACAAATATCGACACCAACTCCCCTTAAAGTCTAGAGCACAAGCCCGCAACATATCTTCCAAAGACTGTTCACTCTTTTCTGTCACCGTCGAGGATGAAACGCAGTGCTGAATCTCAACTTAGTGCCAAGAGCCTTCTGAACACATTCCCAGAAATGGGAGGTAAAATGGCCATCACGATCAGAAATGATAGCCTTAGGCACTCCATGTAATATGATAATTTCCTTGACATATAATCGAGCTAGCTGCTCAACCGAATAGGTCATCTTAATTGCCAGGAAATGGGCAGACTTTGTCAACCGGTTTACGATTACCCATATAGCATCATAACCATTTTTTGTTCTGGGAAATCCCGAGATGAAATCCATAGAAATTTCTTCCCATTTCCACTCTGGAATCAGACGACCGCAGAATCCCCGTGTTTTTGGTGTTCTCGCTTAACCTCTGGCGCAGTCGTGAGTGTACGATCGAGCCACGTCCCTTTTCATGCCGGACCACCAAAATTTATCTCTTAAGTCCTGATACATTTTTGTAGATCCAGGATGCATGGTATAAGGTGTTCCATGGGATTCCTCGAGTATCTTCTTCCGTAATTCCGGATCATCCGGAATACATAGCCGATCCCGGAGGTATAATAGTCCACTGTCGGAAATGCGGAATCCATTATCCCTTCCTTCCAGGACTTCCTGTTTGATCTTCTGGATGTCTGAATCACCATCTTGCTTTCCCAATATATCATCGAACAATGTCGACGCTTTCGTCATGGTGGAAAGTTGTCCAGAAATAATCTCTATTCCGTAATTCATTATTTCTCTTTTCAGGGGCTGAGATAGCATTGATAAGGTCATCAAAGCGGCACAGGACTTTCTGCTAAGTGCATCTGCCACTTTGTTGGCCTTTCCGGGATGATAGAATATCTCACAATCCTAATCCTTGACTAGCTCGAGGCATCGGCATTGTCTCATGTTCAGGTATTGCTTGGAAATCAGGGCACTACTGAACAGCTCCTATGTGGTCTGCGGTCTATGAGCTCCACCGGCCACATTAAGAGCTATTTCCAGTCGGAGCATCTTCAGCATAAGTCTGCCCCTTTCTCTTTCCGTGCTGACCAACTCTGGTATAGGCATGCGAGTCGGTTGAATCTCTTCATGGCTTTGCCGACTGATGGGTCACATGTAGTCTCTGATTGACTCAATGTAAATTGAATTGGTGTACAAAATCAAGCGGCAACTTCGTTTCCACTCATCATTCGTATGTTCCAATCTAACCGACATTGATCAACTATACCATACACGTCCCATGCAATGAACTCATCATTAATTTCAAAGAAACGAACTTATCATTTCTTATTCATATTTTCAGACAAGAAGGAAAAATGTTAACATATAACATTCCTTATTTCTAATCTAAACAAAAAAACTACTTGAGAAGATAGTTCATTACGACTCCCCCTAGGACAAACCCTAGGGCAGTTGTAATTATTTTTAGTCCTATCTTCCTTGGCCTCACTAGGGTAGTCTCAGGCTGGCCAATAAGTTGACTGTTTATAGAACTCTCTTCATTCTTCTCGAGGCCAGCTGCCACCGGATTCTCTACCACAGGATTCTCTTGAACCTTGTGCTCCAGTAGCTCCCAGCACAACTCAGCATATGTTATCCGCCCTTCATAGCGGCCCCATACGTGATGTGCAACCACCATGAAATCATTTGACAGAGAGCGTACCAAGGCCCATATCCGATAGTTGTCCAGTAACAAAAACTCCTGCTGCTCGAGTCTCCTAAAAAGACCATCGAGCCTTCTCATGTGTCCGATGACCCCACCATCAGGTTTATAAACTATCTCTTCAATAGCTTCCCTTAATTGGTTTCATAACACATCACGATGGGTCATTGTAGTCATCGTCCGTGCCATCTGAAATTGAAATAATGAAGTCAGTACAAAACCGACTAACCCGTACGAAACCGGCTTAATTCAATTTCTATAAGCGTAGACCTTACACCATAATTATGGAAATCAAATCTTTGTAATTTTAGGAGTTTTTTTTTCGTTCGTTCATCTACGCGTAATTAAACTAAGGCTAGCATAAAGCTATCATTTGTATATTCATGCATTACTTAAACTAAAGGCTAGGCTAGAGACATTTCTTATCATAAACAAGGTAAGGTATCCTTCCTAGTTGTATTTCTAGGTTAGAAACATGTTTCCATCATATAAAGCATGGTAAGGTATCATTACTATCTAAGTCACGAGTATGGTTCCATTCTACTAAAACACGATGAGGTATTATTTCTATCTAAGTCACAAGTATGGTTCCATTCTACTCTAACATGAGGAGGTATTATTTCTATCTAGATAGAAGACATTCTTCATTATAAAAGAAATTTAGGTATGCATAAAGTTACTTACTTGGAAAAATAGCAGGATGGAGGCTTGATGTGTGATAGTGGAAAGGTGAACCCGCTCTGATACCAACCTGTAACGCCTGCCCTTATCTGCTCTCAGGGCGGCGCTACTTTACTCTTTTTTTTCTTACATAACATATATGGATCATTTCACAATCCACATACTTTAACATGTTATCATAACTTAAACTTTCTTTTGCACATGCGTCACATATCATATTCATAATCAGCATGTTAACATATCTTGTCTCATTTATAACATGCATAACACAAAGAGTCATTCATGAGTTCTTAAGTAATTGAACAGTAACATAAATAAGCATCATCCAACATGATACTAATGATTCATAAGTCTTATAAGCAAAGTCTTAAGTGGTTCATTGAGCATGTAATATAAGCAGATAGTAACAGGGTCTTTCTCCACCATGCCACTATCACACACACTTGGCCCTTCCTGCTACTTCCTCTAGTTCAGGTTTCCTTTATTTGCAGTATATGGACAACATAAACTATAAGCATATAGCTTAGTAAGATTCTTGCCTACTCACAAAAGCCACAAACTTCATCAAGCAATTAGAAACATGAGCATACTAGCATAAATAGCCTAAGTATTTCATAGCAACACTAATCAACAACATACCCACGTAATAAAACCAAAGCATGGCATAGAGTTTACATCAGCATGCTAAGCATAATTAAATCTAAGCAGGGCATAATTTAAACATAAGCATTCATGACATAAGCAATCCATAACATTATAAATCTTAGACATGCATAAAGTACATAATCACAAATATTCTTGAACTTAACTATAAGCATCATAACTTCATAAAATCTAACATGCATAAAGGGCATAATCATAAGCATTTTTTTTAACTTAACCATAAGCATTCATAACATAAGTATCCGTAACATCATAAATCTTAATCATGCATAAAGTACATAGTCACAAATATTCTTAAACTTAACCATAAGCATTCATAGCATCATGAAATCTAAACATGCATAAAGGACAAGTTCATAAGCATTCATAAGCATTCACAATTTCATAAAAGTCTTTTCTTTTCAAAACATATACATATAGATACTTCAACATAATCATAACTTGCATGGGGGGCATTATGCGCATTCCCTAATAGGCTGGGGTAGCGAGCCACCAGGCCTACTAGAGAAAGACCTCTTACGTCTTACCAGGGCAAGACCTCTTACATCTTCTTATGTCCCTTTGGATTTAATTAACGACCACCTGACGGGTCGGGTACTTAACCTCTTACAAAGTAAAATACTTAATTCCTTTCTTTCTTGTCATATCATAAAGAATGCTCTTAATCCCCAACATAAAAAGGGAAGCATCTCAATCTTATCTTATCATAAGGAGAGCTCTTAATCCCTACTTGAAAGGGAAGCATCTCCATCTTACCTTATCATAAGGAGAGCTCTTAGTCCCTACTTGAAAGGGAAGCATCTCCATCTTATCTTATCATAAGGAGAGCTCTTAATCCCTACTTGAAAGGGAAGCATCTCCATATGATCTTATCATAAGGAGAGCTCTTAATCCCTACTTGAAAGGGAAGCATCTCCATCTTATCTTATCATAAGGAGAGCTCTTAATCCCTACTTGAAAGGGAAGCATCTCCATCTTATCTTATCATAAGGAGAGCTCTTAATCCCTACTTGAAAGGGAAGCATCTCCATCTCAGACATTTCATAGCATACATGCATTCATAACATAAGAGTGCCCTAAAGGGGTCCTAAAGCATAAACATGTTCATCGCATAAGCATATTTCATGGCATATTAAATCATAAAACATGTTCATCACATAGGCATATTTCATGGCATATTACCTTGTAAACATATTCATCACATAGGCATAATTTCATGGCATACTACATCATAAACATGTTCATCACATAAGCATATTTCATAGCATATTGAATCATGAACATATTCATCACATAGGCATAATTCATGACATATTAAAATCATACACATAGCATAACTACACAAGGGGGGTGTTTTCATGAAACCCTAACCCTAAAACCAATGTTGGCCGAAACATGTAAGGTATCAAACATTGTATTTTTTTTTGTCACCTAAAATTTCTACATGAAGCATATAACATCTCCTAATTCCTTTAGAAGCCTTTTCATGCAACCCTAGCCCTAAATACCTTGGTTGGCCGAAACATGTAAGGGCTCAAGCTTGGATTTTTGTTACCTAAAATTCCTTCATGAAGCTTATAACTTATCTTGGTATCATTAGAAGCATTTTCATGCAACCCTAGCCCTAAATACCTTGGTTGGCCGAAACATGTAAGGGCTCAAGCTTGGGTTTTTGTTACCTAAAATTCCTTCATGAAGCTTATAACTTATCATAGTATCATTAGAAGCATGTTCATGCAACCCTAGCCCTAAATACTTTGGTTGGCCGAAACATGTAAGGACTCAAGCTTGGGTTTTTTGTTACCTAAAATTCCTTCATGAAGCTTATAACTTATCATAGTATCATTAGAAACATGTTCATGCAACCCTAGCCCTAAATACTTTGGTTGGCCAAAACATGTAAGGGCTCAAGCTTGGGTTTTTTGTTACCTAAAATTCCTTCATGAAGCTTTTAACTTATCACAGTATCATTAGAAGCATGTTCATGCAACCGTAGCCCTAAATACTTTGGTTGGCCGAAACATGTAAGGTATTAAAGCTTCTTATTCTTTCATGCATCTACAAGAATGAATACACTGCAGGTGAGGGAATCTTACATCCTTCGCTTTGCTTGGGAGATGACCTAATGGAAGCCACCTAGCCTTCTCCTTGCTTGAATGGGGGTTTTGGCCAAAGGATGAAGAGGGAGCTCGGTGAGGAAGAAGAAGAGAAGAGGGAAGAAGAAGAAGTGGCCAAATGGGACTTTCACTCTTCTTTATAAAGGGAGGAAGAGAAGTTTCTCTTCTCTTTCCATGCCTCTTCATTTACCCTCATCACACTTATCTATAATTTCCCCTCTTCCTCTAATGATATAATCCTATTGGGCTTCTGGTTAGTGGGTGCATCTATAGGGCTTGGCTATCTCTAGAGGTTTGGGGTTCAATTCCTAGGCCTTGCATCTCTTTTTGGCTATTTTCTTTTATTTTCAAAAAAATCCCACATAAAGCCCATTATCGTAAAGCCAAAAATTCTCGTAAAATGGCTAGAAATTTTACGGGCATTACAATGATCAAGGGGGAGGATTGAATCAAGGGGGAGTAAGAGGTGATTCCGATGATGAGCATGTTGGAATGTATACTGAAAGCCTAGCTCTTTTTGTATGAACATTTTATTTTGAAATAAGAATCACATGATCATTGTTTGCACTTTGTATATTTATTATATGTGTGTGCATATTGTCTAATATTTTACATTGTAGATAACATGGTGCTTGGTGTGGCACAGAAGATCATGTTATCAGTCCCTTGTAAAATATAAGTAGAGGCTCACAACCAAGATGGTTTTGGACAAACCATTGGCATGGTTGTAGTGTAGCTTGGTATTGTTTTGTCTTGAACATAAAGTTACACTAGTACACTTAGGTGTATTGAGCAGGACCGACATAGAGGTGATTCAATTCAGTACTGACTACATAGTTGAATCGGACCTCGGATATTATGTTGTACATGCTCTTAATCCTGATATAATAACGGGCACATGTACTTAGTATTTATTTCTTTGATTTACCAGAGGGTGAGATTTAGATGGATTAAATCAATATGCCCGGTAAGTTGGGAAATAATATTATTTACATGGTGTGTCGTTGATTATAGGAGGAAACCGTGTCCTATATATTAGGTTGATGATGTCCCCTTGAGGAGCTCATAAGGTTCATCATGTAAACCCAGCTGGTTGACTTAGTCAACATGATGATAAGGTTGAGTGGTACTACTCGAGGAATTAGATGTTAATTAATTGATGGTCAAGAATCAATTAATGATGGACATTCGATATCTTAAACACGGGAGATAAATGTACAATATATGGAGCCCATATTGATTTATGGGGTTGGTGAGGTAGTTCAATGATGATCCTCTAGTGGAATGGAACATCATTGATGGATCAAGTTTGTGTGGTTCCGATCCATCGGGTGGCCAAGACCCAACTCCTCCTTATGGTCCCTATCGTAGCCTAATATAATCCTTGTGAAGTCTAGATCCAAGAATGTAAAACAAAACCTAGAACCAACGGTTGGGATCAAATCCCTAGATCCGATGGTTGGATGAAACCCTAGAACCAATGGTTGGGATTAAATCCCTAGATCCGATGGTTAGGATGAAACCCTAGAATCGACGGTTAGGATTAAATCCCTAGATCTGACGGTTGGGATAAAACCCTAGATCCGACGGTTGGGATGAAACCTTAGATCCGACGGTTGGGATGAAATTCTAGATCCGACAGTTGGGATTAAACTCTAGATCCGACGGTTGGGATAAAACCCTAGATCCGACTGTGGAGATTAAATCCCTAGATCCGACGGTGGAGATTAAAGGAGGCTTAAGCCTAATTCTATAAATAAGGGGCTTAGGCTTGGGCGGCAAAAAAAAGAGAGATTTTCGAATTGGAGTTAGGGTTTGGCTCATCCACAAGTGGGCGGCTAGGGTTTTGGAGCAAAGAAGTGGGCGGCAACCTTTCTTCCTTCTAGATTATTGCCGGCGCCCATCCTTCTCCATCAAGACTTGGCCGGCGCCCATCCTAGAGGACTCTACCTTCTTCCTTGGCCGGCGGTTCTCCATCCATTGGTGGCCGGTGCTCTTCCTCCTCCCCTTCTCCTTGGTGGCCGGCGGCAACACTTCTTGAAGTTGGCCGGCACATCATCCAATTGTTCCTTGGCCGGCGGTTGCACCAAGTTCCATAATTTGGTAGCCGGTTCTAGATAGGAAGGTATTTGTTGGTTCTTCTCTTTGTTCGCAGCGGACAAGGTAGAGGAGAACGCGATCTAGAAGGCTTCTACTCGTGGAGGATCTTCGTCCACACGTCGTCCACGAGAAGGATAGGACATACGGTAGAAGATCGTAAGGTATAAAGTTTTTTTTAACTTTAATTACAGATCTGAGCATGTTCTTTTATGTTTTGATTATACATGTGCGTGTATGAAAATATATTGTATAATCATGGACCCCGAAGACAAACACAAAAGCCGGCGATCCATCCGTCGTCTCTTCCGCGGCTAACCAACTAGATGAGTTGTGTTGCTTGAACAACTAGTTTGTTCAAGCGACCACTCAAGTTGTTAGCACAACGACGAAATGGTGTTGTTAAGGAAGCTCATCCCATCCGGATTAATCCTTTCATTAGTGAAAATTTTAATCCGGGGACATGAGAGCCAATGAGCCTCCGAAGTGACACCCTACAATTGGTATCAGAGCCACGGTTTCTGGTTTTGTGTGTTTAGGATTCGGTTAATTTTTTATGCATTTTTCATATATTATATGTGCCAGATAATAGTAGGATATGCGTAGTTTAACTCTTTGGTTACAGGCATAAGATCCGACTATTATGGCCATGTGTGTGTATGTGAATGGATGTGTGTAAAAATTTATTATTTGAATCCTCGGGGTTGACGAGGCTAGATTAGTATTTAATTTTTGTAATTAAATACGACATTGTTTAGCCGATCATTTTAGTTTATTTTCGATCTAGATTATTTGTACACTCCTTCGTGGAGTATAGGATCGATGGATGTAAATAAAATGATTTATCTCGGCTCGAAACTCATTGGTGACTTGCGCACGGGAAAAGATGGAGCCGACGAGGTGGCGACACGACGGGATGCATATTGGAGGACAATGCCATAATAGTTGGAAAAATTCTGTTTTTTCCATATTTATTGCTTATTTTTTTTATATGCATGTTGTGTATGATTTAAAATTCCTCATTTGCAATTTACTAAGTGGGAGAGGGACATTTTAATTAATTCCCGCGGCCTCCATTACAATTTGACGTGTGATGCAAACAAACTTGTGTGTTGGCTCTGAGTGCCTTCCTCCTTGCGGACGGGTTTGTTTGCGGATCACTAGGTCAAATAATGGTTATAGGAAATTATCTAGGAGCATGTGTACTTCCACAGCGGTAAGGCACATAATCCGAAATAATTTCCTCAGTATCGTGTAATGGTGCAACCTTAGATGCAAATAAAGGTATCCTCCCCATCGGAGTCACTGCTTTTATTTGTAGGGCCAAAGAGGAACCAACTATTAATTTTATTTGTCAAAAAGTATGGTTGACAAGATAATAAAATTAATGGGTAAAACCTCCTCTTACAAATGTAGAATTCGTATACGTCCACACAGCGTGGCATGCGATATTCTCGGTGATTTGAGGTGTTGGTTGATTTCGGGATTTTATTGTTTTGAGGAATCAATAATATTTGAAATCTAATATTTTGATCATTGTGATTTTTAGGATTTTCAAATGGCTTTCAACCCACTTGCTGTGATTTTAAAAGAAAACAAACTTACTGGTCCAAACTACATTGATTGGAAAAGAAACCTGGATATTGTCTTAACTGCGGAGGAGTACAAATTTGTACTCTTCGAGGTCTGTCCTCCTAAGCCCTCCGATGACTCTGATGAAAAGGAGATAGAACATTATAAGAAATGGGTTAAGGCAGATGAGATGGCGCGGTGTTACATTTTGGCATCTATGTCAAATGTGCTGCAACATCAGCATCAGGCCATAGCCACTACTTATGACATGATGTTCAATCTCAAGGATCTTTTTCGACATCGAGTAGGGACTACTGGCGGCGAGGCAATGAGAAACTTGATGACGACCACCATGGTCGAGGGAACACCCGTTAGGGATCATGTTCTCAAGATGATGGCTCATCTTAATGAGATGGAAGTCCTCGGAGCTGAGATCGATGGGGAAACCCAGGTCGATATCATTCTCCAGTCTCTGCCTAGGAGTTTTGAGCAGTTCCGCCTCAACTACAACATGAACAAGAGGTTGTATTCGTTGGCGGAGCTTCTGACAGAACTCCAGGCGGCAGAGGGGCTTTTTTGTCAGAGTGCTCAAGCCATGGTCGCTCAGAAGGTTTCTTCCTCTAAACCGAAAGGTAAGAAGAAGAAGAAACAAGGTGGAGCGAAGAAAGTGGCAGTGGGACCTCAAGCAAGAGTGAAGAAACCGAAAGGCAAGTGCTTCACTTGCAAGCAGACTGGACATTGGAAGGCGGACTGTCCTCGCCAAAAGAACAAAGGTATGTCTTCTTGTTTAGTTGTTGAAACATGTTTAGCGGTGTTATCTACCAGTGCCTGGTGTGTAGATACAGGAGCCACTGATCATGTCTGCAATACTTTGCAGGGGTTCCAGGAAACCCGACGACTAGCTGAGGGAGAGATTACCGTCTTCATGGGCAATGCTTCAAAGGTGGCGGCTATTGCAGTGGGAGACGTTTATTTATCTTTTGATAGGAATAAAGTTTTGGTTTTAAGAAATTGTCTTTATGTACCTACTTTTAGAAAGAATTTAATTTCAGTTTCTAAATTGTTTATGGATGGATATTCTGTTTCTTTTAATGACAAAGTGGTTATAAAAAGGAATAGGGAGATTATCTATTTTGGTACATTGGTTGGCAATTTATATACTCTTGAACCAAAAACTCCCATGATGCATATAGAAATCAATAACTCATCTTCTAAGTCTAATAAGAGAAAAGAACCTTCGCAAATGAACCAAACATATCTTTGGCATCTAAGGCTTGGTCATATTAACCTTAGCAGAATTCAAAGGTTGATAGCGGATGGACCTTTGGGTTCATTAGTAGTGGAGGATCTCCCAACCTGCGAATCTTGCTTGGAAGGTAAAATGACCAAGAGGCCTTTCAAGGCCAAGGGGTATAGAGCCAAAGATGTGTTGGAAATGGTTCATTCTGATTTGTGCGGTCCTATGTCTATCCAGGCAAGAGGTGGCTTTGAATACTTCGTCTCTTTTATAGACGATTATTCAAGGTATGAATACATTTACTTGATGCGCCGCAAGTCTGAATGCTTTGACAAGTTCAAAGAATTCAAGGCTGATGTGGAGAACTGTCAAGGTAAAAGTATCAAGACATTACGATCTGATCGTGGTGGCGAGTACCTTTTGGGAGAGTTTAGGAGTTACTTATCGAGGTCGATTCAATCCCAATTGTTCACTACCGCACACCCAGCAGAATGGTGTAGCGGAGGCGAAGGAATAGGACTCTTATAGAGATGGTCGATCGATGATGAGTTATTCTAAGTTACCGCTTCGCTCGGGTATGATCGATACTGAATGTATACTCGAACTTGGTTCCATCCAAATCGCACCTTCTACCCTCAGAGAATTGTGGACTGGCGAAAGCCTAGTCTAAGACATATTCGATATGGGGAGTCCAAAGACATGTCGTATGAAGTGATCGCATGTAAGTTGGAACCTCGTCTTTGTTGGCTACCCTAAGGAACGAAGGTGGTTTATTTTATAATCCTAAAGATCGAGGGTGATCGTTAGCACGAATGCCGATTTCTAGAGGAGGATTATGTAATGAACCACAAGCCCAAGAGTAGGATTGTTCTTGAGGAGTTGGGAAGTCCCGACTTCAGCATTCACCTGCAGACAAGAGGAGACACCACAAGTCAGCACTGCGTGTCACAGAGCATACACAGAAGCACCTCGTCATAGTGGGAGGGTTGTTAGACAACCCGGCAGATTCATGTTTTTGGGAGAGTCTTGGACTTAGTTCGTGAACATGAACCCGATCCTGGACATATGACGAGGCAATCCTAGAGATGACGCGTATTCTTGGCAAAGTGCGATGAATTCAGAGATAGAATCTATGGATTCTAATCAGGTCTGGGAGCTAGTAGAACCACCCGATGGTGTAAAAATCATTGGATGCAAGTGGATCTACAAGAGAAAGAGAGGAGTAGACGGGAAGGTTGAGACCTTCAAAGCTAGGCTTGTTGCGAAAGGGTATACTCAGAAAGAGGGCATCGATTATGAGGAGACCTTTTCGATAGCTATGCTTAAGTCTGTATCCGGATTCTCTTATCTATAGCGCTCATATGGATTATGAGATTTGGCGGATGGATGTCAAGATGCACTTTCCTTAACGGAAGTCTTGAGGAGAACATCTATATGCGGCAACCAGAGGGATTCATTGCTAAAGGCAAAGAGCATCTTGTATGTAAGCTTAATCGGTCCATTTATGGATTGAAGCAAGCTTCTAGATCTTGGAACATCCGCTTTGATGAGGTAATCCAGTCATATGGATTTATTCAAAGTCCGGATGAGCCTTGTGTATACAAGAGATGTGACGGAAACGTAGTGGTGTTTCTTGTACTATACGTAGATGACATTTTGTTAGTTGGCAATAATATCAAAGTGTTATAAGACGTAAGAGTATGGTTGTCCAAACAGTTTGACATGAAAGACTTGGGAGAAGTGGGACACATCCTTGGGATCAAAGTAATAAGGGATCGCAAGAAAAGGATGTTGTGCTTATCTCAAGCTTCATATATTGACACTATCCTTGCTCGTTTTAGCATGCAGAACTCCAAGAAAGGTTTTCTACCTTTTAGGCATGGAGTTCCTTTATATAAAGAGATGTGTCCCAAAACATCAAAGGAGATAGAGGACATGAAGGCGGTTCCTTATGCTTCGGCAGTAGGAAGCCTTATGTATGCTATGCTATGTACGAGACCGGATATCTGCTTTGCCGTGGGCATGGTTAGCAGATATCAGAGTAATCCCGACAGGACATCGACTACTGTAAAGCATATATTCAAGTACCCAGAAGGACTAGGGATTATATGCCGTTTATCGGGCGGATCAATTAGTCCCCTGGGTTACACGGATTCTGATTTCCAATCGATAGGGACAAGAGTAAGTCTACCTCAGGGTTTATGTTTACTTTTGGAGGTGGAGCCATAGTATGGAGGAGTGTCAAGCAGAAATGCGTGGCGGACTCTACCATGGAAGCTGAGTATGTGGCAGCCTCTGAGGCAGCCAAGGAAGCTGTGTGGCTCAGGAACTTCTTGATGGACTTGGATGTGATTCCTGGTTTGCCCAGAACTATCACAATTTATTGTGATAACAGTGGTGCAGTTGCAAACTCGAAGGAACCACGAGCCCATAAGGCAAGTAAACACATAGAGCGCAAGTACCACCTTATACGAGAGATCGTAAAGCGAGGAGAAGTTGCTGTCGCCAAGATTGCATCAGAGGATAACCTGGCGGATCCATTCACTAAGGCCCTTCCAGTGAAAGCGTTTGATAGTCATGTGGAGGACATGGGGATCAGATGTATGGCAGAGTGATGACGGCATAGTCTTTTAGTATAAGTGGGAGATTGTTGGAATGTATACTGAAAGCCTAGCTCTTTTTGTATGAACATTTTATTTTGAAATAAGAATCACATGATCATTGTTTGCACTTTGTATATTTATTATATGTGTGTCAATATTGTCTAATATTTTACATTGTAGATAACATGGTGCTTGGTGTGGCACAGAAGATCATGTTATCAGTCCCTTGTAAAATATAAGTAGAGGCTCACAACCAAGATGGTTTTAGACAAACCATTGGCATGGTTGTAGTGTAGCTTGGAATTGTTTTGTCTTGAACATAAAGTTACACTAGTACACTTAGGTGTATTGAGCAGGACCGACATAGAGGTGATTCAATTCAGTACTACTACATAGTTGAATCGGACCTCGGATATTATGTTGTACATGCTCTTAATCCCGATATAATAATGGGCACATGTACTTAGTATTTATTTCTTTGATTTACCAGAGGGTGAGATTTAGATGGATTAAATCAATATGCCGGGTAAGTTGGGAAATAATATTATTTACATGGTGTGTCGTTGATTATAGGAGGAAACCGTGTCCTATATATTAGGTTGATGATGTCCCCTTGAGGAGCTCATAAGGTTCATCATGTAAACCCAGCTGGTTGACTTAGTCAACATGATGATAAGGTTGAGTGGTACTACTCGAAGAATTAGATGTTAATTAATTGATGGTCAGTAAATCAATTAATTGACGGACATTCGATATCTTAAACACGGGGAGATAAATTTACAAATAATATATGGAGCCCATATTGATTTATGGGGGTTGGTGAGGTAGTTCAATGATGATCCTCTAGTGGAATGGAACATCATTGATGGATCAAGTTTGTGTGGTTCCGATCCATCGGGTGGCCAAGACCCAACTCTTCCTTATGGTCCCTATCGTAGCCTAATATAATCCTTGTGAAGTCTAGATCCAAGAATGTAAAACAAAACCTAGAACCAACGGTTGGGATTAAATCCCTAGATCCGATGGTTGGATGAAACCCTAGAACCAACGGTTGGGATTAAATCCCTAGATCCGATGGTTAGGATAAAACCCTAGAATCGACGGTTAGGATTAAATCCCTAGATCCGACGGTTGGGATAAAACCCTAGATTCGACGGTTGGGATGAAACCTTAGATCCGACGGTTGGGATTAAACCCTAGATCCGACGGTTGGGATAAAACCCTAGATCCGACGGTGGAGATTAAATCCCTAGATCCGACGGTGGAGATTAAAGGAGGCTTAAGCCTAATTCTATAAATAAGGGGCTTAGGCTTGGGTGGCAAAAAAAAGAGAGATTTTCGAATTGGAGTTAGGGTTTGGCTCATCCACAAGTGGGCGACTAGGGTTCATTGGGCGGCTAGGGTTTTGGAGCAAAGAAGTGGGCGGCAACTTTTCTTCCTTCTAGATTGTTGCCGGCGCCCATCCTCCTCCATCAAGACTTGGCCGACGCCCATCCTAGAGGACTCTCCCTTCTTTCTTGGCCGGCGGTTCTCCTTCCATTGGTGGCCGGTGCTCTTCCTCCTCCCCTTCTCCTTGGTGGCCGGCGGCAACACTTCTTGAAGTTGGCCGGTGCATCATCCAATTGTTCCTTGGCCGGCTGTTGCACCAAGTTCCATAATTTGGTGGCCGGTTCTAGATAGGAAGGTATTTGTTGGTTCTTCTCTTTGTTCACAGCGGACAAGATAGAGGAGAACGCGATCTAGAAGGCTTCTACTCGTGGAGGATCTTCGTCCACACGTCGTCCACGAGAAGGATAGGACATACGGTAGAAGATCGTAAGGTATAAAGTTTTTTTTTAACTTTAATTACAGATCTGAGCATGTTCTTTTATGTTTTGATTATACATGTGCGTGTATGAAAATATATTGTATAATCATGGACCCCGAAGACAAACACAAAAATCGGCGATTCATCCGTCGTCTCTTCCGCGGCTAACCAACTAGAAGAGTTGTGTTGTTTGAACAACTAGTTTATTCAAGCGACCACTCAAGTTGTTAGCACGACGACGAAATGGTGTTGTTAAGGAAGCTCATCCCATCCGGATTAATCCTTTCATTAGTGAAAAGTTTAATCTGGGGACATGGGAGCCAATGAGCCTCCGAAGCGACACCCTACAGAGCAAAGGATTGAGATTAATTACGATCAAACTCAAATTAATACACCTCCTAGAACCATAAGAGCTCATCAAAATCACCCCTTAGATCAAATTGTGGGTGAATTATCTCAAGGTGTTAGGACTAGGTCATTTCATAGGGATCCCACTAGTCATATAACTCTAATTTCTCAAATTTAGCCCAAAACCATCAAAGATGCATTACTTGATCCGGATTGGATCTTAGCAATGCAAGATGAATTGGCTCAATTTGAAAGGAGTCAAGTATGGGAGTTAGTTCCTAGACCTAATGAAAACACCATCATTACTATAAGATGGGTCTTTAGGAACAAACTAGATGACCAAGGGAATATTACTAGGAATAAGGCAAGATTAGTTGCAAGGGGCTTTAATCAAGTTGAAGGACTTGACTATGATGAAACATATGCCCCGGTTGCTAGGTTAGAGTCTATTAGAATACTATTAGGGTATGCCTCCTATATGGTTTTCAAACTCCATCAAATGGATGTTAAATCGACATTCCTAAATGGATTTATTAAGGAAGAGGTATATGTAGAACAACCTCTCGGGTTTGAGAATATGGACTATCCAAACCATGTATACAAGCTTCGGAAACCTTTGTATGGTTTGAAACAAGCTCCCCGGGCTTGGTATGAAAGATTATCATCTTTCTTAATCTCTAAGGACTTTAAGAGGGGTAGTATAGATCAAACTCTATTTATAAAGTAAACATCAACGGACATCTTTGTAGCCCAAGTATATGTTGATTACATTATCTTTTGGTCAACAAATGATGAACTTCTCCAAGACTTTATTAAGAATATGGAAAAAGAGTTTGAAATGAGTCTAGTTGGGGAATTAAATTTCTTCCAAGGATTGCAAGTCAAACAAACAAGTGAAGGAATTTATATTTACCAAACCAAATATGCTAAGGAAATGATTAAGAAATTTGGTTTGGAAAATGCTAAGGTAGTTTCAACTCCAATGGCAACCAATACAAAAATAGATAGTGATAATGAAGGAAAACAAATTGATCTTACACTCTATAGGAGCATGATTGGTAGCCTTTTGTACCTAACCGCTAGTAGACCCGATATATTATTTGTGGTTGGTATGTGTGCTAGGTACCAATCATGTGCAAAAGAATCTCATTTAGTTGTCGTTAAGAGAATCTTAAGATATATTAAAGGCACACTAAATGTAGGACTATGGTACCCTAGGACTAAGTCTTTTGATTTGGTTGGGTACACCGATTCCGATTATGCCGGTTGCAAATTGGATCGGAAGAGTACTAGTGGTGGATGTCAATTCCTTAGGTCCTCCCTAGTTAGTTGGAGTAGTAGAAAGCAACCTTGTGTTGCCCTATCCACCACCGAAGCCGAATATGTGGCTATGGGTGGTTGTGTAGCTCAACTTCTATGGATGAAACATACTTTAGAGGACTATAAGCTATCTTACTCCAACATAAAAGTATTTTGTGATAATATGAGCACCATAAATTTGACTAAAAATTTGGTGCATCACTCTAGGACCAAGCACATTGAAGTGAAACATCACTTCATTAGGGATCATGTGGCTAAGGGGGACATTGAGCTCAATTACATTGAATCTAAGTCTAACCTAGTCGACATCTTTACCAAGCCTCTCCCCGAAATAGAATTTTCATCACTTAGGAGAGAACTTGGAATGTGCTTTGTAGAATAGAAGTGTAGGTTTGCATGATCCCATAAAAATCTAGGTTTTATACCTCTAACCATCTCACAATAGACCTAAGAAACCATGATTTGTGTATTTAGCCACCTAGAAATCATGTGAGATGTTAGGAAGATGCATTTGGTTCATCATGCTTGTTATGATGCATTACAATGAACCAAAGTGTCATCTAGAGACATTAATCCTTCATTGGACCAATCATTGGGAAGGCTTATGTACAATTAATGTGCATATAGCTCCAAGAATATGATTGGAAATGTCAAATAAAACAAAATTTAAACTATGTCTATCAAACCTTGAGAAACAATTTTCAATTGATAACCCAAAGTGATACAAAGTTTGCAAAAATATCATAACTTTTGCAAAATCTCATGTTTGTGTCAATATCAAAATCTAGAGGTGATATATTTTTAAAATAATTTTTCTTTGATAGGAAATGATCTAACAATGTTAACCACAAAATTGCGTAATTTTTTGATATTTATTGAATTAATTATGAATTTTTTAATCTGGCCAAAAAGGCCTATCAGACTGATATCAGTCGACTGGCGCTTATCGCCAGTTCGACTGATACGACGATATCAAATCGGGCTTACCCGGTTCGCTAGCAGTTCGACTGCCATTTATGGCAGTCGACTGCCGCGCACAGAAGCACTCGTATGCGACTGGCCGGTTCGACTGATCTCCATCAGTTCGACTGCCGACTAACGGCAGTCGACTGCTGTCGTGGTTTTTAGGGTTTTCCCACCGGTTCGACTTGCCAAAACTTCCCGACCTTCCTTCTTTTTCCTCTTCCGACGAATTTCCACCGCACTTCTCTCGCCGTTCTCCCTCATTTTCCGGCGACTTCACCGACCAGTGCTCCCATTTGAAGTGTTCTCCGACTCGCGGACCACCTCTTCTCACGTGGTTCTCGCCCTAGTCTTCACCGCAGACCACTCACTTGGCTAGGGTTTCGTGGAAACTACCTTTCGGCACCTTTCTTTGATCTTTCACCATGCCGCCTAGGTAAATCCTCATCCCTGCTCACAGTTTGGTTGTTCCTATAATATTGTTTCACTAACCGGTGTTTGTTTTGTTGTCCTTGTGTATGCATTCATCATCCTTAACCTACATTGCTCTTTTCTCACATTTAGACTTAAGTATTATGCATCTAAGCGTGCCCAGGTTCCACCGGTCAACGAGGGCCCGTCAAACCCTCCACCCATTGTCGATCCTAGATTTCCAAACTCCGCACTTGAAAATGCCTTCAATAAAAATAAATTTCAACTCATCCCACCTCGATCAATGGACCCAAATTTTCTTAAGGACAACTGCTTTGATATTGTTCAAATCATCCAATTCTAAAAACATGAATCATTAGTCTTTTGTGAACATCATGTCAATATCACCCTTCTTTCTGAATTCTTCAACAATTTGCGACCGGTTGGAGATGGCTTGAGATACCAGACTCGCGTTGCTCAGTGCAATCTAGATTTCAGCCCCCAGATCTGGACGGATTTTCTTGGATGTTGCTCTTCCGAGAATGATTTCATTTTGTATCCGTCTTGGAGTCATCCACTTCCACCTCCCTTTAAGGATATTTCTTTAGACTCACTTCATACTACTTTCTATAATTCTCCTCGTCCTTTAAATACCAATCTCTTTCAATCCCAAGAGCTTTCTGCTTCTGACAATGTCCTTTATAAGGTCATTGCTCATTGTATTCTTCCTATAGTTACACGCGGGTTGGCCTTAGTTCGACCTACACACTTCCTTCTCATGCATATCCTTTGTCAGTACTTAGACATCGACATTGGTCTCAACACCTTCCACTGCATTACTCATTTCATAAAGCCAAACAATGGGAAGGTTCATATGCCATTTGGAAATGTCCTTACTCAATGGCTTAGTTCCGTAGGCATTGATGTCAACATAGGGGTCATTAAAATCATGAATAAAAAATATGACCAGATGACTCGTCGGAGCTTCTCCTTGGCGGGCTTGAAGGACGGGGAGGGGTCCATTTTCTGAGACCCTGCACGATGGCTAACAGGTGGCGCTCCGGCACCAGAGGATGCCGCTGCTGCAAGAGATCGAGGGTCGCTCTTGAGAGGCCGTCGGAGGGGCGCCATGAGCGATGCTTTTCTGCTAGACTCATCCTTCATAGCCCGCTTCGATGCTTTTGCAGAGCGGGTAGATACACACCTTGAGGAGCTTCGCTTGGGGTAACAGGAGCTTCGTCGGGAGCATCAGGAGCTTCTCTCACTCGTGAGTGGGATGCATCGTCAGCAGCAGAACATTTTGGCAATTCTACGCCCTCCTGCACCCGGACACCCACCTCCTCGCGATGGTTCGTCATCTGCACCGATGGATACTGATGACGACGATCTTTAGCTAGCATGTTTTTTTTGTTATTTTCTTTTTGGCCATATGTACGACACAAACTCAAACCTGTGTAATGATTTTTGGTTAATGAAATGAAGTTGTGTTTTTTAGTTCATTTCTATTAGTGCCTACATTACTATAATTTGTTATTTTCAAGTTTAGAAATTGAGCACATAGTACTAAGTTATGAATATTGATACGATACAATTCCACTTTTGCTTCATATTTTTATCATTTTGAATATCGTATCAATCCGTTAATCTGATGAGCATGTTTTTCGTCTAATATTTTTCATATGTTATATTAGTCAAATAAAATGTGTATGACGAGTTTCGTGATTTTTGGACATCCACGGAATTTTCTATGTGTTTTTAAACCTTGACTGAAAAATTGATTTGAAATTATCGATATCGATCGATTGCCATTATTAGCGATCATTATAATAGCCCAATGGATTGTTTGATCGAAAATGATTTTTCATCGGTTAAAAGGTCCATTTGTGGACATTATGTCTCTATACTATGATTCCCACAGTATATACATGATAACTTGTATGGTAAGAAGGATTTTCTTGATGCACTAGTTTAGGGGGAGCTACATCCCTTAATTCTATAATTGTTGGTGCAAAGCTAGGACATATTTGCCTATTATATTGTTTATGCTTTGCTTCACATGTTATTTCCACATCATGAATCATGTCTTGGATTAAGGGGGAGCTTCATATCAATTTTATACCTTAGTTCAAGATGTGTCAATTATATTTCTTTCCTGAACTTATTGGATGAACTCTTCTCTTTTTGTTGTGTGTCAAAGGGGGAGAAGGGATATTTAAGTTAGAATTCATATTGAAATATGTTTATATGCAAGTGTTAATGACCTAACTTAAATGATTGCCAAACATCAAAAAGGGGGAGATTGTTAGTGCAACAATGCCCCAAGCATTTATATATTTTGATGTTTGGATAATCATCTAAGTTAGGCAATGTTTTGTGATCTAATTGTGAACATGTTTAAGTGACAGAAAAATCCAAGTATGAAGACTTGGTAAAAGACAAGTCCAAGTGTGATCTTGGCAAAGAGAAGTCAAAGGAAAGGTCTTGGCGGCGTAAGTCCAAGCATATAGTCTTGGTGGCGTAAAGTCCAAGCAGTCCTTGGCAAAGAAAGATCAAAGGCAAGTCTTGGCGGCATAAGTCCAAGCATGTAGTCTTGGCAGCGTAAAGTCCAAGCGTACTTTGGCAAAGAAGAAACCCAAAGCATGACGAAACTGAAGGAAGCTTTTGAAGGCAAGCGCCTGGATGGAGTCATGGACTCAGAGAAATCCTGGAGGTGCAAGGCTGATGGAGAAGCTAGAAGGTTAAGTCTAGGCTTAGAGTATGTTTTCAAGTATGAATTAGTCATACTTGGGGTGTTCCAGTCGACTGGAATATGGTGTCAGTCGAACTGGCCTTTAAAATGCAGCATTAGAGGTTGGAGGGTTATTGGCAGTCGACTGGGGGTTATCCCAGTCGAACTACTGAGAGTCGACTCAAACCCGCCGCCATACAAGGCGGGCGATCGCCCACGCGAAAGGCCCGTAGCCGATCGCTGCTAATGCAGGCGATTCGGTCGCCATCTGTTGGCGATCAATCGATAGTCTTCTGTTAGCGATAACGACGGAAAATCCACGAATTCGGTGCTCGTGGCCGTTAGAATCGGCTGGCCGATCGATGTAAGTCATCAGTCGACTGATAGACCTTCAATGGGAAAAAGAGGTTATTTCCTATAAAAAGAGGCCAAGGGGAGCAAGAAGAGCCTAATGCTTATATTCTGATCATTCTCCTAAGCTCCCACAAGTTTTCCAAGATTTCTAAGTGTGTTAATTTTTTTCCTCCTCTCAAATCTTCATTGTCATCTTTTGTAAGAAGAGGAGGTTTTTGTAAAGAGAAAGCTTATTAGTGAAGATTGATTTGGGTTGATCCACCTTAAGGATCACCGTGGAGTAGGAGTGTTATCTCCGAACCACGTAAAAGCTTCCGCGTTAGCATTGCATTTTCATTTCTATTATTATTGTATTTGTGTGTTTCCACTAATCTTTTTGTAGAAAACGAAAAGAGGCTATTCACCCCCCCCTCTAGCCATTCAAGGATTCTACATAATAGACTTGTTATTTCTACTATATCTCCTTCAATACAATCACTCCTAAAGAAATTCCATTCTTTCCCTTTAGGAGAACATTCCAATTTCTTGAAAATTTGTAGAAGGTTAGCAGGTGATCTTTATTGGATAGGTATGAAGCGTTGTGTATGAGAGTTTGAATCTTATATGGGACGATGTCTCTATGGATTTTATCACTGGACTTCCTCGATAAAAAGGGCATAATGTTGTTGTTGTTGTAGTGGATCAGTTATCTAAATATGCATATTTTATTTTAGTGAAACATCCTTATACAATCGATCTAACCTAGTGGAATAAGATTTGGTTGTTATTATTGTAGTTCTGTCCTTATATTGTTAAGAGAGTAGCTGAGTTATTTGCTAGAGAAAATATTTCTCTTGAAACGTTCTCCATGGTAGAACGTCATGCGGAACTTAGTTGACTTGGTAGTCTGGTGTTCAGTGTGTCAACTAGTAAAGGTGGAATACTAATAATTAGCAAAGTGGTGTACCAAGAGGGAAGTGGGAGCCTAGTATGATGGACAATGTTGGGAGATTATTTAGAATTCGGAAAGGGCTTGATGCGATTTGGGGTGATCGGTGATCGATTAGTTGAGCCCGCTCATTTTCTCTTGATCCATAAGATGAGTTTGTTGGATTGCTGGATTTGTTATACTGTGGAGATTTTCAATTCATGGAGTATCTTTGTGTATCGTATGCGATAATGATTCAGGATTTACCTTGTGATTCTGGCAAAGTCTTTAACAGGTCACGGATCTAGAGCTCCACTCCGGTACAGTTATGTACTTTTTGATAGGTGGTCGATATAAAGATACTATTCATACTTTGGAAGGGCTGCTGGAAGCAGGTGTGATAGATTTTAGGGGATATCCGTAACACTATTTGGTCACTTGAGGTGTGACTTGTCTCTAGATGCTTGAGATGGTTATTGTGACATCTCGTACTAATATACGAGTAGGAAATTTGGTTACCAAATTTTTATTAGTGGGGAAGAATGTTAAATATTGAAGATTTAAAATATTAAATTTAATGACCAGAAATTTAAGAAAATAATCTTGAGAATTTTTCGAGATTTTTAGGAATTTTTCTGGATTTAAACGGAATCCGTACAATATAATTACGGGGATAAAATAAATAGGCTTTGGAGGAGTCTATTTAAAGGGGAGTTAATCGACGACATTAACCTAAGTTTCTATTTTCTTTTTCTTTTTCCCCGCCGCGACACCTTTTCTCCTTCGGCAGTTCCCGATTTCGAGAGACCTCTTCTCCGCGATGGTCTCTTCTCCGCCGACGACCAGATGACGTGCACCGACAGACGACTCTCGCCATTCTCCTCTTCCTCGCTGACCCCAGCCACGCGCATTGGTCTCTATGGCCATAGGACTGCCCAAGCCTCCTCTTCCCCTACGATGCCCGACGCCGTGGTTGCTGCTCACAGGCAGCGTTCGCTTTTGTCGGCGTCGCACTCCACTTCGCCGTCCCACACGAGGCCGCACCGCCATCATATCTCTTCCTGATTTTTCTGTCGTCGACCATCTCTCTCACGCACACACCACGTGCCTACCTCTTCGATCACATTGCGGCGCCCGGCCCCGACCTCGGCAGTCTTGGGTTGGTGTCATGGAGCAAGGTAGGAGTCGAGTTCCTTGTACCTTGGACAGGATCTAGGTTATAGATGAGCATCTTCCCTTCGGTGAGCTTGATTGATGAATTTGACAGTGGTATGGTGTCGGTGAATAGGGTTTCCAGCAGGAGCTAGAGCAGCGGTGTTGGGGTTAGGGTTCCGGTGGACTGGGCAATTGGCAAGGAGGGTTGCCGAGGGGAAATTCTGTTGTAGGTATATATATATCTTGAATTTACTCTAGTTTCTTGCAGTCCATTTCGACTCTATGTAATGAGTGTTGTTGGCTGTGAGTTTATCGTTAGGTGAGTTGTTAACGATTGTAAATGGATTGTGGGTGCCAAGTTGTGGGATCCAAGTGTTGGATTGAGTTTGAGGTATGGTTTGATTGAGCTGTGTATAAGTCACCTAGGGTTAGGTTGGATTCATATTTCTGATCGGTGAGATGTTCTGTATATTGTTGTGGAGTTGTAAATTAAGCTTGAGGAAAATGAAGGATTTATTTAGGATGTTGTTAAATTCCATTGCTGTAAAGGGGGATGGCTGTGATTGATTGGTTGGATTACATATAGGATGATTATAACTTAATTACAGGTTATTAACAGTGGTTGTCTATACTTTGGTCATATGATTTGGCTGTGAGTTAATTCTTAGTGATCTATGGTTGGTTGGATTGTTGAGTTCGGTGTGATGTTGATCGGTTCTGTAATTATGTATGGAGGATTGATTAGGTTGAATAGGATAATTAAATCAATCTAGTGGATCGGATATGAGGTCGATGTAGGATTCGATTCGATCATTTGTTGTGTACTTGGATTTGATGGATTTACTTTAGATTAATTGGTTATGGAAGGAATCGATTAAGTATTCGATTTGTCGGTGAATGGTATTTTGTGCTTAACAATAGTTATGTTATATGCAGGTTTCGGTCACGAGGCAGGTTCACGGTCGTGACGATCTGGTTCTTTTTGCGGATATTTTATCAGGCGGGTATTTTGACTTATCTTTTAGATATAGTCAAGTTGATATGCTAGTTAGGATAGCTTGAAATAATTTTCATGTTTATATGCCTAGTATGTTTTTGGTGCCTACTTGATACATGCATGTGATAGGTTATGATTATACCTTCCCTGTTTTATTTGGATCATAGTTACTTGGATTATGGATATGTACATATTGATTGTGCATATTATTCGGATAGGTGTATTTAGTTGGATTTACATGCTTTAGTATCATGAACCATCTTGCATGATTGCATGCTGGCTGGACGGGGTTCCTTTATTGTTGAGCCCGCAGCCAGTTACATGACCTGCACACACTGTCACTCATGGGTTAGTGGTACATCAGGAGGGTGTGTACAGTTGCTCTGTCAGGCTCCGCTGGTCCGCTCATGGGTAGCGATGAGGCAGCTTAGTAGCGGGCAGGGATCCCTCCTCTAGTCTATGACACTGGGAGATGAGAGCTTAGCTCCTCCACTCTGTTTGGTGGAGGATAGGTGTACTCCGACAGCATCCTGTCCACTCGGTCACTTAGGAGTAGTGATGGCAGAGTGCACATTTGTCATAGCCCTACCCACTTGGCTTCACCATCGCGTGTGAGGCGGCTGACTGGCGTCAGGGGTGACCATGTCATTTGCACAACATGCACTTTGCACGGATCACATTTGTATTGTGTTTGCTACATTATTTTATTGATGCCTTGGATGTTGCATATGATTACCATGCATATAGGATTCATATTCGTATATGTTGATGACTTTATCTCTTATAGTAGGGCACATGCTCCTATATCAGGGTAGGAGATTTAGGTGAGTACAATCCTTTTGCATTTATTTCTTGCTTACCCTATATGTGAGACTTTACTGGTATGATTTTTATTGTTAGCTATATCTTACTTTGCATATCGACTATACCCGCTGAGTTCTTTGAACTTACCCCGTTGATTTATATCTATTTCAGGATGAAGCTGTCAGGAGAGTCCAGCTGCCAAACCCCACTCATCGTGAAAGTTCTATTTGTTATTTGTGTTTACGGTTTTGGATATTTTGATTAGAATATATGTTTAGGACTGGAGTTGGATATTTGTACCTGTGGATGTTTTGGTATGTCCTTAGGGACCTTTGATCGGATTTATTTCGATTGATTTTGGTTGGGAATTCCTGCCCAGATGGCAGAAAGGGGTAAGTCTAGTTATGTAGACTATTTACATTTTTCTTTGATAGTTGGCCAGAGGCCTAATTTATTATCTGCATGGGTTGTTTGGATTTCGGTCGTGTAGGCCTTGTATGTAAATTGACATTGTCACCCGTACAGGGGAGATACTGTCGGATTTTTATCTGGCGAGGACTCCATCGGGGCGTGACACAAAGTAGGAGAAATCAACTCTAGAAGGGTTGTGGGACCCAGTGATAGGGGGCTTCCAAAAAATAGCAACCCTCTGAGCTCTGATGATCCGAAAGGAAAATTTGGCTAGGAATAGGATAATCTGGTGTAGTTCTAAAAGATCACATCGGATAAAATAGATATCCTACCTACATGAACAACCATTGAGAGTTAGGAGTAAGACATATGTTTATAATCATTTAGGTTAACTCGAAATCTTAGAATCATTCTAGGCTATCTTAACAGGGATCCAGTGACAGTGGTGTCCCTGTAAAAGTGATCTCCAAGTCCTCCCATTTTCCTTTCGGTAACTTCTTGCTTATCAACTAGTTGATTCGGTCTAAACAATTTATATTCACTTAGTAAACCAACACTCAATTACCATTCTCTATAGGATCGATATTTTATTACTTGACGACAACCGTGCACTTGTGGGCATTTAACGCTGACATGCGCTTCAAGTCCTTGGCGGTCTCGGCCGGAGATTTGAGGTCGTGCTAGCGTGCATCAAGTTTTTGGCGCCGTTGCTAGGGACTGGTTTAAATTGATATTGGTCGAAAGGTGAATTGATTGGATTAGACCACTTTATTTTTAGTTTTTAATTGTTCTTCTTTTTCTAGTATCGTCTTTTCTATTTTTGTCCAATTCAATTATCACTACAATTTCCCTTTTCTACTTCACTGTTTTTTTTTTATTTCATTTTTTAGGTGACTAATGGTGCACATGAATACACAGACGCTTTAACTGCCTTATATTCCTCCAC
This sequence comes from Wurfbainia villosa, assembly GCA_025175895.1. NCBI lineage: Eukaryota > Viridiplantae > Streptophyta > Magnoliopsida > Zingiberales > Zingiberaceae > Wurfbainia > Wurfbainia villosa. The sequence continues at coordinate 49,126,667 of CM045996.1, forward strand.
AACCACCTTAATTGCTTCACCTGCAGAAGTATGCTTCAATGTAATTCGGGGGGGGGGGGGGGGGAAGAAATATCATTTTGATTTAATTTAACATTTGCACATTTAGTTATCCTACTTAAGTAGTTTAGTTATTTGCTTTTATAATTTTTTAGGTCTAGTTTATTATTTCTTCTTATGGTTACTTGCTTTCTTGTCATATTCATGCATTGACAATTTTGTTTTTAGTTCAGACATCCACTTGTCCTTTAAGTAGGCTTCAATGTGTACTATTTTGATGGTATCATGTTGATATGCTTTATTATTTTTAGTAATTCATATTCTTCTATCTTATGGTGCAAATTTTATAAAAGTTATATGAGTGTTTACCAAGTTCTACTAGCTAGTTTTTATTTTTCACATACACTTTAACTGAATTCCGAAAAGTTGATCTAGTACATAATTAGTCATTATTCATCTCGTTGGACTAGTACTTTGGAATCCATAGGTAACTTTTAATTATCATTTTAGTCATTGGAGATGCTCGGATTATATAAGCCCATTTGGAAAAATCAAAATCCCTGTGAGCATAAGGGGAACAAAAAATCTTTGAAAAGAAAAAAAAAGATAGAAAAAGAGAGAAAAGAAAAGAGAGAGAGCAAACAAAAAAATTGTGAGGTCACAAAAAAAGAGAGAAAAAAATTATTGAGGGATAGAAAACAGTTGTCGTGGGAGAAAATGATTTAGTGCCTCTTTGAGACCGAGTTAGGTTACTGGGGAAACACCTATTAGTTTCTCTCAATACCGAGCACGCCTTTGAGACTTTGTGTTACTTTGGGAGGATGATCCTCGCTTAGGGAAGGTAAGTGCCCAGAGATGAAAACCTTAGGAACAAAATGAGATGACGACTTGACTTGACATGGAATTTGAAAACTCTAGGATAAAATTGTACACTTCCACGAAAAACTTTCTTTGTAGACTTGGTAAACTTATTTATTTGATTTAACAGTAGCACCACTTGATAGAATTTGATGAACATACTAGATAATAAAACTATTCATTTATATGCATTGAGCTGAACACGGAAGTTTGCTTGAAGACAAGCAAAGTTTAAGTCTGGGAGATTTTGATGTGCGCATTTTATATAGGATTTTAGCTATCATTTTAGCGCACATCTTACCTCATTTTTAGGGTATTCATTGCATATTATTTTTGTTTACTCCACTTTTCTATTGTCTTCGTTCGGAGATATGGTTTTGTTAATTTTATGTGTAGGACAATATTTTTGGAGCAAAAATGAAGCATTTTAAGGAGCAAGGACTTTAGAGAACACGCTGTGGATGTGTCCCAAGACACGGGTGTTAGGGCAATCGGTCTAGGTCAAGATTGACTAGACTCCAGTTTGACTCGAGTAGTATTTTGATGTTTGACAAAACGATTGACAATGTGATTGTCATGGGAAGTCCAAGAATGGTCTTGGCATTTGAGAAGTCCAAGTCATGGGTACTTGGCAATTAGAAAGTCCAAGCACGGGTCTTGGCAATGGAAAGTCCAAGTCATGAGTACCTGGCAAGGAAAATCCAAATGTATAGTCTTGGCGGCATAAGTCTAAGTGTGTAGTCTTGGTGGCATAAAGTCTAAGTGAACTTTGGCGGTGGAAGTCCAAGTATGAATACTTGGAAATTGGGAAGTCCAAGGGTGTGATATTGGCTGCGTAAAGTCAAAGTTGTAGTCTTAGCGGCATAAGTCCAATATTTGGGGGCATAAAGTCCAAGCGTCTATCTTGGTGGCATAAGTCCAATTGTACCTTGGCAAAGTAGATGCAGTTAGCATGACAATAGTCGATGGAAGTATCTGAAGGCTAGCGTATGGATGAACAAATCATGGAGGACTTGGAGCGATCCGATAGGCGTGAGGCTGATGGAGGTGGCTAGAAGACTTAGGTCTAGGCTAAGGGTGGTCTATCAAATATGAGAGGATCATACTTGAGTTAAACCTTATGTTTGAGGTTTATCAGTCGACTGGGGTTATGGATTAGTCGACTGGCTGAGTGTTTCACACTTGGCATCCTAGTCAACTTGGATCAGTCGACTGATCAAGTAGTCAATTGAGCTTCGACTTCTTGAGTGAAGCACTGGTAGTCGACTACCATTGTACGCAGTCGACTTTCCTTGATCAGTCAACTGTTATGGTTTGGCAATCGACTGTTTTAAGTGGACACGAGTAGAACCTCTGGTAGTCGACTGACCAGTCGACTATCGAGTAGTAGTTGACTGTTGGTAAGGGCAGTCGACTGCTAAGGTATTCGTTGGGTAGGTTCCATCTTGGACGGAGCCTTTGTGAGACAATGGATGGGAGAGCAGTCGACTGCTAGGCGCAAAATCAACTCGATGCAGGTTATAAAAGCAGCTAGAGATGGAGGATTTTGCATCAGTTTTTGGGACAATTTTGAAGGGGAAGTGTTGTTGCATTCTAGACCTTCAAGAGCAATCAAAAGCAAGCAACAAGCAAACAATCAAACGTTCTTTGTGTAAAGTTTTCTTTACTTGTATTTGCTTATTGCTTAATATACTCATTGTATTTCTTATATTACTGGTGTAATCACTTTTTAAGAGGTTTCTCCACCTCCGAAATGTTTTTCGAGAAGGAAAGGTTTATTAGAGGTGGTGTGCATCACTAGAGGTCACTTGAGCTCGACCTGTGAAATATGAACCTTAGGTTCTGAACCATGTTACATCTTATGTATTGCGAGTGTTTGTCATATTTTGTTATTGTTATTTATTTCCACTGCACTAAGAAGATTTGTAGATGAACACGATCGAACGAATTCCAAGCGATGAAGTGAAATCTCTATTCACCCCCTCTAGCGATGCCAACATTCCTAACAAGTGGTATTAGAGCAGGTTGTTCTTCAAGGGTTAACAACTAAGGGAGAAAAGCAATAGAGGAGAAGAAGATGGAGTTTTAAGAAAAATTGGGTGATGACATCACAGTTTCGCCGACCTTCGATCGCGAAAATTTTGAATATTGGAAAGGTAGAATGATGCATTTTCTTATGTGCGATTTTGATAATTGGATTAGTGTTATAGTAGGATTTGACACTCCAAAGGATAAGAAGGGGAGAGCATTAAAGAAGAAGAAGTAGACCAAGGACCAAATCTAATATATCGAAATAAATAATCAGGTAATGAAAATTTTGATTAATTTGTTACCTAACGATATTTTGGCAATGTTAGGTGTGTTTAAGGATGGTAAGGAACTATGAAGTAAGTTAGCTAACCTTCATGAAGAACCCTCAATGACTCAAGGAATAGAGGAACCCAAGGAACAAGAATGCTCAACGGTCCAAAGTGGAGATGATAATTAGACCAAAGAAGCAAGTTTATCATCCTCTCAAGTGCATGAAGAATCGGAAGTTGAGGGATGCTCAACATCCAAGGAAGAGGTAGAAGAAGTAGAAGAAGCCTCCACCTTTAGGATTGAGGGGGAAGAGATTAGGCCTTCCATGCCGGAACAAGAAGAACCATCTACCTCAGGGAGAGAAGAAGAGCAAGCTCAAAATTCTAACCTAGGTAACTCAAACACAATAAATAAAGATAAAAAATCATATTATGTGTTTTAAGTGTAGGAAAAATGGACATTATAAGAGTAAGTGTCCAAAGTGGGTTAAGAAGATGACACAAGTTGTGCCAAAGACCAAGGAGACTGGAACCCTCACTAGGAAGAGAAAGGAGCACGTGATGTACTTCAAATGCCAACAATGAGGACACTACCGAACCCAATGTCTTAGGGGGAGTCACTCCAAGAAGAATAAGAGAGGAGCTACAAATGTAGGGGGAGCTTCTAAAACAAATCCTAAGGTATCATTTATTAATGCACCTTCAAGTTTTAGTATCAAGAAGCTTGCTAGGAATAATTTTAAAGCTTTTGCTATTGTTCATAATAATCATAAAAAGCATGCTAGTAGCAATAAATATTTTTTCTTAGGTGCTAAGTATGATAATCATAGGTCTAAGGATAATTCAAGATCTAGCCCACCTAAGAAAATCAAAAACCTAGGCAATAACCCTAAAAAATCTAGACATATGCCTAGAAGGAAGAAAAATATCCCAATAGTTTATGAAAAAAATTAAAAATTGGGAAATTAGAATTAGAAAATCAAGTTTTTAGGTCAAAACTTGTGAAATTAGAAAAGACCCTAAGAAAGATGGAAAAAATTCAATTAATGGGTCTAATGATAATTAATGGGTCAATTAATGGGTCAAAACTTGTGAAAGAGTCTACCAAGGATAGAAAAGGCTTGAGTCACAAGCCTAAGTTCAAGGAGGTTATGCCAACCTACCATAGTATTCCATTTGACTATGGAACCACCTCTAGGTCTAGGAAAACCAAGGTTACTAGGAAAATCATTCCTAAGGCTAATCATGGTAAGTGTCAAGTGACTAAGGCTTCAAAGAAGTCTAGGAAAGTCACTAGCAAGGTTACAAGAGGAGTTACCCCTAGAGTTGACCTTGACAAGACCCAAATGACCAAGGCTTTAAAGCCTAGAAGGGTCATTAGGAAGGTACTAAGGGAGGATATCCCTAGTGAGTACCTAGTTAACCCAAGGAGCTCCAATCGGTATTGGATTCTTAAGAGTGTGATTCCCTCATGCTAAAAGGGTTAGGTGTGTCAACTTGAATTGATAAGATAGTTAACCTAACCATAGCAAAGTTGACACTCTAGGGCATTTTCAAAGTAATGTGATACTTTGGAAATGAGGTTAGAATTTATATCCTAAAGAATTTTAGAATGTGCCAATATAATTTAAGAAGTATGAAAAATCAATCGAAATTGACACAATTAGGGTTTAGAGTCATGGGGTGCAATTTTTGAGTTTTTGGCACAACTGGGAGATTTGGTATTATGGAAAATTGGATTTAATTCTAACAAATGGAAATTAATATTAAAATTTAGGTATTCTTATGCCTTTACATCTTATTTGGAATATTTGTTTGCCATGTGTCATGTTATGACATAATATTTCATTTAATTATTCAAAATGTCATGATAATGCTTAGGTTTAATTTTCATCTCATGTTTATGTTTAGATTTATCTTTATGCCATGACATCATGATTATTGGCATATGCTTTAATTATGCTATCATTATTATGCCATGATCATTTTTCATGCATTTAGGATAATTAAAATTTATTTAAGGACAATGACATGATTTGAAGTCCCAAGTATAAGAGAATCAAATAGAGTTGCCTAGAAAAATGCATGAGACCCTAAGAACATAAACCCACATCTCACTGAAGGGGGGAAACTTCGCTTCCCACTTCAACTCGATCGCTTGTTCATGGCGATCCCTTCTTCGTCCCCGGATTAAAAAAATTAATCTTTGACAAATAGGGATTACCCAAGCTACCGTTGCATCGTCGTGCTATTCGATTAGAGTGGCCACTTGAACAAACTTGTTGTTCAAGCAACCTATCTCTATTCTTCTAATAGGCGCGGAATAGATGATGTACGGATCGCCGGTTTTTGTGTTTGTATTCGGGGTCCAAGTAAATTAGCCACATATAATTGAAAACACTTATACACATAATACAAAAGAACATAAACAAGCATTATACCTCTCGATTTTGTATTGTATGTCCTTCCTCCTTTTGGACATCGTGTGGGCGACGATCTTCCAAAAGTCGAAGCCTCCTAGAACATTTCCCTTCCTTGCTCGCTCCGAACAAAGGGAAGAATGAAACAAAACTCTTCTTCCTTTCTAAAACCGGCCACCAAGTCAAAGGACTTGATGTTGTCGCCGGCCAACGAATGGGTGATGGAGCGCCGACCAACCTTGAAGAAGGGTTGTCGCCGCCCTCAAGGAGGGGAGAGGACGCCGGCCAAGGAAGAATAAAGGGAGGGGATGGTCGCCGGCCAAGGATGAGAGGGTGATGATGGGCACCAACCAACTCTTGAAGAAGAGAAAGGAAACAAACCTCAACCTTCCACCTTGTTGCTGCCCAAGCCAAAACCCTAACCCTAGCCGCCCAAAGCTTGCCGCCCTAAACCCTAATCCTAGCCTTGTGTCTCTCACACCCAAGCCTTGGCCTCCTTTTTATAGAGCTAGGATTAAGCCTCCTTTTAATCTCCACCGTAAGATCTAGGGATTTAATCTCAACCATCGGATCTAGAGATTTAATCTCAACCATCGGATCTAGAGATTTAATCTCCACTGTCAGATTTAAAGATTTAATCTCCACCGTCGGATCTAGAGTTTCATTTTTCATCATTGGATCTAGGCTCCATGAGGGTTTTAATAAGCTACAATAGGGACCATGAGGAGGAGTTGGATCTTGGCCACCCAATGGATCAAGCCCACATAAAGTCCGATCCATTAATGATAATCCATTCCACTAGAGGATTATCATTGATCTACGTCACCAACCCCCATAAGTTAATATGGGCTCCATATATTATTTGTACATATATATCTCCCCGTGTTTAAGATCTCGAATGTCCATAAATTAATTAATTTACAGACAATTAATTAATCAACATCTAACTCAATGAGTAGTACCACTCAACCTTATCATCATGTCGGACCAAGTCCACCTACAGGGTTTACATGATGAACTTTATGAGCTCCTCAAGGGGACATCATCATCCTAATAAATAGGACATGGTTTCCTCCTATAATCAACGACACACCATATAAATAATATCATTTTCCAACTTACCGAGCCTATCGATTTACTCTATAAATCTCGCCCATTGGTAAATCAAAGAAATGGATACTAAGTATATGTGTCCGTTATTATTTCGGGATTAAGAGCATGTACAAGATAATATCCGAGGTCCGATTCAATTATGTAGTCAACAATAAATCGAATCACCTCCAAGTCAGTCCTGCTCAATACACACAAAGTGTACTAGTGTGATTCTATGGTCAAGACAAACCAATACTAAATCACACTACAACCATTCCAATAGTTTGTCCATAACCATCTCGGTTGTGAGCCTTTACTTATACTTTACAAGGAACTGATAACATGATCTCCCGTGTGACACTGCACACCATGTTATCTATAATGTAATGTATTAGACAATATGTATAACCATAAATATGCAAACAATGATCATGTGATTCTTATTTCAAAAATAAAGATGTTCATACAAAAGATAGACTTTTCAGTATACATCCCAACAATCTCCCACTTATACTAAAATACTATGTTGTCCTCATACTGCCATACATCTGATTCTCATTCCCTCCACATGCCTATCAAAAGCTCTCGCTTGAAGGGCCTTAGTGAAAGGATCTACCAGGTCATCCTCTGATGCAATCTATGCGACAACAACTTCTACCCGCTTTACGATCTCTCGTATCAGGTGGTACTTGCGTTCTATGTGTTTACTTGCTTTATGGGCCCGTGGTTCCTTCGAGTTTGCAACTGCACCACTGTTATCACAATAAATTGTAATAGTTCTGGGCAAACCAGGAATCACATCCAAGTCCATCAAGAAGTTCCTGAGTCATACAACTTCTTTGGCCGCCTCAGAGGCTGCCACATACTCAACTTCCATGGTAGAGTCCGCCATGCATTTCTGCTTGACACTCCTCCATACAATGGCTCCACCTCCCAAAGTAAACACAAAACCGAAGGTAGACTTACTGTTATCCCTATGTGATTGGAAGTCGGAATCTGTGTAACCCACAGGGAGTAATTGGTCTGCCTGGTAAACTAGCATATAATCACTAGTCCTTCTCAGGTACTTCAATATATGCTTTATCGTAGTCCAATGTCCATGTCCTGAATTACTCTGATATCTACTAACCATGCCAATGGCAAAGCAGATATCCGATCTTGTACATAGCATAGCATACAAGAGGCTTCCTACTGCCGAAGCATAAGGAACCGCCTTCATCTCCTCTATCTCCTTAGATGTTCTAGGACACATCTCCTTAGATAAAGGAACTCCATGCCTAAAAGGTAGAAAACCTTTCTTAGAGTTTTGCATGCTAAAACGATCCATAATGGTGTCTTTGTATGAAGCTTGAGATAAGCACAACATCCTTTTCTTGCGATCACTTATAACCTTAATCCCAAGGATGTGTCCCACTTCTCCCAAGTCCTTCATATCAAACTTTTTGGACAACCATACCCTTACGTCTGATAATACCTTGACAATATTGCCAATTAACAAAATGTCATCTACGTATAGCACAAGAAATACCACTATGTTTCCATCACATCTCTTGTATACAGAAAACTCATCTGGACTTTGAATAAATCCATAAGACTGCATTACCTCATCAAAGCGGATGTTCCAAGATCTCGAAGCTTGTTTCAATCCATAAATTGACCGATTAAGCTTGCACACAAGATGCTCTTTGCCCTTTGCAATGAATCCCTCTTGTTGCTTCATATAGATGTTTTCCTCAAGACTTCCATTGAGGAAAGCTGTCTTGACATCCATCTGCCACACCTCATAATCCATATGAGCAACAATACATAAGAGAATACAGATAGACTTAAGCATGACTACCAGCGAAAATGTCTCCTCATAATCGATGCCCTCTTTCTGAGTATACCCCTTCACAACAAGCCTCGCTTTGAAGGTCTCAACCTTCCCGTCTATTGATGTGTGGATTTCCACAAGTGTAGGGTTGTCGTCAAGTAATAAAAATATCGATCCCACAGGGATTGGGTCAATTATCGAATGATCGTGATACCAAGTTATCTAGACAAATCAAAATTGAGAATTAAATAAAAAAACTAAGCAACCAAGACAGCGAATGAGAAGAACAAGCTTAAAGTCAATAATTGAGGGGGAATCTCAGGATATAGGTTTCACCGCATCGATGATTTATAAGGTGATTGTGTTCTCTCCTACTCCTTAGGGTTGTTTTGATGGAACCTATCCTAAGATAAATCAACGACCCCTTTCGAGGTCTACATCAATTGTACCTATCAAACTCAATTTCCCTGTCATGGTATTCGAGCGTAGGTGATCATAATCAGCTAAGGGGACCTGTCACGAGACCCCCACAAACCTCCCTAGTCTTACTACCGTTACTTGTTAAAAATTTGATTTGATAGATCCATTAAGTCCATAAGAGTTCCTGTAGAGACTAAATTTTCTTTTCATGATAGGTTTGCACACGGGACCATAATCAGCTAAGGAATCATCAATGATTCCCGCAAGCCCTCATAGATACGCTATCGGTACTTAGTAGGAATTGATCCCTAGTTTAGATCTAGGTTTCAGGAACTCGGGTTCTCTGTTAGGTACTTCCCCAAGGTTTCTTATATTTATCAATAAGAATCTAAACCTAACTTAAAACAAACGATAATTCAAGTAGAAGAGATTCAATCAACCATCATAAATTGTCAAGGGCTACTCCCCCATCCTAAGATTACATGACACTACTCCATAGCTGTATAAGAATTGCCAAAGATAAAGTTTACAATCCTTAACGCCATCCTTCGTTGTGTTTCCTCCACCGTCGACTTTGTCCTCCTTCTTCCAATTCCGTCGCCTCCCCCATAGGGTTAGAATTCATCTTCTTTTATAGCCTTGGCTTGGTCTTCAATTAAGGCATAAATTCTTCAATTAAGCGGAAATCCCATGCTTCACCGCAGAAAAGGAAAGCAGAAAATAGGGCGACATGCCCATGTCAATGGAGGGCATCGGCATGTCGGGCTTTTGGCGTGGGCGTGTCGGGCTTTGGTGTGGGCGGGTCAGCTAACACACCTTGGGGTGTGTTAAGTGTTAAGGTCTGGAAACTCGACACAAACGTGTCACTGATAGCACGCTTATGTTATTCTGATATGCCTTGATAATTTCTGATACTTCACCTGTTAACATGAAAAATACCTCAAAATAGTTTCTTTGTCCAAAATATATTAAACTTAATTGAAACATAACAAAATACATGACTAAAACATAAAATGGGATGAAATGCATCCATATTGAATACCCAAAATGCAACATGAATTACACACATCAAAAATCCCCTAGACCAAAACTTTTGCTTGTCCTCAAGCAAAGAAAAGGGAAAAACACAAAAGACAACTTATGTGTTGTGTTGCAAGAGATCATCCAGAGGTATAAAATCTGATCTTAATCTTATCAAATCATTCCTAATTGCAAAACTTAAAAGATCCCTATATAGTGCATGTGAAAAGTCGATCCAAAGGCATTGGACACCAATCTGGATTTGGACGTCCCCTCTATTGTGTTCCTCTTATTTCTGGCATAGAGACACTTACCTGCCTTAATGCATGAATCATCCTTCCTTATCAACAAAAGGTCTCAAAGGAGCACTTACCAGGAAGAAAGGAGGGAAGAAATTTATAGTGAGTATTTTCCCAGTAACTAGTTAGCCTCAAAGGGGCACCTTTTATGTGTTTCCCCAGTAGCTACTTGGTCTCAAAGGGGTGCTTCAAAACAATTCCAGTCCTTTTTTTTCTTCTCTTTTTTTTTAAACAAAAACTTCTAGGAAAAGTGTTTCTCCAGTAACCAAATTGCACAAGAAAGTCCTCAAGGGAAAATCGAGTACTAGTCCGATATGGGGGATTTAAACCCTTTTTGGATACCTCAAACCTTTAGGTCGTGTGTAAAGTGAAATAGGGTTCTTATCATGTAAGCATAAAGGAATATCATGATCTGACCAATGTTCAGTTATACTATGCTAGATGATATGCAATGTTCATCTTACATAATGAAACATACTCCCCTAGACCTAAATTATGCAATAGTCAAATTAAAAATTCAAGAAGAAACAACATAAGCAAGAAATGAAAGGCATCGATACTCACAAAATAGCTCAAGGGGATCAATGGTCATCGTCCTCGCTACTAGCATCCTCCTCTGCCCATCTACGTTGCTGCTCCTAGTAAAACTCCCGGGACTCCTGCCTAAATCTAGCATCATCCTCTCTCCTAGCGGCCTCGACAGTGAAGAACTCATCAACCCTCTTGTGAAAATCTGCTACCCTCTCCAAATGCTGAGTCACCATACGATGGTGCACCTCTGTAGTCTGGGCAAACCGATCTCACACACCTATGTGCGAGGTATGCTTGACCCTGAAAGCCTCGAACGATGATCGAAATCCTGAAAAATCAAATGAAGAATGTCCTGCAGAAAAATTGTCGGTAGAAAATCGAGGGGGCTCAGGAGTCGAATGGGATAGCTCGGGGGCTATGTGAGATGGCTCCCTAGGTGAGGGAGATGGAGCATGGGCAGTAGGGGTAGGCAAGGGACCGTGGGCATCTCTAAAAAGCCAATTGGCTTCATTACGTACGGTGATCCGCTCAGGGTTTGGAAGAGGGATTTTAATTCCATTTTTCAATGCCAAAAATATCCCTCTTCAAATGCCTCAATCATCTTCATATTAATACAAGCATCCAAATCCAATCTAGGGCTAGTAGGACAATGTTCAAGGTTATCTAGGTCACACCCCAAAGCAATGGCAATTCTAGTGATAAGACCACCTATGATTATAACCCCAGATGGGCTATTGCTAACTTTAACTAGGTGTCTCACCATATGAGCTCCAGAATCAATGTTAACTTCATTTAGCATAGCCCATAAAAATTGTAGCTCACTCTGCCTAGCTACCCCTACACTATCATATCTCCCAAAAATTGTATTAGCCATAAACTTAAGGAGGTAACGAAAAGTATGATTCGGGATATTAAATGATTTGGACCTAAATGCATCATAAGGACGAGGGTCATCAGAAATTAATCTCCAAAACTGATGATCAATAAAATGTCTATGAATTTGCCTCTCTCCTCGACAAGAAAAATTAAATATCGCATTAAAACTACTTAAGGAAAGAGTAAACTCATGATTCATTAGTCTAAACTAGATTTTTCCTTCTTCACAATTCTTCCATTGAAGTATTTAGCGGATAATGAGCTAAGGAATTCAAGAGTAATGCTGGGATAAGTAGATGATGATATGTGATAAAATCAATCCAGCCAATCCTATTAGTCAACCAAATTATATCATCTCTAATACCTAGGGTTGTCAACATGGAGAAATCAATGGTTCGTGTAGAAATTATTTTTCTTTTCTCAAGCTTACTGAACCTAGATTTCATAACATCATCTCTAAAGACAATTCCACACGGATGATAAGAGGGCGGAGGATCATTACCCAAGTCTTGAGCTTTCCTTTTTACCTTGTCCCGAGCCGTCGGTTGAGAAGAAACTCCTCCCCTAGTCTTCACTCGCTTACTCATGGCATTGGGGAAGGAGAGAGTCGGTTGAGCTTCTGGCTGGTTGAGAGGGAGAGACAAGGTTAAGCTTCCGGCTGGTTGAGAGGGAGAGACGACGGCTACTCCAGTCTTGTGGAAAGTTAGGGTGTGCTCAGAACATTTTAAAAGGGCAAGCGGCGACCCAGGCGTGCCACCCGTACTTTTTGCTCAACACAGGCATGCCACCCAGCACGCCTTCCTTCTTTTTGCTCGACCCAGGCATGCTAAAGGGCATGCCTCTTTTCTTTTGAGCGACACGTGCGTGTCATCTAACACACCCAGGGTATGTTGAGTTCGGGTGGGCTTGACACGCCCGTGTCATTTGACATAGGCGGGCCATGTTAATCTGGCACGCAGTGGCATAACAATGACACACCCACGTCAAACAACACGATCTCACTGTGCTAACCTTTCGAGGCCGTGTCGACGAGCGACACGGACATGTTGTGTCCTGTAATCTTGAAAACCTAAAAAATACAAACTCAAGGTTAAAATAAAAATGAAGAAAATAAAATAAAATGAATAAAAATGAAAATAGCTTGGGTTGCCTCCCAAGAAGCGCTTGTTTAAGGTCATTAGCTTGACCCCTCAATTATTCCCTAGTTGGATGGATGTGGCTCGAGGAGTGTACTCTACTCCATCCACAAATGTACCCTGCTCCTCCTCTGCCCCTTAGGATAGAGTTTTTTCCAAGAAATTCATACCTGAGCATCGATGGAAGAGGCTTAAGTTCTACCTGTGGTGGTGGGTCAAGGTCGACAATCTCTGGCTCTTCATCCTCGAAATCCCTTTTCAGCCTATCAAGATAAGTTTGTTCTTGTTCTCCTTTTAGCGCAATTGACTGGAAACTATTAATCCTGCAACAAACATCGAAATCATAAGGTTGTTTAATAGATTTTGAAAGATCAAATTCAATCTTATCATTTCCAAATGCAAGTGAAAGTTTATGGTTCTTGACGTCTATCATTGCCCCTGCAGTAGCAAGGAAAGGTCTCCCTAAAATGAGTGAAATACATGGGTCTTCATCCATGTCAAGCACTACGAAATCAGCGGGAATAATAAAGTTTCCCACCTTCATAGGTACATCTTCTAAGATTCCCAAAGGATATCTAATGGATTGATCGGCTAACTGCAAGGCCATAGTTGTTAGTTTCATTTCTCCCAAATCTAATTTCTTGCATATGAAAAGAGGAATCAAATTGACACTAGCACCTAGATCACAAAAAGCCTTATCAAAACTAGAGTCATTAATTATGCAAGGGATTGAAAAATTACTTGGATCATTTATCTTTGGAGGTACCATGTTTTTAATTATAGCACTGCATTCTTCAGTAAGAGGCACTGTTACATGCTCCTCAACTTTTCTTTTATTGGTTAAAATATCCTTTAAGAACTTGGAGTACATAGGCATTTGTTGAAGAGCTTCTATAAAAGGTATATTGATATAAATCTTTCTAATTACCTCAAGGAACTTACCAAATTGTTCATCCAATTTCTCCTTAATCAACCTCTGAGGGAATGGGATCGGAGGCTTATATGTTCTTGGCTCTTTGTGCGACACGACTGTGTCGTCTGGCTCGGCTGGGGTGTACTGGCATCTGCAGTGACCCGACACAGGCGTGTCGACTTGCACACCCTGGGTGTGCTTATGGGCATCACGTGACATGGGTGTGTTGGACAACACACCCTGGGTGTGTTGGCCGCTGCCTATCTCAAAATCGTTCAACACAGGCGTGCTGCTGGGCATGACCACTTCTTCAAACTCTGGCACACTTGTGTTCATGAACACGGGTGGGGCTTGTTGAGCTCTGGCAGGTGGTACTGCTTTCTTGTCTCTTTCTAAAATTCTTCCACTTCTGAAACTTATAGAATTACAATGTTCAGCTGGGTTTACTTTCAAATTTCCAAGAAATCTACCGAGCGTCCTAGATGTAGAGCTAGCAATTTGAGAAATTTGATTCTCCAACATTCTTGTGTGATTAGTCAAATTATCCACTTTATTTCCCAATTGCTTAATCGCCTCGGTATTGTTTTGATGTTGCTGATTGGATTCTATAACATGCTGTCAAAATTCATCATTCATCTTCCCTTGGCATGTGATAAAATTTTCCATCATCTTCTCTAAGTTTGACTTGGGCCCTGGTTGAAATCCCGAAGGTGCTCCAAAGTTGTTCTGTCCAGAAGAATTTTGGTTTGCTCGATACAAAAAGTTGGGATGATTTATCCAACCGGGATTGTACGTGTTCGAATAAGGGTTGCCACCATTAGGCTTCTGATTAAAATTATTCAGCACATCTACTTGCTCAACCCCTGCTCCCGATGATGGTGCGTGTAGAATTTGGCAATTGTAGCCATATGTCCTGTTACACCACAAATCTTACAAGTGACATTAGATGAGTTTATAGCTGATACATTAAAATGTTCAAGCATTTGAGTTAATGCATAAACTTTAGCATTGAGTAAATCGAGAGTACTTACCTCATACTTACCTGACGTTTTAATCGGATACCCTCGTTCTGCATCCCATTGGTGAGAATTCATTGCCACATTCTCAATGATCTCAAAGGCTTCATCCAACGTTTTATTCATGAGAGCTCCTCCTGCAGCAGAATCAAGAGAAACTTTAGTGGCATATGAGATTCCATTATAGAAAGTATGAACAATGAGGCATTTCTCCAGCCTATGATGAGGGCATTGTTGTAGTAATCCCTTAAATCTGTCCCAAGCTTCAAATAATGTCTCTCCATCCTTCTGTGCAAAATTAGTGATTTGATGACGAAGACTTGCAGTTTTGCTTGGCGAAAAATACTTGTCTAGAAATCTTTGCTCCAGTTGATCCCATGTAGTTATGCAGTCCGCTGGAAGAGAGTGTAACCATGCTCTTGTTGGATCGAAAGTGTCGCTAGAGGGGGGGGGGGGTGAATAGCGATACGGTGTCGTTAAAAACTTTTGCAATAAGTAAAAAGCAAGTAGAGAATGCACAGCGGAAATATAAAGTAGACAAGATATTTTTACGTGGTTCACAATCTTTCGATTGCTAATCCACGGCCCTAGTGATCCTTGATCACGTACGGAGGGCAATTCACTAAAACCACTCCTCCTCGTTGGAGGTAGGAGCAACGATTACAAAAAGAAATCAAGGCAAAGGGACACTCCCCCTTTCCTTGTTACGATTAAAGCACAAAGACAATTTAAAGAAGTAGAACTTAAATAAATATACCGACAACTCTTATAAGTAGAAGATGTAGGTTTCGTTGTCGGCGGCACTTCGTCGTAGCAAATGTGAGTAGTAGTAGCGGCGTTACGACGGCGTGTTGAGAGCTCTTGAATTCTTGTTATTTGCTTGGCTTGAACATGTCTATTTATGGATATTGATCTATGAATTTAGACATAGGTAGTGTCCAAGGTGAGGTTCTTATCCCAACTCAAGGATGAGGTGTTTCATCCAACCACCTTGTGCCACCTCCAACCTTCTTGTGCGCCAACTCAAGGATGAGGTGTTTCATCCAACCACCTTGTGCCACCTCCAACCTCCTTGGGCGCCAACTTGAGGATGAGGTGTTTCATCCAACCACCTTGTGCCACCTCCAACCTCCTTGGGCGCCAACTTGTTGGAGCCATTCAACTTGTGCCACATCATGGGAGCCAACCATCTTGTGCCAACTCACCTTATTTTGGGCGCCACCACAAGGAAGCTTGGTGATGGTTTGGATGTCCACCTTGATGCCACATCACCCTTTGTACCAAAACACGTCAAGTCCAAATTCACCCCCTTGAAATTCGAGCTCTTCTCGAGGAACTTGACTAGCATTGATGTAGTCAAAGGGTTTTGGACTGATACAAGTTAGCTTAAAATATAAAGTACGATGGTTCTAACCATCTGATCTCGACTTAGACCTTCCATTGGAGGTATTGGGTCGGATCTACGCTTAACGACCTTGCTTCGCTTTCACACGAGCTTACCTTGTAGCCTCGCTTCCGGTCTTCACCCGAGTACCTCGGCTTCCTCCGAAGTCCCTCTGGCGTTGCCCGACCACCTCGGTTCCCACCGGGTGTCGCAGACCTTCCGCTCAACTTTAGCATTTCTGCACACTTAATTGAGCTCGTAAGATAACAAATATACCCTTAACTATTGAGCCTTTTGCCATAATCAAAATACCGGTTCGACTTTGGTGCCCACTGCACCAACAATCTCCCCCTTTTTGATTCATGGCAAACCGACACAAAAGTTAAGGAAAAATTAAGCTAGCATAATGATTAAGCATAAATGAGCTAGCATAAAGATTAAATATGAATGAGCTAGCATAATGATTAAATATGAATGAGAAATATTATTGTTTCAAGTTCTCCCCTTTGAGGTAACCTCCCCCTTGACCGAAGGTGAGTTCTTGAAAAATAATTTTTACTCCCCCTTAATAGTTGCTTAAGTAATCGGAATTACTTAATATAAAAGGTAATAATTTTGTTTACTTTCTTCCCCTTTAATTTTGGTTAATTTTGGTTACTTTTGTGACTTTCTCCCCCTTTTGCCTTAACTCAAAAAGTTTGTAAATATATTTTAGGGTTTGTAAGTCCAAGCAAGTTCCCAATATATATATATATATATATATATTTTTTAAAAAAAATAATAATAAGCTTGAAAATATGTTCATCTAAAATGTACAACTCCGGTTGGACTTGATTGATATAGAATGATCAATAAGTCTTGAAGGAGTTGATTAATTTTAAATAATTATACTCCATGGTTCATATCGATGCACTGAATCTACATCTGGAACCAGGAGTAAGGTCCTAACATCTCACGCCTAGTCTCATTGGCTAAGTACACAAACACATTAGTCCTATGTGTTGTGAGATGTGTTGGCTCCTTAAATCTATAGGTATATGATTTCTAAGGTAAGACTTAGGCTAATTTCATAAAAAGAAGCAAAAATAGAGTACATATATAGAGAAATTTAAATCCTACTCTATTATGCACATACCTAACTTTCGTCTTAATAAACTAAATTCGGCTTCGGGTAGTGGTTTGGTGAAGATGTCCGCTAGGTTTGATTTGGACTCAACATACTCTAGTTGTATAGTTCCATTAGTTACATGTTCCCTAATGAAGTGGTGTTTAACTTCTATATGTTTTGTCCTAGAATGACATATTGGATTTTTAGTTAAGTTAATTGAAGATGTTATCTATGTAGGTTTTAATGTTGTTAAAGATTAAGCTAAAGTCTTGGAGAGTGTGCTTCATCCACGAGTGAGAGACACACTCACCCATCGCAGCGTGTTCGCCGGTGGTAGATAAGGCAGCGCAATCTTGCTTCCTCGCACCAACTCACTAGACTGGAGCCGAGGATTTGACAACAACCACTCGTGCTCTTTCTATCGAGTTTACTACGGCATAGTCAGTCGATGAGTAGCCGATTAGATTAAACTCGGTAGATCTAGGGTACCAAATACCTCGTTTAGCGTGCCCTTTAGATATCTAAGGATACGCTTGACTAGGGTTAGGTGAGACTCCTTGCACAGTTTGTAACCTTGCGCACATACTACATGAATAAAATGTCGGGTCGGCTCGCGGTTAAGTATAGGAGACTTCTATTGCGCTCTATAGTATTTTAGGTCAACGGGTTTTCCTTCTACATCTTCGTTTATATTAACATTAGTTGCTATAGGTGTATTAATTATTTTAGCATCTTGCATTCCAAATCGATTTATTAAGTCCTTAGTATATTTTTGTTGATGTAAATATATTCCATCTTTAGTTTGTTTAATTTGTAAACCTAAGAAGAAACTTAACTCTCCTACTAAATTCATTTCAAATTCACTTTCCATAAGTGAGATGAATTCGTTTAGCGAGATCGAGTTGGTAGTTCCAAAATTATATCATCTACATAGATTTGGGCTATAAAGATTTCTTTTCCTACGGTTTTTACGAATAAGGTTGGGTCGACTAAACCTTGGTTGAATCCTTTGGACTTAAGATAGATCAAGCCTCTCTTGGGGCTTGTTTGAGTCCATATAGGGCTTTCTTAAGTCTAAGGACATGGTCAGTTTATCTAGATTTTCGAATCCGGAGGTTGGTAGCGTAAACTTCTTCCTTAATGTATCCATTCAAAAATGCTGACTTGACATCCATTTGAAACAATTTAAAACCTCGATGCGGCGATATGCTAACAACATTCGGATGGACTCTAGTCTGGCTACGGGGGCGTAGGTCTCATTGTAATCTAAACCTTCGACTTGACTAAACCCTTTTGCGACTAACCTAGCTTTATTTCTAACTACTTCACCTTTATCATCAAGTTTATTTCGAAATACCCACCTTGTGGTGGTACTAATTCCCAGACTTCATTTCTAGTGAATTGAGCTAGCTCTTCTTGCATAGCAATAATCCAGTCGGGATCAAGAAGTGCTTGTTCAATAGTTTTGGGTTCGATTTTGGAAATTAACGAGATTTGACTAAGGTTTCGATATGAAGCTCTAGTTCGAACCCCTAAATTTGGATCACCTATAACTTGATTGATAGGATGATTTGTTTGAGTCTTAGTGTGACTCGGGTTAGGGTCATCTATCACTTGGTCGATAGGATGACTTGGGTGAGTTCTAGTTTGACTTGGGTTAGAGTCATCTATCACTTGGTCGATAGGATGACTTGGGTTAGGACGAGATTCAAGTTCAAGATCAGAGTCGGGTTCGCTATAAGTTGATTTGCTAGTTGGTTTTGTTAAGGATTTAAACCTAAATCATCTCACCAATATCTACATGATCAAAACATGTTATTCCTATGTGTTATTGTGAGATGACTATCAATTTTACTTGATTAATTTTAATGAATTTAAATTAACCAACATTAGGTTAGATTCGGATTTAGTCTAAGCTCATCAAGTAATCTTTTCAAGAGATTAGCTTCCAGGTCGTGGCGAGGCACAGAGGCCTTCTTTGATATGAACAACGACCACTTCCTTAGACAAAGCTAATTTCAAGAAATTGATAACTCGACTTACTTGAGACTACGTCTTGGTCTAACTAGTTATTTTTGAAAAGAGGCTCCCCGAGGCTCAATCTTTTCGTAGGATTTTAGTTGGTTTATTTTTGAAAAGAGGCTCCCCGAGGCTCAATCTTTTCGCAGGATTTTAGTTGGTTATGAGTCCTATCTAACCATTCTAAAAATAAAGGAAAAACTAAGCATGCAATTTCTAAGACTTAACAAAAATACATTTTGTATTGGCTCCCCCTGGACCATTGAATCGAGTGGGTCTATTCACATAGTGAATTTGGTCCTTGGGAACCCAATACATGTTAGATCCTAAAGTTGAAATCAAAGTGGTCTTAGGGACCCATGCTTGGACATTTTTCTTATGTTGGTTTACTATAGACATATATGACTTATTGGTTGTATTTGAGTTAAACCCGAGTCCGGCCTTGTTGTACACGGCCCTTTGTGATCCAAGTAAGAGGTCAAGTCCCTTGGATCCCAAAGTGAACCTTTCCAACGTGTTCCTAAGGTCTTCGACTTGTGTTTTCAAAAGCAAGTTCTCAACTTCAAGCTTTTCAACTTGAGTTGAGTCCTCCTCTTGAATACGAGTAGTCGAAGAGGTTAGGGAGACCTCATGTTTGAGAAGGTTAACCTCCTCAATTAGGGTCTCGACCTTGGACTCGGACTTAGCTAGTTTCTTATTTAAAAATTTAATTGCACCATACAAAGTATTAAGTAACGACCGACTTACCCTTAATGATTCTTTTGAACCGGATACGGATCCGTGGCTTGTCTTGAATGGAAGCTCATCATCGGATTCGGACTCGGACTCTTCTTCGGTTTCGGAGTCGTGCTCGGTCGGCTTGGCCATTAGAGCTTGGATATCGTCTTCTTCCTCCGACAACTCCTCCCAAGTAGCGTTTAGCGCTTTCTTGGTCTTTGATGCGTTATTCTTTAGCTTTGGGCACTCGGACTTGATGTGACCGAACCTGTTGCACTCATAGCATCTAAAATTAGAAGATGTGATCGAAAGTGTCGCTAGAGGGGGGGGGGTGAATAGCGATACGGTGTCGTTAAAAACTTTTGCAATAAGTAAAAAGCAAGTAGAGAATGCACAGCGGAAATATAAAGTAGACAAGATATTTTTACGTGGTTCACAATCTTTCGATTGCTAATCCACGGCCCTAGTGATCCTTGATCACGTACGGAGGGCAATTCACTAAAACCACTCCTCCTCGTTGGAGGTAGGAGCAACGATTACAAAAAGAAATCAAGGCAAAGGGACACTCCCCCTTTCCTTGTTACGATTAAAGCACAAAGACAATTTAAAGAAGTAGAACTTAAATAAATATACCGACAACTCTTATAAGTAGAAGATGTAGCTTTCGTTGTCGGCGGCACTTCGTCGTAGCAAATGTGAGTAGTAGTAGCGGCGTTACGACGGCGTGTTGAGAGCTCTTGAATTCTTGTTATTTGCTTGGCTTGAACATGTCTATTTATGGATATTGATCTATGAATTTAGACATAGGTAGTGTCCAAGGTGAGGTTCTTATCCCAACTCAAGGATGAGGTGTTTCATCCAACCACCTTGTGCCACCTCCAACCTACTTGTGAGCCAACTCAAGGATGAGGTGTTTCATCCAACCACCTTGTGCCACCTCCAACCTCCTTGGGCGCCAACTTGAGGATGAGGTGTTTCATCCAACCACCTTGTGCCACCTCCAACCTCCTTGGGCGCCAACTTGTTGGAGCCATTCAACTTGTGCCACATCATGGGAGCCAACCATCTTGTGCCAACTCACCTTATTTTGGGCGTCCACCACAAGGAAGCTTGGTGATGGTTTGGATGTCCACCTTGATGCCACATCACCCTTTGTACCAAAACACGAGTCAAGTCCAAATTCACCCCCTTGAAATTCGAGCTCTTCTCGAGGCTGGAACTTGACTAGCAGTTGACTGTAGTCAAAGGGTTTTGGACTGCAGTACAAGTTAGCTTAAAATATAAAGTACGATGGTTCTAACCATCTGATCTCGACCTAGACCTTCCATTGGAGGTATTGGGTCGGATCTACGCTTAACGACCTTGCTTCGCTTTCACACGAGCTTACCTTGTAGCCTCGCTTCCGGTCTTCACCCGAGTACCTCGGCTTCCTCCGAAGTCCCTCTGGCGTTGCCCGACCACCTCGGTTCCCACCGGGTGTCGCAGACCTTCCGCTCAACTTTAGCATTTCTGCACACTTAATTGAGCTCGTAAGATAACAAATATACCCTTAACTATTGAGCCTTTTGCCATAATCAAAATACCGGTTCGACTTTGGTGCCCACTGCACCAACAGCTCTAGCTTTGTCCCGCAATGAAAAGGGGAACAAGCGCAATCTAATAGCATTAGCTAAGGCTCCATTCAGTTATAACATTTCGCAAAATTCTAAAAATACTTCCAAGTGAAGATTAGGATCTTCAGTGGGCGCTCCTCCAAATTGATGTTGTTGGACCATGGAAAGTAGAGTCGGTTTCAATTCAAAATTGTTCGCTTCAATTAGAGGTCTTCTAATACTTGATCTCAGTCCCCTTGTACTAGGAGTTGCATATGTTGGGTTTTTCCGAGCCGCAAAAACCGCTTTTTGCGTTGCGGAAACCTCGGAAGCCCCCGGCCACGGATCCGTGCGAAGAAGTATTAAAACAAAACATGTATGTGCTTGTATAAAAAACCCTAGATCTACCTTAGATCTAAGAGATAAGATCATTACCCTCGATGCGATGCCCTTCGCAAATCCCGCTCGTCAAAAAGTCCGTCGGAACTCGAGAGTGTCAAGTGCACACTCCTCTATGGTATCCACACAAGCAATAGGTGGAAGAAAAACACACTTGAGTGTGCTAGCACTCCTAGGGTGTCTCGGCAAGATGAGGAAGGAGAGGGGGAAAGCTTGAGAGGAAAAGTTCCAAGGTTGAAGATGAAGTCATTGTGAGTAACTCTACAAAATGAATTCATCCACATAACCCCTAATGGTGTTGGCCGGCCACATTATGGAGGGGGGGGGTTACATGCATGCATGTAACTCCCATGACCCTTGGTCTCCCTCATGATGTGGCACCAATTGACCAAGTCAATGATGATGTGGAGCACCATCATTTGCCGGCCATGCCTAGTCATCATCATGACATGGCATTTGGTCAAGTCAAACTTGACCTTTCATCTTCTCTCTCAAGTCAAGTCAAACTTGACCTCTAATCTCCCATGGTTGATCAAATCTAACCACTTGACTCAAGTCAATTTAATATAATGAATCTCTATTCATTAATTTAAATTGATTTGATGAATCAAATCTCAATTAGACTCATTCAACACTTGAATCAACTTGAGTCTAACTCAATTAGTCTAATTTGGATTACTCTTAATCCAATTTGGTTCATCCCATGAACCTAATCCTCATGGTTCATCATATGAACCTAATCTCCATCTAATTGCCCTTATGTGTGTGACCCTATAGGTTCTTGTAACGTTGGCAATGTCCCTAAACCGATTTAGGAACATAAGCAATGAGCGGTATCTAGCAACACATCATTGCTACCCAAGTTACAAGAATGTTGAGCTCCAACATCACCTTTGTGACTACTAATTGTGACTCTCACAATATGTGACAATGTCCCTCTATCCTTGACATCTAGATTGACCAATCGAGGCATAGACTGTGTCATCCTCGGTACAATCTAAATCTTGATCTCCAAGTAGACTCACTCTAATCAAATGAGCTCAATATCTCATATTGACTCATTTGGGCATGGCCATACACTTCGTGGTCTCACGATATCAAGAATATCGATGTCACCCCCGTCATATAGGAGGGATAGATCCCATCTACATCACTCACATCCCTCCGCATAATTTGTTACATACCCAGTAATCGCCTTTATAGTCCACCCATTTACGGGTGACGTTTGACGAAGCCAAAGTATGCAACTCCTTATGTAGGGAACCATGGTGACTTCAGGTCTAAGGACTAATAGTCATACTAATAGCCACATGAGAAAGTATATGAGACTCATATAACGATCCATGATACTTTCTCATGGCGGGTCATTCAGTATACATTCTCCAATGCATACCCATGTGTCAACTTGATATCTCATATCCATGACTTGTGAGATCAAGTCATCTTGTTGACCTACATGCTAGTCTCTACGCATTAACATTGTCCTGAATGTTAGTATACTGACTAGGAATGATTAGAGTAGTGTTCTCTATATCATCTCATTGCTCGATTCAACCGATCGATTGATATAGATAAGAACCTACTACTCAAGGACATTATTATATTTAGTTATTTGGCACCAATACAAGTAAATATAATAACCATGCCTATAAATAGGAATATGATACAATAAAGTCCATACAACAATCATCATATGATTGGCTCTAGGGCTTTCACTAACAATCTCCCACTAGCACTAGTGCCAATCACCGTAGTATCTAATACCCAATGACCTAGTGTGACCATCATGCTTTTTACGTGCGAAGCCTTGGTCTAGGTATCTGCTATGTTAGACTCTGTTGGTAATCTTCATATATTCTCATCTCCTCGATCGAAAATCTCTCGAATGAGATGGAAGCACCGATATATTAGGCCTCTGTTGTAGAATCAATAACTGTTTCATGCTTGGAACTCTTCCGACTCACGGTGCTACCTATTCAAGCAAAACCACGAACCACATTGCGATCTATAATCATCACAGTGAGTTTGGAAGGCTAGCATCATTGTAACCCTTTACATCTAGCTCCTCATCGCCTCGAATATCAAAAATATTCTTTAGTCCTTCTCAAGTACTTAAGAATATTCTTGTTGCTATCGATGATGGCGCTCACGGATCATTTGGTATCTACTCGTCATGCTCAAAGCATACGAGACATCGAGCAGTACATGGCGATAGATCCTATAGCGGATCGTAAGGGATCTTATCCATGCAGTCTCTCTCCTCTCTAGAAGAGGACTTTGAGTCTTGAAAGACTCACACCATGTGACATCGCGAAGTCCTTTCTTGGAATTTACATGCGCAGTAGAATCGTGTCGATGTATGTACTCCTTAGGCCAAGCAATCTCTTAGATCTATCTCTATAGATCTTGATGCCTAGAATACTGTTGCTTCACCTAAGTCCTTCATTGAAAGCGCGTCCCGACCAAGTCTTCACGGGATGGCGAAGGGATGTCATTCCCAATGAGTAGTATGTCATCCACATACAATACAAGGAACACAAGCTGTTCCCATTAACCCTCTTGTAGACCACGGGGTTCATCTTCATTCTTGATGAAACCAAACTATTTGATCGCATCATCGAATCGAAGATTCCGGCTCGAAGCTTGCTTTAGCCCATAAATGGACCTTTGCGCATACCTTCCCGATATCTTTGTGGATCTACAAAACCCTCGGGTTGTGTCATGTACACATCCTCGAGTAAGTTTCCATTCGACGGCGGTTTGACATCCATCTGCGGATCTCATAATCGTGGTATCTTTGCAATAGCAAGCAAGATCGAATGGACTTAAACATCGCCCTTTGGAGAAAAGGTTTCATCATAGTCAATACCATGAATTTGCTTGAAACCTTTAGCCTGTCGGCCCTTATAGGTATCGTAAGTCCATCCATGTCAGTCTTTCTCCTAAAGACCCACTTACACCCAATGGGTTTGACCCTTGGTGGATCCCAAAGTCCATACTTGGTTAGTGTACATGGATTCCATCTCGGATCTCATGGCGTCTAGCCATTTCTCGAGAATCTGGGCTCATCACGGCTTCGATAGGAGGTAGGCTCATTCTCAATGAGCATAACGTCATCATGGTCGGACAAGAGAAATGAGTATCTCTCGGTGACGCGTACCCTATCGGACTGCGAAGAGGTAGGTCTACTTGAGCAGTGGTTGTTCCACAACTCTTTGTGCAACAACCTCATCACCCACAACACTTTGTGGTTCTGTTCAACCTCCATCAAGGCCTCGATGCTATGGTCCTTATCTTGAATTTCTTCAAGATCGAAGGTACTCCCACTAGTTTTTCTAGAAACAAAATCCCTTTCTAGAAAAACCCAGTCTTTACCACAAACACTTTGTCTTGGTAGGAATGTAAATAATATCCCTTTGTATCCTTGGGATATCCAACAAAATAGCACCTATCAGATTTGGGTCCCAGTTTGTCTGAGACTTGACGTCGAACGTAAGCCTCACAACCCCAAATCCTCATAAAAGACCTCTTGGGATTATTCCCTGTCCATATCGTATATGGTGTCTTTACCCTGACCTTGGATGGTACAGTTAAGGGTAAAGGCTGCTGTGTCTAGAGCATATCCCCAAAAGGATATAGGAAGATCTGTGTGACTCATCATAGATCGTACCATATCTAATAAGGTACGATTCCTCCTTTCGGATACACCATTCCACTGTGGTGTTCCAGGAGGAGTGAGTTGGGATAGAATCCCACACTCAGCTAGATAGTCACGAAACTCATGGCTAAGGTATTCACCACCTCGATCTGATCGAAGTATCTTAATACTCTTGACAAGTTGGTTTTGTACTTCATTCTTGAATTCTTTGAACTTTTCAAAGGATTCTGATTTATGTGTCATGAGATACACATAACCATATCTACTGAAGTCATCAGTAAATGTAATGAAGTACCTGTAACCACCTCTAGCAACATTAAGGACCACATACATCACAATGTATAAGTCCTAACAAATCTGTTGATCTTTCGCTATGTCCACTAACGGGAGTCTTGGTCATCTTGCCTAAAAGGCAAGACTCGAATGTCTCATATGATTCAAAATAAAATGAGTCTAGCAGCCCATCCTTATGGAGCTGATATAAGCGACTCTCATTTATGTGACCTAAGCGACAATGCCAAAGATAAGTTTGGTTCAACTCATTTGACTTGAACCTCTTGGTACTTATGTTATAGATAGGGCTTTCTAAGTCTAGAAAGTAGAGTCCGTTCATTAGAGGTGCACTACAATAGAACATATCATTTAAATAAACTGAACAACATTTGTTCTTTATTATAAATGAAAATCCTTTCTTGTCCAAACAAGAAACTGAAATGATGTTCTTGGTTAAGCGTACATAACAACATTCATCTAATTCTAATACAAGCCTGAGGGCGAGATAGATCATAAGTTCCGAATAAAGAAAGAACCCTTGCTCCATTGCCTACTCGTAGGTCCACCTCGCCCTTTGTCAATGCCTGCTATTTCTCACGCACATTGGTACAAATGTGAGATGCACATCCAGATCTAATACCCATGATGAAGAAATAGATAGATTGACTTCTATAACATTTATACCAAGTAGAAGTCTCACTTCTCTTCTTAAGATCTTCTGTATGCCTTAGAGACTTCATATCTCTCATGCCTAGCTTGTCCTTGATACGCTTGACGAAGATGTCCAACCATATCATAAGCATTCATGAACTCGTGTTGCTTCAAGGCTCGAGTTCATGGTCGCGAGCAATAGACATGACACATCTAATGCATCATCTTGATGCTTCTTGTAAGCATCTTTGTCATCTCGCGAGGTAGTGGCGGAGGTGCCTCCGAATGGGTCGCCCAGACGCATACAACTTCCTTTCTTGGGTGAGAACAATTCTCGTGTTCCCATATCACCCAGAAATTTGCTCCATTGAGCTTGTCCTTCTCAAGGATGATCGCAGAGAGAGAGTGTTCGTGTTTGTCGACATAGTTATCTACAACATACAATGCAAAGAATTAATATCATATTCCTTTTATCATTTAATTAGGCCTTTAATCAAATGATGCTCCCACTAAATTATAGGAATTTTGTAGAATCGAGTTATGGATGTGGTCAAATCACTTTTACTAGATTCATACAAACTAGCTATAATTCTTGCAGACAAGATCCACATCATACTAAGCCTTGAGTTAGCTTTGGCTAAATCGCCCAAGACTTAGTAATGATCGGTGGGTAACACATTACCGATTACATCTCTATGCAACTCTTGTTTATAGGATTAAGACCCACATTTACAAAAGACCTTGAGTTAGCTTTGGCTAAATCGCCCAAGATTTAGTGTAAATGCGATCTTAACCTATCTTTCCAACGATTGGAATATGCCTATAGTTCTACTCGATCCAATTGAGTTAACTAGTTTTGCTCAATCTAATTGAGCTTACTCTAACCCGAGTCGTGATAGGCGGGACCAAGATTGTCCCTCCGCACCCTACCAAGATAATATGCGTTGCTCTGCTTTGGCAGATTCAACAACAACAAATGATCGAGTTAGTGATGGGTATCAAGGCTCGGTAGGCATTTTCGAGTTGATTCGATTATGATCTAATCTAATCGTAATGTGTATCTTATACGCATTTAGGCCTTTATTATCCTATATTAGCATGCATCATATACATACATTAATTATTCTAGCATGCATCATATACATACAAGAAAATTAACCTAGCATGCATCATACACATACAAACATTTTTCTACTAGCATGCATCACATACATACAAGCAAAATCAATTAAATATACATATATATATATCAACATATATATATATATATATCATTAAATGTGATATAGTCATGGCCCTACTATGATCTTCTCAAGCCAATGAGAAGATCGGACGGTCAACCTAAGGCTAGCGGCTTCTCCAAGCGCTTCCTTTGACCGCCATGTGTCGTCGTCACCCTTCTCGTAATCTCGTCTTCGAGTGGACTTTTCCACGCTCCCATTTTTGTACATTACAAATATGAAACTCGGAGTTACATTCAAGTCTAAAAACTAATTACAACTAGAATTTCAAAATAAGAGTAGGTACGTGAGTCGCATACACTATACAACACGCCTGACAACCACAAAAGCACGCAGTGTATTATGAATTACAACACACTTATTCAATCAAATTGGGGTCATTGGGCCATGACAATAACAGAATTATACATAATTCTAAATTATGTATTTTTACAGAAATTTCTATAATTTTTCCTATTTTATTTCGAATTTATGAGTCAACTCTCCGTAACGGTCCCGCTAAGCGGTTTCCGGGCGCGATCGCGGGACATGGCCCCTTTCGGGGATAGGGGCAGCGCCCCTACTCGCAAAATAAACTTCGCGAGTGTCCCTACAATGATCTTACAGTGACTTAAGTCGCTGTCCCAAAAACCTAAAGCGAGAACTCGCCGATTCGGAGAGTTTTTCTCGACGGTTGAAGCCTACGAGTGTCCCAACACTCGTTGCTTCGACTCTACGAGAAAAATACCCAAAAATTCTATAAAATAAGAAAATTTACAGAAACATATAAATCTGTAATTTTTATATCTAATATAAAAACTACAAAAATGAAACACATACATGCTTCGCACGTGGCTCTGATACCACTGTTGGGTTTTTCCGAGCCGCAAAAACCGCTTTTGCGTTGCGGAAACCTCGGAAGCCCCGGCCACGGATCCGTGCAAGAAGTATTAAAACAAAACATGTATGTGCTTGTATAAAAACCCTAGATCTACCTTAGATCTAAGAGATAAGATCATTACCTCGATGCGATGCCCTTCGCAAATCCCGCCGTCAAAAGTCCGTAACTCGAGAGTGTCAAGTGCACACTCCTCTATGGTATCCACACAAGCAATAGGTGGAAGAAAAACACACTTGAGTGTGCTAGCACTCCTAGGGTGTCTCGGCAAGATGAGGAAGGAGAGGGGGAATGCTTGAGAGGAAAAGTTCCAAGGTTGAAGATGAAGTCATTGTGAGTAACTCTACAAAATGAATTCATCCACATAACCCCTAATGGTGTTGGCCGGCCACATTATGGAGGGGGGGGGGGGTTACATGCATGCATGTAACTCCCATGACCCTTGGTCTCCCTCATGATGTGGCACCAATTGACCAAGTCAATGATGATGTGGAGCACCATCATTGGCCGGCCATGCCTAGTCATCATCATGACATGGCATTTGGTCAAGTCAAACTTGACCTTTCATCTTCTCTCTCAAGTCAAGTCAAACTTGACCTCTAATCTCCCATGGTTGATCAAATCTAACCACTTGACTCAAGTCAATTTAATATAATGAATCTCTATTCATTAATTTAAATTGATTTGATGAATCAAATCTCAATTAGACTCATTCAACACTTGAATCAACTTGAGTCTAACTCAATTAGTCTAATTTGGATTACTCTTAATCCAATTTGGTTCATCCCATGAACCTAATCCTCATGGTTCATCATATGAACCTAATCTCCATCTAATTGCTCTTATGTGTGTGACCCTATAGGTTCTTGTAACATTGGCAATGTCCCTAAACCGATTTAGGAACATAAGCAATGAGCGGTATCTAGCAACACATCATTGCTACCCAAGTTACAAGAATGTTGAGCTCCAACATCACCTTTGTGACTACTAATTGTGACTCTCACAATATGTGACAATGTCCCTCTATCCTTGACATCTAGATTGACCAATCGAGGCATAGACCGTGTCATCCTCGGTACAATCTAAATCTTGATCTCCAAGTAGACTCACTCTAATCAAATGAGCTCAATATCTCATATTGACTCATTTGGGCATGGCCATACACTTCGTGGTCTCACTCTATCAAGAATATCGATGTCACCCCCGTCATATAGGAGGGATAGATCCCATCTACATCACTCACATCCCTCCGCATAATTTGTTACATACCCGATGTCGCCTTTATAGTCCACCCATTTACGGGTGACGTTTGACGAAGCCAAAGTATGCAACTCCTTATGTAGGGAACCATGGTGACTTCAGGTCTAAGGACTAATAGTCATACTAATATCCACATGAGAAAGTATATGAGACTCATATAACGATCCATGATACTTTCTCATGGCGGGTCATTCAGTATACATTCTCCAATGCATACCCATGTGTCAACTTGATATCTCATATCCATGACTTGTGAGATCAAGTCATCTTGTTGACCTACATGCTAGTCTCTACGCATTAACATTGTCCCTGAATGTTAGTACTCGACTAGGAATGATTAAGAGTAGTGTTCTCTATATCATCTCATTATCGATTCAACCAATCGATTGATATAGATAAGAACCTACTACTCAAGGACATTATTATATTTAGTTATTTGGCACCAATACAAGTAAATATAATAACCATGCCTTTATAAATAGGAATATGATACAATAAAGTCCATACAACAATCATCATATGATTGACTCTAGGGCTTTCACTAACAGCATAATCCCGTAAAGGTTTATTCTCATTCTGATTAGCCATGTTAGAGTTCAAATTTTCTTCCTGTTGTTGCTGAAGTCTTCTTCTAGCAAGAAATGTTCTTTCTATCTCAGGATCAATTTCGAGAATTTCCCTGTTAAATCTGTGCATGCAACAACGAGAGAAGCTTCCAAAACAAGAATTCAGAATAGACAAAAGAATAAGAATAGAAATATAAATCTAGATTAACTAAACCACGCTCAATTCACTATTTAGTGTCAATCCCTGGCAACGACGCCAAAAACTTGATGTGTCGATTTCCGCAAGTGTACGGTTGTCATCAAGTAATAAAAATATCGATCCCACAGGGATTGGGTCAATTACTGAATGATCGTGATACCAAGTTATCTATTCAAATCAAAATTGAGAATTAAGTAAAGAAACTAAGCAATCAAGAAAACGAATGAGAAGAACAAGCTTAAAGTCAATAATTGAGGGGGAATCTCAGGATATAGGTTTCACCGCATCGACAATTTATATGGTGATTGTGTTCTCTCCTACTCCTTAGGGTTGTTTTGATGGAACCTGTCCTAAGATAAATCAACGGCCCCTTTCGAGGTCTACGTAATTATACCTATCAAACTCAATTTCCCTGTCATGGTATTTGAGCGTAGGTGATCATAATCAGCTAAGGGGACCTGTCATGAGACCCCCACAAACCTCCCTAGTCTTACTACCGTTACTTGGTAAAAATTGAATTTGATAGATCCATTAAGTCCATAAGAGTTCCTGTAGAGACTAAATTTCCTTTTCACGATAGGTTTGCACACGAGACCATAATCAGCTAAGGAATCATCAATGATTCTCGCAAGCCCTCATAGATACGCTATCGATACTTAGTAGGAATTAATCCATAGTTTGGATCTAGGTTTCAAGAACTCGGGTTCACTATTAGGTACTTCCCCAAGGTTCCTTAGATTTATCAATAAGAATCTAAACCCAACTTAAAACAAACGATAATTCAAGTAGAAGAGATTCAATCAACCATCATAAATTGTCAAGGGCTACTCCCCCATCCTAAGATTACAGGACACTACTCCATAGCTGTATAAGAATTGCCAAAGATAAAGTTTACAATCCTTAACGCCATCCTTTGTTGTGTTTCCTCCACCGTCGACTTTGTCCTCCTTCTTCCAATTTCGCCGCCTCCCCCATAGGGTTAGAATTCATCTTCTTTTATAGCCTTGGCTTGGTCTTCAATTAATGCATAAATTCTTCAATTAAGCGGAAATCCCGAGCTTCGCCGCAGAAAAGGAAAGCAGAAAATAGGGCGACACGCCCATGTCAATGAAGGGCATGGGTGTGTCGGGCTTTTGGCGTGGGCGTGTCAGGCTTTGGCATGGGTGTGTCAGCTAACACACCCAGGGTGTGTTAAGGTTTGGAAACTCGACATGGACGTGTCACTGATAGCACGCCTATGTTATTCTGAAACGCCTTGATAATTTCTGATACTTCACCTGTTAACATGAAAAATACCCCAAAATAGTTTCTTTGTCCAAAATATATTAAATGTAACTGAAACATAACAAAATACATGACTAAAACATAAAATGGGATGAAATGCATGCATATTGAATACCCAAAATGCAACATGAATTTCACACATCATCTATTCCTCTCTTTCTTTTGTAGATCCACTTGCATCCAATGGCTTTTACACCATTAGGTGGTTCTACTAGCTTTCAGACCTGATTTGAATCCATAGATTCTATCTCAGAATTCATCACACTTTGCCAAGATACTGCATCTTTATCTTCGATCGCCTCGTCATATGTCCAGGGATCTAGTTCATGTTCGCCAGGGATCAAATCAGAAGATTCTCCCAAGAATATGAATCTATCAGGCTATCTAACAACCCTCCCACTACGAGTAGGTATTACCTGTGTATCCTCTGTGACATGCGGTGCAGTGACTTGTGGTATATCCTCTTGTACCGGTGGTACTGAAGCAGTGACTTTCCATCTCAATTCCTC
This sequence comes from Wurfbainia villosa, assembly GCA_025175895.1. Taxonomy (NCBI): domain Eukaryota; kingdom Viridiplantae; phylum Streptophyta; class Magnoliopsida; order Zingiberales; family Zingiberaceae; genus Wurfbainia; species Wurfbainia villosa. The sequence continues at coordinate 49,159,095 of CM045996.1, forward strand.
TAGAACAATCTTACTCATGGGCTTGTGGTTCATCACATAGTCTTCCTCTAGAAATCTAGCATTCGTGCTAACAATCACCCTTTGATCTTTAGGACTATAAAACAAACCACCTTTCGTTCCTCTAGAATAGCCAACGAACATGCACACTTCTGTACGAGGTTCCAACTTACCAGCATCTGCCTTCAGCACATGTGTTGGACTCCCCCAAATCCGAATATGTATCAGACAAGGTTTTCTCCCAGTCCACAATTTTGTGAGAGTATAAGGCACTGATTAGATGATACCAAGTTTAGAATATACACTACCGTATCTAGAGTATATCCCCACAACGAATCTCGCAACTCAGAATAACTCATCATCGATCTAACCATCTCTATAAGAGTCCTATTCCTTCACTCTGCTACACCATTCTGCTGGGGTGTGTCAGGTGCAGATAATTGGGATTGAATCCCAGCCTCTGATAAGTAATTTCTAAACTCTCCCAAGGGTACTCACCACCACAATCAGATCGTAGTGTCTTGATACTTTTACCCTGATGTTTCTCCACATCAGCCTTTAATTCTTTGAACTTGTCAAAGCATTCAGACTTGCGGCGCATCAGTAAATGTATCCATACCTTGAATAATCATCTATAAAAGAGATGAAATATTCAAAGCCACCTCTTGCCTAGATAGACATAGGACCACACAAATCAGAATGAACCAATTCTAACACATCTTTTGCTCTATATGTTGGTGCAGGGGCACTAGATAATCAAACTTGTGTTTTGATTATGGTAAAGGCACAAAGTTAAGTTTACATCGTTATCTCACGAGCTAAATCGAGTGTGCAGAAAGGTACTAAAGTTAGAGCTGAAGGCTAGGGACACCCGGAGGAAGCCGCGGTGGTCGGGCGACACTCGAGTGACTTCGGAGGGAGCCGAAGGAATCGAGTGGAAGGCCAAAAGCGAAAGCGACACAGTAAGAATCGAGGTAAGCTCGTGTGAGTGAAAGATGGTAAGGTAGTGTCCTCTGTACGGGGACGACTGTAGGCGGCGATCCGACTAAGACTTCTTATGGAAGTTCTAGGTCGAGATCGGACGGTTAGAAACTGTCGTATTTATCATTTTCCGAGCTAACCTCTCACTGCAGGGAAGTGGCTAGGCTAGCAATCGACTGCTGGACATGGAGCAGTCGACTGATGCTCATCAGTCGACTAATGGGAGTCATCAGTCGACTGATGGCGACGAATCAGCCTTTTTGCTAGGTTAAAACGGATAACGTTTGATGCTGCCACTTCGCGATAAAATTTGAACAACTTCGTGATCTGTTCCAAAAAAAAGGGAGGCATATTCAGAGGCCAAAATCTATAAAAGGAGGGGAGGATTCCATCTCCAAATCACATCAAGTTTATTCATCAAGTGCTCCTACAACGCCAACGCTCCAACACCATCATAACGTCGACGCGACAACAAGCTCAAATCTTCTTCATCGGCAGCAGCATCTAGTAATATATTTTAATATTGTATTCGTTGTTTTTATTCATAACGAGGTGAGGTAGACTTGTTTCCTCATCCTCGTACTTCCGGATTTTGTGATCGTTGTCTCCTACCTCCAACGAGGAGGAGACGTTATAGTGCTTTGCCCTCCATACGCGGTCTAGGACCGATAGGGCCTTGGAGTAGCAACTGCTAGGTTGTGAACCAAGTAAAATAAACGTGTCACTTTATTTTCCGCTGTGCTTACTCGTTTACTTGTGTCTCAACGAACGAATTCGAACGAAAGATTTACGATCGCTATTCACCCCCCTCTAGCGACGCTTCTCGATCCAACAATTGGTATCAGAGCGGGGGCGCTAAGATTTGGTGAAACCACCGATCTAGCAAGTTTTGGTTTCCTGTTCATATTTTTCGATTCGTATTTTTTTTAGGACTTTTTCCTCCCGCACTACTAATCCAAGACGAAGTCTTGGTACATTTCTTTTGGTTGTGTGCTTGCAAGTTTTCTCTCTTGGAGTAGCCGACGGTAAAAGGGCCATAACTTTTTGCACAAGTGGACTCACATAACAATCTACCTATCAAATCGAAGCCCTTTGAGAGATCTACATTTCTTATGAGGGTTTACCCTCGTAACAAACCATTTCCAGCCCCAAAATCCAACGTCTAGTACCCTTTCGGGGACATCGAAGGTCGTAAGTTGTTAGTTTTTGTTAGTTTCTTATTTTTCTCATTTAATTCTATTTATTTCCTATTTATTTCCCGCATTACTAATCCAAGACCAAGTCTTGGAATTCCCTTTGGTTTTTATTCGTGTTTTGCAAGATAATTAATGGCTCACATTGAGGGGTATAGCACCACCCGACCTCCGTTCTTTAACGGAGATGATTTCCGTTATTGGAAAGGTCGGATGGAGTGTTTCTTGAAAACACAAGTTGAGACTTGGATAATAATCCAAACCGGCTTTGCTCTACCCACCAATGATCAAGGAGAGCCCTTGGATTTCAACAACTGGACAAATGCAACCAAGAGGCAAATCGAAGCCGATGCAAGAGCAACTCAAATATTACAATGTGGCTTGTCCAAGGAGGAGCTCAACCGCATCGGTCCATTCATTAGCGCCAAAGACCTCTGGAACAAATTGATTGATCTACACGAAGGGACGCTCGATGATAAGGTGTGTAAAAGAGATTTACTTTTAAATAAACTATACAATCTAAAGATGCAGGATCGCGAGACCGCCACCCAATTACATGCGCGGATCCAAGACATCGTCAACGGTCTTCACTCGATCGGGCAAGCCATAGAGAACCGAGACCTTATAAGGTATGCTTTAAATGCTTTCCCTAGGACTACCTTGTGGGCATCCATGGTCGATGTCTACATGGTCTCTAAGGACCTTTCAAAGCTTAGGTTAGACGAATTATTTTCCGAGTTTGAACTTCATGAGCAAACTAACATGGTCCGGCCCGAGAGAGGTATTGCTCTACTTGTAGGACAAGGAAGCAAGACACCCACCAAGCAAGAACATGGACTCGAACCCGAAGACGAATCAGAGTCCGAATCCAAAAAGGTGGAAGCAATAGTGAATGTAGTGCGAAAGATCGTTCGGAGGGAAAGGAGGCTACTAAAGAACCAAGAGAGGGCACAATTCAAATCAAATCAAAAGAAGGCTTTTCGTGCAACATGGGACAATGAAGAAGGCGTCGACATAGCATGCATGGCAAGACCCGAAGAGTCCAAGTCTGAATCCGAATCCAATTACAACACTGACTCCGAACTCGAGCACTATTTCGAGAAGCAACTCAAAGCCGGATCAAAAGAGAAAATTAAGGTTAGCCGTTCCTTAATTAGTACACTTTACAATACAATTAAAATGCTTACTAGGAAATTGACTAAGTCTGAGTCTAGGGTTGAGTCATTACTTGAGGAGGTTGAAACCCTCAAGCAAGAGGCTACTCTAACCTCTTCAACTAGTCAAGCTCAAGAGGGAAACTCAACTCAAAGTGAAAAACTTGAGGAGGAGAATTCTCTTTTGAAAGACCAAGTTCAAGAGGTTGAGGGTAGGATGGAAAGGTTCATGTTGGGATCTAAGAACCTTAATGGACTACTTGGAACCCAAAGAGTCGTGTACAACAAAGTCGGACTGGAATTTAAGTCAAAGACTACGAATAGGTCTTATATGTCTATCGTAAATCGTAGTCATCAAAGAGTCCAAGCATGGGTCCAAAAGGTTTTATTGAACACACATATAAGGACTAATAAGTATTGGATTCCTCAGGATAAAGTTCATTATTTGAATAGATCATATTGGTTCAATGGTCCAGGGGGAGCTAACACTAAAATAGTATACCCGATTACTTAGCAAAATCATTGAATATTTTTCTTTAATTTTTAGAATGGCTAGATAGGAAAAATAGTTAGTCAACTCTTGACAACATAGTATCAGGACGCGACGAGATGATAGTACTTTAGGGATACAAAGTCTCGTGTATTCGAGCTAGATAAGGCGTATCTAGCTTGGTGCACTTGATCGAGTGGAACTAGCTGAAGCTACCTCACCGTATCCTAAACTAGTTAGACCAGGAAGTAACCCTAAGTGACTTAAGTGATATTTTCTTGAATTTGGCTTTGTCTAAGGAAGTGGTCATTGTTCCGATCAAAGAAGGCCCCTGTGCCTCACCACGACCTGGAAGCCAGTTTCTCGAAAAGTTACTTAACGATCTAAAGGTTAAATCCGAATCTAACCCAAGGTTGACTATCTTTAATCAATTTAAAATTATCTCACAAAACATATAAGGTGAACAAATTCTGAGACACATAGAATGGGTGAGATGTTAAGGATAATTGAAATATACTTAAAACAATCTTCACAATACTACTTATTTTCTCAACTATTGTACTTAATGACTCTTTAGGCCAAAGTTTAGTGCCCCCTACATCTCTTATACTTCATATATTTGACTAAGGGGGGAAAGAAAACTAACCCTAAGGGTTATATTATAAACCTTTAGATTATTGGTGCAGAGGGACACACCTCGAACCAATCTATGTAACTATTGCTAGACGCATGTTTGGACTCATAGTTGATTTATCTTGAAGCATGCATATACCATATTGTCTTTAAACCCCTATTTTATATAACAAACTCCATTTTTACATAACAAACCCCAACATTTGTTTTGATTTATGGCAAAAGGGGGAGAAGAGCGAAAGTTAAGGGGGAGTACCACAAAATTTATTTAATTAAAGTATGTCTTTCAAAACTCACCTATGGCAAAAGGGGGAGAAGAGCGAAAGTTAAGGGGGAGTATCACAAAATTTATTTAATTAATGTATCTCTTTCAAAACTCACCTAGGGTTAAGGGGGAGTTTTTGAAAATGACATTCATCATTTACTATACTTGTTTTATGCTTTAATTTCCCTTAACTTTGTGTTGGTTTGCCATAGATCAAAAAGGGGGAGATTGTTGGTGCAGGGGCACTAGATAATCAAACATGTGTTTTGATTATGGTAAAGACACAAAGTTAAGTTTACATCGTTATCTCACGAGCTAAATCGAGTGTGCAGAAAAGTACTAAAGCTAGAGCTGAAGGCTAGCGACACCTGGAGGAATCCACGGTGGTCGGGCGATACTCGAGTGACTTCGGAGGGAGCCGAAGGAATCGAGTGGAAGACCAGAAGCGAAAGTGACACAGTAAGAATCGAGGTAAGCTCGTGTGAGTGAGAGATGGTAAGGTCGTGTCCTCTGTACGGGGATGACCGTAGGCGGCGATCCGACTAAGACTTCTTGTGGAAGGTCTAGGTCGAGATCGGACGGTTAGAAACCGTCGTATTTATCATTTTCCGAGCTAACCGTTAGCAATCGATCACTTGGACATGGAGCAGTCGACTGATGCTCATCAATCGACTGATGGGAGTCATCAGTCGACTGATGGCGACGAATCAGCCTTTGCGCTAGGTCAAAACGGATAACGTTTGACGCGGCCACTTCGCGATAAAAATTGGACAACTTCGTGATCTGTTCCAAAAAAAAGGGAGACATATTCAGAGGCTAAAATCTATAAAGGAGGGGAGGATTCCATCTCCAAATCACATCAAGTTTATTCATCAAGTGCTCCTACAACGGCAACGCTCCAACACCGTCATAACGCCGACGCGACAACAAGCTCAGATCTTCTTCGTTGGCAGCAACATCTAGTAATATATTTTAATATTGTATTCATTGTTTTTATTCGTAACGAGGTGAGGTAGGCTTGTTGCCTCATCCTCGTACTTTCGGATTTTGTGATCGTTGTCTCCTACCTCCAACGAGGAGGAGACGTTATAGTGCTTTGCCCTCCGTATGCGGTCTAAGAATGATAGGGCCTTGGAATAGCAATCGCTGGGTTGTGAACCAAGTAAAATAAATGTGTCACTTTATTTTCCACTGTGCTTACTCGTTTACTTGTGTCTCAATGAACGAATTCGAACGAAAGATTTACGATCGTTATTCACCCCCCCCTCTAGCGACGCTTCTCGATCCAACACTATACCCCTTGGCCTAAAAAGGCCTCTTCGTCTCTTTACCTTCCAAGCAAGATTCGTAGGTTGGGAAATCTTCCCCCACTAATGAACCCAGAGGTCCATCAGCTATCAACCTTTGAATTCTGCTTAGGTTAATATGACGTAGCCTTAGATGCCAAAGATATGTTTGGTTCATCTTCGAAGGTTCTTTTCTCTTATTGGAATTAGAGATGAGTTATTTACTTCTATTTGCATCGTGGGAGCTTTTGGTTCAAGGGTATATAAATTTCCTATCAATGTACCAGAATAGATAATCTCCCTATTCCTTTTTATAACAACTCTGTCATTAAAAGAAATAGAATATCCATCCATAAACAATTTAGAAACCGAAATCAAATTCTTTCTAAATAAAGGTACATAATGGCAATTTTTCAGAACCAAAACTTTATTCTTCTAAAAAGATAAATAATCACCTCCCACTGCAATAGCCTCCACCTTCGTGGCATTGCCCAAGTAAATGGTAATCTCCCCCTTAGCTAGTCATCTGGTTTCCTGGAACCCCTGCAAAGTATTGCAGACAAGATCAGTAGCTCCCGTATCAACACACCAAGTGCCAGTAGATAACACCTCTAAACATGTTTCAACGACAAGACCAAAGGATATACCTTTGTTCTGCTTCCGGTTGGGACATTTCTTCTTCTAATGTCCAGTCAGCTTGCAAGTGAAGCACTTGCCTTTCGGCTTCTTCACTCGTCCCTGATATCCTCCCACCACCTTTGCTCCACCTTGTTTCTTCTTCTTCTTGCCTTTCGACTTAGAAGTAGAAACATTCTGAGCAACTATAGCCTGAGCCTGAGCAAGCCCTTCTGCTACCTTGAGTTCTGTCAGAAGCTCTGCCAACGAATACAACCTCTTATTAATGTTGTAATTTAGGCGAAACTACTCAAAACTCTTAGGTAGAGACAAGAGAATGATATCGATCTGGGTTTCCCCATCGATCTCAGCTCCGAGGACTTCCAGCTCATTTGCTGACTTAGGAGGATACTCTTCGAAGAGTACATACTTTGTACTCCTTAGCAATTAAGACAATATCTAGAGTCCTTTTATAATCAACATAATTAGGTCCAGTAAGTTTATTTTCTTTCAGTATCACAACAAGCGGGTTGAAAGTCATTTTGAAAAACCTAAGAATCACATAGATCAAAATTTTATATTTTAAAAAAAATTATTGATTCCTCAAACAATAAAATTTTAAAATCAACCAACACCTCAAAACACCGAGAATATCGTATGCCATGATAGTGTGGACGTATACGAATTCTACATTTGTAAGAGGAGATTTTACCCATTAATTTTACTATCTTGTCAACATAACTTTTTGACAAATAAAATTAATAGTTGGTTCCTCTTCAGCCCTACAAATAAAAGCAGTGACTCTGATGGGGAGGATACTCCTATTTGCATCTAAGTGTTCATCATTAGTTGGTACCAAGGTAATTATCTCGGTTTATGTGTCTTCCGATGGGGAAGTACACATGCTCCTTAATAATTTCCTATAATTATATTCGACCCTGTGATCCGCAAACAAACTCATCCGATGGGGAGGAAGGCACTCAGAGCCGACGTGCAAGTTTGTTTGGATCACATGTCAAATCGTAATGGAGGTCGTGGGAATTTATAAAAATATCCCTCTCCCACTTAGTAATTTAAAATTGAGGAATTTTCCTAGCCTACGACATGCATATCAAACAAGAAGCAATAAATATGGAAAAAAATATTTTTCAACTATTATGGCTTTTGTCTCCAATATGCCTCCCATCCTATCGTCATCTCGTCCGCTCCTCCCTATGCCATGTACAAGCCATCCGGAGATCCGAGCCGAGAAAAACTATTTTAATTTACATAATCGATCCTATACTCCACAAAGGAGTGTACATGAAATCTAGATCGAAAGTAAACTAAAATAAAAAGAGTGGCAAAACAATGTCGTACTTAATTAAAAAAAATTAAATACTAGTCTCATCAATCCCAAGGATTCAAATAATATACAATTACACACATACAATCACATATACACATATAGCCATAATAGTTGGATCCTATGCCTGCAACCAAAAAGATAGCCTACGCACATCCTACTATCATCCGGCACATACAATATATGAAAAGTGCATAGAATTAACCGAATCCTGAACACACAAAATCGAAAACCGTGGCTCTGATACCACTTGAAGGTTTTGTGGACCGAAGCTCTGATACCACATGAAGGGCATAAACTTCGCTTTCCACTTTAACTTGGTCGCTTGTTCATGGCGTTCCTTTCTTCGTCCCCAGATTAAAAAAATTAATCCTTGACAAATAGGGATTACCCAAGCTACCGTTTCATCGTCGTGCTATTCGATTAGAGTGGTTACTTGAAAAAACTTGTTGTTCAAGCAACCTACCTCTATTCTTCTAATAGCCGCGGAATAGATGATGTACGGATCGCTGATTTTTGTGTTTGTATTCGGGGTCCAAGTAAATTAGCCACATATAATTGAAAACACTTATAAACATAATACAAAGGAACATAAATAAGCATTATACCTCTCGATCTTCTATTGTATGTCCTTCCTCCTTTTGGACATCGTGTGAGCGATGATCTTCCAAAAGTCGAAGCCTCCTAGAACACGTTCTTCCCTTCCTTGCTCGCTCCGAACAAAGGGAAGAATGAAACGAAACTCTTCTTCCTTTCTAAAACCGGCCACCAAGTCAAAGGACTTGATGTTGCCGCTAGCCAAGGAATGGGTGATGGAGCGCCGGCCAACCTTGAAGAAGGGTTGGCGTCGGCCTCAAGGAGAGGAGAGGACGCCGGCCAAGGAAGAATAAAGGGAGGGGATGGTCGCCGGCCAAGGATTAGAGGGTGATGATGGGCGCCGACCAACTCTTGATGAAGAGAAAGGAAACAAACCTCAACCTTCCACCTTGTTGCCGCCCAAGCCAAAACCGTAAACCTAGCCGCCCAAAGCTTGCCGCCCCAAACCCTAATCCTAGAATTGTGTCTCTCACGCCCAAGCCTTGGCCTCCTTTTTATAGAGCTAGGCTTTAGCCTCCTTTTAATCTCCACCGTCGGATCTAGGGATTTAATCTCAACCGTCGAATCTAGAGATTTAATCTCCACCGTCGGATCTAAAGATTTAATCTCCATCGTCGGATCTAGAGTTTCATTTTTCATCATTGGATCTAGGCTCCATCAGGGTTTTAATAGCCTACAATAGGGACCATGAGGAGGAATTGGATCTTGGCCACCCAGTGGATCAAGTCCACATAAAATCCGATCCATTAATGATAATCCATTCCACTAGAGGATTATCATTGATCTACCTCACCATCCCCTATAAGTTAATATGGGCTCCATATATTATTTGTATATATATATCTCCCCGTGTTTAAGATCTCGAATGCCCATCAATTAATTAATTTACTGACAATTAATTAATCAACATCTAACTCCATGAGTAGTACCACTCAACCTTATCATCATGCCGGACCAAGTCCACCCGCAGGGTTTACATGATGAACTTTATGAGCTCCTCAAGGGGACATCATCATCCTAATATATAGGACACTGTTTCCTCCTATAATCAATGGCGCACCATATAAATAATATTATTTCCCAACTTACCGAGCCTATCGATTTACTCTATAAATCTCGCCCATTGGTAAATCAAAGAAATGAATACTAAGTATATGTGCCCATTATTATATCGGGATTAAGATCATGTACATGATAATATCCGAGGTCTGATTCAATTATGTAGTCAGCAATAAATCGAATCACCTCTAAGTCGGTCCTGCTCAATACCCACAAAGTGTACTAGTGTGATTCTATGGTCAAGACAAACCAATACCAAATCACACTACAACCATTCCAATAGTTTGTCCATAACCATATCAGTTGTGAGCCTTTACTTATACTTTACAAGGAACTTATAACATGATCTCCCGTGTGACACTACACACCATGTTATCTATAATGGAATATATTAGACAATATGCATGCATAACCATAAATATGCAAACAATGATCATGTGATTCTTATTTCAAAAATAAAGATGTTCATACAAAAGATAAACTTTTCAGTATACATCCCAACACTCACAAGACCATTAGATTTACTTGTGTGTGTTTTCATACACCTTAGACACATGTGAGATGCTAGGAAATGAGTTAAGTTTATCTGCTTATTTAGTACATCATAATGAAATTAGAACTTATTAAATGATAATGATGAATCATGAGGAAAGCTTATGTACAAGTCATGTGCATTGAGCCCATAGACCATGGTTCAAAATAGGTCTTCAAAAATATTTCAAAATCTTTTTGAAAAACCTCGGTGAACTATATCTTTTGATAGCAATCACCATTGATGAAGTTAATACAAAGTAGGCTCAAAACATTGAAGTTATCATTGTTTTTGAACTTTGTATCAATCTCATAATTTAATGGGTATTTTTATACAAAAATATTTTTCACTCATTGTATCTAACAAATGTATTATACGTATGAATTCTCATGATTTTTCATATTATGTATAATTACTTATAATTTTCCAAATACCATTTCTGACTTCTTATTTTTCCGTTTGCAAATATCAGTCGACTATCGCTTGAGGGCAGTCGATTGGTGTTGATGGCAGTCGACTGGTTACTGACCAAGTTGACTACTGGGCTGATTTTGGATAAACAAGATTTGTTTAGCCCACTTTCAGCCATTCCTAGGTACCCTAATGTCTCCTAATCCGAGGATATGCTTTGGAAAACATTGGAAGGGTAAAATATCATTGAAAATGATTAGGAGAGGTGTTTAGGGTGAAAAATCAAATTTTAAGGGAGGTAAAAGTTCAATGTTGAATCTTTGCCCTTAATTTTGATTATTTAAGTTTTCTATTTTCTTCGGAACTCTCCAAGAACATTGTTGGTGCTATGGTCAAGGGGGAGCAAGCCTTTAGGGGGAGGTTATTCATCCAGGGATGATGGATGAGTTTTTCTTCAAAGGGGTAGAGTTGGAGAATAGTGAGGATTGCCTCTCTGCAAAAGGTTGGAACCGCCAACCTAGCAGCCCCGACCAGCCTGTCCCACAACCATTGTGAGAGAGGTAAATCATGGAGGTCCCTATGGTCCTTGACATGGTCACTAAGACACGTGGGGGTCATCTAAATCTAAGAAAGGGTTTAGACCTCCTCTGAAATTGACCCGTGTCACTTCTGCAAGCACCGCTGTGCCTTAGCCACCACGCCACCCATTTAGTGATATGTGATTTATCACCAGGAAGAGTGAAGGCATCCAAGATGATTTTGGATCAAGGGGAAGAATGTAAGATTTCATTGGTATATGAGAAATTGATACCCTTGGTAATCTTTTTGATGTATGCCAAAGGGGGAGAAGTGAGGTTTAAGTTAGGTAAACCTTCACTATGCTTTGGCATTGGAAGAGTTAAGGTTGGGCTTATTGGATATCCTAATTTAAAGGTGTTGTCAAATATAAAAAAGGGAGAGATCGTTAGTGCAATCAGCCCAGGTTATGATTGACTAGACTTGAGTTTACTCGAGTAGTATTTTGATGTTTGACAAAATGATTGACAATGTGATTGTCATGGGAAGTCCAAGAATGGTCTTGGCATTTAAGAAGTCCAAGTCATGGGTACTTTGTAATTGGAAAGTCCAAGCATGGGTCTTGATAATGGAAAGTCCAAGTCATGGGTACTTGGCAAGGAAAGTCCAAAGGTATATATTGGCGGCATAAGTCTAAGTGTGTAGTATTGGCAGCGTAAAGTCCAAGTGAACTTTGGTGGTGAAGGTCCAAGTATGGATACATGGAAATTGGGAAGTCAAAGGGTGAGATATTGGTGGCGTAAAGTCAAAGTTGTAGTTTTGGCGGCATAGGTCCAATGTTTGGCATCGTAAAGTCCAAGCATATGTCTTGGTGGCATAAGTCAAAATGTAGCATAGCAAAGTAGACCCGGTTAGCATGATGATACTCGATGGAAGCATCTAAAGGCTAGTGTATGGATGAAAAAATCATGGAGGACTTGGAGGGATCGGATAGGCATGAGGATGATGGAGGTGGCTAGAAGGCTTAGGTCTAGGCTAAGGGTGGTCTATCAAATATGAGAGGATCATACTTGAGTTAAACCTCATGTTTGAGGTTTATCAGTCGACTGGGGTTATGGATCAGTCGACTAGTCGAGTGTCTGACACTTGGCAACCTAGTCAACTTGGATCAGTCTACTGGTCAAGTAGTCGATTGAGCTTCGACTTCTCGGGTGAAGCACTTGCAGGTGACTGCCATTGTGGGCAGTCGACTTTCCTTGATCAATCGACTACTAGGGTTTGGTAGTCGACTGCTTTAAGCGGACATGAGCACAGAAGCTCTGGTAGTTGACTGATCAGTTGACTATCGGGCAGCAGTCGACTGCTGGTAAGGGCAATAGACTTCTAAGGTATCCATTTGGTAGGTGCCAACATGGATGGAGCCGTTGTGAGACAACGGATGGGAGAGCAGTCAACTGGTGCCTTTTTGCAATCGACTGTTAGGTGCAAAATCTACTCAATGCAGGTTATAAAAGTAGCTTGAGATGGAGGATTTTACATCAGTTTTTGGGGTGATTTTGAAGGGGAAGGGTTGTTGCATTCTAGACCTTCAAGAGCAATCCAAAATAAGCAATCAAACATTCTTTGTGTAAAGTTTTTTTTACTTGTATTTTTTTATTGCTTAGTATACTTGTTGTATTTCTTGTATTACTATTGTAATCACTTTGTAAGTGGTTTATCCTCCTCCAGAGTATTTTCCATGAAGGAGAGGTTTATTAGTGGTGGTGTGCATCACTAGAGCTTACTTGAGCTCGACCCATGGAGTAGGATCCCTAGGTTCCGAACTACGTTACATCTTGTGTATTGCGAGTGTTTGTCGTATTTTGTTATTTCTATTTGTTTCTGCTGCACTAACAAGATTTGTAGATGAACATGATCGAACGAATTCCAAGCAATGAAGTGAAATCGTTATTCATCCCCTCTAGCGACACCAACGTTCCTAACAATAGGCATGTTCCCGAAGCGAAACAGATTAAAATGGAGACTCCAGAGTGACACACGGTCGGGCGTGTGAATTTCACACGACTGTGTGTTTTTTCCATCCTGATTTTTAGCCTAGATTTCAATAGTTTCTATCCTTACACACGGTCGATCGTATGAAATTCACATAGTCGTATGGCGACACACAAATTTGAGGAAATAGGATTTTTCGAGTATTTATGGAAAGAGGAAGCTACCTTTATATATAGGAAACTCGTCTAAGAGGTTAAGGATCACGAGGATCATGAGGGGAGTTGCCCTAGGGCTCCCAAGCCTTAAAAGGGGGTTGTCCAAGTGCCCCCTAACTACCGGAGGAGGAGATTTCGACATTGTTACTTCAAACTTGGGTACAAGCTCCAGCCGAAGATTCTCTTCGATCAAGACTAAGCCCTTTTTTCTACTTTTCTACAATTTCTGTGGGTTGAATCTTATTTTGTCGACGTCTTATGGTTGTATTACTATTTATGGAGTAGTTTCTATGATTCTTTGATTAGGGAGTAGCCTATCTTGATTTGTAAACATACATATGCAATGAATTCATGTTATCTTACATCATTTTCATTATATATGCTTGCTTTTTATTCTATGATATGATTGTTCATGATCCGACTTTATTGTGTTAATCCAATTAAGATTCCAAAAGAATTAGGTCGTATTTTAGAGGTATGGGGAAGAACCGAATGGTGAATCTAATCCTCCGAATCATAGAGAATCAAGACATGGGGGAATCGACTATGAGTGAGGAGTTGTTCCGCTGGGGTTCTAATGACAGGTTCCATGTGTGACTAAGGTTACCCCACAAGTAGATTGGTTCACTGTGAAGACCCATAGATATCATAGAACGTAATGAACCTACTCTAGTAGAAGGCTCAAAGTAGGAAAAATCAACTCTAGAAGGGTTGTGGGGCCCAGTGACAGGGGCTTCCCAAAGATAGTAACCCCCTGAGCTCTGACGATCCGAAAGGGAAACTTAGCTAGGTATTGGATAATCCTATATAGTTCCAAAAGATAACATCAGATAAAATAGATATCGTACCAACATGAACAACCATTGAGAGTTAGGAGTAAGACATATGTTTATAATCATTTAGGTGAAATCGAAATCTTAGAATCATTTTAGGCAATCATAACAGGGATCCAGTAACAGTGGTATCCCTATAAAAGTGATCACCCAATCCTCTCATTTTTCTTTTGGAAACTTCTTGCTTATCAACTAGCTGATTCCGTCTAAACAATCTATATTCACTTAGTAAACAAGTACTCGATTACCAGTCCCTGTGGGATTGATATTTTATTACTTGATGACAACCGTGCACTTGCGGGCATGGGCGTTAAGTGTGAGCGCATGCTTCTGTTGGAGCGTTGGTGGTCGGCTAGAGGGGGGGTGAATAGCCCTCAATCATCGTACAGTGGAATATGATCATTCTTGCGTGCTTGTCTACAATTGTCGTTAATATACACAGCGGAAACAATAGAAATAATAACAATAATACAATCACATGTAATACACAAGATATACGTGGTTTAGAACCGAATGGTTCCTACTCCACGGGGTGAGCTCAATGAGCTCGTGTTATGCACACGACACTAACAACACTCCTTTTCGACAACACGTCGAAGGTGGAGAAACCTCTCACAAGCAATTACACTAAGTAATATGAAATACAAGCAATACAAATACAAATATGAAATACACGTAAAAAACACTTTACAATGCTTGCTTTGAAACCTTTGCTTATTGCTTGCTTTAGATGGCTCTTGAAGGTTTGGAATGCAGCAGCAATTCCCCTCCAAAAGCTTGACAAAAGTCTTTGGACTTTTCCACACCAAGCCTCATGCTTAGATTTTCCATGCCAACTCCATGTTGGACTTTCCTATGACAATCCAATATCATAAGTTTTGTCTATCATTAAAATATTGCTCGAGTCAAACTCGAGTCAACCCGGGCCAATTGCACCAACAATCTCCCCCTTTTTGATGATTGACAAAACTATCCCTCAAGTCTACCAATTATCCCTAATTAGCAATTCTCACATCCCAATGAGAATTCCAAACCCAATTGGTAACTTGGTAACTTATCCCCCTTTTTGACATACATTAAAAAGGTCCTCTCCAAGGGTATGAATGTCTCATATCCCAATGAGATCTTACAATCTCTCCCTTGGAGGAACACACGCCTACAATCTTTCTAGTGATAAGTCCCATATCACTTAAAGAGAGGCAACCAAATTTTCCTTCCATGAGACAAAATACACATCCATCTTCCCATTATGGATACCTCCCCCTAGAGGCTTACTCCCCCTTGACCATTACACCAACAATGTCCTTGGAGAGTCCCTAAGCCAATAGGAACATTAAACCAATCAAAATTAAGGCAAAGTTCAACAATGAACTCTCATCCACCTTAAAATTGATACTCTCCCTAAACATTTCTCCTAATCCATATCCAATGGATTTACACCCTTTCTAATGCTCTCCCAAGCATGTCCTAGGGTTAGGAGTGGTTAGGGGACCAAAACATAGCTGAACATGGGCCTAACCACCAAGGTTTACATGCGATGAATCGGGAGATATCAATCGACTCCTTCATCACGACCGACCTCCATGGCAATGATCGATAATTGCATTTGATTTCGATTTTAGAAATGAATTTCTAAAATTTGTAAGTAAATATACATAAGTTGAAAAATATTGAAATTTTGTATGTATATTACTTATTACAATCATAATGAGTGAAAAATATTGGAAAATTATTTTACCCACAAAATAGTGAGATTGATACAAAGTTCAAAAGTTTAGAAAAACTTCAATAATGAGCCCTCTTTGTATCATCCCATTTAATAGTGATAGCTATCAAAAGATAGACTTCACCAAGGTTTTTCAAAAAATTTTCAAAATGTTTATGAAAACTTTAATTCCTTTTTCCTAAACATCTCACTTGTATCTAAATGTGCAAAACACATTCAAGGAAAATATTCTAGTGAGATGTGGGTTTTTGTTCTTTAATGGTCTCATGCATATTCTAAGACAACTCTACTTGATTCCCTTATGCATGGGACTTCAAGTCATGCCAATGGTCCTTAAATCAATTTTATTTTATGCATGATATGATTATGGCATATATATGATATAACTAAGCATGTGCCAAAATCATGATGTCATGGCATGTGAATGAAATTTTAGCATACATGACATATAAAAATAAGTCTAAACATGATCATGACATTTTTAGAGATAAAAATGAAAATGATGTCATGTCATGGCAAGGCAAATAAATCATGGCAAGTAAAATATACTAAGGTATAAAATACCTAAATGTTAAATCCAAATTGCCATTTCTAGGAATTAATTCTATTTTGCCTTAATACCATTATCTCCCAAGTGTGCCATAAACCCAAAATGACACACTTATACCTCTAAGACCTAATCGTGCCAATTTAATCATTTTTCAACTTCTCAAGCACATTGGCACATCCTAATGTGTCAACTCACCATGGCTAGGTTAACTACCCATCCACTTAGGGTTGGCACACCCTAACCCATCTAACGTGAATCGATCATGCTCCTAGGAACCCAATACCTATTGGAGCTCCTTGGGTTAACAAGGTATTCACTAGGGATAACTTCCCTAGATACCTTTCTAATGACCCTTTTAGGATTTGAAGCCATAGTCTTTTGGGTCCTTCTTAGGTCAACTCTAGAGGTAACTCCCCCAATGACCTTCTTAGTGGCTTTCTTGGTTTTTCTTAAGTCCTTAGCCACTAAACACACACCATGGCTAGTCTTAGGGATAGCTTCCCTATTAGCCTTGGTTTTTATAGACCTAGAAATTGTTTCATAATTAAATGGGACATTATGGTAGGACATAGGTTTGTGACCCAAACCTTTCTTTCCCTTAGACCGTTCTTGAACCCTAGGTCTTGACTTTTGGGCATTTGACCCATGAATAGAGTTTTCTATAATCTTAAGGGTCTTTTATATTCTCTCAAGTCTTGACCTCAAGACTTGGTTTTCTAATTCTAATTTTCCCAATTTTGATTTATCATTGGGTTTTTGGGAAGGCCTCTTCTTCTTAGGCATGTGCCTAGACTTTTTGGGATTAATACCAAAATTTTCTTCTATTCTCCTAATTGATTCCCTAGTTGAAATAGTTTTAGTGTTATTGGTCCTAGGTTTATCCTTAGATAAATTTACACGCTTAGCACCTAAACAATAAACCTTATTATTTCTACTAGCATGCTTTTCATTAATAATTGCAAGAGAGCTAAAATAATTTTTAGCATGCTTGTTAACCCTAGAAATTGAAGGTGCATTAACTAAATTTACCTTAGGGTTAGCTTTGGAAGCTCTGTTAGTAATATATGAGAGATGTCCTAAGGCAATCGCCTTATGTTTGAACCATTTATATGAAAAATGAAGATTCACTATTTGAGTATACATATTTTCATGTATTTGATTAGATCTTAAACTCATTTACTGAATGTCCACGATACGATTCACAGCATGAGAGAATTTGTGATTGGATCACAACTAGTGAGTATCTCTACATGTGTAATTGTGATGTATCGAAATTATCCCTAGTCGATGAATTAATGGATTTAGACACCATTGATTCTGTCGAGACTAGCACGAGGTATACTCCTTGGTGTATCTAAGCAGCTGATTCTCACTGGCTGGAGACATTGTGATGTCCAGAGTTAATCGTAGATGCTAGTTATGGTAACTAGTTCATTGGAGTGACCAGCCGTAAGACTTCATATGGTTCTCTGCATATATAGATATGTCAATGAAGTTCTTACTATAGCTTAAGTGCGATGTTCCTTTAACTTGCGGTATTCAAGTCATCTTGATCATGAGGACTTATGCTTTGACATCTTAAGCAAGCATCTCTGAGGAGATGTGGACCCGGGATGACTGGGTATAAGTCGAAGTGATCGAAGGTGTTTGAATAGCCTATAAAGGATTCACCACTCCTTGCGAGGAGATGTATACCCATGGCCTCTCGTCGTTTTGTTACTAAAGTCTTTGGCAAAAGCATTACACGTTTAGAGTAAGGTACTCTTCGATACATGTGCAATAACTAGAATCCGTAGGACGAGAAAATGATACTTGGGCTAGGTGTGACATAGTCAGCCTAGTAGGGACTGACACTATAGACCATGTCCTGAACCAAGTGGGTATAAGATGAGTGAAGGGAATGGGGCACAATTCATTCAAGATGCTGAAGGGTTTCAGAAATAGTTCTGGATCAACCATTGATCTTTTCGGTTAATTGGGATCATGATGTACTACTAGGTGCCACTCATGATCATTCTATAATTAATGGTTAATTATAGACAGCTAACATAAACTGAGAACCTATTTGGTCACACGCACAACGAGTGTAATCCGAAGGATTTAAAACGAGCTTGAGAATGAGATTCTCAGACCGAGAGAAACTAGGTTTGGTTGGACCAAACATGGAGCGAGGATGAAATCGTTTCAGTCGCAATGGAAGCGTGGATGGGCTGTGTCTTATGAAGACATGATGGATGAACCAAATTGGTTTGGTTCTAATCCAATGGAGGAGAATAAACCAAAGGGTTTGGTTTGTTTTAAACGAATGAACCAAAGTTGGTTCGGTTCGTTTTGACTTAAAATAAACCATCAAGGTTTGGTTTATTTTAACTTAAATTAATGGAGCGGGTTAATGGGCCTTTGGTTATGATCCGATAACCATTAAGAGAATTTGTTCTCTATAAAATAGGGCTTAAGGGTTTTGTTAAGCTCAAATCCAAATTCCCTTAACCTAAAGTTGCCGCCCCCTCCTCTCCTTTGTGAAGTCTGCGCCAACAGCCCCCCTTGCCGCCGCCCACCACCTAGCTCCCTTGCCGGCGTCCAGAAGGTGCTGACATTCCCTCTTGCTGGCGTCGAGCTGCTGCCGGAGAAACTCTGGTGATCTCCTTTGGGTTCTGTTGGTGCAATCGGCCCAGCAGTACCTTGATGGTATTTTGATGATAGACAAAACTCATGACATAGGATTGTCATGGGAAATTCCAACATGGGTTGGCATGGAAAATCCAAGCATGGAGCTTGGTGTGGAAGTCCAAAGCATTGCGAAGCCGTGCACTTGGTGCTTGGTGAGAAATGCATTGCGAAGCCGTGCGCTTGGTGCATATGGGAAGTCTTAAGGACTTGGTAAGTTCACTAGGCTCGGGGTCCTTGAGTCGGTGAAGGATGGCATTGCGAAGCCGTGCGCTTGGTGCATCCGAGGGACCGCCGGACGGGGAGCGAATGGAGTGAGCCCAAAGGGAAGCATACTTCTAGGGCATGAGACGCGAAGGATGGCGTTGCGAAGCCGTGCGCTTGGCGCATCCGAGGGACGTAGGCCGAGGGAAGAGAGCTTCGGTGGGGAACTCCATGAGTGATGTGGACTTAGCCAAGTGGCTAAGCGAAGGCGTCGGAGACTCAAACAACTTGGTGTTTGAGGTTTTCGACAATGATCGGTAGCATAGGTGCCAGTTCGACTGGTCCAAGTCGACTAGGGTTCGACCGCGTGTAACTGCGTTTTGGTGCTTAGCGATCATGCCATGGATGTGATCGGTGATGTCGGCCGCTGATCCCGTGGGATGGCGATCGTGATGGAAGTGTCGAGAGCAGAGCGCTCCGTAGTCGGCGATCGGCTACTAGGTCACCTGATCATTGCACCGCCAGCGATCGGGTAGGAGATCCGTTGGAACTTGTCCGACGTGGATCCGGCCGTTGTGAGACAACGGACGGGCATCGATCGGGCCTTTTAGCGATGGTGATGAACAACAGCTTGATGCACGGGTTATAAATGGAGCTCGAGTTGGAGGATTTCGCCAAGACTTTAAGGAAGCAATTGAAGGGGATTTCTTTGTTGCATTCCAGTCCTTCAAGAGCCATCCAAAGCAAGCAACAAGAAAAGGGTCAAAGCAAAGATTTGTAAAGCGTTCTTTACTTGTATTTCTTGTGTCTTTGTATTTCTTGTATATTATTGTTGTAATAGCTTGTGAGAGGTTTCTCCACCTCCGACGTATAGTCGAGAAGGAGTTTAGTTAGTGCCGTGCGCATAACTAGAGCTCGAGGAGCTCGCCCGTGGAGTAGGAACCTTTCGGTTCCGAACCACGTATATCGTGTGTATTTGCATGTGATTGTATTTGTTGTTAGTATTCATATTTGCATTAGTATTCCGCTGCGCTAACAACAATCGTAGACAAGCACGCTACGAGAACGAGCAATTTACGACGTCCAACGTACGAGGGCTATTCACCCCCCTCTAGCCGGCCATATCGATCCCCTTACAAGTGGTATCAGAGCCAGGTCGCTCTTCAAGGACTAACCGCCGCGAGAGCAATTCAGGATGGGCGGCTTCATCCATCCACCGAAATTCGATGGAGATTTTTCTTGGTGGAGGAAACGGATGGAGGTATATTTCGAAACCGATTTCGATTTCATGTTAATCATTGAAAATGGTTTTGAAGTGCCTAGGGACAAAGAAAACAAGCCATTAGAAAAATCAAGGTGGACTCAAGACCAAATGAAGGATTTCAAGACAAATCTTGAGGTAATCAAATTACTTAGTGAATTGATTCCTAACCATATTTGGTCTAGGCTAGGTAATTTTAGGAATGCAAAGGATTTGTGGAATAAGGTGATTGAATTCCACAAGAATCCCCAACCGGCACAAATAGAAGAAAATGCCGAAGAAGAAGCTCCCACAACATTTGAAGATGTTGATGATTTGGTGGAGACCTCCACCTCTAGTATTGAGGGGGAGGAAAGGCAATCTTCAATCCCGGAGCAAGAACAAGAAGTATCCACATCCGGGAGAAGTGAAGATCAAGAAGAGGCCTCCACCACCTCCCTAGGTAACTCAAGCATTGTAATTTTATATAAAAATCACATAATATGCTTTGAGTGTAGGGAGAAAGGGCACTACAAAAGTAAATGCCCTAAATTGGCTAAGGAAAAGGCATCCACACCAAAAGTCAACCCAAAGTCAAAGGATGCCGGTGTTCCCAAAAATAAGAGCAAAGAGCACATTGTGTGCTTCAAATGCAACCAAAAGGGACACTACCAAAGTCAATGCCCTAGGGGGAGGAAGAAAGGGCAAGAAGGTGTTTCTCATGTAGGGGGAGCTTATAAAGCTAACCCTAAGGTAAATTTATTTAATGCACCTTCAATTCCTAGAGTTCAAAAGCATGCTAAGAAAAATAAATATGTTTGTCTGGGTGCCAAGCATGTTTATATGACTAAAGACAAACCTAGGATCCAAAACACTAGACCTATTTTACCTAGGGAGTCAATTAGGAGAGTTGAAGAAAACTTGGGTATTAATCCCAAGAAATCTAGGCACATGCCTAAGAGGAAGAACCTTTCCCAAAAACCTAATGAAAATTCAAAATTGGGAAAATTAGAGATAGAGAACCAAGTCTTGAGGTCAAGACTTGAGAGAATGGAGAAAACCCTTAGAATCATAGAAAATTCATTTCTAGGGTCAAATGCCCAAAAGTCAAGACCTAAGATTCAAAAACGGTCTAAGGGCAAGGAAGGTTTGGGTCACAAACCTAAGCCCAAGAAGACTTATCATAATGTTCCATTTGATTATGGAACTATTTCTAGGTCTAGGAAAGCCAAGGCTAATAGGGAAGTTATCCCTAAGTCTAGCCATGGTGTTTGCTTAGTGGCTAAGGACCTAAGGAAAACCAAGAAAGCCACTAAGAAGGTCAATGGAGGAGTCACCTTTAGAGTTGACCCAAGAAAGACCCAATTGACTAAGGCTTCAAAGCCAAAAAGGGTCATTAGGAAGGTATCTAGGGAAGTTATCCCTAGGGAATACCTTGTTAACCCAAGGAGCTCCAATAGGTATTGGGTTCCTAAAAGCGTGATTGATTCATGCTAAATGGGTTAGGGGGTGTCAACCCTAAATGGATGGGTAGTTAACCTAGCCATGGTGAGTTGACACATTAGAGTGTGCCAATATGCTTGAGAAGTTTCTAAAATGATTTGAATTGGCACAATGAGGTCATAGAGGTCATGGTGTGCCATTTTGGGTTTTTGGCACACTAGGAAGATGAATGGCATTAAGGCAAAATTGATTTAATCCCTAGAAATGGCAAATTGATTTTAACACTTAGGTATTCTATACCTTAGTATATTTTAGTTGTCATGATTTGTTTGCCTTGCCATGTCATGACATCATTTTCATTTTTATCTATAAAATGTCATGATCATGTTTAGACTTATATTTAGATGTCATGTATGCTTAGTTGTCATTCACATGCCATGACATCATGATTTTGGCATATGCTTCTATTTATATCATATCTATGCCATAATCATATCATGCATAAAATAAAATGAAATTAAGGACTATGGCACAATTTGATGGGAATCAAATAGATGTTGCCTAGGAATATGCATGAGAACTTAAAGGAAGAAAAACCCACATCTCACTATATAATTTGACTTGTATGTGTTTTACACATCTAGATATTGGTGAGATGTTTAGGAAAAGAAAATAAAGGTTTGAAAAACATTTTGAAAATATTTTGAAAAACCTTGGTGAAGCCTATCTTTTGATAGCTATCACCATTGAATGGGTGATACAAAGATGACTTATTATTGAAGCTTTTCTAAACTTTTGAACTTTGTATCAATCTCTAATTTAATGGGTAAAATAATTTTCCAATATTTTTCACCCATAGTGTTTAGGATAAGTAATATCGTGCAAATTTCATGATTTATCAACGTATGTATATTTACTTATGGATTTCAAAATCCATTTACGAAATCTTGCTACCAAATCTGATTATCGTCATTCGCCATGTCTTGTGATCGTGATAAATGTGATTGGTTAGGCCCATGTTCAGCTAGGTTAAGGTCCCTAACCACTCCTAACCCTAGGATATGCTTGGGAGAGCATTAGAGAGGGTGGAAATCCATTGGATATGGATTAGGAGTTGGGTTGAGGGTGAGTATCAATTTTAAGGTGGAAAAGAGTTCATTGTTGAACTTTGCCTTAATTTTGATTTGGTTAATGTTCCTATTGGCTTAGGGGCTCTCCAAGGACATTGTTGGTGCAATGGTCAAGGGGGAGCAAGCCTCTAGGGGGAGGTATCCATCATGGGAAGATGGATGTGTATTTCCTCATGGGAGGAAAATTGGGTTGCCTCTCTTTAAGTGATATGGGATCACTAGAAAGATTGCAGGCATGTGTTCCTCCAAGGGAGATTGTAGGCATTGGGATATGAGACATTCATATCCTTGGGAGGACCTTTTGATGTAATGTCAAAAGGGGAGAAGTTACCAAGTTACCAATTAGGGTTCGTTGGAATTCTCTTTGGGATATGAGAATTGTCAATATGGGAGAATTGGTAGACTTGAGATGGTAGTTTTGTCAATCATCAAAAGGGGAGATTGTTGGTGCAATCGGCCCGGATACTTGATGATAGACAAAACTCATGACATAGATTGTCATGGGAAAGTCCAACATGGGTTGGTATGGAAAATCCAAGCATGGAGCTTGGTGTGGAAGTCCAAAGCATTGCGGCCGCGGCGCTTGGTGCTTGGTGAGAAATGCATTGCGGCCGCGGCGCTTGGTGCATATGGAAGTCTTAAGGACTTGGTAAGTTCACTAGGCTCGGGTCCTGAGTCGGTGAAGGATGGCATTGCGGCCGCGGCGCTTGGTGCATCCGAGGGACCGCCGACGGGAGCGAATGGAGTGAGCCCAAAGGGAAGCATACTTAGGCATGAGACGAAGGATGGCGCTATGGGCCGCGGCGCTGGCGATCCGAGGGACGAGGCCGAGGGAAGAGAGCTTCGTGGGGAACTCCATGAGTGATGTGGACTTAGCCAAGTGGTTAAGACTGAAGGCCGAGACTCAAACAACTTGGTGTTTGAGGTTTTTTCCGACGGCAATGACCGCATAGGTGCTTGCTCGATCGGGTCCAAGTCGACTAGGGCCGATCGCCATGGATCGGGCAATGATCGATAGCCGACGCAGCCGATCGCTGTGGGATGGCAATGATCGATGGAAGTGTCGAGCACAGACGCCCGTGAGCCGATCGGGCGGGATTATTAGTCACTTGCCGACCGCCACCGCAATGATCGTAGGAGATCCGCTGGAACTTGTCCGACATGGATCCGGCCGCTAGAGACAACGGACACAGGGGCGCGATCGGGCCTTTTAGCATGATCGATGGGCGAAAACAAATTTGATGCAGGTTATAAATGGAGCTCGAGTTGGAGGATTTCGCCAAGACTTTAAGGAAGCAATTGAAGGGGATTTGCTGTTGCATTCCAGTCCTTCAAGAGCCATCCAAAGCAAGCAACAAGAAAAGGGTCAAAGCAAAGATTTGTAAAGCGTTCTTTACTTGTATTTCTTGTGTCTTTGTATTTCTTGTATATTATTGTTGTAATAGCTTGTGAGAGGTTTCTCCACCTCCGACGTATAGTCGAGAAGGAGTTTAGTTAGTGTCGTGCGCATTACTAGAGCTCGAGGAGCTCGCCCGTGGAGTAGGAACCTTTCGGTTCCGAACCACGTATATCGTGTGTATTTGCATGTGATTGTATTTGTTGTTAGTATTCATATTTGCATTAGTATTCCGCTGCGCTAACAACAATCGTAGACAAGCACGCTACGAGAACGAGCAATTTACGACGTCCAACGTACGAGGGCTATTCACCCCCCTCTAGCCGGCCATATCGATCCCCTTACAGGTTCGGCAATAAGGTGAGCTTCAACCTTCCCTTTTTGGCCGACCCTATTCTTCCACCAAAGCTGTCCAATTTTCTGGACAGCTTGTTTCCTTCTCGTTGGAGCATCGTTTGGACGACGTTTGGAGCTCCGACAGTGGTAGCCTTGCCGGGGATTCAATCTCCGGTAATCCTCATAGGTGGAGAACAAAGGATTCGTCAAACGGTTGACGAATACTTTTCCGGAGAAGCGAGTTTTTGACGACTCGTTTTGGATGCGAATTTTGATTCGGATTGTGATCTTCTCTCGATCATGTCGTTTTCAACACGAGGCTAGTAACCCGTACGAAGATGAGGCTCGTGACTTAGTGAAGTCATCCCGAAGATACTCGGCGTGGATACGGATAGAGACAATTCTAGCGAGGATCGTTCCGGTTGATGTCTTTCCCGCTACATGTGATACGTGAGGTATACGTAGTTTAAGTTTTCTTTTATTACAAAATTTGAATTTACGGTTATGTCTACACATGTTGTACTATGCATGCGTGTGATGTGTGTGTTGTAATAAATTAGATTTATTATTTTATTTCTTCCGCTGTACACATGTTTACGAAACATGTTCGAACACACACTCGCCGCAGTGCCGGAAACCCAACAGTGGTATCAGAGCCCAGGTTGTGTTTCGACATAATCGTAAAATTGTTTTGCGATAGTCATAAAGATATTTCTGGAAATTTTCTACTTTTGGAAAGTTAGAAGTATTTATGGAAATTTTTCAATTTTGGAAAGTCTAGAAGTATTTATGGAAATCTTCCACTTTTGGAAAGTTGGAAGTATTTATAGAAATTGATATTTTCCATAAATAAAATATTTGATTAGATTTTGGAAATTTGTTTCCTAATTTAATCATGATTTGATTTGGGAAATCAAATCTTAAAATATTTTATTTCCATAAGTAGTTTTGATGATTTAGGAAATTGGTTTCCTAAATTGACTTTCCTTAATCAACTATTTCCACAAATAAAATATGTGATTAGATTTGGAAATTTGTTTCCTAATTTAATCATGATTTGATTTGGAGAATTAAATCTTAAACATATTTTATTTCCATAAATAGTTATGACATATAAGAAAATATTGTACATGACATAATTGTATGCCATGTAATTGCATTAGATGCATTTCATTATTCCATGCGTGTCGTGACATGTAGATGTATGCCATGTATGTCATGCCATGTAGATAATAGTTATTTGCATGCAAAGAGGATGAGACATAAAAACCCTAACTCAATATTAAAGCCTACACCTTCCATTAATATGGTTAGAATCAGAGTTCCGTTTCTTGTTCGGGTTGTTGGACTCTCTCCAAGCCCAGCTCGAACCCGAACATGTTCAAACCATGGAATAGTTTAATACTAATATGGTAAGAGTAAGAGGTTAATCGTTAGCTTTGGTTGTTAGACTCTCTCCAAGACGGGCTAATTGGTTGAATGCACTCTAACCATATTAAAACTATTTCTCGATTAATGGGTTGGCTTTAACCTGGAGCATCGACTTGTTGGACTTTCTCCAAGGTCGATGTAAAGGGAGGTGAAGTTGGGTGCTATGCATATGATGCATACTTGTTAATGTGTTAACAACCCGATGTATGTGTGAACATTCAATTAGTTGATAGCACATTGTGATAGTTGCATATACGTGATATGCAATCGGTATAATTGATACCTACCATCGTAGTTATGAATGACTTGTTGGACTCTCTCCAAGGTTGTTCATATCTATGATGGATATCAGCCCATTCGGAGATGGACCTACAATCTCCCGAAGTGATTTTGGGGTTTTTTTGAAATTCGAAAAATGAATGGGATTTATAAATGTATATTGATGCATTTTTAAAATCATTTTCTCATATATGCTCGTTTTATATTTCTAGGTTAATCGATTGATCATGACGTCTTTGAATTTATGCACTATTTTGGATTCAAACAAATTGACTGGGCCTAACTTCCTGGACTGGCTTAGAAACCTAAGAATTGTTCTCAAGGCGGAAAAGATAGCATATGTCCTTGAAGAGCCTCTTCCCAACCGTCCTAAGGACGATGCAACTCCAGACCAAATGTTGGTCTATCAGAAGCATGTGGCAGATTCTGAATTGGCGAGTTACATCATGCTAGCTGCGATGGTACCTGAGCTGCAAAAGCAGCATGAGCATATGGATGCTAATACTATGGTCTTCCATCTTCATGAGTTGTTTGATGAGCAAGCGAGATCCGAAAAGTTCGAAGTCTCCAGGTCCTCTTCACCATGAAGATGCAAGAAGGTTCGTCTGTAGTGCAGTTTGTGCTAAAGATGAACGGGTACATCGAGCGGCTAGCCACCCTCGGGTTTGTGATGGATCATGAATTAAGTATTGACTTAATTCTGCATTGTTTGCCCAAGAGTTTCTCACAATTTGTGATGAACTATCGGATGAACAAATTAGAATCCACTATTCTTGAGCTCCTCAATATGCTGAAGACTGTAGAGCCTTCTGTGAAGCATGAGAAGAAGGTGGTTTTGTTAGTTGATTCCTCAAAGAAAGGTTCTAAGAGGAAGGCAAAGGAACAGAAGAAAGGGAAGAACAAGAAGGGAAAGAAGGCAGAACCAGCAAAAAAGGGCACTTGCCATCATTGTGGCAAGGAAGGCCACTGGCGAAGAAACTGCAAGATTTATCTTGAGTCCATGAAGAAGAAGAAGGCATCCGATGCCCCATCCTCTTCAAGTATCTTCGTTATTGATTGTCATTCTATTTCCTTAGACACTTGGGTATTGGATACTGGGTGTGACTCACATATATGTAATGACATACAGGGGCTAAGGAATAAAAGAAGACTCGTCAGAGGGGAGTCAAATTTGTGAGTTGGAAATGGAGCAAAGGTTGTTGTGGTCGCCATCGGAACTTATTTACTGAAGCTCCTTAGTGGACTAGTCTTGGAACTGGACAATTGCTATTGTGTTCCTTCTCTAATAAAAAACATTGTTTCTATTTCCTGCTTAAATAGAAATGGTTACCATTTGACGTTTAGTAACAATTGTTGTTATATAACTTTGAATGATGTACTTTATGGAACTGGAACTTTGAGCAATGGTATTTATACGTTGGACGTATCCAGTGACATTTTCAATATCGAAGCGAGCAATAAGCATGCTCGAAAGGATAGTCAATTAGACTCCTACATGTGGCACTGTCGCCTTGGCCATGTAAGCAAGAAATGCATGTCCGAATTACACCGATGTGGAATTTTGGAATCATTTGAATTTGATTCATACGATACATGCGAATCATGCTTAAAAGGCAAGATGACTAAGTTACCTTTTATAGGAAAAGGTGAATGAGTGGGAGAGTTACTAGGTCTAATACATACTGATGTATGTGGACCTATGTCAACTCAAGCTTTAGGAGGCTATAGCTACTTCATTACCTTCACCGATGATCACTCACAGTTTGGGTATGTGTCCTTGATGAAACACAAGTCTGAAGCCTTTGAAAGGTTCAAAGAATTCATAAATGAAGTAGAGAAACAACATGACAAGAGTATTAAAATACTTCAATCGGATCGAGGTGGTGAATACTTAAGTCAAGAGTTTCTTGATTATCTAAGAGACAATGATATATTGTCTCAATGGACTCCGCCATATACACCACAGCATAATGGTGTATCTGAGAGGCATAACCGGACCTTGTTGGACATGGTCAGGTCAATGATGAATCATGCGAATCTTCCCAAGTCCTTTTGGGGCTATGCACTTCAGACAGCTGTTTACTTGTTAAACAGAATGCCAACCAAGGTAGTCTCTACTACTCCATATGAGATATGGAATAGTAAGAAACCTCATGTATCTTACTTGAAGATATGAGGTTGTCCTACTTATGTGAAGTGGACTGTATCAGACAAATTGAATGCTAAGTCTAATAAATGTCTATTTATTGGACACCCTAAGGAAACAAGGGGTTACCAATTCTATCATCCTGTGGAACAAAAGGTGTTTGTTTTAAGGCATGCTGTGTTTCTAGAGAAAGAGTTTCTCTTGCAAGAAAACAGTGGGAGTATCGTCGAGCTTGAGGAGGCTCGAGAAACTCAAATAAACATTGATGAGATACCTGGTGGAGCACAACAGTCGATAACTCATAGTGATGAGCAATCGGCTGGACCTATTGTAACACCACATTTTCGTAGATCTGGTAGAACACGCAACATTCCTGAGAGATATGAATTTCTCGTAAGTGAATCGAACGACATGTTACTCATTGATGATGAGGAGCCTACCAGTTATGAAGAAATGCTGACAAGTTCAGAAAGGGATAAGTGGCTTGATGCCATGAAGTCGGAAATGAATTCCATGTATGAAAACCAAGTTTGGAACTTGGTTGACCCACCTGAAGGCATCAAGCCTATAGGGTGCAAGTGGGTTTTCAAGAAGAAAACCGACATGGATGGTAATGTGATTACCTATAAGGCTAGATTAGTGGGGAAAGGATATCGTCAAAAACAAGGTGTTGATTATGACGAAACCTATTCGCCTATAGCTATGCTTAAATCCATTCGGATGCTCTTGGCCATAGCGGCTCATTATGATTATGAGATATGGCAAATAGATGTGAAAACAGCTTTCCTTAATGGAAACCTGCTCGAGGACGTGTATATGATACAACCTAAGGGTTTCACATCGGTTAATAAAACCAAGGTATGCAAATTGCGACGGTCCATATATGGATTGAAGCAAGCATCCAGGAGCTGGAATATCCGTTTTGATGAGACAATCAAAAAGTTTGATTTCTCACAAAATCCAGATGAACCTTGTGTGTACAAGAAGGTTAGTGGGAGTGCAGTCGTGTTCCTAGTATTGTATGTCGATGACATATTACTTATAGGAAACGATGTTTCAGTCTTACAGTCAGTTAAGGTTTGGTTATACAAGACATTCTCCATGAAAGACCTGGGAGAAGCAACCTACATCCTCGGGATTAAGATCTATAGAGATAGATCGAAACGGTTGCTTGGTCTTTCACAGTCTACATATATAGACCGAGTGCTAAAGAGGTTTAGCATGTCGGAATCCAAGAAAAGTTTCCTACCCATCAGACATGGGATACACCTTTCGAAGTCTATGTGTCTGCGCACAGAAGACGAGAGGATTTGCATGAGTAAGATTCCCTATGCATCTGCAATAGGATCTATCATGTATGTTATGTTGTGTACGAGGCCCGATGTATCGTATGCTCTAAGTGTCACGAGAAGATACCAGTCTGATCCAGGAATGGATCATTGGGTGGTTGTTAAGACGATCCTTAAGTACTTAATAAGAACTAAGGATGTGTTCCTAATATATGGAGAAGGGGACATGGTGATACGCGGGTATACGGATGCCATCTTCCAGACATATAAGGATGATTCCAGGTCTCAGTCTGGATACGTGTTCACCTTGAATGGGGGCGCAGTGAGTTGGAAAATTTCCAAACAAGACACTGTAGCGGATTCTACCACTGAGGCAGAATTCATTGCAGCTTCAGAAGCAGCAAAGGAAGCGGTTTGGATCAAGAAGTTCATTTATGAACTTGGTGTGATTCCAGCCATTGTTGAAGCAATACCAGTCTACTGTGACAACAATAGAGCAATTGCACAGGAGAAAGAGCCAAGGTCTCATCAACGATCCAAACATGTGCTTCGCCGCTATCATCTTATCAGAGAGATCATCAGTAGGAACGAAATACAAATCGAGAAAATCCCCACTGAAAGGAACTTAGCGGATCCTTTGACTAAGGCATTACCTCAAAGTAAGTTTAAGGGTCATGTTAGAGCTTATGGTATTGGATACCGTAGCGATGGGCATTAGGCCAAGTGGGAGTTTGTTAGTAATATATGAGAGATGTCCTAAGGCAATCGTCTTATGTTTGAACCATTTATATGATAAATGAAGATTCACTATTTGAGTATACATATTTTCATGTATTTGATTAGATCTTAAACTCATTTACTGAATGTCCACGATACGATTCACAGCATGAGAGAATTTGTGATTGGATCACAACTAGTGAGTATCTATACATGTGTAATTGTGATGTATTGGAATTATCCCTAGTCGATGAATTGATGGATTTGGACACCATTGATTCTGTCGAGACTATCACGAGGTATACTCCTTGGTGTATCCAAGAAGCTGATTCTCACTGGCTGGAGACATTGTGATGTCAGGAGTTAATCGTGGATGCTAGTTATGGTAACTAGTTCATTGGAGTGACCAGCCATAAGACTTCATATGGTTCTCTACATATATAGATATGTCAATGAAGTTCTTACTGTAGCTTAAGTGCGATGTTCCTTTCACTTGCGGTATTCAAGTCATCTTGATCATGAGGACTTATGCTTTGACATCTTAAGCAAGCATCTCTGTGGAGATGTGGACCTGGGATGATTGGGTATAAGTCGAAGTGATCGAAGGTGTTTGAATAGCCTATAAAGGATTCACCACTCCTTGCGAGGAGATGTATACCCATGGCCTCTCGTCGGATTGTTACAAAAGTCTTTGGGCAAAGCATTACATGTTTAGAGTAAGGTACTCTTCGATACATGTGCAGTAACTAGAATCCGTAGGACGAGAAAATGATACTTGGGCTAGGTGTGACGTAGTCAGCCTAGTGGGGACTGACACTATAGACCATGTCCTGAACCAAGTGGGTATAAGATGAGTGAAGGGAATGGGGCACGATTCATTCAAGCTGCTGAAGGGTTTCAGAAATAGTTCTGGATCAACCGTTGATCTTTTCGGTTAATTGAGGATCATGATGTACTACTTGGTGCCACTCATAATCGTTCTATAATTAATGGTTAATTATAGACGACCAACATAAACCGAGAACCTATTTGGTCACACGCACAACGAGCGTAATCCGAAGGATTTAAAACGAGCTTGAGAATGAGATTCTCAGACCGAGAGAAACTAGGTTTGGTTAGACCAAACATGGAGCGAGCATGAAATCGTTTCAATCACAATGGAAGCGTGAATGGGTCGTGTCTTATGAATACATGATGGATGAACCAAATTGGTTTGGTTCTAATCCAATGGAGGAGAATAAACCAAAGGGTTTGGTTTGTTTTAAACGAATGAACCAAAGTTGGTTCTGTTCGTTTTGACTTAAAATAAACCATCATGGTTTGGTTTATTTTAACTTAAATTAATGGAGCGGGTTAACGGGCCTTTGGTTATGATCCGATAACTATTAAGAGAATTTGTTCTCTATAAAATAGGGCTTAAGGGTTTTGTTAAACTCTAATCCAAATTCCCTTAACCTAAAGTTGCCGCACCCTCCTCTCCTTGGTGAAGTCAATGCCAACAACCCCCCTTTCCACCGCCCACCACCTAGCTCCCTTGCCGGCATCCAGAAGGTGCTGACCTTCCCTCTTGCCGGAGTCGAGCTACTGCCGGAGAAGCTCCGGTGATATCCTTTGGGTTCAGCAATAAGGTGAGCTTCAACCTTCCCTTTTTGGCCGGCCCTATTCCTCCACCAAAGCTGTCAAGTTTTCTAGACAGCTTGTTTCCTTCTCGTCAGAGCATCGTTTGGACAACGTTTGGAGCTCCGACAGTGGTAGCCTTGCCGGGGATTCAATCTCCGGTAATCCTCATAGGTGGAGGATGAAGGATTCGTCAAACGGTTGACGAATACCTTTCCGGAGAAGCGAGTTTTTGAGGACTCATTTTGGATCCGAATTTTGATTCGGATCGTGATCTTCTCTCGATCACGTCGTCTTCAACACGAGGCTAGTAACCCATACGAAGACGAGGCTCGTGACTTAGTGAAGTCATTTCGAAGATACTCGGCGTTGATACAGATAGAGACGATTCTAGCGAGGATCGGTCCTGTTGATGCCTTTCCCGCTACACATGATACATCAGGTATACGTAGTTTAAGTTTCCTTTTATTGCAAAATTTGAATTTATGGTTATGTCTACACATGTTGTACTATGCATGCGTGTGATGTGTGTGTTGTAATAAATTAGATTTATTATTTTATTTCTTCCGCTGTGCACATGTTTACGAAACATGTTTCAACACACACTCGCCGCGGTGCCGGAAACCCAACAAGCTCCCCCTACATGAGATACACTTCTTGCCCTTTCTTCCTCCCCCTAGGGCGTTGGCTTCTATAATGCAACCTTTGGTTGCATTCGAAGCACACAATGTGCCCCTTGCTTCTAAATGTGGGGACTCCGACATTTTTGACTTTTGGTGCCGGTTGAACCTTCTTCAACTTCTTATGACACTTACTTTTGTAGTGCCCTTGTTCCCTACACTCAAAGCATGTTATATGATTTTTATTTATAATATTAACACTTGAGTTACCTAGGGAATTTTCTCTTCTCCCGTATGTTGAAGCTTCTTCTTGAACTTATTCCGGGATGGAAGGCCTCTCCTCCCCCTCAATGCTAGAAGTGTAGGTCTCCACAGAATCATCAACATCTTAGAATGTGGTGGGAAATTCTTCCTCGGTATTCTCCTCTACTTGTGCTGGTTTGGGATTCTTGTGGAATTCAACCATCTTATTCCACAAATCCTTTGCATCCCTAAAATTACCTAGCATAGACCAAATGTTGTTAGGAATCAAATCACTAAGTAATTCGATTACCTTGAGATTTGTCTTGAAGTCCTTGATTTGGTCATGGGTCCACCTTGACTTCTCAATTTGCCTATTGCTTTAATCCCTAGGCAATTCGAAACCATTTTCTATAATAAGCATAATATCGAATTCGGTTTCAAAATATACCTCCATCCTTTTTTTCCACCAAGAAAAGTCTCCATCGAATTTTGGTGGATGGATGTTGTAGCCGGTCATCTTATAGTTCTTGTGTTGGCGGTTAGTCCTCTACAAGCAACTTGGCTCTGATACCACTTGTTGGAGCATTAGTGGTCGGCTAGAGGGGGGTGAATAGCCCTCAATCATCGTACGGTGGAATATGATCGTTCTTGCGTGCTTTTCTACAATTGTTGTTAATATACGGAGCGGAAACAATAAAAATAATAACAACAATACAATCACACGCAATACACAAGATATACGTGGTTTGGAACCGAATGGTTCCTACTCCACGGGGTGAGCTCAACGAGCTCGTGTTATGTGCACGACACTAACAACACTCGTTTTCGACAACACGTCGGAGGTGGAGAAACCTCTCACAAGCAATTACACTAAGTAATATAAAATACAAGCAATACAAAGACAAATATGAAATACACGTAACGAACACTTTACAATGCTTGCTTTGAAACCTTTGCTTGTTGCTTGCTTTAGATGGCTCTTTATGGTCTGGAATGCAGTAGTAACTCCCCTCCAAAAGCTTCACAAAAGTCTTTAGACTTTTCCACACCAAGCCCCATGCTTGGATTTTCAATGCCAACTCCATGTTGGACTTTCCTATGACAATCCTATATCATTAGTTTTGTCTATCATCAAAATACTACTCGAGTCAAAATCGAGTCAACCCGGGTCGATTGCACCAATAGCATCAAGTCCTTGGCGGTCTCGGCCGGAGATTTGAGGTCATGCTTGCATGATGCACGCGAGCACAATCCTAAATCTCTGGCCAATTCCACCAAGGACTTGAATCACGTGCTCGCTCTCAATGCCCACAAGTGCACGGTTGTCGTCAACCCTCCCACTACAACGAGGTATCACCTGTGTATCCTCTATGACACGTGATACAGTGACTTGTGGTATATCCTCTTATACCGATGGTACTGAAGTAATGACTTACCCTTTCAATTCCTCTAGAACAATCTTACTCATGGGCTTGTGGTTCATCACATAGTCTTCCTCTAGAAATCTGGCGTTCGTGCTGACGATCACCCTCTGATCTCTAGGACTATAAACCAAACCACCTTTCGTTCCTCCAGAATAGCCAACGAACATGCGCACTTCTTTATGAGGTTCCAACTTACCAGCATCTGCCTTCAGCATATGTGCTGGACTCCCCCAAATCTGAATATGTCTCAGAATAGGCTTTCGCCCAGTCCACAATTCTGTGGGAGTAGAAGGCACTGATTTAGATGGAACCAAGTTCAGAATATACACTGTCGTATGTAGAGCATATCCCCATAATGAATCTAGCAACTCAGAATAACTCATCATCGATCTAACCATCTCCATAAGAGTCCTATTCCTTCGCTCTGCTACACCATTCTACTGGGGTGTGCCAGGTGCAGACAATTGGGATTGAATCTCAGCCTCTGATAAGTAATTCCTAATCTCTCCCAAGAGGTACTCACCACCACGATCAGATCGTAGTGTCTTGATACTTTTACCTTGACGTTTCTCCACATCAGCCTTGAATTCTTTGAACTTGTCAAAACATTCAGACTTGCGGCGCATCAAGTAAATGTATCCATATCTTGAATAATCGTCTATGAAAGAGACGAAATACTCAAAACCACCTCGAGCCTGGATAGACATAGGACCACACAAATCAAAATGAACCAATTCCAACACATATTTGGCTCTATATCCCTTGGCCTTAAAAGGCCTCTTGGTCATTTTAACTTCCAAGCAAGATTCGCAGGTTGGGAAATCTTCCACCACTAATGAACCTAGAGGTTCATCAGCTATCAACCTTAAAATTCTGCTTAGGTTAATATGACCTAACCTTAGATGCCAAAGATATGTTTGGTTCATCTTCGAAGGTTCTTTTCTCTTATTGGAATTAGAAGATGAGTTATTTACTTCTATTTGCATCGTGGGAGCTTTTGGTTCAAGTGTATATATATTGCCTACCAATGCACCAGAACAGATAATCTCCCTATTCCTTTTCATAACAACTCTATTATTAAAAGAAATAGAATATCCATCCATAAGAAATTTAGAAACTGAAATTAAATTCTTTCTAAATAAAGGTACATAAAGGCAATTCTTAAGAACTAAAACTTTATTCCTCTTAAAAGACAAATAAACATCTCCCATTGCAATAGTTGCCACTTTCGTGGCATCGCCCAAGTATACGGTAATCTCCCCCTCAGCCACTCATCTGGTTTTCTGGAACCCCTGCAAAGTATTGCAGACATGATCAGTGGCTCCCGTATCTACACACCAAGTGCCGGTAGATAACACCTCTAAACATGTTTCAATGACTAGACCAAAGGATATACCTTTGTTCTGATTCCGGTTGGGACAATCCTTCTTCCAATGTCCAGTCTACTTGCAAGTGAAGCACTTGCCTTTCGGCTTCTTCACTCATCGTTGAGATCCTCCTACCACCTATGCTCCACCTTGTTTCTTCTTCTTCTTGCCTTTTGGCTTAGAAGTAGAAACCTTCTGAGCAACCATGGCCTGAGCCTGAGCAAGCCCTTCTGTAGCCTGGAGTTCTATCAAAAGCTTCGCCAATGAATACAACCTCTTATTCATGATGTAATTTAAGCAAAACTGCTGAAAACTCCTGGGTAGAGACTGGAGAATGATATCTACCTGGGTTTCCCCATCGATCTCAGCCCCAAGAACTTCAAGCTCATTTGCCGGCTTAGGAGGATACTCTTTGAAGAGTACATACTTGTACTCCTCAGAAGTTAAGACAATATCTAGATTCCTTTTCCAATCAACATAATTTGAGTACAGTAAGTTTATTTTCCTTTAGTATCACAGCAAGTGGGTTGAAAGTAATTTTTGAAAAACCTAAGAATCACATAGATCAAAACTTTAGATTTCAAAAATTTATTGATTCCTCAAATAATAAAATTTCAAAATCAACCAACATCTCAAAACACCGAGAATATCGTATGCCACGATAGTGTGGACGCATACGAATTCTACATTTGTAAGAGGAGGTTTTACCCATTAATTTTATTATCTTGTCATCCTAACTTTTTGATAAATAAAATTAATAGTTGGTTTCTCTTCGGCTCTACAAATAAAAGCAGTGACTCCGATGGGGAGGATACTCCTATTTACATCTAAGTGTTTACCATTACTCGATACCAAGGCAATTATCTCGGGTTATGTGCCTTCCGATGGATAAGTACACATGTCCTTAATAATTTCCTATAACCATATTCGACCCTGTGATCCGCAAACAAACTCATTCGATGGGGAGGAAGGCACTCAGAGCCGACGCACAAGTTTTTTTGCATCACATGTCAAATCGTAATGGAGGCCGTGAGAATTTATAAAAATATCCCTCTTCCACTTAGTAATTTAAAATTGAGGAATATTCTAGCCTACTATTATGACTTTTGTCTCCAATATGCCTCCTGTCGTATCGCCATCTCATCCGCTCCTCCCTACGTCATGTACAAGCCATCCGAAGATCTGAGCCGAGAATAACTATTTTAATTTACATCCATCGATCCTATACTCCACGAAGGAGTGTACATGAAATCTAGATCGAAAGTAAACTAAAATAAAAGGTGTGGCTAAACAATGTCATATTTAAATACAAAATTAAATACTAGCCTCGTCAACCCCGAGGATTCAAAAAAATATAC
Source organism: Wurfbainia villosa (assembly GCA_025175895.1). Classification (NCBI taxonomy): domain Eukaryota; kingdom Viridiplantae; phylum Streptophyta; class Magnoliopsida; order Zingiberales; family Zingiberaceae; genus Wurfbainia; species Wurfbainia villosa. The sequence continues at coordinate 49,196,392 of CM045996.1, forward strand.
AATTACACACATATGGCCATAATAGTTGGATCCTATGCCTGCAACCAAAAGGTTAACCTATGCACATCCTACTATTATTTGGCACATATAATATATGAAAAGTGCATAAAAGTAACCGAAACCTAAACACACAAAACCAGAAACCGTGGCTCTGATACCACTTGAAGGTAGGAAACTTCGCTTCTCACTTCAACTCGGTTGCTTATTCATGGCTATCCTGTCTTCGTCCCCGGAGTAAAAAAAATTAATCCAAGACAATTAGGGATTACCCAAGCTACCGTTTCATCGTCGTGCTATTCGATTAGAGTGGTTACTTGAACAAACTTATTGTTCAAGCAACCAACTTCTATTCTACGATTATCCGTGGAATAGATGATGTACGGATCGCTGGTTTTTGTGTTTGTATTCGGGGTCTAAGTAAATTTAGCCACATGCAAAATGCATACATCATACAAAGAAACTAAAGGAAACCAAAACAAGAATATACCTCTTGTTATACCTCTTGATCTTCTATTGTATGTCCTTCCTCCTTTTGGACGTTGTGTTGGCGACAATCTTCCAAAAGTCGAAGCCTCCTGATCACTCTCTTCCCTTCCTTGTTAGCTATGAACAAAGGGAAGAAAGAAAACAAAACTCTTCTCCTATCTAGAACTGGCCACCAAGCCACCTTGCTTGATGGTTGCCGCCGGCCAAGGAGATGAAGATAGAAGTGTAGGCACCGGCCAAAAGCTCCAAGGGAAGAATCCCTAGCTCTTGCCGCCAGCCAAGGAAGAGGAGAAGAGGGTGGCACCGCCAGCCAAAAGCAAAGATGGTGGTGTTGTTGCCGCCGGCCAAGAGGAGAAGCCAACCCTAGGTTGCCGCCCAAGATGAGAAGCAAACCCTAGCCACCTCCTAGTTGCCGCCCAACAAACCCTAGCCTCTCTTAGTTGTCGCCCAAGCCAAGGGAAGCAAAACCCTAATCTCCCATCCATCCTCGGATCTAGGGATTTAATCTCAACTGTCGGATCTTGAGATTTAATCTCAACCGTCGGATCTAGAGATTTAATCTCCACCGTCGGATCTAAAGATTTAATCTCCACCTTTGGATCTAGAGATTTGATCTCCACCGTCGGGTCTAGAGTTTCATTTTCAACCATCGGATCTAGGCTCCATGAGGTTTTGATAGGATACAATAGAGACCATGAGGAGGAGTTGGATCTTGGCCACCCAATGGATTGAGCCCACATAAAGTCTGATCCATTAATGATAATCCATTCCACTAGAGGATTATCATTGATCTACCTCACCAACCCCCATAAGTTAATATGGGTTCCATATATTATTTGTACATTTACCTCCTCATATTTAAGATCTCGAATGTCCGTCAATTAATTAATTTATTGATAATTAATTAATCAACATCTAACTCCATGAGTAGTACCACTCAACCTTATCATCATGCCGGACCAAGTCCACCTGCAGGGTTTACATGATGAACCTTATGAGCTCCTCAAGGGGACATCATCATCCTAATATATAGGACATGGTTTCCTCCTATAATCAACGACATACCATATAAATAATACCATTTCTCAACTTACCGAGCCTATCGATTTACTCTATAATTCTCGCCCATTGGTAAATCAAAGAAATGAATACTAAGTATATATGCCTGTTATTATATCGGGATTAAGAGCATGTACAACATAATATCTGAGGTCCGATTCGATTATCTAGTCAGCAATAAATCGAATCACCTCTAAGTCGGTTCTGCTCAATACACACAAAGTGTACTAGTGTAATTCTATGGTCAAGACAAACTAATACCAAATCACACTACAACCATTCCAATGGTTTGTCCATAACCATCTCGGTTGTGAGCCTTTACTTATACTTTACAAGGAACTGATAACATGATCTCCCGTGTGACACTACACACCATGTTATCTACAATGTAATGTATTAGACAATATGCATAACCATAAATATGCAAACAATGATCATGTGATTCTTATTTCAAAATAAAGATGTTCATATAAAAGATAGACTTTTCAGTATACATCCCAACATGAACAAGGAAGAACAAACACAAGACATCTTTTTATAAATCATTACAATACAATTAGAATTAAGAAGAGAAATAATACACTCTGTTGGATCTAATGCGAGGTCTTGGTTGCTCTTCAAGGTGTTGGAGCGTTGATTTAGATATATGAGTCACTTCCTTCCTCCCCGTTGCAAGCCTCCATTTGTTTTAGGGCACCTTCTTGCTGTCCTAGCCGTCGAGTCTCCTCCCTAGGGTTAGACGTGCCTTCCCTTTTATAAAAGTGAAGTTGTCTTTCCTTCTTTGCCCACAAAACCCAGAGTTACATAAGTCGCGTTGTTGTCACATGACCGTGTGGAATCCACACGGTCGACCATGTGCGAGGTTGGAAATTTTACTCTAAATCTGGCATCTGGAATAGGCACAGTCATGTGAGATTCACATGGCCGACCGTGTCTTTCTCTAGAACTCTAAATGGATGCCATCTTTTCATCCAAAGTGTGCCCATGTCTCTGGGACACAGCCAGAGCACACTTGCCTTCCTTGAGCTCCATTTATTTAACTATTTTTCCTCTAAAACGCTGCTCTGCACATAAAAATAACAAAAGAAGATCTCCGAACTAGGAAATAGTAAATGAATGCAAAACACGGGAAAATATGCATTAAACAAGTATGAAATGCAATGAGATCTGTGTTAAAACTACTCCTAAAATCTTACATGGTTTGCACATATCAAAATCCCCCAGACATAGATCTTTGCTTGTCTTCAAGCAAATCTCAGTGCCATGGATTTTAAAAGTATTATTCCCATACTTAGCATGTTAACAAAACTTATAAAGTGGTACTCTCAATCAAAGCAAATAGATATGTTCTAAAAGTTCACTAGGTTAGTTTTTCCTGCATGTGCCAAGAAAAATTTCTAAGGGATTTACATTCCATGTTGAGATAAGTCATCATCCTATAGCTTTCCTAAGGTTTCTAGCTTTTAGGCACTTACCAACCCTAAGAGAGGGTCATTTCCTAGAATTAATATAAAGTCTCAAAGGCATGTTCGATATCGAGGGAAATTGGTAGGTGTTTCTTTAGTAACCTAACTCTGTCTCAAACGGGTACCTGACCATTTCCACCCACGAGAACTATTTTTTTTGCACTCTCATTTTTTTCTATTTTTCTTTATTTTTTATTTTACTATCCTCACTAGCATTTTGATTTTTGCGAATGGACTTGCACAATCCTAGCATCTCCAGTAACTAAAATGCTAATCTAGAGTCATCTATGGATTCCAAAGTATTAGACTATTGAGATGAATCAAAACTAGGTATGTACTAGATTCTCTTTCAGAATTTTCGATGAGTGTAGGTGAAAATAAAAGCTAACAAGTAAATATTTAGAACATCCATCCAAGCATCTCAAAATAGAGTACTAAGAGATAAAAGAAAGTAAACTACCAATGACATGGGAATATATCATTGAAATTTTCTAAAACATCACTGAGGTAGCTTATAGTGACCAACAACTAAGTGCTGAAAAGAAATTTAAATACTGTTGGTGCAATCAACCCAGGTCATGATTGACCAGACTCGAGTGGGACTCGAGTAGGGTTTTGATGTTCGATAATGGTTTACAATATGGGTTGACCATATGACTAGTGGATGGTATGGGTCATCCAAGGTCATATGAGGGAGACTATTGGAGAAATCCAAGTTGGTCAAGGTTGATCGGACACTTGGTGTGGAGAAGTCCAAGTATGGTGACTTGGCAAGGAAAAGTCCAAGTATGAATACTTGGCAAGAGAAAATCTAAGTCGGTCAAGGGAGTCCGGACACTTGGTGTTGGAAAGACCAACGGGGAGTTGGCGAGGGAAGTCTTAGCTAGTCTTGGAGATTGTGCTTGGTAGTGAAGTCCCGGATGAGGAGTCTTGGTAGTGAAGTCCCAGAGGCGTGACATCTTGGTAGTGAAGTCCCGGACAAGGAGTCTTGGTAGTGAAGTCCCGGAGGTGTAACTTCTTGGCAGTGAAGTCCCGGATGAGGAGTCTTGGCAAGGGAAGACCCGGCTGATCAAGGAGATCGAGCTTGGCAAAAGGGGAAGTCCCGGAGGTGAGGCCTCTTAGAAAAGGTAGACCCGAGAGCATAATGATAGTCGATGGAAACACTTGAAGGCTAGCACAAGGATGAAGAGTCACAGACTCAAGGGATCTGGGAAGCGTGAGGTTGATAGAATTGGGTTGAAGGCTTAGGTCTAGGCTTAGGGTGAGTATCAAGTATGAAGGGATCATACTTGGGGTGTTAAACCTCAGTGTAGAGGTATAACAGTCGACTGCTAGCTCGGTTCAGTCGACTAGGCTTCGTTTGTAGGCAAACAGAGGCAAGGTGACCTCGACCAATGCCTCGACTAGGTTGTAGTTGAGGCGGCACCTCGACTGGTAAGGGGTGTGCTTGGAGGTGGGACTTGGAGAGTCAAGAGAGTGCTATGGAAGCACTCAACTAGTGGCTCGACTGTTGTATTAGTCAAGGCAATTCCTTGACTGGACAAGCACCTCTATTGGTTAGGCAACTGAGCCTGAGAGGATTCACTCAAAAGCAAGGCAGGCTCGACCAATGCCTCGACTAGAGGCAAGTCGAGGCGGTGCCTCGACTGGACATCTCGACTAGCACCTCAATTGGGTTCAGAACAGGTTTGAAAATAGCTACTCAGACCCAAGGCAGAGTAGATTGGCACCTTGACTGGGGTATCAGTCTATGCAGTGCCTCGATTGGCGAATTGACCATTGCAGATCGGGAAGCTTCAACTAGCGGTGCCTCGACTGACGAAGAGATTTGAGGAGAGGTGCTGTTACATTTTAGAGCCTTAAAAGTCATCCCAAAGCAACCAACAAGCAAGGATTCAAAAGTCCTAATTTGTAAAGTGTGTTCACTTGTTCTTTCATTTGCTTTTGTTATTGTTGTAGTTTCTTGTTGTATCTTGTTCTTAGTGTTGTAAGAGTCTTGTAAGAGGTTCCTCCACCTCTGGTGTGTACCCGAGAAGGAGAAGTGTGATAGTGGTGGTGTGCATCACTAGAGCTCGTTAGGGCTCGCTTGTGGAGTAGGAACTAGAGTTCTGAACCACGTAAAATATGTGTGTTGTGCTTGTGTTGTGATTTGTATGTGTATTTATATTTGTATTTTCGCTGCGTACTAATAATTGTAGACAAACACGAATAATTCCATCAATGAAATCGACACAAATTGCTATTCACCTCCCCCTCTCTATTGACGCCAACTGTCCTACAAGTGGTATCAGAGCTTGGTCGGCTCTAAGAAGAAGAAGACGCTCCATTATCTACAAGTCGCTCTTCAATCGAACTAATCGCCGAGGGAGCTAAATCTAGAGGCTATGGAATTTGAAGATGGATTTGGGTGTGATGTTCGATTTCCACCACCCTAAGGATTTGGAGGATTTGCTCAATGGAAGACGATGACTAAATTCTTCTTCCAAATGAACATAGAGGAGTGGTTCGCACTAACGGAAGGGTTCAAGACTCCAACGGACAAGAAGGGGAGAACTCTAGACCGGAGTAAATGGACTGAGTGGGAAGTCCAAAGATTGGAAGCAAATGAAAAGGTAATGAACATTTTAGTTAATTTTATACCTAACAACATTTTGTGCAAATTAGGAAAGTTCGTGGATGCTAAAGAATTATGGAGCAAACTGCTAAGCTCAATGGTGAAACTTCCATGATTTAAGAAGATGAGGATAAATCTATAGGATTAGAGTGTTCATCATCCCAAGCTCTTGATGATTCGGAGGTTGAGAGGTGTCCAACTTTCGAGATTGAAGAAATTATGGATTGAGGGGAAGGTTAGATCTTTAACCCTAGAACAAGAGCAAGAGGAGGAGCCTTTTACCTCTGGGAGAAATGAATAAGAAGTCCAAAATTCACCTACCATTCAAGAAGGTAACTCAAATGCAATTGTTAAAAATAAAAGTCATATAACATGCTTTGAGTGTAGGGAAGTAGGACACTACAAGAGTAAATTCCCAAAAAGAGTCAAGAAGGCTCAACCGACACCAAGGGCTAAAAAAAAATCAAAGGAAGCTGGAGCCCCAATTCATAAGAGTAAGGAGCATATAGTATGCTTCAAGTGCAACAAAAGGGGACATTATCGGAGCCAATGTCCTAGGGGGAGGCACCCTCGGAAGGGCAAAGGAGAGAGTTCAAATATAGGGGGACCTAAGGTAAACCCTAAGGTAATTTTAAATAAAACTCTTCCTTCATGTAATGTTAGATAGCATGCTCATAACTTTAATGCACTTGCTATCCATAATGACAAAATGCATGTTAAAAATAGATTTTATTGTTTAGGTGCTAAGTATGTCAATTTATCTAAGGATAATGCTAGATCAACCTTACCTAAGGATAGAAAGGTAGAGAACAACAATTTAGGCATCAATCCTAAATGAACAAGACATATGCCTAGGAAGAAGAACATCTCATGAGTCAATGAAAAATCAAAACTTGAGATATTAGAAATTGAAAATCAAGCTTTGATGTCAAGGCTTAAAAAATTAGAAAAGACCCTTTATAAGATGAAAATTTTAATTCAGGGGTCAAATGGTCAAAGCATAGGTTCTAGGAGGCAAGGTGCATCTAAGGACAAGCAAGGATTTGATCACAAGCCTAGGTCCAAGGTAGATAAGCCTACATACCATAGTGTTCCATATAGTTATAGAACAAGTTCTAGGTCTAGGAGTACCAAGGTGACAAGGGAAGTCATCCCTAGAGTTGACCATTGTAAGTGTCTAGTGGCTAAGGTTTCAATGACACCTACGAAAGCCACTAACAAGGTTACAAGGGAAGCAATCCCTAAGGTTAACCTTGACAAGACCAAAATGACCAAGGCTTCCAAGCCTAGGAGGGTCATTAGAAAGGTACTAAGGGAAGTTATCCCTAGTGAGTATCTAGTAAACCCAAGGAGCTCCAATAGGTATTGGGTTCGTAGGAGCATGATACTCTCATGCTAGATGGGTTTAGGGTATGCCAACCTTGAATGGATAGGTAGCTAACCTAACCATGGTAAAGGTGACACTTTAGGACATTTTCAAGGTTTTGGGATTCCTTGGAAATGAGGTTGAATTATGTCCTAAAAGATTTTAGGATGTGCCAATGAATTGTGTGGATGTTGAAAATTTGATCAAAATTGGCACAATTAGGTTAGAGGTCATGGTGTGTCATTTTGGGTTTTTGGGACACTTGGGAGAATGATCTATTATGGCAAATGTAGTCTTAATCCTAGAAATGACAATTTAAGCTTAACACTTAGGTATTATATACCCTTGTATTTTATACTTGCCATACCTTGTTTGGATTGTCATGTCATGACATCATATTTTATTTAATCATATAAAATGTCATGATAATGTTTAGGGTTAATTTTTATGTCATGTTAGTGTTTAGATTTTATTTATATGCCATGACATCATGATTATTGGCTATGTGCTAATTCATACTATCGATAATGCCATAATAATCATTCATGCATTTAGGATTAATTAAAATTAATTTAAGGACTATGACATGATTTGAAGTCTCATGTATAAGGGAATCAAATAGAGTTGCCTAGGAAAATGCATGAGACCGTAGATTAAGAAAATGAAAACCCACATCTCACAATAACACTTGACTTGGATGTGTATTGATACACCTAGATACATGTGAGATTCTAGGAAGTGAGTCAAGTTCAATGTGCATAGATGTTGCATAAGTAATGTGTGGTTGAAATTTCAAGATTTTTTGAATTTTCTAGAATTATTTATACATTTCTGAAGTTGATCTGAAAATTCAGTTTCAGAAATTTCAAAAACCAGTCGAGGCAGTGCCTCGACTGGAGATGTTTCCACTCGACTGAGAGCCTTCTCAATCGACTATTGGCACTATTTTGGCTTACCAATGTTGGTTTAAGCCATCTGATCATAACCCTAGGCTAGATAACTACTCCTACACCTCTAATATGCTTAGATAAGCATTGAAAGGATGAGATTTTCATTGGAAAAGAATTGGAGAGTTAATTAGGGTAAAAATAAAATTTTAAGGGTTGTGAACTTTTATCCTTATTTTCTATTTTTTAAGGTTCCTATAAGCTTTGTTAGTGAAGGCCCTAGAGCCGATCATGTGATGATTGTTATATGGACTTATTGTATCATATTCCTATATATATTTATAAAGGCATTGCTTTATGGTTATTATACTTACTTGTATTGGTGCCAAATAACTAAGTATAATAGCGTCCTTGAGTAGAAGGTTCTTATCTATATCAATCGATTGGTTGAATCGATAATGAGATGATATAGAGAATACTACTCTTAATCATTCCTAGTCAAGTATTAATATTCAGGGATAATATTAATGCAAAGAGACTAGGATGTAGGTCAACACGATGACTTGATCTCACAAATCATGGATATGAGATATCAAGTTGACGCATGGGTATGCATTGGAGAATGTATATTGAATGACCCGCCATGAGAAAGTATCATGGATCATTATATGAGTGTCATATACTTTCTCATGTGACTATTAGTATGACTATTAGTCTTTGGACCTGAAGTCACCATGGTTCCCTACATAAGGAGTTGCATACTTTGGCTTCGTCAAACGTCATCAGTAAATGGGTGGACATAAAGGCGATTACTAGGTATGTAACAAATTATGCGGAGAGATGTGAGTGATGTAGATGGGATCTATCCATCCTATATGACGGGAGTGATATCATGATTCTTGATAGAGTGAGACCACTAAGTGCATGACCATGCCCAAATGAGTCAATATGAGATATTGAGATCATTTGATTAAAGTGAGTCTACTTGGAGTTCAAGATATAGATTGTACAGGGGATGACATGGTCTATGCCTCAATTGTTCAATCTAGATGTCAACAATAGATGGCCATTGTCACATATTGTTGTTGGGATGTATACTAAAAAGTCTATCTTTTGTATGAACATCTTTATTTTGAAATAAGAATCACATGATCATTGTTTGCATATTTATGGTTATGCATATTGTCTAAAACATTACATTGTAGATAACATGGTGTGTGGTGTCAAACGGGAGATCATGTTATCAGCTCCTTGTAAAGTATAAGTATAGGCTCACAACCGAGATGGCTTTGGATAAACCATTGGTATGGTTGTAGTGTGATTTGGTATTGGTTTGTCTTGACCATAGAATCACACTAGTATACTTTGTGTGTATTGAGCAGGACCGACTTAGAGGTGATTCGATTTATTGCTGACTACATAATCGAATCGGACCTCAGATATTATATTGTACATACTCTTAATCCCGATATAATAACGGGCACATATACTTAGTATTCATTTCTTTGATTTATCAATGGGCGAGATTTATAGATTAAATCGATAGGCTCGGTAAGTTGGGAAATGATATTATTTATATGGTGTGCCATTGATTATAGGAGGAAACCGTATCCCATATATTAGGATGATGATGTCCCCTTGAGGAGCTCATTGTAGGAGATTTGAGGCCGCAAGAGGGGGGTGAATAGCGTCGCATGATGGTACAATGATGGAATTCTTTCGCGTTCGATCGTCTACAATCTTGTTAGCACAGCGGAATAGTAATAACAAAAAAATATAACAAGATACACAATCACAACACGGTCATATAACGTGGTTCGGAACCGAATAGTTCCTACTCCATGGATCGAGCTCTAAAGAGCTCTAGTGATGCACACGCACTCACTAATCACAAATAACTCCTTCTCGACACAAGTCGGAGGTGGAGAAACCTCGTACAAGGATTACACTAAGTCATACAAAAGATACAAGCTAATACAAGTAAGAAATACAATGCAAGTAAAGAAAAAACACTTTACAAGAGTACTTTGGTTGCTTGATCTTTGGTTGCCTTGGACTAGCCTTGAAGGACTGGAAGAGCACTAACAATTCCCCTTCTAATCGCCTAAGAAAACCGCTGCTTGAGCCTTCCACGAATAGCTACTTTTATCCTCCATCGGGCTGGATTTTCGCCTAGCAGTTGACTGTCCTAAGTCACCAGTCGACTGCCAACACTGTAGCTATGAGACAATGGCGCAATCCACATTGGACAAGTTCCAACGATACTCTCACCAGTCGACTACCAACATTAGCGATCGCTAACGCTGTGAGCCGATCGGCTATGCTACGAGCATTCTCTGTTTCATAACTCAACCGACAATGATCGCTATCTCGCAACGATCGTGCCGATATCGGGCCGATTGTCAACGGATCGCTAGAGCAATTTCAGCTCTTAAACGATAGTCGAACTCAAGTCGACTCACAGCAGTCGAACCGGCCATAATGGCAGTCGATTGTCAACCTCAAAAATGAGGTTTTAACCTAAATATGGTTCCCCCATACTTGCTAGACCACCCTTTCGTTCAGTTACGTATTGCTAGATGGATGTTCCATGATCCGAAGCTTACTTTTTAATCCATAAATGCTAGCCTAAACACACACAAGGATGCTCTTTGCCTTTGAGAGGCTCATAAGGTTCATGCTGCTATAGATGTTTCCTTGAGGGCTTCGACTTGGTAGACATGATGAGAAAGGTTGAGTGGTACTTACTCATGGAGTTAGACTCCGCTTGATTCACCCTTGGACTTTACACCGCCAATATCAAACCCCTTGGACTTCTCAAATGGCAAGACTCAAGCTTGGACTTTCCCTTGCCAACTCATGTTGGACTTTCCATGCCAAGACCCATGCTTGGACTTTCCCTTGCCAACCCATGTTGGACTTTCCATGCCAAGAGTCATGCTTGGACTTCCCTTATGTCAAGTACTCAAGACTTGGACTTTCCATGCCAAGTCCCATGACTTGGACTTTACCTTTCCCATAATCACATGGTCAACCCTAGTCAACCATCAAAGTCTCCCTCGAGTCAAACTCGAGTCTGGTTAATTATAACCTGGGTTGATTGTATAAATAGTCTCCCCAAAAACATTAACCACCATCAATGTCACACATCAATGTCAAACATTCTATGTCAAACATCAAAACATCACTCGAGTCTGGTCAATCATTACCTGGGCCGATTGCACCAACAATCTCCCCCTTTTTGATGTTTGAAAAAATAAACCTTGAGTTAGGCCCCTAAATCAAATTCCCTTACCAATTTTTCAAATTGGTAGTTTAATGTTCTCCCCCTTTTCCACATACATCAAAAAGGTTATCTCTCCAAGGAGGTCAATGTCTCATGTCCCAATGAGATTTTATAATCTCCCCCTTGGTCCAAAAATACCTAGGATGCCTACCATCTTCCTAGTGATAAGTTCCATATCACTCAAGAGAGGCAATCCTATATGCTCTCCCAATTTCCAAATTGGGTCTCTCAAAATCTCATTTTTCTCCTCATGAGGAAAAATACCATTCATCATCCCATGATGAATTCCTCCCCATAAAGGCTTGCTCCCCCTAGACCATTGCACCAACAATGTCCTCGGGAAGCCCCTAAGCCAATAGGAACTCTAAACCATCAAAGATAAGGTTAGAAATTCAACATTGAACTTTCCAACACTTTAAATTTGATACAAAGCCTAAACACCTCTCCAAATCCATATCCAATGGATTTTCACCCTTTCTAATGCTTCCCAAAGCATATCCTAGGGTTAGGAGTGATTAGGAACCTTTACCATAGCCGAACACGGGCTAAACAACCTTATTTTTCCCGAAATCAGCTTGGCAATCGACTACTTACGATGTCGATCGACTTCCACTCATCGATCACGCCATCGGATGACGGTCGATAACTAAAATTCTCGAATTTCAACTATCAGAATCGAATTTTGAAAAAGCATAAGTAATTCTACGTATATCGAAAAACCATGAAATTTGATACGTATATTACTTATAGTCAATACAATGGGTGAAAAATATTTGAAAATTATTTTTCCCATAAAATATCGAGATTGATACAAAATTCAAAAGTGAAGAAAAAACTTCAATGTTTTAGCTTACTTTGTATTAACTTCATCATTAGTGATTTCTATCAAAAGATAGGCTTCACCAAGGTTTTCTAAATTGATTTCAAAATGTTTTTGAAAACCTATTTTGGATCATATTCCTTGGGCTCTATGTACATGACTTGTACACATGCTTTCCCAATGATCCACTTATTGGTTAAAGATGAGTTTTAGTTCATCTAGATGCAAAAACTATGCACCTTGAACTTAAACCATATCCTAGCATTTTACATGTATCTAGGGTGTATAAATACACATACATGTCAGCTGGATGTGAGATGTGGGTTTTGTTCTCCCTAATCTAGGGTTTCATGCATTTTTCTAAGGCAATTCTACTTGATTCCCTTATAAATATGACTCCAAGTCATGCCAAAGTCCTTAAATGAATTTTCAATCAAATTAATGCATGAAATGATCATGGCATAATGATAGCAAAATAAAACATGACCAATGATCATGATGTCATGACATATGATATAAAACTCAAACTCATGACATTCAATCCTAATTCCTAAACATAATCATGACATATAAATGATAAAAAAAATAGGCATGATGTCATGACATGACATATGACAAACAAAGCATGACATATAAAATATATAGGTATAATAATACCTAAATTTTAATATTAGTTTCCATTTCATATAATTAATTATATTTTTCCATATTTCTACTTTTCTCCCTAGTATGGCAAAAACCCAAATTGGCACACTAACCTCTAAACCTAAATCGTGTCAATTTAATTGATTTTTCATAACTCCAAAAATACATTGGCACATCCTAAAATCTTTTAGGATTAAAAGATCAAACCTATTTTCAAGGTACCCATAACCTTGAAAATTGCCTAAAGTGCCACCTTTACCATGGTTGAGTTACCTACCCATCCAATCAAGGTTAGCACACCCTCAACCCATCTAGCGTGAATCAATCACGCTCTTAGGAACTCAAAACCTATTTGAGCTCCTAGGGTTAATTAGGTATTCTTTAGGGATAACCTCCCTAGATACCTTCATAATGACCCTCCTAGGCTTGTTAGCCTTGGTCATTTGGGTCTTACCTAGGTTGACTCTAGGGGTAACTCCCCTTGCAACCTTCTTAGCGGCCATCCTAGGTTTTCTAGAAACCCTAGCCACTAGGCACAACCTTTGGTCAACCTTAGGGATGACTTCCCTATTGACCTTGGTATTCCTGGACCTAGTTTGTGTTCCATAATCAAAAGGAACACTATGGTAAGCCACCTTAGGCTTAGGTTTGTGACCCAAACCTTGCTTGCCCTTGGTTGACTTTTGTTTCTTATATCCTAGGTGTTGACTTTGACTTTTGAATCCTTGACTTTGACAATTAGACCCTTGCGTTTGATTTTGCATAATTTTGAGGGTCTTTTCTAATTTCTCAAGCCTTGATCTCAAGGCTTGGTTCTCTAATTCTAATTGCCAAATTTTAGAATTTTGATTTGGTCTTTGGGCATGGGACTTCCTAGGCATGTGTCTAGTCCATTTAGGATTAAGGTCCAAGTGTTCTTCTATTTTCCTAATGGATTCTCTAGGAAGGACTTTTCTAGGATTGCTTGACCTAGGGTTGTCCTTATGTAAAATATTTCTAGGGACATTAGTCTCAAATTTCTCCTTCTTTCTAAAGTTGACTTTCATGGCTCCTAAACAATATTCATTGTTTCTAGCATGCTTTTCATGATAGATAGCAAGTGAATTGAAATTCCTAGCATGCTTTTTTACATTTAAATTGGAAAAAGAATTATTTAGATATACCTTAGGGTTTGCCTTAGAGGCTCCCCCTACTTGTGATGCTCCCCTTTGCCCCTTCTTTTCCCCCTTTGGGCATTGAATTCGATAATGTCCTGGTAGTCGGCACTTGAAGCAAGTGATTTGTTCCTTGCTTTTCTTGGTGGGAACACCGGCTTCATTGACTTTTGGCACCGGTGGACTCTTTTTGATTCTTTTAGGACATTTACTCTTGTAATGTCCTACTTCCCTACACTCAAACCAAACTATGTGATTTTTATTTAAAACTACATTGCTTGAGTTACCTAGATCCATGGTGATCGGAGTGGGTTCTTCATCCCTCCCGGAGATTGAGGCTTCTTCTTTATTTTGTTCCGGCTCCGGTGTGGATGGTCTCTCCCCCTCAATCATAGAAGTGGATGCTTCTTCCACCTCTTCTGCTTCCTTCTATGATCCGGAAGTTGACTCCATCTCAACTTCCGACTCCTCACTTTCACTTGAGGATGAGCTCTCTTCTTTATCCTCCTTATCTTCTTGGATTGATTGAGGCTCTTCATGGAATTTTGCCAATTTGTTCCATACCTCCTTGGCGTCTTTACAATCCCCTATCTTGATCAAAATATCATTAGGAATTATATTGAGCAAAATACCCATTACCTTATTGTTGATGTTATAGTATCGAAGTTGTTCTTGGCTCCAATTCATCTTCTTGATTTTTCTTCCTTCTTCGTCTTTTGGAGTGTCAAAACCTACTAAGACACTAATCCAATTGTCAAAGTCACACATTAGAAAATGCATCATTCTACCTTTCCAATACGCGAAATCTTCACGATCGAAGGAAGGTGGAACATTGATGTCGTCACCCAGTCTCTCCATCTTTTCTTCTAGCGTGCTTTGTCTTAGCTCCCGGCAGTTAGTCCGTAGAAGAGTCCCGGGCTTTGATACTAATTGTAGGAGATTTGAGGCCGCTAGAGGGGGGTGAATAGCGTCGCATGATGGTATGATGATGGAATTCTTTCGTGTTTGATCGTCTACAATCTTGTTAGCACAGCGGAATAGTAATAACAAATAAATATAACAAGATACGCAATCACAACACGGTCATATAACGTGGTTCGGAACAGAATGGTTCATACTCCACGGATCGAGCTCTAAAGAGCTCTAGTGATGCACATGCACTCACTAATCACAAATAACTCCTTCTCGACACAAGTCGGAGATGGAGAAACCTCGTACAAGGATTACGCTAAGTAATACAAAAGTTACAAGCTAATACAAGTAAGAAATACAATGCAAGTAAAGAAAAAACACTTTACAAGAGCACTTTGGTTGCCTAGGACTAGCCTTGAATGACTGGAAGAGCACCAACAATTCCCCTTCAAATCGCCCAAGAAAACCACTGCTTGAGCCTTCCACGAATAGCTAGTTTTATCCTCCATTGGGCTGGATTTCCGCCTAGCAGTCGACTGCCATAAGTCACCAATCGACTGCCAACACTGTAGCTATGAGACAACGGCTCAATCCACGTTGGACAAGTTCCAACGGTACTCTCACCAGTCGACTGCCAACGTCCGTAGCCGACTGCCCAGTCGGCTACGGAGCATTCTGTGCTCGTAACTCAACTGACAATCGACTGCCATCCCTGGCAGTTGACTATCATTGACATCAGTCGACTGCCGTCGACATCAGTCAACTGCCATCGACATCAGTCGACTGCTCCAATGAGTAGTCCACTACCAGAGCAATTTCAGCTCTTAAATGGCAGTTCAAACTCAAGTCGACTCACGACAGTCGAACCGGCCATATTGGCAGTCGACTGCCAACCTAAAAAATAAGGTTTTAACCCAAATATGGTTCCCCGATACTTGGTAGACCACCCTTAGCCTAGACCTAAGCCTTCTAGCCACCTCCATCAGCCTCACACCTCTCGAATCCCTCCAAGTCGTCCATGACTTGTTCATCCATCGCGCTAGCCTTCAGGTGCTTCCATCGGCTATGTCATGATAACGGTGTCTACCCGCCAAGGCACATTGGACTTACGTCGCCAAGACTCCGCTTCGACTTTACACCGCCAAACATTGGACTTATGCTGCGAAGACTTCACCCATGGACTTTACGCCGCCAATATCAAACCCCTTGGACTTCTCAAATGCCAAGACTCAAGCTTGGACTTTCCCTTGCCAACTCATGTTGAACTTTCCATGCTAAGACCCATGCTTGGACTTTCCCTTGCCAACCCATGTTGGACTTTCCATGCCAAGACCCATGCTTGGACTTCCCTTGTGCCAAGTACTCAAGACTTGGACTTTCCCAAATTACCAAGTGTCCCACTTGGAATTTCCATGCCAAGTCCCATGACTTGGACTTTACCTTTCCCATAATCACATGGTCAACCCTAGTCAATCATCAAAGTCTCCCTCGAGGTAAACTCGAGTCTGGTTAATTATAACCTGGGTTGATTGTATAAACAGTCTCCCCAAAAACATTAACCGCCATCAATGTCACATATCAATGTCAAACATTCTATGTCAAACATCAAAACATCATTCGAGTCAAACTCGAGTCTGGTCAATCGTGACCTGGGCCGATTGCACCAACACTCATAAGGTTCATCATGTAAACCCTGCAGGTGGACTTGGTCTGGCATGATGATAAGGATGAGTAGTACTACTCATGGAGTTAGATGTTGATTAATTAATGGTCAATAAATTAATTAATCGACGGATATTCGAGATCTTAAACAAGGGGAGAAAAATATACAAATAATATATGGAGCCCATATTTACTTATGGGGGTTGGTGAGGTAGATCAATGATAATCCTTTAGTGGATTGGATTATCATTAATGAATCAGACTTTATTTGGGCTTGATCCATTGGGTGGCCAAGATCCAACTCCTCCTCATGGTTCCTATTGTAGCCTATTAATACCTCATGAAGCCTAGATCCAATGGTTGAAAACAAAACTCTAGATCCAAAGGTAGAGATTAAATCTCTAGATCCGACGGTTGAGATTAAATCTCTAGATTCGACGGTTGAGATTAAATCGCTAGAATCAATGGTGGAGATTAAAACAAGGCATATCCCTAACTCTATAAAAGGAGAGCATGGGGTGGGCAGCAAGAAGAATTCTAATAGAGATAGGATTAGGGTAAGGGGTGGCAAGCTTTGGGGATTAGGGTTTGGGGTGTTGGCGGCACCAAATAAGGAAAGTTCTTCCTTTTCTTCTTCTTCCTCCTTGGTGGCCGGCACCGAAACCAGCCCTTCCCTCCCTTGGTCGGCGTCCAAACTCTTTCATCCCTTTCTCCTTGGCCGGTGGAAACAAGACTTAGGGTCTTCCCTTGGAGTCTTGGCCGGTTTCCATCTTATTCATCTTCTCCTTCTTGGCCGGCGGCAAGCACCAAGCTTGGAGCTTGGTGGTTGGTTGAAAGAAGGAGAAGTGCCTTGTTTCTTATTCTTCCTCTTGTTCGGAGCGAGCAAGGAAGGATGATTGGTGATCTAGGAGCTTTGACTTTTGGTAGATCGTCGCCCACACGATGTCCAAAAGGAGGAAGGACGTACGATAGAAGATCGAGAGGTATAATACTTGTCTATTTTCTTATGTAACATGTTTATAATTGTTTTTCAATTATATATGCATGATATATTCTGTTTTGTGGCTAATATAACTTGGACCCCGAATATAAACATAAAAGCCAGTGATCTGTACATCGTCTATTCCGTGGCTATTCGTAGAATAGAGATTGGTGGCTTTAACAAGTTTGTTCAAGTGACTACTCTAATCGAATAGCACGACGATGAAACGGTTGCTTGGGTGATCCCTTTTGTCTAGGATTAAATTTTTTTAATCCGGGGACTCGATGGGATCGCCATGTACAAGCGACCGAGTTGAAGTGGGAAGCGAAGTTTCCTACCTTCAAGTGGTATCAGAGCCACGGTTTCCGGGTTTTGTGTGTTTAGGATTCGGTTACTTTTATGAACTTTTCATATATTATATGTGCTGGATAATAGTAGGATATGCGTAGGTTAACTCTTTGGTTGCAGGCATAGGATCCAACTATTATGGTCATATGTGTGTATGTGATTGTATGTGCGTAATTGTATATTTTGTTGAATCCTCGAGGTTGACGAGGCTAGTATTTAATTTTTGTAATTAGATACGACATTGTTTAGCCACTCTTTTTATTTTAGTTTACTTTCAATCTAGATTTCATGTACACTTTCTCGTGGAGTATAGGATCGATGGATGTACATTAAAACAGTTTTTCCTCGACTTGGATCTCCGGATGGCTTGTACATGGCGTAGGGAGGAGCGGACGAGATGGCGATACGACGGGAGACATATTGAAGACAAAAGCCATAATAGTTGAAAAATATTTATTTTTCATATTTATTGCTTATTGTTTGATATACGTGTCGTAGGCTAAAAAATTCCTCAATTTTAAATTACTAAGTGGGAGAGGGATATTTTTATAAATTCCCATGGCCTCCATTATGATTTGACATGTGATGCAACCAAACTTGCGCGTCGGCTCTGAGTGCCTTCCTCCCCATCGGATGAGTTTGTTTGCGGATCACAAGGTCGGATATGGTTATAGGAAATTATTTAGGAGTGTGTGTACTTCCCCATCGGAAGGCACATAACCCGAGATAATTTCCTTGGTATCGAGTAATGGTGAACACTTAGATGCAAATAGGAGTATCCTCCCCATCGGAGTCACTGCTTTTATTTGTAGGGTCGAAGAGAAACCAACTATTAATTTTATTTATAAAAAATTTAGGTTGACAAGATAGTAAAATTAATGGGTAAAATCTCCTCTTACTAATGTAGAATTCGTATACGTCCACACGATCGTGGCATACGATATTCTCGGTGTTTTGAAGTGTTGGTTGATTTTAAAATTTTATTGTTTGAGGAATCAATAATTTTTTGAAATCTAAAGTTTTGATCTATGTGATTCTTAGGTTTTTCAAAAATGACTTTCAGTCCACTTGCTATGATACTAAAGGAAAATAAACGTACTGTACATAATTATGTTGATTGGAAAAAGGAATCTTGACATTGTCTTAACTACTGAGGAGTACAAGTATGTACTCTTTGAAGAGTGTCCTCCTAAGCCTGCGAATGAGCTGGAAGTCCTTGGAGCTGAGATCGATGGGGAAACCTAGGTCGATATCATTCTCCAATCGACAGAATGGCTTGCTCAGGCTCAGACCATGGTTGCTCAGAAGTTTTCTACTTCTAAAGCCGAAAGGCAAGAAGAAGAAGAAACAAGGTGGAGCAAAGCTAGTAGGAGGATCTCAGGGATGAGTGAAGAAGCCAAAAGGCAAGTGCTTCACTTGCAAGCAGGATGAACATTGGAAGAAGGATTGTCCCAATCCGAAGCAGAACATAGGTATATCCTTTGGTCTAGTCGTTGAAACATGTTTAACAGAGTGATCTACCGACACCTGGTGTGTAGATACGGGAGCCACTGATCATGTCTGCAATACTTTGCAGGGGTTCCAGGAAACTCGACGACTAGCTGAAGGGGAGATTACCGTATACTTGGACGATGCCATGAAGTGGCGGTTGTTGCAGTGGGAGACATTTATTTATCTTTTGAGAAAAATAAAATTTTGGTTCTTAAGAATTGCCTTTATGTACCTTTATTTAGAAAGAATTTAATTTTGGTTTCTAAATTATTTATGGATGGATATTCTATTTCTTTTAATAACAGATTTGTTATAAAAATGAATAGGGACATTATTTGTTCGGGTGCATTGATAGGAAATTTATACACACTTGAACCAAAAGCTCCCACGATGCAAATAGAAGCTAATAACTCATCTTCTAATTCCAATAAGAGAAAAGAACCTTCGAAGATGAACCAAACATATCTTTAGCATCTTAGGCTTGGTCATATTAACCTAAGCAGAATTCAAAGGTTGATAGCTGATGGACCTCTAGGTTCATTAGTGGTGGAAGATTTCCCAACCCGCGAATCTTGCTTGGAGGGTAAAATGACCAAGAGGCCTTTTAAGGCCAAGGGGTATAGAGCCAAAGATGTGTTAGAATTGGTTCATTCTGATTTATGTGGTCCTATGTCTATCCAGGCTAGAGGTGGTTTTGAGTTTTTTGTCTCTTTTATAGACGATTATTCGAGATATGGATACATTTACATGATGCGCTGCAAGTCTGAATGCTTTGACAAGTTCAAAGAATTCAAGGCTGTTGTGGAGAAACGTCAAGGTAAAAGTATCAAGAAACTACGATCTGATCGTGGTGGTGAGTACCTCTTGGGAGAGTTTAGGAATTACTTATCAGAGGCTGGGATTCAATCCCAATTGTCTGCACTTGGCACACCCCAACAGAATGGTGTAGCTGAGCGAAGGAATAGGACTCTTATGGAGATGGTTAGATCGATGATGAGTTATTCTGAGTTGTCAGATTCGTTCTGGGGATATGCTCTAGATACGGCGATGTACTTACTGAACTTGGTTCCATCTAAATTAGTGCCTTCTATCCCCACAGAATTGTGGACTGGGCGAAAGCCTACTCTAAGACATATTTAGATTTGGAGGAGTCCAACACATGTGCTGAAGGCAGATGCTGGTAAGTTGGAACCTTGTACAGAAGTACGAATGTTCGTTGGCTATCCTAGGGGAACGAAAGGTGGTTTGTTTTATAGTCCTAGAGATCAGATGGTGATCGTTAGCACGAACGCTAGATTTCTAGAGGAAGACTATGTGATGAACCACAAACACATGAGTAAGATTGTTCTGGAGTAATTAAAAGGGGAAGTCACTTCTTCAATACCACCGGTACAAGAGGATATACCACAAGTCACTACATCGCGTGTCACAAAGGATACACAGGTGATACCTCGTCGTAGTGGGAGGGTTGTGAGATAGCCTGATAGATTCATGTTCTTGGGAGAATCTTCTGATTTGATCCCTGGCGAACATGAACCTGATCCTTGGACATTTGACGAGGCAATCCAAGATAAAGATGCGGTATCTTGACAAAGTGCAATGAATACTGAGATTGAATCTATGGATTCGAATCAGGTCTGGGAGCTAGTAGAACCACCCGATGGTGTAAAAACCATTGGATGCAAGTGGATCTACAAAAGAAAGAGAGGAATAGACAGGAAGGTTGAGACCTTCAAAGCGAGGCTTATTGCGAAGGGGTATACTCAGAAAGAGGGTATCGATTATGAGGAGACCTTTTCGCTGGTAGCCATGCTTAAGTCTCTCTGGATTCTCTTATGCATTGCAGCTCATATGGATTATGAGGTGTGGTAGATGGATGTCAAGACAGCTTTCCTTAATGGAAGTCTTGAGGAAAACATCTATATGAAGCAACCAGAGGGATTCATTGAAAAGGGCAAAGAGCATCTTGTGTGTAAGCTTAATCGGTCCATTTATGGATTGAAGCAAGCTTTGAGGTCTTGGAACATCCACTTTAATGAGGTAATCTAGTCTTATGGATTTATTCAAAGACCGGATGATTTTTGTGTATACAAGAGATGTGACAGAAATGTAGTGGTATTTCTTGTACTGTACGTAGATGACATTTTGTTAATTGGCAACAATGTCAAGGTGTTATCGGACGTAAGGGTATGGTTGTCCAAACAGTTTGATATGAAGGACTTGGGAGAAGTGGGACACATCCTTAGGATCAAGGTTATAAGGGATCGCAGGAAAAGGATGTTGTTCTTATCTCAAGCTTCATACATAGATACTATTATGGATCGTTTTAGCATGCAAAACTTCTAGAAAAGTTTTCTACCTTTCAGGCATGGAGTTCCTTTATCTAAGGAGATGTGTCCTAGAACATATGAGGAGATAGAGGAGATGAAGGCGGTTCCTTATGCTTTGGCAATAGGAAGCCTCATATATGCGATGCTACGTACGATACCAGATATCTGCTTTGCCGTGGGCATGGTTAGCAGATATCAGAGTAATCCAGGACAGGGACATTGGACTGCGGTAAAGCATATATTGAAGTACCTGAGAAGGACTAGGGATTATATGCTAGTTTACCAGGTAGACCAATTACTCCCTGTGGGTTATACATATTCCGACTTCTAATCAGATAGGGATAATAGTAAGTCTACCTCAAGTTTTGTGTTTACTTTGGGAGGTGGAGTCATTGTATGGAGGAGTGTCAAGCAGAAATGCGTGGCAGACTCCACCATGGAAGATGAGTATGTGGCAGCCTTGAGGCGGCCAAAGAAGTTGTGTGGCTCAGGAACTTCTTGATGGACTTGGATGTGATTCCTGGTTTGCCCAGAACTATCACAATTTATTGTGATAATAGTCGTGCAGTTGCAAACTCGAAGAAACCATGAGCCCATAAGGCAAGTAAACACATAGAGCGCAAGTACTACCTGATATGAGAAATCGTAAAGAGAGGAGAAGTTGTTATGGCCAAGATTGCATTAGAGGATAACCTGGCAGATCCTTTCACTAAGGCTTTTCCGGCGAGAGCTTTTGATAGGCATGGGGAGGGAATGGGAATCAGATGTATGCTAGTTTGAGGACATCATAGTCTTTTAGTATAAGTGGGAGATTGTTGGGATGTATACTAAAAAGTCTATCTTTTGTATGAACATCTTTATTTTGAAATAAGAATCACATTATCATTGTTTGCATATTTATGGTTATGCATATTGTCTAAAACATTACATTGTAGATAACATGGTGTGTGGTGTCACACGGGAGATCATGTTATCGGCTCCTTGTAAAGTATAAGGCTCACAACCGAGATGGCATTGGACAAACCATTGGTATGGTTGTAGTGTGATTTGGTATTGGTTTGTCTTGACCATAGAATCATACTAGTAAACTTTGTGTGTATTGAGCAGGACCGACTTAGAGGTGAGCCGATTTATTGTTGACTACATAATCGAATCGGACCTCAGATATTATATTGTACATACTCTTAATCCCGATATAATAACGGGCACATATACTTAGTATTCATTTCTTTGATTTACCAATGGGCGAGATTTATAGATTAAATCGATAGGCTCGGTAAGTTGGGAAATGATATTATTTATATGGTGTGTCGTTGATTATAGGAGGAAACCGTGTCCCATATATTAGGATGATGATGTCCCCTTGAGGAGCTTATAAGGTTCATCATGTAAACCCTACAGGTGGACTTGGTCCGGCATCATGATAAGGTTGAGTGGTACTACTAATGGAGTTAGATGTTGATTAATTAATGACTAGTAAATTAATTAATCGAAGGACATTCGAGATCTTAAACATGGGGAGAGAAATGTACATATAATATATGGAGCCCATATTAACTTATGGGGGTTGGTGAGGTAGATCAATGATAATCCTTTAGTGGATTGGATTATCAATAATGGATCGGACTTTTTGTGGGCTTGATCCATTGGGTGGCCAAGATCCAACTCCTCCTCATGGTCCCTATTGTAGCCTATTAATACCTCATATGGCCTAGATCCAATGGTTGAAAACAAAACTCTAGATCCAAAGGTAGAGATTAAATCTCTAGATCCGACGGTTGAGATTAAATCTCTAGATCCGACGGTTGAGATTAAATCTCTAGAACCAATGGTGGAGATTAAAACAAGGCATATCCCTAACTCTATAAATGGAGAGCATGGGGTGGGTGGCAAGAAGAATTCTAATAGAGATAGGATTAGGGTAAGGGGCGGCAAGCTTTGGGGATTAGGGTTTGGGGTGTTGGCGGAACCAAATAAGGAAAGTTCTTCCTTTTCTTCTTCTTCCTCCTTGGTGGTCGGCACCCAAACCAGCCCTTCCCTCCCTTGGCCGGCGTCCAAACTCCTTCATCCCCTTCTCCTTGGCCGGTGGAAACAAGACTTAGGGTCTTCCCTTGGAGTCTTGGCCGGTTTCCATCTTATTCATCTTCTCCTTCTTGGCTGGCGGCAAGCACCAAGCTTGGAGCTTGGTGGTTGGTTGAAAGAAGGAGAAGTGCCTTGTTTCTTATTCTTTCTCTTGTTCGGAGCGAGCAAGGAAGGATGATTGGTGATCTAGGAGCTTTGACTTTTGGTAGATCATCGCCCACACGACGTCCAAAAGGAGGAAGGACATACGATAGAAGATCGAGAGATATAATACTTGTCTATTTTCTTATGTAACATGTTTATAATTGTTTTTCAATTATATATGCATGATATATTCTGTTATGTGGCAAATATAACTTGGACCCCGAATAAAAACACAAAAGTCGGCGATCCGTACATCGTCTATTCCACGGCTATTCGTAGAATAGAGGTTGGTGGCTTGAACAATAAGTTTGTTCAAGTGACTACTCTAATCGAATAGCACGACGATGAAACGGTTGCTTGGGTGATCCCTTTTGTCTAGGATTAAATTTTTTTAATCCGGGGACGTCGATGGGATCGCCATGAACAAGCGACCGAGTTGAAGTGAGAAGCGAAGTTTCCTACCTTCAATTGTGAGAGTCACAATTAGTAGTCACAAAGGTGATGTTGGATCTCAACATTCTTATAACTTGGATAGCAATGATGTGTTGCAAGATACCACTCATTTATTATGTTTTCTAAATTGGTTTAGGAGCATTGCCAACGTTACAAGAACCTATAGGGTCACACACAAAGGGCAATTAGATGGAGATTAGGTTCATATGATGGACCAAGAGGATTAGGTTCATGTGATGAACCAAATTGGATTAAGAGTAATCCAAATTAGGCTAATTGAGTGGACTCAATTTGATTCAAGTGTTGAATGAGTCTAATTTAGATTTGATTCATTGAGTCAATTTAAACTAATGAATAGAGATTCATTAAATTAAATTGACTTGAATCAAAGGTTGGATTTGATCAACCATGAGAGATAAGAGATCAAGTTTGACTTGACCACATGCCACTTCATGGTGACTTGGCAAAGGGGTCGGCCAATGATGATGTTACACATCATCATGGACACATCATGGTGTGCCACCTCATGAGGGAGACTAAGAGTCATGGCTCTTTGTTGGAATGTATACTGAAAGCCTATCTCTTTTTGTATGAACATTTTATTTTGAAATTAGAATCACATGATCATTGTTTGCACTTTATATATTTATTATATGTGTGCATATTGTCTAATATTTTACATTGTAGATAACATGGTGCTTGGTGTGGTACAGAAGATCATGTTATCAGTCCCTTGTAAAATATAAGTAGAGGCTCACAACTAAGATGGTTTTGGACAAACCATTGGCATGGTTGTAGTGTAGCTTGGTATTGTTTTGTCTTGAACATAGAGTTACACTAGTACACTTAGGTGTATTGAGCAGGACCGACATAGAGGTGATTCAATTTAGTACTGGCTACATAATTGAATCAGACCTCGGATATTATGTTGTGCATGCTCTTAATCCCGATATAATAACGGGCACATGTACTTAGTATTTATTTCTTTGATTTACCAGAGGGTGAGTTTTAGATGGATTAAATCAATATGCCCGGTAAGTTGGGAAATGATATTATTTACATGGTGTGTTGTTGTTTATAGGAGGAAACCGTGTCCTATATATTAGGTTGATGATGTCCCCTTGAGGAGCTCATAAGGTTCATCATGTAAACCCAGCTGGTTGACTTAGTCAACATGATGATAAGGTTGAGTGGTACTACTCGAGGAATTAGATGTTAATTAATTGATGGTCAAGAATAAATTAATTCGGACATTCGATATCTTAAACACGGAGATTAATGTACAAATAATATATGGAGCCCATATTTTGGTGAGGTAGTTCAATGATGATCCTCTAGTGGAATGGAACATCATTGATGGATCAAGTTAGTGTGGTTCCGATCCATCGGGTGGCCAAGACCCAACTCCTCCTTATGGTCCCTATCGTAGCCTAATATAATCCTTGTGAAGTCTAGATCCAAGAATTTAAAACAAAACTCTAGAACCAACGGTTGGGATTAAATCCCTAGATCCGATGGTTGGGATGAAACCCTAGGACCAACGGTTGGGATTAAATCCCTAGATCCGATGGTTAGGATGAAACCCTAGAATCGACGGTTGAGATTAAATCCCTAGATCCGATGGTTGGGATAAAACCCTAGATCTGACGGTTGGGATGAAATCCTAGATCCAACGGTTGGGATGAAATCCTAGATCCGACGGTTGAGATGAAACCCTAGATCCGACGGTGGAGGTTAAATCCCTAGATCCGACGGTGGAGATTAAAGGAGGCTTAAGCCCAATTCTATAAATAGAGGGCTTAGGTTGGGCGGCAAGAGAAGGTTCACTTGGATTAGGGTTTTGCCTCTCAAGTGCTATAGGCGGCTAGGGTTTTGGATTTGGTTTGGGCGGCAACTAGAAGGGAGTTTAGGGTTTCCTCCTTTGCTCCTTGGTGGCCGACGCTCATTCTCTTCTCCTCCTGTGTTTTGGATTCGGTTAATTTTTATGCATATTTCATATATTAGATGTGCCGGATAATAGTAGGATATGCGTAGTTTAACTCTTTGGTTGCAGGCATAAGATCCGACTATTATGGCCATGTGTGTGTATGTGAATGGATGTGTGTAAAAATTTATTATTTGAATCCTCAGGGTTGACGAGGCTAGATTAGTATTTAATTTTTGTAATTAA
Organism: Wurfbainia villosa; assembly: GCA_025175895.1. Lineage (NCBI taxonomy): Eukaryota > Viridiplantae > Streptophyta > Magnoliopsida > Zingiberales > Zingiberaceae > Wurfbainia > Wurfbainia villosa. The sequence goes on from CM045996.1 coordinate 49,222,749, forward strand.
ATACGACATTGTTTAGCTGCTCATTTTAGTTTACTTTCGATCTAGATGATTTGTACACTCCTTCGTGGAGTATAGGATCGATGGATGTAAATTAAAATGTTTTATCTCGGCTCGGAACTCTTTGGTGACTTGTGCACGGGAAAAGATGGAGCGGACGAGGTGGCGATACGACGGGATGCATATTGGAGGACAATGCCATAATAGTTGGAAAAATTCTATTTTTCCATATTTATTGCTTATTTGTTTTATATGCATGTTGTGTATGTTTTAAAATTCCTCAATTTTAATTTACTAAGTGGGAGAGGGACATTTTAATTAATTCCCTCGTCCTCCATTACAATTTGACGTGTGATGCAACAAACTTGCGCGTTGGCTCTGAGTGCCTTCCTCCCCATCGGATGGGTTTGTTTGCGGATCACTAGGTCAAATAATGGTTATAGGAAATTATTAAGGAGCGTGTGTACTTCCCACGGTAAAGGCACATAATCCAAAATAATTCCCTTAGTATCGTGTAATGGTGCACACTTAGATGCAAATTAAAAGTATCCTCCCCATCGGAGTCACTGCTTTTATTTGTAGGGCCAAAGAGGAACCAACTATTAATTTTATTTGTCAAAAAGTAAGGTTGACAAGATAATAAAATTAATGGCTAAAACCTCCTCTTACAAATGCAGAATTCGTATACGTCCACACTATCGTGGCATGCGATATTCTCGGTGTTTTGAGGTGTTGGTTGATTTCGGAATTTTATTGTTTTTGAGGAATCAATAATATTTGAAATCTAATATTTTGATCATGGTGATTTTTAGGATTTTCAAATGGCTTTCAACCCACTTGCTGTGATTTTAAAAGAAAACAAACTTACTGGTCCAAACTACATTGATTGGAAAAGAAACCTGGATATTGTCTTAACTGCGGAGGAGTACAAATTTGTACTCTTCGAGGTCTGTCCTCCTAAGCCCTCCGATGACTCTGATGAAAAGGAGATAGAATGTTATAAGAAATGGGTTAAGGCAGATGAGATGGCGCGATGTTACATTTTGGCATCTATGTCAAATGTGCTGCAACATCAGCATCAGGCCATAGCCACAACTTATGACATGATGTTCAATCTCAAGGAACTTTTCGGACATCAGAGTAGGGCGGCTAGGCAGGAGGCAATGAGAAACTTGATGACGACCTCCATGATCGAGGGAACACCCGTTAGGGATCATGTTCTCAAGATGATGGCTCATCTTAATGAGATGGAAGTCCTAGGAGCTGAGATCGATGGGGAAACCCAGGTCGATATCATTCTCCAGTCTCTGCCTAGGAGTTTTGAGCAGTTCCGCCTCAACTACAACATGAACAAAATATTGTATTCGTTGGCGGAGCTTCTGACAGAACTCCAGGCGGCAGAGGGGCTTTTTCGTCAAAGTGCTCAAGCCATCGTCGCTCAAAAGGTTTCTTCCTCTAAACCGTAAGGTAAGAAGAAGAAGAAACAAGGTGGAGCAAAGAAAGTGGCAGTAGGACCTCAAGCAAGAGTGAAGAAGCCGAAAGGCAAGTGCTTCACTTGCAAGCAGACTGGACATTGGAAGGCGGACTGTCTTCGCCGAAAGAACAAAGGTATATCTTCTTGTTTAGTTGTTGAAACATGTTTAGCGGTGTTATCTACCAGTGCCTGGTGTGTAGATACAGGAGCCACTGATCATGTCTGCAATACTTTGCAGGGGTTCCAGGAAACCCGACGACTAGCTGAGGGAGAGATTACCATCTTCATGGGCAATGCTTCAAAGGTGGCGGCTATTGCAGTGGGAGACGTTTATTTATCTTTTGATAGGAATAAAGTTTTGGTTTTGAGAAATTGTCTTTATGTACCTACTTTTAGAAAGAATTTAATTTCAGTTTCTAAATTGTTTATGGATGGATATTCTTTTCTTTTAATGACAAAGTGGTTATAAAAAGGAATAGGGAGATTATCTGTTCTGATACATTGGTTGGCAATTTATATACTCTTGAACCAAAAACTCCCACGATGCATATAGAAATCAATAACTCATCTTCTAAGTCTAATAAGAGAAAAGAACCTTCGCAAATGAACCAAATATATCTTTGGCATCTAAGGCTTGGTCATATTAACCTAAGCAGAATTCAAAGGTTGATAGCTGATGGACCTTTGGGTTCATTAGTGGTGGAGGATCTCCCAACCTGCAAATCTTGCTTGGAAGGTAAAATGACCAAGAGGCCTTTTAAGGCCAAGGGGTATAGAGCCAAAGATGTGTTAGAATTGGTTCATTCTGATTTGTGTGGTCCTATGTCTATCCAGGCAAGAGGTGGCTTTGAATACTTCGTCTCTTTTATAGACGATTATTCAAGGTATGGATACATTTACTTGATGCGCCGCAAGTCTGAATGCTTTGACAAGTTCAAAGAATTCAAGGCTGATGTGGAGAACTATCAAGGTAAAAGTATCAAGACATTACGATCTGATCGTGGTGGCGAGTACCTCTTGGGAGAGTTTAGGAGTTACTTATCAGAGGCTGGGATTCAATCCCAATTGTCTGCACCTGGCACACCCCAGCAGAATGGTGTGGCGGAGCGAAGGAATAGGACTCTTATGGAGATGGTCAGATCGATGATGAGTTATTCTGAGTTACCTGATTCGTTCTGGGGGTTTGCTCTGGAAACAGTAGCACACATTCTGAACTTGGTTTCATCTAAGTCAATACCCTCTACTCCCACAGAGTTGTGGACTGGGCGAAAGCCTAGTCTAAGACATATTCGGATTTGGGGTAGTCCAGCACATGTGCTGAAGGGAGATGCTGGTAAGTTGGAATCTCGTACAGAAGTACGCTTGTTTGTTGGCTACCCTAAGGGAACGAAGGGTGATTTATTCTATAGTCCTAGAGATCAGAAGGTGATCGTGAGTATGAATGCCAGATTTCTAGAGGAGGACTATGTGATGAACCATAAGCCCACGAGTAGGATTGTTCTTGAGGAGTTGACAGGGGAAGTCCCATCTTCAGTACCACCAGTACAAGAGGAGACACCATAAGTCACTGCACCGCGTGTCACAGAGCATACACATGAGGCACCTCGTCGTAGTGGGAGGGTTGTTAGACAACCCGAGAGATTCATGTTTTTGGGAGAGTCTTCGGACTTAGTCCCTGGTGAATATGAACCTGATCCCTGGACATATGACGAGGCAATCCAAGATAGAGATGCGGTATCTTGGCAAAGAGCGATGAATTCAGAGATAGAATCTATGGATTCTAATCAGGTCTGGGAGCTAGTAGAACCACCCGATGGTGTAAAAACCATTGGATGCAAGTGGATCTACAAGAGAAAGAGAGGAGTAGACGGGAAGGTTGAGACCTTCAAAGCTAGGCTTGTTTGCGAAAGGGTATACTCAGAAAGAAGGTATCGATTATGAGGAGACCTTTTCGCCGGTAGCTATGCTTAAGTCTATTCGGATTCTCTTATCTATAGCTGCTCATATGGATTATGAGATTTGACAGATGGATGTCAAGACAGCTTTCCTTAACGGAAGTCTTGAGGAGAACATCTATATGCGGCAACCAGAAGGATTCATTGCTAAAGGCAAAGAGCATCTTATATGTAAGCTTAATCGGTCCATTTATGGAGTGAAGCAAGCTTCTATATCTTGGAACATCCGCTTTGATGAGGTAATCCAGTCATATGGATTTATTCAAAGTCCGGATGAGCCTTGTGTATACAAGAGATGTGACGGAAACGTAGTGGTGTTTCTTGTACTATACGTAGATGTCATTTTGTTAGTTGGCAACAATATCAAAGTGTTATCAGACGTAAGGGAATGGTTGTCCAAACAGTTTGATATGAAGGACTTGGGAGAAGTGGGACACATCCTTGGGATCAAAGTTATAAGGGATCGCAAGAAAAGGATGTTGTGCTTGTGTCAAGCTTCATACATTGACACTATCCTTGCTCGTTTTAGCATGCAGAACTCCAAGAAAGGTTTTCTACCTTTTAGGCATGGAGTTCCTTTATCTAAAGAGATGTGTCCCAAAACATCAAAGGAGATAGAGGACATGAAGGCGGTTCCTTATGCTTCGGCAGTAGGAAGCCTTATGTATGCTATGCTATGTACGAGACCGGATATCTGCTTTGTCATGGGCATGGTTAGCAGATATCAGAGTAATCCTGGACAGGGACATTGGACTGCGGTAAAGCATATATTGAAGTACCTGAGAAGGACTAGGGATTATATGCTGGTTTACCGGGCAGATCAATTAGTCCCTGTGGGTTACACGGATTCGGATTTCCAATCAGATAGGGACAAGAGTAAGTCTACCTCGGGGTTTGTGTTTACTTTTGGAGGTGGAGCCATAGTATGGAGGAGTGTCAAGCAGAAATGCGTGGCGGACTCTACCATGGAAGCTGAGTATGTGGCAGCCTCTAAGGCAGCCAAGGAAGTTGTATGGCTCAGGAACTTCTTGATGGACTTGGATGTGATTCCTGGTTTGCCCAGAACTATCACAATTTATTGTGATAATAGTGGTGCAGTTGCAAACTCGAAGGAACCACAAGCCCATAAGGCGAGTAAACACATAGAGCGCAAGTACCACCTCATACGAGAGATCGTAAAGCGAGGAGAAGTTGCTGTCGCCAAGATTGCATCAGAGGATAACCTGGCGGATCCATTCACTAAGGCCCTTCCAGCGAAAGCGTTTGATAGGCATGTGGAGGACATGGGGATCAAATGTATGGCAGAGTGATGACGGCATAGTCTTTTAGTATAAGTGGGAGATTGTTGGAATGTATACTGAAAGCCTAGCTCTTTTTGTATGAACATTTTATTTTGAAATTAGAATCACATGATCATTGTTTGCACTTTATATATTTATTATATGTGTGCATATTGTCTAATATTTTACATTGTAGATAACATGGTGCTTGGTGTGGCACAGAAGATCATGTTATCAGTCCCTTGTAAAATATAAGTAGAGGCTCACAACCAAGATGGTTTTGGACAAACCATTGGCATGGTTGTAGTGTAGCTTGGTATTGTTTTGTCTTGAACATAGAGTTACACTAGTACACTTATGTGTATTGAGCAGGACCGACATAGAGGTGATTCAATTTAGTACTGGCTACATAATTGAATCGGACCTCGGATATTATGTTGTGCATGCTCTTAATCCCGATATAATAACGGGCACATGTACTTAGTATTTATTTCTTTGATTTACCAGAGGGTGAGATTTAGATGGATTAAATCAATATGCCCGGTAAGTTGGGAAATGATATTATTTACATGGTGTTCCGTTGATTATAGGAGGAAACCATGTACTATATATTAGGTTGATGATGTCCCCTTGAGGAGCTCATAAGGTTCATCATGTAAACCCAGCTGGTTGACTTAGTCAACATGATGATAAGGTTGAGTGGTACTACTCGAGGAATTAGATGTTAATTAATTGATGGTTAGTAAATCAATTAATTGACGGACATTCGATATCTTAAACACGGGGAGATTAATGTACAAATAATATATGGAGCCCATATTGATTTATGGGGGTTGGTGAGGTAGTTCAATGATGATCCTCTAGTGGAATGGAACATCATTGATGGATCAAGTTAGTGTGGTTCCGATCCATCGGGTGGCCAAGACCCAACTCCTCCTTATGGTCCCTATCGTAGCCTAATATAATCCTTGTGAAGTCTAGATCCAAGAATGTAAAACAAAACTCTAGAACCAACGGTTGAGATTAAATCCCTAGATCCGATGGTTGGGATGAAACCCTAGGACCAACGGTTGGGATTAAATCCCTAGATCCGATGGTTAGGATGAAACCCTAGAATTGACGGTTGAGATTAAATCCCTAGATCCGACGGTTGGGATAAAACCCTAGATCCGACGGTTGGGATGAAATCCTAGATCCGACGGTTGGGATGAAATCCTAGATCCGACGGTTGAGATGAAATCCTAGATCCGACGGTTGGGATAAAACCCTAGATCCGACGGTGGAGGTTAAATCCCTAGATTCAATGGTGGAGATTAAAGGAGGCTTAAGCCCAATTCTATAAATAGAGGGCTTAGGTTGGGTGGCAAGAGAAGGTTCACTTGGATTAGGGTTTTGCCTCTCAAGTGCTATAGGCGGCTAGGGTTTTGGATTTGGTTTGGGCGGCAACTAGAAGGGAGTTTAGGGTTTCCTCCTTTGCTCCTTGGTGGCCGGCGCTCATTCTCTTCTCCTACTTGGTTTTTGCTGGCTTTCTTCCTCCTCCCTTGCACCTTGGTGGCCGGCGGTTCTCCAACAATTGGTGGCCGGCGCTTCTCTAACCTCTAGGTGGCCGGCGGCAACCTTGCAACAAAGTTGGCCGACGGTTGCATCAAATTTCCTTGCTTGGTGGCCGGTTCTTGAAAGGAAAGGTTTTGTTAGTTCTTCTCTTTGTTCGCAGCAGACAAGGAAGGGAAGAACGCGATCTAGAAGGCTTCTACTCGTGGAGGATCTTCGTCCACACGTCGTCCACGAGAAGGATTGGACATACGGTAGAAGATCGTGAGGTATAAAGTTATTTTAACTTTATTTACAGATCTGAGCATGTTCTTTTATGTTTTGATTATGCATGTGTGAATTAGCAAATATATTGTATAATCATGGACCCCGAAGACAAACACAAAAACCGGCGATCCGTCCGTCGTCTCTTCCGCGGCTAACCAACTAGAAGAGTTGTGTTGCTTGAACAACTAGTTTGTTCAAGCGACCACTCAAGTTGTTAGCACGATGACGAAATGGTTGTGCTAAGGAAGCTCATCCCATCCGGATTAATTCTTTCATTAGTGAAAATTTTAATCTGGGGACATGGGAGCCAATGAGCCTCCGAAGCGACTCCCTACACTCTTGATATTACATGGAGGTATTTATCCCTCCTTAATGTGGCCGGCCAAGGAATGAATTAGTAAGTGGTGAATTGATTTCATCTTCTTCCTCCTCTCTTCTCTAGCTCTCTCCCTCATCCTCTATTGTCGTGACCTCCAAGGGTGCTAGGACACTCTTGTTAGTGAAAGCCCTAGAGCCAATTATGTGATGATTGTTGTATGGACTTTGTTGTATCATATTCCTATTTAAAAAGGCACGGTTATTATATTTACTTGTATTGCTGTCAAATAACAAAGTATAATAACGTCCTTGAGTAGAAGGTTCTTATCTATATCAATCGATTGGTCGAATCGATAATGAGATGATATAGAAAACACTACTCTTAATCATTCCTAGTCAAGTATTAACATTCAGGGACAATATTAATGCAAAGAGACTAGCATGTAGGTCAACCCGATGACTTGATCTTACAAGTCATGGATATGAGAATCAAGTTGACACATGGGTATGCATTGGAGAATGTATACTAAATGACCCACCATGAGAAAGTATCATGGATCGTTATATGAGTGTCATATACTTTCTCATGTGACTATTAGTCCTTGGACCTAAAGTCACCATGGTTCCCTACATAAGGAGTTGCATACTTTGGCTTTGTCAAACGTCACCCGTAAATAGATGGACTATAAAGGCGATTAATGGGTATGTAATAAATTATGCAGAGGGATGTGAGTGATGTAGATAGGATTTATCCCTCCTATATGACGGGAGTGACATCATTATTCTCGATAGAGTGAGACCATTAAGTGCATGGCCATGCCCAAATGAGTCAATATGAGATATTGAGCTAATTTGATTAGAGTGAGTCTACTTGGAGTTCAAGATATAGATTGTACCGAGGATGACAAGGTCTATGCCTCAATTGGTCAATCTAGATGTCAAGGATAGAGGGACATTGTCACATATTGTTAGAGTCATAATTAGTAGTCACAAAGGTGATGTTGGATCTCAACATTCTTGTAACATGGGTAGCAATGATGTGTTGCTAGATACCACTCATTGCTTATGTTCCTAAATCGGTTTAGGAATATTGCCATCGTTACAAGAACCTATAGGGTCACACACAAAGAGAAATTAGATGAAGATTGAGTTCATATGATGGACCAAGAGGATTAGGTTCATGGGATGAACCAAATTGGATTAAGAGTAATCCAAATTAGACTAATTGAGTTGGACTCAAGTTGATTCAAGTGTTGAATGAGTCTAATTTAGATTTGATTCATCGAGTCAATTTAAACTAATGAATTGTGATTCATTAAATCAAATTGACTTGAATCAAATGGTTGGATTTGATCAACCATGGGAGATAAGAGGTCAAGTTTGACTTGACTTGAGTGGGAAGATGAATGGTCAATTTTGACTTGACCAATTGTCATGTCATGGTGACTTGGCATGGGGTCGGCCAATGATGATGCTCCACATCATCATGGACACATCATGGGGTGCCACCTCATGAGGGAGACCAATAGCATTACATGCATGCATGTAACCCCCTTATAGTGGTCAGCCACTATTGATGGGTTATGAAAGTTTGAAGTTAAGTTGTGTAACATCATCTTCTTCCTCCTCTCTTCCCTCAAGCTCTCTCTTTCTCATCTTGCCGTGAGCCTCTAAGGGGTGCTAGCACACTCTAGGTTTCTTTTCTCCACCTATTGCTTGTGTGGGTACCAATAGAGGAGTGTACACTTGACACTCTCGAGTTCTGGCAAGCCGTTTGGATGAGCGGGATAAGCGAAGGGCGTTGCATCAAGGGTAAAACTCTTAATATGTAGATCTGTTGTAGATCTAAGGTTTGTAAACACGTACATGTAGTTTTGTTTATCTTCGCATGGATCCGTGGCCGACTTCCAGGGTTTCCGCAATGCAAAAAAACTGTTTTTGCGGCTCGGATAGTCCAACAGTGGTATCAGAGCCACGTGCGAAGCATGTATGTGTTTTAGTTTTGTAGTTTTTGTATTAGATATAAAAATTAAAGATCTGTAAGTTTTTGTAAATTTCCTATTTTTATATATTTTTTGGGTATTTTTCTTGAAGAGTCGAAGCAACAAGTGTTGGTACACTTGTAGGCTTCAACCACCGAGAAAAACTCTCCGGAACGGCGAATTCTCGCTTTAGGTTTTTGGGACATTGACTTAAGTCACTGTAAGATCAAGATGGGACATTCGCAAAGTTCATTTTGCGAGTAGGGGCGCTGCCCCTAACCCCGTAAGGGGCATTGTCCCGCGATCACACCCGGAAATTGCTTAGCGGGACCGTTACGGAGATGTGACTCATAAAATTGAAAAAAAAATATATAGGAAAAATTATAGATATTTCTATAAAATATATAATTTAGAATTATGTATAATACTGTGATGGTCATGGCCCAAGAAACCCAATGTGATTGGATGAATGTGTTGTAATTCATAATACAGCTTGCGCGCTGTTTTTGTGTTGTGCATGTTGTATAATGTATGCGACCTGCACGTCGTGCCTCTCTTTTTAATATTCCAGTTGTAAATAGTTTTAGACTCGAATGTAACTCGAGTTTCATGTTTGTAATGTACAAAAATGTAGTGGTGGAAAGTCCACTAGTTGATGGAGTTATGAGGAGGGTGCCGACAACACATGGCAGTCAAAGGAGGCGCTTAGAGAAGCCGCTAACCCTAGGTTGTCCATCCGATCTTCTCATTGGCTTGAGAAGATCATAGTAGGGTCATGACCTCATCACAATTTATTTATATATATATATATATATATATATATATATATTTGTTTTTGCTTGTATGTATGTGATGCATGCTAGTAAATTTTCTTGTATGTATATGATGCATGCTAGGATATTTTGCTTGTATGTATATGATGCATGCTAGTATATTTTGCTTGTATGTATGTGATGCATGCTAGTGTAGGGTAATAAAGGCCTTAATGCGTATATGATACACATTTATGATTAGATTATATCTTAATCGAATCAACTCGTAAAATGCCTACCAAGTTTTGATACCCATCACTACCTTGATAATTTGTTGTTGTTGAATCTTCCAAAGCAGAGCAACACATATTATATTGGTAGGGTGCGGAGGGACAATCTTGGTCCCACCTATCATGGCTTGGGTGAGAATAAGCTCAATTAGATTGAGTAAAACTAGTTAACTCAATTAGATCGATTAAAACTATAGGCATATTCCAACCGTTGGAAAGATAGGATAAGATCACATTTACACTAAATCTTGGGCGATTTAGCCAAAGCTAACTCAAGGCCTTTTGTAAATGTGGATCTTGATCATATAAATAAGAGTTGCATAGAGATGTAATTGGTAATTTGTTACCTACTGATCATACTAAGTCTTGGGCGATTTAGCCAAAGCTAACTCAAGGCGTAGTATGATATGGATCTTGTCCCATGAGAATTATAGCTAGTTTATATGAATCTAGTAATGTGGTTTGACCACATCCATGACTCGATTCTATAAAAGTCCTATAATTCAGTGGGAGCATCATTTGATTAAAGGCCTAATTAAATGATAAATGGAATATGATATTAATTTTCTGCATTGTGTATGTTGTAGATTACCAAGTCGACAAACACGAACACTCTCTCCCTGCGTTCTATCCTTGAGAAGGACAAGCTCAATGGAGCTAATTTTTTGGACTGGTATAGGAATCTGAGAATCATTCTTAACCAAGAAAGAAAATTGTACGTCCTGGAGTAGCCCATTCCAGAGGCACCTCCTGCCACTACCTCGCGAGCTGACCGAGATGCTTACAAGAAGCATCAAGATGATGCATTAGATGTGTCATGCCTCATGCTCGTGACCATGAACTCTGAGCTTCAGAAGCAACACGAGTTCATGAATGCTTTTGATATGGTTGAACATCTTCATCAACTGTATCAAGGACAAGCAAGGCACGAGAGATATGAGGTCTCTAAGGCACTGTTTCAGTCCAAGATGCAAGATGAGACTCCCGTAGGTCCATATGTACTCAAGATGATTGGGTACATAGAAAACCTACAGAGGTTGGGATTCCCACTTGGCCAATAGCTGGCCACTGACTTGATCTTGCAATCTTTGCCACAAAGCTACAATCAATTTGTCATGAATTACAACATGAATGAAATTGATAAGCCACTGCCTGAGATGCTTAGCATGTTGAGAACTGCTGAGCTCAACCTTGATAAGGAAAAACCTTGCTCCATTTTGATGGTGCAAAAGAAGAAAGGCAAGGGCAAGCCTAAAGGTAAGGGAAAATCCCAAGCCAAGGGCAAAGACAAGACACTGAAACCGAAAGGAGGGGTGGCCAAGGAAGGGACTTGCTTCCACAGTAAGGAAGCTGGACACTAAAAGCGTAACTACAAAGCATACCTGGAAGATCTTAAGAAGAAGAGAAGTGAGACTTCTACTTCAGGTATAAATGTTATATAAGTTAATCTATCTATTAGATACCAGATGTGCAACTCACATTTGTACCAATTTGCAGGCGCTGAGAAATAGCAGGGCATTGACGAAGGGCGAGGTGGACCTACGAGTAGGCAATGGAGCAAGGGTTGTTGTTGTTGCTGTAAGAACTTATGATCTATCTCTGCCCTCTGGGCTTGTACTAGAACTAGATGAATGTTGTTATGTGCCTGCTTTGACTAAGAACATAATTTCAGTTTCTTGTATAGACAAGAAAGGCTTTTCATTTATAATAAAGAACAAATGTTGTTCAGTTTATTTAAATGATATGTTCTATTGTAGTGCACCTCTAATGAACGGACTCTACATTCTAGACTTAGAGAGCCCCATCTATAACATAAGTACCAAAAGGTTCATATCAAATAAGTTGAACCAAACCTATCTCTGGCATTGTCGCTTAGGTCACATAAAGGAGAGTCGCTTATCCCAGCTCCATAAGGATGGGCTGCTGGACTCATTTGATTTTGAATCATATGAGACATGCGAGTCTGGCCTTCTAGGCAAGATGACCAAGACTCTCTTTAGTGGACTCAGCGAGAGAGCAACAGACTTGTTAGGACTTATACATAGTGATGTATGTTGCCCTTTCAATGTTGCTGCTATAGGTGGTTACAAGTACTTCATTACATTTACTGATGACTTTAGTAGATATGGTTATGTGTATCTGATGACACATAAGTTGGAATCTTTTGAAAAGTTCAAAGAATTCAAAAATGAAGTACAAAACCAGCTTGCTAAGAGTATTAAGATACTTCGATCAGATCGAGGTGGTGAATACCTTAGCCATGAGTTTTGTGACTATCTAGCTGAGTGTGGGATTCTATCCCAACTCACTCCTCCTAGAACACCATAGTGGAATGGTGTATCCGAAAGAACGAATCATACCCTATTAGATATGGTACGATCTATGATGAGTCACACAGATCTTCCTATATCCTTTTGGGGATATGCTCTAGACACAGTATCCTTTACACTTAACCGTGTACCATCAAAGGTTGTGATAAAGACACCATATATGATATGGACAGGGAGAAATCCCAAGATGTCTTTCATGAGGATTTGGGGTTGTGAGGCTTACGTTCGACGTCAAGTCTTAGACAAACTGGGACCTAAATCCGATAAGAGATATTTTGTTGGATATCCCAAGGAGACGAAGGGATATTACTTCTATATTCCCAGTTAACACAAAGTGTTTGTGGCAAAGACTGGGGTATTTCTAGAAAGGGATTTTGTTTCTAGAAAAACTAGTGGGAGTACATTCGATCTTGAAGAAATTCAAGATAAGGACCATAGCACTGAGGCCTTGATGGATGTTGAACAGGAACCACAAAGTGTTGTAGGTGATGAGATTATTGCACAAAGAGTTATGGAACAACAACCTATTCAGGTAGACCTACCTCTTCGCAGGTTTGAAAGGTACGTCGTCAGCCTGAGAGGTACTCATTTCTCTTGTCTGACCATGATGATGTTATACTCATTGAGAATGAGCCTACCTCCTATCAAGAAGCTGTGATGAGCCCACATTCTGAGAAATGGCAAGAGGCCATGAGATCTAAGATGAAATCCATGTACACCAACCAAGTATGGACTTTGGTTGATCCACCTGAAGGCGTCAAACCCATTGGGTGTAAGTGGGTCTTTAAGATAAAGACTGACATGGATGGACTTACACATACCTATAAGGGCCGATTGGTGGCTAAAGGTTTCAAGCAAACTCATGGTATTGACTATGATGAAACCTTTTCACAAGTGGCGATGTTTAAGTCCATTTGGATCATGCTTGCTATTGCAGCATACCACGATTATGAGATCCAGCAGAAGGATGTCAAAACCGTGTTTCTGAATGGAAACTTGCTCGAGGATATGTACATGACACAACCTGAGGGTTTTGTAGATCCACAACATACTGGGAAAGTATGCAAGCTACAAAGGTCCATTTATGGGCTAAAGCAAGATTCTCAGAGCTTGAATCTTCGATTTGATGATGCGATCAAAAAGTTTGGTTTCATCAAGAATGAAGATGAATCCTGTGTCTATAAGAGGGTTAATGGAAACATAATTTTCTTCCTTGTATTGAATGTGGATGACATACTACTCATTGGGAATGACATCCCTTCGCTACAGTCTGTGAAGACTTGGCTGGGGACATGCTTCTCAATGAAGGACTTAGGTGAAGTAGCTTGTATTCTAGGCATCAAGATCTATAGAGATATATCTAAGAGATTGCTTGGTCTAAGTCAGAGTACATATATTGACACGGTATTACTACGGTTTGGCATTCAGAATTCCAAGAAGGGACTTCTGTCGATGTCACATGGTGTGAGTCTTTCGAAGACTCAAAGTCCCTCTTCTAGAGAGGAGAGAGACCCACATGGATAAGATCCCTTATGCATCGGCCATAGGATCTATCATGTACATCGCTATATACTCGTTTTGAATTCTCATATGCTTTGAGCATGACGAGTAGATACCAGTCAGATCTAGGTGAGCGTCACTGGATAACAGTCAAGAATATTCTTAAGTAATTGAGAAGGACTAAAGAATATTTCTTGATATTTGAAGGTGATGAGGAGCTAGCTGTAAATGGTTACAGCGATACCAGCTTCCAAACTGACCAGAATGATTATAGATCGCAGTCAAAGTTCATGTTTTGCTTGAATGGTGGCGCTGTGAGCTGGAAGAGTTCGAAGCAGGACACAATTATTGATTCTACAATAAAGGCCGAGTATATCGCTGCATCAGAGGCAGTAAAGGAAGCAGTTTGGATCTGTAAGTTCATTAATGAGCTTGGGGTGGTTCCTAGCATAGCAGATCTTATAGAGCTCTATTGTGACAATAATGGAGCGATTGCGCAGGCTAAGGAACCTCCCTCACACCAGTGGACCAAACACATACTACGGCGCTTCCATCTCATTCGAGAGATTATCGATAAAGGAGATGTAAAGATTTGTAGAGTACCCATAGATGCTAACATCGCAGATCCCTTGACCAAGGCTTTGGCACAGAAAAATCATGATGGTCACACTAGGTCATTGAGTATTAGATACTACAGTGATTGACACTAGTGCTAGTGGGAGATTGTTAGTGAAATCCCTAGAGTCAATCATGTGATGATTGTTGTATGGACTTTGTTGTATCATATTCCAATTTATAAAGGCATGGTTATTATATTTATTTGTATTAGTGCCAAATAACTATGTATAATAACGTCCTTGAGTAGAAGGTTCTTATCTATATCAATCGATTGTTTGAATAAATAATGAGATGATATAGAAAACACTACTCTTAATCATTCCTAGTCAAGTATTAACATTCAGGGACAATGTTAATGCAAAGATACTAGCATGTAGTTCAACCCGATGACTTGATCTCACAAGTCATGGATATGAGATATCAAGTTGATACATGAGTATGCATTAGAGAATGTATACTGAATGACCCGCCATGAGAAAGTGTCATGGATCGTTATATGAGTGTCATATACTTTCTCATGTGACTATTAGTCCTTAGACCTGAAGTCACCATGGTTCCCTACATAAGGAGTTGCATACTTTGGCTTCGTCAAACGTCACCCATAAATGGGTGGACTATAAAGGTGATTACTGGGTATGTAACAAATTATGTAAAGGGATGTGAGTGATGTAGATGGGATCTATCTCTCTTATATGACAGGAGTGACATCGTTATTCTTGATAGAGTGAGACCATTAAGTGTATGGTCATGCCCAAATGAGTCAATATGAGATATTGACCTCATTTGATTAGAGTGAGTCTACTTGGAGTTCAAGATATAGATTGTACCGAGGATGACACGGTCTATGCCTCAATTGGTCAATCTAGATGTCAAGGATACAGGGATATTGTCACATATTGTGAGAGTCATAATTAGTAGTCACAAAGGTAATGTTGGATCTCAACATTCTTGTAACTTGGGTAGCAATGATATGTTGCTACATACCGCTCATTGCTTATGTTCCTAAATCGGTTTAGGAGCATTGCCAATGTTACAAGAACCTATAGGGTCACACACAAAGGACAATTAGATGGAGATTGGGTTCATATGATGGACCAAGAGGATTAGGTTCATGGGATAAACCAAATTGGATTAAGAGTAATCCAAATTAGACTAATTTAGTTGGACTCAAGTTGATTCAAGTGTTGAATGAGTCTTATTTAGATTTGATTCATCAAGTCAATTTAAACTAATGAATTGAGATTCATTAAATCAAATTGACTTGAATCAAATGGTTGGATTTGATCAACCATGGGAGATAAGAGGTCATGTTTGACTTGACTTGAGAGGGAAGATGAATGGTCAATTTTGACTTGACCAATTACCATGTCATGGTGACTTGGCATGGCACTGGCCAATGATGATGCTCCACATCATCATGGACACATTATGGGGTGCCACCTCGTGAGGGAGACCAAGAGCCATTGGCTCTTGGAGTTACATGCATGCATGTAACCCCCTTATAGTGGCCGACCACTATTAATGGGTTATGTAAGTGTGAAGTTAAGTTGTGTAACTTCATCTTCTTCCTCCTCTCTTCCCTCAAGCTCTCTCTTCCTCATCTTGCCGTGAGCCTCTAAGGGTTGCTAGCACACTCTAGGTTGCTTTTCTCCACCTATTGCTTGTGTGGATACCAATAGAGGAGTGTACACTTGACTCTCTCGAGTTCCGACAAGCCGTTTGGACAAGTCGGATAAGTGAAGGGTGTCTCATCAAGAATAAAACTCTTAACATGTAGATCTAGAGTAGATCTATGGTTTTTAAACATGTACATGTAGTTTTGTTTATCTTCGCATGGATCTGTGGGCGACTTCTGGAGTTTCTGCAATGCAAAAAAATGGTTTTTATGACTCGGAAAGTCCAACAACTCTAAGTGGTCTTCTCCACCTTTTGTCCATGTGGATACGTGTAGAGGAGTGTACACTTGACACTCTATGAGATCCGGCAATCATTTGGATGAGCGGGATAAGCGAAGGGCATCGCTATAAGGGTAACGCTCTTCCCATGTAGATCTAAGGTAGATCTAGTGTTTCTAAACATGTACATGATTTTATTTTATTTATCTTTGCATGGATCCGTGGCCGACTTTCGAGGTTTCCACAATGCAAAAAATAGTTTTTGCGGCTCAGAGAGTCCAACAGGCTTAGGAATTCTCCAAGGACATTGTTGGTGCAATGGTCAAGGGGGAGTAAGCTTTGAGTGGGAGATTATCCATTTAGGTATGATCGATGATGGCTTATGAAAAAGGAGGAGGGGGGGGGGGGGAATGGAAGATTGCTTTTAATTTAGTGATAGATCACTAAGGAGAATGAAAGCATTAAAGATGATCTTTGACCAAGGGGGAGAAGGAAGAATCTCATTGGATAATGAGATATGGTAAACCTTGGTGGACTTTTTTGATGTGTGTCAAGAAGGGGGAGAAATGGAAGGGATTAAGTAAGTAGGTTTTTAAACTTAGGATACCCCCTAATATACACTAAACCCCAAAAATTTCAAAAATTTAAAATTCTTATTTAGGAACACTTTGTTATGCTCTGGCATAAGAAGAGTCAAGTTCGGTTATGAGATAACCTAACTTAACGGTATTGTTATGTTGGGTTTCCGGCACCGCGGTGTGTGTGTGTTCGATCACGTTTCGCAAACATGAGCACAACGGAAGTAATAAAATATAATAAATCTATATTTATTACAACACACACATCACACGCATGAATAGTACAACAAGTGTAGACATAACCGTAAATTTAAATTTGCAATAAAAGGAAATTTAACTACGTTATACCTTTCGTATTACGTGTAGTGGGAACGACATCAACCGGAACGATCCTCGCTAGAATCGTCTCTATCCGTATCCACGCCGAGTATCCTTAGGATGACTTCGCTAAGCCACGAGCTTCGTCTTCGTATGGGTTACTAGCCTCGTGTTGAAGACGACGTGATCGAGAGATGATCACGATCCGAATCCAAATTCGGATCCAAAACGAGTCCTCAAAACTCGCTTCTCCGGAGAGGTATTCGTCAATCGATTGACGAATCCTTCGTCCTCCACCTCAGAGGATTACCGGAGATCGAATCCCCGGTAAGTTAGCCGCTGTTGGAGCTCTAACCGTCGTCCAAACGACGCTCCGACGAGAGGAGAACAAGCTGTCCAGAAAACTGGACAGCTTTGGTGGAGGAGATAGGCGCCGGCCAACCAAGGAAAGATAAAGCTCACCTTGATGCCAAACCTAAAGAAGATCACCGGAGGGTCGCCGGAGGATCACCGGCTGAAGCTTGGTCGCCGGCAAGGAGCTGGACAGCGGTACAAGGGGCTGGGCGGCAAAGGAGGTTGGGCGGCAACTCCCTCAATGGGGTGGGCGGCAACTCCTTGCTAGGGTTTTTGGATTAGGGCTTAATTATCCCTTATGCCCTCTTTTATAAAGAACTAATTCTCTTAATGGTTATTGGATCATAACCATTAGGCCCGTTAACCCGCTCCATTAAGATAAGTTGAAATAAACCAAACCATGATGGTTTATTTTAAGTTAAAACGAACCGAACCAACTTTTGGTTCATTCGTTTAAAATAAACCAAACCTTTTGGTTTATTCTCCTCCATTGGATTAGAACCAAACCATTTTGGTCCATCCATTATGTCTTCATAAGACATGGCCCATCCACACTTCCATTGCGACTGAAACGATTTCATGCTCGCTTTATGTTTGGTCAAACCAAACTTAGTTTCTCTCGGTCTGAGAATCCCATTCTCAAGCTCGTTTTAAATCCTTTGGATTACGCTCATTGTGAGTGTGACCAAATAGGTTCTCGGTTTATGTTGGCCGTCTATAATTAACCATTAATTATAAAACGATCATGAGTGGCACCTAGTAGTACATCATGATCCCCAATTAATCGAAAAGATCAACGGTTGATCCAGAACTATTTCTGAAACCCTTCAGCAACTCTAATGATTCGTGCCCCATTCCCTTCACTCATCTTATACCCACTTGGTTCAGGACATGGTCTATAGTGTCAGTCCCCACTAGGCTGACTACGTCACACCTAGCCCAAGTATCATTTCCTCATCCTCACTGATTCTAGTTCTGCACATGTATCGAAGAGTACCTTACTCTAAACATGTAATGCTTTGGCCAAAGACTTTATAACAATCCGATTTAGAGGCCATGGGTATACATCTCCTCGCAAGGAGTGGTGAATCTTTATAGGCTATTCAAACACCTTCGATCACTTCGACTTATACCCTAATCATCCCGGTCCACATCTCCTTAGAGATGTTTGCTTAAGATGTCAAAGCATAAGTCTCATGATCAAGATGACTTGAATACCGCAAGTCAAAGGAACATCGCACTTAAGCCACAAGAAGAACTTCATATATCTATATATGCAGAGAACCATATGAAGTCTTACTACTGGTCACTCCAATGAACTAGTTACCATAACTAGCATCCACGATTAACTCCGACATCACTATGTCTCCAAACAAGGAGAATCACCGCTTGATACACCAAGGAGTATACCAAGTTAGTCTCGACGTAATCGATGGTGTCCAAATCCATCAATTCATCGACTAGGATAATTCCGATACATCACAATTACACATGTAGAGATACTCACTAGTTGTGATCCAATCACAAATTCTCTCATGCCGTGAATCGTGATCGTGACATTCAAGAAATGAGTTTAAGATCCAATCAAATACATAAAACATGTATACTCAAATAGTGAATCTTCATTTATCATATAAATGGTTCATACATAAGGCATTGCCTTAGGACATCTCTCATATATTACTAACAGACTCTACTTGGCCTAATGCCAATCGCTACTAGATCCAATACCATAAGCTCTAACATGACCTCAAACTTACTTTGAGGTAATGCCTTAGTCAAAGGATCCGCTAAGTTCCTTTCAAAGGGGAATTTTCTCGATTTGTATTTCGCTCCTACCGATGATCTCTCCGATAAGATGATAGCGCAAGCACATGTTTGGATCATCGATGAGACCACATCAAGTTTAGAGATGAACTTCTTGATCCAAACCGCCTTTGCCGCCTAAAGCCGCAATGTATTCTCGCTTAGTGGCGTAATCCGCTATAGTGTCAAGCTTGGAACCTTTCCAACTTATCGCCTCCATTCAAGGTGAATACATACCGCATCGAGACATGGAATCATCCTTGTCCGTCTCGAAGTCCGCATCCGTGATACCCACGTATCACCATGTCCCTTCTCCATATATTAGGAACACATCCTTAGTTCTTCTCAAGTACTTAAGGATCGCCTTAATACCAATGATCCATTCCTCGATCGATTATCCGCCGTGACACTCGTGAGCACGATACATCGGGCCTCGTACATAACATAGCATACATGATAGATCCTATTATGATGCATAGGAATCTTACTCATGCAAATCCTCTCGCCTTCTCAGGCGCGACACATAGACTTCAAAGGTGTACCCTATGCCCGATGGGTAAGAAACCTTTCTTGATTCCGACATGCTAAACCTCTTAGCACTCTGGCCTATATATGTAGACCATGAAGACCAAGCAAACCGCTTCGATCTATCTCTATAGATCTTAATCCCGAGGATGTAGGTTGCTTCTCCTGTGTCTTTCATGGAGAATGTCTTGATAACCAAACCTTCAATCGATCGTAAGATTGAAACATCGCTTCCTATAAGTAGTATGTCATCGACATACAATACTAGGAACACGATCGCACTCCCACTAACCTTCTTGTACACACAAGGTTCGTCGATTTTGTGAGAAATCAAACTTTTGATTGTCTCATCAAAACGGATATTCCAAATCTCGGATGCTTGCTTCAATCCATAAATGGACCGTCGCAATTTGCATACCTTGGTTTTATCAACCGATGTGAAACCTTCAGGTTGTATCATATACACGTCCTCGAGCAGGTTTCCATTAAGGAAAGCTGTTTTCACATCCATCTGCCATATCTCATAATCATAATGAGCCGCTATGGCCAGGAGCATCCGAATGGATTTAAGCATAGCTACAGGCGAATAGGTTTCGTCATAATCAACACCTTGCTTTTGACGATATCCTTTCGCCACCAATCTAGCCTTATAGGTAATAACATTACCATCCATGTCGATTTTCTTCTTGAAAACCCACTTGCACCCTATAGGCTTTATCCCTTCAGGTGGGTCAACCAAGTTTCAAACTTGGTTTTCATACATGGAATCCATTTTCGACTTCATGGCACCAAGCCACTTATCCCTTTCTGAACTTGTCAGCACTTCTTCATAACTGGTAGGCTCCTCATCATCAATGAGTAACACGTTCGATTCACTTACGAGAAATCCATATCTCTCAGAAATATTACGTGTTCTACTAGATCTACGAAGATGTGGTGTTACAATAGGTCCAGCCGATTGCTCATCACTATGAGTTGTCGGCTGTTGTGCTTCACCAGGTATCTCATCAATGTCTATTTGAGTCTCTCGAGCCTCCGACACTCCCACTGTTTTCTTGCAAGAGAAACTCTTTCTCTAGAAACACAGCATGCCTTGAAACAAACACCTTTTGTTCCACAGGATGATAGAATTGGTAACCCCTTGTTTCCTTAGGGTATCCAACAAATAGACATTTATCAGACTTAGCATCCAATTTGTCTGATACAGTCTGCTTCACATAAGCAGGACAACCCCATATCTTCAAGTAAGATACATGAGGTTTCTTACCATTCCATATCTCATATGGAGTAGTTGAGACTACCTTGGTAGGCATTCTATTTAACAAGTAAACAGCTGTCTAAAGTGCATATCCCCAAAAGGACTGGGGAAGAGTCGCATGATTCATCATTGACCTGACCATGTCCAACATGGTCCGGTTACACCTCTCAGATACACCATTATGCTGTGGTGTATATGGCGGAGTCCATTGAGATAATATACCATTGTCTCTTAGATAATCAAGAAACTCTTGACTTAAGTATTCACCACCTCGATCCGATCGAA
This sequence comes from Wurfbainia villosa, assembly GCA_025175895.1. NCBI lineage: Eukaryota > Viridiplantae > Streptophyta > Magnoliopsida > Zingiberales > Zingiberaceae > Wurfbainia > Wurfbainia villosa. The sequence goes on from CM045996.1 coordinate 49,244,082, forward strand.
GTATTTTAATACTCTTATCATGTTGTTTCTCTACTTCATTTCTGAATTCTTTGAACCTTTCAAAGGCTTCAGACTTGTGTTTCATCAAGAACAAATACCCAAACCGTGAGTGATCATCGGTGAAGGTAATGAAGTAGCTATAGCCTCCTAATGCTTGAGTTGACATAGGTCCACATACATCAGTATGTATTAGTCCTAGTAACTCTCCCACTCGTTCACCTTTTCCAGTAAAAGGTAACTTAGTCATCTTGCATTTTAAGCATGATTCACATGTATCGTATGAATCTTATTCAAACGATTCCAGAATTCCACATCGGTGTAATTCGGACATACGTTTCTTGCTTACATGGCCAAGACGACAATACCACATGTAGGAGTCTAATTGATTATCTTTTCGAGCACGCTTGTTGCTCGCTTCGATATTCAAAACATCACTGGATACGTTCAACGTATAAACACCATTGCTTAAAGTTCCAGTCCCAAAAAGAACTCCATTCAAAGTTATGTAACAACAATTGTTACTAAAAGTCAAATGGTACCCATTTCTATTTAAACAAGAAATAGAAATGATGTTCTTTATCAACGAAGGAACATAAAAGCAATTGTCCAGTTCTAAGACAAGTCCTACAGGGAGTTCCAACAAATACGCTCCGCGATGGCAAGAACTGCGCTTTGCTTCATTCCCAACACGTAAATTTGACTCTCCCTTGACGAGTCTTCTTCTATTCCTTAGCCCATGTATGTCATTACATATATGTGAGCCACACCCAATATCAAATACCCAAGTGTCTGAGGAAATAGAATGACAATAAATAAAGAAGATTTCTGAAGAAGATGGGGCATCCGATGCCTTATCCTTCTTCACGGACTCAAGATAAATCTTGTACTTTCTTCACAAATGGCCCTACTTGCCATAATGATGGCAAGTGCCCTTTTGAGCTGGTTCTGCCTTTTTAGCCTTTTTCTTCTTCCCCTTATGTTGTTCCTTTGACTCCCTCTTAGAACCTTTCTTCGAGGAATCAACTAACAACACCGTCCCCTACTCATGCTTCTCAGAAGGCTCCACAGTCTTCAGCATGTTGAGCAGTACCACAGATGAACCTTCTTGCATCTCAGAGGTGAAGAGGAGCTTGGAGACTTTGAAGCTTTCGAATCTCACTTGCTTATCAAACAACTCATAAAGATGAAGGACTACGATATGAGCATCCATATGCTCATGCTGCTTTCGTAGCTTGGGTTCCATCGCGGCTAGCATGATGCAACTTGTCAGTTAAGAATCAGTCACATGTTTCTGATAAACCAACAATTGGTCCGGAGTTGCATCGTCACTAGGATGGGCGGGAAGAGGCGTTTCGAGGACATACGCAAGCTTTTCACCTAGAGAACAATTCTCAAGTTTCTAAGCCAGTCCAAGAAGTTCGGCCCAGTCAATTTATTCGAATCCAAAATGGAACGCAAATTAAAAGACAACATGATCAATTTTAGAAATACAAAACGAGCATATATGAGATAGATGATTTTTAAAATGCATCAATATACATTTATAAATCCCATTCATTTTTCGAATTTCAAAAACCCCAAAATCACTTCGGGAGATCGTAGGTCCATCTCCGAATGGGCTGATATCCATCATAGATATGAACAACCTTGGAGAGAGTCCAACAAGCCATTCATAGCTACGACAGTAGGTATCAACTATACCGATTGCATATCACGTATATGCAACTATCACAATGTGCTATCAACTAATTGAATGTTCACACATACATCGGGTTGTTAACACATTAACAAGTATGCATCATATGCATAGCACCCAACTTCACCTCCCTTTACATCGACCTTGGAGAGAGTCCAACAAGCCGATGCTCCAGGTTAAAGCCAACCCATTAATCGAGAAATAGTTTTAATATGGTTAGAGCGCATTCAACCAATTAGCCCAGCTTGGAAAGAGTCCAACAACCAAAGCTAACGATTGACCTCTGACTCTTACCATATTAGTATTAAACTATTCCATTATTTGAACATGTTCGGGTTCGAGCCGGGATTGGAGAGAGTCTAACAACCCTAACAAGAAACGGAACTCTGGTTCTAACCATATTAATGGAAGGTGTAGGCTTTAATATTGAGTTAGGGTTTTTATGTCTCATCCTCTTTGCATGCAAATAACTATTATCTACATGACATGGAATACATGACATACATCTACATGTCACGACACGCATGACATAATGATATGCATCTAATGCAATTACATGGCATACAATTATGTCATGTACATAATTTCCTTATTTGTCATAACTATTTATGGAAATAAAATATGTTTAAGATTTGATTCTCCAAATCAAATCATGATTAAATTAGGAAACAAATTTCCAAATCTAATCACATATTTTACTTATGGAAATAGTTGATTAAGGAAAGTCAATTTAGGAAACCAATTTCCAAAATCATCAAAACTACTTATGGAAATAAAATATTTTAAGATTTGATTTCCCAAATCAAATCATGATTAAATTAGGAAACAAATTTCCAGAATCTAATCAAATATTTTATTTATGAAAAATATCAATTTCCATAAATACTTCCAACTTTCCAGAAGTGGAAGATTTCCATAAATACTTCTAGACTTTCCAAAATTTAAAAATTTCCATAAATACTTCTAAATTTCCAAAATTAGGAAATTTTTAGAAATAACATTATGACTATCGCAAAACCATTTTACAATTATGTCGAAGCACAACCTTGGCTCTGATACCACTTTTGGGTTTCCGGCACCGCGGTGTGTGTGTGTATTCGATCACGTTTCGCAAACATGAGCACAACGGAAGCAATAAAATATAATAAATCTATATTTATTACAACACACACATCACACGCATGCATAGTACAACAAGTGTAGACATAACTATAAATTTAAATTTGCAATAAAAGGAAATTTAACTACGTTATACCTTTCGTATTACGTGTAGCGGGAACGGCATCAACCGGAACGATCCTCGCTAGAATCGTCTCTATGCGTATCCACACCGAGTATCCTTAGGATGACTTCGCTAAGCCTCGAGCTTCGTCTTCGTACGGGTTACTAGCCTCGTGTTGAAGACGACGTGATCGAGAGATGATCACGATCCGAATCCAAATTCGGATCCAAAACGAGTCCTCAAAACTCGGTTCTCCGGAGAGGTATTCGTCAACCGATTGACGAATCCTTCGTCCTCCACCTCAGAGGATTATCGGAGATCGAATCTCCGGTAAGTTAGCCGCTGCCAGAGCTCTAACCGTCGTCAAAACGATGCTCCGACGAGAGGAGAACAAGCTGTCCAGAAAACTGGACAGCTTTGGTGGAGGAGATAGGCGTCGGCCAACCAAGGAAAGATAAAGCTCACCTTGATGCCAAACCTAAAAGATATCACCGGAGGGTCGCCGGAGGATCACCGGCTGAAGCTTGGTTGCTGGCAAGGAGCTGGACGGTGGCACAAGGGGCTGGGCGGCAAAGGAAGTTGGGCGGCAACTCCCTCAATGGGGTGGGCGGCAACTCCTTGCTATGGTTCCTTAAGCCCTCTTTTATAGAGAACTAATTCTCTTAATGGTTATTGGATCATAACCATTAGGCCCGTTAACCCGCTCCATTAAGATAAGTTAAAATAAACCAAACCATGATGGTTTATTTTAAGTTAAAACGAACCAAACCAACCTTTGGTTCATTCGTTTAAAATAAACCAAACCCTTTGGTTTATTCTCCTCCATTGGATTAGAACCAAACCATTTTGGTCCATCCATTATGTCTTCATAAGACACGGCCCATCCACGCTTCCATTGCGACTGAAACGATTTCATGCTCGCTTTATGTTTGGTCCAACCAAACTTAGTTTCTCTCGGTCTGAGAATCCCATTCTCAAGCTCGTTTTAAATCCTTTGGATTACGCTCATTGTGCGTGTGACCAAATAGGTTCTCGGTTTATGTTGGCAGTCTATAATTAACCATTAATTATAGAACGATCATGAGTAGCACCTAGTAGTACATCATGATCCCCAATTAACCGAAAAGATCAACGGTTGATCCAGAACTATTTCTGAAACCCTTCAGCAGCTCGAATGATTCGTGCCACATTCCCTTCACTCATCTTATACCCACTTGGTTCAGGACATGGTCTATAGTGTCAGTCCCCAATAGGCTGACTACGTCACACCTAGCCTAAGTATCATTTCCTCGTCCTACGAATTCTAGTTACTGCACATATATCGAAGAGTACCTTACTCTAAACATGTAATGCTTTGGCCAAAGACTTTAGTAACAATCCGACGAGAGGCCACGGGTATACATCTCCTCGTAAGGAGTGGTGAATCCTTTATAGGCTATTCAAACACCTTCAATCACTTCGACTTATACCCAATCATCCCGGGTCCACATCTCCTTAGAGATGTTTGCTTAAGATGTCAAAGCATAAGTCTCCATGATCAAGATGACTTGAATATCGCAAGTCAAAAGAACATCGCACTTAAGCTACAGTAAGAACTTCATTGACATATCTATATATGCAAAGAACCATATGAAGTCTTACGGCTGGTCACTCCAATGAACTAGTTACCATAACTAGCATCCACGATCAACTCTGGACATCACAATGTCTCCAGCCAGTGAGAATCAGCTGCTTGGATACACCAAGGAGTATACCTCGTGCTAGTCTCGACAGAATTGATGGTGTCCAAATCCATCAATTCATCGACTAGGGATAATTTCGATACATCACAATTACACATGTAGAGATACTCACTAGTTGTGATCCAATCACAAATTCTCTCATGCTGTGAATCGTATCGTGGACATTCAGTAAATGAGTTTAAGATCCAATCAAATACATAAAACATGTATACTCAAATAGTGAATCTTCATTTATCATATAAATGGTTCATACATAAGGCGATTGCCTTAGGACATCTCTCATATATTACTAACATGTTAAACATCAAAAAGGGAAAGATTGTTGGTGCAATCGACCTAGGTCACGATTGACCAGACTCGAATGGGACTCGAGTAGGGTTTTGATGTTCGACAATGGTTTATAATATGGTTTGACCATATATCTAGTGGATGGTATGGGATATTCAGGGTCATATGAGGGAGACTATTAGAGAAATCCAAGTCGGTCAAGGTTGACTGAAAACTTGGTGTGGAGAAGTCCATGTATGGTGACTTGGCAAGGAAAAGTTCAAGTATGGATACTTGGCAAGAGAAAATCCAAGTCGGTCAAGAAAGATCGGACACTTGGTATTGGAAAGATCAACGGAGAGTTGGTGAGGGAAGTTCCGACAGGTCTGGGAGACCGTACTTGGCAGTGAAGTCCCAAAGGCGTGGGATCTTAGCAGTGAAGTCCCGGACAAGGAGTCTTGGCAGTGAAGTCCCAGAGGTGTGCCTCTTGGCAGTGAAGTCCCGGACGAGGAGTCTTAGCAAGGGAAGACCCGCTGATCAGGGAGATCGAGCTTGGGAAAAGGGGAAGTCTCAGAGGCAAGGCCTCTTGGCAAAGGTAGACCCGAGAGCATGATGATAGCCGATGGAAATGCTTGAAGGTTAGTGCAAGGATGAAGAGTCATGAAATCGAGTGATCCGAGAGGCATCGGGCTAATGGAAGTGGGTTAAAGGCTTAGGTCTAGGCTTAGGGTGAGTATCAAGTATGAAGGGATTATACTTGGGGTGTTAAACCTCAGTGTAGAGGTATAACAGTTGACTGCCAGGTCAGTTCAGTCGACTGGGCTTCATTTGTAAGCAAATAGAAGCAAAGTGACCTCGACCAGCGCCTCGACTGGGTTGTAGTCGAGGCGGCACCTCGATTAATAAGGGGTGTGCTTGAAGGTGGGACTTGGAGAGTAGAGAGAGTGCTATGGAAGCACTCGATTGGCGGCTTGACTGTTGTATCAGTCGAGGTGGCGCCTCGATTGGACAAGCACCTCGACTGGTTAGGCGACTAAGCATGAGAGGATTCACTCAGAAATAAGGCAGGCTCGACTAGCACCTCAACTAGAGGAAAGTTGAGGCGACACCTTGACTGGACATCTCGATTGGCATCTTGACTGGGTTCAGAATAGACATGAAAATAGCTTCTCAGACGCAAGGTAGACTCGACTGGGGTTTCAATCGAGGCACCGCATCAACTGGCGAAGCGACCATTGCAGATCAGGAAGCTTCGATAGGGCTTTATAAGAGGAGGCTTGAGGGGGTCTTCAAGCAAGGTTTAGAGGAGCGATTTAAGGAGAGGTGCTGCTGCATTTTAGGGCCTTAAAAGTCATCATAAAGCAACCTACAAGTAAGGATTCAAAAACCCTAATTTGTAAAGTGTGTTCACTTGTTCTTCCATTTACTTTTGTTATTGTTATAGTTGCTTATTGTATCTTGTTCTTATTGTTGTAAGAGTCTTGTAAGAGGTTCCTCCACCTCCGGTGTGTAACCAAGAAGGAGAAGTGTTATAGTGGTGGTGTGAATCACTAGAGATCGCTATGGATGAAAAAGTCATGGAGGACTTGGAGGGATCAGATAGGCGTGAGGCTGATAGAGGTGGCTAGAAGGCTTAGGTCTAGGCTAAGTGTGGTCTATCAAGCATGAGAGGATCATACTTGAGTTAAACCTTTTGTTTGAGGTTTATTAGTTGACAGGGGTTATGGATCAGTCGACTGGTCAAGTGTTTAACACTTGGCAGCCTAGTAAACTTGGATCAGTCGATTGGTCAAGTAGTCGATTGAGCTTCGACTACTCGGGTGAAGCACTTACAGGCGACTGCCATTGTGGAAAATTGAATTTCCTTGATCAGTCGACTGCTAGGGTTGGGTAGTCGACTTCTTTAAGTGGACACGAGCACAAAAGCTCTAGTAGTTGATTGATCGATTGACTATCGGGACACAGTCGATTGCTGGTAAGGGCAGTCAACTTCTAAGGTATTCGTTGGGTAGGTTCCAACGTGGATGGAGCCGTTGTGACACAATGGATGGGAGAGAAGTCGACTAGTGCCTTTTTTGAGTCGATTGCTAGGTGAAAAATCTGCTCGATGTAGGTTATAAAAGCATCTTGAGATGGAGAATTTTGCAATCAGTTTTTGGGGTGATTTTAAAGGGGAAGGGCTACTACATTCTAGACCTTCAAGAGCAATCCAAAGTCGACTACCATTGTACGAAGCCGACTTTCCTTGATCAGTCAACTGCTAGAGTTTGGCAATCGACTGCTTTAAGTGGACATTAGCAGAAGCTCTGGTAGTCGAATGATCAGTCAACTACCGAGCAATAGTTGACTGCTGGAAAGGGTAGTTGACTGCTAAGGTATCCATTAACCTGGTTCTAGCTTGGATGGAACCTTTGTGAGACAATGGATGGGAGACTAGTCGACTTCTAGTATCAAAATCAGCTCGATGTAGGTTATAAAAGCAGATAAAGATGGAGAATTTAGCATTAGTTTTTGGGACGATTTTCAAGGGGAAGTGTTGTTTCATTCTAGACCTTCAAGATCAATCCAAAGCAAGCAAAAAGCAATCAATCAAACGTTCTTTGTGTAAAGTTTTCTTTACTTGTATTTGCTTATTACTTAGTATACTTATTGTATTTCTTGTATTACTATTGTAATCACTTTGTAAGTGGTTTCACCACCTTCGGAGTGTTTTCTGAGAAGGAGAGGTTTATTAGTGGTTGTGTGCATCACTAGAGCTTACTTGAGCTTGACCCGTGGAGTAGGAACCCAAGGTTCCGAACCACGTTACATCTGTTGGTGCAATCGGCCCAGGTCACGATTGACCAGGACTCGAGTTTGACTCGAGTGATGTTTTGATGTTCGACAAAAATATATGACAATGTAATTGTCAAGGTAATGTCCAAGTCATGGGTACTTGGCATGGAAAGTCCAAGTGGAACACTTGGCATTTGGTAAAGTCCAAGTCTTGAGTACTTGGCATGAAAAGTCCAAGTGGGACACTTGGCACATGGAAAGTCCAAGCATGGGTCTTGGCAATGTAAAAGTCCAACATGGGTTGGCAAGGGAAAGTCCAAGCATGGTCTTGGCATTTGAGAAGTCCAACATGGGTTGGCAAGGGAAAGTCCAAGCTTTAGTCTTGGCATGAGAAGTCCAAGGGGTTTGATATTGGCTGCGTAAAGTTCAAGCGGGAGTCTTGGCAGCATAAGTCCAATGGTTGGCGGCATAAAGTCCAAGCGGAGTCTTGGCGGCGTAAGTCCAATGTGCCTTGGCGGTGTAGACACCGTTAGCATGACATAGCCGATGGAAGCACCTGAAGGCTAGCGTGATGGATGAACAAGTCATGGATGACTTGGAGGGATCCGAGAGGCGTGAGATTAATGGAGGTGGCTAGAAGGTTTAGGTCAAGGCTAAGGGTGGTCTAGCAAGTATGGGGGCACCATACTTGGGCTAAAACCTCATGTTTGAGCTGTGTCAGTCGACTGGTGCCATGTGGCAGTCGACTGGACCGGGTCAACTAGGGTTTGACTGCGGGAAGTGGCCTAGCAGTCGACTGCAAGAGGTGGGCTGTCGACTGATGGCTCGAGCAGTCGACTGATCGTGTGATCAGTCGATTGGTGCTCGAGAAATCAGCCACAGAATGGAGTCGAGACTCGACTGGTCAAGTGAGGACTCCATCAGTCGACTGATGTGTATGATCAATCGACTGATAGTAGATCCGTTGGACTTATCTATCGTGGATCTAGCCGTTGTCTCACGACAACAGTGGCATCAGTCGACTAATGGTCCCGATCAGTCGACTGATCGACCTTTTCCAGCATAGGTTGAAGCTTTATAAGGAGCTCGTGATGGAGGAAATTACAAGGGTTTCTTGAGAGCATTTGGGGCGATTTGCTGTTGTAAATCAGGGTCTCCAAGTTGATATCAAGCAACCAAGTGATCAAGCATTCAAAGAGCATTTGTAAAGTGTTTTCTTTACTTGTATTACTTTGTATTTCATTATATTGCTTGTATTCATCTTGCATTACTGTTGTATACATTATACGAGGTTTCTCCACCTCTGGATTGTTCCGAGATGGAGTTATTACATAGTGGTGTGCTTGTGGCATCGCTAGGGCTCGTTTGAGCCCGATCCGTGGAGTAGGAACCGTGTGGTTCCGAACCACGTTACATACTCGTGTTCGTGTGTAATTGTCTATTTCGTTATTGTTATCATTATCTATATTCCGTTGCGCTAACGAAATTGTAGACACGAATGAGATTGAATTCCATCCACGCACGGGCAAAATGCTATTCACCCCCCCCCCTCTAGCCATTACAAAGATCCCAACAAGTGGTATCAGAGCCCGGGGCTCTTCTACGGATTAACAACCCGGAGTCAAGACGCTATAGGAACAAGATGGAATTCAAGGAGAGATTGGGTGATGACATCAACGTTCCGCCTTCCTTCGATCGCGAACATTTCGCGTATTGGAAAGGTAGAATGGAATATTTTCTAATGACGAATATAGAAAATTTGTTTGCCGTGATTATAAGTTTTGATGCTCTGAGAGGAGAGAACGGTGAAATCCTCAAAATGAAGCGATGGACCGAGGAGCAACGTCAAAAATTCAAGACAACTGTTAAGGTAACAAAAATGTTGATTAATTTGATACCTAACGACATTTTGTCTAGATTAGGAAGCTATAAGGATGCCAAGGAGTTATGGAACAAGTTGGTCAAGTTCTACGACAATCCCGAATCAATCCAAGAAGACAAGGAGGATGAAGAAGAGAGTTCATCCTCAAGTGAAAGTGAGGAATCGGAAGTTGAGATGGAGTCAACTTCCGGATCGGAGAAAGAAAAGGTGGAAGAAGTGGAAGAAGCATCCACTTCTAGGATTGAGGAGGAGAGACCATCCTCCACACCGGGGCAATCTCAAGAGGAGCCATCCACCTCCCGGAGAGATAAAGAATCCACTCCGGGGCCTACAATCACTCTAGGTAACTCAAGCAATTCGGTTTTAAACAAAAACCATATAATTTGCTTTGAGTGTAGGGAATCCGGGCACTACAAGAGTAAGTGCCCAAAAAGGGTAAAGAAGGCTCAATCGGCACCAAAAGTCAAGGATGCCGGTCCCCAAAGTCAAAAGAGCAAGGAGCATATCATATGCTTCAAGTGCAACTCAAAGGGGCATTACCGGAGTCATTGCCCAAGGGGGAAGAAGAAAGGGCAAGAAGGAGCAACACAAGTAGGGGGAGCCTCCAAGGCAAACCCTAAGGTAAAATTTATTAATGCACCTTCAATTTCTAGGGATAAGAAGCATACTAGGAATAATTTTAATAGTCTTGCTATTGTACATGAAAAGTATGCTAGAAATAATAGACATATTTGTTTAGGTGCTAAGAGTGTCCACTTAGGAAATAAGAAGAAATTTGGGACTAATGTCCCTAAAAATATTTTACCTAGGGAATCTATCAAGAAAATAGGAGAACACCTAGGTTTCAATCCTAAATGGACTAGGCATATACCTAGGAAGTCCAATGCCCAAGGATTAAATCAAAATTCTAAAATTGGGCAACTAGAAAAGGAAAATCAAATCTTGAGGTCAACGCTTGAAAAGATGGAAAAGACCCTTGCAAAAATGCAAAATCTATTTCAAGGGTCAAGAGGTCAACATGTAGGGTCTAGAAGTCAAATCCTAGAGTCAAATGGTCAAAAATCAAGACCTAGGAAATTAGATTCATCCAAGGGCAAACTTAAGCCCAAGGAAACCTATCACAATGTTCCATTTGATTATGGAACTAAACCTAGGAAAACTAAGGTCAATAGGGAAGTCATCCCTAGAGTTGACCAAGGGTTGTGCCTAGTGGCCAAGGTTTCTAAGAAACCTAGGGTGGCCACTAAGAAGGTTGCAAGGGGAGTTACCCCTAGAGTCAACCTAGGTAAGACCAAAATGACCAAGGCTAATAAGCCTAGTAGGGTCATTAGGAAGGTATCTAGGGAGGTTATCCCTAAGGAATACCTAATTAACCCTAGGAGCTCAAATCGGTTTTGGGTTCCTAAGAGCGTGATTGATTCACGCTAGGTGGGTTTAGGGTGTGCCAACCTTGATTGGATGAGTAGTTAACTCAACCATGGTAAAGGTGGCACTTTAGGATATTTTCAAGGTTATGGTTACCTTGAAAATACATTTGAGCTTTAATCCTAAAAAGATCTTAGGATGTGCCAATATTAATTATGAAGTTTGATAAAGTGATCAAATTGACACAATTTAGGTTTAGCGGTTAGTGTGCCATTTTGGGTTTTTGGCACACTAGGGAAACTAGTGATAATGTGGCAAAATATAATTAATTATATGAAATGGAAATTAATATTAAAATTTAGGTATTACTATACCTATATATTTTATATGTCATGCTTTGTTTGCCGTATAACATGTCATGACATCATGCTTATTTTTAATCATTCTACATATCATGTACATGTTTAGGATTAAGGATTAAATGTCATGTGTTTTTAGATTTCATATTATGCCATGACATCATGATTATGAGCATGTGTTTATCTATATCATCTCTAATGCCATAATCACTCATGCATTTAAGATAATTTGATTGAAATTGATTTAAGGACAATGACATGACTTGGAGTCCCATTTATAAGGGAATCAAGTAGGGTTGCCTTAGAAAAATAGATGAAACCCTAGATTAGGGAGAACAAAACCCACATCTCACATCCAATTGACATGTATGTGTATTTATACACCTTAGATATATGTGAGATGCTAGGATATGAGTTAAGTTGAAGGTGCATAGTGTTTGCATCTAGTTGAACCCAAACTCATCTTAACTCAACATATGGATCATTGGGAAATCTTGTGTACAAGTCATGTACATAGAGCCCAAGGAATATGATCCAAAATAAGGTTTTGAAAACATTTTTAAATCATTTTAGAAAACCTTGGTGAAGCCTATCTTTTGATAGCAATCACCATTGATGGAGTTGATACAAGATAGGGCCAAAACATTGAAAATTTCAATGGTTTTGAGTTTTGTATCAAACTCACTATTTTATGGGTAAAATAATTTTCAAATATTTTTCACCCATTGTATTGACTATAAGTAATATACGTATCAAATTTCATGATTTTTCAAAATATGTAGAATTACTTATGATTTTCTAAAACTCATTTCTGATAACTGAAAATCGGATCTTTCGATTATCGATCGCCTCGGGTGGCGATCGATGATGCGTGTCGATCGGCGATTTCTGAATCACTCGACTGATAGCCTGATTTCGGGGTAACCAAGGTTGTTTAACCCGATTTTAGCTGCGGTTATGGTCCCTAACTACTCCTAACCCTAGGATATGCTTTGGGAAGCATGATAAAGGGTGAAAATCTATTGGATATGGATTAGGAGAGTTGTTTAGGGTTTGTATCAATTATAAGGTGTTGGGAAGTTCAATGTTGAATTTCTAACCTTAATTTTGATGGCTTAGAGTTCCTATTGGCTTAGGGACTTCCCAAGGACATTGTTGGTGCAATGGTCAAGGGGGAGCAAGCCTTTAGGGGGAGGTATCCATCTTGGGATGATGGTGTTAGTGAAAGCCCTAGAGCCAATCATGTGATGATTGTTGTATGGACTTTATTGTATCATATTCCTATTTATAAAGGCATGGTTATTATATTTACTTGTATTGGTGCCAAATAAATAAATATAATAATGTCCTTGAGTAGTAGGTTCTTATCTATATAAATCGATTGGTTGAATCGATAATGAGATGATATAGAGAACACTACTCTTAATCATTCCTAGTCGAGTATTAACATTCAGGGACAATGTTAATGCGTAGAGACTAGCATGTAGGTCAACAAGATGACTTGATCTCACAAGTCATGGATATGAGATATCAAGTTGACACATGGGTATGCATTGGAGAATGTATACTGAATGACCCGCCATGAGAAAGTATCATGGATCGTTATATGAGTGTCATATACTTTCTCATGTGGCTATTAGTATGACTATTAGTCCTTAGACCTGAAGTCACCATGGTTCCCTACATAAGGAGTTGCATACTTTGGCTTTCAAAACGCCACCCGTAAATGGGTGGACTATAAAGGCGACATCGGGTATGTAATAAATTATGCGGAGGGATGTGAGTGATGTAGATGGGATCTATCCCTCCTATATGACAGGGGTGACATCGATATTCTTGATAGAGTGAGACCACGAAGTGCATGGCCATGCCCAAATGAGTCAATATGAGATATTGAGCTCATTTGATTAGAGTGAGTCTACTTGGGGTTCAAGATTTAGATTGTACCGAGGATGACACGGTCTATGCCTCGATTGGTCAATCTAGATGTCAAGGATAGAGGGACATTGTCACATATTGTGAGAGTCACAATTATTAGTCACAAAGGTGATGTTGGAGATCACCATTCTTGTAACTTGGGTAGCAATGATGTGTTGCTAGATACCGCTCATTGCTTATGTTCCTAAATCGGTTTAGGGACATTGCCAACGTTACAAGAACCTATAGGGTCACACACATAAGGGCAATTAGATGGAGATTAGGTTCATATGATGAACCATGAGGATTAGCTTCATGGGATGAACCAAATTGGATTAAGAGTAATCCAAATTAGACTAATTGAGTTAGACTCAAGTTGATTCAAGTGTTGAATGAGTCTAATTTAGATTTGATTCATCAAATCAATTTAAATTAAATGAATAGAGATTCATTAAATTAAATTGATTTGAATCAAATGGTTGGATTTTATCAACCATGGGAGATATGAGGTCAAGTTTGACTCGACTTGAGAGGGAAGATGAAAGGTCAAGTTTGACTTGACTAAATGCCATGTCATGATGATGACTTGGCATGGCCGGCCAATGATGATGTTCCACATCATCATGGACACATCATGGGGTGCCACCTCATGAGGGAGACCAAGAGCCATTGGCTCTTGGAGTTACATGCATGCATGTAACCCCCTTATAGTGGGTTATGGATGATGTGAAGTTAAGTTGTGTAACTTCATCTTCTTCCTCCTCTCTTCCCTCAAGCTCTCCCTCTCCCATCCCTCTCTTTGGCCGAAATTCCTAAGGGAGTGCTAGCACACTCTAAGGCATTTCTCTCCACCTATTGCTTGTGTGGATACCATAGAGGAGTGTGCACTTGACACTCTCGAGTTCCGGCGAACTTTTGGACGAGCGGGATAAGCGAAGGGCGTCGCTACGAGGGTAACGTTCTAACCTCTTAGATCTAAGGTAGATCTAGGATTTCTGTAAGCACATACATGTAATTATAATTTTTATACTTCGCACGGATCCGTGGCCGGGGGCTTCCGAGGTTTCCGCAACGCAAAAAGCGGTTTTTGTGGCTCGGAAAAACCCAACAGTGGTATCAGAGCCACGTGCGAAGCATGTATGTGTTTCATTTTTGTAGTTTTTATATTAGATATAAAAATTACAGATTTATATGTTTCTGTAAATTTTCTTATTTTATAGAATTTTTGGGTATTTTTCTCGTAGAGTCGGAAACGCAGTGTTGGGACACTCGAGGCTTCAACCATCGAGAAAACTCTCAATCGGCGAGTTCTCGCTTTAGGTTTTTGGGACAGCGACTTAAGTCACTGTAAGATCATTGTAGGGACACTCGCAAGTTTATTTTGCAGTAGGGCGCTGCCCCTATCCCCAAAAGGGGTCATGTCCCGCGATCGCTAGGAAACCGCTTAAGCGGGACGCTACGGAGAGTTGACTCATAAATTCGAAATAAATTAGGAAAAATTATAGAAATTTCTGTAAAAATACATAATTTAGAATTATGTATAATTCTGTGATTGTCATGGCCCAATAACCCAATTGGATTGGATTATGTGTGTTGTAATTCATAATACTGCGTCGCTTTGTGGTCAGGCGTGTTGTAAAGTGTTTGCGACTGCTGGCCGCACCTATTCTTTAATATTCTAGTTGTAAATAGTTTTAGACTCAAATGTAACTCGAGTTTCAGTATTTGTAATGTACAAAAATGGAGCGGTGGAAAGTCCACTTGAAGATGAGCTTACGACGACACATGGCGGTCAAAGGAAGCGCTTGGAGAAGCTGCTAGCCTTAGGTAGACCGTCCGATCTTCTCATTGGCTTGAGAAGATCGTAGTAGGGCCATGACTATATCACATTTAATTATATATATATATATATATATATATATATATATATATATATATGTTGATATATATATATATTTAATTGATTTTTGCTTGTATGTATGTGATGCATGCTAGTAGAAAAATGTTTGTATGTATATGATGCATGCTAGGTTAATTTTCTTGTATGTATATGATGCATGCTAGAATAATTAATGTATGTATATGATGCATGCTAATATAGGATAATGAAGGCCTAAATGCGTATAAGATACACATTACGATTAGATTAGATCATAATCGAATCAACTCGAAAATGCCTACCGAGCCTTGATACCCATCACTACCTCGATCATTTGTTGTTGTTGAATCTGCCAAAGCAGAGCAACGCATATTATCTTGGTAGGGTGCGGAGGGACAATCTTGGTCCCGCCAATCACGACTCGGGTTAGAGTAAGCTCAATTAGATTGAGCAAAACTAGTTAACTCAATTGGATCAAGTAGAACTATAGGCATATTCCAATCGTTGGAAAGATAGGTTAAGATCGCATTTACACTAAATCTTGGGCGATTTAGCCAAAGCTAACTCAAGGTCTTTTGTAAATGTGGGTCTTAATCCTATAAACAAGAGTTGCATAGAGATGTAATCGGTAATGTGTTACCCACCGATCGTACTAAGTCTTGGGCGATTTAGCCAAAGCTAACTCAAGGCTTAGTATGATGTGGATCTTGTCCCGCAAGAATTATAGCTAGTTTGTATAAATCTAGTAAAAGTGGTTTGACCACATCCATAACTCGATTCTACAAAATTCCTATAATTTAGTGGGAGCATCATTTGATTAAAGGCCTAATTAAATGATAAAAGGAATATGATATTAATTCTTTGCATTGTATATTGTAGATAACTATGTCGACAAACACGAACACTCTCTCTCTGCGATCTGTCCTTGAGAAGGACAAGCTCAATGGAGCAAATTTCCGGATCGTACAGAACTTGAGAATTGTTCTCACCCAAGAAAGGAAGTCAGACGCCCCGGAGCAGCATTCCGAGGCACCTCCGCCAATGCCTCATGAATGACAAAGATGCTTACAAGAAGCATCAAGATGATGCATTAGATGTGTCATGTCTAATGCTCGCGACCATGAACTCTGAGCTTCAGAAGCAACACGAGTTCATGAATGCTTATGATATGGTTGGACATCTTCGTCAACTATATCAAGGACAAGCTAGGCATGAGAGATATGAAGTCTCTAAGGCATTATTTGGGTCCAAAATGCAAGAATGGACTCCCGTAGGTACATATGTACTCAAGATGATTGGGTACGTAGAAAACCTACAAAGGCTGGGATTCCCACTTGGCCAAGAGCTGGCCACTGACCTAATCTTGCAATCTTTGCCACAAGCCTTCAATCAATTTGTCATGAATTATAACATGAATGAAATTGATAAGCCATTACTCGAGATGCTCGCATGTTGAGAACTACTGAGCTTAACCTTAAGAAGGGTAAATCTGACACCATTTTGATGGTGCAGAAGAAGAAAGGCAAGGGCAAGCCTAAAGGTAAGGGAAAGTCCCAAGCCAAGGGCAAAGGCAAAGAATTTAAACCCAAAGGAGGGGTAGCTAAGGAAGGGCTTGCTTTCTTCGCAAGGGAAGCAGGACACCGGAAGCGAATCGCAAGGCATACCGAAGATCTTAAGAAGAAGAGAAGTGAGACTTCTACTTCAGGTATAAATGTTATAGAAGTCAATCTATCTATTTCTTCATCATGGGTATTAGATACCGGATGTGCATCTCACATTTGTACCAATGTGCAGGGGCTGAGAAATAGCAAGGCATTGACAAAGGGCGAGGTGGACCTACGAGCAGGCAATGGAGCAAGGGTTGCTGCTGTCGCTGTAGGAACTTATGATCTATCTCTGCCCTCTGGGCTTGTACTAGAATTAGATGAATGTTGTTATGTGCCTGCCTTAACTAAGAACATCATTTCAGTTTCTTGTTTGGACAAGAAAGGATTTTCATTTATAATAAAGAACAAATGTTGTTCAGTTTATTTAAATGATATATTCTATTGTAGTGCACCTCTAATGAACGGACTCTACTTTCTAGACTTAGAGAGCCCTATCTATAACATAAGTACCAAGAGGTTCAAGTCAAATGAGTTGAACCAAACCTATCTCTGGCATTGTCGCTTAGGTCACATAAATGAGAGTCGCTTATCTCAGCTCCATAAGGATGGGCTGCTAGACTCATTTGATTTTGAATCATATGAGACATGCGAGTCTTGTCTTTTAGGCAAGATGACCAAGACTCCCTTTAGTGGACATAGCGAAAGAGCAACAGATTTGTTAGGACTTATACATAGTGATGTATGTGGTCCTTTCAATGTTGCTGCTAGAGGTGGTTACAGGTACTTCATTACATTTACTGATGACTTCAGTAGATATGGTTATGTGTATCTTATGACACATAAATCTGAATCCTTTGAAAAGTTCAAAGAATTCAAGAATGAAGTACAAAACCAGCTTGGCAAGAGTATTAAGATACTTCGATCAGATCAAGGTGGTGAATACCTTAGCCATGAGTTTCGTGACTATCTAGCTGAGTGTGGGATTCTATCCCAACTCACTCCTCCTGGAACACCACAGTGGAATGGTGTATCCGAAAGGAGGAATCGTACCCTATTGGATATGATACGATCTATGATGAGTCACACAGATCTTCCTATATCCTTTTGGGGATATGCTCGACACAAGCAGCCTTTACCCTTAACCGTACCATCCAAGGTCAGGTAAAGACACCATATACGATATGGACAGGGAAAAATCCCAAGATGTCTTTTATGAGGATTTGGGGTTGTGAGGCTTACGTTCGACGTCAAGTCTCAGACAAACTGGGACCCAAATCCGATAGGTGCTATTTTGTTGGATATCCCAAGGAAACAAAGGGATATTACTTCTACATTCCCAAAGACAAAGTGTTTATGGTAAAGACTGGGGTTTTTCTAGAGCGGGATTTTGTTTCTAGAAAAACTAGTGGAGTACCTTCGATCTTGAAGAAATTCAAGATAAGGACCATAGCATCGAGGCCTTGATGGAGGTTGAACAGAACCACAAAGTGTTGTGGGTGATGAGGTTGTTGCACAAAGAGTTGTGAACAACCGTAGACCTACCTCTTCGCAGGTCCGATAGGGCACGCCGTCACCGAGAGATACTCATTTCTCTTGTCGACCATGATGACGTTATGCTCATTGAGAATGAGCCTACCTCCTATCAGGAAGCTGTGATGAGCCCAGATTCTGAGAAATGGCTAGACGCCATGAGATCCGAGATGGAATCCATGTACACTAACCAAGTATGGACTTTGGTTGATCCACCTGAAGGGGTCAAACCCATTGGGTGTAACTGGGTCTTTAGGAGAAAGACTGACATGGATGGACTTGCGCATACCTATAAGGGCCGATTGGTGGCTAAAGATTTCAAGCAAATTCATGGTATTGACTATGATGAAACCTTTTCTCCAGTGGCGATGTTTAAGTCCATTCGGATCTTGCTTGCTATTGCAGCATACCACGATTATGAGATCTGGCAGATGGATGTCAAAACCGCATTTCTGAATGGAAACTTGCTCGAGGATGTGTACATGACACAACCTGAGGGTTTTGTAGATCCACAGCATACTGGGAAGGTATGCAAGCTGCAAAGGTCCATTTATGGGCTAAAGCAAGCTTCTCGGAGCTGGAATCTTCGATTCGATGATGCGATCAAACAGTTTGATTTCATCAAGAATAAAGATGAACCCTGTGTCTACAAGAGGGTTAATGGGAACACAATTGTCTTCCTCATATTGTATGTGGATGACATACTGCTCATTGGGAAATGACATCCCTTCGCTACAGTCTGTGAAGACTTGGCTCGGGACATGCTTCTCAATGAAAGACTTAGGTGAAGCAGCCTGTATTCTAGGCATCAAGATCTATAGAGATAGATCTAAGAGATTGCTTGGCCTAAGTCGAGTACATACATCGACACGATATTACTTTGCACATGGAGAATTCCAAGAAAGGACTTCTGCCGATGTCACATGGTGTGAGTCTTTCGAAGACTCAAAGTCCCTCTTCTAGAGAGGAGAGAGACCGCATGGATAAGATCCCTTACGCATCTGCTATAGGATCTATCATGTACGCCATGATATGTACTCGTCCTGATGTCTCGTATGCTTTGAGCATGACGAGTAGATACCAGTCAGATCCAGGTGAGCGTCACTGGATAGCAGTCAAGAATATTCTTAAGTACTTGAGAAGGACTAAAGAATATTTCTTGATATTTGGAGGCGATGAGGAGCTAGTCAGAAGGGTTACAATGCCTTCCAAACCGACCAGGATGATTATAGATCGCAGTCAGGGTTCGTGCTTTGCTTGAATAGTGGCGCGGTGAGCTGGAAGAGTTCCAAGCAGGATACAGTTATTTATTCTACAACATAGGACGAATATATCGGTGCTTCCATCTCATTCGAGAGATTGTCGATAGAGGAGATGTGAAGATTTGTAGAGTACCCAGAGAGGCTAACATCGCAAATCCCTTGACCAAGGCTTTGGCACAGAAAAAGCATGATGGTCACACTAGGTCATTGGGTATTAGATACTACGGTGATTGGCACTAGTGCTAGTGGGAGATTGTTAGTGAAAGCCCTAGAGCCAATCATGTGATGATTGTTGTATGGACTTTATTGTATCATATTCCTATTTATAAAGGCATGGTTATTATATTTACTTGTATTGGTGTCAAATAACTAAATATAATAATGTCCTTGAGTAGTAGGTTCTTATCTATATAAATCGATTGGTTGAATCGATAATGAGATGATATAGAGAACACTACTCTTAATCATTCCTAGTCGAGTATTAACATTCAGGGACAATGTTAATGCGTAGAGACTAGCATGTAGGTCAACAAGATGACTTGATCTCACAAGTCATGGATATGAGATATCAAGTTGACACATGGGTATGCATTGGAGAATGTATACTGAATGACCCGCCATGAGAAAGTATCATGGATCGTTATATGAGTGTCATATACTTTCTCATGTGGCTATTAGTATGACTATTAGTCCTTAGACCTGAAGTCACCATGGTTCCCTACATAAGGAGTTGCATACTTTGCACAAACGTCCACCCGTAAATGGGTGGACTATAAAGGCGACATCGGGTATGTAATAAATTATGCGAGGGATGTGAGTGATGTAGATGGGATCTATCCTCCTATATACAGGGTGACATCGATATTCTTGATAGAGTGAGACCACGAAGTGCATGGCCATGCCCAAATGAGTCAATATGAGATATTGAGCTCATTTGATTAGAGTGAGTCTACTTGGGGTTCAAGATTTAGATTGTACCGAGGATGACACGGTCTATGCCTCGATTGGTCAATCTAGATGTCAAGGATAGAGGGACATTGTCACATATTGTGAGAGTCACAATTATTAGTCACAAAGGTGATGTTGGAGCTCAACATTCTTGTAACTTGGGTAGCAATGATGTGTTGCTAGATACCGCTCATTGCTTATGTTCCTAAATCAGTTTAGGGACATTGCCAACGTTACAAGAACCTATAGGATCACACACATAAGGGCAATTAGATGGAGATTAGGTTCATATGATGAACCATGAGGATTAGCTTCATGGGATGAACCAAATTGGATTAAGAGTAATCCAAATTAGACTAATTGAGTTAGACTCAAGTTGATTCAAGTGTTGAATGAGTCTAATTTAGATTTGATTCATCAAATCAATTTAAATTAAATGAATAGAGATTCATTAAATTAAATTGACTTGAATCAAATGGTTGGATTTGATCAACCATGGGAGATATGAGGTCAAGTTTGACTTGACTTGAGAGGGAAGATGAAAGGTCAAGTTTGACTTGACTAAATGCCATGTCATGATGATGACTTGGCATGGCCGGCCAATGATGATGTTCCACATCATCATGGACACATCATGGGGTGCCACCTCATGAGGGAGACCAAGAGCCATTGGCTCTTGGAGTTACATGCATGCATGTAACCCCCTTATAGTGGGTTATGGATGATGTGAAGTTAAGTTGTGTAACTTTATCTTCTTCCTCCTCTCTTCCCTCAAGCTCTCCCTCTCCCATCCCTCTCTTTGGCTGAAATTCCTAAGGGAGTGCTAGCACACTCTCTCTCCACCTATTGCTTGTGTGGATACCATAGAGGAGTGTGCACTTGACACTCTCGAGTTCCGGCGAACTTTTGGACGAGCGGGATAAGCGAAGGGCGTCGCTACGAGGGTAACGTTCTAACCTCTTAGATCTAAGGTAGATCTAGGATTTCTGTAAGCACATACATGTAATTATAATTTTTATACTTCGCACGGATCCGTGGCCGGGGGCTTCCGAGGTTTCCGCAACGCAAAAAGCGGTTTTTGTGGCTCGGAAAAACCCAACAGATGGATGTGTTTTTTCTCCTTGAAGAGGAGAAGTTATTGGGAGAGTATCATCAATTGGGAAAATTGATGGGTTTTTGATAGCCAATTTGGAAATTGGGAGAGTGAATAGGATTGCCTCTCTTGAGTAATATGAGACTTATCACTAAGAAGATGGTAGGCATCCTAGGTATTTTTGGACCAAGGGGGAGATTGTAAGATCTCATTGGGACATGAGACTTTGACCTCCTTGGAGAGATAACCTTTTGATGTTAGTCAAAAAGGGGGAGAATGTTTGGGGGAGAACATTTGGAGAATGTTTAAGATTACCAATTTGGGATAATTGGTAAGGGATTTGAGTTAGTGTTCTAACTCAATGTTTTGTTTGGTTTTTGTCAAACATCAAAAAGGGGGAGATTGTTGGTGCAATCGGCCCAGGTCACGATTGACCAGGACTCGAGTTTGACTCGAGTGATATTTTGATGTTCGACAAAAATATATGACAATGTAATTGTCAAGGTAAAGTCCAAGTCATGGGTACTTGGCAAGGAAAGTCCAAGTGGAACACTTGGCATTTGGTAAAGTCCAAGTCTTGAGTACTTGGCATGAAAAGTCCAAGTGGGACACTTGGCACATGGAAAGTCCAAGCATGGGTCTTGGCAATGTAAAAGTCCAACATGGGTTGGCAAAGGAAAGTCCAAGCATGGTCTTGGCATTTGAGAAGTCCAACATGGGTTGGCAAGGGAAAGTCCAAGCTTGAGTCTTGGCATGAGAAGTCCAAGGGGTTTGATATTGGCTGCGTAAAGTCCAAGCGGGAGTCTTGGCAGCATAAGTCCAATGGTTGGCGGCGTAAAGTCCAAGCGGAGTCTTGGCGGCGTAAGTCCAATGTGCCTTGGCGGTGTAGACACCATTAGCATGACATAGCCGATGGAAGCACCTGAAGGCTAGCGCGATGGATGAACAAGTCATGGATGACTTGGAGGGATCCGAGAGGCGTGAGGCTGATGGAGGTGTCTAGAAGACTTAGGTCTAGGCTAAGGGTGGTCTAGCAAGTATGGGGCCACCATACTTGGGCTAAAACCTCTTGTTTGAGCTGTGCCAGTCGACTGGTGCCATGTGGCAGTCCACTGGACCGAGTCAACTAGGGTTTGACTGCGGGAAGTGACCTAGCAGTCGACTGCAAGAGGTGGGCAGTCGACTGATGGCTCGAGCAGTCGACTGATCGTGTGATCAGTCGACTGGTGCTCAAGAAATCGGCCACAGAATGGAGTCGAGACTCGACTGGTCGAGTGAGGACTCCATCAGTCGACTGATGTGTATGATCAGTCGACTGATAGTAGATCTGTTGGACTTATCCAGCGTGGATCTAGCTGTTGTCTCACGACAACAGTGGCATCAGTTGACTGATGGTCCCGATCAGTCGACTAATCAACTTTTTCCAGCACAGGTTGAAGCTTTATAAGGAGCTCATGATGGAGAAAATTGCAAGGGTTTCTTGAGAGCATTTGGGGCAATTTTTTGTTGCAAATCAGGGTCTCCAAGTTGATATCAAGCAACTAAGTGATCAAGCATTCAAAGAGCATTTGTAAAGTATTTTCTTTACTTGTATTTCTTTGTATTTCATTATATTTCTTGTATTCATCTTGTATTACTGTTGTATACATTGTACGAGGTTTCTCCACCTCCGGATTGTTCCGAGAAGAAGTTATTACATAGTGGTGTGCTTGTGGCATCGCTAGGGCTCGTTTGAGCCCGATCCGTGGAGTAGGAACCGTGCGGTTCCGAACCACGTTACATACTCGTGTTCGTGTGTAATTGTCTATTTCATTATTTTTATCATTATCTATATTCCGCTACGCTAACGAAATTGTAGACACGAACGAGATCGAATTCCATCCACGCACGGGCAAAACGCTATTCACCCCCCCTCTAGCAATTACAAAGATCCCAACAACATCTTGTGTATTGCTATTTGTTTCCGTTGCAATAACAAGATTTGTAGATGAACACGATCGAATGAATTCCAAGCGATGAAGTGAAATCGCTATTCACCCCCCTCTAGTGACACCAACGTTCCTAACAATAGGCATGTTCTCGAAGCGAAACAGATTAAAATAGAGACTCCAGAGTGACACACGGCCAACTGTATGAATTTCACACAACCGTGTGTTTTTTCCAACTCAATTTTCAGCCTAGATTTTAGTAGTTTCTAGCCTTGCACATGGTCGATCGTGTGAAATTCACATGGTCGTGTGGCGATGCACGAATTCGAGGAAATAAGGTTTTTCGAGTATTTATGGAAAGACGAAGGTGCCTTTATATATAGGAAACTCATCTATGAGGCTAGGGATCACAAGGATCACGAGGGGAGTTTCCCTAGGGCTCCCAAGCCCTAAAAGGGGGTCATCCAAGGGCCCCCTAACTGTCGGAGGAGGAGATTTCGACATGATACATTAAACTTTGGTACAAGTTGCAGCCGAAGACTCTCTTCGATCAAGACTAAGCCCTTTTCTCTACTTTTCTACAATTTTTGTGGGTTGAATCTTGTTTTGTCGATGGCTTATGGTTGTATTACTATTTATGGAGTAGTTTCTATGATTCTTTGATTAGGGAGTAGCCTATCTTGATATGTAAACATACATATGCAATGAATTCATGTTATCTTATATGGTTTTCATTATATATTCTTGCTTTTTATTCTATGATATGATTGTTCATGATCCAACTTTATTGTGTTAATCCAATTAAGATGCCAAAATAATTAGGTAATATTTTAGAGGTAAGAGGAAGGACCGAAAGGTGAACCCAATCCTCCGAACCATAGAAAATCAAGACGTGGGGGAATCGACTATGAGTGAGGAGTTGTTCCGCTAGGGTTCTAATGACAGGTTGCATGTGTGACTAAGGTTACCCCACAAGTAGATTGGTTCACTGTGAGAACCCATATATATCATAGATCATAATGAACCTACTCCAGTAGAATGCCCAAAGTAGAAAAAATCAACTCTAGAAGGGTTGTGGGACCCAGTGACAGGGTGTTTCCCAATGATAGTAACCCCCTGAGCTTTGACGATCTGAAAGGGAAACTTGGCTAGGAATTGGATAATCTAGTGTAGTTCCAAAAGATCACATTGGATAAAATAGATATCCTACCAACATGAACAACCATTGAGAGTTAGGAATAAGACATTTGTTTATAATCATTTAGCTGAAATCGAAATCTTAGAATCATTCTAGGCAATCATAACAGGGATCCAGTGATAGTGGTGTCCCTATAAAAGTGATCGCCCAGTCCTCTCATTTTTCTTTTGGCAAATTCTTGCTTATCAACTAGCTAATTCCTTCTAAAAAATCTATATTCACTTAGTAAACCAATACTCGATTACCAAACCCTGTGAGAATAATATTTTATTACTTGACGACAATCGTACACTTGCAGGCGTTGAGCGTGAGCGCACGCTTCAAGTCCTTGGCGGACTCGGCCAGAGATTTAAGTTCATGCTTGCGTGATACACGCGAGCATGACCCTAAATCTCTAGACAATACCGCCAAGGACTTGAAGCCCGCACTCGCACTCAACGCTCACAAGTGCATGGTTGTCGTCGAGTAATAAATTATGTATCGATCCCACAGGGATTTTGATTCGAGCACCATTTGTCTAGTGAACGTTGATTGTTCAAAGTAAATCTCTTGCATGTTAGAAGTGGAGTCGACGAAGGTCCTGACTAAAATACGGTGTCACTTTGAGAAAGAAAAGGGGACTCAAGGTTGTTTAATGGATTCCAAGATTTCAATTTTACTTGTGCATTGTTGAACATGCTATGAATTTAATGCTCCTAGGATCTCTAGTTATGATATTATGAGAGGATCATCGTGTATAATCCCGATAAACTTTGGATTGTACCAAGAACTACCTATTCCTAGTCAGGTTTCCCTTTCGAATCGTCAGAGCTCAGAGGGTTGATATCTTTGGGAGCCCCCTATCACTAGGGTCCCACAACCCTTCTAGAGTTGATGTCTACTACTTTGGGCCTTTTGCTGAGATAGGTTCATGGGGTTCTAGGATGCCCTATCGATCCCTATGAACAGGTGATCATATTTCATATCCTACTCTTTCACAACCTACTTCCTACGATTATGGGAGGGATGATTACCGTAAGGTTCCTCCTTGGTTCTCTTAAATTTCGATACAAAGGCTTTCCACCCTTATATCAACTACGTACGGTAGAAATAGAATCAAGACATAACTTTCATTAATCTAAACAACATAAATTGCAAATATAATTCAAAAGCAATGAATAAATATTTGAACTAGCATGTCCAACATATACAAGTAACTTCATAATCCGAGAATCAAAGGATCTACTCCATGAACAAGGAAGAACAAACACAAGACATATTTGTATAAATCATTACAATCCAATTAGAATTAAGAAGAGAAATAATACACTCTGTTGGATCCAAAGCGAGGTCTTGGTTGCTCTTCAAGGTGTTGAAGCGTCGATTTAGGTCTTTGAGCCACTTCTTTCCTCCCCGTTGCGAGCCTCTAGTTTTTTTTAGGTCACCTTCTTGTTGTCCCAGCCGTCGACCCTCCCCCCTAGGGTTAGACGTTCTTTCCCTTTTATAGGAGTGAAGCTGACTTTCCTTCTTTGCCCGCAAAACCCAGAGTTACATAAGTCGCGTTGTTGCCACATAACCATGTGGAATCCACACGGTCGACCATGTGGGAGGCTGGAAATTTTGCTCTGAATCTAGCATCTGGAACAGGCGCGACCATTTGAGATTCACATGGTCAACTGTGTCTTTCTCTAGAACTCTAAACGGATGTCATCTTTTCATCCAAAGTGTGCCCGTGTCTCTGAGACATAGCCAGAGCATGTTTGTCTTCCTTGAGCTTAATTTATTTAGCTATTTTTCCTCTAAAATGTCACTCTGCACATAAAAATAACAAAAGTATATCTCCAAACGAGGAAATAGTAAATGAATACAAAACAAGGGATAATATGCATTAAACAATTATGAAATGCAATGAGATGTGTGTTAAAACTACTCCTAAAACCTTACATGATTTGCACACATCAAAATCCCCCAGACTTAGACCTTTCCTTGTCCCCAAGCAAACCTCAGTGCCATGGATTTTAAAAGTATTGTTCTCATACTTAGCATGTTTACAAAACTTATAAAGTGTTACTCTCAATCAAAGCAAATAGATATGTTCTAAAAGTTCACTAGGTTAGCTTTTCCTGCATGTGGCAAGAAAATTGCCTATGGGATTTACATTCCATGTTTAGTTAAGTCGTCATTCTATAGATTTCCTAAGGTTTATGACTTTTTGGCACTTACCAGCCCTAAGAGAGAGTCGTTCCCTAGAATTATCTTAAAGTCTCAAAGGCGTGTTCGGTATCAAGAGAAATTGGTAGGTGTTTCCCAGTAACCTAACTCGGTCTCAAACAAGCACCTGACCATTTCCACCCACGACAACTATTTTTTTGCACTCTCATTTTTTCTTTCTTTTTTTTCTATTTTTCTATTTTTTTTCTTTTACTATCGTCACTAGCATTTTTATTTTTCTGAATGGGCTTACACAATCCGAGCATCTCCAGTAACTAAAATGCTAATCTAGAGTCACCAATGGATTCCAAAATATTAGACTATTGAGATGAATCATAACTAGGTATGTACTAGATTCTCCCTTTTAGAATATTCGATGAGTGTAGGTGAAAATAAAAGATGACAAGTGAAAATTTAGATCATCCATCCAAGCATCTCAAAATAGAGTACCAAGAGATAAAAGAAAGTAAACTACCTATGTCATGGGAATATATCATTTAGGTTTTCAAAAATATCACTGAGGCAGCTTATAATGACCAACAACTTAGTGCTAAAAAGAAACATAAATACTCCTTGCATGAGAAAATAAATGCAAATAATCTAGCAAAGTAAATAAAAACTAAACCTCGATGAAATAAAACTAAAACTAGCTAAAGAATATAGCAAAATGTAAGCCTCCCCATGACTTAAATAAAGTTGTACCTCTAACACGACAATCTAGGTGGGAAGTCTGGCGGTCTCGGCATATCGAGCTAGTGGAAAATCGAGTGCTCAAGCACTGGTGCAACATATACATGTGGTCCACCTGGGAACTAGTGGATGCAGCGGCTACTCTGTGCTCCTCCTCCCTAACCCATTGTGTACGCTCATCTCTCATAAACTGTCATACATCCTAGCGATAGATGGCCTCCTCCTGAAAGTAGTGTTGGGCATGGTTGTAGAACTCCCTACCCCCTGCAAATGGTCCCTCATCTCCTGAAACTTAGCCTGCATATATGTCCGATGATCTTCCCATCGCTGCCCCTGTGCCTGCTGCTCTGTGAAGATGTCATCGAGGTGCAATCAAAACTCTGAGAAGTCATAAGTAGATGTACTTGTATCCTGCTCAAAAGAATGAAAGGAATGTGGTGCAGGATCAAGATGTGGACTAGGGGGGCTCCTATGCATGGGAGGATCCAGAGGTGAGTGATGAGAAGGTGGTGAAAGGGGTGCATGGGTAGAGGGTCCCTCGTGTGGGTGGGACTCCACTGCCCTATCCAACTGCCAATTGACTCGATTGGTGATGGTGGTACGATCGGTATCAGAGAGCCTAAGGGGTGGCAAGTTACTCCTTACAAAACAAAAAGAATGTCCCTCTCTCACTATCATCTTCATTGCCATGTACACCCCTAAGTCAATGCTAGGGCTCCCTTCTACTCTATCTAAATCTTTATAATCATACCCCATGCTATTGTAAATATGAGTAATCAATCCCCCTAAAATAATTTTCCCTTTTTGTGCTTTGCCCACCTTAACCAAATGACTGATAAAGTGGGATCCTACATCTATATTGTTATTCCCTTGCAACATGATCCAAAGGAATAATAACTCACTCACTTTCATCACTCCATCACTCTTTCCCCTTCCAAAAATCGTGCTAGCCATGAAATGGTGGATGTACCTAAAAATAGAATTCTGAGGTCGGGATGCTTTTAGCTCTAGAAGGGTCGTAAGAAGTTTCTCCAATCAATTCATTTCAAAATGTTTATCCATTAAAATCATTGGGTGTTCTTCTCTCTTTCCCACTAGGTAGTCCAAAGCAAAAATTCCATTGATGTAGTGTCTATTCATGATCTATGTTAAACAACCTAAATGTCACCTTCCCTTCTTCACTATCCCTTCTTTACTATCTCTCCACCGAGCTAAAAAATTCAAGCACAACCCTAGGGTAGGTTGGGAATCTAATCCCCATTAATTCTTCTCATCCTACAATATGAAATTGTTGATGCAGTAAGCATCACTCTTTAATTTTGATGTATGAACCACAGTTAAGAGTTACGATACACTTGTGATCTAATATAAGTGTTAAGTGTGCAGACTTAACAGGAAGTCCTAGTAGGTCATGTTGACTGGATACTAGGCACGTATCTTGACAGATCAGGAGGACTGGACCCCTGGCATGAAGTCCAGATGGGTCGCATGGATCAGACATTTGGCATGAAGACCGGTTGGGTCAGGAGATCGAACAATCGAACAAAAAGTCTAGCTGGGTCAGGCAGATCGGACAGCTGGTGGAAGTCCTGGTGGGTCAGATCGGATGTCAAGAATGGTAAGTCTGGTAGGTAGCCGACAGGTAAGCCTCGAGTGAAGAGGTGAGGCCGAGTCCTCTTTAGGGGGACAAAGCTAGGCTCGATCTGACGAAAAGTCTGCGTGGGATGTAGTAGTCGAGATCGAGAAGTATTACTACTGCTATCGTATTTCATATCTTGTACTAATCTTGTTTTGCAGAGAACAGTCGACTGAATGGATTCGAGTCAACTGAACTCTAGTCGACTGGAGTTGTATCAGTCGACTAGATTCCTATTTGGCAAGATCAGCTGGCGATCGATCGGAGATCGGACGACACAAATGGAAAGGGCTTGAGTCGACTGAAGAGGGAAAATTCCCGAAGCAGAGCCGAGTGACGTGGAGTCGACTGGAAAGGATTTCGTCGACTGGAAGACCACGAATTCCATATCGACGGGCTGATGTGGAGTCGACTGAAAGACATTTCAATCGACTGGAAAGAGTTTATATAAAAGTTGTGCTCGACCAGATCCATTTATCGAAATCAATCAACGTCAAAGTGTTGCCAAAATTTCCTCACGATCACAAGAGATTCAACCTTCAGAAAGGACTCTTTTCCGACACCTTGAGCTGCATCCAAATCTTCAGTAGTGTCAGTATAAAGTAGTCTTAGCTTTATTTTCTATTTCGCTTTTGTATTAAAATTCAAGAGAGGGTAGATTGTTACACTTCTCTCATACTTGTAAAAAGTGAACTCCCTCCGAAGTTGAGAGTTCTCGAATCGGAGGGCATTATAGAGATTGCCCATCGAGGTAGCTCGTGGTAGAGCTACAGGCCTTGGAGTAGCAACCCAGTCTGGGTTGTGAACCAAGTAAATTGCCTATGTCTTTAATTGCATTTCATTTCTGCTGTGTACTCATATTAAAATTATTAAAAAATTATTAAACACTGAGATTCACCCCCTCTCTCGGCTTACTCGATCCTACAATTGGTATTAGAACAGGGGCGCTCCGAGTTGGTGAAACCACCATCGTGAGTTTTAGATAATTTTTTATTTCTTTAGATAATTTTTTACTGCTTTAGATAATTTTCTATTCCTTTAGAAAATTTTTTATTTCTTTAGATAATTTTTAAATTCATATTAAAATAATTGTCTACAATAAAAATATTTTCTACAATATTTAAATTAATAAAAAATAATTTTCTTCATATTTAAATCAATTAAAATATTTTCTACATATTTAAATTAATTAAAAATCCTTTTCTACATATTTAAAATCAATTAAAATATTTAAATCAATTCACACCCCGAGAGGGGGTACTTGTCCGACGAAAATCGGACAGCACCTCCCCTGTACTGCGGACAATTAGAACCTATATACAAGGCCCACACGGCCCGTTATACATCGGCCAACATGGTCGGAACATAAAACCACAATGTATATAATATATAGGTCTCAGGCCAACAACAAAAATAAGACTAAGTCTAAAACTTTTAGACTTACCTCTTCTGTCATATGAGCAGGAATACACACCGCACACACATAACTAAAATCATTCGAACAAAAAGTCCATAAGGACATAATCAAATACAACCAAACAACCACGAGTATAAAATACTACAAGTTTGAAACATAGAGTACTAGAAATAAAAATGCGAAATTCTGAAAACAAAATAACAGAGTCATCAGATCAGGGGACTAGCAACTGGACCCTCCGGAAGGCTTCGTCCTGAAATAAAATAAATATCAACGGAGTGAGTAAAACTCAATGGATATCTAATAGTCATGCATAATAAACTATAAGTAGCAATAATAATCCTGCTGGTACAATTTCTGGATAATAAACAAAACAATACATATACATACCAGAATCACCTAAGCTGACATAAGATACATCCAAACAAGCAAATGTAGAATCACCAAAACAAACTACATAAATATCTCCTGTATGTGCATGACAATCATATGCAACAACCAAAAGTGCAACAAGCAATTCATATAGTAAAAACATAAGCACATGATGCAATCACCTGTGTCACCCCTGATGCCAATCAAGCAACTGACATATCATGTGTGTCGGCCGAGTGGGTAGGGCTGTGACAACAGTTCACTCTGCCGTCACTACACCTATGTGACCGAGTGGATAGGATGCTGGCGGAGTATCACCCTCCTATCCCATGTATGTATATGGGGGACATCACCTCGTCTCATCTCCTCATCTCACGACAAAGGAGGGATCCCTATCTACTACCACGTGGCAATATCAATCACCTGAGCGACCACCGTGGAGCCCTGACAGAGCAACTACACACACCCTCCTGAAATACCACTCACTCACGAGTGGTTGTGTGTGTAGATAATGTAACTGACGATGGGCTCAACTACTAAGTAGTATCACCTCCTACTGAGGAGTCGATGATCGTCAATTATGCAATAATGCAAGATGGTGCATGTCACTAATACACGATACACCTATCAATCCTTGGCTACCTATAGTATGTATCAATAGGAGCCCATATCAAATAACCTAAGTGCATAAGTCTATTTACACATGCAAGGTATATCTATTATTTATTCAATGCCCAGTATGTAAGGTATGTACCTATTCTAGTGCTAAGTAAACAAATGACAAGTATCAAAGTGATAGAGTATCAATATAACAAGCATATAAAAAGGCTACAACAAGTACTTGGTAGGGACATACCAGGGAAGTTAAAAACATAGAAAATTATTACTAGCTATAGTAAACGATGCACAACAATATGACAATATCTAAAAGAAAATAAGTCAAAGATATCCGACTGCAATGAAGAATACCAACTGTCTTTATGCCCGTGCACCTGTCTCGTATCCACGTCCTGCAAATATCATCAATTACAATTAAGTGTAAGCATACAACTACTTACGAATTAACTACTATATAGTTCCTATATTCGCATCCCTTTTATCGAATACGAATTAGAAACCCCCACTTGTATATTTAACACCATAATTAAACCCAAACAGCTATTTAACCATTTACATCCCCCCAACATCAAGGTACGAACAAAAAATCCCCATACCCATACATCCACTATATCAACCTCCGATTGCCAATTTCCCGGGGTTGATCTCTTAAACCCACCATTACAAGTAGCAAATACGCTAACCTACACATTCAACAAGATACACCAAATTCACCATCCACAGGAAGAATACAAAATCCAAATAGCTACCTCACACATTAAAACATATTCTAAACCATTCACAGCTCACTTAACATACTAATTATGGTCATACAGCTGACCTCAAACCCAATCACAGCCACATCATAGCCCTTCACAGTCCTCGCATACACCCTCCATCAACACAGCTGACTCCACAGATTAAAAACCCAGCCGCAGACAACAAGGTTTAACCAAAGTAAGGAAAAGAGGTAATTCGAGATATACCTGCCCTTGGGATCCCGTCGGCAACAGTTCCTCCTCTAATCCTCTATTCACCGGCACCACCGACACTCACAGATTACTGCCCAAAATCGCAGATTCACAATGAATGAGGAAGTCCACAACTAGGTATAGAACTCATCCAGAATCAAGAAGGTCGACCCCTTGCCTAGATATATTGATCACCAACAAAAATTTTGGCTTTGAGCAGAACAAGGAGTAGCCGCCGCCGGTGAAATTCCTAGCCACACGCACACTCCTGTCGGCTCGTCCATGGGAACATCGATGGGTCCGGTCGAGGGGGTTCGTTCGCCGCAGAGAAGGGGACGGCTGGGCAAGGTGAAATGGAAGTGACGAAGCTCTCGGCGGCTTGTGCTAGCCGACCGTGGCGACGGATGTGTGTGGCGGTGGCCTGGTCATCGACGCAATGCTTGAGGAGAAGGTGTCGGCGGAGAGGAGATCGCGAGGGAAGTAGTTGCAAGGGGAGAAGTTGCGGTGATGAGATCACGAGTAAGAAATTGGGCATGGTGGGGAAAAACTTGGATCAGTCCTAACATAAACCGGATTACCCCTTTATATAAGAATTAAACCTAGGCTAAGTTTTTAATTATCCCCGTAATCTCGTACAAGCCCATTTATTTCCAGAAAAATTCTGGAAAAATTTATAAAATCCTTCAAAAATCTCAAAAATAATTCCTAGTATTATTTTGCTAAATTTTGGCCATTTAATTTAGTATTTTAAATTTCAATATTTAACATTCTCCCCCACTAATAAAAATTTTGTCCCCAAATTTCCCACTCAAATGTATAATGAGTAAGAGATAGCACCCTCAAGTAGCACAAGTATTGAAAGTATATTTCATGTACCTTAAGTAAACAGGGGGGGTATTGAGCTCTGATTTTTTCTTCATGCTCCCAAGTAGCCTTCTCATCGGTGTGGTGACTCCACCCGACTTTAACAAGTCACAAAATCTTGTTCCGCAACTGTCATTCTTTGTGATCCAGAATCCATACTGGAACCTCTTTGTAAGTAGCATCAGGTTGAATGAAACTTGAGACATCTGACAGAATATGTGTAGGGTCTGGTACATACTTCCTCAGCATGGACACACGAAACCCATCATGAATGACAGCCAAGGATGGTGGTAGCGCTAGGCGGTAAGCGACTGCTCCAATCCTCTCCAAAATCTCGAAAGGACCAATGTACCTTGGAGCTAGCTTACCACGGAGGTCAAATCTCTTCACCCCTTTCGTGGGTGAGACTCGCAAGATTATATGGTCACCAATAGAGAACTCTAGAGGTTTCCGTCTCCGATCGGCATAACTCTTCTGATGATCTTGTGCCTCTGCCATTCTTCGTCTGATAGTACGGACCAACTCTACCTCATGCTGAGCTCTATGGGATCCTAGCAACTGGGCCTCCCCAACCTCCTCTCCGAGGGTGGGTGTTCGACACTATCTACCATAAAATTCTTCAAATGGTGCCATCTGAATAGCCGAATGATAGCTATTATTATAGGTGAATTCCACTAATGGCAAGTGGTCCTCCCAGCTGCCTTTGAAATCTATAACATAGGACCTCAGCAAGTCCTCTAGAGTCTAAATGGTCCGCTCAGACTATCCATCTGTCTGCGGATGGAATGCGGTACTAAAATGGAGTTGTGTGCCCAAGGCATGCTGTAGACTCTGCCAAAACTGGGACGTGAACAGGGGATCTCTATCTGATATAATGCTCAAAGGGACACCATGCAATCTGATGATCTGCCAACAATATAACTCTGCCATACGATCTAGAAAGTCGATCTTCCGAATCGCTAAGAAGTGTGAGGATTTGGTTAATCGGTCAATGACTTCCCAAATCCCATCATGGCCTCATCGTGTCCTTGGCTGATCCACCACAAAATCCATGGTAATGTGATCCCACTTCCACTCGGGAATAAGAATCCTCTGAAGTAGTCCGGCTGGTCTTTGGTGCTCAGCCTTCACCTGTTGACAAACTAGACATCTAGCTACAAAACCTACAATGTCTTTCTTCATGTCGTTCCACCAATACAAACGCCTTATATCTCGATACATGCGGGTTCCACATGGGTGGATCACAAATTGAGAGCGATGAGCCTCCTGGAGTAACTCCTCCATGACCGGGTGAGATTGACGTATGCATAGTCTGCCCCGGAAATATATAATACCCTCGTATCTTGGGTGAAATTAGTCTATTGTCCAGAGGTTATCTAGCTACCAATGAATTATAAGTGCTGACCACCACTTGAGCCTCTCGGACTTTCATCCTGATAGATGACTGAGCAACCATGGCAACAAGAATGCCCTGCTCTGTCGGTCCCTACTCCTTAAGGCCCAACTCAGAGAAACCCTGAATCAAATCCGTGACTAAAACTCGGTAGCAAGCTAAAGTCTCTCGGGACTTCTGGCTAAGTGCATCGGCAAACACAATGGCTTTCACCGGGTGGTTAAGTCTAGGGTTCCAACCCTTTTAACATGAATGCTTATCAAGGCCGATAAGATCATAAATCTACTCATAAACACGTCGAGATAGTTAAGTCTAAATTATATCATTTCTATCAATTCAATCATGCATGCTATAACATGCTACCGCGAACAGGTCTCGTGGGCAGTCTGAGTGTATAACTATCTAGTTATCAACTGCATGCAACAACATGCTACCACGAACATGTCTTGTGGGCAGTCAGAGTGTATAACTATCTAGTTATCGACTGCATGCAATAACATACTACCATGAATTGGTATCGTGGGTAGTCGATTATCCTAGGGTGTTAAGCCTAGGGTTATCCAATACATCTAGCATAGAACGTCTATCAAAGTTAATAAAGATGATCAATCTACCAATAAGTACGTCGAGGTTATTACGCCTAGGGTTCCAACTCTTTGGGTTCTACTAATGTTGTTTCATTCCTGAGATCCGCTCTTACGACATGACCTCATCTAAATTATACTATCTACTAGTCTCAATCGTGGTATCAACCGCGACAATACATAACCAAATAAGCATTTAACCATGATGTCTAATAATAACAGTAAAAACATACTAATAGAAATCAATGACTGAAATTAATTAAGGTATAACTAAAGGGGTCATGCCAGTATGAAGTCAAGACAATACTAAATAGAGCATCAAGTGCAAATACACTATAAACCACGTAAGCAACGTAATCATATCACCATGCACTAAAATCTAGAGAGTCAAAGAACAAATATATACCTTCTAAGCATTTGTCTCAATAATCTAGGTTCCCTTCGGTTGTAGCTAATGGTACAGTCATAATCCTTCAGGAACTCCATCCATCTCCCCTGTCAGAGATTGAGTTCCTTCTGCGTAAATAGATAATTGAGACTCTTATAATCAGTGAGAATCTCAAATGTAACACTATACAGATGATGCCTCCAAATCTTCAAGGCAAAGATAATAGCAGCAAACTCTAGATCATGTACTGGGTAGTTTTTCTCATGCTCCTTCAACTGGCAAGAAGCATAAGAGACCACCTTGCCGTGCCGCATCAGTACTACGCCTAAACCCTAGAGAGATGCATTGGTATAAAGGACGAAACCATCGTCCCCTGATGGCAATACCAGAATCGGTGCTGACACCAGTCTCTTCTTCAACTCCTGAAAGCTATTCTCACAGGCCTCTGACCACGTGAACTTCACGCCCTTCATAGTAAGGTGTGTCAATGACATAACAATGCTTGAGAAACCCTCAACAAACCGTTTATAATATTCGGCTAAGCCTAAAAAACTACGAACCTCCTGAACTGATTTTGGCTGCTCCGAACTGGTGACAGCCTCAATCTTCTGGGGTCAACTAAAATGCCTTTGCTAGAAACCACTTGTCCCAAAAATCGACTGAGGGTAACCAGAACACACATTTACTGAACTTCGCATATAGTTGATTCTATCGAAGCCTATCTAGGACAAGGCAAAGATGCTGAGTGTGTTCCTCTTCAAAATGGAAATAGACTAGAATGTCGTCAATAAAGACAATGAGGAACCAATCTAGGAAATCCCTAAATTCACAGTTCATCCAGTCCATGAATACTGTCAGAGCATTGGTAAGCCAAATGGAATTACCAAAAACTCATAGTGCTCGTATCTGGTACGAAATGTTGTCTTATGCATGTTTAAATCTCTGACCCTTAGCTGATAATATCCAGACCACAGATCAATCTTAGAATACGCTGACGTACCTCTGAGCTAAGCAAATAAGTCCTTAATACGTGGCAGGGGATATTTATTCTTGATGGTGACGACGTTCAACTGCCTGTAGTTGATGTATAATCTCATCGAATCGTCTTTCTTCTTTACGAAGAGAACCGGAGAACCCCAGGGAGATACACTAGGGCAGATAAAACCTCTGTCCAAAAGCTTCTGAACCTAGACCTTTAGCTCGTCCAACTCTTTCGGGGTCATACGATAAGGAGCTTTCAATGATGGTGCCATCCCCGGAATTAACTCAATTGTAAACTCCACTTGCCTGTTGGGAGGCAGGCCCAGTAACTTCTCTAGAAAAACATCCGGATACTCTCGGATGATAGGAATGTCAGAGATATGAGAGTCACCACTATCCTCAATGTTGATCAATCATAATAGAAAACCCAAATAACTGTGTGATAAAAGCTTCCGAGCCTGAATCATAGAACCAGTCGATATACCATCGTTTCTGGTGCCTGTCAAATCCCACGAGGGTTGGTTAGGAGGAAAATTGATTGGGGGTAACTAGAACGTGCATTTACTAAACTTTGCATATAGTTGATTCTATCGAAGCTTATCTAGGACAAGGTGAAGATGCTGCGCATGTTCCTCTTCATAACGGGAATAGACTAGAATGTCGTCAATAAAGACAATGACGAACCAATCTAGGAAATCCCTAAATTCACAGATCATCCAGTCCATGAATACTGCCGGAGCATTGGTAAGCGCAAATGGCATTACTAAAAACTCATAGTGTTCATATCTGGTATGGAATGTTGTCTTATGCACGTCTAAATCTCTGACCCTTAGCTGATGATATCCAGACTGCAGATCAATCTTAGAATACACTGACATACCTCTGAACTGATCAAATAAGTCCTCAATACGTGGCAGGGGATATTTATTCTTGATGGTGACGGCGTTCAACTTCCTGTAGTCGATGCATAATCTCATCGAATTGTCTTTCTTCTTTACGAAGAGAATCGGAGAACCCCAAGAAGATACACTAGGACGGATAAAACCTCTGACCAAAAGCTCCTGAAGCTGGACCTTTATCTCATCCAACTCTTTCGGGGCCATACGGTAAGGAGCTTTCGATGCCGACGCCGTCCCCGGAATTAACTCAATTGTGAACTCCACTTGCTTGCTGGGAGGCAGGCCCAGTAACTTCTCTGGAAAAATGTTCGGATACTTTCGGACGATAGGAATATCCGAGATATGAGAGTCACCACTATCCTCGACATTGATCAATGATAATAGAAAACCCGAACAGCTGTGTGATAAAAGTTTTCGAGCCTGAATCACAGAACCAATCGATATACCATCGTTTCTGGTGCTTATTAAATCCCATGAGGGTTGGTTAGGAGGATGGAATGTAACCACCCTCATATGGCAATCCACAGTGGCATGATACACTATTAGCCAGTCCATGCCAAGTATGATGTCGAATTCGATCATGTCGAGAACCAACAAATCTATCGGGAGTATAACTCTGTCGAAATCTGAGAGACATCCTCTAACCTCCTGGGTGACTTCTAATTTATCCCCAGAGGGCAGAGATACAATAAATCTTTGTGACCTAAGGGTGGGTAGTCTACCAATCTCTCTCAGGAATGCTCGAGAAATAAATGAATGTGATAACCAACTACACCACGACACCATGTGAAGTCTGACCCTGATCGACAAGCTCATTCTCCGTAGACCTTTCTGGCCACTCCATTGCCGGAGATCTCAATGTCCTCTTGCGTGGCTACCCGGCACCACACCTCGGCGCGAGAGCACGCCCACCTCATTTCATATCTGCTAAATTATTACCAAAGTATTACTACAGATAGAAAATCACTAATTTCACCTGTTAGCTATCTGGAGATGTCCTGTCACTGCCAAGTCCCCAATACAATTTTATCGAAATATGACTCCAAAATATCCGAAAATGCACAAGTTGACCTACGGACGTGGCGAACAGCAAAAACCCAAAACCCCTTAGGAACTCGAAACCTATGCTCAGATACCAAATAAATCGTCAAGCGCCGAGAGGGGGTACTTGTCCGATGAAAATCGGACAGCACCTCCCCGGTACTGCGGACAATTGGAACCTGTATTCAAGGCCCACACGACCCACTATACATCGAGTAACATGGTTGGAACATAAAACCACAATGCATATAATATATAGGCCTCAGGCCAACAACCAAAATATATACTAAGTCTAAAACTTCTAAACTTACCTCTTCTGTCATCTAAGCAGGAATACACATAACCAAAACCATTCGAACAAAAAATCCATAAGGACGTAATCAAATACTACCAAACAACCACGAGTATAAAATACTACAAGTTTGAAACATAGAGTACTAGAAATAAAAATGGGAAAGCCTGAAAACCAAATAACGAAGTCTTCAGATCAGGGGACTGGCAACTGGACCCTCTGGAAGGCTTCATCCTAAAATAAAATAAATATCAACGGAGTGTGTAAAACTCAACAGATATCTAATAGTCATGCATAGTAAACTATAAGTAGCAATAATAATCCTGCTGGTACAGTTTCTCGATAATAAACAAAACAATATATATACATACCTGAAACTGTACATACCAGAATCACCTAAGCTGACATAAGATACATCCATACAAGCAAATGTAGAATCACCAAAATAAACTACATAAATACCTCGTGTATGTGCATGTCAATCATATGTAACAACCAAAAGTGCAACAAACAATGCATATAGTAAAAACATATGCACATGATGTAATCACCTGTGTCACCCCTGACACCAGTCAAGCCACCGACATATCATGTGTGCCCACCGAGTGGGTAGGGCAGTGACAACTGTGCACTCTACCGTCACTACACCTATGTGACCGAGTGGACAGGATGCTGGCGGAGTATCACCCTCCTACCCCATGTATGTATATGAGGGACATCACCTCGTCTCATCTCCTCATCTCATGATAAAGGAGGGATCCCTGTCTGCTACCACGTCGCAATACCAATCACCTAAGCGACCATCGTGGAGCCCTAACAGAGCAACTACACACACCCTCCTGAAATACCACTCACTCACGAGTAGTTGTGTGTGTAGATAATGTAAATGACGATGGGCTCAACTACTAAGTAGTATCACCTCCTACTAAGAAGTCGATGATCGTCGGTCATGCAATAATGTAAGATGGTGCATGTCACTAATACATGATACACCAATCAATCCATGGCTACCTATAGTATGTATCAATAGGAGCCTATATCAAATAACCTAGGTACATAAGTCCATGTACACATGCAAGGTATATCCATTATTCATTCAATGCCCAGTATGTAAGGTATGTCACTACTCTAGTGCTAAGTAAACAAATGACAAGTATCAAAGTGATAGAGTATCAATATAACAAACATATAAAAAGGCTACAACACGTACTTGGTAGTGACATACCAGGGCAGTTAAAAACATAAAAAATTATTACTAGTTATAGTAAACGATGCACAGCAATATGACAATATCTAAAAGAAGATAAGTCAAAGATACCCGCCTACAATGAAGAATATCAACTATCTTTATGCCCGTGGACCTATCTCGTATCCACGTCTTGCAAATATCATCAATTACAATTAAGTGTAAGCATACAACTACTTATGAATTAACTACTATAAAGTTCCTATATTCGCATCCCTTTTATCGAATACGTACTAGAAACCCCCACTTGTATATTTAACACCATAATTAAACCCACACATCTATTTAACCATTTACATCCCCCCAACATCAAGGCACGAACCAAAAATCCCCATACCCATACATCCACTGTATCAACCTCCGATTGCCAATTTCCCGGGGTTGATCTCTTAAACCCACCATTACAAGTAGAAAATATGCTAACCTACACATTCAACTAGATACACCAAATTCACCATCCACCGGACAGATACAAAACCCAAATAGCTACCTCACACATCAAAACACATTCTAAACCATTCATAGCTCACTTAACATACCAATTATGGTCGTACAGTCGACCTCAAACCCAATCACAACCACATGATAGCCCTTCACAGTCCTCGCATACACCCTCCATTCAACACAGCCGACTCCACAGATCAAAAACCCAGCCGCAGACAACAAGGTTTAACCATAGTAAGGAAAAGAGGTAATTCGAGATATACCTGCCCTTGGGATCCCGCTGGCAACAATTCCTCCCTAATCCTCTGTTCACTGGAACCACCGACACTCACAGATTACTACCCAAAATTGTAGATTCACAATGAATGAGGAAGTCCACAACTAGGTATAGAACTCATCCAGAATCAAGAATGTCGGCCCCTTACCTAGATACAATGACCACCGGTAGAAATTTCGACTTCGAGTAGAACAAGGATTAGCCGTCGTCGATGAAATTCCTGGCCACACACACGTTCCCGTCGGCTCGTCCGTGGGAACGTTGACGGGTCCGGTCGAGGGGGTTCGTTCAGTGCAGAGAAGGGGCAGCTAGGCAAGGGGAAATGGAAGCGACGAAGCTCTCGGTGGCTGGTGCTGGCCGACCGTGGCGACAGGTGCGCGTGGAGGTGGCCTGGTCATTGACGCAATGTGCGAGGAGAAGGTGTCGGCGGAGAGGAGATCGTGAGGGAAGCAGTCGCGATTGGAGAAGTCGCAGTGATGAGATTGCGAGGAAGAAATCGAGCATGGCGGGGAAAAACTTGGATCGATCCTAACATAAACTGGATTACCCATTTATATAAGAATTAAACTTAGGTTAGGTTTTTAATTATCCCCCTAATCTCGTACAAGCCCCGTTTATTTCCATAAAAATTCTATAAAAATTTCTAAAATTCTCCGAAAATCTTGAAAATAATTCCTAGGATTATTTTCCTAAATTTTGGCCATTTAATTTAGTATTTTAAATTTTAGTATTTAACAAATTGGTCCTTGGATATTAGGAAGAGAGCTCAAGTCGATTACAAGGCACTTAACACCTTGCTATGCGGACTTATCAAAGAAGAGCTCAATAGGGTAGGACCATTCGAAAATTCTAAGGAATTATGGAAAAAATTAATTGAACTGCATGAGGGTACAAATGACACAAAGATAGCCAAACGGGACATGCTATTAAATAAATTATTTAATTTTAAAATGAACGAAAACAAAAACACTAGTCAACTTCATACTAGAATTAAAGACATATTAAATGGATTGCATTTAATAGGACATCAAATAGAGAATAGGGATTTAATTAGGTATAGCCTTAAGGCATTCCCGAGAAATGCCTTATGGACATCGATTGTCGATGCCTATATGGTATCTAGGGATCTCTCCACAATTAGGTTAGATGAACTATTTTGTGAACTCGAACTACACGAACAAGCTAACTCGGGTCAAACTGAGAATGGTATAGCTTTGATGGCAGGTTCAACTAAAAAGGAAAGAAAAGTGAAGAGTGAATCCGAAGACGAGTCGGAGTTGGAGTCAAACGGAGAAGAGGAGATCGTAAATATGGTCCGGAAGATGTTCAACCGGAGGAAGAGATTTATGAAGAAAGATTCCAAAAAGGTGATTGACAACAAGCCGAGACCCTGATCGGAACTAACATGCTACGAATGCAACGGAAAGGGACACTACAAGTCAGAGTGCTCAAACATAAAAAAGGAAGAAAAACCAAAAAAGGAAAAGAAGAAGAAGGCGCTTAAGGCGACATGGGATGAGTCATCATCAGAGGAGTTGGACGCGGAAGAGACGAATAGAAGCTTCGTCGCATTTATGGTCGAATAAAGATCCTGAGCCGAGTCAAGTTTCGAGTATGAGTATGATTCCGAGTCTGAGAGAAGCCACAGATTCGTATCCGTTTCTAAAAATTCAAATCAGGTAACTTCTCCATTAGAAGATAAACTATATAACATTATTGCATGCTTAGGTAGGAAATTAGCTAAGTCTGAGAATCGGGTCAACTCGCTACTTAAGGAAGTCCAAGTACTTAAGGAGCAAGTCAACTCGAAGACTTCGACTTGTCAAATTAAGGATAGAGACTCAACTCAAGTTGCAAAGCTTAAGGAAAAGAACTCAGTCCTAAAAAGGAAAGTAGAAGACCTAACCAGATCTTTGGAAAGGTTCACTTCGGGTTCCAAGTATCTCAACATGATGCTTGGATCTCAGCGAGCTGTGTACAACAAATTTGGACTCAGGTATAAGGCTAAGTCCACCTATAAATCATATATGTCTTTACTTACCCGAAATGCTAAGAATCGAGTCCAAGCATGGGTTCCTAAGTCTAGCTTAGTCAACCAAGTTGGACCAAATCAATTTTGGGTTCCCAAGAGTCAAGTTCACTTAGTGAACAAAACTCAAACTAGCTATCATTTAGGGGGAGCCAACTCCTTGCTTGTTTCCTTGTTTAGTTAAAACACTTGCATGTTTTAGTTTACTTTACTTGTAGTTTAAACTTGAACAACCTAGTACTAAGACAAGTGAACTGATAGTAAGTTAGGGAAGCTCTTCAAAGTGCATGTCTAGGAAGTGGTCATTGCTCCAATAACCAAGAAGGCCATGTGCCTCGCCACGACCTGGTGCACTAAGTCGAGTGGAACTGACTGAAGCTAACTCGCTAAGTCTTTAACTAGTTAGACCAAGGCTTAGTCTAAAGGGAATCAAATACTTGATTCCTTTATTGACTTTTTCTAGGAAGTGGTCGTTGCTCCGATAACCAAGAAGGCCATGTGCCTCGCCATGACCTGGAAGTTAATACTGGAAAAACCTACTTGACTAGCTCAAACCAAGCTTGAATCTAACAAAAGTTTAAACACTTTAAAATTGCTCATTAAATTTAATTAAGATAAAAGAAATATTCATCTCACAAAACACATAGGGATAATTGTATTGAAAACTTAGCTTGGGTGAGATGATTTAGAACTTAATTAAGTTTAATTTAGCTTAACTCAACCTAATAAACTTAATTAGTTTACCTTAAAAACTTACTTTAAGTAAACTTAATTTAATTCAACTCAACTTAATTTGCTATACTTAAACATAAACATACCCAACTAAAACAAATTAACTTAACAAATTAATTTATAACTGTTGGAATGTATACTGAAAGCCTAGCTCTTTTTGTATGAACATTTTATTTTGGAATAAGAATCACATGATCATTGTTTGCACTTTATATATTTATTATATATGTGTTCATATTGTCTAATATTTTACATTGTAGATAACATGGTGCTTGGTGTGGCACAGAAGATCATGTTATCAGTCCCTTGTAAAATATAAGTAGAGGCTCACGACCAAGATGGTTTTGGACAAACCATTGGCATGGTTGTAGTGTAGCTTGGTATTGTTTTGTCTTGAACATAGAGTTACACTAGTACACTTAGGTGTATTAAGCAGGACCGACATAGAGGTGATTCAATTTAGTACTGACTACATAATTGAATCGGACCTCAGATATTATGTTGTACATGCTCTTAATCCCGATATAATAACGGGCACATGTACTTAGTATTTATTTCTTTGATTTTCCAGAGGGTGAGATTTAGATGGATTAAATCAATATGCCCGGTAAGTTGGGAAATGATATTATTTACATGGTGTGCCGTTGATTATAGGAGGAAACCGTGTCCTATATATTAGGTTGATGATGTCCCCTTGAGGAGCTCATAAGGTTCATCATGTAAACCCAGTTGGTTGAATTAGTCAACATGATGATAAGGTTGAGTGGTACTACTCAAGGAATTAGATGTTAATTAATTGATGGTCAGTAAATCAATTAATTGACGGACATTCGATATCTTAAACACGGGGAGATGA
Source organism: Wurfbainia villosa (assembly GCA_025175895.1). Taxonomy (NCBI): domain Eukaryota; kingdom Viridiplantae; phylum Streptophyta; class Magnoliopsida; order Zingiberales; family Zingiberaceae; genus Wurfbainia; species Wurfbainia villosa. Next base: position 49,288,651 of record CM045996.1, read on the forward strand.
ATGTACAAATAATATACGGAGCCCATATTAATTTATGGGGTTTGGTGAGGTAGTTCAATGATGATCCTCTAGTGGAATGGAACATCATTGATGGATCAAGTTTGTGTGGTTCCGATCCATCGGGTGGCCAAGATCCAACTCCTCCTTATGGTCCCTATCGTAGCCTAATATAATCCTTGTGAAGTCTAGATCCAAGAATGTAAAACAAAACCTAGAACCAACGGTTGGGATTAATTCCCTAGATCCGATGGTTAGGATGAAACCCTAGAACCAATGGTTGGGATTAAATTCCTAGATCCGATGGTTAGGATGAAACCCTAGAATCAACGGTTGAAATTAAATCCCTAGATCCGACGGTTGGGATAAAACCCTAGATCCGACGGTTGGGATGAAACCCTAGATCCGACGGTTGGGATGAAATCTTAGATCCGACGGTTGGGATGAAATCCTAGATCCGACGGTTGGGATAAAACCCAAGATCCGACGGTTGGGATAAAACCCTAGATCCGACGGTGGAGATTAAATCCCTAGATCCGACGGTGGAGATTAAAGGAGGCTTAAGCCCAATTCTATAAATAGAAGGCTTAAGCTTGGGCGGCAAAGATAATTGAATTGGAATTAGGGTTTGGCTCTTCTCAAAGTGGGCGGCTAGGGTTTGGAGTAAAAGCTTGGGCGGCAACCTTCTTCCTTCTAGTTGTTGCCGGCGCCCACCTTCCTCCATCAAGACTTGGCCGGCGCCCATCCTCTAGGCCTCTCTCTTATTCCTTGGCCGGCAGTTCTCCTTCCATTGGTGGCCGGCGTTCACTCCTCCAATCTCTCCAAAGTGGCTGGCGGTTCTCCTTCCATTTGTGGCCGGCGCCTCATCCACTTGTTCCTTGGCTGGCGGTTGCATCAAATTCCGTAACTTGGTGGCCGGTTCTAGAAAGGATAGGTATTTGTTGGTTTTTCTCTTTGTTCGCAGCGTACAAGGAAGGGAAGAACGCGATCTAGAAAGCTTCTACTCGTGGAGGATCTTCGTCCACACGTCGTCCACGAGAAGGATAGGACATACGGTAGAAGATCGTAAGGTATAAAGTTTTATAACTTTATTTTCAGATCTTAGCATTTTCTTTTAAGTGTTGATTATACATGTGTGCGTATGTATATATTTTGTATAATCATGGACCCCGAAGACAAACACAAAAACCAGCGATCCGTCCGTCATCTCTTCCACGGCTAATCAACTAGAAGAGTTGTGTTGCTTGAACAACTAGTTTGTTCAAGCGACCACTCAAGTTGTTAGCACGACGACGATGTAGGGATTTCTATATGCCAAATAGCATATGCGCAACGGAAAAATTAGGATCCCTTCCTAGTGATCCTTGCGAAAGAAAACCTCGTACAAAATAAATTTCTCTAAAACCAAACCTATCTTATAGGAGAGGATTACCTTTGTTGCGTGCCCTTGTTAATCCCGCTGTTCCTTTTGGTTTGTTGGATCTTTAGCACGTTCAAATGTCCGTGCCTCTATACGTATCCACACGAGCAAGCTCTTGTCTCACAAAAGAAAAACTAGAAGAGCTCTCCTTTCCTTCTTGCTAGAGAAGTCCCTAAAGGAGAGGAAGCTAGGGAAAAAGGAGAAGGGAAGAAGAAGACTACTCTTCTTGCTACACTCACAAATGCCACACAACAAAAGCTTCTCACACAAAGCTCTCTCCAAGCCTCAAGCTCCCAACAACCACAATTACCACTTGGCCGGCCACTCCATGGAGTCTTTTATAGGGTTGGAAAAACCCTTTCACCTCCTACCATTCAATGCAATCCATTGCATTGAGACACCTTGTTTGGCCGGCCACTTTAAGGAGACAAAAACCACTTTGTCTCCTTCCACCTTATCTAGCTTAGGTGGCATGATTATGTGGCATGCTTGTGTGGCATTCATGCATGTTGAATTAATCTTATTAATTCAATAAGCCCACCTTATCTAGCTTAGGTGGCATGCTTATGTGGCATGCTTGTGTGGCATTCATGCATGTTGAATTAATCTTATTAATTCAATAAGCTTATGTTATCATATTGAATTAATCTCATTAAATCAATAAGGTAACATATTGAATTAATCTCATTAAATCAATAAGCTAAAATTCTCATTAAGCTTAAAGTCCAAAAACCATTTTGTACTTAAGCTTATTCCCAAATTATTCTAGTCAAACTAGAATGCACTAATTCTTCTAATCATCATGCTCTTTGTGTGTGACCCTATAGGCTCTCATAACGTTGGCAGTGGATCTAAACTCTTTTAGATACACAAGCAATGAGCGGCATCTAGCAATACATCATTGCTACCCAAGTTACGAAATAAGTCAAGATCCGACTAACCTTTCTGTGACTATTATAATATATGACCGTGTCCTTCTATCCTTGATATCAGATTGACCAATGAGGCATAGACCGTGTCATCCTCGATCAATCTATGTGTTTCTTGATCCCTGAGTAAACTAACTCAAACAAATGAGCTCAATATCTCATATTGACTCATTTGAGCATGGCCATGCGTTTTAGTAGTTCTACTCAATCAAGGGGCCCACCGATATTACTCTCGTCATATGAGAGGGATAGATCCCATCTACATCACTCACATCCCTCCGCATAATTTGTTATATACCCGATGTCACCTTTATGGTCCCACCTGTTACGTGAGGTTTGTGATACCAAAGTACATAATTCCTTATGTGAGAACCGTAGTGACTTGAGTTCGAGGACTATTCATACCAATAGTCACATGAGAAAGTTTATGACACTCATATAACGATCCATGAAACTTTCTCATGGCGGGTCAGTTCAGTATATATTCTCTAATATATACCCATGTGTCAACTTGATATCATATATCCATGACTTGTGATATCAAGTCATCAATCGACCTACATGCTAGTCTTTATGTATTAATATTGCCCTTGCATATTAATACTTGACTAGGAACATTTAGAAAAGTGTTCTCTACAGCCTCTCATAATCAATTCTGCCAATTGATGTGCTGTAGATAAGAACCTACTTTTCTAGGGCATTATTATATTTAATTTAGCTGGCACAAGCAAGATGTAAATATAATAACCAATCCTTTGCCTTTATTGAATATGATACAAAATGTTCCCTTTTCAACCATCACATGATTGGCTCTAGGGCTATAACTAACAGACGAATAGGTTGTGCTAAGGAAACTCATCCCATCCGGATTAATTCTTTCATTAGTGAAAATTTTAATCCGGGGACATGGGAGCCAATGAGCCTCCGAAGCAACTCCCAACAAATGGTATCAGAGCCACGGTTTCCGGTTTTGTGTGTTTTGGATTCGGTTACTTTCATGCACATTTCATATATTGAGTATGCCGGATAATAGTAGGATGTGCGTAGGCTAACTTTTCGGTTGCAGGCATAAGATCCGACGATTATGGCTATTTGGTTGTATGTGATGGTTTTGTGTGTGATTGTATGTATATTGTTTGAATCCTTGGGGTTGACGTGGCTAGATTAGTATTTAATTTTTGTAATTAAATACGGCATTGTTTAGCTATTCATTTTAGTTTACTTTCGATCTAGATTATTTGTACACTCCTTCGTGGAGTATAGGATCGATGGATGTAAATTAAAATGATTTATCTCGGCTCGGATCTCTTTGGTGACTTGCGCACGGAAAAAGATGGAGCGGACGAGGTGGCGACACGACAGGATGCATATTGGAGGACAATGACATAATAGTTGGAAAAATTCTGTTTTTTCCATATTTATTGCTTTTATGTTTTATATGCATGTTGTGTATGTTTTAAAATTCCTCATTTTGAATTAACTAATTGGGAGAGGGACATTTTAATTAATTCCCGCGGCCTCCATTACAATTTGACGTGTGATGCAACAAACTTGTGTGTTGGCTCTAAGTGCCTTCCTCCCTGCGGATGGGTTTGTTTGCGGGTCACTAGGTCAAATAATGGTTATAGGAAATTATCTAGGAGCATGTGTACTTCCACAGCGGTAAGGCACATAATCCGAAATAATTCCCTTAGTATCGTGTAATGGTGCACACTTAGATGCAAATAAAAGTATCCTCCCCATCGGAGTCACTGCTTTTATTTGTAGGGCCAAAGAGGAACCAACTATTAATTTTATTTGTCAAAAAGTAAGGTTGACAAGATAATAAAATTAATGGGTAAAACCTCCTCTTACAAATGTAGAATTCGTATACGTCCACACATCGTGGCATGCGATATTCTCGGTGATTTGAGGTGTTGGTTGATTTCAGGATTTTATTGTTTTGAGGAATCAATAATATTTGAAATCTAATATTTTGATCATTGTGATTCTTAGGATTTTCAAATGGCTTTCAACCCACTTGTTGTGATTTTAAAAGAAAATAAGCTTACTGGACCAAACTACATTGATTGGAAAAGAAATCTAGATATTGTCTTAACTACGGAGGAGTACAAATTTGTACTCTTCGAGGTCTGTCCTCCTAAGCCCTCCGATGACTCTGATGAAAAGGAGAAAGAACGTTATAAGAAATGGGTCAAGGCAGATGAGATGGCGCGGTGTTACATTTTGGCATCTATGTCAAATGTGCTGCAACATCAGCATCAGGCCATAGCCACAGCTTATGACATGATGTTCAATCTCAAGGAACTTTTCGGACATCAGAGTAGGGCGGCTAGGTAAGAGGCAATGAGAAACTTGATGACGACCACCATGATCGAGGGAACACCCGTTAGGGATCATGTTCTCAAGATGATGGCTCATCTTAATGCGATGGAAGTCCTCGGAGCTGAGATCGATGGGGTAACCCAGGTCGATAGCATTCTCTAGTCTCTGCCTAGGAGTTTTGAGTAGTTCCTCCTCAACTACAAAATGAACAAGAGGTTGTATTCGTTGGCGGAGCTTCTGATAGAACTCCAGGCGGCAGAGGGGCTTTTTCGTCAGAGTGCTCAAGCCATGGTCGCTCAAAAGGTTTCTTCCTCTAAACCGAAAGATAAGAAGAAGAAGAAGCAAGGTGGAGCGAAGAAGGTGGAAGTGGGACCTCAGGCAGGAGTGAAGAAGCCGAAAGGCAAGTGCTTCACTTGCAAGCAGACTGGACATTGGAAGGCGGACTGTCCTCGCCGAAAGAACAAAGGTATATCTTCTTGTTTAGTTGTTGAAACATGTTTAGCGGTGTTATCTACCAGTGCTTGGTGTGTAGATACAGGAGCCACTGATCATGTCTGCAATACTTTGCAGGGGTTCCAGGAAATCCGATGACTAGCTGAGGGAGAGATTACCGTCTTCATGGGCAATGCTTCAAAGGTGGAAGCTATTGCAGTGGGAGACGTTTATTTATCTTTTGATAGGAATAATGTTTTGGTTTTGAGAAATTGTCTTTATGTACCTACTTTTAGAAAGAATTTAATTTCAATTTCTAAATTGTTTATGGATGGATATTCTGTTTCTTTTAATGACAAAGTGGTTATAAAAAGGAATAGGGAGATTATCTGTTCTGGTACATTGGTTGGCAATTTATATACTCTTGAACCGAAAACTCCCACGATACATATAGAAGTAAATAACTCATCTTCTAAGTCTAATAAGAGAAAAGAACCTTCGCAAATGAACCAGACATATCTTTGGCATCTAAGGCTTGGTCATATTAACCTAAGCAGAATTCAAAGGTTGATAGCTGATGGACCTTTGGGTTCATTAGTGGTGGAGGATCTCCCAACCTGCGAATCTTGCTTGGAAGGTAAAATGACCAAGAGACCTTTCAAGGCCAAGGGGTATAGAGCCAAAGATGTGTTAGAATTGGTTCATTCTGATTTGTGCGGTCCTATGTCTATCCAGGCAAGAGGTGGTTTTGAATATTTCGTCTCTTTTATAGACGATTATTCAAGATATGGATACATTTACTTGATGCGCCGCAAGTCTGAATGCTTTGACAGGTTCAAAGAATTCAAGGGATATGGAGAACCGTCAAGGTAAAAGTATCAAGACATTATGATCGATCGTGGTGGCGAGTACCTCTTGGGAGAGTTTAGGAATTACTTATCGGAGGTCGATTCAATCCCAATTATGCACTTTGACACACCCAGAGAATGGTGTAGCGGAGGCGAAGGAATAGGACTCTTATGGAGATGGTCGGATCGATGATGAGTTATTCGAGTTACCTATTTCGCTCGGGGTATGCCTTTGGATACGACAATGTATACTCGAACTTGGTTCCATCCAAATCGGTACCTTCTACCCTCAGTAGAATTGTGGGTGGGCGAAAGCCTAGTCTAAGACATATTCGGATATGGGGAGTCCAACACATGTCTTTGAAGGGAGATCTTTGGTAAGTTGGAATCTCGTCTGTTGTTGGCTACCCTAAGGAAGCGAAGGGTGGTTTATTCTATAGTCCTAGAGATCGAAGGTGATCGTGAGTCACGAATGCCGATTTCTAGAGGAGGACTATGTGATGAACCACAAGCCCACGAGTAGGATTGTTCTTGAGGAGTTAACGAAGTCACGACTTGATTACCCACCGTACAAGAGGAGACACCCACAAGTCACACTGCAGCGTGTCACAGAGCATACAGCACCTCGTCGTAGTGGGAGGGTTGTTAGACAACCCGATAGATTCATGTTTTTGGGAGAGTCTTCGGACTTAGTCCCTGGTGAACATGAACCTGATCCCTGGACATATGACGAGGCAATCCAAGATAGAGATGCGGTATCTTTGCAAATAGCAATGAATTCAGAGATAGAATCTATGGATTCTAATCAGGTCTGGGAACTAGTAGAGCCACTCGATGGTGTAAAAACCATTGGATGCAAGTGGATCTACAAGAGAAAGAGAGGAGTAGACGGGAAGGTTGAGACCTTCAAAGCTAGGCTTGTTGCGAAAGGGTATACTCAGAAAGAGGGTATCGATTATGAGGAGACCTTTTCGTAGGTAGCTATGCTTAAGTCTATTCGGATTCTCTTATCTATAGCTGCTCATATGGATTATGAGATTTGGCAGATGGATGTCAAGACAGCTTTCCTTAACGGAAGTCTTGAGGAGAACATCTATATGCGGCAACCAGAGGGATTCATTGCTAAAGGCAAAGAGCATCTTGTATGTAAGCTTAATCAGTCCATTTATGGATTGAAGCAAGCTTTGAGATCTTGGAACATCTGCTTTGATGAGGTAATCCAGTCATATGGATTTATTCAAAGTCTGGATGAGCCTTGTGTATACAAGAGATGTGACAGAAACGTAGTGGTGTTTCTTGTACTATACGTAGATGACATTTTGTTAGTTGGCAACAATATCAAAGTGTTTTCAGACGTAAGGGTATGGTTGTCCAAACAGTTTGACATGACGGACTTGGGAGAAGTGGGATACATCCTTGGGATCAAAGTTATAAGGGATCGCAAGAAAAGGATGTTGTGCTTATCTCAAGCTTCATACATTGACACTATCCTTGCTCATTTTAGCATGCAGAACTCCAAGAAAGGTTTTCTACCTTTTAGGCATGGAGTTCCTTTATCTAAATAGATGTGTCCCAAAACATCAAAGGAGATAGGGGACATGAAGGCGGTTCCTTATGCTTCGGCAGTAGGAAACCTCATGTATGCTATGCTATGTACGAGACCAGATATCTGCTTTTCCATGGGCATGGTTTGCAGATATCAAAGTAATCTTGGACAGGGACATTGGACTGCGGTAAAGCATATATTGAAGTACCTGAGAAGGACAAGGGATTATATGCTGGTTTACCGGGCAGATCAATTAGTCCCTGTAGGTTACACGGATTCGGATTTCCAATCAGATAGGGACAAGAGTAAGTCTACCTCGGGGTTTGTGTTTACTTTGGGAGGTGGAGCCATAGCATGGAGGAGTGTCAAGCAGAAATGCGTGGCGGACTCCACCATGGAAGCTGAGTATGTGGCAGCCTCTGAGGCAGCCAAGGAAGCTGTATGGCTCAGGAACTTCTTGATGGACTTGGATGTGATTCCTGGTTTACCCAGAACTATCAAAATTTATTGTGATAACAGTGGTGCAGTTGCAAACTCGAAGGAACCACGAGCACATAAGGCGAGTAAACACATAGAGCGCAAGTACCACCTTATACGAGAGATCGTAAAGCGAGGAGAAGTTGCTGTCGCCAAGATTGCATCAGAGGATAACCTGGCGGATCCATTCACTAAGGCCCTTCCAGCGAAAGCGTTTGATAGGCATGTGGAGGACATGGGGATCAGATGTATGGCAGAGTGATGACGGCATAGTCTTTTAGTATAAGTGGGAGATTGTTGGAATGTATACTGAAAGCCTAGCTCTTTTTGTATGAACACTTTATTTTGGAATAAGAATCACATGATCATTGTTTTCACTTTATATATTTATTATATATGTGTGCATATTGTCTAATATTTTACATTGTAGATATATAACATGGTGCTTGGTGTGGCACAGAAGATCATGTTATCAGTCCCTTGTAAAATATAAGTAGAGGCTCATGACCAAGATGGTTTTGGACAAACCATTGGCATGGTTGTAGTATAGCTTGGTATTGTTTTGTCTTGAACATAGAGTTACACTAGTACACTTAGGTGTATTGAGCAGGACCGACATAGAGGTGATTCAATTTAGTACTGACTACATAATTGAATCGGACCTCGGATATTATGTTGTACATGCTCTTAATCCCGATATAATAATGGGCACATGTACTTAGTATTTATTTCTTTGATTTACCAGAGGGTGAGATTTAGATGGATTAAATCAATATGCCCGGTAAGTTGGGAAATGATATTATTTACATGGTGTGCCGTTGATTATAGGAGGAAACCGTGTCCTATATATTAGGTTGATGATGTCCCCTTGAGGAGCTCATAAGGTTCATCATGTAAACCCAGCTGGTTGACTTAGTCAACATGATGATAAGGTTGAGTGGTACTACTCGAGGAATTAGATGTTAATTAATTGATGGTCAGTAAATCAATTAATTGACGAACATTCGATATCTTAAACATGGGGAGATGAATGTACAAATAATATATGGAGCCCATATTAATTTATGGGGGTTGGTGAGGTAGTTCAATGATGATCCTCTAGTGGAATGGAACATCATTGATGGATCAAGTTTGTGTGGTTCCGATCCATCGGGTGGCCAAGATCCAACTCCTCCTTATGGTCCCTATCGTAGCCTAATATAATCCTTGTGAAGTCTAGATCCAAGAATGTAAAACAAAACCTAGAACCAACGGTTGGGATTAATTCCCTAGATCCGATGGTTAGGATGAAACCCTAGAACCAACGGTTGGGATTAAATTCCTAGATCCGATGGTTAGGATGAAACCCTAGAATCAACGGTTGGGATTAAATCCCTAGATCCGACGGTTGGGATAAAACCCTAGATCCGACGGTTGGGATGAAACCCTAGATCCGACGGTTGGGATGAAATCCTAGATCCGACGGTTGGGATGAAATCCTAGATCCGACGGTTGGGATGAAACCCTAGATCCGACGGTTGGGATAAAACCCTAGATCCGACGGTGGAGATTAAATCCCTATATCTGACGGTGGAGATTAAAGGAGGCTTAAGCGCAATTCTATAAATAGAAGGCTTAAGCTTGGGCTGCAAGGATAATTGAATTGGAATTAGGGTTTGACTCTTCTCAAAGTGGGCGGCTAGGGTTTGGAACAAAAGCTTGGGCGGCAACCTTCTTCCTTCTAGTTGTTGCCGGCGCCCACCTTCCTCCATCAAGACTTGGCCGGTGCCCATCCTCTAGGCCTCTCTCTTATTCCTTGGCCGGCGGTTCTCCTTCCATTGGTGGCCGGCGCCTCATCCACTTGTTCCTTAGCCGGCGGTTGCATCAAATTCCCTAACTTGGTGGCCAGTTCTAGAAAGGATAGGTATTTGTTGGTTCTTCTCTTTGTTCACAGCGGACAAGGAAGGGAAGAACGCGATCTAGAAGGCTTCTACTCGTGGTGGATCTTCGTCCACACGTCGTCCACGAGAAGGATAGGACATACGGTAGAAGATCGTAAGGTATAAAGTTTTATAACTTTATTTTCAGATCTGAGCATGTTCTTTTAAGTGTTGATTATACATGTGTGCGTATGTATATATTTTGTATAATCATGGACCCCGAAGACAAACACAAAAACCGGCGATCCGTCCGTCGTCTCTTCCGCGGCTAATCAACTAGAAGAGTTGTGTTGCTTGAACAACTAGTTTGTTCAAGCGACCACTCAAGTTGTTAGCACAGCGACGAATAGGTTGTGCTAAGGAAACTCATCCCATCCGGATTAATTCTTTCATTAGTGAAAATTTTAATCCGGGGACATGGGAGACAATGAGCGTCCGAAGCAACTCCTAACAATAACAAGGGTTAAACTTAAGTTAAACCTAAGTTAGCAAGATTAAAACAAACTTAATCACCAAATTAGTTAACCTACTAAATTTAATCATTATAACTAAACTTAATCAAATAAGAATAATTAAGTAAATAAATTTAAATTTAAATTTTGAGTAAAGCAAATTAAATAGTCAAAAATCGAAAATACTCAAATTAAGTCTACTGAATTATGTTCAGTCGATTCAATAAGAGTCGACTGAATCAAAATCAGTTGCCTCTGAGTATCGGGAAGGTAAAAACGCAACTTCAGTCAATTGAAATGAGTCGGTAGATAAAGTTTATGCAGGCGAAGTAAATGGTAACATTTATTGTAGTCGACTGAAACGTGTTCAATCGACTTAATTTCAGGTGACTGGAATGCTTTCAGTCAACTAAATCCTGTCTATAAGACCAATGCCGAGCCATACCAAATTCATTCACAACAACCAATATTCCACCGTAAAAACCCTAACTTCAGGCTTCTGAAGTGCTTAGGTCATCATATTCCTTTAAAATCATCCAAAATGTCAAGGTAATAACTCTAAAATGTTAGTTTGAATTATTTTCAATAAATATTGAATATCTATAATTCAATTAGGGGTAAAAGAAGAGCTATTGAGTTTGAGTCCTCGACTCCATGCATGGATATTAGGTTTCTCACTGAAAGGCATAGGATTAGGTTTGAAAGCACCATTTACATTCCAATGCCAACTAGGTACATTAGTAGATCATATTTTAGTAATGCATGCATGCTTAGCATGGAGGTCATCACACACTATGGATTAGAAAAACTAGTTTATTGTAAAAACTCCATTAACATAGACATATGTGCGGAGTTTTTCAATAACTTTAGTAAAATTGATGATCTTTCATACTAGACTAGGGTACAGGGTAAGGACTTTATTTTTACGCCTACCATGTTAAGAGAGAATTTAGGACTTATGCATTCGACATGCCCTATTGCATGTTTTCCATCCACAGAGTTACCATACGGTGACCCTTACTCTCATATTATATTAGATAGGATTCACATGCATCTTTTTGGTGAGGAAAGAACTCCGTCTGTGAGTATCTTTAGTTCTACTAGACTCAGAGTATAGGACTATACCCTGTACCGAGTCATAGTAAACTAAATTTTACCGCTCACTACTAGGGGCATCGCTATGATGCGCTCTTATCATTCATTTTTACTTTATGTACTTAGTCATAGGTTAGATTTAGACATTAGCCTACAGATGTTCCATTCCATCATTTATCATTCTAGGTCAGTCACTAGCAAGAAGGCACATTTGCCTTACTGCCATGTCATTACATCTCTTTTAGCTACATTAGGGTTTGATCATAGGTAACATCAAACATCTTACTGAGTACGACATGATAGGGTCTAGGCAGTTTGGTTTAGCAAAGGTAGGTTTAGATGACAATAATATCCTTGTATGGAAGAGAGATGGACCTCAGCCTCAACCCCAGCCTGACCCGGAGCAGGAGCATGAGCCAGAGATCGACCCCGACCACCACTCAGAAACTGAACATCAGGAAGCCCCAGGATTTGATATTTTATCACCATTTCTTGGGATTCCAGTAGCTCCTACCATAGCAGAGAGACTATCTAGGTTAGAGGATGCGATGTAGCACCAGGAGCAGCAGCATCTTGAGATGATGCAGATCTTGCAGGAGCAGAGAGCAAACCATAGAGAGATGATGGAGCTTCTTAGGTCATGGGGAATGGGTCCTTCTCATCCTCCATCTACTGATTAGGAGTGTTATGATACTTGAACTTAATAAAATATTTTTTCTTCTTCTTGTGTATTCATTTAGTTTATGCTTGGTAGATGAGGAATTTTTTGTGCTTATCATTCCAAATTATTTTGAAAAGAAATATTATATTTTTATGAAAATTGAAAATTAATCTAGATTAGGTCAATCTAGACTTCATGATCCTATAGATCTAGGTAGCCTTTGCATCTCACAAACACCTAGGATTACCTGTTTGTGTATTGAGCCATGAAGATGTGAAGGGTTTTGCCCCAGAAGCCCTCATACCAATTTAATGGTTTTAGCTTATCGAGTCCGTGAGGGGAAACTTCGCTTCCCACTTCACCTCGGTTGCTTGATCATGGCGATCCCTTCTATGTCCCCGGATTAAAAATTTAATCATAGACAAAAGGGATTGCCAAAGCAACGAAGTCATCATCGTGCTATTCATTTAGAGAGGTCACTTGAACAAACAAGTTGTTCAAGCGACCAACCTCTATTCTACGAGTAGTCGCAGAATAGACGATGTCCGGATCACCGCTTTTTGTGTTTATGCTCGGGATCCAAGTATTATTTAGCCATATACAGATTTATATCATGCTCATAATTGAAAAACAAATACAAACATGTAACATATAAAAATTAGAGAATTGATATACCTCTCGATCTTCTAATGTATGTCCTTCCTCCTTTCGGACATCGTGTGGGCGACGCTCTACCAAAAGTCGAAGCTCCTGATCGCAAATCTTCCTTCCTTGCTCTTCCAAAGCAAAAGGAAGAATAGAAACAAAGCTCTTCTCCTTCCTATAGCCAACCAACAAGCAACAAGGAGAATGCTTGCCGCCGGCCAACAAGGAGAAGGAGATAATGGTGGAAATCGGCCAAGACACCAAGGGAAAGCCCTATATCTTGTTTCCACAACCTAAGGAGAAGGAGAAGGGGTCTTTGGATGCCAGAAAAGGGCTGGGAAAGGGCTGTGGGCGCCGTCCACCAAAGGAGAGGAAGAAGAAAGCAAACTACTTTCTTATTTGGTGCCACCCAAGCCTCCTAAACCCTAAGGCTCCAAACCCTAATCCTAGCTCTCCTTATGGCCGGCCATGGAAGTGGGGAAGAAGATTAGGATGAGCACAAGCCAAGGTAGAGGGAAGATGGAAGGAACCGGCCACACCTTAGGAGGAAGAAGAAAAACTCCTCCATGAGTTGCCGCCCACCCATAGCTCCCAAAACCCTAGCCACCCAAACCTAATCCTAAACCAACTAGAATTCCTAGCCTCCAAAGGAAGCAAACCCTAATCCCCTTAAGCCATCTTCTTCTTGCCGCCCACTTCATGATCTCTATTTATAGAGTTTGGCTCAAGCCATGATTTAATCTCCTCAATTGGTTCTAGGGATTTAATCTCAACCGTCGGATCTAGAGATTTAATCTCAACCGTCGGATCTAGAGATTTAATCTCTACCTTTGGATCTAGAGTTTTGTTTTCATCCATTGGATCTAAGCTTCATGAGGTGTTAATAGGCTACATTAGGGACCATGAGGAGGAGATGGATCTTGGCCACCCATGGATCAAGCCCACATAAAGTCCGATCCACTAATGATAATCCAATCCACTAAAGGATTATCATTGATCTACTCACCAACCCCCATATGATAATATGGGCTCCATATATTATTTGTATATTTTTTCCCCATATTTAAGATCTCGAATGTCCGTCGATTAATTAATTTACTGACCATTAATTAATCGGCATCTAACTCCTTGAGTAGTACCACTCAACCTTTTCATCATGCCGGACCAAGTTCACCTGCAGGGTTTACATGGTGAACCTTATGAGCTCCTCAAGGGGACATCATCATCCTATTATATAGGACACGACTTCCTCCTATAATCAATGACACACCATATAAATAATATCATCTCCCAACTTACCGAGCCTATCGATTTAATCTATAAATCTCGCCCATTGGTAAATCAAAGAGATGACTACTAAGTATATGTGCCTATTATTATATCGGGATTAAGGGCATTTACATAATAATATCTGAGGTCCGATTCGATTATGTAGTCAGTAATAAATTGAATCACCTCTAAGTCGGTCCTGCTCAATACACACAAAGTGCACTAGTGTGATTCTATGGTCAAGACAAACCAAAACCAAATCACACTACAACCATTCCGATGGTTTGTCCAAAGTCCTCTCGGTTGTGAGCCTTTACTTATACTTTACAAGGAGTCGATAACATGATCTCCCGTGTGACACCACACACCATGTTATCTACAATGTAATGTATTAGACAATATTGCATAACCATATAAATATGCAAACAATGATCATGTGATTCTTATTTAAAAAATAAAGATGTTTATACAAAAGATAGACTTTTCAGTATACATCCCTATAAGATGTGCACGAGATGTTAGGACTGCACCCCTGATTTCAGATGTAGATCAAGTGCATCGACATGAACCAACATGGGGTTTACAAGAGCAAATTAATCACTTTGGTGACTAACTCAATTTCAAAGCTTGATGATTAATTCTATATCATTTGAGCTAGTAAAGAGTTGGACATTTGCTTTAAGGACAATTTTAGATGTGTATTTTCAATATTTAAATTTAATATTTAGGAATTCATGCTTGGACTTATTCCCTATCACTTTTGCATTGAAGTTTCAAAAAATGTTGAAAAATTTAAAAAAAAATTGAATTATTCAGGGGGAGATTTTGGAGTTTTAAAATAAAAAAAAGAGTTGAAAATTTTTGAAAAATTTTTAATTTTTTTTTTTGAATTATTCAGGGGGAATTTTTGAAATATTTGAAATTTTTGAAAAATATAAATATTATTTAGGAAGTGTTAAAAAGTTGCAAATTTTTAAGTTTGAAAATTTTTATAGTTTGATAATTTTTGAAATTAGAAATATTGTTGAAAAGCTTAAAGTAAATCAAATTTCAAAGTTTTTTTAGTTTGATAATTTGTCATGTTTGTGAAACCTTAACTCTCCACTACATTATGTTGGCATATTTTTTACTTAATCCTTATTTTGATGTATGCCAAAGGGGGAAAGAAGAGATATAAAATTATAGACTCAAAAAAAGATATAAAGTAAAGTGGATGCAAAAATTTGATAAGGACCTATGCATCTCATACATGGTTAAATTTATGCATGACAATAATTGTTAGTTCATATTTTATACATGTCAAAATATGGAGATTGGTATTTGATTGTCCTAACTTTAACTGATGTGTTGTCATACATAAAAAAGGGAGAGATTGTTGATGCAGTAAGCATCACTTTTTAATTTTGATGTATGAACCACAGTTAAGAGTTATGATACACTTGTGATCTAATATAAGTGTTAAGTGTGTTAGCTTAATAGGAAGTCTTAGTAGGTCATGTTGACCGGATACTAGGCACGTATCTTGACAGATCAAGAGGACCGAATATCAGGCATGAAGTCTAGATGGGTCGCATGGATCAGACATTTGGCATGAAGACCGGTTGGGTCAGGAGACCAGACAATCGGAAAAAAGTCCACCTGGTGGAAGCCCTGGTGGGTCAGATCAGATGTCAAGAATGGTAAGTCCGGTAGGTAGCCGGTAGGTAAGCCTCGAGTGAAGAGGTGAGGTCGAGTCCTCTTTAGGGGGATAAAGTTAGGCATCGATCTGACGAAAAGTCCGCGTGGGACGTAGTAGTCGAGATCGAGCAGTATTACTACTGCTATCATATTTCATATCTTGTACTAATCCTGTTTTGTAGAGAACAGTCGACTGAATGGATTCGAGTCGACTGAACTCCAGTCGACTGGAGTTGTATTAGTTGACTAGATTCCTATTTGGCAGGATCAGATGGTGATCGATCGGAGATCATACAACGCAAATGGAAAGGGCTTGAGTCGACTGAAGAGTTTGAGTCGACTAAAGAGGGAAAATTCCCGATGCGGAGCCGAGTGACGTAGAGTCGACTGGAAGACCAAGAATTCCATATCGATGGGCTGATGTGGAGTCGACTGAATGACATTTCATTTGACTAGAAAGAGTTTATAAAAGTTGTGCTCGACCAGATCCATTTGTCAAAATCAATCAACGTCGAAGTGCTGCCAAAATTTCCTCACGATCACAAGAGCTTCAACTTTCAGAAAGGACTCTTTTCCGACACCTTGAACTGCATCTGAATCTTCAGTAGTGTCGGTATATTTATTTTCTATTTCGTTTTTGTATTAAAATTCAAGAGAGGGTAGATTGTTACCCTTCTCTCATACTTGTAAAAATCGAACTCCCTCCGAAGTCGAGAGTTCTCGAATCGGAGGGCATTATAGAGATTGCCCATCGAGGTAGCTCATGGTAGAGCTACGGGCCTTGGAGCAGCAACCCAGTCCGGGTTGTGAACCAAGTAAATTTCCTGCGACTTTAATTGCATTTCATTTCCCCTACATACTCATATTAAAATTATTAAAAAATTATTGAACACCGAGATTCACCCCCCTCTCTCGGCTTACTCGATCCTACTGGAATAACCACTCCACATCATTTAGTAAATCTAGAGTTTCTAAGAGGGGTTCATCAATATACCTAGTTTCTACTATTTTTCGTGCAGAGAGCATATTAAATCTATCTCTATGAGCATTATCTCTAAATATGAGGTCAAAAGTGGTGTTACCTTTCTCCTATTCTTGTCGGTCACTCCTTCCTCTTGACCTTGGCCTCAAAGAAATAGCTCTTGTCGTAGTATGCTTTGTCCTCTTCATTCTTTCTTCTTGAAAGCTTCTTGGAGGTTGGAGATGGTGGTTTGGAGGTTGGAGACGAGGGAAAGCAAGACTTAGGGCAAGGGATTTGAGTCACACGACCGATTTGGGGTAAGCACATGGCTCACGCCCCTTTTAAAGGAGCACGATACGGCCTTGTGGAATCCACATGGTTGGTCGTGTGTGGCTCTGCCCTGGACGCTTGGGAAAAGTCCGGAAAAAGACACGACCGTATGTGACTCCGGAATTTTCCGAGAGTGCCATATGGTCCGAGACTTTCCACACTCCCTGCCATGTGCTCTTATTCCTGTTGGGCACGGCGGTGTGGGATCCACATGCCCGCCCGTGCTTCCTTCTGAGGTTCTAAAAAATTTCTTCCTTCTTCCTAGCAAATTCTATATGACACTAGATGTACATAAGGATTATAATGGAAAAAAATTAAAGCTTAAACTAGCATGCAAGAATGCAAAAAGACTAAAAATAAATAATGTTAAAATTGGGTTGCCTCCCAAGAAGCCCTTGTTTAAGGTCTTTAGCTCAACCATACTCTCGTACATCAACTTGGCTCTGGTGGTTCCGTGAACCTCCACTAACTTTGCATCCTCCAGTGGTAGATTAGCTATCCAACAAGAAGAATACCCTACTGAAAAAGGGTCATCATGCCCTGTTTTGATTTATGGATTGGACATTTTAGGCTCTTTGATGGGGTAATTACTATTATTCGGTATGTTTTTATATATTGAATTTACTTATGATTAACTGTGTAATTCCTATAATTTCAGTATTATTTTTTCATGAGTTGAATGTGATTTTATAGGAAACATAAAGAGGGCTTAATTGGAGCAATCTGAGTCGTCGATCTAGATCTCAATCGATAGCAGATGTTGGATTTTAGTGGATCATCCTACTTAGTCAAAGGATTAATCAATTCAATCAAACCCTAGCTCTAATAAATGGCTGAGAGTTGAGGTCCATTTGATCGGACGACCATGGAAAATAAGCTTAAAATTCCTCTTTTCGTCACTCGCGCAAGCAGCAACACTGAGAAACCGAGCGCTGCCATCTTCTTCCTCCTCACGTGCGCGAGCGGCGATTTCCTCCACACGGTGATGACAGATTCCAACATCTATCTCCCACGATCCTTCCCTCCATCTAGCCGGCGTTGATCCCTTTCCATCCCTCCGACAGATCGAGATGCGGTGGTTCGACAGCGAATAGATGCAGGGATTTCGGCCACTCTTCACCGGCAAACCTTCCAGCGCCTATGGCTAGATCTGAGATGCCTCAGCTGGATGTGGTTCAAAAGGCTAAGGCAACTCCTACTGCGGTGGTTCGGCAGAATCTTTTCCCAGTTCCGGCAATTGTTTGACCTCCAAATTCTGGTGGTAGAGCATCCATTCCATCACTAGTGAAGAGCCCTACAACCTACTGTTCTGATTCCACTCCTTCTCACGCCTGTGGTTTGGCCGCTCTGCCTTCCAGATCCATCCCTTGGCTGCGGTGGTTTGGCAACCGCACAATCCATCGCCAGAGAAGAAGGCCTTCGTCTAGTTCCAATTTAGCACTTGTTAGAGGATTTTTCTGCAAGTAATCTATTCATCCCATCCACTGGAGGGAGCTGTTCGGGTCATCATCGTCACCGGAGAGGGTGGTTCCTTTCCGGGTGTTGTGGATCGGATCATCGGTTGATTCTATTTGGAGTTTATCCATTGAATTGGAGTTTATCTTGATGTTTATTTTGATGCTTAATTATGATGCTTAATTCTAGTGTTGGATTCAATTGTTTGTCTTGCAGTTTAATTTGGAGCTTAGTTGTAGTTTAATTTGTCGTTCATGAATTATTTATGCTTAGTTGCAACTTTTCTTAGTTGTTCATTAGGTTAATGGTTCCTTAGATAAGTTGTTCCTTAGTTTAATTGTTCTGCAGCTTAATTTTTCATTAGCTTAATTTCATTGTAATCATAGTTTAGTTAGATTAGAGTTTTAATTATGTACATTGTCATTCATTCGGTAGGATTAGACTTTTACATTCCAAACCCCATTTATAATAGAAAATACAAAGCAATAATTAATAATCCTAAGACTACTGTTCTATCAATTACACTCGTTGGGAAACGATCTGGGCCATTCACTATGCTATATTAGTATAGAGAGGGTTTGGTAATTAATTTGGAACGGTACCACGACAAAATACTGTTATCAATAGGTCAAACTGTATGAGTTCCTCTTCCACTTCAAAGGAAATTCTATGCTTTTTTACATCGATGTAAGCTCCAGCAGTGGCTAAAAATGGCCTTCCCAAGATCAGCCGCGTGGTAGGCTCTTCTCCCATGTCTAATACAATGAATTCCGTAGGTATGTAGAAATTCTCTATGATTACTGGAACATTCTCCAAAATGCCTATGGGCTACCTAATTGTGTCATCCGCCATCTGAAGCTATAAAATAATTGAAGCTAGATGAAAAATTAAAATCTGAATTATAACTAAATTAAACTGGAAATTAATATAGACTAGGGAAATAATCCTAAACTAGGTCCGATCCAAACTATTGACTTTCGATTCAATATTGAATTAATAGTCCCCGGCAACGGTGCCAAAAACTTGATGCACACAAGCACGACTCTCAAATCTCTGACGGGAATCGTCAGGGACTCGAAGTGTGCGCTCGTGCTTAGCGCCCACAAGTGTACAAATGTCGTTAAGTAATAAAAGATTATCAATCCCACAGAGACTGAGATTCAAATACCGTCTGTCCAGTGGATGTTTTTGTTCGGAATTAATCTCCTAAGTGTATAGATTGCGAGGTTGACGATAATACTAACTCAAGTACGGTGTCACTTGAAGGAAGAGAAGGTTGGTTCGAAGTTCTCAAAAAGGTATTCTAGGACTTCGATTTCACTTGTGTGTCATGGAACATGTTATCAATTAGGTGCGTTGAGATCTCTAATTATGATCTTGAGGGAGGATCATTATGCATTTGCCTGATGAACTTTTGCTTATACCAGGAGCTACCTATTCCTAACTAAGTTTACCTTTCGGATCATCAGAGCTCAGGGGATTGATACCATTGGGAGCCCTTTGTCACTAAGGTCCCTCAACCCTTCTAGAGTTAATTTCTCCTACTTTTGCTCTTCTGCTAAGATAGGTTATTGAGGTACCAAGACGTCCTAATAATTCCCTATGTAGAGGCCGATCTTATTTCATATCCTATCATATCATATTCTGTCTTCTACGATTACAGGAGGTAGGATGACTGCAAGGCTCATCCTTGATTCTCCTAGGTTTTTGATATGAAGGTTGTCACCCTTTATATCAACTATGCACAGTAGAATTAGAATCAAAACATAACCTTCATAAATCTAAACAACACAAATTGCAAATAGAATCAAAAGAGATGAATGACTATTTGAACTAGCATGTCTACAAACACAAGTTACTCCCTAATCCTAGAATCGAAGAATCTACTCCATAGACAAGGAAGAATAAACACAAAACATCTTAAAACACATAATTATAATGCAAGTAGAACAAGAAAATAAAGAAGGTTCTTTTTGTCCTAGTCAATATGCGTGTCTTGATTGTTCTCCACAATGCTGAAACATCGGGATGGATCTCCTAGCCGCTTCCTTTCTCCTTGTTGCGAGTCTCCGATGCTTTTTAGGGCACCGTCTTGTCATTCTAGCCATCAAGCCTCCCCCTAGGGTTCGTGTTAGTAAAAGCCCTAGAGTCGATCATGTGATGATTATTGTATGGACTTGTTGTATCATATTCCTATATATATTTATAAAGGCATTTTTTTATGGTTATTATACTTGTATTGGTGCTAAATAACTAAGTTTAATAGCGTCCTTGAGTAGAAGGTTCTTATCTATATCAATCGATTGGTAGAATCTATAATGAGATGATATAGAGAATACAACTCTTAATCATTCCTAGTCAAGTATTAATATTCAGGGATAATATTAATGCGAAGACACTAGCATGTAAGTCAACTCGATGACTTGATCTAACAAGTCATGGATATGAGATATCAAGTTAACACATGGGTATGCATTGGAGAATGTATACTGAATGACCCGCCATGAGAATGTATCATGGATCATTATATGAGTGTCATATACTTTCTCATGTGACTATTAGTATGACTATTAGTCCTTGGACCTAAAGTCACCATGGTTCCCTACATAAGGAGTTGCATACTTTGGCTTCGTCAAACATCACCCGTAAATGGGTAGACTATAAAGACGATTACTGGGATGTAACAAATTATGCGGAGGGATGTGAGTGATGTAAATGAGATCTATCCCTCCTATATGATCGGAGTGATATCATGATTCTTGATGAGTAAGGTTAATTGATTGCTTCTTCTTCCTTCTCCTATCTTCTTCTCTCCCTCTCCTCTGTTGGTGCAATCGGCCCAGGTCACGATTGACCAGGACTCGAGTTTGACTTGAGTGATGTTTTGATGTTTCGACAAAAACATATGACAATGTAATTGTCATTTGGTAAAGTCCAAGTCTTGAGTACTTGGCATGGAAAGTCCAAGTGGGACACTTGGCACATGAAAAGTCCAAGCATTGGTCTTGGCATGGAAAGTCCAACATGGGTTGGCAAGGGAAAGTCCAAGCTTGAGCCTTGGCATTTGAGAAGTCCAAGGGTTTGATATTGGCAGCGTAAAGTCCAAGCGGGAGTCTTGGCAGCATAAGTCTAATGGTTGGCGGCGTAAAGTCCAAGCGGAGTCTTGGCGGCGTAAGTCCAATGTGCCTTGGCGGTGTAGACACCGTTAGCATGACATAGCCGATGGAAGCACCTGAAGGCTAGCGCGATGAATAAACAAGTCATGGATGACTTGGAGGGATCCGAGAGGCGTGAGGCTGATGGAGGTGGCTAGAAGGCTTAGGTCTAGGCTAAGGGTGGTCTAGCAAGTATGGGGGAACCATACTTGTGTTAAAACCTCATGGTTGAGGTGTGGATCCGATGTCATGTGGCAATGACCGACCAAGTCAACTAGGGTTTGACGGCGGGAAGTGACCTAGCAATGATCGCCATTGTTAGCGCCGATCGATGGACGAGCAATGACCGATCATGTGATCACCGACCGATGCTCGATTTTCCGGCCAGAATGGAGTCTCACTCGACTGCTGAGACGAGTAGTCGAGTGATGGCTCATCACGATCGATGAGTCATGATCACCGATCGATGGTCATGATCACGATCCGATATCCTATCCGTTGGATTTTTCCAGTGTGGATTATACCGTTGTCTCACGAATAGCAGCGATCACCGATCGATGGTCCCGATCAATTGATCACCTTTCCAGACAGAGTTGAAGCTATATAAGGAGCTCGTGATGGAGTTACGTATTGCTATTTTCTTGAGCGAAATTGAAGAGGGAAGTTGGTGCTTTCCAGTCCTTCAAAGCTAGTTCAAGGCAATCAAAGATCAAGCAATCCAAAGCTCTTGTAAAGTGTTTTTTCCTTTACTTGCATTTGTATTTCATATTTTTTTTGCTTGTATCTACTTGATTATTGTTGTAATCATATTGTACAAGGTTTCTCTGCCTCCGGATTGTTCAGAGAAGGAGTTATTGTTATAGTGGTGTGTGATTGGCATCGCTAGGGTTCATACGAACCCGATCCGTGGAGTAGGAACTGTGTGGTTCCGAACCACGTTATATCGTTGTGTTAGCGTGTTGTGAATTTCGTTATCGTTATTACTTTTCTATTTCCGCTACGCTAACGAAATTGTAGAAACAAACGCGAAAGAATTACATTGACGCTATTCACCCCCCTCTAGCCGTTCCAAATGATCCCTGACAAGTGGTATCAGAGCCCGGGGCTCTTCTACGCACTAACCGCCCGGAGCTAAGACAAAAGGCTAGAGGGTGAAGATGGAATTCCAAGACAAGCTTGGATGAGATATCAATACTCCACCTCCATATGATCCAGAAGATTTTCCGGCTTGGAGAGCAAGAATGGAAACATTCTTGATGATGAACATAGAGGATTGGTTCATCCTCATTGAAAGCCTTGAACCCCCTAGGGATAAGAAGGGGAATGTCCTAAAATTGAAAAAGTGGACCCAAGAGCAACGTCAAAAGCTCAAGACCGAAGTTAAGGTAACGAAACTTTTGGAAGATTTAATCCCTAATGATGTTTTGTGCAAGCTAGGGGATTACATGTATGTCAAGGAGCTATGGAGAAAATTGGCAAGATTCCATGAGGAGAGTTCATCCTCAAGTGAAAGTGAGGAATCGGAAGTTGAGATGGAGTCAACTTCCGGATCGGAGAAAGAAGAAGTAGAAGAGATGGAAGAAGCATCTACTTCTAGGATTGAGGAGGAGAGACCATCCTCTACACCGGAGCAACCTCAAGAAGAGCCTTCAACATCCGATCAAGATGAGGAAGCTCAAAATTCAACTCCAGCACCTACCACCACCCTAGGTAACTCAAACACTTTATCTTCCAATAAAAATCATATAATGTGCTTTGAGTGTAGGGAGTATGGGCATTACAAGAGCAAATGCCCAAAGAAGGTTAGGAAAGCTTCTCCGGTGCCCAAAAGTCAACAAAAGTCAAAGGATGGCGGTTCCCCAAGTCAAAAGAGCAAGGAGCATATTATATGCTTCAAGTGCCATCAAAAGGGACATTATAGAAGTCAATGCTCTAGGGGGAGGAAAAAGACCCAAGAAGAAGCATCACAAGTAGGGGGAGCTAAGGTTAACCCTAAGGTACATTTTAGTAGTGCATCTTCTAATTTAAATGTTAAAAAGCATGCTAGGAATTTAAATTCTCCTGCAATTTATGAAAAGCATGCTAATAGGAATAAATGTTTTTTATTAGGAGCTAAAAGTGTCCATTTTAGTAATAAGGAGAAATTTAGGACTAATGTCCCTAAAAAAACCATACCTAGGGAATCTATTAAGAAAATACAAGAACATCTAGGTGTTAATCCAAAATGGACTAGGCATATGCCAAGGAAGTCCAATGCCCAAGATTTAAATCAAAATTCTAAAATTGGGCAATTAGAATTAGAAAACCAAGCCTTGAGGTCAAGGCTTGAAAACCTTGAGAAGACCCTCAACACTATGCAAAATCATTTTAAAGGGTCTAATGGTCAAACTCCTAGGTCAAGAAGTCAAAGTCAATATCTAGGACCTAAGAGTCAAAAGTCAACCAAGGGCAAGAATGGTTTGGGTCACAAACCTAAGTCCAAGGTGACTTATCATAGTGTTCCATTTGACTATGGAACACTAACTAAGTCTAGGAAGACCAAGGTCAATGGGGAAATCATCCCTAGAGTTGACCAAGGTTTGTGCCTCGTGGCCAAGGTTTCGAAGAAACCTAGGGTGGCCGCTAAGAAGGTTGTTAGGGAGGCAATCCCTAAGGTTAACCTAGGCAAGACCAAAATGACCAAGGCTAATAAGCCTAGAAAGGTCATTAGGAAGGTATCTAGGGAGGTTATCCCTAAGGAATACCTAGTTAATTCAATGAGCTCAAATAGATTTTGGGTTCCAAAGAGCGTGATTGATTCACGTTAAATGGATTAGAATGTGTCAACCATGATTGGATGAGTAGTTAACTCAACCATGGTAAAGATGGCACTTTAGGTTATTTTCAAGGTTATGGGTGCCTTGGAAAAACATTTGAGCTTTAATCCTAAAGGATTTTAGGATGTGGCAATATAGTTTTTGAAAAACATGAAAATCAATAAAAGTGGCACAATCTAGATTTAGAGGTCATAGTGTGTAACTTTGATTGTTGGCACACTTTAAAAGTTCATGTAAAAGTAACATCAAGAGTGATACTCAAGTGTCACACAACTTGATGTCTTGTACTCACCATGCTTCATATGTTTTACCATATGTTTGCATGGAAGGAATATCTAGGATGGATTGCATCTCACAAAACAAGTCTTTTACCTTGATTGTGTATTTCAACACTTAGAAAGGGTGAGATGTTAGAATTTGGAAATCATTAAATGTTAATGTTTGCAAAAATGAAATAAAACATTAAAACACATTAACAAATATATGAATGTAAGTGTAACATCAATATATTCGATATACAAGAATAAACATGATAAAATGGATTAATTAGATGAATAAATCGAGATTTTCAGAATTTCAGAACTGGAAATCAGATATCGATCGATACATTATCACGACCGATAACATCGTAGCACGATACGATGCGCGCATCATCGATCGATCTTGGCTTCATGACTCGATCGCGAACATCACGATCGATAGTACTATTCACCGAGGCCGAGGGCATCGGTCGAGTGCTCGATGATCAATGAGTGATGCACACATCGGGCCGATGAGCAACATCGCTTGCCTTATGTTACCGTAGCACGTCACGAAGGTTCAAGAATGATCACGAGAATCGAATCATCATTCGGAAAACCCGGTAATAAACCGCGATCAGTCGACTGATGCTCACATCAGTCGACTGCATCGCGATTTTATAACGCTGAATCGCTAGGGTTCGGCGTCTTCACTCGATGCGCCTTCGTTCTTTTCTCCTTCTCCGATCACCATCTTTTTCTCCGACCGATCCTTCCGGCCGTGCCAGCTGCCCAAGGTGTTAGGTTTGTTAGATGAGCCCTAACTTGCCTTAGTTCACTTATTTCAAGCCGTGTTTCACTCGTTCTAGGGTTTATCTCCTTGTTTTTCCGATTAGGTTCCGGCGTCTGAGTTCTCTGGCGAACCTTTCGGCGACCCCTCAACAATATCTGAGCATTTCATCCGGCCACACCTCCAAATGGCGCCTAAGTAACGCTCTTCTTACCCAAGCCCTAATTTGTATTTCCATTAGAATTTAGTTTTTATCTAATCATGTATTATGTCCTTGCATGTCATATCATTACATTGCATTCACAATAGGAGAGCCCGTAGGAATGATCCACCCGAGGGTGAATCTCGATTGTACCAACCTATGTTGGTTAGGTACATCAATAGGGACTTTTTCAACTGCCATTGTAGTGATGTCATGGAATTAATTGCATACTACAATCTCATGAAAATTGTCTTATGCACGCATCCAATTAATGATGACCTTCTTAAGGAATTTTATCAAAACCTAAAAAAGGTTGATGACAGCCCTACCTACATTACTCGCATTGCAAAACACGAGTTAGAGTTCACTCCTGCGATACTGCAGGAGTTTCTCGAGTGTAGGCCCTCAGATGATACCTTTATCTTTTTCCCTACCATGGATTTTTCTTTACCCAAGCCCTTTGACCATATCTCTATGGAGTCTATGCATGCTTCGTTTCAGTTACGTATTGCTATCCTTGGCGAGATTTGTTCCCTATCCTTTGAGTTATGCCTGACAATGTACTTTACAAGGTCATTGTTGGGTGTTTTCTTCCTATCGTCACTCAAAGTGCGGCCAGATTGGCCTCCCCATCTCTTTCTTTTATACGCCATGCGTCATAGGTTAGACATTAACTTTGCACTAAACATGTTTCATTGCATTGTGCATTTTACTTCCCCTGTACAAGGGAAAGTGCATATGCCATATGGTCATATCATCACAGCATGGCTAGAGTCCGTAGGCGTTAACATCCACAGGGGTTCTCTGAGAGCGCTATCGGAGGTGTCACATTGTATATCGATTCATAACTTCTTGTTAGCAAAGCTACGGATGAAATTTGGGCCAGATGGAGTTGGCACCTCGACCACCACCAGGCCGAGAGCCTCCTCCGGTTCCCGAGAGAGGCGAGAGGACTACGAGGATCTGAGCGCCAGCGATGAGGATGATCGAATCTTGGCGAACACATCGTGGCAGTCCATCGGATCGTCGTCGTGGAGAGTCAGTTTTAGGACTATCGGATCGGTTGACTCTAAGTATCGAGTTATTGGCGGGCGAGCATCTTTCGGCGCCGCGTCTTGATCGGATGGAGGAGTCGAGCCGCATCGGCGACATCGGCTCGATATGTTAGAGATGATGCGGGCTGGACCTTGAGTCACTCGTCCTCGTCCGCCACCTCTCGAAGCGATTAGATATTGAGGATATTAGATTTTCTGTGGTTGTCAGTTTTTGTAGTGAGATTGAGCATAGCCAATCTCCATTTTGAATGTAAAAGACTAAATTTTTAAGTTAAATGAAATTTGTGTTTCTGAAAATCTTGTATGTCTGGATGAGTACTTGTATTATTGTATTGCTTATAAAAGTTGATATATCATGACATGAAATCGCATCCTATCATATACCATGTCATGTCGTTGTTTAGGGTTATTTTAGATGTCATGTGTTCTTAAAGTTCATCATATGCCATGACATCATGATCATTGGTCATGTTTTTATTTTGACATCACTATGCCATGATCATTTCATGCATTAATTTGATTTAACATTGATTTAAGGAAAATGGCATGACTTGAAGTCTCACTTATAAGGGAATCAAGTAGAGTTGCCTAGAAAATGCATGAAACCCTAGATAAAGTAAATCAAAACCCACATCTCACATCACATTGACATGTATGTGTATTTATACACCCTAGATACATGTGAGATGCTAGGATAATAAGTTAGGTTCAAGGTGCATAGGTAGTGCATCTAGATGAACTCAAACTTATTTCAACTATCACCAAGAATCATAAGGAAAGCTAATATACAAGTTATGTATATTTAGCCAATAAATTATGGTTCAAAATAGGTTTTCAAAAACATTTTAAAATCAATTTAGAAAACCTTGGTGAAGTCTATCTTTTGATAGCCATCATCATTGTAGAAGTTGATACAAAGTGGATCAAAAACTTTAAAGTTTTTAATAGTTTTGAACTTTGTATCAATCTCCTATTTCAATGGTAAAAATATTTTTCCAAAATTTTTCACTGATTGTATGTGTGATAAGTAATATACGTATCAAGTTTCGTGATTTTTTGATTTACGTAGAATTACTTATGAATTTCCAAAAGTTGAGTCTGATTTCTGAAAATCAGGTTTTCAGTTATCAGTCGACTGCCGCTACAGTGCAGTCGACTGATGGGCAGCGTTTGGACTCGACTGCAGCGCTGTATCACTCGACTGTTGCCTTGTGCGGTCGGTGATGGACATATCGATCCGTAGTAGCAATAGTCGTGATAGCTTTGATTTCGGGGTAACCAAAGTTGTTTAACCCAATTTCAGCTGCGGTTAAGGTCCCTAACCACTCCTGACCCTAGGATATGCCTTGGGAAGCATGATGAAGGGTGAAAATCCATTGGATATGGATTAGGAGAAGTGTTTAGGGTTTGTATCAATTTCAAGGTGTTGGAAAGTTCAATGTTGAATTTCTACCCTTAATTTTTGATGGCTTAGAGTTCCTATTGGCTTAGGGGCTTCCCAAGGACATTGTTGGTGCAATGGTCAAGGGGGAGCAAGCCTTTAGGGGGAGGTATCCATCTTGGATGATGGATGTGTTTTTCTCCTTGAAAAGGAAAAGTTATTGGGAAAGTATCATCAATTGAGAAAATTGATGGGTTTTTGATACCCAATTTGGAAATTGGGAGAGTAAATAGGATTGCCTCTCTTGAGTGATATATGACTTATCACTAGGAAGATGGTAGGCATCCTAGGTATTTTTGGACCAAGGGGGAGATTGTAAGATCTCATTGGGACATGAGACATTGACCTCCTTGGAGAGGCAACCTTTTTGATGTTAGTCAAAAAGGGGGAGAATGTTTGGGGGAGAACATTTGGAGAGTATTTATCAATTTGGGATAATTGATAAAGGATTTGAGTTAGTGTTCTAACTCAATCATTTGTTTGGTTTTTGTCAAACATCAAAAAGGAGGAGATTGTTGGTGCAATCGGCCCAGGTCACGATTGACCAGGACTCGAGTTTGACTCGAGTGATGTTTTGATGTTTCGACAAAAACATATGACAATGTAATTGTCATTTGGTAAAGTCCAAATTTTGAGTACTTGGCATGGAAAGTCCAAGTGGGACACTTGGCACATGAAAAGTCCAAGCATTGGTCTTGGCATGGAAAGTCGAACATGGGTTGGCAAGGGAAAGTCCAAGCTTGAGCCTTGGCATCTGAGAAGTCCAAGGGTTTGATATTGGCAGCGTAAAGTCCAAGCAGGAGTCTTGGCAGCATAAGTCCAATGGTTGGTGGCGTAAATTCCAAGCAGAGTCTTGGCGGCGGAAGTCCAATGTGCCTTGGCGGTGTAGACACCGTTAGCATGACATAGCTGATGGAAGCACCTGAAGGCTAGCGCGATGGATAAACAAGTCATGGATGACTTGGAGGGATCCGAGAGGCGTGAGGCTGATGGAGGTGGCTAGAAGGCTTAGGTCTAGGCTAAGGGTGATCTAGAAAGTATGGGGGAACCATACTTGGGTTAAAACCTCATGGTTGAGGTGTGTCAGTCGACTGATGCCATGTGGCAATGATCGGTTGGTTAATCTGACTGTCGTGTGTGTGTCGATCACGCTGCAAACATGAACACAAATGGAAGCAATAAAAATAATAAATACTCCTATTTATTACAACACACACAACACACGCATGCATATTACAACAAGTGTAGACATAACCGTAAATTTAAATTTGCAATTAAAAGGAAATTTATCTACGCTATACCTTTCGTATGACGTGTAGCGGGAACGGCATCAACCGGAACGATCCTCGCTAGAATCGTCACTATCCGTATCCACGCCGAGTTCCTCGGGATGACTTCGCTAAGCCACGAGCTTCGTCTTCGTACGGGTTACTAGCCTCGTGTTGAAGACGACGTGATCGAGAGATGATCACGATCCGAATCCAAATTCGGATCCTAATACGAGTTCTCAAAACTCGCTTCTCCGGAGAGGTATTCGTCAACCAATTGATGAATCCTTCGTCCTCCACCTCAGAGGATTACCGGAAATCGAATCCCCGGTAAGTTAGCCGCTGTTGTAGCTCTAACCGTCGTCCAAATGACGCTCCGACGAGAGGAGAACAAGCTGTCCAGAAAACTGGACAGCTTTGGTGGAGGTGATAGGCGCCGGCCAACCAAGGGAGATAGAACTCACCTTGATGCCAAACTTGAAGGAGATCACCGGAGCACTAACCGGCAGCAGCTCGATGCCAGCGAGGGGGAAGGAAGCAGCCTTCTGGATGCCGGTTGGAGGAGCAATGGGCGGCGGCAATGGAGTTGGCGCCAACTCCTTCAATGGGGTGGGCGGCAACTCTAACTTAGGGTTTTTGGATTAGGGCTTAATTATCCCTTAAGCACTCTTTTATAGAGAACTAATTCTCTTAATGGTTATTGGATCATAACCATTAGGCCCGTTAACCCGCTCCATTAAGATAAGTTAAAATAAACCAAACCATGATGGTTTATTTTAAGTTAAAATGAACCGAACCAACTTTTGGTTCATTCATTTAAAATAAACCAAACCCTTTGGTTTATTTTCCTCCATTGGATTAGAACCAAACCATTTTGGTCCATCCATTATGTCTTCATAAGACACGGCTCATCCACGCTTCCATTGCGCCTGAAACGATTTCATGCTCGCTCCATGTTTGGTCCAACCAAACATAGTTTCTCTCGGTCTGAGAATCCCATTCTCAAGCTCGTTTTAAATCTTTCGAATTACGCTCGTTGTGCGTGTGACCAAATAGGTTCTCGGTTTATGTTGGCCGTCTATAATTAACCATTAATTATAGAACAATCATGAGTGGCACCTAGTAGTACATCATGATCCCCAATTAACCGAAAAGATCAACGGTTGATCCAGAACTATTTCTGAAACCCTTCAGCAGCACGAATGATTCGTGCCCTATTTCCTTCACTCATCTTATACCCACTTGGTTCAGGACATGGTCTATAGTGTCAGTCCCCACTAGGCTGACTACATCACACCAAGCCCAAGTATCATTTCCTCGTCCTATGGATTCTAGTTACTGCACATGTATCGAAGAGTACCTTACTCTAAACATGTAATGATTTGGCCAAAGACTTTAGTAACAATCCGACGAGAGGCCATGGGTATACATCTCCTCGCAAGGAGTGGTGAATCTTTTATAGGCTATTCAAACACCTTCGATCACTTCGACTTATACCCAATCATCCCGGGTCCACATCTCCTTAGAGATGTTTGCTTAAGATGTCAAAGCATAAGTCTCCATGATCAAGATGACTTGAATACTGCAAGTCAAAGGAACATCGCACTTAAGCTACAGTAAGAACTTCATTGACATATCTATATATGCAGAGAACCATATGAAGTCTTACAGCTGGTCACTCCAATGAACTAGTTACCATAACTAGCATCCACAATTAACTCCGGACATCACAATGTCTCCAGCCAGTGAGAATCAGCTGCTTGGATACACCAAGGAGTATACCTCGTGCTAGTCTCGACAGAATTGATGGTGTCCAAATCCATCAATTCATCGACTATGGATAATTCCGATACATCACAATTACACATGTAGAGATACTCACTAGTTGTGATCCAATCACAAATTCTCTCATGCTGTGAATCGTATCGTGGACATTCAGTAAATGAGTTTAAGATCCAATCAAATACATAAAACATGTATACTCAAATAGTGAATCTTCATTTATCATATAAATGGTTCATACATAAGGCGATTGCCTTAGGACATCTCTCATATATTACTAACAGACTCCCACTTGGCCTAATGACAATCGCTACGGTATCCAATACCATAAGCTCGAACATGACCCTCAAACTTATTTTGAGGTAATGCCTTAGTCAAGGGATCCGCTAAGTTCCTTTCAGTGGGAATTTTCTCGATTTGTATTTCGTTCCTACTGATGATCTCTCTGATAAGATGATAGCGGCGAAGCACATGTTTGGATCGTTGATGAGACCTTGGCTCTTTCGCCTGTGCAATTGCTCCATTGTTGTCGCAGTAGATCGATATTGCTTCAACAATGGCCGAAATCACACCAAGTTCATGAACAAACTTTTTGATCCAAACCGCTTCCTTTGCTGCTTCCGAAGCTGCAATGTATTCTGCCTTAGTGGCAGAATCTGCTATAGTGTCAAGCTTGGAACCTTTCCAACTTATTGCGCCTCCATTCCAGGTGAATACATACCCAGACAAAGACATGGAATCATCCTTGTCTATCTGGAGCTGGCATCCGTATACCCACGTATCACCATGTACCCTTCTCCATACATTAGGAACGCATCCTTAGTTCTTCTTAAGTACTTAAGGATCATCTTAACAGTCACCCAATGATCCATTCCTGGTTCAGACTGGTATCTGCTCGTGACACTCAGAGCATACGATACATCGGGCCTCATACATAACATAGCATACATGATAGATCCTATTGCGGATGCATAGGAAATCTTACTCATGCAAATCCTCTCGTCTTCTGTGCGCGGACACATAGACTTCGAAAGGTGTATCCCATGCCTGATGGGTAGAAAACCTTTCTTTGATTCCGACATGCTAAACCTCTTTAGCACTCGGTCTATATATGTAGACTACGAAAGACCAAGCAACCGTTTCGATCTATCTCTATAGATCTTAATCCCGAGGATGTAGGTTGCTTCTCCCAGGTCTTTCATGGAGAATGTCTTGGATAACCAAACCTTCATTGACTGTAAGATTGAAATATCATTTCCTATAAGTAATATGTCATCGACATACAATACTAGGAACACGACTGCACTCCCACTAACCTTCTTGTACACACAAGGTTCGTCTGGATTTTGTGAGAAATCAAACCTTTTGATTGTCTCATCAAAACGGATATTCCAGCTCCTGGATGCTTGCTTCAATCCATAAATGGACCGTCGCAATTTGCATACCTTGGTTTTATCAACCGATGTGAAACCCTCAGGTTGTATCATATACACGTCCTCGAGCAGGTTTCCATTAAGGAAAGCTGTTTTCACATCCATCTGCCATATCTCATAATCATAATGAGCCGCTATGGCCAGGAGCATCCGAATAGATTTAAGCATAGCTACAGGCGAATAGGTTTCTTCATAATCAACACCTTGTTTTTGACGATATCCTTTCGCCACCAATCTAGCCTTATAGGTAATCACATTACCATCCATGTCAGTTTTCTTCTTGAAAACCCACTTGCACCCTATAGGCTTTATGCCTTCAGGTGGGTCAACCAAGTTCCAAACTTGGTTTTCATACATGGAATTCATTTCCGACTTTATGGCACCAAGCCACTTATCCCTTTCTGAACTTGTCAGCACTTCTTCATAACTGGTAGGCTCCTCATCATCAATGAGTAACACGTCGTTCGATTCACTTAAGAGAAATCTATATCTCTCAGGAATATTGCGTGTTCTACCAGATCTACGAAGATGTGGTGTTACAATAGGTCCAGCCGATTGCTCATCACTATGAGTTGTCGGTTGTTGTGCTTCACCAGGTATCTCATCAATGTCTATTTGAGTCTCTCGAGCCTCCTCAAGCTCGACGACACTCCCACTGTTTTCTTGCAAGAGAAACTCTTTCTCTAGAAACACAGCATGCCTTGAAACAAACACCTTTTGTTCCACAGGATGATAGAATTGGTAACCCTTTGTTTCCTTAGGGTATCGAATAAATAGACATTTATCAGACTTAGCATCCAATTTGTCTGATACAGTCCGCTTCACATAAGCAGGACAACCCCATATCTTCAAGTAAGATACATGAGGTTTCTTACTATTCCATATCTCATATGGAGTAGTTGAGACTACCTTGGTAGGCATTCTGTTTAACAAGTAAACAGCTGTCTGAAGTGCATAGCCCAAAAAGGACTTGGGAAGAGTCGCATGATTCATCATTGACCTGACCATGTCCAACAAGGTTCGGTTACGCCTCTCAGATACACCATTATGCTGTGGTGTATATGGCGGAGTCCATTGAGACAATATGTCATTGTCTCTTAGATAATCAAGAAACTCTTGACTTAAGTATTCACCACCTCGATCCGATCGAAGTATTTTAATACTCTTGTCATGTTGTTTCTCTACTTCATTTCTGAATTGTTCGAACCTTTCAAAGGGTTCAGACTTGTGTTTCATCAAGAACACATACCCAAACCGTGAGTGATCATCGGTGAAGGTAATGAAGTAGCTATAGCCTCCTAAAGCTTGAGTTGACATAGGTCCACATACATCAGTATGTATTAGACCTAGTAACTCTCCCACTCGTTCACCTTTTCCAGTAAAAGGTAACTTAGTCATCTTGCCTTTTAAGCATGATACACATGTATCGTATAAATCCAATTCAAACGATTCCAGAATTCCACATCTGTGTAATTCAGACATGCGTTTCTTGCTTACATGGCCAAGACGACAATGCCACATATAGGAGTCTAATTGATTACCCTTTCGAGCACGCTTGTTGCTCACTTCGATATTGCAAATGTCACTGGATACATCCAACGTATAAACACCATTGCTTAAAGTTCCAGTCCCATAAAGAACCTCATTTAAAGTTATGTAACAACAATTGTTACTAAACGTCAAATGGAAACCATTTCTATTTAAACAAGAAATAGAAATGATGTTCTTTATCAACGAAGGAATATAAAAGCAATTGTCCAGTTCTAAGACAAGTCCTGCAGGGAGTTTCAACAAATACGTTCCGATGGCGAGTGCAGCAACCTTTGCTCCATTCCCAACACGTAAATTTGACTCTCCCTTGACGAGTCTTCTTCTATTCCTTAGCCCATGTATGTCATTACATATATGTGAGCCACACCCAGTATCCAAGACCCAAGTGTCTAAGGAAATAGAATGACAATCAATAAAGAAGATTTCTGAAGAAGATGGGGCATCCGATGCCTTATCCTTCTTCACGGACTCAAGATAAATCTTGCAATTTCTTCGCCAATGGCCCTCCTTGCCATA
Organism: Wurfbainia villosa; assembly: GCA_025175895.1. Lineage (NCBI taxonomy): Eukaryota > Viridiplantae > Streptophyta > Magnoliopsida > Zingiberales > Zingiberaceae > Wurfbainia > Wurfbainia villosa. Next base: position 49,323,337 of record CM045996.1, read on the forward strand.
ATGATGGCAAGTGCCCTTTTGAGCTGGTTTTGCCTTTTTAGCCTTTTTCTTCTTCCCCTTCTATTGTTCCTTTGACTCCCTCTTAGAACCTTTCTTCGAGGAATTAACTAACAACACCGTCCCCTACTCATGCTTCTCAGAAGGCTCCATAGTCTTCAGCATGTTGAGCAGTACCACAGATGAACCTCCTAGCATCTCAGAGGTGAAGAGGAGCTTTGAGACTTCGAACCTTTCGAATCTCACTTGCTTATCAAACAACTCATAAAGATGAAGGACTACGATATGAGCATCCATATGCTCATTCTGCTTTCGTAGCTTGGGTTCCATCGCGGCTAGCATGATGCAACTTGTCAGTTCAGAATCAGTCACATGTTTCTGATAGACCAACAATTGGTCCGGAGTTGCATCGTCACTAGGATGGGTGGGAAGAGGCGCTTCGAGGACATACGCAAGCTTTTCACCTAGAGAACAATTCTCAAGTTTCTAAGCCAATCCAAGAAGTTCGGCCCAGTCAATTTATTCGAATCCAAAATGGAACGCAAATTAAAAGACAACATGATCAATTTTAGAAATACAAAACGAACATATATGAGAAAGATGATTTTTAAAATGCATCAATATACTTTTTTAAATCCCATTCATTTTTCGAATTTCAAAAAAAAAAAACCCCAAAATCACCTCGGGAGATCGTAGGTCCATCTCTGAATGGGCTGATATCCATCATAGTTATGAACAACCTTGGAGAGAGTCCAACAAGCCATTCATAACTACGATGGTAGGTATCAACTATACCGATTGCATATCATGTATATGCAACTATCACAATGTGCTATCAACTAATTGAATGTTCACACATACATCGGGTTGTTAACACATTAACAAGTATGCATCATATGCATAGCACCCAACTTCACCTCCCTTTACATCGACCTTGGAGAGAGTCCAACAAGCCGATGCTCCAGGTTAAACCCAGCCCATTAATCGGGAAATAGTTTTAATATGGTTAGAGCGCATTCAACCAATTAGCCCATCTTGGAGAGTCCAACAACCAAAGCTAACGATTGACCTCTGACTCTTACCATATTAGTATTAAACTATTCCATGGTTTGAACATGTTCGGGTTCGAGCCGGGCTTGGAGAGAGTCCAACAACCCAAACAAGAAACGGAACTCTGGTTCTAACCATATTAATGGAAGGTGTAGGCTTTAATATTGTTTAAGGATTTTTATGTCTCATCCTCTTTGCATGCAAATAACTATTATCTATATGGCATGGCATACATGACATATATCTACATGTCACGGCACGCATGACATAATGTTATGCATCTAATGCAATTACATGGCATACAATTATGTCATGTATATAATTTCCTTATGTCATAACTATTTATGGAAATAAAATATGTTTAAGATTTGATTCTCCAAATCAAATCATAATTAAATTAGGAAACAAATTTCCAAATCTAATCACATATTTTATTTATGGAATTATTTGATTAAGGAAAATCTATTTACGAAACCAATTTCCTAAATCATTAAAACTACTTATGGAAATAAAATATTTTAAGATTTGATTTCCCAAATCAAATCATGATTAAATTAGGAAATAAATTTCCAGAATCTAATCAAATATTTTATTTATGGAAAATATCAATTTCCATAAATACTTCCAACTTTCCAAAAGTGGAAGATTTCCATAAATACTTCTAGACTTTCCAAAATTGAAAAATTTCCATAAATACTTCTAAATTTCCAAAATTAGAAAATTTCCATAAATAACATTATGACTATCGCAAAAGCATTTTACAATTATGTCGAAACACAACCTGAGCTCTGATACCACTGTTGGGTTTCCGGCACCGCGGCGTGTGTGTGTTCGATCACGTTTCGCAAACATGAACACAGCGGAAACAATAAAAATAATAAATCTACATTTATTACAACACATACAACACACGCATGCATATTACAACAAGTGTAGACATAACCATAAATTTAAATTTGCAATAAAAGAAAATTTATCTACGTTATACCTTTCGTATGACGTGTAGCGGGAACGACATCAACCGGAATGATCCTCGCTAGAATCGTCTCTATCTGTATCCACGCCGAGTTCCTCGGGATGACTTCGCTAAGCCACGAGCTTCGTCTTCGTACGGGTTACTAGCCTCGTGTTGAAGACGACGTGATCGAGAGATGATCACGATCCGAATCCAAATTCGGATCCTAATACGAGTTCTCAAAACTCGCTTCTCCGGAGAGGTATTCGTCAACCAATTGACGAATCCTTCATCCTCCACCTCAGAGGATTACCGGAGATCGAATCCCCGGTAAGTTAGCCGCTATCGGAGCTCTAACCGTCGTCCAAACGACGCTCCGATGAGAGGAGAACAAGCTGTCCAGAAAACTGGACAGCTTTGGTGGAGGTGATAGGCGCCGGCCAACCAAGGGAGATAGAGCTCACCTTGATGCCAAACTTGAAGGAGATCACCGGAGCACTAACCGGCAGTAGCTCGACGCCGGCAAGGGGGAAGGAAGCAGCCTTCTGGATGTCGGTTGGAGGAGCAATGGGCGGCGGCAATGGAGTTGGCGCCAACTCCATCAATGGGGTGGGCGGCAACTCTAACTTAGGGTTTTTGGATTAGGGCTTAATTATCCCTTAAGCCCTCTTTTATAGAGAACTAATTCTCTTAATGGTTATTGGATCATAACCATTAGGCCCGTTAACCCGCTCCATTAAGATATGTTAAAATAAACCAAACCATGATGGTTTATTTTATGTTAAAACGAACCGAACCAACTTTTGGTTCATTCGTTTAAAATAAACCAAACCCTTTGGTTTATTCTCCTCCATTGGATTAGAACCAAACCATTTTGGTCCATCCATTATGTCTTCATAAGACACGGCTCATCCACGCTTCCATTGCGCCTGAAACGATTTCATGCTCGCTCCATGTTTGGTCCAACCAAACATAATTTCTCTCGGTCTGAGAATCCCATTCTCAAGCTCATTTTAAATCCTTTGGATTACGCTCGTTGTGTGTGTGACCAAATAGGTTCTCAGTTTATGTTGGCCGTCTATAATTAACCATTAATTATAGAACGATCATGAGTGACACCTAGTAGTACATCATGATCCCCAATTAACCGAAAAGATCAACGGTTGATCCAGAACTATTTCTGAAACCCTTCAGCAGCTCGAATGATTCGTGCCCCATTCCCTTCACTCATCTTATACCCACTTGGTTTAGGACATGGTCTATAGTGTCAGTCCCCACTAGGCTGACTACATCACACCTAGCCCAAGTATCATTTCCTCGTCCTACGGATTCTAGTTACTGCACATGTATCGAAGAGTACCTTACTCTAAATATGTAATGCTTTGGCCAAAGACTTTAGTAACAATCCGACGAGAGGCCATGGGTATACATCTCCTAGTAAGGAGTGGTGAATCCTTTATAGGCTATTCAAACACCTTCGATCACTTTGACTTATACCCAATCATCCCGGGTCCACATCTCCTTAGAGATGTTTGCTTAAGATGTCAAAGCATAAGTCTCCATGATCAAGATGACTTGAATACCGCAAGTCAAAGGAACATCGCACTTAAGCCACAGTAAGAACTTCATCGACATATCTATATATGCAGAGAACCATATGAAGTCTTACACCGGTCACTCCAATGAACTAGTTACCATAACTAGCATCCACGATTAACTCGACATCACAATGTCTCCGGCCCAAAGGAGAATCACCGCTTGGATACACCAAGGAGTATACCTCGTGCTAGTCTCGACAGAATTGATGGTGTCCAAATCCATCAATTCATCGACTAGGGATAATTCCGATACATCACAATTACACATGTAGAGATACTCACTAGTTGTGATCCAATCACAAATTCTCTCATGTTGTGAATCGTATCGTGGACATTCAGTAAATGAGTTTAAGATCCAATCAAATACATAAAACATGTATACTCAAATAGTGAATCTTCATTTATCATATAAATGGTTCATACATAAGGCGATTGCCTTAGGACATCTCTCATATATTACTAACATCTGGACCAAGTCAACTAGGATCATGTGACGACCGATGCTCGATTTTCGCCACGTATCGGAGTCTCACTCGACACCGAGACGAGCAAATGAGTGATGGCTCATCAATGATCGATGAGTCATGATCACCGATCGATATCCTAGCCGCTGGATTTTTCCAACATGGATTACACCGCTGTCTCACAAGAATAGCAGGATCAATCGATCGATGGTCCCGATCACGATCGATCGACCTTTTCCAGCACAGGTTGAAGCTATATAAGGAGCTCGTGATGGAGGAAAAGATAGCGATTTTCTTGAGGGAAATTGAAGAGGGAAGTTGGTGCTTTCCAGTCCTTCAAAGCTAGTTCAAGGCAATCAAAGATCAAGCAATCCAAAGCTCTTGTAAAGTGTTTTTCCTTTACTTGCATTTGTATTTTATATTTTTTTTGCTTGTATCTACTTGATTATTGTTGTAATTATATTGTACGAGGTTTCTCCGCCTCCGGATTGTTCAGAGAAGGAGTTATTGTTATAGTGGTGTGTGATTGGCATCGCTAGGGTTCGTACGAACCCGATCCGTGGAGTAGGAACCGTGCAATTCCGAACCACGTTATATCGTTGTGTTAGCGTGTTGTGAATTTCGTTATCGTTATTACTTTTCTATTTCCGCTGCGCTAACAAAATTGTAGAAACAAACGCAAAAGAATTACATTGACGCTATTCACCCCCCTCTAGCCGTTCCAAACGATCCCTAACATCCTCCATGGCCGAAACCTCCCAAGAGTGCTAGCACACTCTAAGTGGTTCTCTCTACCCTTTTGTCGGTGAGGATACGTGTAGAGGAGTGTACACTTGACACTCTACGAGATCCGACAATCTTTTTGACGAGTGGGATAAGTGAAGGGCATCGCTACAAGGGTAACCCTCTTCCCATGTAGATCTAAGGTATATCTAGTGTAGATAAACATGTACATGATTTTTTTTATTTATCTTCGCACGGATCCGTGGCCGGCTTACGAGGTTTCCACAATGCAAAAAGCTTTTTTTGCGGCTCAGAGAGTCTAACAGTGGTATTAGAACCACGTGCGAAGCATGTACATGTTTATATTTGTAATTTTTGTATTAGATATGAAAAGTTACAGATCTATAAGTTTCTGTAATTTTTCTAATTTTATAGATTTTGTGAGTATTTTTCTCGTAGAGTCGAAGCAACAAGTGTTTGGACACTTGTAGGCTTCAACCACCGAGAAAAACTCTCCGAAATGGCAAGGTCTCATTTTTGTTTCTTGGGAAAGAGACTTAAGGTACTATAAGATTGGTATGGGACACTTGCGAGATTCATTTTGCGAGAAGGGCCGCTACCCCTAACCCCGCAAGGGGCATTATCCTGTGATCGTGCCCGAAAATCGCTTAGCGGGACCACTGCAGAGTTGTGACTCATAAAATTTAAAAAAAAGGTAGGAAAATTATATAAATTTATGTAAAATACATAATTTAGAATTATGTATGATATTTTGATGGTCATGATCCAAAAACCCAAATGTGATTGGATAAAATTGTTTTGAATTCATAATACGGCTTGTGCGTCATTTTTTTTTGGTGTTGTGCATGTTGTATATGATATGCGACCTGCGCGTCGTGCCTCCCTTATTATATTCCTGTTGTAAATAGATTTTAGACTCGAATATAACTCGAGTTTCATATTTATAATTTACAAAATAAAGCGGTGGAAAGTCCACTCATAGACGGAGTTACGAGGAGGGTGCCGACGACACATGACAGTCAAAGGAGGCACTTGGAGAAGCTGCTAACCCTAGAATGATCGTCCGATCTTCTCATTATCTTGAGAAGATCGTAGTAGGGCCATGACCTCATCACAAATTAATTAATATATATATATATATATATATATATATATATATATATATATATATATATATATATATATATATATATATATATATATATATATATATATATATATATATATATATATATTTTTTTTTTTTTTTTTTGTTTTTTCTTGTATGTATGTGATGCATGGTAGTATAGGGTAATTAATGCCTTAATGTATATATGATACACATTCACGATTAGATTAGATCTTAATCAAGTCAACTCGAAATGCCTACCAAGTTTTGATACTCATCACTACCTTGATCATTTGTTGTTGTTGAATCTGCCAAAGCAGAGCAACACATATTATCTTGGTAGGGTGCGGAGGGACAATCTTTGTCTCACCTATCAAATCTTTGGTGAGACTAAGCTCAATTAGATTGAGTGAAACTAGTTAACTCAATTGGATTGGGTAAAATTATAGGCATATTCCAACAGTTGGAAAGATAGGATAAGATCACATTTCCACTAAATCTTGGGTGATTTAGCCAAAGCTAACTCAAGTTTTTTTTGTAAATGTGGATCTTGATCCTATAAACAAGAGTTGCATAGAGATGTAATTAGTAATTTGTTACCTACCGATCATACTAAGTCTTGGGTGATTTAGCTAAAGCTAACTCAAGGCGTAGTATGATGTGGATCTTGTCCCGCGAGAATTATAGCTAGTTGGTATGAATCTAGTAGTCTGGTTTGACCACATCCATGACTCGATTCTATAAAAGTCCTATAATTCAGTGGGAGCATCATTTAATTAAATGTCTAATTAAATGATAAATGGAATATGATATTTACTTTCTGCATTATTTATGTTATAGATTGTCATTTCGTCAAACACGAACACTCTCTCTCTGTATTCTGTCCTTGAGAAGGACAAGCTCAATGGAGCTAATTTCCTATACTGGTACACGAATCTGAGAATTGTTCTCAAATAAGAAAGAAAACTATACGTCCTAGAGCAGCCCATTCCGGAAGCACCTCCTGCCACTACCTCGCGAGCTGACCGAGATGCTTACAAGAAGCATCAAGATGATGCATTAGATGTGTCATGCCTCATGCTCGCGACCTTGAACTATGATCTTCAGAAGCAACACGAGTTGATGAATGTTTTTGATATGGTTGAACATCTTCGTCAACTGTATCAAGGACAAGTAAGGCACGAGAGATTCGAGATCTCTAAGGCACAGTTTCAGTGCAAGATGCAAGATGAGACTCCCGTAGGTCCATATGTACTCAAAATGATTGGGTACATAGAAAACCTACAGAGGTTGGGATTCCCACTTGGCAAAGAACTGGCCACTGACTTGATCTTGCAATCCTTGCTAGAAAATTACAATCAATTTGTCATAAATTACAACATGAATGAAATTGATAAGCCACTGCCTGAGATGCTTAGCATGTTGAGAACTACTGAGCTCAACCTTAAGAAGGCAAAGCCCAACTCCATTTTGATGGTGCAAAAGAAAAAAGGCAAGGGCAAACCTAAAATTAAGAGAAAGTCCCAAGCCAAGGGCAAAGGCAAGGCACTGAAACCTAAAGGAGGGGTTGCCAAGGAAGATGAATACTACCATTGCGGTCAGACCAGTCACTGGAAGCGGAACTGCAAAGGATACTTGGAGGATCTTAAGAAGAAGAGAAGTGAGACTTCTACTTCAGGTATATATATTATAGAAGTCAATCTATCTATTTCTTCATCGCGGGTATTTGATACCAGATGTGCTTCTCATATTTTTACTAATGTACAGGTGCTGAGAAATAGCAGGGTATTGACGAAGGACGAGGTAGACCTACGAGTAGACAATGGAGCAAGGGTTACTGTTGTTGCTATAGGATCTTATTTTTTTTATCTCTTCTCTCTGGGCTTGTACTAGAATTAGATGAGTGTTGTTATGTGCATGCTCTCACAAAGAACATTATTTCAGTTTCTTGTTTAGACAAGAAAGGCTTTTCATTTATAATAAAGAACAAATGTCATTCCGTTTATTTAAATGATATGTTCTATTGTAGTGCACCTCTGATGAACGAACTCTACATTCTAAACTTAGAGAACCCCATCTATAACATAAGTACCAAAAGGTTCAAGTCAAATGAGTTGAATCAAACCTATCTCTAGTATTGTCACTTAGGTCACATAAATGAGAGTCGCTTATCCCAGCTCCATAAGGATGGGTTGCTGGACTACTTTAATTTTGAATCATATGAGCCATGCGAGTCTTGCCTTCTAGGCAAGATGACCAAGACTCCCTTTAGTGGACACAGCGAAAGAGCAACAGACTTGTTAAGACTTATACATAGTGATGTGTGTGGACCTTTCAATGTCGCTACTAGAGGTGGTTATAGGTACTTTATTACATTTACTGATGACTTCAGTAGATATGGTTATGTGTATCTGATGACACATAAGTCAGAATCCTTTGAAAAGTTCAAAGAATTCAAGAGTACAAAACTATCTTGGCAAGAGTATTAAGATAATTCGATCAGATCGAGGTGGTAAATACCTTAGCCATGAGTTTCGTAACTATCTAGCTGAGTGTGGGATTCTATCCCAACTCACTTCTCCTGGAACACCACAGTGGAATGATATATCCGAAAGGAAGAATCGTACCCTATTAGATATGGTACTATCTATAATGAGTCACACAGATCTTCCTATATCCTTTTGGGGATATGCTCTAGACATAGCAGCCTTCACACTTAATTGTGTTCCATCCAAAGCTGTGATAAAGACACCATATACGATATGGAGAGGGGAAAATCCCAAGATGTCTTTCATGAGGATTTGGGGTTGTGAGGATTACATTCGACGTCAAGTTTCAGACAAACTGGGACACAAATCCGATAAGTGTTATTTTTTGGATATCCCAAGGAAACGAAGGGATATTACTTCTACATTTCCAGTCAGCACAAAGTGTTTGTGGTAAAGACTGGAGTATTTCTAGAAAGGGACTTTGTTTCTAGAAAAACTAGTGGGAGTACGTTCGATCTTGAAGAAATTCAAGATATGAACCATAACACTGAGGCCTTGATGGAGGTTGAATAGGAACCACAAAGTGTTGTGGATGATAAAATTGTTGCACAAAGAGTTATGGAACAACAACCTGTTCAGGTAGGCCTACCTCTTCGTAGGTCTGATAGGGTACATCGTCAACCTGAGAGATACTCATTTCTCTTGTCTGACCATGATGATGTTATGCTCATTGAGAATGAGCCTACCTCCTATCAGGAAGCTATGATGAGCCCAGATTCTAAGAAATGGCTAGAGGCCATGAGATTCGAGATGGAATCCATGTATACCAACCAAGTATGGGCTTTGGTTGATCCACTTGAAGGCGTCAAACCCATTGGGTGTAAGTGGGTCTTTAAGAGAAAGACTAACATGCATAGACTTACGCATACCTATAAGAATCAATTGGTGGCTAAAGGTTTCAAGCAAATTCATGTATTGACTATGATGAAACATTTTCTCCAGTTGCGATGTTTAAGTCTATTCGGATCATTCTTGCTATTGCAGCGTACCACGATTATGAGATCTGGCAGATAGATATCAAAACCGTATTTCTGAATGGAAACTTGCTTGAGAATGTGTACATGACACAACCTGAGGGTTTTGTAGATCCACAGCATACTGGCAATGTATGCAAGTTGTAAAGGTCCATTTATGGGCTAAAGCAAGCTTCTCGAAACTGGAATCTTTGATTCGATGAAGCGATCAAATAGTTTAGTTTCATCAAGAATAAAGATGAACCCTGTGTCTACAAGAGCGTTAATGGGAACACAATTGTCTTCCTTGTATTGTATGTGGATGACATACTACTCATTCGGAATAACATCTCTTCGCTACAGTCTGTGAAGACTTGGCTGGGGAAGTGTTTCTCAATGAAGGACTTAGGTGAAGCAGCCTGTATTCTAGGCATCAAGATCTATAGAGATAGATCTAAGAGATTTCTTGACCTAAGTTAGAGTACCTATATTGACATGGTATTACTATGATTTGCCATGCAGAATTCCAAGAAGGGATTTCTGCCGATGTCACATGGTGTGAGTCTTTCGAAGACTTAAAGTCCCTCTTCTAGAGAGGAGAGAGACCGCATGGATAAGATCCCTTATGCATCTGTCATAGGATCTATCATGTACGCCATGCTATGTACTTGTTCTGATGACTCGTATGCTTTGAGCATGACGAGAAGATACCAGTCAGATCCAGGTGAGCGTCACTGGATACAGGTCAAAAATATTCTTAAGTACTTAAGAAGGACTAAAAAATATTTCTTGATATTTGGAGACGATATGGAACTAGCTGTAAAGGGTTACAGTGATGTTAGCTTCCAAACTGACCAGGATGATTATAGATCGCAGTCAGGGTTCGTGTTTTGCTTGAATGGTGGCGCTGTGAGCTGGAAGAGTTCGAAGAAGGACACAGTTGTTGATTCTATAACAGAGGTCGTGTATATTGCTGCATCAGAGGCAGCAAAGGAGACAGTTTGGATCCGCAAGTTGATTACTGAGCTTGGGGTGGTTCTTAGCATAGCATATCCTATAGATCTCTATTGTGACAACAACGGAGCGATTGCGCAGGCTAAGGAACCTCACTCACACCAACGGACCAAACACATATTATGGCGCTTCCATCTCATTTGAGAGATTATCGATAGAGGAGATGTGAAGATTTGATGAGTACCCATAGAGGCTAACGTCGCATATCCCTTGACCAAGGCTTTGGCATAGAAAAAGCATGATGGTCACACTAGGTCATTGGGTATTAAATATTATAGTGATTGACACTAGTGCTAGTGGGAGATTGTTAGCGAAAGCCCTAGAGTTGATTATGTGATGATTCTGGTATGGATTTGTTGTATCATATTCCTATATATATTTATAAAGGCATTTCTTTATGGTTATTATACTTGTATTGGTGCCAAATAACTAAGTATAATAGCGTCCTTGAGTAAAAGGTTTCTTATTTATATCAATCGATTGGTAGAATCAATAATGAGATGATATAGAGAATACTACTCTTAATCATTCCTAGTCAAGTATTAATATTCAGGGGCAATATTAATGCGAAGAGACTAGCATGTAGGTTAACTCGATGACTTGATCTCACAAGTCATGGATATGAGATATCAAGTTGACACATGGGTATGCATTGGAGAATGTATACTGAATGACCCGCCATGAGAAAGTATCATGGATTGTTATATGAGTGTCATATACTTTCTCATGTGACTATTAGTCCTTGGACCTGAAGTCAGCATGGTTCCCTACATAAGGAGTTGCATACTTTGGCTTCGTCAAACGTCACCCGTAAATGGGTGGACTATAAAGGCGATTACTGGATATGTAACAAATTATGCGAAGGGATGTGAGTGATGTAGATGGGATCTATCCCTCCTATATGACGGGAGTGATATCATGATTCTTGATAGAGTGAGACCACTAAGTGCATGGCCTTGGCCAAATGATTCATATGAGATATTGAGCTCATTTGATTAGAGTGAGTCTACTTGGAGTTCAAGATATAGATTGTACAGAGGATGACACGGTCTATGCTCAATTTTTCAATCTAGATGTCAAGGATAAAGGGACATTGTCACATATTGTGAGAGTCACAATTAGTAGTCACAAAGGTGATGTTGGATCTCAACATTCTTGTAACTTGGGTAGCAATGATGTGTTACTAGATACCGCTCATTGCTTATGTTTCTAAATCAGTTTAGGAGCATTGCCAACGTTACAAGAACCTATAGGATCACACACAAAGAGAAATTAGATGGAGATTAGGTTCATATGATGGACCAAGAGGATTAGGTTCATGTGATGAACCAAATTGGATTATGAGTAATCCAAATTAGACTAATTAAGTTGGACTCAATTTGATTCAAGTGTTGAATGAGTCTAATTTAGATTTGATTTATTGAGTCAATTTAAACTAATGAATAGAGATTCATAAAATTAAATTGACTTGAATCAAAAGTTAGATTTGATTAACCATGGGAGATAAGAGGTCAAGTTTGACTTGACTTGAGAGGGAAGATGAATGGTCAAATTTGACTTGACCAAATGCCACTTTATGGTAACTTGGATAGGGCCGGCCATTGATGATGTTCCACATCATCATGGACACATCATGGTGTGCCACCTCATGAGGAAGACCAAGAGCCATGACTCTTGGTATTACATGGATGTTTATAACCCCCTCCTTAAAGTTGTCGGCCAATTGATGAGTAAGGTTAATTGATTGCTTCTTCTTCCTTCTCCTATCTTTTTCTCTCCCTCTCCTCCATGGCCGAAACCTCCCAAGAGTGCTAGCACACTGTAAGTGGTTCTCTCCACCCTTTTGTCGGTGTGGATACATGTAGAGGAGTGTATACTTGACACTCTACAAGATCCGGCAATCTTTTGGACGAGCGGGATAAGCGAAGGGCATCGCTACAAGGGTAACCCTCTTTCCATGTAGATCTAAGGTAGATCTAGTGTAGATAAACATGTACATTATTTTTTTTATTTATCTTCACATGGATCCGTGGTCGGCTTTCGAGGTTTTCGCAACGCAAAAAGTGATTTTTACGGTTCGGAGAGTCTAACAGTTCTAGAGCCTTAGGGTGGCACCCCTCCTAATCCTCAAGCTCGTTGACAAGTTTCCTATATATAGAGGTGGCTTCGGTTTTCATAAATGCTTGGGAAAACCCTATTTTGTCGAATTTTCGGCACTGCCACACGACCGTGTGAATTTCACACAGTCAGGCCGTGTGCAAGGCTAGAAACAGATGAAATTTAGGTTGAATATTGAGATGGAATTTTAAAACGAGCGTGTGGATTTCACATAACCGCCTGTGTGGATTTCTGGAGCCTCGTTTTTGATCTGGTTCACTTCGAAAACTATCCCATGTCTTGGGACATGGGCAGTGCATGCTCCCTAAGGTCCATGCTCCACAAATTGCTCCAAAAATATCGTCCTACACATAAATTAACAAAAGTATATCTCCGAACTAGAAAATAAGAAATGAATGCAAAACAAGGAAGAATATGCATGAAACAAGTATAAAATTTAATGAGATGTGTCCTAAAACTACTCCTAAAATCCTATATATTTGGCTCACATCAGAGGGGCAGGGATATTTGCCCTGTGGGTTACACCATGTGCTCCGCGAATCCGAATAGAGGGGTCAAAACCTCCTCATGTTGTGCATTCCCCAGCTACATCTAATTGAAAGCTTCCTGGAAAAGAATATTGACTGAACTCCCCAAGTCCATTAGAACTCAAGCAACTTCATATTTTGCAAGAGAAATTCTAACTACTAGGGCGTCAGTATGAGTAGAAGAATACCTTGTAGATCTCCTAGCCCAAAGCTTATTTGAGGTGTTTCTTGGGCTGCTTGGTCCTCTTCAATAGCCACACTCTCCATCATACGGGCATAAGACTTCCGAGTTCTGTTGGAGTCTCAATTAGTGGGTCCTCCAGCAATAATGTTGATAATGCCCCTGGGAGGAATGTCTTCTAGAATGACTAGAGTTCCATCACCTGGCCCTCCCTCTTGAGAGATGACTTCCTAACTGGGCTATGTCTATCCTTGCAATGGGAGGGCCTGTGGTCTTCTGTTGTAAGGCCCTGAGCGAGGAGCAGGAGGCCTACGTTCCCTTCCTACACCCACCCTAACTATGACTGCAGATAGGGGTGCTCCTTTCTAATTTGATCCAACTCTCTCTGCAACCCGAAACACCGGTCACTAGAATGCCCATACTCCATATGGTATTGACAAAAGAATGGAGTTGGGGGGTTGCGGGGAACTCCTCGGTACCCAACAGGGCATTGTAGGATGCCTTGCATATCATAAGCTTCTAATTCTTGTTCTTTCTAGGTTTGAGGCAGAGGCACGACCTCAGTAGTCATAATATGGAGGAGGTGATTGAGGGGAGCTTCTAACATAAGAAGTGGGGGATAAGGAACCTTTCGAATAAAAGTTCTAGCATATTCTCTTCTAGGAGGACCTTGTTGAACATGAGGTTGACTCCTTCAATAGGAGTGGAGACAGACTTCTTCTCAGCTCTCCGTACCTTCAACCCTTCTTCTTCATTGATATATTCCTCGGCCTGACCGAGCAACTCCTCATAACTGATAGTAGGCTTCTCAACAAAGAATTGAGGAAGGGTCGCTACTTTAAGCCGTGAGAGATAGCGACCATTAAGAAATTAGGTTCGACTAAGAGGACTTCCATTGTAGTATTAGTAAACCGACGGATATAACTCCGCAATGATTCCATGGGTTCCTGCTTCAAATGGAGTAAACTAGAAGCAATTTGTTTGTACCTTTTACTACTGGAGAAATTCATAAGAAAAATGTCTTCAGACCTTTAAAGCAAGTGATAGAGCCAAGTCGCATCGACCCAAACCATCTTTGGGCAGAGGATGCCAAAGTGATGCAGAAGTCTCGACACTTTAGAGCATTGGTGTAGCAATGAAGATCAGCTGCACTCTCAAACTGAGATAGATGTTCTTCAGGATCAGAGGTGTCATCATATGACCCAATGTGAGGAGGGTGAAAGTGAGTAGGGGTGTTCCAATACTATATCCTCCGTAAAAGGAGAAGGCTCATATAGATCCGGCGCTTTAGTTGAATGACTTTCTCCTTGATCTTCCCTCCTTGCGGTTAAGAAGGGAAGGGGATACCTATCGGCCCCTCCTTACAGTCCTTCCCTTGGTAGTACCTCTATTTCTTGGTGACCAATAGTGGGGAGAAGTGAGAACCTGCCATAGTGTTTCTCTCTTCGGGATGGCTCTCCAGAATGAGATTGGAGATACCCCATCCTTCTATTGTCTTACATCTGTGCATCAACCACCGCTTTGTTTATCATGGCGACCAAATGAGAAGGTAAGATAGTAATGGGAGTTTCTTCGGGAGTAGAGGCCGCGGGAGGAGGAATCTCTTGGGGTTTCATCTCGATGTCTTGCTCTAATATTTCCCATAGACGATGACAACTGATGTAGTACATTTTTTAGCTCCTCGAGATTGGACCGTTGAGGAGGGGTTCTCTCCGACCGCATCAGTAAATTTCTTCTTGCTCCTTTCCTGTCAAAATTAACACACGTTAAACCACCACCGACCTACTTGACGGTGGTCCTTTGATGCTTAAGTTAGAGCATGTATGAGGAAGAGAAGCAAGCCAGTAATATTAGCAAAGATAATGAATGTAGTAATAAAAAAAATAGTAGGTGTGTAAGAATGATCGAGATCTCTCCTCCCCCTTTTTCTCTTCCCTGCCTCCTCCTCTTATCTTTTGTAGCATTAGGGATAGCCATTGTGTAACGGACTGTGAGGGTGACCGTCCACGTGGAGAGCCATGCTAGTCGAGGTGACCATGCTATTAGGTCATTTAGCAAATTGTTATGTAGAGAATCTTTTATGAGGCCTATGAGGTATCTTCAATATATTACTAATGATGATGACGTGCATGAATTAACTCTAACAAACACTTAAGGGTATCTTTCGAGAGGTCCCACCTTAATAGATGCATTGCTCCTTCCTCTAATCAGACCTTTTGCTAACCTCCCGAGTCAACACTTCCTTGACTCGACACCCCATCCATTCCCCAAGATGTTTCCTTCCTGACTCAATGCCTTGCTCGCTTCCCGCGTCACTATTTCCCGAATCGGCACTCCCCCTCTTCTTTTTGAGTTATTCTTTTGTGACTCGACACTTCTCCTTCTTCCCAAGTCATTCCTTCCCAACTTGACACTCT
The DNA here is from genome assembly GCA_025175895.1 of Wurfbainia villosa. Taxonomy (NCBI): domain Eukaryota; kingdom Viridiplantae; phylum Streptophyta; class Magnoliopsida; order Zingiberales; family Zingiberaceae; genus Wurfbainia; species Wurfbainia villosa. The sequence goes on from CM045996.1 coordinate 49,339,012, forward strand.
GCTTTTTCTCAAACCATTCCTTTTTGACTCAGAACTCCGACTTCTTTCCGAGTTGCCCCTTCTTGACTCGACACTCTGCCTTCTTTCTGAGTTGCCCCATCCTGACTTGGCACTCCGTCTTCTTTCTGAGCTGCCCCTTCTTGACTCAGCACTCCACCTTCTTTCTAAGCTGCCCCTTCCTGACTCGACACTCCACCTTCTTTCTGAGTTTCCCCTTCCTGACTCAGCACTCTGCCATCTTTCTGAGCTACCCCTTCCTGACTTGACACTCCACCTTCTTCTCGAGCCATTCCTTCTCGTCTCAGCACCCGATCCATTCTTCAAACTGCTTCCTTCCCAGTTCAGCACTTGGTTCACCTTCTGAATTCTTCCTTCCATTGTACATTTATTATTGTAGTATCAACATTCAAAATTATGTTTCAAAAAGAGAGGTCGAGAAATTAAGAATCTACAAAGGTTACTTGTCTTAGAATATTTTCAAAACAATAAGGAAACATTTAGAATTCTTCTATATATTGTTTTAAAGGGGGGTTTCAATATTCTTCAATAAGTTTTTAAAAATATTTTTAGCATAAAAAGATATACTTTTAAGGAGGAGAAAATGTTTTCAAAAATCTTGAAAAATATTACGTTACAATTTGGCAAATATAAGTTAGCTTTTATGTTTTGATGAATGTCAAAGGGGGAGAGAGTATCTTTAAAGTTAGTAAGTGAACTAAGTTTGAAGAGATAAGGATGAATGTATTGCATGTCACATGTCATTTTTATGGTTAAAATTTTTGTATTTCTACGCCTAACTTTAAACGGTTGTCATACATCAAAAAGATAGAGATTGTTGATGCAAGGAGTATCACTCCTATGTTTTGATGTATGAGCAAGGTTTAAAGTTAGTATAATCATTTGATTTGATATATGTGTTAAGTGTGCAGGCTTAATAGGAAAGTCCTAATAGGTTAGCTTGACTGGATACTAAGCAATTTGTTGGAAGTCCTAGTAGGTCATATTGACCGAATACTAGACAGAAGTCTTGACAAATCAAGAAGACCAGACATCAGACATAAAGTTCAGATGGGTCGAGTCGATTGGACATGTGGCAGAAGATCGATTGAGTCAAGGAGATCGAACAGTTGACAGGAAGACCAGTTGGATCAGGAAGATCGGATAGCTAGCATGAAGCCCTGGTGGGTTAGATCAGATGTCAAGCATGATAAGTCCAGTTGGGTCAACAAGACCGAACAACTGGCAAGTAAGCTCTTGAGTGGAGAGGTGAGGTCGAGTCCTCATTTGAGGACAAGGTAGGCGTCGATCCGATGAATGGTTCGTGTTGGACTTAGAAGTTGAGATCAAGCAATATTATTAGTTATAGGTTTCCAAGCTCCTCGATTCCATGCACCTCGATTCTAGGCTCCTCGATTCCAAGTGCTAGAAAAGTACTTTTAACAACAACATCTAAAGGCGCAATATGGAATATCTGAAGCTTGGATGGCACATATTACAGTCGACAAGACCGAGTCCAGGTGACTGGAATAGGAAAATTTCAAAATGATCGCGGAGTGGATCAGACTGACCTGGAGTCGCCTAGACCGGGTCCAAGCGCTTGGAAAGGCAGAATTTCCATCTCGACAAGCTGATGTGGAGGTGACTGGAAGGTGATCCAGGTGCTTGTAATAGGCCTATAAAAGAAGGGTGAAGGCAGCTTAGAATTTAAAAATTCTATTCATTCCTCAAAGTGTTACATCTTCGTTCGTCTACAAAAGTTCCTACGCACCATCCCAACACTCCGTCGACACTCCAAGCTCATCGTCTAAACCTAAGTGTCGATATACCATATTTCTTTGTGCATTTAATTTGTACTTCATTTCTAAGGTAAGTGTTGGACTATCCGAGCCGCAAAAACTACTTTTTGCATTGCGGAAACCCCGGAAGTCGGTCATGGATATGTGCGAAGGTAAATAAAACAACATATCTGTGTTTAAAAACTTTAAATCTACTCAAGATCAACATGTCAAGAGTTTACCCTCGATGTGACGCCCTTCGCTTATCCTGCTCGTCCAAATGGCTTGCCAGAACTCGAGAGTGTCAAGTGTACACTCCTCTATCAATATCCACAGGAACAATAAGTGGAGAAGATCACTTAGAGTGTGCTAGCACACTAAGGAACCCACGGCAAGAGGAGAGGGAGAGATCTTGAGGGAAGAACCAAGGAAGAAGATGAAGTTCACACAAAATAACTTCACACACTAACTCCTCCTAAAGTGGCTGGCCACTTCATGGAAGGGGGTTACATGCATGCATGTAATTCCAAGAGTCGATGACTCTTGGTCTCCCTCATGAGGTGGCACCCCTTGATGTGTCCATGATGATGTGGAACATCATCATTGGTCGGCCCCCATGCCAAGTCAACATGACATGGCAATTGGTCAAGTCAAAATTGACCATTCATCTTCCCTCTCAAGTCAAGTCAAACTTGACCTATTATCTCCCATGGTTGATCAAATCTAACCACTTAATTTAAGTCAATTTGAATTAATGAATCTCTATTCATTATTTTAAATTGACTCAATGAATCAAATCTAAATTAGACTCATTCAACACTTGAATCAAATTGAGTCTAACTCAATTAGTCTAATTTGGATTACTCTTAATCCAATTTGGTTCATCCCATGAACCTAATCCTCATGGTTCATCATATGAACCTAATCTCCATCTAATTGCCCTTTGTGTGTAACCCTATAGGTTCTTGTAACATTGGCAATGCTCCTAAACTGATTTAGGAACATAAGGAATGAGCGGTATCTAGCAACACATCATTGCTACCCAAGTTACAACAATGTTTAGATCCAATATCACCTTTTGTAACTACTAATTCTGACTCTCACAATATGTGACAATGTCCCTCTATCCTTGACATCTAGATTGACCAATTGAGGAATAGACCGTGTCATCCTCGGTACAATCTGTATCTTGAACTCCAAGTAAACTCACTCTAATCAAATGAGCTCAATATCTCATATTGACTCATTTGGGCATGGCCATGCACTTAGTGATCTCACTCTATCAAGAATAACGATGTCACTCCCGTCATATAGGAGGGATAGATCCCATATACATCACTCACATCCCTCCGCATAATTTGTTACATACCCAGTAATCGCCTTTATAGTCCACCCATTTACGGTTGACGTTTGACGAAGCCAAAGTATACAACTCCTTATGTAGGGAACCATGGTGACTTTAGGTCCAAGGACTAATAGTCATACTAATAGTCACATGAAGTATATGACACTCATATAACGATCCATGATACTTTCTCATGGCGGGTCATTCAGTATACATTCTCCAATGCATACCCATGTGTCAACTTGATATCTCATATCCATGACTTGTGAGATCAAGTCATCGAGTTGACCTACATGCTAGTCTCTACGCATTAACATTGTCCTTGAATGTTAATACTTGACTAAGAATGATTAAGAGTAGTGTTCTTTATATTATCTCATTATCGATTCAACCAATCGATTGATATAGATAAGAACCTTCTACTCAAGGACGTTATTATACTTGGTTATTTAGCACCAATACAAGTAAATATAATAACCATGCCTTTATAAATAGGAATATGATATAATAAAGTCCATACAACAATTATCACATGATTGACTCTAGGGCTTTCACTAACAATCTCCCACTAGAACTAGTGTCAATCACCATAGTATATAATACCCAATGACCTAGTGTGACCATCATGCTTTTTCTGTGCCAAAGCCTTGGTCAAGGGATCTATGATGTTAGCCTCTATGGGTACTCTACAAATCTTCACATCTTCTCTATCGATAATCTCTCGAATGAGATGGAAGCGCCGTAGTATGTGTTTGGTCCGCTGGTGTGAGCGAGGTTCCTTAGCCTGCGCAATCGTTCCATTGTTGTCACAATAGAGCTCTATAGGATCTACTATGCTAGGAACCACCCCAAGCTCAGTAATGAACTTGCAGATCCAAGCTGCATCCTTTATTTCCCCTGATGCAGTGATATACTCGTCCTCTATTGTAGAATCAGCAACTGTATCCTACTTCGAACTCTTCTAGGTCACAGCGCCACCATTCAAGCAAAACACGAACCCTGACTGTGATTTATAATCATCCTGGTCAGTTTGGAATCTAGCATCGCTGTAACCCTTTACAGCTAGCTCCTCATCGCCTCAAAATATCAAGAAAAATTCTTTAGTCCTTCTCAAGTACTTAAGAATATTCTTGACTGCTATCGAGTGATGCTCACCTGGATCTGACTGGTATCTACTTGTCATACTCAAAGCATACGAGACATCAGGACGAGTACATAGTATGACGTACATGATAGATCCTATGGCAGATGTATAAGGGATCTTATCCATGCGGTCTCTCTCCTCTCTAGAAGAGGGACTTTGAGTCTTCGAAAGACTCACACCATGTGACATCGACAGAAGTCCCTTCTTGGAATTTTGCATGGCAAACCGTTGTAATACCGTGTCAATATATGTACTCTGACTTAGGCCAAGCAATCTCTTAGATATATCTCTATAGATCTTGATGCTTAGAATACAGGCTACTTCACCTAAGTCCTTCATTGAGAAGCACGTCCCCAGCCAAGTCTTCACAGACTGTAGCGAAGGGATGTCATTCCCAATGAGTAGTATGTCATCCACATACAATAAAAAGAAGACAACTGTATTTCCATTAACCCTCTTGTAGACACAGGGTTCATCTTCATTCTTAATGAAACCAAAATGTTTGATCGCATCATCGAACCGAAGATTCCAGCTCCGAAAAGCTTGCTTCAGCCCATAAATGGACCTTTGCAGCTTGCATACTTTCTCAGTATGCTGTGGATCTATAAAACCCTCCGGTTGTGTCATGTACACATCCTCAAGCAAGTTTCCATTCAGAAACACGATTTTGACATCCATCTGCTAGATCTCATAATTGTGGTACGTTGTAATAGCAAGCATGATCCGAATGGACTTAAACATTGCCACTGGAGAAAAGGTTTCATCATAGTCAATACCATGAATTTGCTTGAAACCTTTAGCCACCAGTCGACCCTTATAGGTATGCGTTAGTCTATCCATGTCAGTCTTTCTCTTAAAGACCCACTTACACCCAATGGGTTTGACACCTTCAGGTGGATCAACCAAAGTCCATACTTGGTTGGTGTACATGGATTCCATTACAGATCTCATGGCCTCTAGTCATTTCTCAGAATCTGGGCTCATCACAGCTTCCTGATACTAGGTAGGCTCATTCTCAATGAGCATAACGTCATCATGGTCAGACAAGAGAAATGAGTATCTCTCAGGCTAACGGTGTACCCTATTAGACTTGCGAAGAGGTAGGTCTACCTGAACAGGTTGTTGTTCCACAACTCTTTGTGCAACAATCTCATCACCCACAACACTTTGTAGTTCCTGTTCAACCTCCATCAAGGCCTCAGTGCTATGGTCCTTATCTTGAATTTCTTCAAGATCGAACGTACTCCCACTAGTTTTTCTAGAAACAAAATCCCTTTCTAGAAATACCCCAGTCTTTGCCACAAACACTTTGTGTTGATTGGGAATGTAGAAGTAATATCCCTTCGTCTCCTTGGGATATCCAACAAAATAGCACTTATCGGATTTGGGTCCCAGTTTGTCTGAGACTTGACGTCGAACATAAGCCTCACTACCCCAAATCCTCATGAAAGACATCTTGGGATTTCTCCCTGTCTATATCGTATATAGTGTCTTTATCACAGCCTTAGATGGTACACAGTTAAGTGTGAAGGCTGCTGTATCTAGAGTATATCCCCAAAAGGATATAGAAAGATCTGTGTGACTCATCATAGATCGTACCATATCTAATAGGGTACGATTTCTCCTTTCGGATACACCATTCCACTGTGGTGTTCCAGGAGGAGTGAGTTGGGATAGAATCCCACACTCAGCTAGATAGTCACGAAACTCATGGCTAAGGAATTCACCACCTCGATCTGATCGAAGTATCTTAATACTCTTGCCAAGTTGGTTTTGTACTTCATTCTTGAATTCTTTGAACGTTTCAAAGGATTTTGATTTATGTGTCATCAGATTCACATAACCATATCTACTGAAGTCATCAGTAAATGTAATGAAGTAGCTATAACCACCTCTAGCAGCAACATTGAAAGGGCCACATACATCACTATGTATAAGTCCTAATAAGTCTGTTGCTCTTTTGCTTTGTCCACAAAAGGGAGTCTTGGTCATCTTGCCTAGAAGGCAAGACTCGCATTTCTCATATGATTCAAAATCAAATGAGTCCAATAACCCATCCTTATGGAGCTGGGACAAGCGACTCTCATATATGTGACCTAAGCGACAATGCCAGAGATAGGTTTGATTCAACTCATTTGACTTGAACCTTTTGGTATTTATATTATAGATGGGGCTCTCTAAGTCTAGAATGTAGAGTCCGTTCATTAGAGATGCACTACAATAGAACATATCATTTAAATAAACTAAACAATATTTGTTCTTTATTATAAATGAAAAACCTTTCTTGTCCAAACAAGAAACTGAAATTATGTTCTTTGTCAAAGCAGGCACATAACAATATTCATCCAGTTCTAGTACAAGCCAAGAGGGAAAGATAGAAAATAAGTTCCTACAGCAACAGCAACAACTCTTGCTCCATTACCTACTCGTAGGTCCACCTCACCCTTTGTCAATGCCCTGCTATTTCTCAGCGCCTGCACATTGATACAAATGTGAGATGCACATCCGGTATCTAATACCCATGATAAAGAAATAGATAGATTGACTTCTATAATATTTATACTTAAAGTAGAAGTCTCACTTCTCTTCTTCTTAAGATCTTCCAGGTATGCTTTGCAGTTATGCTTCCAGTGTCCAGCTTCCTTACAGTGGAAGCAAGTCCCTTCTTTGGCCACCCCTCTTTTTAGTTTTAGTTCTTTGCCTTTGCCCTTGGCTTGGGACTTTCCTTTACCTTTAGGCTTGCCCTTGCCTTTTTTCTTTTGCACCATCAAAATGGAGTCAAATTTTCCCTTCTTAAGGTTGAGCTTAGTAGTTCTCAACATGCTGAGCATCTCAGACAGTGGCTTATCAATTTCATTCATATTGTAATTCATGACAAATTGATTGTAGCTTTGTGGCAAAGATTACAAGATCAAGTCAGTGGCCAGCTCTTGGCCAAGTGGGAATCCCAACCTCTGTAGGTTTTCTATGTACCCAATCATCTTGAGTACATATGGACATACGGGAGTCCCATCTTGCATCTTGGACTGAAACAATGCCTTAGAGATCTCATATCTCTCGTGCCTTGCTTGTCCTTGATATAGTTGACGAAGATGTTCAACCATATCATAAGCATTCATGAACTCGTGTTGCTTTTGAAGCTCAGAGTTCATGGTCGCGAGCATGAGACATGACACATCTAATGCATCATCTTGATGCTTCTTGTAAGCATCACAGTCAATTCGCGAGGCAATGGCAGGAGGAGCCTCCGAAATGGGCTGCTCCAGGACGTACAGTTTCCTTTCTTGGGTGAGAATGATTCTCAGGTTCCTGTACCAATCCAGGAAATTAGCTCCATTGAGCTTGTCCTTCTCAAGGAGAGAACGCAGGGAGAGAGTGTTCGTGTTTGTCGACATGGTAATCTACAACATACACAATACAGAAAATTAATATCGTATTTCATTTATCATTTAATTAGTCCTTTAATAAAATGATGCTCCCACTGAATTATAGGACTTTTGTAGAATCGAGTCATGGTTGTGGTCAAACTACATTACTAGATTCATACAAACAAGCTATAATTCTTGCGGGATAAGATCCACACCATACTAGGCCTTGAGTTAGCTTTGGCTAAATATCCCAAGACTTAGTATGATCGGTAGGTAACACATTACCGATTACATCTCTATGTAACTCTTGTTTATAGGATCAAGATCCACATTTACAAAATACCTTGAGTTAGCTTTGGCTAAACCGCCCAAGATTTAGTGTAAATGTTGATGGCATTGCTAGGAGGCTCGTTGGCTCCCATGTCCCCGGATTAAAATTTTCACTAACGAAAACTAATCCTGATGGGATGAGTTTCCTAAGCTCAACCAATTCGTCGTCGTGCTAACGACTTGAGCGATCGCTTGAACAAACTAGTTGTTCAAGCAACCAAACTCTTCTAGTCGGTTAGCCACGGAAGAGACGACGGACGGATCGCCGATTTTTGTGTTTATCTTCGGGGTCCATGATTATACAAATACATATGGATGTAGACATGTATAATCAACACATACAATCATATTAATAAGAACATGCAAAGATCAATAATAAAACTTGTAAAACTTTTATACCTCTCGATCTTCTATCGTATATCCTAACCTCCTTGTAGACTTCGTGTGGGCGAAGATCCTTCACAAGTTGAAGCCTCCTAGATCTTCTTCAATCAAAAGAAAGAAGAACTCTCCTTCCCTTCTTGGTTGAGCCAACCACCAAGCCACAAAGGCTTGATGCCGCCGGTCCCAAGAAAAGAGAGAACAAGATGGCCAACCAAGGAACCAAACAAGGGAACAATCCCTAGCTCCTTTGTGCCGCTGGTCAAGAGGAAAAGAAGAGGAGAAGAGGAATAGGTTGAGCGCCGACCAAGGTAGAGGGAAGAGAGGTAGGTGCCGGCAACACCTTAAGAAGAAGAAGAGAACCTCTCCTATTGTTGCCGCCCACTCCACCTTCCAAACCCTTGCCGCCCAACCAAACCCTAACCTCCCTAGGGTTTCTTGCCGCCCAAGCTAATGATAGGCAAAACCCTAATCTCCAAAAACCAACAACAACCATCTTGCCGCCCACCTTAAGCCCCCTTTTATAGAGTTAGTCTTAAGCCTTGTTTTAATCTCCACCGTTGGTTCTAGGGATTTAATCTCAACCGTCGGTTCTAGAGATTTAATCTCAACCGTCGAATCTAGAGATTTAATCTCCACCGTCGGATCTAGAGATTTAATCTCAATCATCGGATCTATAGATTTAATCTCAACCGTCGGATCTAGAGATTTAATCTCCACCATCAGATCTAGGGATTTAATCTCAACCGTCGGATCTAGAGATTTAATCTCAACCGTTGGATCTAGAGATTTAATCTCCACCGTCGAATCTAGAGTTTTGTTTTCCATCATTGGATCTAGGCTCCATGAGGTTTATATTAGGCTACGATAGGGACCATGAGGAGGAGTTGGATCTTGGCCACCCGATGGATCGGAACCACACAAACTTGATCCATCAATGATGTTCCATTCCACTAGAGGATCATCATTGAATTACCTCACCAACCCCCATAAATTAATATGGGCTCCATACATTATTTGTACATTCATCTCCCCGCGTTTAAGATATCGAATGTCCGTTAATTAATTGATTTACTGACCATCAATCAATTAACATGTAACTCCTCGAGTAGTACCACTCAACCTTATCATCACGTTGACTAAGTCAACCTGCAGGGTTTACATGATGAACCTTATGAGCTCCTCAAGGGGACATCATCAACCTAATATATAGGACACGGTTTCCTCTTATAATCAACGACACACCATGTAAATAATATCATTTCCCAACTTACCGGGCATATTGATTTAATCCATATAAATCTCACCCTTTGGTAAATCAAAGAAATAAATACTAAGTACATGTGCCCGTTATTATATCGGGATTAAGAGCATGTACAACATAATATCCGAGGTCCGATTCAATTATGTAGTCAGCAATAAATTGAATCACCTCTATGTCGGTCCTGCTCAATACACCTAAGTGTACTAGTATAACTCTATGTTCAAGACAAAACAATACTAAGCTATACTACAACCATGCCAATGATTTGTCCAAAACCATCTTGGTTGTGAGCCTCTACTTATATTCTACAAGGGATTGATAACATGATCTTCTGTGCCACACCAAGCACCATGTTATCTACAATATAAAGTATTAGACAATATGCACACATATAATAAATATAAAGTGCATTTAATGATCATATGATTCTTATTTCCAAATAAAAATGTTCATACAAAAGAGCTAGGCTTTTAGTATACATTTCAACAATCTCCCACTTATACTAAAAGACTATGCTGTCATCACAATACCATACATCTTATCCCCATGTCCTCCATATGCCTATCAAATGCTTTCGCTGGAAGGGCCTTAGTGAATGGATCCGCCAGGTTATCCTCTGATGCAATCTTGGCGACAACTACTTCTCCTCGCTTTACGATTTCTCGTATCAGGTGGTACTTGCGCTCTATGTGTTTACTCGCCTTATGGGCTCGTGGTTCCTTCGAGTTTGCAACTGCACCACTGTTATCACAATAAATTGTGATAGTTCTGGGCAAACCAGGAATCACATCCAAGTTCATCAAGAAGTTCCTGAGCCATACAGCTTCCTTGCCTGCCTTAGAGGCTGCCCCATACTCAGCTTCCATGGTAGAGTCCACCACGCATTTCTGCTTGACACTCCTCCATACTATGGCTCCACCTCCAAAAGTAAAGACAAACCCCGAGGTAGACTTACTGTTGTCCCTATCTGATTGGAAATCAGAATCCGTGTAACCCACAGGGACTAATTGATCTGCCCGGTAAACCAGCATATAATCCCTAGTCCTTCTCAGGTACTTCAATATATGCTTTACCGTAGTCCAATGTCCCTGTCCAGGATTACTCTGATATCTGCTAACCATGCCCACGGCAAAGTAGATATCTGGTCTCGTACATAGCATAGCATACATGAGGCTTCCTACTACCGAAGCATAAGGAACTGCCTTCATCTCCTCTATCTCCTTTGAAGTTTTGGGACACATCTCTTTAGATAAAGGTACTCCATGCCTAAAAGGTAGAAAACCTTTCTTGGAGTTCTGCATGCTAAAACAATCAAGGATAGTGTCAATGTATGAATCTTGAGATAAGCACAACATCCTTTTCTTGCGATCCCTTATTACCTTGATCCCAAGGATGTGTCCCACTTCTCCCAAGTCCTTCATATCAAACTGTTTGAACAACCATACCCTTACGTCTGATAACACTCTGATATTGTTGCCAACTAACAAAATGTCATCTACGTATAGTACAAGAAATATCACTACGTTTCCACCACATCTCTTGTATACACAAGGCTCATCCGGACTTTGAATAAATCCATATGACTGGATTACCTCATCAAAGCGGATGTTCCAAGATCTAGAAGCTTGCATCAATCCATAAATGGACCGATTAAGCTTACATACAAGATGCTCTTTGCCCTTTGAAATGAATCCCTCTGGTTGCTTCATATAGATGTTTTCCTCAAGACTTCCGTTAAGGAAAGATGTCTTGACATCCATCTTCCAAATCTCATAATCCTCATGAGCAGCAATAGATAAGAGAATCCGGATAGACTTAAGCATAGCTACCACCGAAAAGGTCTCCTCATAATTGATACCCTCTTTCTGAGTATACCCTTTCGCAACAAGCCTAGCTTTGAAGGTCTCAACCTTCCCGTCTACTCCTCTCTTTCTCTTGTAGATCCACTTGCATCCAATGGCTTTCACACCATCAAGTGGTTCTACTAGCTCCCAGACATGATTAGAATCCATAGATTCTATCTCTGAATTCATCGCTTTTTGCCAAGATACCGCATCTCTATCTTGGAGTGCCTCGTCATATGTCCAAGGATCAGGTTCATGTTTACCAGGGACTAAGTCCAAAGACTCTCCCAAGAACATGAATCTCACGGGTTGTCTGACAACCCTCCCACTACGACGAGGTGCCTCCTGTGTATGCTCTGTGACACACGGTGCAGTGACTTGTGGTATTTCCTCTTGTACCAGTGGTACTGAAGTCGGGACTTCCCCTGTCAACTCCTCAAGAACAATCCTACACATGGGCTTGTGGTTCATCACATAGTCCTCCTCTAGAAAACTAGCATTCGTACTCACGATCACCTTCTGATCTCTAGGACTATATAACAAACCACCCTTCGTTCCCTTAGGGTAGCCAACAAACAAGCGTACTTCTGTACGAGATTCCAACTTACCAGCATCTCCCTTCAGCACATGTGCTGGACTACCCCAAATCTGAATATGTCTTAGACTAGGCTTTCGCCCAGTCCACAATTCTGTGGGAGTAGAGGGTACTGACTTAGATGGAACCAAGTTCAGAATGTGTGCTGTCGTTTCCAGAGCAAACCCCCAGAACAAATCAGATAACTCAGAATAACTCATCATCGATCTGACCATCTCCATAAGAGTCCTATTCCTTCGCTCCGCCACACCATTCTGCTGGGGTGTGCCAGGTGCGGACAATTGGGATTGAATCCCAGCCTCTGATAAGTAACTCCTAAACTCTCCCAAGAGGTACTCGCCACCACGATCAGATCGTAGTATCTTGATACTTTTACCTTAACGATTCTCCACATCAGCCTTGAATTCTTTGAACCTATCAAAGCATTCAGACTTGCGGCGCATCAAGTAAATGTATTCATACCTTGAATAATCGTCTATAAAAGAGACAAAGTATTCAAAGCCACCTCTAGCCTGGATAGACATAAGACCGTACAAATCAGAATGAACCAATTCCAATACATCTTTGGCTCTATACCCCTTAGCCTTAAAAGGCCTCTTGGTCATCTTACCTTCCAAGCAAGACTTGCAGGTTGGGAGATCTTCCACCACTAATAAACCCAAGGGTCCATCAGCTATCAATCTTTGAATTCTACTCAGGTTAATATGACCAAGTCTTAGGTGCCAAAGATATGTCTGGTTCATTTTCGAAGGTTCTTTTCTCTTATTAGACATAGAAGATGAGTTATTCACTTCTATATGCATCGTGGGAGTTTTCGGTTCAAGAGTGTACAAATTGCCAACCAATGTACCAGAACAGAAAATCTCCTTATTCCTTTTTATAACAACTTTATCATTAAAAGAAACAGAATATCCATCCAGAAATAATTTAGAAACTGAAATTAGATTCTTTCTAAAAGTAGGTACATAAAGACAATTTCTCAAAACCAAAACTTTATTCCTATCCAAAGATAAATAAACGTCTCCCACTGCAATAGCCGCCACCTTTGAAGGCCCATGAAGACGATAATCTCTCCCTCAGCTAGTCGTCGGGTTTCCTGGAACCCTTGTAAAGTATTGCAGACATGATCAGTGGCTTCTGTATCTACACACCATGTACTGGTAGATAACACCGCTAAACATGTTTCAACAACTAAACAAGAAGATATACCTTTGTTCTTTCGGCGAGGACAGTCCGCCTTCTAATGTCCAGTCTGCTTGCAAGTGAAGAACTTGCCTTTTGGCTTCTTGACTCCTGCCTGAGGTCCTACTGCCATTTTCTTTTCTCCACCTTGCTTCTTCTTCTTCTTCCCTTTCGGTTTAGAAGTAGAAACCTTCTGAGCAACCATGGCTTGAGCACTTTGACGAAAAAGCCCCTCTGCCGCCTGGAGTTCTGTCAGAAGCTCCGCCAACAAATACAACCTCTTGTTCATGTTGTAGTTGAGGTGGAACTGCTCAAAACTCCTAGGCAGAGACTGAAGAATGATATCGACCTGGGTTTCCCCATCGATCTCAGCTCTGAGGACTTCCATCTCATTCAGATGAGCCATCATCTTGAGAACATGGTCTCAGACGGGTGTTCCCTCGATCATGGTGGTCGTCATCAAGTTCCTCATAGCCTCCTGTCTGGCCGCCCTACTCTGATGTCCGAAAAGTTCCTTGAGATTGAACATCATGTCATAAGCTGTGGTCATGGCCTGATGCTGATGTTGCAGCACATTCGACATAGATGCCAAAATGTAACACCGCGCCATCTCATCTGCCTTGATCCATTTCTTATAAATTTCTTTCTCCTTTTCATCAGAGTCATCGGTGGGCTTAGGAGGACAGACCTCAAAGAGTACAAATTTATACTCCTCTGCAGTTAAGACAATATCCAAATTTCTTTTCCAATCAATATAATTTGTTCTAGTAAGTTTATTTTCTTTTAATATCACAGCAAGTGGGTTGAAATCCATTTGAAAAAACCTAAGAATCACAATGATCAAAATATTAGATTTCAAATATCATTGATTCCTCAAACAATAAAATTTCGAAATCAACCAACACCTCAAAACACCGAGAATATCGCATGCCACGATAGTGTGGACATATACGAATTCTACATTTGTAAGAGGAGGTTTAACCCATTAATTTTATTATCTTGTCAACCTTACTTTTTGACAAATAAAATTAATAGTTGGTTCCTCTTTGGCCCCACAAATAAAAGCAGTGACTCCGATGGGGAGGATACTTTTATTTGCATCTAAGTGTGCACCATTACACGATACTAAGGGAATTATCTCGGATTATGTGCCTTACCGATGGGGAAGTACACACACTCCTAAATAATTTCCTATAACCATTATTTGACCTAGTGATCCGCAAACAAACTCATCCGATGGGGAAGAAGGCACTCAGAGCCGACGCGCAAGTTTGTTGCATCACACGTCAAATTGTAATGGAGGCCGCGGGAATTAATTAAAATGTCCCTCTCCCACTTAGTAAATTGACAGTGAGGGATTTTCAAGCATACACAACATGCATATAAAACAAATCAGCAATAAATATGGAAAAAAATAGAATTTTTCCAACTATTATGGCATTGTTCTCCAATATGCGTCCCGTCGTGTCGCCACCTCATCCGCTCCACCTTTTCCCCTACGCAAGTCACCAAAGAGATCCGAGCCAAGACAAACTATTTTAATTTACATCCATCGATCCTATACTCCAGGAAGGAGTGTACAAATAATCTCTCGATCCAAAGTAAACTAAAATGAGTGGCTAAACAATGTCGTATTTAATTACAAAAATTAAATACTAATTTAGCCTCGTCAACCCCGAGGATTCAAATAATATACAATCACACACACATGCAATCACATACACACATATATAGCCATAATAGTTGGAACTTATGCTTGCAACCAAAAAGTTATCCTACGCACATCCTACTATCATCCGACATATACAATTTATGATAAGTGCATGAAAGTAACCGAATCTAAAATACACAAAACCGAAAACCGTGGCTCTGATACCAATTTGATGGCATTGCTAGGAGGCTCGTTGGCTCCCATGTCCTCGGATTAAAATTTTCACTAACGAAAACTAATCCGGATGGGATGAGTTTCCTAAGCTCAACAAATTCGTCGTCGTGCTTACGACTTGAGCGATCGCTTGAACAAACTAGTTGTTCAAGCAACCAAACTCTTCTAGTCGATTAGCCGCGGAAGAGACGACGGACGGATCGCCGGTTTTTGTGTTTATCTTCGGGGTCCATGATTATACAAATACATATGGATGTAGACATGTATAATCAACACATACAATCATATTAATAAGAACATGCAAAGATCAATAATAAAACTTGTAAAACTTTTATACCTCTCGATCTTCTATCATATGTCCTAACCTCTTTGTAGACTTCGTGTGGGCGAATATCCTCCACAAGTTGAAGCTTCCTAAATCTTCTTCAATCAAAAGAAAGAAGAACTCTCCTTCCCTTCTTGCTTGAGCCACCCACCAAGCCACAAAGGCTAGATGCCGTCGGCCCCAAGAAAAGAGAGAACAAGATGGCCAACCAAGGAACAAAACAAGGGAACAATCCCTAGCTCCTTTGTGCCGCCGGCCAAGAGGAAAAGAAGAGGAGAAGAGGAATAGGTTGAGCGCCGACCAAGGTAGAGGGAAGAGAGGTAGGTGCCGGCAACACCTTAGGAAGAAGAAGAGAACCTCTCCTATTGTTGCCGCCCACTCCACCTTCCAAACCCTAGCCGTCCAACCAAACCCTATGTTGGGTGGATGCTTCGGAGGCTCATTGGCTCCCATGTCCCCGGATTAAAATTTTCACTAATGAAAGGATTAATCCGGATGGGATGAGTTTCCTTAACAACACCATTTCGTCGTCATGCTAACAACTGTTAGTACTTATAATATCCACATATCTCCACAATGACATGATATTGTCCACTTTGGGCCTAGACCCTCATGGTTTTATTTTTGGGCTTTACCCAAAAGGCCTCATACCAATGGAGATATCTTTTTTCTTATAAGCACATGATCTTTTCCATGTCTTACCAATGTGGGACTTTGATTGTATTCCCCATACTCCCAACAATCCCCCCCTCAAACGAAGGACCACATTGGGCCCCCCCTCCAGCCTATCCCTCCTCGAAGGATTTTCTCTGCTTGATGTCCGATCTTCAACCCACCAGGACTTCCTGCCAGTTGTTCGGTCCCCCCGACCCAACTAGACTTCCTTCCTGATGTCTGGTTCTCTTGATCCGGACGTGGGAGCTCAACTTCCTTCGTTCGAGGTTCATGGCTTGACATGGACCATGGCTCTGATACCAATTGTTGGATCGAAAGTGTATTAGAGGGGGTGAATAGCGATACGGTGTCGTTAAAAACTTTAGCAATAAGTAAAAAGCAAGTAGACAATGCACAGCACAAATATAAAGTAGACAAGATATTTTTACGTGGTTCACAATCTTTCGATTGCTAATCCACGGCCCTAGTGATCCTTGATCACGTACGGAGGGCAATTCACTAAAACCACTCCTCTTCGTTGGAAGTAGGAGCAACGATTACAAAAAGAAATCAATGCAAAGGGACACTCCCCCTTTCCTTGTTACGATTAAAGCACAAAGACAATTTAAAGAAGTAGAACTTAAATAAATATACCGACAACTCTTATAAGTAGAAGATGTAGCTTTCGTTGTCGTGACGCACTTCGTCAGAGCAAATGTGAGTAGTAGTAGCGGCGTGACATTTACGCGTGTTGAGAGCTCTTGAATTCTTGTTATTTGCTTGGCTTGAACATGTCTATTTATGGATATTGATCTATGAATTTAGACATAGGTAGTGTCCAAGGTGAGGTTCTTATCCCAACTCAAGGATGAGGTGTTTCATCCAACCACCTTGTGCCACCTCCAACCTTCTTGTGCGCCAACTCAAGGATAAGGTGTTTCATCCAACCACCTTGTGCCACCTCCAACCTCCTTGGGCGCCAACTCAAGGATGAGGTGTTTCATCCAACCACCTTGTGCCACCTCCAACCTCCTTGGGCGCCAACTTGAGGATGAGGTGTTTCATCCAACCACCTTGTGCCACCTCCAACCTCCTTGGGCGCCAACTTGTTGGAGCCATTCAACTTGTGCCACATCATGGGAGCCAACCATCTTGTGCCAACTCACCTTATCTTGGGCGTCCACCACAAGGAAGCTTGGTGATGGTTTGGATGTCCACCTTGATGCCACATCACCCTTTGTACCAAAACACGAGTCAAGTCCAAATTCACCCCCTTGAAATTCGAGCTCTTCTCGAGGCTGGAACTTGACTAGCAGTTGACTGTAGTCAAAGGGTTTTGACCGCATGATCACAAGTTAGCTTAAAATATAAAGTACGATGGTTCTAACCATCCGATCTCGACCTAGACCTTCCATTGGAGGTATTGGGTCGGATCTACGCTAACGACCTTGCTTCGCTTTCACGAGCTTACCTTGTAGCCTCGCTTGGTCTTCACCCGAGTACCTCGGCTTCCTCCAAGTCCCTCGGCGTTGCGACCACCTCGGTTCCCACCGGGTGTCGCAGACCTTCCGCTCAACTTTAGCATTTCTGCACACTTAATTGAGCTCGTAAGATAACAAATATACCCTTAACTATTGAGCCTTTTGCCATAATCAAAATACCGGTTCGACTTTGGTGCCCACTGCACCAACAATCTCCCCCTTTTTGATTCATGGCAAACCGACACAAAAGTTAAGGAAAAATTAAGCATAACAGTAAGCTAGCATAATGATTAAGCATGAATGAGCTAGCATAAAGATTAAATATGAATGAGCTAGCATAATGATTAAGCATGAATGAGCTAGCATAAAGATTAAATATGAATGAGCTAGCATAAAGATTAAATATGAATGAGCTAGCATAATGATTAAGTATGAATGAGCTAGCATAAAGATTAAGCATGAGTGAGAAATATTATTGTTTCAAGTTCTCCCCTTTGAGGTAACCTCCCCCTTGACCGAAGGTGAGTTCTTGAAAAATAATTTTTACTCCCCCTTAATAGTTGCTTAAGTAAACGGAATTACTTAATATAAAAGGTAATAATTTTATTTACTTTCTTCCCCTTTAATTTTGGTAATAATTTTGTTTACTTTCTTCCCCTTTAATTTTGGTTAATTTTGGTTACTTTTGTGACTTTCTACCCCTTTTGCCTTAACTCAAAAAGTTTGTAAATATATTTTAGGGTTTGTAAGTCCAAGCAAGTTCCCAATATGATTTCTAAGGTAAGACTTAGGCTAATTTCATAAAAAGAAGCAAAAATAGAGTACATATATAGAAAAATTTAAATCCTACTCTATTACGCACATACCTAACTTTTAATGTTGTTAAAGATTAAGCTAAAGTCTTGGAGAGTGTGCTTCATCCACAGCCGAGAGACACACTCACCCATCGCAACGTATTCAGCTTCGGTGGTAGATAAGGCAACGCAATGCTGCTTCCCACTGCACCAACTCACTAGACTCGAGTCGCGGATTTGACAACAATCATTCATGCTCTTTCTATCGAGTTTACTACCGGCATAATCCGAATCGGAGTAGCCGATTAATTCGAACTACGTAGATCTAGGGTACCAAATACCAACGTTAAGTGTACCCTTAAGATATCTAAGGATACGCTTAACTAGGGTTAGGTGAGACTCCTAGGTTTGTAACCTTGCGCAATATACTTACCGCGAATAAAATGTCGGGTCGGCTCGCGGTTAAGTATAGGAGACTTCCTATTGCGCTCCTATAGTATTTTAGGTCAACGGGTTTTCCTTCTACATCTTCGTTTATATTAACATTAGTTGCCATAGGTGTATTGATTATTTTAGCATCTTGCATTCCAAATCGATTTATTAAGTCCTTAGTATATTTTTGTTTATGTAAATATATTCCATCTTTAGTTTGTTTAATTTGTAAACCTAAGAAGAAACTTAACTCTCCTACTAAATTCATTTCAAATTCACTTTCCATAAGTGAGATGAATTCGTTTAGCAGGATCGAGTTGGTAGTTCCAAAAATTATATCATCTACATAGATTTGGGCTATAAAGATTTCTTTTCCTACGGTTTTTACGAATAAGGTTGGGTCGACTAAACCTTGGTTGAATCCTTTGGACTTAAGATAGATCGAAAGCCTTTCGTACCAAGCTCTTGGGGCTTGTTTGAGTCCATATAGGGCTTTCTTAAGTCTAAGGACATGGTCGTTTATCTAGATTTTCAATCCGGAGGTTGGTAGCGTAAACTTCTTCCTTAATGTATCCATTCAAAAATGCTGACTTGACATCCATTTGAAACAATTTAAAACCTCGATGTGCAGATATGCTAACAACATTCGGATGGACTCTAGTGCAGCTCTACGGGGCGTAGGTCTCATCGTAATCTAAACCTTCGACTTGACTAAACCCTTTGCGACTAACCTAGCTTTATTTCTAACTACTTCACCTTTATCATCAAGTTTATTTGAAATACCCACCTTGTTCCAATAATTGATTTTTCTTTAGGTGGTGGTACTAATTCCCGGACTTCATTTCTAGTGAATTGAGCTAGCTCTTCTTGCATAGCAATAATCCGGTCGGGATCGAAGTGCTTGTTCAATAGTTTTGGGTTCGATTTTGGAAATTAACGAGATTTGACTAAGGTTTCGATATGAAGCTCTAGTTCGAACCCCTAAATTTGGATCACCTATAACTTGATTGATAGGATGATTTGTTTGAGTCTTAGTGTGACTCGGGTTAGGGTCATCTATCACTTGGTCGATAGGATGACTTGGGTGAGTTCTCGTTTGACTTGGGTTAGAGTCATCTATCACTTGGTCGATAGGATGACTTGGGTTAGGGCGAGATTCAAGTTCAAGATCAGTCGGGTTCGCTATAAGTTGATTTGCTAGTTGGTTTTGTTAAGGATTGAAGCGGGTTCGTGTCCTTAAATCGAAAACTATATTAATGGTTTCTTCGACTCTTATGTGTAGGATCAATGGAATTACTAAAGGGTTGTTTGTAAGTTTTAAACCTAAATCATCTCACCAATATCTACATGATCAAAACATGTTATTCCTATGTGTTATTGTGAGATGACTTTCAATTTTACTTGATTAATTTTAATGAATTTAAATTAACCAACATTAGGTTAGATTCGGATTTAGTCTAAGCTCATCAAGTAATCTTTTCAAGAGATTAGCTTCCCGGTCGTGGCGAGGCACAGAGGCCTTCTTTGATCGGAACAACGACCACTTCCTTAGACAAAGCTAATTTCAAGAAATTGATAACTCGACTTACTTGAGACTACATCTTGGTCTAACTAGTTATTTTTGAAAAGAGGCTCCCCGAGGCTCAATCTTTTAAAGGATTTTAGTTGATTTATTTTTGAAAAGAGGCTCCCCGAGGCTCAATCTTTTCGCAGGATTTTAGTTGGTTATGAGTCCTATCTAACCATTCTAAAAATAAAGGAAAAACTAAGCATGCAATTTCTAAGACTTAACAAAAATACATTTTGTATTGGCTCCCCCTGGACCATTGAATCGAGTGGGTCTATTCACATAGTGAATTTGGTCCTTGGGAACCCAATACATGTTAGATCCTAAAGTTGAAATCAAAGTGATCTTAGGGACCCATGCTTGGACATTTTTCTTATGTTGGTTTACTATAGACATATATGACTTATTGGTTGTATTTGAGTTAAACCCGAGTCCGGCCTTGTTGTACACGGCCCTTTGTGATCCAAGTAAGAGGTCAAGTCCCTTGGATCCCAAAGTGAACCTTTCCAACGTGTTCCTAAGGTCTTCGACTTGTGTTTTCAAAGGCGAGTTCTCAACTTCAAGCTTTTCAACTTGAGTTGAGTCCTCCTCTTGAATACGAGTAGTCGAAGAGGTTAGGGAGACCTCATGTTTGAGGAGGTTAACCTCCTCAATTAGGGTCTCGACCTTGGACTCGGACTTAGCTAGTTTCTTATTTAAAAATTTAATTGCACCATACAAAGTATTAAGTAACGACCGACTTACCCTTAATGATTCTTTTGAACCGGATACGGATCCGTGGCTTGTCTTGAATAGAAGCTCATCATCGGATTCGGACTCGGACTCTTCTTCGGTTTCGGAGTCGTGCTCGGTCGGCTTGGCCATTAGAGCTTGGATATCGTCTTCTTCCTCCGGGTGGCTTGCTTGGGGCTTCTTCTTCTTGGAACACTGCAACTAACGCAATACTCTTCTACGACCACGTTAGTTTGCTCATGTAATTCAAGTTCCGAAAACAATTCGTCTAACCTAATCTTAGAAAGGTCCTTGGAGACCTTGTAGGCATCGACCATGGATGCCCACAAGGTGGTCCTAGGAAACGAGTTAAGAGAATACCTGATAAGGTCGCGATCCTCGACCTTTTGTCCGATGGCATGGAGTTGGTTGTGATGTCTTGGATACGAGCATGTAGTTGAGTTGCGGTCTCGTTTTCCTGCATTTTCAAGTTATACAATTTATTTAAAAGTAAATCTCTTTTACATACCTTCGTGTCGTCGGTGCCTTCGTGTAGTTCCACTAGCTTGGTCCATAAGTCCTTTGCACTAATGAAGGGGCCGACGCGGTTGAACTCTTCCTTGGACAACCCACATTGCAAGATTTGAGTTGCCTTGGCATCGGCTTCTACTTGTTTTTTCATGGAATTTGACCATTGATCGTAACCCAAAGATTCACCATCTTCATTAGGAAGTGTGAAACCAGTTTGGATTACGATCCACATCTCGATTTGGGTTTTAAGAAAGCATTCCATCCGACCCTTCCAATAAGGAAAGTCATTACCGTTGTAAAACGGGGGTCGGGCGGTGCTAAACCCTTCGAGATGGGCCATTTAAAAACAAGAAGAAGAACGACGAAAAGAATCTTGCAAAACACACACGGAAAGAATATTCCAAGACTTTCGTCTTGGATTAGTAGTGCGGGAAGTAAAAAAAGATATATAAAATGTAACTTGCAAAAAGAAATAAACAATCAAATGCGAATGTCGTTGAAGTTCCGGAGGACAACCTTACTCGGGATCTAACCCGAAGGACAACCTTATCCGGATCCTAAAGCCTCTAATGCAATTCTATATGTAGGAGAAGATAAGCAAGTGAAATAATTATACGAAAACAGAAATAAATAAATAAAAAATCTAAAAAAAAAAGAAAAACAAAGCTAGATTGGTGGTTTCACCGAATCTTAGCGCCCCCGGCTCTGATACCAATTGTTAGTACTTATAATATCCACATATCTCCACAATGACATGATATTGTCCACTTTGGGCCTAGACCCTCATGGTTTTATTTTTGGGCTTTACCCAAAAGGCCTCATACCAATGGAGATATCTTTTTTCTTATAAGCACATGATCTTTTCCATGTCTTACCAATGTGGGACTTTGATTGTATTCCCCATACTCCCAACAACAACTTGAGTGGTCGCTTGAACAAACTAGTTGTTCAAGCAACACAACTCTTCTAGTTGGTTAGCCGCGGAAGAGACGACGGATGGATCGCCGGTTTTTGTGTTTGTCTTCGGGGTCCATGATTATACAATATATATTCATACACACACATGCATAATCAAAACAAATAAGAACATGCTCAGATCTGTACATAAAGATAAAATAACTTTATACCTCACGATCTTCTACCGTATGTCCTATCCTTCTCGTGGACGACGTGTGGACGAAGATCCTCCATGAGTAGAAGCCTTCTAGATCGCTTTCTTCTCTACCTTGTCCGCTGCGAACAAAGAGAAGAACTCGCAAATACCTTTCCTATCTAGAACCGGCCACCAAATTAGGGAATTTGGTGCAACCGCCGGCCAAGGAGCAATGGATGATGCGCCGGCCAACTTCAAGAAGAGTTGCCGCCGGCCACTTTGGAGAATAGGGAGGAGGAAGAGAACCGGCCACTAATGGGAGGAGAACCGCCGGCCAAGGAAGAAGGGAAAGACCTTAAGGTTGGGCGCCGGCCAAGTATTGATGGTGCAAGTTGGGCGCCGGCAACAACTAGAAGGAAGGAGAAGTTGCCACCCAACCCTAGCTCCAAACCCTAGCCACCCACCTCCAAAAGCCAAACCCTAATTCTTTCAATCACCCCTTGCCGCCCAACCTAAGCCTATATTTATATAATTAGGCTTAAGCCTCCTTTAATCTCCACCGTCGGATCTAGGGATTTAATCTCCACCGTCGGATCTAGGGTTTTATCCCAACCGTCAGATCTAGGGTTTAATCCCAACCATCGGATCTAGGATTTCATCCCAACCTTCGGATCTAAGGTTTCATCCCAACCGTCGGATCTAGGGTTTTACCCCAACCGTCGGATCTAGGGATTTAATTCCTACCGTCGATTCTAGGATTTCATCCTAACCATCGGATCTAGGGATTTAATCCCAACCGTTGGTTCTAAGGTTTCATCAAACCATCGGATCTAGGGATTTAATCCCAAACGTTGGTTCTAGGTTTTGTTTTACATTCTTGGATCTAGACTTCACAAGGATTATATTAGGCTACGATAGGGACCATAAGGAGGAGTTGGGTCTTGGCCACCCGATGGATCGGAACCACACAAACTTGATCCATCATTGATGTTCCATTCCACTAGAGGATCATCATTGAACTACCTCACCAACCCCCATAAATCAATATGGGCTCCATATATTATTTGTACATTAGTCTCCCCGTATTTAAGATATCGAATGTCCGTCAATTAATTGATTTACTGACCATCAATTAATTAACATCTAATTCTTCGAGTAGTACCACTCAACCTTATCATCATGTTGACTAAGTCAACCAGCTGGGTTTACATGATGAACCTTATGAGCTCCTCAAGGGGACATCATCAACCTAATATATAGGACACGGTTTCCTCCTATAATCAACGGCACACCATGTAAATAATATTATTTCCTAACTTACCGGGCATATTGATTTAATCCATCTAAATCTCACCCACTAGTAAATCAAAGAAATAAATACTAAGTATATGTGCCCGTTATTATATCGGGATTAAGAGCATGTACAACATAATATCCGAGGTCCGATTCAATTATGTAGTCAGTACTAAATTGAATCACCTCTATGTCGGTCCTACTCAATACACCTAAGTGTACTAGTGTAACTCTATGTTCAAGATAAAACAATACCAAGCTACACTACAACCATGCCAATGGTTTGTCCAAAACCATCTTGGTTGTGAGCCTTTACTTATATTTTACAAGGTACTGATAACATGATCTTCTGTGCCACACCAAGCACCATGTTATCTACAATGTAAAATATTAGACAATATGCACACATTTATAATGAATATATAAAATGCAAACAATGATCATGTGATTCTTATTTCAAAATAAAATGTTCATACAAAAAGAGCTAGGCTTTCAGTATACATTCCAACAATCTCCCACTTATACTAAAAGACTATGCCGTCATCACTCTGCCATACATCTGATCCCCATGTCCTCCACATGCCTATCAAACGCTTTCGCTGGAAGGGCCTTAGTGAATGGATCTGCCAGGTTATCCTCTGATGCAATCTTGGCCAGAGCAACTTCTCCTCGCTTTACGATCTCTCGTATGAGGTGGTACTTGCGCTCTATGTGTTTACTCGCCTTATGGGCTCGTGGTTCCTTCGAGTTTATAACTGCACCACTATTATCAAAATAAATTGTGATAGTTCTGGGCAAACTAGGAATCACATCCAAGTCCATCAAGAAGTTCCTGAGCCATACAGCTTCCTTGGCTGCCTCAGAGGCTGCCACATACTCAGCTTCCATGGTAGAGTCCACCATGCATTTCTGCTTGACACTCCTCCATGCTATGGCTCCACCTCCAAAAGTAAACACAAACCCCGAGGTAGACTTACTCTTGTCCCTATCTGATTGGAAATCCGAATCCGTGTAACCCACACGGACTAATTGATCTGCCCGGTAAACCAGCATATAATCCCTAGTCCTTCTCAGGTACTTCAATATATGCTTTACCACAGTCCAATGTCCCTGTCCAGGATTACTCTGATATCTGCTAACCATGCCCACGGCAAAGCAGATATCCGGTCTCGTACATAGCATAGCATACATAAGGCTTCCTACTGCCGAAGCATAAAGAACCGCCTTCATGTCCTCTATCTCTTTTGATGTTCTGGGACACATCTCTTTAGATAAAGGAACTCCATGTATAAAAGGTAGAAAACCTTTCTTGGAGTTCTGCATGCTAAAATGAGCAATGATAGTGTCAATGTATGAAGCTTGAGACAAACACAACATCCTTTTCTTGCGATCCCTTATAACTTTGATCCCAAGGATGTGTCCCACTTCTCCCAAGTCCTTCATATCAAACTGTTTGGACAACCATACCCTTACATCTGATAACACTTTGATATTGTTGCCAACTAACAAAATGTCATCTACGTATAGTACAAGAAACACCACTACGTTTCCGTCACATCTCTTGTATACACAAGGCTCATCCGGACTTTGAATAAATCCATATGACTGGATTACCTCATCAAAACGGATGTTCCAAGATCTAGAAGTTTGCTTCAATCCATAAATGGACCGATTAAGCTTACATACAAGATGCTCTTTGCCTTTAGCAATGAATCCCTCTGGTTGGCGCATATAGATGTTCTCCTCAAGACTTCCGTTAAGGAAAGCTGTCTTGACATCCATCTGCCAAATCTCATAATCCATATGAGCAGCTATAGATAAGAGAATCCGGATAGACTTAAGCATAGCTACCGGGGAAAAGGTCTCCTCATAATCGATACCCTCTTTCTGAGTATACCCTTTCGCAACAAGCCTAGCTTTGAAGGTTTCAATCTTCCCGTCTACTCCTCTCTTTCTCTTGTAGATCCACTTGCATCCAATGGTTTTTACACCATCGGGTGGCTCTACTAACTCCCAGACCTGATTAGAATCCATAGATTCTATCTCTGAATTCATCGCTTTTTGCCAAGATACCGCATCTCTATCTTGGAGTGCCTCATAATATGTCCAGGTATCAGGTTCATGTTCACCAGGGACTAAGTCCGAAGACTCTTCCAAGAACATGAATCTCTCGGGTTGTCTAACAACCCTCCCACTACGACGAGGTACCTCCTATGTATGCTCTGTGACACGCGGTGCAGTGACTTGTGGTATCTCCTCTTGTACCGGTGGTACTGAAGTCGGGACTTCCCCTGTCATCTCCTCAAGAACAATCCTACTCGTGGGCTTGTGATTCATCACATAGTCTTCCTCTAGAAATCTGGCATTCGTACTCACGATCACCTTCTGATCTCTAGGACTATAGAATAAACCACCCTTCGTTCCCTTAGGGTAGCCAACAAACAAGCGCACTTCTGTACGAGATTCCAACTTACCAGCATCTCCCTTCAGCACATGTGCTGGACTACCCCAAATCCGAATATGTATTAGACTAGGCCTTCGCCCAGTCCACAACTCTGTGGGAGTAGAGGGTACTGACTTAGATGGAACCAAGTTTAGAATGTGTGCTGCTGTTTCCAGAGCAAACACCCAGAACGAATCAGGTAACTCAGAATAACTCATCATCGATCTGACCCTCTCCATAAGAGTCCTATTCCTTCGCTCCGCCACACCATTCTGCTGGGGTGTGCCAGGTGCGGGCAATTGGGATTGAATCCCAGCCTCTGATAAGTAACTCCTAAACTCTCCCAAGAGGTACTCGCTACCACGATCAGATCGTAATGTCTTGATACTTTTACCTTGACGGTTCTCCACATCAGCCTTGAATTCTTTGAACTTGTCAAAGCATTCAGACTTGCGGCACATCAAGTAAATGTATCCATACCTTGAATAATCGTCTATAAAAGAGACGAAGTATTAAAAGCCACCTCTTGCCTGGATAGACATAGGCCCGCACAAATCAGAATGAACCAATTCTAACACATCTTTGGCTCTATACCCCTTGGCCTTAAAAGGCCTCTTGGTCATTTTACCTTCCAAGCAAGATTCGTAGGTTGCGAGATCCTCCACCACTAATGAACCCAAAGGTACATCAGCTATCAACCTTTGAATTCTGCTTAGGTTAATATGACCAAGCCTTAGATGCCAAAGATATGTTTGGTTCATTTGCGAAGGTTCTTTTCTCTTATTAGACTTAGAAGATGAGTTATTTACTTCTATTTGCATCGTGGGAGTTTTTGGTTCAATAGAATATAAATTGCCAACCAATGTACCAGAACAGATAATCTCCCTATTCCCTTTTATAACCACCTTGTCATTAAAAGAAACAGAATATCCATCCAAAAACAATTTAGAAACTGAAATTAAATTCTTTCTAAAAGTAGGTACATAAAGACAATTTCTTAAAACCAAAAATTTATTCCTATCAAAAGATAAATAAATGTCTCCCACTACAATAGCCGCCACCTTTGAAGCATTGCCCATGAAGACGGTAATCTCTCCCTCAGCTAGTCGTCGAGTTTCCTGGAACCCCTGCAAAGTATTACAGACATGATTAGTGGCTCCTGTATCTACACACCAGGCACTGGTAGATAACACCGCTAAACATGTTTCAACAACTAAACAAGAAGATATACCTTTGTTCTTACGGCGAGGACAGTCCGCCTTCCAATGTCCAGTCTGCTTACAAGTGAAGCACTTGCCTTTCGGCTTCTTCACTCCTGCCTGAGGTCCTGTTGCCACCTTCTTCGCTCCACCTTGCTTCTTCTTCTTCTTACCTTTCGGTTTAGAGGAAGAAACCTTTTGAGCGACCATGGCTTGAGAACTCTGACGAAAAAGCCCCTCTGCCACCTGGAGTTCTATCAGAAGCTCCGCCAACGAACACAACCATTTGTTCATGTTGTAGTTGAGGCGGAACTGCTCAAAACTCCTAGGCAGAGACTGGAGAATGATATCGACCTGGGTTTCCCCATCGATCTCAGCTCCGAGGACTTCCATCTCATTAAGATGAGCCATCATCTTGAGAACATGATCCCTAACGGGTGTTCCCTCGACCATGGTGGTCGTCATCAAGTTTCTCATTGCCTCCTGCCTAGCCGCCCTACTCTGATGTCCGAAAAGTTCCTTGAGATTGAACATCATGTCATAAGCAGTGGCTATGGCCTGATGCTGATGTTGCAGCACATTTGACATAGATGCCAAAATGTAACACCGCGCCATCTCATCTGCCTTAACCCATTTCTTATAATGTTCTTTCTCCTTTTCATCAGAGTCATCGGAGGGCTTAGGAGGACAGACCTCGAAGAGTACAAATTTGTACTCCTCCGCAGTTAGGACAATATCCAAGTTTCTTTTCCAATCAATGTAGTTTGGACCAGTAAGTTTGTTTTCTTTTAAAATCACAGCAAGTGGGTTGAAAGCCATTTGAAAATCCTAAAAATCACAATGATCAAAATATTAGTTTTCAAATATTATTGATTCCTCAAAACAATAAAATCCCGAAATCAACCAACACCTCAAAACACCGAGAATATCGCATGCCACGATAGTGTGGACGTATACGAATTCTACATTTGTAAGAGGAGGTTTTACCCATTAATTTTATTATCTTGTCAACCTTACTTTTTGACAAATAAAATTAATAGTTGGTTCCTCTATAGCCCTACAAATAAAAGCAGTGACTCCGATGGGGAGGATACCTTTATTTGTATCTAAGTGTGCACCATTACACGATACTAAGGGAATTATTTCGGATTATGTGTCTTACCGATGGGGAAGTACACACGCTCCTAAATAATTTTCTATAACCATTATTTGACCTAGTGATCCGCAAACAAACCCATCCGATGGGGAGGAAGGCACTCAAAGCCAACGCGCAAGTTTGTTGCATCACACGTCAAATTGTAATGGAGGCCACGAGAATTAATTAAAATATCCCTCTCCCACTTAGTAAATTGAGATCGAGGAATTTTAAACATACACAACATGCATATAAAACAAATAAGCAATAAATATGGAAAAACAGAATTTTTTCCAACTATTATGGCATTGTCCTGCAATATGCATCCCGTCGTGTCGCCACCTCGTCCGCTCCACCTTTTCCCATGCACAAGTCACCAAAGATATCCGAGCCGAGATAAATCATTTTATTTACATCCATCGATCCTATACTCCACGAAGGAGTGTACAAATAATCTAGATCGAAAGTAAACTAAAATGATCGGCTAAACAATGTCGTATTTAATTACAAAAATTAAATACTAATCTAGCCTCGTCAACCCTGAGGATTCAAATAATAAATTTTTACACACATCCATTCACATACACACACATGGCCATAATAGTCGGATCTTATGCCTGCAACGAAAGAGTTAAACTACGCATATCCTACTATTATCCGGCACATATAATATATGAAAAATGCATAAAAAATTAACCGAATCCTAAACACACAAAACCGGAAACCGATGGCTCTGATACCAATTGTTGGGTGGATGCTTCGGAGGCTCATTGGCTCCCATGTCCCCGGATTAAAATTTTCACTAATGAAAGGATTAATCTGGATGGGATGAGCTTCCTTAACAACACCATTTCGTCGTCATGCTAACAACTTGAGTGGTCGCTTGAACAAACTAGTTGTTCAAGCAACACAACTCTTCTAGTTGGTTAGCCGCGGAAGAGACGACGGATGGATCGCCGATTTTTGTGTTTGTCTTCGGGGTCCATGATTATACAATATATATTCATACACACACATGCATAATCAAAACAAATAAGAACATGCTCAGATCTGTACATAAAGTTAAAATAACTTTATACCTCACGATCTTCTACCGTATGTCCTATCCTTCTCGTGGACGACGTATGGACGAAGATCCTCCACGAGTAGAAGCCTTCTAGATCGCTTTCTTCTCTACCTTGTCCACTGCGAACAAAGAGAAGAACTCGCAAATACCTTTCCTATCTAGAACCGGCCACCAAATTAGGGAATTTGGTGCAACCGCCGGCCAAGGAGCAATGGATGATGCGTTGGCCAACTTCAAGAAGAGTTGCCGCCGGCCACTTTGGAGAATAGGGAGGAGGAAGAGAACCGCCGGCCAAGGAAGAAGGGAAAGACCTTAAGGTTGGGCGCCGGCCAAGTATTGATGGTGCAAGTTGGGCGCCGGCAACAACTAGAAGGAAGGAGAAGTTGCCGCCCAACCCTAGCTCCAAACCCTAGCCACCCACCTCCAAAAGCCAAACCCTAATTCTTTCAATCACCCCTTGCCGCCCAACCTAAGCCTCTATTTATATAATTAGGCTTAAGCCTCCTTTAATCGGATCTAGGGTTTAATCCCAACCATCGGATCTAGGATTTCATCCCAACCTTCGGATCTAAGGTTTCATCCCAACCATCAGATCTAGGGTTTTATCCCAACCGTCGGATCTAGGGATTTAATTCCTACCGTCGATTCTAGGATTTCATCCTAACCATCGGATCTAGGGATTTAATCCCAACCGTTGGTTCTAAGGTTTCATCCAACCATCGGATCTAGGGATTTAATCCCAACTGTTGGTTCTAGGTTTTGTTTTACATTCTTGGATCTAGATTTCACAAGGATTATATTAGGCTATGATAGGGACCATAAGGAGGAGTTGGGTCTTGGCCACCCGATGGATCGGAACCACACAAACTTGATCCATCAATGATGTTCCATTCCACTAGAGGATCATCATTGAACTACCTCACCAACCCCCATAAATCAATATGGGCTCCATATATTATTTGTACATTAATCTCCCCGTGTTTAAGATATCGAATGTCCGTCAATTAATTGATTTACTGACCATCAATTAATTAACATCTAATTCCTCGAGTAGTACCACTCAACCTTATCATCATGTTGACTAAGTCAACCAGCTGGGTTTACATGATGAACCTTATGAGCTCCTCAAGGGGACATCATCAACCTAATATATAGGACACGGTTTCCTCCTATAATCAACAGCACACCATGTAAATAATATTATTTCCCAACTTACCGGGCATATTGATTTAATCCATCTAAATCTCACCCACTGGTAAATCAAAGAAATAAATACTAAGTACATGTGCCCGTTATTATATCGAGATTAAGAGCATGTACAACATAATATCCGAGGTCCGATTCAATTAAGTAGTCAGTACTAAATTGAATCACCTCTATGTCGGTCCTACTCAATACACCTAAGTGTACTAGTGTAACTCTATGTTCAAGATAAAACAATACCAAGCTACACTACAACCATGCCAATGGTTTGTCCAAAACCATCTTGGTTGTGAGCCTTTACTTATATTTTACAAGGTACTGATAACATGATCTTCTATGCCACACCAAGCACCATGTTATCTACAATGTAAAATATTAGACAATATGCACACATATATAATGAATATATAAATGCAAACAATGATCATGTGATTCTTATTTCAAAATAAAATGTTCATACAAAAAGAGCTAGGCTTTCAGTATACATTCCAACACCCTAACCTCCCTAGGGTTTCTTACCGCCCAAGCTAATGATAGGCAAAACCCTAATCTCCAAAAACCAACAACAACCTTCTTGCCGCCCACCTTAAGCCCCCTTTTATAGAGTTAGGCTAAAGCCTTGTTTTAATCTCCACCGTTGGTTCTAGGGATTTAATCTCAACCGTCGGTTCTAGAGATTTAATCTCAACCGTCGGATATAGAGATTTAATCTCCACCATCGGATCTAGGGATTTAATCTCAACCGTCGGATCTTGAGATTTAATCTCAACCGTCGGATCTAGAGATTTAATCTCCACCGTCGGATCTAGGGATTTAATCTCAACCTTCGGATCTAGAGATTTAATCTCAATCATCGAATCTAGAGATTTAATCTCCACCATCGGATCTAGAGTTTTGTTTTCCATCATTGGATCTAGGCTCCATGAGGTTTATATTAGGCTACGATAGGGACCATGAGGAGGAGTTGGATCTTTGCCACCCGATGGATCGGAACCACACAAACTTGATCCATCAATGATGTTCCATTCCACTAGAGGATCATCATTGATTTACCTCACCAACCCCCATAAATTAATATGGGCTCCATACATTATTTGTGCATTCATCTGCCCGTGTTTAAGATATCGAATGTCCGTCAATTAATTGATTTCCTGACCATCAATCAATTAACATCTAACTCCTCGAGTAGTACCACTCAACCTTATCATCATGTTGACTAAGTCAACCTGTAGGGTTTACATGATGAACCTTATGAGCTCCTCAAGGGGACATCATCAACCTAATATATAGGACACGGTTTCCTCCTATAATTAACGGCACACCATGTAAATAATATCATTTCCCAACTTACCGGGCATATTGATTTATCCATATAAATCTCACCCTTTGGTAAATCAAAGAAATAAATACTAAGTACATGTGCCCGTTATTATATCGGGATTAAGAGGATGTACAACATAATATCCGAGGTCTGATTAAATTATGTAGTCAGCAATAAATTGAATCACCTCTATGTCAGTCCTGCTCAATACACCTAAGTGTACTAGTATAACTCTATGTTCAAGACAAAACAATACCAAGCTACACTACAACCATGCCAATGATTTGTCCAAAACCATTTTGGTTGTGAGCCTCTAGTTATATTCTACAAGGGACTGATAACATGATCTTCTGTGCCACACCAAGCACCAAGTTATCTACAATGTAAAGTATTAGATAATATGCACACATATAATAAATATAAAGTGTAAACAATGATCATGTGATTCTTATTTCAAAATAAAAAATTTCATACAAAAGAGCTAGGCTTTCAGTATACATTCCAACAAATGCAATCTTATCCTATCTTTCCAACGGTTGGAATATGCCTATAGTTTTACTCGATCCAATTGAGTTAACTAGTTTTACTCAATCTAATTGCACTTATACTCACCCAAGCTGTGATAGGCGGGACCAAGATTGTCCCTGCGTACCCTACCAAGATAATATACGTTGCTCTTCTTTGGTAAATTCAACAACAACAAATGATCGAGGTAGTGATGGGTATCAAAACTTGGTAGGCATTTTGAGTTGATTCGATTAAGATATAATCTAATCGTGAATGTGTATCATATACGAATCAAGGCCTTTATTATCCTACACTAGCATGCATCACATACATACAAGCAATATACTAGCATGCATCATATACATACAAGCAAAATATTCTAGCATGCATCATATACATACAAGCAAAATTTACTAGCATGCATCACATACATACAAGCAAAACAAATATATATATATATATATATTTGTTTTGCTTGTATGTATGTGATATATAAATTAATTGTGATGAGGTCATGGCCCTATTACGATCTTCTCAAGCCAATGAGAAGATCGGACAGTCAACCTAGGATTAGTGGCTTCTCCAAGCGCCTCCTTTGACCGCCAAGTGTCGTCGGCACCCTTCTCGTAACTCCGTCTACTAGTGGACCTTTCACCGCTCCATTTTTATACATTACAATCATGAAACTCGAGTTACATTCGAGTCTAAAACTATTTACAACTGACATTTTAAAAGAAGAGGCACAATGCGCAGGTCGCATACCCTATACAATATGCACAACCACAAAAATGGCGCGCAAGCCGTATTATTAATTACAACACATTTATCCAATCATATTGGGGTTCTTTGGATATGACCATCACAGTATTATACATAATTCTAAATTATGTATTTTACATAAATTTCTATAATTTTTCCTAATTTTTTCCAATTTTTATGAGTCACATCTCCGTAACGATCCCGCTAAGCGATTTCCAAGAACGATCGTGGGACAAGGCCACTTTCGGGGATAGGGGCAGCGCCCCTACTCACAAAATGAACTTTGCGAGTGTCTCATATTGATCTTACAACGACTTAAGTCGCTGTCCCAAAAACCTAAAGCGAGAACTCGCCGTTTCGGAGAGTTTTTCTCGGTGGTTGAAACCTACAAGTGTCCCAACACTTGTTGCTTAGAATCTTCGAGAAAAATACCAAAGAAATCTATAAAAATAGGAAATTTACAGAAATTACAGATATGTTATTTTTATATGTAATACAAAAACTACAATACAAAAACACATACATGCTTCGCACATGGCGCTGATACCACTGTTGGACTATCCGAGCCGCAAAAACCGCATTTTGCATTGCAGAAATCCCGAAAGTCGGCCACGGATCCTTGCGAAGGTAAATAAAACTACATGTATGTATTTAAAAACTTTAAATCTACTCTATATCTACATGTAAAGAGTTTACTCTCGATGCGATGCCCTTCGCTTATCCCGCTCGTCCAAATGGCTTGTCGGAACTCGAGAGTGTCAAGTGTACACTCCTCTATCGGTATCCACATGAACAATAGGTGGAGAAGATCACTTAGAGTGTGCTAGCACACTAAGGAACCCACGGAAAGAGGAGAGGGAGAGAGCTTGAGGGAAGAACCAAGGAAGAAGATGAAGTTCACACAAAATAACTTCACACACTAACTCCTCCTAAAGTGGTCGGCCACTTCATGGAGGGGGTTACATGCATGCATGTAATTCCAAGAGTCAATGACTCTTGGTCTCCCTCATGAGGTGGTACCCCTTGATGTGTCCATGATGATGTGGAACATCATCATTGGCTGGCCCCCATGCCAAGTCAACATGACATGGCAATTGGTTAAGTCAAAATTGACCATTCATCTTCCCTCTCAAGTCAAGTCAAACTTGACCTATTATCTCCCATGGTTGATCAAATCTAACAACTTTATTCAAGTTAATTTGATTTAATGAATCTCTATTCATTATTTTAAATTGACTCAATGAATCAAATCTAAATTAGACTCATTCAACACTTGAATCAAATTCAGTCTAACTCAATTAGTCTAATTTGGATTACTCTTAATCCAATTTGGTTCGTCCCATGAACCTAATCCTCATGGTTCATCATATGAACCTAATCTCCATCTAATTGCCCTTTGTGTGTGACCCTATAGGTTCTTGTAACATTAGCAATGCTCCTAAACCGATTTAGGAACATAAGCAATGAGCAGTATCTAGCAACACATCGTTGCTACCCAAGTTACAAGAATGTTGAGATCCAACATCACCTTTTGTGACTACTAATTCTGACTCTCACAATATGTGACAATGTCCCTCTATCCTTGACATCTAGATTGACCAATTGAGGCATAGACCATGTCATCCTCGGTACAATCTATATCTTGAACTCCAAGTAGACTCACTCTAATCAAATGAGCTCAATATCTCATATTGACTCATTTGGGCATGACCATGTACTTAGTGATCTCACTCTATCAAGAATAACGATGTCACTCCCGTGATATAGGAGGGATAGATCCCATCTACATCACTCACATCCCTCCGCATAATTTGTTACATACCCAGTAATCGCCTTTATAGTCCACCCATTTACGGGTGACGTTTGATGAAACCAAAGTATGCAACTCCTTATGTAGGGAACCATGGTGACTTCAGGTCCAAGGACTAATCGTCGTACTAATAGTCACATTAGACAGTATATGACACTCATATAAAGATCCATGATACTTTCTCACGGTGGGTCATTCAGTATACATTCTCCAATGCATACCCATGTGTCAACTTGATATCTCATATACATGACTTGTGAGATCAAGTTATCGAGTTGACCTACATGCTAGTCTCTACGCATTAACATTGTCCCTGAATGTTAATACTTGACTAGGAATGATTAAGAGTAGTGTTCTCTATATCATCTCATTATCGATTCAACCAATCGATTGATATAGATAAGAACCTTTTACTCAACGATGTTATCATACTTAGTTATTTGCCACCAATACAAGTAAATATAATAACCATGCCTTTATAAATAGGAATATGATACAATAAAGTCCATACAATAATCATCACATGATTAGCTCTAGGGCTTTCACTAACAGGAAGGTGGTTTGTACCTCTCCCTTATTTCTTATAAACAAACCCTCTCCGAGTTCGAAAGGTTCTGAATCAAAGAGTATTTAGTGGATTGCCTGATGAGGTAGCTCTAGGAAAGGGTTACAAGCCTTGGAGTCACAATCCGGCTAGGATTGTGAATCAAGTAAATTCTTGAGTTCTTTTTTTAGTTTTCATTTCTGCTACAATCACTTTGATTTAAAAAGATAAAAGAAAAAGAGTCTTTAATAATAAAGAAAATTTTCTATCTGAGATTTACCCCCTTCTCTCGGAACTCACGATCCTACAACATCTTCTTGTAAAGAAATAGGTGTAAGAGGTTTCTCCACCTCTAGAAGGTTTCCGAAAAGGAGAAATGATAGTGGAGATCTATCGCTAGGAGCTTGGTCGTGGAGTAGAAATCGAGGATTCCAACCACGTAAAAATCAAGGTGGTGTATGCTTGTTTTGTATTTTTTTATTTATGTGTTATTTTCACTGTGTATAACAATATTATAGACAAACAAAATCAACGATCGAATTTCAAAATCGCTATTCACCCCCCTCCCCCACCCCTCTAGCGACAAGGTCCTAACAAGTGGTATCAAAGCGACGTCATTGTTCACTAGACTAATCGCCAAGGGATCAAAAGTTGGAGGATACATAAAAGAAAAAGGAATTTCAAGATGGATTTGGACTTGACACTCAATTTCCACCGCCCTACGAACTAGGGTATTTGATCGATGGAAAGCTAGAACCAAGGTGTTCTTTCAAATGAACATCGAAGAGTGGTTCACCTTAATGTAGGATTTTAAGGCTCCAATGGACAAGAAAGGGAAATCATTTCAGAGGAGAAAATGGACCAAGGAACAAGTCCAAAGATCCAAGGCAAATGACAAGGTAACCAAATTTTTGATTAGTTTGGTACCTAACAATATTTTGTACAAATTAGAAAAATTCAAGGATGGAAATGAACTATGGAGCAAGTTATTAAAGCACAATCAGGGTCCCTCATTGGCACAAAGTGAGGATGAATCTGAGGAGGAAAACACATCATCTCAAGATCATGAAGATTCTGAAGTAGAGAGGTGCTCAACATCCGAGTTAGAAGAGGATGTAGAAGCCTCTACCTCTAAGATTAAGAGGGAGGATAAATAATCAACCCCAAAACAAGAGGAGTCCTCGACTTCTAGAGTCAATGAAGAATTCCATGATTCCCCTACTACCAAGGAAGGTAACTCAAGATAAATTATCAAAAATAAAGGTCATATCATATGCTTTGAGTGTAGGGGAAAAGGGCATTACAAGAGTAAGTGTCCAAAACAAATCAAGAAGAAGGTTCTAGTGCCAAAGGCAAAGGAAAAGTCCAAGGAGGTCAGAACCTTGATATGCAAAGGCAAGAAACACATTGTGTGTTTCTTGTGTAATCAAAACAGATACTACCATAATCAATGTCCGTACCAGCCAAGGATAAAGGAAAGAGCTCAAGTTTAAGAGAAGCTCCTAAGGTAAGACCTAAGGTATCTTTCCTTAATGCTATTTCGGTATATCATGATAAAAAGCATGTTAAGCCTATGTTTTAACATCTAGGTGCTCAATATCATGAAAATAGGCCTAAGAAAAATGCTAGAGTTGACTCCAAAACTGCCCTACCTAAAGAGGATTTTAGAACTTTTCAAGGTAGACCTAATCTAGTAAAGGAAAGGAAGGAAAAGGAAAATCTAGACAATATTTCTTTGAAAAAATAGACATATGTCTAGGAAGAAAAAGAATAAAGGAAAAACAAAAATTGAGACATTAGAGAAATAAAATCAAGTCTTGAGGTCAAGAATTGATAAACTAGAAAAGACCCTTAAAATGATAGAAAATATGATTAATGGGTCAAGAAGACAAAATCTAAGTCTTGGTAGGCAAGAGACACCTAAGGAAAAGAAGGGCTTGGGATACAAACCTAAGTCCAAGAAGAGCATGCCATCTTACTATAGTGTTCCATATAATTATGAAACTAAACCTAGGTCTAGGAATGTCAAGGTTACAAGGGAAGCTATCCCTAGAGTTGACCTTGATGAGACTCAAATGACTAAGGCTTCCATAAAGCCTAAGAGAGTCATTAGGAAGGTATCAAGGGAAGTTATCCCTAGTGAATACCTAGAAAACCCAAGGAACTCCAATAGGTACTAGGTTCCTAGCTAGGAGTGTGATCCGTTCACACTAAATCGGTATAGGGTATGTAAACATAGGATGGAAAGGTAGTTAACCTAACCATAGTAAAGTTGACACTTTGGAGCATTTTCGAGGTGTAGTTATACTTTGAAAATGAACTTAGAAATTAATCCTAAGAGATTTTAGGATGTGCAAATGAAAATAAAAGAATGAAAGTTAATCATGATTGACACATTAGGCTAGAGTTAATAGTGTGTCAAGCTTGAGATTTTGGCACACTTGAAGGAGTCAGTCCATTTATATGTCAAATTTGATATCTGACATAATCTTAGATAATGGCAATTAGGTTCAAGACTTAATTTTTTTTTTACCATACTATATTACATAATTTGGCATGCTTTGTATGTCATACTATATGTCATGACATCATCACTTGATTGTATGAAACATGTCATATTAATACTTATGTTGATTTATGCCTTGCATGACATCATGCATTGATGTGTGCAAATCATATAGGGTTTTAGGAGTAATTTTAACACACATCTCATAGCATTTCATACTTTTTTCATGCATATTTCCCTTATTTTACACTTATTTTCTATTTTTTAGTTCAGAGATCTACTTTTTCTATTTATACATGCATAGCAACATTTTGGAGGAGAAAATGGCACTTAAATAGAGCTCAAGAAAGGCAAGCATGCTTTGGTCATGTCCCAAAGACACGGGCACACTTTGGATGAAAATATGGCATTCGCTCGGAGTTCCAAAGAAAGACATGGTCGATCGTTGGAATCTCACACGACCGTGTCTTTTCCAGATACTTGATCCAGAGCGCAATTTCTAGATTCCCACACGATCGACCATGTGGAATCCACACGACCTTGTGGCAACAATGCAACTAAAGGAGATCCATTTTTGTGGGAAATTAAGGAAAGTCGATTTCACCCGTATAAAAGGAAAGGCACATCTAAACCTAAGGAGGAGGCCCAATGGTTGTGACGGAAAGAAGGTGCCCTAAAAAGCACTGAAGGCTCGCAACGGGGAGAAGGAAAAGAGGCTCAAGGGCGGAATTTCACTCCAACACATGGGAGAGCAACCAAGAGTCTTTAGAAAGCATTAAGTGCATAATTTTTACTATTTACTTTCTATTTGAATTGTAATGCTTGAAGATACAATGTCTTGTGCGTGTCTTTTCATATCTATGGAGAAAATTTCTCAATTCTAGGATTAGAGAGTAACTTGTGGAAGTTGGACATGCTACTTCAAATATATGTCTACTTTCCTTGAATATATTTTCAATTTATGATATCTAGGTTTAATGATAATTGCATCTTGTTTCTATTCCTACCGTGCTTAGTCGATATAGAGGATGAAAACCTCTATATCGAAACCTAGGAGAATCAAGGAGGGACCTCCCAGTCATCCTCCCTCCCAAAACCATAGGAAATAGGTCGTGAAAGAGTAGGACATAAAATATGGTTCACCTGTTCATGGGGACCTATAGGACATCTTAGAGCTCTACTAACCTATTACAACAGAAGGCCCAAAGTAGGAGAAATCAACTCTAGAAGGGTTGTGGGACCCTAGTGACAGGGTGTTTTTCAAGGATAGCAACCCCCTGAGCTCTGACGACCCGAAAGGGAAACTTGGTTAGGAATAGACAATTCTCGATAGAAGTAAAAGTTCATCGGGATTACATACGATGATCCTCCCACAAGATCGCAGTTAGAGAACCTAGGAGCCTTAACTTAATAGCATGTTAGGCAACGCACGAGTGAAACTGAAATCCTAGAATCTCTTAACCTACCCTTGAGTAACACCTTGATTCGTTCTTCAAGTGACACTGTACTAGAGCCTGCTCACAGCGAGCCACCTTAACTCAGGAAGTGATTCACTCCGAACAACATACGTTCACTAGATAGCAGTACTCGAAATAACAGTCTCTGTGGGATCGATACATAATTTATTACTTGACAACTACCATGCACTTGCAGGCGTTGAGCGCGAGCGCCACTTCAAGTCCTTGGTGGTCTCGACCAGAAATTTGAGGTCGTGCTCGCGTGCATTATGTTTTTGACGCCATTATTAGGGACTGTAGATTCAATATTGGAACGAAAGTGAATAGTTTGGATAGGACATAGTTTATATTTGCTTTTACTTTATTTTAGTTTTCGATTTTTGTTATTCTTTCTAGTTTAAATTTATTTCACTAGTCGTATTTCATTTCCAACTTAATTTAGTTTCAATTCAATTTTAAGTTTTCTTTAGTTAGTTCATTATTTTTAGTTTACTTAATTTCTTATCCTTAAGTAGTATAGATACTCCTATTTGGCTACAATATTTACTGTATGCACAGGCACATAAGATTGGAAAATTTGCTTCTGATCGACCTAGAGATAGATCAAACCTAGCATCGAACGAGAGTCGAACAGAGAGGGATGGAGGAACACGGAGCTCCTCTAGCGAACATAGGCAACCGTCGCCTGCAGAATTATGCAGTTCCGAGTGCCCGAGGCCACAGACCTAGCATCGCTAGACTATAGATTACCACAAATAACTTTAAACTTAAGCCCTCACTTTTACAAATGGTCCAACATAGTCAATTTGGAGGAGCCACGGTAGAAGACCCTAACTGACACTTGGAGATATTTTTAGAA
Organism: Wurfbainia villosa; assembly: GCA_025175895.1. Taxonomy (NCBI): domain Eukaryota; kingdom Viridiplantae; phylum Streptophyta; class Magnoliopsida; order Zingiberales; family Zingiberaceae; genus Wurfbainia; species Wurfbainia villosa. Next base: position 49,379,815 of record CM045996.1, read on the forward strand.
ATTTGCTCTACACTAAAATTCAATGGAGTACCCTACAGATGCAATTTGTTTGAGCCTATTCCCATTTTCACAGAGGAACAAGGTGAAGACATGGCTACACTCATTGCCTTCGGGAAGCAGCACAACATGGCAGCAGTGTGAGGAATAGTTCTTGAACAAATTTTTCCCACCAAGTGAAACAACTCACATGTGCCACCTGATCACAAAAGAAGGAGAATCCCTGTTTGGAGCCTAGGATTGATACAAGGGTTTACTTTATTAGTGTCCTCACCATGGGCTTGAGAGGTGGCTCGTGATAAATATATTCTACAATGGGATCACATATGCCACAAAGGTTTCCTTGGATTCTACTGTAGGAGGGGTATTAATGAATAAAATTATCAAGGAAGCAGAAGAACTTATTTAGGAGGTGGCCCAAAACCACCATCAGTGGACATCCGAACGTAGTCATCCAACACCTACAGCCGGAAGATATGTTGTTAACTCCATCTATCATCTAGCTTCGAGGATGGACACACTGAGTAGATGATTTGACTTCCTAACCCCTACTTCTATATGTGCGGAAAATTCCTCTAGTGATGGAGTAATAGGATATCAGGGAGACTATTATTATGGAGAGCAGAACATCTCTGAAGGGCAGGTTGAGCATGTCGATGCGGTGGGCAATTATAATGAAAGGACTAACAATCTATATTCTAGCACATACAATCCCAGATGGAGGAATATACTCGAACTTTTTGTACAAAAATAATTCAGGAAATTTGCAACAGTCGAGTGGGTACAGACAACAGAGCAGTGGGCAGCAACAATCGCCTAAATCCAGGCTCGAGTTAATGATGAAGGGCTTCATGGAAACCCAGAAAAAGGCTAATGCAGAGTCCCAACATCTACATCAGAGAACCGAAGAGGTACTAATTGAGTTGAAGGCCTCTATCGATGGTCTCACAATCCACACTAAGATGCTAGAAATGCAGGTAGCCTAAATAGCCAAGATGACATGACGAGCTACGGATGATTCCCCCAGAAAGTCTGAGCCAAGCCAGAGGGAACATTGTGATGCTATGTACGCTTCAGAATGGCAACATGACTCAGCATCAAAGGAGTCAGGGGGTCTAAAAAACAAAAGTACCAAGGGGTGCGTAGCTATGATTGCAACACTAGTGAACCCGGTAGAAATAGAAGATAAGGTTCCACCCAAGCTCGATGACCCGGGTGATTTCATAATACCCTGCATGATCTATGGGAAAGATTTTGACGAGGCATTATGTGACTTAGGATCATCCGTCAATATGATGCCTTACACATTTTATAAGGAGATGGGGTTGAGTGGGGTAAAGCCTGCCGATAGTTCTTCGAATGGCAGATGACACAATTAGGGAACCATTTGTGGAATTGTGAAAGATGTACCGGTAGTTATAAAATTTTTTTGATACCTACGAACTTCATTGTTTTAGACACCAGACAGGACCCTCAGACCCTACTGATCTTAGAAAGACCATTTCTAGCCATTGTCAAGGCTCGCATTGATGTGAAGAAGCACAGAATCTCTTTAGAAGTGTAAGATGAGATCATACAATTTAACTTGTCATGGTATAATGACCCTTTTTCAGCAAGGTATTCTTCTTGTTGGATAGCAAAGACCCCAATGAAGTATAAAAATTCTAACGTCGATGAGTGGAGGTTTATGGAACCACCAGAGCTAAGTTGAAACACAAGAGTATGGTCAAGCTAAAGACCTTAAACAAGCACTTCTTGGGAGGCACCCCAAGTTTAACTTTATTTGTTTTCTGTTTTAATTTTTGTCTATTATAATCATTATGTGTGTTTAGTTTAGTATAGAATTTTCCAGACAAAAGAGGAAAATTTTTTAGTACCCCAGAATAAAGCACGGATCGCCATGTGAATTTCACACGGCCATGCCTAATGGGCAAAAGAGCACACGGTGAGGCGTGCGGAAAATCTTGGATTGTGTGGCACTCCAAAAAAATTCCAGACCTGCACAAGGCCAACTGTGTGAATCTCACATTACCGTGGCTTATTCTGGATTTTTTTCGAGCAACCATGGCAATGCTACACACGGTCGATCGTGTGAATCCCACACCGCTATGTCGCACCCCATTAAAAGGGCAAGAGTCGTGAGTTTTGCCCCAAATCAACCATGCCTTTCAATTCCGTGCCCTAGCTCATGCGAAACCGCTGTCTCTAACTGCCAAGGACCCTCTCCAACTTCCAAGAAGCTATCTAGATGCAAGAATGAAGAGGACCAAGCACACCGCAACAAAGGTTGCCTCTTCAATGTTGAGGTCGAGAGGAAGGGATGCTCAACAAGAATCGGAGGCAGGTAACACCCCTTTGGATATCATAGTTATAGATAATGCCCATAGAGATAGATTTAACATGCTTTCATCTCGAAAAATTACTGTCACTCGGTATTTAGACGTAGCTCTCTTAGAAACCCTAAGTCTTTTGGGGAATGTGCAGTGGTTATTTGCCAAGGTAGGTTGGGAAGAGATCATGGGAGTTAGATGTTTAACCTACCCTAGGATAGTTTTGGAGTTTTTAAGTTCTGTGGTTGCGGAGATCTTGATGGGGATATATAGTCTAGAGGGCAAGATAACTTTTATAATGTTTAACATAGAGCATGAGTGGACCCTCCATCAATGAAATCTTTGTTTTGGTTTGCCTGGTGGGGGAGAGAGGAGATCTCTAGATGAGTTTAATGCAAAGTCATTTTGGTCTAATTTAATAGGAGAAACCTCCTATGACCCGTCTAGAGCCAAAGCATCATGACTCTAAAACCCGGTCTTCAGATATATTCACTTGGTTATGGTGAGCACTATTTTTAGAAGAGGGGAGAGCGATGGAGTGGTGAGGATGAGCAAAATTCTATGTCCGTGGAATATGTTAGAGGGGAATAATACTATTGATGTAGGATCCAATTTTATTAGACACCTAGTGAAGATGGATAAGACACCCAAGGGAGATATCATTTTTGGGGGTCTTTTGACCCACATTTGTGATTCGATAGGGTACGATTGTGAGGGTTTGGATAGAGTAAAAGGGAGCCCTAGTATTGACTTAGGGGTGTGTATGGCTATGAAAATGATAGTTAGAGAAGGACATTCTTTTTGTTTTGTAAGGAATAACTTGCCACTCCTTAGGCTCTCCGACACTGATCTTATTGCCATCGACAACCGTGCCAATTGGCAGTTAGATTGGGCTGATCAATTTTATGACCAAGCCCAGCACTACTTCCAGGAGGAGGCCTCTTATCGACAAGAGATGCGGTAGTTTATGCAGGATGCGCGCACGCAGTGGGTTCAAGAGGAGGAGCACAGAGCAACCACTGATGCACCAGCTCACAGGTAGACCACATGTATATGTAGCACCAGTAGTTGAGCATGTGATTCTTGCACGAGCCTGAGATGTTGAGATTGCCCGACTTCCCACCTAGGCCTCCACGCTAGAGGTATGATCAATTATGAGTCTAGGGGAGTTTTATATTATATTACATTTTTCCTTCTATGTTTCGGGTAGTTCTATTTTTGTGTTTTCATAGGTCTAGATTTACATCATCATTTGTTTCAGTATATCATACATGTAGTCTTATTTTTAGGGTTCTTCCAGCACTTGGTTGTTTGTCCCTATATTCCAGTTACGTATTTACTCTGAGCGGGCGCATAGGATCATTGCACAATCCAATAAGTAGTTCACTTTCTCTTATCTAGTGGTAATCTATTTTATTATGCTATAATGACTGTTCTCGATTTTCACTAGTTAGCTTTAATTTCACTTACACTCATTGAAAATTCTGAAAAGGAGGATCTAGTACATACCTAGTTATGATTCATCCCAATAGTCTAGTGCTTAGGAATCCACAGTGACTCTAGATTAGTATTTTAGTTACTAAAGATGCTCGGATCGTGTAAACTCATTCGGAAAAAAAAAGAAAAGAAAAAGAAAATAAAGAGAAAAAAAAATAGAGAGGAAAAAATAGAGGCTAAAAATAGTTGTCATGGGTGGAAATAGTTAGGTGCTCCTTTGAGACCGAGTTAGGTTACTGGGGAAACACCAACAAATTTCTCTCGATACCGAGCATACCTTTGAGACTTTATGCTATGTCTAGATAATGATCCTTGCTTGGGGCAAGTAAGTGCCTAAAAATCGGAAACCTTAGGAAAGCTATATGATGACGATTTAACTTAACATGGAATGTGAACCCCTTAGGAAACTTCTTCACACATGCACAAAAAGCTAACTTAGTGAACTTATAGAACATATCTATTTGGTTAAAATGTAAGTACCACTTGATAAGTTTTAGTGAACATGTTAAGCATGATAATTACATTTTTAAAACTTCTTAGCACTGAAGTTTTCTTGAGGACAAGTAAAGATCTAAGTATGGGGGATTTTGATGTGTGCAAATCATATAGGGTTTTAGGAGAAGTTTTAGCACACATCTCATTGCATTTCCTACTTGTTTCATGCATATTTCCCTTATTTTACAATTATTTTCTATTTTCTAGTTTGGAGATCTGCTTTTGCTATTTTTACGTGCAGAGCGGCATTTTGGAGGCAAAAATGACACCTAAATGGAGCTCAAGGAAGGCAAGCGTGCTCTGGCTGTGTTCCAAAGACACAGACACGCTTTTGATGAAAAGATGGCATTCGCTCGGAGTTCCAGAGAAAGACATGATCGGTCGTGTGAATCTCACATGGCCATGTCTTTTCTAGATACCTAATCCAAAGTGCAATTTCCATATTCCCACACGGTCGTGTGGCGATAACGCAACTAAAAGAGATCCATTTCCGTGGGCAATTAAGGAAAGTCGGTTTCACCCCTATAAAAAGTAAAGGCACGTCTAAACTAAAGGGGGAGGCTCGACGGCTGCGATGGTAAGAAGGTACCCTAAAAAGCACCAAGGCTCGCAACAGGGAGAAGGAAAAGTAGCTCAAGGGTGGGATTTCACTCCAACACACGAGAAAGTGGCCAAGACGTCTCCAGAAGCATTCAGAGCATAATTTTTACTGTTTACTTTCTATTTGAATTGTAATGGTTGAAGATACAATGTCTTGTGCATGTCTTTTCATATCTATGGAGTAGATTTTTCGATTCTAGGATTAGGGAGTAACGTGTGCAAGTTGGGCATGCTACTTCAAATATATGTCTACTTTCCTTGAATATATTTGCAGTTTATGATATCTAGGTTTAACAATAATTGCATCTTGGTTCTATTCCTACTGTGCTTAGTTGATATAGAGGATGAAAGCCTCTATATCGAAACCTAGGAGAATCAAGGAGGTGTTGGGTTTCATGCACCGTGGCGTGTGTGTGTTCGATCATGTTTCGTAAACATGAGCACAGCGGAAGCAAAAAAAATAATAAATACTCCTATTTATTACAACACACACAACACACGCATGCTATTACAACAAGTGTAGACATAACCGTAAATTAAAATTTGCAATAAGAGGAAATTATACTACGTTATACCTTCCGTATGACGTGTAGCGGGAACGGCATCAACCGGAACGATCCTCGTAAGAATCGTCTCTATCCGTATCCACGCCGAGCTCCTCGGGATGACTTCGCTAAGTCACGAGCTTCGTCTTCGTACGGGTTACTAGCCTCGTGTTGAAGACGACGTGATCGAGAGATGATCACGATCCGAATCCAAATTCGGATCCAAAACGAGTTCTCAAAACTCGCTTCTCCGGAGAGGTGTTCGTCAACCATTTGACGAATCCTTCGTCCTCCACCTCAGAGGATTACCGGAGATCAAATCCCCGGTAAGTTAGCCACTGTCGGAGCACTAACCGTCGTCCAAACGACGCTCCGACGAGAGGAGAAGAAGCTGTCCAGAAAACTGGACAGCTTGGTGGAGGAGATAGGCGCCGGCCAACAATGGAAGCCAAGTGCTCACCTTGATGCCAAACCTAAGGAGGATCGCCGGAACTCTTCCGGCAGAAGCTCGACGCCGGCGAGGAGGAAGGAAGCCGCCTTCTGGACGCCGGTTGGAGGAGCTATGGGCTGGGCGGCACCACAAGCTGGGCGGCAACAATGTGTTGGGCGGCTACAACTTGTTGGGCGGCAACCACTTCATTAGGGTTAGGGCTAGGGTTTAAGCCCTATTTTATAGAGAACTAATTCTCTTAATGGTTAATGGATCATATCCATAAAGCCCGTTAACCCGCTCCATTAGGATAAGTTAAAATAAACCAAACCATGATGGTTTATTTTAAGTTAAAACGAACCGAACCAACTTTTGGTTCATTCGTTTAAAATAAACCAAACCCTTTGGTTTATTCTCATCCATTGGATTAGAACCAAACCATTTTGGTCCATCCATTATGTCTTCATAAGACACGGCCCATCCACGCTTCCATTGTGATTGAAACAATTTCATGCTCGCTTTATGTTTGGTCCAACCAAACATAGTTTCTCTCGGTCTGAGAATCCCATTCTCAAGCTCGTTTTAAATCCTTTGGATTACACTCGTTGTCGTGTGACCAAATAGGTTCTCGGTTTATGTTGGCCGTCTATAATTAACCATTAATTATAGAAGCGATCATGAGTGGCACCTAGTAGTACATCATGATCCCCAATTAACCGAAAAGATCAGCGGTTGATCGAACTATTTACGAAACCCTTGGCTCGAATGAATAATCGTGCCCCATTCCCTTCACTCATCTTATACCCACTTGGTTCGGGACATGGTCTATTGTGTCGGTCCCACTAAGTCGACTACGTCACACCTAAGTATCATTTCCTCGTCCTCACAGTTCTAGTTACTCCACATGTATCGAAGAGTACCTTACTCTAAACATGTAATGCTTTGGCCAAAGACTTTAGTAACAATCCGACGAGAGGCCATGGGTATACATCTCCTCGCAAGGAGTGGTGAATCCTTTATAGGCTATTCAAACACCTTCGATCACTTCGACTTATACCCAATCATCCGGGTCCACATCTCCTTAGAGATGTTTGCTTAAGATAATAAGCATAAGTCTCCATGATCGAAGATGACTTGAATCATGAAGTCGAAGGAACATCGCACTTAAGCCCGATAAGAACTTCATTGACATATCTATATATGCAGAGAACCATATGAAGTCTTACTGGTCACTCAATGAACTAGTTACCATAACTAGCATCCACGATTAACTCGGACATCACTATGTCTCGGCCCGGTGAGAATCGGTGCTTGGATACACGAGGTATACCTCGTGCTAGTCTCGGCCGAATTGATGGTGTCGAATCCATCAATTCATCGACTAGGGATAATTCCGATACATCACAATTACACATGTAGAGATACTCACTAGTTGTGATCAATCACAAATTCTCTCATCTTTGAATCGTATCGTGGACATTGATAAATGAGTTTAAGATCGATCAAATACATAAAACATGTATACTCGAATAGTGAATCTTCATTTATCATATAAATGGTTCATACATAAAGCGATTGCCTTAGGACATCTCTCATATATTACTAACAGACTCCCACTTGGCCTAATGCCAATCGCTACGGTATCCAATACCATAAGCTCTAACATGACCCTCAAACTTACTTTGAGGTAATGCTTTAGTCGAAGGATCCGCTAAGTTCCTTTCAGTGGGAATTTTCTCGATTTGTATTTCGTTCCTCTTATGATCTCTCGATAAGATGATAGCGGCGAAGCACATGTTTGGATCATTGATGAGACCACATCAAGTTCATAGATGAACTACTTGATCCAAACCGCTTCCTTTCTTTGCTTCAGGCAGCGTATTACGCCTTAGTGGCGAGAATCAGCTATAGTGTCAAGCTTGGAACCTTTCCAACTTATTGCGCCTCCATTCTAGGTGAATACATACCCGGTAAGACATGGAATCATCCTTATGCATGCGGAGCATCCGTATACCCACGTATAACCATGTCCCCTTCTCCATATATTAGGAACACATCCTTAGTTCTTCTCAAGTACTTAAGGATCGTCTTAACAGCCGCCCAATGATCCATTCCTGGATCGGATTGGTATCTGCTCGTGACACTCAGAGCGTATGATACATCGGGCCTCGTACATAACATAGCATACATGATAGATCCTATTGCGGATGCATAGGGAATCTTACTCATGCAAATCCTCTCGTCTTCTGTGCGCGGACACATAGACTTCGAAAGGTGTACCCCATGCCTGATGGGTAGGAAACCTTTCTTGGATTCCGACATGCTAAACCTCTTTAGCACTCGGTCTATATATGTAGACTGCGAAAGACCAACCAACCGTTTCGATCTATCTCTATAGATCTTAATCCCAAGGATGTAGGTTGCTTCTCCCAGGTCTTTCATGGAGAATGTCTTGGATAACCAAACCTTAACTGACTGTAAGATTGACACATCATTTCCTATAAGTAATATGTCATCGACATACAATACTAGGAACACGACTGCACTCCCACTAACCTTCTTGTACACACAAGGTTAAATGCGGATTTTGTGAGAAATCAAACTTTTTGATCGTCTCATCAAAACGGATATTCCAGCTCCTGGATGCTTGCTTCAATCCATAAATGGATCGTCGCAACTTGCATACCTTGGTTTTATCAACCGATGTGAAACCCTCAGACTGTATCATATACACGTCCTCGAGCAAGTTTCCATTAAGGAAAGTTGTTTTCACATCCATCTGCCATATCTCATAATCATAATGAGCCGCTATGGCCAGGAGCATCCGAATGGATTTAAGCATAGCTACAGGCGAATAGGTTTCGTCATAATCAACACCTTGTTTTTGACGATATCCTTTCGCCACCAATCTAGCCTTATAGGTAATCACATTACCATCCATGTCGGTTTTCTTCTTGAAAACCCACTTGCACCCTATAGGCTTTATGCCTTCAGGTGGGTCAACCAAGTTCCAAACTTGGTTTTCATACATGGAATCCATTTCCGACTTCATGGCATCAAGCCACTTATCCCTTTCTGAACTTGTCAGCACTTCTTCATAACTGGTAGGCTCCTCATCATCAATGAGTAACACGTCGTTCGATTCACTTACGAGAAATCCATATCTCTCAGGAATATTGCGTGTTCTACCAGATCTACGAAGATGTGGTGTTACAATAGGTCCAGCCGATTGCTCATCACTATGAGTTGTCGGCTGTTGTGCTTCACCAGGTATCTCATCAATGTCTATTTGAGTCTCTCGAGCCTCCTCAAGCTCGACGACACTCCCACTGTTTTCTTGCAAGAGAAACTCTTTCTCTAGAAACACAACATGCCTTGAAACAAACACCTTTTGTTCCACAGGATGATAGAATTGGTAACCCCTTTGTTTCCTTAGGGTATCCAATAAATAGACATTTATCAGACTTAGCATCCAATTTGTCTGATACAGTCCGCTTCACATAAGCAGGACAACCCCATATCTTCAAGTAAGATACATGAGGTTTCTTACTAGCCCATATCTCATATGGAGTAGTAGAGACTACCTTGGTAGGCATTCTGTTTAACAAGTAAACAGCTGTCTGAAGTGCATAACCCCAAAAGGACTTGGGAAGAGTCGCATGATTCATCATTGACCTAACCATGTCCAACAAGGTCCGGTTACGCCTCTCAGATACACCATTATGCTGTGGTGTATAGGGCGGAGTCCATTGAGACAATATGCCATTGTCTCTTAGATAATCAAGAAACTCTTGACTTAAGTATTCACCACCTCGATCCGATCGAAGTATTTTAATACTCTTGTCATGTTGTTTCTCTACTTCATTTCTGAATTCTTTGAACCTTTCAAAGGCTTCAGACTTGTGTTTCATCAAGAACACATACCCAAACCGTAAGTGATCATCGGTGAAGGTAATGAAGTAGCTATAGCCTCCTAAAGCTTGAGTTGACATAGGTCCACATACATCGATATGTATTAGACCTAGTAACTCTCCCACTCGTTCACCTTTTCCAGTAAAAGGTAACTTAGTCATCTTGCCTTTTAAGCATGATTCGCATGTATCGTATGAATCCAATTCAAACTATTCCAGAATTCCACATCGGTGTAATTCGGACATGCATTTCTTGCTTATATGGCCAAGACGACAATGCCACATATAGGAGTCTATTTGATTATCCTTTCGAGCACGCAGCGTGTTGCTCAGCCGATATTGAAATATCCTTTGGATCGTCAGCGTATAAACACCATTGCTTAAAGTTCCAATCCCATAAAGAACTCCATTCAAAGTTATGTAACAACATTGTTACTAAAGTCAGAATGGAACCCATTTCTATTTAAACAAGAAATAGAAATGATGTTCTTTATCAACGAAGGAACATAAAAGCAATTGTCCATTCTAAGACAAGTCCTACAGGAGTTCCAACAAATACGCTCCGATGGCGAGTGCAGCAACCGTTGCTCCATTCCCAACACGTAAATTTGACTCTCCCCTTGACGAGTCTTCTTCTATTCCTTAGCCCATGTATGTCATTACATATATGTGAGCCACACCCAGTATCAAATACCCAAGTGTATGAGGAAATAGAATGACAATCAATAAAGAAGATTTCTGAAGAAGATGGAGCATCCGATGCCTTATCCTTCTTCACGGACTCAAGATAAATCTTGCACTTTCTTCAAGAATGGCTCTCCTTGCCATAATGATGGCAAGTTTCCTTTTGTGCTAGTTCTACCTTCTTAGCCCTTCTCTTCTTTCCCTTCTGCTGTTCCTTTGACTTCCTCTTAGAACCTTTCTTCGAGGAATCAACTAACAACATCGTCCCCTGCTCATGCTTCTCAGAAGACTCCACAGTCTTCAGCATATTGAGCAGTACCACAGATGAACCTCCTAGCATCTCAGAGGTGAAGAGGAGCTTTGAGACTTCGAACCTTTCGAATCTCACTTGCTCATCAACCAATTCACAAAGATGAAGGACTACGATATGAGCATCCATATGCTCATGCTGCTTTCGTAGCTTGGGTTCCATCGTGGCTAGCATGATGCAACTCATTTGTTCAGAATCACTCACATGTTTCTGATAGGCCAACAATTGGTCCAGAGTTGCATCGTCACTAGGACGGGCGGGAAGAGGCGCTTCGAGGACATTTGCAAGCTTTTCAACCTTGAGAACAATTCTCAAGCTTCTAAGCCAGTCCATGAAGTTCTCTACCAATTTATTCGAATCCAAAATGGAACGCAATTCAAAGACATCATGATCAATCTTAGAAATACAAAATGAGCATATATGAGAAAATGATTTTAAAATGCATCAATATACATTTATTAATCCCATTCATTTTTTGAATTTCAAAAACCACAAAATCACTTCGGGAGATCGTAGGTCCATCTCCGAATGGGCTGATATCCATCATAGTTATGAACAACCTTGGAGAGAGTCCAACAAGCCATTCATAACTACGACGGTAGGTATCAACTATACCGATTGCATATCACGTATATGCAACTATCACAATGTGCTATCAACTAATTGAATGTTCACACATACATCGGGTTGTTAACACATTAACAAGTATGCATCATATGCATAGCACCCAACTTCACCTACCTTTACATCGACCTTGGAGAGAGTCCAACAAGCCGATGCTCCAGGTTAAAGCCAACCCATTAATCGGGACATAGTTTTAATATGGTTAGAGCGCATTCAACCAATTAGCCCAGCTTGGAGAGAGTCCAACAACCAAAGCTAACGATTGACCTCTGACTCTTACCATATTAGTATTAAACTATTCCATGGTTTGAACATATTCAGTTCGAGCTGGCTCGAGAGAGTCCAACAACCCAAACAAGAAACAGAACTCTGGTTCTAACCATATTAATGGAAGGTGTAGGCTTTAATATTGATTAAGGGTTTTTATGTCTCATCCTCTTTGCATGCAAATAACTATTATCTACATGACATGGCATACATGGCATACATCTACATGTCACGACACGCATGGCATAATGTTATGCATCTAATGCAATTACATGGCATACAATTATGTCATGTTTATAATTTCCTTATATGTCATAACTATTTATGGAAATAAAATATGTTTAAGATTTGATTCTCCAAATCAAATCATAATTAAATTAGGAAATAAATTTCCAAATCTAATCACATATTTTATTCATGGAATTATTTGATTAAGGAAAATCTATTTAGGAAACCAATTTCCTAAATCATTAAAACTACTTATGGAAATAAAATATTTTAAGATTTGATTTCCCAAATCAAATCATGATTAAATTAGGAAACAAATTTCCAGAATCTAATCAAATATTTTATTTAAGGAAAATATCAATTTCCATAAATACTTCCAACTTTCCAAAAGTGGAAGATTTCCATAAATACTTCTAGACTTTCCAAAATTGAAAAATTTTCATAAATACTTCTAAATTTCCAAAATTTAGAAAACTTCCAGAAATACATTATGACTATCGCAAAACAATTTTTACGATTATGTCGAAACACAACCTGGGCTCTGATACCACTGTTGGGTTTCATGCACCGCGGTGTGTGTGTGTTCGATCATGTTTCGTAAACATGAGCACAGCGGAAGCAATAAAAATAATAAATACTCCTATTTATTACAACACACACAACACACGCATGCTATTACAACAAGTGTAGACATAACCGTAAATTAAAATTTGCAATAAGAGGAAATTAAACTACGTTATACCTTCCGTATGACGTGTAGCGGGAACGGCATCAACCGGAACGATCCTCGTAAGAATCGTCTCTATCCGTATCCACGCCGAGCTCCTCGGGATGACTTCGCTAAGTCACGAGCTTCGTCTTCGTACGGGTTACTAGCCTCGTGTTGAAGACGACGTGATCGAGAGATGATCACGATCCGAATCCAAATTCGGATCCAAAACGAGTTCTCAAAACTCGCTTCTCCGGAGAGGTGTTCGTCAACCGTTTGACGAATCCTTCGTCCTCCACCTCAGAGGATTACCGGAGATCAAATCCCCGATAAGTTAGCCTCTGTCGGAGCACTAACCGTCGTCCAAACGACGCTCCGACGAGAGGAGAAGAAGCTGTCCAGAAAACTGGACAGCTTGGTGGAGGAGATAGGCGCCGGCCAACAAAGGAAGCCAAGTGCTCACCTTGATGCCAAACCTAAGGAGGATCGCCGGAACTCTTCCGGCAGCAGCTCGACGCCGGCGAGGAGGAAGGAAGCCGCCTTCGACGCCGGTTGAGGAGCTATGGGGTCAAGGCGGCACCACAAGTGGGCGGCAACAATGTGTTGGGCGGCTCCAACCGATTGGGCGGCAACCACTTCATTAGGGTTAGGGTTAGGGTTTAAGCCCTATTTTATAGAGCACTAATTCTCTTAATGGTTAATGGATCATATCCATAAAGCCCGTTAACCCGCTCCATTAAGATAAGTTAAAATAAACCAAACCATGATGGTTTATTTTAAGTTAAAACGAACCGAACCAACTTTTGGTTCATTCGTTTAAAATAAACCAAACCCTTTGGTTTATTCTCATCCATTGGATTAGAACCAAACCATTTTGGTCCATCCATTATGTCTTCATAAGACACGGCCCATCCACGCTTCCATTGCGATCAAAACAATTTCATGCTCGCTTATGTTTGGTCCAACCAAACATAGTTTCTCTGGCCGAGAATCCCATTCTCAAGCTCGCTTTAAATCCTTTGGATTACACTCGTTGCGTGTGACCAAATAGGTTCTCGGTTTATGTTGGCCGCCTATAATTAACCATTAATTATAGAACGATCATGAGTGGCACCTAGTAGTACATCATGATCCCCAATTAACCGAAAAGATCAACGGTTGATCCGAACTATTTCTCAAACCCTTCAAGAGCTCGAATGAATCGTGCCCCATTCCTTCACTCATCTTATACCCACTTGGTTCAGACATGGTCTATTGTGTCACCCCACTAGGGTCGACTACGTCACACCTAGCCCAAGTATTATTTCCTCGTCCTACGGATTCTAGTTACTCCACATGTATCGAAGAGTACCTTACTCTAAACATGTAATGCTTTGGCCAAAGACTTTAGTAACAATCCGACGAGAGGCCATGGGTATACATCTCCTCGCAAGGAGTGTTGAATCCTTTATAGGCTATTCAAACACCTTCGATCACTTCGACTTATACCCAATCATCCCGGGTCCACATCTACTTAGAGATGAAAGCTTAAGATTTCAAATCATAAGTCTCCATGATCAAGATGACTTGAATACCGCAAGTCAAAGGAACATCGCACTTAAGCCACAGTAAGAACTTCATTGACATATCTATATATGCAGAGAACCATATGAAGTCTTACGGCTGGTCACTCCAATGAACTAGTTACCATAACTAGCATCCACGATTAACTCCGGACATCACTATGTCTCCAGCCAGTGAGAATCAGCTGCTTGGATACACCAAGGAGTATACCTCGTGCTAGTCTCGACAGAATTGATGGTGTCCTAATCCATCAATTCATCGACTAGGGATAATTTCGATACATCACATTTACACATGTAGAGATACTCACTAGTTGTGATCCAATCACAAATTCTCTCATGCTGTGAATCGTATCGTGGACATTCAGTAAATGAGTTTAAGATCCAATCAAATACATAAAACATGTATACTCAAATAGTGAATCTTCATTTATCATATAAATGGTTCATACATAAGCATTGCCTTAGGACATCTCTCATATATTACTAACAGACTCCCACTTGGCCTAATGCCAATCGCTACGGTATCCAATACCATAAGCTCTAACATGACCCTCAAACTTACTTTGAGGTAATGCTTTAGTCAAAGGATCCGCTAAATTCCTTTCAGTGGGAATTTTCTCGATTTGTATTTCGTTCCTACTTATGATCTCTCTGATAAGATGATAGCGGCGAAGCACATGTTTGGATCATTGATGAGACCACATCAAGTTCATAGATGAACTACTTGATCCAAACCGCTTCCTTTGCTGCTTCCAAAGCTGCAACGTATTCTGCCTTAGTGGAAGAATCCGCTATAGTGTCAAGCTTGGAACCTTTCCAACTTATTGCGCCTCCATTCTAGGTGAATACATACCCAGACTAAGACATGGAATCATCCTTGTCTGTCTGGATCTGGCATCCGTATACCCACGTATCACCATGTACCCTTCTCCATATATTAGGAACACATCCTTAGTTCTTCTCAAGTACTTAAGGATCGTCTTATATACCCAATGATCCATTCCTGGATCGGATTGGTATCTGCTCGTGACACTCAGAGCATACGATACATCGGGCCTCGTACATAACATAGCATACATGATAGATCCTATTGCGGATGCATAGGGAATCTCACTCATGCAAATCCTCTCGTCTTATGTGCGCGGACACATAAACTTCGAAAGGTGTACCCCATGCCCGATGGGCAGATAACCTTTCTTGGATTCCGACATGCTAAACCTCTTTAGCACTCGGTCTATATATGTAGACTGCGAAAGACCAAGCAACCGTTTCGATCTATCTCTATAGATCTTAATCCCAAGGATGTAGTTTGCTTCTCCCAGGTCTTTCATGGAGAATGTCTTGGATAACCAAACCTTAACTGACTGTAAGATTGACACATCGTTTCCTATAAGTAATATGTCATCGACATACAATACTAGCAACACGACTGCACTCCCACTAACCTTCTTGTACACACAAGGTTCGTCTGGATTTTGTGAGAAATCAAACTTTTTGATCGTCTCATCAAAACGGATATTCCAGCTCCTGGATGCTTGCTTCAATCCATAAATGGATCGTCGCAATTTACATACCTTGGTTTTATCAACCGATGTGAAACCCTCAGGCTGTATCATTTACACGTCCTCGAGCAGGTTTCCATTAAGGAAAGCTATTTTCACATCCATATGCCATATCTCATAATCATAATGAGCCGCTATGGCCAGGAGCATCCAAATGGATTTAAGCATAGCTACAGGCGAATAGGTTTCGTCATAATCAACACCTTGTTTTTGACGATATCCTTTCGCCACCAATCTAGCCTTATAGGTAATCACATTACCATCCATGTCGGTTTTCTTCTTGAAAACCCACTTGCACCCTATAGGCTTTATGCCTTCAGGTGGGTCAACCAAGTTCCAAACTTGGTTTTCATACATGGAATCCATTTCCGACTTCATGGCATCAAGCCACTTATCCCTTTCTGAACTTGTCAGCACTTCTTCATAACTGGTAGGCTCCTCATCATCAATGAGTAACACGTCGTTCGATTCACTTATGAGAAATCCATATCTCTCAGGAATGTTGCGTGTTCTACCAGATCTACGAAGATGTGGTGTTACAATAGGTCCAGCCGATTGCTCATCACTATGAGTTGTCGGCTGTTGTGCTTCACCAGGTATCTCATCAATGTCTATTTGAGTCTCTCGAGCCTCCTCAAGCTCGACGACACTCCCACTGTTTTTCTTGCAAGAGAAACTCTTTCTCTAGAAACACAGCATGCCTTGAAACAAACACCTTTTGTTCCACAGGATGATAGAATTGGTAACCCCTTGTTTCCTTAGGGTATCCAATAAATAGACATTTATCAGACTTAGCATCCATCTTGTCTGATACAGTCCGCTTCACATAAGCAGGACAACCCCATATCTTCAAGTAAGATACATGAGGTTTCTTACTATTCCATATCTCATGTGGAGTAGTTGAGACTACCTTGGTAGGCATTCTGTTTAACAAGTAAACAGCTGTCTGAAGTGCATAGCCCCAAAAGGACTTGGGAAGAGTCGCATGATTCATCATTGACCTAACCATGTCCAACAAGGTCCGGTTACGCCTCTCAGATACACCATTATGCTGTGGTGTATATGGCGGAGTCCATTGAGACAATATACCATTGTCTCTTAGATAATCAAGAAACTCTTGACTTAAGTATTCACCACCTCGATCCGATCGAAGTATTTTAATACTCTTGTCATGTTGTTTCTCTACTTCATTTCTGAATTCTTTGAACCTTTCAAAGGCTTCAGACTTGTGTTTCATCAAGAACACATACCCAAACCATGAGTAATCATCGGTGAAGGTAATGAAGTAGCTATAGCCTCCTAAATCTTGAGTTGACATAGGTCAACATACATCAGTATGTATTAGACCTAGTAACTCTCCCACTCATTCACCTTTTCCAGTAAAAGGTAACTTAGTCATCTTGCCTTTTAAGCATGATTCGCATGTATCGTATGAATCCAATTCAAACGATTCCAGAATTTCACATCGGTGTAATTCGGACATGCGTTTCTTGCTTATATGGCCAAGACGACAATGCCACATATAGGAGTCTATTTGATTATCCTTTCGAGCACGCGTGTTGCTCGCTTCGATATTGAAATCGTCACTGGATACGTCCAACGTATAAACACCATTGCTTAAAGTTCCAATCCCATAAAGAACTCCATTCAAAGTTATGTAACAACAATTGTTACTAAAATTCAAATGGAACCCATTTCTATTTAGACAAGAAATAGAAATGATGTTCTTTATCAACGAAGGAACATAAAAGCAATTGTCCAGTTCTAAGACAAGTCCTACAGGGAGTTCCAACAAATACGTTTCGATGGCGAGTGCAGCAACCGTTGCTCCATTCCCAACACGTAAATTTGACTCTCCCCTTGACGAGTCTTCTTCTATTCCTTAGCCCATGTATGTCATTACATATATGTGAGCCACACCCAGTATCAAATACCCAAGTGTATGAGGAAATAGAATGACAATCAATAAAGAAGATTTCTGAAGAAGATGGAGCATCCGATGCCTTATCCTTCTTCACGGACTCAAGATAAATCTTGCACATTCTTCGCAAATGGCTATCCTTGTCATAATGATGGCAAGTTTCCTTTTGTGCTAGTTCTACCTTCTTAGCCCTTCTCTTCTTTCCCTTCTGCTGTTCCTTTGACTTCCTCTTAGAACCTTTCTTCGAGGAATCAACTAACAGCATCGTCCCCTGCTCATGCTTCTCAGAAGACTCCACAGTCTTCAGCATATTGAGCAGTACCACAGATGAACCTCCTAGCATCTCAGAGGTGAAGAGGAGCTTTGAGACTTCGAACCTTTCGAATCTCACTTGCTCATCAACCAATTCACAAAGATGAAGGACTACGATATGAGCATCCATATGCTCATGCTGCTTTCGTAGCTTGGGTTCCATCGTGGCTAGCATGATGCAACTCATTTGTTCAGAATCACTCACATGTTTCTGATAGGCCAACAATTGGTCCAGAGTTGCATCGTCACTAGGACGGGCGGGAAGAGGCGTATCGAGGACATTTGCAAGCTTTTCAACCATGAGAACAATTCTCAAGCTTCTAAGCCAGTCCATGAAGCTCGGCCCAGTCAATTTATTCGAATCCAAAATGGAACGCAATTCAAAGACATCATGATCAATCTTAGAAATACAAAATGAGCATATATGAGAAAATGATTTTAAAATGCATCAATATACATTTATTAATCCCATTCATTTTTTGAATTTCAAAAACCCCAAAATCACTTCGGGAGATCGTAGGTCCATCTCCGAATGGGCTGATATCCATCATAGTTATGAACAACCTTGGAGAGAGTCCAACAAGCCATTCATAACTACTACGGTAGGTATCAACTATACCGATTGCATATCACGTATATGCAACTATCACAATGTGCTATCAACTAATTGAATGTTCACACATACATCGGGTTGTTAACACATTAACAAGTATGCATCATATGCATAGCACCCAACTTCACCTCCCTTTACATCGACCTTGGAGAGAGTCCAACAAGCCGATGCTTCAGGTTAAAGCCAACCCATTAATCGGGACATAGTTTTAATATGGTTAGAGCGCATTCAACCAATTAGCCCAGCTTGGAGAGAGTCCAACAACCAAAGCTAACGATTGACCTCTGACTCTTACCATATTAGTATTAAACTATTCCATGGTTTGAACATATTCAGTTCGAGTAGGGCTTGGAGAGAGTCCAACAACCCAAACAAGAAACAGAGAACTCGGTTCTAACCATATTAATGGAAGGTGTAGGCTTTAATATTGATTAAGGGTTTTATGTCTCATCCTCTTTGCATGCAAATAACTATTATCTACATGACATGGCATACATGGCATACATCTACATGTCACGCATGGCATAATGTTATGCATCTAATGCAATTACATGGCATACAATTATGTCATGTTTATAATTTCCTTATATGTCATAACTATTTATGGAAATAAAATATGTTTAAGATTTGATTCTCCAAATCAAATCATAATTAAATTAGGAAACAAATTTCCAAATCTAATCACATATTTTATTCATGGAATTATTTGATTAAGGAAAATCTATTTAGGAAACCAATTTCCTAAATCATTAAAACTACTTATGGAAATAAAATATTTTAAGATTTGATTTCCCAAATCAAATCATGATTAAATTAGGAAACAAATTTCCAGAATCTAATCAAATATTTTATTTATGGAAAATATCAATTTCCATAAATACTTCCAACTTTCCAAAAGTGGAAGATTTCCATAAATACTTCTAGACTTTCCAAAATTGAAAAATTTTCATAAATACTTCTAAATTTCCAAAATTTAGAAAACTTCCAGAAATACATTATGACTATCGCAAAACAATTTTTACGATTATGTCGAAACACAACCTGGGCTCTGATACCACTGTTGGGTTTCATGCACCGCGGCGTGTGTGTGTTCGATCATGTTTCGTAAACATGAGCACAGCGGAAGCAATAAAAATAATAAATACTCCTATTTATTACAACACACACAACACACGCATGCTATTACAACAAGTGTAGACATAACCGTAAATTAAAATTTGCAATAAGAGGAAATTAAACTACGTTATACCTTCCGTATGACGTGTAGCGGGAACGGCATCAACCGGAACGATCCTCGTAAGAATCGTCTCTATCCGTATCCACGCCGAGCTCCTCGGGATGACTTCGCTAAGTCACGAGCCGTCTTCGTGCGGGTTACTAGCCTCGTGTGTTGAAGACGGCGTGATCGAGATGATCACGATCCGAATCCAAATTCGGATCCAAAACGAGTTCTCAAAACTCGCTTCTCCGGAGAGGTGTTCGTCAACCGTTTGACGAATCCTTCGTCCTCCACCTCAGAGGATTACCGGAGATCAAATCCCCGGTAAGTTAGCCACTGTCGGAGCACTAACCGTCGTCCAAACGACGCTCCGACAAGAGGAGAAGAAGCTGTCCAGAAAACTGGACAGCTTGGTGGAGGAGATAGGCGCCGGCCAACAATGGAAGCCAAGTGCTCACCTTGATGCCAAACCTAAGGAGGATCGCCGGAACTCTTCCGGCAGCAGCTCGACGCCGGCGAGGAGGAAGGAAGCCGCCTTCTGGACGCCGGTTGGAGGAGCTATGGGCTGGGCAGCACCACAAGCTGGGCGGCAACAATGTGTTGGGCGGCTACAACTGTTTGGGCGGCAACCACTTCATTAGGGTTAGGGCTAGGGTTTAAGCCCTATTTTATAGAGAACTAATTCTCTTAATGGTTAATGGATCATATCCATAAAGCCCGTTAACCCGCTCCATTAGGATAAGTTAAAATAAACCAAACCATGATGGTTTATTTTAAGTTAAAACGAACCGAACCAACTTTTGGTTCATTCGTTTAAAATAAACCAAACCCTTTGGTTTATTCTCATCCATTGGATTAGAACCAAACCATTTTGGTCCATCCATTATGTCTTCATAAGACATGGCCCATCCACGCTTCCATTGCGACTGAAACAATTTCATGCTCGCTTTATGTTTGGTCCAACCAAACATAGTTTCTCTCGGTCTGAGAATCCCATTCTCAAGCTCGTTTTAAATCCTTTGGATTACACTCGTTGCGTGGTGACCAAATAGGTTCTCGGTTTATGTTGGCCGCCTATAATTAACCATTAATTATAGAACGATCATGAGTGGCACCTAGTAGTACATCATGATCCCCAATTAACCAAAAAAGATCAACTGGTTGATCCAGAACTATTTCTGAAACCCTTCAGTAGCTCGAATGAATCGTGCCCCATTCCCTTCACTCATCTTATACCCACTTGGTTCAGGACATGGTCTATTGTGTCCCCACTAGGCTGACTACGTCACACCTAGCCCAAGTATCATTTCCTCGTCCTACGGATTCTAGTTACTCCACATGTATCGAAGAGTACCTTACTCTAAACATGTAATGTTTTGGCCAAAGACTTTAGTAACAATCCGACGAGAGGCCATGGGTATACATCTCCTCGCAAGGAGTGGTGAATCCTTTATAGGCTATTCAAACACTTTCGATCACTTCGACTTATACCCAATCATCCCGGGTCCACATCTCCTTAGAGATGTTTGCTTAAGATGTCAAAGCATAAGTCTCCATGATCAAGATGACTTGAATACCGCAAGTCAAAGGAACATCGCACTTAAGCCACAGTAAGAACTTCATTGACATATCTATATATGCAGAGAACCATATGAAGTCTTACGGCTGGTCACTCCAATGAACTAATTACCATAACTAGCATCCACGATTAACTCTGGACATCACTATGTCTCCAGCCAGTGAGAATCAGCTGCTTGGATACACCAAGGAGTATACCTCGTGCTAGTCTCGACAGAATTGATGGTGTCCTAATCCATCAATTCATCGACTAGGGATAATTCCGATACATCACATTTACACATGTAGAGATACTCACTAGTTGTGATCCAATCACAAATTCTCTCATGCTGTGAATCGTATCGTGGACATTCAGTAAATGAGTTTAAGATCCAATCAAATACATAAAACATGTATACTCAAATAGTGAATCTTCATTTATCATATAAATGGTTCATACATAAGGCGATTGCCTTAGGACATCTCTCATATATTACTAACAGGAGGGACCTCCCGGTCTTCCTCCCTCCCAAAACCATAGGAAATAGGTCGTGAAAGAGTAGGACATGAAATATGGTTCACCTATTCATGGGGACCTATAGGACATCTTAGAGCTCTACTAACCTATTCCAACAAAAGGCCCAAAGTAGGAGAAATCAACTCTAGAAGGATTGTAGGACCCAATGACAGGGGGTTTCCCAAGGATAGCAACCCCCTGAGCTTTGACGATCCGAAAGGAAAACTTGGTTAGAAATAGGTAATTTCCAATAGAAGAAAAAGTCCATCGGGATTACATACAATGATCCTCCCGCAAGATCGTAATTAGAAAACCTAGGAGCCTTAACTTAATATCATGTTAGGAAATGCACGAGTGAAATCAAAATTTTGGAATCCCTTAACCAACCCTTGAGTAACACCTTGATTCTTTCTCCAAGTGACACCGTACTAGAGCCTGCACAACCAGCGACCTTAACTCAGGAAGTGATTCACTCTGAACAACGTATGTTCACTGAACACTAGTACTCAAAATCACAGTCCCTATGAGATTGATACATAATTTATTACTTGATGACAACCATGCACTTATGTGCATTGAACACGAGCACATGCTTCAAGTCCTTGGCGGTCTAGGCCGGAGATTTGTGGTCATGCTTACATGCATCATGTATCATTTAGGAACAATAGATTTTCTTTTGAAAATTATGAAATTAATATGTCATGATCATATTCATGCATTTATTCACTTGAAATTAATGAAAATTGACATTATTTGATATTCTAGATAAGATGATCAAATTAGAAATGCCTAGATAGAAATGCATGATCCCTTAGCTTAGAGAAGAACCAATATACATCTCATATAAATCATGAGGAAAACTAATGATGCATGATAGGATGACTTGTGTGTATGTATTGAAACATTCTTGACACAAGTGAGATGCTAGAAAAATGAGTCAAGTTCAAGGTGCTTATATGTTTCATCAAAATAAACTCAAACTCTTCAAATGATATGAATAAACCATGAGGAAAACTAATGTACAAGTCATGTGCACTTATCCTATAGATCATGATTGGAAATAAGATTTGGAAATATTTTTTAAATCTTTTAAAAAAACCTTGTTAAAGTCTATCCATTGATAGGAATCACCATTGATGATATTGATGCAAAGTTAGCATGAAACATTAAAGTTTTCAATAGTTTTCAACTTTGTATCATTCTTTGAAAATGATGGGTATTTTTATAGAAAACTATTTTTCTCCCATAGTATTTGACATAAGTAATGTCTATATGAAATTTCAAGATTTTTCCAAAAATATAGAATTATTTATGCATTTTCAAAACTTATTTGAAAATTCAAAATCAGTCAACTATTTCAGGCACCAGTCGATTGGTACTAGGGGTAGTCAACTGGTGGACTCATCAGTCGACTGTTAGAGCTAATCTTGGCTGAACAGGTCCGATTTGACCATTTAACAATAACTCTAGGTAACTTAACTACTCCTAACCCTATGATATACTTATACAAGCATTAAAAGGGAATGATTTTTAATGAAAATGAATAGGAGAGTTAATTAGGGTAAGAATCAAACTTTAAGGTATGTTAAAGTTCTAGATTGAACTTTTTTCCTTATTCTTGGAGTTTAGATCTTCTATAGGCTTAGGATCTCTCCAAAGACATTAGTGCAATGGTTAAGGGGGAGCAAGCCTTTAGGGGGAGGTTGTCCATCAAGGCATGATGGTTGATTAGTGGTAAGTGATTTATCACTAAGGAGAATGGAAAGGGTTTAATGGAGAATAAAGTATGGGGGAAGTGAGAGACTTTTTGATGTATGTCAAAGGGGGAGAATGAAGGGTTTAAGTTAGGAAACAATCATTATGTTTTGGCATAGGAAGTGGTAAGTTGGGCATATAGAATAGTCTAACTTAAAGATATTGTCAAACATCGAAACTCAACTCGAGCCCAACTCAAGCTTGGTCAACCTTAACTTGAGACTGATTTAAAAGAGGGAGATTGATGGTGCAATCATCCTTAGATCAAGGTTGGCCAAGCTCGAGTTGGGCTCGAGTTGAGTTTCGATGTTTGACAATATGACTATAGGATGGATTGAGATAGCTGAGGTCATATAAAGGAGAGTGTGGTGAGATAGGAAGTCAAGTAGGTTAAGGTTGATCAGATACGTGATGAGTGGAAAACCCACGGGGGTCAGGGAGAACTGAACATTTGATGGTTGAAAGTTCAACAGAGAGTTAGCAAGTAAGAAATCTAAATGAGTCAGATAGGACAAGATAATTGGTGGGTGAAAGTCTAAGAGGGAGTTGGCAAGTGAGAAATCCAAGTGGGTTAGGGAGGACTAGACACTTTGTGATCGAAGTCCAATAAGGAGTTGGCAAGTGTGAAGATTAAGTGGGTTACGATTGATCAGACACTTAGCATGATATAAAAAGTCCAAATAGGTCAAGGAGGCTCGAATGTTTGGTGAAGTGAAGTCTTAGCAGGTCAAGGAGGACCGGATTTTTGGTGATATTAAGTCTCGACAAATCAAGGTTGACTAGATGCTAGGCAAGTGAAGTCTCAGTAAGTCACGGTTGACCAAATGCTAACTAAGCGAGGTTCCAGTAGGTTAAGGGTGATCAGATGCTAGACAAGAAAAGTTCTAGTAGATTAAGATCAATCGGATACTAGGTGAAGTGAGAGTTAGCTTGAAAATAGGTTAAGACTAAGGTATTAGTTTGTTGGGTTTCCTCGGCACCGCGGTGAGTGTGTGTTCGAACACGTTTCGTAAACATGCAAATAATGAAAGCAATAAAAGCAATAAATCTAATTTATTACAACACACACATCACATGCATGTAGGATACAACATGTGTAGACATAATCGCTATTTAAAATTTTGCAATAAAAGACAACTTATACTAGGTATTCCTGACGGATCACATGTAGCGCGAATGACATCAACCGTAGCGACCCTTGCTAGAATCGCCTCTATTCGTATACACGCCGAGTATCGTCGGGATAGCTTCACAAAGCCACGAGCCTCATCTTCGCAAAAGTCATTAGCCTCGATTCAAAGACGATGTGATCCGAGAGACGATCACAATCCGAAATAAATTCGGATCCCAAAATGAGTTTCACAAACCCGCTTATCAGAAGTGGCTTTCGTCAACCGTTTGACGAGAACTTAACCCTCCACCAATGAGGATTGTTGGAGATCCAATCCCCGGCAAGTAGACCGCTATCGAAGCACAAAACACTGACCAAATGGCCTCTCCACGCGAAGGAGGTCAAGCTGTCCAAAACTGGACAGCTTGTTGTGGAGGAAGAAGGGGCCGGCCAAAGGCTTGGCCGGTTACTCCTTAGTCGCCGGTGGCCAAGGGAGGTTGGCCGGCGGCTGAGGGTGGCCCAAGGGACACTGGCGGCTGGTGGATGGCCGGCGGCGAGGAGAGGCAGCAACTCCAGTGGGCGGCGGTGGCACAAAGGTGGGCGACAACCACCTTGGCTTGGGCGGCAAGAAGGAGGGGGAGGAAAGGAGGCTAGAGTTTCCAAAACCCTTGAACCAATTAATTCTCAACGAAAAACCCTTAAGACGTGTTTTTAAAGAGAACACATTCTCCTAACGGTTATTGGTTCATAACCAAAACCCATTAACCCGCTCCAATAACTTAAGTTAAAATAAATCAAACTGTGTTATCTATTTTAAGTTAAAACGAACCGAACAAACTTTGGTTCATTTGTTTAAAACAAACCAAACCACTTTGGTTTATTTTCCACCATTGGATTAGAAGCAAACAAATTTGGTTCATCCATCATGTCTTCATAAGACTCGGCCCATCCATGCTTCCAATGCGATTGAAACAATTTCATACTCGCTCTTTGTTTGGTCCAACCAAACCAAGTCTCTCTCGATATGAGAATCCTATTCTCAAACTCATTTTAAATCCTTTGGATTACACTCGTTGTGCGTGTGACAAAATAGGTTCCCAATTTATGTTGGCCGTCTATAATTAACCATTAATTATAGAACGATCATGAGTGGCACCTAGTAGTATATCATGATCCCTAATTAATCGGAAAATCAACGGTTGATCCCATAACCATTTCTGAAACTTTTTTAGTAGCTACAATGAATCGTTCCCCATTCCTTTCACTCATCTTATACCCACTTGGTTCAGAACATGGTCTATTGTGTCAGTCCCCACTAGGTTGACTACGTCACACCTAGCCCAAGTATTACTTCCTCATCCTTCGGATTCTAGTTACTGCACATGTATCCAAGAGTGTCATACTCTAAACATGTAATATTTTGGCTAAAGACTTTAGTAACAATCCGACGAGAGGGCATAGGGTATACATTTCCTCACAAGGAGCGGTGAATCCTCTGTAGGCTATTCAAACACCTTCGACCACTTCGACTTATACCCAATCATCCTGGGTCCACATCTCCTCGGAGATGCTTGTTTAAGATGTCAAAGCATAAGTCTTCATGACCAAGATGACTTGAATACCACAAGTCGAAGGAAAATCACACTTAAGCTATTGTAAGAACTTCATTGACATATCCATATATGCAGAGATCCATATGAAGTCTTACAACTGGTCACTCCTATGAACTAGTTACCATAACTAGCATCCATTATTAACTCTGGGCATCCCAATGTCTCCAGCCACTGAGGAACAACTGCTTGGATAAACCAAAGAGTCATGCTAGTCTCAATAGAATCGATAGCGTCCGAATCCATCAATTCATCGGCTAAGGATAATTCCAATACATCACAATTACACATGTAGAGATACTCACTAGTTGTGATCTAATCACAAATTCTCTCATGTTTTGAATCATATTGTGGACATTCAGTAAATAAGTTTAAGATCCAATCAAATACATGAAAACATGTATACTCAAATAGTGAATCTTCATTTATCAAATAAACGGTACAACCATAAGGCAATTGCCTTAGGATACCTCTCATATATATTACTAACAAAGTTGACTGGTGGGTTTTACTAGTCGACTGGTGGGTTTTACCAGTCGACTAGTGTCACTGTATGAGTAGTCATGGAGTTTAAAACTCAACTGTCAACTTGACATGCTAAGACTTGTCGACTGATTGTTTGATCAGTCGACTGGTGACACTGTAACAGGCCACAGAAAGGTTGATAATAGACTTGTTGGAATGTATACTGAAAGCCTAGCTCTTTTTGTATGAACATTTTATTTTGGAATAAGAATCACATGATCATTGTTTGCACTTTATATATTTATTATATATGTGTGCATATTGTCTAATATTTTACATTGTACATAACATGGTGCTTGGTGTGGCACAGAAGATCATGTTATTAGTCCCTTGTAAAATATAAGTAGAGGCTCACGACCAAGATGGTTTTGGACAAACCATTGGCATGGTTGTAGTGTAGCTTGGTATTGTTTTGTCTTGAACATAGAGTTACACTAGTACACTTAGGTGTATTGAGCAGGACCAACATAGAGGTGATTCAATTTAGTACTGACTACATAATTGAATCGGACCTCGGATATTATGTTGTACATGCTCTTAATTCCGATATAATAACAGGCACATGTACTTAGTATTTATTTCTTTGATTTACCAGAGGGTGAGATTTAGATGGATTAAATCAATATGCCCGGTAAGATGGGAAATGATATTATTTACATGGTGTGTCATTGATTATAGGAGGAAACCGTGTCCTATATATTAGGTTGATGATGTCCCCTTGAGGAGCTCATAAGGTTCATCATGTAAACCCAGCTGGTTGACTTAGTCAACATGATGATAAGGTTGAGTGATACTACTCGAGGAATTAGATGTTAATTAATTGATGGTCAGTAAATCAATTAATTGATGGACATTCGATATCTTAAACACGGGGAGATGAATGTACAAATAATATATGGAGCCCATATTAATTTATGGGGGTTGGTGAGGTAGTTCAATGATGATCCTCTAGTGGAATGGAACATCATTGATGGATCAAGTTTGTGTGGTTCCGATCCATCGGGTGGCCAAGATCCAACTCCTCCTTATGGTCCCTATCGTAGCCTAATATAGTCCTTGTGAAGTCTAGATCCAAGAATGTAAAACAAAACCTAGAACCAACGGTTAGGATTAAATCCCTAGATCCGATGGTTAGGATGAAACCCTAGAACCAATGGTTGGGATTAAATCCCTAGATCCGATGGTTAGGATGAAACCCTAGAATCGACGGTTGGGATTAAATCCCTAGATTCGATAGTTGGGATAAAACCCTAGATTCGACAGTTGGGATGAAACCCTAGATCCGACGGTTGGGATGAAATCCTAGATCCGACGGTTGGGATGAAACCCTAGATCCGACGGTTGGGATAAAACCCTAGATCCGACGGTGGAGATTAAATCCCTAGATTCGACGGTGGAGATTAAAGGAGTCCTAAGCCTAACTCTATAAAAGGAAAGCTTAGGGTTGGGCGGCAAGCATGATTTGAATTGGAATTAGGGTTTGGCTCTTCTCAAAGTGGGCGGCTAGGGCTTTGGAGCCAGGGTTTTGGGCGGCAACCTTCATCCTTCTAGTTGTTTCCGGCGCCCATCATTCTCCATCAACACTTGGCCGACGCCCATCCTCAAGGCCTCTCTCTTATTCCTTGGCCGGCGGTTCTTCTTCCATTGGTGGCCAGCGTTCACTTCTCCAATCTCCAAGGTGGCCGGCGGTTCCCTTTGTATTGGTGGCCGGCGCTTCATCCATTCGTTCCTTGGTCGGTGGTTGCGTCAAACTCCATAGCTTGGTGGCCGGTTCTAGAAAGGAAAGGTATTGATGGTTCTTCTCTTTGTTCGCAGCGGACAAGGAAGGGAAGAACGCGATCTAGAAGGCTTCTACTCGTGGAGGATCTTCGTACACACGTCGTCCACGAGAAGGATAGGACATACGGTAGAAAATCGTAAGGTATAAAGTTTTATAACTTTATTTTCATATCTGAGAATGTTCTTTTAATTGTTGATTATACAATTATTCATATGTATATATATGTATAATCATGGACCCCGAAGACAAACACAAAAACCGGCGATCCGTCCGTCGTCTCTTCCGTGGCTAACCAATTAGAAGAGTTGTGTTGCTTGAACAACTAGTTTGTTCAAACGACCACTCAAGTTGTTAGCACGACGACGAATTGGTTGTGCTAAGGAAACTCATCCCATCCGGATTAATTCTTTCATTAGTGAAAATTTTAATTCGGGGACATGGAGCCAATGAGCCTCCGAAGCAACTCCCAACAAGTGGTATCAGAGCCAGGTTTCCGGTTTTGTGTGTTTAGGATTCGGTTAATTTTTATGCACTTATTCATATATTATATGTGCCAGATAATAGTAGGATATGCGTAGTTTAACTCTTTGGTTGCAGGCATAAGATCCGACTATTATGGCCATATGTGTGTATGTGATTGGATGTGTGTAAATATTTATTATTTGAATCCTCGGGGTTGACGAGGCTAGATTAGTATTTAATTTTTGTAATTAAATACGGCATTGTTTAGCCGCTCATTTTAGTTTACTTTCGATCTAGATTATTTGTACACTCCTTCGTGGAGTATAGGATCGATGGATGTAAATTAAAATGATATATCTCGGCTCGGATCTCTTTAGTGACTTGCGCACGGGAAAAGATGGAGCGGACGAGGTGGTGACACGACGGGATGCATATTGGAGGACAATGCCATAATAGTTGGAAAAATTCTGTTTTTTCCATATTTATTGCTTATTTGTTTTATATGCATATTGTGTATGTTTTAAAATTCCTCATTTTCAATTAACTAAGTGGGAGAGGGACATTTTAATTAATTCCCGCGGCCTCCATTACAATTTGACGTGTGATGCAACAAACTTGTGTGTTGGCTCTGAGTCCCTTCCTCCCTACGGACGGGTTTGTTTGCGGGTCACTAGGTCAAATAATGGTTATAGGAAATTATCTAGGAGCATGTGTACTTCCACAGCGGTAAGGCACATAATCCGAAATAATTCCCTTAGTATCGTGTAATGGTGCACACTTAGATGCAAATAAAAGTATCCTCCCCATCGGAGTCACTGCTTTTATTTGTAGGGCCAAAGAGGAACCAACTATTAATTTTATTTGTCAAAAAGTAAGGTTGACAAGATAATAAAATTAATGGGTAAAACCTCCTCTTACAAATGTAGAATTCGTATACGTCCACACAGCTTGGCATGCGATATTCTCGGTGATTTGAGGTGTTGGTTGATTTCGGGATTTTATTGTTTTGAGGAATCAATAATATTTGAAATCTAATATTTTGATCATTGTGATTCTTAGGATTTTCAAATGGCTTTCAACCCACTTGCTGTGATTTTAAAAGAAAATAAGCTTACTGGACCAAACTACATTGATTGGAAAAGAAATCTGGATATTGTCTTAACTGCGGAGGAGTACAAATTTGTACTCTTCGACTCTGATGAAAAGGAGAAAGAATGTTATAAGAAATGGGTCAAGGAAGATGAGATGGCGCGGTGTTACATTTTGACATCTAAACATCAGATCGTGCCATAGCCATACGACTTATGACATGATGTTCAATCTCAAGGAACTTTTCGGACATCAGAGTAGGGCGGCTAGGCCGGAGGCAATGAGAAACTTGATGACGACCACCATGATCGAGGGAACACCCATTAGGGATCATGTTCTCAAGATGATGGCTCATCTTAATGAGATGGAAGTCCTCGGAGCTGAGATCGATGGGGAAACCCAGGTCGATATCATTCTCCAGTCTTTGCCTAGGAGTTTTGAGCAGTTCCGCCTTAACTACAACATGAACAAGAGGTTGTATTCATTGGCGGAGCTTCTGACAGAACTCCAGGCGGCAGAGAGGCTTTTTCGTCAGAGTGCTCAAGCCATGGTCGCTCAGAAGGTTTCTTCCTCTAAACCGAAAGGTAAGAAGAAGAAGAAGCAAGGTGGAGCGAAGAAGGTGGCAGTGGGACCTCAGGCAGGAGTGAAGAAGTCGAAAGGCAAGTGCTTCACTTGCAAGCAGACTGGACATTGGAAGGCGGACTGTCCTCGCCGAAAGAACAAAGGTATATCTTCTTGTTTAGTTGTTGAAACATGTTTAGCGGTGTTATCTACCAGTGCCTGGTGTGTAGATACAGGAGCCACTGATCATGTCTGCAATACTTTGCAGGGGTTCCAGGAAACCTGACGACTAGCTGAGGGAGAGATTACCGTCTTCATGGGCAATGCTTCAAAGGTGGCGGCTATTGCAATGGGAGATGTTTATTTATCTTTTGATAGGAATAAAGTTTTGGTTTTGAGAAATTGTCTTTATGTACCTACTTTTAGAAAAAATTTAATTTCAGTTTCTAAATTGTTTATGGATGGATATTCTGTTTCTTTTAATGACAAAGTGGTTATAAAAAGGAATAGGGAGATTATCTGTTCTGGTACATTGGTTGGCAATTTATATACTCTTGAACCGAAAACTCCCACAATGCATATAGAAGTCAATAACTCATCTTCTAAGTCTAATAAGAGAAAAGAACCTTCGCAAATGAACCAAACATATCTTTGGCATCTAAGGCTTGGTCATATTAACCTAAGCAGAATTCAAAGGTTGATAGCTGATGGACCTTTGGGTTCTTTAGTGGTGGAGGATCTCCCAACCTGCGAATCTTGCTTGGAAGGTAAAATGACCAAGAGGCCTTTCAAGGCCAAGGGGTATAGAGCCAAAGATGTGTTAGAATTGGTTTATTCTGATTTGTGCGGTCCTATGTCTATCCAGGCAAGAGGTGGTTTTGAATATTTCGTCTCTTTTATAGACGATTATTCAAGATATGGATACATTTACTTGATGTGCCGCAAGTCTGAATGCTTTGACAGGTTCAAAGAATTCAAGGCTGATGTGGAGAACCGTCAAGGTAAGAGTATCAAGACCCTACAATCTGATCGTGGTGGTGAGTACCTCTTGGGAGAGTTTAGGAATTACTTATCAGAGGCTGGGATTCAATCCCAATTGTCTGCACCTGGCACACCCCAGCAGAATGGTGTAGTGGAGCGAAGGAATAGGACTGTTATGGAGATGGTCAGATCTATGATAAGTTATTCTGAGTTACTTTGCCTCGGGGTATGCTTGGATACAAAGAATGTATACTCTGAACTTGGTTCCATCTAAATTAGTACCTTCTACCCTCAGAGAATTGTGGGTGGCGAAAGCCTAGTCCGAGACATGTCGGATATGGGGAGTCCAAAGACATATCTTTGAAGGTGATCGGCCGTAAGTTGGAACCTCGTACAGAAGTGTGCATGTTTGTTGGCTACCCTAAGGGAACGAAAGGTGGTTTGTTATATAATCCTAGAGATCAGAGGGTGATCATTAGCACGAACGTCAGATTTCTAGAGGAGGATTATGTAATGAACCACAAGCCCAAGAGTAGGATTGTTCTGGAAGTCGACCCGGTACAAGAGGAGATACCATAAGTCACCGGCACCGTGTCCTGAGAGCATGCAGGAGGCACCTCGTCGTAGTGGGAGGTTGTTAGACAACAGAGATTCATGTTTTAGGAGAGTCTTGGACTTAGTCACAGTGAACATGAACGGATCCTGGACATATGGCGAGGCACTCCAAGATAGAGATCATTATCTTGGCAAAGTCACGATGAATTGGAGATAGAATCTATGGATTCTAATCAGTCTAGGAGCTAGTAGAACCACGATGGTGTAAAAGCCATTGGATGCAAGTGGATCTACAAGAGAAAGAGAGGAGTAGGCGGGAAGGTTGAGACCTTCAAAGCTAGGCTTATTCTGAAAGGGTATACTCGGAAAGGGTATCGATTATGAGGAGACCTTTTAGCGGTAGCTATCTTAAGTCTATCCAGTTCTCTTATCTATATTTGCTCATATGGATTATGAGATTTGGCGGATGGATGTCAAGGCGGACTTTCCATACTTGAAGTCTTGAGGAGAACATCTATATCAACAACGGAGGATTCATTGCTAAAGGCAAAGAGCATCTTGTATGTAAGCTTAATCGGTCCATTTATGGATTGAAGCAAGCTTCTAGATCTTGGAACATCCGCTTTGATGAGGTAATCCAGTCATATGGATTTATTCAAAGTCCGCATGAGCCTTGTGTATACAAGAGATGTGATGAAAACATAGTGGTATTTCTTGTACTATACGTAGATGAAATTTTGTTAGTTGGCAACAATATCAAAGTGTTATCAGACATAAGGGTATGGTTGTCCAAACAGTTTGACATGAAGGACTTGGGAGAAGTGGGACACATCCTCGGGATCAAAGTTATAAGGGATCGCAAGAAAAGGATGTTGTGCTTATCTCAAACTTCATACATTGACACTATCCTTGCTCGTTTTAGCATGCAGAACTCCAAGAAAGGTTTTCTACCTTTTAGGCATGGAGTTCCTTTATCTAAAGAGATGTGTCCCAAAACATCAAAGGAGATAGAGGACATGAAGGCGGTTCCTTATGCTTCGGCAGTAGGAAGCCTCATGTATGCTATGCTATGTACGAGACCAGATATCTGCTTTGCCGTGGGCATGGTTAGCAGATATCAGAGTAATCCTGGATAGGGACATTGGACTGTGGTAAAGCATATATTGAAGTACCTGAGAAGGACTAGGGATTATATGCTGGTTTACCGGGCAGATCAATTAGTCCCTGTGGGTTACACGGATTCGGATTTCCAATCAGATAGGGACAAGAGTAAGTCTACCTCGAGGTTTGTGTTTACTTTTGGAGGTGGAGCCATAGTATGGAGGAGTGTCAAGCAGAAATGCGTGGCGGACTCTACCATGGAAGCTGAGTATGTGGCCGCCTCTGAGGCAGCCAAGGAAGCTGTATGGCTCAGGAACTTCTTGATGGACTTGGATGTGATTCCTGGTTTGCCCAAAAATATCACAATTTATTGTGATAACAGTGGTACAGTTGCAAACTCGAAGGAACCACGAGCACATAAGGCGAGTAAACAGATAGAGCGCAAGTACCACCTTATACGAGAGATCGTAAAGCGAGGAGAAGTTGCTGTCACCAAGATTGCATCAGAGGATAACCTGGCGGATCCATTCACTAAGGCCCTTCCAGCGAAAGCGTTTGATAGGCATGTGGAGGACATGGGGATCAGATGTATGGCAGAGTGATGACGACATAGTCTTTTAGTATAAGTGGGAGATTGTTGGAATGTATACTGAAAGCCTAGCTCTTTTTGTATGAACATTTTATTTTGGAATAAGAATCACATGATCATTGTTTGCACTTTATATATTTATTATATAAGTGTGCATATTGTCTAATATTTTACATTGTAGATAACATGGTGCTTGGTGTGGCACAAAAGATTATGTTATCAGTCCCTTGTAAAATATAAGTAGAGGCTCACGACCAAGATGGTTTTGGATAAACCATTGGCATAGTTGTAGTGTAGCTTGGTATTGTTTTGTCTTGAACATAGAGTTACACTAGTACACTTAGGTGTATTGAGCAGGACCGACATAGAGGTGATTCAATTTAGTACTGACTACATAATTGAATCGGACCTCGGATATTATGTTGTACATGCTCTTAATCCCGATATAATAATGGGCACATGTAGTTAGTATTTATTTCTTTGATTTACCAGAGGGTGAGATTTAGATGGATTAAATCAATATGCCCGGTAAGATGGGAAATGATATTATTTACATGGTGTGTCGTTGATTATAGGAGGAAACCGTGTCCTATATATTAGGTTGATGATGTCCCCTTGAGGAGCTCATAAGGTTCATCATGTAAACCCAGCTGGTTGACTTAGTCAACATGATGATAAGGTTGAGTGGTACTACTCGAGAAATTAGATGTTAATTAATTGATGGTCAGTAAATCAATTAATTGATGGACATTCGATATCTTAAACACGGGGAGATGAATGTACAAATAATATATGGAGCCCATATTAATTTATGGGGGTTGGTGAGGTAGTTCAATGATGATCCTCTAGTGGAATGGAACATCATTGATGGATCAAGTTTGTGTGGTTCCGATCCATCGGGTGGCCAAGATCCAACTCCTCCTTATGGTCCCTATCGTAGCCTAATATAATCCTTGTGAAGTCTAGATCCAAGAATGTAAAACAAATCCTAGAACCAACGGTTGGGATTAAATCCCTAGATCCGATGGTTAGGATGAAACCCTAGAACCAACGGTTGGGATTAAATCCCTAGATCTGATGGTTAGGATGAAACCCTAGAATCGCCGGTTGGGATTAAATCCCTAGATTCGACAGTTGGGATAAAACCCTAGATCCGATGGTTGGGATGAAACCCTAGATCCGACGGTTGGGATGAAATCCTAGATCCGACGGTTGGGATGAAACCCTAGATCCGACGGTTGGGATAAAACCCTAGATCCGACGGTGGAGATTAAATCCCTAGATTCGACGGTGGAGATTAAAGGAGTCCTAAGCCTAACTCTATAAAAGGAAAGCTTAGGGTTGGGCGGCAAGCATGATTTGAATTGGAATTAGGGTTTGGCTCTTCTCAAAATGGGCGGCTAGGGCTTTGGAGCCAGGGTTTTGGGCGGTAACCTTCATCCTTCTAGTTGTTGTCGGCGCCCATCATTCTCCATCAACACTTGGCTGACGCCCATCCTCAAGGCCTCTCTCTTATTCCTTGGCCGGCGGTTCTCCTTCCATTGGTGGCCAGCGTTCACTTCTCCAATCTCCAAGGTGGCCGGCGGTTCCCTTTGTATTGGTGGCCGGCGCTTCATCCATTCGTTCCTTGGCCGGCAGTTGCATCAAACTCCCTAGCTTGTGTTGAGAGTATGGGGAATACAATCTATTGTTGGATCGAAAGTGTCGCTAGAGGGGGGGTGAATAGCGATACGGTGTCGTTAAAAACTTTTGCAATAAGTAAAAAGCAAGTAGAGAATGCACAGCGGAAATATAAAGTAGACAAGATATTTTTACGTGGTTCACAATCTTTCGATTGCTAATCCACGGCCCTAGTGATCCTTGATCACGTACGGAGGGCAATTCACTAAAACCACTCCTCTTCGTTGGAAGTAGGAGCAATGATTACAAAAAGAAATCAAGGCAAAGGGACACTCCCCCTTTCCTTGTTACGATTAAAGCACAAAGACAATTTAAAGAAGTAGAACTTAAATAAATATACCGACAACTCTTATAAGTAGAAGATGTAGCTTTCGTTGTCGGCGGCACTTCGTCGTAGCAAATGTGAGTAGTAGTAGCGGCGTTACGACGGCGTGTTGAGAGCTCTTTAATTCTTGTTATTTGCTTGGCTTGAACATGTCTATTTATGGATATTGATCTATGAATTTAGACATAGGTAGTGTCCAAGGTGAGGTTCTTATCCCAACTCAAGGATGAGGTGTTTCATCCAACCACCTTGTGCCACCTCCAACCTTCTTGTCGCCAACTCAAGGATGAGGTGTTTCATCCAACCACCTTGTGCCACCTCCAACCTTCTTGTCGCCAACTCAAGGATTAGGTGTTTCAGACAACCACCTTGTCCGAGCCCCACCCTCCTTGGGCGCCAACTCGAGGATGAGGTGTTTCATCCAACCACCTTGTGCCACCTCCAACCTCCTTGGGCGCCAACTTGTTGGAGCCATTCAACTGTGCCACATCATGGGAGCCAACCATCTTGTGCCAACTCACCTTATTTTGGGCGTCCACCACAAGGAAGCTTGGTGATGGTTTGGATGTCCACCTTGATGCCACATCACCCTTTGTACCAAAACACGAGTCAAGTCCAAATTCACCCCCTTGAAATTCGAGCTCTTCTCGAGGTTGGAACTTGACTAGCAGTTGATCGTAGTCAAAGGGTTTTGGACTGATACAAGTTAGCTTAAAATATAAAGTACGATGGTTCTAACCATCCGATCTCGAAACCTAGACCTTCCATTGGAGGTATTGGGTCGGATCTAGCTAACGACCTTGCTTCGCTTTCACACGAGCTTACCTTGTAGCCTCGCTTGGTCTTCACCCGAGTACCTCGGCTTCCTCGAAGTCCCTCGGCGTTGCGACCACCTCGGTTCCCAGGGTGTCGCGGACCTTCGCTCAACTTTAGCATTTACGCACACTTAATTGAGCTCGTAAGATAACAAATATACCCTTAACTATTGAGCCTTTTGCCATAATCAAAATACGGTTCGACTTTGGTGCCCATGCACCAACAATCTCCCCTTGATTCATGGCAAACCGACAAAAAGTTAAGGAAAAATTAAACATAATAAAGAAGCTAGCATAATGATTAAGCATGAATGAGCTAGCATAAAGATTAAATATGAATGAGCTAGCATAATGATTAAGCATGAATGAGCTAGCATAAAGATTAAATATGAATGAGCTAGCATAATGATTAAGTATGAATGAGCTAGCATAAAGATTAAGCATGAGTGAGAAATATTATTGTTTCAAGTTCTCCTTTGAGGTAACCTCCCCTTGACCGAAGGTGAGTTCTTGAAAAATAATTTTACTCCCTTAATAGTTGCTTAAGTAAACGGAATTACTTAATATAAAAGGTAATAATTTTGTTTACTTTCTTCCTTACTTTTGTGACTTTCTCCCCCTTTTGCCTTAACTCAAAAAGTTTGTAAATATATTTTAGGGTTTGTAAGTCCAAGCAAGTTCCCAATATAAATATATTTTTTTTTTAAAATAATAATAAGCTTGAAAATATGTTCATCTAAAATGTACAACTCCGGTTGGACTTGATTGATATAGAATGATCAATAAGTCTTGAAGGAGTTGATTAATTTTAAATAATTATACTCCATGGTTCATGTCAATGCATCAATCTACATCCGAACTGTGAGTAAGGTCCTAACATCTCACGCCCGTCTACGTGGCTAAGTACACAAACACATTAGTCCTATGTGTTGTGAGATGTGTTGGCTCCTTAAATCTATAGGTATATGATTTCTAAGGTAAGACTTAGGCTAATTTCATAAAAAGAAGCAAAAGTAGAGTACATATATAGAAAGATTTAAATCCTACTCTATTACGCACATACCTAACTTTCGTCTTAATAAACTAAATTCGGCTTCGGGTAGTGGTTTGGTGAAGATGTCCGCTAGGTTTGATTTGGACTCAACATACTCTAGTTGTATAGTTCCATTAGTTACATGTTCCCTAATGAAGTGGTGTTTAACTTCTATATGTTTTGTCATAGAATGACATATTGGATTTTTAGTTAAGTTAATTGAACTAATGTTATCTATTTAGGTTTTAATGTTGTTAAAGATTAAGCTAAAGTCTTGGAGAGTGTGCTTCATCCACAGGAGCTGAGAGACACACTCACCCATCGCAACGTATTCGGCTTCGGTGGTAGATAAGGCAACGCAATACTGCTTCCTACTGCACCAACTTACTAGACTCGAGCCGAGGATTTGACAACAACCCCTCGTGCTCTTTCTTTCGAGTTTAATAACGGCATAGTCTTAGTAGGAGTAGCCGATTAGATTAAACTCGGTAGATCTAGGGTACCAAATACCTACGTTTTGCGTGCCCTTTAGATATCTAAGGATACGCTTGACTAGGGTTAGGTGAGACTCCTTGGCACAGGTTTGTAACCTTGCGCACATACTTACCGCGAATAAAATGTCGGGTCGGCTCGCGGTTAAGTATAGGAGACTTCCTATTGCGCTCCTAGTATTTTAGGTCAGCGGGTTTTCCTTCTACATCTTCGTTTATATTAACATTAGTTGCCATAGGTGTATTGATTATTTTAGCATCTTGCATTCCAAATCGATTTATTAAGTCCTTAGTATATTTTTGTTGATGTAAATATATTCCATCTTTAGTTTGTTTAATTTGTAAACCTAAGAAGAAATTTAACTCTCCCACTAAATTCATTTCAAATTCACTTTCCATAAGTGAGATGAATTCGTTTAGCAGGATCGAGTTGGTAGTTCCAAAAATTATATCATCTACATAGATTTGGGCTATAAAGATTTCTTTTCCTACGGTTTTAACGAATAAGGTTGGGTCGACTAAACCTTGGTTGAATCCTTTGGACTTAAGATAGATCGAAAGCCTTTCGTACCAAGCTCTTGGGGCTTGTTTGAGTCCATATAGGGCTTTCTTAAGTCTAAGGACATGGTCGTTTATCTAGATTTTCAATCCGGAGGTTGGTACGTAAACTTCTTCCTTAATGTATCCATTCAAAAATGCTGACTTGACATCCATTTGAAACAATTTAAAACCTCGATGTGCATATGCTAACAACATTCGGATGGACTCTAGTCCAAGCTACGGCGTAGGGTCTCATCGTAATCTAAACCTTCGACTTGACTAAACCCTTTGCGACTAACCTAGCTTTAGGTCTAACTACTTCACCTGTAGCATCAAGTTTATGTCGAAATACCCACCTTGTTCCAATAATTGATTTTTCTTTAGGTGGTGGTACTAATTCCCAGACTTCATTTCTAGTGAATTGAGCTAGCTCTTCTTGCATAGCAATAATCCAGTCGGGATCAAGAAGTGCTTGTTCAATAGTTTTGGGTTCGATTTTGGAAATTAGCGAGATTTGACTAAGGTTTCGATATGAAGCTCTAGTTCGAACCCCTAAATTTGGATCACCTATAACTTGATTGATAGGATGATTTGTTTGAGTCTTAGTGTGACTCGGGTTAGGGTCATCTATCACTTGGTCGATAGGATGACTTGGGTGAGTTCTAGTTTGACTTGGGTTAGAGTCATCTATCACTTGGTCGATAGGATGACTTGGGTTAGGACGAGATTCAAGTTCAAGATCATAGTCGGGTTCGCTATAAGTTGATTTGCTAGTTGGTTTTGTTAAGGATTGAACGGGTTCGTGTCCTTCGTCGAAAACTATATTAATGGTTTCTTCGACTCTTATGTGTAGGATCAATGGAATTACTAAAGGGTTGTTTGTAAGTTTTTAAACCTAAATCATCTCACCAATATCTACATGATCAAAACATGTTATTCCTATGTGTTATTGTGAGATGACTTTCAATTTTACTTGATTAATTTTAATGAATTTAAATTAACCAACATTAGGTTAGATTCGGATTTAGTCTAAGCTCATCAAGTAATCTTTTCAAGAGATTAGCTTCCAGGTCGTGGCGAGGCACAGAGGCCTTCTTTGATCGGAACAACGACCACTTCCTTAGACAAAGCTAATTTCAAGAAATTGATAACTCGACTTACTTGAGACTACGTCTTGGTCTAACTAGTTATTTTTGAAAAGAGGCTCCCCGAGGCTCTATCTTTTCGCAGGATTTTAGTTTGTTATGAGTCCTATCTAACAATTATAAAAATAAAGGAAAAACTAAGCATGCAATTTCTAAGACTTAACAAAAATACATTTTGTATTGGCTCCCCCTGGACCATTGAATCGAGTGGGTCTATTCACATAGTGAATTTGGTCCTTGGGAACCCAATACATGTTAGATCCTAAAGTTGAAATCAAAGTGGTCTTAGGGACCCATGCTTGGACATTTTTCTTATGTTGGTTTACTATAGACATATATGACTTATTGGTTGTATTTGAGTTAAACCCGAGTCCGGCCTTGTTGTACACGGCCCTTTGTGATCCAAGTAAGAGGTCAAGTCCCTTGGATCCCAAAGTGAACCTTTCCAACGTGTTCCTAAGGTCTTCGACTTGTGTTTTCAAAAGCGAGTTCTCAACTTCAAGCTTTTCAACTTGAGTTGAGTCCTCCTCTTGAATACGAGTAGTCGAAGAGGTTATGGAGACCTCATGTTTGAGGAGGTTAACCTCCTCAATTAGGGTCTCGACCTTGGACTCGGACTTAGCTAGTTTCTTATTTAAAAATTTAATTGCACCATACAAAGTATTAAGTAACGACCGACTTACCCTTAATGATTCTTTTGAACCGGATACGGATCCGTGGCTTGTCTTGAATGGAAGCTCATCATCGGATTCGGACTCGGACTCTTCTTCGGTTTCGGAGTCGTGCTCGGTCGGCTTGGCCATTAGAGCTTGGATATCGTCTTCTTCCTCCGGGGGTGGCTTGCTTGCGGGCTTCTTCTTCTTGGAACCTGCAACTAACGCAATACTCTTCTCGGCCTGGACCACGTTAGTTTGCTCATGTAATTCAAGTTCCGAAAACAATTCGTCTAACCTAATTTTAGAAAGGTCCTTGGAGACCTTGTAGGCATCGACCATGGATGCCCACAAGGTGGTCCTAGGAAACGAGTTAAGAGAATACCTGATAATGTCGCGATTCTCGACCTTTTGTCCGATGGCATGGAGTTGGTTGACGATGTCTTGGATACGAGCATGTAGTTGAGTTGCGGTCTCGTTTTCCTGCATTTTCAAGTTATACAATTTATTTAAAAGTAAATCTCTTTTACATACCTTCGTGTCGTCGGTGCCTTCGTGTAGTTCCACTAGCTTGGTCCATAAGTCCTTTGCACTAATGAAGGGGCCGACGCGGTTGAACTCTTCCTTGGACAACCCACATTGCAAGATTTGAGTTGCCTTGGCATCGGCTTCTACTTGTTTTTTCATGGAATTTGACCATTGATCGTAACCCAAAGATTCACCATCTTCATTAATAGGAAGTGTGAAACCGGTTTGGATTACGATCCACATCTCGATTTGGGTTTTAAGAAAGCATTCCATCCAACCCTTCCAATAACGAAAGTCATTACCGTTGTAAAACGGGGTCGGCGATGCTAAACCCTTCGAGATGGGCCATTTAAAAACAAGAAGAAGAACGATTTAAAAGAATCTTGCAAAACACACACGGAAAGAATATTCCAAGACTTTCGCCTTGGATTAGTAGTCTTGAAGTAAAAAGATATATAAAATGTAACTTGCAAAAAGAAATAAACAATCAAATGCGAATGTCGTTGAAGTTGGGAGGACAACCTTACTCGGGATCTAACCCGAAGGACAACCTTATCCGGATCCTAAAGCCTCTAATGCAATTCTATATGTAGGAGAAGATAAGCAAGTGAAATAATTATACGAAAACAGAAATAAATAAATAAAAAAATCTGTGAAAAAAGAAAAACAAAGCTAGATTGGTGGTTTCACCGAATCTTAGCGCCTTACTCGATACCAATTGTTGGATCGAAAGTGTCGCTAGAGGGGGTGAATAGCGATACACGGTGTCGTTAAAAACTTTGCAATAAGTAAAAAGCAAGTAGAGAATGCACAGTGAAATATAAAGTAGACAAGATATTTTTACGTGGTTCACAATCTTTCGATTGCTAATCCACGGCCCTAGTGATCCTTGATCACGTACGGAGGGCAATTCACTAAAACCACTCCTCTTCGTTGGAAGTAGGAGCAATGATTACAAAAAGAAATCAAGGCAAAGGACACTTTTCCTTGTTACGATTAAAGCACAAAGACAATTTAAAGTAGAACTTAAATAAATATACCGACAACTCTTATAAGTAGAAGATGTAGCTTTCGTTGTCGTTCGCACGTCAGAGCAAATGAGAGTAGTAGTAGCGGCGTTACGACGGCGTGTTGAGAGCTCTTTAATTCTTGTTATTTGCTTGGCTTGAACATGTCTATTTATGGATATTGATCTATGAATTTAGACATAGGTAGTGTCCAAGGTGAGGTTCTTATCC
The DNA here is from genome assembly GCA_025175895.1 of Wurfbainia villosa. Taxonomy (NCBI): domain Eukaryota; kingdom Viridiplantae; phylum Streptophyta; class Magnoliopsida; order Zingiberales; family Zingiberaceae; genus Wurfbainia; species Wurfbainia villosa. Next base: position 49,422,275 of record CM045996.1, read on the forward strand.
CAACTCAAGGATGAGGTGTTTCATCCAACCACCTTGTGCCACCTCCAACCTTCTTGTGCGCCAACTCAAGGATGAGGTGTTTCATCCAACCACCTTGTGCCACCTCCAACCTTCTTGTGCGCCAACTCAAGGATGAGGTGTTTCATCCAACCACCTTGTGCCACCTCCAACCTCCTTGGGCGCCAACTTGAGGATGAGGTGTTTCATCCAACCACCTTGTGCCACCTCCAACCTCCTTGGGCGCCAACTTGTTGGAGCCATTCAACTTGTGCCACATCATGGGAGCCAACCATCTTGTGCCAACTCACCTTATTTTGGGCGTCCACCACAAGGAAGCTTGGTGATGGTTTGGATGTCCACCTTGATGCCACATCACCCTTTGTACCAAAACACGAGTCAAGTCCAAATTCACCCCTTGAAATTCGAGCTCTTCTGGTCGGAACTTGACTAGCAATAGTCAAAGGGTTTTGGACTGCAGTACAAGTTAGCTTAAAATATAAAGTACGATGGTTCTAACCATCTGATCTCGACCTAGACCTTCCATTGGAGGTATTGGGTCGGATCTACGCTTAACGACCTTGCTTCGCTTTCACACGAGCTTACCTTGTAGCCTCGCTTCCGGTCTTCACCCGAGTACCTCGGCTTCCTCCGAAGTCCCTCTGGCGTTGCCCGACCACCTCGGTTCCCACCGGGTGTCGCAGACCTTCCGCTCAACTTTAGCATTTCTGCACACTTAATTGAGCTCGTAAGATAACAAATATACCCTTAACTATTGAGCCTTTTGCCATAATCAAAATACCGGTTCGACTTTGGTGCCCACTGCACCAACAGCTTGGTGGCCGGTTCTAGAAAGGAACGATATTGTTGGTTCTTCTCTTTGTTCGCAGCGGACAAGGAAGGGAAGAACGCGATCTATAAGGCTTCTACTCGTGGAGGATCTTCGTCCACATGTCGTCCACGAGAAGGATAGGACATACGGTAGAAAATCGTAAGGTATAAAGTTTTATAACTTTATTTTCATATCTGAGAATGTTCTTTTAATTGTTGATTATGCAATTATGCATATGTATATATTTTGTATAATCATGGACCCCGAAGACAAACACAAAAATCGGCGATCCGTCCGTCGTCTCTTCCGCAGCTAACCAACTAGAAGAGTTGTGTTGCTTGAACAACTAGTTTGTTCAAATGACCACTCAAGTTGTTAGCACGACGACGAATTGGTTGTGCTAAGGAAACTCATCCCATCCGGATTAATTCTTTCATTAGTGAAAATTTTAATCCGGGGACATGGAGCCAATGAGCCTCCGAAGCAACTCCCAACAAGACTGCTAGTCAAGTGTCGTCGATTGATGTCACTTTTGCTGGGCATAGAATAGGTGTCCAGTCGACTGATAGACAAGATCAGTCTACTGGTGCTACTGACAATAGACTAATGGACAAGGGCAATCAACTAGTGCATTGTAATTCGACATGGATTATGTCGTTGGAGTATTCATTCCAGTAACGATCAAACACTAGTCAATTGGGGGTAAGGTCAGCAAACTAGTAGGTAGAAATTAGCTCGATGAAAAGCCTATAAGAAGAGGTTTTGAGGTGATTTGAAGGTATCGATTCTTAGAGACTTTGAAGGGGAGTTATTGCTGCATTCCAAACCTTTCAAAGGCTTTCCAACGCAACCAAACTATAAGAAAGCAAGATTGCATTGTGTAAAGTTGTTTTGATTCATGTTTGCTCATTTCTTTATATATTTTGTATTTGGTTGTGTCTTCTTTTAAAGAAATAGGTGTAAGAGAATTCTCTGCCTCTGGAAGGTTTCCAAGAAGGAGAAAGGATAGTGGTGATCTATCGCTAGGAGCTAGGCCGTGGAGTATGAATCGAAGATTCCGAACCATGTAAAAATTAAGGTAGTGTATGCTTGTTTTGTATTGTTTTATTTATGTGTTGTTTTAGTTCTGTATAGCAATATGTAGATGAACAAAATCAACAATCGAGTTTTAGAAACGCTAATACCCCCCCCCCTCAAGCGCGTTAAGGTCCTAACATGTACAAAACATAGTTTTGTATTTTGAGTCTAGGGGAACTAAGATTACTTATAATAGGTGTCCTTTCCTCCCTAATGAAATAAGTATAAATGGTATCTAAGGTAATATGAGAGTGAGGATCACTAAAAGGTTTGTCCTTAGAAGAAAAACATAAGAAGGTAGAAGATGAGGGTCTAAGTTATAAATGCTCTTTGAGTAGATCAAGAGTAAAAATAATGTCCCTATTTCCTAATATGGTAGTATATGTATGATCATCTATCTTAACAAAGTTGTTACAAAACTCAACATATTTATTCATGTTAACTGAGTTAGTACAATAAACTAATTTATTAAGAGTATAATAATCAATAATTTCAATTCTAGGAAGACAAAATTTATTGAAAAATGATCTACTCAAATACCTAGTAAGCATAGGTATGAAAGTAATAGATATGAATATATTAGTGAAAGCCCTAGAGCCAATCATGTGATGATTGTTGTATGGATTTTATTGTATCATATTCCTATTTATAAAGGCATGGTTATTATATTTACTTGTATTGGTGCCAAATAACTAAATATAATAACATCCTTGAGTAGTAGGTTCTTATCTATATCAATCGATTGGTTGAATCGATAATGAGATGATATAGAGAACACTACTCTTAATCATTCCTAGTCAAGTATTAACATTCAGGGATAATGTTAATGCATAGAGACTAGCATGTAGGTCAACTCGATGACTTGATCTCACAAGTCATGGATATGAGATATCAAGTTGACACATGGGTATGCATTAGAGAATATATACTGAATGACCCGCCATGAGAAAGTGTCATGGATCGTTATATGAGTGTCATATACTTTCTCATGTGACTATTAGTATGACTATTAGTCCTTGGACCTGAAGTCACCATGGTTCCCTACATAAGGAGTTGCATACTTTGGCTTCGTCAAACGTCACCCGTAAATGGGTGGACTATAAAGGCGATTACTGGGTATGTAACAAATTATGCGGAGGGATGTGAGTGATGTAGATGGGATCTATCCCTCCTATATGATGGGAGTGATAATGTTATTCTTGATAGAGTGAGACCACTAAGTGCATGGCCATGCCCAAATGAGTCAAATGAGATATTGAACTCATTTGATTAGAATGAGTCTACAAGGAGTTCAAGATATAGATTGTACCGAGGATGACACGGTCTATGTCTCAATTGGTCAATCTAGATGTCAAGGATAGAGGGACATTGTCACAAATTATGAGAGTCACAATTAGTAGTCAAAAAGGTGATGTTGGAGCTCAACATTCTTGTAACTTGGGTAGGAATGATGTGTTGCTAGATACCGCTCATTGTTTATGTTCCTAAATCCATTTAGGGACATTGCCAACGTTACAAGAACCTATAGGGGCATACACAAAGGGCAATTAGATGGAGATTAGGTTCATATGATGAACCATGAGGATTAGGTTCTTGTGAAGAACCAAATTAGACTAATTGAGTTAGACTCAAGTTGATTCAAGTGTTGAATGAGTCTAATTTAGATTTGATTCATCAAATCAATTTAAATTAATGAATAGAGATTCATTAAATTAAATTGACTTGAATCAAATGGTTGGATTTGATCAACCATGGAAGATAAGAGGTCAAGTTTGACTAGACTTGAGAGGGAAGATGAAAGGTCAAATTTGACTTGACCAAATGCCATGTCATGATGATGACTTGGCATGGCCGGCCAATGATGATGCTCCATATCATCATTGACTTATCATGTGGTGCCACCTCATGAGGGAGACCAAGAGCCATTGGCTCTTGGAGTTACATGCATGCATGTAACCCCCCAAGACATGAAGTGGCCGACCACTATTCTCATTACATGAGAATTGATTTTGTGAGTTACTCTTACTTCATCTTCTTACTTGGATCATCTTTCTCTCAAGCTTGCTCTCCCATCCCTCTCCTTGGCCAAAACTTCTAAGGGTGCTAGCACACTCTAGGTTTCTTTTCTCCACCTATTGCTTGTGTGGATACCAATAGAGTAGTGTACAGTTGACACTCTAGAGTTCCGGCAAGCTATTTGGACGAGCGGGATTTGCGAAGGGCGTCGCATCGAGGGTAACACTCTCAACTTATAGATCTAAAGTAGATCTAGGTTTACTTAGCACATACATGTTTTTATTTTAATATATCTTCGCACGGATCCATGGTCGGACTTCCGGGGTTTCCGCAACGCAAAAAGCAGTTTTTGCGGCTCGGAAAGTCCAACAGTGGTATCAGAGCCACGTGCGAAGCATGTATGTGTTTCATTTTTGTAATTTTTGTATTAGATATAAAAATTACAGATTTTTATGTTTCTGTAAATTTCCTATTTTTATCGAATTTTTGGGTATTTTTCTCGAAGAGTCGAAGCAACGAGTGTTGGGACTCTTGTAGGCTTCAACCAAAAAGAAAAACTCTCCGAAACGGCGAGTTCTAGCTTTAGGTTTTTGGGACAGCGACTTAAGTCACAGTAAGATCGTAGTAGGGACACTCCCAAAGTTTATTTTGCGAGTAGGGGCACTGCCCCTATCCCCGAAAGGGGCCTTGTCCCGCGATATCGCCCGGAAACCACTTAGCGGGACCGTTACGGAGAGGTGACTCATAAAATTGAAAAAAATAGGAAAAATTATAGAAATTTTCTATAAAAATATATAATTTAGAATTATGTATAATTCTGTGATTTTCATGGCCCAAGAACCCCAATATGATTGGATGATGATGTGTTGTAATTCATAATACGACCTGCGTGCCGTTTTTGTGGTTGTGTGTGTTGTATATAGTGTATGCGACCTGCGCGTCATTCCTCTTCTTTTGAAATTATAGTTGTAAATAGTTTTAGACTCGAATGTAACTCGAGTTTCATATTTGTAATGTACAAAATGGAGCAGTGGAAAGTCCACTTGTAGACGAAGTTACGAGAAGGGTGCCGACGACACATGGCGGTCAAAGGAAGTGCTTGGAGAAGCCGCTAGCCCTAGGTTGACCGTCCGATCTTCTCATTGGCTTGAGAAGATCGTAGTAGGACCATGACCATATCACAGTTTATTATATATATATATACATATATATATATATATATATATATATATATATATATATATATATATATATATATATATATATATATATATATATATATATATATATATATATATATATATATATATATATATATATATATATATATATATATATATATATATATATATATATATATATATATATATTTGTTATGCTTGTATGTATGTGATGCATGCTAGTAGAATAATGCTTGTATGTATATGATGCATGCTAGAATATTTTTCTTGTATGTATATGATGCATGCTAGAATAATACTTGTATGTATGTGATGCATGCTAATATAGGATAATAAAGGCCTTAATGCATATATGATACACATTACGATTAGATTCGATCTTAATCGAATCAACTCGTAAATGCCTACCAAGTCCTTGATACCCATCACTACCTCGATCATTTGTAGTTATTGAATCTGCCAAAGCAGAGCAACGCATATTATCTTGGTAGGGTGCAGAGGGATAATCTTGGTCCCACCTATCACGGCTTGGGTTAGAGTAAGCTCAATTATATTGAGTAAAACTAGTTAACTCAATTGGATCGAGTAGAACTATAGGCATATTCCAACCGTTAGAGAGATAGGATAAGATCGCATTTACACTAAATCTTGGGCGATTTAGCCAAAGCTAACTCAAGGTCTTTTGTAAATGTGGGTCTTGATCCTATAAACAAGAGTTGCATAGAGATGTAATCGGTAATGTGTTACCCATCGATCGTACTAAGTCTTGGACGATTTAGCCAAAGCTAACTTAAGGCTTAGTATGATGTGGATCTTGTCCCTCAGGAATTATAGCTAGTTTGTATAAATCTAGTAATGTGGTTTGACCACATCCATAACTCGATTCTACAAAATTCCTATAATTCAGTGGGAGCATCATTTGATTAAATGTCAAATTAAATGATAAAAGGAATATGATATTAATTTTCTACATTGTATGTTGTAGATTACTATGTCGACAAACACGAACACTCTCTCTCTGCATTCTGTCCTTGAGAAGGATAAGCTCAATGGAGAAAATTTCCTGGACTGGTACAGGAACCTGAGAATTGTTCTCACCCAAGAAAGGAAATTTTACTTCCTGGAGCAGCCCATTCCGGAGGTACCTTCTGCCACTGACTCGCGAGCTGACAAAGATGCTTACAAGAAGCATCAAGATGATGCCTTAGATGTGTCATGTCTAATGCTCGCGACCATGAACTCTGAGCTTCAGAAGCAACACAAGTTCATGAATACTTATGATATGGTTGAACATCTTCGTCAACTATATCAAGGACAAGCAAGGCACGAGAGATATGAAGTCTCTAAGGCATTGTTAGGTTCCAAAATGCAAGATGGGATTCCTGTAGGTCCATATGTACTCAAGATGATTGGGTACGTAGAAAACCTACAGAGATTGGTATTCCCCCTTGGCCAAGAGCTGGCCACTGACTTAATCTTGCAGTCTTTGCCGCAAAGCTACAATCAATTTGTCATGAATTACAACATGAATGAAATTGATAAGCCACTGCCTGAGATGCTCAACATGTTGAGAACTACTGAGCTCAACCTTAAGAAGGGAAAATCTGACGCCATTTTGATGGTACAAAAGAAGAAAGGCAAGGGCAAGCCTAAAGGTAAGGGAAAGTTCCAAGCCAAGGGCAAAGGCAAGGAACTAAAACCCAAAGGAGGGGTGGCCAAGGAAGGGGCTTGCTTCCACTGCAAGGAAGCTGGACACTGGAAGTCTAACTGCAAGGCATACCTGGAAGATCTTAAGAAGAAGAGAAGTGAGACTTCTACTTCAGGTATAAATGTTATATAAGTCAATCTATCTATTTCTTCATCATGGGTATTAGATACCGGATGTGCATCTCACATTTGTATCATTGTGCAGGCGCTGAGAAATAGCAGGGCATTGACAAAGGGAGAGGTGGACCTATGAGTAGGCAATGGAGCAAGGGTTGTTGCTGTTGCTGTAGGAACTTATGATCTATCTCTGCCCTCTGGGCTTGTACTAGAATTATATGAATGTTGTTATGTGCCTGCCTTAACTAAGAACATCATTTCGGTTTCTTGTTTGGACAAGAAAGGATTTACATTTATAATAAAGAACAAATGTTGTTCAGTTTATTTAAATGATATGTTCTATTGTAGTGCACCTCTAATGAACGTATTCTACTTTCTAGACTTAGAGAGCCCTATCTATAACATAAGTACCAAAAGGTTCAAGTCAAATGCGTTGAACCAAACCTATCTCTGGCATTGTCGCTTAGGTCACATAAATGAGAGTCGCTTATCTCAGCTCCATAAGGATGGGCTGCTAGACTCATTTGATTTTGAATCATATGAGACATGCGAGTCTTGCCTTTTAGGCAAGATGACCAAGACTCCCTTTAGTGGACACAGCGAAAGAGTAATAGACTTGTTAGGACTTATACATAGTGATGTATGTGACCCTTTCAATGTTGCTGCTAGAGGTAGTTATAGGTACTTCATTACATTTACTGATGACTTCAGTAGATATGGTTGTGTATCTTATGACACATAAATCAGAATCCTTTGAAAAGTTCAAAGAATTCAAGAATGAAGTATAAAACTAGCTTGGCAAGAGTATTAAGATACTTCGATCAGATCGAAGTGGTGAATACCTTAGCCATGAGTTTCGTGACTATCTAGCTAAGTGTGGGATTCTATCCCAACTCACTCCTCCTGGAACACCATAGTGGAATGGTGTATCCGAAAGGAGGAATCTTACCCTATTAGATATGGTACGATCTATGATGAGTCACACAAATCTTCCTATATCCTTTTGGGGATATGCTCTATACACAACAACCTTTACCCTTAACTGTGTACTATCCAAGGTTGTGATAAAGACACCATATACGATATGGACAGGGAGAAATCCCAAGATGTCTTTCATGAGGATTTGGGGTTGTGAGGCTTACATTCGAAGTCAAGTCTCAGACAAACTAGGACCCAAATCCGATAGGTGCTATTTTATTGGATATCCCAAGGACACAAAGGGATATTACTTCTACATTCCCAGTCAGCACAAAGTGTTTGTGGCAATGACTGGGGTTTTTCTAGAAAGAGATTTTGTTTCTAGAAAAACTAGTGGGAGTACGTTTGATCTTGAAGAAATTCAAGATAAGGATCATAGCACTGAGACCTTGATGGAGGTTGAACAGGAACTACAAAGTATTGTGGGTGATGAGATTGTTGCACAAAGAGTTGTGGAACAACCACCTGTTCATGTAGACCTACCTCTTCGCAGGTCTGATAGGGTATGTCATCAGCCTGAGAGATATTCATTTCTCTTGTATAACCATGATGACGTTATGCTCATTGAGAATGAGCCTACCTCCTATCAGGAAGCTGTGATGAGCTCAGATTCTGAGAAATGGCAAGAGGTCATGAGATCCAAGATGGAATCCATGTACACCAACCAAGTATGGACTTTGGTTGATCCACCTGAAGGGGTCAAACCCATTGGGTGTAAGTGGGTCTCTAGGAGAAAGACTGACATGGATGGACTTACGCATACCTATAAGGGATGATTGGTGGCTAAAGGTTTCAAGCAAATTCATGGTATTGACTATGATGAATCCTTTTTTTCAGTGGCGATGTTTAAGTCCATTCAGATCTTGCTTGCTATTGCAGCATACCACGATTATGAAATCTGGCAAATGGATGTCAAAACTGCATTTCTGAATGGAAACTTACTCGAGGATGTGTACATGACACAACCTGAGGGTTTTGAAGATCCACAGCATACTAGGAAAGTATGCAAGCTGTAAAGGTCCATTTATGGGCTAAAGCAAGCCTCTCGGAGCTGGAATCTTCGATTAGATGATATGATCAAACAGTTTAGTTTCATCAAGAATGAAGATGAACCTTGTGTCTACAAGAGGGTTAATGGGAACACAGTTGTCTTCCTTGTATTGTATGTGGATGACATACTACTCATTGGGAATGACATCCCTTCGCTACAGTCTGTGAAGACTTGGCTGGGGACGTGCTTCTCAATGAAGGACTTAGGTGAAGCAGCCTGTATTCTAGGCATCAAGATCTATAGAGATAGATCTAAGAGATTGCTTGGCCTAAGTCAGAGTACATACATTGACACGGTATTACTACGGTTTGCCATGCAGAATTCCAAGAAGGGACTTCTGCCGATGTCACATGATGTGAGTCTTTCAAAGACTCAAAGTCCCTCTTCTAGAGAGGAGAGAGACCGCATGGATAAGATCCCTTACGCATCAGCTATAGGATCTATCATGTACGCCATGCTGTGTACTCGTCCTGATGTCTCGTATGCTTTAAGCATGATGAGTAGATACCAATCAGATCCAAGTGAGCGTCACTGGATAGCAGTCAAGAATATTCTTAAGTACTTGAGAAGGACTAAAGAATATTTCTTGATATTTGGAGGCGATGAGGAGATAGCTGTAAAGGGTTACAGCGATGCCATCTTCCAAACTGATAAGGATGATTATAGATCGCAGTCAGGGTTCGTGTTTTGCTTGAATGGTGGCCTTTGTGTGGAAGAGTTGAGCGAGATACGATTCTTGATTCTACAACAGAAGCCGAGTATATCGCTGCATCTGAGGCAGCAAAGGAGGCAGTTTGGATCCGCAAGTTCATTACTGAGCTTGGGGTGGTTCCTAGCATAGCATATCCCAAAGAGCTCTATTGTGACAACAATGAGGTGATTGCATAGGCTAAGGAACCTCGCTCACACTAGCGGACCAAACACATACTATGGCGCTTCCATCTCATTCGAGAGATTATCGATAGGGGAGATGTGAAGATTTGTAGAGTACCCACAGAGGCTAACATCATAGATCCCTTGACCAAGACTTTGGCATAGAAAAAGCATGATGGTCACACTAGGTCATTGGGTATTAGATACTACGGTGATTGGCACTAGTGCTAGTGGGAGATTGTTAGTGAAAGCCCTAGAGTCAATCATGTGATGATTGTTGTATGAACTTTATTGTATCATATTCCTATTTATAAAGGCATGATTATTATATTTACTTGTATTAGTGTCAAATAACTAAATATAATAACGTCCTTGAGTAGTAGGTTCTTATCTATATCAATCGATTGGTTGAATCGATAATTAGATGATATAGAGAACACTACTCTCAAACATTCCTAGTCAAGTATTAACATTCAGGGACAATGTTAATGCGTAGAGACTAGTATGTAGGTCAACTCGATGACTTGATCTCACAAGTCATGGATATGAGATATCAAGTTGACACATGGGTATACATTAGAGAATGTATACTGAATGACCCGCCATGAGAAAGTATCGTGGATCATTATATGAGTGTCATATACTTTCTCATGTGGCTATTAGTATGACTATTAGTCCTTAGACCTAAAGTCACCATGGTTCCCTACATAAGGAGTTGTATACTTTGGCTTCGTCAAACGTCACCCATAAATGGGTGGACTATAAAGGTGATTTCTGGGTATGTAACATATTATATGGAGGAATGTGAGTGATGTAGATGGGATCTATCCCTCCTATATTACGGGAGTGACATCGTTATTCTTGATAGAGTGAGACCACTAAGTGCATGGTCATGCCCAAATGAGTTAATATGAGATATTGAGCTCATTTGATTAGAGTTAGTCTACTTAGAGTTCAAGATATAGATTGTATCGAGGATGACACGGTCTATGTCTCAATTGGTCAATCTAGATGTCAAGGATAGAGGGACATTATCATAAATTGTGAGAGTCACAATTAGTAGTCACAAAGGTGATGTTGGAGCTCAACATTCTTGTAACTTGGGTAGCAATGATGTGTTGCTAGATACCGCTCATTTCTTATGTTCCTAAATCGGTTTAGGGACATTGCCAACGTTACAAGAACCTATAGGGTCACACAGAAAGGGCAATTAGATGGAGATTAGGTTCATATGATGAACCATGATGATTTGGTTCATGTGATGAACCAAATCGGATTAAGAGTAATCCAAATTAGACTAATTAAGTTAGACTCAAGTTGATTCAAGTGTTGAATGAGTCTAATTTAGATTTGATTCATCAAATCAATTTAAATTAATGAATAGAGATTCATTAAATTAAATTGACTTGAATCAAATGGTTGGATTTGATCAACCATGGGAGATAAGAGGTCAAGTTTGACTTGACTTGAGAGGGAAGATGAAAGGTCAAGTTTGACTTGACCAAATGCCATGTCATGATGATGACTTGGCATGGCCAACCAATGATGATGCTCCATATCATCATTGACTTATCATGTGGTGCCACCTCATGAGGGAGACCAAGAGCCATTGGCTCTTGGAGTTACATGCATGCATGTAACCCCCCAAGACATGAAGTGGCCGCCACTATTCTCATTAGATGAGAATTGATTTTGTGAGTTACTCTTACTTCATCTTCTTCCTTGAATCATCTTCCTCTCAAGCTTGCTCTCCCATCCCTCTCCTTGGCCAAAACTTCTAAGGGTTCTAGTACACTCTCGGTTTCTTTTCTCCACCTATTGCTTGTGTGGATATCAATAGAGGAGTTTACACTTGACACTCTAGAGTTCCGGTAAGCTATTTGGACTAGCGGGATTTGCGAAGGGCGTCGCATCCAGGGTAACACTCTCAACTTCTTGATCTAAGGTAGATCTAGGTTTACTTAGCACATACATGTTTTTATTTTAATATATCTTCGCACGGATCCGTGGTAGGACTTCCGGGGTTTCCGCAACGCAAAAAGCGGTTTTTGCGGCTCGGAAAGTCCAACAAAATATAAGCCTAAGTTCCTCGATTAGAAACCAAATGTTTGTATTAGGTATGTTTGAGGGTCAACTTTAGATACTTTTCTCTAAATTCTATAAAAAGAAATTAATATAAATATTTGATAAATAAAAATAAATTTGAAACACTAAGTTTATGATTTTTCCTAAGCATTTTGAAGTTAATATAGAGAATTTAAAGTCCCAAGTTAAATAGAAGTTGAATTAGACCGGAGAGAGATTAATCGGGAGAAGGTTTGATTGTTCAGGGCATTTGGAAATGAAGCCCTGAACTCCTTTTATAAAGCTAATCCAGGTGCCTAAATTATTTTAATCAATCAGGCGAGTGATAGATTCTCCCACCACTTGGAAAGGTTCCTAGAGCCTGGAGCCATAAATTTAACTACCGTAATAATGTCTTTGCCAATAAATCCATGTAGGTGTTAGAATGTGTTCCAGTTGCCAGAAATGGTCAAACTCAATGAAAATTCTAAGATTTTCTTTAAATGATTAAACAATTCATTAGGTGATTAGATATATTCCATGTTCTAGGAACAATAAAATGTTAATTTATATCAAAACTCTACAAAATAAATAACTTTGAAAAACACTAGTTTTGAAAATATTTTTAACATGTCCAATCTTTATATTCCAACTCAATGTCAATAAGAAACAAGTCTTCAAGAGATTGGTCACATTATGTGATCTATGTTTGTAATCCTTAGTTCATATCGGTGTATTAGCTGTAGTATCTAAAACCAAAGAAGAATCATAACATCTCATGCCCATCTACATGGTCAAATACAAATAGTTAATAAAAATTAATCCTACTAGGTTTGTGGGATGCAAAGATTTCTATGTTTATAGGCTCATTCAATTCTAGACTAAAACCTAGGCTAAGTTCATTGATTGAAACCAAAGTAAAAGCTTTGAACATAAATAAAATTTTTAAAAAAAATATCTAAGATAATAATAAAGTTTGAATAAACATTAGATTTAAGGAGCACAAAATAACTAACTCTTATACTAGAAATTTAAACAACATTAATTCTCCCTAAATTATTACAAGAAATAAATTAGGGCTAGACTTAAGTTCCAATTGGATTTACAAAAATAATATATGATTTAGGCACCTAGAAAGATTTAGTTCCAATCTTATTATTCAAGTAAGGCTTAAGCACCCAAGCTTTTCTAGTTTTAGCATAATGATTTCTATTAACTAAAGATAAACAAGATACATGATGATTTTGACTAAAACTAAGTTCAATCTTGTTATACATAGTTTGTTCGAATATAAGAATTATATTTAAGTATTTTGATCCCAATGAAAAATTATCTAACAAGAACTTTAATGCTTCAACTTGAGCTTTCAAACTAACTCGTTGGAATTTTCTTCCTCATGTTGTGACACTTGAGTTGAAATTCCTTAGTTGAGGAGTCAACATAAGTCTTCTTATTAAAGTATTTGGCCTCCTTAAGAAGAGACTTAACCCTGAACTTGATTTAGATAAAGACTTAGTCAAATAAGTAATAATATCATACAACTTTTTAGGGTGGATCTTTTACCTCATTAATTGACTTGTCTGAGTCATTGATCAACTCTTTTGATTTTGACTATGAACTTGAGCTTGACTCTTCGGTCTCTAGTGTTAAAGCTTCTAATCCTAAGGTCAAGCAATTGATTTGCTCCGTGTTTGACTAAGACTTTGATGAATAATGCCAAGTAGTTTTGGATTTGACTTGAGTTGATTTTAAGCTACCTACAACTAGAGTTATACCTTTCTCTAATTGACCAATGTTAGTCTATTTATGGAGTTCAAATTCACAAAATAATTGATCTAATTTGCCTAAAGACAAGTCTCTGGATACTTTATATGCATCCACCATGGATGCCCATAAATTTGTCCTTGGAAATGCCCTTAAGGCATACCTGATCAAGTCTTAATTTTCAACCTGTTTGCCAAGTGAATATAACCCATTTAGTATCTCCTTAAACCTACCATGTAATTGAATTATTGATTCCCCTTCTTTTATTTGAATGATCTGAAATTGATTTTGGAGAATATCCCTTTTGGTTGTACTAGAGTCTATAGTTTCTTCATGTAGCTCAATTAGCTTCTTCGAAAGCTCCTTATCACTTTAGAATGACCCTACTTTGCTTAGTTTCTCTTGAGTTAGCCTACAATGTAGTGTTGTGATAGCTCTTGCATTTTTTGATCTATTTTCTTAATGTCACTAGACACTTATCAAAGTTCAAGGGTTGACCATTATCATCTCTCAGCAGAATGATACCTTTAATCACAATCCAATTGTTGATTTTATTCATGAGATAGTACATTATCCTTCCTTTCCAATAGACAAAGTTATTGTCATCCAAAAAGAAAGGATGAGAAATGCTATATCCTTCTTGCAAAGCCATAAGAGTAGATCTCAAAGACCAAAAAGTTACCTTTTCAAGTACTTGGGTAAGTAACACAACAATCAAACAAGTATTTTAGTTGAATTTGATTAGGGCTAAGGTTTTAGGTTAAGTTAAGGGTATGGGATAGGTTTAGGTAGGGTAAGATTCAAGCTTGAGTTTTAAATTAAAAATTAGGGTTTAACCTATTGGGGAGACTCTATAGTCATTTATAAAACTCTAGGATGCAAAAGCACATTGGAATAAAATAAAAATAATTTTGTTACATCCCTGGAGGTCAAGATCCAAGCTTTGACATAAGCAACATGAAGTAGTTTTCTCAAAATAGTAAGGGTATATACCTTTGAGATTCTTTTCGAATCTATAGAAACAATGAGCAAGACTAATGAGCCTTGCCTCCATTAGTATCCACACCGGGAAGACTTTGAGACAACTCCACGAGCAACAAGTTTTGTCTCTGATTGGTGCTAGCCAATCGGTGGAGACAAGAAGGTGGAAGAAGAAGAAGATGGCTACCAAAAGGAATCTCTTTTCTATGATCATTAAGAGATCTATTTATAATTCTCTTGATTAGGGCATCATAGGAGCTTTAAACAGAACCAATATTACCTAAATTATCATATAATTATGGTAAGAAAAAACCAAGAAATTACCAAACTTGAATGTACCAAAATCGACGCCCCCACGACACGACTGTGTTGGGCGACATGGTCTGGTCGTGTTGCCTGACAACACGACCAAGTGGTGTTGCCTTCTGAAATGTCCAGATGCCTGTTCATGCGGGGTTTGGCACGGTCATGCCATGGTCCGACACAGTCACGTTAGGTTCTATAAGGTCTGTTTCGATTTGTTTGAGTGTGACACGCCCGTGCTAAGCCCCGACATGACAATGGAAGGTTATGTAGCCCCCATTTCGTACCCTTTTGGCCTAGTTCAACTAGGTATAACCTCTTTCATTAAGAATCTCATTCTCAAACTTGTTTTACATCTCAAGATCACATGAATTGCGTGTGATCCAATAGGCTCTTGGCTATATTGGTCATCCATAATTAACTCATTAATTATGAATGGATCATGAGTGGAACCTAGCAATACATCTTGACCACCAATTGATCAGAAAGTTCAAGTCGACTTTAGAATATTTTTGAATCCTTCAGCAGTTTCAAATATTTGTGTCTTGTTCCTTTCACTCATCCTATACCTACTTGGTTCAGGACATGGTTTATGTGCTTGTCCACACTAGGCTGACTACATCACACCTAGTCCAAGTTAGTTTCCTTGTCCTATGGATTCAAGTTACTCCCTACATGTGTCCAAGAAGATCATTGTAAGATATCGAAAAATAAAATAATAATAAAATACCCCTAGTTAATTAATAAATTACCTTATAGATTTTTCCAAAAATATTTAGAAATTTTTCTGGATTTAAAAGGAATTCTTATGATGGCATATGGAGAAAGATTTAATAGGCTTTGATAAAGCCTATTTGGATCATCAATTATTGGGGAATATATGAAAGTGATTAAGGTAAGGTTTGATTAGCGAAACCTAAGTTTGGTTTCATTTTCCTTACTTTTATTCTCTCCTCTCCCCAATTTTATTTCGTCATCGCAATTCCTCTTTTCCCGATCGCGTTCTTCTCCTTCTTCTCTTCACCGCTGCCACCGAGCCAGCTCATCATGCCCTCACTTGCTTCCTTTTCTTCACCTTCGGTCAGTTTTCCCCCGATTTCCATTCTTCTTCTTGTCATTCTTTCCTTGTCGATCGTTGTCACCTTACTTCGTGCAATTCCAGCCGGTGACGCAATTGCATCTCCCGATTGCGATTTCTTCTTCTCTCTTCTCGTCGCCGTTGATCTCTACTACGAGCTCGCGGTGTAGGCCAACCATTGCCAGTTTCCTTCGTCGAGAGGGATAGCTATCTTCGAGGACGATCCGTGTTGTCTCTGCCAAGAGAAAGAACTATCATCGGATCATGCGTGCACGGCGATACCATCACTGTTGGATCTCTTCACGTAAATCCAGTCTAGCTCGTCGTCGCCTTCTCCCACACCTTCACGACAACTCGATTCCAGAGCTTCGAGATCCAAAAACTGCCACTGTTGTTCCTCACTATAAGATCAAAAATGGAGGGTGAAGGGGGTTGTGATGTTATTGCTATTGCTGGGAGAAAGGAAAACAAAGGTGAGTGGTGATGGAAAGAATGGTGGTAAAGATTTTAGATTATTGTTGGTTATGCAGTGAATTGATTTGGGATTAATGGTGGAATTGATCAGTAATTGATGAGTTTTTGGATGGTTGGTCATTCATTTAACATTTCATTGTTTGGTTATAGATGGATCTTGTCGTCAGCTGCATGGGTGGATGTTGGATGGATTCTTCAATGCGCAGCTTTGTCGACAATGAACTATCATTTGGGTGGTGATCCGAGGCAGGAGGTAGTAGGCTTTGATCACGGATTTGTTGCAGTGATTGAAGTTGATCTAGGAAGCTGGATTTGTATTGGCAGTGTAAGGTAAATTTTTATTGGTATATTTATAGATATATATTGTGGATGGGTGTGTTGAATTGCTTGTGGATTCCGTGTGAGGTATGTTTAGATTGGAACATGATATAGTTGTATATGATTTGTTGGTAGTTAATCTGATATTGATTCAAGAATTAATGGTTAAATGGAACGTAGTGAGGCAAATGTAATCTAGGTGTTATGGATATGATCTAGATTTATAGCTAGTTTACTATTGGTTCCATTGTGTATTTATATATAGTGTTTGGGTATTTTAGATATCACAGTATCCTATAGGATTCAATAGGGATAAGAAATTGAGTTGGTTCTATTATTGGGATTATTTTAGAACTTAGTTATATGTTATGTTCTATGGTTGCAGGTTTATGATTCGAAGCAATTTCTTATATGCTGACAACTAGCACAAGTCATCATATCATGTGGGTAATTCCTTCCTTTGGTTCAGTAGATCGATGATCTTAGTGCATGAACTTTATTATGATGATAGTATTATTACCTTCACTCCACTCTTTTTATTCTTGTGCTTGATACTTAGCCATTGAACTTTGAGATGCTCTATTCGATATCTATACAGTCTCGTTTCATCACTATTGTTGATTACAGATTCTATATATGTTTGATTTATAGATGTTGTATAGGTGCATATAGCGGAGCACAATTGTAGTCTTGGTTTGGTTATCATGTTATATTACTAGGGGTAGGTGATGGATTTAAACGTGGATTTGATTGTCGTATCATATTACTTTGCATTGTGTATCTATTGTAGATCATGTCTTCTGGGTATGGTTGAGTGGATTATCGATAGAGTTTTGTTTACTGACTGGAGGTCCTAACATGGTTGTTTGTCTGTTGTATATGACTCTTTGTGAGATAGAGAGGGTGTTGTGGATTTATGTGTATGGAGTTGTGCATCATTACATTATATGCATGTTGTCGCCTTGGCCTCCCTTGTGGTTGAGAGGTTTGTCAATCATCACTGCCTCCTTGGCCACTCGGGGTAGTGGTAGCTGGTGTTGAGTGTAGTTCATCTGTTGTACCGCACTCAACCATTGTTGATGGTCATAGTTAGAGTTGCGTGCAGTTTGTCTTGTCATGCGACACTCGACCAGTCATGAGTAGTGACAGTTGGAGTGGCCAGCAACAGGGACCCCCTTTGTGTAGCTTGTAGCTAGCTACTTACTCATACTGCCCATTCGGGCACTCAAGAGTAGTGGTAGCTGGAGTTGGGACAGTTGTCATGTCATGCCACCTAGGCCACATTGGGGTCGTGGTAGCGAGCAAGGTTTGCAGGCATGACCATGCATATGTATTGCCATGTGTGATGGCATGTGTGTGTGTGTGTGTGTGTGTGTGTGTGTGTGTGTGTGTGATATATATTTTTACATCTGCTTGTGAGATGTTGCATTTGTTTGAGCTATGATTGTTGCATATGTTTGTACATCATTATACATACCATTTGCATGTTATATACTGTTGTATGTGGTCTATTAAGGTATGAGTAGGACCAGTGTGGATCGTTGTTTAGGTATGTGCAATGTACCTAATGGACCAGACTTCTATATGCATTTGATCAGCGACATGTTATTGCATAGGATGGACCAGGTTTGTTTATGCATTTGATTATACGTTGTTCATATGATTATGAGTTGATCACAGGTGTGATATTCTTCATGCATATTATTTGTATGTGTTACATTATTGTATATTCGTTCAGGTGGTTATGAGTTGTGTCATTACAGACTTTCAGGTATGTCAATACAATACATTATATCTTGTAGATCATGTTGGTATATGCATTGATTACATTTATACTGATGGTTATTTAATATTGCCTTTAAGACTGTATACCTGTTGATCTCCGTAAGTGTATATGATGTTCATGCACAATCTTTCATATACCACTGAGTCTTATACTCACCACCACAGACCCTAGGTTTTCCTGTTGCCCAAGTAGCAGGTAGAAGATTTCTTGGGTGCTCGGAGCTCCGCCAACTGATCCCATCTCACGCCGAGTGTTTAGATTTTATTCCATATTGATGCAGTATAAAGGATTGTATATTTTAGAGTTTATTCTGTATTGTTTCTGTATTTTGGTATATGGTTATGTGGTTATGTATTTTGCTCTTTTATGATTTGGTTTGGATGTTAGTTTCGATTATATTTTCTTGTTGTGTCAAAGTCGTACCGGTATGTATATTTGAGTCTTGATATCTTTATTACTTAACAGTGTATTTTACTGTGATTTATAGCTTGTGTGTACCAGCAACTATATGGGCCTTATCAAGAGGGTATTGTCCGGTTGACGGACAAATATACTCTCGGGGTGTGACAATCATTCTTCTTGACATGTGTGCTTTGACCAAAGACTTTTGAGTAACAATCCTGATAAGAGGCCTAGGGTATACATCTCCTTTACAGAAGTGGTGAATTCTCTGTGGGTTATTCAAACATCTTTGATCACTTTGACTTATAGCCAATCAACCTGTAATGACACCTCCTATGGAGATGGTTGCGAGGCAGTCAAAGTATAAGTCGACATGGCCTAGATGACATGAATACCTCAAGTATAAGGAAGCTTGCACTCGAGCTACAATAAAACTTCATCGACATATAAAACTATATGAAGTTTCATGATAGGTCAGTAAAATGAACTAGTTATCCTAACTAGCATCCGCATGTTCACTCTTAACATCCCTATGTTTCCATTCAGTGAGCATCGAATGCTCTGATAAACCAAGGAGTATAACATGCTATAGTCTCACAGAATTGATGATGTCCAATTTCATCAATTCATCGACTAGGGATTGTTACAATACTTATATTATTACACATGATGAGATATTCACTAATTGTGATCCAATCACAATATCTCTCATGCTATGCATTGTATTGTGGACTTCCATAAATTGATTTGAGATCAAATCACATACGTAACAAATGAACATCAAAATAGTGAATTTATTAATAAAGCATCTAAAGTGATTGCCTTAGGATATCTCTCAAATCTAACATACCCTCACTTGGCTTATAGCCAATCGCTTTGGTATATAATACCATAGGCCTCTATATGCCTCTCAAACATTTTTTGGAGAAGAGGCTTTGTCAAGGGATTTGCTAGATTTCTATTGGTGGGAACTTTCTCTATTTGTACATCTCTTCTCCCTATGATCTCTTTGATCAGATGGTAACGGTGTAGTACGTGCATGGATCGATGATGAGACTGTGATTCCTTCACATGTGCAATGGTGCCATTGTTGTCGCAGTAGACTGGTAATGCTTCAACAACATTCGGAATTAAACAACTCCATGTTCAGTGATGAAATTCTTGATCCAAGCCGCCTCCTTTGCTGCTTCAGAAGCCATAATGTACTCTTTCTTCGTGGTACAATCAGCAACGATGTCTTGTTTGAATCTTTTCTAACTCATTGCACCTCCATTCAAGGTGAATATATATCTAGACTAGAATTTGAAATCATCCTTATCCGTCTGGAAGCTAGTATCAATATATTCGCATATCACCATATCACCTCCTCCATATACTAAAAACAAATCCTTAGTTCTTCTCAAGTATTTAAGGATTGCCTTGACAGTCATCCAATGATCCATACTTAGATTTAACTAGTATCTACTCATAACATTCAAAGCATACAATACATCGGGCCTAGTACATAACATATCATATATGATCAACCTATAGTTAACGTATATTAGAACTGAATTATGTGAATCCTCTTGTCTTCAGTGCACGAGAACATAAACTTCAAAAGGTGAATCCTATGTCTCATGGGAATAAAACCTTTATTTGATTAATCCATGCTAAATTATTTTAGCACTCTATATATATATATGTAGACTACAAAAGACCAAGAAATTAATTTTATCTATCTCTATAGACCTTGATCCACGAAATATAAGCTGCTTCTCTCATGTCTTTCATGGAAAATATTTTTGACAACCAAACTTCACTGACATCAAAATTGGGACAGCATTTCCCATGATCAGTATGTCATCAACATACAACACTTGGAACATAACTGTACTCCCACTAATCTTCTTGTACACACAGGATTCATCAGGATTTTGTGAGAAATCAAACTGTTTGATTACCTCATCAAAATAGATATTTCAACTCTTAGATGTTTGCTTCAATCCATAAATGGATCTCTGAAGTTTACAAATTTTATTCTTGTCGATAGGCGTGAAACTCTCAGGTTGTTTCATATACATATCCGTAGATAGATTTCCATTTAGGAAAGTTATTTTCACATCCATGTGACATATCTCATATCCATAATGAGCTGCTATGGCCAGGAGTATTTGAGTGGATTTAAGCATAGCTACTAGTGAAAAGATTTCGTCATAGTCAACACCTTATCTTTGACCATATCCTTTTGTCACTAATCTTGCCTTCTAGGTAATTGCATTACCATCCATGTCGATTTTCTTCTTGAAAACCCACTTGCACCCTGTAGGCATTATGCCTTCGGATGGGTCCACTAAGTTTCAAACTTGATTTTCGTACATGGAATCCATTTCTGAATTCATGGCATCTAGTCATTTATCCCTTTCTGAACTTTTCAAAACTTCTTCATAACTAGTAGGCTCCTCATCTTGTATAAGTAGCATGCCATCCAATTCAGTTATAAGAAATTCATATCTCTCAAAAATATGACGTATTCTACTCGATCTATGAAGAGGTGGTGTATTATCAGGTTCAACTATTATTTCATCCCAATGAATAATTGGTTGTGGTTCTTGACTAGGCATCTCTTGTGTGTCTATTGGAGTCTTTTGAGCTACACTTAGTTCAATCTTACTCCCACTGTTTTCCTATAAGAGATACTATTTCTCTAGGAATACAGCATGCCTTGAAACAAATAACTTTTATTCCATGGGATGATAGAATTGGTAACCTTTTGTTTTCTTAGAGCAACCAATAAATAGACACTTAATAGACTTAGCCTCCAGCATGTCTGATATTGTCCACTTCACATAAGCAGGACAACCTCATGTCTTTAAATAAGACAAATTGTAGGGGATAGTATGACTGGTACAGGGGGTGAATAGCATCGTGCTACATCGATGACGGAATTCTCTTGCATTTGTCTACACAACTTGTTAGTTTGCATAGAGAAATATAGAAATACAAAAGAAGACAAACACAAATATACAATCACACGAACACGGCGATATAATGTGGTTCGGAACCCTAGTTCCTACTCCACGGGGCGAGCTCGATAGCGAGCTCTAGTGATGCATACACCACTAATCAAAACACTCCTTCTCAATAACACACCAGAGGTGGAGAAACCTCTTACAAGTGAATTACAACAATAATGAAAGAATACAAGCAAATACAAAGTAAATACAACAAACTATGTAAAGAACACTTTACAAATGTGAGCATTGAATACTTGCTTGTTTGATTGCTTGAGCTGCACTTGAACACCCTGACTTGCACTAGCAAATTGCCCAAGAAATCCCTACAAAAATCTTCCCCTTTGTGATCCTTTTAAAGCTGCAACTCGGGTTGATTTTTGCCTAGTAATCGACTTCTCATATCTATCAGTCGACTGCTCCTATAGCCGTTGTCTCACAATGACTCGATCCACACTGAAAAAACTCCAACGGCTAATCCATCAGTCGACTGTCAAACCTTAATAGTCCACTGATGCATAGGCAATGAGGTGTCCGGGTCGAGCCCTGCCTCTCGTGGTCGCATCCTCACTGATTGCGATTCATGGCGCGATCGGCCGCTTCACATCACCGATCGCCAATCCGGCTACCCACTGCCAAGGCCACTCGATCGCAGTCAATCATCAGTCGACTCTTGTTAGTCGACTGCTCAATGTCAACTAGGTTGACAAGTGTTAAAACACTCGACTAGTCGAATGATCCATAACCCCAGTCGCCTGACACACATCAAACATGAGGTTTTACCCCAAGTATGATGCTCTCATACTTGCTAGACCACTCTTAGCCTAGACCTAAGCCTTCTAGCCACCTCCATCAACCTCACGCCTATTGGATCTCTCCAAGTCATCCATGACTTGTTCATCCATATGTCAGCCTTCAGGTGCTTCCATTGGCTATTGTCATGCTAACAGTGTTTACACTGCCAAGATACATTTGGGCTTACGCTCCCAAGACACACGCTTGGACTTTACGCCGCCAACCATTGGACTTATGCTGCCAAGACTCCACCTTTGGACATTATGCCGCCAATATCAATCCTTGGACTTCCCAATTGCTAAGTACCATGACTTGGACTTTCACCTCCAAGACTACACACTTGGACTTACGTGACCAAAATTACACCCTTGGACTTTCCATGCCAACTCCATGTTGGACTTTCTAAATGCCAAGACCCATGCTTGGACTTTCCAAGCCAAGTACCCATGACTTGGAATTTCCATGCCAAGTGTCCCACTTGGACTTCTCCATCATATGGTCAACCCCATGTCAACCATATAGTCAACCCATTGTCAAACATTGGTCAACTCATCACTAAACATCAAAATACTACTCGAGTCAAACTCAAGTCTGGTCAATCGTGACCTGGGCCGATTACACCAGCAATCGTCCCCTTTTTGATGTTTGACAAAAACCAAACACCTTTGAGTTAGAATACTTACTCAATCAAATCCTTCCAATTGTCGAAATTGGGAAATCTCATATTCTACCCCTTTTTGACAGACATCAAAAAGGCTCTCCCCAAGGATAATAATGTCTCATATCCTAATGAGATCTTACAATCTCCCCTTTGGTCCAAAAACATTTTGGATGCCTTCACTCTTCCTAGTGATAAGTCTCATATCACTAAAGATAGGAAATCCTTCAATTTCTCCCAATTCTCCCAATTCTCCCCCTTATGAGGAAGAACACATCCATCATCCCATGATGGATAACCTCCCCCTAAAGGCTAGCTCCCCCTTGACCCATTGCACCAACAATGTGTTGGTGCAATCGACCCAGGTCACGATAGACCGGACTCGAGTTTGACTCAAGCGATGTTTTGATGTTTGACATGGAAGTTTGTCATTGATGTTTGGCATTGATGTCTGATAATGTTTTGGGAAGATTATTGGTACAATCGACCCCGAACATAATTGACCGGACTCAAGTTTGACTCGAGGGGGATGTTGATGGTTTACTGGAGTTGACCATGTTATGGAAAGTCCAAGTCTTAAGTACTTGGCATGTAAAGTCCAAGCATGGGTCTTGGCAAGGAAAAGTCCAAGCATGGGTCTTGGCATGTAAAGTCCAACATGGGTTGGCAAGGGAAAGTCCAAGCTTGAGTCTTGGCATTTGAGAAGTCCAAGGGGTTTGATATTGGCGGCGTAAAGTCCAAGGGTGAAGTCTTGGCAGCATAAGTCCAATGGTTGGCGGCGTAAAGTCTAAGCGGAGTCTTGGCAGCGTAAGTCCAATGTGCCTTGGCGGTGTAGACACCGTTAGCATGACATAGTCGATGGAAGCACCTGAAGACTAGCGTATAGATGAACAAGTCATGGATGACTTAGAGGGATCCGATAGGCGCGAGGCTGACCGAGGTGGCTAGAAGGCTTAGGACTAGGCTAAGGGTGGCCTAGCAAGTATAGGGGCACCATACTTTGGTCAAAACCTCATGTTTGAGGTTGGCAGTCGACTGGCATTATGGACAGTTCAACTGTCATGAATCGACTAGAGTTCGACTACCGTTTAGGGGTTGAAAAGTCTCTCGCAGTCGACTGCTCATTGGAGCAGTCGATTGCCAAGGAAGGCAGTCAACTGATGGTTCGGCCTCGACCATAGAATGCTCCGTAGCTGACTGGGCAGTCAGCTACGAGCGCTGGCAGTCGACTGCCAAAGTTGGCAATCGACTGATGGGAGTACTGTTGGAGTCTTTTCAGCGTGGATCGAGTCGTTGTCTCACAACAACAATTTTGGCAGTCGACTGGGGCCTTATGGAAATCGACTGCCAGGTGGAAATCCAGCCCGATGCAGGTTAAAAAGAAGCTATTCGTGGAGATTCTGACATCAGTTCTTTTGGGGCTTTGGTGAGGCGATTTGAAGGCAAATTGTATGTGCATTTCATGGTCCTTCAAGCTCATCCAAGAAACCGAAAAGCAAGCACTCAAAAACTCTAGATTGTAAAGTGCTCTTTACATTTCTTTGCATTTTTCTTGTATTTTTGTGTATTACTTTTGTAATCACTTGTAAGATGTTTCTCCACCTCCAACATATTGTCGAGAAGAAGTTTATTGTTTAGTGGTGTTTGTGGCATCGCTAGAGCTCTTTAGAGCTCAATCTATGGAGTAGGAATTGTTCGGTTCCGAACCACATTATATCTCGCATTGTGGTTGTGTATCTTATTGTTTATATTTGTTATTATCATTCCACTCTGCTAACAAGATTATAGACGATCAAACGTGAATAAATTCCATCTACGCATCCAACGCGCTATTCACCCCCTTTCCAGCGACCACCGAATCCTCTACAATTGGTATCAGAGCCCGGGGCTCTTCTACGGATTAACAACCCGGAGCCAAGACGCTAGAGGGTGAAGAGGAATAAGATGGAAATTCAAGATAATTTGGGTTGGGACATCAACACCACAATCCCATATACTTTCTATGGACAAGAAAGCTTCAACAAATGGAAGACAAGGATTGAAGACTTCTTGATGATGAGGGACTTTGAAGAATGTTCCATGTTGATGGAGGGATTTAGCTATCTAAGAAGACCAAAGGGAGGCTTCCTCAAGAAGAAGAGATGGACCGAAGAGCAACTCCAAGCCTTCGAGAAAAATGACAAGGTAATGAAATTTTTGATTGATTTAATACCAAATAATATCTTGTGTATGTTAAGTAATTATATAGATGCCAAGGAGCTATGGAGCCAAGTGGAAAAGCTCCATGAAGATTCATTACCGGTCCAAGAAGAGGAGTGTGTTGGTGCAATCGCCCCAGGTCACGATTGACCGGACTCGAATTTTACTCGAGCGATGTTTTGATGTTTGACATTAAAGTTTGACATTGATGTTTTGACATTGATGTCTGATAATGTTTTGGAGAGATTGTTGGTGCAATCAATCCGGGTCATGATTGACCGGACTCGAGTTTGACTCGAGGGGGATTTTGATGGTTGACTAGGGTTGACCATGTCATGGGAAAGTCCAAGTCTTGAGTACTTGGCATGTAAAGTTCAAGCATGGGTCTTGGCAAGGGAAAGTCCAAGCATGGATCTAGGCATGTAAAGTCCAAGCATGGGTCTTGGCAAGGAAAAGTCCAAGCATGGGTCTTGGCATGGAAAGTCCAACATGGGTTGGCAAGTAAATTTCAAGGGTGTAGTCTTGGCCACGTAAGTCCAAGGGTGTAGTCTTGATGGTGAAAGACCAAGTCATGAGTACATGGTATTTGAAAAGTCCAAGGGTGAAATCTTGGCAGCATAAGTCCAATGTTTGGCGGCGCATGCGGAGTCTTGGTAGTGTAAGTTTAATGTGCCTTGGTGGTGTAGACACCATTAGCATGACATAACCGATCGAAGCACCTGAAGGCTAGCGTATGGATGAACAAGTCATGGATGACTTGGAGGGATTCTATAGGCGCAAGGCTGACGGAGGTGGCTAGAAGGCTTAGGTCTAGGCTAAGGGTGGTCTAGCAAGTATGGGGGCACCATACTTGAGGTTAAAACCTCACATTTGAAGTTGGCAGTCGACAGGCATTATGGCAGGTTCGACTGCCTGAGTCGACTAGAGTTCAACTGCCATTTAAGGCTGAAAAGGCTCTGGTAGTCGACTGCTCATTGGAGTAGTCGACTGATGGTTCGGCCGCGAACACAGAACACTTCATAGCCGACTGGGCAGTCGGCCACGGACGTTAGTAGTCGACTGGTGATATCATCAGTCGACTGCCAAGAGATCCGTTGGAATTTTTCCAGCATGGATCGAGCCGTTGTCTCACGACAATAATGTTGGCAGTCGACTAGGGTCTTATGGCAGTCAACTGCCAGGCGGAAATCTAGCCCGATGCAGGTTAAAAGGAAGTTGTTCGTGGAGATTTTTGCAATGGTCTTTTGGGAGCTTTGTTGCGGTGATTTGAGGGTGAATTGCAGGTGCATTTTAGGGTCCTTAAGCTCTTCCAAGCAACCAACAAGCAAAGTGCTCAAACCCTAGTTTGTAAAGTGTTCTTTACATTTCCTTTGTATTTGCTTGTATTCTTTTTGTTTATTATTGTAAACATTTGTACGAGATTTCTCCGCCTCCGAGGTGTTATTGAGAAGGAGTTCTATTATTGGTGTTGTCATCACTCGAGCTCGTCGAGCTCAATCTATGGAGTAGGAACTATTCGGTTCCGAACCACATTATATCATTGTGTAATTGTGTGTTTGTGCATATTTTTTTGTTATTATCATTATTCCGCTGCCCGCTAACACAATTTGTAGAAACGATCATAATCTATCTACGACGACGCTATTCACCCCCCTCTTGAAGGTTTTGCCCGGAAGCTCTGATACCAATTGAAGGGGTTTGCTTATCGAGTCCGTGAGGAGAAACTTCGCTTCCCACTTCACCTCGGTAGCTTGTCCATGGCGATCCCTTCGATGTCCCCAGATTAAAAAAAAAAATAATCATGTAAAAAAGGGATTGCCCAAACCACCAAGTCATCATCGTGCTATTCGTTTAGAGAGGTCACTTGAACAAACTAGTTGTTCAAGCGACCATCCTCTATTCTACGAGTAACTACGGAATAGACGATGTCCGGATCACCAGTTTTTGTGTTTATGCTCAGGATCCAAGTATTATTTAGCCATTTACAGATTTATAACATGCTTATAATTGAAAAACAAAAACAAGCAACAAACAAAAGAAGAAAATAGAATAGGTATACCTCTCGATCTTCTAATGTATGACCTTCCTCCTTTTGGACGTCGTGTGGGCGACGATCCACCAAAAGTCGAAGCTTCTAGAATGCAAATCTTCCTTCCTTGCTCTTCCAAAGCAAGAGGAATAATAGAAACAAGGTTTTTCTCCTCACTAGAAACAACCAACAAGGAACTAAAACTATCCTTGCCGCCGGCCAACTAGGTGAAGGAGAAGATGGTGGAAAACAACCAAGACACCAAGGGAAGCCCTATATCATGTTTCCACCACCTAAGGAGAGGGAGAAGGGAGCTTTTTGGCAGCGGCCAAGGGCTGGGAAGGGCTTGGAAACCTTCTGGACGTTGGCCACAAGACAAGGAAGAAGAAAGAAAACCTTGCCTTATTTGGTGCCGCCCTAGCCTCCAAACCCTAACCCTAATCCTAATCCTATCTCAACTAGGATTCCCTTCTCTTGCCGCCCAAGCCTTGCTCTCTTCAATTGTGTTCATGCCAACTCCCATGCCATCCTTTTATGGAGTTAGGGATAAGTCATGAATTAATCTCATCCATTGGTTCTAGGGATTTAATCTCAACCATCGGATCTAGAGATTTAATCTCAACCATCGGATCTTAGAGATTTAATCTCTACCAATGGATCTTAGACTTTTGTTTCTATCCATTGGATCTAAGCATCATGAGGTGTTAATAGGCTACATTAGGGACCATGAGGAGGAGTTGGGTCTTGGCCACCCATGGATCAAGCCCACATAAAGTCCGATCCACTAATGATGATCCAATCCACTAAAGGTTCATCATTGATCTACCTCACCAACCCCCATATGATAATATGGGCTCCATATATTATTTGTACATTTTCTCCCCGTGTTTAAGATCTCGAATGTCCATTGATTAATTAATTTACTGACCATTAATTAATCAACATCTAACTCCTTGAGTAGTACCACTCAACATTTTCATCATGCCGGACCTAGTCCACCTGCAGGGTTTACATGATGAACCTTATGAGCTCTTTAAGGGGACATCATCATCCTAATATATAGGACACGGTTTCCTCCTATAATTAACGACACACCATATAAATAATATCATCTCCCAACTTACCGAGTCTATCGATTTAATCTATAAATCTCGCCCATTGGTAAATCAAATAGATGAGTACTAAGTATATGTGCCCGTTATTATATCGGGATTAAGAGCATGTACTAAATAATATCTGAGATCCGATTCGATTATGTAGTCAGCAATAAATCGAATCACCTCTATGTCAGTCCTACTCAATACACACAAAGTGCACTAGTGTGATTCTATGGTCAAGACAAACCAACACCAAATCACACTACAACCATTCCGATGGTTTGTCCAAAGTCATCTCGGTTGTGACACCACACACCATGTTTTCTACAATGTAACGTATTAGACAATATGCATAAAAATTTACAAACAATGATCATGTGATTCTTATATCAAAAATAAAGATGTTCATAGAAAAGATAAACTTTTCAGTATACATCCCTACAATCTCCCACTTATACTAAAAGACTATACTGTCCTCATACTGTCATACATCTAATTCGCCTTCCCTCCACATGCCTATCAAAGCTCTCGCTAGAAGGGCCTTAGTGAAAAGGGTCTACCAGGTCATCCTCTGATGCAATCTAGGCGACAGCAACTTCTACCTCCTTTACTATTTCTCATATTAGGTGGTACTTGCGCTCTATGTGTTTACTAACCTTATGGGCTCGTGGTTCCTTCGAGTTTGCAACTCCACCACTATTATCACAATAAATTGTGATAGTTCTGGGCAAACCATGAATCACATCCAAGTCCATCAGGAAGTTCCTGAGCCACACAGCTTCTTTGGCTGCCTCAAAGGCTGCCACAACTTCCATGGTGGAGTCCGCCACGCACTTCTGCTTGACACTCCTCCATACAATGGCTGCACCTCCCAAAGTAAATACAAAACCTTAGGTAGACTTACTGTTATCCCTATCTGATTGGAAGTCGGAATCCATGTAACCCACAGGGAGTAATTGGTCTGCCTAGTAAACTAGCATATAATCCCTAGTCCTACTCAGGCACTTCAATATATGCTTTACCGCAATCCAATATCCCTGTCCTGGATTATTCTGATATCTGCTGACCATGCCCACGACAAGCAGATATCTGGTCTCATACATAGCATCGCATACATGAGGCTTCCTACTACCGAAGCATAAGGAACCACCTTCATCTCCTCTATCTCCTCAGATGATCTAGGACACATCTCCTTAGATAAAGGAACTCCATGCCTGAAAGGTAGAAAACCTTTCTTGGAGTTTTGCATGCTAAAATGATCCATTATCGTGTCTATGTATGAAGCTTTGGATAAGAACAACATCCTTTTCCTGCGATCCCTTATAACCTTGATCCCCAAG
Source organism: Wurfbainia villosa (assembly GCA_025175895.1). Lineage (NCBI taxonomy): Eukaryota > Viridiplantae > Streptophyta > Magnoliopsida > Zingiberales > Zingiberaceae > Wurfbainia > Wurfbainia villosa. The sequence continues at coordinate 49,452,385 of CM045996.1, forward strand.
GATGTGTCCCACCTCTCCCAAGTCCTTCATATCAAACTGTTTAGATAACCATACCCTTATGTCCGATAACACTTTGATATTGTTGCCAATCACCAAAATGTTATCTACGTATAGTACAAGAAATACCACTACGTTTCCGTCACATCTCTTGTATACACAAGACTCATCCAAACTTTGAATAAATCCATAAGACAGGATCACCTCATCAAACCGGATGTTCCAAGACCTCGAAGTTTGTTTCAATCCATAAATAGATCGATTAAGCTTACATACAAGATGCTCTTTGCCCTTAGCAATGAATCCCTCTAGTTGCTTCATGTAGATGTTTTCCTCAAGACTTCCATTAAGGAAAGCTGTCTTGACATCCATCTTCCACACCTCATAATCCATATGAGCTGCTATGCATAAGAGAATCCGGATAGACTTAAGCATGGCTACCGGTGAAAAGGTCTCCTCATAATTGATACCCTCTTTCTGAGTATACCCCTTCGAAACAAGCCTCGCTTTGAAGGTCTCAACCTTCCCATCTATTCCTCTCTTTCTCTTGTAGATCCACTTGCATCCAATGGTTTTTACACCATCGGGTGGTTCTACTAGCTCCTAGACCTAATTTGAATCCGTAGATTCAATCTCAGCATTCATTGCACTTTGCCAAGATACTGCATCTTTATCTTGGATTGCCTCGTCATATGTCCAGGGATCAGGTTCATGTTCGCCAGGGACAAAATCAGAAGATTCTCCCAAGAACATGAATATATCAGGCTGTCTCACAACCCTCCCACTACGACAAGGTATCACCTGTGTATCCTCTGTGACACACGGTGCAGTGACATGTGGTATATCCTCTTGTACCGGTGGTACTAAAGAAGTGACTTCCCCTTTTAACTCCTCTAGAACAATTTTACTCTTGGGCTTGTGGCTCATCACATAGTCTTCCTCTAGAAATCTGGCGTTCGTGCTAACGATAACCCTTAGTAGTGTCATCCTAACTTGAATGATCACACAAATAGTGTAGCAGAGCAAAGGAATAGGACTCTTATGGAGATGGTTAGATCGATGATAAGTTATTCTGACTTGTCAGATTCGTTCTGGGGATATGCTCTAGATACGACGGTGTACATTCTGAACTTGGTTCCAACTATATCAGTGCCTTCTACTCCCACAGAGTTGTGGACTGGGCGAAAGCCTAGTCTAAGACATATTCGGAAATGGGGAATCCAGCACATGTGCTGAAGGCAGATGCAGGTAAGTTGGAACCTCGTACGGAAGTACGCTTGTTCGTTGGTTATCTAAGGGGAACGAAGGGTGGATTGTTTTATAGTCCTAGAGATCAGAGGGTTATCGTTAGCACGAATGCCAGATTTTCTAGAGGAAGACTATGTGATGAGCCACAAGCCCAAGAGTAAAATTGTTCTGGAGGAGTTAAAAGGGGAAGTCACTTCTTTAGTACCACCGGTACAAGAGGATATACCACATGTCACTGCACCGCGTGTCACAGAGGATACACAAGTGATTTGTGTGGTCCTATGACTATCCAAGCAGGTTTCCAGGCCCTTTAAGGCCAAGGGGTATAGAGCTTTAGTCATAGGACCACACAAATCAGAATGAACCATTCCTAACATATCTTTGGCTCTAAACCCCTTGGCCTTAAAAGGCCTCTTGGTCATTTTACCCTTCAAGCAAGGTTCACAGGTTTGGAGATCCTCCACCACTAATGAACCCAAAGGTCCATCAGTTATTAACCTTTGAATTCTGCTTAGGTTAATGTGACCAAGCCTAAGATGCCAAAGATATGTTTAGTTCATCTTCGAAGGTTCTTTTCTCTTATTGGAATTAGAAGATGAGTTATTAACTTCAATTTGCATCATGGGAGGTTTTGGTTCAGGTGTTTATAAATTTTCTATCAATGTACCTAAACAGATATTCTCCCTATTTCTTTTTATAACAACTCTGTCATTAAAAGAAATAGAATATCCATCCATAAACAATTTAGAAACTAAAATTAAATTCTTTCTAAATAAAGGTACATAAAGGGAATTTTCCAGAACCTAAGTTTTATTTTTCTCAAAACATAAATAAAACTTCTCCCACTGCAATAGCCTCCACCATTATGGCATTGCCCAAGTAAACAGTAATCTCTCCCTTAGCTCGTCGTCGGGTTTCCTGGAACCCCTGCAAAGTATTGCAGACATGATCAGAGGCTCCCGTATCTACCCACCAGGTGCCGATAGATAACACCGCTAATCATGTTTCAACGACTAGTCCAAAGGATATATCTTGTTCTTCTATGGATTGGGACAGTCCTTCTTCCAATGTCCATCCTGCTTATAAGTGAAGTACTTGCCTTTCAGCTTCTTCACTCCTCTCTGAGATCCTCCCATCACCTTTGCTCCACCTTGTTTCTCCTTCTTCTTGCCTTTCGGCTTTGAAGTAGAAACCTTTTTGAGCAACCATGGCTTGAGGACTTTCTTCGAAGAGTGCATACTTGTACTCCTTAGCAGATAAGACAATATCTAGATTCTTTTCCAATCATCTTTATTTGGGTACAGTAAGTTTATTTCCTTTAGTATCATAGTAAGTGGACTGAAAGTCATTCTTGAAAATCCTAAGAATCACATAGATCATTACTGTAGATTTCAAAAAATTATTGATTCCTCAAACATTAAAATTTTAAAATCAACCAACACCTCTAAACACCGAGAATATCGAATGCCACGATCGTGTGGACGTATACGAATTCTTCATTTGTAAGAGGAGGTTTTACCCATTAATTTTACTATCTTGTCAACCTAACTTTTTGACAAGTAAAATTAATAGTTGGTTTCTCTTCAGCCCTACAAATAAAAGCAGTGACTCCGATGGGGAGGATACTTATATTTGTATCTAAGTGTTCACCATTACTCGGTACCAAGGTAATTTTCTCGGGTTATGTGCCTTACAATGGGCAAGTACACGCGCTCCTTAATAATTTCCTATAACCATTTTCGACCTTGTGATTCGTAAACAAACTCATCCAATGGGGAGGAAGGCACTCAGAGCCGACGCGCAAGTTTGCATGCATCACATGTCAAATCGTAATGGAGGTCGTGGGAATTTTAAAAATTCCCTCTCCCACTTAGTAATTTGAAATTGAGGAATTTTCCTAGCCTACGACATGCATATCAAACAAAAAGCAATAAATATGAAAAATAAATTATTTTCCAACTATTATGGCTTTTGTCTTCAATATGACTCTCATCGCATCGCCATCTCGTCTGCTCCTCCTACGCCATGTACGAGCCATCCGGAGATCCAAGCCGAGACTAAAACCTATTTTAATTTACATCCATCGATCCTATACTCCACGAGGGAGTGTACATAAAATCTAGATCGAAAGTAAAATAAAATAAAGAGTGGCTAAACAATGTCGTATTTAATTTACAAAAACTAAATACTAGCCTCGTCAACCCCGAGGATTCAACAAAATAAATATTTACACACATAAAATCACATACACACATATGGTCATAATAGTCGGATCTTATGCCTGTAACCAAAGAGTTAAACTACGCATATCCTACTATTATCCGACACATATAATATATGAAAAAGTGCATAAAAATTAACCGAATCCTAAACACACAAAACCGGAAACCTTGGCTCTGATATCAATTGAAGGTTTTGCCCGGAAGCTCTGATACCAATTGAAGGGGTTTGCTTATCGAGTTCGTGAGGGGAAACTTCGCTTCCCACTTCACCTCGGTAGCTTGTCCATGGCGATTCCTTCGATGTCCCCAGATTAAAAAAAAATTAATCATGGACAAAAGGGATTGCCCAAACCACCAAGTCATCGTGGTGGTGAGTAGAGCGAAGGAATAGGACTCTTAGTCATAGGACCACACAAATCAGAATGAACCATTCCTAACACATCTTTAGCTCTATACCCCTTGGTCTTAAAAGGCCTCTTGGTCATTTTACCCTTCAAGCAAGGTTCACTGGTTTGGAGATCCTCCACCGCTAATGAACCTAAAGGTCCATCAGCTATTAACCTTTGAATTCTTCTTAGGTTAATGTGACCAAGCCTAAGATGCCAAAGATATGTTTGGTTCATCTTTGAAGGTTCTTTTCTCTTATTGGAATTAGAAGATGAGTTATTAACTTCAATTTGCATCGTGGGAGGTTTTGGTTCAGGTGTTTATAAATTTCCTATCAATGTACCTGAATAGATATTCTCCCTATTTCTTTTTACAACAACTCTATCATTAAAAGAAATAGAATATCCATCTATAAACAATTTAGAAACTGAAATTAAATTCTTTCTAAATAAAGGTACATAAAGGGAATTTTCCAGAACCTAAGTTTTATTTTTCTCAAAAGATAAATAAAACTTCTCCCACTGCAATAGCTGCCACCATTATGGCATTGCCCAAGTAAACAGTAATCTCTCCCTTAGCTCGTCGTCGGGTTTCCTGGAACCTCTGCAAAGTATTGCAGACATGATCAGAGGCTCCCATATCTACCCACCAGGTGCCGGTAGATAACACCGCTAATCATGTTTCAACGACTAGTCCAAAGGATATATCTTTGTTCTGCTATGGATTGGGACAGTCCTTCTTCCAATGTCCTTCCTTCTTATAAGTGAAGTACTTTCCTTTCAGCTTCTTCACTCCTCCCTGAGATCCTCCCATCACCTTTGCTCCACCTTGTTTCTCCTTCTTCTTGCCTTTCGGCTTAGAAGTAGAAACCTTTTTGAGCAACCATGGCTTGAGGACTTTCTTCGAAGAGTGCATACTTGTACTCCTTAGCAGATAAGACAATATCTAGATTCTTTTCCAATCATCTTTATTTGGGTACAGTAAGTTTATTTCCTTTAGTATCATAGTAAGTGGACGGAAAGTCATTCTTGAAAATTCTAAGAATCACATAGATCATTACTGTAGATTTCAAAAAATTATTGATTCCTCAAACAATAAAATTTTAAAATCAACCAACACCTCTAAACATCGAGAATATCGCATGCCACGATCGTGTGGACGTATACGAATTCTTCATTTGTAAGAGGAGGTTTTACCCATTAATTTTACTATCTTGTCAACCTAACTTTTTGACAAGTAAAATTAATAGTTGGTTTCTCTTCGGCCCTACAAATAAAAGCAATGACTCCGATGGGGAGGATACTTATATTTGTATCTAAGTGTTCACCATTACTCGGTACCAAGTTAATTATCTCAGGTTATGTGCCTTACGATGGGCAAGTACACACGCTACTTAATAATTTCCTATAACCATATTCGACCTTGTGATCCGCAAACAAACTCATCCGATGGGGAGGAAGGCACTCAGAGCCGACGTGCAAGTTTGCATGCATCACATGTTAAATCGTAATGGAGGCCGTGGGGATTTTAAAAATTCCCTCTCCCACTTAGTAATTTTAAATTGAGGAATTTTCCTAGCCTACGACATGCATATCAAACAAAAAGCAATAAATATGAAAAATAAATTATTTTCCAACTATTATGGTTTTTGTCTTCAATATGACTCCCGTCGCATCACCATCTCGTCCGCTCCTCCTACGCCATGTATGAGCCATCCGGAGATCCAAGCCGAGACTAAAACCTATTTTAATTTGCATCCATCGATCGGAGGAACACCTCTAGGATTGAGGGGGATGAGAGAATAGAAAAGGTGGAAGAAACCTCCACCTCTAGGATTGAGGTGGATGAGAGAATTCCTACACCGGAGCAACCTCAAGAGGAATCATCAACCTCCGGTCGAGAAGATGAACAATCTCAAGACGCTTCCACCATGGACCTAGGTAACTCAAACATATATGTTAATAATAAAATGCATATAATATGTTTTGAGTGTAGAGAAAATGGGCACTATACAAGCAAGTGTCCAAAAAGAGTAAAAAAAGACTCCACCGACGCCTAAAAGTCTAGAGAAGTCAAATGAAGTCGGAGTCCCCACCAAGAAGAGCAAGGAGCACGTGGTGTGCTTCAAATGTCATCAAAAGGGACATTACCAGAGTCAATGTCAAAAGGGGAAGAAAAAGACCCAAGAAGGAGCATCAAATGTAGGGGAGCTAAGGCTAACCCTAAGGTATATTTTAATAATGCACCTTCTAGTTTAAGTGTCAAAAAGCATGCTAGGAATTTTAATTCTCTTGCAATTTATCATGAAAAGCATGCTAGGAATATCAAATATTTTTGTCTAGGAGCAAAGAGTGTCCATTTTAATAATAAGGAGAAATTTGGGACTAATGTTCCTAGAAAAACCTTACCTAGGGAATCTATTAGAAAAATTGAAGACCACCTAGGTTTTAATCCCAAATGGACTAGGCATATGCCTAGAAAGAACAATGCCCAAAGATTAAATGAAGATTTAAAAATTGAGCAATTAGAAAAGGAAAATCAAGCCTTGAGATCAAGGCTTGAGAAACTTGAAAAGACCCTTGCAAAAATGACAAATCAAATCAAAGGTCAAATGATCAAACTCTAGGGTCTAGAAGTCAAAGTCAAAACCTAGGGCATAGGAGACAAGAGTCAACCAAGGGCAAGAAAGGTTTGGGTCACAAACCTAAGCCTAAGGCAACTTATCATAGTGTTCCATTTGATTATGGAACATAAACTAGGTCTAGGAAAGCCAAGGTCTATAGGGAAGTCATCCCTAAGGTTGACCAAGGTAGGTGCCTAGTGGCTAGGGTTTCGAAGAAACCTAGGATGACCACTAAGAAGGTTACAAGGGGAGTCACCCCTAAAGTTAACCATGGCAAGACCCAAATGACCAAGGCTAACAAGCCTAGAAGGGTCATTAGGAGGGTATCTAGAGTGGTTATCCCTAAGGAATACCTAGTAAACCCTAGCAGCTCAAATAGGTTTTGGGTTCCTAATAGTGTGATTCACGCTAGATGGGTTTTTAGGTGTGCCTACTTTAAATGGATGGGTAGCTAACCTAACTATAGTAAAGGTGGCACCTTAGGTCATTTTCAAGGTTATGGATACCTTGGAAATAGATTTGAATAATAATCCTAAAAGATTTTAGGATGTGCCAATACATAGTTGGGATTATGAAAAATCAATCAAGTTGGCACAATTTAGATTTAGAGGTCTTAGTGTGTCATTTTGGGTTTTTGGCACATTTGGGAAATTTTGGGTAATATAGAAAAATATATTTAACTATATCAAATGACAACAAATATTAAAAGTTAGGTATTATTATACCTATACCTTTTATTTTCCATGCTTTGTTTGCCATATAACATCCCATGACATCATATTTATTTTTAATCATTTAATATGTCATGATCATGTTTAGGATTAAGTTTAAATGTCATGTATGCTTAGATTTCATCTTATGCCATGACATCATGATTATGAGCATGTAGTTATTTATATCATCATTAATGTCATAATCATTCATGCATTTAATTTGATTAAAATTGAGTTAAAGACAATGGCATGACTTGAAGTCTCATTTATAAGAGAATCAAGTAGTGTTGCCTTAGAAAAATACATGAAAACCTAGATTAAGATGAACAAAACCCACATCTCACATCACATTGACTTGTGTGTGTTTTATACACCCTAGATACATGTGAGATGCTAGGATATGAGTTAAGTTCAAGGTGCATAGTTTTTGCATCTATATGAACTAAAACTCATCTTATCATAATGGTGGATCATTGGGAAAGATTTTGTACAAGTCATGTACATTAAGCCCAAGGAATATGATCCAATATGTGTTTTCAAAATCATTTTAAAATTCATTTAGAAAACCTTAGTGAAGTCTATCTTTCGATAGCAATCACCATTGATAAAGTTGATATAAAGTGAGCTAAAACATTAAAGTTTTTCTTCACTTTTGAACTTTGTATCAATTTCGATATTTTATGGGTAAAATATTTTTCTAACATTTTTCACCCATTCTATTAGTTATAAGTAATGTACGTATAAAATTTCACAATTTTTTGATATATGTAGAATTACTTATGAATTTCTGAATTTCGATTCTGATAACTAAAAAATAGATTGCCACTTGATGGCAGTCGACTGATGAAAAGCAGTTCGACTAATAACTGTAAGTAGTCGACTGCCAGGCTAATTTCAAGAAAAATAAGGTTGTTTAGCACATTTTCAGCTACGGTAAAATTCCCTAACCACTCCTAACCCTAGGATATGCTTTGGGAAGCATTATATAGGGTGAAAATTCATTAGATATGGATTAGGAGAGTTGTTAGGGTGATGTATCAAATTTAAGGTGTTGGAAAGTTCGATGTTGAACTTTAGACCTTATTTTGATGGTTTAGAGTTCCTATTGGCTTAGGGACTTCCCAAGGACATTGTTGGTGCAATGGTCAAGGGCAAGCAAGCCTTTAGAGGGAGGTATCCATCATGGGATGATGGATGGTATTTTTCCTCATGAGGGGGAAAATGGGAATTTTTGAGATACCCAATTTGGAAATTGGGAGAGTGTATAGGATTGCCTCTCTTGAGTGATATGGGATTTATCACTAGGAAGATGGTAGGCATCCTAGATATTTTTGGACCAAGGGGGAGATTGTAAGATCTCATTGGGACATGAGCCATTGACCTCCTTGGAGAGAACCTTTTTGATGTTAGTCAAAAAGGGAGAGAATGTTTTGGAAAAATATTTGGGATTACCAATTTGGGAGAATTGGTAAAAAGATTTGAGTTAGTGTTCTAACTCAAAGGTATGTGTTTTTGTCAAACATCAAAAAGGGGGAGATTGTTGGTGCAATCGGCCCAGGTCACGATTGACCAGACTCGAGTTTGACTCGAGCAATGTTTTGATGTTTGACATGGGAGTTTGACATTGATGTATGATAATGTTTTGGGAAGATTATTGGTACAATCGACCCTGGTCATGATTGACCGGACTCGAGTTTGACTCAAGGGGGATGTTGATGGTTGACTGGAGTTGACCATGTCTTGGAAAGTCCATGTCTTGAGTACTTGCCATGTAAAGTCCAAGTATGGGTCTCGGCAAGGAAAAGTCCAAGAATGGGTCTTGGCATGTAAAGTCCAACATGGGTTGGCAAGGGAAAGTCCAAGCTTGAGTCTTGGCATTTGAGAAGTCCAAGGGGTATGATATTGGCGGCATAAAGTCCAAGGGTGAACTCTTGGTAGCATAAGTCCAATGGTTGGCGGCGTAAAGTCCAAGCAGAGTCCTAAACATGAACATGACATATTAAATGATTAAAAGTAAGCATGATGTCATGGCATGTTATATGACAAACAAAACATGGCAAATAAAATATATAGGTATAATAATACCTAAATTTAATATTAATTGTCATTTCATATAATTAATTATATTTTGCCATATTATCGCTAATCTCCCAAGTGTGCCAAAAACCCAAAATGACACACTATGACCTCTAATCCTAAATTGTGCCAATTTGATTGATTTTTCATAAACTTCAAAATATATTGGCACATCCTAAAATCTTTTAGGATATAAGATCAAACCTATTTCCAAGGTATCCATAACCTTGAAAATTGCCTAGAGTGCCACCTTTACTATGGTTGAGTTAACTACCCATCCAATCAAGGTTGGCACACCCTAACCCATCTAGCATGAATCAATCACGCTCTTAGGAACCCAAAACTTATTTGAGCTCCTATGGTTAATTAGGTATTCCTTAGGGATAACCTCCCTAGATTCCCTCCTAATGACCCTCCTAGGCTTGTTAGCCTTGGTCATTTGGGTCTTACCTAGGTTTACTCTAGGGGTAACTCCCCTTGCAACCTTCTTAGTGGCCACCCTAGGTTTCCTAGAAACCCTAGCCACTAGGCACTTACCATGGTTACTCTTAGGGATAGCTTCCCTAGTAACCTTGGTTTTCCTAGGTTTAGTTCCATAATCAAATGGAACATTGTGATAGGTTTCCTTGGGCTTAGGTTTGCCCTTGGATGAATCTAGTTTCCTAGGTCTTGATTTTTGACCATTTGACCCTAGGCTTTGACTTCTAGACCCTTGAAATTGATTTTGCATTTTTGCAAGGGTCTTCTCCATCTTTTCAAGCCTTGACCTCAAGACTTGATTTTCCTTTTCTAATTGCCCAATTTTAGAATTTTGATTTGGTCTTTAGGCATGGGACTTCCTAGGCATATGCCTAGTCCATTTAGGATTGAGACCTAGGTGTTCTTGTACCTTTCTAATTGTTTCCCTAGGTAGAATTGATCTAGAATTATTTGACCTAAGTTTGTCCTTAGATAAGATATTTTTAGGGACATTAGTTCCAAATTTCTCTTTCTTTGAAAGATAGACATTCTTAGCTCCTAAGCAAAATTCCCTATTTCTAGCATGTTCTTTGTGATAAATTGCAAGATTGCTAAAATTATTTCTAGCATGCTTTTGACTATAATTTAAAGAACGAGCATTGTTTAGATATACCTTAGGGTTTGCCTTAGAGGCTCCCCCTACTTGTGATGCTCTCTTTTTCTCTCCCTTTGGACATTGACTCCGGTGATGCCCTTTTGAATTGCACTTGAAGCATATGATATGCTCCTTGCTCTTTTGACTTTGGGCACCGGAATCTTTGACCTTTGTGTTGACCTTTGGTGCCGGAGAAGTTTTCCTAATCCGTTTCGAACACTTGCTTTTGTAGTGCCCGGTTTCCCTACACTCAAAACATATTATATGCATTTTATTATTAACACATATGTTTGAGTTACCTAAGTCAATGGAGGCCGGAATTGGATTTTGGGCATCTTCATCTTGACCGGATGTCGAAGCTTCTTCTTGGTATTGCTCCGGTGTTGAGGATGGTCTCTCCTCCTCAATCCTAGAAGTGGATGTTTCTTCCACTTCTTCCACTGATCCGAAAATTGATTCCCTATCAACTTCCGAATCCTCAAGCTCTTTAGATGACGGTGTACTTGCTTGAGCTTGAGAGGGTGAGCACTCTTCTTCTTCTTCTTCTTCTTCTTGGATCGATGATAAATTTTCATGGAGCTTTGCTACTTGGCTCCATAGCTCCTTGGCATCTACATAATTACCTAACATACACAAGATATTGTTAGGCATTAAATCAATTAAAATTTTTATCACCTTATCATTTTTCTCGGAGGCTTGGACTTGCTCTTTGGTCCATCTCGTCTTCTTAATGAACCCTCCCTTTGGTCCTATTGGATAGCTAAAGCCCTCCATCAAGGTGGACCATTCTTCAAAGTCCCTCATCATAAAAAAATTCTCAATTCTCGCCTTCCAAGAATTGAAGTCTTCTCGTCCATAGAAGGCATAAGGAATTGGAGTGTTGATATCCCATCCCAATTATTCTTGGACTTCCATCTTCACCCTCTAGCGTGCTCCCTTCGTTGTTAGACTTAGAAGAGCGGCCTCGCTTTGATACCACTTGTTAGGACCTGTGCGCCCGCTAGAGGGGGGGGGTGAATAGCGATGTGCTCGTACCGATGGAATTCTTTCGCGTGCTTGTCTACAATTTTCGTTAGCACAACAGAAACAAAGATAATAAAGCAATAACAAAAACACAAACACACGAACATGAGTATATAATGTGGTTCGGAACCAAACAGTTCCTACTCCACGGATCGAGCTCTGAAGAGCTCTAGCGATGCCAATCACACACACTATGCAAACACTCCTTCTCGACACAAGTCAGAGGTGGAGAAACCTCTTACAACAGTTTACAACAATAAACTAAATATAACAAGCAATTATAATGAAATACAATGTAATACAAGTAAAGAAAACACTTTATGAATGCCTTTGGATTGCTTGCTTTTGGTTGCTTGATGAATGGCCTTGGAGACCCTGATTTATAGCAACAAATCGCCCCAAAGATGCTCAAGAAAACCATTGTTTTTTCCTCCATCATGAGCTCCTTTTATAGCTTCAACCTGTACTAGAAAAAGTCAATCAGTCGACTGCTCAGGACCATTAGTCGACTGTTGCCACTATTGTCATGAGACAACGGCTAGATCCACGCTGGAAAAATCCAACGGATCCATCATCAGTCGACTGATCATACCCATTAGTCGAATGATGGAGCCTTCACTCGACCAGTCGAGTCTCGACACCATTCTGTACCCGATTTCTCGAGCACACCGATCGATCATAAGATCGATCCCGCTTCGACCAATCACCGATCGCCTCCTAGCAGCTTGATCGCTAGGCCAAATCCCGCATCAAACCCTAGTTGACTCAAAGCCGCCGATCGCCACATGGCACTGGGGCCGGGCACACCTCAAACATGAGGTTTTAGCTCTAGTATGGTTCCCCCATACTTGCTAGACCACCCTTAGCCTGACCTAAGCCTTCTAGCCACCTCCATCAGCCTCACGCCTCTCGGATCCCTCCAAGTCATCCATGACTTGTTTATCCATCGCGCTAGCCTTCAGGTGCTTCCATCGGCTATGTCATGCTAACGGTGTTTACATCGCCAAGGCACATTGGACTTACGCCGCCAAGACTCCGCTTGGACTTTACTCCGCCAACCATTGGACTTATGCTGCCAAGATTTCACCCTTGGATTTTACGCCGCCAATATCAAATCCCTTGGACTTCTCAAATGTCAAGACTCAAGCTTGGACTTTCCCTTGCCAACCCATGTTGGACTTTCCATGCCAAGACCCATGCTTGGACTTTACCTTGCCAAGACCCATGCTTGGACTTTACATTGCCAAGACCCTTGCTTGGACTTTCCCAAATGCCAAGTGTCCCACTTGGACTTTCCATGCCAAGTACCCAAGACTTGAACTTTCCCATGACAATTACATTGTCATATATTTTTGTCGAACATCAAAACATCACTCGAGTCAAACTCGAGTCCTGGTCAATCGTGACCCGGGCCGATTGCACCAACAAAGTCTAAGGGGTTTGATATTGGCGGCGTAAAGTCCAAGGGTGAATTCTTGGCAGCATAAGTCCAATGGTTGGCGGCGTAAAGTCTAAGCGGAGTCTTGGCAGCGTAAGTCCAATGTGCCTTGGCGGTGTAGACACCGTTAGCATGACATAGTCGATGGAAGCACCTGAAGGCTAGCATATGAATGAACAAGTCAAGGATGACTTGGAGGGATCCAATAGGCGCGAAGCTGACGAAGGTGACTAGAAGGCTTAGGTCTAGGCTAAGGGTAGTCTAGCAAGTATGGGGGCACCGTACTTGGGTTAAAACCTTATGTTTGAGGTTGGCAGTCGACTGGCATTATGGCCGGTTTGACTTCCATGAGTCGACTAGAGTTCGACTGCCATTTAGGGGCTGAAAAGGCTCTGGCATTTGACTGCTCATTGAAGCAGTCGATTGATAGGCTGATTAGTCGACTGCCAAGGAAGACAATCGACTGATGGTTCGACCGCGATCACAGAATGCTCCATAGCCGATTGGGCAGTCGGCTACGGGCGCTGGTAGTCGACTACCAATGTTGGTAGTTGACTGATGGGAGTACCGTTGGAGTCTTTTCAGCGTGGATCGAGTCGTTGTCTCACAACAACAATGTTAGTAGTCGACTGGGGCTTTATGACAGTCGACTGCCAGGTGGAAATCCAACCCGATGCAGGTTAAAAGGAAGTTGTTCGTGGAGATTCCGACATCGATTCTTTGGGGGCTTTGGTGAGGCGATTTGAAGGCAAATTGTAGGTGCATTTCAGGGTCCTTCAAGCTCATCCAAGCAATCGACAAGCAAATGCTCAAAAACCCTAGATTGTAAAGTGATCTTTACATTTCTTTGTATTTTTCTTGTATTTTCGTGTATTGCTTTTGTAATCATTTGTAAGAGGTTTCTCCGCCTCTGACGTGTTGTCGAGAAGGAGTTTATTGTTTAGTTGTGTTTGTGGCTTCGCTCGAGCTCTTTAGAGCTTGATCCGTGGAGTAGGAACCGTTCAGTTTCGAACCATGTTATATCTCACGTTGTGGTTGTGTATCTTGTTGTTTATATTTGTTATTATCATTCTGTTGTGCTAACAAGATTGTAGACAATCAAACGCGAACAAATTCCATCTATGCATCCAACGCGCTATTCACCTCCACTCTAGCGGCCACTGAATCCTCTACACAATGTCCTTGGAGAGTCCCTAAGCCTATAGGAACACTAAACCATCAAAATTAAAGTTGAAATTTCAAACTTGAACTTTCGTACACTTAAAATTGATACATACACACCCTAAACAACGCTCCTAATCCATATCCAATGGATTTCCACCCTTTATAATGTTTTCCAAAGCATATCCTAGAGTTAAGAGCAGTTAGGGTAGCCTAACATAGCTTAAATCAAGCTAAACAATTCATTTTTACCCGAAATCAGACTATCAGTCGACTCGATCAGCAATCAATCGACTGATATCAGCATTAGTCGACTGATTGCTGATTTTCATAAATCAGAAATGAGTTTTGAAAATACATAAGTAAATATACGTATTTCTAAAAATCTTGAAAATTCATACACACATTACTTACATGGAATACAATAGGTGAAATATAGTTTGAAAATAAAATACCCATTAAGATGAGAGATTGATACAAAGTTCAAAGCTATTAAATTCTTCAATGTTTTTGACCTACTTTGTATCAACTTTCTCAATAGTGATTGCTATCAAAAGATAGACTTCACCAAGGTTCTCTAAAATATTTTTAAAATGTTTTTGAAAATCTATTTTGAATCATGGACTATGGGATAGATGTACATGACTTGTACATTAGCTTTCCTCATGATTTATCATTATCAATTAATGAGTTCTAAGTTCAATTATGATGTACTAAATAAGCACATGAACTTAACACACTTCCTAGTATCTCACATATGTCTAGAGTGTATGAAAACACACACAAGTCAATTTAATGTTATTGTGAGATGTAGGTTTAGGGTTTCATGCATTTTCTAGACAACTTTATTTGATTCCCTTATATATGGGACTTCAAATCATGACATTGTCCTTAGATCAATTATTATTGACCTTAAATGCATGAATGATGATTATGGCATATAATGATAGCATAAATAAATACATGTGCCAATAATCATGATGTCATGGCATATAAGTACAATCT
The DNA here is from genome assembly GCA_025175895.1 of Wurfbainia villosa. Classification (NCBI taxonomy): domain Eukaryota; kingdom Viridiplantae; phylum Streptophyta; class Magnoliopsida; order Zingiberales; family Zingiberaceae; genus Wurfbainia; species Wurfbainia villosa. The sequence continues at coordinate 49,467,392 of CM045996.1, forward strand.
AAAATGAACATGACATAAAAATTAACCCTAACCATTATCATGACATTTTATATGATTAAGATGAAATATGATGTCATAACATGGAAAAAATGTAATAAAACATAAAAATCAACACACACATCAAACACATAATAGAAGATAAATGATACACAATTTGGAAAAACAAAATATTTCATTTATCATTAATTCAGTTCTACTCCCATCAAACAGACATCCAGACAATCACTCCTCACTACGAAAATAAAGACAAGATACATAGATATAGGCCCAGCTACCATCCACTAGTGTCATCGACCGGAGGTGGTGGAGGAGGTGGTGTTAGTGAAAGCCCTATGGTCAATCATGTGATGATTGTTATATGAGCTTTGTTGTATCATATTCCTATTTATAAAGGTATTTCTTTATGATTATTATACTTACTTGTATTGGTGCCAAATAACTAAGTATGATAACGTCCTTGAGTAGAAGATTCTTATCTATATCAATCGATTTGTTGAATCGATAATGAGATGATATAAAGAACACTACTCTTAATCATTCCTAGTCAAGTATTAAAATTCAGGGACAATGATAATGTGAAGAGACTAGCATGTAGGTCAACTCAATGACTTGATCTCACAAGTCATGGATATGAGATATCAAGTTGACACATGGGTATGCATTAGAGAATGTATACTGAATGACCCACCATGAGAAAGTATCATGGATCGTTATATGAGTATCATATACTTTCTTATGTGACTTTTCGTATGACTATTAGTCCTTGGACCTGAAGTCACCATGGTCCCCTACATAAGGAGTTGCATACTTTGGCTTCGTTAAATGTCACCCGTAAATGGGTGGGCTATAAGGGCGATTATTGGGTATGTAAAAAATTATGCGGAGGGATGTGAGTGATGTAGATGGGATTTATCCCTCCTATATGACGGGAGTGACATCATGATTCTTGATAGAGTGAGACCACTAAGTGAATGACCATACCCAAATGAGTCAATATGAGATATTGAGCTTATTTGATTAGAGTGAGTCTACTTGGAGTTCAAGATATAGATTGTACCGAGGATGACATGGTCTATGCCTCAATTGGTCAATCTAGATATCAAGGATAGAGGGACATTGTCACATAATGTGAGAGTCACAATTAGTAGTCACAAAGGTGATGTTGGATCTCAACATTCTTGCAACTTGTGTAGCAATGATGTGTTGCTAGATACCGCTCATTGCTTATGCTTCTAAATCGGTTTAGGAGCATTGCCAACGTTACAAGAACCTATAGGGTCACACACAAAGGGCAATTAGATGGAGATTAGGTTCATATGATGGACCATGAGGATTAGGTTCATGTGATGAACCAAATTGGATTAAGAGTAATCCAAATTAGACTAATTGAGTTGGACTCAATTTGATTCAAGTGTTGAATGAGTCTAATTTAGATTTGATTCATCGAGTCAATTTAAACTAATGAATAGAGATTCATTAAATTAAATTGACTTGAATCAAATGGTTGGATTTGATCAACCATGGGAGATAAGAGGTCAAGTTTGACTTGACTTGAGAGGGAAGATGAATGGTCAAGTTTGACTTGACTAAATGCCATGTCATGATGACTTGGCATTGTTGGTGCAATCGGCCCAGGTTGACTCGAGTTTGACTCGAGCAGTATTTTGATGATAGACAAAACTCATGACATGGGATTGTCATGGGAAAGTCCAACATGAAGTTGGCATGGAAAATCCAAGCATGGGGCTTGGTGTGGGAAAGTCCAACATAGAGTTGGCATGGAAAATCCAAGCATGGAGCTTGGTGGGGAAAAGTCCAATGCATTGTGAAGCCATGCGCTTGGTGCATGTGGGAAGTCTTGAGAACTTAGCAAGTTCACTGGGCTCGGGGTCCTTGAGTTGATGAAGGATGGCATTGTGAAGCTGTGTGTTTGGTGCATCCGAGGGACCGGCAGACGAGGAGAGAATGGAGTAAGGCCAAAGGGAAGCATACTTCGAGGGCATGAGATGCGAAGAATGGCGTTGCGAAGTCGTGCGCTTGGCGCATCCGAGGGATGTAGGCCGAGAGAAGAGAGCTTCGGTGGGGAACTCCATGAGGGATAAGGTGGACTTGGCCAAGTGGCTAAGACTGAGTGTCGGAGGCTCAAACATGATGTTTGAGGGTTTACCCGACGGTCGGATGCTTAAACAACTTGGTGTTTGAGGTTTTGCCTGACAGCAGTCGACTAGCATAGGTGCTGGTTCGACTGATCCAAGTCGACTAGGGTTTGACTAGTGTTAGATTGCAGTTTTGTGCTTGGTAGCCGACTGCCATGGACTGACAATCGACTAATGTCGACAGCAGTCGACTAATGTCGACAACAGTCGACTGCCGAGGGATGACAGTCGACTGATGGGAGTGTCACGAGCACAGAATGCTCTGTAGCCTACTGGGTAGTCGACTACTAGGTCACCAGTAGAATGATGGGCATGATCAGTCGACTGGTAGGTTATCCGTTGAAACTTGTCCAACGTGGATCTGCCTGCCAGAGACAACGGCAGCATAGGGCGCCGATCGGGCCTTTTGGCAATGATCATTGGTGCGAAATCTGCTTGATGCAGGTTATAAATGGAGCTCAAGAGGGAGGATTTCGCCAAGACTTTAAGGAAGCTATTGGAGGGGAATTGCTACTACATTCCAGTCGTTCAAGAGCCATTCAAAGCAAGCTACAAGCAAAGGGTTCAAAGCAAGCGTTGTAAAGTGTTCTTTACGTGTATTTCATATTTGTCTTTGTATTGCTTGTATTTCATTATTGTTGTAATATCTTGTGAGAGGTTTCTCCACCTCCGACGTGTAGTCGAGAAAGAGTTTAGTTAGTGTCGTGCACATAACTAGAGCTCGGTGAGCTCGCCCGTGGAGTATAAACCATTCGGTTCCAAACCACGTATATCATGTGTGTTTGCGTGTGATTGTATTTGTTGTTAGTATTTATATTTGTATTAGTATTCCGCTGTGCTAACGACAATTATAGACGAGCACGCAATGAGAATGAGTAAATTCCATCATCGAAAGGAAGAGGGCTATTCACCCTCCTCTAGTTGGCCACCACATCGATCCTACAAGTGGTATCAAAGCCAAGGTGCTTGTCAAGGACTAACAGCCAACACAAGCACTACAAGATGGCCGACTACAACATCCATCCACCGAAATATGATGGAATCCTTTCTTGGTGGAAAAAAGGATGGAGGTATATTTCGAAACCAATTTCAATTTCATGTTAATTATAGAAAATGGTTTTGAAATGTCTAGGGATAGAGAAAACAAGCCCATTGAGAAGACAAGGTGGACCCAAGACCAAATCAAGGATTTCAAGATAAATCTCGAGGTAATAAAATTACTTAGTGATTTGTTACCTAACACTATTTGGTCTAGATTGGGTGACTATAGGGATGCAAGGGAGCTATGGCATAAGGTAATGAAATTCCAAGAAAATTCCCAACCCGCACAAGTAGAGGAGATTGCCGAGGAAGAAGCACCAACCACATTTGATGATGTTGATGATTTGGTGGAGACCTCCACCTCTAGCATTGAGGGGGAGGAAAGGATTTTCATTCCGGAGCAAGATCAAAATGAAGCTTCTACCTCTGTAAGAAGTGAAGAGGCCTCCACCACCTCCCTAGGTAACTAAAGTGTTGTTATTTTAAATAAAAATCACATAATATGCTTTGAGTGTAGGGAGAAAGGGCATTACAAGAGCAAATGCCCTAAATTGGCTAAGGAAAAGGCATCGACACCAAAAGTCAATCCAAAGTCAAAAGATGCTGGAGTCCCCACAACTAGAAGCAAAGAGCACATTGTGTGCTTTAAATACAATCAAAAGGGGCACTATTGAATCCAATGCCCTAGGGGGAGGAAGAAAGGGCAAGAGGGTGTATCTCATGTAGGGGGAGCTCCTAAAGCTAACCCTAAGGTAAATTTAAATTATGTGCCTTCAATGCCTAAAGCTAAAAAGCATGCTAAGAATTATTTTAGCTCTCTTGCAATCATTAATGAAAAGCATGCTAGTAGGAATAAATATATGTGTTTAGGTGCTAAGCATGTTAGTTTCTCTAAGTACAAACCTAGGGCTCAAAACACTAGACCTATTTTACCTAAAGAGTCCATTAGAAGAGTTGAAAACCATCTAGGCATTAACCCTAAGAAGGGTAGACACATGCCTAAGAAGAAGAATATTTTTCAAAAAATAAATGAAAACTCAAAAATGGGAAAATTAGAACTAGAAAACCAAGTCTTGAGGTCAAGGCTTGAGAGAATGGAGAAAACCCTTAGAATCATAGAAAATTCAATTCTAGGGTCAAATGCCCAAAAGTCAAGACCTAGGTTTCAAAAACGGTCTAAGGGCAAGGAAGGTTTGGGTCACAAACCTAAGCCCAAGAAGACATATCATAATGTTCCATTTAATTATGGAATAATTTCTAGGTCTAGAAAAATCAAGGCTACTAGGGAAGCTATCCCTAAGTCTAGCCATGGTGTTTGCCTAGTGGCTAAGGACTTAAGAAAATCTAATGTAGCCACTAGGAAGGTCAAAGGAGCGGAGTCACCTCTAGAGTTGACCTAGGAAAGACCCAAAAGACTATGGTTTCAAAGCCAAAAAGGGTCATTAGGAAGGTATCTAGGGAAGTTATCCCTAGTGAATACCTTGTTAACCCAAGGAGCTCCAATAGGTATTGGGTTCCTAGGAGCGTGATCGATTCACGCTAGATGGGTTAGGGTGTGTCAACCCTAAGTGGATGGGTGGTTAACCTAGTCATGGTGAGTTGACACATTAGGATGTGCCAATGTGCTTAAAAAGTTGAAAAATGATTAAATTGGCACAATTAGGTCTTAGAAGTATTGGTGTGTCATTTTGGGTTTTTGGCACACTAAAGGGAAAAATGGCTTTAAGGCAAAATGGACTTAACCCTAGAAATGACAATTTGGATTCAACACTTAGGTATTTTATACCTTAGTATATTTTTCTTTCCACGATTTATTTTCCTTGCCATGTCATGACATCTTTTTTATTTTTATCTATAAAAATGTCATGATCATGTTTAGAATTATTTTTAGATGTCATGTATGCTTAGATTTCTTTTACATGTCATGACATCATGATTTTGGCATATGCTCTTATCTATATCATATCTATTTCATAATCATCATCATGCATAGAATTAAAATGGAATTAAGGACCATGGCATAATTTGATGGGAATCAAAGAACATTGCCTAGAAATATGCTTGAGACCATTAAAGAACAAAAACCCACATCTCACTAGATTAATTGACTTGTATGTGTTTTACACATCTAGATACAAGTGAGATGTTTAGGAAAAAGGAATCAAAGGTTTTAAAAACTTTTTGAAAACATTTTGAAAAACCTTGGTGAAGCCTATCTTTTGATAGCTATCACCATTGAATGGGATGATACAAAGAGGACTCAATATTGAAGCTTTTCTTAACTTTTGGACTTTGTATCAATCTCTTACTTTAGTGGGTAAAATAATTTTCAAATATTTTTCACCCATAGGGTTTATGATAAGTAATATACATACCAAATTTCAAGAATTTTAAACTTATGGATTTCATAAAATCAAATGTAGTCATTACCCAAGGAGGCCAGTCGACTTATGGGGGTGGCAGCCGACTGATTTCTGAATTTAGTCGACTGACCAAGCTGATTTCAGGTAAATCTTGTTGGTTAGGCCCATGTTCAGCTAGGTTAAGGTCCCCTAACCACTCCTAACCCTAGGACATGCTTGGGAGAGCATAAGAAAGGGTGGAAATCCATTGGACATGGATTAGGAGAAGGGTTTAGGGAGAGTATCAATTTTAAGGTGGATGAGAGTTCATTGTTGAACTTTGCCTTAATTTTGATTGGTTAAATGTTCCTATTGGCTTAGGGACTCTCCAAGGACATTGTTGGTGCAATGGTCAAGGGGGAGCAAGCCTCTAGGGGGAGGTATCCTTCATGGGAAGATAGATGTGTATTTCCTCATGGGAGGAAAATTGGGTTGCCTCTCTTAAGTGATAAGGGATCACTAGAAAGATTGAGGGCATGCCAAGGGGAAGATTGTAAGATCTCATTGGGATATGAGACATTGAAACCCTTGAGGACCTTTTTGATGTAATGTCAAAAAGGGGGAGAAGTTACCAAGTTACCAATTAGGGTTCATTGGAATTCTCATTGGGATATGAGAATTGCCAATATGGGAGAATTGGTAGACTTGAGATGGTAGTTTTGTCAATCATCAACAAGGGAGAGATTGTTGGTGAAATCAGCCCAAGTTGACTCGAGTTTGACTCGAGCAGTATTTTCATGATAGACAAAACTCATGACATGGGATTGTCATTGGAAAGTCCAACATGAAGTTGGCATGGAAAATCCAAGCATGGGGCTTTGTGTGGGAAAGTCCAACATGGAGTTGGCATGGAAAATCCAAGCATGGAGCTTGGTGGGGAAAAGTCCAATGCATTGCGAAGCCGTGCGCTTGGTGCATGTGGGAAGTCTTTGTAGGGGATCGATTGGCCAGCTAGAGGGGGGTGAATAGCCCTCTTACGTTGGATGTCGGTATTTGCTCGTCTACAAAGAGATTAGCGCAACGAAAACAATAAAGCAAGACAAGCAAATAGAAATACAAGAAATCAAACGCTAACAAGATGGTGTAACGTGGTTCACGGCTACGCCGCTAATCCACGGTCCCCGATTCGTCCTCGGTGAATCACTCCGCCAAAACCAATCCACTAATGGTCTCTCCTTTGCACCAAGCTAAGTGGAGGTAACCTTTACAACCAAGATCACTCTTCTTACAATAGGATTGAAGTAAAGACAGGTAAGAAGAGTTTAAAGCTTGTGGGGCACTAGGAAGATCACTTAGAGCATAAGCATTAACCTCTCAAAGGCTCACACCCTCTCTTTTTATAGAGAGGGCTGATTTCTTCCCATTGGCCGCCACTCCGATCACGCCCATGGCGATCATGCCAATCACTACAGTCTCTCCGAACACGTTGGATCCCGACTGTTGTAGTCCAACGGAATACTTGGCAGTCGACTGATGGACCTCACCCGGATCACGCCTCGTAGTCGATCGCCTGGGCCATCATTCGAGCGGTTATGTGCCCGCGACATCCTCTGGCAGTCGACTACCATTCCATGGTAGTCGACTGCTGGGCATAAACCCATCAGTCGGATACCAGTCGAACACACTCGACTCGGAAGCGATCGCCATTACATGGCGATCGGTGTCGTGAAACTCAAACTTAACATAAGTTTGAGCTTCCGACGGTCGGGTAAACCTTAACCCTTGCGGTCAAGTCTCTGACACTCAGCCATTCGGCCAAGTTCACCTAATGAGCTACTTACATTTCACTCATTCTCTCATCTCACTCGAAGTCCCTCGCCGAAGCTCTCTTCATTCGCGGCCACGTCCCTCGGCAGCATCAGGCCCACGGCTCTGCAATGCTCCTTCGCGTCTCTTGCCTCTGAAGTCGGCTTCCTTGGCTTCACTTCAAGTCATCTCGTCCGGCGGTCCCTCGGATGCTCCAAGCGCACGGCTTCCGCAAAATCATCCTTCACCGACTCAAGGACTGAGGTTGTGAGGGTGAACCCGCCAAGGCTCCATGTGCAAATTACTAAGTCCTGCAAGACTCCAACGCACATATCAAATAACAATATCATCCTAACTTAAACCCTTTGCCACACACATCAAAACCTTATCATGGCAAGAGATTGCCCTAACAATCTCCCCCATTTTGATGTGTGACAATCCGTTTAAGTTAGGTAAAAATATTTGATGAAAATTCTAAGGTAAGAAAGCATGTAAACATAAACATGATATAGCAACATGCAACTCCCCCTTAATCCATGAAACTCCCCATACAAATTATCAAATTTTCTCCCCCTATCATAATTTACTTAAGATAATTACTTCTCCCCCTTTGACACCATCAAAAAGATTTACACTAAGTTATAAACCCATGGCATCAAGTTTAATAGAAGGAAAATACCAAAAACATGATTAAAATTGAAATCAGAAAATATTGGACTGTAGTTCAGGTGGGCAGTCGACTGGCACAAAGGATTCCGAAATTCTGATTTTCTGGGTGAAATTTAGAAATGCATTATAAATTCCAAAAAATTCGAAAAATCATGAAATTTGAGGAACATATTTCTTTTAAGTATATCTATCAATGAAAAATAGTTTTTCAAGAAAAATCATTATATTTTCTGATATTTGCCAAAAATCCAAAGGTTTTAAAAACCACTAGTTTTTGAGCATGTTAGTATCCATTTTAACACCTAGTATTGCTTAGGATTGTTTCAAAACATGAATACATGGATTTTAAAGTAAGAAATTGTTTTGAAAACATATGAAATATCCAACCATGATCTTTGGGCAATATGTCTATGAATTAATCATAAGCCTTCCCCATGATTGGTCTATTATTGCTATTTTGATACCTTAAATGACCATCTAAATGCCATAGGCATTAGTGGACATTTGTATCATCCTAACATCTCACCCATGCTAAATTTTCAATCAAAGTAGCTTATGGTGAGTGTGAGATGCATCCTAGGGGGTATTTGTATATACTTAACCATCATATTCATACAATTCTATCAAGATTAAGTATCAACCTAACAATCCTCATGATCATAAAGACATATATATGACTTAATTTCACATTATGATCATGAAATACATGTATTCATTGAATTGTTCTCATGCATTAGGTATTATATCATGATAATAAACAAAGTATCACCTAAAACATGATTTAAACCTATTTCTCATGATGACGTGCCAAATTTTAAAATCATAAATCATGATTGCAAACATACATAGCAATTATATTAATCATCATGATTTAAGCATTATTAACTATTTATAGGCACGTTATCATCACCTAACACTATTTTAAAAAATGTTGTCCCGCCATCCTAAGTCAACCAAAATATGATATAGGTCAATTTCATATGGTTGACTACCCTAGGGATTTTCTAACCCTTAAGGATGGATTTTGGAACCCAAAATAAGTTCTTGCCTATTGGGTTCACTAGATAGTCCTTGGGGATCCATTTCCTAGCTATTACCTTCTTTTTATCTTGTCCCCTAGCAATTAGGCATTTATAGGCCTTTTCATTTTTCTTTTCTTTATAACCTAAGCCTTTCTTATTAAAGCTAGCTCTTTGGCTTCCTATAATCATGTTCAAGGTGTTTGAGCTAATTGTGAATTTCTCTAGGGCTTTTGTCAAATAGTCTACCTTTTCCCTTAAAGCCCTATTTTCTTCTATACATGCATCACTAACATCCAAAGGCATATAGTTATCATGTGAGCATGCATCATTTAAGCTAGAAGAAATATTATCATCATTTAAGCATGCTTTTTCTAACTTACTTTCTAAGTCCTTAATTTGATCTAGCATGCTTTTGTTCTTCTTCTTAGCTCTAAATAAATCCCTAGTTAAGCTAGAAACCATGGAAACTATTTTCTTAGGAGTTAAGTTTGTTACCATAGTTTCCATGTCCTCTTCTTCTTCGAATGAGGAGGATGTAGAGGCTCCCCCTTCACTTGAGCTCTCTCCACTTGCGCTTGATTCTTCATTTTCGGTGGAGGAGCAATCCAAGTCGTCAAATGCCATCAATGCTAGGTTGGTGACAAATGCATTTTCTTCCTCGGATGAGGAAGAGGAAGAGGGGTCATCCCATGTCTTGGCCTTGAATGCTTTGGCCTTCCCCTTTTCCTTTGCCTTCTTTTCTTCTTCCTTTTTCTTGTTCCCCTTCTTCTTCCTCTTTTCTTCTTTCTTTTTCTTCTCTTCCTTGCTCTTGTTTAGGAGGGGACAATTGTCCCTTATGTGTCTCTCTCCTTGGCAATTGTAGTAAATGATTTTCCCCCTTGGTCTTCTACTCCTATCATTGGATTTATTAAATCGAAAACCTTTTAAAGCACGCCTTACCCTCCTTACCATATAGCTTCTTCCGTGCTATCCATGGAGGAGGAGGAGGAGGAGACTTCATCATCATCGGAGGAGGGGATCTCTATCTCCTTCTTCCCCTTATTTGCCATCAATGCTACTCCCCTTGAAGGTTGGATTCTAGGCTCTTCTTGTATACCTTCAAGCCTCGTTTCGTGGAGTTCCATTGTTGAGAAGAACTCCTCCAAAGTGCTCACTTCTAAATTCTTGGAGATGTAGAATGAGTCCACCATAGAGCTCCACTTTGAGGACCGGGGAAAGGCATCTATGGCCTTCATTATCATATCCCAGTTGGAGAGCCTTTCACCTACACTTGTTAGTCCAATCAAAATTTCCTTAAACCTAGAATGTAAGGAAGTTACCTTTTCTCCCTTTTCAAGCTTGATATTAGAAAGTTGGGAGCGGAGGAGGTCTCTTCTTGCTAGCTTTGCCTCCGAAGTGCCTTCATGAAGCTCTACTAGCTTCTCCCACATCTCCTTGGCACTTAGGCATTCTCCAATTCTATTTATTTCTTGTTGAGGAAGCACATTGTATAGATGGTGCTTGGCTTTTGAGTTTGCAAGGTGCTCCTCTCTTTGCCTCTTGGTCCAACTTGACTTTTCTATTGGCTTCCCCTCTTCATCCCTAGGCAAAATGAAACCGGATTCCATTGTAATCATAATATCAAAATCCGTTTCGAAAAATACCTCCATTCGCTTCTTCCACCAAGCGAATTCTCCTTCAAACTTCGGTGGATGAATGTTGGAGCCGACCATTTTGAATGTTGCTTGTTGTGGTGGTTAGTCCTCGACAAGCTTTCCTTGGCTATGATACCATTTGTAGGGGATCGATTGGCCGGCTAGAGGGGGGTGAATAGACCTCTTACGTTGGATGTCAGTATTTGCTCGTCTACAAAGAGATTAGCGCAACGGAAACAATAAAGCGAGACAAGCAAATAGAAATATAAGAAATAAAATGCTAACAAGATGGTGTAATGTGGTTCACGGCTACGCCGCTAATCCACGGTCTCCGATTCATCCTCGGTGAATCACTCTGCCAAAACCAATCCACTAATGGTCTCTCCTTTGCACCAAGCTAGGTGGAGGTAACCTTTACAACCAAGATCACTCTTCTTACAATAGGATTGAAGTAAAGATAGGTAAGAAGAGTTTAAAGCTTGTGGGGCACTAGGAAGATCACTTAGAGCATAAGCATTAACCTCTCAAAGGGTCACACCCTCTCTTTTTATAGAGAATGCTGATTTCTTCCCGTTGGCCGCCACCAGTTGACTGCTGCCCATGGCAGTCGAATACCGTCACTACAACTGTCTCCAAACACGTCAGATCCTGACCGTTGGAGTCCAATGGAATACTTGGCAGTCGACTGATGGACCTCACCGATCATTGTTGCCTCGTCGTCGGCCCGATCGTCTGAGCGATTATCCCTCGACATCCTCTGGCGCAACATTGTCATTCCATGGCGATCGGGCATAAACCCATCGGTCGGATACGATCGAACACACTCGGCAAGCGATCATTGCCATTACATACATGGCGGTATCGGTGGTGAAACTCAAACTTAACATAAGTTTGAGCTTCCGGCGGTCGGGTAAACCTTAACCCTTGCGGTCAAGTCTCCGACACTCAGCCATTCGGCCAAGTTCACCTAATGAGCTACTTACATTTCACTCATTCTCTTATCTCACTCGAAGTCCCTCGCTGAAGCTCTCTTCGTTCGCGGCCACGTCCCTCGGCAGCATCAGGCGCACGGCTCTGCAATGCTCCTTCGCGTCTCTTGCCTCCGAAGTCTGCTTCCTTGGCTTCACTTCAAGTCATCTCGTCCGGCGGTCCCTCAGATGCTCCAAGCGCACGGCTTCCGCAAAGTCATCCTTTACCGACTCAAGGACCGAGGTTGTGAGGGTGAACCCGCCAAGGCTCCATGTGCGAATTACTAAATTCTGCAAGACTTCAACGCACATATCAAATAACAATATCATCCTAACTTAAACCCTTTGCCACACACATCAAAACCTTATCATGGCAAGAGATTGCCCTAACAGTCTTGATAACTTGTCAAGTTCACTAGGCTCGGGGTCCTTGAGTCGGTGAAGGATGGCATTGTGAAGCCATGCGCTTGGTGCATCCGAGGGACCACCGAACGGGGAGCGAATGGAGTGAGGCCAAAGGGAAGCATACTTCGATGGCATGAGACGCGAAGGATGGCGTTGCGAAGTCGTGCACTTGGCGCATCCGAGAGACGTAGGTCGTGGGAAGAGAGCTTCGGTGTGGAACTCCATGACGGATAAGGTGGACTTGGCCAGGTGGCTAAGACTGAGTGTCGGAGGCTCAAAGTTGATGTTTGAGGGTTTACCCGACGGACGGATGCTCAAATAACTTGGTGTTTGAGGTTTTACCTGACAGCAGTCGACTGGCATAGGTACCGGTTCGACTGATCCAAGTCAACTAGGGTTCGAATGGTGTTAAACTGTAGTTTTGTGCTTGGCGATCGCCATGGTAGCGCAACATCGATGTCGGCATGATCGCCGAGGGATGAAAGTCGATCGATGGGAGGTCACGAGCGTCAGATCGCCTGTAGCCGATCGAGCCGATACTAAGTCACCACCGATCGATGGGCATGATCAGTTGACTGGTAGGTTATCCGTTGGAACTTGTCCAACGTGGATCTGGCCCTTGTGAGATAACGGCTACAGGGGCAGTCGACTGTTGGGTGCGAAATCAGCTTGATGCAGGTTATAAATGGAGCTCAAGAGGGAGGATTTCGCCAAGACTTTAAGGAAGCTATTGGAGGGGAATTGCTGCTGCATTCCAGTCCTTCAAGAGCCATCCAAAGCATGCTACAAGCAAAGGGTTCAAAGCAAGCATTGTAAAGTGTTCTTTATGTGTATTTCATATTTGTCTTTGTATTGCTTGTATTTCATTATTGTTGTAATAGCTTGTGAGAGGTTTCTCCACCTCTGACGTGTAGTCGAGAAGGAGTTTAGTTAGTATCGTGTGCATAACTAGAGCTCGGTGAGCTCGCCCGTGGAGTACGAACCATTCGGTTCCGAACCACGTATATCGTGTGTGTTTGTTTGTGATTGTATTTGTTGTTAGTATTTATATTTGTATTAGTATTCCGCTGCGCTAACGACAATTGTAGACTAGCACGCAATGAGAACGAGTAAATTCCATCATCGAAAGGAAGAGGATTATTCATCCCCCTCTAGTCGGCCACCACATCGATCCTATAGGCATGGGCCGACCAATGATGATGATCCACATCATCATTGACACATCATGGGGTGCCACCTCATGAGGGAGACAAAGAGCCATGGCTCTTGGTATTACATGCATGTAACTCCCATGAAGTGGCTGGCCACTTATGTTGGGGCATTAGTGTGAAGTTAAGGGGATTAACTTCATCTTCTTCCTCCTCTCTTCTCAAGTTTTTCTCCCTAATCCCCCATTGCCGTGGACTTCACGAGTGCTAGCACACTCTAGGTTGTCTTCTCCACCTTTTGTCCGTGTGGATACCGATAGAGGAGTGTACACTTGACACTCTCGAGTTCCAGCTAGCCGTTTGGACGAGCGGGATAAGCGAAGGGCGTCGCATCAAGGGTAAAGCTCTTCACATGTAGATCTAAAGTAGATCTAAGGTGTTTAATATGTACATGAATATTTTGTTATTGTTCGCACTGATCCATAGCCGATGATACCGCCATTACCTCTTCTTTATGAAGAGCTCATAGGCAAAGTGCTACCCGAACCAATTAGAGGGTTCAGTGGAAGAAAAAGAGAGGAACGGGTCGGGCGCAAGCGCCTGAAATAATTGGTACGGGAAAGTTAGTGAGGGTAATCGATATAGCAAGGCGAAGAAGTACTTCGTTGGGAAATAGGCCAGAATCGGTTCGGCCACATAATCCTAAAGGCAAACGGGGTGAATAAGAATCGGATCGGCCAAATAAGCCTAGAAGGCAAATGGGGTGGATAAGAATTGGTTCGGCCAAATAAGCCTAGAAGGCAAACGGGGCGGATAAGAATCGGTTCGGCCAGATAAGCCTAGAAGACAGATGGGGCGGATAAGAATCGGTGCGGCCAAATGAGCCTTAAGGATATACTACCCGTGGTCTATAAACCTAAGTTAGTTTCACCAGAAGTAGATGGTTGAGAGGGACAGGCTAACCTAGTTCACTGAAATATGGATGAGGAGGTGGTATGTAACAGAAAAGAGAGGTCCCCACATAATATTCCGAGGATCCTTCGCCCCTCGTACCTGTAACAAAATTATTCTCCAGGTGGACGTGGTGGCCACGTGTACGATGGGGAACACCCGCGAGATAGTGATGGATCAAAGAAGGAGGATAAAAGGCAAGAAGAGGAGAGAAGGAGGGAGATCCGCAATCATTCCATCAGTCACGAAATTAAGACGCGGGAGAAGAAGGAGGAGAGCTGTCATCACTTCGCCGGAGAAGAAGAGCAGCGACCCTGATCTTGAGTCGCACGTACTCTTTCTTGTATTTGTAACTAAACTGTAAGAGGCTTTCTCCTCCACCTTGGAAAGTTTCATTTCCGTAATAGAGGACATTCATAGTGTAAAGTGCTTGGACATTGTCCTGTTGGGGTTGATCCGTGAGGGGAAACTTCGCTTCCCCTTCGCCTCGGTTGCTTGACCATGGTGATCCCTTCGATGTCCCCGGATTAAAATTTAATCCTAGACAAAAGGGATTCCCAAAGCAACCAAGTCATCGTCGTGCTATTCGTTTAGAGAGGTCACTTGAACAAACTAGTTGTTCAAGCGACCATCCTCTATTCTATGAGTAGCCGCGGAATAGACGATGTCCGGATCGCCGGTTTTTGTGTTTATACTCGGGATCCAAGTATTATTTAGCCATTTACAGAAATATAACATGCTCATAAATCAAAAATAAATACAAGCAATGAATAAATGAGAAAGAAGAATAGGTATACCTCCTAGTCTTCTAATGTATGACCTTCCTCCTTTTGGACGTCGTGTGGGCGACGATCCACCAAAAGTTGAAGCTCCTAGATCGCAACACTTTCTTCCTTGCTCTTCCAAAGCAAGAGAAAGAATAGAAACAAGGATATTTACCTCCCTAAAACCAGCCAACAAGAAGCAAGGAGTATCCTTGCCGCCGGCCAAAAGCTCCAAGGGAAGACCCTAAACCTTTGTTCCACCGGCCAAGGAGAAGGAGAAGGCTTGTTTTGACGCCGCCAAGGTCCGAAGGAAGAAGATGGGCGCCGGCAGCTTGGGGAAGAAGAACAACTAAGGAAAGACTTTCCTTAATAGGTGCCGCCCAAGCTCCAAACCCTTATTCCTAACCTTGCCGCCAACTCCAAAAACCCTAGCTCTCTTCAATTGTTCTCCACGCCAACTCCATGCCATCCTTTTATAGAGTTAGGGATAAGCCATGAATTAATCTCATCCATTGGTTCTAGGGATTTAATCTCAACCGTCGGATCTAGAGTTTTAATCTCAACCGTCGGATCTAGAGATTTAATCTCTACCTTTGGATCTCGAGATTTGTTTCTATCCTTTGGATCTAAGCATCATGAGGTGTTAATAGGCTACATTAGGGACCATGAGGAGGAGTTGGGTCTTGGCCACCCTGGGATGTATACTGAAAGCCTAGCTCTTTTGTATGAACATCTTTATTTTGAAATAAGAATCACATGATCATTGTTTGCATATTTTTATGGTTATGCAATATTGTCTAATATGTTACATTGTAGATAACATGGTGTGTGGTGTCACACGGCAGATCTTGTTATCGGCTCCTTGTAAAGTATAAGTAAAGGCTCACAACCGAGATGACTTTGGACAAACCATCGGAATGGTTGTAGTGTGATTTGGTATTGGTTTGTCTTGACCATAGAATCACACTAGTGCACTTTGTGTGTATTGAGCAGGACTGACAAAGAGGTGATTCGATTTATTGCTGACTACATAATCGAATCGGACCTTAAATATTATTTAGTACATGCTCTTAATCCCGATATAATAACGGACACATATACTTGGTACTCATCTCTTTGATTTACCAATGGGCGAGATTTATAGATTAAATCGATAGACTCGGTAAGTTGGGAGATGATATTATTTATATGGTGTGTCGTTGATTATAGGAGGAAACCGTGTCCTATATATTAGGATGATGATGTCCCCTTGAGGAGCTCATAAGGTTCATCATGTAAACCTGCAGTGGACTTGGTCCTAAGATGATGAAAAGGTTGAGTGGTACTACTCAAGGAGTTAGATGTTGATTAATTAATGGTTAGTAAATTAATTAATCGACGGACATTCGAGATCTTAAACACGGTGAGAAAATGTACAAATAATATATGGAGCCCATATTATCATATGGGGGTTGGTGAGGTAGATCAATGATGGACCTTTAGTGGATTGGATCATCATTAGTGGATCGGACTTTATGTGGGCTTGATCCATGGGTGGCCAAGACCCAACTCCTCCTCATGGTCCCTAATGTAGTCTATTAACACCTCATGATGCTTAGATCCAAAGGATAGAAACAAATCTCGAGATCCAAAGGTAGAGATTAAATCTCTAGATCCGACGGTTGAGATTAAAACTCTAGATCCGACGGTTGAGATTAAATCCCTAGAACCAATGGATGAGATTAATTCATGGCTTATCCCTAACTCTATAAAAGGATGGCATGGAGTTGGCGTGGAGAACAATTGAAGAGAGCTAGGGTTTTTGGAGTTGGCGGCAAGGTTAGGAATAAGGGTTTGGAGCTTGGGCGGCACCTATTAAGGAAAGTCTTTCCTTAGTTGTTCTTCTTCCCCAAGCTGCCAGCGCCCATCTTCTTCCTTCTAGACCTTGGCCAGCGTCTAAAACAAGCCTTCTCCTTCTCCTTGGCCGGTGGAACAAAGGTTTAGGGTCTTCCCTTGGAGCTTTTGGCCGGCCACACCCAAAACTCCTTCTCTTTCCTTCTTTTGTTGGCCGGCGGCAAGGATACTCCTTGCTTCTTGTTGGCTGGTTTTAGGGAGGTCATACATTAGAAGACTAGGAGGTATACCTATTCTTCTTTCTCATTTATTCATTGCTTGTATTTATTTTTGATTTATGAGCATGTTATATTTCTGTAAATGGCTAAATAATACTTGGATCCCGAGTATAAACACAAAAACCGGCGATCCGGACATCGTCTATTCCGCGGCTACTCGTAGAATAGAGGATGGTCGCTTGAACAACTAGTTTGTTCAAGTGACCTCTCTAAACGAATAGCACGACGATGACTTGGTTGCTTTGGGAATCCCTTTTTTCTAGGATTAAATTTTAATCCGGGGACATCGAAGGGATCACCATGGTCAAGCAACCGAGGCGAAGGGGAAGCGAAGTTTCCCCTCATGGATCAACCCCAACATGTCCCCGGTGAGAGAGCTCACCTCCGTGGACTAGGAATACTCATTCCGAACCACGTTACATCTTGTGTTCCCGTTCCTACTGTCTGTGTGGGTTTTGCGCTTCCTGACTTCGTCTTTTACATCCTTTTACTGTTGCGGCCTGTGAGAACCCCCCCCAAAAGATCCCTTCGTGCCTTCGTCACATCGAAAGGGGGTTGAAGGCGAATTTTCCTTGCCGCATCAGTTGGCGCCGTCTGTGGGAACATTGAGTTGGACGTCGAGATGCAACCAGAAGAGATACAACAGCCCGCTGCCTCCACAGCGGAGGAGCGCCCCATCTTCCTCCTACCATCACAGTTAAAGTTCCTGATGGACGACGCTATTATAGAGGCCCTTGCTAGAGAAAGGAGAAGGACCGGATATCTGCATCCTCATTCCGGTGAACCTTCTTCTCGAGGCCCACCCCCAGAAATGCCTCCTCCATCTCGTACCATCGTTAATGTGGAAGTAGTGCCTGGAGAAGGACTTGGGGGAAGAGCACCTCAGAACACTATGCCCTTAACCCAAACTCGAAGGGAAGAACAGGGCGAAAGTCAATCGACCAGACCTCCAGAAGTTTACGAGCCCAGTTCCGTTACCATGGGCATCCTCTCTGAAATCCCCCCATCCTACTTCCGAAATCCTCAGATAGATAAGTATGATGGCTCAACGGATCCTGAAGAGCACCTATTGCAGTTCGACGGAGCAGCCTCGCTCCATTGTTATACCGATGCCCTCAAATGCCGAGTTTTCTGGACCACCTTAATCGGCTCGGCACAAAAATGGTTTAATACTTTTCCCTCGAGATCCATCACTTATTTCGCTGATTTTCGGGGGATGTTCAGCCAGGAGTTTGCCAGTTACAAGGTGTATAAGCCTGACGCCTCTATCTTGATGAACATCACGCAAGGGCCCTCAGAATCGCTCAGAGGGTCTCTTCACCAGTTTACCTCTGCAGCTAGGGGTATTCCTTCTGCCAGAACATAATCTTTCAGAGTCGCCATTCTGCACGGACTGAATGAAGGCCCCTTCCTCAGCTCCCTCTTGAGGCAACCTGCCAATAGCTATGAGGAGCTATTAAGTCATGCGGAACAATTCATCCGCGAGGAGGAAGGACTGCAAGTGTGGAGAGCTGAACGTGCTGCCGCAATAGCCCCGATCGAAAGAATTCGTCCCACTTCTCCTCAAGTACCCCCTCGTCGAGGTTATGTGCGACCCTTTCGACATGAGGTTCCTAAGCCTCGACCATTGTTACAGGGCGCTCGCCCTGTATCGCCATTACAAATTATGGCTGCTGAAGCACTTCCTCCTGCAAGGACTTGGAAGGAGCGGGAGATGGAATTCTATCATCAACAGGGTCTGCTGCAACGACCCTTAGGATATAGGGGGATCCCACGTAACCCCCCCCCTCGCCGCCCAATTCTTCTGCCAATATCACAAGGAATATGGCCACGCTAGTGGCCGATGCTTCAAGTTATAGGAGGAGCTGGATCGCCTCCGAACCGCATATCTGCAATTGCGGTTCCAGACGGGAGGACCACCATGGTGAGGCCCCCGACCCGATGTAGCCCGTCCAGGGCCATATAATAAACAACCTCAAGTCACTTTCCCCCAAACGCCGTCCCAGGAGGTTGTTTCTTAAGAAGGCCCATCAGGGGAGGGCCCCTCATCCAATCTAAATAATGCTCCCACATGGGGAGTTATCCATGTTATAGCCGGAGGACCTACTGACGGGGACTCCAACCGGGCACGGAAGTCATACGCCCGTCTCATGGAGAGTTTGGCCATTATCACTGACCAGACTATACATACTGCACCACCCATTTTATTCGGGCTAGAAGATCTATAAGGTGTCCTACTGCCCCACACGAATGCCTTAGTTATCCGAATATCCCTAGCCAATTACGAAGTAGCTAGGGTGCTGGTCGACTCGGGAAGCTCTGTTAATATCCTTTTTCAGGAGGCTTTCGAACAGATGCAGCTGGGAAATGCCTAGCTAGAAGATTTGGCTACACCCCTCTTTGGGTTCGCAGGGCATGTGGTCCACCCTACCGGGCAGATTTCGCTGCCCCTAACTCTAGGCGTAAAGCCCAGCCAGAAAACCAGTATTATACCTTTCCTCAATATGGATGCTCTGTCCACTTATAATGCTATTCTTAGTCATCCTTTCCTTACTATCTTTCAGGCGGTGGCTTCCCCGTACCACCAGAAGTTGAAATTCCCAGTTGGACCGCTGGTGGGAGAAGTACAAGGGGAATAGAAGGCCGCCCGTAGCTGTTATGTACAAATGGTTCGGGATGACCAGAAGAAGGCCCAAACCGATGATCTCAAAGGCAAAGCTATCATCATTTCTGATGTCTACATCTTGGAAGAATCCCCCTCAAAGCCGACAAAATAGAGGAAGGAGAGCTGGTGGAAATCGCTCCAGGAAAGGTCACACGGGTGGCGCAGCAGCTGGAAGCAAAGGAGGAGCTGGTGGCCTGCCTGCGGGAGAATGAAGACATCTTTGCGGGAGATGTGCATGATCTCACCGGGATCGACCCTCGCGTGGATGAACACCATCTCAATATAACCAGAGGAGCCCGACCTGTCCAACAGAAGCGGCGACATTTTGGACCGGAGAAGGACAAGGTCATAACTGAAGAGGTGGAAAAACTGCTAAAGGCGGGTCATGTAAAGGAAATCCAGTTTCCCGAGTGGGTGTCCAATGTAGTCTTGGTTCCCAAGCCTTATGGGCAGTGGAGGATGTGTATCGATTTCCGTGATTTGAATAAAGCGTGCCCTAAAGACTGCTACCCCTTACCTCGTATAGATCAGTTGGTAGATTCCACTGTAGGATATGAAGTGGTGTCCCTAATGGATGCATACCAAGTATACCATCAAATACCTTTGTCCAAAGAAGATCAAAAGAGGGTTAGCTTTGTGACGGCGGGAGGGTTATACGCTTATGTGGTGATGCCATTCGGGTTAAAGAACGCAGGGGCCACCTATCAGCGCCTCATGGACAAGATTTTTACGGAGCAGACAGGGAAAAATGTGGAAGTCTACGTGGATGACATCTTGGTCAAATCAAAGACCACTCGAGATTTAGTCAAGGATTTAAATGAAACCTTCGCTACATTGAGACGATTTAATATGAAGCTAAACCCTAGCAAATGCCTGTTCGGGGTAAAAAGCGGCAAGTTCTTGGGGTACATAGTAACTGAGAAGGGGTTGCAAGCCAACCCTGAGAAGGTGCAGGCGCTGTGCAACATGAAATCACCCACTAACCTGCGAGAGACCCAGAAGTTGGTGGGCAGGATTGTTTCCTTATCCCGATTCATAGCCAGATCGACGGACAAAGGGCTGCCTTTCTTCAAGATTCTGCGTAAGACTACTAAATTTCAGTGGGATGATCAATGCGAGCAGGCTTTCCAGGAGTTGAAGAAATATTTGGCTAGACTCCCACTGCTAGCCAAACCAGTGGCTGGAGAACCGTTATGGATGTATTTGGCAATCTCAGAGGGAGCTATTAGTTCGGTTTTATTGAAACAAGAAGGCTCTCACCAACAGCCTATTTATTATACCAGCCATATTCTGAAGGGGGTTGAATTCCGTTATACAGAGCTAGAGAAGCTGGCATATATTCTAGTGTTGACCGCCCACAAATTGAGGTCGTACTTTCTGGCTCATCCCATCACTGTTCTAAGTCACAGCTAATTGGGCAAGGTCGTCACTAAGCCCAATTTCTCTGGAAGATTGGCCAAATGGGTGGTAGAATTAAGCGAATATGATATTCACTACCAACCCCGAATGGTTATCAAGGCCCAAGCTCTCGCTGATTTTCTAGCGGAGGTACCTTGTGGCCCGGAAGATGGTCCGTCGACAAAAGAGGAAGGATCGGATGCATGGAACATATTCGTAGATGGTTCTTCAGAATCTACGGGCAGCGGTGTCGGTGTTCTGTTAATTTCCCCTGATAAGGAGGAGACCCGCATAGCCATATGCCTGGGATATCGGGCATCCAATAATGAGGCGGAATATGAAGCCATTCTAGCAGGATTGCAGGTTGCTAAGGCGGTGGGGGCTTCTTCAATTGTAATCCATTCGGATTCCCAGCTAGTGATATCACAACTTCAAGGTTCTTTCACGGTTCGGGAGGAAAGGCTGCACAAGTACTTGAAAGCTTTTGAGAAAGAAAAGTTGATTTAAAGAAGTCCTCTTGAAGCAAATCCCACGGGAGAATAACGGGAAGGCAGATGAATTGGCTCGGGTGGCTAGCGCTATGGAAGGGGTGAAATCATTGGAAACGGTCCATGTGGAAATCCCTACTTCCCTAGCGATATGCAATGTGGAGGAAGCCGCACCCGAACCAAACCTAATTCCTGATTGGAGGACTAACATCATAGCTTTTTTACGGCATGGGAAGGTCCCTGAAGAAAAAGGAGCAGCATCTTCTTTAATGTGCCGAGCCAGACGGTTCACCCTCTTAAATGGAGACTTATACAAGACATCTTTCGGACGACCCTTATTGAAATGCTTAGGAAGTGAGGATGCTGAATGGGTACTCCGGGAGATTCATGAAGGTTGTTGCAGTAATCATCTAGGAGGGAGAGCTTTAGCAAGGAAGGCCCTGTTAGCAGGATATTTTTGGCCTACTCTCCAACAGAATGCAACTCGCATAGTGCAAACTTGCCCAGCTTGTCAAAAGCATAGCAACCGGTCCGAATGGCTGGATGAATTAATGAAAGATGTGGTCGCTTCATGTCCTTTTGATCAATGGGGAATGGATATAGTGGGTCCGATGTCAGTGGCACCTTTACAGAAGAAATTTTTATTGGTGGCTGTGGATTACTTCTCCAAATGGGTGGAAGCAGAGCCCCTGCCCAAATTTACCGAGAATGCTGTAATACAATTCTTGAAAAAGAATATTGTCTGTCGATATGGTATTCCTCGGAGGATAGTTAGTGATAATGGATGTCAGTTCCAAGGTAAAAAGATTAAAGAATGGTGCCAAAGTCTCAACATTCAGCAAGCTTTTACTTCAGTAGCCCACCCTCAAGCTAATGGTCAAGTTGAAGTCACTAATAGAATTCTCATAAAAGGGTTGGAGACTAAATTGGGCAACCAAAGGGGGAACTGGGTGGAAGAATTGCCCGGAATCTTGTGGGCCTACCGAACCACACCAAAAATTGCAACGGGAGAGACTCCTTTCAGTTTAGTATATGGGATGAAAGCTGTTATTCCGGTTGAGGCCATTTTAAGTAGCGCTCGGATAGAGGTGTACGAACCAGAGCAGAACCAACTTATCTGAAGCACTGAGTTGGACTTGGTGGAAGAAAAGCGGGAGATGACACGGAGGCGAGCGGAGTTTTACAAGCGGAGAGTGCACCAAGCCTTTAATAAGAAGGTGATGCCTCGAAGATTTCAGGAGGGGGATTGGGTTTTGCATAAAATTAATCCCGCTGGAGACCCTGGAAAGTTAGCTCCAAACTGGGAAGGACCCTATGAAGTAACGCGCCACGTAGAAGGGTCAGCATATTATCTGAAAGATGACCAGGGCAAGGAACTTCCACGACCTTGGAACGCCATTCATTTAAAACTATTTCACACTGTATGAGAAGTGGGGGATAGAAGAAGAGGAGTTGTGGGACTCCCGAAGGGGTGTACTTCCTAACTTGATTGTATTAGTCAGATGCAAAAGGAACCCGAATTTAATTAATAAGCCATTCACAATCGCGATACAGTATTTCTAATAAACTTTGAAAAAGAGAAGAGTATTGAAAGAGAGTTCTGTTCCGAGACAATACATCAAGCTATAACTTAAACCTGTCAGGGGGATAGCGTCGAAAGTCAGCTTCCCAATTTAAAGAGAAAGTAGGATATGTCAGGGGAGGAAGTCCTTGATCAACGTATTGTCGGACCACTTCATTAAACCCGTCTTGATAAGTGGCGTGCAGCAGGATGATTACTCGCTCCTGACGGTTCGGACGGTCAGGGCTCCGATCCCGATGAAGCCTACGACATTTCTCTTGTTGCTCTTGAAGATTTCGGCGTACGTCAACATAGCGTCAGGACACCTCCATAATAGCATCATATAGGATGGAAATATCATCGGCTTGGGAGGATTGATCTTGCTGGACAAGGGTTGTCATGTCCATCATATTCTGGCGCATCGAGGCCGAAATTCCCTCCACCGCCTCAGAGTAGGATCTGGTGCGGGTCAGCTCAGCGCCTAACCTCTGGAGGGAGGTTTCCTGCCTGCGTAGATGGGCGTGAGCATGCGCCCTAGAATTTATGAGAGAGGAGTTTTCTTGTACCTCCTTGCATAGGCAAGTGCGGAGGTCCCCTATTTTATCCTCCACTTTCTGGTATTGAACCTGGAGTCGAGCGATGGTGTCTGAGTCCTGTTGCTTCCCCTAAAGGAGTTCTGCTACCTATTCTCGAAGGCGGGTCAATTCTTGAGAAGAGGGAGACTCATTGTCAAGATGGGTCGGCTGAACCTCCTGTTGTAGTAAAGGTGATTCCGCACTCGCTCGCTGTTGTTCTAGTAATGCTGCGATGGTATTGCATCTTTTTGAATTTGGTGGCGAGCTCCTGCCAATTGCTCCTGGCATAGTTGCAGTTGTTGCGACAGGAGCTGTTCCCGATTTCAGGCTGCCGCTAAATCCTCCCGCTGCCACTGTTCCGATTCTAGAAACTGAGCTTGGTGTTGGTGGAGAGAGTGGTCCAACTCTTGGTAGTTGGTTAGGGCATGTACGCCGGTTGTTGAAAAGAAGTTATTCAGTAAGAAAAATTAGAAAAGCTGATTAGAAAAACATACCAAGTCGAGGGCGTGGCGCAGGCCTTCCATGCGGGGGATCAGTTCCTCTGAGTTCAAGATCCGAAGACTCCGAGGAGAACAGGAAGAAGAAGGGACGGACGACCCCGAAGGTAGAGGTTCACTCATCAGGGGAAGAATGGGGGTGGTATCCATAGGTTGAGAAGGGCACGAAGAAGGGGCATTGGTCAGAAGGCTCACAGAGGTAATAGTTGGGGGCAAAGAAGCAGGAGCCGGGGGGGGCAAAATG
Source organism: Wurfbainia villosa (assembly GCA_025175895.1). Classification (NCBI taxonomy): domain Eukaryota; kingdom Viridiplantae; phylum Streptophyta; class Magnoliopsida; order Zingiberales; family Zingiberaceae; genus Wurfbainia; species Wurfbainia villosa. The sequence goes on from CM045996.1 coordinate 49,491,837, forward strand.
TGCCATGGCCGGTTGTGAGGTAGGCACGTCAGGAATGGTAGAAGGAAATTGGTTGGGCGAGGAATCCGGGGAGGATGATATGATGAGCATAGGGCTGGAGGAGCCTTCGATGGGAAGGCAAGAAGTAGAAGGATGTGGGCTAGTGTCGATAGAAGGTGAATGGCTCTTCAGGCGAGAGGCAGAAGGGGAGATAGGCAATGGAGAATTGTCAATCACCATAGGTTCAAAAGTGGAGTTGCATTAAGGGGAAAAAGAAGGTAAGGATGTGCAAGCATCTATTGTTGGCTGACATGGAAGCATGCCTTCCATGGATTCATCTTTAAATTGTGATGAAGGAGAAGGTGTCTTCTGAGCACTTACGGCGGATGGGGAAAAAGTAAGGGAGTTAGGGTTTGTAAGTGACAGAGGAAGAGAGGAGGGGCTGGTTATTCCGATTTCCTCTGGCACGGAGGTAATGAGGGTTTTGGGTGGAAGTGAAGAAGAAAGGCGAGACGGAGCAGGAGTGATGGCAATAGGGGAAGGTGAGGAGGAGGATGAAGCTGGCGGCTGGCCCTCGCCTCGCTTGAGGTGTGAGTAACGGCTTGATATTTCTTGGAAGAAAGTAGAATGCATCTTGCTGGTCTGAGAATGAAGAAGGGAGGTGCTGAAATGGGGGATTGAGGCAACGGAGGATGGCAGCGGAAAGAGGAATAAACGAAGACGAAGAAGACAAAAATGCGTAAGGAATGAAGGTAATAAAGGGGAAGACGAAGAATCCCCTATAAAAAGGGAGAAGAATGGGCTTATAATGATTATTGGGCTCCTCGTTTATAGAAAAGGAGGCCCTAAGTGGAAGTAAAATGAGGATTTATTCTACAGATGACCCATTATATGTTGAAGCCTTCACTTTCGTAAGAAGGATGAAGATAGGAAGAACAGTGGTGTGAAAACATCACAATCTTTATGCTGAAGGCCTTTGAGCACTACATAATATTTTATTCCCGTATGGTGGTAGAACGGAAGAACCGAGATTTCCTCGGTTACATATTATTTTTATCCCCGCGAAGTGAAAGAAATCCCAGTGTGGTGGTGGAACGGAAGAACCGAGATTTCCTCGGTTATACATCATTTTTATCCCCGCGAAGCGGAAGAAATCTCCGTGTAGTGGTGGAGCGAAAGAACCAAGATTTCCTCGGTTATACATCATTTTTATCCCCGCGAAGCGGAAGAAATCCCCGTGTGGTGGTGGGTGGTGGTGGAACGGAAGAACTGAGATTTCCTCGGTTATACATCATTTTTATCCCCGCGAAGCGAAAGAAACCCCCGTGTGGTGGTGGAACGGAAGAACCGAGATATCCTCGGTTATACATCAGTTTTATCCCCGCGAAGCGGAAGAAGTTGAACTTATTATTCAACTTTATATTATTTTATCCCTATGTGGTGGTGGAACGGAAGAACTGAGATTTCCTCAGTTATCTATCATGTTTGTCCCCGCGAAGCGGAAGATGTTGAAGTCATTATTTAACTCTGTATTATTTTATTCCCGTGCAGCGGTAGAGCAGCAGAGTTGGCTCATTTAGAGACTCTATATTATTATATTTTCGGTAGGATAAAGGGGCAGAAGAGCTGAAGTATACCCTCCGCTGTATATTATTTTGTGTTGATATGAGGAAGGCACAATGGGGTATGATTTAAGAAATATAGGAAGAAGAAGACAAGCGGGAGAAGTTCATTGATTCGGAAAAATTACATATTCTAATTCCTTCACAAAGAGGAATTAGTAAAAGAAAACCCTTATATATATGTAGGGTATTACAGTTTTTTGTTAGGAAGAACCGACGGAGTCTCTTTACGCGGCAGGGGTTGGCACAGTAATTTTCCGAAGGTAAGACTGTTGCAGAAAGATTTGCTTGGATAGCTCCTTTTGGGACCCGACAAGTTGCTGATGCAAAGAGCGGTTACTAGCGGAAGCTTCCCTCAGCCGTTGCTGCAAGTACCTCACTTGCTCCTCCAGATTAGCTATATAGCAGCGATCGTCAATCTTTTCTTTAGCAGAGGAGGAACTGCTGCCCTGTTCAGACATTCTGTCCATGGCAAAGGGAAGGAAAGGGGAAAGATGGAAGCTATACGGTAAGGGTTGGAAGTCTTTATAGCGATGAAGGAGAAGAGTGCATTTATTCGCAGAAGAAATAGGGATAATAAATGGCAGTTAAGAAGGGGAAGCGCAAAGACAGTAGGTGAAGGGTCGCTGGTACAGTAATTATAAGTAAAGGGGTCCGAATCCCTGGGAGATGGTAAAAGAAAGTATGTTCAGGCCGGATTACAGTTTTTCTGAGGACAGAAATTTCACTTATACACAAAAACGACAAAAGTGAATATCAATTTCCTCCTTCATTTTTATTAACATATTTAAAATAGTTACATCAACTTAATCTATGAAGATTTTCTCTGATTACTCTTAACAGATGAAGCGTTAGAGGTCTCCTTGGGGGGGGGGGGGGGGGAGGCGCCAAGATGACCCTGAAGCGCTCGCCTTGAGCGGAAGGTATTGCTAATTGACCTTCATCGAAAGGAGGAGGATGAACTCTCGCCGGGGAGACGGGGAGGAAGGCCACAGCTGGTGGGAGTGGGCGAAGTTCGGCGGCAACCCAGGGATCTCCTACTATGTATTCCCATGTTAAAGGAGGGTTCCACACCCGATTGCGGAACGAGGGAAATGGTGCACGAAAAGACCTCTCTGTAGGAGGGGTTGGGGCTGGAGTGTGAGGCGGAAAAGGAAGAGGGCGAAAAGCTGAGGTGGCAGTTAAGCGGGTCTCTGAATCTTTAATGTCTTCGGAAAACCAGTCCTGTAGCTCGAAAGATTCTGAATCTGAAGAAATTTCGATGGGGTGTCCCGTGGAAGCCATGAGAGTGAGATAGAAGGATGAAGATATGGAGGGCGATGATTTATAATGGAAGGAAAGCGACGGCAGTAGTTCTTGGGAAGGGGAAGAAGATGAAGAGACTGATATCATTTCCGAAGCAGTAAGAGGGATAGAGAAGATCAACAGACGAAAATCATTTAAAGTGGTGGCCGAACCAAAATTGGGTCGGATACGAATAATATCATTCGAGACCTTCCAAGTAAGTCCCCGAACCAACTAGATGATTGCGCCATACAACACGAGAAAAGAAATAACAGTATAAAAAGAGAAAAGCTTAAGGTTGGTTCAGAATTTCTGACCCGCAAGGAGACATGCAAGGATAATAACAAAAAGCTATGTTAACCAAATTTACTTTTTAGCATTAAGGAAAAAGTCATTACAAGGAAGAGAATGTTGGGAGTTACAATTCAAATAGTTCAGGAGGACACTTGGCTAGTGCATCTACTGGATTTAAGTAGCAGGTGTCCGTGCCAGGGGGCGGGTATCCTCGTTCAGTATTTTGAGCTGAAGACCCATCAAAGCCTAATATGAACAGGTCTACCCCCTTCTTGACATATCGTCTCTTGAGATCAGCTTCCTGCTCCTTCAGCCGTTCCTGACATTTAGCCAGTTGGATTTGACTCTCCGTTAGTTGGGCTGCCAAGGCATCCCTCTCGGTGGCTGCTTTTATAGCTTGCCGTCCCAAAGTTGACAGGGCTTCGGAGTGTTCTTTCTGAAGAGAAGACTGTTGCTGAGCCGTTGCCGATAGAGTTTGAGGAAGAGCCGCCACCAGAGAGGAGAGTTCTTGGCACTTCTTGATGCAAGATTTCCTGGTGGCTTCCCAGGCTTGGCACTCCAGTCGAAGCAGTTGGCGTTCTTGCTGGAGCTGTTCGATAGCAGTCGAAGAATCGGCGGCTTGAATCAGAGATTCCCCAAGATGCCCCTTATATTCTTTTAGTTCATGGGCGAGGATCTCCACCTGCTGCAATTCACTGGATTGTAAGAAGATTCGTTGTTCGAGTTCTTCATTTTTTCGCTGTCGCTCCTCATTTTCGCTCTGGACCAGGGCCAATTGCATCATCGCATCTTCACATTGGCCCCTCAGGTCAGCTTCCTTCGCCTCTCTCTCGCTTAATTGGTGAACGAGCTTTTTCTGTTGCATTATAGAGGCGAAGTGGCGTGTCTCTACACTGGATTGGAACTTAGCCAGTTGGACTACCATTTTGTCATGCTGGGATGAGGCCTAGAAGAAGGAAAGCAACATCTATATATGCTGACACATAGTGACATATAGTAAAGAGGAGAAAGAGATAGTAAATACCTCAGCCAGCAATTTACTCACTTGTTCATAAGGGCCTTGTACACCCGATTGGTTTAAGATTTTACCTCCGAAGGATGACGAATCTTCAGCAAAGACCCCAATGTGGACTTCGGGGGAACGGGAAGGGGAAGATCCTCTCCTTCGGAGGGAAGTGTGGGTTTGACGCGCTGAAGAGGGGTAGGAGAAGCATGTGTGTCGGAGGAGATAGGAGCAGAAAGGGACTCGGTACGAGAAGGTAAGGTCGAATTATGTGCAGAAGGGGATGAATTGGGAGAATGGGAGGGAGAGTCCCCTCCTTGAGGAGATGAAGAAGGGATGGATAAGGTACTGTCTCCTCTTCTCGGTTCGTAGATGGTTAGAGATCGCGAACCAGGCCGATCGGAAGAAGAGGGGGGAAGAGCGGATGAACTCGTGGCTCCTTTCTTAGCGAGCCGCAGTTTCTTCCAAGGAGATGAAGGAGTTGCTACCGATTTACCTCTCTTGGTTGAGGCCTTCTTCTTCTTGGCAGCCTCAATCACCTCTCCTTCTACCAAAGCTTCCTGCATTAGATTATCTGCAAAATGTATTGGTGAGAAAGATGAATAATGTAGGAAGAAAATTATATTGCAAGGTAAGTATCATCCTACCTACAGCAACCGAGGTCGTCGAAGGTAAAGGGGATAGTCCAAAATGGCTTAAAAGGGGAGTCTTTATCAGATGATTTGAACAGTAGTGTGACTCTCTTAATATTCTATAAACTTCTAGGAAAGGACATTTGTTCCTCATTTCCCGGAAGGAAGGCAGCTCGGGAAGGTCTACCTTCCAGGTATTGGAATAAGGTAAAGATGCTGGAAGCTGTACAAAAAAGTATAATTCTTCCCATCCCTTATGGGAAGTAGACAGGTTCACTAGGAATTGGCAGTCTGGGCGGCTAGATAGATTAAAAAGACCTACCTTGGAAGATTTCAATTGGAAGAAGCAATGGAATATTTCAGGGGTTAAAGAGAGGTTTAGGTGTTGGAACACTATATGGGCTCCCGACAGAATCCGAAGGAGGACAATTGGGTCGGTGCATCTTGGTCGTAAAGCAGCATTTTAAGGAAGGGTCTATAAACCTATCCTTAAGGTTACAGAAATAATGGTCGTGGTCTAGTTGGGTTATGGTATGCTCATACCACGCAAGGGAAGGGATGGTCTTAGGGGTCATAGGTATAAAGTAGGACAGAGCACTTACTTGGGGGGTTAGAAGAATAACGTATAAGGAGGAGAGGGGTGGGTCGCTGGAACGCCGTCGGTGAAAGTCGCAGGAGAGAAGAAGTTGAAGGGAAGGTATTGTTGGGCCCACTAAGTAATACCTAAAAGAAAAAGGCGGTGGTTTATATAGGGTTTTTGTGACGATTCGATTATAGGAGAGAAAAGGGAGAAGCGGGGCCCATGGGCCCATTAGGCCGCTTCAAGTATATGCGGAAAAGCTTTAGGAAAGGAGTAAATTTGAATTAATAAAGCCAAGGATGGGGTAGGAACCTTATATAGTTGGAAAGTCAAGATTATAACTTCGCTTGACTATTTTTTGGGGTTGACTAATGATACCGCCATTACCTCTTCTTTATGAAGAACTCATAGGCAAGGCGCTACCCGAACCAATTAGAGGGTTCAGTGGAAGAAAAAGGGAGGAACGGGTCAGGCGCAAGCGCCTAAAATAATTGGTACGGGAAGTTAGTTAGGGTAATCGATATAGCAAGGCGAAGAAGTACTTCGTTGAGAAATATGCTAGAATCAGTTCGGCCACATAATCCTAAAGGCAAACGGGGCGGATAAGAATCGGTTCGGCCAAATAAGCCTAGAAGGCAAACGGGGCGGATAAGAATCGGTTCGGCTAAAAAAGCCTAGAAGGCAAACGGGGCAGATAAGAATCGGTTCGGCCAGATAAGCCTAGAAGACAGACGGGGCGGATAAGAATCGGTCCGGCCAAATGAGCCTTAAGGCTATACTACCCGTGGTCTATAAACCTAAGTTAGTTTCGCCAGAAGTAGATGGTTGAGTGGGACAGGCTAACCTAGTTCACTAAAATATGGATGAGGAGGTGGTATGTAAGAGAAAAGAGAGGTCCCCACATAATATTCCTAGGAGCCTTCGCCCCTCGTACCTGTAACAGAATTATTCTCTAGGTGGACGTGGTGGCCACGTGTACGATGGGGACCACCCGCGAGATAGTGATGGATCAGAGAAGGAGGATAAAAGGCAAGAAGAGGAGAGAAGGAGGGAGATCCGCAATGATTCCATCATACACGAAACGAAGATGCAGGAGGAGAAGGAGGAGAGCTGTCATCACTTCGCCGGAGAAGAAGAGCAGCGACCCTGATCTTGAGTCGCACGTACTCTTTCTTGTATTTGTAACTAAACTGTAAGAGGTTTTCTCCTCCACCTTGGGAAGTTTCCTTTCTGTAAAGGAGGACATTTATAGTGGAAAGTGCTTGGGCATTGTCCCCGGTGAGAGAGCTCACCTCCGTGGAGTAGGAATACTCATTCCGAATCACGTTACATCTTGTGTTCCCATTTCTACTGTCTGTGTGGGTTTTGCGCTTCCTGACTTCGTCTTCTACATCCTTTTACTGTTGTGGCCTGTGAGAACCCACCCTCCCCAAAAGCTCCCTTCCTGCCTTCGTCACATCGAAAGGGGGTTGAAGGCGAATTTTCCTCGCCGCATCAGCCGACTTCTGAGGTTTTTGCAATGCAAAAAGTGGTTTTTGCTGCTCGAATAGTCCAATAGTGGTATCAGAGCCACGTGCGAAGCGTGTATGTGTTTAGTTTTGTAATTTTTGTATTAGATATAAAATTTACATATCTGTAAGTTTCTGTAAATTTCCTATTTTATATATTTTTTTTTGGTTATTTTTCTCGAAGAGTCGAAGTGACAAGTGTTGGGACACTTATAGGCTTCAACCACTGAGAAAAACTCTCCGAAACGGTGATATCTCGCTCTAGTCTTTTGGAACAGTGACTTAAGGCACTGTAAGATCAAGATGGGATACTCGCAATATTCATTTTGTGAGTAAGAGCGTTTCCCCTAACCCCGCAAGGGGCATTGTCCCGCGATCGTGCTCGGAAATCACTTAGAGGGACCGTTACGGAGATGTGACTCATAAAATTGAAAACAAAATAGGAAAAATTATAAAAATTTCTGTAAAATACATAATTTAGAATTATGTATAATACTGTGATGGTCATGGCCCAAGAACCCCAATATGATTGGACAAAAATGTGTTGTAATTCATAATACCGCTTGCGCGCTGTTTTTGTGTTGTGCATGTTATATAATGTATGCGACCTGCGTGTCGTGCCTCTCTTTTTAAAATTCCTGTTGTAAATAGTCTTAGACTCGAATGTGACTCGAGTTTTATGTTTGTAATGTACAAAATGAAGCGGTGGAAGGTCCACTAATAGACAGAGTTACGAGGAGAGCGCCAACGAACACATGACGGTCTAAGGAGGCGCTTGGAGAAGCCGCTAACCCTAGGTTGACCGTCCGATCTTCTCATTGACTTGAGAAGATCGTAGTAGGACCATGATCTCATCACAATTTAATATATATATATATATATATATATATTGATATTTCTTGATATTTGGAGGTGATGAGGAGCTAGCTGTAAAGGGTTACATCGATGCCAGCTTCTAAACTGACCAGGATGATATAGATCGCTGTCAGGGTTCGTGTTTTGCTTGAATGGTGGCGCTGTGAGCTGGAAGAGTTCGAAGCAGGACGCAGTTGTTGATTCTACAATAGAGGCCGAGTATATTGCTGCATCAGAGGCAGCAAAGGAGGCAGTTTGGATCTGTAAGTTCATTACTGAGCTTGGGGTGGTTCCTAGCATAGCAGATCCTATAGAGCTCTATTGTCAAAACAATGGAGCGATTGCACAGGCTAAGGAACCTCACTCACACCAGCGGACCAAGCACATACTACGGCACTTCCATCTCATTCAAGAGATTATCGATAGAGGAGATGTGAAGATTTGCAGAGTACCCACAGTGGCTAACATCGCAGATCCCTTGACCAAGGATTTGGCATAGAAAAAGCATGATGGTCACACTAGGTCATTGGGGTATTAGATACTACAGTGATTGGCACAAGTGCTAGTGGGAGATTGTTAGTGAAAGCCCTAGAGCCAATCATGTGATAATTATTGTATGGGCTTTGTTGTATCATATTCCTATTTATAAAGGCATTTCTTTATGGTTATTATACTTACTTGTATTGGTGCCAAATAACTAAGTATGATAACGTCCTTGACTAGAAGGTTCTTATCTATATTAATCGATTGGTTTAATCGATAATGAGATGATATAGAGAACACTACTCTTAATCATTCCTAGTCAAGTATTAACATTCAGGGACAATGTTAATGCAAAGAGACTAGCATGTAGGTCAACTCGATGACTTGATCTCACAAGTCATGGATATGAGATATCAAGTTGACACATGGGTATGCATTAGAGAATGTATACTGAATGACCCACCATGAGAAAGTATCATGGATCATTATATGAGTGTCATATACTTTCTAATGTGACTATTAGTCCTTCGACCTGAAGTCACCATGGTTTCCTACATAAGGAGTTGCATACTTTGGCTTCGTCAAATGTCACCTGTAAATGGGTGGACTATAAAGGCGATTATTGGGTATGTAAAAAATTATGTGGAGGGATGTGAGTGATGTAGATGGGATCTATCCCTCCTATATGATGGGAATGACATCATGATTCTTGATAGAGTGAGATCACTAAGTGCATGGCCATGCCCAAATGAGTCAATATGAGATATTGTGCTCATTTGATTAGAGTGAGTCTACTTGGAGTTTAAGATATAAATTGTACCGAGGATGACACAGTCTATGCCTCAATTCTGTGTCTCAATTGGTCAATCTAGATGTCAAGGATAGAGGGACATTGTCACATATTGTAAGAGTCACAATTAGTAGTCACAAAGGTGATGTTGGATCTCAACATTCTTGTAACTTGGGTAGCAATGATGTGTTGCTAGATACCGCTCATTGCTTATGCTTCTAAATCGGTTTAGGAGCATTGCCAACATTACAAGAACCTATAGGGTCACACACAAAGGGAAATTAGATGGAGATTAGGTTCATATGATGGACCATGAGAATTAGGTTCATGTGATGAACCAAATTGGATTAAGAGTAATCCAAATTAGACTAATTGAGTTGGACTCAATTTGATTCAAGTGTTGAATGAGTCTAATTTAGATTTGATTCATCGAGTCAATTTAAACTAATGAATAGAGATTCATTAAATTAAATTGACTTGAATCAAATGGTTGGATTTGATCAACCATGGGAGATAAGAAGTCAAGTTTGACTTGACTTGAGAGGGAAGATGAATGGTCAAGTTTGACTTGACCAAATGCCATGTCATGATGACTTGGAATGGGCCGCCCAATGATGATGATCCACATCATCATTGACACATCATGGGGTGCCACCTCATGAGGGAGACAAAGAGCCATGGCTCTTGGTATTACATGCATGTAACTCCCATGAAGTGGCCGACCACTTATGTTGGGGCATTAGTGTGAAGTTAAGGGGATTAACTTCATCTTCTTCCTCCTCTCTTCTCAAGTTTTTCTCCCCAATCCTCCATTGCCATGGACTTCATGAGTGCTAGCACACTTTAGGTTGTCTTCTCTACCTTTTGTCCATGTGTATACCGATAGAGGAGTGTACACTTGACACTCTCGAGTTCTTGCAAGCCGTTTGGAGGAGCGGGATAAGCGAAGGGCGTCGCATCTAGGGTAAAGCTCTTCACATGTAGATCTAAGGTGTTTAACATGTACATGTATATTTTGTTATTCTTTGCACGGATCCGTGGCCGACTTTCGAGGTTTCCGCAACACAAAAAGTGGATTTTGCAGCTTGGATAGTCCAACAGGTGGAGCCTGCTAACTCAGCATCCAGCTCCGCATCATCTCGAACATCTCGAGCTGACACTGCTCAATCTAACTCAACAGATAGGCAATGGAGGATTACCCTAAGCTGAGCTCCTCCAGTCTCGTGTCAACCTCCTCATGAAAATCCTCAAATCTGGTCTCCAAGCGTGCAAAGCACTCCGAGAGGCCGAGGTGGCCACTCCATCGTCCCAGGGCCTATCCACATGCCCGCTAATGCAAAGTGTTTCATCGTGATACGATCATATGAATTGGACAGTGGCCTCAGTGTCCACCTAGAAATGTTTATGCCTATAGATGCTAACCAAGAAGTGATGATATGTCCAAAAGTCATATGAACTTTCCCTTGCAAAGGGGACACAAAGTGGACTATGCAATGAAAAATATTTGATGCGATATTGATAACTAATAAATGGCGCATCGCATACATTAGAAATAGATGGGGAGGGTGAATCTTGGCCTGACCCCGGGTCACAATAGGCAAGAGGCATCCAACAATGACTTCATAGAGTACATTATCAGGAGCAGATAAGCCATTGATAGAAAATAGGTTCTGACCCAAAGGATGAGGTCGACGGAAAAAGAAGTCATGCATGGAGTCTAGAGAAATATAATCAAAAGAAGCTGGTAAGGGTTCATCAAAGGAAGGATAGAATACGAAGGTGTCGGCAGATGGTCGACCCTCCAAGAACTTCTGTAGAATCGTGTTTTGCAACGTGAGTGGAGTATACTGGACCATCCCCAACCCTCCTCAAATTGGAGTAAAACTCCGTGACTAAGTTGATGTAGATTGGATGCATGACAAATACTATTTTTTGCTAAATGATAGTGCATGATAATATGGATAACATCCCCACAATACGATCTGAAAAATGGCTCATCTAGATATCTAACTGGCATGGGTTGATACGATCGCGATGAAGCCTCACTCGGCACTTCCCTACACTTTTTTCTAATGAATGTAATGCATGATCATGAATGAAGGCATAAAAGGTGATTAGATTATGGAAATTCATAAGAAAATATGATTAGGGTTTAGGTTAGAGAGCTTTACTTAGGTGCCATCGATCTGAGTTTGTAAGAGGCGATTGGAGCAGCAAGTGCTAGAGAGAAAACCAATGAGAAATGGCTCGAACACCAGGCGAAACCCTAACACGCACGGAGGAAGAAAATGGGACACCCATTAGAGGGAAACAAGATAAAATAGGGTTAGGTTTCAAGAATCAAGCCTTACTTAGGGCTAGAAACACCAGAGAGCTTTCGAACGAGGAAAGGAGAAGTCGTTGGAAGTGTCAGGAGTGTCAGAGAAGAGGAGAAGTCGCATGAGGAGGCCAAACCGCTAGGGTTTTGATGTGAGCGAAATATATAGGGTGTGTTTGGTTGGGAGTCATCTGTGATAACCTTGGTTATCCATCAAAGGTTATCAAAGAAAACCTTGTTTGGTTTAGGATTTGAACGATTACTAAGTCCTGATGGATGCCCGACACGTCTTGCCACGTCAGCAAAAGAGTTATGGATGGGAGAATTGGAAAACCTCCAAGAAGCTTGGTTTTTCTTGATTCCCTTGGTTATGGATTTTTTTTTTCCAAAAATACCCTCTAATTTGTATCATTTAGGACAAAACTATCTTTATCAATTTATCAAATTAAAATCATTGATCGTCGCCATCTCGATTACCGCCGCGCCGTCGGCCGCGCCACCGTTGGTTGCCACCGCCACCGCCGATCGTCGATCGCGCTATTGGTCGCCGCCACCGATCCGGTCGCCATCGCTGGTCGTCGTCCATCGGTCGGCCGCCATCGCCGCTTGATCGCTAGCCGACCACCGCCACCGCCGCCAGTTGCTAGTCGCTGGTCGTCGATCGGTTGCCGTTGCTGGTCGTCGGTTGGCCGCCACCGCCGCTGTCGATCACCGATCGACCGCCACCGTCGATCGCCGATCAGCTGTCGCCGTCGGTCGCCGATTGGCTGCCACCATCAGTCGCCGATGGCCGATCGGCCATCGTCATCGGTCGCCGTCAGTCAGTGGTCATCAGCCGATAGCCATGTGCTTGGTTGGGGGAAATATTGTAAATATCACAATAAATAATACATTAAAACCTTCTAACAAATAAAGTTTTGTCTAATTACCTAGGATTAAACCAAACAGTATTAAGTTATGTTTAATTCCCCATAACCATGGTGATGTGATTACTTGGTAATCACATGACTAAGGTAATCACAGATGACCCCCAACCAAACGCACCCATAGAATTTTAGGAGTAGGTTTCGCTCACATCTCGTTGCATTTTATACTTGTTTCATACATATATTACTTTGTTTTTCATGCATTTCCTATTTTCTTGTTCGGAGATCTACTCGTTGTGCTTTTGTGTGCAGGACAACATTTTATAGGGAAAACGACACACTTTCGGAGCAAAAAGAAGACATTTGGCAGGTGGAACGAAAGGGGACACAGCCTAGCCGTGTGAATCCACACTGCCATGTCCAAACCACGGAGTTGGCCACCCCAGCGTCACACACGCCCTGGCTGTCTGAATCCACACGGTCGTATGGCACTGGGTTATTTGACGCAATTAGGATTCTTTCATGAATTTATGCAATGCCGACTTCAAGTCTATAAAAGGAAAGTCATGCCCAAACCCTAGGGAGGAGGTACAACAGCTGGGACAACACATTGATGCCCTAAAAAGCATCAAAAATTCGCAACGGGGAGGAAGGAGACGGTGAGAGGATCGTAACATGCACTCCGACGTCAAAGAGAATAACTAAGAGTATTGTAATTTACTTTCTATTCATCTCCTGCATTGTAATGACATTTTTTATTATGCATTGTGTTCGTTCTTTTCTGTCTATGGAGTATAATCTTTGATTCTAAGATTAGGGAGTAACTTGTGTACATAGAACATGCTAGATCGAATGTTAATTCTGTTTATCAATTTCTATTCGCAATTAGTGTTTGTTTGATTTGATGAAGATTGTGTTTTGGTTTTCTATCTATTGTGCATAGCCAATACAAGGGGTGATAGCTCTTGTATCAAAGATCTAGGGGAATTAAGGAAAAACCGAGTGGTTGTCCTTATCTCCAGCAACCATAAGTAGAAAGGTATGAAGGAAGAGGGAACGGGACACATTCCGACTCTTCATAGGGATTGATTTGGCATCCTCGTACCGTCTATCCTACCTTAACGAAAGGGTCGGTTTGGTTAAGGATAGGTAGTTCCCGATAGAAGCGAAAGCTCATCGGAAAATGGTATGATGTCCATTCCACAAGACCCTAATTAGAGAACCAGACAACATTTAATTGATTAGCATGTTCCATGTTACACAAGTGAAACCGAAGTCTTAGGATCCTTTTTTTTTAACCTCGAACCAACCTTCCCTTCCTCCATGTGACACCGTACTTGAGTTAGGACCACCGTTAACCTCATAACCACAACCCTTAGAACTAAATTCCGAACAACAACATCCACTGATCAATCGGTAATCGAATCTCAATCTCTATGGGATCAATAATTTATTTATTACTTGACAACATCCGTTCACTTGCGGGCATTGAGTGCGAGTGCATGCTTCGGGTCCTTGACGATTCCCATCGCAAGATTTGAGGTCGCGTTCACGTGCATCAAGTTTTTGGTGCCGTTGTCGGGGACTAATTGATTCGATATCGAATCAAAAAGTGGATAGTTGGATCGGACATAGGTTAGATTCATTTTCTTGCTTTATTTTTATTTTATTTACTTTTATTTTATATTTTTAATATCTATATTAAGTTAGATTATTTTCAGTAGTTATTGCATCAACCTTTAGTTTAAATTTTCTTCATTTGATTTAGTATTCATATTAGGTTATTTCCAGATTTTAAGCAGTAAGTATACTCCTAATTTAGTGGCTCGATTCTTCGTATATGTAGACGTTTAGGATCATAAAATCTGCTTCCGATTGATTCAGAAATCGAAAGAACCTACCATCACAGGAGAGCTAAACAGAAAGGCATGGAGGATCCAAACGCATATGTGGTAAACTTAGGCAGTCGACCTTTGCAAGACTATGCAACCCCCAGTGCTAGAGAATATAGGCCAAGCATAACAGGACCATCAATCTCAGCCAACAACTTTAAACTAAAACCTGCGCTAATACACATGGTTCAGCAGAGGAATTCAGAGGAGTTACAACTGAAGACCCGAACCGGCATCTAGAGACCTTTTTGGAGATATGCTCGACGATGAAACTCAATGGAGTTCCAGCTGACCCGATCCGTCTGAGCCTATTCCCGTTCTCACTGCGGGATAAGGCGAAGACATGGCTCTACTCCCTTCCTTCAGGAAGCATCACCACGTGGGAGCAATGTGAGCAGCAGTTCTTAAATAAATTTTTCCCACCAAGTAAGATTGCTCACATGCATCAGTTGATCACTAGCTTCCACCAGAAAGAAGAGGAGTCCTTGTTCGAAGCTTGGGATCGCTACAAAGGGCTACTTTACGAATGCCCCCATCATAGTCTAGAGAGGTGGCTGGTGATCCACATATTCTATAATGGTCTCACATACTCCACTAAGGTGTCTCTCGATTCTGCTGCCAGAGGAGCATTAATGAATAAGACTATCAAGGAAGCAGAGGAGCTGATAGAAGAGGTGGCTTAGAACCACCATCAATGGGCTTCCAAGCATAGTCACCCATGTTAGGACCCTTGGAACGGCTAGAGGGGGGGGTGATTAGCGTTTCTTCGATTCTACAAACAAGTTGGCGGAAGCAATACAAATACGAAAATGAATACGAATAAGTAATACGAAACCAATGCTAACACCCGATGTTACGTGGTTCGGAGATGACGCTCCTACTCCACGGCAATCCGTAAGGTGGATTAGTCCTAGCCAAGCTTCACTATCTTCTCCTTTGAATGAGCCAAGGTGGAGAAACCTTTCTTACAATGATCTCCTCTTCTTTACAATGATGGATGATCAAGAACAAGAGAAGAGGAGGTTTTGAATCACTAAAAACACTTAGGAAGCTTGGTGAGCACGAGGATGTAGTTAGGATTTTGAGCACTAGCTTCACCAAGCTCCCCATGGCCCCTTTTTATAGAAGAGGGGCTGTTTTTCCCGTTGGGCGTCGATCAGTCGACTGATGCATGCCATCAGTCGACTGCCGCCGAAGCCAACGGCTTCTGAAACGCGATCTCCGCGGAGATTCGTAGCCGCAATTTCCAACGGCCAGGTGATCAGTCGACTGATCCCTCCATCAGTCGACTGATTGGGTGATCAGTCGAGTGATCAAGACAGCAGTCGAGTGAGACTGCATTCTGTGGCGATATTTCTCTTGATCACCAATCGATGTCATTTTGATCGGTCGATCGCGACATCGATCATTGCTCACGATCAAGGCGCGATCGGTGATGGTCGGTTTCACCGACTCGACTCGAACGCTGACCGATCGGTGATACATCGTATCAGTCGACTGATACTCATCAAGTATGAGTAATTCATACTTGATTTTATACCCTAGACCTAGACTTAACCTTCTAGCTCCTCAATAAGCCTTGCGCCTTCAGGATCCCTCCGAGTCCGCGACTTGTTCATCCTTTGCGCTTTGCTTCCAAGAGCTTCCTTCGGTTTCGTCATGTCTTGGGTTGCCAAATGCTTGGACTTTACGCCGCCAAGACTACAAGCTTGGACTTATGCTGCCAAGACTTTACTTTGGACTTCCTTTGCCAAGGTTCACTTTTGGACTTTATGCTGCCAAGACTACAAGCTTGGTCTTATGCCGCCAAGTCCATCCCTTGGACTTCCTTTGCCAAGATCATACTTGGACTTCCTTTTACCAAGTACTTCATCCTTGGATTTCCCTGTCACTTAAACACATTCGTAATTAGATCACAAGATATTGCCTAACTTAGATGATTAGCCAAACATCAAAACATATAAATGCTTGGAGCATTGTTGCACCAACAATCTCCCCCTTTTTGATGTTTGACAATCATTTAAGTTAGGTCTTTAAAGATACACACATAATCATCTAACTTAAGCATTCCTTCTCCCCCTTTGACATACATCAAAAAGAGAAGGATGAAAGAATTAAGAATGTTGGATCTTGGACTAAGGTATTAGATTGAAATTAAGCTCCCCCTTAATCCAAGATAGAATGTAAATTACATTTGAAGCAAAGTATAATCTAAAATTCAAAAGTTAAATCCTAACTTTGCACCAACAATGGTTTTGGGGATAAAAGGATAGAATTTATTGAAACTCCCCCTAAACCACTGTATTGAGCAGTCCTAAAACTCGTTTATACGCAATATTATTATACTAGAGTGTTAGGACATCAAAAAATACACCAAATATCAGAAAATGGAGCTTATTATCAGAAAACCTAGTGTATCATATATCGAACTGATCTGCTACGAAATCGAAATTTGACCTTTTATTACATTTGAGTGCGTAGAAATTCCAGAAATCTCAAAAAATCACGAAATTTTGCGTACACATTTCCGAAATCATAATTTATTAAGGAAAAATAATTTGAAAAATATATGTTTTCCAGATTCCAAGATTGATACAAATTTGGAAACTTACAAAAGTTCTAAAGAATTTTCAACCTTTGTATCACTTTTGTGATTCACTTGAAAACTGTTTTCCAAAATATAATGAACATAGTTTAAAATATATATGATTTGGAATTTCCAACCATGTTCTTAGAGCTATGTACTCATTACTTGAATACAAGTCTTCCCAATGGTTGGTCCATAAGGTATTTATGTCTCTAGGTGTGTCATTGACTCATAGTAATGCATCATAACAAGCATGATGAGCCAAGTACACCTTCCCTATCATCTCACATGGTTCTAAGTGTCTCAATACAAAAATCAAGGTTTCTTAAGGCTTTTTGTGAGATGTATCAAGGTATAAAGATAACATATAAACATGGGATCATGCAAACCTAGAATTTTACTCTACAAGGCACATACCAAGCTCTCTCCTTAAAGATGAAAATTCATTTTCGGGAAGAGCTTTGGTGAAGATATCGGCAAGATTGGAATTAGATTCTACATAATTAAGCTCAATGTCCCCTCTTGCCACATGATCTCTTATGAAGTGATGTTTCACTTCAATGTGCTTGGTCCTAGAGTGATGTACCGGATTTTTGGTCAAGTTGATGGTACTCACATTATCACAATACACTTTAATGTTAGAGTAGTGTAGCTCATAGTCCACAAGAGTATGCCTCATCCAAAGTAATTGAGCTACACAACCACCCATAGCCACATATTCGGCTTCGGTGGTTGATAAAGCAACACAATGTTGCTTCCTACTACTCCAACTAACTAGGGAGGACCCAAGAAATTGGCATCCACCACTAGTACTTTTCCTATCCAATTTGCACCCGGCATAATCGGAATCGGTATAACCAAGTAATTCAAATGACCTAGTCCTAGGATACCAAAGTCCTACATTTAGGGTGCCTTTAATATACCTTAATATTCTTTTGACGGCTACCAAATGTGATTCTTTGGCACAAGATTGGTATCTTGCACACATACCTACCGCAAATAAAATGTCGGGTCTACTAGCGGTTAGGTATAGTAAGCTACCAATCATACTCCTATAAAGTTTAAGATCAATTGATTTACCTTCATGATCACTATCAATCCTAGTGCTAGTGGCCATAGGAGTGGTTACAATTTTGGCATTTTCCAAACCAAATTTCTTGATCATTTCATTTGCATATTTGGTCTGATAAATATGAATACCCTCATTGGTTTGTTTGACTTGTAAACCTAGGAAAAAGGTAAGCTCTCTAACCAAACTCATTTCAAATTCATTTTCCATATTTTTTATAAAGTCTTGAAGAAGATCATCATTTGTTGACCCAAAAATGATATCATCAACATATACTTGGGCTATGAATATATCTTTTAACGTTGACTTTATAAACAAGGTTTGATCTACTTGGCCTCTTCTAAAATCCTTAGAGATTAAGAAGGATGACAATCTTTCATACCATGCCCGGGGAGCTTGTTTTAACCCATATAATGCTTTCCTAAGCTTACATACATGATTTGGATAATCTATGTTCTCAAATCCGGGTGGTTGCTCTACATATACTTCCTCCTTAATAAAACCATTTAAGAATGCCGATTTAACATCCATTTAGTAAAGTTTAAATCCCATGAAGGAAGCATACCCTAAGAGTATCCTAATAGATTCTAACCTTGCAACCGGGGTATAAGTTTCATCATAGTCAAGCCCCTCAACTTGATTGAATCCCCTAGTAACCAACCTAGCCTTATTTCTAGTGATATTTCCTTGATCATCTAGCTTATTCCTAAAGACCCATCTTGTAGTAATTATGGTGCTATCATTGGGTCTAGGCACTAATTCCCACACTTGACTTCTCTCAAATTGAGCCAATTCATCTTGCATTGCCAAAATCCAATCCGGATCATGTAATGCATCATTGATCGACTTGGGCTCAATTTGTGAGATAAGAGCAACTTGACTAGTAGGAGGTCTATGAAATGACCTAGTTCTTACTCCTTGAGATAGATCTCCTACTACTTGGTCAAGTGGATGATCTTGATGAATTCTTAGGTTTCTAGAAGGGGTTTCAATTTGATCATTGTTATCTTCCACCCTTCTTTCATCATCGGAGTCTCCTCTTCCTCCCCCTTGATCATTACCCCTAATGGTCAAATTTTGAAGTTTTTGGATAATTTCTTGATTATTGTCATTAATATCCTTATCAATGGAGGACTTTCTAGGGTAGGTACTAGTGGTTTCATCGAATTTAACATTTAAGGACTCCTCAATCCCTTGGGTTCTCTTATTATAGACTCTATACCCTCTACTTGTGGATGAGTATCCAACTAGGATTCCCTGATCCGCTTTAGATTCAAATTTCCCTAAGTTATCTTTGGTATTTAAGATATAAACTTTACACCCACAGACTTTGAAATAGTGAATTGTGGGAATAGTTCCATTCCATAGTTCAAAAGGTGTTTTTCCTAAAAACCTATGGATTTGAACGCTATTTTGGATATAGCAAGCGGTATTCACCGCTTCCGCCCACAAGTAGCTAGGAAGTGAATATGCATTAAGCATGGTCCTAGCGGCCTCTTGTAGGGCACGATTTCTCCTTTCCACCACCCCATTTTGTTGGGGTGTTCTTGGACAAGAGAACTCATGCTTGTACCCTTGTTCTAAATAAAATTGTGAAATTTTGAGTTCTCAAATTCACCACCATGATCACTACGGATCCGGTTGATTTTGAGACTCTTTTCATTTTCAACCCTTTTACTAAATCCTATGATTATTTCTAAGGTATCATCCTTATGTTTCATAAAATAGACCCAAGTATACCTAGAAAAATCATCTACTATAACCAAGCAATATTTATTACCATTTAAAGATGGAGTACTATGACAATCAAATAAGTCAAGATGCAATAACTCTAATGGTAAAGATGTGTTAGTTAGAGTTTTACCTTTGTGTGATGCCTTTGTTTGTTTTCCTTCTTGGCATGCATCACACAATTTGTTTTTGACATACTTGATCTTTGGTAGCCCTTTGACCAACTCCATCTTGGCTACCTTGGCTATGTTTTTCATGTTGATGTGCCCCAATCTTCTATGCCATAGCCAATATTCCTCTTCTTTTGCAACAAAACACTTAGTAGAAATGTTAGAAGCATATGAAAGATCAACATAATAGATATTTGACTTCCTATATCCAACTAACATGCAATCATTTAATTCCTTGTGTCTAATCATGCATTTAGAGGATTCAAAGGAAACATGATAGTTTGCATCACAAAGTTGACTAACACTCAATAGATTAAACTTCATATTTTCAACTAGCAAGACTTTGTGAATAATAATTTTGGGGGATACCTCAATTGTACCTCTACCTAATATCTTGAGTTTTCCACTATTCCCAAAAGACACCGCTCCCTTCTTCACATATTTAATTGTGGAGAACTTGCTCACATCCCCGGTCATATGTGTTGAACAACCGCTATCCACAATCCACATACCTCGCTCTCCTACCTAAATCACATGAAAAACACAAGCTTTTGGTACCCAAACATTTGGACCGGTAACATTAAGTAAAAACTTCTTAGGTACCCAAGCTTTCTTAACCTTACCCTTAATGGTTGCTTTCCTATTTATTAATGAAATGTAAACAACTTCTTTTTCTTTTGGCTTATAACCTAAACCGGCCTTGTTATAAACCGCTCTTTGTCTACTAAGAATCATATCAAGACACTTTGAGCCATATGAAAATTTTTCTAAACATGCTTTTAAATCACTAACCTCATCCTTAAGTTTGTCATTTTCTTCCTTAAGCATGCAAGAATCAACATGTGAAGGTTTTTCATTTTTAATAGCCTTTAGTTCTACCTTCATGCTCTTAACCTTAGATTTTGACTTATCTAGAGCTTCTTTAAGATACACAATTGATTTATAGAGAAGCATAACCTTGGGAGAATTCATTACCTCATCATCACTAGATGACGATTCATCACTTGAAGAATCTTCTTGACTTGATGTGCCGAATCATCTTCTAATGCCATGAGTGCCACATGGCATGTGATATGGCAAAGCTCATCATCGGATGAAGAGTCTTCAACACTTGGTGTGTCCCATGTGGTTTGAGCCACCATGGCCTCCTTCTTCTTCTTTTCCTTCTTGTCCTTCTTTTTCTTTTCCTTTTCTTCCTTCTTCTTTAGTTCCGGGCAATTCGGCTTTATATGCCCCTTCTTGTTGCAAGCATGGCAAATCACATTATTGCTAAAACTTGAATTACCATTAAATTTACCTTTTGAGGAATGAGACCCCTTCCTTGCTTCTCTATTCTTGAACTCTCTTGACTTTCTATAAAGCTTCTTGACGAAATTTGCCATTTCACTAGATGAATCCCCATCGCTACTTGACTCATCCTCCGACTCGGATGATGATGAAGCTTCTTTTCTTTCCTTCTTCTTCTTTTCTTTCTTGTCCTTCTTTTCAACAAATAGAGCTAACCCCTTTTCCTTAGAGGACATGTTAGTTTGCTCATGTAATTCAAACTCACAAAATAATTCATCAATTTTAATTTGAGATAGATCCCTAGTTACCTTAATGGCATCAACTATAGAGGTCCATAAAGAATTTCTAGGAAATGCTTGTAAGATATACCTTACCAAATCCCGATTGTCGACTCGCTCACCTATGATATGGAGTCCGTTCACAATTTCCTTGAACCTTCCATGCATTTGACTTACGGTTTCATGCATCTTCATTTGGAAGGCTTGAAGTTGTCCAATTAATAGGTCCTTCTTGGCCCTCTTTGACTCCTTGGAACCTTCATTTAGCTCAATGAGCTTTTCCCATAGCTCCTTGGCGGATTCAAAAGGCCCCACCTTGTTGAGTTGCTCCATTGTGACGCCACATTGGATGGTGAGGACGGCCTTTGCATTTGATTCAAATTTCTTGTTTATTTCTCTTGTCCAATCCTTGCTTGGAATGGGGTGTCCATGTTCATCCACCGGTTCCTCGAAGCCATCTACAACACTATGCCAAATTTCAATATTACTCATAAGATAGTACTTCATCCTACCTTTCCAATACGCAAAGTGACTTCCATCGAAGAGCGATGGCTTGGCGATGCTATATCCCTCTTGAAGAGTCATTGATGTCTTGGTTGATGGTGAGATCTTCCAAGCTAACCCTGCTCTGATACCACTTGTTAGGACCCTTGGAACGGCTAGAGGGGGGGTGATTAGCGTTTCTTCGATTCTACAAACAAGTTAGTGGAAGCAATACAAATACGAAAATGAATATGAATAAGTAATACGAAACCAATGCTAACACCCGATGTTACGTGGTTTGGAGATGACACTCCTACTCCACGACAATCCGTAAGGTGGATTAGTCCTAGCCAAGCTTCACTATCTTCTCCTTTGAATGAGCCAAGGTGGAGAAACCTTTCTTACAATGATCTCCTCTTCTTTACAATGATGGATGATCAAGAATAAGAGAAGAGGAGGTTTTGAATCACTAAAAACACTTAGGAAGCTTGGTGAGCACGAGGATATAGTTAGGATTTTGAGCACTAGCTTCACCAAGCTCCCCATGGCCCCTTTTTATAGAAGAGGGGCTGTTTTTTCCGTTGGGCGTCGATCAGTCGACTGATGCATGCATGCCATCGCCGCCAAGCTCAGCGGCCACGAAATCGATCTCAGCGGAGATTCGCGCTTCAACGGCGGGTGATCGGTCGATGATCCCTCCATCGATCGTGATTGGGTGATCATCGAGTGATCAAGACGGCGATCGAGTGAGGCGCGTGCGTGGCGATATTATTCTTGATCATTCGGTGATGTCATTTTCATCGGTGACCGATCGCAGATCGATCATTGCTCACGATCAAAGCGGTCGATTGATGGTCGATTTCACCTCGACTCGAACGCCGACCGGTCGATCGATACATCGTATCAGTCGACTGATACTCATCAAGTATGAGTAATTCATACTTGATTTTATACCCTAGACCTAGACTTAACCTTCTAGCTCCTCAATAAGCCTTGCGCCTTCAGGATCCCTCCGAGTCCGTGACTTGTTCATCCTTTGTGCTTTGCTTCCAAGAGCTTCCTTCGGTTTCGTCATGTCTTGGGTTGCCAAATGCTTGGACTTTACGCCGCCAAGACTACAAGCTTGGACTTATGCTGCCAAGACTTTACTTTGGACTTCCTTTGCCAAGGTTCACTTTTGGACTTTATGCTGCCAAGACTACAAGCTTGGTCTTATGCCGCCAAGTCCATCCCTTGGACTTCCTTTGCCAAGATCATACTTGGACTTCCTTTTACCAAGTACTTCATCCTTGGATTTCCCTGTCACTTAAACACATTCATAATTAGATCACAAGATATTGCCTAACTTAGATGATTAACCAAACATCAAAACATATAAATGCTTGGAGCATTGTTGCACCAACAACCCAGTCCCTGCAGTCGGTCGATATGTTGTTAACTCCATCGACCACTTAGCGGCAAGAATGGACGTGCTAAGTAGATGGTTCTTGCATCTGCATGTTCAGCCAATACTGTTGGGGAAGGAGTAGCAGCGTATCAGGAGGACCACTATGGAGGGTGGGGCAGCTACAAAGGGAAAATTAAGCATGTCGATGCGGTTGGTGACCACAATCAAAGGCCCAACAATCCATATTCGAGCACCTACAACCCCAGATGAAGGAGTCATCCGAATTTTTCCTATAGGAATAGTACGGGGAATTTCCAACAATCGAGAAGAAATGGTCAGTCTCAACCACATGACACCCGTTTGGAAAAGATGATAGAGAACTTTATTCGGATGCAACAAGAGGCGAACGCTGAATTTCAGTGGCGACATTCGTAGACGAAAACAATGATCGAAGAGTTAAGATCATCTGTAAAGGATCTTGCTAATAAGAAAAAGATGCTAGAAGTCCAAGTAGCTTAGATTGCCAACCAGATCTCCAGAGTATCGGGGAAACTACCAGGAAAGTCGGAGGTCAATCTAGTGGAGCAATGCAAGGCAGTGACGTTGCGAAGTGGAAGAATTCTGAAAGAGATGCCAAGTTGGTCGGTTGTCGGACCGAAACTAGGACCCGAAATAAGGGAACCTTCGATGGAGACCGGAATGGAAGAAGCCGAAAACATAGATCGGGACCCTACCGTGAAAACTTAACCACCCTTGATGGTACCGTTCTCCCAGCGGCTGACCAATGCAAATAGAGATGTTGAGTTCGGTAAATTTCTGAACATGTTAAAGTCGATTTCAGTAGAGGTGCCAATACTTGAAGAGCTGCACCAAATGCCTCAATTCGTAAGATTCATGAAAGATATTCTGGCACACCGTAGGAAGGTCAAAAATTCTAAAACAGTGATCCTCACGGAGGAATCAAGTGCCTACTTTCAGAATGAGACCACTCAAAAATTAAAAGATCCGAGGAGTTTCTATATCCCATGTTATATAGGGACGACCTTGATTAGCAAAGCCTTTTGTGACTTGGGCGCTAGTGTGAGCTTGATGCCCTATACCCTATGCAAAATGCTAAGGTCGGGAAATTTAAAGTTCACCACTATGACGTTGACCATTCATACCGATACCAACTCGGGATTCTGGAAGATGTGCCGGTAAAGGTGGGAAATTTTACACTTTCGATCGATTTTGTGGTCATGGTGATGAAAGAAGACCCGAAGATCCCCGTCATCCTTGGGCAACCATTTTTAGCAACTGTCGGAATGGTCATTGATGTCAAGAATCACAAGCTAACCTTAACAGTAGGAGATGATAAGATGGAATTTGAGCCTGCTAGCACGGCAAGCCAAGGACCCATGTTAGGGAAGTACGTTATTCCAGCCAGAGCAAAAGAAGAAAGTGTGTATAAAGATTTTGAGATGAATGAAGGGAGGTTTACGGAGCCTCCGGAGCCAAGTTGAAATAATGGAGTATGGTCGAGCTAAAAGACCTTAAACAAAGCGCTTCTTGGGAGGCAATCCAAGTTTAGTCTTTAGTGGTTTTAATTTTATTGCATTCATGTGTATAATTTACATTTTGATTTATGGTTATTTACGTTTTACAAATAGTTTTAGGACTAAAAAGAACTTTCTAAGTAGAAATAAAAATCATTTTGAGCCTACATGGCAGGGTGTGTGGTAGAATTCGGACCGTGGTGTGCTCTTGGGGGGGCCGTGATCGTGCCAATGTAGGCCATGTGTTTACACATGGTCGTGTTGTAGGGATGTATACTGAAAAGTCTATCTTTTGTATGAACATCTTTATTTTGGAATAAGAATCACATGATCATTGTTTGTATATTTTTATGGTTATGCAATATTGTCTAATACTTTACATTGTAGATAACATGGTGTGTGGTGTCACGCAGGAGACTATGTTATCGGCCCCTTGAAAAGTATAAGCAAAGGCTCACAACAGAGATGGCTTTGGACAAACCATCGGAATGGTTGTAGTGTGGTTTGTTATTGGTTTGTCTTGACCATAGAATCACACTAGTGCACTTTGTGTGTATTGAGTAAGACCGACTTAGAGGTGATTCGATTTATTGCTGACTACATAATTGAATCGGACCTCAGATATTATTTAGTACATTCTCTTAATCCTGATATAATAACGGGCACATATACTTAGTACTCATCTCTTTGATTTACCAATGGGCGAGATTTATAGATTAAATCGATAGGCTCGGTAAGTTGGGAGATGATATTATTTATATGGTGTGTCGTTGATTATAGGAGGAAACCGTGTCCTATATATTAGGATGATAATGTTGTTAGTTATAGCCCTAAGAACCAATCATGTGATGGTTGAATAGGGAACATTTTGTATCATATTCTATAAAGGCAAAGGATTGGTTATTATATTTAAGTCTTGCTTGTGCCAGCTAAATTAAATATAGTAATGCCCTAGAAAAGTAGGTTCTTATCTACAACACATCAATTGGCAGAATTGATTATGAGAGGCTGTAGAGAACACTTTCTAAATGTTCCTAGTCAAGTATTAATATGCAAGGGCAATATTAATACATAAAGACTAGCATGTAGGTCAATTGATGACTTGATCTCACAAGTCATGGATATATGATATCAAGTTGACACATGGGTATATATTAGAGAATATATACTGAATCAATTCGCCATGAGAAAGTTTCATGGATCGTTATATGAGTGTCATAAACTTTCTATGTGACTATTGGTATGAATAATAGTCCTCGACCAAGTCACTACTTCCCTACATAAGGAGTTATGTACTTTGGTATCACAAACGTCACCCGCAATAGGTGGACCATAAAGGCGATTACTGGGTATATAACAAATTATGCGGAGGGATGTGAGTGATGTAGATGGGATCTATCCCTCTCATATGACGAGAGTGATATCGGTGGGCCCCTTGATTGAGTAGAACTACTAAAACGCATGGCCATGCTCGAATGAGTCAATATGAGATATTGAGCTCATTTGTTTGAGTTAGTTTACTCAGGGATCAAGAAACACATAGATTGATCGAGGATGACACGTTCTATGCCGCATTGATCAATCTGATATCAAGGATAGAAGGACACGGTCATATATATTATAGTAGTCACGGAAAGGTTAGTCGGATCTTGACTTATCTCGTAACTTGGGTAGCAATGATGTATTGCTAGATGCCGCTCATTGCTTGTGTATCTAAAAGAGTTTAGGTCCACTGCCAACGTTATGAGAGCCTATAGGGTCACACACAAAGAGCATGATAATTAGAGGAATTAGAGTATTCTAGTTTGACTAGAATAATTTGGGAATAAGCTTAAGTACAAAATGGTTTTTGGACTTTAAGCTTAATGAGAATTTTAGCTAATTGATTTAATGAGATTAATTCAATATGTTACCTTATTGATTTAATAAGATTAATTCAATATGATAACATAAGCTTAATTGAATTAATAAGATTAATTCAATATGATTGAATTAATAAGATTAATTCAACATGATAACATAAGCTTAATTGAATTAATAAGATTAATTCAACATGCATGAATGCTACATAAGAATGCAACATAAGCATACCACATAAGCATGCCACCTAAGCATCCACCTAAGCTAGATAAGGTGGAAGGAAACAAAATGGTTTTTGTCTCCTTAAGTGGCCGGCCAAACTTGTGTCCCAATGCAATGGATTGCATTGAATGTGTGGAGGTGAAAGGGTTTTTCCAACCCTATAAAAGACCCCATGAAGTGGCCGGCCAAAGCAAGTGTTGTTGTGGTTGTGAGAGAGCTTGGTGGAAGCTTTGGTTGTGTGGGTTTGTGAGTGTAGGCTAGCAAGAAGAGGAGTCTTCTTCTTCCTTTCTCCTTTTCCCTCTCTTCCTCTCCTTTAGGGACTTCTCTAGCAAGAAGTAAAGGAGAGCTCCTCTAGTTTTTCTTTTGTGAGACAAGAGCTTGCTCGTGTGGATACATATAGAGGCACGAACACTTGAACGTGCTAAAGATCCAACAAACAAAAGGAAGAAGCGGGATTAACAAGGGCACGCAACAAAGGTAATCCTCTCCTATAAGATAGGTTTAGTTTAGAGAAATTTATTTTATACGAGTTTGCTTTCGCATGGATCACTTGGAAGGGATCCTAATTTTTCCGTTGCGCATATGCCATTTGGCATAAAGAATTCCCTACAGTGGTATCAGAGCCACTTGCGAAAGATCGTATAAAATAGGTTTTCTCTATTTTATATGTGATATAGAAGTAGGATAAATTTTATTATGAGTTGATAATTGCATTAGCAATTGTCAAACATAATAAAATATCCAATGTCTTTTAAAAGTTAAAATGACATGGTGCATGGTTATGGCCTAGTCCCAAAAGGTTTGTGAATGTGTGTGTGTTGTAATTCTTAAATACGGCCTGCGTGTCGTGCCTTCCTCCTAAAATTCTTGTTGTAAAATTAGTTTTAGACTCGAATGTAACTCGAGTATTTCTCCTTTTGTAATGTACAAAACAAAGATGGAGGGTCCATTGGAAGATGAGGTTACAAGGAGGAAGTCAACACACAAGACAACCAAAAGGAAGCACTTAGGAGAAGATGCTATCCCTAGGTTGACCAATCAATCTTTTCATTGGCTTGAGAAGATTGTTGAATAAGGGCCATAACCATGACACGCTTAGTTTAATATGTATGTGATGCATGTTAGTTTAGCTTGTATGTGATGCATGATTAGTTTAGCTTATATGTGATGTATGCTAATATGTATATGATACATGTTTATTTCTTAATAAGTCAAAAAAACGATATGCCTACTAAAGCTTTGTACTCACTACTTCCTCGATCATTTGTTATTGGGTTTGCCAAAGCAAAGCAATGCATTTTATCTTGGAAGAGTGCGAGTGGACAATCGTGATGTCCCGCTATCAAACTTGGTTAAGACTTAATTAAGTTTTCTTAATTAGTTAAGAAAGTAGAGGCATATATTAGCTTTGAACATAAGTTTTAAAATTAGTTTTATGTGATTTTCGAATATCAGCTTTGTCTTAGAAGTGGTCGTTGCTCCGATATCCAAGAAGGCCCCTGTGCCTCGCCACAGCCTGGAAGCTGGTTTAGGAATAAACACTAAACTAATCTAAAACTTAACCAAAGCTATTAAAGAGTTACATCAGATGTAATTGGCAAAAGATTGCCTACCTAATTATACTACGTCTTGGGCGATTAGCCAAAGCTAACTCAAGGCAATTATAATGTGGATCTTTATCCCATATAAATTTATAGCTAAATAGTAGCTATGAGAATTTAGTGGGAGCCTCATTTAATTAAAGGCCTAATTAAATGATTTAGGTATGATACTTAACTTTGCATTTTAATGTTGTAGATCGCCATGACATCTAACACGACACACCCCCTCAACTTGCGATCTGTCCTTGAGAAGGACAAGCTTAATGGAGCGAACTTTCTTGACTGGTATAGGAACTTGAGGATTATCCTCAAACAAGAACGCAAACTGTATGTCCTAGAGCAGTCTACCCCTGAAACACCCGCCCATGCGGCCACTCGTGCTGAAAAGGATGCTTATAAGAAGCATCAAGATGACGCATTAGATGTGTCATGTCTTATGCTTGCCACCATGAACTTTGAGCTTCAGAAGCAACATGAGAACATGGATGCCTATGATATGGTTGAGCATTTGAAACAACTATATCAAGGACAAGCTAGGCATGAGCGTTTTGAAGTGTCTAAGGCTCTTTTTGCATGCAAGATGCAAGAAGGAACACCTGTAGGAACTCACGTACTCAAAATGATTGGGTACGCTGAGAACCTCAAAGACTAGGTTTTCCAGAGCCAAGAATTGGCAACCGATGTTATCCGCAATCGTTGGAAGCATATAATCAATTCGTCATGAATTATAACATGAATGAAATTGATAAACCTTTGCCTGAGATTCTCAGCATGTTAAGAACTGCTGAACCGAATCTCAAAAAGAAAGTTAGCACCGTACTAATGGTCAAGAAGGGCAAAGGTAAGCGCAAAGGCAAGGGTAAGACCCAAGCCAAAGGCAAGGCCAATTCATCCACTTCAAAGGGTAAAGGTAAAGTACCTAAGGAAGGGAGCTTCCATTGCGTGAGATCGACACCGGAAGCGGAATCGCAAAGTCTACCTTGAGGAAGTAAAGAATAAAAGATGGGACTCAGGTATACACGTTATAGAAGTTAATCTATCTATTTCTTCTACATGGGTATTAGATACCGGATGTGCATCTCACATTTGTAATAATGTGCAGGGACTGAGAAATAGTAGACAAATGGCAAAAGGCGAAGTAGACCTACGAGTAGGCAATGGCGCAAAAGTTGCTGCTGTAGCTGTAGGAACATATTCTTTGTCTTTGCCCACTGGGCTTATCTTAGAACTAGAGGAGTGCTTATATGTACCTGCATTGACAAAGAACATAATTTCTGTATCTTGTTTAGACAAGAAAAACTTTTCTTTTATAATAAAGGACAAATGTTGTTCCATTTATTTGAATGAAATGTTCTATTGTAATGCACCACTTATGAATGGTCTCTATGTTCTAGATTTAGAAAACCCAATTTATAACGTAAATACTAAGCGGTTCAAATCGAATGATTCGAACCAAACATATCTCCGCATGTCGCCTAGGTCACATAAATGAAAAACGCATATCCCAACTCCATAAAGATGGATTATTGGACTCATTTGATTTTGAATCATATGAGGTATGCGAATCTTGCCTTTTAGGAAAGATGACTAAAACTCCATTTAGTGGACATGGAGAGAGAGCGACAGACTTGTTAGGACTCATACATACTGATGTATGTGGGCCTTTCAATGTCGAAGCCAGAGGAGGCTATAAGTACTTTATTACTTTCACTGATGATATGAGTAGATTTGGCTACTTATATTTGATGAGACATAAGTCAGAATCCTTTGAAAAGTTCAAAGCATTCAAAAATGAAGTACAAAACCAACTTGGTAAGCGTATCAAGCTACTTCGATCAGATCGAGGTGGTGAATACCTTAGTCAAGAGTTTCGTGATCACCTGGCTGAGTGTGGGATAATATCCCAACTCACTCCCCCTGGAACACCACAATGGAATGGTGTATCTGAGAGGAGAAATCGTACTCTATTAGATATGGTACGATCAATGATGAGCCAGACTGATCTACCTACTTCCTTTTGGGGACTAGCTCTAGAGACAGCCGCTTTCACACTTAATCGCGTCCCATCAAAAGCCGTAGAAAAGACACCATATACGATATGGACTGGGAAGAGTCCCAAAATGTCTTTTATAAAGATTTGGGGTTGTGAAGCTTATGTAAGACGTCAAGTCTCAGATAAACTAGGACCCAAATCAGATAAGTGTTATTTTGTCGGATATCCCAAGGAAACTAAGGGATATTACTTTTACAATCCCACACTTGGCAAGGTGTTTGTTGCCAGAAATGCTGTCTTTCTAGAAAGAGAATTTATTTCTAGAAAAACTAGTGGGAGTAAAATTCATCTTAAAGAAGTTCAAGATGACGATAACACTAAGGCTTCGATGGAAAATGAACAGGAACCACAAAGTGTTGTGGATGAGGAAATTGTTGCCCAAAGAGTTGTGAAACAAACACCTGTTCAAGTAGACCAACCTCTTCGTAGATCTGACAGGATCCGTCGTCAACCCGAGAGATATTCTTTTCTCTTGACTGATAATGGTGATGTATTGCTTGTCAATCTTGACGAGCCTACATCCTATCAAGAAGCTATGATGAGCCCAGATTCCGAGAAATGGCTAGAGGCCATGAGATCCGAAATGGAATCCATGTACACTAACCAAGTATGGACTTTGGTTGATCCACCTGAAGGGGTAAAACCCATTGGGTGTAAGTGGGTCTTTAAAGTAAAGACTGACATGGATGGTAATAAGCATACCTATAAAGGTAGATTGGTGGCGAAAGGATTCAAACAAATTCATGGTATTGACTATGATGAAACCTTTTCACCAGTTGCGATGCTTAAATCCATTCGGATCATACTTGCTATTGCAGCCTACCACGATTATGAGATCTGGCAGATGGATGTCAAAACCGCTATTCTGAATGGAAAGCTACTCGAGGATGTGTACATGACACAGCCTGAGGGTTTTGAAGATCCAAAGCATCCTGGAAAGGTATGCAAACTGCAAAGGTCCATTTATGGACTAAAGCAAGCCTCTCGAAGCTGGAATCTTCGATTCTATGATGCAATCAAAGAGTTTGGTTTCATCAAGAATGAAGATGAACCTTGTGTCTACAAGAGAAATAGTGGGAGCACAGTTGTATTTCTTGTCTTGTATGTAGATGACATACTTCTCATCGGAAATGATATTCCCTCACTCCAGTCTGTGAAGATGTGGTTATGGAATTGTTTCTCGATGAAAGACTTAGGTGAAGCTGCCTATATTCTAGGCATCAAGATCTATAGAGATAGATCTAAAAGATTACTTGGCCTAAGTCAGAGTACATACATTGATAAAGTGCTAGATCGTTTTGCTATGCAAAATTCCAAGAAAGGATTTCTGCCTTTATCACATGGTGTGAGTCTTTCGAAGACTCAATGTCCCTCTTCTAAGGAGGAGAGAGATCGCATGGATAAGATCCCTTATGCGTCTGCCATAGGGTCTATCATGTACGCCATGCTTTATACTCGTCCTGACGTCTCGTATGCTTTGAGCATGACGAGTAGATACCAGTCGGATCCAGGTGAAAGTCACTGGATAGCAATCAAAAATATCCTTAAATACTTACGAAGAACGAAAGAATATTTCCTGATATTTGGAGGCAATGAGGAGCTAGCTGTAAAGGGTTACAGTGATGCAAGCTTCCAATGCATAAGGATGACTATGTACGTGTTTTGCACGAATGGTGGAGCTGTGAGTGGAAGAGTTCAAAGCAGACACGATTCTTGATTCTACATGAAGCGAGTATATTCTTGCATCTAATGCAAAGAAGGAGGCTGTTTGGCTCCGTAAGTTCATCGCTGAACTTGGGGTAGTTCCTAGCATTGCAGATCCAATAGACCTCTATTGTGACAACAATGGGGCTATTGCGCAGAACTAAGGAACCTCGATCACATCGGCGGACCAAACACATCTGCGGCGCTTCCATCTCATTCGAGAGATCATCGATAGAGGAGATGTTCGTTCAGTTACATTATTGCTAAGCTAGCATTGCGGATCCATTGGCCGAGGCTTTGTACGGAGGAAGCATGATGGTCACTAGGTCACTAGGTATTAGATATCATAGTGATTGGTACTAGTGCTAGTGGGAGATTGTTAGTTATAGCCCTAGAACCAATCATGTGATGGTTGAATAGGGAACATTTTGTATCATATTCTATAAAGGCAAGGATTGGTTATTATATTTAAGTCTTGCTTGTGCGGCTAAATTAAATATAGTAATGCCTAGAAAAGTAGGTTCTTATCTACAGCACATCAATTGGCAGAATTGATTATGAGAGGCTGTAGAGAACACTTTATAAATGTTCCTAGTCAAGTATTAATATGCAAGGGCAATATTAATACATAAAGACTATCATGTAGGTCAATTGATGACTTGATCTCACAAGTCATGGATATATGATATCAAGTTGACACATGGGTATATATTAGAGAATATATACTGAACTGACCCGCCATGAGAAAGTTTCATGGATCGTTATATGAGTGTCATAAACTTTCTCATGTGACTATTGGTATGAATAGTCCTCGGACACGAAGTCACTACGGTTCCCTACATAAGGAGTTATGTACTTTGGTATCGTCGAGCGTCACGTAGCAGGGTGGACCATAAAGGCGATTATTGGGTATATAACAAATTATGCGGAGGGATGTGAGTGATGTAGATGGGATCTATCCCTCTCATATGACGAGAGTGATATCGGTGGGCCCCTTGATTGAGTAGAACTACTAAAACGCATGGCCATGCTCGAATGAGTCAATATGAGATATTGAGATCATTTGTTTGAGTTAGTTTACTCAGGGATCAAGAAACACATAGATTGATCGAGGATGACACAGTCTATGCCTCATTGATCAATCTGATATCAAGGATAGAAGGACACGGTCATATATATTATAGTAGTCACGGAAAGGTTAGTCGGATCTTGACTTATCTCGTAACTTGGGTAGCAATGATGTATTGCTAGATGCCGCTCATTGCTTGTGTATCTAAAAGAGTTTAGGTCCACTGCCAACGTTATGAGAGCCTATAGGGTCACACACAAAGAGCATGATAATTAGAGGAATTAGAGTATTCTAGTTTGACTAGAATAATTTGGGAATAAGCTTAAGTACAAAATGGTTTTTGGACTTTAAGCTTAATGAGAATTTTAGCTAATTGATTTAATGAGATTAATTCAATATGTTACCTTATTGATTTAATAAGATTAATTCAATATGATAACATAAGCTTAATTGAATTAATAAGATTAATTCAATATGATTGAATTAATAAGATTAATTCAACATGATAACATAAGCTTAATTGAATTAATAAGATTAATTCAACATGCATGAATGCCACATAAGAATGCCACATAAGCATACCACATAAGCATGCCACCTAAGCATCCACCTAAGCTAGATAAGGTGGAAGGAAACAAAATGGTTTTGTCTCCTTAAGTGGCCGGCCAAACTTGTGTCCCAATGCAATGGATTGCATTGAATGTGTGGAGGTGAAAGGGTTTTTCCAACCCTATAAAAGACCCCATGAAGTGGCCGGCCAAAGCAAGTGTTGTTGTGGTGTGAGAGAGCTTGGTGGAAGCTTTGGTTGTGTGGGTTTGTGAGTGTAGGCTAGCAAGAAGAGGAGTCTTCTTCTTCCTTTCTCCTTTTCCCTCTCTTCCTCTCCTTTAGGGACTTCTCTAGCAAGAAGTAAAGGAGAGCTCCTCTAGTTTTTCTTTTGTGAGACAAGAGCTTGCTCGTGTGGATACATATAGAGGCACGGACACTTGAACGTGCTAAAGATCCAACAAACAAAAGGAAGAAGCGGGATTAACAAGGGCACGCAACAAAGGTAATCCTCTCCTATAAGATAGGTTTGGTTTAGAGAAATTTATTTTATACGAGTTTGCTTTCGCATGGATCACTTGGAAGGGATCCTAATTTTTCCGTTGCGCATATGCCATTTGGCATAAAGAATTCCCTACAAATGTCCCCTTGAGGAGCTCATAAGGTTCATCATGTAAACCCCGCAGGTGGACTTGGTCCGGCATGATGAAAAGGTTGAGTGGTACTACTCAAGGAGTTAGATGTTGATTAATTAATGGTCGGTAAATTAATTATTCGACAGACATTCGAGATCTTAAACACGGGGAGAAAATGTACAAATAATATATGGAGCCCATATTATCATATGGGGGTTGGTGAGGTAGATCAATGATGAACCTTTAGTGGATTGGATCATAATTAGTGGATCGGACTTTATGTGGGCTTAATCCATGGGTGGCCAAGACCCAACTCCTCCTCATGGTCCCTAATGTAGACTATTAACACCTCATTATGCTTAGATCCAAAGGATAGAAACAAAACTCAAAGATGCATTGGTAGAGATTAAATCTCTAAGAACCGACGGTTGAGATTAAATCTCTAGATCCGACGGTTGAGATTAAATCCCTAGAACTAATGGAGGAGATTAATTCATGACTTATCCCTAACTCTATAAAAGGATGGCAAAGGGATTTGGCATGAACTACATGATAGGAGAGCTAGGGTTTGGGCGGCAAGAAGGAATCCTATTTAAGATAGGATTAGGATTAGGGTTTGGAGGCAAGGGTGGCACCAAATAAGGAAGGTTCTTTCTCTCTTCTTCTTCCTCTTTTGGCCAACGTCCAGCACCCTTCCCAGCTTTTTTCCATCCTTGTCCGGTGCCCAAAAGCTTCCTTTTCCCTCTCCTTAGGTGGTGGAAACAAGATATAGGGCTTCCCTTGGTGCCTTGGTTGTTTTCCACCATCTTCTCCTTCATCTAGTTGGCCGGCGGCAAGGATAAGTTTGGTTCCTTGTTGGTTGTTTCTAGTGAGGAGAAAAACCTTGTTTCTATTCTTCCTCTTGCTTTGGAAGAGCAAGGAAGGAAGATTTAGCATCTAGAATCTTTGACTTTTGGTGGATCGTCGCCCACACGACGTCCAAAAGGAGGAAGGTCATACATTAGAAGATCGAGAGGTATACCTATTCTACTTTCTTCTTTTATTTGTTACTTGTTTTTGTTTTTCAATTATAAGCATGTTATAAATCTGTAAATGGCTAAATAATACTTGGATCCTGAGCATAAATACAAAAACTGGCGATCCGGACATCGTCTATTCCATGACTACTCGTAGAATAGAGGATGGTCGCTTGAACAACTAGTTTGTTCAAGTGACCTCTCTAAACGAATAGCACGACGATGACTTGATTGCTTTGGCAATCCCTTTTGTCTAGGATTAAATTTTTTTAATCTGGGGACATCGAAGGGATCGCCATGGACAAGCTACCGAGGTGAAGTGGGAAGCGAAGTTTCCCCTCACGGACTCGATAAGCAAAACCCTACAATTGGTATCAGAGCTTTCGGGAAAAACCTACAATCAGTATCATAGCCAAGGTTTCCGGTTTTGTGTGTTTAGGATTCGGTTAATTTTTTATGCACTTTTTCATATATTATATGTGTCGGATAATAGTAGGATATGGGTAGTTTAACTCTTTGGTTGCAGGCATAAGATCCGACTATTATGGCAATATGTGTGTGTGTGATTGTATGTGTGTAAATATTTATTTTGTTGAATCCTCGGGGTTGGCGAGGCTAGTATTTAGTTTTTGGTAAATTAAATACGGCATTGTTTAGCCGCTCTTTATTTTATTTTACTTTCGATCTATATTTCATGTACACTCCCTCGTGGAGTATAGGATCGATGGATGTAAATTAAAATCGGTTATAGTCTCGGCTCGGATCTCCGGATGGCTCGTACATGGCGTAGGAGGAGCGGACGAGATGGCGATGCGACGGGAGTCATATTGAAGATAAAAGCCATAATAGTTGGAAAATAATTTATTTTTCATATTTATTGCTTTTTGTGTAATATGCATGTCGTAGGCTAGGAAAATTCCTCAATTTCAAATTACTAAGTGGGAGAGGGATATTTTTATAAATTCCCACGGCCTCCATTACGATTTGACAAGTGATGCAAACAAACTTGCGCGTCAACTCTGAGTGCCTTCCTCCCCATCGGATGGGTTTGTTTGCGGATCACAAGGTCGAATATGGTTATAGGAAATTTTTAAGGAGCGTGTGTACTTGCCCATCGTAAGCCACATAACCCGAGATAATTACCTTAGTACCGAGTAATGGTGAACACTTAGATACAAATATAAGTATCTTCCCCATCGGAGTCTCTGCTTTTATTTGTAGAGCCAAAGAGGAACCAACTATTAATTTTACTTGTCAAAAAGTTAGGTTGACAAGATAGTAAAATTAATGGGTAAAACCTCCTCTTACAAATGTAGAATTCGTATGAGTCCACACTATCGTGGCATACGATATTCTCGGTGTTTTGAGGTGTTGGTTGATTTTAAAATTTTATTATTTGAGGAATCAATAATTTTTTAAAATCTAATGTTTTGATTTATGTGATTCTTAGGTTTTCTATCAAAATGACTTTAAACCCACTTGCTGTGATACTGAAAGAGAATAAACTTACTAGACCCAACTATGTAGATTGGAAGAGGAATCTAGACATTGTCTTGACTGCTGAGGAATACAAATATGTACTCCTCGACGAGTGCCCTCCCAAGCCTGCAGATAATTCTGGGGAAAAGGAGAGAGAGAGCTATAAGAAGTGGATCAAGGTCGATGAGATAGCGCGGTGTTAAATTTTGGCATCTATGTCAAATGTACTGCAACATCAGCATCAATCCATGTCCACTGCTTATGATATGATGCTCAATCTCAAGGAGCTTTTCGGACACCAAAATTTGGCTGCGAGGCAAGAGGCCATGAGAAACTTGATGACGACCACCATGGTCGAGGGAACACCCGTGAGGGATCATGTTCTTAAGATGATGACTCATTTGAATGAGCTGGAGGTCCTAGGAGCTGAGATCGATGGGGAAACCCAAGTCGATATCATACTCCAGTCTCTGCCTAGGAGTTTTGAGCAGTTTCGCCTCAACTACAACATGAACAAGAGGTTGTATTCGTTGGCAGAACTCTTGACAGAACTCCAGACGACAGAGGGACTATTTCGTCAGAGTGCTCAGGCACATGCCGTGGTGACCCAGAAGGTTTCTACTTCTAAGCCGAAAGGCAAGAAGAAGAAGAAACAAACCGAGGCGAAGGCGGTGGGAGGTACTCAGGGAGGAGTGAAGAAGTCGAAAGGCAAGTGCTTCACTTGTAAGCAAGCTGGACACTGGAAGAAGGACTGCCCCAACCGCAAGAACAAAGGTATATCTTTTGGTCTAGTCGTTGAAACATGTTTAGCGGTGTTATCTACCGGCACCTGGTGTGTAGATATGGGAGCCACTGATCATGTCTGCAATACTTTGCAGGGGTTCCAGGAAACCAGACAACTGGCTGAGGGGGAGATTAGCGTATACTTGGGCGATGCCACGAAGGTGGCGGCTGTTGCAGTGGGAGATGTTCATTTATCTTTTGAGAAAAATAAACTTTTGGTTAAGAATTGCCTTTATGTACCCTTATTTAGAAAGAATTTAATTTCGGTTTCTAAATTGTTTATGGATGGATATTCTATTTCTTTTGATGACAGAGTTGTTATAAGAAGGAATAGGGACATTATCTGTTCGGGTGCATGATAACTGTCATTTTGTTGTATTATTTTGGTCCTTAATATCACTGTTTTTTATCCTCTCGAGTGATTTATTATTGATTATTATCATGTTTTATGAGTTGGATATATTTTTGGACCTTATTATAAATTCTCCTAATTTTTGGACTTATATGTAAATTTTATCTTTGTTTGTAGGAGATAGAGATGAGCCACTGAACTAGACTCAAGTTGGATCAAATATGGCTTCATCTGGGGTCATAATGGACATTTCAAAATGATTTAATCTGAGCTCTTCATCCATATCAGAAGGCAAATTAAATCAAGGGATCAGATCTGAGCATTATGGACCGTCCGAGGAAAGTGATTGATCCTGAGCCATCCATCTGGATCTAGAGCGATCCGGCCTGTACATTAAGATCTACACGTCTTGGCCGTTCATCCGGACCGTTGGATTGTGATTATACCTTCAGACGGATTAGATCCGTCCATTTCAAATCAGACTGATTTTAGCTGTTGGATGGAGCAGCCTAATTAAGAAATTAATATATTCATCAAACCCTAGCTTGTTTGGACGACTGGGATCAAATGAGGCTCAGATCGGATGGCTAAGGTTTTTCATTTAATAAAACCTACCTTCCCCAAATCCGGAGCGAGCGCGAGAATCCTTTCGGCGGCGGCGTCTTCTTCCTCTCGCGAAACGGCCCGATCGCGACTACCGCGGCGGCGATCGATACTCCATTCCGGCGACCTTTCCTCCGACAGCCGGCGATGATCCCAGGCGAGCCTCGGCGGAGGATTAGATGCCGTGATTGAGATAATGTCGGAAGAGGCGGCGCGAGATTTCGGTGAGTACAACCTTCACGGCGTTCACTCCATTCGGCGGTTGGGATAGGCCTGATAGGCCTTTTCCATCTCGGCCGAGCTACCCACACGCCAAGTTTAGGGCCATCTCCACCATGAAGGTCCATTTCATCGTCCGGTGACTCCACACCGCGAACGGTGATCGTGATTCTCCGCTCGTCTGCCCCTCCCCTGGCGCCGACGGGCAGCTTCGCATTCACCGCCGGAGGGCTGTTCGGTTTGTTGCGACCGCCGTGTGGTTATAGGTCGTTGTTTTGTTTGGATCAATATGCGTGTTTGTTTGTGTGTTGAACACCTTATTAGTTGGGATTTTGTGTTAGTTACGTTCTGTTAATTATTCTTGTTAGATTATGCATTTGTTAGTAGTTGATTAGGTTTGTTTCTGTTAAGTGTTTGTTTGTTTACGTGCAATGTTATTTCTATAGGTTTGGTTGTTGCTTAGTTGTTTAATTTTGTTCGTTATTTAGTTGTAGGTTAGTTTAATTTCTTGTTGCTGATGTACTAACCCCATCAATTAAAATTGTCCAATCAATGCATCGTATAGTGATAGTATGGTGTTTGGTTGGAGTGCTTTCGTTATTAGGTTAGATTTCCTTGACATTCGACCAGTGTGCCGTATAGTGACAGTGCGGTGCCTTGTTGAATTGCTTACTTTCCTTGCATTTAGTTTAGCTTTTCAGTGACTGTTTGATCACTGTGACATATAGTGACAGTGCGGTACTTGGTTAAATTGTTCACCTTTGTTTCTTGACCACTTTGCCGTATAGTGACAGTGCGGTGCTTTGTTGAGCTATTTTTTCATGTCATAGTGTAGCTTTTAGTGACGCTTTGATCACCGTGGTCGTATAGTAGTGACAAAGGCGGTACTTGGTTGAATTGTTCACTTTTGTTTTGTGATCATTGTACCATATAGTGACAGTGCGGTGCGTGATTACTTACTTTTGCGCATTAGGATAGTTGCTTTGTACTTTTTGCATTTGTTCTTGCATTAGGTTAGTTTCCCGGGAATTAATAATTGGTAGTTAGGTTTACTTTTTGCATGTTTAATTCTCATGTTTATTTTTGATTTTGCATTTTAATTGTTTTGATAATTATAAAAAACCCCAGTATTTACTTCTGTTTAAAGACAAACGTCCAGCCATTAGGTTCGTTGGGAGATGACCCGAGTCAGTCCTATACTGCATCAGTGTAGTTAGGGGGTTTGGTAAATAATTTGGGAACGGTATCACGACAAAATAACTGGTCTATCAAATTTTGGTGCCGTTGTCGGGGACTTTAATGGGTTCGTTTGTCTTTAAACTGTAGTTTGTTTGTTTGTTTTCTTTTTCTTTTGTTATTATTGTCTTTCTTGTCATCTATATTTGTTTCTCATTGTAGTTGTTTGTGATAATGACCAGGTCTTCAGGTGAAAAATTACTAGAGCTGGATCCTGAGATTGATAGGACTTTTCACGCACTGCAGAGAGCACAGGGCAGGTCAGCTGATACTTTGGATTACAGTCCATCAGAGTTGCAGATAGTCATGACAGATAACAACAGGACTCTGAAGGAGCTTGCAACCCCTGATGCAACATACCAGTATTCTTGCATTAGCTACCCAGCTTTAGAGGAGGATTTTGAGCTCAAATCAGGTACAGTTCATTTGCTTCATAAGTTTCATGGATTGTCTGGAGAAGATCCCAACAGGCACTTGCACGAGTTCCATGTGGTATGCTCTACTATGAAGCCACAGGGCATTTCAGAGGAAGATATAAAATTGAGAGCTTTTCCATTTTCACTGGCTAGAGCAGCTAAGGATTGGTTATACTATCTTCCACCTGGATGTATCAACAGTTGGCTTTAATTGAAGAAAGAATTCTTGGAAAAGTTCTTCCCAGCATCCAGAACTGCTACCATCAGGAAAAGCATCTGCAGTATCCAGCAGTCTACTAGAGAGACGTTGTATGAGTACTGGGAGAGATTCAAGAAATTATGTTCCAGTTGCCCCCAACATCATATCAGTGACCAGTTGCTTGTTCAGTACTTCTATGAGGGACTGCTTCCCATGGACAGGAGTATGATAGATGCAGCTAGTGGAGGGGCATTAGTGAACAAGACTCCTAGTGAGGCCAGAGAACTTATTGCAAATATGGCAGAGAACTCACAGCAGTTTGGGAGCAGAGCTATAGTGACTAGAGGGGTGAGTGAGGCTCACCTGGCTTATACTGATCAGGCAGAGATGAAGAATTCTATACAGGAGCTCACATCCTTAGTTAGGCAATTGGCTCTGAACCAGGCAAGCCAATCTTCTATAGTGCCTCTGCAGCCTATGAGAGTTTGTGGTATTTGTTCGAGTCCAGAGCATCCTTCTGATTCATGTCCTTCACTCCAGCAAGATGAAATAGTAGCGGTGGCTAATCAGTTTCCTTCCATACCTCAGTATTAGCCTCCATATCAGCATCAACAACATCAGTATCAACCTCAGTATCAGCAACAACATTCCAGATATGATCTGATGTCTGCCACTTATAATCCAGGATGGAGAGATCATCCAAATCTGAGGTATGGGAATTCATTTTATCGAGCTTCACCAGACCAGCATTTCAGAGACCCCTAGCCATCCAGAGTAACCCAGTACTGGTCAGACCTTCTGTTCAACCAGTTAGAGCTGAGGCTTCTAGTTCGAGTTCAAATTCAAAGATGGAGGATCTTGTGCAGTAGTTTTTGGTATAGCAGCAGCAGCTTCAACAAAAGACGGATGCATCTATTCATAACATAGAGAGACAACTTAGCCAGCTTGCATCCAACATTAACCAGCTGCAATCACAGGGATCTAGTCAGCTACCATCTCAGACCATCCCGAATCCTAAAGGAAACATCAGTTCGATTACACTGCGGAGTGGTAGAGTTACTTCAGACTTCTGTGCCTGACTCGACAAGATCCAGCTTATTGATTCGAGTAGTTTAGAGCAAAGGTGTAGTAGAGCAGATCCATACGCGACGATCGGAGTCGCCCCCATTACCTTTCCTCGTGAGGCCAAGATGTACCTAGGAAGGGGGTTAGTGAAGAAAAGGCTAGGGAATTTTAGGAGCTTGTGGATTTGTTCGGTAAGGTGGAAGTTAATGTCCCTTTATTGACAATAATCGAGCAGATTCCCAAGTATGCTAAGTTTCTGAAAGAATTGTGTGTGCATAAGAAGAAGTTGAAAGGAAATGAGTTAATCAGAGTTGGAAAGAATGTTTCAGCACTTATTCAGCCTTTGCCCCAGAAGTACGAGGACCTAGGAGTGTTCACTATACCTTGTGTGATTGGGAGCCATGTGTTCGAGGATGCTATGCTAGATCTAGGAGCTTCCATTAATGTGATGCCAAGGTCAGTTTTTTGTGCACTAGGTATTGGACCCTTGCAGCCGACAGGTGTAGTGATTCAGTTAGGCAACCGCAGTCAGACTCACCCAACTGGGGTGATCGAGGATGTGTTGGTTAAGGTGAGAGAGATGATAATTCCTGCAGATTTCTATATTCTTGACATGGAGGGTGATTCACAGAGCAGCAGAGCTCCGCTTATTCTGGGCAGACCTTTCCTCAAGACTGCCAAGACCAAGATTGATGTGCATGCAGGTACACTTTCCATGGAGGTAGGAGATACTGTAGTTCAGTTCAGGATTTTGGACGCGATGAAGCACCCTATGGAAGATCATTCTATTCTTAGCATGGATTTAGAGTATGAGCTGGATTGCATGGGTTTCATTTCTGAGTCGGTTTTTCAGTTGGATATCTCTATACCTTCTGTTTTGTGTACTAATTTTAGTGAATCTGTCAATTCTGATATTATTGATGATATGATAGGACCTATCTGTGGGCCCTTTGATTTGGACAGGGACATGGAATGTGTAGGGACTTGCGATCTTCAGACAACGACCCAAGAATCACTTCCATCAGATGTGCAACCATAGAAGCTTGAATTGAAACCTCTTCCGGAGCATTTGAAGTATGTGTATTTGGATAAGGACGAGCAGCGACCTATTATTATTTCCCGAGATCTAGAGTCAGATCAGGAGTACAGATTAGTAGATCTTCTGAGGCAGCACAGGAAAGCTATTGGGTGGACCCTTGCAGATATTCCGGGTATCAGTCCTTCGATCTGTATGCACAGAATTCACTTGGAAGATGATGTGAAACCAGTCAGACAACCACAACGACGGCTTAACCCACTGATTCTCGATGTGGTAAAGAAAGAGGTGACAAGACTTCTACAGGCTGGCATCATCTATCCTATTTCAGACAGCAAATGGGTAAGTCCTGTTCAAATGGTTCCGAAGAAGTCTGGTATTACAGTAGTTGCCAATGCAGATAATGAGTTGATTCCCACCAGAGTTCAGAACTCTTGGAGAGTTTGTGTAGACTAGAGGAAGCTTAATCAGGCCAGCAGGAAAGACCACTACCCCCTACCTTTTATTGATCAGATGCTAGAGAGGTTGGCAGGCAAGTCACACTATTGCTTCCTAGATGGTTACACTGGGTATTTCCAGATCTGTATTGATCCATAGGATCATAAGAAGACCACTTTTACTTGCCCTTTCGGGACGTATGCATATCGGCGTATGCCTTTCGGACTTTGCAATGCTCCCGGGACATTCCAGCGATGTATGGTTAGTATTTTTGGTGATTTATTAGAGCATTGCATGGAGGTTTTTATGGACGATTTTTCTATGTATGGTTCTTCTTTTGATTTATGTCTGGATAGTTTGTCGAGAGTTTTACGGAGATGCATTGATACAGATTTGGTTTTGAATTTCGAAAAATGTCATTTCATGGTCGGGCATGGGATAGTTTTAGGTCATATTATCTTTGTGCATGGTATTGAAGTAGATCCTGCTAAAATTCATGCTATATCTTCCCTATCTTACCACGCTTCTGTGCGGGAAGTACGTGCTTTTCTGGGACATGCAGGTTTTTACAGACGTTTCATCATAGATTTCAGCAAGATTGCCCTACCCCTGACCAACTTGCTACAGAAGGAGGTGGGATTCCAGTTTGATCAGAGGTGCAAGGACTCTTTTGACCGGCTCGAGCGAGCTTTGACATCGACCGATCCTTAGACCACAGATTGGACTCTCCCATTCGAGTTGATGTGTGATGCCTCGAACTACGCGGTGGGAGCGATCTTTGGCAGAGTAGTGAGCGTCTCATGTGATCTGCTACGCCTCGAGGACATTGGATGTTGCACAATCCAACTACACCACCACAGAAAAAGAGCTTTTAGCTATTGTTTTTGCTTTGGATAAATTCATATCTTATTTGCTATGTTCTCATGTGGTTATTTTTTCTGATCATGCAGCTTTGAAATTCCTCCTGAAGAAGCCTGATGCAAAACCGAGACTGATTAGATGGATGCTTCTGCTTTAAGAATTCGACGTAGAGATACGTGATAGGAGTGGGAGGGAGAACCTGGTAGCAGACCATCTGAGCAGGATAGTGACGGAGATAGATTCCACCCCCATAGCAGATTCTTTCCCAGATGAGCAACTTTTTCACTTGCAGGGTAAGACACCATGGTATGCAGATATTGCTAACTATTTAGTTTCCCATGTTGTACCTTCATTTTTTTCTCATGCACAAGTCCAGAAATTGAAAAGTGATGCCAAGTATTATGTATGGGATGATCCTTACCT
This sequence comes from Wurfbainia villosa, assembly GCA_025175895.1. Lineage (NCBI taxonomy): Eukaryota > Viridiplantae > Streptophyta > Magnoliopsida > Zingiberales > Zingiberaceae > Wurfbainia > Wurfbainia villosa. Next base: position 49,536,282 of record CM045996.1, read on the forward strand.
TTGGAAGTTTTGTAGTGATCAGATTATTAGGAGATGTGTTCCTGACTATGAGTTTCATTCTGTACTTACTTTTTGTCATTCTCTGGCTTGTGGGGGGCATTTTGGACCCCAAAGGACTGCTAGGAAAGTTTTAGAGTCTGGTTTGTATTGGCCCACCTTATTTCATGATGCCTATGAATTCTATAAAGCCTGTGAGAGATGTCAACGAACAGGGAACATAGGACATAGAAATGAAATGCCTCAACAATCTTTGTTATTCTGTGAGATTTTTGACGTTTGGGGTATCGATTTTATGGGTCCTTTTCCTGTATCTTTTGGATTTTCTTATATTCTTTTGGTTGTTGATTATGTTTCCAAATGGGTGGAGGCCATCCCCACCAGGACTGATGATTCTCCAGTTGTTGTGAATTTTGTCAGGTCTCATATATTTTGCAGATTTGGGGTACCCAGGGCAATCATCAGCGATCAAGGGTCTCGCTTTTGCAACAGACACATGAAAGCCATGCTGAGCAGGTATGGGGTGTTTCATAATATTTCTACTCCTTATCACCCTCAGACGAATGGGCAGGCCGAAGTGTCAAACAGAGAGATCAAATCTATACTGGAGAAGACAGTGGGGCTAGACAGGAAAGATTGGAGAAAAAGGTTGGAGGACGCTTTGTGGGCCTACAGGACTGCCTATAAGACTCCCATAGGCATGTCCCCTTACAGATTGGTTTATGGCAAAGCATGTCACTTGCCAGTGGAGATTGAGCATAGGGCTTATTGGGCAGTGAAAGCTTGCAACATGGAGGCTTACAGAGCTGGGAGAGAGAGGAAACTCCAACTTCAGGAACTTGAAGAGATACGGTTAGAAGCATATGAGAACTCCCGCATTTACAAGGAGAAGACCAAAAATCTTCATGACAAGAGGCTTGTGAGGAAGGAGTTCCATATTGGCAACAAAGTTTTATTGTACCAGTCTCGTCTCAGGTTAATCAGAGGTAAGTTGAGATCCAGGTGGGACGGTTCTTTTTGTGTGACTAATGTATTTTCCTATGGTGTTGTAGAGGTGCAGGAACCTTCTTCAGGGAACACTTACAGAGTGAATGGACACCGTCTCAAGATATTTCATGAAGGGGCGAGAGAAACTATAGTAGAGGAAGTGGACCATGAGGATGCTTCTTCCCCGGCATGAAAGGGGAGTGTGTTCTTTTTGTTTACTACATTTGTTTTCTTCCTTTCATGTTCGGAATAATCTGTGTTGGTTGTTTGTTTATTTGCCTCGGTTGTTTAGTTTTTTTCGTTGAGTCGAATAATATTCCCTATGCATGCCTTAGTATCATTTCAGAGGTGGTAAAAATTAGTTAAGTTTGATCATCAAATTATGGATTTTTGTGTATGATAGGAGACTTCACTTGCATGCAGTCACTTGTTATGATGGTGAACTTTTTATTGATAGTCTAAGCTTGATGTTTATTCACCTAGTGAGGTTATAAGCCATTCTTATCATCTACCCACTTTTGTGTGATAACACATGTGATTCTTGTTACTCTAGAACTTGCTTTGAATCTTTTCAAAATTGCAGTAACATTTACTTGCATGAATATGATGAAGTATTTCATTCTTGGATTCTTTTCCTGACTTGGTTTGATTGTCTAATCCACTTGATACTTCCATCTTTCATGTCTTACTTGTCTTATCTCTTCATTTTCTATCCATTGTCTTATTAGTAATATATGAGAGATGTCCTAAGACAATCGCCTTATGTATGAACCATTTATATGATAAATGAAGATTCACTATTTGAGTATACATATTTTATGTATTTGGTTGGATCTTAAACTCATTTACTGAATGTCCAGGATACGATTCACAGCATGAGAGAATTTGTGATTGGATCACAACTAGTGAGTATCTCTACATGTGTAATTGTGATGTATCGGAATTACACCTAGTCGATGAATTGATGGATTTGGACACCATCAATTCTGTCGAGACTAGCACGAGGTATACTCCTTGGTGTATCCAAGTAGCTGATTCTCACTGGCTGGAGACATTGTGATGTCCGGAGTTAATCGTGGATGCTAGTTATGGTAACTAGTTCATTGGAGTGACCAGCCGTAAGAATTCATATGGTTCTCTGCATATATAGATATGTCAATGAAGTTCTTACTGTGGCTTAAGTGCGATGTTCCTTTGACTTGCGATATTCAAGTCATCTTGATCATGGAGACTTATGCTTTGACATCTTAAGCAAGCATCTCTAAGGAGATGTGGACCCGGGATGATTGGGTATAAGTCGAAGTGATCGAAGGTGTTTGAATAGCGTATAAAGGATTCACCACTCCTTGCGAGGAGATGTATACCCATGGCCTCTCGTCGGATTGTTACTAAAGTCTTTGGCCAAAGCATTACATGTTTAGAGTAAGGTACTCTTCGATACATGTGCAGTAACTAGAATCCGTAGGACGAGGAAATGATACATGGGCTAGGTGTGACGTAGTCAGCCTAGTGGGGAATGACACTATAGACCATATCCTGAACCAAGTGGGTATAAGATGAGTGAAGGGAATGGGGCACGAATCATTCGAGCTGCTGAAGGGTTTTAGAAATATTTCTGGATCAACCGTTGATCTTTTCGGTTAATTGGGGATCATGATGTACTACTAGGTGCCACTCATGATCGTTCTATAATTAATGGTTAATTATAGACGGCCAACATAAACCGAGAACCTATTTGGTCACACGCACAACGAGCGTAATCCGAAGGATTTAAAACGAGCTTGAGAATGGGATTCTCAGACCGAGAGAAACTAAGTTTGGTTGGACCAAACATAAAGCGAGCATGAAATCGTTTCAGTCGCAATGGAAGTGTGGATGGGCCGTGTCTTATGAAGACATAATGGATGGACCAAAATGGTTTGGTTCTAATCCAATGGAGGAGAATAAACCAAAGAGTTTGGTTTATTTTAAACGAATGAACCAAAAGTTGGTTCGGTTCGTTTTAACTTAAAATAAACCATCATGGTTTGGTTTATTTTAACTTATCTTAATGGAGCGGGTTAACAGGCCTAATGGTTATGATCAAATAACCATTAAGAGAATTAGTTCTCTATAAAAGAGGGCTTAAGGGATAATTAAGCCCTAATCCACAACCCTAAGTTGCCGCCCACCTCTCCTTGGAGAAATTCGGAGCTAACTCTCCTCCTCCTTGTCGCCGCCCACCTTGAGGCTCCAACCGGCGTCCAGAAGGATGCTTCCTTCCCTCTCGCCGGCGTCGAGCTGCTGCCAGTTAGTGCTCTGGTGATCTCCTTCAAGTTTGGCATCAAGGTGAGCTCTATCACCCTAGGTTGGCCGGCGCCTATCACCTCCACCAAAGCTGTCCATTTTTCTGGACAGCTTGTTCTCCTCTCGTCGGAGCGTCGTTTGGACGACGGTTAGAGCTCCGACAGCGGCTAACTTACCGGGGATTCGATCTCCGGTAATCCTCTAAGGTGGAGGACGAAGGATTCATCAATTGGTTGACGAATACCTCTCCGGAGAAGCGAGTTTTGAGAACTCGTATTAGGATCCGAATTTGGATTCGGATCGTGATCATCTCTCGATCACGTCGTCTTCAACATGAGGCTAGTAACCCATACGAAGACGAAGCTCGTGGCTTAGCGAAGTCATCCCGAGGAACTCGGCGTGGATACGGATAGAGACGATTCTAGCGAGGATCGTTCCGGTTGATGTCGTTCCCGCTACACGTCATACGAAAGGTATAACGTAGATAAATTTCCTTTTATTGCAAATTTAAATTTACGGTTATGTCTACACTTGTTGTACTATGCATGCGTGTGATGTGTGTGTTGTAATAAATGTAAATTTATTATTTTTATTGCTTCCGCTGTGCTCATGTTTACGAAACGTGATCGAACACACACACGCCGCGGTGCCGGAAACCCAACAGTGGTATCAGAGCCCAGGTTGTGTTTCGACATAATCGTAAAATGGTTTTGCAATAGTCATAATGTTATTTCTGGAAATTTTCTAATTTTGGAAATTTAGAAGTATTTATGAAAATTTTTCAATTTTGGAAAGTCTAGAAGTATTTATGGAAATCTTCCACTTTTGGAAAGTTGGAAGTATTTTATGGAAATTAATATTTTCCATAAATAAAATATTTGATTAGATTCTGGAAATTTGTTTCCTAATTTAATCATGATTTTATTTGGAGAATCAAATCTTAAAATATTTTATTTCCATAAGTAGTTTTGATGATTTAGGAAATTGGTTTCCTAAATTGATTTTCCTTAATCAATTATTTTCATAAATAAAATATGTGATTAGATTTGGAAATTTGTTTCCTAATTCAATCATGATTTGATTTGGAGAATCAAATCTTAAACATATTTTATTTCCATAAATAGTTATGACAAATAAGGAAATTATGTACATGACATAATTGTATGCCATGTAATTGCATTAGATGCATAACATTATACCATGCGTGTCGTGACATGTAGATGTATGTCATGCCATGTAGATAATAGTTATTTGCATGCAAAGAGGATGAGACATAAAACCCTAACTCAATATTAAAGCCTACACCTTCCATTAATATGGTTAGAACCAGAGTTATGTTTCTTGTTTGGGTTGTTGGACTCACTCCAAGCCCGGCTTGAACCTGAACATGTTCAAATCATTGGAATAGTTTAACTCTAATATGGTAAGAGTCAGAGGTCAATCGTTAGTTTGGGTTGTTGGACTCACTCCAAGCCTGGCTAATTGGTTGAATGCGCTCTAACCATATTAAAACTATTTCGCGATTAATGGGTCGGCTCTAACTTGGAGCATCGATTTGTTGGACTCACTCCAAGGTCGATGTGAAGAGAGGTGAAGTTGGGTGTTATGCATATGATGCATACTTGTTAATGTGTTAACAACCCAATGTATGTGTAAACATTCAATTAGTTGATAGCACATTGTGATAGTTACATATACATGATATGTAATCGGTATACTTGATACCCACCATCATAGCTAAGAATGGCTTGTTGGACTCACTCCAAGGTTGTTCTTATCTATATTGGATATCAGCCCATTCGGAGATGAACCTACGATCTCCCGAAGTGATTTTGGGGTTTTTGAAATTCGAAAAATGAATGGGATTTATAAATGTATATTGATGCATTTTAAAAATCATTTTCTCATATATGCTCGTTTTGTATTTCTAAGATTGATCATGATGTCTTTGAATTTGCGTTCCATTTTGGATTCGAATAAATTGACTAGGGCAAACTTCTTGGACTGGCTTAGAAACTTGAGAATTGTTCTCAAGGTGAAAAGCTTGCGTATGTCCTCGAAGCGCCTCTTCCCGCCCATCCTAGTGACGATGCAACTCCGGACCAATTGTTGGTCTATCAGAAACATGTGACCGATTCTGAACTGACAAGTTGCATCATGCTAGCCACGATGGAACCCAAGCTACGAAAGCAGCATGAGCATATGGATGCTCATATCGTAGTCCTTCATCTTTGTGAGTTGGTTGATGAGCAAGTGAGATTCGAAAGGTTCGAAGTCTCAAAGCTCCTCTTCACCTCTGAGATGCTAGAAGGTTCATCTGTGGTACTACTCAATATGCTGAAGACTGTGGAGTCTTCTGAGAAGCATGAGCAGGGGACGGTGCTATTAGTTGATTCCTCGAAGAAAGGTTCTAAGAGGAAGTCAAAGGAACAGCAGAAGGGAAAGAAGAGAAAGGCTAAGAAGGTAGAACTAGCACAAAAGGAAACTTGCCATCATTATGGCAAGGAGAGCCATTTGCGAAGAAAGTACAAGATTTATCTTGAGTCCATGAAGAAGAATAAGGCATCGGATGCCCCATCTTCTTCAGATATCTTCGTTATTGATTGTCATTCTATTTCCTCAAACACTTGGGTATTGGATACTGGGTGTGGCTCACATATATGTAATGACATACATGGGCTAAGGAATAGAAGAAGACTCGTCAAGGGAGAGTCAAATTTACATGTTGGGAATGAAGCAAAGGTTGCTGCACTCGCCATCCGAACGTATTTGTTGACACTCCCTGTAGGACTTGTCTTAGAACTGGACAATTGCTTTTATGTTTTTTCGTTGATAAAGAACATCATTTCTATTTCTTGTTTAAATAGAAATGGGTACCATTTGACTTTTAGTAACAATTGTTGTTACATAACTTTGAATGAAGTTCTTTATGGGACTGGAACTTTAAGCAATGGTATTTATACGTTGGACGTATCCAGTGACATTTGCAATATCGAAGCGAGCAACAAGTGTGCTCGAAAGGATAATCAAATAGACTCCTACTGTGGCATTATCGTCTTGGCCATATAAGCAAGAAACACATGTCCGAATTACACCGATGTGGAATTCTTGAATCGTTTGAATTGGATTCATACGATACATGCGAATCATGCTTAAAAGGCAAGATGACTAAGTTACCTTTTATAGGAAAAAGGTGAACGAGTGGGAGAGTTGCTAGGCCTAATACATAGTGATGTATGTGGACCTATGTCAACTCAAGCTTTAGGAGGCTACAACTACTTCATTACCTTCACCGATGATCACTCACGGTTTGGGTATGTGTTCTTGATGAAACACAAGCCTAAAGCCTTTGAAAGGTTCAAAGAATTCAGAAATGAAGTAGAGAAAAAACATGACAAGAGTATTAAAATACTTCGATCGGATCGAGGTGGTGAATACTTAAGTCAAGAGTTTCTTGATTATCTAAGAGACAATGGTATATTGTCTCAATGGACTCCGCCATATACACCACAGCATAATGGTGTATCTGAGAGGCGTAACCGGACCTTGTTGGACATGGTCAAGTCAATGATGAATCATGCGACTCTTCCCAAGTCCTTTTGGGGCTATGCACTTCAGACAACTGTTTACTTGTTAAACAGAATGCCCACCAAGGTAGTCTCAACTACTCCATATGAGATATGGAATAGTAAGAAACCTCATGTATCTTACTTGAAGATATGGGGTTGTCCTGCTTATGTGAAACGGACTGTATCAGACAAATTGGATGCTAAGTCTGATAAATGTCTATTTATTGGATACCCTAAGGAAACTAGGGGTTACTAATTCTATCATCCTGTGGAACAAAAGGTGTTTGTTTCAAGGCATGTTGTGTTTCTAGAGAAAGAGTTTCTCTTGCAAGAAAACAGTGGGAGTGTCGTCGAGCTTGAGGAGGCTCGAGATACTCAAATAGACATTAATGAGATACCTGGTGAAGCACAACAGCCGACAACTCATAGTGATGAGCAATCGGCTGGACCTATTGTAACACCACATCTTCGTAGATCTGGTAGAACACGCAATATTCCTGAGAGATATGGATTTCTCGTAAGTGAATCGAACGACGTGTTACTCATTGATGATGAGGAGCCTACCAGTTATGAAGAAGTGCTGACAAGTTCAGATAGGGATAAATGGCTTGGTGCCATGAAGTCGGAAATGGATTCCATGTATGAAAACCAAGTTTGGAACTTGGTTGACCCACCTAAAGGCATAAAGCCTATAGGGTGCAAGTGGGTTTTCAAGAAGAAAACCGACATGGATGGTAATGTGATTACCTATAAGGTTAGATTGGTGGCGAAAGGATATCGTCAAAAATAAGATGTTGATTATGACGAAACCTATTCGCTTGTAGCTATGCTTAAATCCATTCGGATGCTCCTGGCCATAGCGGCTCATTATGATTATGAGATATGGCAGATGGATGTGAAAACAACTTTCCTTAATGGAAACCTGCTCGAGGATGTGTATATGATACTGACCTCGAGGTTTCATCGGTTGATAAAACCAAGGTATGCAAATTCGGCGGTCCATTTATGGATTGAAGCAAGCATCCGAGCTGGAATATCCGCTTTGATGAGACCATCAAAAGTTTGATTTCTCACAAAATCGGGCGAACCTTGTGTACAAGAAGGTTAGTGGGAGTGCGATCGTGTTCCTAGTATTATATGTTGATGACATATTACTTATAGGAAACGATGTTTCAATCTTACTGATCGATTAAGGTTTGGTTATCCAAGACATTCTCCATGAAAGACCTGGGAGAAGCAACCTACATCCTCGGGATTAAGATCTATAGAGATAGATCGAAACGGTTGCTTGGTCTTTCGCAGTCTACATATATAGACCGAGTGCTAAAGAGGTTTAGCATGTCGGAATCCAAGACAGGTTTCCTACCCATCAGGCATGGGATACACCTTTCGAAGTCTATGTGTCCGCGCACAGAAGACGAGAGGATTTGCATGAGTAAGATTCCCTATGCATCCGCAATAGGATCTATCATGTATGCTATGTTATGTACGAGGCCCGATGTATCGTATGCTCTGAGTGTCATGAGCAGATACTAGTCTAATCCAGGAATGGATTATTGGGTGGTTGTTAAGACGATCCTTAAGTACTTGAGAAGAACTAAGGATGTGTTCCTAATATATGGAGAAGGGTACATGGTGATACATGGGTATACGGATGCCAGCTCCAGACAGACAAGGATGATTCCATGTCTCAGTCTGGGTATGTATTCACCTAGAATGGAGGCGCAATAAGTTGGAAAGGTTCCAAGCTTGACGCTATAGCGGATTCTGCCACTAAGGCAGAATACATTGCAGCTTTGGAAGCAGCAAAGGAAGCGATTTGGATCAAGAAGTTCATCTCTGAACTTGATGTGGTCTCATCAATGATCCAAACATGTGCTTCGCCGCTATCATCTTATCAGAGAGATCATCAGTAGGAACGAAATACAAATCGAGAAAATTCCCATTGAAAGGAACTTAGCGGATCCTTTGACTAAAGCATTACCTCAAAGTAAGTTTGAGGGTCATGTTAGAGCTTATGGTATTGGATACCGTAGCGATTGGCATTAGGCCAAGTGAGTCATTAGTAATATATGAGAGATGTCCTAAGGCAATCGCCTTATGTATGAACCATTTATATGATAAATGAAGATTCACTATTTGAGTATACATATTTTATGTATTTGATTGGATCTTAAACTCATTTACTGAATGTCTATGATACGATTCACAGCAAGAGAGAATTTGTGAATGGATCACAACTAGTGAGTATCTCTACATGTGTAATTGTGATGTATCGGAATTATCCCTAGTCGATGAATTGATGGATTTGGACACCATCAATTCTGTCGAGACTAGCACGAGGTATACTCCTTGGTGTATCCAAGCAGCTGATTCTCACTGGCTGGAGACATTGTGATGTCCGGAGTTAATCGTGGATGCTAGTTATGGTAACTAGTTCATTGGAGTGACCAGCCGTAAGAATTCATATGGTTCTCTGCATATATAGATATGTCAATGAAGTTCTTACTGTGGCTTAAGTGCGATGTTCCTTTGACTTGCGGTATTCAAGTCATCTTGATCATGGAGACTTATGCTTTGACATCTTAAGCAAGCATCTCTAAGGAGATGTGGACCCGGATGATTGGGTATAAGTCAGTGATCGAAGGTGTTTGAATAGCCTATAAAGGATTCACCACTCCTTGCGAGGAGATGTATACCCATGGCCTCTCGTCGGATTGTTACTAAAGTCTTTGGCCAAAGCATTACATGTTTAGAGTAAGGTACTCTTGATACATGTGCGAGAACTAGAATCGTAGGGCGAGGAAATGCATGAGCTAGGTGTGGACGTAGTCGACCTAGTGGGGACGACACTATAGACCATGTTCGAACCAAGTGGGTATAAGATGAGTGAAGGGAATGGGGCACGCGAATCATTCGAGCTCTGAAGGGTTTTAGAAATAGTTCGGATCAAGTTGATCTTTTCGGTTAATTGGATCATGATGTACTACTAGGTGCCACTCATGATCGTTCTATAATTAATGGTTAATTATAGACGGCCAACATAAACCGAGAACCTATTTGGTCACACGCACAACGAGCGTAATCCGAAGGATTTAAAACGAGCTTGAGAATGGGATTCTCAGACCGAGAGAAACTAAGTTTGGTTGGACCAAACATAAAGCGAGCATGAAATCGTTTCAGTCGCAATAGAAGTGTGGATGGGCCGTGTCTTATGAAGACATAATGGATGAACCAAAATGGTTTGGTTCTAATCCAATGGAGGAGAATAAACCAAAGGGTTTGGTTTATTTTAAACGAATGAACCAAAAGTTGGTTCGGTTCGTTTTAACTTAAAATAAACCATCATGGTTTGGTTTATTTTAACTTATCTTAATGGAGAGGGTTAACGGGCCTAATGGTTATGATCAAATAACCATTAAGAGAATTATTTCTCTATAAAAGAGGGCTTAAGGGATAATTAAGCCCTAATCCACAACCCTAAGTTGCCGCCCACCTCTCCTTGGAGAAATTCGGAGCTAACTCTCCTCCTCCTTGCCGCCGCCAACCTTGAGGCTCCAACCGGCGTCCAGAAGGCTGCTTCCTTCCCCCTCGCCGGCGTCGAGCTGCTGCCGGTTAGTGCTCCGGTGATCTCCTTCAAGTTTTGCATCAAGGTGAGCTCTATCTCCCTTGGTCGGCCGGCGCCTATCACCTCCATTAAAGCTGTCCAATTTTATGGACAGCTTGTTCTCCTCTCGTCGGAGCATCGTTTGGACGACTGTTAGAGCTCCGACAGCGGCTAACTTACCGGGGATTCGATCTCCGGTAATCCTCTGAGGTGGAGGACGAAGGATTCGTCCATTGGTTGACGAATACCTCTCCGGAGAAGCGAGTTTTGAGAACTCGTATTAGGATCCGAATTTGGATTCGGATCGTGATCATCTCTCGATCACGTCGTCTTCAACACGAGGCTAGTAACTCATACGAAGACGAAGCTCATGGCTTAGCGAAGTCATCCCGAGGAACTCGGTGTGGATACGGATAGAGACGATTCTAGCGAGGATCGTTCCAGTTGATGCCGTTCCCGCTACACGTCATACGAAAGGTATAACGTAGATAAATTTCCTTTTATTACAAATTTAAATTTACGGTTATGTCTACACTTGTTGTACTATGCATTCGTGTGATGTGTGTGTTGTAATAAATGTAGATTTATTATTTTTATTGCTTCCGCTGTGCTCATATTTGCGAAACGTGATCGAACACACACACGCCGCGGTGCCGGAAACCCAACATGTCTTTGTGTCTTTGTGAATTATCTTTTGTATATCTATTGTTTTCCATGTTGGAGGAATGCTTTGATGGGTTGTATTGTCTAAGACGGACAAAATTTTTAAGTGTGGGGGAGGAGCTATATTATTTTTGTTAGAAACATGATATGGAAGGAATAGTTTTCAGAGGTCATTGGTCCTGAGATATATTTGTCTGTGATTAGTACTTGATTTCCTGCACACAAAAAAAAAAAAGGAAGGCGCCATCGATGTTTCTTTTGTTGAAAAAAAAAAGAAAAAAAAGATGTGCAATTGTAATGCAGGCAAATGAGATTGCAATGTATTAGATAGAGTCATTTGATCCTGAATCCAATTCTAAAGTTTCTAATTGTCCTAGTCTCTTCCCATATTGCTGGTTACTGAACATTTCACAGAGCAACTCATCAGATTTATTTCTCTAATTCTTCTCTTGTTCCCTATTCATTTGTACCTTTATCTTGTACTTCTCTTTGCATACTTTATCTACAATCTACTTTTGATCTTATTCTGATTCATGATAAATCCTTTTGATTCATATATGAGATGTATTGATAGCAGTAGAGAAGTAGAAGATAAGCAAGCATATGGTAATACAAAATTGCATGTTGTTTTGAGGGCGCCCCACTCCTATGTTATTATGTGAGCATCAGTGCATTTATCCATTTTGGGAGGTTTTGTATCAGGCTTAGTCTATTTGATTTGACTGTAAATCATCATACATGTTTACTGTTGTAGGAGTCGAATCTTTTGAATACCTTAGATCCTGATGAATTTGGTGATCCTAAGTAACTTATTTTTTCTGGCTCTGAATTATTGATCTAGGTATTGCTAGGGGAATGAGTTAGGGAGTAAGTGTTTCTTTATTTTCATTATTGCTCGGGACGTGCAAAAATAAGTGTGGGGGAAGTGATAACTGTCATTTTGTTGTATTATTTTGGTCCTTAATATCACTATTTTTTATCCTCTCGAGTGATTTATTATTGATTATTATCATGTTTTTTGAGTTGGATATATTTTTGGACCTTATTGTAAATTCTCCTAATTTTTAGACTTATATGTAAATTTTATCTTTGTTTGTAGGAGATCGAGATGAGCCACTGAACTAGACTCAAGTTGGATCAAATATGGCTTCATCTGGGGTCATAATAGACATTTCAAAATGATTTAATCTGAGCCCTTCATCGAGATCAGAAGGCAAATTAAATCAAGGGATCAGATCTGAGCATTATGGACCACCCGAGGAAAGTGATTGATCCTGAGCCATCCATCTGGATCTGGAGCGATCTGGCCTATACATTAAGATCTACACGTCTTGGCCGTTCATCCGGACCGTTTGATCGTGATTATACCTTCAGACGGATCGGATCCATCCATTTCAAATCAGACTGATTTCAGTCGTTGGATGGAGCAGCCTAAATAAGCAATTAATATATCCATCAAACCCTAGCTTGTTTGGACGGCTGGGATCATATGAGGCTCAGATCGGATGGCTAAGGTTTTTCATTTAATAAAACCTACCTTCCCAAATCGGAACAGAATGCGTAGAATCCTTTCGAGCGAGCGGCCGTCTTCTTCCTCGAGCGAGCGCGGGCGACTGGCGACTACACGCGCAGCGGCAACAGTTTGGCACTCCATTCCGGCGACCTTTCCTCCGACAGTCGGCGATGATCCCAGGCGAGCCTCGGCGGACGATTAGATGCTGTGATTCGGACAGCTAATCGGAAGAGGGGCAAACGCTGGATTCCGATGAGTACAACCTTCACCGACGTTCACTCCATTCCGGCGGCTGGGATAGGCCTTTCCATCTCGCCGGAGCCACCCACAAGCTGCGCCGGTTTAGGACAGCTCCATCTCCACCGGTGAAGGTCGATTTCACTGTCCTGTGACTCCAGAGCTGCCGGAACGGTGATCGCATTCCTCCGTCTGTCCGTCCTCCCTGCTGCAGTGATTGGGCAGCTTCGTATTCACCGTCGGAGAGGGTTGTTCAATTTGTTGCGACCGCCGTGTGGTTATCGATCGTTGTTTTGTTTTGATCAATATGCGTGTTTGTTTGTGTGTTAAACACCTTATTAGTTGAGATTTTGTGTTAGTTACGTTCTTTTAATTATTCCTGTTAGATTATGCATTTGTTAGTAGTTGATTAGGTTTGTTTCTGTTAAGTGTTTGTTTGTTTACGTGCAATGTTATTTCTATAGGTTTGGTTGTTGCTTAGTTGTTTAATTTTGTCCGTTATTTAGTTGTAGGTTAGTTTAATTTCTTGTTGCTGATATACTAACCACATCAATTAAAATTGTCCAATCAATGCATCGTATAGTGACAGTATGGTGTTTGGTTGGAGTGCTTTCGTTATTAGGTTAGTTTTCCTTGACATTCGACCAGTGTGTCGTATAGTGACAGTGCGGTGCCTGGTTGAATTGCTTACTTTCCTTGCATTTAGTTTAGCTTTTCAGTGACTGTTTGATCACTGTGATGTATAGTGACAGTGCGGTACTTGGTTAAATTGTTCACCTTTGTTTCTTGACCATTGTGCCATATAGTTGCAGTGCGGTGCTTGGTTGAGCTATTTTCTGTCTGTTAGTGTAGCTCTTTAGTGACTGTTTGATCACTGTGTCGTATAGTGATAGTGCGGAACTTGGTTGAATTGTTCACCTTTGTTTCGTGATCATTGTACCGTATAGTGACAGTGCGGTGCGTGATTACTTACTTTTGCGCATTAAGGTTGTTGCTTTGTACTTTTTGCATTTGTTCTTGCATTAGGTTAGTTTCCCGGGAATTAATAATTGGTAGTTAAGTTTACTTTTTGCATGTTTAATTCTCATGTTTGTTTTTTATTTTGCATTTTAATTGTTTTGATAATTATAAAAACCCCCAGTATTTACTTCTGTTTAAAAACAAACGTCCAGCCATTAGGTTCGTTGGGAGATGACCCGAGTCAGTCCTATACTGCATTAGTGTAGTTAGGGGGTTCGGTAAATAATTTGGGAACGGTATCACGACAAAATAACCGGTCTATCTAATCCACTTGATACTTCCATCTTCCATGTCTTACTTGTCTTATCTCTTCATTTGTTATCCATTGTCTTTGTGGATTATCTTTTGTATATCTATTGTTTTCCATGTTGGAGGAATGCTTTGATGGGTTGTATTGTCCGAGACGGACAAAATTTTTAAGTGTGGGGGAGGAGCTATATTATTTTTGTTGGAAATATGATATGGAAGGAATAGTTTTCAGAGGTTATTGGTCCTGATATATATTTTTCTGTGATTAGTACTTGATTTCCTGCACACAAAAAAAAAAAAAGTAAGGCGCCATCGATGTTTCTTTTGTTGAAAAAAAAGAAAAAAAAGATGTGCAATTGTAATGCAGGAAAATGAGATTGCAATGTATTAGATAGAGCCATTTTATCCTGAATCCAATTCTAAAGTTTCAAATTGTCCTAGTCTCTTCCCATATTCTTTGATTCTAGCATTTCATGAGCAACTCATCAGATTTATTTCTCCAATTCTTCTCTTGTTCCCTATTCATTTGTACCTTTATCTTGTACTTCTCTTTGCATACTTTATCTACAATCTACTTTTGATCTTATTCTGATTCATGATAAATCCTTTTGATTCATGTATGAGATGTATCGATAGCAATAGAGAAGTAGATGATAAGCAAGCATATGGTAGTACAAAATTGCATGTTGTTTTGAGGGCGCCCCACTCCTATGTTATTATATGAGCATCAGTGCATTTATCCATTTTGGGAGGTTTTGTATCAGGCTTAGTCTATTTGATTTGACTGTAAATCATCATACATGTTGACTGTTGTAGGAGTCGGATCTTTTGAATACCCTAAATCCTGATGAATTTGGTGATCCTAAGTAACTTATTTTTTCTGTCTCTGAATTATTGATCTAGGTATTGCTAGGGGAATGAGTTAGGGAGTTAGTGTTTCTTTATTTTCATTATTGCTCGGGACGCATAAAAATAAGTGTGGGGGAAGTGATAACTGTCATTTTGTTATATTATTTTGGTCCTTAATATCACTATTTTTTATCCTCTCGAGTGATTTATTATTGATTATTATCATGTTTTATGAGTTGGATATATTTTTGGACCTTATTGTAAATTCTCTTAATTTTTAGACTTACATGTAAATTTTATCTTTGTTTGTAGGAGATCGAGATGAGCCACTGAACTAAACTCAAGTTGGATCAAATATGGCTTCATCTGGGGTCATAATGGACATTTCAAAATGATTTAATCTGAGCCCTTCATCGAGATCAGAAGGCAAATTAAATCAAGGGATCATATCTGAGCATTATGAACCACCCAAGGAAAGCGATTGATCCTAAGCCATCCATCTGGATCTGGAACGATCTGGCCCGTACATTAAGATCTACACGTCTTGGCCATTCATCCGGACCGTTGGATCGTGATTATACCTTCAGACGGATCAGATCCGTCCATTTCAAATCAGACTGATTTCAGTCATTGGATGGAGCAGCCTAAATAAGCAATTAATATATCCATCAACCCTAGTTTGTTTGGACGGCTGGGATCATATGAGGCTCAGATCGGATGGCTAAGGTTTTTCATTTAATAAAACCTACCTTCCCAAATCGGAACAGAACGCATAGAATCCTTTCGAGCGAGCGGCCGTCTTCTTCCTCTAGCGAGCGTGGGCGACTAGCGACTACACGCGCGGCGGCGACAGTTCAGCACTCCATTCCGGCGACCTTTCCTTCGACAGTCAGCGATGATCCCAGGCGAGCCTCGGCGGACGATTAGATGTTGTGATTTGGATAGCTAATCGGAAGAGGGGCAAGCGCTGGATTCCGGCGAGTACAACCTTCACCGACGTTCACTCCATTCCGGCAGCTGGGATAGGCCTTTCCATCTCGCCGGAGCCACCCACAAGCTGTGCCGGTTTAGGACAGCTCCATCTCCACCGGTGAAGGTCCATTTCACTGTCCTGTGACTCCACAGCTGCCGGAATGGTGATCGCATTCCTTCGTCTGTCCGTCCTCCCTGCTGCAGTGATAGGGCAGCTTCGTATTCACCGTCGAAGAGGGTTGTTCGATTTGTTGCGACCGCCGTGTGGTTACCGGTCGTTGTTTTGTTTGGATCAATATGCGTGTTTTTTTGTGTGTTGAACACCTTATTAGTTGGGATTTTGTGTTAGTTACGTTCTGTTAATTATTCCTGTTAGATTATGCATTTGTTAGTAGTTGATTAGGTTTGTTTCTGTTAAGTGTTTGTTTGTTTACGTGCAATGTTATTTCTGTGATTAGTACTTGATTTCCTGCACACAAAAAAAAAAAAGAAAAAAGTAAGGCGCCATCGATGTTTCTTTTGTTGAAAAAAAAAGAAAAAAAAGATGTGCAATTGTAATGCAGGAAAATGAGATTGCAATGTATTAGATAGAGCCATTTTATCCTGAATCCAATTCTAAAATTTCAAATTGTCCTAGTCTCTTCCCATATTGCTGGTTACCGAGCATTTCACAGAGCAACTCATCAGATTTATTTCTCCAATTCTTCTCTTGTTCCCTATTCATTTGTACCTTTATCTTGTACTTCTCTTTGCATACTTTATCTACAATCTACTTTTGATCTTATTCTGATTCATGATAAATCCTTTTGATTCATGTATGAGATGTATTGATAGCAATAGAGAAGTAGATGATAAGCAAGCATATGGTAGTACAAAATTGCATGTTGTTTTGAGGGCGCCCCACTCCTATGTTATTATGTGAGCATCAGTGCATTTATCCATTTTGGGAGGTTTTGTATCAGGCTTAGTCTATTAGATTTTACTGTAAATCATCATACATGTTGACTATTGTAGGAGTCGGATCTTTTGAATACCCTAAACCCTGATGAATTTGGTGATCCTAAGTAACTTATTTTTTCTGTCTTTGAATTATTGATCTAGGTATTGCTAGGGGAATGAGTTAGGGAGTTAGTGTTTCTTTATTTTCATTATTGCTCGGGACGCACAAAAATAAGTGTGGGGGAAGTGATAACTGTCATTTTGTTATATTATTTTGGTCCTTAATATCACTGTTTTTTATCCTCTCGATGATTTATTATTGATTATTATCATGTTTTATGAGTTGGATATATTTTTGGACCTTATTGTAAATTCTCCTAATTTTTGGACTTATATGTAAATTTTATCTTTGTTAGTAGGAGATCGAGATGAGCCACTGAACTAGACTCAAGTTGGATCAAATATGGCTTCATCTGGGGTCATAATGAACATTTCAAAATGATTTAATCTGAGCCCTTCATCCAGATCAGAAGGCAAATTAAATCAAGGGATCAGATCTGAGCATTATGGACTGTCCGAGGAAAGTGATTGATCCTGAGCCATCCATCTGGATCTGGAGTGATCCGGCCCGTACATTAAGATCTACATGTCTTGGTCGTTCATCCGGACCGTTGGATCGTGATTATACCTTCAGACGGATCAGATCCGTCCATTTCAAATCAGACTGATTTCAGCCGTTGGATGGAGCAGCCTAAATAAGCAATTAATATATCCATCAAACCCTAGCTTGTTTGGACGGCTGGGATAAGATGAGGCTCAGATCGGATGGCTAAGGTTTTTCATTTAATAAAACCTACCTTCCCAAATCGGAACAGAACGCGCAGAATCCTTTCGAGCGAGCGGCCGTCTTCTTCCTCTCGCGATAGCGGGCGACCGACGACTACACGCGCGGCAGCGACAGTCCGACACTCCATTCCGGCGACCTTTCCTCCGACAGCCGGCGATGATCCCAGGCGATCCTCGGCGGACAATTAGATGTCGTGATTCGGACAGCTAATCGGAAGAGGGGCGAGTGCGGGATTCCGGCGAGTATAACCTTCTCCGGCGTTCACTCCATTCCGACGGCTGGGATAGGCCTTTCCATCTCGCCGGAGCCACCCACAAGCTGCGCCGGTTTAGGACAGCTCCATCTCCACCGGTGAAGGTCCATTTCACTGTCCGGTGACTCCACAGCTGTCGGAACGGTGATCGCATTCCTCCGTCTGTCCGTCCTTCCTACTATGCTGATTGGGCAGCTTCGCATTCACCACCGGAGAGGGTTGTTCGGTTTGTTGCGACCGCCGTGTGGTTACCGGTCGTTGTTTTGTTTGGATCAATATGCGTGTTTGTTTGTGTGTTGAACACCTTATTAGTTGGGATTTTGTGTTAGTTACGTTCTGTTAATTATTCCTGTTGGATTATGCATTTGTTAGTAGTTGATTAGGTTTGTTTCTGTTAAGTGTTTGTTTGTTTACATGCAATGTTATTTCTATAGGTTTGGTTGTTGCTTAGTTGTTTAATTTTGTTCATTATTTAGTTATAGGTTAGTTTAATTTCTTTTTGCTGATGTACTAACCACATCAATTAAAATTGTCCAATCAATGCATCGTATAGTGACAGTATGGTGTTTGGTTGGAGTGCTTTTGTTATTAGGTTAGATTTCCTTGACATTCGACCAGTTTGTCGTATAGTGACAGTGCGGTGCCTGGTTGAATTACTTACTTTCCTTGCATTTAGTTTAGTTTTTCAGTGACTGTTTGATCACTGTGTCGTATAGTGACAGTGTGGTACTTGGTTAAATTGTTCACCTTTGTTTCTTTACCACTGTGCCGTATAGTGACAGTGCGGTGCTTGGTTGAGCTATTTTCTGTCTGTTAGTGTAGCTTTTTAGTGACTGTTTGATCACTGTGTCGTATAGTGACAGTGCGGTACTTGGTTGAATTGTTCACCTTTGTTTCGTGATCATTGTACCATATAGTGACAGTGCGGTGTGTGATTACTTACTTTTGCGCATTAGGATAGTTGCTTTGTACTTTTTGCATTTGTTCTTGCATTAGGTTAGTTTCCCAGGAATTAATAATTGGTAGTTAGGTTTACTTTTTGCATGTTTAATTCTCATGTTTATTTTTGATTTTGCATTTTAATTGTTTTTATAATTATAAAAACCCCCAGTATTTACTTCTATTTAAAAACAAACATTCAACCATTAGGTTCGTTGGGAGATGACCCGAGTCAGTCCTATACTGCATTAGTGTACTTAGGGGGTTCGGTAAATAATTTGGGAATGGTATCACAACAAAATAACCGGTCTATCAGTGCATTGATAGGAAATTTGTATACACTTGAACCAAAACCTCCCACGATGCAAATTGAAGTTAATAACTCATCTTCTAATTCCAATAAGAGAAAAAAACCTTCGAAGATGAACCAAACATATCTTTGGCATCTTAGGCTTGGACACATTAACCTAAGCAGAATTCAAAGGTTGATAGCTGATGGACCTTTGGGTTCATTAGTGGTGGAGGATCTCCCAACCTATGAATCTTGCTTGGAGGGTAAGATGACCAAGAGGCCTTTTAAGGCCAAGGGGTACAGAGCAAAAGATGTGTTAGAATTGGTTCATTCTGATTTGTGTGGTCCTATGTCTATCCAAGCTAGAGGTGGTTTTGAGTATTTCGTCTCTTTTATAGACGATTACTCAAGATATGGATACATTTACCTGATTCGCCGCAAGTCTGAATGCTTTGACAAGTTCAAAAAATTCAAGGCTGATGTGGAGAAACGTCAAGGTAAAAGTATCAAGACACTACGATCTGATCGTGGCAGTGAGTACCTCTTGGGAGAGTTTAGGAACTACTTATCAGAGGCTGAGATTTAATCCCAATTGACTGCACCTGGCACACCCCAGCATAACGGTGTAGCAGAGCGAAGGAATAGGACTCTTATGGAGATTGTTAGATCGATGATGAGTTATTCTGACTTGCCAGATTCGTTCTGGGGATATGCTCTAGATACGGTGGTGTACATTCTGAACTTGGTACCATCTAAATCAGTGTCTTCTACCCCCACAGAGTTGTGGACTGGGCAAAAGCCTAGTCTAAGACATATTCGGATATGGGGGAGTCCAGCACATGTCTTTGAAGGCGGATCGGTAAGTTGGAACCTCGCATGAAATGCGGCTTGTTCGTTGGCTATCCCAGGGGAACGAAGGGTGGATTGTTTTATAGTCCTAGAGATCAGAGGGTGATCGTTAGCACGAACGTCAGATTTCTAGAGGAAGACTTTGTGATGAGCCACAAGCCCAAGAGTAAAATTGTTCTGGAGGAGTTAAAAGGGGAAGTCACTTCTTTAGTACCACCGGTACAAGAGGATATACCACATGTCACTACACCGCGTGTCACAGAGGATACACAGGTGATACCTCATCGTAGTGGGAGGGTTGTGAGACAGCCTGATAGATTCATGTTCTTGGGAGAATCTTCTGATTTGGTCCCTGGCGAACAAGAACCTGGTCCCTGGCGAATAAGAACCTGATCCAAGATAAAGATGCAGTATCTTGGCAAAGTGCAATGAATGCTGAGATTGAATCTATGGATTCAAATCAGGTCTGGGAGCTAGTAGAACCACCCGATGGTGTAAAAACCATTGGATGCAAGTGGATCTACAAGAGAAAGAGAGGAATAGATGGGAAGGTTGAGACCTTCAAAGCGAGGCTTGTTGCGAAGGGGTATACTCAGAAAGAGGGTATCGATTATGAGACCTTTTCATGCAGTAGCCATGCTTAAGACATCTCTCGATCCCTCCGTTCTCTTATGCAAAAATGGCGGCTCCTCATATGGATTATGAGGTGTGGCAGATCGATGTCAAGACAACTTTCCTTAATGAAAGTCTTGAGGAAAACATCTACATGAAGCAACCAGAGGGATTCATTGCTAAGGAAAAAGAGCATCTTGTATGTAAGCTTAATCGGTCCATTTATGGATTGAAACAAGCTTCGAGGTCTTGGAACATCCGGTTTGATGAGGTGATCTAGTCTTATGGATTTATTCAAAGTCCAAATGAGTCTTGTGTATACAAGAGATGTGACGGAAATATAATGGTATTTCTTGTACTATACGTAGATGACATTTTGTTGATTGACAACAATATCAAGGTGTTATCGGACATAAGGGTATGGTTGTCCAAACAGTTTGATATGAAGGACTTGGGAGAGGTAGGACACATCCTTGGGATCAAGGTTATAAGGGATCGTAGGAAAAGGATGTTGTGCTTATCCCAAGCTTCATACATAGACACGATTATGGAGCGTTTTAGCATGCAGAACTCCAAGAAGGGTTTTCTACCTTTCAGGCATGAGTTCCTTTATCTAA
Organism: Wurfbainia villosa; assembly: GCA_025175895.1. Classification (NCBI taxonomy): domain Eukaryota; kingdom Viridiplantae; phylum Streptophyta; class Magnoliopsida; order Zingiberales; family Zingiberaceae; genus Wurfbainia; species Wurfbainia villosa. Next base: position 49,557,579 of record CM045996.1, read on the forward strand.
GGAGATGTGTCCTAGATCATCTGAGGAGATAGAGGAGATGAAGGTGGTTCCTTATGCTTCGGCAGTAGGAAACCTCATGTATGCGATGCTCTGTACGAGACCAGATATCTGCATTGTCGTGGGCATGGTCAGCAGATATCAGAGTAATCCAGGACAGGGACATTGGACTGCGGTAAAGCATATATTGAAGTACCTGAGAAGGACTAGGGATTATATGCTGATTTACCAGGCAGACCAATTACTCCCTGTGGGTTACACGGATTCCAACTTCCAATCTGATAGGGATAATAGTAAGTCTACCTCAGGTTTTGTGTTTACTTTGAGAGGTAGAGCCATTGTATGGAGGAGTGTCAAGCAGAAGTGCGTGGCGAACTTCACCATGGAAGTTGAGTATTTGGCGGCCTCTGAGGCGGCCAAAGAAGTTGTATAGCTTAGGAACTTCCTGATGGACTTGGATGTGATTCCTAGTTTGCCCAGAACTATCACAATTTATTGTGATAATAGTGGTGCAGTTGCAAACTCGAAGGAACCACGAGCCCATAAGGCTAGTAAACACATAGAGCGCAAGTACCACATGATATGAGAAATCGTAAAGAGAGGAGAAGTTGTTGTAGCCAAGATTGCATCTGAGGATAACCTGGCAGATCCTTTCACTAAGGCCCTTCTGGCGAGAGCTTTTGATAGGCATGTGGAGGGAATGGGGATCAGATGTATGACACTTTGAGGACAACATAGTCTTTTAGTATATGTGAGAGATTGTAGAAATGTATACTGAAAAGTCTATCTTTTGTATGAACATCTTTATTTTAGAATAAGAATCACATGATCATTGTTTGCATATTTTTATGGTTATGCAATATTGTCTAATACTTTACATTGTAGATAACATGGTGTGTGGTGTCACGCAGGAGACCATGTTATCGACCCCTTGAAAAGTATAAGCAAAGGCTCACAACCGAGATGGCTTTGGACAAACCATCGGAATGGTTGTAGTGTGGTTTGGTATTGGTTTGTCTTGACCATATAATCACACTAGTGCACTTTGTGTGCATTGAGCAGGACCGACTTAGAGGTGATTCGATTTATTGCTGACTACATAATCGAATCGGACCTCAGATATTATTTAGTACATGCTCTTAATCCCGATATAATAACGGGCACATATACTTAGTACTCATCTCTTTGATTTACCAATGGGCGAGATTTATAGATTAAATCGATAGGCTCGATAAGTTGGGAGATGATATTATTTATATGGTGTGCCGTTGATTATAGGAGGAAACCGTGTCCTATATATTAGGATGATGATATCCCCTTGAAGAGCTCATAAGTTTCATCATGTAAACCCTGCAAGTGGACTTGGTCTGGCATGATGAAAAGGTTGAGTGGTACTACTCAAGGAGTTAGATGTTGATTAATTAATGGTCGGTAAATTAATTAATCGACGGACATTCGAGATCTTAAACACGGGGAGAAAATGTACAAATAATATATGGAGCTCATATTATCATATGGGGGTTGGTGAGGTAGACCAATGATGAACCTTTAGTGGATTGGATCATCATTAGTGGATCGGACTTTATGTGGGCTTGATCCATGGGTGGCCAAGACCCAACTCCTCCTCATGGTCCCTAATGTAGCCTATTAACACCTCATGATGCTTAGATCCAAAGTATAGAAACAAAACTCAAAGATCCATTGGTAGAGATTAAATCTCTAAGAACCGACGGTTGAGATTAAATCTCTAGATCCGACGGTTGAGATTAAATCCCTAGAACCAATGGAGGAGATTAATTCATGACTTATCCCTAAATCTATAAAAGGATGGAAAAGGGATTTGGCGTGAACTACATGATAGGAGAGCTAGGGTTTGGGCGGCAAGAAGGAATCCTATTTGAGATAGGATTAGGATTAGGGTTTGGAGGCAAGGGTGGCACCAAATAAGGAAGGTTCTTTCTCTCTTCTTCTTCCTCTTTTCGCAAATGTCCAGCACCCTTCCCAGCTTTTTTCCAGCCTTGGCCGGCACCCAAAAGCTTCCTTTTCCCTCTCCTTAGGTTGTGGAAACAAGATATAGGGCTTCCCTTGGTGTCTTGGTTGTTTTCCACCATCTTCTCCTTCATCTAGTTGGCCGGCGGCAAGGATAAGTTTGGTTCCTTGTTGGTTGTTTCTAGTGAGGAGAAAAACCTTATTTCTATTCTTCCTCTTGCTTTGGAAGAGCAAGGAAGGAAGATTTGGCATCTAGGAGCTTCACCTTTTGGTGGATCGTCGCCCACACGACGTCCAAAAGGAGGAAGGTCATACATTAGAAGATCGAGAGGTATACCTATTCTACTTTATTCTTTTGTTTGTTGCTTGTTTTTGTTTTTCAATTATAAGCAAGTTATAAATCTGTAAATGGCTAAATAATACTTGGATCCCAAGCATAAACACAAAAACCGGCGATCCGAACATCGTCTATTCCGCGGCTACTCGTAGAATAGAGGATGGTCGCTTGAACAACTAGTTTGTTCAAGTGACCTCTCTAAACGAATAGCACAACGATGACTTGATTGCTTTGGCAATCCCTTTTGTCTAGAATTAAATTTTTTTAATCTAGGGACATTGAAGGGATCGCCATGGACAAACTACCGAGGTGAAGTGGGAAGCGAAGTTTCTCCTCACGGACTCGATAAGCAAAACCCTACAATTGGTATCAGAGCTTTCGGGAAAAACCTACACGTGCCCCATCCGACTCATCTCCCAGCGGCGCACAGGGACAGACGCAGAGGCAGCGATGGGAGGAGCAGAGCACCTATGCGCAGGTAGAGTTTCAAGGCTTAGGGGAGCACTTACAGTGGATCGAGGAGTTCTACGATGAGGCTCATATCTATTTCTAGGAGGAGGCTGCTTATCACCAGGAGGTTCGGCAACACATGCGTGCCAGCAGGCATAGTGGGCCTGGGAGGAGGAGCACAGAGCATCCGCTGCATCCATCAACTCTCATATCAACCACATGTACTTGTGGCATCAACAGCTGAGCACTAGGTTTTCTCAGGAGCCCGACATGCCAAGACTGGCAAACTTCCCACCTCAGCCACCGTATTAGAGGTATTGTTTCATAAAAGTTTGGGGGGACCCTAAGTTTTGATATATTTTATTTTTAGCAGTACTTTCTTTCTTGACATTCATCTTTTCATGCATAGAGTGTCTATTTTCTTTCAGCAATTAGTTTTTGCTATTTTTAAGCTACATCGGTAATATTTTTAAGATTCCTTCACAAATTGTCTCCGTAAGTAGTCTAACTTTATTTATCTCGTGGTATTTTATTGCTCTAATGAATGTTCTAGACTTGCACTGGTTAGCTTTTATTTTTATTTTTTTTACACTTACACTCGACGAATATTCTGAAAGGGAGAATCCATTACATACCTAGTTATGATTCATCCCAATAGTCTAGTACCTTGGAATCCAATGGTGACTCTATATTTAGCATTTTAGTTACTGGAGATGCTTAGATTGTGTAAGCCCGTTTGGAAAAATCAAAATCACCCATGAGTATGAGAAGAACAAGAGTTCTATTCGCAAAAAAAAAAAAATAGTTTGTCATGGGTGGAAATTTCTAGTGTCCCTTTGAGACCAAGTTAGGTTACTAGGGAAACACCTACCAATTTCTCTCAATACCGAGCACGTCTTTGAGACTTTATGCTAGATTTAGGGAATGACCCTCGCTTAGTGCAGACCAGTGCCTAAAAGCCAAAAATCTTAAGAAATCTATAAGATGACGACTTAACTTACCATGGAACGATGTATCCCTTAAGATGATTCTCTTAGAACGTGCACAAGAAGCTAACATATTGAACTTTTAGAACATATCTGTTTGCTTTGATTGATTAAAAATACCACTTGATAAATCTAGTTAACTTGATAAGTATGAAACCATGTTTTTTCTTAAATTTCATGGCACTGAGATTTTCTTGAGGACAAGCAAAGATTTAAGTCTAGAGGAATTGATGTGAGCAAAACATATAGGATTTTAGGAGTAGTTTTCGCTCACATCTTTGTTGCATTTTATACTTGTTTCATGCATATCTTACTTTGTTTCACATGAATTTCCTATTTTCTAGTTCAGAGATCTGCTCGTTGTGCTTTTGTGTGCAGGACAACATTTTACAAGGAAAATGACACACTTTCAGAGCAAAAGGAAGACATTTGGCAGGTGGAACGGAAGGGGACATGGCCTACCCGTGTGAATCCACACGGTCGTGTCCAAACCACGGAGTTGGCCACCCCAGCGCCACACACGGCCTGGCCGTGTGAATCCACACGGTCATGTAGCACTGGGTTATTTCAAAGTGATTAGGGTTCTTTCATGGATTTATGCAGCGTCGACTTCAAGTCTATAAAAGGGAAGCCACGCCCAAACCCTAGGGAAGTGGCACAACGGCTGGGACGAAACACCGATGTTGGAGGATCGTGGCCCGGCTAGAAGAGGGGTTGAATAGTATTTTCATGTGTTCGATGGAAATCGTTCGTTCATCGTGTGCTTGTCTACAATACTCATTAATATGCACAGCGGAAATACAAATAATGAAATGAATATAAGAGACAATCACAACACACACAATACATGGCGATATATGTGGTTCAGAACCTTAGGGTTCCTACTCCACGGGGTGAGCTCAACGAGATCTAGTGATGAACACACCACTAACTAAACTCCTTCTCGACAACACATTGGAGGTGGAGAAACCTCGTACAAGAAATTACAAAATGTAATACAAGAAGTACAAGCAAATACAAAGGCAAGAATGAAATACGTAAAGAAAATTGTACAACAATGGCTTTGAACACTTTTCTTGCTACATGCTTTGGTTTTCTCTTGAAGGTCTAGAATGCAGCAGTAATTCATCACCAAAATCTTCCCAAAAATCACTGTGGAAATCCTCTCCAAGCTCCTCCTTTTATGCTTGTCTCGGGATGATTTCGCACCTAACAGTCGACTGCTCCTGTAGCCATTATGAGACAATGACCTAATTTACATTGGCATCCAACCAACAGATACACTGGCAGTCGATTGCCAACCTCATAGTCGACTGATCAGTCGGCTACCGAGCGTTATGTGCTCGCATCCTCGACCAGCAGTCGACTGCTGAAGCCATCAGTCGACTGCCCAATTATGGCAGTCGACTATCATAGCATTCAACGCAGTCGAACACTAGTCAACTCTCACCAGTCAACTGTTGTTGGGTAAAACCTCAAACACAAGTTGTTTGAGCATCCAACTGTCAGGTAAAATCTCAAACACAAGTTGTTTGAGCATCCGACACACCCTTAGCCTAGACCTAAGCCTTCTAGCCATCTCTACTAGCTTCGCACCTATCGGATCCCTCCAAGTCATCCGTGACTTGTTCATCCATGCATAGATCCCTCCAAGTCATCCATGACTTTTTCATCCATACGCTAACCTCCAGGTACTTCCTTCGGCTATTGTCATGCTCTTGGGTCTACACCGCCAAGGTACATATGGACTTACGCTCCCAAGACTACCGCTTGGCTTTACGCCACCAAACCACCCCTTGGACTTACAAAATGCCAATGTCAACCCATGTTGGACTTTCACCGTGAAGGTTACACACTTGGACTTACGTGGCCAAGGCTACACACTTGGTCTTCCCTTGCTAACTCCATGTTGTACTTCCAATGCCAAGCCCCATGCTTGGACTTTCACTGCCAAGGCTACACACTTGGACTTGCGTGGCCAAGGCTACACACTTAGTCTTCCCATGACAATCACATTTCATATATTTTGTCTAACATTAAAATACTGCTCGAGTCAAACTCGAGTCCGGTCAATCATGACCTGGGCCGATTACACTAATAATCTCTCCCTTTTTGATGTTTGACAAAACCCTAAACACCTTTGAGTTAGGCGCCCTAACTCAAGTCTACCAATTATCCCCAATTGGCAATTCTCACCTTTGAGAATTCCAACTAATTTCAATTGGTCTCTTCTCTCCCTTTTTGACATTCATCAAAAAGGTCCTCCCCAAGGGTGTCAATGTCTCACATCCCACTGAGATCATACAATCTCTTTCTTGGTCCAAAAACACATCCATCATCCCAAGATGTATAACCTCCCCCTAAAGGCTTGTTCTCCCTTGACCATTGTACCAACAATGTCCTTGGAGAGTCCCTAAGCCAATAGGAACACTAAATAATCGAAATTAAGGGAAAAGATTCAACATTGAACTTTCACCTTCCTTAATTCGATACACACCCTAAACAATTCTTCTAATCCATTTTCAATGGATTTTCACCCTTTCTAATACTCTATAAAGCATATCCTAGGGTTAGGAGCAGTTAAGGAACCTAAAAGTAGTTGTACATGGGCCTAACAAACCTTGTTTACCCTAAATCAGCACTGGTAGTTGACTATCTTAGATGCCAGTCGACTTCCCTTGATGCCAGTCAACTGCTATCCATGGCAGTTGACTGATTTTTGCACTACGTAGAAATCATACTTCAAAACTGAATTTTGAAAATTCATAAGTAAAAAAACGTATTTTGAAAAATCTTGAAAATTCATATATACATTACTTATTACAAATATTATAAGTGAAAAATATTAGAAAAATAAAATACCCATAAACTAGTGAGATTGACACAAAGTTCAAATCCATTGAAATTTTCAATGTTTAGCCCTACTTTGTATCACCTCATTCAATAGTGATTGCTATCAAAAGATAGACTTCACCAAGGTTTTTCAAAATGATTTTGAAATGATTTTAAACCTTTAAATTCATTTTCCTAAACATCTCACTTGTATCTATGTGTATGAAGCACATACAAGTCAAGTATTCTAGTGAGATGTGAGTTTTGATTATTTAGGGTTTCATGCATATGCTAGGCAACTCTATTTGATTCCCTTATGCATGGGACTTCAAATCATGTCATTGTCCTTAACTCAAATTGTAATTAATGCATGAATGATGATTATGACATAATTGATAACAAGAATAAGCATGTGCCAATAATCATGATGTCATGGCATGTGATATAAACTTAAGTATAACATGACACTTAGCTAACCCTAAGTATTATCATGACATTTTATATGATAAAAATAAATATTACATCATGACATGGCAAGACAAATAAATCATGACAAGTATAAAATACTAAGGTATAAAATACCTAAGTGTTAAGCCCAAATTGTCATATCTAAGATTAAAGCCATTTTGCCTTAATACCATTTATCCCCCTAGTGTGTCAAAAATCTAAAATGGCACACCATGACTTCTAATACCTAGATGTGCCAATTTAATCAATTTTCAACTTCTCAAAACACATTGGCACATCCTAAAGTGTCAACTCTACCATGGTTAGGTTAACTACCTATCCATTTAGGGTTGACACACCCTAGCTAACCCATCTAGCGTGAGTCAATCATGCTCCTAAGAACCCAATACCTATTGGAGCTCCTTGGGTTAACAAGTATTCACTAGGGATAACTTCCTTAGATACCTTCCTAATGACCCTTTTTGACTTTTAAGCCTTAGTCATTTTGGTCTTTTCTAGGTTAACTCTAGGGGTAACTCCCTTTGTAACCTTCTTAGTGGCTACCTTAGATTTTCTTGAATTTTTAGCCACTAGACACACACCATGTTTATTCTTAGGGATGACTTCCCTAATAACCTTGATTTTCTTAGACCTAGATATTATTCCATAATCGAATGGAACATCGTGGTAGGTCTTCTTGGAGTTAGGTTTGTGACTTAAACCTTTCTTCCACCTTTTTGGTTCTTGCCCACTAGAACCTAAATCTTGACCATTTGACCCCTTAAATGAATTTATCATTTTTGCTAGGGTCTTCTCTAGTTTTTCAAGCCTTGACCTCAAAGCTTGATTTTCCAATTCTAATTTTTCAAATTTTGATTTTTCATTGGTCTTCTGGAAAAGACTCTTCCTAGGCATATGTCTATGATTCTTGGGATTAATGCCTAGGTGGTTCTCTACCCTCCTAATGGACTACCTAGGTAGAATGGGTCTAGAGTTATTATTCCTAGATTTGTTCTTAGTTAAATTAACATGCTTAGCACCTAAACAATAAAATCTATTATTTCTACTAACATGTTTTTCATTAACAATTGCAAGAGTGCTAAAATAACTTCTAGCATGCTTTTTAACCCTAGAACTAGAAGGTGCATTGAGATATACCTTAGGGTTTGCTTTAAAAGCTCCCCCTACTTATGTAGCTCCTTCTTGCCCCTTCTTTTTCCCCCTAGGGCATTGGCTTCAGTAGTGTCCCCGTTGATTGCACTTGAAGCGCACAATGTGTTCTTTGTTTTTCCTAGCGAGGATTCCGGCATCCTTTGACTTTTGGTTCCGACACTTTCTCCTTAGCCAATTTTGAGCATTTTCTCTTGTAATCCTCTTTCTCCCTACACTCAAAGCATATAATGTGATTTTTATTCTTAATTGCAATGTTTGAGTTTCCTAGGGTATTTTCTTCTTGTTCTTCACTTCTCCCGGATGTAGACACTTCTTCTTGTTCTTGCTACGAGATGGAAGATCTCTCCTCCCCCTCAATGCTAGAGGTGGAGGTTTCCTCCAATTCATCCACATTCTCCGATGTTGATGGCGATTCTTCCTCTTGAGTGTGGGAGGATGAATACTCTTCCTAGGCTTCGTTCTCTACATGTGTCGGTTCGGAATTTTCGTGGAATCGGACTAAATTATTCCACAATTCCTTCGCATCCCTATATTCACCTAGTCTAGACAAAATAGCGTTAGGTATTAATTTTACTAGCATAATTGTTACCTTAACGTTTGTCTTGAATTGTCGTCGTTGCTCCTCGGTCTATCTTGACTTTCCCAACGGCTTGTTGTCTTTACCCCTAGGCACTTCAAAACCATTTTCAATGATTAACATTATATCGAAATCGGTTTTGAAGTATACCTCCATCCTTTTCTTCCACCAAGAAAAATCTCCTTCGAATTTCGGTGCATGGATGTTGATGCCGTCCATTTTGGTTGATTGTCGCGGCGGTGAGTCTAATGGCAACCTCCCCGCTCTGATACCACTTGTTGGAGGATCATGGCGCGGCTAGAACTGGGTTGAATAGCCTTTTTGTGTGTTCGATGGAAATTGTTCGCAGCGGAAATGCAAATAATGAAATAAATACAAGAGACAATCACAACACATGCAATACACGGCGATATACGTGGTTCGGAACCTTAGGGTTCCTACTCCATAGGGTGAGCTCAACGAGCTCTAGTGATGAACACACCACTAACTAAACTCCTTCTCGAGAACACGTCGGAGGTGGAGAAACCTCATACAAGCAATTACAAAATGTAATACAAGAAGTACAAGCAAATACATAAAGAAAACTTTACAACGATGACTTTGAATACTTTGCTTGTTGTTTGCTTTGGTTTTCTCTTGAAGATCTAGAATGCAGCAGCAATTCCGCTCCAAAATCTCTCCAAAAATCACTGTGGAAATCCTCCCCAAGCCCCTCCTTTTATGCTTGTCTCGGATTGATTCCGCCCCTAGCAGTCGACTGCCATAAGTCCCCTGTCGACTGCTCCTGTAGCCGTTGTGAGACAACGGCCTAATCCACATTGTCATCCAACCAACGAATACATTGGCAGTCAACTGAGCATTACCATCAGTCGATTGCCAACCTCATAGCTGATCGATCAGTCAGCTACCAAGCATTATGTGCTAGCGTCCTCGATCAACAATCGATTTCCATCCATGGCAGTCGACTGCTGAAGCCATCAGTCGACTGTCCAATTATGGAAATTGACTGTCATGGCATTCGACGCAGTCGAACGCTAGTCGACTCTCACCAGTCCACTGGGACATACCACCAGTCGACTGTTGTCGGGTAAAACCTCAAACACAAGTTGTTTGAGCATCCGACACACCCTTAGCCTAGACCTAAGCCTTCTAGCCACCTCTACTAGCTTTACGCCTATCAGATCCCTCCAAGTCATCCATGACTTGTTCATCCATGCGCGGATCCCTCCAAGTCATTCATGACTTGTTCATCCATACGCTAGCCTCCAGGTGCTTCTTTTGGCTATTGTCATGATCTTGGTGTCTACACCGCTAAGGTACATATGGACTTACACTCCCAAGACTATCACTTGGCCTTACGCCGCCAAACCACCCCTTGGACTTCCCAAATGCCAATGCTAATCCATGTTGGACTTTCACCGCCAAGGCTACACACTTGAACTTACGTGGCCAAGGCTATACACTTGGTCTTCCCTTGCCAACTCCATGTTAGACTTCAAATGGCAAGCCCCATGCTTGGACTTTCACCACCAAGGCTACACACTTGGGATTTCATGGCCAAGGCTACAACTTGGTCTTCCCATGACAATCACATGTCATATATTTTGTCTAACATCAAAATACTACTCGAGTCAAACTTGAGTCCGGTCAATCATGACCTAGGATGATTGCACCAACAATCGATGCCCTAAAAAGCATCGGAAACTCGCAACGGGGAGAAAGGAGATGACCAGAGGATCATAACATGCGCTCCAACGTCGAAGAGAAGAACTAAGAGTACTGTAATTTACTTTCTATTCATCTCCTGCATTGTAATGACATACTTTATTTTGCATTGTGTTCGTTCTTTTCTATTTATGGAGTAGAATCTTTGATTCTAGGATTAGGGAGTAACTTGTGTATATAGAACATGCTAGATCGAATGTTAATTCTGTTTATGAATTTCCATTCGCAGTTAGTGTTTATTTAATTTTATGAAGATTGTGTTTTGGTTTTCTATCTATTGTGCATAGTTGATACAAGGGGTGACAACCCTTGTATCAAAGATCTAGGGGAATTAGGGAGGAACCGAATGGTTGTCCTCATCTATGACAACTATAGGTAGAAGGGTATGAAGGAGTAGCGAACGAGACACATTCCGACTCTTCATAAGGATTGATTTGGCATCCTCGTCCCGTCTATCCTATCTTAACGAAAGGGTCGGCCTGGTTAAGGATAGGTAGTTCCCGATAGAAGCGAAAGCTCATCGGAAAAGGGTATGATGTCCATTCCACAAGACCCTAATTAGAGAACCAGATAACATTTAATTGATTAGCATGTTCCATGTTGCACAAGTGAAACCGAAGTCCTAGGATCCTTTTTTTTGAACCTCAAACCAACCTTCCCTTTCTCTGTGTGACACCGTACTTGAGTTAGGACCACCGTCAACCTCATAACCACAACCCTTAGAACTAAACTCCGAACAAAAACATCCACTAATCAATCGGTACTCGAATCTTAGTCTCTATGGGATCGATAATTTATTTATTACTTGACGACATCTGTGCACTTGCGGGCGTTGAGTGCTAGTACGCGCTTCGGGTCCTCGATGGTTCCCGTCGCGAGATTTGAGGTTGCATTCATGTGCATCAAGTTCAACCTTATAAAATCATGGTGAGCAGTCGACTGATGAGCCATATCAGTAGACTGCTTGCGGTTCAGCAACCGGTTCATGACACCAACAATCGACTGCTATGGTTCAACAGTCAACTGCTAAACCTTCTATGCCATTCTACAGGGTATTCAGTTGACTGCTTGACTGAAGAAGTCGATTAATATCTGATTATCTATTTGGAATTTATGTGAATTTGATTTCTTTACTTAACTTTGTTTCATTTAGTTTGTTTATTGCATGTGTATCGATTAGTCCAATATTATGTTTGTTTTTGTGCATTATTAATATGTTTTGATATTTTTGTCCTATTTTCTCAAGCATTAATATCCAATGATTTTATTCCTAGCATCTCACCCTTTCTAGATGTCAAAGTACACAATCAAGGTGAATCCCATATTTTGTGAGATGCAATACACCATAAATGTTGGGAATTTGACCATCGCTAGAGGGGGGTGAATAGAGTGTCGTACGTCGATGATGGAATTTCATCGTGCACTTGCTAAAATTATATTAGTATGCAGCGGAAATAGAAAATACAATACAAATACAAATACAAGCACACTACGCAAGATATAACATGGTTTGGAACCTTAAGGTTCCTATTCTACGGGTTGAGCTCAATGAGCTCAAGTGATGACAACACCACTAATAAAACTTCTTCTTGACAACACGTCGGAGGCGGAGAAACCTCGTACAAGTGTTTACAATAATAAACAAAATACAACAAGCAAATACAAATGAAATACATAAAAACACATAAAGAAAACTTTACAAATGCGCTTTTGGATGCTTACTTGTTTAGTTGCTTGAGCTGCACTTGAAGACCCTGAATTGCACCAACAAATTGCCCCAAATCACCCTAAGAAACCATGGGCAAATGTTTCTCCACGAGCTCCTTTTAAAGTTTCACCTCAGGCTAGATTTTGCCTAGAAGTTATCTGATCGTGACCATCAATCGACTGCTCCTGTAGCCGTTGTGAGACAATGTCTCGATCCACGTTGGATAAGTTCCAATGGATACACTGGCAGTCGACTGTCATTACCCATCAATTGACTCCCAGGGTCGTAGCCAACTGACCAGTCGGCTACCGAGCATTCTGCTTTCATAACCCCGATCAGCAGTCGACTGCCATGGATGACAACCGACTGCTCAAACCATCAGTCGACTGCCTAATGCTAGCAGTCGACTGCTAGGCTATTTCTTGCGGTCGAACACTAGTCAACTCTGAGCAGTTCGACTATCGATAATCCCAGTCGACTGCCATAAGTCAACTCGGCTTCAAAGTGTCAAAACACTTGACCAATCGACTAATAACCTCAAACATAAGGTTTAACCCCAAGTATGATGCCCTCATACTTGTTAGACCACCCTTAGCCTAGACCAAAGCCTTCTAGCCACCTCCGTTAGTCTCACGCCTATCGGATCCCTCCAAGTTATCCATGACTTGTTCATCCATACGCTAGCCTTCAGGTGCTTCTATCGGCTATTGTCATGCTAATGTGGTATATCCCGCCAAGCCAAGACTATCGCTTGGACTTTACGCCGCTAACTATTGGACTTATGCTACCAAGACTCAACCCTTGAAATTTACGCCGCCAATATCAACTCTTGGACTTTCCTTGCCAACCCATGTTGGACTTTCCATTTGCCAAGACTCAAGATTGGACTTTCCCTTACCAAGACCCAAGCTTGGACTTTCCATTGCTAAGTACCCAAGACTTGGACTTTCCATGCCAAGTACCCAAAACTTGGACTTTCCATGCCAAGTACCCATGACTTGGACTTTCCATTGCCAAGTACCCATGACTTGGACTTTTCCATGACAATCACGTTGTCATACATTTTGTCGAACATCAATGTCAAACATCTTTGAGTACGGTCAATCGTGACCTGGGCCGATTGCACCAACAATCTCTCCCTTTTTGATGTTTGACAAAAACACCAACATCTTTGAGTTAGACCACTAACTCAATCTAATCCTCCCAATTTTCCAAATTGGGAATCCCAAGTTCCCCCGTTAATTCTCCCCCTTTTTGACATACATCAAAAAGGTTCTCCCCAAGGGTGTCAATGTCTCATATCCCAATGAGATCTTACAATCTCCCCCTTGGTCCAAAAACATCTAGGATGTCTTCACTCTTCTTAGTAATAGATCCCATATCACTTAAGAGAGGCTTCCTATAAACTCTCCCAATTTCCAAATTTGGCATTTCACATTCCCATTTCTCCCCCTCATGATGAAGAACACATCCATCATCCCATAATGGATACCTCCCCCTAAAGACTTGCTCCCCTTGACCATTGCACCAACAATGTCCTTGGAGAGTCCCTATGCCTATAGGAACACTAAACCATCAAAATTAAGGGCAAAAGTTTAAACATGAACTCTCACACACCTTAAAATTGATACACACCCTAAACAACTCTCCTAATCCATATTCAATGGATTTTCACCCTTTCCAATGCTTTCCAAAGCATATCCTAGGATTATGAGCAATTAGGGTAACCTAAAATAGCTGAAACATTGGCTAAACATCCTTGTTTACCCAAAATCAGCTCTGGCAGTCGACTCTTACAGCCACCAGTTGACTACCGTTGACATATGTTGACTGCCAAAGTGGCAGTCGACTGATTTCTGCAAATGCAGAATTTCAAAAATCAGAAATGATTTTCAAAAAATCATAAGTAATTATACATAATACAAAAATTCATATGTATAATACTTATAACAATCATTATGGGTGAAAAATATTTGAAAAATAAAATACCCATAAAATAATGAGATTGACACAAAGTTCAAAATCATTGAAAAGTTCAATGTTTTGGCCCTACTTTGTATCAACTTCATCAATGATGATTGCTATCAAAAGATAGACCTCACTAAGGTTTTCTAAAATGATTTTAAAATATTTTTGAAAACCTATATTGGATCATGATCAATGTGCTCAATGCACATAACTTGCACATTAGTTTTCCCCATGATCCACCCATGATATATGATGAGTTTGAGTTCATCTAGATGCAAAAACTTTGCACCTTAAACTTAACTCATTTCCTAGCATTTCACATGTGTCTAGGGTGTATGAATACACACACATGTCAATGTGATGTGAGATGTGATTTTTGGTTATCCTAAACTAAGGCCTCATGCATTTTCTAAGGCAACACTACTTGATTCCCTTATACATGGGACTTCAAGTCATGTCATAGTCCTTAAATCAATTTTAATTACCTTAAATGCATGAATGATCATGACATAAATGATAATATAAATAAGCATAGCCAATGATCATGATGTCATGGCATAAAATATAACCTAAATATACATGACATAAAAACTAACCTAAGCATGATCATGACATATTAAATGATAAAAATAGATATGATGTCATGATATGGCATATAGCAAATAAGGCATGGAAAATAATATATAAAGGTATATAATACCTAAATTTTAATATTTGTTGCCATTTTTTTTTATTAATTTCATTTTACCATATTATCACTCATCCCCTAAGTGTGCGAAAAACCCAAAATGACACACTATAACCTAAGACCTAAATTGTGTCAATTTGATTAATTTATCATAATTCTCAAATGATATTGGCACATCCTAAAATACTTTAAGATATAATCAAAACTTATTTCCAAGGTATCCCAAAACCTTGAAAATGTCCTAGAGTGTCAACTCTACCATGGTTAGGTTAACTACCCATCGACTTAGGGTTGACACACCCTGACCCATTTAGTATGAATCGATCACGCTCCTAGGAACTCAAAACCTATTGGAGCTCCAAGGGTTTACTAGGTATTCCTTAGGGATGACCTCCCTAGATACCCTCCTAATGACCCTTCTAGGCTGTATAGCCTTGGTCATTGTGGTCTTGCCAAGATTAACTCTAGGGGTGACTCCCCTTGTAACCTTCTTAGTGGCTTCCCTAGGTTTCTTTGAAACCCTAGCCACTAGGCACTTACCATGGTCAACTCTAGGGATGACTTCCCATGTGACCTTGGTTTTTCTAGACCTAGTACTAGTTCCATAATCAAATGGAACATTGTGGTAAGTAGGCATTGTTGGAGTATTGGGAATACAATCAAAGTCCCACATTGGTAAGACATGGAAAAGATCATGTGCTTATAAGATGAAAAGATATCTCCATTGGAATGAGACCTTTTGGGTAGAGCCCAAAAATAAAACCATGAGGTATTAGGCCCAAAATGGATAATATCATGTCATTGTGGAGATATATGAATCTTATAGGCACTTACAATTGGTATCAGAGCCATGGTCCATGTCAAGCCATTAACCTCAAATGAAGGAAGTTGAGCTCCCATGTCCGGATCAAGAGAACCAGACACCAGGTAATAAGTCTAGTTGGGTCGGGAGGACCGAACAACTGGCAGAAGTCGATTAGGCTGTAAGGGTTGGACAATCGCGGGGGAAGTCCAGTGGTCGGGAGGACCGCATAGCCGGTTGGCGTGAAGTTAGTGGGTTGAGGATCGGACATCAAGCAAGGGATGTCCTTCGAGGATGGATAGACTTGAGGGAGGGTCAATGTGGTCCTTCATTTGAGGGGGGGATTATTAGAGTATTGGGAATACAATCAAAGTCCCATATTGGTAAGACATGGAAAAGATCATGTGCTTATAAGATGAAAATATATCTCCATTGGAATGAGGCATTTTGGGTAGAGCCCAAAAATAAAACAATTAGGGCTTAGGCCCAAAGTGGACAATATCATGCCATTGTGGAGATATATGAATCTTATAGGCACTTACAGGCATTACCTTCTTAGACATAGGCTTGTGACCCAAACCTTGCCTCCTAGATGGTTCTTGCCTTTACACCCTAGGTTTTGACTCCTAGACCATTGAGTTTGATTTTGCATATTCCTAAGGGTCTTTTCAAGTTTCTCAAGCCTTGACCTCAAGCCTGGATCATTGTTTCTTTAACCTCAGCTAGTCATCTGATTTTCTAGATCCCCTATAAAGTATTGCAGACATGATCAGTGGCTCCCATATCTACACACCAGGTGTAGGTAGATAACACCGCTAAACATGTTTCGATGACCAGACCAAAAGATATACCTTTGTTCTGCTTCCGGTTGGGGCAGTCCTTCTTCCAATGTCCAATCTGCTTGCAAGTGAAGCACTTGCCTTTTGGCTTCTTCACTCGTCCCTGAGATCCTCCCCCACCTTTGCTCCACCTTGTTTCTTCTTCTTCTTGCCTTTCGGCTTAGAAGTAGAAACCTTCTGAGCAACCATGGCCTGAGCCTAAGCACTCTGACGAAAAAGTCCCTCAGCCGCCTGGAGTTCTGTCAGAAGCTCCGCCAACGAATACAACCTTTTATTCATGTTGTAGTTTAGCCGGAACTGCTCAAAACTCCTAGGTAGAGATTGTAGAATGATATCGACCTGGGTTTCCCCATCGATCTCAGCTCCAAGGACTTCCAGCTCATTCAAATGAGTCATCATCTTGAGAACATGATCCCTCACGGGTGTTCCCTCGATCATGGTGGTTGTCATCAAGTTTCTCATGGCTTCCTGCTTAGCAGTCTGATTCTGGCGTCCAAAAAGTTCCTTGAGATTTAGCATCATGTCATAAGCAGTAGGCATGGCTTGATGCTGATGTTGTAATACATTTGACATAAAATCCAAAATGTAACACCGTGCCATCTCATCAGCCTTTATCCACTTCTTATAACTCTCTTTCTCCTTTTCCCCAGAATCATCTACAGGCTTAGGAGGACACTCTTCGAAGAGTACATACTTGTACTCCTCAGTAGTCAAGACAATATCTAGATTCCTTTTCCAATCAACATAATTGGGTCCATTAAGTTTATTTTCCTTTAGTATCACAGCAAGTGGGTTAAAAGTAATTTTTGAAAAACCTAAGAATCACATAGATTAAAACATTATATTTCAAAAATTTATTGATTCCTCAAACAATAAAATTTTAAAATCAACCAATATCTCAAAACACCGAGAATATCATATGCCACGATAGTGTGGACGTATACGAATTCTATATTTGTAAGAGGAGGTTTTATCCATTAATTTTATTATCTTATCAACCTTACTTTTTGATAAATAAAATTAATAGTTGGTTCCTCTTCGACCCTACAAATAAAAGCAGTGACTCCGATGGGGAGGATACTTTTATTTGCATCTAAGTGTTCACCATTACTCGATACCAAGGCAATTATCTCGGAGTATGTGTCTTACACACGCTCCTAAATAATTTCCTATAACCATATTTGACCCTGTGATTCGCAAAATAAACTCATTCGATGGGGAGGAAGGCACTCAGAGCCGACACACAAGTTTGTTTGCATCACATGTCAAATCATAATGAAGGCCATGGGAATTAAAAAAAAATATCTCTCTCCCACTTAATAATTTAAAATTGAGGAATTTTCCAAGCACATAACATGCATATCAAACAAGAAGCAATAAATATGAAAAAAAAAATATTTTCCAACTATTATGACTTTTGTTTTCCAATATGCCTCCCGTCGTGTCGCCATCTCGTCCGCTCCTCCCTATGCCATATACAAGCCATCCGGAGATCCGAGCCGAGAAAAATTATTTTAATTTACATCCATCGATCCTATACTCCACAAAGGAGTGTACATGAAATCTAGATCGAAAGTAAACTAAAATAAAAGAGTGGCAAAATAATGTCATACTTAATTACAAAAATTAAATACTAGCCTCGTCAACCCCGAGGATTTAAATAATATTACAATTACACACATCCAATCACATACACATACATATGGCCATAATAGTTAGATCTTATGTCTGCAACCAAAATGTTAGCCTACGCACATCCTACTATTATCCGGCACATACAATATATGATAAGTGCATAAAAGTAACCGAATCATAAACACACAAAACAGTAAACCGTGGCTCTGATACCACTTGTAGGGAATTTCTTCCCACTTCGGTCGCTTGTGAATAGCGATCCTATCTATGTCCCCGGATTAAAAATTAATCCTTGATGAAGACGGATTACCCAAGTAACCGATCCATCATCGTGCTATTCGATTCGAGTGGTCTCTTGAACAAACTTGTTGTTCAAGCAACCTAACTCTTTTCCTTGATTAGCCGCGGAATAGATGATGTACGGATCGCCAGTTTTTGTGTTTATCTTCAGGGTCCAAGTAAATTAACCACATACAATTACAAACATAATACAAATGAAACAAAGGAAACCAAAACAAGAATTATACCTCTTGTTTACCTCTTGGTCTTCTATTGTATGTCCTATCCTCCTCTTGGACGTTGTGTGGGCAACGATCCTCCAAGAGATGAAGCCACCTAGATCACGTTCTTCCCTTCCTTGATCGCTCCGAACAAAGGGAAGAATGACCGAACCCTTCTTCTCCTATCTAGTGCCGACCACCAAGCTCCAAGCTAGGTTGTTGCCACCGGCCAAGGAGAGGAAGAAGGAAGATTGGTCGTCGGCCAAAGAGAATGGAAGAAAAGGAACCTTTCTTCCTTACTTTACCGTCGGCCAAAGAGTAGAGAGAGAGAGGGGAAGCCGTTGGCCAATCCTAGAGAGAGAGAGGGAGGCACCGCCCAATGTAGAAGCACCACCCTAAGGTTGCCGCCCAAGCCTCTCTATAGCCCGCCCACTCCAAAAACCCTAACCCTAATTGATGTGTTGCCGCCCAAAAACTTTGGAAGCAAACCCTAACACCAATTCTTGTGTTCCACGCCCAAGCCTCTCCAACCTTATTTATAGATTTTGCCCAAGCCTCCTTTTAATCGTGTCCATCGGATCTAGGTTTCATGAGGATTTAAATAGGCTACAATAGGGACCATGAGGAGGAGTTGGATCTTAGCCACCCAATGGATCTAGCCCACATAAAATGCAATCCATTAATGATAATTCATTTTACTAGAGGATTATCATTGATCTACCTCACCAACCCCCATAAATAAATATGGGCTCCATATATTAATTGTACAAATATCGCTCCGTGTTTAAGATCTCAAATGCCCGTCAATTAATTAATTTACTAACAATTAATTAATCAACATCTAACTCCATGAGTAGTACCACTAAACCTCATCATCATGTCGGACCAAGTCGACCTACAGGGTTTACATGATGATCCTTATGAGCTCCTCAAGGGGACATCATCATCCTAATACATAGGACACGGTTTCCTCCTATAATCAATGACACACCATGTAAATAATATCATTTCCTAACTTACCGAGCCTATCGATTTAATCTATAAATCTCGCCCATTTGTAAATCAAAGAAATAAATACTAAGTACATGTGTCCGTTATTATATCGGGATTAAGAGCATGTACACTATAATATCCGAGGTCTGATTCAATTATATAGTCAATAATAAATTGAATCACCTCTAAGTCGATCATGCTCAATACACACAAAGTATACTACTGTAATTCTATGGTCAAGACAAATCAATATCAAATTACACGACAACCATACCAATGGTTTGTCCAAAATCATCTCGGTTGTGAGCCTCTACTTATACTCTATAAGGAACTGATAACATGATCTTCCGTGTGACACCACACACCATGTTATCTACAATGTAATATATCAGACAATATGCATAACCATAAAATATATATATAATGCAAACAATGATCATGTGATTCTTATTTCAAAATAAAGATGTCCATGTTGGAATGTATACTGAAAGCCTAGCTCTTTTTGTATGAACATTTTATTTTGAAATAAGAATCACATGATCATTATTTGCATTTTATATATTCATTATATATGTGTGCATATTGTCTAATATTTTACATTGTAGATAACATGGTGCTTGGTGTGGCACAGAAGATCATGTTATCAGTACCTTGTAAAATATAAGTAAAGGCTCACAACCAAGATGGTTTTGGACAAACCATTGGCATGGTTGTAGTGTAGCTTGGTATTGTTTTATCTTGAACATAGAGTTACACTAGTACACTTAGGTGTATTGAGTAGGACCGACATAGAGGTGATTCAATTTAGTACTGACTACATAATTGAATCGGACCTCGGATATTATGTTGTACATGCTCTTAATCCCGATATAATAACGGGCACATGTATTTAGTATTTATTTCTTTGATTTACCAGTGGGTGAGATTTAGATGGATTAAATCAATATGCCCGGTAAGTTGGGAAATAATATTATTTACATGGTGTGTCGTTGATTATAGGAGGAAACCGTGTCCTATATATTAGGTTGATGATGTCCCCTTGAGGAGCTCATAAGGTTCATCATGTAAACCCAGCTGGTTGACTTAGTCAGCATGATGATAAGGTTGAGTGGTACTACTCGAGGAATTAGATGTTAATTAATTGATGGTCAGTAAATCAATTAATTGACGGACATTCGATATCTTAAACACGGGGAGATTAATGTACAAATAATATATGGAGCCCATATTAATTTATGGGGGTTGGTGAGGTAGTTCAATGATGATCCTCTAGTGGAATGGAACATCATTGATGGATCAAGTTTGTGTGGTTCCGATCCATCGGGTGGCCAAGACCCAACTCCTCCTTATGGTCCCTATCGTAGCCTAATATAATCCTTATGAAGTCTAGATCAAAGAATGTAAAACAAAACCTAGAACCAACGGTTGGGATTAAATCCCTAGATCCAATGGTTGGATGAAACCCTAGAACCAACAGTTGGGATTAAATCCCTAGATTCGATGGTTAGGATGAAATCCTAGAATCGACGGTTGGGATTAAATCCCTAGATCCGACGGTTGGGATAAAACCCTAGATTCGACGGTTGGGATGGAACCTTAGATCTGACGGTTGGGATGAAATCCTAAATCCGACGGTTGGGATTAAACCCTAGATCCAATGGTTGGGATAAAACCCTAGATCCGATGGTGGAGATTAAATCCCTAGATCCGACGGTGGAGATTAAAGGAGGCTTAAGCCTAATTCTATAAATAAGGGGCTTAGGCTTGGGCGGCAAGAACAAGTTTTAAGAATTGGAGTTAGGGTTTTGGGCGGCTAGGGTTTGGAGCAAAGTGGGCGGCAACCTCTTCCATCTTGTTGATTGCCGGCGCCCACTTCCATTGATAATTCCTTGGCCGGCGGTTCTCCTCCCATTGGTGGCCGGTTCTCTACCTCCTCCCTATTCTCCAAAGTGGCCGGCGGCAACACTTCTTGAAGTTGGCCAGTGAATCATCCAATTGTTCCTTGACCAGCGGTTGCACCAAGTTCCATAATTTGGTGGCCGGTTCTAGATAGGAAGGTATTTGTTGTTTCTTCTCTTTGTTCCTAGCGGACAAGGTAGAGAAGAAAGAAATCTAGAAGGCTTCTACTCGTGGAGGATCTTCGTCCACACGTCGTCCACGAGAAGGATAGGACATACGGTAGAAGATCGTGAGGTATAAAGTTATTTTAACTTTATGTACAGATCTGAGCATGTTCTTATTTGTTTTGATTATGCATGTGTGTGTACGAATATATATTGTATAATCATGGACCCCGAAGACAAACACAAAAACTGGCGATCCATCCGTCGTCTCTTCCGTGGCTAACCAACTAGAAGAGTTGTGTTGCTTGAACAACTAGTTTGTTCAAGCGACCACTCAAGTTGTTATCACGACGACGAATAGGTTGTGCTAAGGAAGCTCATCCC
Source organism: Wurfbainia villosa (assembly GCA_025175895.1). Taxonomy (NCBI): domain Eukaryota; kingdom Viridiplantae; phylum Streptophyta; class Magnoliopsida; order Zingiberales; family Zingiberaceae; genus Wurfbainia; species Wurfbainia villosa. The sequence continues at coordinate 49,579,672 of CM045996.1, forward strand.
ATCCGGATTAATTCTTTCATTAGTAAAAATTTTAATCCGGGGACATGGGAGCCAATGAGCCTCCGATGCGGCCTCCCTTCAGTCCATACAAAAGCTAGGCTTTCAGTATACATCCCAACAAAAAGTTGCAAAAACCTTCAATCATGCATCAACTTTAAGAACTAGTTTTGCCTTGAAATGATTTAAAACATGAATACACAGATTATAAAACAATAAATGGTTTTGAAAACATTTGAAATATTCAACCATGATCTTTGGGAAACATGTCTATGAATTAAACATATGCTTTCCCCATGATTGGTCTATTATTGCTATCATGATACTTGTAAATGACCATCTAAATGCCATAAGCATTAGTGGACCATTTGTATCAACCTAACATCTCACTCATGCTATGTTTTTAATCAAGTTAACCTATAGTGAGTGTGAGATGTACCTAAAGTATTGTACTTAACCATCAATTTCATGCAATTTCCATTAAGGTTAAGTATTAACAAGCATGACCATGAATTAAAGTATTATCCTACACATTATCATCACCCAACACTACCATCCAAATCATGAATCATGATTATAAACATGTACATCAAGTATATCAAGTATCATGATTTAAACATTATACTCACATCATCCACCATACTCATAATTAAAATACCCACATCATCCTAAGTCAACCATTTATCATGATATAAATTAAGTCCACTTATGGTTGACTATTCTAAGTTCCTCTAACCCTTGAGGATTGAATTAGGAACCCAATACAAATTCTTTTTTATGGGGTTCACCAAGTATTCCTTTGGGATCTATTTTCTAGCTACCATTGTAGTTGTTTTGGCTTGACCCTTAGCAATTAGGCAATGGTAGGCCTTTTCATTCTTGGTTCCCTTATACCCTAGGCCTTTCTTGTTAAAGCTAGATCTTTGACTCCCTATGATCATATTTAGGGTGTTTGAGCCAATTGTGAACTTTTCTAAGGCCTTAGTGAGAAAGTCTACCTTTTCCTTTAATGCTTTATTTTCTTCTACTAAGCATGCATCATTTACACTAGAAGAAATCTCATTAACATGCAAGCATGCAATTTTCAATTTTTCTTCTAGTTTTTGAATTTGATCAATCATGCATTTGTTTTTCTTCTTAGCCTTAAATAAATCCCTAGTTTGGCTAGTAATCATAGAAACTACATCATTGGAGGGTAATTTAGTTACCTTGCTTACCCAATCTTCTTATGATGATGATAATGAAGATGAGGATGTTGCCCCTTCACTCGAGCTCTCCTCCTCACTTGAGCTTGTTTCTTCTTTTTCGGAGGAGGTGGATGTTATGTCATCAACTCCCATTAGTGCTAGGTGGGTGACAATTTCCTCTTCTTCCGATGATGATGGATCATCCCACGTAGATTTAAGGTTGTGGACTCTAGCCTTCCCTTTTTCTTTTGATTTTCTTTCTTCTTCCTTCTTCTTGCTGCCCTTCTTCTTGTCTTCTTTATTTCTTCTTTCTTCCTTGCTTTTGTTCAAGAGGGGACAATCATCCCTCATGTGTCCCTCTCCTTGGCAATTGTAGCAAATGATTTTTCTTCTAGGACTTCTCCTATCATGAGATTTGTTAGATTTAAAATTTTTCAATGCACACCTTATCTTCCTTACCATATATGCTTCCTCATTGCTATTCATTGATGAGGAAGATGAATCTTCATCGGATGAGGAGGGTGCTGTATCCTTCTTCTTCTTTCCCTTGTCGGCCATGAGTGTCAATCCTCTTGATGGCTTCATTGGCTCTTCTACTATTCCTTTAAGCCTAGTTTCATGTAACTCCATAGTTGAAAAGAATTCTTCTAGAGTGCTTACCTCTAGATTCTTGGAGGTATAAAACGAGTCCACCATGGAGCTCCACTTAGATGATCGGGGGAATGCATCTATAGCCTTCATGATCATATCCTGATTAGAGAGCTTCTCCCCTACACTTGTTAGACCATTAATAATTTCTTTAAAGCGTGAATGAAGAGATAATACCTTCTCCCCTTTATCTAGTTTGATATTGCTTAATTGTGATCGGAGGAGGTCTCTTCTTAATAGCTTGGCTTCAGATATGCTTTCATGAAGCTCCACTAGCTTCTCCCACATCTCCTTGGCACTAGTACACTCCCCGATTCGGTTGATTTCTTATTGAGGGAGCACGTTGTATAGATGATGTTTGGCCTTTGAGTTTGCAAGATGCCCCACTCGTTGCTTCTTTGTCCATATTGACTTTTCGATTGGTTCACCCTCTTCGACCCTAGGTACATCGAAAATGGATTCCATAATAACCATTATATCAAAGTCCATTTCGAAGATACCTCCATTCTTTTCTTCCACCATGTGAAGTCGCCCTCGAACTTAGGTGGATGAATGTTGTGTAGGAGTTTTGAGGCCGCTAGAGGGGGTGAATAGCGTTGAATTCGTACGTAGATGGAATTCATTCGCCATCGTCTCTACAAAACTCGTTATGCGCAGCAGAATAGAAATAATCAAGGTAATAACGAAAAGATACAATCACGAACACAAAGATATAATGTGGTTCGGAACCGTAACGGTTCCTACTCCACGGATTGGGTTCGTACGAACCCTAGCGATGCCACAAACACCACTAAGCACTAAAGCTCCTTCTCGACAACAAGTCGGAGGTGGAGAAACCTCGTACAATGAATTACAACAAGTAATACAAAGTAAACAAGCAAATACAAAGGAAATGTAAAGAACACTTTACAAACTAGGGTTTTGAGCGCTTGCTTGTTGGTTGCTTTGATGAGCTTGAAGGACCCTGAAATGCACATTCAAATCGCCTCACCAAAGCTCCCAAAAATCTGATTCTTGAGCCTTCCACGAACAGCTGCTTTTATCCTCCATCGGGCTGGATTTCCGCCTAGCGATCATTGTCATAAGTCCCGATCATTGCCGTATCAGCGTGAGACAACGGCTCAATCCACGTTGGACAAGTTCCAACGGGACTCTTAGCGATCGCGCCAATATTGGCGATCATTGCCCGGTAGCGTCGTAATCGGCCGCCCGGATCGGCTACAGCGATCGTGCTCGCGGTGAACTAGCGATCATTCACGCCCTTGGCGATCATTGGCACATCGGTTATTGCTCCAATGAGCAGTCGACTGCCAGAGCAGTTCCAGCTCTTAAACGGCAGTCGAACTCAAGTCAACTCACGGCAGTCGAACCGGCCATAATGCCAGTCGACTGCCAACCTCAAAGATGAGGTTTTAACCCAAGTATGGTGCCCCCATACTTGCTAGACCACCCTTAGCCTAGACCTAAGCCTTCTAGCCACCTCCATCAGTCTCACGCCTCTCGGATCCCTCCAAGTCATCCATGACTTGTTCATCCATCGCGCTAGCCTCCAGGTGCTTCCCTCGGCTATGTCATGCTAACGGTGTCTACACCGCCAAGGCACATTGGACTTACACCGCCAAGACTCCGCTTGGACTTTACGCTACCAATATCAATCCCCTTGGACTTCCAAATGCCAAGACTCAAGCTTGGACTTTCCCTTGCCAACCCATGTTGGACTTTCCATGCCAAGACCCATGCTTGGACTTTCCATTTGCCAAGACCCATGCTTGGACTTCTCATTTGCCAAGACCCATGCTTGGACTTCTCATGCCAAGTACTCAAGACTTGGACTTTCCCAAATGCCAAGTACCCATGACTTGGACTTTCCATGCGCCAAGTGTCCCACTTGGACTTTTCATGCCAAGTACTCAAGACTTGGACTTTACCATGCCAAGTGTCCCACTTTGACTTTCCATGCCAAGTACCCATGACTTGGACTTTACCTTGCCAAGACCATGCTTGGACTTTCCTTGCCAACCCATGTTGGACTTTACATTGCCAAGACCCATGCTTGGACTTTTACATTAATCACATGGTCAACCCCAGTCAACCATCAAGGTCTTCCTCGAGTCAAACTCGAGTCCGGTCAAACATGACCCGGGTCGATTGCTCCAACAATCTCCCCAACATATTAACCGACATTAATGTCAAACATCAATGCCAAACCACTTTGTCAAATCCCTTTGTCAAACATCAAAACATCACTCGAGTCAAACTCGAGTCTGGTCAATCGTGACCTGGGCCGATTGCACCAACATGTTGGAGCCGGCCATCTTGTCGTGCTTGTCTTGGCGATGAGTCTGCGACAAGCTCCTTGCTCTGATACCACTTATTGAAGGATCGGTAGCCAGCTAGAGGGAGGCGAATAGCCCTTTTTGCTTGACGATGGAAATCGATCGCTTCGTGATTGTCTACGATTAGGTTAGCACAGTAGAAATATGCTAAACAAAGTAATTAAGACAAAACACAAGAAGTAAAAGAAAGAACAATGCTAACAAATAATGTAACGTGGTTCACGGCCCTTGTCGCTAATCCACGGACCGATTCGTTCCAGGTGAATCACTCCTAAACCTTCACTAGTCTCTCCTTTTGCCCAAAAAAGGTGGAGATAACCCTTCTTACAACAAACACTCCTTCTTATAATAGGATTGAAATAAAAGTAAGAAGAAGGAGTAGGAATCGTGTGGAGCACTTAGGGGATACTTGGGAGCATGAATATTAACCTCCCTAAAGCCTACACCCTCTCTTTTTATAGAGATAGCTGATTTCTTCTCATTGTGCATGCAACAGTCGACTGCTGCATGCCATCAGTCGACTGTCAACTTTACAACGGCTTCTAATGACGTATGATCAATGATCATCATCGTCCAACGAAAACCTTGTCAGTCGATTGATGACTTCATCAGTCAACTGATGACCTCGTAGCTGACTGATCAGTCGACTATGAAGCATTCTGTGCTCGTGCCACTTTCGGCAGTTGACTGCCACCTTTGTCAATCAACTGCTGATCGGGCAAATCAACCGAACACCAGTCGAACTCTATTTGACTTGGACTAATTCGACTGCCAATACTTGGCAGTCGACTGATGTTGGTTAAACCTCAAACAAATGGCTTATTTGAGCATCCGACGGTCAGGTAAACCTCAACCCACTCGGTTGAGCATCAGACTCTTGACTTAGCCGTTCGGCCAAGTTCACTTATGAGTTACGTTACACTTCGCTAATTCTCTCATCTCCCTTAAAGTCCCTTGCCAAAGTTCTCTTTGTCCGACCACGTCCCTCGGATGCACCAAGCACAAGGCTTCGCAATGTCATCCTTCGCGTCTCACCCTAAAGTCTACTTCCTTGGCTTCACTCCAATGTTGCTCGTCCAACGGTCCCTCGGATGCACCAAGCGCAGGCTTCACAATGCCTTCCTTCACCGACTCAAAGACCCGAGCCATGAGATGGTGAACCCACCAATGCTTTCGTCAAGCCAACACACGTGTGAATTACTAAGTCCTGCACGACTTCAACTCACATATCGAATCACATAAACATCCTAACTTAAACCTTTTCCACACACATCAAAACCTTAAACCATACTTGGGTTGATTGCCCTAACACCATTAACTGTGATCTCTCCTGCTTATTTACTCCATATATCCACTGCACCAATGGATATACCATTTTTATCCGAAATGGCTCTGACCACCTCGACTTCAGTTTCCCTGGGAAAAGTTTTAGTCTTGAATTATATAGGAGTACTAGGTCCCCTTTCTTAAACTCCCTTCTCAAGATGTGTTGGTCATGCCACTTCCTAGTTCTTTCCTTATATGCCTTAGCATGCTCATAAGCATCTCGTCGAATTTTGTCTAGCTCACTCAACTGTAGTTTCCTTTTTTCTCCTGCCGCACAATAGTCCAAGTTGAACTTTTTGATGGCCCAGTAGGCCTTGTGTTCTAATTCGATGGGGTGGTGACAGGGCTTACTGTAAACTAAGTGAAATGGGGTCATGCCTATCGAGGTCTTGTAAGCCTTGCAGTAAGCCCAAAGAGCATCATCCAGTTTTTGTGCCCAATCTCTCCTTGATGCCATAACAGTTTTTTCTAGAATACTTTTGATCTCTCTATTCGGAATTTCGACTTGACCGCTCGTCTATGGGTGGTACGCTGTCAGACTTTGTGGATGACCCCGTATTTATGTAGCAACTTTTCAAAAAAAAATTCAATGAAGTGAGATCCTCCATCACTGATTACTACTCCGGGGACTCCGAATCTAGGGAATATGTTCCTTTTGAACATTTTTATTACAGTCCTAGCGTCGCAGTGGGGTGATGCTATGGCCTCCACCCACTTGGAGACGTAGTCCACAACCACCAAGATATATCTATTTGTGTCAGAAGCAGGAAAGGGGCCCATGAAATCAATTCTCCATATGTCAAAGAGTTCTACTTCTAATATGGCACTTGCCGGCATCTCATGTCTCCTACCTATATTCCCTATTCGCTGGCACCGATCATAGGATACTACATAGTTGCATATTTCTCTAAACAGACTAGGCCGGTATAACCCTATCTGAAGTACCTTCGCAACTATTTTTGAGATTCCAGCATGTCTCCCATACACAGAGGAATGGCAATGAAAGAGAATGCTCCCCACCTCCTCTTCTGGTATGCATCTTCGATATATGCTATCTGTGGATTTCCTAAACAGGAAGGGATCATCCCATACATACTGCCTAACCTCTATGAAAAATCTTTTTCTTTGCTGGGCAATTGCCATGAGGGAATCATCCCGTAGGGCATCGTCTATTTGGGAACTGTCTCCCCCTTCTACCCCACCATCTATTGACATACGCGATAAGTGATTTGCAATAACATTGTCCGAGCCCTTTTTATCCTTGATTTCTATATCAAATTCTTGTAATAATAAAATCCAGTGAATAAGGTAGGGTTTAGCATCCTTCTTACTCAACAAGTAGCGAACTATTGTATGGTCAGTGTAAACTATCACCTTTGACCCTACTAAGCACGGTTTGAACTTGTCAAACGCAAACACAACTACCAGCAATTCTTTTTCAATCGTGACGTAGTTGATCTATTCTTCGTTCAGTGTCTTACTAGCATAATGAATAGTGTCTAGCTTCTTCTCCTTTCGTTGCCCTAATGCCGCTCCTACTGCATAATTACTAGCATCACACATAACCTCAAATGGTAGGCTCCAGTCAGGGGGTTGTATTATCGGGGGCGTTACTAAGGATTTTTTTATTTCTTCAAAAGCTACCAAACATTGCTGATCGAAAACAAAATCTGAGTCCTTAGCTAGTAGATTGGTCAAAGGTCTAATTATCTGAGAAAAATTCTTTATGAACCTCCGATAAAATCTTGCATGCCCAAAAAAGCTCCGGATGCCCTTCACATCCTTGGGTGGTGACAGCTTTTCAATTACTTTGACCTTCACCTTGTCTACTTCGATACTATTCCCTGATACCTTATGTCCCAAAACTATCCCCTCAGTTACCATGAATTGACATTTCTCCCAATTCAAAACCAAGCTATTCTCCTCACACCTATGCATGACCCTTTCAAGGTTCCTCAAACATGCATCGAAACTTGTTCTGTAGACTAAAAAATCATCCATGAATACCTCCATGATTTGTTCAATCATATCTGTAAAGATAGCTATCATACAACACTGGAAAGTGGTTGGGGCATTGCATAGGCCAAAGGAAATTCTTCAGTATGCGAAGGTTTCATAAGGGCAAGTGAAGGTAGTCTTCCCTTGGCCATTAGGGTGAATCGGAATTTGAAAAAAAAAACTGAGTACCCATCAAGGTAACAAAAATGGGAATGCTTAGCGAGGCGCTCCAGCATCTGATCGATGAATGGGAGTGGAAAGTGATCTTTCCTTGTTTTTTTTTAGTTTACGATAATCTATACACATTCTCTATCCCGTCACCGTTCGAATAGGGATCAGCTCATTCTCCTCATTTTTGACCACCGTTGTCCCACCCTTCTTTAGGACTACATGCACCGAACTTACCCACTCACTATCTAAAATTAGATAGATTATTTCGACATCCAATAGCTTAAGCACTTCCTTTTTCACAACTTCTTACAAATTTGGGTTAAGTCTGAAGGTTTTTGCTTATCGAGTATGTGAGGGGAAACTTCGCTTCCCACTACACCTTGGTTGTTTGTTCATGGCGATCCAATCGATGTCCCCAGATTAAAAATTTAATCCTAGACAAAAGGGATTGCTCAAACAACCAAGTCATCGTCGTGCTATTCATTTAGAGAGGTCACTTGAACAAACTCGTTGTTCAAGCGACCATCCTCTATTCTATGAGTAGCCGCGGAATAGACGATGTCCGGATCGCCGGTTTTTGTATTTATGATCGGGATCAAATTATTATTTAGCCACAAACAGATTTATATCATGCTCATAATTGAAAAACAAATACAAACATGTAACATATAAAAATTAGAGAATCGATATACCTCTCGATCTTCTAATGTATGACCTTCCTCCTTTCGGACGTCGTGTGGGTGATGATCTACCAAAAGTTGAAGCTCCTTGATTGCAAATCTTCCTTCCTTGCTCTTCCAAAGCAAGAGTAAGAATAGAAACAAGGCTCATCTCCTACCTATAGCCAACCGACAAGAAACAAGGAGAATGCTTGCCGCCGGCCAACAAGGAGGAGATAATGGTGGAAACCAGCCAAGACACCAAGGGAAACCCCTAAGTCTTGTTTCCACCACCCAAGGAGAAGGAGAATAGGGTCTTTGGATGCCGGCCAAGGGCTGGAAAGAGGGTTGCGGGCGCCGGCCACCAAGGGAAAGGAAGAAGAAAACAAACTACTTCCTTATTTGGTGCCACCCAAGCCTCTTAAACCCTAATCCTAGCTTTCCTTATTGCCGGCCATAGAAGAGGGGAAGAAGAATAGAATGAGCTCATGCCAAGATAGAGGGAAGAAGAATAGGGGCCGGCCAACCTTAGGAAGAAGAAGAAAAGAGCTTCATCTTCTTGTTGTCGCCCACCCTAATCCCAAAACCCTAACCCTAGCCCCCCACTCCCAATCCTAATCTAATTAGGATTGGTTGCCGCCCAAGGGACAAACCATAATCCCCTCATCCATCAAGTTGCCGCCCAAGCCAATAAGCCTTATTTATAGAGTTGGGTTTATGCCTTGGATTAATCTCCACCATTGGTTCTAAGGATTTAATCTCAACCGTCGGATCTAAAGATTTAATCTCAACCGTCGGATCTTAGAGATTTAATCTCTATCTTTGGATCTAGAGTTTTGTTTCTATCCATTGGATCTAAGCTTCATGAGGTGTTAATAGGCTACATTTGGGACTATGAGGAGGAGTTGGGTCTTGGCCACCCATGGATCAAGCTCACATAAAGTCCGATCCACTAATGATAATCCAATCCACTAAAGGATCATCATCGATCTACCTCACCAACCCCCATATGATAATATGGGCTCCATATATTATTTGTATATTTTCTCTCCGTATTTAAGATCTCGAATGTCCGTCAATTAATTAATTTACTGACCATTAATTAATCAATATCTAACTCCATGAGTAGTACCACTCAACCTTTTCATCATGCCGGACCAAGTCCACCTGCAAGGTTTACATGATGAACCTTATGAGCTCCTCAAGGGGACATCATCATCCTAATATATAGGACACGGTTTTCTCCTATAATCAATGGCACACCATATAAATAATATCATCTCCCAACTTACCGAGCCTATCGATTTAATCTATAAATCTCACCCATTTGTAAATCAAAGAGATGAATACTAAGTATATGTGTCCGTTATAATATCGGGATTAAGAGCATGTACTAAATAATATCTGAGGTCCGATTCGATTATGTAGTCAGCAATAAATCGAATCACCTCTAAGTCGGTCTTGCTCAATACACACAAAGTGCACTAGTGTGATTCTATGGTCAAGACAAACCAATACCAAATCACACTACAACCATTCCGATAGTTTGTCCAAAGCCATCTCGGTTGTGAACCTTTACTTATACTTTACAAGGAGCCGATAACATGAACTCCCATGTGATACCACACACCATGTTATCTACAAGGTAATGTATTAGACAATATTGCATAACTATAAAAATGCAAACAATGATCATGTGATTCTTATTTCAAAATAAAGATGTTCATACAAAAAGTAAACTTTTCAGTATACATCCCTACAATTTCCCACTTATACTAAAAGACTATGTTGTCCTCATACTGCCGTACATCTGATTCCCCTTCCCTCCACTTGCCTATCAAAGCTCTCGCTAGAAGGGCCTTAGTGAAAAGGGTCTACCAGGTCATCCTCTGATGCAATCTAGGTGACAACAACTTCTACCTCCTTTACAATTTCTCTTATCAGGTGGTACTTGCGCTCTATGCATTTACTTACCTTATGGGCTCGTGGTTCCTTCGAGTTTGCAACTGCACCACTATTATCACAATAAATTGTGATAGTTCTGGGCAAACTAGGAATCACATCCAAGTCCATTAGGAAGTTCCTGAGCCACACAACTTCTTTGGCCGCCTTAGAGGCTGCCACATACTCAGCTTCCATGGTGGAGTCCGCCACGCATTTCTGCTGGACACTCCTCCATACAATGGCTTCACCTCCAAAAGTAAACACAAAACCTTGTTAGAGATCGTTTGGAAGCTAGAGGGGGGGTGAATAGCGTAGATGAAATTTGATCCCGTTCGTGTCTACAATTTCGTTAGCGCAGCGGAATATATATAATAATAAAAGCAATAACGAAATGGACACAACACAAATCACAACAAGAACATATAACGTGGTTCGGAACCGAACCGGTTCCTACTCCACGGATTGGGTTCGTGCGAACCCTAGCGATGCCACAAACACCACTAACCAATAAAACTCCTTCTTGACACAAGTCAAGGGTGGAGAAACCCCTTACACGTAATCTTACAACAATAAGATACAAATACAAGCAATTACAATAATGAATACGAAATACAAGTAAAGAAAAGACTTTACAACACTTGTTTTGATTGCTTGAATGCTTGGTTGCTTGCTTGCACTTGGAGACCTGATTTGCACCAACAAATCGCCCCAATAGCGCTCAAGAACCGATCCTAAAATCCTCCATCATGAGCTCCTTATAAAGCTTCAACCTGTGCTGGAAAAGGTCTATTAGTCGACTGATCGGGACCATCACCGCTCGATGCCATCGTCGGAGACAACGGCCAGATCCACGCCGATAAGTCCAATGGAATTCTTCATCACGACCCGATCATGACCATCACGATCGATGGAGCCTCACTCGACCCCGAGTCTCAACTCCATTCTGCGGCCCAAAATACCTAGCACCCGCCGACCGATCACACGATCCGATCGCTGAGCCATCAAACATGAGATTTTAGCCCAAGTATGGTTCCCCCATACTTGCTAGACTACCCTTAGCCTAAACCTAAGCCTTCTAGCCACCTCCATCAGCCTCACGCCTCTCAGATCCCTCCAAGTCATCCATGACTTGTTCATCCATTGCGCTAGCCTTCAAGTGCTTCCATCGGCTATGTCATGCTAACGGTGTCTACACCGCCAAGGCACATTGGACTTACGCCGCCAAAACTCCGCTTGGACTTTACGCCGCCAACTATTGGACTTATGCTGCCAAGACTACCGCTTGGACTTTACGCCGCCAATATCAATCCCCTTGGACTTCAAATGTCAACCCATGTTGGACTTCTCAAATGCCAAGACCATACTTGGACTTTCCTTGCCAACCCATGTTGGACTTTTACATTGCCAAGACTATGCTTGGACTTTCCAGTCCAAGAACTCAAGACTTGGACTTACCATGACAATTACATTGTCATATGTTTTTGTCAAAATATCAAAACACATCAAGACATCACTCGAGCCAAACTCGAGTCCTGGTCAATCGTGACCTGGGCCGATTGCACCAACAATCTCCCCCTTTTTGATGTTTGACAAAAACCAAACAAACTTTTGAGTTAGAACACTAACTCAAATCCCTTACCAATTTTCCCAAATTGGTAAATACTCTCCAAATGTTCTCCCCCAAACATTCTCCCCCTTTTTGACTAACAGCAAAAAGGTTGTCTCCCCAAAAGGGTCAATGTCTCATGTCCCAATGAGATCTTACAATCTCCCCCTTGGTCCAAAAATACTTAGGATGCCTACCATCTTCCTAGTGATAAGTCCCATATCACTCAAGAGAGGCAATCCTATTCACTCTCCCAATTTCCAAATTGGGTATCAAGAATCCCATTTTCCTCCTCATGAGGAAAAAAATACCATCCATCATCCCATGATGGATACTTCCCCCTAAAGGCTTGCTCCCCCTTGACCATTGCACCAACAATGTCCTTGGGAATTCCCTAAGCCAATAGGAATTCTAAGCCGTCAAAATTAAGGTTAGAAATTCAATATTAAACTTTCCAGCACCTTAAAATTGATACAAACCCTAAACACCTCTCCTAATCCATATCCAATGGATTTTCACTCTTTATCATGCTTCCCAAAGCATATCATAGGGTTAAGAGTGGTTAGGGACCTTAACCGCACCTGAAATCGGGTTAAACAACTTTGGTTACCCCGAAATCAGCTATCGATCGACTGTTACCTACGGTCGATCGATGTGTCCATCGATCGATCGCAAAGCAACAATGAGTGATACAGTCATCGAGTCCAAACGCTGCCATCACGATCAGATCAGAAGCGATCGATAACTGAAAACCTGATTTTCAAAAATCAGACTCGACTTCTGGAAATGCATAAGTAATTCTACGTAAATCAAAAAATCACAAAACTTGATACGTATATTACTTAACACACATACAATCAGTGAAAAATTTTGGAAAAATATTTTTACCATTGAAATATGAGATTGGTACAAAGTTCATAACTATTAAAACTTTAAAGTTTTTGATCTACTTTGTATCAACTTCTACAATGATGATGACTATCAAAAGATAGATTTCACCAAGGTTTTCTAAATTGATTTTAAGATGTTTTTGAAAACCTATTTTGAACCATAATTTATTGGCTAAATATACATAGCTTGTATATTAGCTTTCCTTATGATTCTTGGTGATAATTAAAATAAGTTTAAGTTCATCTAGATGCACTACCTATGCACCTTGAACCTAACTTATTATCCTAGCATCTCACATGTATCTAGGATGTATAAATACACATACATGTCAATGTGATGTGAGATGTGGGTTTGAGTTCACTTTATCTATGGTTTCATGCATTTCCTAGGCAACCCTACTTGATTCCCTTATAAATGGGACTTCAAGTCACGCCATAGTCCTTAAATCAATTTCAATCAAGTTAATGCATGAATGTATGATCATGGCATAAATAATAGCATTATTAAAACATGGCCAATGATCATGATGTCATGACATATGATGAAATTTAAGAACACATGACATCTAAAATAACCCTAAACAATGTCATGACATGGTATATGATAGGATGCAATTTCATGTCATAATATATCAACTTTCATAAGCAATACAATTATACAAATATTCATCCATACACACAAGATTTTTCAGAAACAAAGATTTCATTTAACTTAAAACTTGTCTTTTACATTCAAAATGGAGATTGGCTATGCTCAATCTCACTACAAAAATTGACAACCACAGAACATCTAATATCCTCTAATCGTCCGCAGGGGGTAGCGGTGGAGGAGGCTGCTGACTCAGGGTCCAGGCCCGCATCATCTCTAGCATATCGAGATGATGCTGCTCTATGCGGCTCTGGGACTCCTCCATCCTATCGAGACGTGCACTGAAGGATGCCTGGCCTGCCAATATCTCTGACAGCCTAGAGTCCACCGACTGCTAATAGTCCTAAAATCTGGACTCTAGCCGGCCACGACGATCTGATGGACCCGCCGCTGATGTGTCTGCCGGCATCTGATCATCCTCATCAGTGGCATCTGCATCCTCGTAGTCCTCTGTCGCCTCTCTGGGTACCGGAGGAGGCTCTCTGCGTGCCCTGGGGGGTGGTCGAGGCACCAACTCCATCTGTCCAGCGCCCATCCGTAGCTTTGCTAACGAGAAGTTACGAACTGATATACAGTCATACACCTCCGATAGCGCTCTCAGAGAATGCCTGTGGATGTTGACGCCTATGGAGTCTAGCCATGCTGTGATGATATGACCAAATGGCATATGTACTTTCCCTTGTACAGGGGAAGTGAAATGCACAATGCAATGAAACATGTTTAGTGCAAAGTTAATGTCTAACCTATGATGCATGGCGTATAAAAGAAAGAGATGGGGAGGCCGAATCTTAGCCAGACCCCGAGTGACGATGGGAAGAAAACACCCAACAATGACCTTGTAAAGGACATTGTCAGGTACAGATAACTCAGTGATAGGAAATAGATTCTAGGCCGGTGGACGAGGATAACCAAAGATATGCTCATGCATGGACTCCATAGAGATATGGTCAAAAGGCTCAGGTAAAGGAAAATCCATGGTAGGGTAAAAGATAAAAGTATCATCTGAGGGCCTAAACTCGAGAAACTCCTGCAGTATCGCAGGAGTGAACTCTAACTCGCGTTTTGCAATGCGAGTAGTGTAAGTAGGGCCATCATCCACCTTTTTAATGTTTTGATAAAATTCCTTAACAAGGTCATCATTAATTGGATGCGTGCATAAGACGATTTTCATTAGATTGTAGTATGCAATTAATTCCATGACATCACTACAATGTCGATTGAAAAAATCCCTATCGATGTACCTAACCAACATAGGTTGGTACAATCGAGATTCACCCTCGGGTGGATCATTCCTACGGGCTCTCCTATTATGGATGCAATGTAATGATATGACATGAAATGGCAATAATACACGATTAGATAAACCTAAATTGTAATGGAAATGAAATTTAGGGCTTGGGAAAAAAATCGTTACTTAGGCATCATTTGAAGATGTGGCCGGAGGGAAGACTCAAATGTTGCTGGGGGTCGCCAAAAAAGTCGCCGGAGAACTTCAGACGCCGGAACCCTAATCGGAACAAGGAAAAATAAGCCCTAAATCGCGTGAACTAGGGCTCGAAATAGGTGAAAAATGGAAGAGGAGAGACTTGTTTATCAAACCTAACACTTGGGAGGTTGGAAGAGTCATCGAGAGGGAGATGGCGATCGGAGAAGGAAGGGAGAAGAAAGGCTCGTCGCGTGAAGACGCTGAACCCTAGCGGTTCGGCGTTATCGCAAATCTGATCGTGATGTGGATCATTAGTCGTGATAGTGATTTATTACGGGTTTACGAAGTCGGCAATGACTTATCCGGCTCAATCGATCATCGAACCTTCGAACGTGCTACGGTAGCATCGATCGTGATGTTGCTCATCGATCGTGATGTACATCACTAGGATGCTCGTCGAGCACTCGACCGCTCGTTGAGCACTCGACGATGGCCCTCGGCCTCGGTGAAGCGATACCATCGATCGATGGACCTCATCGATCGTGATGTTCAATCGATCAGTCATGAAGCTAGCACTGATCGATGGCCGTATCGTATCGCACTACGTTAGTGTTATCGATCGTGATAATATCGATCGATCCGATATCGATTTCGATTCTCAAAATCAGAAGATCTCGATTTCATCATCTTAATTATTCCATTTTATCATGTTATATCTTGTATATCGAATGTATTGATGTTATACTTTTATTCATGTATTCGTTAATGTATTTTAATGTTTTATTTCATTTTTGCAAACATTAACATTCAATGATTTCTAAAACCTAACATCTCACCCTTTCTAAGTGTTAAAATACACAATCAAGGTGAAAGACTTGTTTTGTGAGATGCAATCTATCCTAGACATTCCTTCCATGCAAACATATGGTAAAACATATGAAGCATGGTGAGTACAAGACATCAAGTTGTGTGACACTTGAGTATCACTCTAGATGTTACTTTTAACATCTTAAACACACATCTCTTGATACATGAACTTCTAAAATGTGCCAACAATCAAAGTTACACACTATGACATCTAAATCTAGATCGTGTCAATTTTATTGATTTTCATGTTTTCAAGATATATATTGACACATCCTAAAATTCTTTGAAATTAAGGCTCAAAGATATTTCCAAGGTAACCATAACCTTGAAAGTAACCTAAGGTGCCACCTTTATCATGGTTGAGTTAACTACCCATCCAATCAAGGTTGGCACACCCTAAACCCATTTAGCGTGAATCAATCACGCTCTTAGGAACCCAAAACCGATTTGAGCTCCTAGGGTTAATTAGGTATTCCTTAGGGATAACCTCCCTAGATACCTTCCTAATGACCCTCCTAGGCTTATTAGCCTTGGTCATTTTGGTCTTGCCTAGGTTAACCTTAGGGATTGCCTCCCTAACAACCTTCTTAGTGGCCATCCTAGGTTTCTTCGAAACCTTGGCCATTAGGCACAAACCTTGGTCAACTCTAGGAATAACTTTCCCATTGACCTTGGTCTTTCTAGACCTAGTTAGTGTCCCATAGTCGAATGGAACACTATGGTAAGTCACCTTGGACTTAGGTTTGTGACCCAAACCATTCTTTCCCTTGGTTGACTTTTGACTCTTTGGTCCTAGATGTTGACTTTGAATTCTTGATCTAGTAGCTTGATCATTAGACCCTTTAAATTGATTTTGCATAATATTAAGGGTCTTCTCAAGTTTTTCAAGCCTTGACCTCAAGACTTGATTTTCCTTTTCTAATTGCCCAATTTTAGAGTTTTGATTTAAATCTTGGGCATTGGATTTCCTAGGCATATGCCTAGTCCATTTGGGGTTAAGACCTAGGTGTTTTCCTATTTTCTTGATTGATTCCCTAGGTAGAATATTTTTAGGGACATTAGTCCCAAATTTCTCCATATTCTTAAGGTGAACATACTTAGCTCCTAAACAAATATGTTTGTTATTTCTAGCATGCTCTTTAACAGTTAAATTAGATGGAGCATTATTTAAATGTACCTTAGGGTTTGCCTTAGTGGCTCCCCCTACTTGTGATGCTCCCCTTTGCCCCTTCTTCTTCTTCTTTGGGCATTGACTCCGGTAATGACCCGGTAGTCGGCATTTGAAGCAAATGACATGCTCCTTGCTCTTTTGACTTGGAGAACCGGCGTCCGTTGACTTTTGTTGACGTTTAGGCGCCGGAGGAGCTTTCTTGATCCTCTTTGGGCATTTGCTCTTGTAATGCCCATACTCCCTACACTCAAAGCACATAATATGATTTTTATTTGAAAGTAAAGTGTTTGAGTTACCTAAGGTGGTGGTAGGTGCCGAAGCTGAATTTTGAGCTTCCTCATCTTGATCGGATGTTGAAGGCTCTTCTTGAGGTTGCTCCGGTGTAGAACATGGTCTCTCCTCCTCAATCCTAGAGGTAGATGCTTCTTCCACCTCTTCTACTTCTTCTTTCTCCGATTCGGAAGTTGACTCCATCTCAACTTTCGATTCCTCACTTTCACTTGAGGATGAACTCTCCTCATGGAATCTTGCCAATTTTCTCCATAGCTCCTTGGCATACATGTAATCCCCTAGCTTGCACAAAACATCATTAGGGATTAAATCTTCCAAAAGTTTCGTTACCTTAACTTCAGTCTTGAGCTTTTGGCGTTGCTCTTGGGTCCACTTTTTCAATTTTAGGACATTCCCCTTCTTATCCCTAGGGGGTTCAAAGCCTTCAACGAGGATGAACAAATCCTCTATGTTCATCATCAAGAATGTTTCCATTCTTGCTCTCTATGCCGGAAAATCTTCTGGATCATATGGAGGTGGAGTGTTGATTTCCCATCCAAGCTTGTCTTGGAATTCCATCTTAACCCTCTAGCCTTTTGCCTTAGCTCCCGGTTGTTAATCCGTAGAAGAGCCCCGGGCTCTGATACCACTTGTTAGAGATCGTTTGGAAGCTAGAGGGGGGGTGAATAGCGTAGCTGAAATTCGATCCCATTCGTGTCTACAATTTCGTTAGCGCAGTAGAATATATATAATAATAAAAGCAATAACGAAATGGACACAACACAAATCACAACAAGAACATATAACGTGGTTCGGAACCGAACCGGTTCCTACTCCACGGATTGGGTTCGTACGAACCCTAGCGATGCCACAAACACCACTAACCAATAAAACTCCTTCTTGACACAAGTCAAGGGTGGAGAAACCCCTTACACGTAATCTTACAACAATAGTATACAAATACAAGCAATTACAATAATGAATACGAAATACAAGTAAAGAAAAGACTTTACAACACTTGCTTTGATTGCTTGAATGCTTGGTTGCTTGCTTGCACTTGGAGACCTGATTTACACCAACAAATCGCCCCAATAGCCCTCAAGAACCGATCCCAAAATCCACCATCACGAGCTCCTTATAAAGCTTCAACCTGTGGTGGAAAAGGTCTATCAGTCGACTGATGCCACTGTTGTCGTGAGACAACGGCTAGATCCATGCTGGATAAGTCCAACGGAACCTTCATCAGTCGACTGATCATGACCATCAGTCGACTGATGGAGCCTTCACTCGACCAGTCGAGTCTCGACTCCATTCGCGTCGAATATCGAGCACCGGCCGATCGATCACACGATCACGATCGCTTGCTCATCACCGATCGCCCACCTCTCGCAAATGATCGCTAGGCCATAACCCGCAGTCAAACCCTAGTTGACTCGGTCCAGTCGACTGCCATATGGCACCAGTCGACTGGCACACCTCAAACATGAGATTTTAGCCCAAGTATGGTTCCCCCATACTTGCTAGACTACCCTTAGCCTAGACCTAAGCCTTCTAGCCACCTCCATCAGCCTCACGCCTCTCGGATCCCTCCAAGTCATCCATGACTTGTTCATCCATTGCGCTAGCCTTCAGGTGCTTCCATCGGCTATGTCATGCTAACGGTGTCTACACCGCCAAGGCACATTGGACTTACGCCGCCAAGACTCCGCTTGGACTTTACGCCGCCAACTATTGGACTTATGCTGCCAAGACTACCGCTTGGACTTTATGCCGCCAATATCAATCCCCTTGGACTTCAAATGCCAACCCATGTTGGACTTCTCAAATGCCAAGACCATACTTGGACTTTCCTTGCCAACCCATGTTGGACTTTTACATTGCCAAGACCATGCTTGGACTTTCCAGTCCAAGAACTCAAGACTTGGACTTACCATGACAATTACATTGTCATATGTTTTTGTCAAAACATCAAAACACATCAAGACATCACTCGAGCCAAACTCGAGTCCTGGTCAATCGTGACCTGGGCCGATTGCACCAACAAACCTGAGGTAGACTTACTGTTATCCCTATCTGATTTGAAGTCGCAATCCCTGTAACCCACAGGGAGTAATTGATCTGCCCGGTAAACTAGCATATAATCCCTAGTCCTTCTCAAGCACTTCAATATATGCTTTATCGCAGTCCAATGTCCCTGTCCGGGATTACTCTGATATCTGCTGACCATGCCCACGGCATAGCAGATATCTGGTCTCGTACATAGCATTGCATACATGAGACTTCCTACCGCCGAAGCATAAGGAACCACCTTCATTTTCTCTATCTCCTCAGATGTTCTAGCACACATCTCCTTAGATAAAGGAACTCCATGCCTGAAAGGTAGAAAAAACTTTCTTGGAGTTCTTCATGCTAAAACGATCCATAATTCTGTCTTATGTATGAAGCTTGGGATGAGCACAACATCCTTTTCCTGCGATCCCTTATAACCTTGATCCTAAGGATGTGTCCCACCTCTCCCAAGTCCTTCATATCAAACTGTTTGGACAACCATACCCTTACGTCCGATAACACCTTGATATTGTTGCCAATCGCCAAAATGTTATCTACGTATAGTACAAGAAATACCACTACGTTTCTGTCACATCTCTTGTATACACAAGACTCATCCGGACTTTGAATAAATCCATATGACTGGATTACCTCATCAAAATGGATGTTCCAAGACCTTGAAGCTTGCTTCAATCCATAAATGGACCGATTAAGCTTACATACAAGATGCTCTTTGCCCTTAGCAATGAATCCCTCTGGTTGCTTCATATAGATGTTTTCCTCAAGACTTCCATTAAGGAAAGTTGTCTTGATATCCATCTGCCACACCTCATAATCCATATGAACTGCTATGCATAAGAGAATCTGGATAGACTTAAGCATGGCTACCGACGAAAAGGTCTCCTCATAATCGATACCCTCTTTCTGAGTATACCCCTTCGCAACAAGCCTCGCTTTGAAGGTCTCAACCTTCTCATCTATTCCTCTCTTTCTCTTGTAGATCCACTTGCATCCAATGGTTTTTACACCATCGGGTGGCTCTACTAGCTCTCAGACCTGATTTGAATCCATAGATTCAATCTCAACATTCATTGCACTTTGCCAAGATGTTGCATCTTTATCTTGGATTGCCTCGTCATATGTCGAGGGATCAGGTTCATGTTCGCTAGGGACCAAATCAGAAGATTCTCCCAAGAACATGAATCTATCAGGCTGTCTCACAACCCTCCCACTACGATGAGGTATCACCTGTGTATCCTCTGTGACACGTGGTGCAGTGACTTGTGGTATATCCTCTCATATCGGTGGTACTAAAGAAGTGACTTCCCTTTTTAATTCCTCCAGAACAATTTTACTCTTGGGCTTGTGGTTCATCACATAGTCTTCCTCTAGAAATCTGGCATTCATGCTAACGATCACCCTCTGATCTCTAGGACTATAAAACAAACCACCTTTCGTTCCTCTAGGATAGCCAATGAATATGCATACTTCTATACGAGGTTCCAACTTACCAGCATCTGCCTTCAGCACATGTGCTAGACTCCCCCATATCCGAATATGTCTTAGATTAGGCTTTCGCCCAGTCCACAATTCTGTGGGAGTAGAAGGCACTGATTTAGATGGAACCAAGTTCAGAATGTACACCGCCGTATCTAGAGCATATCCCCAGAACGAATCTGGCAAGTCAGTATAACTCATCATCGATCTAACCATCTCCATAAGAGTCCTATTCCTTCGCTCTACTACACTATTCTGCTGGGGTGTGCCGGGTGCAATCAATTGGGATTGATTGCCATCGTCTAATAAGTAGTTCCTAAACTCTCCCAAGAGGTACTCACCACCACGATCAGATCGTAGTGTCATCCATATCTTGAATAATCATCTATGAAAGAGACGAAATATTCAAGACCACCTCTTGCCTGGATAGTCATAGGACCACACAAATCAGAATGAACCATTTCTAACACATCTTTGGCTCTATACCCCTTGGCCTTAAAAATCCTCTTGGTCATTTTATCCTCCAAGCAAGATTCGCAAGTTGGGAAATCTTCCACCACTAATGAACACAAAGGTCCATCAGCTATCAACCTTTGAATTCTGCTTAGGTTAATATGACTAAGCCTAAGATGCCGAAGATATGTTTGGTTCCTCTTCGAAGGTTCTTTTCTCTTATTGGAATTAGAAGATGAGTTATAAACTTCAATTTGCATCGTGGGAGGTTTTGGTTCAAGTGTATACAAATTTCCTATCAATGTACCTGAACAGATATTCTCCCTATTCCTTTTTATAACAGCTCTGTCATTAAAAGAAATAGAATATCCATCCATAAACAATTTAGAACTCCCCCTCACACGGAGGGCAAAACACTAAAGAACTCCTCATTAGAGGTAGGAGTTAATCGATACAAGAACACAAAAAACTTGAGGTAGAGGGACACTCCCCCTCTCCTCGTTTTGATAGAAAAGCTTCGAAAAAGTAAAGAAACAACTGATATATAGCTTATACCGACGTAAAAGAAATAAAATAAATTAAACCTAGACGTCGGAGAAGAAGAACTTTGTTGTCGAAGAGTTGTAGCTTTGCGGAGGCTTTTGGAAGCTTAGAATTGATGAAGAAACCCTAGAATAGACCCTCCTTTTATAGCCTTTGAGCCCCTTTTCGAGAGGAACCCTAGCCAATCACATTTGAGCACCACTCCCCTTGAAATGAGGTGATAAGCCTTGACTCCTCGAAGCTGATCATTGACTATTAGTCGACTGATGGCCATCATCTGTCGTGATGGCGATTATCGATCCAAATGTTGATCTCGTGACGTCATTGGATCGGCAATCAAGTCCTCCAAGCCGCGATGATCGATGCTAGCTGCAAGGCAAAGTTAGCTTAATAAAAACATTAATTCGACGGCCTCCGACCATCCGATCTCGACCTAGACCACCTATAGGATGTCTTTGGTCAGATCTACGCCTAAGATCATCCCCGTAAAGAGGATACGACCTCACTTACTCTCGCACACACACGAGCTTACCTCAATACTTACTGTGTTGCTTTCGCTTCCGGCCTTCCACTCGATTCCTTCGGCTCCCTCCGAAGTCACTCGAGTGTCGCCCGACCACCGCGCCTTCCTCCAAGTGTCGCTAGCCTTCAGCTTCAGCTATAGCAATTTTCTGCACACTCGATTCAGCTCGTGAGATAATGACATGAGCTTAACTTTGTATCGTTTACTATAATCAAAACTCAGGTTTGACTTAGGTGCCTACTGCACCAACAATCTCCCCCTTTTTGATTTATGGCAAACCCACATACAAAGTTAAGAAAAATAAATTAAGTGCATTAAGCAAAATGAGTATGAGATATGCATGAATGAGCAGGAGTATATAAAAACTCTTTTTCAAGTGCTCCCCCTTAAGGAATCCTCCCCCTTGATCGAGGGTGAGTACTTGAGAAAGAGTTTTAACTCTCCCCCTTGATGTTTATTACTAAAAAAGAATTAAGTAACCGAAATTACTTAATATTGGCCATAGTGTTTAAAATAAGTTTTAAGTTAAGAAATAAAAAAAAATTGATTTCTTAACATTGGCCTTTACCTTCGTTTTGTTGACAAAAACAAGTTAACTTAAAGTTAAGTAAATGTGTTTAAGTTAGCCTTTACTTCCGTTTTGTTACCAAAAACAAGTTAAATTAAAGTTAAGTAAATATTTACTTAACCAGTAAACATTTACTTAACCAGTAAACATTTACTTAACCTTTGGCCATATGAAAAAAAAATTGATCCCTTAACTTTGGCCTTTTTCTCCCCCTTTTGCCATATATCGAAAAGAGTGAGGGTGTGTGGAACAATAAAAAATAAGTACTAAATTTAAAGTCCAAGCATGTTCCACATTATTTTAAAAATAGTATACTGAAAATAAGCTCATCTATAAAATGTTCGACTAATATTTGGCTTGATTGATATGAAAGATCAACCAGTCTTGGTCAGAGTCAGTTAGTATATATGATTATACTCCATGGTTCATGGCGATGCACTAGCTCTACATCTGGAACCAGGAGTAAGGTCCTAACATCTCATGCCCATCTACGTGGCTAAGTACACAAACACATTAGTCCTATGTGTTGTGAGATGTATTGGCTCCTTAAATCTATAGGTGCATGATATCTAAGGTATGTCCTATACTAGTTCCATGAAAAGTAAGAAATAGTAGTAATATAATTTGCAAAGTCCTATTCTACTACGCACATGCCCAATTTTCATCTTAATAGACTAAATTCGGCTTCGGGTAGGAGTTTAGTAAATAGGTCTGCCAAGTTAGACTTCGATTCGATGTATTCGAGTTGTATGGCTCCGTTGGCCACATGTTCTCGAATGAAATGGTGTTTGACCTCTATATGTTTGGTCCTAGAGTGACATATCGAATTCTTAGTAAGATTAATTGAACTAATGTTATCTACGTGAAGTTTAGTGTTTGTAAAGTCTAACTTAAAGTCGCGGAGAGTGTGCTTCATCCAAAGAAGTTGTGTGACACACTCACCCATTGTGATGTACTCGGCTTCGGTGGTAGATAAGGCAACACAGTGTTGCTTCCTACTGCACCAACTTACTAGACTCGAGTCGAGAAGTTGACAACAACCACTTGTACTCTTTCTATCGAGCTTACTACCGGCATAGTCTGAATCGGAGTAGCCGGTTAGTTCGAACTCGATAGATCTAGGGTACCAAATACCGACATTAAGTGTACCCTTTAGATATCTAAGGATACGCTTGACTAGAGTTTGGTGAGACTCCTTGGCACAGGTTTGGAACCTTGCACACATACTTACTGCAAATAAGATATCAGGTCGGCTTGCAGTTAAGTAAAGGAGACTCCCTATTACACTCCTATAGTATTTTAAATCAAGTGAGTTTCCGATTACATCTTCTTCTATATTCACATTAGTTGTCATTGGGGTATTAATAATTTTAGCATCTTGCATTCCAAAGCGTTTAATTAATTCCCTAGTATATTTGCGCTGATGTAAGTATATTCCATCTTTAGTTTGTTTAATTTGTAGACCTAAGAAGAAACTTAACTCACCTACTAAATTCATTTCAAATTCACTTTCCATAAGTGAAATGAACTCATTTTGTAGGATTGAGTTGGTGGTTCCGAAAATAATATCATCTACGTAGATTTGGTCTATGAATATGTCTTTACCTAAGGTTTTTACGAAAAGGGTTGGGTCAACTACTCCTTGGTTAAATCCTTTAGACTTAAGATAAATTGAAAGTCTCTCGTACCAAGCTCGAGCAGCTTGTTTAAGTCCATAGAGGGCTTTCTTTAACCTAAGGACATGGTCGGGTTTATCTACACTTTCGAAACCGGGAGGTTGACTAACATAAACCTCTTCCTTAATGTATCCATTTAAGAACATTGATTTCACATCCATTTGAAATAACTTGAATCCTCGATGTGCAGCATATGCTAATAGCATTCGAATGGACTCTAATCTAGCTACTGGGCATAGGTCTCGTCGTAATCTAAACCTTCGACTTGACTAAACCCTTTAGCGACTAGTCTAGCTTTATTTCTAATTACTTCACCTTTATCATCAAGTTTATTTCTAAACACCCACCTTGTTCCAACGATTGTTTTATTTTTAGGTGGTGGTACTAATTCCCATACTTCGTTCCTAGTGAATTGAACCAGCTCTTCTTGCATTGCAATAATCCAATCAGGATCAAAAAGAGCTTGGTCAATAGTTTTGGGTTCAATTTTAGAAATCGAGGAGATTTGACTAAGGTTTCTGTATGAGGCTCTAGTTCGAACTCCTAGACTTGTATCACCTATCACTTGGTCGATAGGATGATTCGTTTGAGTCCTAGTTGGATTTGGGTTTGAGTCTACAACTTGATCCATAGGATGACTCATTTGAGTTCTAGTTTGGTTGGAGTCATCTATCATTTGGTCGATAGAGTGACTTGGTTGACTTAGGTTAGGATTAACACTAGATCTGATCTTCGGATCAGAATTAGGTCTAGTATGAATCGGCTCGCTAATTGGGGTTGCCGTGGGTTTTGTAGGTTCGTGTCCTTCATCAAATACTACATTGATAGTCTCCTCGACTCTAAGGGTGTCATGGTTATATACTCTATAAGCTCTACTTGTAGTCGAGTATCCTAGAAAGATTTCGGTCGTGATTTTGGATGTAAATTTCCCTAGGTAATCCTTAGTGTTTAGGATATGTACCTTACACCCAAATACCCTAAAGTACTTGATGTTAGGTATTTTGTCGTGATAAATCTCGTATGAGGTCTTAAGGTGCCTCTTTACCATAAGGATCCTATTTTGGACATAGCATGTCGTACTCACGGCTTCCGCCCAAAACCTATCGGGTAGATTTTATTCGTTTAACATTGTCCTAGCGGCTTCTTGTAGGGTTCTATTTTTGCATTCTACTAGGCCATTTTGTTGTGGAGTTCTAGGGCAAGAGAACTCATGGTGGTATCCATTTAGGTTACAGAATTCTGTAAACCTATGGTTCTCGAATTCACCACCACAATCAGTCCTAAGTCTTTTGATTTTAATTCTTTGTTGATTTTCTATTAATTTAAATAGGTTGATTAATTGATCGAGGGTATCACTTTTGTGTTTGATGAACCTGACCCAAGTAAATCTAGAATAGTCATCAATTATGACTAAGTAGAATTTACTTCCATTAAGTGACTTAGCTCCGTATGAATCAAATAGATCCATGTGTAGGAGCTCTAGCACACTTTTGGTTCGTTCTTGATTAGTTAATTGATGTTGTGTCCTAGATTGTTTACCTTGTTGACAAGCATTATATATTTTTTTATCTAAGTTATTGAGGTTAGGCAAACCTCTGACTAAGTCACTCTGACTCATCTTGTGGATGAGTCTTGGGTGTGAGTGACCGAGTCGTCGGTGCCACAACCATGATTCCTCTTGCCGTGTTATAAGACACTTAGTTAAGGAGTTAGTTAAGTTAATAGTGTAAATATTGTTATTTCTAGTCCTCTTAAGAAATGTTTTAGAAGTTTCATTTGTATTAATTATGCATTCATTTTCTAGAAATATGACCTTATAGTTATTATCACACAATTGGCTTACACTAAGTAAATTATATTGAAAATTTTCTACTAATAAAACATTTTGAATAACAAAATTTGAGTTGAGCTCAATATCACCTAATCCGATGATTTTGAGCTTGTCATTGTTTTCGAAGGCTACCGATCCTTGTCATTTGAATCGAAGCTTTGAAAACTTGAGTTGATCCCCGGTCATGTGTCGGGAGCAACCACTGTCCAACATCCATTGATCCTACATGCAAGGTAGTTGGATCGGATATTGGATTTATTAAAGATTGGTTGAAAATTATTAACCTAAATCATCTCACCCATGGCTACATGATCAAACACGTTGACCCTATATGTTCTTGTGAGATGACTTCCAATTTTACTTGATTTAAATTTAATGACTTAAACACTTGTCAACCTTGCATTAGATTCGGATTTGACCTTAGGCTCATCAAGTCACCTTTTCAAGATGATGGCTTCCAGGTCGTGGCGAGGCATAGAGGTCTTCTTTGATCGAAACAACGACCACTTCCTTAGACAAAGCCATTTTCAAGAAAATAGAGACTTGACTACCTAAGACCACTTCCTGGTCTAACTAGTCTAAGATACGGTGAGGTAGCTTCAACTAGTTCTGCTCGGTCAAGTGCACCGAACTAGATACGCCTTATCTAGCCCGAATACACAAGACTCCGCTTTCCTAGCGTACTATCATCTCGTCATGTCTTGGTACTATGTTATCAAGTATTGACGAGTTATAGTCCTATCTAACCATTCTAAAAAGGAAAATCAAACTAAATAAAAACCTAAGCATGCAATTTCTAAGTTAAAACACAAACAAGTTTCGTACTAGCTCCCCCTGGACCGTTGAATCGATTCGGTCTCTCCACATAGTGGATTTGGTCCTTGGGAACCCATTACTGATTCGATCCTAAGTTTGAAATTAAGGTGGTCTTAGGGACCCATGCTTGGACACGTTTTTTATGTCGACTTACAATCGACATATACGACTTGTTGGTCGTATTTGAGCTAAACCCTAGTCCGACCTTGTTGTACACGGCCCTTTGCGATCCAAGTAGGAGGTCAAGTCCTTTGGATCCCTAAATAAACCTTTCCAACGTGTTCCTAAGATCTTCGACTTGACTCTTCAAGAGTGAGTTCTCAACTTCGAGTTTTTCAACCCGAGTTGAGTCCTCCTCTTGAACTCGACTAGTCGAAGAGGTTAGGGAGACCTCGTGTTTGAGGAGTTTAACTTCCTCAACCAGGGTCTCAACCTTGGACTCAGACTTAGCTAATTTTTTAGTTAAAAACTTAATTGCACTATAAAGTGTACTAATGAGGGATCGACTTACCTTGAGTGTATCTTTTGAACCGGATGTGTATCCGTGGCTTGTCTTGAATAGTGCTTCGCAGTCCGACTCGTCTTCGATTTTTGATTCAAGTTTCGATTCTGACTCCGTCTCCGATTCAACCGGTTTAGCTATGAGAACACGATCATTATCTTCTTCCTCGGATGCTTCTTCCCAAGTAGCGTTGAGTGCCATTTTGTGTTTTTGTGCTTTGCTCTTGAGTTTTGGGCATTCGGACTTGATATGTCCAAACCTATTGCATTCATAGCATCTAATATTTGAACTTTTAGTCTTACCTTCGTTGGGTCGAGTGACAGTTCATTTTCAGCCCTTGACTATCCTCCGAACTAGGTTGACTAGTTCAGCCTCCATTTCTGAGTCGACCTCCGAATCGGACATCCTCTTCTTCCTTCGGAGGTGTCTTGCTTGCGGTTTTCTTCCTTGAACCTACAAAAAGTGCTATACCCTTCTCGGGTTCTGAGTTAGACTGCTCATGAAGTTCAAAATCAGAAAATAATTCATCTAACCTAAGTTTCGAAAGATCCTTGGAGACCTTGTAGGCATCGACCATGGATGCCCACAAGGTAGTCCTCGGAAAGGAGTTAAGAACATACCTTATAAGGTCGTGGTTTTCGACCTTTTGCCCGATTGCGTGTAGATTGTTGACTATGTCTTGAACGCGGGCATGAAGTTGCGTCGTGGACTCATGTTCCTGCATTTTTAAATTATATAGTTTATTAAATAAAAGATCTCGCTTACATACCTTGGCTTCATCGGTCCCTTCATGTAGCTCCACTAGCTTTGCCCAAAGGTCCTTTGCGCTGATGAAGGGGCCGACGCGATTTAGTTCCTCCTTGGACAAACCACATTGGATGATTTGAGTTGCCTTGGTGTTGGCTTCGACTTGTCGTTTTGTCGCAATGGTCCATTGGTCATAACCCAAGGATTCACCCACTTCGTTAGTCGGAAGTGTGAAACCTGTTTGGATTATGATCCACATCTCGATTTGGGTTTTGAGAAAGCATTCCATCCAACCCTTCCAATAACGGAAGTAATATCCGTTGTATAATGGAGGTCGGACGGTGCTAAAACCCTCGAGATGGGCCATTAAAACAAAAGAAACAAGGAGATGAAGATGAAAAACCTAGCAACGACAAAAACACAGAAAAATGTACCAAGACTCGCGTCTTGGATTAGTAGTGCGGGAGAAAAACTAACTAAATGAAATAAATCTGAAATAAATAGAATTAAAAAGAAAAAAAACTATAAAAAAGCTAGATCAGTGGTTTCACCAAATCTTAGCAACCCCCAGCTCTGATACCAATTGTTGGATCGAAGCGGATCGCTAGAGGGGGGGTGAATAGCGATAAAACTTTTCTTTCTTTCGAATTCGTTTCAAAATAATTAAGTGCAGCAGAAAGATAAATGAAACAATAAAAGAGACAAGATATTTTTTACTTGGTTCGTAGCCTTCGGCTACTACTCCAAGGCCCTAGTGGTCCTTGACCACGCACGGAGGGCAAAACACTAAAGAACTCCTCCTCGTTAGAGGTAGGAGTTAATCGATACAAGAACACAAAAAACTTGAGGTAGAGGGACACTCCCCCTCTCCTCGTTATGATAGAAAAGCTTCGAAAAAGTAAAGAAACAACTGATATAATGCTTATACCGACGTAAAAAAAATAAAATAAATTAAACTTAGACGTCGGAGAAGAAGCACTTCGTTGTCGGATAGTTGTAGAT
Source organism: Wurfbainia villosa (assembly GCA_025175895.1). Classification (NCBI taxonomy): domain Eukaryota; kingdom Viridiplantae; phylum Streptophyta; class Magnoliopsida; order Zingiberales; family Zingiberaceae; genus Wurfbainia; species Wurfbainia villosa. The sequence continues at coordinate 49,609,024 of CM045996.1, forward strand.
TTGCAGAGGCTTTTGGAAGCTTAGAATTGATGAAGAAACCCTAGGATAGACCCTTCTTTTATAGCCTTTGAGCCCCTTTTCGAGAGGAACCCTAGCCAATCACATTTGAGCAACACTCCCCTTGAAATGAGGTGATAAGCCTTGACTCCTCGAAGCCGATCATTGACCATCAGTCGACTGATGATAGCATCAGACGAATGCTGACCTCAGGCAGTTGACTGTTGGAAGACATTCGAGTCCTCCAAGCTGGCAGTCGACTGATGCTAGTTCCAAGGCAAAGTTAGCTTAACAAAAACATTAATTCGACGGCCTCCGACCATCCGATCTCGACCTAGACCACCTATAGGATGTCTTTGGTCAGATCTACGCCTAAGATCATCCCCGTAAAGAGGATACGACCTCACTTACTCTCACACACACACTAGCTTACCTCGATACTTACTGTGTCACTTTCACTTCCGGCCTTCCACTCGATTCCTTCGGCTCCCTCCGAAGTCACTCGAGTGTCGCCCAACCACCGCGGCTTCCTCCGGGTGTCGCTAGCCTTCAGCTCTAGCTATAGCAATTTTCTGCACACTCGATTCAGCTCGTGAGATAACGACATGAGCTTAACTTTGTATCGTTTGCTATAATCAAAACTCAAGTTCGACTTAGGGGCCTTCTGCACCAAAAAATACAAGTACAAATACAAGCACACTCGCAAGATATAACATGGTTCGGAACCTAGAGGTTCCTACTCCACGGGTTTAGCTCAACGAGCTCGAGTGATGACAACACCACTAATAAAACTCCTTCTCGACAACACGTCAAAGGCGGAGAACCTTCGTACAAGTGTTTACAACAATAAACAAAATACAACAAGCAAATACAAATGAAATACACAAAAACACGTAAAGAAAACTTTACAAATGCGCTTTTGGATGCTTGCTTGTTTGGTTGCATGAGCTGCACTTGGAGACCCTGAATTACACTAGCAAATTGCCCCTAAATCTCCCTAAGAAACCATTGTCAAATCCCTCTCCATGAGCTACTTTTATAACCTGCATTTGGGCTAGATTTTGCCTAACAGTCTACTGATCGCTACCATCAGTCGACTGCTCCTCTAGCTGTTGTCTCACAATGCCCGAGCTATTGGAGATTCTGGGATCTTGCACAGCGGAATAAGAAAATAAAAATAATTTTTATTACATCCCAGACATCCCCTGGGGCCAAGAAAACTTGTTTTGGCATAATCACATGAAAACACGTAAGGAGTTATACCTTCGAGATTCTTTTGAATCCGTCGAAACCACAAGCAAGACCAATGGGCCTTGCCTCTATCAGTATCCACACCGGGATCACCTGAGACAACTCCTAGAGCTGCAAGTCTTTCTCTCTGATTGGTGCTAGCCAACCGGTGGAGACAAGGGAAGAGGAGAGAGAAGAGAGCGACAACGGCTACCAAGAGAAAACCTAAAAACCAAAACCTTCGCCAAAGATTATCAAGGGATATATTTATATATCTCTTGATTAAGTCATCTTAGGAGGCTTAAACGGAACATATCTTACCATAATTATCCCATAATTAAGGTAAGAACAACCCAGGAATTTCTATAAAGAGAAATCTCCAAAATTGGCAGAGACGCGACACGACCATGTGGATTCACACGGCCTGGCCGTGTGGATTCACATGGTCGTGTGTTTTCACATGGCCTGTCCGTGTGGATTCACATGGTCATGTGAAAACACATGGCCTGGTAGTGTGTCTCTCTGAGGCAGCCCAGACTTTGCCAATTTGCGGCCAGAGCCAGGCATGGCCCATGCCAAGTTAGGCATGGTCGTGTGAGGCTTTGTATGGTCCGTTTAACTTTGTTTATATGTGGTATGGCCGTGCTAAGTCCAACAAAGGCATAAGAGGTTCCATAGCCTCCGTTTCGCACCCCCTTGGTCTGTTCCAACTAGACATATCCTCTCTCAACGAGAATCTCATTCTCAGACTTGTTTTACATCTCGAGATCACCAGTAGTGCGTGTGACCCAATAGGTTCCCAGTTATGTTGGCCATTCATAATTAACTCTTTAATTATGAATAGATCATGAGTGGCACCTAATAGTACATCATGACCCCCAATTAACTGGAAAGTCTAAATCGACTTCAGAACATTTTCTGAACCCTTCAGCAGCTATAGTTGTTCGTGCCTTGTTCCTTTCACTCATCCTATACCCACTTGGTTCTAGACATGGTCTCTGTATTCGTCCCCACTAAGCTGACTACGTCACACCTAGCCCAAGATAATTTTCTTGTCCTGTGGATTCAAGTTAATCCTATATGTTTCCAAGAAGACCATCTTATTAACATGCTTGCTCTGGCCAGAGACTTCTGAGTAACAATCCTAACAAGAGGCCTATGGTATACATCTCCTTTATCAGGAATGGTGAATCCTATGTTGGATATTCAAACACCTTTGATCACTTTGGCTTATACCCAATCATCCCGGAGTTACACCTACTATGTAGATGGCTGCGAAGAAGTCAAAGTACAAGGCGCCATGATCAAGGTGACCTGAATACCTCAAGTATAAGAAAGCTCGTGTTGGGATGTATACTGAAAAGTCTATCTTTTGTATGAACATCTTTATTTTGAAATAAGAATCACATGATCATTGTTTGCATATTTATGGTTATGCATATTGTCTAATACATTACATTGTAGATAACATGGTGTGTAGTGTCACACGGGAGATCATGTTATCAGTTCCTTGTAAAGTATAAGTAAAGGCTCACAACTGAGATGGTTTTGGACAAACCATTGGCATGGTTGTAGTGTGATTTGGTATTGGTTTGTCTTTCCATAAAATCACACTAGTACACTTTGTGTGTATTAAGCAGGACCGACTTAGAGGTGATTTGATTTACTACTGACTACATAATCTAATCGGACCTCAGATATTATGTTGTACATGCTCTTAATCCTGATATAATAACAAGCACATGTACTTAGTATTTATTTCTTTGATTTACCAATGGGCGAGATTTATAGAGTAAATTGATAGGCTCGGTAAGTTGGGAAATGGTATTATTTATATGGTGTGTCGTTGATTATAGGAGGAAATCGTGTCCTATATATTAGGATGATGATGTCCCCATGAGGAGCTCTTAAGGTTCATCATGTAAACCCTGCAGGTGGACTTGGTCCGGCATGATGATAAGGTTGAGTGGTACTATTCATGGAGTAAGATGTTGATTAATTAATGATCAGTAAATTAATTAATCGATGGACATCCGAGATCTTAAACACGGAGAGAAAAATGTACAAATAATATATAGAGCCCATATTAAATTATGGGGGTTGGTGAGGTAGATCAATGATAATCCTCTAGTGGAATGGATTATCATTAATGGATTGGACTTTATGTGGGCTTGATCCATTGGGTGGCCAAGATCCAACTCCTCCTCATGGTCCCTATTGTAGCCTATTAAAACCTCATGAAGCCTGGATCCGATGGTGGAAGATGAAACTCTAGATCCGACGGTCGAGATTAAATCTTTAGATCCGACGGTTGAGATTAATTCTCTAGATTCGACGGTTGAGATTAAATCCCTACAACCGATGGTGGAGATTAAAGGGAGGCTTGAGCCCAACTCTATAAATAAGGGCTTATGGCTTGGGCGGCAACATCATTAAAGAGGGGATTAGGGTTTGGGTGGCTAGGGCTTGGAGGCTTGGGCGGCCACAATTTTGGAAGGTATTTCCTTCTTCCTAAGAAGTTGCCAGCGCCCATCTTTCTCCCTTCTACCTTGGCCGGAGCTCAACCAATTCCTCTTCTTCTCCTTGGCCGGTGGAAACAAGGGTATGGGTGGTTCCTTGGAGCTCTTGGCCGGCACCCACCTTCCCCTCTCTTTGGGCCGGTGGCAAGCTTCAAGTTTGGAGCTTGTTGGTTGGTCCTAAATAGAGAAGAGTTTTGATTATATACTTCCTCTTGTTCGGAGCGAGCAAGGAAAGGAAGATCGTGATCTAGGAGGCTTCGACTTTAGGAAGATCATCGCCCACACGACGTCCAAAAGGAGGAAGGAATTACAATAGAAGTTTCGATTCTGACTCCGTCTCCGATTCAACCGGTTTAGTCATGAGAACACAATCATTATCTTCTTCCTCGGATGCTTCTTCCCAAGTAGCGTTGAGTGCCTTTTTGTGTTTTGGTGCTTTGCTCTTGAGTTTTGGGCATTTGGACTTGATATGTCCAAACCTATTGCATTCATAGCATCTAATATTTGAACTTTTAGTCTTACCTTCGTTGGGTCGAGTGACGGTTCATTTTCGGCCCTTGACTATCCTCCGAACTAGGTTGACTAGTTCGGCCTCAATTTCTGAGTCGACCTCCGAATCGGACATCCTCTTCTTCCTTCGGAGGTGTCTTGCTTGCGGTTTTCTTCCTTGAACCTACAAAAAGTGCTATACCCTTCTCGGGTTCTGAGTTAGACTGCTCATGAAGTTCAAAATTAGAAAATAATTCATCTAACCTAAGTTTCGAAAGATCCTTGGAGACCTTGTAGGCATCGACCATGGATGCCCACAAGGTAGTCCTCGGAAAGGAGTTAAGAACATACCTTATAAGGTCGTGGTTTTCGACCTTTTGCCCGATTGCGTGTAGATTGTTGACTATGTCTTGAACGCGGGCATGAAGTTGCGTCGTGGACTCATGTTCCTGCATTTTTAAATTATATAGTTTATTAAATAAAAGATCTCGCTTACATACCTTGGCTTCATCGGTCCCTTCGTGTAGCTCCACTAGCTTTGTCCAAAGGTCCTTTGCGCTGATGAAGGGGCCGACGCGATTTAGTTCCTCCTTGGACAAACCACATTGGATGATTTGAGTTGCCTTGGTGTTGGCTTCGACTTGTCGTTTTGTCGCAATGGTCCATTGGTCATAACCCAAGGATTCACCCACTTCGTTAGTCGGAAGTGTGAAACCTGTTTGGATTATGATCCACATCTCGATTTGGGTTTTGAGAAAGCATTCCATCCGACCCTTCCAATAACGGAAGTAATATCCGTTGTAAAATTGAGGTCGGACGGTGCTAAAACCCTCGAGATGGGCCATTAAAACAAAAGAAACAAGGAGATGAAGATGAAAAACCTAGCAACGACAAAAACACACAAAAATGTACCAAGACTCGCGTCTTGGATTAGTAGTGCGGGAGAAAAACTAACTAAATGAAATAAATCTGAAATAAATAGAATTAAAAAGAAAAAAATCTATAAAAAAGCTAGATCGGTGGTTTCACCAAGTCTTAGCAACCCCCAGCTCTGATACCAATTGTTGGATCGAAGCGGATTACTAGAGGGGGGGTGAATAGCGATAAAACTTTTCTTTCTTTCGAATTCGTTTCAAAATAATTAAGTGTAGCAGAAAGATAAATGAAACAATAAAAGAGACAAGATATTTTTTACTTGGTTCGTAGCCTTCGGCTACTACTCCAAGGCCCTAGTGGTCCTTGACCATGCACGGAGGGCAAAACACTAAAGAACTCCTCCTCATTAGAGGTAGGTGTTAATCGATACAAGAACACAAAAAACTTGAGGTAGAGGGACACTCCCCCTCTCCTCGTTATGATAGAAAAGCTTCGAAAAAGTAAAGAAACAACTGATATAATGCTTATACCGACGTAAAAAAAATAAAATAAATTAAACCTAGACGTCGGAGAAGAAGCACTTCGTTGTCGGAGAGTTGTAGATTTGCAGAGGCTTTTGGAAGCTTAGAATTGATGAAGAAACCCTAGGATAGGCCCTTCTTTTATAGCCTTTGAGCCCCTTTTCGAGAGGAACCCTAGCCAATCACATTTGAGCAACACTCCCCTTGAAATGAGGTGATAAGCCTTGACTCCTCGAAGCCGATCATTGACCATCAGTCGAATGCTGACCTCAGGCAGTTGACTGTTGGATGACATTCGAGTCCTCCAAGCTGGCAGTCGACTGATGCTAGTTCCAAGGCAAAGTTAGCTTAACAAAAATATTAATTCGACGGCCTCCGACCATCCGATCTCGACCTAGACCACCTATAGGATGTCTTTGGTCAGATCTACGCCTAAGATCATCCCCGTAAAGAGGATACGACCTCACTTACTCTCGCACACACACGAGCTTACCTCGATACTTACTGTGTCACTTTCACTTCCGGCCTTCCACTCGATTCCTTCGGCTCCCTCCGAAGTCACTCGAGTGTCGCCCGACCACCGCAGCTTCCTCCGGGTGTCGCTAGCCTTCAGCTCTAGCTATAGCAATTTTCTGCACACTCGATTCAGCTCGTGAGATAATGACATGAGCTTAACTTTGTATCGTTTGCTATAATCAAAACTCAAGTTCGACTTAGGGGCCTTCTGCACCAAAAAATACAAGTACAAATACAAGCACACTCGCAAGATATAACATGGTTCGGAACCTCAAGGTTCCTACTCCACGGGTTTAGCTCAACGAGCTCGAGTGATGACAACACCACTAATAAAACTCCTTCTCGACAACACGTCGAAGGCGGAGAACCTTCGTACAAGTGTTTACAACAATAAACTAAAAACAACAAGAAAATACAAATGAAATACACAAAAACACGTAAAGAAAACTTTACAAATGCGCTTTTGGATGCTTGCTTGTTTGATTGCATGAGCTGCACTTAGAGACCCTGAATTACACTAGCAAATTGCCCCTAAATCGCCCTAAGAAACCATTGCCAAATCCCTCTCCATGAGCTACTTTTATAACCTGCATTTGGGCTGGATTTTGCCTAACAGTCTACTGATCGCTACCATCAGTCGACTGCTCCTGTAGCTGTTGTCTCACAATGCCCGAGCTATTGGAGATTCTGGGATCTTGCGCAGTGGAATAAGCAAATAAAAACAATTTTTATTACATCCCAGACATCCCCTGCGGCCAAGAAAACATGTTTTGGCATAATCACATGAAAACACGTAAGGAGTAAGAGAAGTTATACCTTCGGGATTCTTTTGAATCCGTCGAAACCACAAGCAAGACCAATGGGCCTTGCCTCTATCAGTATCCACACCGGGATCACCTGAGACAACTCCTAGAGCTGCAAGTCTTTCTCTCCGATTGGTGCTAGCCAACCGGTGGAGACAAGGGAAGAGGAGAGAGAAGAGAGCGACAACGGCTACCAAGAGAAAACCTAAAAACCAAAACCTTAGCCAAAGATTATCAAGGGATATATTTATATATCTCTTGATTAAGTCATCTTAGGAGGCTTAAACGGAACATATCTTACCATAATTATCCCATAATTAAGGTAAGAACAACCCAGGAATTTCTATAAAGAGAAATCTCCAAAATTGGCAGAGACGCAACATGACCATGTGGATTCACACGGCCTGGCCGTGTGGATTCACATGGTCGTGTGTTTTCACATGGCCTGGCCGTGTGGATTCACATGGTCATGTGAAAACACATGGCCTGGCAGTGTGTCTCTCTGAGGCAGCCCAGACTTTGCCAATTTGCGGCCAGAGCCAGGCATGGTCATGTGAGGCTTTGTATGGTCCGTTTAACTTTGTTTAAGTATGGTATGGCCGTGCTAAGTCCAACAAAGGCATAAGAGGTTCCATAGCCTCCGTTTCGCACCCCCTTGGTCTGTTCCAACCAGACATATCCTCTCTCAACGAGAATCTCATTCTCAGACTTGTTTTACATATCGAGATCACCAGTAGTGCGTGTGACCCAATAGGTTCCCAGTTATGTTGGCCATTCATAATTAACTCTTTAATTATGAATAGATCATGAGTGACACCTAACAGTACATCATGACCCCCAATTAACTGGAAAGTCTAAATCGACTTCAGAACATTTTCTGAACCCTTCAGTAGCTATAGTTGTTCATGCCTTGTTCCTTTCACTCATCCTATACCCACTTGGTTCTAGACATGGTCTCTGTATTCGTCCCCACTAAACTGACTACGTCACACCTAGCCCAAGTTAATTTTCTTGTCCTGTTGATTCAAGTTAATCCTATATGTTCCCAAGAAGACCATCTTCTTAACATGCTTGCTCTGGCCAGAGACTTCTGAGTAACAATCCTAAAAAGAGGCCTAGGGTATACATCTCCTTTATCAGGAGTGGTGAATCCTATGTTGGATATTCAAACACCTTCGATCACTTTGGCTTATACCCAATCATCCCGGAGTTACACCTACTATGTAGATGGCTGCGAAGAAGTCAAAGTACAAGGCGCCATGATCAAGGTGACCTGAATACCTCAAGTATAAGAAAGCTCGTGTTGGGATGTATACTGAAAAGTCTATCTTTTGTATGAACATCTTTATTTTGAAATAAGAATCACATGATCATTGTTTACATATTTATGGTTATGCATATTGTCTAATACATTACATTGTAGATAACATGGTGTGTAGTGTCACACGGGAGATCATGTTATCAGTTCCTTGTAAAGTATAAGTAAAGGCTCACAACTGAGATGGTTTTGGACAAACCATTGGCATGGTTGTAGTGTGATTTGGTATTGGTTTGTCTTACCATAAAATCACACTAGTACACTTTGTGTGTATTGAGCAGGACCGACTTAGAGGTGATTTGATTTACTACTGACTACATAATCTAATCGGACCTCAGATATTATGTTGTACATGCTCTTAATACTGATATAATAACAAGCACATGTACTTAGTATTTATTTCTTTGATTTACCAATGGGCGAGATTTATAGAGTAAATTGATAGGCTCGGTAAGTTGGGAAATGGTATTATTTATATGGTGTGTCGTTGATTATAGGAGGAAATCGTGTCCTATATATTAGGATGATGATGTCCCCATGAGGAGCTCTTAAGGTTCATCATGTAAACCCTGCAGGTGGACTTGGTCCGGCATGATGATAAGGTTGAGTGGTACTATTCATGGAGTAAGATGTTGATTAATTAATGATCAGTAAATTAATTAATCGATGGACATCCGAGATCTTAAACACGGAGAGAAAAATGTACAAATAATATATAGAGCCCATATTAAATTATGGGGGTTGGTGAGGTAGATCAATGATAATCCTCTAGTGGAATGGATTATCATTAATGGATCGGACTTTATGTGGGCTTGATCCATTGGGTGGCCAAGATCCAACTCCTCCTCATGGTCCCTATTGTTGCCTATTAAAACCTCATGAAGCCTGGATCCGATGGTGGAAGATGAAACTCTAGATCCGACGGTCGAGATTAAATCTTTAGATCCGACGGTTGAGATTAATTCTCTAGATTCGACGGTTGAGATTAAATCCCTACAACCGATGGTGGAGATTAAAGGGAGGCTTGAGCCCAACTCTATAAATAAGGGCTTATGGCTTGGGCGGCAACATCATTAAAGAGGGGATTAGGGTTTGGGTGGCTAGGGCTTGGAGGCTTGGGCGGCCACAATTTTGGAAGGTATTTCCTTCTTCCTAAGAAGTTGCCAGCGCCCATCTTTCTCCCTTCTACCTTGGCTGGTGGAAACAAGGGTATAGGTGGTTCCTTGGAGCTCTTGGCCGGCACCCACCTTCCCCTCTCTTTGGGCCGGTGGCAAGCTTCAAGTTTGGAGCTTGTTGGTTGGTCCTAAATAGAGAAGAGTTTTGATTATATACTTCCTCTTGTTCGGAGCGAGCAAGAAAAGGAAGATCGTGATCTAGGAGGCTTCGACTTTTGGAAGATCATCGCCCACACGACGTCCAAAAGGAGGAAGGAAATACAATAGAAGATCGAGAGGTATAAATTTTGTTTTGTTTTCCTTTTGTTCCTTTGTATGTTGTATGTATGTGTTATGTGGCTAATTTACTTGGACCCCGAATACAAACACAAAAACCGGCGATCCGTACATCGTCTATTCCGCGGCTATTCAGAGAATAGAGGTAGGTTGCTTGAACAACAAGTTTGTTCAAGTGACCACTCTAATCGAATAGCATGACGATGAAATGGTAGCTTGGGTAATCTCTCTTTGTCAAGGATAAATCTTTTATCCAGGGAATAGAAGGGATCGCCATGAACAAGCGACCGAGTTGAAGTGGGAAGCGAAGTTTCCCCTTACCTTCAATTGGTATCAGAGCCATGGTTTCCAGTTTTGTGAGTTTAGGATTCGGTTACTTTTATGAACTTTTTCATATATTATATGTGTCGGATAATAGTAGGATGTGCATAGGTTAACTTTTTGCTTGCAGGCATAGGATCCAACTATTATGGCCATATGTGTGTATGTGATTGTATGTGTGTAATCGTATATTATTTGAATCCTCAGGGTTGACGAGGCTAGTATTTTCTTTTGTTTTTAAATACGACATTGTTTACCCAATCTTTTTATTTTAGTTTACTTTCGATCTAGATTTCATGTACACTCCCTCGTGGAGTATAAGATCGATGGATATAAATTAAAATAGTTTTTTTTCTCGGCTCGGATCTCCGGATGACTTGTACATGGCGTAGGGAGGAGCGGACGAGATGGCGATACGACGGGAGGCATATTGGAGACAAAAGCCATAATAGTTAGAAAATATTTCTTTTTCATATTTATTGCTTATTGTTTGATATGCATGTCGTAGGCTAGAAAATTCCTCAATTTTAAATTACTAAGTGGGAGAGGGATACTTTTATAAATTCCCACGACCTCCATTACGATTTGACATGTGATGGAAACAAACTTGCGCGTCGGCTCTGAGTGCCTTCCTCCACATCAGATGAGTTTGTTTGTGGATCACAAGATCAAATATGGTTATAGGAAATGATTAAGAAGCGTGTGTACTTCCCCATCGGAAGGCACATAACTCGAGATAATTATCTTGGTACCGAGTAATGGTGAACACTTAGATACAAATATAAGTATCCTCCCCATCGGAGTCACTGCTTTTATTTGTAGGGCCAAAGAGGAACCAACTATTAATTTTATTTGTCAAAAAGTTAGGTTGACAGGATAGTAAAATTAATGGGTGAAACCTCCTCTTACAAATATAGAATTAGTACGTCCACACTAGCGTGGCATACGATATTCTCGATGTTTTGAGGTGTTGGTTGATTTTAAAATTTTATTGTTTGAGGAATCAATAATTTTTTGAAATCTAATGTTTTGATCTACGTGATTCTTAGGTTTTTTCAAAATGACTTTCAACCCACTTGCTGTGATACTGAAAAAAAATAAACTTACTAGACCCAAGTATGTTGATTGGAAGAGAAATCTTGACATTATCTTGACTGTTGAGGAATACAAATATGTACTCCTCGAAGAGTGCCCTCCTAAGCCTGTGGATGATTCTAGGGAAAAGGAGAAGAAGAGTTATAAGAAGTGGATTAAGGCCGATGAGATAGCACAGTGTTACATTTTGGCATCTATGTCAAATGTACTGCAACATCAGCATCAAGTCATGCCCATTGCTTATGACATGATGCTCAATCTCAAAGAACTTTTTCGACACCAGAATCGGGCTGCTAGGCAGGAAGTCATGACGAACTTGATAACGACCACCATCATCGAGGGAACACCCGTGAGGGATCATGTTCTCAAGATGATGGTGTTGGAATGTATACAGAAAGCCTAGCTCTTTTTGTATGAACATTTTTATTTTGAAATAAGAATCACATGATCATTGTTTGCACTTTATATTTATTATATGTGTGCATATTGTCTAATATTTTACATTGTAGATAACATGGTGCTTGGTGTGGCACAGAAGATCATGTTATCAGTCCCTTGTAGAATATAAGTAGAGGCTCACAACCAAGATGGTTTTGGACAAACCATTGGCATGGTTGTAGTGTAGCTTGGTATTGTTTTGTCTTGAACATAGAGTTACACTAGTACACTTTGGTGTATTGAGCAGGACCGACATAGAGGTGATTCAATTTATTGCTGACTACATAATTGAATCGGACCTCGGATATTATGTTGTACATGCTCTTAATCCCGATATAATAACGGGCACATATACTTAGTATTTATTTCTTTGATTTACCATAGGGTGAGATTTAGATGGATTAAATCAATATGCCCGGTAAGTTGGGAAATAATATTATTTACATGGTGTTCCGTTGATTATAGGAGGAAACTGTGTCCTATATATTAGGTTGATGATGTCCCCTTAAGGAGCTCATAAGGTTCATCATGTAAACCCAGCTGGTTGACTTAGTCAACATGATGATAAGGTTGAGTGGTACTACTCGAGGAGTTAGATGTTAATTGATTGATGGTCAGTAAATAAATTAATTAACAGACATTCGATATCTTAAACACGGGGAGATGGATGTACAAATAATATATGGAGCCCATATTAATTTATGGGGGTTGGTGAGGTAGTTCAATGATGATCCTCTAGTGGAATGGAACATCATTGATGGATCAAGTTTGTGTGGTTCCGATCCATCGGGTGGCCAAGATCCAACTCCTCCTCATGGTCCCTATCGTAGCCTAATATAATCCTCAAGAAGTCTAGATCCAAGGATGTAAAACAAAACTCTAAAACCAACGGTTGAGATTAAATCCCTAGAACCGACGGTTGAGATTAAATCTCTAGATCCGACGGTTGGGATGAAACCCTAGAACCGACGGTTGAGATTAAATCTCTAGAACCGACGGTTGAGATTAAATCTCTAGAACCGACGGTTGGGATTAAATCCCTAGATCCGAAAGGTTGGGATGAAACCCTAGATCCGACGGTTGGGATGAAACCCTAGATCCGACGGTTGGGATGAAACCCTAGATCCGACGGTTGGGATGAAACCCTAGATCCCACGGTTGGGATAAAACCCTAGATCCGACGGTGGAGATTAATGGAGGCTTAAGCCCAATTCTATAAATAGAGGGCTAAGGCTTGGGCGGCAAGAGGGGTTTTAGGATTAGGGTTTTGCCTCTCAAGAGTTTAGGCGGCTAGGGTTTGGTTTGTGGTTTGGGCGGCAACAAGGTAGGAGATTAGGGTTTCCTCCTTTTCTCCTTGGTGGTCGGCGCTCACTCCATCTTCCTCCTTGCTTTGGCCGGCCCTCTTCCTCCTTTTCTCCTTGGTGGCCGGTGGTTCTCCAATCCATTGGTTGCCGGCGCTTCTCCCATTCCTTGGTGGCCGGCGGCAACATTGTTACAAAGGTTGGTCGGTGCTCAACCATCTACTCATTGGTCAGCGGTTATATCAAGCTCCTTGGCTTGGTGGCCGGTTCTAGAAAGGAGAAGGAGTTTTGTTTGGTTCTTCTCTTTGTTCAGAGCGAGCAAGGAAGAGAAGAACGTGATGTAGGAGGCTTCTACTCATGGAGGATCTTCGCCCACACGACGTCCACGAGGAGGATAGGACATACGGTAGAAGATCGAGAGGTATAAAAGTTTTACAACTTTCTTTTTCTGATCTTAGCATGTTCTTTATGTGTTGATTATACTAGTTTACATTTTTATGTATTTTGTATAATCATGGACCCCGAAGACAAACACAAAAACCGGCGATCCGTCCGTCGTCTCTTCCGCGGCTAACCAACTAGAAGAGTTGGGTTGCTTGAACAACTAGTTTGTTCAAGCGATCGCTCAAGTTGTTAGCACGACGATGAATTGGTTGTGCTAAGGAAACTCATCCCATCTGGATTAGTTTTTTCATTAGTGAAAGTTTTAATCCGGGGACATGGGAGCCAATGAGCCTCCGAAGCAAATCCCTACAAGTGGTATCAGAGCCACGGTTTCCGGTTTTGTGTGTTTTGGATTCGGTTACTTTCATGCACATATCATATATTGAGTATGCCGGATAATAGTAGGATGTGCGTAGGCTAACTTTTTGGTTGCATGCATAAGATCCGACTATTATGGCTATATGTGTGTATGTGATTGTATGTATATTATTTGAATCCTCGGGGTTGACGAGGCTAGATTAGTATTTAATTTTTGTAATTAAATACGGCATTGTTTAGCCACTCATTTTAGTTTACTTTTGATCTAGATTATTTGTACACTCCTTCGTGGAGTATAGGATTGATGGATGTAAATTAAAATAGTTTATCTCGGCTCGAATCTCTTTGGTGACTTGCGCACGGTAAAATATGGAGCGGACGAGGTGGCGACACGACGGGATGCGTATTGGAGAACAATGCCATAATAGTTAGAAAAATTCTATTTTTTCTATATTTATTGCTGATTTGTTTTTATATGCATGTTGTGTATGCTTGAAAATTCCTCATTGTCAATTTACTAAGTGGGAGAGGGACATTTTAATTAATTCTCGCGGCCTCCAATACAATTTGACGTGTGATGCAACAAACTTGCGCATTGGCTCTAAGTGCCTTCCTCCCCATCGGATGGGTTTTTTTGCGGATCACTAGGTCAAATAATGGTTATAGGAAATTATTTAGGAGCGTGTGTACTTCCCCATCGGTAAGGCACATAATCCGAAATAATTTCCTTAGTATCGTGTAATGGTGCACACTTAGATGCAAATAAAAGTATCCTCCCCATCGGAGTAACTGCTTTTATTTGTAAGGCCAAAGAGGAACCAACTATTAATTTTATTTGTCAAAAAGTAAGGTTGACAAGATAATAAAATTAATGAGTAAAACCTCCTCTTAGAAATGTAGAATTCGTATACGTCCACACTATCGTGGCATGCGATATTCTCGGTGTTTTTGAGGTGTTGGTTGATTTCGGAATTTTATTGTTTTGAGGAATCAATAATATTTGAAATCTAATGTTTTGATCATTGTGATACTTAGGTTTTTCAAATGGCTTTCAACCCACTTGTTGTGATATTAAAAGAAAATAAACTTACTGGAACAAACTATATTGATTGGAAAAGAAATTTAGATATTGTCTTAACTGTAGAGGAGTACAAATATGTACTCTTTGAGGTTTGTCCTCCTAAGCCCACCGATGACTCTGATGAAAAGGAGAAAGAAAGTTATAAGAAATGGATCAAGGCAGATGAGATGGCGTGGTGTTACATTTTGGCATCTATGTCAAATGTGCTGCAACATCAGCATCAGGCCATGGCCACAGCTTATGACATGATGTTCAATCTCAAGAAACTTTTCGGACATCAGAGTAGGGCGGCTAGACAGGAGGCGATGAGAAACTTGATGACGACCACCATGATCGAGGGAACACCCGTTAGGGATCATGTTCTCATGATGATGGCTCATCTTAATGAGATGGAAGTCCTCAGAGCTGAGATCGATGGGGAAACCCAGGTCGATATCATTCTCCAGTATCTGCCAAGGATTTTTGAGCAGTTCCGCCTCAACTACAACATGAACAAGAGATTGTATTCATTGGCGGAGCTTCTGATAGAACTCCAGGCGGCAGAGGGGCTTTTTCGTCAAAGCGCTCAAGCCATGGTTGCTCAGAAGGTTTCTTCTTCTAATCCGAAAGGTAAGAAGAAGAAGAAGCAAGGTGGAGCAAAGAAAGTGGCAGTAGGACCTCAGGCAGGAGTGAAGAAGCCGAAAGGCAAGTGCTTCACTTGCAAGCAGACTGGACATTGGAAGGCGGACTGTCCTCGCCGAAAGAACAAAGGTATATCTTCTTGTTTAGTTGTTGAAACATGTTTAGCGGTGTTATCTACCAGTGCCTGGTGTGTAGATACAGGAGCCACTGATCATGTCTGCAATACTTTGCAGGGGTTCCAGGAAACCCGACGACTAGCTGAGGGAGAGATTACCGTCTTCATGGGCAATGCTTCAAAGGTGGCGGCTATTGCAGTGGGAGACATTTATTTATCTTTTGATAGGAATAAAGTTTTGGTTTTGAGAAATTGTCTTTATGTACCTACTTTTAGAAAGAATCTAATTTTAGTTTCTAAATTTTTTATGGATGGATATTATGTTTCTTTTAATGACAAAGTGGTTATAAAAAGGAATAGGGAGATTATCTGTTCTGGTACATTGGTTGGCAATTTGTATACTCTTGAACCGAAAACTCCCATGATGCATATAGAAGTAAACAACTCATCTTCTAAGTCTAATAAGAGAAAAGAACCTTCGAAAATGAACCAGACGTATCTTTGGCATAAGGCTTGGTCATATTAACCTGAGTAGAATTCAAAGATTGATAGTTGATGGACCTTTGGGTTCATTAGTGGTGGAGGATCTCCCAACCTACGAATCTTGCTTGGAAGGTAAAATGACCAAGAGGCCTTTCAAGGCCAAGGGGTATAGAGCCAAAGATGTGTTAGAATTGGTTCATTTTGATCTGTGCGGTCCTATGTCTCTCCAGGCTAGAGGTGGCTTTGAATACTTCGTCTATTTTATAGACGATTATTCAAGGTATGGATACATTTACTTGATGCGCCGCAAGTCTGAATGCTTTGACAGGTTCAAAGAATTCAAGGCTGATGTGGAGAACCATCAAGGTAAAAGTATCAAGACACTACGATCTGATTATGATGGCGAGTACCTCTTGGGAGAGTTTAGGAGTTACTTATCAGCGTCTGGGATTCAATCCCAATTGTCCGCACCTGGCACACCCCAGCAGAATGGTGTGGCGGAGCGAAGGAACAGAACTCTTATGGAGATGGTCAGATCGATGATGAGTTATTCTGAGTTACCTGATTCGTTCTGGGGGTTTGCTCTGGAAACGGCAGCACACATTCTGATCTTGGTTCCATCTAAGTCAGTACCCTCTACTCCCACAGAATTGTTGACTGGGCGAAAGCCTTGTCTAAGACATATTTGGATTTGGGGTAGTCCAGCACATGTGCTGAAGGGAGATGCTGGTAAGTTGGAATCTTGTACAGAAGTATACTTGTTTGTTGGCTACCCTAAGGGAACGAAGGGTGGTTTGTTCTATAGTCCTAGAGATCAGAAGGTGATCGTGAGTACGAATGTCAGATTTCTAGAGGAGGACTATGTGATGAACCACAAGCCCATGAGTAGGATTGTTCTTGAGGAGTTGACAGGGGAAGTCCCGACTTCAGTACCACCGGTACAAGAGGAGATACCACAAGTCACTGCACCGCGTGTCACAGAGCATACATAGGAGGTACCTCGTCGTAGTGGGAGGGTTGTTAGACAACCCGAGAGATTCATGTTCTTGGAAGAGTCTTCGGACTTAGTCCCTGGTGAACATGAACCTGATACCTGGACATATTATGAGGCACTCCAAGATAGAGATGCGGTATCTTGGCAAAAAGCGATGAATTCAGAGATAGAATCTATGGATTCTAATCAGGTCTGGGAGCTAGTAGAGCCACCCAATTGTATAAAAGCCATTGGATGCAAGTGGATCTACAAGAGAAAGAGAGGAGTAGACGGGAAGGTTGAGACCTTCAAAGCTAGGCTTGTTGCGAAAGGGTATACTCAGAAAGAGGGTATCGATTATGAGGAGACCTTTTCACGCAGAGCTATGCTTAAGTCTATCCGGATTCTCTTATCTATAGCTGCTCATATGGATTATGAGATTTGGCAGATGGATGTCAAGACAGCTTTCCTTAACGGAAGTCTTGAGGAGAACATCTATATGCGGCAACCAGAGGGATTCAATGCTAAAGGCAAAGAGCATCTTGTATATAAGATTAATCGGTCCATTTATGGATTGAAGCAAGCTTCTAGATCTTGGAACATCCGCTTTGATGAGGGAATCCAGTCATATGTATTTATTCAATGTCCGGATGAGCCTTGTGTATACAAGAGATGTGACGGAAACGTAGTGGTATTTCTTGTACTATACGTAGATGATATTTTGTTAGTTGGCAACAATATCAGAGTGTTATCAGACGTATGGGTATGGTTGTCCAAACAGTTTAACATGAAGGACTTGGGAGAAGTGGGACACATCCTTGGGATCAAGGTAATAAGGGATCGCAAGAAAAGGATGTTGTGCTTATCTTAAGCTTCATACATTGACACTATCCTTGCTTGTTTTAGCATGCAGAACTCCAAGAAAGGTTTTCTACCTTTTAGGCATGGAGTTCCTTTATCTAAAGAGATGTGTCCCAAAACATGAAAGGAGATAGAGGAGATGAAGGCGGTTCCTTATGCTTCGGCAGTAGGAAGCCTCATGTATGTTATGCTATGTACGAGACCAGATATCTGCTTTGTCATGGGCATGGTTAGCAGATATCAGAGTAATCCTGGACAGGAACATTGGACTGCGGTAAAGCATATATTGAAGTACCTGAGAAGGACTAGGGATTATATGCTGGTTTACCGGGCAGATCAATTAGTCCCTGTGGGCTACACGGATTCAGATTTCCAATCAGATAGGGATAACAGTAAGTCTACCTCAGGGTTTGTGTTTACTTTTGGAGGTGGAGCCATAGTATGGAGGAGTGTCAAGCAGAAATGCGTGGTGGACTCTACCATGGAAGCTGAGTATGTGGCAGCCTCTGAGGCAGCCTAGGAAGTTGTATGGCTCAGGAACTTCTTGATGGACTTGGATGTGATTCCTAGTTTGCCCAGATCTATCACAATTTATTGTGATAACAGTGGTGCAGTTGCAAACTCGAAGGAACCACGAGCCCATAAGGCAAGTAAACACATAGAGCGCAAGTACCACCTGATACGAGAGATCATAAAGCGAGGAGAAGTAGCTGTCGCCAAGATTGCATCAGAGGATAACCTGGCAGATCCATTCACTAAGGCCCTTGCAGCGAAAGCGTTTGATAGGCATGTGGAGGACATGGGGATCAAATGTATGGCAGTGTGATGACAGCATAGTCTTTTAGTATAAGTGGGAGATTTTTGGAATGTATACTGAAAGCCTAGCTCTTTTTGTATGAACATTTTTATTTTGAAATAAGAATCACATGATCATTGTTTGCACTTTATATTTATTATATGTGTGCATATTGTCTAATATTTTACATTGTAGATAACATGGTGCTTGGTGTGGCGTAAGATCATGTTATCAGTCCCTTGTAGAATATAAGTAGAGGCTCACAACCAAGATGGTTTTGGACAAACCATTGGCATGGTTGTAGTGTAGCTTGGTATTGTTTTATCTTGAACATAGAGTTACACTAGTACACTTTGGTGTATTGAGCAGGATCGACATAGAGGTGATTCAATTTATTACTGACTACATAATTGAATCGGACCTCGGATATTATGTTGTAAATGCTCTTAATCCCGATATAATAACGGGCACATGTACTTAGTATTTATTTCTTTGATTTACCATAGGGTGAGATTTAGATGGATTAAATCAATATGCCCGGTAAGTTAGGAAATAATATTATTTACATGGTGTGTCGTTGATTATAGGAGGAAACCGTGTCCTATATATTAGGTTGATGATGTCTCCTTGAAGAGATCATAAGGTTCATCATGTAAACCCAGCTGGTTGACTTAGTCAACATGATGATAAGGTTGAGTGTACTGCTCGAGGAGTTAGATGTTAATTAATTGATGGTCAGTAAATCAATTAATTAACGGACATTCGATATCTTAAACACGGGGAGATGGATGTACAAATAATATATGGAGCCCATATTAATTTATGGGGGTTGGTGAGGTAGTTCAATGATGATCCTCTAGTGGAATGGAACATCATTGATGGATCAAGTTTGTGTGGTTCCGATCCATCGGATGGCCAAGATCCAACTCCTCCTCATGGTCCCTATCGTAGCCTAATATAATCCTCAAGAAGTCTAAATCCAAGGATGTAAAACAAAACTCTAAAACCAACGGTTGGGATTAAATCCCTAGAACCGACGGTTGAGATTAAATCTCTAGATTCGACGGTTGGGATGAAACCCTAGAACCGACGGTTGAGATTAAATCTCTAGAACCTACGGTTGGGATTAAATCCCTAGATATGACAGGTTGGGATGAAATCCTAGATCCGACGGTTGGGATGAAACCCTAGATCCGACGGTTGGGATGAAACCCTAGATCCGACGGGTGGGATGAAACCCTAGATCCGACGTTTGGGATGAAACCCTAGATCCGACGGTTGGAATAAAACCCTAGATCCGACGGTGGAGATTAAATCCCTAGATCCAACGGTGGAGATTAAAGGAGGCTTAAGCCCAATTCTATAAATAGAGGGCTAAGGCTTGGGCGGCAAGAGGGGTTTTAGGATTAGGGTTTTGCCTCTCAAGAGTTTAGGCGGCTAGGGTTTGGTTTGTGGTTTGGGCGGCAACAAGGTAGGAGATTAGGGTTTCCTCCTTTTCTCCTTGGTGGCCGGCGCTCACTCCATCTTCCTCATTGCTTTGGCCGGCCATCTTCCTCCTCCTTTTCTCCTTGGTGGCCGGCGGTTCTCCAATCCATTGGTGGCTGGCGCTTCTCCCATTCCTTCGTGGCCGGCGACAACATTGTTACAAAGGTTGGCCGGCGCTCAACCATCTACTCCTTGGCCGGCGATTATATCAAGCTCCTTGGCTTGGTGGCCAGTTCTAGAAAGGAGAAGGAGTTTTGTTTGGTTCTTCTCTTTGTTCGGAGTGAACAAGGAAGAGAAGAACTTGATCTAGGAGGCTTCTACTCGTGGAGGATCTTCGCCCACACGACGTCCACGAGGAGGATAGGACATACGGTAGAAGATCGAGAGGTATAAAAGTTTTACAACTTTCTTTTTCTGATCTTAGCATGTTCTTTATGTTTTGATTTTCCTAGTTTACATTTTTATGTATTTTGTATAATCATGGACCCCGAAGACAAACACAAAAACCGGCGATCCATCCATCGTCTCTTCCGCGGCTAACCAACTAGAAGAGTTGGGTTGCTTGAACAACTAGTTTGTTCAAGCGATCGCTCAAGTTATTAGCACGACGACGAATTGGTTGTGCTAAGGAAACTCATCCTATCAGGATTAGTTTTTTCATTAGTGAAAATTTTAATCCGGGGACATGGGAGCCAATGAGCCTCCGAAGCAAATCCCTACAGATGGCTCATTTGAATGAGCTGGAAGTCCTCGGAGCTGAGATTGATGGGGAAACCCAAATCAATATCATTCTTCAGTCTCTACCTAGGAGTTTTGAGTAGTTTCACCTGAACTACAACATGAATAAAAGGTTGTATTCATTGGCGGAGCTTCTGACAGAACTCCAGGCGGCATAGGGGCTTTTTTGTTAGAGTGCTCAGGCACAGGCCTTGGTTGCCCAAAAGGTTTCTACTTCTAAGCCGAAAGGCAAGAAGAAGAAGAAACATGCTGAGGCAAAGGTGGTAGGAGGAACTCAGGGAGGAGTGAAGAAGCCGAAAGGCAAGTGCTTCACTTGCAAGCAGACTGGACACTGGAAGAAGGACTGCCCTAACCGCAAGCAGAATAAAGGTATATCTTTTGGTCTAGTCATTGAAACATGTTTAGCAGTGTTATCTACTGGCACCTGATGTGTAGATATGGGAGCCACTGATCATGTATGCAATACTTTACAAGAATTCTAGGAAACAAGATGACTGGCTGAGGGGGAGATTACCGTATACTTGGGCGATGTCACGAAGGTGGCGGTTGTTGCAGTGGGAGATGTTTATTTGTCTTTTGAGAGGAATAAAGTTTTGGTTCTTAAAAATTGCCTTTATGTACCTTCATTTAGAAAGAATTTGATTTCGGTTTCTAAATTGTTTATGGATAGATATTCTATTTCTTTTAATGACAGAGTTGTTATAAAAAGGAATAGGGAGATTATCTGTTTTGGTACATTGATAGGAAATTTGTATAAACTCAAACCAAAAGCTCCCACAATGAAAATAGAAGTGAATAACTCATCTTCTAATTCCAATAAGAGAAAACAACCTTCGAAGATGAACCAAACATATCTTTGGCATCTAAGGCTTGGTCATATTAACCTAAGCAGAATTCAAAGGTTGATAGCTAATGGACCTCTGAGTTCATTAGTGGTGAAAGACTTTCCAACCTATGAGTCCTTCTTGGAAGGTAAAATGACCAAGAGGCCTTTCAAGGCCAAGGGGTATACAGCCAAAGATGTGTTGGAATTAGTTCATTCTGATTAGTGTGGTCCTATGTCTATCCAGGCAAGAGGTGGCTTTGAATATTTCGTCTCTTTTATAGACAATTATTCGAGATATGGATACATTTACTTGATGTGCCACAAGTCTGAATGCTTTGACAAGTTCAAAGAATTCAAGGTTGATGTGGAGAAACATCATTGTAAAAGTATCAAGACACTACGATCTGATCGTGGCAGTGAGTACCTCTTGGGAGAGTTTAGGAATTACTTTTCAGAGGCTGGGATTCAATCCCAATTATCTGCACCTGGCACACCCCTGCAGAATGGTGTAGTAGAGCGAAGGAATAGGACTCTTATGGAGATGATTAGATCAATGATGAGTTATTCTGAGTTGCCAGATTTTTTCTGGGGATATGCTCTAGATACGGCAGTGTATATTCTGAACTTTGTACCATCTAAAACAGTGCCTTCTACTCCCACAGAATTGTGGACTGGGCGAAAGCCTAGTGTAAGATATATTCAGATTTGGGGGAGTCCACACATGTGCTGAAGCCAAATGTTGGTAAGTTGGAACCTCGTACAGAAGTACGCATGTTCGTTGGCTATCTTAGAGGAACGAAAGGTGGTTTATTTTATAGTCCTAGAGTGTTGGGATGTATACTGAAAAGTCTATCTTTTGTATGAACATCTTTATTTTGAAATAAGAATCACATGATCATTGTTTGCATATTTATGGTGATGCATATTGTTTAATACATTACATTGTAGATAACATGGTGTGTGGTGTCACACGGGAGATCATGTTATCGGATCCTTGTAAAGTATACGTATAGGCTCACAACCGAGATGGCTTTGGACAAACCATTATCATGGTTGTAGTGTGATTTGGTATTGGTTTGTCTTGACCATAGAATCACACTAGTACACTTTGTGCATATTAAGCAGGACCGACTTAGAGGTGATTTGATTTATTGCTGACTACATAATCAAATTGGACCTCAGATATTATATTGTACACACTCTTAATCCCGATATAATAACGGGCACATATACTTAGTATTTATTTCTTTGATTTACAAATGGGCGAGATTTATAGATTAAATTGATAGGCTCGGTAAGTTGGGAAATGATATTATTTATATGGTGTGTCGTTGATTATAGGAGGAAACTGTGTCATATATATTAGGATGATGATGTCCCCTTGAGGATCTCATAAGGTTCATCATGTAAACCCTGCAGGTGGACTTGGTCCGGTATGATGAAAAGGTTGAGTGGTACTACTCATGGAGTAAGATGTTGATTAATTAATGGTCAGTAAATTAATTAATCGATGGACATTTGAGATCTTAAACATGGGGAGAAAATGTACATATAATATATGGAGCCCATATTAACTTATGGGGGTTGGTGAGGTAGATCAATGATAATCCTTTAGTGGATTGGATTATCATTAATGGATCTAACTTTATGTGGGCTTGATCCATTGGGTGGCCAAGATCCAACTCCTCCTCATGGTCCCTATTGTAGCCTATTAAAACCTCATGAATCCTAGATCCAATGGATGAAAACAAAACTTTAGATCCAAAGGTAGAGATTAAATTTCTAGATCCGACGGTTGAGATTAAATCTCTAGATCCGATGGTTGAGATTAAATCCCTAGAACCAATGGTGGAGATTAAAACAAGGCTTATCCCTAACTCTATAAAAGGATAGGAGGGGGTGGGCGGCAAGAGAAGAATCCCATTAGAGATAGGATTAGGGTTAAGGTGGATGACAAGCTTGGAGATTAGGGTTTGGGGTTGGCGGCACCAAATAAGGAAAGCTTTTCCTTATCTTCTTCTTCTCCCTTGGTGGCTGGCGCCCATACAAGCTCTTCCCTCCTTTGGCCGACGTCCAAACTCCCTCAATCTCTTCTCCTTGGCCGGTGGAAACAAGGGTTAGGGTAATTCCTTGGAGTCCTTGGCCGGTGCCCACTTCCTTTCCTCCTCTTCTTCTTGGCCGGCGGCTAGCACCTAGCTTGGAGCTTGGTGGTTGGTTGAAAGAAGGAGAAGTGCCTGGTTTCTATACTTCCTCCTATTCGGAGCGAGCAAGGAAGGAATATTGGTGATCTAGGAGCTTCGACTTTTTGTAGATCGTCACCCACACGACATCCAAAAGGAAGAAGGTCATACAGTAGAAGATCGAGAGGTATATCACTTATCTATCTTCATATGTAACATGTTTGTAATTGTTTTTCAATTATATATGCATGATATATTCTGTTTTGTGGCTAATATAACTTGGACCCCGAACATAAACACAAAAGCCGACGATCCGTACATCGTCTATTCCTTGGCTATTCGTAGAATAGAGGTTGGTTACTTGAACAACAAGTTTGTTCAAGTGACTACTCTAATCGAATAGTACGACGATGACACGGTTGCTTGGGTAATCCCTCTTGTCAAGGATAAATTTTTTTATCCGGGGACGTAGAAGGGATTGCCATGAACAAGCGACCGAGTTGAATTGGGAAGCAAAGTTTCCTACCTTCAAGTGGTATCAGAGCCACGGTTTCTGGTTTTGTGCGTTTAGGATTCGGTTACTTTTATGCACTTTTCATATATTATATGTGTCGGATAATAGTAGGATATGCGTAGGTTAACTCTTTGGTTATAGGCATAGGATCCAACAATTATGGCCATATGTGTGTATGTGATTGTATGTGTGTAATTGTATATTTTGTTGAATCCTTGGGGTTGACGAGGCTAGTATTTAATTTTTGTAAATTAGATATGGCATTGTTTAGTCACTCTTTCTTTTTTAGTTTACTTTCAATCTAGATTTCATGTACACTCCCTCGTGGAGTATAGGATCGATGGATGTAAATTAAAATATTTTTTCTCGGCTCGGATCTCCGGATGGCTCGTACATGGCGTAGGAGGAGCGGATGAGATAGCGATACAACGAGAGACATATTGAAGACAAAATCCATAATAGTTGAAAAATATTTTTTTTCATATTTATTGCTTATTGTTTGATATGCATGTTGTAGGCTAGAAAATTCCTCAATTTTAAATTACTAAGTGGGAGAGGGATATTTTTTATAAATTCCCACGGCCTCCATTACAATTTGACAAGTGATGCAAACAAACTTGCGCGTCGGCTCTAAGTGTCTTCCTCCCCATCGGATGTGTTTGTTTGCGAATCACAAGGTCGAATATGGTTATAGGCAATTATTAAGGAGCGTGTGTACTTCTCCATCAGAAGGCACATAACCCGAGATAATTACCTTGGTACCGAGTAATGGTGAACACTTAGATACAAATATAAGTATCCTCCCCATCGGAGTCACTGCTTTTATTTGTACGGCCAAAGAGGAACCAACTATTAATTTTACTTGTCAAAAAGTTAGGTTGACAAGATAGTAAAATTAATGGGTAAAACCTCCTCTTACAAATGTAGAATTCGTATATGTCCACAGTATCATGGCATACGATATTCTCGGTGTTTTGAGGTGTTGGTTGATTTTAAAATATTTTTGTTTGAGGAATCAATAATTTTTTGAAATCTAATGTTTTGATTTATGTGATTCTTAGGTTTTCTTTCAAAATGACTTTCAACCCGCTTGCTGTGATACTAAAAGAGAATAAACTTACTGGACCCAACTATGTTGATTGGAAGAGGAATCTTGACATTGTCTTGACTGCTGAGGAATACAAATATGTACTCCTCAAAGAGTGCCCTCCTAAGCCTGCGGATGATTCTGGGGAAAAGGAGAAGGAGAGTTATAAGAAGTGGATCAAGGCCGATGAGATGGCGCGGTGTTACATTTTGGCATCTATGTCAAATGTACTACAACATCAACATCAAGCCATGCCCACTGCTTATGACATGATGCTCAATCTCAAAGAACTTTTTGGACACCAGAATCGGGCTGCAAGGCAGGAAGCCATGTGGAACTTGATGACGACCACCATGATGAGGGAACACCCGTGAGGGATCATGTTCTCAAGATGATGGCTCATTTAAATGAGTTGAAAGTCCTCATAGCTGAGATCGATGGGGAAACCAAGGTCGATATCATTCTCCAGTCTCTACCTAGGAGTTTTGAGCAGTTTCGCCTAAACTATAACATGAACAAAAGGTTGTATTCATTGGCGGAGCTTCTGACAGAACACCAGGCGGCAGAGGGGCTATTTCATCAGAGTGCTCAGGCGCATGCCATGGTGACCCAAAAGGTTTATACTTCTAAGTCGAAAGGCAAGAAGAAGAAGAAACAAACTGGGGCAAAGGCAGTGGGAGGAACTCAGGGAGGAGTGAAGAAGCCGAAAGGCAAGTGCTTCACTTGTAAGCAGGCTGGACACTGGAAGAAGGACTGCCCCAACCGCAAGCAGAACAAAGGTATATTTTTTGCTCTAGTCATTGAAACATGTTTAACGGTGTTATCTACCGGCACCTGGTGTGTAGATACGGGAACCACTGATCATGTCTGCAATACTTTGTAGGGGTTCCAGGAAACCAGACGACTGGCTGAAAGGGAGATTACCGTATACTTGGGCGATGCCACGAAGGTGGCGGCTGTTACAGTGGGAGACGTTTATTTATCTTTTGAGAAAAATAAAGTTTTCATTCTTAATAATTGCCTTTATATACCTTTATTTAGAAAGAATTTAATTTCGGTTTCTAAATTATTTATGGATGGATATTCTATTTCTTTTAATGACAGAGTTGTTATAAAAAGGAATAGGGACATTATCTGTTCGGGTGCATTGATAGGATATTTATACACACTTGAACCAAAAGCTCCCATGATGCAAATAGAAGTTAATAACTCATCTTCTAATTCCAATAAGAGAAAACAACATTCAAAGATGAACCAAACATATCTTTGGCATCTTAGGCTTGGTCATATTAACCTAAGCAGAATTCAAAGGTTGATAGCTGATGGACCTCTGGGTTCATTAGTGGTGGAAGATTTCCCAACCTGCGAATCTTGCTTGGAGGGTAAAATGACCAAAAGGCCTTTTAAGGCCAAGGGGTATAGAGCCAAAGATGTGTTAGAATTGGTTCATTTTGATTTGTGTGGTCCTATGTCTATCCAAGCTAGAGGTGGTTTTGAGTATTTCGTCTCTTTTATAGATGATTATTCGAGATATGGATACATTTACTTGATGCGCCGCAAGTCTGAATGCTTTGACAAGTTCAAAGAATTCAAGGCTGATGTGGAGAAACGTCAAGGTAAAAGTATCAAGACACTACGATCTGATCGTGGTGGTGAGTACCTCTTGGGAGAGTTTAGGAATTACTTATCAGAGGCTGGGATTCAATCCCAATTGTCTGCACCTGGCATACTCCAGTAGAATGGTGTAGCAGAGCGAAGGAATAGGACTCTTATGGAGATGGTTAGATCGATGATGAGTTATTCTAAGTTGCCAGATTCGTTCTGTGGATATGCTCTAGATACAGCGGTGTACATTCTGAACTTGGTTCCATCTAAATCAGTGCCTTCTACTCCCACAGAATTGTGGATTGGGCGAAAGCCGAGTCTAAGACATATTCGGATATGGGGGAGTCCAGCACATGTGCGGAAGGCAGATGCTGGAAAGTTGAAACCTCGTACAGAAGTATGCATGTTCGTTTGCTATCCTAGAGGAACGAAAGGTGGTTTGTTTTATAGTCCTAGAGATCAGAGGGTGATCGTTAGCACGAACACCAAATTTCTAGAGGAAGACTATGTAATGAACCACAAGTCCATGAGTAAGATTGTTCTGGAGGAAATAAAAGGGGATGTCACTTCTTCAGTACCACCGGTACAAGAGGATATACCACAAGTCACTTCACCGCGTGTCACAGAGGATACACAGGTGATACCTGGTCGTAGTGGGAGGGTTGTAAGATAGCTTGATAGATTCATGTTCTTAGGAGAATCTTCTAATTTGGTCCTTGGAGAACATGAACCTGATTCCTGGACATATGACGAGGCAATCCAAGATAAAGATCCAGTATCTTGGCGAAGTACAATGAATGCTGAGATTGAATCTATGGATTCAAATCTGGTCTTGGAGCTAGTAGAACCACCCGATGGTGTAAAAACCATTGGATACAAGTGGATCTACAAATGAAAGAGAGGAAAAGATGGGAAGGTTGAGACCTTCAAAGCAAGGCTTGTTGCGAAGGGGTATACTCAGAAAGAGCGTATCGATTTTGAGGAGACCTTTTCGCCGGTAGCCATGCTTAAGTCTATCCGGATTCTCTTATGCAATGAAGCTCATATGGATTATGAGGTGTGGCAGATGGATGTTAAGACAGCTTTCCTTAATGGAAGTCTTGAGGAAAACATCTATATGAAGCAACCAGAGGGATTCATTGTAAAGAGCAAAGAGCATCTTGTATGTAAGCTTAATCGGTCCATTTATGGATTGAAGCAAGCTTCGAGGTCTTGGAACATCCGCTTTGATGAGGTAATCCGGTCTTATAGATTTATTCAAAGTCCAGATGAGTCTTGTGTATACAAGAGATGTGACGGAAATGTAGTGGTATTTCTTGTACTATACGTAGATGACATTTTGTTAATTGGCAACAATATCAAGGTGTTATCAGACGTAAGGGTATGGTTGTCCAAACAGTTTGATATGAAGGACTTGGGAGAAGTGGGACACATCCTTGGGATCAAGGTTATAAGGGATCGGAGGAAAAGGATGTTGTGCTTATCTTAAGCTTCATACATACACACCATTATGGATCATTTTAGCATGCAGAACTCCAAGAAGGGTTTTCTATCTTTCAGGCATGGAGTTCCTTTATCTAACGTATTGCTGAGATGGTTACCTTTATGATGAATCATGCCATTACGAGTTCATATGCCTTGGCAGTAGGAAGCCTCATGTATGCGATGTTATGTACGAGACCAGATAAATGCTTTGTCGTGGGCATGGTCAGTAGATATTAGAGTAATCCAGGATAGGGACATTGGACTACGGTAAAGCATATATTGAAGTACCTGAGAAGGACTAGGGATTATATGCTAGTTTACCAGGCAGACCAATTACTCTCTGTGGGTTACACAAATTTTGACTTCCAATCAGATAGGGATAACAGTAAGTCTACCTCAGGTTTTGTGTTTACTTTGGGAGGTGGAGCCATTGTATGGAGGAGTGTCAAGCAGAAATGCGTGGTGGACTCTACCATGGAAGCTGAGTATGTGAATGCCTCTGAGGCAGCCAAAGAAGTTGTGTGGCTGAGGAACTTCCTGATGGACTTGTATGTGATTCCTGGTTTGCCCAGAACTATCACAATTTATTATGATAATAGTGGTGCAGTTGCAAACTTGAAAGAACCACGAGCCCATAAGGCAAGTAAACACATAGAGCACAAGTACCACCTGATACGAGAAATCGTAAAGAGAGGAGAATTTGCTGTGGCCAATATTGCATTGGAGGATAACTTGGCAGATCCTTTCACTAAGGCCCTTCCGACAAAAGCTTTTGATAGGCATGTGGAGGGAATGGGAATCAGATGTATGGTAGTTTGAGGACAACATAGTATTTTAGTATAAGTGGGAGATTGTTGTGATGTATACTAAAAAGTCTATCTTTTGTATGAACATCTTTATTTTGAAATAAGAATCACATGATCATTGTTTGCATATTTATGCTGATGCATATTGTCTAATACATTACATTGTAGATAACATGGTGTGTGGTGTCGCACGGGAGATCATGTTATCGGATCCTTGTAAAGTATAAGTATAGGCTCACAACCGAGATGGCTTTGGACAAACCATTGGCATGGTTGTAGTGTGATTTGGGATTGGTTTGTCTTGACCATAGAATCACACTAGTACACTTTGTAAGTATTGAGCAGGACCGACTTAGAGGTGATTCAATTTATTGCTGACTACATAATCGAATTGGACCTCAGATATTATATTGTACATGCTCTTAATCCTTATATAATAACGGGCACATATACTTTGTATTCATTTCTTTGATTTACCAATGGGTGAGATTTATAGATTAAATCGATAGGCTCGGTAAGTTGGGAAATGATATTATTTATATGGTGTGTCATTGATTATAGGAGGAAACCGTGTCCTATATATTAGGATGATGATGTTCCCTTGAGGAGCTCATAAGGTTCATCATGTAAACCCTGCAGGTGGACTTGGTCTGGCATGATGAAAAGGTTGAGTTGTACTACTCATGGAGTTAAATGTTGATTAATTAATGGTCAGTAAATTAATTAATCGACGGACATTCGAGATCTTAAACACGGGGAGAAAATGTACATATAATATATGGAGCCCATATTAACTTATGGGGGTTAGTGAGGTAGATCAATGATAATTCTTTAGTGGATTGGATTATCATTAATGGATCGGACTTTATGTGGGCTTGATCCATTGGGTGGCTAAGATCCAACTCCTCATCAGGGTTCCTATTGTAGCCTATTAGAATCTCATGAAGCCTAGATCCAATGGATGAAAACAAAACTCTAGATCCAAAGGTAAAGATAAAATCTCTAGATCCGACTGTTGAGATTAAATCTCTAGATCCGACGGTTGAGATTAAATCCCTAGAACCAATGGTGAAGAATAAAACAAGGCTTATCTTTAACTCTATAAAAAGAGAGGAGGGGGTGGGCGACAAGAGAAGAATCCCATTAGAGATAGGATTAGGGTTAAAGTGGGCGGCAAGCTTGGAGATTAGGGTTTGGGGTTGGCGGCACCAAATAAGGAAAGCTTTTCCTTATCTTCTTCTCCCTTGGTGGTCGGCGCCCATACAAGCTCTTCCCTCCTTTGGATGGCGTCCAAACTCCCTCAATCTCTTCTCCTTGGCCGGTGGAAACAAG
Organism: Wurfbainia villosa; assembly: GCA_025175895.1. Lineage (NCBI taxonomy): Eukaryota > Viridiplantae > Streptophyta > Magnoliopsida > Zingiberales > Zingiberaceae > Wurfbainia > Wurfbainia villosa. The sequence goes on from CM045996.1 coordinate 49,639,649, forward strand.
GGTTAGGGTAATTCCTTGGAGTCCTTGGTCGGCGCCCACTTCCTTTCCTCCTCTTCTTCTTGGCCGGTGGCTAGCACCTATCTTGGAGCTTGGTGGTTGGTTGAAAGAAGGAGAAGTGCCTTGTTTCTATACTTCCTCTTGTTCGGAGTGAGCAAGGAAGGAAGATTGGTGATCTAGAAACTTTGACTTTTGGTAGATCGTCGCCCACATGACGTCCAAAAGGAGGAAGGTCATACAATAGAAGATTGAGAGGTATATCACTTATCTATCGTCATAAGTAACATGTTTGTAATTTTTTTTTCAATTATATATGCATGATATATTTTGTTTTGTGGCTAATATAACTTGGACCCCGAACATAAACACAAAAGTCGACGATCCGTACATCGTCTATTCCGCGGCTATTCGTAGAATAGAGGTTGGTTACTTGAACAACTAGTTTGTTCAAGTGACTACTCTAATCGAATAGCACGACGATGACACGGTTGCTTGGGTAATCCCTCTTGTCAAGGATAAATTTTTTTATCCGGGGACATAGAAGGGATTTCCATGAACAAGTGATCGAGTTGAAATGAGAAGCGAAGTTTCCTACCTTCATAGAGATCAGAGGGTGATCGTTAGCACGAACGTCAGATTTCTAGAGGAAGACTATGTGATGAACCACAAGCCCATGAGTAAGATTGTTCTGGAGGAATTGAAAGAGGAAGTCACTACTTCAGTACCACCGGTACAAGAGGATATACCACAAGTCACTGTACCGCATGTCACAGAGGATACACAAGTGATACCTCGTCGTAGTGGGAGGGTAGTTAGATAGCCTGATAGATTCATGTTCTTAGGAGAGTCTTCTGATTTGATCCCTGGACATATGAAGAGGCGATCAAAGATAAAGATGCGGTATCTTGGCAAAGTGCAATGAATGCTGAGATTGAATCTATGGATTCGAATCAGGTCTAGGAGCTAGTAGAACCACCCAATGGTGTAAAAACCATTGGATGCAAGTGGATCTACAAAAGAAAGAGAGGAATAGACGGGAAGGTTGAGACCTTCAAAGCGAGGCTTATTGCGAAGGGGTATACTCAGAAAGAGGGCATCGATTATGATGAGACCTTTTCGCCGGTAGCTATGCTTAAGTCTATCCGGATTCTATTATGTATTGCTGCTCATATGGATTATGAGGTGTGGCAGATGGATGTCAAGACAGCTTTCCTTAATGGAAGTCTTGAGGAGAACATCTACATGAAGCAACCAGAGGGATTCATTGAGAAGGTCAAAGAGCATCTTGTGTGCAAGCTTAATCGGTCCATTTATGAATTGAAGTAAGCTTCGAGGTCTCGGAACATCTGCTTTGATGAGGTAATCCAGTCTTATGGATTTATTCAAAGTCCGAATGAGTCTTGTGTATACAAGAGATGTGATAGAAACATAGTGGTATTTCTTGTACTATACGTAGATGACATTTTGTTAATTGGCAACAATGTCAAGGTGTTATCGGACGTAAGAGTATGGTTGTCCAAACAGTTTGATATGAAGGACTTGGGAGAAGTGGGACACATCCTTGGGATCAAGGTTATAAGGGATCGCACGAAAAGGATGTTGTGCTTATCTCAAGCTTCATACATAGACACCATTATGGATCGTTTTAGCATGCAAAACTCCAAGAAAGGCTTTTTACCTTTCAGGCATGGAGTTCCTTTATCTAAGGAGATGTGTCCTATAACATCTAAGGAGATAGAGGAGATGAAGGCAGTTCCTTATGCTTCGACAATAGGAAGCCTCATGTATGCAATGCTATGTACGAGACCGAATATCTTCTTTACCGTGGGCATGGTTAGCAGATATCAGAGTAATCCAGGACATGGACATTGGACTGCGGTAAAGCATATATTGAAGTACCTGAGAAAAACTAGGGATTATATGATAGTTTACCAGGCAAACAAATTACTCCCTGTGGGTTACACAGATTCCGACTTCCAATCAGATAGGGATAATAGTAAGTCTACCTCAGGTTTGGTGTTTACTTTAGAAGGTGGAGCCATTGTATGGAGGAGTGTCCAGCAGAAATGCATGGCGGACTCTACCATGGAAGCTGAGTATGTGGCAGCCTCTGAGGCGGCCAAAGAAGTTGTGTAGCTCAAGAACTTTTTGATGGACTTGGATATGATTCCTGGTTTGCCCAGAACTATCACAGTTTATTGTGATAATAGTGGTGCAGTAGCAAACTCGAAGGAACCACGAGCCCATAAGGCAAGTAAACACATAGAGCGTAAGTACCACCTGATACGAGAAATCATAAAGAGAGGAGAAGTTGTTTTGGCCAAGATTGCATCGGAGGATAACCTGGCAGATCCTTTCACTAACGCCCTTCTAGCGAGAGCTTTTGATAGGCATATGGAGGGAATGGGAATCAGATGTATCACAGTTTGAGGACGGCATAGTCTTTTAGTATAATTGGGAGATGGTTGGGATGTATACTGAAAAGTCTATCTTTTTTATGAACATCTTTATTTTGAAATAAGAATCACATGATCATTGTTTGCATATTTATGGTTATGCATATTATCTAATACATTACATTGTAGATAACATGGTGTGTAGTGTCACACGGGAGATCATGTTATCAGTTCCTTATAAAGTATAAGCAAAGGCTTACAACCGAGATGGTTTTGGACAAACCATTGGCATGGTTGTAGTGTGATTTGGTATTGGTTTGTCTTGACCATAGAATCACACTAGAACACTTTGTGTGTATTGAGCAGGACTGACTTATAGGTGATTCGATTTATTATTGACTACATAATCGAATCGGACCTCAGATATTATGTTGTACATGCTCTTAATCCTGATATAATAATGGGCACATGTACTTAGTATTCATTTCTTTGATTTACCAATGGGCGAGATTTATAGAGTAAATCGATAGGCTCGGTAAGTTGGAAAATGGTATTATCTATATGGTGTGTCATTGATTATAGGAGGAAACCGTGTCCTATATATTAGGATGATGATGTCCCCTTGAGAAGCTCATAAGGTTTATCATGTAAACCCTGCAGGTGGACTTGGTCCAGCATGATGATAAGGTTGAGTGGTACTACTCATGGAGTTAGATGTTGATTAATTAATGGTCAGTAAATTAATTAATCGACGGATATTCGAGATATTAAACACGGGGAGAAAAATGTACAAATAATATATGGAGCTCATATTAACTTATGGGGGTTGGTGAGATAGATCAATGATAATCCTCTAGTGGAATGCATTATCATTAATGGATCGGACTTTATGTGGGATTGATCCATTGGGTGGCCAAGATCCAACTCCTCCTCATGGTCTCTATTGTAGCCTATTAAAACCTCATGAAGCCTGGATCCGATGGTGGAAGATGAAACTCTAGATCCGACGGTGTAGATTAAATTTTTAGACCCAACGGTTGAGATTAATTCTCTAGATCTTGTTGGGTTTCCATAACCGCGGCGTGTGTGTGTTCGATCACGTTTCGTAAACATGAACACAGCGGAAGCAATAAAAATAATAAATCTACATTTATTACAACACACACAACACACGCATGCATATTACAACAAGTGTAGACATAACCGTAAATTTAAATTTGCAATAAAAGAAAATTAATCTACGTTATACCTTTCGTATGACGTGTAGCGGGAACGGCATCAACCGGAACGATCCTCGCTAGAATCGTCTCTATCCGTATCCACGCCGAGTTCCTCGGGATGACTTCGCTAATCCACGAGCTTCGTCTTCGTACGGGTTACTAGCCTCGTGTTGAAGACGACGTGATCGAGAGATGATCACGATCCGAATCCAAATTCGGATCCTAATACGAGTTCTCAAAACTCGCTTCTCCGGAGAGGTATTCGTCAACCAATTGACAGATCGCCGTCCTCCACCTCAGAGGATTACCGGAGATCGAATCGATATGTTAGTCGCTGTCGGAGCTCTAACCGCCGCCCAAACGACGCCCGACGAGAGAGAAGCTGTCTAGAAAACTGGACAGCTTTGGTGGAGGAGATAGGCGTCGGCCAACCAAGGGAAGAAAAGGCTCACCTTGATGCCAAACCTATAGGAGATCACCGGAGGGTCGCCGGAGGATCACCGGCTGAAGCTTGGTCACCGGCAAGGAGCTGGACGGCGGCACAACAAGCTGGGCGGCAATGGAGGTTGGGCGGCAATGAAGGTTGGGCGGCAACTCCAAGCTAGGGTTTTGGATTAGGGCTTAATTATCCCTTAAGCCCTCTTTTATAGAGAACTAATTCTCTTAATGGTTATTTGATCATAACCATTAGGCCCGTTAACCCGCTCCATTAAGATAAGTTAAAATAAACCAAACCATGATGGTTTATTTTAAGTTAAAACGAACCGAACCAACTTTTGGTTCATTCGTTTAAAATAAACCAAACCCTTTGGTTTATTCTCCTCCATTGGATTAGAACCAAACCATTTTGGTTCATCCATTACGCCTTCATAAGACTCGGCCCATCCACGCTTCCATTGCGACTGAAACGATTTCATGCTCGCTTTATGTTTGGTCCAACCAAACCTTGTTTCTCTCGGTCTGAGAATCCCATTCTCAAGCTCGCTTTAAATCCTTTGGATTACGCTGCAGCGTGGTGACCAAATAGGTTCTCGGTTTATGTTGGCCGTCTATAATTAACCATTAATTATAGAATGATCATGAGTGGCACCTAGTAGTACATCATGATCCCCAATTAATCGAAAAGATCAACGGTTGATCCAGAACTATTTCTGAAACCCTTCAGCAGCTCGAATGATTCGTGCCCCATTCCCTTCACTCATCTTATACCCACTTGGTTCAGGACATGGTCTATAGTGTCAGTCCCCACTAGGCTAACTACGTCACACCTAGCCCAAGTATAATTTCCTCGTCCTACGGATTCTAGTTACTCCACATGTATCGAAGAGTACCTTACTCTAAACATGTAATGCTTTGGCCAAAGACTTTAGTAACTATCCGATGAGAGGCCATGGGTATACATCTCCTCGCAAGGAGTGGTGAATCCTTTATAGGCTATTCAAACATCTTCGATCACTTTGACTTATACCCAATCATCCCGGGTCCACATCTCCTTAGAGATGTTTGCTTAAGATGTCAAAGCATAAGTCTCCATGATCAAGATGACTTGAATACCGCAAGTCAAAGGAACATCGCACTTAAGCTACAGTAACAACTTCATTGACATATATATATATGCAGAGAACCATATGAAGTCTTACAGCTGGTCACTCCAATGAACTAGTTACCATAACTAGCATCCACGATCAACTCTGGACATCACAATGTCTCCAGCCAGTGAGAATCAGCTGCTTGGATACACCAAGGAGTATACCTCGTGCTAGTCTCGACAGAATTGATGGTGTCCAAATCCATCAATTCATCGACTAGGGATAATTCCGATACATCACAATTACACATGTAGATATACTCACTAGTTGTGATCCAATCACAAATTCTCTCATGCTGTGAATCACATCGTGGACATTCAGTAAATGAGTTTAAGATCCAATCAAATACATGAAACATGTATACTCAAATAGTGAATCTTCATTTATCATATAAATGGTTCATACATAAGGCGATTGCCTTAGGACATCTCTCATATATTACTAACAGACTCCCACTTGGCTTAATGCCAATCGCTACGGTATCCAATACCATAAGCTCTAACATGACCCTCAAACTTATTTTGAGGTAATGCCTTAGTCAAAGGATCCGCTAAGTTCCTTTCAGTGGGAATTTTCTCGATTTGTATTTCGTTCCTACTGATGATCTCTCTGATAAGATGATAGCGGCGAAGCACATGTTTGGATCATTGATGAGACCACATCAAGTTCAGAGATGAACTTCTTGATCCAAACCGCTTCCTTTGCTTCTTCCAAAGCTGCAATGTATTCTGCCTTAGTGGCAGAATCCGCTATAGTGTCAAGCTTGGAACCTTTCCAGCTTATTGTGCCTCCATTCCAGGTGAATACATACCCAGACTAAGACATGGAATCATCCTTGTCTGTCTGGAGCTGGCATCCGTATACCCACGTATCACCATGTACCCTTCTCCATATATTAGGAACGCATCCTTAGTTCTTCTTAAGTACTTAAGGATCGTCTTAACAGCCACCCAATGATCCATTCCTGGATCAGACTGGTATTTGCTCATGACACTCAGAGCATACGATACATCGGGCCTCGTACATAACATAGCATACATGATAAATCCTATTGCGGATGCATAGAGAATCTTACTCATGCAAATCCTCTTATCTTCTGTGCACGGACACATAAACTTCGAAAGGTGTACCCCATGCCTGATGGGTAGGAAACCTTTCTTGGATTCCGACATGCTAAACCTCTTTAGCACTCGGTCTATATATGTAGACTGCGAAAGACCAAGCAACCGTTTCGATCTATCTCTATAGATCTTAATCCCAAGGATGTAGGTTGCTTCTCCCAGGTCTTTCATGGAGAATGTCTTGGATAACCAAACCTTAACTGACTGTAAGATTGAAACATCGTTTCCTATAAGTAATATGTCATCAACATACAATACTAGGAACACGATTGCACTCCCACTAACCTTCTTGTACACACAAGGTTCGTCTGGATTTTGTGAGAAATCAAACCTTTTGATTGTCTCATCAAAACGGATATTCCAGCTCCTGGATGCTTGCTGCAATCCATAAATGGACCGTCGCAATTTGCATACCTTGGTTTTATCAACCGATGTGAAACCCTCAGGTTGTATCATATACACGTCCTCGAGCAAGTTTCCATTATGGAAAGCTGTTTTCACATCCATCTGTCATATCTCATAATCATAATGAGTCGCTATGGCCAGGAGCATCCGAATGGATTTAAGCATAGCTACAGGCGAATAGGTTTCGTCATAATCAACACCTTGTTTTTGACGATATCCTTTCGCCACCAATCTAGCCTTATAGGTAATCACATTACCATCCATGTCGGTTTTCCTCTTGAAAACCCACTTGCACCCTATAGGCTTTATGCCTTCAGGTGGGTCAACCAAGTTCCAAACTTGGTTTTCATACATGGAATCCATTTCTGACTTCATGGCACCAAGCCACTTATCCCTTTCTGAACTTGTCAGCACTTCTTCATAACTGGTAGGCTCCTCATCATCAATGAGTAACACGTCATTCGATTCACTTACGATAAATCCATATCTCTCAAGAATATTACGTGTTCTACCAGATCTACGAAGATGTGGTGTTACAATAGGTCCAGCCGATTGCTCATCACTATGAGTTTTCGGCTGTTGTGCTTCACCAGGTATCTCATCAATGTCTATTTGAGTCTCTTGAGCCTCCTCAAGCTCGATGACACTCCCACTGTTTTCTTGCAAGAGAAACTCTTTCTCTAGAAACACAGCATGCCTTGAAACAAACACCTTTTGTTCCACAGGATGATAGAATTGGTAACCTCTTGTTTCCTTAGGGTATCCAATAAATAGACATTTATCAGACTTAGCATCCAATTTGTCTGATACAGTCCGCTTCACATAAGCAGGACAACCCCATATCTTCAAGTAAGATACATGAGGTTTCTTACTATTTCATATCTCATATGGAGTAGATGAGACTACCTTGGTAGGCATTCTGTTTAACAAGTAAATAGTTGTCTGAAGTGCATAACCCCAAAAGGACTTGGGAAGAGTCGCATGATTCATCATTGACCTGACCATGTCCAACAAGGTCCGGTTACGCCTCTCAGATACACCATTATGTTGTGGTGTATAGGGCGGAGTCCATTGAGACAATATGCCATTGTCTCTTAGATAATCAAGAAACTCCTGACTCAAGTATTCACCACCTCGATCCGATCGAAGTATTTTAATACTCTTGTCATGTTGTTTCTCTACTTCATTTCTGAAATCTTTGAACCTTTCAAAGTCTTCAGACTTGTGTTTCATCAAGAACACATGCCCAAACCGTGAGTGATCATCGGTGAAGGTAATGAAGTAGCTATAGCCTCCTAATGCTTGAGTTGACATAGGTCCACATACATCAGTATGTATTAGACCTAGTAACTCTCCCACTCATTCACCTTTTCCAGTAAAAGGTAACTTAGTCATCTTGCCTTTTAAGCATGATTCGCATGTATCGTATGAATCCAATTCAAACGATTCCAGAATTCCACATCGGTGTAATTCGGACATGCGTTTCTTGCTTACATGGCCAAGACGACAATACCACATGTAGGAGTCTAATTGATTATCTTTTCGAGCACGCTTGTTGCTCGCTTCGATATTGAAAATATAACTGGATACGTCCAACGTATAAACACCATTGCTTAAAGTTCCAGTCCTTTAAAGAACTCCATTCAAAGTTATGTAACAACAATTGTTACTAAAAGTCAAATGGTACCCATTTCTATTTAAACAAGAAATAGAAATGATGTTCTTTATCAACGAAGGAACATAAAAGCAATTGTCCAGTTCTAAGACAAGTCCTAGGAGTTCCAACAAATATGTTCGATGTAGTGCGAACTTGCTCCATTCCCAACACGTAAATTTGACTCTCCCTTGACGAGTCTTCTTCTATTCCTTAGCCCATGTATGTCATTACATATATGTGAGCCACACCCAGTATCAAATACCCATGTGTCTGAGGAAATAGAATGACAATCAATAAAGAAGATTTCTGAAGAAGATGGGGCATCCGATGTCTTATCCTTCTTCACGGACTCAAGATAAATCTTGCACTTTCTTCGCAAATGGCCCTACTTGCCATAATGATGGCAAGTGCCCTTTGAGCGTTCTCCTTTTAGCCTTTTTCTTCTTCCCTTACATTTGTTCCTTTGACTCCTCTTAGAACCTTTCTTCGAGGAATCAACTAACAACACCGTCCCCTCGCTCATGCTTCTCAAGGCTCCACAGTCTTCAAAGATGTTGAAGCACTACAGACGAACCTTCTTGCATCTTCGTGGTGAAGAGGAGCTTGGAGACTTCGAACCTTTCGAATCTCACTTGCTTATCAAACAACTCATAAAGATGAAGGACTACGATATGAGCATCCATATGCTCATGCTGCTTTCGTAGCTTGGGTTCCATCGCGGCTAGCATGATGCAACTCATTTGTTCAGAATCACTCACATGTTTTTGATAGGCCAACAATTGGTCCAGAGTTGCATTGTCACTAGGATGGGCAGGAAGAGGCGCTTCGAGGACATACGCAAACTTTTCCACCTTGAGAACAATTCTCAAGTTTCTAAGCTAGTCCAAGAAGTTCGGCCCAGTCAATTTATTTGAATCCAAAATGGAACGCAAATTCAAACACATCATGATCAATCTTAGAAATACAAAACGAGCATATATGATAAAGATGATTTTTAAAATGCATCAATATACATTTATAAATCCCATTCATTTTTCGAATTTCAAAAACCCCAAAATCACTTCGGGAGATCGTAGGTCCATCTCCGAATGGGCTGATATCCATCATAGTTATGAACAACCTTGGAGAGAGTCCAACAAGCCATTCATAACTACGACGATAGGTATCAACTATACCGATTGCATATCACGTATATGCAACTATCACAATGTGCTATCAACTAATTGAATGTTCACACATACATCGGGTTGTTAACACATTAACAAGTATGCATCATATGCATAGCACCCAACTTCACCTCCCTTTACATCGACCTTGGAGAGAGTCCAACAAGCCGATGCTCCAGGTTAAAGCCAACCCATTAATCGGGAAATAGTTTTAATATGGTTAGAGCGCATTCAACCAATTAGCCCAGCTTGGAGAGAGTCCAACAACCAAAACTAACGATTGACCTCTGACTCTTACCATATTAATATTAAACTATTCCATGGTTTGAACATGTTCGGGTTCGAGCCGGGCTTGGAGAGAGTCCAACAACCCAAACAAGAAACGGAACTCTGGTTCTAACCATATTAATGGAAGGTGTAGGCTTTAATATTGTTTAAGGGTTTTATGTCTCATCCTCTTTGCATGCAAATAACTATTATCTACATGGCATGGCATACATGGCATACATCTACATGTCACGAAACGCATGGCATAATGTTATGCATCTAATGCAATTACATGGCATACAATTATGTCATGTATATAATTTCCTTATATGTCATAACTATTTATGGAAATAAAATATGTTTAAGATTTGATTCTCCAAATCAAATCATAATTAAATTAGGAAACAAATTTCCAAATCTAATCACATATTTTATTCATGGAATTATTTGATTAACGAAAATCTATTTAGGAAACCAATTTCCTAAATCATTAAAACTACTTATGGAAATAAAATATTTTAAGATTTGATTTCCCAAATCAAATCATGATTAAATTAGGAAACAAATTTCCATAATCTAATCAAATATTTTATTTATGGAAAATATCAATTTCCATAAATACTTCCAACTTTCCAAAAGTGGAAGATTTCCATAAATACTTCTAGACTTTCCAAAATTGAAAAATTTCCATAAATACTTCTAAATTTCCAAAATTAGAAAATTTTCAGAAATACATTATGACTATCGCAAAACCATTTTTATGATTATGTCGAAACACAACCTGGGCTCTGATACCATCAAGGTTTCCAAGATCACAAGGCAGTGTGTGTTCGATCATGTTTCGTAAACATGAACACAGCGGAAGCAATAAAAATAATAAATCTACATTTATTACAACACACACAATACACGCATGCATATTACAACAAGTGTAGACATAACCGTAAATTTAAATTTGCAATAAAAGGAAATTTATCTACGTTTTAAACCTTTCGTATGATGTGTAGCGGGAACGGCATCAACCGGAACGATCCTCGCTAGAATCGTCTCTATCCGTATCCACGCCGAATTCCTCGGGATGACTTCGCTAAGCCACGAGATTCGTCTTCGTACGGGTTACTAGCCTCGTGTTGAAGACGACGTGATCGAGAGATGATCACGATCCGAATCCAAATTCGGATCCTAATACGAGTTCTCAAAACTCGCTTCTCCGGAGAGGTATTCGTCAACCAATTGGCGAATCCTTCGTCCTCCACCTCAGAGGATTACCGGAGATCGAATCCCCGGTAAGTTAGCCGCTGTCGGAGCTCTAACCGTCGTCCAAACGATGCTCCGACGAGAGGAGAACAAGCTGTCCAGAAAACTGGACAGCTTTGGTGGAGGAGATAGGCGCCGGCCAACCAAGAGAAGAAAAGGCTCACCTTGATGCCAAACCTATAGGAGATCACCGGAGGGTCGCCGGAGGATCACCGGCAGAAGCTTGGTCGCCGACAAGGAGTTGGATGGCGGTACAACAAGCTGGGCGGCAATGGAGGTTGGGCGGCAATGCAGGTTGGGCGGCAACTCCAAGCTAGGGTTTTGGATTAGGGCTTAATTATCCCTTAAGCCCTCTTTTATAGAGAACTAATTCTCTTAATGGTTATTTGATCATAACCATTAGGCCCGTTAACCCGCTCCATTAAAATAAGTTAAAATAAACCAAATCATGATGGTTTATTTTAAGTTAAAACGAACCGAACCAACTTTTGGTTCATTCGTTTAAAATAAACCAAACCCTTTGGTTTATTCTCCTCCATTGGATTAGAACCAAACCATTTTGGTTCATCCATTACGTCTTCATAAGACTCGGCCCATCCACGCTTCCATTGTGACTGAAACGATTTCATGCTCGCTTTATGTTTGGTCCAACGAAACCTAGTTTCTCTCGGTCTTAGAATCCCATTCTCAAGCTCATTTTAAATCCTTTGGATTACGCTCGTTGTGCGTGTGACCAAATAGGTTCTCGGTTTATGTTGGCCGTCTATAATTAACCATTAATTATAGAATGATCATGAGTGGCACCTAGTAGTACATCATGATCCCCAATTAACCAAAAAGATCAACGGTTGATCCGGAACTATTTCTGAAACCCTTCAGCAGCTCGAATGATTCGTGCCCCATTCCCTTCACTCATCTTATACCCACTTGGTTCAGGACATGGTCTATAGTGTTAGTCCCCACTAGGCTGACTACGTCACACCTAGCCCAAGTATAATTTCCTCGTCCTACGGATTCTAGTTACTCCACATGTATCGAAGAGTACCTTACTCTAAACATGTAATGCTTTGGCCAAAGACTTTAGTAACAATCCGACGAGAGGCCATGGGTATACATCTCCTCGCAAGGAGTGGTGAATCCTTTATAGGCTATTCAAACACCTTCGATCACTGACTTATACCCAATCATCCGGTCCACATCTCCTTAGAGATGTTTGCTTAAGATGTCAAAGCATAAGTCTCCATGATCAAGATGACTTGAATACCGCAAGTCAAAGGAACATCGCACTTAAGCTACAGTAAGAACTTCATTGACATATCTATATATGCAGAGAACCATATGAAGTCTTACGGCTGGTCACTCCAATGAACTAGTTACCATAACTAGCATCCACGATCAACTCCGGACATCACAATGTCTCCAGCCAGTGAGAATCAGCTGCTTGGATACACCAAGGAGTATACCTCGTGCTAGTCTCGACAGAATTGATGGTGTCCAAATCCATCAATTCATCGACTAAGGATAATTCTGATACATCACAATTACACATGTAGAGATACTCACTAGTTGTGATCCAATCACAAATTCTCTGATACTGTGAATCGCATCGTGGGCATTCAGTAAATGAGTTTAAGATCCAATCAAATACATGAAACATGTATACTCAAATAGTGAATCTTCATTTATCATATAAATGGTTCATACATAAGGCGATTGCCTTAGGACATCTCTCATATATTACTAACAGATCTGACAGTTGAGATTAAATCCCTAGAACTGACGGTGGAGATTAAAGGAAGGATTGAGCCCAACTTTATAAATAAGGGCTTATGGCTTGGGCGGCAACATCATTAAAGAGGGGATTAGGGTTTGGGCGGCTAGGGCTTGGAGGCTTGGGCGGCCACAATTTTGGAAGGTTTTTCCTTCTTCTTAAGAAGTTGTCGGCGCCCACCTTTCTCCCCTCTACCTTGGCCGGTGCTCAACCTATTCCTCTTCTTCTCCTGGGCCGGTGGAATCAAGGGTAAGGGTGGTTCCTTGGAGCTCTTGGTCGGCGCCCACCTTCCCCTCTCTTTGGGCCGACGGCAAGCTTCAAGTTTGGAGCTTGTTGGTTTATCCTAGATAGAGGAGAGTTTTGATTATATACTTCCTCTTGTTCAGAGCGAGCAAGGAAAGGAAGATCGTGATCTAGGAGGCTTCGACTTTTGGAAGATCGTCGCCCACACGACATCCAAAAGGAGGAAGGACATACAATAGAAGATCAAGAGGTATAAATTTTGTTTTGTTTTTCTTTTTTCCTTTGTATGTTGTATGTTTGTGTCATGTGGCTAATTTACTTGGACCCCGAATACAAACACAAAAACTGGCGATCAGTACATCGTCTATTCCGTGGCTATTCAGAGAATAAAGGTAGGTTGCTTGAACAACAAGTTTGTTCAAGTGACTACTCTAATCGAATAGCACGACGATGAAACGGTAGCTTGGGTAATCTCTCTTTGTCAAGGATAAATTTTTTATCCGGGGACGTAGAAGGGATCGCCATGAACAAGCAACTGAGTTGAAGTGGGAAGCGAAGTTTTCCGTTACCTTCAGCTCGCACTCAAGCCGCAATGAGATCTTCAATGACATATAGAACCATATGAAGTCTCATAGCAGGTCACTCCAATGAATTAGTTACCATAACTAGCATCCACATGTTCACTCTCAGCATCCCTATGCTTCCATTCAATGAGTACCAAATGCTTGGATAAACCAAGGAGCATAACATGTGCTAGTCTCACAGAATTGATGATGTCCAATCTCATCAATTCATCGACTAGGGATAGTTTCAATACTTACATATTTACACATGATGAGATACCCACTAATTGTGATTCAATCACAATTTCTCTCATGCTATGCACCGTATTATGGAATTCAGTATATGAGTTTAAGATCCAATCAAATACATAGATAATGTATACTCAAATAGTGAATTTTATTAATAGCTTCTAAGGTGATTGCCTTAGGACACCTCTCAATTACATCAAACTCTCACTTGACCTACAGCCAATCGCCTTGGTATCTAATACCATAGGCCTCTATATGCCTCTCGAATTTTTCTTGGGAAAGAGGCTTTGTCAAGGGATCTGCTAGATTCCTATCAGTGGAAATTTTTTCTATTTGTATGTCTCTTCTACCAATGATCTCTCTGATCAGATGGTAACGACGTAGTACGTGTTTGGATCGCTGATGAGACCGTGGTTTTTTCGCCTATGCAATGGTGCCATTGTTGTTGCAGTAAATCGGTAATGCTTCAACAATGCTCGAAACTACTCAAAGTTCAGTAATGAACTTCATAATCCAGACTGCCTCCTTTGCTGCTTCAGAAGCTGCAATGTACTCTGCCTCCGTAGTAGAATCAGCAACGGTATCTTGTTTGGAACTCTTCCAACTCACCGCACCTCCATTCAAGATGAATATGTATCCAGACTGAGATTTGGAATCATCCTTATCTGTCTGGAAGCTGGCATCAGTATACCCGCTTACTACCATATCACCTCCTCTATATACCAAGAACAAATCCTTAGTCATTCTCAAGTACTTAAGGATTGTCTTGATAGTCACCCAATGGTCCATACCAGGATTCGACTAGTATCTACTCGTAACGCTCAAAGCATATGATACATCGAGGCTCGTACATAATATAGCATACATGATCGATCCTATAGCTGTCGCAATGGGATCTGACTCATGCGAATCCTCTCGTCTTCAGTGCGCGACCACATAGACTTCGAAAGGTGAATCCCATACCTCATGGGAATAAAACCTTTCCTGGATTCTTCCATGCTAAACCATTTTAGCACTTTGTCTATGTATGTAGACTGCGAAAGACCAAGCAACCAATTCGATCTATCTCTATAGATCTTAAAAAAATATAGGTTGCTTCTCCCATGTCTTTCATGGAGAACATTTTGGACAACCAGACCTTGACTATTTGCAAAACAAGAATATCATTTCCTATAATTAATATATCATCGACATACAATACTAGGAATACAACCACACTCTCACTAACCTTTTTATACACACAGGGCTCCTCAAGATTTTGTGAGAAATCAAACTTTTTGATTGCCTCATCAAAATGGATATTCCAACTCCTAGATGCTTGCTTCAATCCATAAATGGAACGTTGAAGCTTGCAAACTTTGTTTTTGTCAATGGATGTGAAATCCTCAGGTTGTATCATATATACATCCTCAGACAGATTTCCATTAAGGAAAGTTGTTTTCACATCCATCTGTCATATCTCATAATCAAAATGAGTCATTATGGCTAAGAGTATCTGAATGGATTTAAGCATAGCTACAAGTGAAAAGGTTTCATCATAGTCAACACCTTGCCTTTGACGATAGCCTTTTGCCACTAATCTAGCTTTATAGGTAATAATATTACCATTCATGTCGGTTTTCTTCTTGAAAACCCAATTACACCCTATAGGCGTTATGCCTTCGGGTGGGTCTACCAAGTTTCAAACCTGATTTTCATACATGGAATCCATTTCCGATTTCATGGCTCTTAGCCATCTATCCTTGTCTGAACTATTCAGTGCCTCTTCGTAATTAGTAGGTTCCTCATCATCTATGAGCAACAAGTCATTAGATTCACTTATGAGAAATCCATATCTCTCAGGAATCCTACATGTCCTACTAGATCTACGAAGAGGTTGTGTATTATCAGGTTCAGCTATTACCTCATCCGAATGAGTAATCAGTTATGGTTCTTGACTAAGCATCTCTTCTGTGTCTACAGGAGCCTCTTGAACTACACTTAGTTCAACCTCACTCCCACTATTTTTCTATAAGAAAAACTCCTTCTCTAGGAATACAACATGCCTTGAAACAAACACCTTTTGTTCCAAGGGATGATAGAATTGGTAACCCCTCGTTTCCTTAGGGTAACCAATAAATAGACACTTATCAGACTTAGCCTCCAGCTTGTTTGATACTGTCCTCTTCACATAAGCAGGACAACCCCATATCTTCAAATAAGATAAATGAAGTTTTCTACTTTTCCACATCTCATATGGAGTAGTAGAGATTGCCTTAGTCAGGACTCTATTTAACAAGTGAACAGCGGTCTCGAGTGCGTAACTCCAAAAGATTTTTGGAAGACTTGCATGCTGCATCATTGACCTAGCCATGTCTAACAAGGTTCAGTTTTGCCTTTCAGTCACACCATTATGTTGTGGCATATAAGGTGGAGTCCTTTGGGACAAGATGCCATTGTCCCTTAGATAATCTTGAAACTCTTGGCTTAAGTATTCACCACCTCGATCCGATCGAAGTACTTTAATACTTTTACCAAGTTGTTTCTCTACTTCCTTTCTAAAATCTTTAAACGTTTCAAAGACTTCAGACTTGTATCTTAATAGATACAAATACCCATATCGTGAATAATCATCGATAAAGGTAACGAAGTAGTTATAACCTCCTATGGCATGAGTTAACATTGGTGTGCATACATCGACATGTATAAGGCCCAATACCTCAACTGCTCGTTCACCCTTTCCTCTGAAAGGTAGTTTAGTCATCTTTCCTTTTAAGCATGAAACACATGTGTCTAATGAACTGGATTCATAAGACTCCAAAATGCCAAGCCTCTTCAGTTTGGACATGCGTTCATTGCTTATATGGCCAAGACGACAATGTCATAATTGCGAGGTTAATTGATTATCTAACTTAGCGTGTTTGCTATTTGATTCGATATTGAATATCTCGTTGGATGTATCTAACATGTAGATCCCATTATTTAATATCCCAGTAGCATAAAGAACATCATTTAACGTAATGTAACAACAATTATTACTAAACGTCAAATGATAACCTTTCTTATTCAAACATGAAATAGAAACAATGTTCTTTATTAATGCAGGAATATAAAAACAATCATTCAAATCTAAGACTAGTCCTATAGGAAGTCGCAACATATAAGTGCCCTTGGCTACTGCAGCAACCTTTGCTCCATTGCCAACCCTTATATCTGCTTTTCCCTTAACCAGTTTTCTTTTGTTCCTCAGCCCCTGTATGTCATTACATATATGTGAGTCACACCCGGTATCCAATACCGAAGTGCTAGAAGAAACAATATGACATTCAATAACAAATATACCTGAAGTAGATTGGGCATCAGATGCCTTCTTCTGCTTCAGTGACTCCAGATACTGTTTGCAGTTTCTCTTCCAATGTCCATCCTTGCCACAATAATGGCAGGTGCCCTTGGGAGTTATTTCTTCCTTCTTTACCTTCTTCTTCCCTTTAGCTTTTGTTTTTGACTTCCTCTTAGAACCTTTCTTTGAGGAGTCAACCAACATCACTGACTTCTATTCATTTGCAACAGATGACTCCACTATTTTTGAGCATATTGATCAATTCAGGAATCGTTGACTCAATCTTATTCATCTGATAGTTCATCACAAATTGTGAATAGCTACCAGTCAGATTGTGAAGAATTAAGTCAATACTTAATTCATGGTCCATGAAAAACCCTAATGATCCCAATCGCTCAATATAGCTATTCATCTTTAGCGCAAACTGCACTGCAGATGAACCCTCCTGCATCTTCGAGCGAAAGAGGAGCTGAGTGACCTCGAACCTTTCATATCATGCCTGCTCATCGAACAACTCTTGAAGATGGAAGACAATTGTATTAGCATCCATATGCTCATGTTGCTTCTGTAACTCAGGAGACATCGATGCTAGCATAATGCAGCTCGCCATCTCAGAGTCAGCAACATGTTTCTGGTAAGCCAACTTTTGGTCACCAGATGCATTATCTGCAGGAGGTTAGGGAAGAGCCTCTTCAAGGACATAAGCTAGCTTTTCAACCTTCAGAATAATTCTTAGGTTGCAAAGCCAGTCCATGAAGTTTAGCCCAGTCAATTTGTTGTTGTCCAAAATTGAACGTAAATTAATGGAGGTTAACATGTTATTCTAATTAGTACCTAGACATACAAAAAGAGGTGTATAAGAGAGATGAATTTATAGTAATGTAAACAATTTACATTAATAAGAAACTCCCACTATTTTTATCAAATTCAATAGCCCTCACTTTGAATTCAAGAGATGGTAGGTGATCTCTTAGTGGGTTGATATCCATTATGACTAAGAACAACCTTGGAGAGAGTCCAACAAATTATTCATAGTCATAATGTTAGGTATCAACAGTACCCATTATATATCAAATATATAACTATCACTTTATGCTATCAACTAATTGAATGTTCACATATACATTAGGTTGTTAACTCATTAATATATATACATCCAATGCATATCACCTAATTGCACCTCTGTCCACATTGACCTTAGAGGGAGTCCAACAAATCAATGCTTTCAGTTAGAGCCAGCCCATTAATCATGAGATCGAATTTAAATGATTTGAACACATCCAATTTACAAGCCAGGCTTGGAAAGAGTCCAACAACCCAAACTTTAAATTGACCTCTGGTCCTTACCATTTAAAATAAACATCAAATCTCATATGAATTGAACATGCTCGATGTCATGCCAGGATTGGAGGGAGTCCAACAACCCAAACATGAAAAAGAACTCTGGTTCAACCATATTAATGGAAGGTGTTAGCTCTAATATTTACACGAGGGATTTCATATTTTTATGGGTCTCATATAAAAAGGAAATAAACCTAAATATGGAAAAACCAAGGTCACATTAGGAAATAAATTTCCCGATGTGAACGTGAGTCTATGCTTAGGCTCTAACGATGCAGCCAACACCTTCGGTGTTTCCAAGCGCATCCTCGGTATTTCTTTTTAGGTTACAAACATATCCTATATATAAAACAAGCATACTCTAATCTATCATATAGATAAACATGGCACATGTATATTAAAACATCAAACATGCTTTAAAATTTCTCCTACAACATGCAATTTATGCCAAAAGAATAAGGTGGCTCTGATACCACTTGTTGGAGATTCTGGGATCTTGCGCAGTGGAATAAGTAAATAAAAACAATTTTTATAACATCCCAGACATCCCCTGGGGCTAGGAAAACTTGTTTTGGCATAATCACATGAAAACACTCAAGGAGTAAGAGAAGTTATACCTTCGGGATTCTTTTGAATCTGTCGAAACCATAAGCAAGACCAACGGACCTTGCTTCTATCAGTATCCATGCCGAGATCACCCGAGATAACTCCTACAGTAGCAAGTCTTTGTCTCCGATTGGTGCTAGCCAACCGGTGTAAACAAGAGAAGAAAAGAGAGAAGAGAGCGACGACGGCTACTAAGGGAAAACCTAAAAACCAAAACCTTAGCCAAAGATTATCAAGGGATATATTTATATATCTCTTGATTAGGTCATCTTAGGAGGCTTAAATAGAACATATCTTACCATAATTATCCCATAATTAAGGTAAGAACAACCCAGGAATTTCTATAAAGAGAAATCTCTAAAATCGGCGGAGATGTGACACGGTCGTGTGGATTCACACGGCCTGGCCATGTGGATTCACATGGTCGTGTGTTTTCACATGGCCTGGCCTTGTGGATTTACATGGTCGTGTGAAAACACATGGCCTGGCCATGTGTCTCTCTGGGGCAGCCCAGACTTTGCCAATTTGTGGCCATAGTCAGGCACGGCCCGTGGCAAGTTAGGCACGGTCGTGTGAATCTTTGTATGGTCCATTTGACTTCATTTAAGTGTGATATGGCCGTGCTAAGTCCAACAAAGTCATAGGAGGTTCCTAGCCTCCGTTTTTCACCCCCTTGATATGGTCCAACCAGACATATCCTCTCTCAACGAGAATCTCATTCTTAGACTTGTTTTACATCTCGAGATCACCCGTAGTGTGTGTGACCCAATAGGTTCCCGGTTATGTTGGCCATTCATAATTAACCCTTTAATTATGAATAGATCATGAGTGGAAACTAGTAGTACATCATGACCTCTAATTAATTGAAAAGTCTAAATCGACTTCAGAATATTTTCTGAACCCTTCAACAGCTATAGTTGTTTGTGTCTTGTTCCTTTCACTCATCCTATACCCACTTGGTTCTGGACATGGTCTTTATGTTCGTCCCCACTAGGCTGACTACGTCACACCTAGTCCAAGTTAATTTTCTTGTCCTGTGGATTCAAGTTACTTCTACATGTTCCCAAGAAGACCATCTTCTTAACATGCTTACTTTGGCCAGAGACTTCTGGGTAACAATCCTGACAAGAGGCCTAGGGTATACATCTCCTTTATCAGAAGTGGTGAATCCTCTGTTGGCTATTCAAACACCTTCGATCATTTTGGCTTATACCCAATCATCCCGGAGTTACACCTACTATGTAGATGGCTGCGAAGAAGTCAAAGTACAAGGCGCCATGATCAAGGTGACTTGAATACCTCAAGTCTAAGGAAGCTCGCACTCAAGCCGCAATGAGATCTTCAAGACATGTAGAACCATATGAAGTCTCATAGCAGATCACTCCAATGAACTAGTTACCATAACTAGCATCCACATGTTCACTCTCAACATCCCTATGCTTCCATTCAATGAGTACCGAATGCTTGGATAAACCAAGGAGCATAACATGTGCTAGTCTCACAGAATTAATGATGTCCAATCTCATCAATTCATCGACTAGGGATAGTTTCAATACTTGCATATTTACACATGATGAGATACCCACTAATTGTGATCCAATCATAATCTCTCTCATGCTATGCATCGTATTGTGGACTTCAGTATATGAGTTTAAGGTCCAATCAAATACATAGATAATGTATACTCAAATTGTGAATTTTATTAATAACTTCTAAGGCGATTGCCTTAGGACACCTCTCAATTACATCACGAGCCACGTTGGATAAGTTCCAATAGATAGACCATCAATCGACTGATAATGCCCATCAGTCGATTGATCAAGCCATCACTCATCTATCAAACCCTAACAGTTGACTCTGGAACCTTCTGTGCCTGTGACATCGACCATCAGTCGACTGATCAGGCCATCAGTCGACTACTAGGCCATTTCCTACAGTCGAACTCCAGTCGACTCCCATCAGTCGACTGGTCATAGTCTCAGTCAACTTATACAAGTCGACTCGGCTGCCAAGTGTCAAAACACTTGACCAATCGACTGGTCCATAACCCCAGTTGACTGAAAAACCTCAAACATGAGATTTGACCCTAAGTATAATGCCCTCATACTTGCTAAACCACCCTTAGCCTAGACCTAAGCCTTCTAGCCACCTCCGTCAGCCTCACGCCGATCGGATCCCTCCAAGTCATCCATGACTTATTCATCCATACGCTAGCCTTCAAGTGCTTCCATCGGCTATTGTCATGCTAAGGTGGTCTATACTACAAAGGCATATTGGCCTTAGCTGCCAAGACTCTCGCTTGGACTTTACGCCGCCAACCATTGGACTTATACTGCCAAGACTCTTGGACTTTACGCCGCCAATATCAACCCTTGGACTTTCCTTCCAACCCATCTTAGACTTTCCATTTGCCAAGACTTAAGCTTGGACTTTCCCTTGCCAAGACCCATGCTTGGACTTTCCATGTCAATCCATGTTGGAAATTCCAATTGCCAAGATTCAAACTTGGACTTTCCCTAGCCAAGACCCATGCTTGGACTTTCCATCATATGGTCAACCATATAGTAAAACAATGGTCAAACCATCGTCAAACATCAAAATACCACTCGAGTCAAACTCGAGTCCGGTAAATCATGACCCGGGTTGATTGCACCAATAATCTTTCCAAAACATTGTCAAACATCAAAATACTACTCAAGTCCAACTCGAATCTGGTCAATCATGACCTGGGTCGATTGCACCAACAATCTCCCCCTTTTTGATGTTTGACAAAAACCACAAAACCATTGAGTTAGGCTACCTAACTAGAATCTCCTTACCAATTCTCCCAAATTGGTAATCCCGTTAATTCTCCTCCTTTTTGACATACATCAAAAAGGTTCTCCCCAAGGGTGTCAATGTCTCATATCCCAATGAGATCTTACAATCTCCCCCTTGGTCCAAAACCTCCTAGAATGCCTTCACTCTTCCTAGTGATAAGTCCCATATCACTAAAGAGAGGCTCCCTATAAACTCTCTCAATTTCCAAACTGGACATTCTTCCAAAATTCTCCCCCTCATGAGGAAGAACACATCCATCATTCCATGATGGATACCTCCCCCTAAAGGCTTGCTCCCCCTTGACCATTGCACCAACAATATCTTTGGAGAGTCCCTAAGCTTATAGGAACACTAAACCATCAAAATTAAGGTTAAAAGATCAACCTTGTGTTAGTAATATATGAGAGATGTCCTAAGGCAATCGCCTTATGTATGAACCATTTATATGATAAATGAAGATTCACTATTTGAGTATACATGTTTTCATGTATTTGATTGGATCTTAAACTCATTTACTGAATGTCCATGATATGATTCACAGTATGAGAGAATTTGTGATTGGATCACAACTAGTGAGTATCTCTACATGTGTAATTGTGATGTATCAGAATTATCCCTAGTCAATGAATTGATGGATTTGGACACCATCAATTCTGTCGAGACTAACACAAGGTATACTCCTTGGTGTATCCAAGCCGCTGATTCTCACTGGCTGGAGACATTGTGATGTCCGGAGTTGATCGTGGATGCTAGTTATGGTAACTAGTTCATTGGAGTGACCAGCCGTAAGACTTCATATGGTTCTCTGCATATATAGATATGTCAATGAAGTTCTTACTGTAGCTTAAGTGCGATGTTCCTTTGACTTGCGGTATTCAAGTCATCTTGATCATGGAGACTTATGCTTTGACATCTTAAGCAAGCATCTCTAAGGAGATGTGGACCCGGGATGATTGGGTATAAGTCGAAGTGATCGAAGGTGTTTGAATAGCTTATAAAGGATTCACCACTCCTTGCGAGGAGATGTATACCCATGGCCTCTCGTCGGATTGTTACTAAAGTCTTTGGCCAAAGCATTACATGTTTAGAGTAAGGTACTCTTCAATACATGTGCAATAACTAGAATCCGTAGGACGAGAAAATGATACTTGGGCTAGGTGTGACGTAGTCAGCCTAGTGGGGACTGACACTATAGACCATGTCCTGAACCAAGTGGGTATAAGATGAGTGAAGGGAATGGGGCACGATTTATTCGAGCTGCTAAAGGGTTTCAGAAATAGTTCTGGATCAACCGTTGATCTTTTCGGTTAATTGGGGATCATGATATACTACTAGGTGCCACTCATGATCATTCTATAATTAATGGTTAATTATAGATGGCCAACATAAACCGAGAACGTATTTGGTCACACGCACAATGAGCATAATCCGAAGGATTTAAAACGAGCTTGAGAATGGGATTCTCAGACCGAGAGAAACTAGGTTTGGTTGGACCAAACAAGAAGCGAGCATGATATCGTTTCAGTCGCAATGGAAGCGTGGATGGGCCGTGTCTTATGAAGATATAATGGATGAATCAAATTGGTTTGGTTCTAATCCAATGGAGGAGAATAAACTAAAGGGTTTGTTTTATTTTAAACGAATGAACCAAAAGTTGGTTCAGTTCGTTTTACCTTAAAATAAACCATCATGGTTTGGTTTATTTTAACTTATATTAATGGAGCGGGTTAATGGGCCTTATGGATATGATCCAATAACCATTAAGAGAATTAGTTGTCTATAAAAGAGGGCTTAAACCCTAATCCAAAACTCTAACCTAGTTTTGGCCGCCCACCCTCACCATCTAATCGGTGCCTACTCCATTGCCGCCGCCCACCTCTTCTAACCGGCGTCCAGAAGGAGCCTTCCTTCCCCCTCGCCGGCATTGAGCTGCTGCCGGTTGGTGCTCTGGTGATCTTCCTTGGGTTCGGTAATAAGGTGAGCTTCCACCTTTCTTTTGGCCGGCCCTTACTCCTCCACCAAAGCTGTCCAGTTTTCTGGACAGCTTGTTTTCTTCTCGTCGGAGCGTCGTTTGGACGACGTTTGGAGTTCCGACAGCGCCTTACTTACCAGGGATTCGATCTCCGGTAATCCTCTGAGGTGGAGGATGAAGGATTCATCAAACGGTTGATGAATACCTCTCCGGAGAAGCGAGTTTTGAGGACTCGGTTTTGGATCCGAATTTGGATTCGGATCGTGATCATCTCTCGATCACATCGTCTTCAACACGAGGCTAGTAACCCGTACGAAGACGAGGCTCGTGACT
The DNA here is from genome assembly GCA_025175895.1 of Wurfbainia villosa. Lineage (NCBI taxonomy): Eukaryota > Viridiplantae > Streptophyta > Magnoliopsida > Zingiberales > Zingiberaceae > Wurfbainia > Wurfbainia villosa. Next base: position 49,663,941 of record CM045996.1, read on the forward strand.
TAGCGAAGTCATCCCGAGGATACTCGGTGTGGATACGGATAGAGACGATTCTAGCGAGGGTCATTCCGGTTGATGTCGTTCCCGCTACACGTGATACGAAAGGTATACGTAGTTAAATTTCCTTTTATTGCAAATTTAAATTTACGGTTATGTCTACACATGTTGTACTATGCATGAGTGTGATGTGTGTGTTGTAATAAATGTAGATTTATTATTTTTATTTCTTCCGTTGTGCACATATTTACGAAACATGTTCGAACACATACTCGCCGCGGTGCCGGAAACCCAACAGTGGTATCAAAGCCCAGGTTGTGTTTCGACATAATCGTAAAATTGTTTTGCGATAGTCATAATGATATTTCTAGAAATTTTCTACTTTTGGAAAGTTAGAAGTATTTATAGAAATTTTTCAATTTTGGAAAGTCTAGAAGTATTTATGGAAATCTTCCACTTTTGGAAAGTTTGAAGTATTTATGGAAATTGATATTTTCTATAAATAAAATATTTGATTAGATTTTGGAAATTTGTTTCCTAATTTAATCATGATTTGATTTGGGAAATCAAATCTTAAAAATATTTTATTTTTATAAGGAGTTTTGATGATTTAGGAAATTGGTTTCCTAAATTGACTTTCCTTAATCAACTATTTCCACAAATAAAATATGTGATTAGATTTGGAAATTTGTTTTCTAATTTAATCACGATTTGATTTGGAGAATCAAATCTTAAACATATTTTATTTCCATAAATAGTTATGACATATAAGGAAATATTGTACATGACATAATTGTATGTCATGTAATTGCATTAGATGCATATCATTATGCCATGTGTGTCGTGACATGTAGATGTATGCCATGTATGCCATGCCATGTAGATAATAGTTATTTGCATGCAAAGAGGATGAGACATAAAAACCCTTACTCAATATTAAAGCCTACACCTTCCATTAATATGGTTAGAACCAGAGTTCCGTTTCTTGTTTGGGTTGTTGGACTCTCTCCAAGCCCGGCTCGAACCCGAACATGTTCAAACCATGGAATAGTTTAATACCAATATGGTAAGAGTCAGAGGTCAATCATTAGCTTTGGTTGTTGGACTCTCTCCAAGCCGGGCTAATTGGTTGAATGCGCTCTAACCATATTAAAACTATTTCTCGATTAATGGGTTGGCTTTAACCTGGAGCATCAGCTTGTTGGACTCTCTCCAAGGTTGATGTAAAGGGAGGTGAAGTTGGGTGCTATGCATATGATGCATACTTGTTAATGTGTTAACAACCCGATGTATGTGTGAACATTCAATAAGTTGATAGCACATTGTGATAATTGCATATACGTGATATGCAATCGGTATAGTTGATACCTACCGTCGTAGTTATGAATGGCTTGTTGGACTCTCTCCAAGGTTGTTCATATCTATGATGGATATCAGCCCATTCGGAGATGGACCTACGATCTCCCGAAGTGATTTTGGGGTTTTTGAAATTCGAAAAATGAATGAGATTTATAAATGTATATTGATGCATTTTAAAATCATCTTTCTCATATATGCTCGTTTGTATTTCAAAGATTGATCATGATGTCTTTAAATTTGCACTCTATCTTGGATTCAAATAAATTGACTGTGCCAAACTTCTTGGACTGGCTTAGAAACTTGAGAATTGTTCTCAAGGTGAAAAGCTTGCATTTGTCCTCGAAGCGCCTCTTCCCGCCCATCCTAGTGACGATGCAACTCCGGACCAATTGTTGGTCTATCAGAAACATGTGACTGATTCTGAACTGACAAGTTGCATAATGCTAGCCGCGATGGTACCCGAGCTGTGGAAGCAGCATGAGCATATGGATGCTCATACCTTAGTCTTCCATCTTTATGAGTTGTTTGATGAGTAAGTGATATTCGAAAGGTTCGAAGTCTCTAAGCTCCTCTTCACCTCAAGATGCAAGAGGGTTCATCTGTGGTACTGCTCAACATGCTGAAGACTGTGGAGCCTTCTGAGAAGCATGAGCAGGGGATGGTGCTGTTAGTTGATTCCTCGAAGAAAGGTTCTAAGAGGAAGTCAAAGGAACAGTAGAAGGGGAAGAAAAAGGCTAAAAAGGCAGAGCTAGCTCAAAAGGGCACTTGCCATCATTATGGCAAGGAGGGCCATTGGCGAAGAAATTGCAAGGTTTATCTTGAGTTCGTGAAGAAGAATAAGGCATTGGATGCCCCATCTTCTTCAGATATCTTCGTTATTGATTGTCATTCTATTTTCTTAAACACTTGGGTATTGGATACTGGGTGTGGCTCACATATATGTAATGACATACATGGGCTAAGGAATAGAAGAAGACTCGTCAAGGGAGAGTCAAATTTACGTGTTGGGAATGGAGCAAAGGTTGCTGCACTCGCCATCGGAACGTATTTGTTGAAACTCCCTACAGGACTTGTCTTAGAACTGGACAATTGCTTTTATGTTCCTTCGTTGATAAAGACCGTCATTTCTATTTCTTGTTTAAATAGAAATGGGTACCATTTGACTTTTAGTAACAATTGTTGTTACATAACTTTGAATGGAGTTCTTTATGGGACTGGAACTTTAAGCAATGGTGTTTATACGTTGGATGTATCCAACGACGTTTTCAATATCGAAGAGAGCAACAAGCGTGCTCAAAAGGATAATCAATTAGACTCCTACATGTGGCATTGTCGTCTTGGCCATGTAAGCAAGAAACGCATGTCCGAATTACACCGATGTGGAATTCTGGAATCGTTTGAATTGGATTCATACGATACATGTGAATCATGCTTAAAAGGCAAGATGACTAAGTTACCTTTTACTGGAAAAGGTGAATGAGTGGGAGAGTTACTAGGGCTAATACATACTGATGTATGTGGACCTATGTCAACTCAAGCTTCAGGAGGCTATAGCTACTTCATTACCTTCACCGATGATCACTCACGGTTTGGGTATGTGTTCTTGATGAAACACAAGTCTGAAGCCTTTGAAAGGTTCAAAGAATTCATAAATGAAGTAGAGAAACAACATGACAAGAGTATTAAAAATACTTCGATCGGATCGAGGTGGTGAATACTTAAGTCAAGAGTTTCTTGATTATCTAAGAGACAATAGCATATTGTCTCAATGGACTCCGCCATATACACCACAGCATAATGGTGTATCTGAGAAGCGTAACCGGACCTTGTTGGACATGGTCAGGTCAATGATGAATCATGCGAATCTTCCCAAGTCCTTTTGGGGCTATGCACTTCAGACAGCTGTTTACTTGTTAAACGGAATGCCAACCAAGGTAGTCTCTACTACTCCATATGAGATATGGAATGGTAAGAAACCTCATGTATCTTACTTGAAGATATGGGGTTGTCCTGCTTATGTGAAGCGGACTGTATCAGAAAAATTGGATGCTAAGTCTGATAAATGTCTATTTATTGGATACCCTAAGAAAACAAGGGGTTACCAATTCTATCATCCTGTGGAACAAAAGGTGTTTGTTTCAAGGCATGCTGTGTTTCTAGAGAAAGAGTTTCTCTTGCAAGAAAGCGATTGGGAGTGTCTAAATCGATCTTGAGGAGGCTCGAGAGACTCAAATAGACATTGATGAGATACACAGTGAAGCACTGTGTAGATAACTCATAGTGATGAGCAATCGACTGGACCTACTGTAACACCACATCTTCGTAGATCTGGTAGAACACGCAACATTCCTGAGAGATATGGATTTCTCGTAAGTTAATCGAATGACGTGTTACTCATTGATGATGAGGAGCCTACTAGTTATGAAGAAGTGCTGACAAGTTCAGAAAGGGATAAGTGGCTTGGTGCCATGAAGTCGGAAATGGATTCCATGTATGAAAACCAAGTTTGGAACTTGGTTGACCCACCTGAAGGCATAAAGCCTATAGGGTGCAAGTGGGTTTTCAAGAAGAAAACCGACATGGATGGTAATGTGATTACCTATAAGGCTAGATTGGTCAAACGGTTGACGAATACCTCTCCGGAGAAGCGAGTTTTGAGGACTCAGTTTTGGATCCAAATTTGGATTCGGATCGTGATCATCTCTCGATCACATCGTCTTCAACACGAGGCTAGTAACCCGTACGAAGACGAGGCTCGTGACTTAGCGAAGTCATCCCGAGGATACTCGGCGTGGATACGGATAGAGACGATTCTAGCGAGGATCGTTCCGGTTGATTTCGTTCCCGCTACACGTGATACGAAAGGTATACATAGTTAAATTTCCTTTTATTGCAAATTTAAATTTACGGTTATGTCTACACATGTTGTACTATGCATGCGTGTGATGTGTGTGTTGTAATAAATTTAGATTTATTATTTTTATTTCTTCCACTGTGCACATGTTTGCGAAACATGTTCGAACACACACTCGTCGCGGTGCCGGAAACCCAACACCTTGAACTTTTATACACATTAAAAGTTATACACACTTAAAATAACTCTTCTAATCCATATCCAATGGATTTTCACCATTTCCAATGCTTTCCAAAGCATATCCTAGGGTTAGGAGCTATTAGGGTAATTTAACGTAGCTGAAATCAGGCTAAATAAACCTTGTTTACTTGAAATCAGCTCTGGCAATCGACTCTTACAGTCACCAGTCGACTGCCCTGGAAGCCAGTCGACCGTCATAAGTGGTAGTCGACTGATTTTTGCAAATGTAGAAATCAAAATTCAGAAATGAGTTTCCAAAATACATAATTAATTATACGTAGTTTGAAAAATAGTGAAACTTCATACGTATAATACTTATAACAATCATAATGAGTGAAAAATATTTGAAAAATAAAATACCCATTAAATAGTGAAATTGATACAAAGTTCAAAAATAAGAAAAACATCAATGTTTTGAGCCCTCTTTGTATCAACATCATCAATGGTGACTTCTATCAAGAGATAGACTTCACCAAGATTTTCTAAAATTATTTTAAAATGTTTTTGAAAATCTATATTGGATCATGATCAATGTGCTCAATGCACATGACTTGCACATTAGCTTTCCCCATGATCCACCCATGATATATGATGAGTTTGAGTTCATCTAGATGCAAAAACTATGCACCTTGAACTTAACTCATTTCTTAGCATTTCACATGTGTCTAGGGTGTATGAAAATACACACATGTCAATTTGATGTGAGATGTGGGTTTTGGTTCATCTTAAACTAAGGTCTCATGTATTTTTCTAAGGCAACACTACTTCATTCCCTTATACATGGGACTTCAAGTCATGTCAATTGCCCTTAAATCAATTTTAATTAATTCATGAATGATCATGGCATAAATGATAACATAAATAAAGCAATGCTAATAATCATGATGTCATGGCATATGATTAAATCCTAAACATACATGACACTAAAACTAAAACCTAAGCATGATCATGACATATTATATGATAAAAATAAATATGATGTCATGACATGGCATATGGCAAATAAGGCATGGAAAATAAAATATAAAGGTATATAATACCTAAATTTTAATATCTGTTGCCATTTATTATTATTAATTTCATTTTACCATATTATCACTCATCCCTCAAGTGTGTCAAAAAACCCAAAATGACACACTATGACCTAAGACCTAAATTGTGCCAATTTGATCAATTTTTCTACCTTCTTAAATAATATTGGCACATCCTAAAATCTTTTAGGATTTAAATTCAAACCTATTTCCAAGGTATTCATAACCTTGAAGATGACCTAGAGTGCCACCTTTACCATGGTTAGGTTAACTACCCATCCATTTAAAGTTGTCACAACCTAACCCATTTAGCATGAATCGATCACACTCCTAGGAACCCAAAACCTATTTGAGCTCCTTGGGTTTACTAGGTATTCCTTAGGGATGACCTCCCTAGATACCCTCCTAATGACCCTCCTAGGCTTGGTAGCCTTGGTCATTGTGGTCTTGCCTAGGGTAAATCTAGGGGTGACTCCCCTTGTAACCTTCATAGTAGCCTCCCTAGGTTTCTTCGAAACCTTAACCACTAGGCACCTACCATGGTCAACTCTAGGGATGACTTCTCTTGTAACCTTAGTTTTCCTAGACCTAGTACTAGTTCCATAATCGAATGGAACATTGTGATAGGTAGGCTTATCTACCTTGGACCTAGGGTTGTAGCTCAAGCCTTTTTTGCCCATAGATGAGTCTTGCCTCCTAGACTATAGGCTTTGACCATTTGACCCTTTAATTTGATTTTGCATATTCTTAAGGGTCTTTTCAAGTTTCTCAAGCCTTGACCTCAAGGCTTGGTTCTCTAATTCTAATTTCTCTAATTTGGTGAGTCCATTGTTTCTTTGATCATTTTTGCCCTTCCTAGGCATATGTCTAGATTTATTTTGATTAAAGCCTAGATGGTTCTCTATCTTCCTAATAGACTCCTTAGGTAGAATTTTTCTAGGGACATTAGTCCCAAATTTCTCCCTATTTCTAAAGTTGACATGTTTAGCTCCTAAGCAATAAAGCCTATTTTTACTAGCATGCTTTTCATTTTTTATTTTTTTTTATTTACATCAGGTATCAGGTACGATTTCTCTTCCCTACTAGTCCTGATGGCCAGCCGCCCTGGCCCCACGAAAGTTTCCCAACGGCTGATGAGGGTAAATCAGGATGATGGGTGGTCCGACGCGTTAGGACCCGTGCTGCCTAGGAAGGTCGACCATGCTGGGACGAGGGGGCATCGAGCATCGCCACTCGCACAGCGCGCACTGCCAGGGCGGAATCGACCCCTAGATGCGCAGAGGAGAACTCCGTGCCTTACCACCACGTCGTTGCCCTGGGGGCACTAGCATGCTTGATCATCCATACGCTAGCCTTCAGGTGCTTCCATCAGCTATGTCATGCTAACGGTGTATACACCGCCAAGGCACATTGGACTTACGCCGCCAAGACTCCGCTTGGACTTTACGCTGTCAACCATTGGAATTATGCTGCCAAGACTCCCACTTGGACTTTACGCCACCAATATCAACCATTGGACTTTCCTTGCCAACCCATTTTGGACTTTCCATTTTCCAAGACTCAAGCTTGGACTTTTCCTTGCCAAGACCCATGCTTGGACTTTCCATGTCAACCCATGTTGGACTTTCCATTTGCCAATACTCAAGGTTGGACTTTCCCTTGCCAAGACCCATGCTTGGACTTTCCATCATATGGTCAACCTCATGTCAACTATATAGTCAAACAATAGTCAAACCATTGTCAAACATCAAAATACCACTCAAGTCAAACTCGAGTTCGGTTAATCATGACTCGAGTCGATTACACCAACAATCTCCCCAAAACAATGTCAAACATCAAAACACTACTCGAGTCCAACTCGAGTCTGGTCAATCATAACCTGGGCCGATTGCACCAACAGGGATTAGGAGATCACATGTAATGAATAAAATAAACCTAAAGGTTGAACCAAAGCTAAATGAAACGTGATTACTAAATAGAATTTAAATATCAATAGTCTAAAATTGGAATGAAGCAAGATGTAATTAATCTAAACTTAAAATTGAATAGTAAAAATCTGAAACTGAGATAAAATAAATTAAAATAAGAAAATAAATCTACTCTAAGTCTAATCCAATTATCCACTTTTTGATTCAATATCGAATCAATCAGTCCCCGACAACGGTGCCAAAAACTTGATGTATGCAAATGCGACCTCAAATCATGCAACGGGAATCGTCGAGGACTCGAAGCGTGTGCTCGTGCTCAATGCTCGTAAGTGCATGAATGTCGTCAAGTAATAAATAGATTACCGATCCCACACAGACTAAGATTTGAATACCAATTGTTCGGTGGACGTTATTGTTCGAAGTTTAGTTCTACGAGTTGTGGTTACGAGGTTGACGGTGGTCCTAACTCAAGTACGGTGTCACACGGAGGAAGGGAAGATTGGTTCGAGGTTTCAAAAAGGGATCCTAGGACTTTGGTTTCACTTGTGCAACATGGAACATGTTAATCAATTAGATGTTGTCTAGTTCTCTAATTAGGGTCTTGTGGAAAGGACATCATACCCTTTCTCGATTGAGCTTTCACTTATATCAAGAACTACCTATACTTAATCAAGTCGACCCTTTCATTAAGATAGGATAGATAGTACGAGGATGCCAAATCAATCCCTATGAAGAGTCAGAATCGTGTCCCATTCCCTACTCCATCATACCCTTCTACCTACGGTTATCGGAGATGAGGACAACCACTTGGTTCCTCCTTAATTCCCCTAGATCTTTGATATAAGGGCTTTCACCCCTTGTATCGACTATGCACAATAGATAGAAAACCAAAAAAATAATCTTCATCAAATTAAACAAACACTAACTGCGAATATAAATTCAAAAATAGAATTAACATTTGATCCAGCATGTTCTACGTACAAAAGTTACTCCCTAATCCTAGAATCGAAGATTCTACTCCATAGATGGAAAAGAGCGAACACAATGCATAATATAATAAGACATTACAATGAAGGAGATGAATAGAAAGTAAATTGCAGCACTCTTAGTTCTTCTCTTCAACGTCGAAGAGCATGTTACGATCCTCTTGTCGTCTCCTTCCTCCCCATTGTGAGTTTTCGATGCTTTTTAGGGCATCGATGTACCGTCCCAGCCGTCGTGCCTCCCCCCTAGGGTTTGGGCGTGGCTTCCCTTATATAGACTTGAAGTCGGCACTGCATAAATCCACGAAGGAACCCTAATTGCGTCGAAATAACCCAACGCCACACGGCTGTGTGGATTCACACGGCCTTGTGGATTCACACTGCCAAGTCATGTGTGGCACTGGGGTGGCCAACTCTGTGGTTCTAACATGGTCGTGTGGATTCACACGGCTAGGTCGTATCCCCTTCCGTTCCACCTTCCAAATGTCTTCCTTTTGCTTCGAAAGTGTGTCATTTTCCCTGTAAAATGTTGTCCTGCACACAAAAGCACAACGAGTAGATCTCCAAACTAAAAAATAGAAAATGCATGCAAAACAAAGTAAGATATGCATGAAAAAAAGTATAAAACAATTATAAAATGCAACGAGATGTGAGCGAAAACTACTCCTAAAACCCTATGGGTGCGTTTGGTTGGGGGTCATCTATGATAACCTTGGTTATCCATCCAAGGTTATCAAAGAAAATCATGTTTGGTTTAGGATTTGAACGATTACCAAGTCATGATGGATGCCCGACACGTCATGCCACGTCAACAAAAGGGTTATGGATGGGGGAATTGGAAAACCTCCAAGAAGCTTGGTTTTCTTGATTCCCTTGGTTATGGAATTTTTTTTCTAAAATTACCCTCTAATGTTTACCATTTAGGACAAAACTATCCTTATCAATTTATCAAATTACAATCTAGTCGATTGTCGGTTGGTCGTCGGGCGTCGCCGCCGCCACCGTCGGTCGCTGTCGTCGGTCGCCACCATCGATCACCGTCGGTCATCGATCGCCGATCGATCGGCCGCCGTCATCGGTCGTTGGTCGGATGTTGTCGTCGGTCATTGGCCGGCCGCCACCGCCGCCAGTCGCTGGCCGACCGCCACCATTGTCGATCGTCAGTCGACCACCACCGGTCGCCGGTCGACCGTCGTCGTGGGTCACCGACCGCCGATCGGCCATCGCCGGCCAACCGCAGTCGCCGCTGCCGGTCGTCAACCAGCCGCCACCCCTATATGTTTTATTCCCCATAACATTGGTTATGTGATTACTTGGTAATCACATGACTAAGGTAATCACAGATGACCCCCAACCAAACTCACCCTTTATGTTTTGCTCACATCACATTCATATGTTCACTCTCAACATCCCTATGTTTCCATTCAGTGAGCGTCGAATGCTTAGATAAACCAAGGAGTATAACATGCACTAGTCTCACAAAATTGATGATGTCCAATCTCAACAATTCATCGACTAACGATTGTTTCAATACTTACAAAATTATACATGATGAGATACTCACTAATTATGATCCAATCACAATATCTCTCATGCTATACATCATATTGTGGACTTCAGTAAATAGATTTAAGATCAAATCACATACACAACAAATGCACATCCAAATAGTGAATTTATTAATAAAGCATCTAAGGTGATTGCCTTAGGACATATCTCAAAACACATAACCCATGTCTGATCGCAAGTTCGACCTTAAGTTAAATTCAGACAACTTTGGTTCCACCAAGTAATTTCTTTTAAAGTAAATTCCCAGGTTGTAGCGAGTCATGGGAGATATTCTTAAAGTGGTCATGTACCTTAGATAGAATCTCCTTAAAGCTAACTACCTAAGGAACTTTGTACTAAATCTTAGTCTAACTGATCTAGAGTAAGGTGAGGTAGCTTCGGTTAGTTCGACTCAGTCAATTGTACCAGGTAGGATCTCTTTTATCCAACCTATACCTACATTAAGTTGAGTTTCCCTAACTTAGTAGCAGTTTACCTTGCTCTAATACCAAATGATAGAACTGAAATAACGATAGAAGGGGATGAATGTCATTATTTAAAAATTTACAAGTTGATAGTAATGAACTTGAATAAACAGACAAAGTAAAATACAAACAAAGTATACGAATAGAATAAATAGAGTTTAGTAGTGGATAAGTAAAATAACATAAAGTATTTAATATAGTTTTATTTCCTCATGGATTTCTACTCCATAACCTATGATCCATCACATTGATTAATCAAAATAGTAACCGTTATATTTTCTCTATTTAGAAGATCTAGAGGTGAAAAAACCTCTTACATAGTATATATGAATTGAAGTACAATAAAAGTGAAGGTAAGGCAACAATTAAAGATATAATGGCTTAGAAAGTCACCTTAGAAAGAGAAGAACAACTTACTTGTGATGTTTCTAATGCTTTTTAGCACCCCCCCCCCAATTCAGCCTCAATCTAGTCTGACTCCAATTCATATCCTACTTCGGTCGTCTGGACACCTTTTTAGGCACTCAGATACTGATGTGGAAGAACCTTATTGGCATTTAATTAGTCTAATTAAGCTAGTCTTTAACCTACTCTGATCACTTGGTCTCCTTCCGAATGCCCGAGTGCTAACATGGCAAAACATCGTGGATTTTTTATCCACATTTCTGAAATAAGATTTGCCACATTATTTTCTATTTGTACCTAGACTCCAATCACTTGGATCCCATCTAGTCACTTGGACCACCAAGCACCTAGATTCAATAAGGGTGCCTGAATCCATCTGATCTAACTGAGTTCCTACAACACAAGGTGAGTAACCTAAGTATATCTATACAACAACTCAATTTCCTCTCCCTTGATTTAGGTCATGGTGACGTCTAGTTGAAGTTATTCCCTATCCCTAGAAATAGTGACACTCCCTCACTATCTTATGGAATAGAAGAACACTTGAATTTATCTTGCCTAGTCCTCCAAGACATACCTTAGTCACTTGACCGCTTTGCTAGAATCCTTCTAGACTTTACCTGCTTAGTCTCTCCAAGTCTTCCTTGGTCACTTGACCATCTTACCAGAATCTTTTTGGACTTCACCTATCTAGATCCCTCTAGAATAAAAAATCAGTAGATGGTGGCATTCTACAGGACCTTCCATTATGCTTAAGTTGTTTGCACCTGTTGTTTTTGTTTTTTACCTTCCTAGTATATCGAAATTCAATGCATGCCTTCTTTCTCCTACTATGTTGCACAATGCTACAGAGAGGTAGAACTATAATATTGTATAAACCACTATACCAAAATTGTTTACTTTGACATGGATAAATATGATCCATGCAAGTGACCTTCCAATTTGGAGATATAAAATAATACTTATAATAATTGTGTCGATCTATGTTCTAATGTGTGATGACTATAATAGCATGTGAGCAAAGAAGTCCTGAAATTTGAAGCTCACTGCAGTTATAGATATGCCTTTCTAAATGAACAATGCAGGAAGAAGCTAATTTTTGTACTTCCAATTTAGTTTTGGAGTGTAGGAAGACTACATATAGGTTAGTTTTTTTTCTCCTTAAATCAATTTCATTCATGGCAAAAGGTGCAATACAGTATAACATTTTGAAGCTTCTTCCCTATGGTTAAAGCACCATTGAGCAAACTTTTTGTTGGTGCAAGAATGCTCTAAGTAATAATCTTTTGATGTTTGGATAATCATTTATAGTTAGGCAATGTTTGCGATCTAACATGGAAGATTAAGTGACAAGTAAAAGAAAAGTCCAAGTATGAAGACTTGGCAAGGAAAGTTTAAGGGTGAAGTCTTGGAAAGAAAAGTCCAAGAATGAGAACTTGGCATCTTAAGTCCAAGTGTATAGTCTTGGCGGTGTAAGTCCAAGTAGATCTTGGCAAGGAAGTCAAAGATGAGATTTTGGCAGCATAATTTCAAGTATGTAGTCTTGGCGGCATAAGTTCAAGTGAACCTTGGCAAAGGAAGACCCTAAAGTATGACAAAGCCGAAGGAAGCTTTTGAAGGTAATCATAATGATGAAGGAGTCATGGACTTGGAGGGATCCTGAAGGTATGTGGCTGATGGAAGAGCTTGAAAGTTTAGTCTAGGCTTAGGATTTGATTTCAAGTATGAAATAGTCATACTTGAGGTGTACCAGTCGACTGATGGTTGAATCAGTCGACCAGCTCTTTGACCAGTAGACTGGTCTCGGGTGTTCGACACTCGAGAGCTCAAGTCAGCTTGGGCAGTTGACTGGAGTTATGACCCAGTCGACTACAACTCGACTGCTGAATTGTATTCTAGCAAATGACTGGTGCTTTGGATCAGTCAACTAGCCACTAGCAGTCGACTGACCATAAGTGGATAGGGCACAGAATATTTCTGAGTCGATTGTCGACTTAGAACAGTCGACTATTGGCTCGGGCAGTCGAATACTGTTATGAGTAGTAAACTGATCAGGTATCCATTGAATAGTCACGATCACAATCAAGCTTCATCAGAAGACAGTGGATTTGGTCAACAGTAGCACCAATCGACTACTTATATGCAGCAGTCGACTGGCTAAGGTTTCAACGAGTAGAAACGAGCAGATGCCCGAAAATCTATAAAGGGGAGGCTTTGGGAGTTTGAGGAGGCTAGTGCTAACACGCGAAATTTGTCATCCCGAGCTCACAAAGCCTTCTAAGTCTTCTACTCCTTTAATCTCTTCTTCCTAAGCTCATTTTCATCATCTTGTAAGAAGAAGAGATTGCTTTGTGAAGAAGGTTTCTCCACCTTGGTGTGCTCATTAAAAAGAGAAGTTTAGTGAAGGCTTGCAAGGAGTAATCCACCTTAAGGATTGTCATAGAGTAGGAGTGGATCTCTCAACTATGCTAAATATTGTGTTAGTGATTGTTTTCATTGCTTTTCAGAATTAGCTTTTGATTTGTATCTATTTCTTCTAACAATTTGTGTAGAAATCAAAAGAGGCTATTCACTCCCCCCCCCCCACCCCACCTTAGCCATCCCAAGATCTCCAACAAATGGTATCAAAGCTCGGCTTGCTCAGAAGATCTAATCATCAATCAGAGTGTCTAGATGACCTTTCAAGAGGGATACAGTACCACACCATCACCCTTCTTCAACGGCAATAACTTTGCCTATTGGAAAGATAGGAAGGAGTACTACCTTATGAACAACATTGAAAATTAGTTTAGTGTCATAGATGGGTTTGATAAGCTGGTGGAAGAGTTTGGAGCGCCTCTATCTGTTGGGATGTATACTGAAAGCCTAGCTCTTTTGTATGAACATCTTTATTTTGAAATAAGAATCACATGATCATTGTTTGCATATTTTTATGGTTATGCAATATTGTCTAATACCTTACATTGTAGATAACATGGTGTGTGGTGTCACATGGGAGATCATGTTATCGGCTCCTTGTAAAGTATAAGTAAAGGCTCACAACCGAGATGGCTTTGGACAAACCATCAGAATAGTTGTAGTGTGATTTGGTATTGGTTTGTCTTGACCATAGAATCACACTAGTGCACTTTGTGTGTGGTTGAGCAGGACCGACACAGAGGTGATTCGATTTATTGCTGACTACATAATCGAATCGGACCTCAGATATTATTTAGTACATGCTCTTAATCCCGATATAATAACGGGCACATATACTTGGTACTCATCTCTTTGATTTACCAATGGGCGAGATTTATAGATTAAATCGATAGACTCGGTAAGTTGGGAGATGATATTATTTATATGGTGTGCCGTTGATTATAGGAGGAAACCGTGTCCTATATATTAGGATGATGATGTCCCCTTGAGGAGCTCATAAGGTTCATCATGTAAACCCTGCAGGTGGACTTGGTCCGGCATGATGAAAAGGTTGAGTGGTACTACTCATGGAGTTAGATGTTGATTAATTAATGGTTAGTAAATTAATTAATCGACGGACATTCGAGATCTTAAACACGGGGAGAAAATGTACAAATAATATATGGAGCCCATATTATCATATGGGGGTTGGTGAGGTAGATCAATGATGGACCTTTAGTGGATTGGACCATCATTAGTGGATCGGACTTTATGTGGGCTTGATCCATGGGTGGCCAAGACCCAACTCCTCCTCATGGTCCCTAATGTAGCCCATTAACACCTCAAGATGCTTAGATCCAATGGATAGAAACAAAACACTAAGATCCATTGGTAGAGATTAAATCTCTAAGATCCGACGGTTGAGATTAAATCTCTAGATCCGACGGTTGAGATTAAATCCCTAGAACCAATGGAGGAGATTAATTCATGACTTATCCCTAACTCTATAAAAGGAGGGCATGGGAAGTGGTCGTGGATAACATCATTGAGAGGGAGCAAGGCTTGGGCGGCAAGAATAGGGCAATCCTAGTTGAGATAGGATTGGAATTAGGGTTAGGGTTTGGAAGCAAGGGTGGCACCAAATAAGGAAAGTTTTCCTTCTTCTTCCTTGCCTTGTGGCCAACGTCCAGCAGCTATTCCAGCCCTTCCCAGCCCTTGGCCGGCGCCAAAAACACTCCCCTCTCTTCTCCTTAGGTGGTGGAAACAAGATATAGGGTTTCCCTTGGTGTCTTGGTAGTTTTCCATCATCTTCTTCTCCTTCTAGTTGGCCGGCGGCAAGAACTTCTATAGTTCTTTGTTGGTTGAGTTTTTGAAGGAGAAAAACATTGTTTCTCTTCTTCCTCTTGCTTGGGAAAAGCAAGGAAGGAAGTTTTGCGATCTAGGAGCTTCGACTTTTGGTGGATCGTCGCCCACACGACGTCCAAAAGGAGGAGGGTCATACATTAGAAGACCAAGAGGTATAACTATTCTTCTATCTCTTTTATTCATTGCTTGTGTTTGTTTTTCAAAATATAAGCATGTTATATTTCTGTAAATAGGCTAAATAATACTTGGATCCCGAGTATAAACACAAAAACCGGCGATCCGGACATCGTCTATTCCGCGGCTACTCGTAGAATAGAGGATGGTCGCTTGAACAACTAGTTTGTTCAAGTGACCTCTCTAAACGAATAGCACGACGATGACTTGGTTGCTTTGGGAATCCCTTTTGTCTAGGATTAAATTTTTAATCCGGAGACATCGAAGGGATCACCATGGTCAAGCAACCGAGGTGAAGGGGAAGCGAAGTTTCCCCTCACGGATCAACCCCAACAATTGGTATCAGAGCCAAGGATTCCGGTTTTGTGTGTTTAGGATTCGGTTAATTTTGTGCACTTTTTCATATATTATATGTGCCGGATAATAGTAGGATATGCGTAGTTTAACTCTTTGGTTGCAGGCATAAGATCCGACTATTATGGCCGTGTGTGTGTATGTGATTGTATGTGTGTAAATATTTATTTTGTTGAATCCTCGGGGTTGACGAGGCTAGTATTTAGTTTTTTTTTGTAAATTAAATACGACATTGTTTAGCCGCTCTTTATTTTATTTTACTTTCGATCTAGATTCATGTACACTCCCTCGTGGAGTATAGGATCGATGGATGTAAATTAAAATAGGTTTTAGTCTCGGCTCGGATCTCCGGAGGGCTTGTACATGGCGTAGGAGGAGCGGACGAGATGGCGATGCGACGGGAGCCATATTGAAGACAAAGGCCATAATAGTTGGAAAATAATTTATTTTTCATATTTATTGCTTTTTGTTTGATATGCATGTCGTAGGAAAATTCCTCATTTTAATTTACTAAGTGGGAGAGGGATATTTTAATTAATTATAGCGGCCTCCATTACAATTTGACGTGTGATGCAACAAACTTGCGTGTTGGCTCTGAGTGCCTTCCTCCCTGCGGATGAGTTTGTTTGCGGATCACTAGGTCAAATAATGGTTATAGGAAATTATCTAGGAGCATGTGTACTTCCACAGCGGTAAGGCACATAATCCGAAATAATTCCCTTAGTATCGTGTAATGGTGCACACTTAGATGCAAATTAAAAGTATCCTCCCCATCGGAGTCACTGCTTTTATTTGTAGGGCCAAAGAGGAACCAACTATTAATTTTATTTGTCGAAAAGTAAGGTTGACAAGATAATAAAATTAATGGGTAAAGCCTCCTCTTACAAATGTAGAATTCGTATACGTCCACACTGCGTGGCATGCGATATTCTCGGTGTTTTGAGGTGTTGGTTGATTTCGAAATTTTATTGTTTTGAGGAATCAATAATTTTTTGAAATCTAAAATAATAATCTATGGGATTCTTGAAAATTCCTCACCACAATTTACTAAGTGGGAGAGGGATATTTTAATTAATTCCCACGGCCTCCATTACAATTTGACGTGTGATGCAACAAACTTGCGTGTCGGCTCTGAGTGCCTTCCTCCCTGCGGATGAGTTTATTTGCGAATCACTAGGTCAAATAATGGTTATAGGAAATTATCTAGGAGCGTGTGTACTTCCACAGCGGTAAGGCACATAATCCGAAATAATTCCCTTAGTATCGTGTAATGGTGCACACTTAGATGCAAATAAAAAGTATCCTCCCCATCGAGTCACTTTGCTTTTATTTGTAGGGCCAAAGAGGAACCAACTATTAATTTTATTTGTCAAAAAGTAAGGTTGACAAGATAATAAAATTAATGGGTAAAACCTCCTCTTACAAATGTAGAATTCAGATATCGTCCACCTGCGTGGCATGCGATATTCTCGGTGTTTTGAGGTGTTGGTTGATATCAAAATTTTATTGTTTGAGGAATCAATAATTTTTGAAATCTAAAGTAATGATCTATGTGATTCTTAGGATTTTCAAAATGACTTTCAGTCCACTTGTTGTGATACTAAAAGAAATAAACTTACTTGTACCCAAATAATGTTGATTGGAAAAGAATCTAGATATTGTCTTATCCGCTAAGGAGTACAAGTATGCACTCTTCAAGAGTGTCCTCAAGCCATGGTTGCTCAAAGGTTTCTACTTCTAAGCCGAAAGGCAAGAAGAAGAAGAAACAAGGTGGAGCAAAGGTGGTGGGAGGATCTCAGGAGTGAAGAAGCGAAGGCAAGTACTTTAGCGGGATGGACATTGGAAGAAGGATCGGTCAAAAGCAACAAAGGTATATCCTTTGGACTAGTCGTTGAAACATGATTAGCGGTGTTATCTACGCACTGGTGTGTAGATATGAGAGTCACTAATCATGTCCGCAACACTTTGCAGTGTTTCAGAAACCCAACGACTAGCTAAAGGAGATTACCATTTTGGGCAATGCCATGAAGGTGGCGGCTATTGCGATGGGAGATGTTTTATTTATCTCTTGAGAAAAATAAAACTAACGCTCGAAAATTCCCTTTATGTATCTTTATTTAGAAAGAATTTAGTTTCAGTTTCTAAATTATTATGGATGGATATTCTATTTCTTTTAATGATGAGAGTTGTTATAAAAGGAATAGGAGAATATCTGCTCAGTACATTGAAAGGAAATTTGTATACAAAACCTCCTACGATGCAAATTGAAGTTAATAACTCATCTTCTAATTCCAAAAGGAGAAAAGAACCTTCGAAGATGAACCAAACATATCTTTGCCATCTTAGTCTTGGTCACATTAACCTAAGGTAATTCAAAGGTTGATAGCTGATGGACCTTTGGGTTCATTAGTGGTGGAGGATCTCCCAACCTACGAATCTTGCTTGGAGGGTAAGATGACCAAGAGGCCTTTCAAGGCCACGGGGTATAGAGCCAAAGATATGTTAGAAATGGTTCATTCTGATTCAGTATGGTCCTATGTCTATCTGGAAAGAGGTAGTTTTGAATATTTCTCTTTTTCATAGACAATTATTCAAGATGACACTCTGATCGATCGTGGTGGTGAGTACCTCTTGGGAGAGTTTAGGAATTACCTATCGGAGGTTGGGATTCAATCCCAATTATGCGCACTTTGGCACACCCAGTAGAATGATGTAGAAGAACGAAGGAATAAGACTCTTATAGAGATGGTTAGATCGATGATGAGTTATTCTGACTGCCAGATTTGTTCTGGGGATATGCTCTAGATATGGCAGTGTACATTCTGAACTTGGTTCCATCTAAATCAGTGTCTTCTACTCCCACAGAGTTGTGGACCGGGCGAAAGCCTAGTCTAAGACATATTCGGATATGGGAGAGTCCAGCACATGTGCTGAAGGCAGATGATGGTAAGTTGGAACCTCGTACAAAAGTGCGCTTGTTCGTTGGCTATCCTAGATGAACGAAGGGTGGATTGTTTTATAGTCCTAGAGATCAGAGTGATCGTTAGCACAAACACTAGATTTCTAGAGGAAGACTATGTGATGAGCCACAAGCCCAAGAGTAAAATTGTTCTGGAGGAGTTAAAAGGGGAAGTCACTTCTTTAGTACCACCGGTACAAGAGGATATACCACATGTCATCGCACACCGTGTCACGGAGGATACACAAGTGATGTCTCGTCGTAGTGGGAGGGTTGTGAGACGACTGATAAATTCATGTTCTTGGGAGAATCTTCTGATTTGGTCCCTGGCGAACATGAACCTGATCCCTGGACATATGACGAGGCAATCCAAGATAAAGATGCACTATCTTGGCAAAGTGCAATGAATACTGAGATTGAATCTATGGATTCAAGTCAGGTTTGAGAGCTCTTATGCATAGCAGCTCATATGGATTATGAGGTGTGGCATATGGATATCAAGAAAGCTTTCCTTAATGGAAGTCTTGAGGAAACCATCTATATGAAGCAACAAGAGGCATTCATTGCTAAGGGCAAGAGCATCTTGTGTGTAAGCTTAATCGGTCCATTTATGGATTGAAGCAAGCTTCAAGATCTTGGAACATCCGCTTTGATGAGATAATCCAGTCTTATGGATTTATTCAAAGTCGGATGAGTCTTGTGTATACAAGAGATGTAGCGAAGCGTAGTGGTATTTCTTGTACTATCGTAGATGACATTTTGGTGGTTGGCAACAACATCGAAGTGTTATCAGACGTAAGGGTATGGTTGTCCAAACGGTTTGATATGAAGGACTTGGGAGAGGTGAGACACATCCTTGGGATCAAGGTTATAAGGGATCGCAGGAAAAGGATGTTGTGCTTATCCCAAGCTTCATACATAGACACGATTATGGAGCGTTTTAGCATGCAGAACTCAAGAAGGGTTTTCTACCTTTCGGGCATGGAGTACCTCTATCTAAGGAGATATGTCCTAGATCATTTGAGTAGATAGAGGAGATGAAAGCGGTTCCTTATGCTTGGCGATAGGAAGCCTCATGTATCGATGCTCAGATCACGAGACCGGATATACGCTTTGCAGTGGGCATGGTCGTGGTCTCGAGTAATCGGAGGCAGGATATTGGGACTGCGGTAAAGCATATATTGTAGTGCACGAGAAGGACTAGGGATTATATGCTAGTTCTGCAGGCACCAATTACTCCTGTGGGTTACACTGATTCCGATTTCCAATCGATAGGGATAACAGTAAGTCTACCTCGGGTTTTTGTTTACTTTGGGAGGTGGAGCCATTGTATGGAGGAGTGCCCAGGTAATGCGTGGCGGACTCCACCATGGAAGGGAGTATGTGGCGACCTATGAGGCGGCCAAAGAAGTCAGATGGCTCAGAACTTCGATGGACTTGGATGTGATTCTGGTTTGCCCAACTATCACAATTTATTGTGATAATAGTGAGTGATTGCAAACTCGAAGGAACCACGAGCCCATAAGGCTAGTAAACACATAGGCGCAAGTACCACGATACGAGAAATCGTAAAGGAGGTAGAAGTTGTTGTCGCCTAGATTGCATCAGAGGATGACCTGGTAGACCCTTTCACTAAGGCCCTTCTAGCGAGAGCTTTGATAGGCATGTGGAGGGAAGGGGAATCAAATGTATGGTAGTATAAGGACAGCATAGTCTTTTAGTATATGTGGGAGATTGTTGGGATGTATACTGAAAGCCTAGCTCTTTTGTATGAACATCTTTATTTTGAAATAAGAATCACATGATCATTGTTTGCATATTTTTATGGTTATGCAATATTGTCTAATACCTTACATTGTAGATAACATGGTGTGTGGTGTCACACGGGAGATCATGTTATCGGCTCCTTGTAAAGTATAAGTAAAGGCTCACAACCGAGATGGCTTTGGACAAACCATCGGAATAGTTGTAGTGTGATTTGGTATTGGTTTGTCTTGACCATAGAATCACACTAGTGCACTTTGTGTGTATTGAGTAGGACCGACACAGAGGTGATTCGATTTATTGCTGACTACATAATCGAATCGGACCTCAGATATTATTTAGTACATGCTCTTAATCCCGATATAATAACGGGCACATATACTTGGTACTCATCTCTTTGATTTACCAATGGTAGATTTATAGATTAAATCGATAGACTCGGTAAGTTGGGAGATGATATTATTTATATGGTGTGCCGTTGATTTTAGGAGGAAACCGTGTCCTATATATTAGGATGATGATGTCCCCTTGAGGAGCTCATAAGGTTCATCATGTAAACCCTGCAGGTGGACTTGGTCCGGCATGATGAAAAGGTTGAGTGGTACTACTCATGGAGTTAGATGTTGATTAATTAATGGTTAGTAAATTAATTAATCGACGGACATTCGAGATCTTAAACACGGGGAGAAAATGTACAAATAATATATGGAGCCCATATTATCATATGGGGGTTGGTGAGGTAGATCAATGATGGACCTTTAGTGGATTGGATCATCATTAGTGGATCGGACTTTATGTGGGCTTGATCCATGGGTGGCCAAGACCCAACTCCTCCTCATGGTCCCTAATGTAGCCCATTAACACCTCACGATGCTTAGATCCAATGGATAGAAACAAAACACTAAGATCCATTGGTAGAGATTAAATCTCTAAGATCCGACGGTTGAGATTAAATCTCTAGATCCGACGGTTGAGATTAAATCCCTAGAACCAATGGAGGAGATTAATTCATGACTTATCCCTAACTCTATAAAAGGAGGGCATGGGAAGTGGTCGTGATAACATCATTGAGAGGGAGCAAGGCTTGGGCGGCAAGAATAGGGCAATCCTAGTTGAGATAGGATTGGAATTAGGTTAGGGTTTGAAGCAAGGGTGGCACCAAATAAGGCAAGTTTTCCTTCTTCTTCCTTGCCTTGTGGCCAACGTCCAGCAGCTATTCCAGCCCTTCCCAGCCCTTGGCGGTGCCAAAACACTCCCCTCTCTTCTCCTTAGGTGGTGGAAACAAGATATAGGGTTCCCTTGGTGTCTTGGTAGTTTTCCATCATCTTCTTCTCCTTCTAGTTGGCCGGCGGCAAGAACTTCTATAGTTCTTTGTTGGTTGAGTTTTTGAAGGAGAAAAACATTGTTTCTCTTCTTCCTCTTGCTTGGGAAAAGCAAGGAAGGAAGTTTTGCGATCTAGGAGCTTCGACTTTTTGGTGGATCGCCGCCACACGACGTCCAAAAGGAGGAGGGTCATACATTAGAAGACCAAGAGGTATAACTATTCTTCTATCTCTTTTATTCATTGCTTGTGTTTGTTTTTCAAAATATAAGCATGTTATATTTCTGTAAATAGGCTAAATAATACTTGGATCCCGAGTATAAACACAAAAACCGGCGATCCGGACATCGTCTATTCCGCGGCTACTCGTAGAATAGAGGATGGTCGCTTAAACAACTAGTTTGTTCAAGTGACCTCTCTAAACGAATAGCACGACGATGACTTGGTTGCTTTGGGAATCCCTTTTGTCTAGGATTAAATTTTTAATCCGGAGACATCGAAGGGATCACCATGGTCAAGCAACCGAGGTGAAGGGGAAGCGAAGTTTCCCCTCACGGATCAACCCCAACACTATCGACAAAGGATTGACTAGGGAAATGGTGAAGAAGGCGCAAGCAAACACCAAAGCAACAACTACACTCCAATCTGGATTGTCGAAGGAACAACTTAGCAAGATGGGACCATTCAATTTCACCAAGGAGCTTTGGGAGAAGCTCATTGAGTCAAATGAAGGGTCAAAGGAATCGGGGAGAGCCAAAAGAGACCTATTGATACGTCAACTTCAAACATTTTCCATGAAGATCAATTAGACAGTAAGTCAAATGCATGGAAGGTTCAAGGAGATCATCAGCGGACTCCATGTTATAGGTGAGAAAGTAGACAATCGAGACTTGGTAAGGTATGTTCTTAAATCTTTCCCTAGAAGCATTTTATGGGTATCAATGGTTGATGCTTATAAGGTCAACTAGAAATCTTTCATTGGTTAAGTTAGATGAATTGTTTTGTGAATTTGAGTTACATGAGAAAGTTAACATGTCTTTGAAAGAAAAAGGTTTAGCTCTTTTTGTAGAGAAGAAGAAGAAAAATAAGAAGGAAAAGAAGGAAGCTTCTTTATCATCCGAGTTGGCACATGAGTCAACAAGTAGCGATGAAGAAATGTCTGCTAATGAAGTGGCTCACTATGTCAAGAAGCTAACGGAAAAATCAAGAAGGTTCAAGAGGAAGGATGTGAAGAAGATGTTTAAATCTTCAAGAGGTAAATCTAGTGACAATTCAAATTTTAATACTAATGTCACTTGTTATGAATGCAACAAAAAGAGACACATCAAGCCAAAATGCCTAGAATTAAAGAAGGAGGAGGAAAAGTTAAAGAAGAAGAAAGAAAAGAAGGACAAGAAGAAGAAGGAGGTCATGGTAGCACAAGCAACATGAGATACTCAAAGCATTGAGGACTCATCCAATGAGGAGGAGCTATGCCACATCACTAGACACATGGCATTCATGGCCTTGGAGAATGACACAGAAAGCTCAAGCCAAGGAGAGGAGTCAAGCGACGAATCGTCATCTAGTGACGATGAGGTAAAGGAACCTCCTTAAGTAGAATTTTTGTATAAAACTATTACTTATCTTAAAAATGCCCTAGTTAAGTCAAAATCTAAGATTAAGGATTTAAAGGTAGAAATTAAGGAAATTAGAAATGAAACATCTTTATGTGGTGAGTCGTGCATGCTTAGGGAGGAAAATGAAAATCTTAAGAACCAAGTACTTGAATTAAGGACATGCTTAGAAAAGTTTTCTAATGGCTTAAAATATCTTGGTATGATCCTTAGAGACCAAAGAGTCATTTACAATAAGGCTGGTATAGGATACAAGCCTAAGGATAAGGAAGTTGCTTATATTTCTCTTATAAATAAAAAGACAACCATTAAGGGTAAGGTGAAGAAGGCATAGGTACCAAAGAAAATTTTAAATGATGTTTTCAGTCTAAACATTTGGATAACAAAGAATGTTATTTTTCGTGTTATTTAGGTAGGTGAACCAAGTATGTGAATTGTGGATAGCGATTATTCAAGACACATGACCGGAGATATGAGCAAGTTCTCCATAATCGACTACGTTAGGAAGGGAACCATATCATTTGGGAATAGTGGAAAGCTCAATATTTAGGTAGAGATGCAATTGAGGTATCACCTAAAATCATCAATCATAAAGTTTTATTAGTTAAGAGCATGAAATTCACCTTGCTTAGTGTGTGTCAACTATGAGAAGCAAGTTACAATGTAGAGTTTGAATCCACTAAATGTTTGATTAGACAAAACAACTTAGAAGATTGCATGTTAGTTGGATATAGAAAAATAAATATTTATTATATTGATCTTTCCTATGCTTCTAACATTTCTACTAAGTGTCTTGTATCGAAAGAAAAAGAAAGTTGGTTATGGCATAGGTGACTTGGTAACATCATTATGAAGAACATAGCCAAAGTAGCCAAATTAGAGCTAGTGAAAGGGCTACCAAAAATCAAGTATATCAAGGATAAAATGTGTGATGCATGCCAAGAAGGAAAACAATCAAAATTATCACACAAGGGTAAAACTCTAACTAGTACTTCATTACCTTTAGAACTATTGCATTTAGATCTTTTTAATTGTCATAGTACTCCTTCATTAGATGGTAATAAATATTGCTTAGTAATAGTTGATGATTTTTCTAGGTTTACTTGGGTTTACTTTATGAAACATAAGGATGATACCCTAGAAATAATCATAGGTTATAGGAAAAGGGTAGCAAATGAAAGTAATCTAAAATAAACTGGATCCAAAGTGATCGTGGTGGAAATTTTGAGAATTCTAACCTTTTAAAATTTTACTTAGAACAAGGATATAAGCATTAATTCTCTTGTTCTAGAACACCCCAACAAAATGGGATGGCGGAAAGGAGAAATTGTTCCCTACAAGAGGCAGCTAGGACTATACTTAATGCATATTTTTTACCTAGCTACTTGTGAGCAGAAGCGGTTAACACCCTTGTTATATCCAAAACCGTGTCTTCATCCATAGGTTTTTAGGCAAAACATCTTTTGAATTATGGAATGGAAAAATTCCTACAATTCACTATTTTAATGTTTTTGGTTGCAAAGTTTATATTTTAAATACCAAAGACAATATAGGAAAATTTGAGGTGGATGAAGGAATCCTAATTGGATACTCATCCACTAATAAAAGTTATAGGGTATACAACAAGAGGACTCAAAAGGTAGAGAAATCCTTCGATATTGAATTTGATGAATCTACTAGTACCTACCCTAGAAAATCTTTCATTGATAAAGATATCAATGTAAAAAATCAAGATATTACCCAAGGAATCCAAAATATAAACTTTGGAGGTAATGATCAAGGGGGAGGAAGAGGAGATTTCGATGATGAAAGGAGGAAGAATGATGATAATCAAAATCAATGTGATTCACCTCCTAAAGCTCTAAGAATTCATCAAAACCATCCTCTGACCAAGTAGTAGGAGACCTTTCACAAGGAGTAAGGACTAGGTCCTTTTATAGAGATCCTACTAGTCAAGTTGCCCTAATCTCCCAAAATGAGCCAAAATCAATTAATGATGCCTTGTTTGATCCTGAATGGATATTAGCAATGCAAGAAGAGTTAGCTAAATTTGAGAGAAGTCAAGTATGAGAACTAGTTCCTAGACCGAATGATGGCACAATTGTTACAACAAGATGGGTCTTTAGGAATAAGTTAGATGATCAGGGGAAAGTCACTATAAACAAAGCTAGGTTAGTGGCTCGAGGGTTCAATCAAGTTGAAAAGACTTGATTATTGTTGGTACAATCGGCCCAGGTCACGATTGACCAGACTCGAGTTTGACTCGAGCGATATTTTGATGTTCGATAAAATGTATGACAATATGATTGTCATGGGAAGTACAAGTCTTGAGTACATGGCATGGGAAGTCCAAGTGGGACACTTGGCATGAGAAAGTTCATGTCACGAGTACTTGGCATGGAAAGTCCAAGCATGGGTCTTGGCAATGGTAAAGTCCAAGTTTTGGGTACTTGGCAATGGAAAGTCCAAGGGTGTAGTCTTGGCCACGTAAGTCCAAGTGTGTAGTCTTGGCGGTGAAAGCCCAAGTCATGGGTACTTGGAAATTGGGAAGTCCAAGGGTTTGATATTGGCGGTGTAAACTCCAAGCAGTAGTCTTAGCAACATAAGTCCAATGGTTGGCGACGTAAAGTCCAAGCGTGGGTCTTGGCAGCGTAAGTCCAATGTGCCTTGGCGGTGTAGACCTGGTTAGCATGACAATAGCCGATCGAAGCACCTGAAGGCTAGTGTATGGATGAACAAGTCATGGATAATTTGGAGAGATCCAATAGGCATGAGGCTGATTGAGGTGGCTAGAAGGCTTAGGTCTAGGCTAAGGGTGGTCTAGCAAGTATGAGAGCATCATACTTGCGTTAAACCTCATGGTTGAGGTGTATCAGTTGACTGGTCAAGTGTTTTGACACTCGACACTAAGCGTTGATCGATTATGACAAGCCGTGAGTCGATCGGGCGACGATTACTTACCGAAGGCGCCACATACGCAAGGCACCTCAACTAGCGTCCCAGTCGAGGTGGCGCCTTGCCTGGCCTTGAGCAGTCGACTGCAATGGAGGCTAGTCGACTGCTAGGTTTGGTCGCGAGTGCTGAAACCTTGGTAGCCGACTGAGCAGTCGGCTATGGGCTTGGCAGTCGACTGATGGTAATGGTAGTCGACTGCTAGTGTATCCATTAGCTAGAATGTCGACGTGGATTAAGTCATTATGAGACAACGGCTACAGGAGTAGTCGATTAATGCGTGTGAGCAGTCGACTACCAGGCAGAAATCAGCCCTAGTTGCAACTTTATAAGGAGCTCGAAGGGGAGGTTTTTTGGCAATGGTTCTTGGGATGATTTGAAGGGGAATTGATGCTGCATTCCAGTCCATCAAGTGAAACCCAAAGAAATCAATAAGCAAGCAATCCAAAGTTCTTAGTGTAAAGTTTTCTTTACTTGTATTTGTGTATTGCTTAGTTTACTTGTATTTCATAGTATTACTTTTGTAATCATTTGTACGAGATTTCTTCACCTCTGGATTGTTACAAGAAGGAGTGTATTGATTAGTGGTGGTGTTTTCATCACTAAAGCTCATTTGAGCTCACCCCGTAGAGTAGGAACCCTAAGGTTCTGAACCACGTTATATCGCAGTGTTTGTGTTTGTGTGCTTATATTGTTGTTATCATGCTATTGTTGGATCGAGAGAATCGCTAGAGGGGGGTGAATAGTGATAGAAAACTTTTTTTTTATTCAACTTGAATAGCACAGCAGAATAATAAAAGATAAAACAAAAGTAACGAGGCACTTTGTTTTTACTTGGTTCGCAACCAAAAGGTTGCTACTCCAAGGCCCCGTGATCCTAGACCGCGTACGAAGGGGCAATTCACTAAAGATCTCCTCCTCGTTGGAGGTAGGAGACAACGAATTCAAAAACAACAAGAACTTGAGGATGAGGCAACAAGCCTACCTCACCTCATTATGATAAAAGCTTCGAGTACAATGAAGAATAAATAAGTAAAGTATGACACAAAGTAAAGACTACCAACTTTAGAAGATTGAAACTTGGTGTGTCATCAGTGTGTCATCAGTGTGTCGACAGTGTGTCGACATCATAGTTTGCACTTTATATTTATTATATGTGTGCATATTGTCTAATATTTCACATTGTAAATAACATGGTGCTTGGTGTGGCACAGAAGATCATGTTATCAGTCCCTTGTAGAATATAAGTAGAGGCTCAATATGTAGGGAATCGCTTCGGAGGCTCGTCGGCTCCCATGTGTCCGGATTAAAATTTTCAACAAATGAAAACTAATCCGGATGGGATGAGTTTCCTAAGCTCAACCAATTCGTCGTCGTGCTAACGACTTGAGCGATCTCTTGAACAAACTAGTTGTTCAAGCAACAAAACTCTTCTAGTCGGTTAGCCGCGGAAGAGACGACGGACGGATCGCCGGTTCTTGTGTTTATCTTCGGGGTCCATGATTATACAAATACATATGAATGTAAACTAGTATAATCAACACACACATAAAGTAAGCATCCACACAAAACATGCATATAATTGAAAAGCAATTATAAACATAATACAAAAGAACATTAATCAAAATAAACAAGATTATACCTCTTGTTATACCTCTTGTTCTTCTATTGTATGTCCTCCCTCCTTTTGGACGTCGTGTGAGCGACGATCTACCAAAAGTTGAAGCCTCATAGATCACCAATCTTCCTTTCCTTGTTCACTAGGAACAAAGGAAGATCCTAAAACAAAACTCATCTTCCTTTCTAGAACCGGCCACCAAGTCAATAAACTCGATGTTGCCGCCGGCCAAGGAAGATAAAATGGAGTATGGAAACCAACCAAAAGAGAAACAACAAGGGCATGGGCGCCGGCCAACACTTGGAGAAAGGAAAGGAAAACAATCCTCCTCCTTGTTGCCGCCCAAACCCTAGACAAAGCTCTCCTAATTTCCGACCAAGGATGAAAGGGAAGGAGAATAGGTTGAGCTCCGGCCAAGGTAGAGGGAACAAGGATAGTGGCCGGCCAACACTTAGAAGGAAGAAGAAAAGGATCTTCATCTTCTTGTTGCCGCCCACCCTAATCCCAAAACCCTAACCCTAGCCGCCCAACCCCAATCATATCCCAACTAGGATTTGATTGCCGCCCAAGGGAAGCTATCCTAATGCCATCCAACCTAAGCCATAGAAGGAAGGGAGAAGCTTGGGTGCCGGCCAAACCAAGGAGGAAGGAGGAAGAAGGGTTGCCGGCCACCATTGGGAAGAAGAAGAAGAGGCTTCTTCTTCTTGTTGCCGCCCAACACCATGAACCAAACCCTAACCCTAACCTCCTCCTATTTCTTGCCGCCCAAGCCACCTTATCTCAATTAGGTTTTTCTGTTTTTTTTTTCATCCATCCTTGCCGTCCAAGCCTAAGCCCATATATATAGAGTTAGGTTTAGGCCTTGGTTTAATCTCCTCCATTGGTTCTAGGGATTTAATCTCAACCGTCGGATCTAGGGTTTCATCCCAACCGTCGGATCTAGGGTTTCATCCCAATCGTCGGATCTAGGGTTTCATCCCAACCGTCGGATCTAGGGATTTAATCTCCACCGTCGGATCTAGAGTTTTGTTTTCCATCATTGGATCTAGGCTTCATGAGGTGTTAATAGGCTACAATAGGGACCATGAGGAGGAGTTGGATCTTGGCCACCCGATGGATCGGAACCACACAAACTTGATCCATCAATGATGTTCCATTCCACTAGAGGATCATCATTGAATTACCTCACCAACCCCATATGATAATATGGGCTCCATATATTATTTGTACATCCATCTCCCCGTGTTTAAGATATCGAATGTCCGTCAATTAATTGATTTACTGACCATCAATTAATTAACATCTAACTCCTCGAGTAGTATCACTCAACCTTATCATCATGTTGACTAAGTCAACCTGCAGGGTTTACATGATGAACCTTATGAGCTCCTCAAGGGGACATCATCAACCTATATATAGGACACGGTTTCCTTCTATAATCAACGACACACCATGTAAATAATATCATTTCCCAACTTACCGGGCATATTGATTTAATCCATCCAAATCTCACCCTTTGGTAAATCAAAGAAATAAATACTAAGTACATGTGCCCGTTATTATATCGGGATTAAGAGCATGTACAACATAATATCCGAGGTCCGATTCAATTATGTAGTCAGCAATAAATTGAATCACCTCTATGTCGGTCTGCTCAATACACCTAAGTGTACTAGTGTAACTCTATGTTCAAGACAAAACAATACCAAGCTACACTACAACCATGCCAATGGTTTGTCCAAAACCATCTTGGTTGTGAGCCTCTACTTATATTCTACAAGGGACTGATAACATGATCTTCAGTGCCACACCAAGCACCATGTTATTTACAATGTAAAATATTAGACAATATGCACACATATAATAAATATAAAGTGCAAACTATGATCATGTGATTCTTATTTCAAAATAAAAATGTTCATACAAAAAGAGCTAGGCTTTCAGTATACATTCCAACAATCTCTCACTTATACTAAAAGACTATGTTGTCATCACACTGTCATACATCTGATTCCCCTTCCCTCCACATGCCTATTAAAGCTCTCGCTAGAAGGGCCTTAGTGAAAGGGTCTACCAGGTCATCCTCTGATGCAATCTAGGCGACAGCAACTTCTACCTCCTTTACGATTTCTCGTATCAGGTGGTACTTGTTGGATCGATGTGGTTCGCTAGAGGGGGGGTGAATAGCGAAAAAAAACTTTTTCTTTCGAATTCGTTTCAAGACAAATATACGCAGCAGAAATGTAAATAAAAACTAAAAGAGACAAATAGTTTTTTACTTGGTTCGTAGCCTTCGGCTACTACTCCAAGGCCCTAATGGTCCTAGACCATGTACGGAGGGCAATTCACTAAAACACTCCTCCTCGTTGGAGGTAGGAGTTTACAATTACAAAAAAAACTTTCGAAGCACAAGATAGAGAGACAAACCCTCTCTTCTATTAAAATGAAAATGCAACGATAGAAAGCCTCGATTAACAAACTAATTGCAAGATTAAAAGAAATGACAAGACAAGATTATACCAACAACTCGAAGATAGAACTTAAACTAGGGTTGTTGGCAGCACTTCATTATCGTAGAGTTGTCGGAGAGTCGCAGCGTTGCGGAGGCTTTTGAGCACTTAGAATTCATAATGAAACCCTAGGTTTGGCCCTCCTTTTATAGCCTTTGAGCCCCTTTTCGAGAGGAACCCTAGCCAATCACAATTGAGCACCACTCCCCTTGAAATTTGGTGATAAACCTTGACTCCTCGAGGCTGATCCTTTGACCATCACGATCGATGGTCATCATCGATCCGATAAGATCGGCCGAGTCGCCGACTCTCAATGATCGATTGACGACAGTCGAGTCCTCCAAGCTGGCAGTCGACTGATGCTTGCTGCAAGTCAAAGTTAGCTCAACAAAAACATATTTTCGACGGTCGTCGACCATCCGATCTCGACCTAGACCATCTATAGGATGTCTTTGGTCGGATCTACGCTTAAGATCATCCCCATAACGAGGATACGACCTCACTTATGCTCTCACACACGAGCTTACCTCAATACTTACATGTTGCTTTTGCTTCCGGCCTTCCACTCGATTCCTTCGGCTCCCTACGAAGTCACTCGAGTGTCGCCCGACCACCGCGGCTTCCTCCGAGTGTCGCTAGTCTTCATCTCCAGCTATAGCAATTTACTGCACACTCGATTCATCTCGTGAGATAATGACATGAGCTTAACTTTGTATCTTTTGCTATAATCAAAACTCAGGTTCGACTTAGGTGCCTACTGCACCAACAATCTCCCCCTTTTTGATTTATGGCAAACCCACATACAAAGTTAAGAAAAATAAATTAAGCAAAAAGAGTATGAGATATACATGAATGTGTAGGAGTATAAAAACTCTTTTTCAAATGCTCCCCCTTGAGGAAACCTCCTCCTTGACCGAGGATGAGTACTTGAGAAAGAGTTTTAACTCTCCCCCTTGATATTTGCTACTAAAAAAGAATTAAGTAACCGAAATTACTTAATATTGGCCATAGTGTTTAAAATAAGTTTTAAGTTAAGAAATCAAAAAATTGATTTCTTAACCTTGGCCTTTACTTCCATTTTGTTAACAAGTTAACTTAAAGATAAGTAAATTACTTTTTGTTAACAAGTTAACTAAAAGTGTTAAAGTTTGAGTAAGCCTTAAAAAAAAATATTGATCCCTTAACTTTGGCCTTTTTCTCCCCCTTTTGCCATATATCGAAAAGAGTGAGAGTGTGTCTGGAATAAAAATAAGTTTTAATTTTAAAGTCCAAGCATGCTCCACATTATTTTGAAAATAATATACTAAAAATAAGTTCATCTATAAAATGTTCGACTCATATTTGGCTTGATTGATATGGAAGATCAATCAGTCCTGGTCAGAGTCGGTTAGTTTGTATGATTATACTCCGTGGTTCATAGCAATGCACTAGCTCTACATCTGGAACCAGGAGTAAGGTCCTAACATCTCACGCCCATCTACGTGGTTAAGTACACAAACACATTAGTCCTATGTGTTGTGAGATGTACTGGCTCTTTAAATCTATAGGTGCATGATATCTAAGGTATGTCCTATGCTAGTTCCATGAAATTAAAGAAATAGTAGTAAGAACATATAATTTGCAAGTACCTATTCTATTACGCACATGCCCAATTTTCATCTTAATAGACTAAATTCGGCTTCGGGTAGGGGTTTAGTAAATAGGTCTGCCAAGTTAGACTTCGATTCGACGTATTCGAGTTGTATGGCTCCGTTGGCCACATGTTCTCGAATGAAATGGTGTTTGACCTCTATATGTTTGGTCCTAGAGTGACATATCGGATTCTTTGTAAGATTAATTGAACTAATGTTATCTACGTGAAGTTTAGTATTCGTAAAGTCTAACTTAAAGTCGCGGAGAGTGTGCTTCATCCAAAGAAGCTGCATGACACACTCACCCATCGCGATGTATTCGGCTTCGGTGGTAGATAAAGCAACACAGTGTTGCTTCATACTGCACCAACTCACTAGACTCGAGCCGAGAAGTTGACAACAACCACTCGTGCTCTTTCTATCGAGCTTACTACCGGCATAGTCCGAATCGGAGTAGCCGGTTAGTTCGAACTCAGTAGATCTAGGATACCAAATACCGACATTAAGTGTATCCTTTAGATATCTAAGGATACGCTTAACTAGGGTTAGGTGAGACTCCTTAGCACAGGTTTGAAACCTGACGCACATACTTACTGCGAATAGGATGTCAGGTCGACTCGCAGTTAAGTATAGAAGACTTCCTATCGTGCTCCTATAGTACTTTAAGTCAATGGACTTACTTTCTAGGTCTTCTCCTATGTTAACATTAATCGCCATTGGGGTGTTTATTACCTTAGCGTCTTGCATTCCAAATCTTTTAATTAACTCCTTAGTATATTTTTGTTGATATAGGTATATACCATCCTTAGTTTGTTTAATTTGTAGACCTAAAAAGAAACTTAACTCGCCTACCAAGTTCATTTCGAACTCACTTTCCATGAGTGAAACGAACTCGTTTAGTAAGGCTGAGTTAGAGGTTCCAAAATTATATCCTACGTAAATTTGAGCTATGAATATTTCTTTACCTAAGGTTTTTACGAAGAGAGTTGGGTCAACTAAGCCTTGGTTAAACCCTTTTGACTTAAGATGGATTGAAAGTCTCTCGTACCAAGCTCGAGGAGCTTGTTTAAGTCCATAGAGAGCTTTCTTAAGTTTTAGGACATGGTCGGGTTTATCTAGATTTTCGAATCCGGGGGGTTGGCTAACATAAACTTCTTCCTTAATGTATCCATTTAGGAATGCCGACTTAACATCCATTTGAAACAGCTTAAATCCTCGATGTGCGTCATAAGCTAGCAACATTCGAATGGATTCGAGTCTAGCTACTGGGGCATAGGTTTCGTCGTAATCTAAGCCTTCGACTTGACTAAACCCTTTGGCGACTAACCTAGCCTTGTTTCTAACTACTTCACCTTTATCATCAAGCTTATTTCGAAACACCCACCTTGTTCCAATTATCATTTTGTCTTTAGGTGGTGGTACTAATTCCCACACTTCATTCCTAGTAAATTGAGCTAGCTCTTCTTGCATTGCAATAATCCAATCGGGATCAAGAAGAGCTTGTTCAATTTATTTGGGTTCTATCTTTGAAATTAAGGAAATTTGACTAAGGTTCCTATAGGATACTCTAGTTCGAACTCCTAGATTAGGATCTCCTATCACTTGATCGATAGGGTGGTTAGTCTGAATCCTAGATTGGGTTGGGTTTGTGTCACCTAATGCTTGATCAATGGGGTGACTTGGTTGAACACTAGTTTGACTCGGATCACTTGTCACTTGGTCGACAAGAGAAGTTGGTTGATGTGGATTAGACTCGATCTCAGGGTCAGAGACGAGTTTGGTATCAGTGGGCTCAACACTTGGGGTCATTAAGGGTTTTGTAGGTTGGGTACTTCAGACACTACATTAATAGTCTCTTCGACTTTAAGGTATCGTGGTTATATACCCTATAGGCCCTACTATGGTTGAGTATACTAAGAAGATTCCGGTGGAGGTTTTGGATTTGAATTTCCCTAGGTGGTTCTTAGTGTTTAAGATATGTACCTTACATCCAAATACCCTAAAGTACTTGATGTTGGGCACTTTATTGTGATAAATCTCGTAGGAGGTCTTAAGGTGCC
This sequence comes from Wurfbainia villosa, assembly GCA_025175895.1. NCBI lineage: Eukaryota > Viridiplantae > Streptophyta > Magnoliopsida > Zingiberales > Zingiberaceae > Wurfbainia > Wurfbainia villosa. The sequence continues at coordinate 49,697,990 of CM045996.1, forward strand.
TCTTTACCATAAGGATCCTATTCTGGACATAGCAAGTCGTGCTAACGGCTTCTGCCCAAAACCTATCAGGTAGGTCGTATTCGTTCAACATGGTCCTAGCGGCTTCTTGTAGAGTTCGGTTTTTCCGCTCCACTAGGCCATTTTGTTGAGGGGTCCTAGGGCAAGAGAATTCATGGTGGTATCCGTTTAGGTTACTGAGTCCATTGAACCTTTGATTTTGAATTCACCACCATGATAACTTCTAAGTCTTTTAACCTTAAGGTTTTTTTGATTCTCGATTAATTTGAATAGATTGATTAATTGATCTAGGGTATCATTTTTATGTTTGATGAACCTAACCCAGGTAAACCTGGAGTAGTCGTCAATTATGACTAAGCAATATTGACTTCTATTGAGTGACTTGGCTCCATGTGAATCGAATAGATCCATATCACGAGCTCAAGTACACTTGAGGTTCGTTCTTGGTTAGTTAACTTGTGTTGTGTCCTAGGTTGTTTTCCTTGTTGACAAGCATTACAGATTTTATTAACCAAATTGTTGAGGTTGGGTAAGCCTCTGACTAAGCCACTCTAACTCATCTTGTGGACGAGTCTTGGGTCTGCAGTGGAGTCGTCGGTGCCACAACCATGATTCCTCTTCTGTGTCATAAGACATTTGGCTGAAGTTTTGATTAAGTTAATTGTATAAATGTTATTTGTCCTAGTTCCTTTGAGTATTGTTTTAGTTGTTTTATTTGTTTTAATTACACATTCATTTTCTAAAAATACGACCTTATAGTTATTGTCACATAATTGGCTTACGCTAAGCAGGTTATATTCAAAATTCTCTACAAGTAATACATTTTTAATAACAAAATTCGAGTTAAGCTCGATATCACCTGATCCAATGATTTTGAGCTTGCCGTTATTCCCAAAGGCTACGATCCTTGTCGTTTGAATCGAGCTTTGTGAATTTGAGTTGATCCCGGTCGATGTATGTCATTGATCCTACACACAAGGTGGTTGGATTGGATGTTAGATTTTTTATATTTTTTTTTTTAAAAAAAATTGGTTCTAAGTTTTTTAAACCTAGGTCATCTCACCTGTGTCTATATGATCAAGCATGTTATACTTATGTGTTTTTTGTGAGATGACTTCCAATTAAGTTGATTAAGTGCATTTAGGTTCAAGTAATTTTATGTTAGATTTGGATTTGACCCTAGGCTTGTCAAGTTTACCTTTTCAAGATCATGGCTTCCAGGTCGTGGCGAGGCACAGGGGCCTTCTTTTATCGGATCATCGACCACTTCCTTAGACAAAGCCATTTTTAAGAAAATGATGACTTGACTCACCTAAGACTATTTCCTAGTCTAACTGGTTATTTTTGAAAAGAGGCTCCCCAAGGCTCAATCTTTTCGAAGGATTTTAGTTGGTTATGTACGTGTTCTAAGTGAGTTCACAAGTTTTAAAAAAAATTCTAAGCATGCAATTTCTAAGTTAAAGCACAAACATGTTTTGTACTGGCTCCCCCTAGACCGTTGAATTGGTTCGATCTATCCACATAGTGGATTTGGTCCTTGGGAACCCAGTACGGGTTGGATCCTAGAGTTGAAATCAAAAAGTTCTTAGGGACCCATGCTTGGACATGTTTCCTATGTCGACTTACAATCGACATATATGACCTATTAGTCGTGTTTGAGTTAAACCCTAGTCCAGCCTTGTTGTACACGGCCCTTTGAGATCCAAGTAGGAGGTCAAGTCCTTTGGATCCCGAAGTGAACCTTTCCAACGTGTTCCTAAGATCTTCAACTTGACTTTTCAAGAGAGAGTTCTCAACTTCGAGCTTTTCAGCTCGAGTTGGGTCCTCTTCTCTTGACTAGTCGAAGAGGTTAGGGAGACCTTGTGTTTGAGGAGTTTGACCTCCTCAACCAGGGTCTCGACCTTGGACTCGGACTTAACTAATTTCCTAGACAAAAACCTAACCGTATTATGTAAAGTATTAAATAAAGTTCGACTCACTTTAAGGGTATCTTTTGAACCGGATGCGTATCCGTGGCTTGACTTGAAGGTAGCTTCGTAGTCCGAGTCATCCTCAGGTTCTGACTCAAGTTCAGGTTCGGTCTCCGTGTCTGACTCAATCGATTTCTCCATGAAGACGTGGTCTTCGTCTTCTTCGGATGACGCTTCTTCCCATGTCGCGTTGAGGGCCTTCTTGTGCTTAGGTGCTTGGTGGTTGAGCTTGGGGCACTCGGACTTGATATGTCCAAACCTATTACACTCATAACACCTAATATTAGAACTTTTAGGCTTACCTTGGTTGGGTCGAGTCGTGGTTCGCTTTCGTCCCTTGGCTATCCTTCGAGCTAGGTTCATTAGTTCGCCAGTCAACTCCGGGTCAACTTCTTCTTCGGACTCGTCTTCCTCCTCGGTTGGTGGTGGCTTGCTTGCGATTTTCTTCTTCTTTGAACCTGCAAACAAGGCTATACCCCGCTCGGGTTTCGAGTTGGACTGCTCATGTAATTCGAAATCTGAGAATAATTCGTCTATTCTAACTTTAGAAAGGTCCTTGGAGACCTTGTAGGCGTCGACCATGGATGCCCACAAGGTAGTCCTTGGAAAAGAGTTTAGAACATACCTTATAAGGTCGCGGTTTTTGACCTTTTGCCCGATTGCGTGTAGGTTGTTGACGATGTCCTGGACGCGGGCGTGCAATTGTGTTGCCGTCTCGTGTTCCTGCATTTTTAGTGTGTACAATTTATTGAACAACAAATCGCGTTTGCAAACCTTAGCTTGATCCGATCCTTCGTGTAACTCGATCAGCCTCGTCCAGAGATCTCTTGCGCTGATGAAGGGTCCGACTCGGTTCAGCTCCTCCTTGGATAGCCCGCACTGTAGAATTTGAGTCGCCTTTGCATCTGCCTCGACTTGTCGTTTAGTGGCAATGGACCACTGATTGTAATCCAAGGATTCACCTTCTTCATTAGTAGGAAGGGTGAACCCGGTTTGGATCACAATCCACATCTCTATTTGGGTTTTTAGGAAGCACTCCATCCGACCTTTCCAGTAACGGAAATCGTCACCGTTGTAAAACGGTGGTCGGACGGTGCTAAAACCCTCGAGATGGGCCATTAACACGAAAGACACAAAGAGACGAAGACGAAGAAACTAGCAACGACAAAAACACAAAAACAAGTACCAAGACTCGCGTCTTGGATTAGTAGTGCGGGAGAAAAACTTAACAAAACGAAATAAATAATAAAAAAAACAGAATTAAAAAAAAATCTGTAAAAATGGCTAGATTGGTGGTTTCACCAAATCTTAGCAACCCCCGGCTCTGATACCAATTGTTGGATCGATGTGGTTCGCTAGAGGGGGGGTGAATAGCGAAAAAAAACTTTTTCTTTCGAATTCGTTTCAAGACAAATATACGCAGCGGAAATGTAAATAAAAACTAAAAGAGACAAAAAGTTTTTTACTTGGTTCGTAGCCTTCGGCTACTACTCCAAGGCCCTAATGGTCCTAGACCATGTACGGAGGGCAATTCACTAAAACACTCCTCCTCGTTGGAGGTAGGAGTTTACGATTACAAAAAAAACTTTCGAAGCACAAGATAGAGAGACAAACCCTCTCTTCTATTAAAATGAAAATGCAACGATAGAAAGCCTCGATTAACAAACTAATTGCAAGATTAAAAGAAATGACAAGACAAGATTATACCAACAACTCGAAGATAGGACTTAAACTAGGGTTGTTGGAAGCACTTCGTTGTCGTAGAGTTGTCGGAGAGTCGTAGCGTTGCGGAGGCTTTTGAGCACTTAGAATTCATAATGAAACCCTAGGTTTGGCCCTCCTTTTATAGCCTTTGAGCCCCTTTTCGAGAGGAACCCTAGCCAATCACAATTGAGCACCACTCCCCTTGAAATTTGGTGATAAACCTTGACTCCTCGAGGCTGATCCTTTGACCATCAGTCGACTGATGGTCATCATTAGTTGACTGATGGCAGCATCAGTCGAGTGTTGACCTCCGACGATCGGTGATTGGGCGATCGAGTCCTCAAGTTAGCGATCGGTTGCTTGCTGCAAGTCAAAGTTAGCTCAACAAAAACATAATTTCGACGGTCGTCGACCGTCCAATCTCGACCTAGACCATCTATAGGATGTCTTTGGTCGGATCTACGCTTAAGATCATCCCCATAACGAGGATACAACCTCACTTACCCTCTCACACACGAGCTTACCTCGATACTTACATGTTGCTTTTGCTTCCGGCCTTCCACTCGATTCCTTCGGCTCCCTACGAAGTCACTCGAGTGTCGCCCGACCACCGTGACTTCCTCCGGGTGTCGCTAGCCTTCAGCTCCAGCTATAGCAATTTACTGCACACTCGATTCAGCTCGTGAGATAATGACATGAGTTTAACTTTGTATCTTTTGCTATAATCAAAACTCAGGTTCGACTTAGGTGCCTACTGCACCAACAGTACTTGCGCTCTATGCATTTACTTACCTTATGGGCTCGTGGTTCCTTTGAGTTTGCAACTGCACCATTATTATCACAATAAATTGTGATATTTCTGGGCAAACCAGGAATCACATCCAAGTCCATCAGGAAGTTCCTGAGCCACCCAACTTCTTTGGCCGCCTAAGAGGCTGCCACATACTCAGCTTCCATGGTGGAGTCCGTCACGCATTTCTGCTGGACACTCCTCCATACAATGGCTCCACCTCCCAAAGTAAATACAAAACCCCGAGGTAGACTTATTATTATCCCTATCAGATTGGAAATCAGAATCCATGTAACCCACAGGGAGTAATTGGTCTGCCCGGTAAACTAGCATATAATCGCTAGTCCTTCTCAAGCACTACAATATATGCTTTACCGCAGTCCAATGTCCTTGCCCTGAATTACTCTGATATCTGCTGACCATGCCCACAGCATAGCAGATATCGGGTCTCGTACAAAGCATTGTATACATGAGGCTTCCTACTGCCGAAGCATAAAGAACCGCCTTCATCTCCTCTATCTCCTTAGATGATCTAGGACACTGTTGGAATGTATACTGAAAGCCTAGCTCTTTTTGTATGAACATTTTTATTTTGAAATAAGAATCACATGATCATTGTTTGCATTTTATATTTATTATATGTGTGCATATTGTCTAATATTTTACATTGTAGATAACATGGTGCTTGGTGTGGCACAGAAGATCATGTTATCAGTCCCTTGTAGAATATAAGTAGAGGCTCACAACCAAGATGGTTTTGGACAAACCATTGGCATGGTTGTAGTGTAGCTTGGTATTGTTTTGTCTTGAACATAGAGTTACACTAGTACACTTAGGCGTATTGAGCAGGACCGACATAGAGGTGATTCAATTTATTGCTGACTACATAATTGAATCGGACCTCGGATATTATGTTGTACATGCTCTTAATCCCGATATAATAACGGGCACATGTACTTAGTATTTATTTCTTTGATTTACCAAAGGGTGAGATTTAGATGGATTAAATCAAAATGCCCGGTAAGTTGGGAAATGATATTATTTACATGGTGTGTCGTTGATTATAGGAGGAAACCGTGTCCTATATATAGGTTGATGATGTCCCCTTGAGGAGCTCATAAGGTTCATCATGTAAACCCTGCAGGTTGACTTAGTCAACATGATGATAAGGTTGAGTGGTACTACTCGAGGAGTTAGATGTTAATTAATTGATGGTCAGAAATCAATTAATTGATGGACATTGATATCTTAAACACGGGGAGATGGATGTACAAATAATATATGGAGCCCATATTAATTTATGGGGTTGGTGAGGTAGTTCAATGATGATCCTCTAGTGGAATGGAACATCATTGATGGATCAAGTTTGTGTGGTTCCGATCCATCGGGTGGCCAAGATCCAACTCCTCCTCATGGTCCCTATCGTAGCCTAATATAAACCTCATAAAATCTAGATCAAATGATGGAAAACAAATCTCTAGAACCAGCGGTTGAGATTAAATCTCTAGAACCGACGGTGGAGATTAAATCTCTAGAACCGACGGTTGAGATTAAATCTCTAGATCCGACGGTTGAGATTAAATCTCTAGATCCGACGGTTGAGATTAAATCTCTAGATCCGACGGTTGAGATTAAATCTCTTGATCCGACGGTTGAGATTAAATCCCTAGGTGGAGATTAAATCTCTAAGATCCGACGGTTGAGATTAAATCTCTAAGATCCCACGGTTGAGATTAAATCTCTAGAACCAATGGAGGAGATTAAACCTAGGCCTAAACCTAACTCTATATATATGGGAGAATGGGTTGGGCAGCAACAATGGATTTGGTTTTTGGAGATTAGGGTTTTGCCCCAATGGCTTGGGCGACAAGAAACCCTAAGGAGGAAACCCTAATTAGATTAGGTTTTGGCTCCTTTGGTTGGGCGGCAAAAGTATGGAAGGAGAGGTGCGGCAACTATAGGAGAAGAGCTCTTCTTCTTCCAAGGGAAGGTGGCCGGTTCCTAGATCTCTTCCTTCCACCTTGGTTGGGTGGCAAGAAAGCCTTAGGAGGAAACCCTAATTAGATTAGGGTTTGGCTCTTATGGTTGGGCGGCTAGGGTTTGCAAGAAGGTGGGCGGCAACTATAAGAGAGGAGCTCTTCTTCTTCCTAGGGTGTGGCCGGCTCCTTCCTCTATTCCCTCCACCTTTGCCGGCGCCCAACATATTCCCTTTCTCCTCTTCACTCCATCTTGGCCGGCGGCACTAGAAGCTAGGGTTTGTCTCTAGTTTGGTTCCTTGGTGGTTTCCATTTTGTTCTCTCTATTCTTGGGGCCGGCGGCATCAATCCTTTATGGATTGGTGGTTGGCTCAAGCAAGAAGGGAAGGAGAGTTCTTCTTTATTTGGATTGAAGAAGATCTAGGAAGCTTCAACTTGTGGAGGATCTTCGCCCACACGAAGTCTACAAGGAGGTTAGGACATACGATAGAAGATCAAGAAGTATAAAAGTTTTATAACTTTTATTATTGATCTTTGCATGTTCTTATTATTTTGATTAGTATGTGTTGATTATACTAGCTTGCATGTGTATGTATTTGTATAATCATGGACCCCGAAGATAAACACAAAAACCGGCGATCCGTCCATCGTCTCTTCCGTGGCTAACCGACTAGAAGAGTTGTGTTGCTTGAACAACTAGTTTAATCAAGCGATCGCTCAAGTCGTTAGCACGATGACGAATTTGTTGAGCTTAGGAAACTCATCCCATCCGGATTAGTTTTCATTAGTGAAAATTTTAATCCGGGGACATGGGAGCCAATGAGCCTCCGAAGCGATTTTCAACAAATGGTATCAGAGCCTCGGTTTCCAATTTTGTGTGTTTAGGATTCGGTTAATTTTTTATGCACTTTTTCATATATTATATGTGTCGGATAATAGTAGGATATGCGTAGTTTAACTTTTTGGTTGCAGGCATAAGATCCGACTATTATGGCCATATGTGTGTATGTGATTGTATGTGTGTAAATATTTATTATTTGAATCCTCGGGGTTGACGAGGCTAGATTAGTATTTAATTTTTGTAATTAAATACGTCATTGTTTAGCCGCTCATTTTAGTTTACTTTCGATCTAGAGTATTTGTACACTCCTTCGTGGAGTATAGGATCGATGGATATAAATTAAAATGATATATCTCGGCTCGGATCTCTTTATGTGGCTTGCGCACGGAAAAGGTGGAGCGGACGAGGTGGCGACACGGCGGGACGCATATTGGAGAACAAAGCCATAATAGTTGGAAAAATTCTGTTTTTTCCATATTTATTGCGGATTTGTTTTATATGCATGTTGTGTGTGCTTAAAAATTCCTCATTTTCAATTTACTAAGTGGGAGAGGGATATTTTAATTAATTCCCGCGGCCTCCATTACAATTTGACGTATGATGCAACAAACTTGCGTGTTGCCTCTGAGTGCCTTCCTCCCTGCGGATGAGTTTGTTTACGGATCACTAGGTCAAATAATGGTTATAGGAAATTATCTAGGAGCGTGTATACTTCCACAGCGGTAAGGCACATAATCCGAAATAATTCCCTTAGTATCGTGTAATGGTGCACACTTAGATGCAAATAAAGGTATCCTCCCCATCGGAGTCACTGCTTTTATTTGTAGGGCCAAAGAGGAACCAACTATTAATTTTATTTGTCAAAAAGTAAGGTTGACAAGATAATAAAATTAATGGGTAAAATCTCCTCTTACAAATGTAGAATTCGTATACGTCCACACAGCGTGGCATGAGATATTCTCGGTGTTTTGAGGTGTTGGTTGATTTCGGGATTTTATTGTTTTGAGGAATCAATAATATTTGTGTAACGCCCGCCCTTATCTACTCTCAGGGCGGCGCTACTTTTTCTTTTCTTTTTTTATAACATGACATATAGGGATCATTTCACAATCTACGTACTTAACGTGTTTTCATGGCATAAACCTTCTCTTATACATGCATTACCTATCATATTCGTAATAAGCATGTTAACATCTCTTATCTCTTTTTATAACATGCATAACATAAAATATCCATTCATGAGTTCTAGCCTATCAAACTTTTATAAGTAACTGAACAGTAACATAACTAAGCAACATTCAACATGGTACTAATAAATCTCAAGTCTTATAAGCGGAAGCAAATGTCTTAAGGTGTTCACTGAGCATATAAATATAAGCAGATAGTAATAGGGTCTTTTTCCACCATGCCACTATCACACCCACTTGGCCCCTCCTGCTACTTCCTCTTAGTCATGTTTCCTTTATCTGCAGTATATGGACAACATAAACTATAAGCATATAGCTTAGTAAGATTCTTGCCTACTCACAAAAGCCACAAACCTCATCGAACAATTAGAAAAATAGGAGCATACTAGCATAAATAGCATAAGTATTTCATAACAACACTATGTATCAACTTACCCACGCAATGAAAACATAAGCATGGCATACAATTTACATAAGCATGCTAAACATAATTAAATCTAAGCAGGGCATAAATTAAACATAAGCATTCATGATATCATCAACCCTAACATGCATAAAGGACATCGTCCTAAGCATTCTTAAACTTAACGTAAGCATTCATAATTTCATAATTCATAGACAAGCATCAAGGACATAATCATAAGCATTCTTAAACTTGACATAAGCATTCATAATTTCATAAATCATAGACAAGCATCAAGGACATAATCATAAGCATTCTTAAACTTGACATAAGCATTTATAATTTCATAAATCATAGACAAGCATCAAGGACATAATCATAAGCATTCTTAAACTTGACATGAGCATTCATAATTTCATAAATCAAAGACAAGCATCAAGGACATAATCATAAGCATTCTTAAACTCGACATGAGCATTCATAATTTCATAAATCAAAGACAATCATCAAGGACTTAATCATAAGCATTCTTAAACTTGACATGAGCATTCATAATTTCATACAAGTCCTTTCTTTTCAAAACATATACATATAGGTACTTCAACATAATCATAACTTGAATGGGGGGCCCCAGGTTAAGTACCATATAATGCGCGTTCCCTAATAGGCTGGGGTAGCGAGCCACCAGACCTACTAGAGCAAGACCTCTTACGTCTTACGAGGGCAAGACCTCTTACGTCTTCTTATGTCCCTATGGATTTGATTAACGACCACCTAACGGGTCGGGTACTTAACCTCTTACAAAGTAAAATACTTAATTCCTTTCTTTCTTATCATATCATAAAGAATGCTCTTAATCCCCAACATAAAAAGGGAAGCATCTCAATCTTATCTTATCATAAGGAGAGCTCTTAATCCCTACTTGAAAGGGAAGCATCTCCATCTTATCTCATTATAAGGAGAGCTCTTAATCCTACTTGAAAGGGAAGCATCTCCATCTTATCTTATCATAAGGAGAGCTCTTAATCCCTACTTGAAAGGGAAGCAACTCCATCTTAGGCATTTCATAGCATACATGCATTCATAACATAAGAGTACCCTAAAGGGGTCCTAGAGCATAAACATGTTTATCACATAAGCATATTTCATAGGCATATTCATGGCATATTAAATCATAAAACATGTTCATCTCATAGGCATATTTCATGGCATATTACAACATAAACATGTTCATCACATAGGCATGTTTCATAAACATATTTCTTGGCATATTAAATCATACAACATGTTCATCACATAGGCATATTTCATAAACATATTTCTTGGCATATTAAATCATAAAACATGTTCATCTCATAGGCATATTTCATAAACATATTTCTTGGCATATTAAATCATAAAACATGTTCATCTCATAGGCATATTTCATGGCATATTACATCATAAACATGTACATCACATAAGCATAATTCATGGCATATTATAATCATCCACATAACATAACTTCATAAGGGGGTGTTTTCATGAAACCCTAGCCCCTAACCCCAAGGTTGGCCGAAACATGTAGGGGGTACTAAAATTTGATTCTTGTCACATAAATTCATTCATGAAGGCATACTGCATACCATAACTTCATAAGGGGGTATTTTCATGGAACCCTAGCCCTAACCCCAAGGTTGGCCGAAACATGTAGGGGGTACTAAAATTTGATTCTTGTCACATAAATCCATTCATGAAGGCATACTACATAACATAACATCATAAGGGGGTATTTTCATGGAACCCTAACCCTAACCCCAAGGTTGGCCGAAACATGTATGGCTATAAACTTGGATTTTTGACACCTAAAATCTCCTACATGAAGCTTACAACCTACAAAAATTTCCTTAGTAGCATTTTCATGAAACCCTAGCCCAAAAACTTGGTTGGCCGAAACATGTGGGGCTCAAAGCTTGGATTTTTGTCACCTAAAAATTCCTACATGAAGCTTACAACCTACACAAATTTCCTTAGTAGCATTTTCATGAAACCCTAGCCCAAAAACTTGGTTGGCCGAAACATGTAGGGCTCAAAGCTTGGATTTTTGTCACCTAAAAATTCCTACATGAAGCTTACAACCTACAAAAATTTCCTTAGTAGCATTTTCATGAAACCCTAGCCCCAAAGACATGGTTGGCCGAAACTTGTAGGGGCTATAAACTTGGATTTTTGTCACCTAAAAATTCCTACATGGAGCATACAACTTGTAAAAGATCCTTAGCATCACTTTCATGAAACCCTAGCCCCAAAGACATGGTTGGCCGAAACTTGTAGGGGCTGTAAACTTGGATTTTTGTCACCTAAAAATTCCTACATGAAGCATACAACTTGTAAAAGATCCTTAGCATCACTTTCATGAAACCCTAGCCCCAAAGACATGGTTGGCCGAAATATGTAGGGCACAAAACTTCATATTTCTTTCATGTAACATGTCCTACAAAACTAATATACTGCAGGTGAGGAAATCTTACTTCCTTCGCTTTGCTCTGAGGGGGAAGATGACCTAAGGAAACAAAAACCTAGCCTTCTCCTTGCTTAACTCTCTAGGGTGGAACCCTATTTTGTTTTGGCCGAAACTTCAAGGAAGGAGGCTTAGGGTTTCGGTGGAAGGAGGAAGAAGGAAGAAGAAGTGGCCAAGTGGAACCTTCCCTCTTCTTTATAAAGGGAGGAAGAGAAGTGTCTCTTCTCTTTTCATGCCTCTTCATTTACCCTCATCACACTTATCTACAATTTCCCCTCTTTCTCCAACAATAAGCTACTGCTGAGCACTTGGTCATCACATGCATGGTAAGAGTAAACTCTTACCAAGAGGTTTAAGGTTCAAACCTCACCTCTCCACTTTTTTTTTTATCCTTTTATCATTTTTTTTCCAAGATTCCATATATAATTTCCTAGACATGAAATTAAATTTTATACAAAAATTATTATAAAATTTCTAGAGCTTGGGATGAAAAAGGGAGGAAAGGGAAATGGGGAATTCGGCCAAGGATGAGGAAGAAGGAGAATGAAGAAGGAAGGTGGGGTTTTACTTCCTCTCTTTTCTTAATTCTCCTCTTTAATACCTAGGGAATGAACACTCTCCATCCTTTCATGGGAGGGGATGAACCCACTCCTCATCTTCCCATCTATATTCTTTGTATATTCTTTATATATCTTATCCATAAATTATCCTAGGGTCTAGTGGTGTCAAGGCTACCTCCCTATTAGTGGGTTCATAGTTCAAATCCTACCTATGACCATCTTTTATTTTATTTTATGGTAAACCTTTTATAGCCTTAAAACCTATATAATTACTTTGCATAGTTTAGAATTTCACGGGCGTTACAATTTGAAATCTAAAGTAATGATCTATGTGCTTCTTAGGATTTTCAAAATGACTTTCAGTCCACTTGTTGTGATACTAAAGGAAATAAACTTATTGTACCCAAATAATGTTGATTGGAAAAGAATCTAGATATTGTCTTATCTGCTAAGGAGTACAAGTATGCACTCTTCAAAGAATGTCCTCAAGCCATGGTTGCTCAAAAAGGTTTCTACTTCTAAGCCGAAAGGCAAGAAGAAGGAGAAACAGGGTGGAGCAAATGTGGTGGGAGGATCTCAGGGAGGAGTGAAGAAGCTGAAAGGCAAGTACTTCACTTACTAGCAGGATGGACATTGGAAGAAAGACTGTCCCAATCCAAAGAAGAACAAAGATATATTCTTTGAACTAGTCGTTGAAACATGATTAGCGGTCTTATCTATCAGCACCTGGTGAGTAGGTATGGGAACCACTAATCATGTCTACAAAACTTTGCAGGGGTTCCAGGAAACCCGACGACTAGCTGAAGGAGAAATTACCGTCTACATGGGCAATGCTACAAAGGTAGCGGCTATTGCAGTGGGAGACATTTATTTATCGTTTGATAGAAATAAAGTTTTGGTTTTGAGAAATTGTCTTTATGTACCTACATTTAGAAAGAATTTGATTTCGGTTTCTAAATTGTTTATGGATGGATATTCTGTTTCTTTTAATGACAGAGTTATTATAAAAAGAAATAGAGACATTATCTGTTCAGGTACATTGGTTGGAAATTTGTATACTCTTGAACCAAAAGCTCCCACGATGCATATAGAAGTGAATAACTCATCTTCTAAGTCCAATAAGAGAAAAGAGCCTTCGAAAATGAACCAGACATATCTTTGGGATCTTAGGCTTGGTCATATTAACCTGAGCAGAATTCAAAGGTTGAAAGCTGATGGACCTTTGGGTTCATTAGTGGTGGAGGATCTCCCAACCTGCAAATCTTGCTTGGAGGGTAAGATGACCAAGAGGTCTTTCAAGGCCAAGGGGTATAGATCCAAAGATGTGTTGGAATTGGTTCATTCTGATTCGTATGATCCTATGTCTATCCAGGCAAGAGGTAGTTTTGAATATTTCATCTTTTTCATAGACAATTATTCAAGATGACGCTACGATCTGATCGTAGTGGTGAATACCTCTTGGGAGAGTTTAGGAATTACTTATCAGAGGCTGGGATTCAATCCCAATTGTCTGCACCTGGCACACCCCAGCAGAATGGTGTAGCGGAGCGAAGGAATAGGACTCTTATAGAGATGGTTAGATTGATGATGAGTTATTCTGACTTGCCAGATTCATTCTAGGGATATGCTCTAGATACGGCGGTGTACATTCTGAACTTGGTTCCATCTAAATCAGTGCCTTCTACTCCCACAGAGTTGTGGACGGGGCGGAAGCCTAGTCTAAGACATATTCGGATAGGGGGGGTCCAGCACATGTGCTGAAGGCTGATGCTGGTAAGTTAGAACCTCGTATAGAAGTGCGCATGTTTGTTGGCTATCCTAGGGGAACGAAGGGTGGTTTGTTTTATAGTCCTAGAGATCAGAGGGTGATCGTTAGTACGTATGCCAGATTTCTAGAGGAGGACTATGTGATGAACCACAAGCCCATGAGTAGGATTGTTCCTAAGGAGTTGACAGGGGAAGTCCCGACTTCAGTACCACCAGTACAAGAGGATATACCACATGTCACTGCACCACGTGTCACAGAGGATACACAGGTGATACCTCATCGTAGTGGGAGGGATGTGAGACAGCCTGAAAGATTCATGTTCTTAGGAGAATCTTTCGATTTGGTCCCTGGCGAACATGAACCTGATCCCTGGACATATGACGAGGCAATCCAAGATATAGATGCAGCATCTTTGCAAAGTGCAATAAATACTGAGATTGAATCTATGGATTCAAATCAGGTCTGGGAGCTCTTATGCATAGCAGCTCATATGGATTATGAGGTGTGGCAGAAGGATGTCAAGACAGCTTTCCTTAATGGAAGTCTTGAGGAAAACATCCATATGTAGCAACCAGAGGGATTCATTACTAAGGGCAAAGAGCATCTTTTATGTAAGCTTAATCGGTCCGTTTATGGATTGAAGAAAGCTTCGAGGTCTTGGAACATCCACTTTGATGAGGTAAATCCAGACTTATAAATTTATTCAAAGTCTGGATGAGTCTAATGTATACAAGAGATGTGACGGAAACGTAGTGGTATTTCTTGTACTATACGTAGATGACATTTTGATAGTTGGCAACAATATCGGAATGTTATCGGATGTAAGGGTATGGTTGTCCAAACAGTTTGATTTGAAGGACTTGGGAGAAGTGGGACACATCCTTGGGATCAAGGTTAGTGTGCTAATCCCAAGCTTCATACAAAGACACGATTATGGATCATTTTAGCATGCAAAACTCCAAGAAAGGTTTTTCTACCTTTCAAGCATGGAGTTCCTTTATCTAAATAGATGTGTCCTAGATCATCTGAGGAGATAGAGGAGATGAAGACGGTTCTTTATGCTTCAGTAGTAGGAAGCCTCATGTATACGATGCTATGTACGAGACCCAATATCTGCTATGCCGTGGGCATGGTCAGCAGATATCAGAGTAATCCAGGACAGGGACATTAGACTGCGGTAAAGCATATATTGTAGTGCCTGAGAAGAACTAGGGATTATATGCTAGTTTACCGGGCAGACCAATTACTCCCTGTGGGTTACATAGATTCCGATTTCCAATCTTATAGGGATAACAGTAAGTCAACCTTAGGTTTTGTATTTACTTAGGGAGGTGGAGCCATTGTATGGAGGAGTGTCCAGCAGAAATTCGTGGCGGACTCCACCATGGAAGCTGAGTGTGTGGCAGCCTCTTAGGCGGCCAAAGAAGCTGGGTGGCTCAGGAATTTCCTGATGGACTTGGATGTGATTCCTGGTTTACCCAGAAATATCACAATTTATTGTGATAATAATGGTGCAGTTGCAAACTCGAAGGAACCATGAGCCCATAAGGTAAGTAAATGCATAGAGTGCAAGTACCACCTGATACGAGAAATCATTAAGGAGGTAGAAGTTGTTGTCGCCAAGATTGCATCGGAGGATGACCTGGTAGACCCTTTCACTAAGGCCCTTCTAGCGAGGGCTTTGATAGGCATGTGGAGGGAAGGGGAATCAGATGTATGGCAGTGTGATGACAGCATAGTCTTTTAGTATAAGTGGGAGATTGTTGGAATGTATACTGAAAGCCTAGCTCTTTTTGTATGAACATTTTTATTTTGAAATAAGAATCACATGATCATTGTTTGCACTTTATATTTATTATATGTGTGCATATTGTCTAATATTTTACATTGTAGATAACATGGTGCTTGGTGTGGCACAGAAGATCATGTTATCAGTCCCTTGTAGAATATAAGTAGAGGCTCACAACCAAGATGGTTTTGGACAAACCATTGGCATGGTTGTAGAGTAGTTTGGTATTGTTTTGTCTTGAACATAGAGTTACACTAGTACACTTAGGCGTATTGAGCAGGACCGACATAGAGGTGATTCAATTTATTGCTGACTACATAATTAAATCGGACCTCGGATATTATGTTGTACATGCTCTTAATCCCGATATAATAACGGGCACATGTACTTAGTATTTATTTCTTTGATTTACCAAAGGGTGAGATTTAGATGGATTAAATCAAAATGCCCGGTAAGTTGGGAAATGATATTATTTACATGGTGTGTCGTTGATTATAGGAGGAAATCGTGTCCTATATATAGGTTGATGATGTCCCCTTGAGGAGCTCATAAGGTTCATCATGTAAACCCTGCAGGTTGACTTAGTCAACATGATGATAAGGTTGAGTGGTACTACTTGAGGAGTTAGATGTTAATTAATTGATGGTCAGTAAATCAATTAATTGACGGACATTCGATATCTTAAACACGGGGAGATGGATGTACAAATAATATATGGAGCCCATATTAATTTATGGGGGTTGGTGAGGTAGTTCAATGATGATCCTTTAGTGGAATGGAATATCATTGATGGATCAAGTTTGTGTGGTTCCGATCCATCGGGTGGCCAAGATCCAACTCCTCCTCATGAAGTCTAGATCAAATGATGGAAAACAAATCTCTAGAACCGACGGTTGAGATTAAATCTCTAGAACTGACGGTGGAGATTAAATCTCTAGAACCGACGATTGAGATTAAATCTCTAGATCCGACGGTTGAGATTAAATCTCTAGATCCAACGGTTGAGATTAAATCTCTTGATCCGACGGTTGAGATTAAATCCCTAGGTGGAGATTAAGTCTCTAAGATCCGACGGTTGAGATTAAATCTCTAAGATCCGACGATTGAGATTAATTCTCTAGAACCAATGGAGGAGATTAAACCTAGGCCTAAACCTAACTCTATATATATGGGAGAATGGGTTGGGCAGCAACAATGGATTTGGTTTTTGGAGATTAGGGTTTTGCCCATCAATGGCATGGGCGGCAAGAAACCCTAAGGAGGAAACCCTAATTAGATTAGGGTTTGGCTCCTTTGGTTGGGCGGCAAAAGTTTGGAAGGAGAGGGGTGGCAACTATAGGAGAATAGCTCTTCTTCTTCCTAGGGAAGGTGGCCGGTTCCTAGATCTCTTCCTTCCACCTTGGTTGGGCGGCAAGAAAGCCTTAGGAGGAAACCCTAATTAGATTAGGGTTTGGCTCTTATGGTTGGGCGGCTAGGGTTTGCAAGAAGGTGGGCGGCAACTATAGGAGAGGAGCTCTTCTTCTTCCTAGGGTGTGGCCGGCTCCTTCTCTATTCCCTCCACCTTGGTCGGCGCCCAACATATTCCTTTTCTTCTCTTCACTCCATCATGGCCGGCGGCACTAGAAGCTAGGGTTTGTCTCTAGTTTGGTTCCTTGGTGGTTTCCATTTTGTTCTCTCTATTCTTGGGGTCGGCGGCATCAATCCTTTGTGGATTGGTGGTTGGCTCAAGCAAGAAGGGAAGGAGAGTTCTTCTTTCTTTTGATTGAAGAAGATCTAGGAAGCTTCAACTTGTGGAGGATCTTCGCCCACACGAAGTCTACAAGGAGGTTAGGACATACGATAGAAGATCAAGAGATATAAAAGTTTTATAAATTTTATTATTGATCTTTGCATGTTCTTATTATTTTGATTAGTATGTATTGATTATACTAGCTTGCATGTGCATGTATTTGTATAATCATGGACCCCGAAGATAAACACAAAAATCAGCGATCCGTCCGTCGTCTCTTCCGCGGCTAACCGACTAGAAGAGTTGTGTTGCTTGAACAACTAGTTTGTTTAAGCGATCGCTCAAGTCGTTAGCACGACGACGAATTGGTTGAGCTTAGAAAACTCATCCCTTCCGGATTAGTTTTCATTAGTGAAAATTTTAATCCGGGGACATGGGAGCCAATGAGCCTCCGAAGCGATTTCCAACAAATGGTATCAGAGCCTCGGTTTCCGATTTTGTGTGTTTAGGATTCGGTTAATTTTTTATGCACTTTTTCATATATTAATTGTGTCGAATAATAGTAGGATATGCGTAGTTTAACTTTTTGGTTGCAGGCGTAAGATCCGACTATTATGGCCATATGTGTGTATGTGATTGTATGTGTGTAAATATTTATTATTTGAATCCTCGGGGTTGACGAGGCTAGATTAGTATTTAATTTTTGTAATTAAATACAGCATTGTTTAGCCGATCATTTTAGTTTACTTTCGATCTAGAGTATTTGTACACTCCTTCGTGGAGTATAAGATCGATGGATGTAAATTAAAATGATATATCTCGGCTCGGATCTCTTTATGTGGGTTGCGCACGGAAAAGGTGGAGCGGACGAGGTGGCGATACGGCGGGACGCATATTGGAGAACAAAGCCATAATAGTTGGAAAAATTCTATTTTTTCCATATTTATTGTTGATTTTTTTTATATGCATGTTGTGTGTGCTTGAAAATTCCTCGTTTTCAATTTACTAAGTGGGAGAGGGATATTTTAATTAATTCCCGTGACCTCCATTACAATTTGACGTGTGATGCAACAAACTTGCGTATCGGCTCTGAGTGTCTTTCTCCCTGCGGATGAGTTTGTTTGCGGATCACTAGGTCAAATAATGGTTATAGGAAATTATCTAGGAGCGTGTGTACTTCTACAGCGGTAAGACACATAATCTGAAATAATTCCCTTAGTATCGTGTAATGGTGCACACTTAGATGCAAATAAAGGTATCCTCCCCATCGGAGTCACTGTTGGATGCCTCGAGGAAGACCCCGTAGAGGACAAGGAATGAATGAAGAAGTACCACCACCTGCCTGGATGCAGATAGTCACTCAGCTCCAACAGCAAGTGGCAGAGTAGCAGCAGGTCATCAATACCTTGATGACGAATCAGCGAGAAAATCCTGTTACTCAGCCAGGGACTCAGAATACTATTCCAACTACATCTTCCACCCCACCAGTCCTAACAACAGCTCCAGTGGGAGGGGTGAGGCAAGAGGCCTATCTGATTCAATAGCAAAAGCTGATGCCAGAGAGTTTTGCCGGTGCCAGTGAACCATGGGATGCTCAGGCATGGTTCAAGATAGTAGAGAGCATAGTGGAACTGCTGGACTGTCCCGAGAATGAGAAAGTCAAGTGTGCCTCGTTCTGTCTGATCGGAGATGCCAGAATGTGGTGGGAGCGAGTAAAGACTAAGAGGGTGGTGAACCAAATGTCATGGACGGACTTTGAGACGGAGTTCTTCAAGGAGTTCTTTCATATGAGAGTCACCAATAAGCATTATGATGAGTTCACGGAGTTTCGACAAGGGGATTTATCAGTAGATGAAGCGGTTAAGAAGTTCAATTGGTTGGCTCGTCTATGCCCGGAACTGGTTAGTACTGAGAAGGAAAGAGTTAGGTTGATGCTAAAGATGTTGAGACCGGAGATAGCTCTGAATGTGGATGGTGGAATTAATAGACCACAGACTACTGAAGAGCTAATCAGTAGTGCGCTAATCACGGAGCATTACATGAATAGTATCAAGAACCAAAAGCTAGCCTCGATAGAAAGCAAAAGCCAGGGAAGTTCAGGAGGTCAGAAACCTCAGAGCGGTAATTCGAACTGGAAGCGAAACAACAGTGGCAAGAGGAAGCAATGGAATAATGCAAAGGGAGGTTCAGTAAGTAAGCAGCCTACGTATCCAACATGTTCTAAGTGTGGAAGGAAGCATCCAAGAGTTTGCCACCAGGGCGTGAACGGGTGTTATATATGTGGTGTCGAGGGACACTTGGCTCACTAAGACCAATCTGTCTCTGCCATCGTCTATTCAGTATGGAGGTAGACCAGCCCAGCTACATCGGATGCAGGGAGCATTGGAGGGTCCTTACATCAGCCAAGGAAGATTAGAGGCTCCATCAGTTACACCTAATGGCCGGATCTTCTCCCTCACCAAGGAAGAGGTAGCAAATGCTTTTACGGTGGTTATAGGTCAGATACCTATCCTTAGTCAGCATGCTACCGTACTGTTTGATACTGGGGCAACCCATTCTTTCATGTCTATGACATTTGCTAAGAAGATAGATATAACTCCGGATACCTTAGATATTCAATTTTTAACGACCCTACCTTCGGGTGAAATAATGACATCTACACACTGGTTGCGTGTCGTGCCGGTCAGAATTTCAGACAGAGAGCTTTATAATGATTTAATCTTGTTAGACATGCATGACTATGATGTCATCTTTGGAATGGACTTTCTTAGCAAGTACGGTGCTTCCATTAAGTGTCGTAAGCGAAGAGTAGTATTCCAACCCGAGACCGAGGCCAAATTTGAGTTTATTGGAGAACCAAGGAAGAAGACTAAGAAGTTCTTGCCCGCCATGGAAGCTCAAAAGATGCTAGCTAGTGGATGCACTGGGTATTTAGCACATCTAGTTGATACTAAGCAAGAAAGAAGCCAAAAGCTGGAAGAAGTCCCAATCGTATGTGACTACCCGAAAGTATTTCCTGATGAGCTACCAGGACTAGCACCTAGAAGAGAAGTTGAGTTTGAGATTGAACTTATTCCTGGTACCAACCCAATCTCAAAAGCACCCTATCGTATGGCTCCAACTGAATTGAATGAGCTTCAGGAACAATTACGGGAGTTATTGGACAAGGGATTCATCTGCTCTAGTCATTCCCCATGGGGATCTCCAGTGTTGTTCGTGAAAAAGAAAGATGGATCTATGAGAATGTGCATAGACTACCGAGCCTTGAATCAAGTGACGATCAAGAACAGATATCCTCTTCCAAGGATAGAGGATTTATTTGATCAATTGAGGGGAGCCACAGTTTTCTCCAAGATTGACTTGCGGTCAGGTTATCATCAAGTAAGAGTTAAAGAGGATGATATCCGAAAACAGCCTTCCGAACGAGGTATGGACACTATGAGTTCGTGGTCATGCCCTTCGGAGTGACAAATGCACCCGCTATGTTTATGGACTTGATGAATCGGATATTTAAGGAGTACCTTGGCAAGTTTGTGGTCGTTTTCATTGACGACATCCTTATCTATTTGAGAACCTAGGAAGAACATGTCGAACACTTGAAGACAGTCTTGCAGACCCTTCAGCAAAGACAGTTATATGCAAAGTTCTCCAAGTGTGAGTTTTGTCTTGATCGAATATCGTTTCTGGGTCATGTTATTTCAAAAGATGGAGTTATGGTAGACCCGACAAAGATAGAAGCAGTCAGTAATTGGGGTCAACCAAAGAATGCCAGTGAAGTCAGAAGTTTCCTCGGATTAGCAGGGTACTATCGAAAGTTTGTGGAAAACTTCTCAAGGATAGCTTCACCGTTGACGGTTCTTACCAGAAAGAACAAGAAGTTCGAATGGACCGAAGATTGTGAAAAGAGCTTCATTGAATTAAAGAGGAGGATCACAAGTGCTCCAGTGCTTACCCTTCCAGAAAGTAATGAGGGATTTGACCTGTATAGTGATGCATCCAAGATGGGACTCGGAGCAGTACTTATGCAGAAGGGTAAAGTCATTGCTTATGCATCTAGACAACTCAAGGACTATGAAAAGAATTACCCCACTCATGACCTTGAGTTGGCATCAGTTGTCTTTGCTCTGAAAGTTTGGAGACATTACTTATATGGAGTCCAATGCAAGATTTACACAGATCACCAGAGTCTGAAGTACTTCTTCACTCAGAAGGATTTGAATATGCGACAGCGTAGATGGCTTGAGCTAGTAAAGGACTATGACTGTGAAATCCGCTACCATCCTGGAAAGGCAAACAAAGTAGCAGACGCGCTGAGTACAAAATCATGTGCCACTTTGATGTCCCTAGCAACACTATCCCAACCACTGAAAAAAAAAAAGAGATAATGAATTTTGGAGTTGAGATCATTTCTGGATAGCTCTCCGCCTTGACCATAGTACCTACACTGTTTGAGGATATATTAGCGAGACAGGACAAAGATCCTAGCATCCAAAGGATCAAGTAGGAGATCCAAGAAGGGAAGGATGAAGGATTCCGTGTCTCTGATAGTGGGGTATTATATTTGGGTGAACGCCTATGTATCCCCAACGACCCAGACTTAAGAAAGAAGATCCTAGAAGAAGCTCATGGGACCCCATATTCGATGCATCCTGGATCCACCAAGATGTATCAAGATATGAAAGGGAAATTCTGGTGGCTTGGTATGAAGAGGGACGTGGCTAAGTATGTTAGCACTTGCCTGACATGTCAGAGAGTGAAAGCCGAACACCAGAGACCAGGAGGAGTTCTACAACCTATCCAGATTCCAGAATGGAAGTGGGAGGAACTAGCCATTGATTTCATAGTAGGATTGCCCAAAACAACCAATGGCTACGATTCTATTTGGGTAGTTGTCGATAGATTGACAAAGTCTACTCACTTCATGCCTATCAGAATATCATACTTCATGGAGCAGTTAGCCCAGTTATACGTCAAGGAAGTGATTAGACTGCATGGAGTACCTAAGACCATTATCTCAGATAGAGACAGTCGCTTCACTTCACACTTCTGGGAGTGTGTTCAGAAAGCCCTCGGCACTAAGTTACGATTCAGCACTGCATTTCATCCTCAGACAAATGGGCAAATAGAAAGAGTGAATCAGATTTTGGAGGACATGCTCAGAGCTTGTGCCTTGGATTTTAAAGGAAGTTGGTGCAAATATTTATGTTTGGCAGAGTTTGCCTATAATAATAGTTATCAAACCACAATTGGAATGGCACCTTATGAAGCCTTGTATGGAAGGAGATGCAGATCGCCTATCTGTTGGTATGAGGGTGGCGAGAAGAAAGAAATGGGACTCAAGACTGATTTTATAGATGACGCCACCAAAGCAATAAAGAACATACGTCAAAGGATAGAGACTGCCCAAAATCGGCAGAAGAGTTATGCTGATGTCCGACACAGACCCCTAGAGTTCCAAGTCGGAGATTCAGTGTTCATTAAGTTAGCTCCTATGAAACGGGTAATGAGATTTGGAAAGAAAGGCAAGTTAAGTCCCAGATATGTTGGGCCCTACCTGATCACCAAGAGAGTTGGTAAGGTAGCTTATGAGCTAGAGCTACCACAGGAAATGTCAGCTATCCACAATGTATTTCATGTTTCAATGCTTAAGAAGCACGTCCCAGACACCAACCAAGTGGTTGAGCCACAGACGGTACAGATTCAGACAGATCTAAGTTATGAAAGTCGACCTATTCAGATAATAGATCGAGCAGTCAGGAAACTAAAAAATAAAGAAATACCGTTAGTAAAAGTCTTATGGCAAAGTCAAAGGGTTGAAGAAGCAACCTGGGAACGTGAGGATGACATGAAACAAAAGTACCCCGAGCTGTTCTAAGTTTCGAGGACGAAACTTTTATAAGGTATAAGGGATTGTAACACCCCAAATTTTAATTCCTATATTTTTATTAGAGGAAAATAGAAATAAGAATAAGAATAGAAATAATAAAAATAGGAATAGAATAATAATAATAATAATAATAATAATAATAATAAAATAGAAATAATTAAGAATAGGAATAAAAAATTTTTTGAATAAATGGTTCGTTAGCCGAGGCTCGAACCATGAACCGTCGGTTTGGGGGAATAGATTCCCTACCACTAAGTCATAAGATTACCAATGGATAGGATATAACAAAATATATCTATAGGCAAAAAAAAAGGAAATATTGGTTAATTTGACTAATTATTTAAAGGGGTAATTAGGTTAAGAAAAATTCTAATTTTTATATATATATTTTTTTCTTATCTCTCTATAAAATCTCACGTTTCTCTCTCTCTCCCTCACGCCGCTTTTCTCTCTCTCTCCCTCACACCGCTTCTCTCTCTCTCCCTCACGCCGCCTCTCTCTCTCTCATCCCTCTTTCTCTCTCTCGATCTCTCTCTCGTACTCCAGCCGTTGGAGCAAGGAAGAAGGTTATCTTTTCTTTGGATAATTCAAGAGGAGATTTTCAAGAGGGATCTTCACAAGGACTTGATAGAGTATCACGCTAAAGCAAAGGAACACATAGGAGGTCTTCTCTTTACGAAATCTAACAATATAAATTGGTGAAAAGCGTAGGAGGTAAGTATTGCTCACCTGCAGTATAAGTAGTTATCGTATATTATTGATATGTTTTTATGTGTATGTTATTTCCAGTTATGCATGGTGTTTTCAGTTACGTGATTTTACCGTTATGTTATGTGTAATCCAACATCATGTTTAGATCCATGATAAGAATGTGATTCATGATCATGCATGTTGTAGATGAGTTGTAGCTTATAATTATATGTATGATATAGAGTAAGATGTAAAAATATTTCCTTTATAAAGAAAATTTAAAGATGCTCCCCGTTCGAATTGGGGATTAAGAGCACAACGATCTTCAGTATGCTCCCCATTTCAGTTTTGGGGGTCAAGAGCATAATGATCTTTATGGTGCTCCCCATTCGTGATTTAGGGGATTAAGAGCATTTCCTTCCGTATGTATAAGAATATAAGTATAAAGGAAGTATTTTACTTTTTGACAGGGCATGTACCGGGCATCAGTTTCGCCCACGGGCCGAGGCCCTCAGTTTAAGTTACCCTAGTAGGTTCGGTGGTTGGCCACCCCGGCCTATTAGGAATGCGCGCATTGGTACTATGTCGGGCCTATATCCAGGATGATTATTATTTTAAAGTATCAGTATAAGTATAAGTAAAAGTTTTCAAAATTAATCATTTCAGTTCAGATACACTGTTTATAAGTTTTAAAATACTTAAGAGCATGGTTTATACAAGAGATATGTATTCAGAATTATAATTTCTAGTTGTGCTTGCATGTGTATCAATGTATCAAGGGTAAGAGAACTAGTTGCATGATTTTATACAGTGCATGTTTTTGTGAGCATAGAAAGTACTTACTAAGCGTTATTGCTTATAGTTTGCATTTCCTTATACTGCAGATAAAGGTAAAGAAAAGCTTCAGTAAGGTGGCATGGCGGATGAAGTGCTGGGTGTGTGTGGCGACGGAACAATGGAAGTAAAAGATCCTAAGTGAAGATGTCTAAATCAGATTTTTAGTTTCTTATGTCATGTTTGATATTGTCTAAGTGACGTAAAGGTCCTTATGATTATTTTAGTTGTTAGCATATTGCATGAATTAAAAATAAAGACAATAGTAAAGTAGTGACATATCCCTTGGTAGAGAGTGGAAAGACTAGGGGGTGTTACACCTCAGGTATACGATGTTATGTACGAGACCCGATATCTGCTATGTCGTGGGCATGGTCAGCAGATATCAGAGTAATCCAGAACAGGGACATTGGATTGTGGTAAAGCATATATTGTACTGCCTGAGAAGGACTAGGGATTATATGCTAGTTTACCGGGCAGACCAATTACTCCCTGTGGGTTACATAGATTCCAATTTCTAATCTGATAGGGATAACAGTAAGTCTACCTCAGGTTTTGTATTTACTTAGGGAGGTGGAGCCATTGTATGGAGGAGTGTCCAGCAGAAATGCGTGGCGGACTCCACCATGGAAGCTGAGTGTGTGGCAGCCTCTTAGGTGGCCAAAGAAGCTGGGTGGCTCAGGAACTTCCTGATGGACTTGGATGTGATTCCTGGTTTGCCCAGAAATATCACAATTTATTGTGATAATAATGGTGCAGTTGCAAACTCGAAGGAACCATAAGCCCATAAGGTAAGTAAATGCATAGAGTGCAAGTACCACCTGATACGAGAAATCGTTAAGGAGGTAGAAGTTGTTGTCGCCAAGATTGCATCAGAGGATGACCTGGTAGACCCTTTCACTAAGGCCCTTCTAGCGAAAGCTTTGATAGGCATGTGGAGGGAAGGAGAATCAGATGTATGGCAGTGTGATGACAGCATAGTCTTTTAGTATAAGTGGGAGATTATTGGAATGTATATTGAAAGCCTAGCTCTTTTTGTATGAACATTTTTATTTTGAAATAAGAATCACATGATCATTGTTTGCACTTTATATTTATTATATGTGTGCATATTGTCTAATATTTTACATTGTAGATAACATAGTTCTTGGTGTGGCACAGAAGATCATGTTATCAGGCCCTTGTAGAATATAAGTAGAGGCTCACAACCAAGATGGTTTTAGACAAACCATTGGTATGGTTGTAGTGTAGCTTGGTATTGTTTTATCTTGAACATAGAGTTACACTAGTACACTTAGGTGTATTGAGCAGGACCGACATAGAGGTGATTCAATTTATTGCTGACTACATAATTGAATCGGACCTCGGATATTATGTTGTACATGCTCTTAATCCCGATATAATAACGGACACATGTACTTAGTATTTATTTCTTTGATTTACCAAAGGGTGAGATTTAGATGGATTAAATCAAAATGCCTGGTAAGTTGGGAAATGATATTATTTACATGGTGTGTCGTTGATTATAGGAGGAAACCGTGTCCTATATATAGGTTGATGATGTCCCCTTGAGGAGCTCATAAGGTTCATCATGTAAACCCTGCAGGTTGACTTAGTCAACATGATGATAAGGTTGAGTGGTACTACTCGAGGAGTTAGATGTTAATTAATTGATGGTCAGTAAATCAATTAATTGACGGACATTCGATATCTTAAACACGGGGAGATGGATGTACAAATAATATATGGAGCCCATATTATCATATGGGGGTTGGTGAGGTAGTTCAATGATGATCCTCTAGTGGAATAGAACATCATTGATGGATCAAGTTTGTGTGGTTCCGATCCATCGGGTGGCCAAGATCCAACTCCTCCTCATGGTCCCTATTGTAGCCTAATATAAACCTCATGAAGTCTAGATCAAATGATGGAAAACAAATCTCTAGAACCGACGGTTGAGATTAAATCTCTAGAATCAACGATGGAGATTAAATCTCTAGAACCGACGGTTGAGATTAAATCTCTAGATCCGACGGTTGAGATTAAATATCTAGATCCGACAGTTGAGATTAAATCCCTAGGTGGAGATTAAATCTCTAAGATCCAACGGTTGAAATTAAATCTCTAAGATCTGACGGTTGAGATTAAATCTCTAGAACCACTGGAGGAGATTAAACCTAGGCCTAAACCTAACTCTATATATATGGGAGAATGGGTTGGGCGGCAACAATGGATTTGGTTTTTGGAGATTAGGGTTTTGCCCATCAATGGCTTGGGCGGCAAGAAACCCTAAGGATGAAACCCTAATTAGATTAGGGTTTGGCTCCTTTGGTTGGGCGACAAAAGTTTGGAAGGAGAGGGGCGGCAACTATAGGAGAAGAGCTCTTCTTCTTCCTAGGGAAGGTGGCCGGTTCCTAGATCTCTTCCTTCCACCTTGGTTGGGTGGCAAGAAAGCCTTAGGAGGAAACCCTAATTAGATTAGGGTTTGGCTCTTATGGTTGGGCGGCTAGGGTTTGCAAGAAGGTGGGCGGAAACTATAAGAGAGGAGCTCTTCTTCTTCCTAGGGTGTGGCCGGCTCCTTCCTCTATTCCCTCCACCTTGGCCGGCGCCCAACATATTCCCTTTCTCCTCTTCACTCCATCTTGGCCGGCGGCACTAGAAGCTAGGGTTTGTCTTTAGTTTGGTTCCTTGGTGGTTGCCATTTTGTTCTCTCTATTCTTGGGGCCGGCGGCATCAATCCTTTATGGATTGGTGGTTGGCTCAAGCAAGAAGGGAAGGAGAGTTCTTCTTTCTTTGGATTGAAGAAGATCTAGGAAGCTTCAACTTGTGGAGGATCTTCGCCCACACGAAGTCTACAAGGAGGTTAGGACATACGATAGAAGATCAAGAGGTATAAAAGTTTTATAACTTTTATTATTGATCTTTGCATGTTCTTATTATTTTGATTAGTATGTGTTGATTATACTAGCTTGCATGTGTATGTATTTGTATAATCATGGACCCCGAAGATAAACATAAAAACCGGCGATCAGTCCGTCGTCTCTTCCGCGGCTAACCGACTAGAAGAGTTGTGTTGCTTGAACAACTAGTTTGTTCAAGCGATCGCTCAAGTCGTTAGCACGACGACGAATTGGTTGAGCTTAGGAAACTCATCCCATCCGGATTAGTTTTCATTAGTGAAAATTTTAATCCGGGGACATGGGAGCCAATGAGCCTCCGAAGCGATTTCCAACAGACACATCTCCTTAGATAAAGGAACTCCATGCCTGAAAGGTAGAAAACCTTTCTTGGAGTTTTGCATGCTAAAATGATCCATAAACGTGTCTATGTATGAAGCTTGGGATTAGCACACTAACCTTGATCCCAAGGATGTGTCCCACTTCTCCCAAGTCCTTCAAAACTGTCTGGACAACCATACCCTTATGTCTGATAACACTCTGATATTGTTGTCAACTACCAAAATATTATCTACGTATAGTACAAGAAATACCACTACGTTTCTGTCTCATCTCTTGTATATACAAGACTCATCCGGACTTTGAATAAATCCATAATTCTGGATTTACCTCATCATAGCGGATGTTCCAAGACCTCGAAGCTTGTTTCAATCCATAAATGGACCGATTAAGCTTACATACAAGATGCTCTTTGCCCTTAGCAATCAATCCCTCTGGTTGCTTCATATAGATGTTCTCCTCAAGACTTCCATTAAGGAAAGCTGTCTTGACATCCATCTGCCACACCTCATAATCCATATGAGATGCTATGCATAAGAGCTCCCAGACCTGATTTGAATCCATAGATTCAATCTCAGTATTCATTGCACTTTGCAAAGATGCTGCATCTTTATCTTGGATTGCCTCGTCATATGTCCAAGGATTAGGTTCATGTTCGCCAGGGACCAAATCGGAAGATTCTCCCAAGAACATGAATCTATCAGGCTGTCTCACAACCCTCCCACTACGACGAGGTATCACCTGTGTATCCTCTGTGACACGCGGTGCAGTGACATGTGGTATATCCTCTTGTACCAGTGGTACTGAAGTCGGGACTTCCCCTGTCAACTCCTCAAGAACAATCCTACTCGTGGGCTTGTGGTTCATCACATAGTCCTCCTCTAGAAATCTGGCATTCGTACTAACGATCACCCTCTGATCTCTAGGACTATAAAACAAACCACCCTTCGTTCCCCTAGAATAGCCAACAAACAAGCGCACTTCTGTACGAGGTTCCAACTTACCAGCATCAGCCTTCAGCACATGTGTTGGACTCCCCATATCCGAATATGTCTTAGACTAGGCTTTCGCCCAGTCCACAGCTCTGTGGGAGTAGAAGGCACTGATTTAGATGGAACCAAGTTCAGAATGTACACCGCCGCATCTAGAGCATATCCCCAGAACGAATCTGGCAAGTCAGAATAACTCATCATCGATCTAACCATCTCCATAAGAGACCTATTCCTTCGCTCTACTACACCGTTATGCTGGGGTGTGCCAAGTGCAGACAATTGGGATTGAATTCCAGCCTCTGATAAGTAATTCCTAAACTCTCCCAAGAGGTATTCACCACTACGATTAAATCGTAGTGTCATCTTGAATAATTGTCTATGAAAAAGACGAAATATTCAAAACTACCTCTTGCCTGGATAGACATAGGACCATACGAATCAGAATGAATCAATTTCAACACATCTTTGGATCTATACCCCTTGGCCTAAAAAGGCCTCTTAGTCATTTTACCTTCCAAACAAGATTCGCAGGTTGGGAGATCCTCCACCACTAATGAACCCAAAGGTCCATCAGCTATCAACCTTTGAATTCTACTCAGGTTAATATGACCAAGCCTTAGATGTCAAAGATATGTTTGGTTCATCTTCGAAGGTTCTTTTCTCTTATTAGAATTAGAAGATGAGTTATAAACTTCAATTTGCATCGTGGGAGGTTTTTGTTTCAAGTGTTTACAAATTTCCTATCAATGTACCTGAACAGATATTTTCCCTATTCCTTTTTATAACAACTCTGTCATTAGAAGAAATAGAATATCTATCCATAAACAATTTAGAAACCGAAATTAAATTCTTTCTAAATAAAGGTACATAAAGGGAATTTTCCATAACCAAAATTTTATTTTTCTTAAGAGATAAATAAAACTTCTCCCACTGCAATAGCCGCCACCTTCATGGCATTGCCCAATTAAATGGTAATCTCCCATTTAGCTAATCGTCGGGTTTCCTGGAACCCCTGCAAAGTGTTGCAGACATGATTAGTGGCTCTCGTATCTACACACCAGGTGCCGGTAGATAATGCCTCTAACCATGTTTCAACGACTGGACCAAAGGATATACATTTGTTCTTGCTTCGGATTGGGACAGTCTTTCTTCCAATGTCCATCCTACTAGTAAGTGAAGTACTTGCCTTTCGTCTTCTTCACTCCTCCCTGAGATCCTCCCACCACATATGCTCCACCTTGTTTCTCCTTCTTCTTGCCTTTCGGCTTAGAAGTAGAAACCTTTTTGAGCAACCATGGCTTGAGGACATTCTTCGAAGAGTGCATACTTGTACTCCTTAGCAGATAAGACAATATCTAGATTCTTTTCCAATCAACATTATTTGGGTACAGTAAGTTTATTTCCTTTAGTATCACAACAAGTGGACTGAAAGTCATTTTGAAAATCCTAAGAATCACATAGATCATTACTTTAGATTTCAAATATTATTGATTCCTCAAAACAATAAAATTCCGAAATCAACTAACACCTCAAAATACCGAGAATATCGCATGCCACGCTGTGTGGACGTATACGAATTCTACATTTGTAAGAGGAGGTTTTACCCATTAATTTTATTATCTTGTCAACCTTACTTTTTGACAAATAAAATTAATAGTTGGTTCCTCTTTGGCCCTACAAATAAAAGCAATAACTCCGATGGGGAGGATACCTTTATTTGCATCTAAGTGTGCACCATTACACGATACTAAGGGAATTATTTCGAATTATGTGCCTTACCACTGTGGAAGTACACACGCTCCTAGATAATTTCCTATAACCATTATTTGACCTAGTGATTCACAAACAAACTCATCCGTAGGGAGGAAGGCACTCAGAGCCGACACGCAAGTTTGTTGCATCACACGTCAAATTGTAATGGAGGCCGCGGGAATTAATTAAAATATCCCTCTCCCACTTAGTAAATTGAAAATGAGGAGTTTTCAAGCACACACAACATGCATATAAAACAAATCAGCAATAAATATGGAAAAAACAGAATTTTTTCAACTATTATGGCTTTGTTCTCCAATATGCATCCCGCCGTGTCGCCACCTCGTCCGCTCCACTTTTTCCGTGCGCAAGCCACATAAAGAGATCCGAGCCGAGATATATCATTTTAATTTACATCCATCGATCCTATACTCCACGAAGGAGTGTACAAATACTCTAGATCGAAAGTAAACTAAAATGAGCGGCTAAACAATGTCGTATTTAATTACAAAAATTAAATACTAATCTAGCCTCGTCAATCCCGAGGATTCAAATAATAAATATTTACACACATACAATCACATACACACATATGGCCATAATAGTCGGATCTTACGCCTGCAACCAAAGAGTTAAACTACGCATATCCTACTATTATCCGGCACATATAATATATGAAAAAGTGAATAAAAATTAACCGAATCCTAAACACACAAAACCGGAAATCGTGGCTTTGATACCAATATGTAGGGAATCGCTTCGGAGGCTCGTCGGCTCCCATGTCCCCGGATTAAAATTTTCAACAAATGAAAACTAATCCGGATGGGATGAGTTTCCTAAGCTCAACCAATTCGTCGTCGTGCTAACGACTTGAGCGATCGCTTGAACAAACTAGTTGTTCAAGCAACAAAACTCTTCTAGTCGGTTAGCCGCGGAAGAGACGACGGATGGATCGCCGGTTCTTGTGTTTATCTTCGGGGTCCATGATTATACAAATACATATGAATGTAAACTAGTATAATCAACACACACATAAAGTAACCATCCACACAAAACATGCATATAATTGAAAAGCAATTATAAACATAATACAAAAGAACATTAATCAAAATAAACAAGATTATACCTCTTGTTATACCTCTTGATCTTCTATTGTATGTCCTCCCTCCTTTTGGACGTCGTGTGGGCGACGATCTACCAAAGGTTGAAGCCTCCTAGATCA
Organism: Wurfbainia villosa; assembly: GCA_025175895.1. Lineage (NCBI taxonomy): Eukaryota > Viridiplantae > Streptophyta > Magnoliopsida > Zingiberales > Zingiberaceae > Wurfbainia > Wurfbainia villosa. The sequence continues at coordinate 49,729,838 of CM045996.1, forward strand.
CCAATCTTCCTTTCCTTGTTCACTAGGAACAAAGGAAGATCCTAAAACAAAACTCATCTTCTTTTCTAGAACCGGCCACCAAGTAAATAAACTCGATGTTGCCGCCGGCCAAGGAAGATAAAATGGAGTATGGAAACCAACCAAAAGAGAAACAACAAGGGCATGGGCGCCGGCCAACACTTGGAGAAAGGAAAGGAAAACAATCCTCCTCCTTGTTGCTGCCCAAACCCTAGACAAAGCTCTCCTAATTTCCGGCCAAGGATGAAGGGAAGGAGAATAGGTTGAGCTCCGGCCAAGGTAGAGGGAACAAGGATAGTGGCCGGCCAACACTTAGAAGGAAGAAGAAAAGGATCTTCATCTTCTTGTTGCCGCCCACCCTAATCCCAAAACCCTAACCCTAGCCGCCCAACCCCAATCCTATCCCAACTAGGATTTGATTGCCGCCCAAGGGAAGCTATCCTAATGCCATCCAACCTAAGCCATAGAAGGAAGGGAGAAGTCAAGGCCGCCAAACCAAGGAGGAAGGAGGAAGAAGGGTTGTCGGCCACCATTGGGAAGAAGAAGAAGAGGCTTCTTCTTCTTGTTGCCGCCCAACACCATGAACCAAACCCTAACCCTAACCTCCTCCTATTTCTTGCCGCCCAATCAACCTTATCTCAATTAGGTTTTTCTCTTTTTTTTTTCATCCATCCTTGCCGCCCAAGCCTAAGCCCATATATATAGAGTTAGGTTTAGGCCTTGGTTTAATCTCCTCCATTGGTTCTAGGGATTTAATCTCAACCGTCGGATCTAGGGTTTCATCCCAATCGTCGGATCTAGGGTTTCATCCCAACCGTCGGATCTAGGGATTTAATCTCCACCGTCGGATCTAGAGTTTTGTTTTCCATCATTGGATCTAGGCTTCATGAGGTGTTAATAGGCTACAATAGGGACCATGAGGAGGAGTTGGATCTTGGCCACCCGATGGATCGGAACCACACAAACTTGATCCATCAATGATGTTCCATTCCACTAGAGGATCATCATTGAATTACCTCACCAACCCCCATATGATAATATGGGCTCCATATATTATTTGTACATCCATCTCCCCGTGTTTAAGATATCGAATGTCCGTCAATTAATTGATTTACTAACCATCAATTAATTAACATCTAACTCCTCGAGTAGTATCACTCAACCTTATCATCATGTTGACTAAGTCAACCTGCAGGGTTTACATGATGAACCTTATGAGCTCCTCAAGGGGACATCATCAACCTATATATAGGACACGGTTTCCTTCTATAATCAACGACACACCATGTAAATAATATCATTTCCCAACTTACCGGGCATATTGATTTAATCCATCCAAATCTCACCCTTTGGTAAATCAAAGAAATAAATACTAAGTACATGTGCCCGTTATTATATCGGGATTAAGAGCATGTACAACATAATATCCGAGGTCCGATTCAATTATGTAGTCAGCAATAAATTGAATCACCTCTATGTCGGTCCTGCTCAATACACCTAAGTGTACTAGTGTAACTCTATGTTCAAGACAAAACAATACCAAGCTACACTACAACCATGCCAATGGTTTTTCCAAAACCATCTTGGTTGTGAGCCTCTACTTATATTCTACAAGGGACTGATAACATGATCTTCTATGCCACACCAAGCACCATTTTATTTACAATGTAAAATATTAGACAATATGCACACATATAATAAATATAAAGTGTAAACTATGATCATGTGATTCTTATTTCAAAATAAAAATGTTCATACAAAAAGAGCTAGGCTTTCAGTATACATTCCAACAAAAAGCTTCGAGTACAATGAAGAATAAATAAGTAAAGTATGACACAAAGTAAAGACTACCAACTTTAGAAGATTGAAACTTGGTGTGTCATCAGTGTGTCGACAATGTGTCGACATCATAGCATTGTCGTAGAAGCGTTGCGTTGTTGGAGCATTTTGGGAGTAATGAATGATGTCCTAAAGGGGTGAAACCCCCCCCCCTTCTTTTATAGCCCTCCAAGCCCCATCTCGTTGAGATCCAAATCTGGATTAAAAGGACACCTCACCCCAAGATAAGGGAATCTTTTCTTCACCTTCATCAAGCTAGACAATTTGAATAGCAGTCGACTGATGGCCTTCATCAGTAGACTGATCCTAGTAGCAATCGACTGCCAAAAGCCAACAGTCGACTGCCAGTTAGGTTATTCAACTACAACAACGAGATAGCACAGTAAACAGAAGTAATGATAAATTCGACGGCTACCAACCGTCCAATCTCGACCTAGACCTTCCATTGGAAGTCTTAGTAAGATCGCCACCTAAATTCATCCCTGTACAGAGGACCCAGCCTTACCATTACATCGCACTCATGCTTACCTCTGGTCCTTTCCAACCTGTCACTTAGCTTTCGGTCTCCACCTAGGTTCCTCGACTCCATGAGGTTCTCCAGGTGTCGTCCGACCACCATGATTTCTCGACTCAAGATTCTTCGGGTGTCGCTTGACCTTGGGCTTAGCTTAAACACTTCTTGAATACTTAACACAGCTCATGAGATAACAATAACATCTTAACTTTGAACCTTTGTCATAATCAAAACCTAGGTTCGATTATCTGGTGCCCCTGCACCAACAATCTCCCCCTTTTTGATCTATGGCAAACCGACACAAAATTAAGGAGAAAATTAAGTATAAAATGAAGTAGTAACAGCATGAGTAGTAAACATGTAGTGAAGTAGTAAGTGTAAGTAAGAAAGATACAACTTAGTATGAGTATAAAAGAAATACGTAACTTAGTAAGTTAGTATGAATAACTTAGTAAGTTAGCATGAGTAAGAGTATAAGCTAAACTCTTTTTCAAATCCTTCTCCTTGAGGTTACCTACCCCTTGACCTTAGGTGAGTACTTGAAAAAGAATCTTAGCTCTCCCCCTTAATGTTTTCCAATTAAAAAAAAGGTCTAAGTTAAGTTACCCCTTAACATTTGCCACTTAAAAATAAGTTTAAGTTAAGTTATCAAAAATAATTTTGATCCCTTAACTTTGGCCTTTCTTCTCCCCCTTTTGTCATAAATCAAAAAATATGGGAGTTTGTAAAAGAACTTTAAAATATAAGCGTTTATCATTTGTAAGTCCAAGCATGTTCCTAATAGATTTTGAAAATAGTAGTTTCAATGTACACTCAACTAATAGTATGTTCAACTCTTTTTGACTTAGTTGATATGAAATGATCAATAAGTCCTGATTAGAGTTGGTTATTTTAAATAATTATACTCCATGATTCATGTCGATGCACTTGATCTACATTTGGAATCAGGAGTAAAGTCCTAACATCTCACACTCATCTACATGACTCAGTACACAAACACATTGGACCTATGTGTTGTGAGATGTGTTGGCTCCTTAAATATATAGGTACATGCTTTCTAAGGTAAACCCTAAGCTAGTTCCATGTAGCATGAAAAATAAAAATAGAGTATACAAGAAAAATAAGAGTTGAGTCCTTCTCTATTACGCACATCCCTAATTTCAGTCTAAGCAGACTAAACTCTGCTTCGGGTAAGGGTTTGGTGAAAATATCCGCTAGGTTCAATTTAGACTCAACATATTTGAGTTGTATTGTTCCATTTGCTATGGGTTCTCGAATGAAATGGTGTTTAACCTCTATGTGTTTAGTCCTAGAGTGACAAATTGGGTTCTTAGTTAGGTTAATGGAACTAATGTTGTCGATGAAAATTTTAGGGTTACTAAAGTTTAATTAGAAGTCTTGGAGAGTGTGCTTCATCTAAAGGAGTTGAGCTACACACTCACCCATCACAACGTACTCGGCTTCAATGGTAAATAAGGCAACACAATGTTACTTTCTACTACACCAACTAACTAGACTCGAGCCTAGGAGTTGGTAACAACCACTCGTGCTCTTCCTATCGAGTTTACTATCGGCATAATCCGAGTCGGAATAGCCGATTAGTTCGAACTCGCTCGATCTAAGGTACCAAATTCCTACGTTTAATGTTCCTTTTAGGTATCTAAAAATACGTTTGACTAGTGTTAGGTGCAACTCCTTGGCACAAGATTGAAATCTCGCACACATACTTACTGCGAAGAGTATATCGGGTCGACTCGTAGTCAAGTAAAGGAGGCTACCTATTGCGCTCCTATAGTATTTTAAATTAATTGCTTTACCTTCTAGGTCTTCTCCTATGTTAACATTAGTAGCCATTGGTATGTTGATTTCCTTAGCGTTTTGCATTCCAAATCTATTTATTAGTTCTTTAGCATATTTACGTTGGTGTAGGTAAATTCCCTCCCTAGTTTGTTTAATTTGTAAGCCTAAGAAAAAGGTTAGTTCTCCTACTAAGTTCATTTCGAATTCACTTTCCATTAGTGAAATGAACTCATTTAATAAGGTTGTATTTGTAGTTCCAAAAATTATGTCGTCTACGTAAATTTGGGCAATGAATATCTCTTTTCCTATGGATTTTTACAAACAAGGTTGGGTTAACTAAGCCTTGACTAAACCCCTTAGACTTAAGGTAAATCGAAAGTCTTTCATACCAAGCTCTAAAAGCTTGTTTTAGTCTATATAAGGCTTTTCTAAGTTTAAAGACATGGTCGAGTTTGTCTAGACTCTCAAATCCGGGTGGTTGGCTAACGTAAATCTCTTCCTTGATAAATCCATTCAAGAACGTTGACTTAACATCCATTTGAAATAGTTTAAATCCTCGATCTACAGTGTAGGCTAATAACATCCTAATCGATTCAAGTCTAGCTACGGGTGCATATGTTTCATCATAGTCTAACCCCTCTATTTGACTGAATCCCTTAGCGACTAACCTAGCCTTATTCCTAACAACATCTCCTTTATCATCAAGTTTGTTTCGAAATACCCACCTTGTTCCGATTATTGTTTGTCCCTTAGGTGAGGGTACTAATTCCCAAACTTGACTCCTAGTAAATTAAGCTAACTCTTCTTGCATAGCTATAATCCAATCGGGATCAAGAAGAGTTTGTTCAATTGTTTTGGGTGTGATTTTTGAGATGAGTGAAATTTGGCTTAGGCTTCTATAGGATGCTCTAGTTCGAACCCCTAAATTGGGATCACCTATTACTTGATCAATAGGTTGGTTTGATTGTTGCCTAGATTGATTTCGGTTAAGATTTATACTAAACTCGTTTTGATGGTTAGGTTCAGGTCTAGCATCATTTTCAATTAGTTCATCAATCAACTCTATTTTGGGTTTCGTGGTTTTGTTTTCTTTGTCAAATACTACGTTGATTGTCTCTTCTATTTTTAAGGTTTCATTATTATACACCCTATAGGCTTTACTAGTGGTTGAGTATCCTAGAAATGTTCCAGTAGTTGTTTTAGGGGTGAATTTTCCTAGGTTATCTTTGTAGGGATTTCTATATGCCAAATAGCATATGCGCAACGGAAAAATTAGGATCCCTTCCTAGTGATCCTTGCGAAAGAAAACCTCGTACAAAATAAATTTCTCTAAAACCAAACCTATCTTATAGGAGAGGATTACCTTTGTTGCGTTCCCTTGTTAATCCCGCTTTTTCTTTTGGTTTGTTGGATCTTTAGCACGTTCAAATGTCCGTGCCTCTATACATATCCACACGAGCAAGCTCTTGTCTCACAAAAGAAAAACTAGAAGGGCTCTCCTTTACTTCTTGCTAGAGAAGTCCCTAAAGGAGAGGAAGCTAGGGAAAAAGGAGAAGGGAAGAAGAAGACTACTCTTCTTGCTACACTCACAAATGCCACACAACAAAAGCTTCTCACACAAAGCTCTCTCCAAGCCTCAAGCTCCCAACAACCACAATTCTTACTTTGGCCGGCCACTCCTTGGAGTCTTTTATAGGGTTGGAAAAACCCTTTCACCTCCTAACATTCAATGCAATCCATTGCATTGAGACACAATCAAACAAGGAGTTGGCTTCCTTGTTTGGCCGGCCACTTAAGGAGACAAAAACCACTTTGTCTCCTTCCACCTCATCTAGCTTAGGTGGCATGCTTATGTGGCATGCTTGTGTGGCATTCATGCATGTTGAATTAATCTTATTAATTCAATAAGCTTATGTTATCATATTGAATTAATCTCATTAAATCAATAAGGTAACATATTGAATTAATCTCATTAAATCAATAAGCTAAAATTCTCATTAAGCTTAAAGTCCAAAAACCATTTTGTACTTAAGCTTATTCCCAAATTATTCTAGTCAAACTAGAATGCACTAATTCTTCTAATCATCATGCTCTTTGTGTGTGACCCTATAGGCTCTCATAACGTTGGCAGTGGATCTAAACTCTTTTAGATACACAAGCAATGAGCGGCATCTAGCAATACATCATTGCTACCCAAGTTACGAAATAAGTCAAGATCCGACTAACCTTTCCGTGACTACTATAATGTATGACCGTGTCCTTCTATCCTTGATATTGACCAATGAGGCATAGACCGTGTCATCCTCGATCAATCTATGTGTTTCTTGATCCCTGAGTAAACTAACTCAAACAAATGAGCTCAATATCTCATATTGACTCATTCGAGCATGGCCATGCGTTTTAGTAGTTCTACTCAATCAAGGGGCCCACAGACATCACTCCCGTCATATGGGAGGGATAGATCCCATCTACATCACTCACATCCCTCCGCATAATTTGTTATATACCCAATAATCGCCTTTATGGTCCACCCTGTTACGGGTGACGTTTGACGATACCAAAGTACATAACTCCTTATGTAGGGAACCGTAGTGACTTCAGGTTCGAGGACTATTCATACCAATAGTCACATGAGAAAGTTTATGACACTCATATAACGATCCATGAAACTTTCTCATGGCGGGTCAGTTCAGTATATATTCTCTAATATATACCCATGTGTCAACTTGATACCATATATCCATGACTTGTGAGATCAAGTCATCAATCGACCTACATGCTAGTCTTTATGAATTAATATTGCCCTTGCATATTAACACTTGACTAGGAACATTTAGGAAAGTGTTCTCTACAGCCTCTCATAATCAATTCTGCCAATTGATGTGCTGTAGATAAGAACCTACTTTTCTAGGGCATTATTATATTTAATTTAGCTAGCACAAGCAAGATGTAAATATAATAACCAATCCTTTGCCTTTATTGAATATGATACAAAATGTTCCCTTTTCAACCATCACATGATTGGCTCTAGGGCTATAACTAACAATCTCCCACTAGCACTAGTACCAATCACTATGATATCTAATACCTAGTGACCTAGTGTGACCATCATGCTTCCTCTGTGCCAAAGCCTTGGTCAATGGATCTGCGATGTTAGCTTCTGTCGGTACTCTGCATATCCTCAAATCTCCTCTATCGATGATCTCTCGAATGAGATGGAAGCGCCGCAGTATGTGTTTGGTCCGCTGATGTGATCGAGGTTCCTTAGCCTGTGCAATAGCCCCATTGTTGTCACAATAGAGGTCTATTGGATCTGTAATGCTAGGAACTACCCCAAGTTCACTGATGAACTTGCGGAGCCAAACAGCCTCCTTTGCTGCATCAGACGTAGCAATATACTCGTCTTTTGTTGTAGAATCAGCAACTGTGTCCTGCTTTAAACTCTTCCAGCTCACAGCTCCACCATTCAAGCAAAACACGTACCCCGATTGCGATCTATAGTCATCCTTGTCTGTTTGGAAGCTTGCATCACTGTAACCCTTTACAGCTAGCTCCTCATTGCCTCCAAATATCAGAAAATATTCTTTCGTTCTTTGTAAGTATTTAAGAATATTTTTGACTGCTATCCAGTGACTTTCACCTGGATCCGACTGGTATCTACTCGTCATGCTCAAAGCATACGAGACGTCAGGACGAGTACAAAGCATGGCGTACATGATAGACCCTATGGCAGATGCATAAGGGATCTTATCCATGCGATCTCTCTCCTCCTTAGAAGAGGGACATTGAGTCTTCGAAAGACTCACACCATGTGATAAAGGCAGAAATCCTTTCTTGGAATTTTGCATAGCAAAATGATCTAGCACTTTATCAATGTATGTACTCTGACTTAGGCCAAGTAATCTTTTAGATCTATCTCTATAGATCTTGATGCCTAGAATATAGGCAGCTTCACCTAAGTCTTTCATCGAGAAACAATTCCCTAACCACATCTTCACAGACTGGAGTGAGGGAATATCATTTCCGATGAGAAGTATGTCATCTACATACAAGACAAGAAATACAACTGTGCTCCCACTATTTCTCTTGTAGACACAAGGTTCATCTTCATTCTTGATGAAACCAAACTCCTTGATTGCATCATCGAATCTAAGATTCCAGCTTCGAGAGGCTTGCTTTAGTCCATAAATGGACCTTTGCAGTTTGCATACCTTTCCAGGATGCTTTGGATCTTCAAAACCCTCAGGCTGTGTCATGTACACATCCTCGAGTAGCTTTCCATTCAGAAAAGCGGTTTTGACATCCATCTGCCAGATCTCATAATCGTGGTAGGCTGCAATAGCAAGTATGATCCGAATGGATTTAAGCATCGCAACTGGTGAAAGGTTTCATCATAGTCAATACCATGAATTTGTTTGAATCCTTTAGCCACCAATCTACCTTTATAGGTATGCTTATTACCATCCATGTCAGTCTTTACTTTAAAGACCCACTTACACCCAATGGGTTTTACCCCTTCAGGTGGATCAACCAAGGTCCATACTTGGTTAGTGTACATGGATTCCATTTCGGATCTCATGGCCTCTAGCCATTTCTCGAAATCTGGGCTCATCATAGCTTCTTGATAGGATGTAGGCTCCTCAAGATCGACAAGCAATACCTCACCGTTGTCAGTCAAGAGAAAAGAATATCTCTCGGGTTGACGACGGATCCTATCAGATCTACGAAGAGGTTGGTCTACTTGAACAGGTGTCTGCTCCACAACTCTTTGGGCAACACTTTCCTCATCCACAACACTTTGTGGTTCCTGTTCATTTTCCATCGAAGCCTTAGTGTTATCGTCATCTTGAACTTCTTCAAGATGAATTTTACTCCCACTAGTTTTTCTAGAAATAAATTCTCTTTCTAGAAAGACAGCATTTCTAGCAACAAACACCTTGCCAAGTGTGGGATTGTAAAAGTAATATCCCTTAGTTTCCTTGGGATATCCTACAAAATAACACTTATCTGATTTGGGTCCTAGTTTATCTGAGACTTGACGTCTAACATAAGCTTCACAACCCCAAATCTTTATAAAAGACATTTTGGGACTCTTCCCACCCATATCGATATGGTGTCTTTTCTACGGCTTTTGATGGGACGCGATTAAGTGTGTAAGCGGCTGTATCTAGAGCTAGTCCCCAAAAGGAAGTAGGTAGATCAGTCTGGCTCATCATTGATCATAACATATCTAATATATTACAATTTATCCTCTCAGATACACCATTCCATTGTGGTGTTCCAGTGGAGTGAGTTGGGATATTATCCCACACTCACCAGTGATCACGAAACTCTTGACTAAGGTATTCACCACCTCGATCCGATCAAGTAGCTTAATACGCTACCAAGTTGGTTTTGTACTTCATTCTTGAATGCTTTGAACTTTTCAAAGGATTCGACTTATGTCTCATCAAATATAAGTAGCCAATCTACTCATATCATCAGTGAAAGTAATAAAGTATTTATAGCCTCCTCTGGCTTCGACATTGAAAGGGCCACATACATCAGTATGTATGAGTCCTAACAAGTCCGTCGCTCTCTCGCCATGTCCACTAAATGGAGTTTTAGTCATCTTTCCTAAAAGACAAGATTCGTGATACCTCATATGATTCAAAATCAAATGAGTCCAATAATCCATCTTTATGGAGTTGGGATATGCGTTTTTCATTTATGTGACCTAGGCGACAGTGCCAGAGATATGTTTGGTTCAAATCATTCGATTTGAACCATTTGGTATTTACGTTATATATTGGGTTATCTAAATCTAGAACATAGAGACCATTCATAAGTGGTGCATTACAATAGAACATTTCATTCAAATAAATGGAACAACATTTGTCCTTTATTATAAAAGAAAAGTTTTTCTTGTCTAAACAAGATACAGAAATTATGTTCTTTGTCAATGCAGTACATATAAGCACTCCTCTAGTTCTAAGATAAGCCCAAAGGCAAAGACAAGGAATATGTTCCTACATACAAAGAAAGAACTTTGCGCCATTGCCTACTCAGTAGGTCCACTTCGCCTTTTGCCATTAGTCTACTATTTCTCGATCCCTCGCACATTAGTACAAATGTGAGATGCACATCCGTATCTAATACCCATGTAGAAGAAATAGATAGATTAACTTCTATAACGTGTATACCGAGGCAAAGTCCCACTTCTTTTATTCTTTACTTCTCAAGTAAAGGTCCGGTGTCGATCTCACCAAGAATGGAAATTCCCTTCCTTAGGTACTTTACCTTTACCCTTTGAAGTGGATGAATTGGCCTTGCCTTTGGCTTGGTCTTACCTTGCCTTTGCGCTACCTTTGCCCTTGTTGACCATTAGTACGTTACTAACTTTCTTCTTGAGATTTGGTTCAGCAGTTCTTAACATGCTGAGAATCTCAGGCAAAGGTTTATCAATTTCATTCATGTTATAATTCATGACGAATTGATTATATGCTTCCGGCAATGATTGCAGGATAACATCGGCTACAATTCTTGGCTCTGGAAAACCTAGTCTTTCAAGGTTCTCAACGTACCCAATCATTTTAAGTACGTGAGTTCCTACAGTGTTCCTTCTGCATCTTGCATGCAAAAGAGCCTTAGACACTTCAAAACGCTCGTGCCTGGCTTGTCCTTGATATAGTTGTTTCAAATGCTCAACCATATCATAGGCATCCATGTTCTCATGTTGCTTCTGAAGCTCAGAGTTCATGGTTGCAAGCATAAGGCATGACACATCTAATGCGTCATCTTGATGCTTCTTATAAGCATCTTTTTCAAAGACCGAGTGGCGCAGGGGCGGTATTTCAGGGTAGACGCTCTCTAGGACATACAGCTTATGCTCTTGCTTGAGGATAATCCTCAAGTTCCTATACCAGTCAAGAAAGTTCGCTCCATTGAGCTTGTCCTTCTCAAGGACAGATCGCAAGTTGAGGGGGTGTGTCGTGTTAGATGACATGGTGATCTACAACAATAAAATGCAAAATTAAGTATCATACCTAAGTCATTTAATTAGGCCTTTAATTAAATGAGGCTCCCACTAAATTCTCATAGCTTTGATATGAGCTAATCATTGATGTAGGCAAACACTTTTCGCTTACATCATTAGCTACTATTTAGCTATAAATTTATATGGGATAAAGATCCACATCATAATTCGTCTTGAGTTAGCTTTGGCTAATCGCCCAAGACGTAGTATGATTAGGTAGGCAATCTTTTGCCAATTACATCTGATGTAACTCTTTAATAGCTTTGGTTAAGTTTAGATTAGTTTAGTGCTTATTCCTAAACCAGCTTCCAGGCTGTGGCGAGGCACAGGGGCCTTCTTGGATATCGGAGCAACGACCACTTCTAAGACAAAGCTGATGTTCGGAAATCACATAAAACTAATTTTAAAACTTATGTTCAAAGCTAATATATGCCTCTACTTTCTTAACTAATTAAGAAAAACTTAATTAAGTCTTAACCAAGTTTGATAGCGGGACATCACGATTGTCCACTCGCACTCTTCCAAGATAAAATGCATTGCTTTGCTTTGGCAAACCCAATAACAAATGATCGAGGAAGTAGTGAGTACCAAACTTTGGTAGGCATATCGTATTTGACTTATTAAGATATAAACTTAAACATGCATCACATACATATTAGCATACATCACATATAAGCTAAATTAACATGCATCACATACAAGCTAAATTAACATGCATCACATACAAGTTAAACTAAGTGTGTCATGGTTATGGCCCTTATTCTACAATCTTCTCAAGCCAATGAGAAGATTGATTGGTCAACCTAGGGATAGCATCTTCTCCCAAGTGCTTCCTTTTGGTTGTCTTGTGTTGTTGACTTCCTCCTTGTAACATTATCTTCCAATGGACCCTCCATCTTTGTTGTATATTACAAAAGGAGAAATACTCGAGTTACATTCGAGTCTAAAACTAATGTTACAACAAGAATTTTAGGAGAAAGGCACGACACGCAGGTCGTATTAAGAATTACAACACACAATCACAAACTTTTTGGGACTAGGCCATAACCATGCACCATGTCAATTTTAACTTTTAAAAGACATCGGATATTTTATTATGTTTGAAAATTTGCTAATGCAATTATCAACTCATAATAAAATTCATCCTAATTCTATATCATATATAAATAGAGAAAAACTATTTTTATACGATCTTTCGCAAGTGGCTCTGATACCACTGTAGGGATTTCTATATGCCAAATAGCATATGCGCAATGGAAAAATTAGGATCCCTTCCTAGTGATCCTTGCGAAAGAAAACCTCGTACAAAATAAATTTCTCTAAAACCAAACCTATCTTATAGGAGAGGATTACCTTTGTTGCGTGCCCTTGTTAATCCCGCTTTTTCTTTTGGTTTGTTGGATCTTTAGCACGTTCAAATGTCCGTGCCTCTATACGTATCCACACGAGCAAGCTCTTGTCTCACAAAAGAAAAACTAGAAGGGCTCTCCTTTACTTCTTGCTAGAGAAGTCCCTAAAGGAGAGGAAGCTAGGGAAAAAGGAGAAGGGAAGAAGAAGACTACTCTTCTTGCTACACTCACAAATGCCACACAACAAAAGCTTCTCACACAAAGCTCTCTCCAAGCCTCAAGCTCCCAACAACCACAATTCTTACTTTGGTCGGCCACTCCATGGAGTCTTTTATAGGGTTGGAAAAACCCTTTCACCTCCTAACATTCAATGCAATCCATTGCATTGAGGCACAATCAAACAAGGAGTTGGCTTCCTTGTTTGGCCAGCCACTTAAGGAGACAAAAACCACTTTGTCTCCTTCCACCTCATCTAGCTTAGGTGGCATGCTTATGTGGCATGCTTGTGTGGCATTCATGCATGTTGAATTAATCTTATTAATTCAATAAGCTTATGTTATCATATTGAATTAATCTCATTAAATCAATAAGGTAACATATTGAATTAATCTCATTAAATCAATAAGCTAAAATTCTCATTAAGCTTAAAGTCCAAAAACCATTTTGTACTTAAGCTTATTCCCAAATTATTCTAGTCAAACTAGAATGCACTAATTCTTCTAATCATCATGCTCTTTGTGTGTGACCCTATAGGCTCTCATAACGTTGGCAGTGGATCTAAACTCTTTTAGATACACAAGCAATGAGCGGCATCTAGCAATACATCATTGCTACCAAGTTCTGAGATAAGTCAAGATCCGACTAACCTTTCCGTGACTACTATAATGTATGACCGTGTCCTTCTATCCTTGATATCAGATTGACCAATGAGGCATAGACCGTGTCATCCTCGATCAATCTATGTGTTTCTTGATCCCTGAGTAAACTAACTCAAACAAATGAGCTCAATATCTCATATTGACTCATTCGAGCATGGCCATGCATTTTAGTAGTTCTACTCAATCAAGGGGCCCACAGATATCACTCCCGTCATATGGGAGGGATAGATCTCATCTACATCACTCACATCCCTCCGCATAATTTGTTATATACCCAGTAATCGCCTTTATGGTCCACCCTGTTACGGGTGACGTTTGACGATACCAAAGTACATAACTCCTTATGTAGGGAACCGTAGTGACTTCAGGTTCGAGGACTATTCATACCAATAGTCACATGAGAAAGTTTATGACACTCATATAACGATCCATGAAACTTTCTCATGGCGGGTCAGTTCAGTATATATTCTCTAATATATACCCATGTGTCAACTTAATATCATATATCCATGACTTGTGAGATCAAGTCATCAATCGACCTACATGCTAGTCTTTATGAATTAATATTGCCCTTGCATATTAACACTTGACTAGGAACATTTAGGAAAGTGTTCTCTACAACCTCTCATAATCAATTCTGCAAATTGATGTGCTGTAGATAAGAACCTACTTTTCTAGGGCATTATTATATTTAATTTAGCTGGCACAAGCAAGATGTAAATATAATAACCAATCCTTTGCCTTTATTGAATATGATACAAAATGTTCCCTTTTCAACCATCACATGATTGGCTCTAGGGCTATAACTAACAATCTTTAGTGTTTAATATATGTACCCTATATCCAAAAACTCTAAAGTACTTAATGTTGGATAGTTTTTCATAATAGATTTCATATGATGTTTTAAGGTGTCTTCTAACTAATAGAATCCTATTTTGAACATAGCAAGCCGTATTGATCACTTCTGCCCAAACCTATTAGGTAGGTTATACTCATTCAACATGGTTCTAGCGGCTTCTTGTAAGGTTCTATTTTTACGTTCGACCATTTTGTTGAGGAGTTCTAGGGTAGGAAAACTCATGGTGGTATCCGTTTTGGTTGCAAAAGTTGGTAAACCTATGGTTTTTGAATTCACCACCATGATCACTTCTAATTCTTTTAACCTTAAGATTCTTTTCATTTTCTATTAATTTGCATAAATTGGTGAGTTGTTCTAAGGTTTCACTTTTATGTTTTAAGAACCTAACCCATGTGAACCTAGAGTAGTCATCAACTATAACTAGACAATATTGGCTTCCATTTAGTGACTTGGCTCCATGAGAATCAAAAAGGTCTAAATGTAGGAGCTCAAGTACACTTTTAGTTCTTTCTTGGTTAGTTAGTTGATGTGAGGTCCTAGTTTGTTTACCATGTTGACAAGCATTACAAATTTTATTTTCCAAGTTATTAAGGTTGGGTAAACCTCTAACTAAGCCACTCTGACTCATTTTATGTACGAGTCTTGGATGAGAGTGATCGAGTCATCGATGCCACAACCAGGATTCCTCTTGCTGTGTCATTAGATACTTGGTTGAGGAGTTGGGTAAGTTAATTGTGTAAATGTTTCTATTCCTAGTTCTTTTAAGTATAGTTTTTGAAGTATCATTATTTTTAATTAAACATTCATTTTGTAGGAAAATAACCTTATAGTTATTTTCACACAATTGACTAACACTAAGTAAATTGAATTCAAAATGCTCAACTAAAAGAACATTACGAATGATGAAGTTCGAGTTTAGCTCAATATCACCTGAACCGATTATTTTGAGCTTCCCGTTGTTTTCAAATGCTACCAATCCTTGGTTTTTGAATCTAAGTTTTGAAAACTTTAGTCGGTCTCCGGTCATGTGTCGGGAGCACCCACTGTCCAACATCCATTGATCATACACATATAGTAGTTGGATCGGATATTAGATTTTTAAAGTTGGTTGAATATTTTAGCCTAGTAATCATCTCACCCTTTCTACATGATCAAACATGTTAACCATATATGTTTTGTGAGATGACTTCAATTTTACTTGATTAAGTTTAGTTATTTGAAGATAATCAACCTTGGGTTAGATTCAGATTTAACCCTTAGCTAGTTAAGTAAACTTTTCGAGGAAGTAGCTTCTAGGTCGTGGCATGGCACAGAGGCCTTCTTTGATCAGAACAATGATCACTTCCTTATAGACAAAGCCAATTTCAAGAAATTTTTCACTTAAATCACTTAAGATTACTTCCTGGTCTAACTAGTTTAGGATACGTTGAGGTAGCTTCAGCTAGTTCAACTTAGCCGAGTGGACCAAGCTAGATACGCCTTATCTAGCTCAGACACACAAGGCTTCGTTTCCCTAACGTACTATCATCTCGCCGCATCCTAATACTATGTTATCAAGATTGATTAACTATTTTTCCTATCTATCCATTCTAAAAATTAAAACAAAAATTAATTAATCATGCAAAACTAAATCAAGAAATAGAGCAAACAAGTTTAGTACTAGCTCCCCCTGGACCATTGAACCGATGCGGTCTTTCCACGTAGTGGATTTGGTCCTTGGAACCCAATACTTAGTAGATCCTAATTGTGAAATCAAAAAGGTCTTAGTGACCCATGCTTGGACTTTTTGTCTATTTCGATTTACAATTGACATATAAGACTTGTTTGTAGTGGATGATCTAAATCCGAGTCCGACCTTATTGTACACAGCCCTTTGTGATTCAAGTAGTAGGTCAAAACCCTTGGACCCCAAAGTAAACCTTTCCAATGATTTCCTAAGGTCTTTGACTTATCCTTTCAAGAGGGAGTTCTCTTCTTCAAGTTCTTCAACTCGAGTTGAGTTCTCCTCTCGAACTTAACTAGTCGAAGAGGTTAGGGAGACCTCATGTTTAAGGAGTTTAACTTCCTCAACTAAGGTCTCGGCCTTGGACTCAGACTTAGCTAATTTATTAGTTAAATACTTAATTTCATTATAAAGAGTATCAATTAATGACTGACTTACCTTGATCGAATCTCTTGAACCGGATACAGATCTGTGGCTTGTCTTGAATAGGAGTTCATCATTGGATCCAGAGTCGGACTCGGTCTCAGACTCATAGCTCGTTTCGGGTTCGGATTCGTCTTTGGGCTCGGTCGGCTTGGCCATGAATGTAAGGTTGTTGAGCTCATCTTCTTCCTCCGACGACTCCTCCCAAGTTGCATTGAGTGACTTCTTGGATTGTGATGATTTGTTCTTTAGTCTCGGGCACTCCGATTTGATGTGACCCCTCTTGTTGCATTCGTAACACTTGTAGTTCAAATTTTGCTCAGGTCTCTTTTCTTTGGATTGCTTGATGGGTCATCTTCTACTCTTGATCATCTTTTGAACTAGATTCACTAGTTCGGTCTCCATCTCATCATGCACCTCCGATTCGTACTCCTCTTCTTCTTCTTCGGGAGGTGGTTTGCTCTTCACCTTCTTCTTTCGACCTGCAACCAATGCAATACCTTTCGTGACCAGGACCGAGTTAGATTGTTAATGTAGCTCAAATTCAGAAAAGAGTTCATCTAGTCTAATTTTCGATAAATCTCTAGATACCTTGTAGGCATCAACCATGGATGCCAATAAGGTGGTTCTAGAAAAGCATTAAGGGCGTATATGATTACATCTCGATTTTCGACTTTCTGTCCGATCGAGTGGAGGTCGTTCATAATATCCTAGATTTTCGCATGCAATTGCGTAGTGGTCTCATGTTCCTGCATTTTTAGATTGAAAAGTTTATTCAAGAGAAGTGTTGGTGCAATTGGCTCAAGTCATGATTGATCATACTCGAGTTTAACTCGAGTAGTGATTTGATGCTTGTGTTTTGATGTTTGACATTGATGTTTGACAAGGAGTTGACCATTGTTTTACAATGGGTTGACTAGATGGTTGACTTGGGGTTTACCATAATGGAGAAGGCCAAGTCTTGTGTACTTGGCATGGAAAGTCCAAGTCTTGTATACTTGGCATGGAAAGTCCAAGTCTTGAGTACTTGGCATGGAAAGTCCAAGCATGGGACTTGGCAAGGGAAAGTCCAAGCTTGAGTCTTGGCAATTGGAAAGTCCAACATGAGTTGGCATGGAAAGCCCAAGCATAGGTCTTGGCAAGGGAAAGTCCAAGCTTGAGTCTTGACAATTGGAAAGTCCAACATGAGTTGGCAAGAAAAGTCCAAGTCATGGATACTTGGCAATTGGGAAGTCTAAGGGTTGATATTGGTGGCGTAAAGTCTAAGCGGGAGTCTTGGCAGCATAAGTCCAATATTTTGGCGGCGTAAAGTCCAAGCGTGTGTCTTGGCAGCGTAAGCCCAAATGTGCCTTGGCAGTGTAGACCACGTTAGAATGACAATAGTCGATGGAAGCACCTGAAGGCTAGCGTATGGATGAACATGTCATGGATGACTTGGAGAGATCCAATAGGCGTGAGGCTGATAAAGGTGGCTAGAAGTCTTAGGTCTAGGCTAAGGGTGGTCTAGCAAGTATGAGGGCATCATACTTGATGTTAAACCTCATGTTTGAGGTTTGTTAGTCGACTAGGATTATGGCTCAGTCAACTGGTCAAGTGTTTTGACACTTGGCATCCGGAGATTGACTCGAGCACGGCAGGATTACTCGATCGTGGTCGAGTCGACTAACGTTCAGCTCGATCGCGCGTGGCCTTGGTAATCGACTGCCAACATTAGACAATCGACTGATGGCTTGATCAATCAACTGACGTGGAGGTCAGTCGACTGATGGTCGAGGACACGGGCACAGAATTTTTTCGAGTCGACTGCTAGGGTTTGGTAGTCGAGTGGAGGCATAATCAGTCGATTGACGGGTATGATCAGTCGACTGATGGTCTATCCATTGGAACTTGTCCAACGTTGATTAAGTCGTTGTCTCACAATGACTACAGGAGCAGTCGACTGATGGTCTCGATCAGTCGACTACTAGGAGGAATCCAGCTCGAGTTACAGGTTTAAAAGGAGCTCAAGGAGAGAGATTTTGGCATGGTTCTTTGAGGCAATTTAGGGTGATTTGTTGGTGCAATTCAGGGTCTCCAAGTGTAGCTCAACCAACCAAACAAGCAAGCATCCAAAAGCGCATTTGTAAATTTTTCTTTATGTGTTTTTGTGTATTTTATTTGTATTTCCTTGTATTCATTGTATCACTTGTTGTAATCACTTGTACAAGGTTTCTCCGCCTCCGACTTGTTGTCGAGAAAGAGTGTTTTTTATTATTAGTGGTGTTTGGCATTGCTAGGGCTCATTCGAGCCCAACCCGTGGAGTAGGAACCCTAAGGTTGCGAACCACATTATATCAGTGTGTTATTGTGGTGGTTGTGTTTGTGTGCTTATATTTTTGTTATTTCTTTATTATCTTTGTTTCCACTGTGCTAACAAAAATTGTAGCAAGAAAGATTAAATTCTATCATCGTCAAATGAACACGCTATTCACCCCCCCCCCCCTCTAGCACTCACAGACATTCCAAGAAGAAGGTCTCTTTTACATACCTTCATGTCGGTGATTTCTTCGTGAAGCTCGATGAGCTTATTCCATAGGTCTTTTTCATTTATGAATGGGCCGATGCAGTTGAGACCCTTTTTGGACAGACTGCATTGTAGAATTTGAGTAGCTTTTGCATCGGCCTCCACTTGTCGCAGTCTAGGAACTCACCGCCTTCGTTGGTAGGTAGTGAGAATCCAGTCTGGATGATGATCCACATCTCGACTTGGGTTTTTAAATAGTACTCCATCCGTCCCTTCCAATAACGAAAGTCATCTCCATTGTAAAATGGAGGTCGGGCGGTATTAAACCCTTCGAGATGGGCCATCGACCCAAACTTGCACAAAAATAAAAGACACAGAAAAAAGTTGCCAAGACTTTTGTCTTGGATTAGTAGTGCAAGAAAAGAATTAACAAAAAGATTAAATTAAACAAAATACAAAAAATAAATTAAAGATTTTAGATTGGTGGTTGCACCAAATCTTAGCGCCCCTCTCTGATACCAATTGTTGGATCGAGAGAATCGCTAGAGGGAGTGAATAGCGATAGAAAACTTTTCTTTTCGATTTGACTTGAATAGCACAGCGGAATAATAAAAGATAAAACAAAAGTAATGAGGCACTTTGTTTTTACTTGGTTCACAACCAAAAAGTTGCTCCTTCAAGACCCCGTGATCCTAAACCGCGTACGAAGGAGAAATTCACTAAAGATCTCCTCCTCGTTGGAGGTAGGAGACAATGAATACAAAAACAACAAGAACTTGAAGATGAGGCAACAAACCTACCTCACCTCATTACAATAAAAGCTTTAAGTACAATGAAGAATAAATAAGTAAAGTATGACACAAAGTAAAGACTACCGACTTTAGAAGATTGAAACTTGGTGTGTCAGCAGCGTGTCGGCATCGTAGTGTTATCGTCGAAGCGTTGCATTGTTGGAGAACTTTGGGAGCAATGAATGATGACCTAAAGGGGTGAAATCCCCCTTCTTTTATAGCCATCCAAGCCCCATCTCGTCGAGATCCATATCTGAATCAAAAGGACACCTCACCCCAAGATAAGGGGATCTTATCTTGACCTTCATCGAACTGGACAATTTGAATAGCAATCGATTGATGGCCTTCATCAGTCGACTGATGCTAGTAGTAATCGACTGCCAAAAGCCAGTAGTCGACTGCCATCTAGGTTATTCAACTACAACAACAAGTTAGCACAGTAAACAAAAGTAATGATAAATTCAATGGCTACCAACCATCCGATCTTGACCTAGACCTTCCACTAGAAGTCTTAGTCGGATCACTGTCTAAATTCATCCCCATATAGAGGACCCGGCCTTACCATTACTCCGTACTCGTGCTTACCTCTAGTCCTTACCAACCTATCGCTTAGCTTCTAGTCTCCACCTTGGTTCCTCGACTCCACGAGGTTATCCTGATTTTGTCCGACCACCACAGTTTCTCGACTCGAGATTCTCCAGGTGTCGCTTGACCTTGGGCTTAGCTTAAACACTTCCTGCACACTTAACATAGCTCATGAGATAATAATAACACCTTAACTTTGAACCTTTGCCATAATCAAAACCTAGGTTTGATTATCTAGTGCCCCTACACAAATAGTTATTTGTTATTTGTATTCTGTTGTGCTAACGATAATTATAGACAAGCAACATGATCGAATTCTATCGAACAAATGATGACGCTATTCAGCCC
This sequence comes from Wurfbainia villosa, assembly GCA_025175895.1. Lineage (NCBI taxonomy): Eukaryota > Viridiplantae > Streptophyta > Magnoliopsida > Zingiberales > Zingiberaceae > Wurfbainia > Wurfbainia villosa. The sequence continues at coordinate 49,750,483 of CM045996.1, forward strand.
CCCCCCCCCTCTAGTGATCATACAATCCCTAACAAGTGGTATCAAAGTGAGGTCGCTCTTCAAGGTTTGACAACCAAGGGAGCACTGTTAGAGGAAAGAAGATGGAGTTTGAAGAAAAATTGGGATGAGACATCAACACACCAATTTTATACACCCTCTATGGACGAGAAGGCTTCGATCAATGGAAAGGAAGGATTGAAGAATTCATAATTATAAGGAACTTCAAATATTGGGCCATCTTGATGGAAGGATTCAAATATCCAAGAGGGTCGAAGGAAGGATTCCTCATGATGAAGAAATGGATCAAAGAACAACTCCAAGAATTCTAGAAAAATAAAAAGGTAATAAAATTCTTGGTTGATTTAATCCCTAATGGCATTCTATGTAGTTTAGGTGATTACATGGACGCCAAGGAGCTATGGAGCAAGTTGGAAAAATTCCATGAGGAGCCTCACTCAATCCAAGAAGATAAGGAAGAAGAGGAGTTCTTACCCTCCCAAGTTCAAGAAGAAAGCACATCATCGTCATCTCAAGAGCTTGAGGATTCGGAGGTTGAGTGAGAATCAACATCCGGATCAGTAGAGGAGGTAGAATTGGAAGAAGTCTCCACATCAAGGATTGAGGGGGAGGAGAGACCATCCACTTCGGAACAAGAGCAAAATCAAGAAGAACCATCAACATCCGAAAGAGTTGAAGAAGTTCAAAATTCCATTTCCGATCTAGGTAACTCAAGCATTTTAATTAATGATAAAAATCACATTATATGCTTTGAGTGTAGGGAAGCTGGGCATTACAAGAATAAGTGCCCTAAAAGAGTCAAGAAGGCTCAACCGGCACCAAAGTTTAAGGATGTCGGTGTCCCCACTAGGAAAAGCAAGGAGCATGTAATTTACTTCAAGTGTAATCAAAGGAGGCATTATAGGAGTCAATGCCCTAGGGAGAGGAAGAAGGTCCAAGAAGGAGCATCACATGTAGGGGGAGCTTCTAAAGCAAACCCTAAGGTATATTTTAATAATGCACCTTCAAATCTTAATGTTAAAAAGCATGCTTTTAATTCACTTGCAATTGTGAATAATCATAAGGAGCATGCTAGATATAATAGATTTTATTGCTTAGGTGCAAAATCTTGTAATTTTGGGGCTAAGGACAAATCTAGATCAAATTCCCCTAAAATAATTCTACCTAGGGAGTCCATTAGAAAGGTAGAGAATCACTTAGGCATTAACCCTAAAAAGGGTAGGCATATGCCTAAGAAGAAAAACAACACCCAAAGAATAGATGAAAAATCAAAAATTGGGCAATTGGAGTTATTGAACCAAACCTTGAGGTCAAAGCGTGAGAAATTGGAAAAGACCCTTAAAAAGAAGCAAAATCAAATGCAAGGGTCAAATGGTCAAAATTTAGGATCAAGGAGTAAAACCTAGGGTCTAAGAGGCAAGAACCATCAAAGGGCAAGAAAGGTTTGGGTCACAAACCTAAGCCCAAGAAGACCTACCACAATGTTCCATTTGATTATAGAACTCAATCTAGGTCTAGGAAAACCAAGGTTACTAGGGAAGCTATCCCTAAGGCTAACCATGGTGTGTGCCTAGTGGCTAAGGTTTCAAGGAAACCTAGGGAAGCCACAAGAAGGTTACAAGGGGAGTTACCCCTAGAGTTAACCTAGGTAAGACCACAATGACCAAGGCTTCTAAGCCTAGGAGGGTCATTAGAAAGGTATCAAGGGAGGTTATCCCTAGTGAATACCTAGTTAACTCAAGGAGCTCCAAGAGGTATTGGGTTCCTAGGAGCGTGATTCCCTCATGTTAAATGGGTTAGGGAGTGTCAATCCTAAGTGGATAGGTAGTTAACCTAACCATAGTAGTGTTGACACTTTAGGTCACTTCCAAGGTAATGGGATACCTTGGAAATAAGTTTGAATTTTATCCTAAAGGAGTTTAGGATGTTCCAATAAAATTCAAGAAGTTTGAAAAGACAAATCAAATTGGCACAATTAGGTTTAGAGGTCATAGTGTGTCATTTTGGGTTTTTGGCACACTTGGGAGATAAGTAGTAATATGGCAAAATGAACTTAATCCAAACAAATGGAAACTAATGCTAAAACTTAGGTATTCTTATACTTTTATATTTTATTTTCCATGATTTGTTTGTCATATGTCATGTCATGACATTATATCTCATCTTAATCAACTAATGTCATGTGTTGGGTTTCCCCGGCACCGACGTGGGTGTATGTTCGAACATATTTCGTAAACATGCACACAACGAAAGTAAAAACAAGCAATAAACTAATTTATTACAACACACACCACACGCATGCAAGGATATAGCAAGTGTAGACATAATCGCCATTTCAAATTTTGTAATTAAAGGAAACCTATACTAGGTATACCTGACGAATTATGTGAAGCGGAAATGGCATCAACCGAAGCAACCCTCGCTAGTATCGTCTTATCCGTATCCACGCCGAGTATCATCGGGATAACTTCACCAAGCTACAAGCCCCGTCTTCCCGAGAGTTACTAGCCTCATGTCAAAGACGTTGTGATCCGAGAGACGATCACAATTCGAATCCAAAAATGAGTTTCGTAAACTCTCTTCTCGAAAGCGATTTTCGTCAACCAATTGACGATACCTCAACCCTCCACCTATGAGGATTGTCGGACATCCAATCCCAGAAAATAGGTCACTGTCGGAGCACAAAATGTTGATAAAATGACCTCTCCATGAAGAGGACAGTAAGCTATCCAAAACTGGACAGCTTGTTTTGGTGGAGGAGATGGTTGGCCAAACAAGTTGGTCAGCTGCTCCTTAGTCATCGACGGCCAAGGGAGGTTGGCCAGCAGCTGAGGATGGCCCAAGGACTGCCAACAGCTGGTGGTTGGCCGCCGGCAAGGAGGAGGTGGCAGCACAACAAGCTTGGGCGGCACCAAGGGGTTGGGTGGTAAGGTGTAAGGAGAAGAGGTTGGGCAGCTAGGGTTTCCAACTCTAAAAGTTCTCTTCGAAAAACCCTTAAACCTGTATCTTATAGAGAGCGTGTTTATTAACCATCAAGAAACCTTCTCCTAGCGGTTATTGGTTTATAACCAAAAACCCGTTAACCCGCTCTAATAACTTAAGTTAAAATAAACCAAACCGTGTTGGTCTATTTTAAGTTAAAATGAACCGAACCAATTTTGATTCATTCGTTTAAAACAAACCAAACCACTTTGGTTTATTTTCCACCATTGGATTAGAACCAAACCAATTTGGTTTATCCATCATATCTTCATAAGACTCGGCCCATCCATACTTCCGATGCGACTGAAACAATTTCATACTCGCTCTTTGTTTGGTCCAACCAAACCAAGTCTCTCTCGATCTGAGAATCTTATTCTCAAGCTCGTTTTAAATCCTTCGGATAACACTCGTAGTGCATGTGACCAAATAGGTTCCCGATTTATGTTGGTCATCTATAATTAACCATTAATTATAGAACGATCATGAGTGACACCTAGTAGTACATCATGATCCTCAATTAATCAAAAAATCAACTATTTACCCCAGAACAACTTCCAAAACCTTTCAACAACTATAGTGAGTCATTCCCCGTTCCCTTAAATCATCTTAGACCCACTTGGTTCAAGACATGGTCTATTGTGTCAGTCCCCACTAGGTTGACTACGTTACACCTAGCCCAAGTATTACTTCCTCATCCTATGGATTCTAGTTACTGCACATGTAACCAAGAGTACTATACTCTAAACATGTAATGCTTTGGCAAAGACTTTAGTGACAATCTGACGAGAGGCCATAGGATATACATCTCCTCGCAAGGAGTGGTGAATCCTCTGTAGGCTATTCAAACACCTTCGGCCACTTCGACTTATACCCAATCATCCTGGGTTCACATCTCCTCAGAGATGCTTGCTTAAGATGTCAAAGCATAAGTCTTCATGACCAAGATGACTTGAATACCGCAAGTCGAAGGAACATCGCACTTAAGCTATAGTAAGAACTTCATTGACATATCCATATATGTAGTGAACCATATGAAGTCTTACAGCTAGTCACTCTAATGAACTAGTTACCATAACTAGCATCCACGGTTAACTCCGAACATCCCAATGTCTCCAGCCAGTGAGAAATAGCTGCTTGGATAAACCAAAGAGTATAACTCGTGCAAGTCTCAATAGAATTGATGGTGTTTGAATGCATCAATTCATCGACTAGGGATAATTCCAATACATCACAATTACAGATGTAGAGATACTCACTAGTTGTGATCCAATCATAAATTCTCTCATGCTGTGAATCATATTGCGGACATTCAGTAAATGAGTTTAAGATCCAATCAAATACATGAAAACATGTATACTCAAATAGTGAATCTTCATTTATCAAATAAATGGTACAACCATTAGGCGATTGTCTTAGGACACCTCTCATATATAACTAACAAACTCCCACTTGGCCTAATGTCAATCGCCACGGTATCCAATACCATAAGCTCTAACATGACCCTCATGTTAGTGTCAGCCCTTAATGTCAATCATGAGATGATTGATTAGGGATCATATGTATCATATTTCATTAATAACAAGCAAAGATTGATTATTATATTTACTTTATGTTTATGCCAACTAAATAAATATAATAATGTCCTTGAATAATAGGTTCTAATCTACAGTCTATCAATTGGTAGAATTGATTATGAGAAGTTGTAGAGAACACTATACTTAAACATTCCTAGTCAAGTATTGTATTAATAGACAAAGGGATATATTGATACATTGAGACTAGCATGTAGATCAATGGATGACTTGATCTCACAAGTCATGGATATGTGATATCACATTGACACATGGGTATATATATTGAAGAATATATGTACTGAATTGATCGGCCATGAAAAAGTGGCATGGATCATTATATGAGTGTCATATACTTTCTCATGTGACTATTGGTATGAATAGTCCTTAGACCTGAAGTCACTATGGTTCCCTACATAAGGAGTTATGTACTTTAGTATTGTCTAATGTCACCCGTAACAGGGTGCACTATAACGGCGATTACTGGGTATGTAACGAATTATGCGGAGGGATGTGAGTGATGTAGATGAGATCTATCCCTCTCATATGACGGGAGTGATATCTTTGTCCTCTTGATAGAATATGACCACGAAATGCATGGTCATGCTCAAATGAGTCAATATGAGATATTGGGCTTTGAGTGAGTCTACTTGGGGATCAAGAAACATAAAGGTCGATAAGGGGATAACACGGTCTATGCCTCATTGATTGATCTAAGATATCAAGAATAGAAGGACACCGTCATACATGATAATAGTCACGGAAAGGTTGTCGGATCTCGACTTTCTTGTAGCTTGGGTAGTAATGATGTATTGCTAGATGCCGCTCATTGCTTATGTATCTAAAATGGTTTTAGATACATTACCAACACTTTGAGAGCCTATAGGGTCACACACAAAGAACATATTTTGGAGAAGTGTTCATCTTAGTTTGACTAAATGAATCATTAGTTAATTGAATGGACTAAAATGAGTTAGACTCATTGCTTGGCCAAACTTGAGTTGGACTCAAATTGGTTTAACTTGAGTTAGACTCAAGTGAAATTAATTGAAGAAGCTAAGCATGATTAATGATGATTAATCATGCATGCAAATGGGAGTTTTTGCATGCAAATGGATTAATGCATGAAATCAGATTTAATGCTTAATGTTGCACGCAAAGGCATTAATGCATGAAATAAAACATATTCCCAAACGTTGCATACAAAATAGATTATTGCATTAACATTGCATGAAATGTGATTTCACATGCAATTGGAATTTGAGAAACTACCCTAAACGTTGCATGCAAAGGAGGAGTTAATGCAAAAGAATTAATCCATGAAATGGGGTTTCATCCTCAAACGTTGCATGCATGAATTGAAACTTAATGCATGTGAAATGGGATTTAAGCTCTCTTGAATGTGAGTGGAAAGGGTGTGAATCCTTTTGCCGTGTGTGATCCCTAATTATATTTTCTCCCTTCTTCTTGGCCAAGTAATAGAGTGGAGAGCCTTAGTGTGGTTGCTAGCACAACCAAAGGTGTTATCTCTATCTCCAAGATACGGTTCGTGTGGATACCTTAGAGATACGGTTGTCCTTACCGTATTGAGATCCGACTGCATTTGGATTAGGGAGATTGTGAAGGGCTCGCATCGAAGGAATATTTCTTCTTCTAGATAAGATCTAGATTAAAGAAAATGATTTATATGTTTTGCATGGATCTTTGGATGGATCCGGTTTAATTTTGTTTCCGCTGCATTTGTGCGAAGTATTCGCCCGCGATATTATGAATGTCATGATCCGGAATTTCCCTACACCTCAAACTTACTTTGAGGTAAGGCCTTAAGGGTCCGCTAAGTTCCTTTCAGTGGGAATCTTCTCAATTTGTATTTCCTTCCTACTGATGATCTCTCTGATCAGATGATAGTGGCGAAACATATGTTTGGATCGTTGATGAGACCACACCAAGTTTAGAGACGAACTTCTTGATCCAAACCGCTTTCTTTGCTGCTTCCGAAGCTACAATGTATTCTGTCTCAGTGGCAGAATCTGTTATAGTGTCTTGCTTGAAACTTTTCCAACTTATTGCGCCTCCATTCAAGATGAATATGTACCCAGACTGAGACCTAGAATCATCCTTGTCTATCTGGAAGCTGGCATCCGTATACCCGTATATTACCATATCACCCTCTCCATATATTAGAAACACATCTTTTGTTCTTCTCAAGTACTTAAGGATTATCTTAATAGCTGCCCAATGATCCATTCCTAGATTAGACTGGTATCTGCTCATGACACTCAAAACATACGATACATCGGGTCTCATATATAACATAGCATACATGACAGATCCTATTACGGATGCATAGGGGATCTTACTCATGCACATCCTCTCATCTTCTGTGTGCGGACACATAGACTTCGAAAGGTGTGTCCCATGCCTGATGGGAAGGAAACCTTTCTTGGATTCCAACATGCTAAACCTCTTTAGCACTCGGTCTATATATGCAGACTGCGAAGACCAAGCAACCGATTCGATCTATCTCTATAGATCTTAATCTCAAGGATGTAGGTCGCTTCTCCCAGGTCATTCATAGAGAATGTTTTGGATAACCAAATTTTGACTGACTGTAAGACAAATATATCATTTTTTATAAGTAATATGTCATCGACATACAACACTAGGAACACAACTGCACTTCCACTAACCTTCATGTACACACAGGGTTCGTCTGGATTTTGTGTGAAATCAAACCTTTTGATTGTCTCATCAAAATGGATATTCCAGCTCCTGGATGCTTGCTTCAATCCATATATGGACCATCGAAGTTTGCATACCTTGGTTTTATCAACCAATGTGAAGCCCTCGGGTTGTATCATATACACGTCCTCGAGTAGGTTTCCATTAAGGAAAATCGTTTTCACATCCATCTGTCATATCTCATAGTCATAATGAGCCGCTATGGCCAAGAGCATCCGAATGGATTTAATCATAGCTACTGCTGAATAGGTCTCGTCATAATCAATACTTTGCTTTTGACGATAGTCTTTCGCCACTAATCTAGCCTTATAGGTAATCACATTACCATCAATGTTGGTCTTCTTCTTGAAAACCCACTTGCATCCTATAGGCTTAATGCCTTCAGTGGGTCCACCAAGTTCTAAACTTGATTTTCATACATAGAATCCATTTCTGACTTCATGGCTTCAAGCCACTTGTCCCTTTCTGAACTTTTCAGAACTTCTTCATAACTGGTAGGCTCCTCATCATCAATGAGTAATACATCATTCGATTCACTTACGAGAAATCCATATCTCTCAAGAATGTTGCATGTTCTACCAGATCTATGAAGATGTGGTGTTATAATAGGTTCAGTTGATGGCTCATCACTATGAGTTATCAGTTGTGGTGCTTGACCAGGTATCTCATCAATGTCTATTGGAGTCTCTTGAACCTCCTCAAGTTCAACGTCACTCCCACTATTTTCTTGCAAGAGAAACTCTTTCTCTAGAAACACAACATGCCTTGAAACAAACACCTTTTGTTCCATAGGGTGATAGAATTAGTAACCCCTCATTTCCTTAGGGTATCCAATAAATAGATATTTATCAGACTTAGCATCCAATTTGTCTGATATAGTCCGCTTCACATAAGCAGGACAATCCCATATCTTCAAGTAAGACAAATGAGGTTTCTTACTATTCCATATCTCATATGGAGTAGGAGAGACTACCTTGGTCGGGACTCTGTTTAGCAAGTAAACATTTGTCTGAAGTGCATAGCCCCAAAAGGACTTGGGAAGATTCGCATGATTCATCATCGACCTAACCATTTCCAACAAGGTTCAGTTTTGCCTCTCAGACACACCATTAAGCTATGATGTATATGGCGGAGTCCATTGAGACAATATACCATTGTCCCTTAGATAATCCAGAAACTCTTGACTCAAGTATTCACCACCTCGATCAAATCAAAGTATTTTAATACTTTTGCCAAGTTTTTTCTCTACTTCATTTTTGAATTCTTTGAACTTTTCAAAGGCTTCATATTTGTGTTTTATCAAGAACACATACTCAAATCGTGAGTGATCATCGATAAAGGTAATGAAGTAGCTATAGCCTCCTAGAGCATGAGTTGACATAGGTCTACATACATCAGTATGTATTAAACCAAGCAACTCTCCCACCGGTTCACCCTTTCCAGTAAAAGGTAACTTAGTCATCTTGCCTTTTAAGCATGATTCGCATGTATTGAATGAATCAAATTCAAAGGATTCCATAATTTCACATCGGTGTAATTCAAACATGTGTTTCTGGCTTACATGACCAAGACGACAATATCACATGTAGGAGGCTAATTGATTATCTTTTTGAGTATGCTTGCTCGCTTCGATATTGAAAATGTCACTGGATACGTCCAACGTATAAATACCATTGCATAAAGTTCCAATCCCATAAAGAACTCCATTCAAAGTTATGTAACAATAATTGTTACTAAAAGTCAAATGGTATCCATTTCTATTTAAACAAGAAATAGAAATGATGTTCTTTATCAACGAAGGAATGAAATAGCAATTGTCTAGTTCTAAGACAAGTCCTGTAGGGAGCTTCAACAGATACGTTCCGATGGCGAGTGCAACAACCTTTGCTCCATTCCCAACACGTAAATTTGACTCTCCCTTGACGAGTCTTCTTCTATTCCTTAGATCATGTATGTCATTACATATATGTGAGTCACACCCGGTATCCAATACCCAAGTATCTAAAAAATGGAATGACAATCAATAACGGAGATATTTGAAGAAGATGGGCCATCAGATGTCTTATTCTTCTTCACAAACTCAAGATAAATTTTGCAGTTTCTTCGCCAATGGCCCTCCTTTACACAATGATGGCAAGTGCCCTTTTGAGTTGGTTCTGCCTTTTTAGCCTTTTTCTTCTTCCCCTTCTGTTGTTCCTTTGACTTCCTCTTATAATCTTTCTTTGAGGAATCAACTAACATCACCGTCCCCTGGTCATGCTTCATAGAAGGCTCCACAGTCTTCATCATGTTGAGCAGTACCACAGATGAACCTTCTTGCATCTCAGATGTGAAGAGGAGCTTGGAGATTTCGAACCCTTCGGATCTCACTTGCTCATTAAACAACTCATAGAGATGAAAGACTACGATATGAGCATCCATATGCTCATGCTGCTTCTGCAGCTCGGGTACCATCGTGGCTAGCATGATGACAGGAAGAGGCTCTTCGAGGACATACGCAAACTTTTCCGCCTTGAGAATAATTCTCAGGTTTCTAAGCCAGTCCAAGAAGTTTGGCCCAATCAACTTATTCGAATCCAAAATGGAATGCAAATTCAAAGACATTATGATCAATCGATTAACCTAGAAATACAAATCGAGCATATATGAGAAAGATGATTTAAAATTCATCAACAAACATTTACAAAATCCCATTCATTTTTTTTCGAATTTCAAAACCCTCAAAATCAATTTGGGAGATTGTAGGTCCGTCTCCGAATGAGTTGATATCCAACATAGATAAGAACAACCTTGGAGAGAGTCCAACAAGTCATTCTTAGCTACGATGGTAGGTATCAAGTATATCAATTACATATCACGTATATGTAACTATCACAATGTGCTATCAACTAATTGAATGTTCACACATACATTGGGTTGTATGCATAGCGCCCAACTTCACCTCCCTTCACATCGACCTTGGAGAGAGTCCAACAAATCGATGCTCCAAGTTAAAGCCAACCCATTAATTGCGAAATAGTTTTAATATGGTTAGAGCGCATTCAACCAATTAGCCAGACTTGGAGAGAGTCCAACAACCCAAACTAACGATTGACCTATGACTCTTACCATATTAGTAATAAACTATTTCAATGGTTTGAACATGTTCAGGTTCGAAGCGGGCTTGGAGAGAGTCCAACTACCCAAACAAGAAATGGAACTCCGGTTCTAACCATATTAACGGAAGGTGTAGGCTTTAATATTGTGTAAGGGTTTTAAGGTCTCATCCTCTTTTCATGCAAATAACAATTATCTATATGGCATGGCACACATGGCATAATGATATACATCTAATGCAATTACATGACATACAATTATGACATGTACAAATAGGTTTCCTTATTTATCATAACTAATTTTGGAAATAAAATATGTTTGAGATTTGATTTCTCAAATCAAATCTTGATTAAATTAGGAAATAAATTTCCAAATTTATTCACATATTTTATTTATGGAAAATATTAATTAAGGAAATTCAAATTTAATTTAGGAAACAAATTTCCTAAATTGTAATTTCCTAATCACATTAGAAAATTTCTAATTTGAATTTCTTTACTAATTAAAATTTCCATAATTATTTATACACTTTTCAAAAGTATAAAATTTCCAAAAATACAATTATGACTATGGCAAAACAATTTTATGATTATGTCGGAACACAGTCGGGCTTTGATATCGCTGTTGGGTTTCCTCGGAACCGACGTGGGTATGTGTTCGAATACATTTCGTAAACATGCACACAGCGGAAGCAAAAATAACCGATAAACTAATTTATTACAACACACACACCACACGCATGCAAGGATACAACAAGTGTAGACATAATCGCCATTTCAAATTTTGCAATAAAAGAAAACTTATACTAGGTATACCTGACGAATTATGTGAAGCGGAAATGTCATCAACCGAAGCGACCCTCGCTAGTATCGCCTCTATCTGTATCCACACCGAGTATCATCGGGATAACTTCACCAAGCTACGAGCCCTGTCTTTGTGAGAGTTACTAGCTTTAAGTTGAAGACATTGTGATCCGAGAGACTATCACAATTCAAATCCAAAAATGAGTTTCGTAAACTTGCTTCTCGAAAGGGGCTTTCGTCATCCAATTGATGATACCTCAACCTTCCACCTATGAGGATTGTCGAAGATTCAATCCCCAGCAAATAGATCATTGTCGGAGCACAAAATGTCGACCAAATGACCTCTCCATGAAGAGGACACCAAACTGTCCAAAACTAGACAACTTGTTTTGGTGGAGGAGATGGTCGACCAAACAATTTGGTCGGTTGCTCCTTGGTCACCGGCGACCAAGGGAGGTTGCTCGGCGACTAAGGATAGCCCAAGGACTATCGGCAGCTGGTAGTTGGATGGCGGTAAGGAGGAGGTGGTGGCACAACAAGCTTGGGCAGCACCAAGGGGTTAGGCGGCAAGGAGCAAGGAGAAGAGGTTGGGCGGCTAGGGTTTCCAACTCTAAAAGTTCTCTTCAAAAAAAACCCTTAAACCTCTATCTTATAGAGAGCGTGTTTCTTTACCATCAAGAAATCTCCTAGCGATTATTGATTCATAACCAAAAACCCGTTAACCCGCTCTAATAACTTAAGTTAAAATAAACCAAACCGTGTTGGTCTATTTTAAGTTAAAACGAACCAAACCAATTTGGTTCATTCGTTTAAAACAAACCAAACCACTTTGGTTTATTTTCCACCATTGGATTAGAATCAAACCGAATTGGTTCATCCATCATGTCTTCATAAGACTTGACCCATCCATGCTTTCGATGCGACTGAAATAATTTCATACTCGCTCTTTGTTTGGTCCAACCAAACCAAGTCTCTCTTGATCTGAGAATCCAATTCTCAAGCTCATTTTAAATCCTTCGGATAACACTCGTAGTGGGTGTGACCAAATAGGTTCCCAATTTATGTTGGCCATCTATAATTAACCATTAATTATAGAACGATCATAAGTGGCACCTAGTAGTACAGCATGATCTCCAATTAACTGAAAAATCAACGGTTAACCCCAGAATAACTTTTGAAACCTTTCAGCAGCTACAGTGAGTCGTGCCCCATTCCCTTCACTCATCTTATATCCACTTTGTTCAGGACATATCTATTGTGTCAGTCCCCACTAGGTTGACTACGTCACACCTAGCCCAAGTATTACTTCCTCATCCTACGGATTCTAGTTACTACACATGTATCCAAGAGTACCATACTCTAAACATATAATGCTTTGACCAAAGAATTTAGTAACAATTCGATGAGAGACCATAGGGTATACATCTCCTCGTAAGGAGTAGTGAATCCTTTGTAGGCTATTCAAACACCTTCGGCCACTTCGACTTATACTCAATCATCCCATGTCCACATCTCCTTGGAGATGCTTACTTAAGATGTTAAAGCATAAGTCTTCAAGACCAAGATGACTTGAATACTGCAAGTCGAAGGAACATCACACTTAAGCTGCAGTAAGAACTTCATTGACATATTCATATATGCAGTGAACCATATGAAGTCTTACAGCTGGTCACTCCAATGAACTAGTTACCATAACTAGCATCCACAGTTAACTCCGGACATCCCAATGTCTCCAGCCAATAAGAAACAGTTGCTTGGATAAACCAAAGAGTATAACTCGTGCAAGTCTCAACAAAATTGATGGTGTATGAATGCATCAATTCATTGACTAGGGATAATTCTAATACATCACAATTACACATGTAGAGATACTCACTAGTTATGATCCAATCACAAATTCTCTCATGTTGTGAATCGTATTGCGGGCATTCAGTAAATGAGTTTAAGATCCAATCAAATACATGAAAACATGTATACTCAAATAGTGAATCTTCATTTATCAAATAAATGGTACAATCATAAGGCAATTGTCTTAGGACACCTCTCATATATAACTAACATCATGATAATGCTTAGGGTTAATTTTTTTGTCATGTTCATGTTTAGATTGTATTCATATGCCATGACATCATGATTATTGGCACATGTTTATTTATACTATCATTATATGCCATAATCATCATTCATGCATTTAAGCTAATTGAAATTAATTTAAGGACTATGGCTTGATTTGAAGTCCCATGTATAAGGGAATAAAATAGTGTTGCCTAGAAAAATGCATGAGACCTTAGATTAAGAAGAACAAAACTCACATCTCACATCAAATTGACATGTGTGTGTTTTCATACACCCTAGACACATGTGAGATGCTAGGAAATGAGTTAAGTTCAAGGTGCATAGTTCTTGCATCTAGATGAACTCAAACTCATCTTATACCATGGATGAATCATGAGGAAAGCTTATGTACAAGACATCTGCATTAAACCCATAGACCATGGTTCAATATAAGGTTTTAAAATCATTTTAAAATCATTTTAGATAACCTTGGTGTAGTAAATCTTTTGATAGAAGTCACCATTTAAGAAGTTGATACAAAATAGGTCAAAAACATTGAAGTTATCAATGGTTTTGAATTTTGTATCAATCTCAATATTTAATGAGTATTTTATTTTTCAAATATTTTTCACCCATTATGATTGTTATAAGTATTATACATATGAAGTTTCACTATTTTTCAAATTATATATAATTACTTATGTATTTCTGAATTTCAATTTCTGAACCTGATTTCTGCACTTGCATAAATCAGTCGACAGCCATGAATGGCAGTCGACTGGCGTCAAGGGAAATCGACTGTTGACTAACAAAGCTGACTGGCCATGTTGATTTCAGGTAAACAAGGTTTGTTTAGCCTGATTTCAGTCATGATAGGCAACCCTAACTGCTCCTTGCCCTAGGATATACTTTGGAAAGCATTGAAAGGGTGAAAATCCATTGGATATGGATTAGGAGAGTTGTTTAGGGTGTGTATCAATTTTAAGGTGTGTGAAAGTTCAAGTTTGAACTTTCGACCTTAATTTTCATGGTTTAGTGTTCCTATAGGCTTAGGGACTCTCCAAGGACATTGTTAGTGCAATGGTCAAGGGGGAGCAAGCCTTTAGGGGGAGGTTATCCATCATGGGATGATGAATGTGTTCTTCCTCATAAGGGGGAGAATTTGGAGAATTGGGAGAGTTTGAAGGATTATCTCTCTTTAGTGATATGGGACTTATCACTAGGAAGAGTGAAGGCATCCTAGATATTTTTGGACCAAGGGGGAGATTGCAAAATCTCATTGGGATATGAGACATTGATACCTTGGGGAGAGCCTTTTTTATGTATGTCAAAAAGAGGGAGAATTTGGAATTCCCAATTTGGACAATTGGGAGGATTAGATTGAGTTAGTGTTCTAACTCAAAGGTGTTTGATTTTTGTCAAACATCAAAAAGGGGGAGATTGTTGGGGCAATCAGCCCAGGTTACGATTGACCAGACTCGAGTTTGACTCGAGCGGTATTTTGATGTTCGATAAAATGTATGACAATGTGATTGTCATGGGAAGTCCAAGTGGGACACTTGGCATGGGAAAGTCCAAGTCATGAGTACTTGGCATGGAAAGTCCAAGCATGGGTTTTGGCAATAGTAAAGTCCAAGTCTTCGGTACTTTAGAATGAAAAGTCCAAGCATGGGTCTTGGCATTTGGAAAGTCCAACATAGAGTTGGCATGGAAAGTCCAAGGGTGTATTCTTGGCCACGTAAGTCCAAGTGTGTAGTCTTGGCGGTGAAAGCCTAAGTCATGGGTACTTGGAAATTAGGAAGTCCAAGGGTTTGATATTGGTGGCGTAAAGTCCAAGTGGTAGTCTTGGCACCATAAGTCCAATGGTTGGCGGCGTAAAGTCAAACGTGGGTCTTGGCAGCATAAGCCCAATGTGCCTTGGCTGTGTAGACCCAGTTAGCATGATAATAGCCGATGGAAGCACCTGAAGGCTAGCGTATGGATGAAGTCATGGATGACTTGGAGGGATCCAATAGGCGTGAGGCTGATGGAGGTGACTAGAAGGCTTAGGTTTTGGCTAAGGGTGGTCTAGCAAGTATGAGGGCATCATACTTGGGTTAAACCTCATGGCTGAAGTGTATCAGTCGATTGGGCTCATGGACCAATCGACTAGTCAAGTGTTTTGACACTTGGAAGATGAGTCGACACTGAGCAGTCGATTAAGATTATGACCAGTCAACTACCGTGAGTCGACTGGTGATCGACTACGGTCGAGTTACCACCACAGACGGAAGGCACTTCGATTGGTATCCCAGTCGAGACGACGCCTCGACTGGCCTTGAGCAGTCAACTACCATGGAGGGCAGTTGATTGTTGGGTTTGGTTGTGAGCGCAGAAATCTCAATAGCCGACTGAGCAGTCAGCTACAGGCTTGGCAGTCGACTGTTAGTGTATCCATTGGCTGGAATGCTGACGTGGAGACAACGGCTACAAGAGCAGTCGACTGATGGGTATGAGCAATTGACTGCTAGGCAGAAATCAGCCCGAGTTGTAGCTTTATAAGGAGCTCTAAGGGGAGATTTTTGGCAATGGTTCTTGGGGCGATTTGAAGGGGAATTGCCGCTGCATTCCAGTCCTTCAAGAGTAAACCAAAGCAATCAACAAGCAAGCAATCCAAAGTTCTTAGTGTAAAGTTTTTTTTACTTGTATTTGTGTATTGCTTAGTTTACTTGTTTTATTTTATTGTATTACTTTTGTAATCATTTGTACGAGGTTTCTCCACCTCCGAATTGTTCCGAGAAGGAGTGTATTGATTAGTGGTGGTATTTTCATCACTAGAGCTCATTTGAGCTCACCCCATGGAGTAGGAACCCTAAGATTCCGAACCACATTTTATCGCGGTGTTTGTGTTTGTGTGCTTGTATTGTTGTTATCATGTTATTTGTTATTTGTATTCCACTGTGCTAACAAAAATTATAGACAAGCAATGCGATCAAATTCTGTCGAACGAATGACAATGCTATTCACCCCCCCTCTAGTGGTCATACGATCCCTAACAATTATAATGAGACCTATGCTCCAGTAGCTAAGTTAGAGTCTATCTGAATCCTATTAGGGTATGTCGCTCACATGGTTTTCAAACTCTATCAAATGGATGTGAAATCGGCATTCCTAAATGGGTTCATTAAGGAAGAGGTGTATGTGTTGGATCGAGCGGATCGCTAGAGGGGGGTGAATAGCGATAGAAATTTTTCGTTCAAAATCGTTCGTTAAAATGCGAGTAGACACAGCGGAAGATAAAAACAAAACAAGCGAGACAATAGACACAAGGGTTTTACTTGGTTCGTAGCCGAAGGCTACTACTCCAAGGCCCTAGTGGTCCTTGACCACATACGGAGGGCAAACTACTAAAGAACTCCTCCTCGTTGGAGGTAGGAGTTAGACGGATACACAAAATGACAAAAGCTCGAGGTAGAGGGACACTCCCCCTCTCCTCATTATAATGAAAGCTTTACTAAAAAATAAACTGAAATACAATTTAAACTTTCGTTACCGACGACTTCAAAGGTTGGAGGTTGAAGCTCTAGTCGTCGTCTCGGCAGCGCTTCGTCGTAGGGATGTCGGAGAGTCGGAGCGTATCGGAAGCACATGGAAGCCTTTTTAATTGATGAAAAACCCTAAGACAAGCCCTCCTTTTATAGCCTTTGAGCCCCTCATCGAATGGGTCTTCAACCAATCACAAATGGACACAAAACCTCCTTGAAATGGGGTGATAAGCCTTGACTCCTCGAAGCTGATCATTGACCATCGATCGATGGCCATCATCGATCGATCGATGGTAGCATCACCGAGTGCTAACGAGATACGATCGGTGATGAAGGCGTCGAGTCCTCCAGTCGGCTCGTGATGCTAGCTGCAAGGCAAAGTTAGCTCAAAGAAAACATTATTTCGACGGCCTTCGACCGTCTGATCTCGACCTAGACCATCGATGGGATGTCTTTGGTCGGATCTATGCTTAAGCCCATCCCCGTAAGGAGGATACGACCTCACTTACGCTCGCACACACGAGCTTACCTCGATACTTACCATGTCGCTTTTACTTCCGGCCTTCCACTCGATTCCTTCAGCTCCCTCCGAAGTCACTCGAGTGTCGCCCGACCACCCGGCTTCCTCCGGGTGTCGCTAGCCTTCATCTCCAGCTTTAGAAATCTTCTGCACACTCGATTCAGCTCGTGAGATAACAATATATCCTTGACTTTGCGTCCTTTTCCATAATCAAAATATAGGTTCGACTTAGGTGCCCCTGCACCAACAGTATGTAGAGCAACCACTCGGGTTTGAAAATATAGATTCCCAAACCATGTTTATAAGCTTAAGAAAGCCTTATATGGGTTAAAACAAGCTCTCTGGACTTGGTATGAAAGAGTCTTATCCTTCTTAATCTTTAATGACTTTAGAAGAGGCCAAGTTGACTAAACCTTATTTCTAAAGTCTAAAGAAAAAGACATCTTTGTTGCTCAAGTGTATGTTGATGACATCATATTTGGGTCGACAAATGATGAACTTCTCTAAGGCTTCATAAAAAATATGGAAAATGAATTTGAGATGAGTCTAGTAGGAGAATTGACCTTTTTCTTGGGATTACAAGTCAAACAAACTAGTGAAGGAACCCATATGTATCAAACTAAATACGCTAAAGAAATTTGGTTTAGATAATGCTAAGGTAGTGTTTACACCTATGGGAACCAATACTAAAATAGACAATGATTTATATGTAAAATTAATAGATTCAAAACATTATAGGAGTATGATTAGTAGTCTACTATACCTAACTGCTAATAGACCGAATATCCTTTTTTGTGGTAGGTATGTGTTATGTGTGCAAGATACCAATCGTGTGCCAAAGAGTCCCATCTAGTAGTTGCTAAGAGAATACTAAGATATATCAAGGGAACTCTTAATGTAGGTCTATGGTACCCTAGGACTTAAACTTTTGATTTGATTGGATACATCAATTTCGATTATGTGGGTTGTAAATTGGATCGGAAAAGCACTAGTGGTGGATGCCAATTTCTTGGATCCTCCTTAGTGAGTTAGAGTAGTAGAAATTAACTTTGTGTTGCTTTGTCTACAACCGAGGCCGAATAAGTGGTCATGGGTGGTTGTGTGGCTCAATTGCTTTGGATGAGACATACTCTAGAGAATTATGAGCTACACTACTCCAAAGTCAAAGTTTATTATGATAATGTGAGTGCCATCAATTTGAACAAAAATTTGATACATCACTCTAGGACAAAGCACATTGAAGTGAAGCATCGCTTCATTAGAGATCATGTGGCAAGAAGTGACATTGAACTTAATTACATTGAATCTAAGTTTAACCTTGCCGACATCTTCACCAAGTCTCTCCTCGAAGCGGAATTTACATCACTTAGGAGAGAACTTGGAATGTGCTTTGTAGAATAGTTGGTATAAGTTTGTATGATCCTATAGTAAAAAATCTAGAATTATATCTTTACACATCTCACAAAATACTAAGAAACCTTGATTTTTGTATTTAGCCACTTAGACACCATGTGAGATATTAGGAAGATGCATTTGGTTCATCATGCTTGTTATGATGTATCATTTTGAACCAAAATGACATCTAGAAACATGAATCCTTCATTGGACCAATCATTGGAAAGGCTTGTGTACAATTAATGTACACATAGCTCTTAGAACATGGTTGGAATGTCAAATAAAATATCTTTTAAATTTTTTTTATCATGTCTGGAAATATAGTTTTTGTAAGTCAAGAAAATTGATACAAAGTTTTGAAAAGCATTAAAGGTTTTATTGGTTTCCAAGTTTGTGTCAATCTAGATATATAGAAAAGATATATTTTTTAAATTATTTTTCCTTGATATGAAATGGATTTATAAATGTGTCTTCAAAAGTTCATGAATTTTTGACACACCTAGATTTATTATTTCGGAACCTCTACTAAAAAACTAGACTGCACATTTCAGACAATTGATTACCGAATCGAACGTTGCAAGTTCTAGTTATCCTCAAACATTTGAACACATGTATACCAGTTATTCATTGTCATTGAAGGAGGTAGAAGTAACAGGTATTCATGAAAATGTATACAATAAATCATATCTCAAATTTCAAGAAGTGTTGAGAGTTGTAGATGAACCTGTATGGTCTTGTTGTGACAATCACACTAAAGTATCTCTAACCACAAGATTGTTGAATGTTAAAGCTGAGCATAATGTGTTCGAAGATTGTTTTAATGATTTCGTTCAAGTTATTGGAGAAGTATTGTCGCGTGATCACATAATGCCCAATCATTTTTATAGTATGAAAAAAACATGTGAAAGATTTAGGTCTTCCAGTGCAAAGAATTGAGGTTTGTAGAGATGGTTGTATGCTATATTGGGGAGATAATGTAGATGCAGAGATTTATAAATTTTGTAATCAATGTAGGTACAAGAGTACCACGAGATTGAATCATAATAAGCGATGTAAATCATACAGACAAATGTTCTATTTGCCTTTAACTCCTAGATTGCAAAGACTTAATGCATCAAAGGTCACTGATAAACACATGACTTGGAATGCAAATCATGAAACATAAGAATGGTGTTGGTGATCATTTGGAAGCTAGAGGGGGGGTGAATAGCGCTTTTCGTTTCTACAAGAGTAATTAGCGGAAGCAAACACAAATAATATATGTAAAAACAAAAATCAATGCTAACAAGGCCTTTACGTGGTTCGGAGATAACGCTCCTACTCCACGGCGATTCATAAGGTGGATCAACCCAAGCAATTCCACTAAGAAGCTTTCTCTTTACAAAGACCTCCTCTTCTTACAAAAGATGACAATGAAGATTTGAGAGGAGGAGGGAGATTAATACACTTAGAAAGCTTGGAAAACTTGTGGGAGCTTAGAAGAATGATCAGAATATAAGCATTAACCTCTTCTTGCTCCCCTTGGGCTCTTTTTATAGGAAAGAGCCTCTTTTTCCCGTTGGAGGTCTATCAGTCAACTGATGACTTACATAAGTCTCCCGATTCTCCACGAGCGGCCCGCAGGATTTGTCGTCGCCATCAGGAAGACTATCGATCGGCCAGCGGTGGCGATTCGGCGATCGATCGCCAGCCGATCGGCGATCGGCTACGGGCCATTTGTTTGTGGCGATCGACGCCATAATGGCGATCATTGCCCGGCTATATGGCGATCAGTGCGAAGTCGACTCTCACGATTCGTAGGATAACCCCGATCGCGCTATGATCTTCCAACCTCTAATGTTGCATTTTAAGGGCCAGTTCGACCGACACCATGTTCGATCGGCACACCCCAAGTATGACTAATTCATACTTGAAAACATAACCTAAGCCTAGACTTAACCTTCTAGCTTCTCCATCAGCCATGCGCCTCTAGGATTTCTTTGAGTCCATGACTCCATCCATGCGCTTGCCTTCAAAAGCTTCCTTCGGTTTCGTCATGCTTTGGTTTTCTTCTTTGCCAAAGTACGCTTGGACTTTACGCCGCCAAGACTACATGCTTGGACTTATGCCGCCAAGACCTTTCCTTTGGTCTTTCTTTTCCAAGGACTGCTTGGACTTTACGCCGCCAAGACTACATGCTTGGACTTACGCTGCCAAGACCTTTCCTTTGATTTCTCTTTGCCAAGATCACACTTGGACTTGTCTTTTACCAAGTCTTGGATTTTCCTGTCACTTAAACATGTTTACAATTAAATCACAAAATATTGCCTAACTTAGATGATTATCCAAACATCAAAATATATAAATGCTTGGGGCATTGTTGCACCAACAATCTCCCCCTTTTTGATGTTTGGCAATCATTTAAGTTAGGTCTTTAACACATACATATAAACATATTTCAATATGAATTCTAACTTAAATATCCCTTCTCCCCCTTTGACATACAACAAAAAGAGAAGAGTTTATCCAATAAGTGCAGGAAAGAATTATAATTGACACATCTTGAACAAAGGTATAAAATTGATATGAAGCTCCCCCTAAATCCAAGACATGTTTCATGATGTGGAAATAACATGTGAAGCATAAGCAATAGAATAGGAAAATATGTCCTAGCCCTGCACCAACAATTACAGAAATAAGGGATGTAGCTCCCCCTAAACCAGTGCATCAAGAAAATCTACATTTCCATACAAGTTATCATGTATATACTGTGGAAATCATATAATGTCCAAAATTGAACCTTTTAACCGATGAAAAACTATTTTCTATTCCAAAACAGTGTCACCGGTTCGATTGGAATAGGCATCGATCAAGCTGCCTTGGCGATCGCTAATAACTAATGATCGACTAATATCAGACAAATCTGAAATTCGAATTTTTCAGTCAAGGTTTAAAAATGCGTAGAAAATTTCGTGGATGTCCAAAAATCACGAAACTCGTCATACACATTTTATTCGACTAATATAACATATGAAAAATATTAGACGAAAAACATGCTCATCAGATTAATGAATTGATACGATATTCAAAATAACAAAATTATGACGCAAAAAAGTGTAATTGTATCGTATCAATATTCATAACTTCATACTATATGCTCAACTTCTAAACCTGACAAATAACAAGTTGTAGGCACTAATAGAAATGAATTAAAACAAAGACACAATTTCATTTCATTAATCAAAAGTCATTACACAAGTAGGAGTTTATGTCATTCATACGGCCAAAAAGAAAATAACAAACAAAAAACAAGAGAGCTAACGATCGTCGTCCTCAGCATCCATCGGTGCAGATGACGAACCATCGTGAGGTGGGTGTCCAGGTGCAGCAGGGCGGAGAATCGCCAAGATGTCCTGCTGCTGCTGATGCATCCCTCTCACGAGGGAGAGGAGCTCCTGATGCTCCCGGCGAAGCTCCTGATGCTCCTGGTGAAGCTCCTGTTGGCCTAAGCGCAGCTCCTCAAAATGTGTGTCTACCCGCTCCGCAAAAGCATCGAAGCGGGCAATGAAGGATGTGTTTGGGAGAACAGTATTGCCTGCAGCAGTCTCCCCCGCATCGGCTCCCTCAGCAACACCCTCAGCAACTCCCTTAGCAAATCTTTCCGCAGCAGCATCCTCTGGTGCCGGAGCGCCACCTGCTAGTCGTCATGCCGGGTCCCAGAAAACGGACCCTCTGTCGGCCTTCAGGCCCGCCAAGGAGAAGCTTCGACGAGTCATCTGATCATATTTTCTATTCATGACTTTAATGACTCCTATGTTGACATCAATGCCTACGGAGCTAAGCCATTGAGTAAGGACATTTCTAAAAGGTATATGAACCTTCCCATTGTTTGGCCTTATGAAATGAGTGATGCAATGGAAGGTATTGAGACCAATATTGATGTCTAAGTATTGACGAAAGATATGCATGAGAAGGAAGTGTGGAGGTCGAACCAAGGCCAAACCACGAGTAACTATAGGGAGAAGACAATGAGCAATGACCTTATAAAGGACATTGTCAGAGGCAGAAAGTTCTTGTGATTGAAATAGATTGGTGTTCAAAGGTCGAGGAGAGTGATAGAAAGTAGTATGAAGGGAATCTAGAGAAATCTCCTCAAAGGGAGGTGGAAGAGGTTCACTCCAAGATGGATATAAAATGAAATCATTCTCGGAAGAGAGACATCCAAGAA
The DNA here is from genome assembly GCA_025175895.1 of Wurfbainia villosa. Classification (NCBI taxonomy): domain Eukaryota; kingdom Viridiplantae; phylum Streptophyta; class Magnoliopsida; order Zingiberales; family Zingiberaceae; genus Wurfbainia; species Wurfbainia villosa. Next base: position 49,773,396 of record CM045996.1, read on the forward strand.
AATCGGTCTAGATCTGGGGACTGAAATCCAGATCGCGCTGAGCAACGTGAGTCCGGTATCTCAGCCCATCTCCAACCGGTCGTAGGTTGTTGAAAAATTCAGAAAGAAGAGTGATATTTACATGATGTTCACAAAAAACTAAAGACTCAAGTTTGTAGTGTTGGATGATTTGAACAATGTCAAAACAGTAGTCTTTAAGAAAATTGGGATCCATTGATCTAGGTGGAATAAGTTGGAATTTGTTTTTATGGAAGGCACTTTCAAGTGCGGAATTTGGAAATCGAGGATCGACAGAGGGTCGAGGGTTTGACGGGCCCTCGTTGGTCGAAGGTGCCCGGGTATGCTTAGTAGCAAAATGCTTAAGTCTAAATGTGTGAAAAGACAACAAAATAAGTATGCACAATGTAGGTTAAGGATGATGCATGGACAAAGACAACAAAAAGAGTATGCACAATGTAGGTTAAGGATGATGCATGGACAAAGACAACAAAACAAGCACCGGTTAGTGAAACAAAATTATAGGAACAAACAAACATTGATCAGGGATGAGAATTTACCTAGGCGGCATGGTGAAAAATCAAAGGCGAGTGTCCACGGAACCCTAGCCGAGTGAGTGGAAACTAGGGCGTGAACGGGGTGACAAGAGGAGGTCCTCGAGTCGGAGAGCACTCCAAATGGGAGCACCGGTCGGTGAAGTCGCCGGAAAAACGAGGGAGAACGGCTAAAAGGTGCGGTGGAGGTTCGTCGGAAGAGGAAGAGGAGAGAAAATCGGGAAGATTTGGCGAGTCGAACCGGTGGAAAGCCCTAAAAACCGCGACATCAGTCGACTGCCGTTAGTCGGCAGTCGAACTGATGGGGATCAGTCGAACCGGGCAGTCGCATACGAACGATTACATGCAGACGTCGGTGCCGATCATAAATGGTAGTCGAATCGATATAAATCGATCGGCCCGAATCGATACGCATACGGCGCTTAGGCGCGCAATGATCGACTGCCATAAATGGCAGTCGAACTGATAACGAACCGGGTAAGCCCGGTTCGATATCGTCGTATCAGTCGAACTGGCGTTAGGTACCAGTCGACTGATATCAGTCTGATAGCCTTTTTGGCCAGATTAAAAAATTCATAATTAATTCAATAAAGATCAAAAAATCACTAAATTTTGTGGGTAATATTGTTAGATCATTTCCTATCAAGGAAAAATTATTTTAAAATTATATCACCTCTAGATTTTGATATTGACACAATCTTGAGATTTTGCAAAAGTTATGATATTTTTGCAAAACTTTGTATCACTTTGGCTTATCAATAGGAAATTGTTTCTCAAGGTTTGATAGACATAGTTTAAATTTTATTTTATTTGACATTTCCAATCATATTCTTGGAGCTATATGCACATTAATTGTACATAGGCCTTCCCAATGATTGGTCCAATGAAGGATTAATGTCTCTAGATGACACTTTGGCTCATGATAATGCATCATAATAAGCATGATGAACCAAGTGCATCTTCCTAACATCTCACATGATTTCTAGATGGCTCAATACAAAAATCATGGTTTTCTAAGTATTTTGTGAGATGGTTAAAGGTATAAATCCTAGTATTTCTATAGGATCATGCAAACCTACACTTCTATTCTACAAAGCACATTCCAAGTTCTCTCCTAAGTGATGAAAATTCTATTTCGGGGAGAGGCTTGGTAAAGATGTCGGCTAGGTTGGACTTAGATTCAATGTAATTAAGCTCAATGTCCCCCTTAGCCACATGGTCTCTAATGAAGTGATGTTTCACTTCAATGTGCTTGGTCCTAGAGTGATGCACCAGATTTTTGGTCAAGTTAATGGTGCTCACATTATCACAAAATACTTTCATGTTAGAGTAAGATAGCTCATAATCTTCTAAGGTATGTTTCATCCATAATAGTTGAGCTACACAACCACCCATAGCCACATATTCGGCCTCGGTGGTGGATAAAGCAACACAAGGTTGCTTCCTACTACTCCAACTCACTAGGGAGGACCTAAGGAATTGGCATCCACCACTAGTACTCTTCCGATCCAATTTGCAACTGGCATAATCGGAATCGGTGTACCCAATCAAATCAAAGGACCTAGTCCTAGGGTATCATAGACCTACATTTAGTGTGCCTTTAACATATCTTAAAATTCTCTTAACGGCAACTAAATGAGATTCCTTAGCACATGATTGATACCTAGCACACATACCAACCGTAAATAATATGTCGGGTCTACTAGCGGTTAAATACAAGAGGCTACCAATCATGCTCCTATAAAGGGTAAGATCTATTTGTTTTCCTTCACTATCACTATCTATTTTAGTATTGGTTGCCATTGGAGTTGACACTACCTTAGCATTTTCCAAACCAAATTTCTTAATCATTTCCTTAGCATATTTGGTTTGATAAATGTAAATTCCTTCACTTGTTTGTTTAACTTGCAATCCTAGGAAGAAATTTAATTCTCCAACTAGACTCATCTCAAACTCTTTTTCCATATTTTGAATGAAGTCTTGAAGAAGTTCATCATTTATTGACCCAAAGATAATGTCATCAACATACACTTGGGCTACAAAGATGTCCTTAGATGTTGACTTTATAAAGAGAGTTTGATCTATACTACCCCTTTTGAAATCCTTAGAGATTAGGAAAGATGACAATCTTTCATACCAAGCCCGGGGAGCTTGTTTCAAACCATATAAGGCTTTCCTAAGCTTGTATACATGGTTTAGGTAATCCATATTTTCAAACCCGGGAGGTTGTTCTACATACACCTCTTCCTTAATAAACCCATTTAGGAATGCCGATTTGACATCCATTTGATGGAATTTGAAACCCATATAGGAGGCATATGCTAAAAGTATTCTAATGGACTCTAACCTAGCAACCGGGGCATATGTTTCGTCATAATCAAGTCCTTCAACTTGATTAAAACCCCTTGCAACTAAACGTACTTTATTTCTAGTGATATTCCCTTGGTCATTTAGTTTGTTCCTAAAGACCCATCTTGTAGTAATAATAGTGTTTTCACTTGGTCTAGGAACTAACTCCCATACTTGACTCCTTTCAAATTGAGCTAATTCATCTTGCATTGCTAAGATCCAATCTGGATCAAGTAATGCATCTTTAATTGTTTTGGGCTCAATTTGAGAGATTAGAGCAATATGACTAGTAGGATCCCTATGGAATGACCTAGTCCTAACTCCTTGAGACAATTCACCCACAATTTGATCTAAGGGGTGACTTTGATGAAATCTTATGGTTCTAGGAGGTGTGTTAGATGGAGTTTGATCATGATCAACCTCAATCCTATGCTCATCATCGGAATCGTCCCTTACTCCCCCTTGATTCAATCCTCCCCCTTGATCATTACCCCCTAAGTTTAAGTCTTGAAATTGTTTGGTAATTTCTTGATTTTCAATATTTATATCATCATCAATAGGGGATTTCCTAGGGTATGTATTGGAAGTTTCATCAAATTGAACATTTGAAGATTCTTCAATCTTTTGAGTCCTTTTATTGTAAACTCTATATCCTACACTAGTGGATGAGTATCCAACTAGAATTCCTTCATCCGCTTTGGACTCAAACTTACTTAGGTTGTCTTTGGTATTTAAGATATAAACTTTACATCCAAAGACCTTAAAATAATGAATTGTTGGAATTGTACCATTCCACAATTCAAATGGAGTTTTTCCTAAAAACCTATGAATCAATACCCTATTTTGGATATAGCAAGCGGTATTAACCGCTTCCGCCCACAAGTAACTAGGTAAGGAATATGCATTAAGCATTGTCCTAGCCGCTTCTTGTAGGGCACGATTTTTTTCTTTCCACAACCCCATTTTGTTGGGGTGTTCTAGGACAAGAAAATTCATACTTGTACCCTTGTTCTAAGCAAAAATTTGAAAAATTAGAATTCTCAAATTCTCCACCATGATCACTACGGATCCGGTTGATTTTGAGTTTTCTTTCATTTTCTACTCTTTTGCTAAATCCTATGATTATTCCTAAGGTTTCGTCTTTATTTTTCAAGAAAAACACCCAAGTAAATCTAGAAAAATCATCTACTATTACCAAGCAATATTTACTACCAATTATAGATGGGGTACTATGGCAATCAAATAAATCCATATGTAGTAATTCTAACGGTAAAGCGGTACTAAGTAAATTTTTATCTTTGTGTGATGTTTTTGATTGTTTCCCTTCTTGGCAAGCATCACACATCTTGTCCTTGAGAAATTTGACTCTGGGCAATCCTTTGACTAGCTTCAATTTTGCTATTTTGGCAATATTCTTCATGTTTATGTGTCCTAGCCTCCTATGCCAAAGCCAACTTTCTTCCTCTTTTGCAATAAAACACTTAGTAGAAGGATTAGTAGCATAGGATAAATCAACATAATATATATTTGATTTCCTAAAGCCTACTAACATGCAATCATTTATAGTTTTGTGTCTTATAAAATATTTTGAGGAATCAAATTTAACATCAAAGTTTGCATCACATAATTGACTTAAACTAAGTAAATTAAATTTCATATTTTTAACTAATAGAACTTTATGAATGGCAAGATTGGGAGATACCTCAATGGTGCCCTTTCCTAAAATTTTAAGTTTGCCGCTATTACCAAATGACACTTTTCCTTTGCTAGTGTGGTTGATAGTGGAGAATTTTCTCTCATCCCCGGTCATATGCTTTGAGCACCCACTATCAACTATCCACAAGCTTGGTTCTTCTACCTATGTCACATGAAAAACACAATCCTTAGGTACCCAAATCTTAGGACCACTAGCATCAATTATAAATTTCTTTGGTACCCATGCCTTTCTCCCCTTGCTTTTAATCATTGATTTTCTACTAACAAGGGATGCAAATGCTACCTCTTTCTCCTTAGGTTTATATCCTAATCCGGCCTTATTGTAAATTGCCCTTTGATTCTTAATAATCATATCTAGATATTTAGAACCATTAGTGAATTTTTCTAGGCATGCTCTTAATTTACCTATTTCTTTTCTTAACTCATCATTTTCATCCCTAAGAGTACATTCATCAATATCACTAGATTGTTTGCAACATGATGAATCTACACTTTTAAGTGATTTGATTTCTACTTTTAGATCCTTAACCCTAATTCTTGATCTATTTAAAGCATTTTGTAAACATGCAATAGTCTTATAAAGTAAATCTATTTTAGGTGAGTTGTTTACCTCATCATCATCACTTGATGATGATTCATCACTTGAAGAGGAAGAGGACTCCTCGCTTGAGCTCCCGGCTTCTTCCTCTAATGCCATAAGGGCTAAGTTCCGGGTGGCATGGCATACTTCCTCATCGTCGGAAGACTCCTCCATACTTAGAGTGTCCCATGTTTGTGCCACCATTGCCTCCTTCTTCTTCTTCTCCTTCTTCTCCTTCTTTTTCTTTTCCTTTTCCTCCTACAAAAAGAGCTATACCCTTCTCTTTGGATGAAGTGTTAGCTTGTTCATGTAATTGAAATTCACAAAAAAAGTTCATCTAACTTGACTAATGAAAGATCCCTAGAGACCTTATAGGCATCTACCATTGAGGCCCATAAGGTGGTCCTAGGGAAAGCTTGTAATACATACCTTACAAGGTCTCGGTTGTCGACCTTTTCACCTATAACGTGTAGTCCGTTGACCACTTCCTTGAAACGCCCGTGCATTTGGCTCACGGTCTCGTTTGTCTTCATAGTGAAGCTTTGGAGTTGGCCAATCAAAAGATCCCTCTTGGCCCTTCTTGTCTCTTTGGATCCTTCGTTGAGTTCGATGAGCTTCTCCCAAAGCTCTTTTGCGGAGTTGAAGGGCCCAACCTTAGAGAGTTGCTCCTTGGATAGACCACATTGAAGTGTGGTCGTTGCTTTTGCATTTGCTTGTGCTTTCTTGGCCATCTCTCTTGTCCAATCTTTTGTCGGTAGTGGTGCTCCGAATTCGTCGACCGGCTTTTCGAATCCATCTACAATACTAAACCAATTTTCTATGTCATTCATGAGATAGTATTCCATCCTACCTTTCCAATAGCCAAAGTCGTTGCCATCGAAAAACGGAGGCCTCGTCGTGCTATATCCCTCTTGAAATGCCATGCTCCGGTTGATGGTTAGATCTTCCGATGTGATCCGGGCTCTGATACCACTTGTTGGTGATCGTTTGGAAGCTAGAGGGGGGTGAATAGCACTTTTCGTTTCTACAAGAGTAATTAGCGGAAGCAAACAGAAATAATATATGTAAAAACAAAAAGCAATGCTAACAAGGCCTTTACGTGGTTCGGAGATAACGCTCCTACTCCACAGCGATCCTTAAGGTGGATCAACCCAAGCAATTCCACTAAGAAGCTTTCTCTTTACAAAGACCTCCTCTTCTTACAAAAGATGACAATGAAGATTTGAGAGGAGGAGGGAGATTAATACACTTAGAAAGCTTGGAAAACTTGTGGGAGCTTAGAAGAATGATCAGAATATAAGCATTAACCTCTTCTTGCTCCCCTTGGGCTCTTTTTATAGGAAAGAGCCTCTTTTTCCCATTGGAGGTCTATCAGTCAACTGATGACTTACATCAGTCGACTGCCTCCGATTCTAATGGCTTCTGAACAGTCGGATTCGCGGGATTTGCCATCGTCATCGCCAACGGGAAGACTATCGATCGGCCGCCAGCGGGCGCTGATCGATATTGCATCGTAGCCGATCGCTCGATCGGCTACGGCGGCGATCGGCGTGGCGACCGCATAATGGCAATCGATTGCCCGGCTTGTATCGCCGAACCGAAGTCGACTCTCACGGATCGGGATAACCCGATCATTGCTAATAGTCTTCCAACCTCTAATGCTGCATTTTAAGGGCCAGTTCGACCGACACCATGTTCCAGTCGACTGACACACCCCAAGTATGACTAATTCATACTTGAAAACATAACCTAAGCCTAGACTTAACCTTCTAGCTTCTCCATCAGCCATGCGCCTCCAGGATTTCTTTGAGTCCACGACTCCATCCATGCGCTTGCCTTCAAAAGCTTCCTTCGGTTTCGTCATGCTTTGGTTTTCTTCTTTGCCAAAGTACGCTTGGACTTTATGCCGCCAAGACTACATGCTTGGACTTATGCCGCCAAGACTTTCCTTTGGTCGTTCTTTTCCAAGGACTGCTTGGACTTTATGCCACCAAGACTACATGCTTAGACTTACGCTGCCAAGACCTTTCCTTTGATTTCTCTTTGCCAAGATCACACTTGGACTTGTCTTTTACCAAGTCTTGGATTTTCCTGTCACTTAAACATGTTTACAATTAAACCACAAAACATTGCCTAACTTACATGATTATCCAAACATCAAAATATATAAATTCTTGGGGCAATGTTGCACCAATAAAGGGCTAATGTGTCATCCATTAGATGCAGAGGCATGGAAAAATTTTGATAAAACATATCCTGAGTTTGCGAATGAGACTCGAAACATCAAGTTGGGTCTATGTGCTGATGGATTTGCTCTATTTGGCAAATTAGGAAGAACTTATTCTTTCTGGCCAATTATCTTAACTCTGTATAATCTTCCACCCGGTATGTATATGAAAACACCGTATATATTTTTAACATTGATTGTTCTTGACCCTCATAATCCCAAGAAGTTAATAGATGTTTACATGCAACCACTAATTGTCGAGCTAAAACAACTATGGGATGAGGGTGTTTCTACATATGATGTCCATACTAATCGGAGTTGCGCTTTCTTTGGGCCATAAATGATTTTCATGTTTATGGTATGTTTTCAGGATAGAGTACCGCTGGAATTTTAGGATGCCCAATATGTATGAAGAGATAAAAGTCATTCAGATTGAAATATGGAAAGAAACCGAGTTATTTTGATTGTCATAGATCATTTTTACCGCCAAATCATAAATTCAGAAGAAATAAAGAAGAATTCACTAAGAATAAAATTGAAAGAACACCTCCACCATTGAGATTAACCGGTCAATTCTTATGGAATAGAGTGCTTAACTTTCCATCTTTATTGAAGAACAAATGTTACAACATATGACTATGGAAGTACGCATAAATAGACTAAATGGAGTATATTTTGGGATTTACCGTATTGGCAGAGTAATTTGATTCATCACAATCTTGATGTAATGCATATTGAGAAGAATATTTTTGATAATCTGATAAATACGGTGATGGATATTACTGAAAAAACAAAAGACAATCTAAATGCAAGAAAAGATATGCGTCTCATCTATAAATGACCCACCCTTGATGTTGATGAAAATAGTAGGGGACCAAAACCAAAAGCAGTTTATATATTGAATAAGGATCAGAGAAAGATTGTTTGTGAATGGTTGAAATCATTGAGATTTCCTAATTGTTATGTCTCTAATCTTGGCAGATGCATCGATTTAAAGGAATGAAAATTGATTAGTTTGAAAAGTCGTGAATGTCATATATTCATGGACAGACTAATTCCTATTGCTTTTAAGGAAATATTATCAAATTTTGTATGGGATGCAATTACAGAATTAAGCATTTTCTTTCATGATATTTGTTCGACAGTATTGAGTCATTCACACATGGAGATATTAGAGAGAGACATTCCAATCATTTTGTGTAACTTAGAAAGAATATTTTCACCGGTATTTTTTGATTCCATGGAACATCTTTTGGTTCACTTGTCATATGAGGCCAAAGTTGGAGGTCCTATTTAATTTCGATGGATGTAACCATTTAAAAGGTGAACTTTTTTTTTTATCATTGTTAGTGCATTTGATTAATTTTAGTATAAGTTAATTTCTAATACATTTTGTTTTATTACTATTATATTCCTCTATCACTTGAAAAAGAAAAGATGAAAAATAAGGCTCATGTTGAGGCTTCTATTGTTAATGCATATATTGTGGAGGAAGTTACAACTTTTGCATCATATTATTTTGAACTTTACATTCAATGCAAAAGTCGAAGAGCAAAAAGAAATGATGAGGGTCATGTTGATCCCAATTTGAAGTCATTATCAATTTTTAACTACCTTGGTCGACCGAGTGGATTTTATACACGTAGATACTTAACTGGTCAAGAGTGGCGAGCAGCCCACACATATATTTTACTAAACTGTCCAGAAGTAACATCGTATTTCGAGTGAGTATATACATGTTATATTATATATTTCATATATCATAAATTATTGTTCGTGTTATATTTATTTTTATGATAGGATTTTCCAAACCCCATATTTTGAGCTTCCGGAGCATGAGTTTGATCGTTTCTGTGATGAAGAATTTGCACCATGGTTCAAAAAATATGTAAGTAGCCTATGATAATAAATTGGTTAAATCTTGACTCTAACACATACTTATTTGACTTTAGGTTCTTGATCATCACGCTCACATTGAGCAAGAATTAGTAAATCATCTGTCATGGGGTCCAAACTCAATGGTGAAAACTTGGCTGGCATATTTCATAAATAGATATAATTTTCATACTCAAGAATATGGAATGGGCAAAGCTACAATGAATAGTGGGGTTTGTGTTTAGTCATCTAATGATGGAGGTGCAAGGAATGATTTTTATAGTTTGTTAGATGAAATTTTAGAGGTAGAATACCCTGGCTCAGATTTGCGAGTTATTTTATTTATGTGCCATTGGTTTGACCCTATCAAAGGCATGAGGGTGCATCCACCGTTTAATTTGATTGAAATAAATTATAAAAAATTATACAAGAGGTATGAACCATTTGTGTTAGCACAACAAGCGATTCAAGTATTTTATGCTTCATATCCTAGTATGAGACGAGATAAAAGTGATTGGTAGGTTGTTTGTAAAACAAAAGCACGTAAAAAAATTGAGGAACATTGGGAAGACATAGCATATCAACAAGATGAAGTTGTCAATATATTTCATATTGAAGAATAATATTTAAACGTTACGAGATCCCAGCCGCGTAGTAATAGACGTTGATGCAAGTTAAATGAATGAGGATGGAGATGAGGAATTTAATTTAGAGGATGACAATGATGATGAGGATGATGAGATCGAAGAGACATATGACCAGGATAAAATTCAAAATGAGGACTTCGATTTATAATTATGGGTAACTTTTATTTAGTATCAATTATGTTTCTATTTACGGTCTAATTCTAAATTTCATATATTTGATATATTAATAAACTGTCTTTTTTTTATAGGTTATCCAGTTGCTTCAAATATGGTAATTTTTTCATAATTATAAATTTGATATGCAAATGTAATCCTTTTTTACTTTCATATTCTTTTAATAATTATGATTGTTAGTTTCGACATTGTGGTCATAGATGGAGTAGCGATGGAAGATCACAGTCTTCCTCTACTTCAGCCCCTGTACAGCCTGATGCTCTTGCAGGAAATGTGCCCTCGTCCTCTTCTCCAATTGCAGGATCTTCTGGTTCTCAACAGATCCCTGATAATGTACCTTCCCTAGTTCAATAATCACTGGTTAAGAGGGAAGATACACGAGAGTCGATATCTCCGCGCGGAGATTCGTAAGTATTCAAGTTTTAAATTATCTATATTTTTAATAAGATATATATTTTTATAAATATCTAACATGGTTTGTTTCATTTTATGATAGATTTACAAATTATGTACATTGGGTCAGAGCTTTTATGACTTATACGAGCACGCCGGAAAAAATAAAAAATTTATGATGGAATGAGTTTAAGGTAAGTTATTTAAATCATTTTATATATAAAATTGCATTTAATATAATCAAATTTTTTTTTCTCTACTGCAGTAGGTATTTACTTGGGAGGAGAGTGAAACACTATAGATAAGGAGAATTTTCAAGAAAAAGTGTGGCGACTATATTAGAAACATACTCAGTCATGCGAAAACCAGAAGTAAAAAGTCATACTGCATAACCAAGGAGAATTGGAATAAGATTGTTGCATATTGGGGATCTGAGAATAGCAAACGAAGGAGTGATCAAAATAAGAAAAACCAACATTGTAATTCCGGCACTATGTCTGCCATGTATGCGGGAGGCTCTATCAATATCGATGAACCTAGACATCGATTGGTGAGTTTTTTCAAATACTAATTTTGTAGTCTAATACTCACTAATTTATAAATTATAACGATATTTGTTTAGGCCCAAGAGACGGGGACTGAGTCATTATTTATAGACACTTTCACTTGTACATTCCAAAAGAAAGATAAGATGTGGAGTGGGGAAAGAGCTAGAACAATGAAAGTTTATAATTTTAAAAGTATTATGGTCTTTTGTTATTATTTAACTTTTTTCAAAACAAGAGAAATACGATGAACTTGCACATATAAATTCAGGTGAAAGTGATGATGCAGTCGAATCTGAGCCTTCTGTTAGCAATATCAATTTATGGCTCAAAGCAACTGGAGGGGCGAAAAGTGGAAGAATAATTGGACTCGGTTCTTTGAGCCGAACCTATAAAGCCCCTGGTGCTTCTTCTTCATCCTCACCAGCAGTAAGAGCATAAATAAATCAATTGACCGAAGAGGTTACTCATTTGAGGGAGTTACTAGCGCAAAAAGAAAATGAATTGAGACAAAGAGAACAAGAAGTATATGAACAGATGAACGAATTTCAGAGGCAACAGATGTTAATTATGCAGCATCTCCAATTAATATCTAATTCAAGTCAACTTCCTCCTTCTCGATCTGGTCCTCCTGCTGATCCCTATAATAATGACAATGATGATGTATTCTTTGATGATGATGGTGACGATGGTGGCTACGTTTGAATTTGTTGTATTTAAATATTACTTGACTTATCACATTCGATATCTATGTATTGTAAGTTACGTTTATGTTTGTTATGTATATATTGATTTGGTATTGAATTATTTTCATATATTAGATGATTATGAAGTTTGATATGTGAATTACTTTATATTGTTATGTGTTTATTGTAAAACAGGGAAAAATAGTAGAATTTATCATGATATTTTTTTTATTTTACCTGATTAGCAACGAAAATCAATTTAGTCGTAGATTTGCGACAAAAAATCATTTTTCATCACAGAATTGGCAATGAAAAAAAAATTGTAACTAAAAAAAAAAGCAACAGTCGACTGCCTCATGTGACAGTCGATCGGTATACTATCAGTCGACTAAAAAATATTCAGTGATTTGCTTATCCACTACTAGTCGATTGACGCCAACCATCAGTTGACTGATGAAAGCATGATTGCGAGAAAAAAAAATTCATCCCAGAAATTGCGGTGAAAAATTTTTTATTGCAAATTATCCACTATCAGTCGACTGATTTACTATAGCACCTTATAGAACCATTTTTACTCGACTGCCTAGTCAACTGATCGCTATTCAGTTCACTGATCAATAAGATCAGTCGACTGCCTTACTATACCACCTTACAGAAACTTTGTTAGTCGACTGACCAGTCGACTGGTTAGATGTCAGTCGACTGATGGTCTTCTTCAGTCGACTGACATTGAATATTTGGCAATGAAAATTCGATTCGTGGCAAATTTTGCGACAAAATTTATTTTCGTTGCAAAGTTTTCATGAATATATAGTAAATAAATTTATTAGTCTTTTGCGACAAACTATGTTTTCGTTGCAGATTTAGTGAAAAATATAATTATTCATCGCCAAGTTTGGCGACAAATAGTGATTTTCGTCACCAAATTTGGTGATGAATAGTTATTTTCGTCGTAAAATTTAGCGACGAATAGTTATTTTCATCACCAAATTTGGCGACGAATAATTATTTTCGTCGCCAAATTTTGCAACAAATAATTATTTTCATCATCAAAGTTTGCGATGAGTTATTTTTGTTGCCATTTTTATCGCTAAGTAGCAATTAATTTTACAACGAAAATTTTATTCATTGCAATTTTTGTGACGAATTTTTTTTCATTGCAAAATTTTGTGGCAAATTATTTACAACGAAAAATATTTCGTTGCAAATTTTATTGCAAAAAATTTTTGTAACAAATTTTGAATATTCTCCGCCAAATGCATGTTTTTTTGTAGTGCAATAGCAGTCGACTGGTCTAGTAGCAATCGACTTGTAATTCCCTGAGTCGATTGGTAACCCTATTTTTGGCTACTTAAGCCTGATTTTATCATCTACCATCATTCCTAGGAAGTCCTAACCCTATGATATGATTATAGAAACTTTTAAAATGATAATTGTTTAACGATTAAGGGGGAGTAGGACTAATTGATGCAATGGTTAAGGGGGAGGTTTAACAATGTCAAATATCTAAACCCAAGACCTAGGTGCATATGTTTTATTGTTGGTACAAAGTTAGGTGGCAATACCTTTATCCATGTTTTCATACTTTGCTCAACATGTTAAAGTTAGAATGTGTCTTGAATTAAGAGGGAGCGTCAAGTATATTCATTCCTTAATTCAAAGCATAACATCTTCTTCATACATGATTTATTGAAAATTTCTCTCTTTTTGATGTGTGTTAAAGGGGGAGAGGGGAAAAATTTAAGTTAGAATTCATATTGTGACATATTGTGTCCTTATTGCATATTTAAAGACCTAACTTAAATGATTATCAAACATCAAAAAGGGAGAGATTGTTATTGCAAGAATGCTCCGAGTATTAATCTTTTGATATTTGGATAATCATTTATAGTTAGGCAATGTTTGTGATCTAACATGGATGATTAAGTGACAGGTAAAAGAAAAGCCCAAGTGTAAAGACTTGGCAAGGAAAGTCCAAGGGTGAAGTCTTGGAAAGAAAAGTCCAAGAATGAGGACTTGGCGGCGTAAGTCCAAGTGTGTAATCTTGGTTATATAAGTTTAAGTGGATCTTGTCAAGGAAGTCCAAGGATGATGTTTTGGTAGCATAAGTCCAAGTGTGTAGTCTTGGACTCATAAGTCCAAGTGAACCTTAGAAAAGGAAGACCCTAAAGCATGGCAAAGCCGAAAGAAGATTTTGAAAGTGAGCACAAGGATGAAGGAGTCGTGGACTCGAAGGGATCCTAAAGGCGTGAGGCAGATGGAAGAGCTTGAAGGTTTAGTCTATGTTTAGGATTTTATTTCAACTATGAAATAGTCATACTCAAGGCATACCAGTGAACTGATGGTTGAATCAATTGACTGGTGAGGCAAAACAATCGAACAGGTTGTTTAACAATCAACTGGCTCTTTGACCAGTTGACTGGTCTCGGGTGCTCAACACTCGGGAGCTCAAGTTGGCTTGGACACTCGACTGGAGTTATGACCTAGTCGATTGGTCGAGTAGTCGACTGCGACTTGACTATTGAACTGTGCTCTGGAAATCGATTGACACTTTGGACCAGTCGACTGACCACTTGCAGTTGACTGCTAGGGTTGAGCAGTTGATTGGTCGTAAGTGAGCAAGGCACAAAATGTTTTTGAGTCGACTGTCGGCTAAGAGCAATTGACTATTGGCTCGGGCAGTCGACTGATCAGATATCCGTTGAGTGATGACGATCGTGATCAAGATTTATTAGAAGACATTCGATTCGGTCAACAGTAACATCAATCGACTACTAATATGTAGCAGTCGATTGGCAAAGGTATCAATAGCCAGAAATGGACAAACATCTGAAACTCTATAAAGGAGAGGCTTTGGGAGCTTGAAGAGGCTAGTACTAACACAAGAAATTTCTCATCCCAAGCTCATAAAGCCTTCTTCTAAGTCTTCTACTCCTTTAATCTCTCCTTCCTAAGCTCCTTTCCATCATTTTGTAAGAAGAAGGGATTGCTTTGTAAAGAGTGTTTCTCCACCTTGGTGTGCTCATCAAAAGGAGAAGTTTAGTGAAGGCTTGCAAGGAGTGATCTATCTTAAGGATTGTCGTGGAGTATGAGTGGATCTCCAAACCACGTTAAATATTGTGTTAGCGATTGTTTTCATTATTTTTCATTATTATCTTTCGATTTGTATTTGTTTTTGCTAACAATCTGTGTAGAAATCGAAAAAGGCTATTCACCCTCCCCCCCCCCCCCTCCTCTAGCCATCACAAGATCCCCAACACTTTCTTCTAGTATTATCAATTAAACTATTAATGGAAAGTTCACATGTGTCCTTGAATGAAGCATTTAAACTCATTGAATAATTAGTGGTTAACATTATGTACTTTCTCTCAATAAAGTGTCCATTAGCTCGTCTTTTAGTATCTATATTCTATAACCACTCATAAGTATCTAGATGTTTTTCAGCCATGGTCTGCATTACTCAGACGTGATACTAGACTATTGTATTATCTCTTACTGCTGCCCAAAACCAACCTAATGCAAGTATATTCGAGGTATCTATTACCATGTAACAAAACAAGTGGTAGTAACATAAAGCATAATGAGTAGTTAGGTACACTTTACTAACTACTGATATAATGTTTCAATGTTTATCTGATACAATGCTCAATGACTGTGAATCAACAATAAGAAATCTCTTTAAATGATCCAAAAATCATTCTCGAGTAGGTCCATATTCAACTTCAGTAATTTCAAAGCCAACTAGGATGATCTTGCCATTACCATTGACTATTGTTGCCATCAACAACACACCAAGATACTTGCCACTAAGATGTGTAGCATCAATTCCAATAAATTTGTGTAAATATGATTTGAATATTCTTCCACAAGCATCGAAAGCTCAAAAACAATGCTAGAACTAATTTCCACTATTTCTATGTAGTGCAATATATGTATCAAAATCCCTAACTTTAGCTCATGCAAATACATTGGAATATCACTATAAGTCTGATTAAAAGCACCGAACAATTTCTTTAATGCTTTCTTTCAAGCTGAGTATGCTTTCTTATGTGATATGTAAGCTCTAAACCTAGATTGTATTTCTCTTTAAATCATCCTTGGTTTGTAATCATTTAAAGAAACAAACTATCCTACAATTGGAGAAGCTACAAATGTGGATGTGAAAGCATGGTGATATGATGTTTCTCTAATGGTGTTACATTGATTTTGTTATACATATTTTATAACAGTGAACTCCATATCTACCTTAGCAACTACTCTCCATGTACAAGGTTTATTGAAACAAATAGCTTTAATTTTATTTAGTCGGATGTCAACAAGATTATATCTAAAGTTTTTTGGCATAACATTCCTTACTAGTGCATCCTTGAACTCTTGTCGAGAGGTGACAACTTATCCAATGGAAAATTTATTTGACTTTGTTTCATCTTTAATTGTCCTTTGTATTAACAACTAAGAAGTCCTTCTCTAAGTCATTGTACTAATTAATCTAGATTAAAATCAGTTTGTTCAAATCAGATATCATCTAAGAATTCTTCTAAATTAGTATTGCATTCTAATTATTGTATAATTCAAATATCATATACTTCCTATTGTCTCTAAATTCCCTCAAAGTTTTTTCCAACTATAATACTAGTACTAGGTATCTCATCTTCTAATCTACTAGTCTCTTTATTTAAATCAAAGGTGAAATAACTTGAACTTCTATTCTCTACATTAGCATACTCAGAAGAAGATGAAATATTTCTTAGGGACATATTTATAGACTTTTGATTAGCTAGTTGTTTCTTCTCCAAATTTTATTAAATGAATTCAAAAGATAAGGAAACTACATCAGGAATATGGTCATAAACTATGAGGTAAAGATGTTGTGCTAACCCAGATTATGAGCTCCTATATGAAATTCTAGGTTTGTTCCAATAGACGCACAGACTAAATTTTTTAAAAGAGGTTGTGCATGGCTAGAAAGGATTTGGAGTTGAGACTTTAAGGCATGTGGGACTGAGGGACATTGTAGAAATCTACCAGACTTGGATTGAGTCTAATCAGAGCTGGCTAAGGTCATTAATGAGTTTTGAATGAAACTCATTGATAGACCTAGAGGATTTAAAATTTTAAAACCTAGATATGGAGTGGAAAAGGGAAGTTTAAAGATTGTAGAGAAGGTGTGTAATCCTACTTCTGAACCTCCTACATGAAGTTATGAACCTATGCTAGTTAATACATGAGTTGAATTTCCAAAAATAAGCTATACATGGCTAGGAAGACCTTGAAGTTAAGACTTTGGGGTATGGTTGAATTGAGGGGCACTACAGTAACGTAATAGATTTGGATTAAGTCCAATTATTGCTTGCTATGGCTATCGATGGGTGGTTTTAACCGAAACTTATTTATAGACTTAAAGAATTTGAAATTCTGAAACCTAGATATGGAGTGGAAGAGGGGAGTGTAGAGAATCTAGAGACGATATGAAACCTTACTTATGAACCTCGTATATAAAGTTATAGGTATATACCAATCGACATTAGGGTCGAATGGTCAATATTAATGTGGTGTTGGTGTTCAAAGATCAATGTCGGTGTGTTGCTAGTTTTGAAGGTTCAAAATCAATGTAGTGCACTAATTTTGAAAGATTAGGATGACTATATTAGAGAAATTATAACAAAGTGGTGCTAGTGTTTAAAGGTTTAAAACCATTATGGTACTGATTTTTAAAGATCAATACCATTGTGTTATAGAAATTAAAGTTGGCTAAGATCATCAATGGATTTTAACTCAAAACTCATTGATGGACCTAGAGGAGTTGGAATTCTAAAACTAAACATAAAATCAAAGAGAAAAGAGTAGACAAGGTGAATATGATGTTCAATCTTTGTTTTAAGCCTCTTATATAAAATTATGGCTCTTTCTCAATAGTCACACAAGCTTGTTCTAAGTGAATATGATGTTATGAGTTTGTGTGATGTGTGTGAATTATGTATAATTTTTAGGATTTCTTTAGCATGCATGCATCATATTTTATTAGCATATCATGGCAAGAACATTAGCATTTGCATTCATTTTATCTTTTGTGTTCAAAGATGAAAATACATAATAAAAGCACCTGGTACATTATACCATCAAACAGAGGAGATCCAAAGCCAACTGAGGAGACCAGACCATTCCATGATCTGGTTGTGAAGCACTCCATGGTCGTGGAGTGCTCTATTCAAACCACCCTGGAGCTCCAACCTAATTCGTGGTCAACCCGTAGTAGCTTCCACAACCATGGATCGCCCTGCCGCCGCATTGACTTTTCAAGTTTGAGGGTTATTTGACTATAAAAGAAGGTGTATGACTCATCCAAATGGAAGAGGACATAGAGAACAAGACTAGAGATTTCAAGGAGCATTTGAGAGATGTTAAGGGAGTCTTTTGAAGCTAAAGGAGCCTTCTACGACATCAACAAACTGAGTTTATCTCTTCCTTATCTATATTCTATTTTGTCCAATGTTCACTATGCTTAATTTGTATTTTATCCTCCACGAATGGTGTAATTGCTTGTAATCCTAGAACAAGGGAGTAGCCCTTTAATGATTTGATATGTATGTTGATTGCTTTTTTATCAATTGATTTGTTTATCCCTGATTTGGTTTTAGTATGTTATTTGTTATTGCGAGTTTCTTGTATGATATGAAAATCAAGGGATGAACTGAAAGGAGAATCTTGATCTCGAAACTATGAAACCAAGCTTGAGGGATTGCTCACAAGTAAGGGTAGAAGTCCAGGGATCGTGGGTGCTCTAGTGGCAGGGTCATCCCAACTAACGATTCTCTGATACAACTGCCATGAAAGTAGTTCAAGGCCTCTCAAGGATTCTATTGGCTATCACAGAACATAAAAGATCTATTTTAAATCAACCTCACTAAGTAAGGGTAGTAAGTCAAGAAAGGCTTGTGGGGTTCTCGTGACATGTCACCTTGGCTGATTTTGGTCTATTATATACAGATACTTTAAAAAGTAGGATAGACCTTAGGAATCCTCGAAAGAGGCCATTGATTACCATAGGATAGACCACCTTCAAGAAAACTTATCATTAAGAGAGGAAACTCAAACATCATCATGTCAATATTTACTGTAGTGAAATCGAAATCCTAGAAATTTCTATAAAGCCTAATCTATCGATTTATTCTTTACTTGTTCTTATTTCCTGTCTTTTATTACAATCAATTTTTCATTATTTATTTCATCTAGATAATCTACTTTTGTACATATCCGGTACTTGATCTAGTTCCAGAGGATGATATTTTTATTACTTGACGATATCATACACTTGTGGTAAAATTCACATCATTGTGCTAATTGACACATAGGCTAAATTTTTTGAAATAGGTTGTCCACAATTAAGGAGGCCTTGAAGCTAAGATTTTATGATACAATTGGACTCATGGGCACTGCATAATCCTATTATATTTGGATTGGATCCAATCAGAACTGCTAAGACCATTAATAAATTTTGGTCAAAACACATTAATGGACCTAAAAGACTTGGTTCCACATTAGCATCCCCCCTCAGCTTCCCCTATCAAAGAGGGAAGTAAATCAGACGAGTGCTAATGTAGGTTGCCTTAGCAGACCCGGCATCCCAAGGGATCGATCCCCATTTGAGAAAAAAATTCGCAAATATATTGTAGCTATGGATCGACCCAGGGGTTCTTCAGAAAAGAGTTAGAATTTTAAAACCTGGACATGAAGTGGAAGAGGAGTGTTGATAATTTAGAGATGGTGTGAAATCTGATTTTTGAGCCTACCACAAGAGTTATGGGATAGTATCAATTGATATTAAGGCTGAATGTTCAATATCAATGTGGTGATGGTGTTTAAAGATCAATATTTGTGGGTTATTGGTTTTGAAATTTCAGAATCAGTACAGTATTGATATTGAAAGATCAATACAACCATGTTGAAAAAATTATAACAAAGTAGTGCTAGTGTATATAGGTTCAGAACTATTTGGTGCTAATTTTTAAAGATCAACATTACTATATTATAAAAATCATAGTTAGTTAAGACTATCAATGAGTCTATAGGTTCAGAACTATTATGATGCTAATTTTTAAAGATCAACATTACTGTATTATAAAAATCATTGTTAGTTAAGACTATCAATGAGTTTTACTCAAAATTTATTGATGGACTTAGAAGAGTTAGAATTTTGAAACCTAAATATAGAATGAAAGATAAAAGTCTAGACAAGATAGATATAGCATGCAACCCTAGTTCTAGCCCTTCTACATGAAGTTATGACTCTTGACACAGATTGAATTTTTGATAATTGGTTGTGCATGACTAAGAAGACCTTGAATCTAAGACTTTTGGGAATAGTAAGGCTAAGAAGCATTGCATAAACATACTAGATTAAATTAGGTCCAATCAGATTTAGCTAAGGCCATCAATGTATTTTGGTCAAAATTTATTGATGGATCTCGAGGATTTAGAATTTTAAAATCTGAGCATAGATTGAAAGAGGGGAGTGTAAAGAAGGTAGAAATGGTGTGCAATCCTATTTTAGAGCTTCCTATATAAAGTTATAGATCTATGTCAATTGACATACATTGATTGTTGATAGACTTTAGAATAAATTCATTGTAGTTCTGGGATGGATTAATTAGTACAACTCTGGTTCTGTGATAAAATGATTAGTAAGTGCGAGGTTAGAGATTGTAGTGTTAGATTTGAATGGTCAGCATCATTACGATGCAGGGTTAGAATATTTAATACCTTTGGGTTGGAATGATTAACACCAAGATGGTGTTGAGTTAGAACATTCAATATCTTTGTGGTGTTACGTTGGAATGATCAACACTAAAATGATGTTGGGATGAAGAAATTAGATTAATGATGAATCTGTGTTTGAAAATTCAATGTCACTTTGGTTCTAGATTGGAATGATCAGTACTACTATTTGATGAATGTGGTGTTGGCTTAAAAAGTTTAGTACCAATATGGTCTTAGATTATGGTGTTGGGTTATTGAATTATAGTGTTGAATTTTAGAAATCATCAACACTATTGTGGTGCTAGATTTTAAAAATCAAAAATTGCTATAAGATACGGGAAAAAAAATTAACCCTTTAATTAATTGGGTTTAATTAGTAGATTAATTGGGGTTAATTAGGAGATTAATTGAGCTTAATTAGTGGGATAATTGGATTGATTAGCTTGTTGGGATGAGCCTAATGGGCCAAATTGTTGGGCTTGAAATTGGCTGAACCAAATGGGATTGGGTTAGTTAGGGTTCAATTCGAACTAGCCTAATCACCTCGGAACGACCTTTAAAAGCCACCGAATCACCCGATCGACTCATTCCTTTCTCCTCTCGCAATCGGCAGTTCTTCCTCTTCTCTCGTGCGAGCGATTCCACCGCCTCTCTTCTCCGCAGGCGAGTTGTTGCCGACAGTGGGAGATTCGATCGGCGGAAGAGGCAAAGAGTAGCCAGAATCTGGTGGAGGTCTGGATTGGGAAGCTGGGAACGCCATGGAAGTGAGCTGCTGAGAGGGAGGTTTCGTCGTCGATCATTGCCTGAACTAGGTAAGGATCGATCTCTTTCCTCCTTTGGGATGTGAGCTGAGATTTTGGCTGTGAGATTTTTATTGATCTTGAATTCATTGTGGGCAGCGATCGGAGCCTAGTGTTCATTGGAAAACAGAGGACGAGGAAGAGGTGCTGCCGGGGGAGAGCTAAGCTCGGTAAGCTTTGAGTTCTCTTGGTTTTCCTATGGTAATTGTTGTATTGGTTGTGGGTTTCTATTCGATGTTGATTAGTTTGGCTATGGATTGCATTGAAGTTGAAATCGTTCGTTGATTTCGTGATAGTGGTGTGGTCGATTTTAGTGTGTAGCATTTGGGGATTTACTTCCAGTGCATTGTTACTGTTTCGATTGGAAGTTTTGGGATTCATTTGATATGGGTGTGGGTTGGTGTTCTGTTATTGTGAATTGTTTGTCGATGCGCTTGATATGGAGTTCTTTCGGTGAGCAGAGGTCGAGCAGGAGTGGGCTGCCGGAGGAGATCTGAGGTTGGTAAGTTTCAATTCTTTGTTCTTCTTTCCTGGTGCGGTGTGAATTTGTCGATTGATGCGATGGATTTGAGAATCGGAACTGTGGTGTTCGGATAGTTAGGAATTGCAGCTATGATTTGGAAGTTAATCAGTGATTTGAGTGGGTTGTTTGGATGTTTGGATTGAACGGTGAAATGTATGGTATAATCTCTATTTTCCTTTGACTGTTTTGTGTAGGAGATCGGTAGATTATGGTGTTTGTATCAGCAGTTGGCTTGGTTGGTCAGATAACTCTTTGGGTGTTGTTTCTGTTAGTGGATCGATTGCATTTGTGTATAGCTGTGAGTTGCTGTGGACAATGGAGCTACCATGGCAGTGATCGAAGGTGTGTGTGAATTGATTGGATGCGGAGATTCGGGGGATGTATTGGATTTATTAGCGGTGGTAGACTGATTTGGTTGTAAGCTTCTATTACAATCCTATTGTGAGTTGGTTATGGTGGATCCGATTGGGATAATCGGGGTTTTTAATTCGTAGACGAGGAAAGGATGCGAGTATAGGAACGATGTAGTGTTTAGTTCCTACGTTTGTTGGATACTTGTACTTAATCATTGTTGCTATTATGTGCAGGTTTGGGATACGAAGCAGGTCCACGACCATGAGGATTATTCGAGCTTCGTATCAGGTGGGTAATATCTACCTGGTCCGGTAGTTTTGATCAAATTCCAGTGCATGAATTTGGACTTATGCTATTACTTTGATCTTAGATCCACTCTTATTTAATCATATGCTTGTACTACCTTGACCTTTGAGATATATACTCTGTTACTTCATTGATTATCTAGCACGGATAGGAACTATAAACCCTATTATGTGTTAGCTGATGGATGTTCAGTAAGTACTGGTGGTTAGGGTTATCTTTGTGACCTCAGATGGGGTTACTGTGTTACATCACTAGGGTTAGGTGATGGATTGGATTATGGAGTCGATTGTTATATCATACCCGTATTAGTGGTGCATCTATGGTAGATCTTGTTGTTTGTGCATAGATAAGTATGTGGTTGTCAGTATGTGACCATGGACTAGAGGTCCTAGCGTGATGGTATATCCATTATGGATTGTGTGTCTGTGTATGGTTATATGGATGGTCGATAGTATCTCACTACTAACTAGAGGTCTTAGCGTGGTTGATTATCAGAGGTGTATGACTCTTTGTGCGATAGAGAGAGTCTTGTGGATTGTAGTCCTTGCATAGTTGACTTTTGATTGACCAGGACTCCCCGTGGGATAGGGAGTGTGGCGAGGATACATGTATGGAGCTATGCATCATTACATTGCATGCATGTTGTTGACTGGGTCTCTCTTGTGATTGAGATGGGTCGTCAGTCATCCTGCCTCCCCGGCCACTCGGGGTAGTGGTAGCAGGGTTGAGGGCAGAGCATTGTTGTGCGTGCCATTCTCGGCCAATATGGATGGTGGTATCTGGAGATGCACACTTGGCCACTGTGCGGAGTGGTAGTTAGCGCACTCACCCACTATAGATGGTGGTCGTGTGATGTGCAGTTGTCCTGGGTGCGGTGCTCGTCTACTCATGGGTAGGGACGGAGCGGCTAGTAGCAGGGACCCCCGTGTGAGTAGCATATAGCTCTATGGCAGCTAGCTACTGTTTCATACTACCCAACTCGGTCACTCGAGAGTAGTGGCGGCTGGAGTCGGGATAGTTGTCATGTCGTACCACCTAGACCACACTGGGGTCGTGGTAGCAAGTTGGGTGCGCAGGCATGACCATGCATATGTATTGCTGATATATATATGTATGCATGTATTTGATATATGTTTTACATATGCCTGTGAGATGCTGCATTTGATTGAACTATGATTGTTGCATATGGTTGTTCATCATGATACATGCCATTTGCATTTTATATACTGCTATGTGTTGAGCATGATATATGTGTTGGTCCAGACTGATGTATGCACTTGATTAGCGTCATGTCATAGTGTGGTATGGACCGGGATGTTATTACATGTGATTATATACTGTTCATATATTTGAGTATTGGTCAGGTATGGGATTGACTTGGTACGTTATATGGGTTATGTTATTGTAAATCTGTTCAGGATGATATAGCTTATGGTGTTGCAGACCGTCAGGTACGTTGGTACATTTCTTCATGTTCAGTTGATCAGTTTAGTATATACATTGAGTATGACTATACTGTGGTTACTTGTTATTAGATTTGGATAGGACTGTATGTCTATTGGACTCATGCTGTATACCTGTAGATCTTCACATGTATACTTGTAGATCTCTTTACCCTATATGTTCATGCACTCTCTACATATTATCCCTGAGTTTATACTCACCACCGGGACTCGGGCTTCGCCGCCAGTAATGTAGAGGATTCCTCGACGCTTTAGATCTCGCGCCACCGATCCCATCTCACACCGAACGGATGAAGGTTTATTTACAATGTGTTGTATTCTTGTGGATTGATGTATTCCGTATTGTTGTTTTGGATTTTAGCCTGTATTGTTTCCGTATTTGTTATATATGGATGTATTGTATGTATTTGGCTATTGTTGTGGTTTCTATTATGATTCTTGTTGTGTCAAGTCACTCCGGAGTGCACAGTTGGGTCTTTGTATCTTGTTTTATCTGTAGTATGTTTCCGCTATGTTTGGTATGTTGATATCTTTATATTGTATTGTTGTTGTGGGCCTACGGGCCTTGTATTAACCCGGTATGTTGCCACGTACAGGGGAGATGTCATTCGTTTGCTTTTCGGCACGGCATACTCTCAGGGCATGACAATTTTATTGGTATCAGAGCCCTAGGTTGCGAAGTCCACTTTCGGATTTGATTTCGTTCAGACATCGAGTTTTGCTTTACTCGGTTTTGATTTTGTGAGTTCTAGGATCTGGCTGTTGCGGGACATCTCCGAGCTACAAGGTTTAAGGTATGTTAGTTGTTATTACATATCCTTCTGTTGGCTATGCATTTAGTTGCTTATAATAGGGATGACTTGTAGGGTGTTGGTTAGTATTCATAACCGTGGTTTCAGTTGACCACGGGAATGACATGTTAAGGTTATTAGACATGTACCTGCTATCGAAAAGGTAATTACCTTTGAGAGCCGACTGATATCGAGTCGAAAAGCAGGGGTTAGGTAGTCACATCTCTTGTGGAGATCAAGGATTACAGTCCTAAGGATTTTCACAATTATGTTTGTCAGATTATTACCTGAGGGGTAATGGACTAAGCAAGTATACTATTGCTGATGCAGATAGTAGAGGATTAGTTTAGAGATATTCATAGTGATTTTGAGCCCTGAGATGGTCATTTTAGGTTGTATAACTTTGAAAGTACTTTTGAGTATTTAACTCGTGTTATACGAAGATAGTGGAGTTGGTTGCATACCATTATCGGGATCAAGCCGATATGTGGGGGAAGAGGTAAGAAATAACCTTCGAGAAATCACACATCACTTGGCCACGGTGTAGTGATGTTGTGAGAGAGTATTTTCCCACGTCATCTTCTTTGACGCATTGTTAGAGAATTCTTGAGCTGTAAGTAGGGTGATCGGTTGGTAACAGAGGTACCATGCAGAGTCGTTAGACTTGCGAGGGTTATGACCACCTAGTAGCTCGAGAATGTGATCGACATGTCTTAGACCACCCATGGTTTATCGGTTGACATCTTGATCAGGATGTTCGGATCTCCTACCAGATCCTACTGGAAGTCTTGAGACCGAGTCATGTTTATAGAAAGGACTCTATAGCAAGTGTTTTAAGAGTTGAAGATTTGATAAGCAGATATTGCAAGTTAAATTATTGGAATCAGAAGTCTCCAAATGTTGGACAAAAGGAGCAAGATTGGAGTCATGGGCCACGAGCGACTATTGGAGAGTTTTCCGATCATAGAAGACCGATGGCAGATCGACAGCACCTTTTTCATGTTTATCAGCAAAATCAGAGGAAAGACTCTGAAGGGAGATTATGTGCGTGAAGTACGGGTCACGATGACACCAGAGTCAGATTATCCGACGGATCATTTTATCTGTTTCTACTATAAGCAGCCGATATCTACAAGGAGAGTATGTACTTTGAAGACTCAGTTGAAGACTATGGATGATGCTTTCGAGCGGACGATCCACAACCTCGAAAGTTGAGATCATTACAGAAGATTGGGTTATCACATCAGCAGCAATTTACTACCTCAGATATAGTAGGAGCTTTTTGATACTTCCATTTGGGAGAAGCAAATTACTCAAGAAGACGCAAAAAGACATCTCAAGACTCGAGACGCTCGATACAACAATTGTTACCTTCCTACGAAAAGAATCAAGTACCTTCCCAGGCGTAGTTATGATTTGTTCAGAGGAGAGAGAGTATACGATGATGGTCGTATCTATGTCGTATTCTCCGGGTGTAGCTATACCTTTCACAGAGATGGAACGTACTATGATGTTGACAGTTCTTCAGTATTATACAGCCGAATGTGTATCCTTTGTCAGTACAATAGTGTTTACCATCTCCATTGCAGTTGTTTCAGTTGTACCTCAGTTCCAGCAGTTGATTTCAGTTCCTCCATGATAGTCTTTGCATCTACATGAGCTCAGCCATCCAGAACAGATGTTGGACAAGTTTACATGATTGCTCGAGAAGAAGTATAGAAGACAGAAGGATTGATCCTTCAGGGTATTACTTTAGGTTATCCTATTTGTGGATATATCGAGAGATACTGGTAGTTTACAGGTATCTTTGTCTAGAACATTCTTGGATAGGGTTCGAAGGGTTCCTATCGACTTGTGGGTTGGTGATTTTCTCTACCGTCAGGTGAGATGTTGATCAACAATCAAGAAGTCAAGGGATACCCTTAGCCTTTGCTAGACATACCTCTACTATAGACATATCCTTACGGATAGTTAGATTATTGGAGCGTTGGTATACTAGGACTCTCGGATGTACGTATAATCCGAGAGTATTCGGATGTAGTTACGGATGAACTCTCGGGCTGGTCACTGCATGGGCAAGTGGAATATGCGATTGAGGTGATTTCGGGAATAGTCCTAATATTGGGGACCTCATACCGGGAGATGATTTTATGGGTATCAGTGTTGCTAAACACTATGGGAGATTTATCTGCCTCAGTGTTTCTTCTTGAGAAGACTTGTAACTCTTTGTTAGAAGGGAGTCAGACCTTGAGTTTATGCATCGATTATCAATGATTGGAATTCAGTAGTTGTTGTGAATGAATATCCTTCATTGTGGATAGATGATTTGTTTAGATCAGCTAAATGACACCTGTGTATATCCTAGGGTTGGTCTACGACTAGAGGTTTGATATTGTAGTGACTTAGTGTCATACAATTATCATTATCGGTGTGATGATTGAGCTATCATTAGCATAGAGTAAAAGGATGCAGGTGTATAGAGCTGATTGATAATGTTGTTAGACTTATCGACGATTTAGTCGTTCATGGATTTGAGGAATCAAGTACTCTTGGAGTATTTGGGATCGATTGTCATCATATCTGTGGATGATATATTTTTGAGATATATTCACGATCTTAAGAGAAGTTATGTTTCCCTAGATTGATTTGGTGTTTACCAAAGATAAGGATAGGATGTTCTAACGATACTATACTGCCGACTTGTTGGACCAAGAAGGTGATGGAAATCACCTGGTCGGAAGCTTGGGAAGCTAGGTTTCAGGGCCTAGAAGGTGGCTGACTTTTGTGTCAGTGTTAGTTAATCCGTCCGATATGGATGGAAGAGTATTGTACGCAGATGCATCATTTCAAGGATTAGGAGTGATCCCGATGCAGTTAAATGAGACGTATATTATGTGTATGCTAGTTGAGAAACTAGTGAGATTAGTCATTATAGTCTTCCAGTTACTTTCAGTTCTGTGTGACAGAGTGAATTTTGGACATTAGATTAATTTCTCTTGTGAGAATAATTCTCCGTCTCTGAGAAGGATAGTGGTTTCCAGAGTTGCATTCGTTTTAGGAAGAGTTGTTTCAGGAGACTCTTCATTCGAGAGTAATGATTTATTCGAAGTGTATCCGAAAATAGTGAGTATTGAGATGCTCCAATTGGTGGAACGATATGTGGGACATGGATGATTCCGTAGTTTGATGTTGGGTATGCCCACAAGCAAAGGTGGAATATTGTGATCGGTAGGGTTACGTACCGTGATGAAGTGGGAGCCTAGTGCGTTAGACTGTGTTGGGAGATTATCTAGAAATTGGAAAGGACTTGAGGTGATTTGGGTAATCGATGATCGATTAGCTAGGTCTGCTCATTTTCTTCCGAGCTGTAAGATGAATTTCATTGGATCGCTTGATGAAATTATATCCATGAAGTATCCTTGAGTATCATTTCTGATAGTGATTCATGATTCACCTTACGATTCTGGCAAAGTCTCCCATCAGTTACGAGTCTAGAGCTCCACTCTGGTACAGTTATTGACCTATTAATAGGTTGGTGGAGAGTGTATATAAAAGCTGGGAATGTAATATTCGAGCACAGTACCCCACTTAGTATTTGATGTGTGTGACTTTTCTCCAAATATCTGAGATGGTTGTTGTGACATCTCATACTCGTACATGAGTCGGAAATTTGGGGACGAAATTTTTATTAGTGGGAGAGAATATAAGATACGGAAAAAAAAATTAACCCTTTAATTAATTGGGTTTAATTAGTAGATTAATTGGGGTTAATTAGGGGATTAATTGAGCTTAATTAGTGGGCTAATTGGATTGATTAGCTTGTTGGGTTGAGCCCAATGGGCCAAATTGTTGGGCTTGAAATTGGCTGAACCAAATGGGATTGGGTTAGTTAGGGTTCAATTGGAACTAGCCTAATCACCTCGGAACTACCTTTAAAAGCCACCGAATCACCCGATCGACTCATTCCTTTCTCCTCTCGCAATCGGCAGTTCTTCCTCTTCTCTCGTGCGAGCGATTCCACCGCCTCTCTTCTCCGCGGGCAAGCTATTGCCGACGGTGGGAGATCCGATCGGCGGAAGAGGCAAAGAGTAGCCAAAATCTGGTGGAGGTCTGGATTGGGAAGCTGGGAATGCCGTGGAAGTGAGCTACTGAGAGGGAGGTTTCGCCGTCGATCATTGCCTGAACTAGGTAAGGATCGATCTCTTTCCTCCTTTGGGATGTGAGCTGAGATTTTGGCTGTGAGATTTTTATTGAGCTTGAATTCATTGTGGGCAGCGATCGGAGCCTAGTGTTCATTGGAAAACAGAGGATGAGGAAGAGGTGCTGCCGGGGAGAGCTAAGCTCGGTAAGCTTCGAGTTCTCTTGGTTTTCCTATGGTAATTGTTGTATTGGTTATGGGTTTCTGTTCGATGTTGATTAGTTTGGCTATGGATCGCGTTGAAGTTGAAATTGTTCGTTGATTTCGTGATAGTGGTATGGTCGATTTTGGTGTGTAGCATTTGGGGATTTACTTCCAGTGCAATGTTACTGTTTCGATTGGAAGTTTTGGGATTCGTTTAATACTGGTGTGGGTTGGTGTTCTGTTATTGTGAATTGTCTGTCGATGCGCTTGATCTGGAGTTCCTTCGGTGAGCAGAGGTCGAGCAGGAGTGGGCTGCCGGAGGAGATCTGAAGTTGGTAAGTTTCAATTCTTTGTTCTTCTTTCCCGTTGCGGTGTGAATTTGTCGATTGATGCGATGGACTTGAGAATCGGAACTGCGGTGTTCGGATAGTTAGAAATTGCAGCTATGATTTGGAAGTTAATATGTGATTTGAGTGGGTTGTTTGGATGTTTGGATTGAATGGTGAAATGTATTGTATAATCTCTATTTTCCTTTGATTGTTTTGTGTAGGAGATCGGTAGATTATGGTGTTTGTATCAGCAGTTGGCTTAGTTGGTCAGATAACTCTTTGGGTGTTGTTTCTGTTAGTGGATCGATTGCATTTGTGTATAGCTGTGAGTTGCTATGGACGATGGAGCTACCATGGCAGCGATCGAAGGTGTGTGTGAATTGATTGGATGCGGAGATTCGGGGGATGTATTGGATTTATTAGCAGTGGTAGACTGATTTGGTGGTAAGCTTCTATTACAATCCTATTGTGAGTTGGTTATGGTGGATCCGATTGGGATAATCGGGGTTTTTAATTCGTAGACGAGGAAAGGATGCGAGTATAGGAACGATGTAGTGTTTAGTTCCTACATTTGTTGGATACTTATACTTAATCATTGTTGCTATTATGTGCAGGTTTGGGATACGAAGCAGGTCCACGACCGTGAGGATTATTTGAACTTCATATCAGGTGGGTAATATCTACCTGGTCCAGTAGTTTTGATCAAATTCCAGGGCATGAATTTGGACTTATGCTATTACTTTGATCTTAGATCCACTCTTATTTAATTATATGCTTGTACTGCCTTGACCTTTGAGATATATACTCTGTTACTTCATTGATTATCTAGCACAGATAGGAACTATAAACCCTATTATGTGTTAGCTGATGGATGTTCAGTAAGTACAGGTGGGTAGGGTTATCTTTGTGACCTCAGATGGGGTTACTGTGTTACATCACTAGGGTTAGGTGACGGATTGGATTATGGAGTCGATTGTTATATCATACCTGTATTAGTAGTGCATCTATGGTGGATCTAGTTGTCTGTGCATAGATAAGTATGTGGTTGTCAGTATGTGACCATGGACTAGAGGTCCTAGCGTGATGGTATATCCATTATGGATTGTGTGCCTGTGTATGGTTATATGGATGGTCGATAGTATCTCGCTACTGACTAGAGGTCTTAGCGTGGTTGATTGTCAGAGGTGTATGACTCTTTGTGCGATAGAGAGAGCCTTGTGGATTGTAGTCCTTGCATAGTTGACTTTTGGTTGACCAGGACTCCCCGTGGGATAGGGAGTGTGGCGAAGATACATGTATGGAGCTATGCATCATTACATTGCATGCATGCTGTTGACTGGGTCTCCCTTGTGGTTGAGATGGGTCGTCAGTCATTCTGCCTCCCCGACCACTCGGGATAGTGGTAGCAGGGTTGAGGGCAGAGCATTGTTGTGCATGTCATTCTCGGCCACTATGGATGGTGGTAGCTGGAGATGCGCACTTGGCCACTGTGCGGAGTGGTAGTTACCGCACTCACCCACTATAGATGGTGGTCGTGTGATGTGCAGTTGTCCTGGGTGCGGTGCTCGTCTACTCATGGGTAGGGACGGAGCGGCTAGCAGCAGGGACCCCGTGTGAGTAGCATATAGCTATATGGCGGCTATCTACTGTTTCATACTACCCAACTCGGTCACTCGAGAGTGGTGGCGGCTGGAGACGGGATAATTGTCATGTCATGCCACCTAGGCCACACTGGGGTCGTGGTAGCAAGTTGGGTGCGTAGGCATGACCATGCATATGCATTGCTGATATATATATGTATGTATGTATTTGATATATGTTTTACATATGCCAGTGAGATGCTGTATTTGATTGAACTATGATTGCTGCATATGGTTGTTCATCATGATACATGCCATTTGCATTTTATATACTGCTATGTGTTGAGCATGATATATGTGTTGGTCCAGACTGATGTATGCACTTGATTAGCATCATGTCATAGTGTGGTATGGACCGGGATGTTATTACATGTGATTATATACTGTTCATATATTTGAGTATTAGTCAGGTATGGGATTGACTTGGTACGTTATATGGGTTATGTTATTGTAAATCTGTTCAGGATGATATAGCTTATGGTGTTGCAGACCGTCAGGTACGTTGGTACATTACTTCATGTTCAGTTGATCAGTTTAGTATATACATTGAGTATGACTATATTGTGGTTACTTGTTATTAGATTTGGATAGGACTGTATGTCTATTGGACTCATGTTGTATACTTGTAGATCTTCACATGTATACTTACAGATCTCTTTACCCTATATGTTCATGCACTCTCTACATATTACCCCTGAGTTTATACTCACCACCCCGGGACCCTGGGCTTCCTGTCGCCCAGGTAACAGGTAGAGGATTCCTTGGACGTTTAGATCTCTGAGCTCCGCCAGCTGATCCCATCTCACACCGAACGGATGGAGGTTTATTTACGATTTGTTGTATTCTTGTGGATTGATGTGTTTCGTATTGTTGTTTTGGATTTTAGCCTGTATTATTTCTGTATTTGTGATATATGGGCGTATTGTATGTATTTGGCCATTGTTGTGGTTTCTATTATGATTCTTGTTGTGTCAAGTCACTCCGGAGTGCACAGTTGGGTCTTTGTATCTTGTTTTATCTGTAGTATGTTTCCGCTATGTTTGGTATGTTGATATCTTCATATTGTATTGTTGTTGTGGGCCTACGGGCCTTGTATTAATCTGGTATGTTGCCACGTATAGGGGAGATGTCGTCCGTTTGCTTTTCGGCACGGCATACTCTCGGGGCGTGACAACTGCAATGCTGGATTATAAATTTAACATCACAATGATGTTGAATTAATGCCGAGAAGGCTATACTGATTTTTATATGTATTTTCATTTAAGGTCTTGTAGTTAAATATCATTCTTTCCTTCCCTTTGATTTCTTTTCCGGTAGTTGGATCAATCGTTGTGCCAGATTGCACAATCATAGCCATAGTCCTATGGCGACTTTTGCTTTGCTGAATTACCTTCAATTGGAGGAGAGCATTATTGTGCTTCTCAAAAGTCTTCTTCATCAGAGGGGTGATATGTGACAGAGGCTTATCCTAGATTGTAATATCTTGATTGATACTTTCAATTTTATAGACAATCCTATTTTTGGACCAATACTTCAAAGGGTCATCACCAATAGACCCTTGATTTCTTAACCTTTCTAGCATATGCTCATGATTCCTCAAAATTCTGGGATTAGAAGGACTTATTGTAGAAAGAATTTTCTCCTGGATCTCTATGTATTCTTCTTCCTCCATTTCAAGCTCTTGAATTGCATGTATTGCTGCTTGATTTGTTCTAATAGAAGTAACATTCTTATAAATTATAATCAGGTTACCTTCTATCCTCAGGCCTTCTTGCATATTTCGTATGAAATTGCATCCGATTACCATCTGAATACCATCCCCAAGTGACATATCAAATGAATATGTAAAAGGAATTCTGAATTTATTGTCACCAATAATCATCTGACCTCCTTTAAGCTTCCATCTAACCTCCTTTACCAACAAATCATTTTATAGAAACTTAAAGGAGGTCAGATGATTATTGGTGACAATAAATTCAGAATTCCTTTTACATATTCATTTGATATGTCACTTGGGGATAGTATTCAGATGGTAATTGGATGCAATTTCATATGAAATATGCAAGGAGGCCTGAGGATAGAAGGTAACCTGATTACAATTTATAAGAATGTTACTTCTATTACAACAAATCAAGCAGCAATACATGCAATTCAAGAGCTTGAAATGGAGGAAGAAGAATACATAGAGATCCAGGAGAAAATTCTTTCTACAATAAGTCCGCCTTATATAGATGGGTAGAGGTTGTAACAAAGTCGAAGCGGGTACTCATTGAGCTTCATCAGTCCTTCGATTTTGATACTCTTTCCTATCATATAAAGCTTTACAACTCACTCTTCCTACTTTACAGCTATTAAACATTGATTGAAAGGATGGCTCCCCGGGGCTCAATCCTTTCGAATATTTATTGTGGGCTCACCATGCTTTTATGGTGGCATCTATCTTATCTCCCTGTAGATGTCATTTAAAGTAGTGGAGACTTTCCAGATGTCCCTCCTAACTTTTCCTATCTCGTGAGCCTTCATGATGAAGTAATTCTGTCTTTGGCCTTCCCAATGACATCGGCAATAGAAATCAACTTCTTTTGCTTGTTGAATGAATTCGAATTCCTTTAAGGTGAAGGAAAGTTTTTGGATGGCACTTTCTTCAATGTCGGCCATCTTTCTTCGTTTGTCATGTTCCTCTAGGAGGAAAATATTCTTTCCTGCTGCTGCAATCAAAGTTTCATACTCAGTTAATAATTCATAATTAACTGATGTGGTTGTCTCAAGATGGAAGATTCTAGTAAACTCATCTTATGTTCTGATCATATTTATCATCTCTGATCCTTCAACCAAATGGGATAGTGAGTCGGCAAAGATATTGAGCTTTCCATCAACATGCTCAAAATTTACCTCGACTCCTGTTCCTGTGATGAAATCCGTGAAAGCCATCCATCTTACTCGTGATGGCTTATTCTTTGAAGTTTTATTATGAAAACTAATTATTGACTGACAATCAGTTCTCAGTGTGATTTCTTCTTTATCAAGAAAATGGATCTTCAATGCGCTCATAGTTTCAATAGCGACGTATATTTTTGCATCAATTGTCGATTTTACAGTAGGAAATTTACCATGTGCATAGGTGCATACCTTCTCTTTGTTTCGTGAATCAAACTTGGTCTTTTCCCACTTACAAATGCCACCCCATACAGTCATGGAGACATCTATCTCTAAAATGATGTATGCCTGCTCTAGAGGAACTTCTGAACTTGGGCCTTAATTTTCTTCACAATTTCCCAGTCCGATTGCTTCATCCTTTTATCTCCATGCGGGTATGTCTTTTCATATAGCGGCCCAAGCTTGGAACTTAAGTTGGGAATATAAGTTCATGCATAGTTGAGAATGCCTAACCATGACCTCAGGCCACTCTTGGTTTTTAGCTGCTCATCCTTGAATTCTATAATCTTTTTGATAATATGAGGTTGAAGTCGTAACTTGCCTTCTCCAATTTCAGCACCCAAGAATTCAATTTTTGGAGTAGCTAACTTGTACTTCGTTGGTGAGAGAATAAGACCATTATCTTCACAGATTTTTAGCATCACTTCTAGATGCTAAATATGTTCCTGTTCAGAAGATGAAAAGACCAATATGTCATCAATATAAACTGCTATAAAGTTTTCCGTACCTCGAAAGCAGTCATCCATTTTCCTTTGGAATGCGGCAGGGGCATTCTTGAGTCTGAATAGCATCACAAGCCATTCATATAAATCGGAAGGGATAATAAAAGTCATCCATTCGATAGAAGAAGGATCCATAGCAATTTGATGAAACCCATATTTCGAGTCAAATTTAGAATATATCCTTGAATTGCCTACCTTCTTCAGAATTGTATTAATGTCGGGAAGGCTATACTGATCTTTGTATGTATTGTCATTTAAGGTCTTGTAGTTAAATACCACTCTTTCCTTCCCTTTGACTTCTTTTCCGGTAGTTGGATCAATCGTTGTGCCAGATTGCACAATCATAGCCATAGTCCTATGGCGGCTTTTGCTTTGCCGAATTACCTTCAACTGGAGGAGAGCTTTAATGTGCTTCTCGAAAGTCTGCTTCATCAGAGGGGTTATATGTGACAGAGGATTATCCTGAATTGTAATATCTAGATTGATAATATCAATTTTACAGACAATCCTATTTTTGGACCAATACTTTAAAGGATCGTCACCAATAAACCCTTGAGTTCTTAACCTTTCTAGCATATGCTCATGATTCCTCAAAATTCTGGGATTAGAAGGACTTATTGTAGAAAGAATTTTCTCCTGGATCTCTATGTATTCTTCTTCCTTCATTTCAAGCTCTTGAATTTCATGTATTGCTGCTTGATTTGTTGTAATAGAAGTAACATTCTTATAAATTGTAATCAGGTTACCTTCTATCCTCAGGCCTCCTTGCATATTTTGTATGAAATTGCATCCAATTACCATCTGAATACCATCCCCAAGTGACATATCAAATGAATATGTAAAAGGAATTCTGAATTTATTGTCACCAATAATCATCGGACCTTTTTTAAGCTTCCATTTAGCAACCTGCCTGGAATTAACACCATTAATTACTATGGGGTATGGATTTTCCTCAAGTATCTTCTTTGGCACTGCTCTCTTGTCAATGCAGTAGGCAGTGGCACCTGTGTCAAGTATTGCACTAACAGTGATGGGAGCATTATCCGAAATTTCCAGAATTACCATCATATTGTATAATCTGTTGATCATCTACTTTGGGTGATACTGTTCGTTTATTTTTGAAACCACCCTTTCCTCCAGATAACTCAGCTTCTCCTTTCCTCTTCTCAAATCTTCTAGATTTAAGTCTTCCAGATCCTTTGCTAGTTCTTGATACATGGCATCATTTATTTCTTTCTTATTTAATCTGTCAATTTCCACCTATAGGCGCCTGTTTTCTATGAGCAAATAGTCAACATATTCAAGTAATTATTTGACTAAAGACTTATCATTGAATTGTATGGGTGCTTGCACTGTAACAACTTCTTGCTTCAGATAATAGTCCGCACATGGTGCACATGCGGTTAGGTGACAGATATCACAGTGAAGCCTTGATCTTATCCTTGTTTCTCTTCCACAGAATTTGCAACCGACATATATAGTCTGGACATCTTTATTCATTTGCCAGGTGTGCTAGCAATATGCCTGTTCTTCTTGAATATTTATTTGGACCTGCCATCCATGGTCATCTCCAAATAACATAAACAAAAATTCCTTCAAAGGTAGAG
This sequence comes from Wurfbainia villosa, assembly GCA_025175895.1. Taxonomy (NCBI): domain Eukaryota; kingdom Viridiplantae; phylum Streptophyta; class Magnoliopsida; order Zingiberales; family Zingiberaceae; genus Wurfbainia; species Wurfbainia villosa. Next base: position 49,809,710 of record CM045996.1, read on the forward strand.
TATTAGTTACCATATTACAGTGATGTTCGGTATCTAACTCTCCTTCAGATATGCTGCAGATAGCATCACTTTCAGATTCATCCTGGTCCACTGAGACAACATCATAGTCTTCTGGTTAATCAGTTGAGAAATCAGTCTAGCACTTCAACTCCTACAGAACCATCAAAGGAGCTTGAAGGGGCAATAGACGATCTAACAAAAAGAATTGCATGTATTAATTTGGGAGAAGGCACTGTGGTTCCCAAAAAGAAGGGTGCTATTCTTGTATTCCACAATCCCTCGAATATTCTCCACAGGGAAAAGGCTAAGTGATGGCTTCAAGTGTTACACATTCTACCAGCACCAGGCCACCAGTCGTCAGTACTACAACAATGCAAGTTCCAAGTTCAGAAAATCAAATAAGAGACTATAGATGAGGTCAGCGAAGGTTATATAATTTGCAAAGAAGGATCTTCCCATATCAAAGGTGCTTTCAAAGAACGATTGAAATTCAAGTAGATCCAGAAGAGCAGTTAGAAATCTCCAGGTCAAGGAGAGCTAATATGGTACCAACCGAGATATTACCAGGAGTTAATGGATATGTGCAAACAAGCATCTCTTCAAAGAAGCTTGAAGGATCTCCAATTCTACTCTCAAATTCCCCTTCCAAATTATTACCAAGGGCAGAAGAAATATTGTCTAAGAAAGACTCAGAATTATAAGGGTAAGCCACATAAATCACATGTTCGTGTGATCAAAAGAAATCCTCGCTCTGATACCAGAAATGGATCGGGTCTAGGAAATGAAATGAAACCTGGAGCGATGTCCGGAGTTTATTTCTCCACTAGAACCAAAATGTTGATCAACTCAAAAATGTTATTGGGTTGAAAGGTTCTGTTGGGATCGAGGCTCGCTAGAGGGGGGGTGAATAGCGAGTTAAAAAATTCTAACTCGCTTTTGACTACAAAACAGAGGATTACGCAGTGGAAATAGAAAATTAAGAACACAAAGCACAAACACAACCAAACGTAGGTATTTACGTGGTTCAGAACTCAGCAATTCCTATTCCACGGGCAGCTCAAAAGGAAAGTCTACTATGTATGATCGGAATGGTTCCAGAGGTGAAAACTTCACCTCTTACAAGCTTACAATACAATGAATATACTTTAAGAACAGTAAGCTAAGTATTAAAAACCAGTTATAGATTGTTGTTCGGCTTCTTGCTTTGAAGATGAAGTTGTAGCACTTGCAAGAAGATGATCAACAGCGCACTTGTTGGAGAGAAGGACAGATGAGAGCGTGGTTTCTTCTTCTTCTCCTTCAGTATGAATCATAGAGAGCTTGTTTTTCTCTAAATAAAAACTGGAGCTTTTGCAATTTTTTAACAAGTCCAGAACCTCTGGTTTTTTTTTCTTCTTTTATAGCCATTTCTTCCAGCAAGCCTTTCATCTTCCACCGTTGGAGCCCTACAGACCATGCCCAACCAAACTCTGGTCACCTGAGCTTGTCCCCGTAACTGCCTCCAACTTCTGGTGGTTTGCCAAGAACGGAGCCTACTCCTCCAATCGAAAATTGGCGCATTTGAATATTTACTTGAAATGGAAGCATCCCGTTGTCGCCTCCATCAGCCGAGCCCGCAGTCGAGTATGACTCGCGTCTGTGCTTGAAAAACACCTGTCAGTCGAGCCCGCAACCAAGCCGGGCTCGATTCTGTGACTGAATCCATAGCTACTAGTCGAGCCGCTACCAAATCAACTCGACTGCTATAGGGTTTATGCGAAAACTGCTCTGGTGGAAGTGCTCTGGCGGAAGTGCCCTAGTGACAATCTTCCTTGGCAACAAAGTGCCCTAGAGCAGTCGAGCCCGCAGTTGAGCTGGGCTCGGTTCTGTGTTGTTCCACGTAGTGAGCAGTCGAGCTGGTAGTCGAGCTAGCTAGATTTGCTAGCTCAGGCAAGAGTGCGCACATGAGTATCTTTCCTAGTAAGTTATCATTTCAAGCACCCTAGTAAGAGACCAAGCACGTTACGGTGCCTTCTCCAACTAATGAATGCTCTAAGTACCCTAGGCAAAGAACGAGCGCGTTACTACGCCCTCCTTGCCTAACGAGTACTCCATGTACCCTAGACAAAGAATGAGTGCGTTACTATGCCCTCCTTGCCTAATGAGTACTCCATGTACCCTAGACTAAGAACGAGCGCATTACTACGCCCTCCTTGCCTAATGAGTACTCCATGTACCCTAGACAAAGAACGAGCGCGTTACTATGCCCTCCTTGCCTAACGAGTATTGGGCCCATGTACCCTAGTAAGAGACCGAGCACGTTATTGTTCCCTCTCTTACTAACGAGTACACTAGCTAGAGACCGAGCACTCCCTTGTGCCCTCTCTAACTCCAATGGAGAACGAGCACGTTACTATGCCCTCTCCATCACCAAGCTTAGGACCTCCCACACTCTTCCTTTACCAAGGTTCCCCCTTGGATTTCTCAATTGCCAAGACTCAAGCTTGGACTTTCCCTTGCCAACCCATGTTGGACTTCTCATGCCAAGACCCATGCTTGGACTTCCCATGCCAAGATCTAAGCTTGGACTTCCCATGCCAACTCTAGGTTGGACTTCCCATGCCAAGACCTACCCTTGGATCTCTCATCCATGGGTCTAATGTCACTCTAAACATCTAACTTAGTGACCTTAGGTTTGAATCAGTTGAGGTAATGTCTTGACTACACTCTAACTCAAACTAGATTTCAATTTCCTTGACTTAAACCTTGTTGTTAAACATTGAAACATTCGATGGGCTTGATTGCACTAACAATCTCTCTCTTTTTGATATTTGACAACATGGTTTAAGTTTAGGTGATATAAATTTAGTTCATCTCAAATTCTGAAATATAGCATGAAGTGCAGAAATAGTTCATATCAGAAATTTAGCATGAGGTGCAAAAATATTTCATATCAGAAATTTAGCATGAGGTGCAGAAATATTTCATATCATATATTTATCATGAGGTACAGAAATATTTCATATCAAAAATTTATCATGAGGTGCAGAAATATTTCATATCAGAAATTTAGCATGAGGTGCAGAAATAGTTCATATCAGAAATTTATCATTCATGTAATAGGGATGATATAGCTTGGAGTGCAGAAATTTAACATGTAATGGCCAGAAATTTTCCCCTTTGTTACATGGGCAGAAATTTTCCCCTTTGTTACACATAAAAAAACAAAGGCAACATCTATTTGAATAATATCACAAATATCACTAATAACTTGAAACCCATACTCTCCCCCTTTGTCATACATCAAAAAAAATCTCCCTAAGGAGGTCAACGTCTCACATCCAATGAGATCTTACAAATCTCTCTTTTTGATGCAAAACATCTAGAATGCCTTCACTCTTCCTAGTGATAAGTCTCATATCACTCAAGAGAAGTACTTCTAGAAACTTTCCCAATTTCCAAATTGGGCATTCCAAGTTTTTTAATTTCTCCCCCTCATGAGGAAGAAACACTTCCATCATCCCATGATGGATAGTTCCTCCTAAAGGCTTGATCCCCCTTGACCATTGCACCAACAATGTCCGTGGGAAGTCCCTAAGCCTATAGGAGCTTTAAACCATCAAGGTTAAGGTTAAAAGTTCAACATTGAATTTTCCCTCACCTTGAGTTTGATACATCATTCTGACAACCCTCCTAATGTATAACCAATGAATTTTCACCCTTTCTAATGCTTCCCAAAGCATATCTTAGGGTTAGGAGTGGTTAGGGAACTCAAACATAGGCAGTTGATTCTGATAGTAATCATTTGACTGCCACACACGCATCAGTCGATTGATATCAAGCATCAGTCGACTGAAACTCCGAGTTTCAGGGCAGTTTTCTGCCAAGGTAGCTCTTCGTCAGGGTAGTTCTTTGGTGCGGTTTGCCAGGGTGGTTTTGTGCCAGGGCAATTTGTCGCCAGGGTGGTTTTTTTTGCTGCGCCGTATGCGTTTCTACCGCTAGGCGATTTTACGCCAAGGCGATTTGCCTCTGCCAGGCGATTTTGCTCGCCGCTGTAGTATGCCGCCCCAGCAATCGTCGCCAGGCGTCTGCGCCAGTAGTTTTGCCGCCCATCAGTCGAGTACCATCTATGGCAGTCGACTGATAACTGAAATTTCTAAATTTCAGTTTTCAGAAACCGAACTTCGAAAAAGCATAAGTAAATGTACATAAGTTGAAAAATCATAAAATTTTATACGTTCATTACTTATCACAAATACAATGGGTGAAAAATATTTGAAAATTAATTTACCCATAAAATAGTGAGTTTGATACAAAACTCAAAACCATTGAAAATTTCAATGTTTTGGTCCTATTTTGTATCAACTCTCTCAATGGTGATTGCTATCAAAAGATAGACTTCACCAAGGTTTTCTAAAATGGTTTTGAAATGTTTTTCTAACATGGTGACACTCAGATCTAATAATCAAGCATCTTAGGGTATTGTTAGGCTTGGGGTATAAAATATATGGAAAGCTCCCACTAATACTGTGGATTTCCCAAACCGTAGCTCCCCCTCAATCAAACATTCTTTTAGGATTGATTAGGTGCACACATAACGATTGCACTAACAATGGTGGGATGGAGTCAAGGTTTGAGTTGTTCGGGTGGCGCTAACAAGAATTGCACATACAACAAGAAGTTTAATAGACACTAACCGACTCAACCACACATAATCAATAACAGATCACACAACAAAAAACAGAATGAACAAAAAGTTGACGTTCCAAAAAACTATTTCACAAAAACTATTTCACAGGAACAATCATAGTTAGAAGTTTAAACACACAATCAAATATTCATAGTACAACCATCCTAGGTGAATTGACACAATTTGAGATCATTAACGTGATTCTATTTGTCAGGGGCTGATGTAGAAGGTTCCTCCGAGCTACTTCCCCAACTGATCATGATCTCTTTGATTTCCTTCTGCTCTTGAAGGATTTTATCTTGGGTGTCTTGGATTTGAGTCAATCTTAGGTTGGTTTGTAGATGGAAATCTGATATTGTCATTATGATTGTGTTCACAAACGTCTCATGTGCTTCATGGAGTTGTGATAACTGCTCCGTGATAGTGGTCAACTGTTCAGCTTGGTTAGGAGCCGGATGGTGTGGTTCTTCAGCAGGAAGAGCAAGTTCTTCCTCAAGATCTCTATGCTCCTCACCTTGATGACCATCCTTCCATTGAATTTCTCTTGTGCGTGTGCGAATCATGCCAGCTAGAGAAAAAATTTTCCAATGGATATAGTCCAGCCTTTTTACCTGCCTTACTTTTCCCCTGGATGTGTTTATGCCTAGGGACTCTAACCAGAATGTGAGGATGTGACCAAAAGGCATATAAACCTTTTTCTTGACTGGAATGGAGAAATGGATAATACACAAAAGCATGTTCAAAGCTATGTTAAAATCAAGGTGGTTTTTGAGAAGGTGGAGAGCCAATAAATGATGTGGCCTAACTTTGGCTTGCCCTTTGGTGACTATGGGTAAAATGCATCTGATAATGACTTTGTATAAGATGTTGTCAGGAGTCGTTAGTGCCAAGGCTGACACCAAATTTACTCCTTCATCTCTAGGATGTCTAAATAAGGATTCGTGGATGGAATTGAGGTCAAAGCCTTCCAAATTTTTAGGAAGAGTTGGATAGCATTCTAGGTTAGAGGAGGACTCTCTACATCCTAGAAATGATCTCCAGATGGCTGGAGTAAGAGTGACATCAATTTTGGCTACCCTAGACTTATAGATAAGCCTATCTTCAGTGGGTTGTAGGTTGTTATAGAATTCGATAAGTAAGTATTCATTGATATCGTGATCGCAGTAGACTAACTTACCGAGTCTATAGTGCTCAACCATCTTGCTAACATATGGTGCATTATTGGAGAAGAAATGACCATCTATGGACCCGATGCTTAGGAGTTCAAACTCATGGGTCCTAAAGGCGTGCAAATGATATTCCGAGGGGAAACGATGGTCTGAGCAAGGCCTCTCTCGTGAGGGCCTAGAGGTGGAGGACTCAGGTTCCTTTCTTTTTAGTCTAGAATGGCATGTGTCAAATATGTCATGCGCACAAGATTGACCCATGAATGAATACAAGGAATGAAATGATGCATGTCAAGTGGGGAAAGTGATTAGTTGCTTAGAAATCCTCTAAAATCATAAGGAGAGTAAGGAAGAAGTCTTACTTGGGTGTCATAGAACCAAGAACAAGTGCTTGCTACAGCAGATGAATTTTTCCTGCTAGAACCCTAGTTGTGGTCAAGTGGTCAGAGATTAGGGTTAGGGTTAAGAGAAAATGGCAAGGAGAAGGAAGAAGATCCTTACCCTAGTTTAGAGAAGGCTTGTCTTGAGGTTGTAAAGCTTGGATGGAGATGAAGAGCTCAACTGGTGCTTGTCACAGTCAGGAGAGCACGATTGTTGGGAAGAAAAAATCATGGAATGAAAGGGGTTAGGGTTTAAATCCATGAGACATCAGTCGAGGCGATGAGTGGGTTGGTTCGACTGGTAACATCAGTCGAGGCGATGATCGAGGTGCATTTGGTTCTGTGTGTGATCGGAATTGGTCAGTCGAGGCTCCAGTCAAAGCATACTCGATTCTGTGTGTGATTTGAATCAGCCAGTCGAGGCGCCGGTCGAAGTGCACTCGATTCTGAGTGTGATCGGATTTGGCCAGTCGAAGCGCACTCGATTTTGAGTGTTAAAAACTCGTGCGGTCAGCTGTAAAATAAGATTTCAATATCTGAATATTCCAACTAAGTTTTGTGTAATTTCTAAGACTTAGGTAAGTGTTAAAAACACTTGATATGATAACCTAAACACCCTTTTGATTGTTTTAAATAGTTGGTATCTATGTTCTTGGTCTCAAAGAGGATCCAACCAATTTTACTTGGTTGGAATATCTAGTTATGATCTTGGAACCACAAACACAAGAATGTGTAATGGTCTTCCCCATAACTAGTCACGTTAGTGATTTTTGTCTCGTCAACCTCTCTATCTCAGGGATGCAATAAGCATTTGAAATAGAGTGGTTGATTCTATCATCTCACCCCATTTCTAGCAATACAAAAACAGTTTTGTTATCCTTATCGTTTTTGTAAGATGATCCCAGGTCTTCCCATTTTAAATTCCCATTTCTCTTATTAAATGGTTTTTTTTATTAACCTAAGATCATGGAGGGATCCTCCTTCATTGAGCAGCACACATGCCCAACTCTCTTCTCAAATGGCTAAACTCATTTTTGGGAAGAGGTTTTGTGAATAAGTCGGCTAGGTTAGACTTGGACTCAACATGGCTGAGTTCAATGTCTCCCCTAGCTACATGATCTCTAATGAAGTGATGCCTCACTTCAATGTGCTTGGTCCTTGAGTGATAAATCGGATTTTTGGTGAGATGTATAGTGCTAATGTTATCACATAGCATTTGTACATTCCTATAGGTCAGTCCATAATCTTCTAAAGTGTGTGTTAGCCATAGCAATTTGATACACATTCTCCCATAGCTACATATTCAACTTCGGTTGTGGAAAGTGCTACACAATGTTGTTTACGGCTTGACCAACTAACCAAGGCCGAACCTAAGAAATGACAACCCCCGCTAGTGCTTTTCCTATCCAACTTGCATCCGGCATAGTCGGAATCGGTATATCCAACTAAATCAAAAGATTCAGTACGGGGGTACCACAATCCTACATTGATAGTGCCTTTTAAGTATCTCATGATTCCTTTTACAGCAATCATGTGAGACTCCTTAACACAAGCTTGAAATCTAGCATACATACCAACAGCGAATAAAATATCAGGTCGACTCGCTGTTAAGTACAATAAACTACCTATTATACTCCTATAATTTTTCAAATCCACTACCTTCCCTTTCTCATCACTATCTAGACGAGTATTGACAACAATAGGTGTGCTTACTTCCTTAGCTTCCTCCATATGAAACCTTTTCAGTAACTCCAATGCGTACTTAGATTGATGTATGAAAATTCCTTCCTTGGTTTGCTTTATCTCGAGTCCTAGAAAGAAGGTCAATTCTCCTACTAGACTCATCTCAAATTCACTTTCCATGTGACCAATAAACTCATTGAGATAATCCCTATTGTTTGAGCTACAGATAATGTCATCAACATAGACCTGGGCTACAAATATGTATTCACCATCCCTTTTTAAGAATAGTTTGGGATCTATCTATTCTCTCCTAAAACCTTTCTCAATTAGGAAGGTTGACAACCGCTCATACCAAGCACGAGGTGCTTGTTTAAGCCCATAAAGAGCCTTTTTTAGTTTGTACACGTGGTCTGGGAATTGTGCATTCTCAAACCCCAGGGGTTGTTCAACATAGACTTCCTCCTTGATGACTCTATTCAAGAAGGCTGACTTCACATCCATTTGATATAGTTTGAAGCCTTTGTATGCTGCATAAGCAAGCATTAGTCTTATGGATTCTAACCTTGCTACAGGGGCATAAGTCTCATCATAGTCTAACCCCTCAATTTGGTTGTAGCCTTTGGCTACTAACCTTGCCTTATTTCTAACTATTTCTCCTCTATGATTTCTCTTATTCTTAAACACCCATTTAGTCCCAATAATAGAGGTTTGACCAGGTCTAGGGATTAAATCCTAAACTTGATTTCTCTCAAACTGGCCTAACTCATCTTGCATTGCAATGATCCATTCTAGATCAAGCAGAGCTTCATCCACTAACTTGGGCTCAATCTCAGAAATCAAGGAAACTTCATTTCCTTCATTTCTGAAAAATGATCTAGTCCTAACCCCATGTTGGATGCCTCCAATAATCTAGTTTTGGGAATGGCTAGAATCATTCCTAGTGGATCTTGTTACTTGAGATGGTTCGGGTACTACTGAAATTTGTTCAGGTTCTCCAACCTCAAGTGATGACCCTTGAGCTCTCACTCTCTCTTCTTCAGAATCCACTCTTGCTTCCCTTATAGGGTTGCTATCTCCCAATTCCAGCTTCCTCAATTCCAGCTTAAACTCAACCGATTTTTTATGTCTGAATCAATATTCATTCCTTTTTCTTCAAACACAACATTAGTTGACTCTTCTATGAGCTTAGTCCTATGGTTGTAGACTCTATAAGCTTTGCTAGTGAGGGAATAACCAACAAGGATACCCTCATCAGCTTTTGCAGAAAATTTTTCTAAATGATCCTTGGTATTTAGGATATACACTGTACAACTAAATACCCTAAGGTGCTTGATTGTTGGTGGCTTTCCAAACCAAAGTTCATGTGGTGTTTTTCTTAAGAATCTATGTATCAAAACTCAGTTTTGAACATAGCACGCACTGCTAACTGCTTTAGCCCATAAGTAGTTTGGTAATTGGTATTCGTTTAGCATACTCCTAGCTGCCTCTTGTAAGGCTCTATTTCTCCTTTCTACAACACCATTTTGTTGTGGTGTTCTAGGTGTGGAGAATTCATGTTTGTATCCTTTCTCTAAACAAAAGTCCTTAAGTTTAGCATTTTCAAACTCTCCTCCATGATCACTTCTAATGATTTTAATTGTTGAGTTTTTCTCATTCTCAAGTCTTCTACAAAAGAAAATAAAGGTTTCTACTATTTGGTCCTTATGTTTAAGAAAATAAGTCCAAGTATATCTAGTGTAATCATCCACAATAACCAAGCAATATCTACTACCATTGATAGATCTAATAGTGCTAGTATCAAACAAATCCATGTGTAGTAAATCTAATGCTTGTAAAGAACTTACAGATTTCTTCCCTTTGTGGGAAGATCTTACTTGCTTTCCTTTTTGGCACGCCCCACAAACCCTATCCTTCTCGTAGGTGATTGAGGGCAGTCCTCTTACAAGTTCCTTCTTGGCCAAATTCTTGATGTTCTTCATGTTGACATGGGTCAATCTCCTGTGCCATAACCAAGACTCTTCTTCCTTGGATATGAAACACTTAAAAGATATGTTAGTAGCACTACTAAATCTAACTTGATAAATGTTTTCCTTCCTAGATCCTATTAGCATGGTTTCATTGGTGTCACTATGGATAACAAGGCATTGAGTTGAGTGAAACTCAACCCTATAACCTACATCACACAATCGACTTACACTTAACAAGTTAAATGTCATTCCTTTAACTAACAATACATTTCTAATTACAAATTTTTCAGAAATGCTAATGTTACCTACTCCTACAACCTTCAATTTACCACTATTACCGAAGGAAACTATACCTCGGTCTTTGGCATGAATTGAGGAAAACAAAGAGGAGTTTCCTATCATATGTTTGGAGCACCCGTTGTCCACAAACCATGTAGTTGGACGCTCCCCCTTGATAGATCCCTGCTAAACACGGAAAATTTGGTCTTTTGGAACCCACATGTTGGGTCCCTCAGCATCTACTACAAATTTCCTAGGAATCCAAGCCTTAGAAGTTCTAATAAAAGGTGATCTAGTAGAAACAAAACCAACAGTAATAGTTCTACCATTATCAAATTTAGACCTAGCAGTTCTTGTATTAATAGATTTTCCTTTAGCAGTTTTAGATTCATTAATTCCACCAAAAGAAACTTTGGATTTAGATGCAGGTTTCCTAGACACTAAGGGAATATAACTAAGTTCCTTTTGTTGTGTATTGAACCCTAGTCCAGCCTTGTTATAGACTGCACGTTGGGCTCCTAGAATCATGTTTAATGTCTTTGATCCATTGGTGAATTTCTCAAGTGTGCACTTGAGATCTTCCACCTGAACCTTCAAGGATGTATTCTCATCCTTGATCTCCTCCAAATGATGATTTCCTGCACCACTATCATCAAACAGTGTATTAGAATTCTTAACTAATTCTAATTCAGTTTTCAGTAACTTAACCTTAGTTTTAGATTTTTCAGAGAATTTGTCAAACAAGCAATAGTTTCATATGATTTATCTAGATGGGGAGAGTTTACCTGATCATCATCAGAAGATGATGATGATGAGTCCGAATTTGGTTGCTCCCCATCAGAATGCTTCAGCTCTCCATCCAATTCAGAATTCTCCAATGCCATGAGAGCCTTTTGCTTTTCTCCCTTCTCCTCACTTTCTTCTTCCGATGAGGAGGATGAGGATGAAGTATCATCCCAAGTAGCCTTCAATGCTTTCTTCCTCTTGGCCTTTTCTTCCTTCTTTTTGTACTTAGGGCATTCACTTTTGAAGTGACCTTTCCTATGACAATGAAAGCACTACATTAGATTTATCCTGATTAATTTCTGAACTTTTACTTTTCTTGGTGAAGTATTTCTTCACATCCTTCTTGTTGTATTTTTGGCTTCTTCTCATTAATCTCCTCGCAAAGTTAGCCATCTCACTAGAGGATGACTCATCATTTCCATCCGAATCTGATGATGAAGAGGAAGAAGAAGCTTCCTTCTTCTCCTTCTTCTTCTTGCTCTCCTTGCTGCGATCTCCTGTAATAAAAGCTAGACCCTTCTCCTTTAGGCTTCGATTAGCTTGTTCATGCAATTCCAATTCACAAAACAATTCATCAATCTTAATTGTTGAAAGATCCCTTGATACTTTGTAGCCATCCACCATAGATGACCACAAAGTATTCCTAGGGAAAGATTTGAGTACATACCTAGCTAAATCCCTATTCTCAACAGCCTCTCCAACAGAATGGAGGTCATTGAGTATTTCTTTAAACCTACCATGCAGTTCACTTACAGTTTCAGTCTCCTTCATGCTGAAATTCTGAAGTTGGTTCAAGTAGAGATCCCTCTTCGTTGTCCTTGAATCTCTAGTTCCTTCATGTAGCTCCATCAACTTCCTCCAAAGTTCCTAAGCACTACTGAAGGGGCCAACTTTGTTGAGTTGATCCTTGGCTACACCGCACTGCAGAGTTACGGTTGCTTTGGCATTGGCCTGGGCTCTTCTCCTCTGTTCTGGCGACCATAGAGAAGACACCAAAACCCTTCCTTCATCATCGGTTGGTGGTCTGAATCCCTCTGAGACTGAGAACCACATATCCATGTACATCATCAAATAGTATTCCATCCGGCTCTTCCAATACTAGAAGTTTTGGCCGTCGAAATATGGGGTCGAGTTGTGTTGAATCCCTCTTTGCGCTGTCATTCCTTGATGCTCTGGTGGAGGTGAATCCGGTGCAGAGCCCTTGCTCTGATACCACTTGTTGGGATCGAGGCTCGCTAGAGGAGGGGGGGAATAGCGAGTTAAAAAATTCTAACTCACTTTTGACTACAAAACAGAGGATTACACAGCGGAAATAGAAAAACAAGAACACAAAGCACAAACACAACCAAACACAGATATTTACATGGTTCGAAACTCAGCAGTTCCTACTCTACGGGCAGCTCAAAAGGAAAGTCTACTATGTATGATTGGAATGGTTTCGGAGGTGAAAACTTCACCTCTTACAAGCTTACAATACAATGAATATACTTTAAGAACAGTAAGCTAAGTATTAAAAACCAGTTACAGATTGATGTTCGGCTTCTTGCTTTGAAGATGAAGTTGTAGCACTTGCAAGAAGATGATCGACAGCGCACTTGTTGGAGAGAAGGCCAGATGAGAGCGTGGTTTCTTCTTCTTCTTCTTCTCCTTCAGTATGAATCACAGAGGGCTTGTTTTTCTCTAGATGAAAACTAGAGCTTTTGCGATTTTTTAACAAGTCCAGAACCTCTATTTTTTTTTCTTCTTTTATAGTCGTTTCTTCCAGCAAGCCTTTTATCTTCCACCGTTGAGCCCTAGAGACCATACCCGACCAAACTCTGGTCACCTGAGCTTGTCCCTGTAACTGCCTCTAACTTTTGGTGGTTTGCTAAGAACGGAGCCTGCTCCTCCAACCGAAAATCGGTGCAATTGAATCTTTACTCAAAATGGAAGAATCCCATTGCCGCCTCCATCAGTCGAGCCCGCAATCGAGTCTGACTCGCGTATGTGCTCGAAAAACACCTGTCAGTCGAGCCTACAAGCAAGCCGGGCTCGATTCTGTGACTGAATCCATAGCTACCAGTTGAGCCACTACCAAATCAACTCGACTGCTATAGGGTTTATGCAAAAAATGCTCTGGCGGAAGTGCCCTGGTGACAATCTGCCCTGGCGACAAAGTGCCCTGGAGTAGTCGAGCCCGCAGTTGAGTTGGGCTTGGTTCTGTGTTGTTCCACGTAGTGAGCAGTCGAGCTGGTAGTCGAGCCAGCTCGATTCTGTGCCTTTGTGCAAGAGTGTCAGTCAAGTTGACCCCATGGTGGCTCGACTGACACTGAAAATATTTGAAGCACATGAGTATCTTTCCTAGTAAGCTGCCATTTCAAGCACCCTAGTAAGAGACCAAGCACGTTACGGTGCCTTCTCCAACTAATGAATGCTCTAAGTACCCTAGGCAAAGAATGAGCACGTTACTACGCCCTCCTTGCCTAACAAGTACTCCATGTACCCTAGACAAAGAACTGTTGATGCAATCGGCCCAGGTCATGATTGACCAGGACTCGAGCTTGACTCGAGAGATGTTTTGATGTTCGACAAAAACATATGACAATGTGATTGTCATGGGAAAGTCCAAGTCTTGGGTACTTAGCATGGAAAGTCCAAGTGGGACACTTGGCATTTGGGAAAGTCCGAGCATGGGTCTTGGCAATGGAAAGTCCAACATGGGTTGGCAAAGAAATGTCCAAGCATGGGTCTTCCAAGCATGGGTCTTGGCATGAAAAGTCCAACATGGGTTGGCAAGGAAAGTCCAAGCTTGAGTCTTGGCATTTGAAAAGTCCAAGGGGTTTGATATTGGCGGCGTAAAGTCCAAGCAGGAGTCTTGGCAGCATAAGTCCAATGGTTGGCGGCGTAAAGTCCAAGCGAAGTCTTGGCGGCGTAAGTCTAATGTGCCTTGGCGGTGTAGACACCGTTAGCATGACATAGCTGATGGAAGCACCTGAAGGCTAGCGCGATGGATGAACAAGTCATGGATGACTTGGAGGGATCCGAGAGACGTGAGGCTGATGGAGGTGGCTAGAAGGCTTAGGTCTAGGCTAAGAGTGGTCTAGCAAGTATAGGGAAACCATATTTGGGCTAAAACCTTATGTTTGAGGTGTGACAGTCGACTGGTGAGAGTTAACTAGGGTTTGACTGTGGGATGTATCCTAGCAGTCGACTGCCAAAGCTTGGAAGTCAACTGATTGGACGAGCAGTCGACTGATCTTGTGATTAGTCGACTGATGCTCGGGTTTTGGGGCAAGAATGGAGTCTCACTCGACCGCTGCGGTCAGCAGTAGAGTGATGGCTTGAACAGTCGACTAATGGTCATGATCAGTCAACTGATGTCCTAGCCATTGGATTTTTCCAGCATGGATTATACCGTTGTCTCACAGCAACAGTGTGATCAGTCGACTGATGGTCCCGATCAGTCGACTGATAGGCTTTTTCCAGCCCAGGCAGAAGATATAAATGGAGCTCGTGGAGGAGAAAAAGCTAAGCGATTCTTGAGGGCATTTGGGGTGATTTGCTATTGCAAATCAGGGTCTCCAAGTTCATTTCAAGCAACCAAGCGATCAAGCATTCAAAGAACAATTGTAAAGTAGTTTTCTTTACTTACATTGTATTTCATTATTGTAATTACTTTTATCCATTTCTTATTGTTGTAAGAATAGTTTGTAAGGGGTTTCTTCACCTCCGACTTGTGTCGAGAAGGAGTTATTGCATAGTGGTGTGTGATTGGCATCACTAGAGCTCTTTAGAGCTCGATCCATGGAGTAGGAACCGTTCGGTTCCGAACCACATTAATACTCGTGTTTGCATATTTTTTCTTGTTGTATTTTATTATTGTATATTCCGCTATGTACTAACAAGATTGTAAACGAACACGCGAACGATTTCCATTAATGTAACGAAATTGAGCTATTCACCCCCCCCCTCTAGCATTCCAATGATCTCCTACAAGTGGTATCAGAGCGAGGCCGCTCTTCAAGGTTTAACAACTAAGGGAGCACGCTAGAGAGTGAAGATGGAAGTTCAAGAGCAACTAGGATGGGATATCAACACACATATCCCATATACCTTCTATGGACAAGAATTTTTTACAATGGAAGGCGAGAATTGAGGACTTCCTGATGATGAGGGACTTCGAAGAATGGTCCATTTTGATGGATGGATTTGAGTATCCAAGAGAACCAAAAGGTGGATTCCTCAAGAAGAAGAGATGGACCGAAGAACAAGTCTAAGCCTTCGAGAAAAATAATAAGGTAATAAAATTTTTGATTTATTTAATACCTAACAATATCTTGTGTATGTTAGGTAATTATATAGATGCCAAGGAGCTATGGAGCCAAGTAGCAAAGCTCCATGAAAGTCCATCACCGGTCCAAGAGGAAGGGACCAAAGAGGCAAGCACATCATCCTCACAAGAAAGTGAGGACTTGGAGGTTGAGAGACCATCAACATCCAAGGAGGAAGAGGAAGTAGAATTGGAGGAGACCTCCACTTCTAGGATTGAGAGGGAGGAGATTAGATCACTGGAGCAACATCAAGAAGAAGCTTCAACATCCGGTCAAGATGAAGAAGCTCAAAATCCAATTTCGGCCTCCATTGACTTAGGTAACTCAAACACCGTAATTCAAAATAAAAATAATATTATGTGTTTTGAGTGTAGGGAATGTGGGCACTATAAGAGAAAGTGCTCAAAGAAAGTCAAGAAGACTCCTCCGGCACCAAAACCTCAAGAAAAATCAAAAGATGTCGGTGTCCCCACTAAAAGAAGCAAAGAGCACATCATTTGCTTCAAGTGCCAACAACCGGGGAATTTTAGGAATCAATGCCCTAGAGGGAGCAAGAGAGTCAAAGAGGGAGCATCACAAGTAGGGGGAGCCACTAAGATAAACCCTAAGGTATATCACTTCAATAATGCTCATTCTTCTAGTTTTAATGTCAAAAAGCATGCTAGAAATAACTTAAGTAATCTTGTGATTATTCATGAAAAGCATGCTAGAAATAACAAATATTTTTGTTTAGGAGCTAAGAATGTCCACTTAGGAAATAAGGAGAAATTTGGGACTAATGTCCCTAAAAATATTTTATCTAAGGACAAATCTAGGTCAAATAATTCTAGACCAATTCTACCTAGGGAGATAATTAGAAAGGTACAAGAGCACCTAGGTCTAAATCCCAAATGGACTAGGCATATGCCTAGAAAGGACAATGCCTAAAGACCAAATCAAAATTCAAAAATTGGGCAATTGGAATTAGAAAATCAAGCCTTGAGGTCAAGGCTTGAGAAGTTAGAAAAGACCCTCAAGAAGATGCAAAATCAATTTCAAGGGTAAAATAGTCAAAGGCAAGGGTCTAGGACTCAAAGTCAACACCTAGGGCCTAAGAGACAAAAGTCATCCAAGGGCAAGCAAGGTTTTGGTCACAAACCTAAGCCTAAGGTGGCTTATCATAGTGTTCCATTTGATTATGGAACATAAATTAGGTCTAGGAAAGCCAAGGTCACAAGGGAAGTCATCCCTAGAGTTTACCAAGGTATGTGCCTAGTGGCTAGGGTTTCAAGGAAACCTAGGGAAGCCACTAAGAAGGTTGCAAGGGGAGTTACCCCTAGAGTTAACCTAGGTAAGACCACAATGACCAAGGCTAACAAGCCTAGAAGGGTCATTAGGAGGGTATCTAGGGAGGTCATCCCTAAGGAATACCTAGTTAACCCTAGGAGCTCAAATAGGTTTTGGGTTCCTAAGAGCGTGATTGATTCACGCTAGATGGGTTTAGGGTGTGCCAACTTTAAATGGAAGGGTAGTTAACCTAACTATGGTAAAGGTGGCACTCTAGGTAATTTTCAAGGTTATGGATACCTTGGAAATAGGTTTGATTCTTAATTCTAAAAGATTTTAGGATGTGTCAATATCATTTAAGAAGTTTGACAATTCAATCAAATTGGCACAATTTAGGTTTAGAGGTTATAGTGTGTCATTTTGGGTTTTTGGCACACTTGGGAGATTAGTAGGAATATGACAAAATATACCTAATTATATCAAATAGAAAGTAATATTAAAATTTAGGTATTCCTATACCTATATCTTTTATTTGCCATGCCTTGATTGTCATATGTCATGTCATGACATCATACTTATTTCTATCATTTAATATGTCATAATCATGTTTAAGATTAAGGATTAAATGTCATATGTTTTTAGATTTAATCATATACCATGACATCATGATCATTGGTCATGCTTAATTATTGCTATCATTTATGCCATGATCATACTCCATGCATTTAATTTGATTAAAATTGAGTTAAGGGCTTTGGCATGACTTGGAGTCCCATTTATAAGGGAATCAAGTAGGGTTGCCTTAGGAAAATACATAAAACCCTAGATTAGGAGAACAAAACTCACATCTCACATTACATTGACATGTATGTGTATTTATACACCCTAGATACATGTGAGATGCTAGGATATGAGTTAAGTTCAAGGTGCATAGTTTTTGCATCTAGATGAACTAAAACTCATCTAATTTCATTGGGTGGATCACTGGGAAAGCTTGTGTACAAATCATGTACATTGAGCCCAAGGAATATGATCCAAAATAAGGTTTTGAAAACATTTTAAAATCCTTTTGAAAAACCTTGGTGATGTCTATCTTTCGATAGCAATCATCATTGATGAGATTGATACAAAGTGAGCTAAGACTTTGAAATTTTTATTCACTTTTGGATTTTGTATCAATTTCAATATTTTATGGGTAAAATAATTTTAAAATATTTTTCACCCATTGTATTGGTCATAAGTATTATACGTATGAATTTTCATGATTTTTCGAATTGCGTATAATTATTTATGAATTTATGAATTTATTTCGATGAAATCAAATTTTGATTATCGATCGCTTCTACGGTGGTGGGATCGATGTAATAGGTGTGATCTTGTTTAGCCCGTGTTCAGCTACGGTTAAGGTTTCTAACCACTTATAACCCTAGGATATGCTTTGGGAAGCATTATAAAGGGTGAAAATCCATTGGATATGGATTAGGAGAGGTGTTAGGATGATGTATCAAATTTAAGGATGGGAGAGTTCATGTTTGAACTTTGAACCTTATTTTTGATGGTTTAGAGTTCCTATTGGCTTAGGGACTTCCCAAGGACATTGTTGGTGCAATAGTCAAGGGGGAGTAAGCCTTTAGGGGGAGGTATTCATCATGGGATGATGGATGGTATTTTTCCTCATGAGGAGGGAAAATGGGATTTTGAGATACCCAATTTGGAAATTGAGAGAGTGTATAGGATTGCCTCTCTTGAGTGATATGGGACTTATTATTAGGAAGATGATAGGCATCCTAGATATTTTTGGACCAAGGAGGAGATTGTAAGATCTCATTGGGACATGAGACATTGACCTCCTTGGAGAGAACCTTTTTTATGTTAGTCAAAAATGGAGAGAATGTTTTGGGGAGAACTTATTGAGAGAATGATATCAATTGGAAAAATTGATGGGGATGATTGGCTTGAGTTAGATGTTCTAACTCAATGGTTTGTTTGGTTTTTGTCAAACATAAAAAAGGGGGAGATTGTTGGTGCAATCGGCCCAGGTCACGATTGACCAGGACTCGAGCTTGACTCGAGAGATGTTTTGATATTCAACAAAAACATATGGCAATGTGATTGTCATGAAAAAGTCCAAGTCTTGGGAACTTGGCATGGAAAGTTCAAGTGGGATACTTGGCATTTGGGAAAGTCCAAGCATGGGTCTGGGCAATGGAAAGTCCAACATGGGTTGGCAAAGAAAAGTCCAAGCATGGGTCTTGGCATGAAAAGTCCAACATGGGTTGGCAAGGAGAAGTCCAAGCATGGGTCTTGGCATGGAAAGTCCAACATGGGTTGGCAAGGAAAGTCCAAGCTTGAGTCTTGGCATTTGAGAAGTCCAAGGGGTTTGATATTGGCGGCATAAAGTCCAAGCGGGAGTCTTGGCAGCATAAGTCTAATAGTTGGTGGCGTAAAGTCCAAGCGGAGTCTTGGCGGCATAAGTCTAATGTTCCTTGGCGGTGTAGACACTGTTAGCATAACATAGCTGATGGAAGCACCTGAAGGCTAGCGCGATGGATGAACAAGTCATGGATGACTTGGAGGGATCCGAGAGGCATGAGGCTGATGCAGGTGGCTAGAAGGCTTAGGTCTAGGCTAAGGGTGGTCTAGCAAGTATGGGGGAACCATATTTGGGCTAAAACCTCATGTTTGAGGTGTGACAGTCGACTGGTGCCATATGGCAATCAACTGGTGAGAGTCAACTAGGGTTTGACTGTGGGATGTGTCCCAGCAGTCGATTGCCAAAGCTTGGAAGTCGATTGATTGGACGAGCAGTCGACTAATCTTGTGATTAGTCAACTGATGCTCAGGATTTGGGGCACAGAATGGAGTCTCACTCGATCGCCGCCGAGCCGAAAGTGATGGTTGAACAGATCGATGGTCATGATCACCGATCGATGTCCTAGCCGCTGGATTTTTTTCAGCCGTGATTACACCGCTGTCTCACAAAGATATAAATGGAGCTCGTGGAGGAGAAAAAGCTAAGCGGCTCTTGAGGGCATTTGGGGTGATTTGCTGCTGCAAATCAGGGTCTCCAAGTTCATTTAAAGCAACCAAGCGATCAAGCATTCAAAGAGCAATTGTAAAGTAGTTTTCTTTACTTGCATTGTATTTTATTATTGTAATTGCTTGTATCCATTTCTTATTGTTATAAGAATAGTTTGTAAGGGGTTTCTCCACCTCCGACTTGTGTCGAGATGGAGTTATTGCATAGTGGTGTGTGATTGGCATCACTAGAGCTCTTTAGAGCTCGATCCGTGGAGTAGGAACCGTTCGGTTCCGAACCACGTTATCGTGTTTGCGTGTTTGTTCTTGTTGTATTTTATTATTGTATATTCCGCTGCGTACTAACAATATTATAGACGAACACGCAAACGATTTCTATCGACGTAACGAAATTGAGCTATTCACCCCCCCCCCCTCTAGCTTTCCAACGATCCCCTACAAGAACGAGCGCATTACTACGCCCTCCTTGCCTAACGAGTACTCCATGTACCCTAGACAAAGAACGAGCGCGTTATTACACCCTCCTTGCCTAACGAGTACTTCATATACCCTAGACAAAGAACGAGCGCGTTACTACGCCCTCCTTGCCTAACGAGTATTGGGCCCATGTACCCTAGTAAGAGACCGAGCACATTATTGTGTCCTCTCTTACTAACGAGTACACTAGCTAGAGACCGAGCACTCCCTTGTGTCCTCTCTAACTCCAATGGAGAACGAGCACGTTACTATGCCCTCTCCATCACCAAACTTCCGAGCCTCCGGCCAGCTTGTACTCTTCCTTTACCAAGGTTCTCTCTTGGATTTCTCAATTGCCAAGACTCAAGCTTAGACTTTCCCTTGCCAACCCATGTTGGACTTCTCATGCCAAGACCTATGCTTGGACTTCCCATGCCAAGATCTAAGCTTGGACTTCCCATGCCAACTCCAAGTTGAACTTCTCATGCCAAAACTTACCCTTGGATTTCTCATCTATGGGTCTAATATCACTCTAAACTTCTAACTTAGTGACCTTAGGTTTGAATCAGTTAAGGTAATGTCTTGACTACACTCTAGCTCAAACTAGATTTCAATTTCCTTAACTTAAACCTTCTTATTAAACATTGAAATATTCGATGGGCTTGATTGTACTAACAGGTTCAATACCATATTAATTGATATTGGATTATGATGATCAATGCCATTGTATTAAGGTTTGAAAAAAATAAGAACTAATGTACCATGTTTGAAAGTCTAAAAAAAAATAAAACCATGCATTGGAGAAACTTTTGAAAATTTATAAACAAATATAAATTATAATAATTAAAAATCATCCTAAAGTAATTTTTCAATCGATATTGGCACTAGGCATGCTTAACGGACCAGTTCAATTCGGAATCAAGTCGGAATCAATCTGTTAAATTCGGAATCGAAACCATTTCGGATGAACCGATTCCAGAACCAAACCGGAATCGTTGCGATTCCGGTTCGGGTCGGTTCCAATCGATTTGGAACCGGTTCTGGTTTCAATGTGGATCTGATTCCGATTGTTAATTTAAAGATGAAAATTCTTAGCATGCTAATATATCTACAAGATTATTTTGCGATAGAAAAAAAGAATAGAATCACCAGCACGTTAGATGAATTTGAAAGCTCAAGTTTGAGGAAAGTCATTCGTAACCAATTTGGAATCGGTCCGGAACTGTTTCGGAACAACTTTGGAATCGGAATCGGTTTGGAACCAATTTTGAATCGGTTCAGATCGATTCCAATGTCAACGGATCCGGAACTGATTAGAATCAAACCAAAACCGAGGAACCGGAACCGATAAGCATGGCTAATTGGCACAATATTTGTGCACTTTGTATTTTTATATATTATATATTCATATTATAAATAAATAAAAAATATAGCTAACGGTCGAAAATTTGTCGCGTCATGCGACCGACAGTGGCGCATCCACTGTCGACCGCGATCGGGCCGGATTCCAGTCGAATTGCGGATAGAATCCGACGGCAAAATGACCGACAGTTGACGTCAGCCCATCCGACGCCGGAATCTAACGGTGTCGCGGTCGAAATCGGATGCCCGATTCTAGCGGCCAATTTCGACCGGTTGGCGGCCAATTAACGACCGCCCAAGTATAGCGGACGGACTGACATCGACTGTCGGTCCGTCCGACCGCGATTTGATCGGAATCCAGTTCGATTGTGGTCGACAGTGGACGCGTCACTGTCGGTCGCATGACGCGACGAATTTTCCGCCGTTAGCGGATTCGACGCTTAATCGTGGAAGCCAGCCCCGCCAATCGCCGGCCGATGCGCTCGATTCGGCTCAATGGGATCGATGGCACGGCGACGACACGCCGGCGCTGGCGCGCGATCGTCCGTGGAGCAGCGAGCACGTAAGAATCACGAAGAATATGATATATATATATATATATATATATATATATATATATATATATATATATATATAGAGAGAGAGAGAGAGAGAGAGAGAGAGAGATTCCGGCGACAAAGCCGGCGGAACGGCCGCTTCACGCTGGCCGGCACATGCGACGTGACGCGCTCGCCGGCGATCGATCGGCCGGATTCGGCCGCACCCGCCCGATCGGCCGGCGCAGCGCCCGCTGCCGGCCCGGCGTGAAGCGATCGTTCGGCCGGTTTGCGCAGATTTGGCCGCTAACTACCGGAATCGATCATCACGCCACGCATGAAGTCGGGCGTCGATCACGCCCGTCCGTGATCGGCGGTGGATGGACGGCGCGGCGTGTGGCAGCGCGGTGACTCACAAGGTCATGAGGAGGCGCGACAGGTTGATCGTGGAGGAGATCGAATCTCTATATATATATATATATATATATATATATATATATATATATATATATATATATATATATATATATGGGAAAAAAAATTAAATAGAATCTGTCGAATGAGATATAATAAGTTACGTTGAAATCCTAATACATATTTTTTGAAAAATAATTTAATTTTTTCTTCAGTTGATATAATATGGAAATATATATTTTGTGAGGGAAGAATTGCGTGCAAAAGACGTCTTAATAAAGTAAATACGAAGTTTAACGTAACGTTTAGATAGTTTTTAGTAAGTAAACTAAAAATTAAAATGGAATATCATTAAGAATGAGAAAGATATTTTTGAAATTAAATATTTTTATAAAAAACTAAATTATAGTATAGCTTTTTGAAAATTTCAAAACCTTAGCTGTCACCTTTGACGAAACGCCGATCCTGGTTTTGTTGGTAGGTGGGTTACCTGACACCCTTCGTCCCTGTTGATCATATGCTACGTCGCCATCCCAACACGATTATAAACAGGTGGAAACGTACCACTGTTTGTCAAACACAATCAACGATGGATGCACGGTGCACCATTTGAATATACTGTATCGAGAAGAGAAAACGCGTGCACTGTCGCAGAGCTTAAACCTGCGTTACGTGGATGAACGGAATTGAGTTGGGATGAGTGATTCAAAACGGTTCGTGTTAAATCGACTTTTAATTTTAATAATTTAAATTTATTAAAACTTATACTATTAAAATTTACATTATTAAATAATATTTAAAATATATTTTTTTATTAATTTATATTTTTTAAAATTAAATATAATAATTAAAAATTAGGAATAGTACATGGTTCGGAAAAAAATGTATATATTAATGAATATGTTTTAGTTGTTTAAAAATTACTGTATTCGCTTGTGTAGGGCGCACAGATATTCATCTTCTATACGTTAATAAATATATTTTAGTTGTTTAAAAATTACCGTGCTCGTTTGCACGGTGTAGAGCTGTCAAACGGACCAATCCATGACGGGACGGGCTAGGCTAATCCATCGTAAATCTAATATTTAGCGAGGAGGGGCGGGGCCGACCTGCGCCATCTCGGCGGGTTGAGAAATTTTCAACCCAAGACGAGTTGCAGATTAGACGGGTCAATCCGTGGGTCAAAAAATTAAAAAATATATATCTAAAATTATTGAGATATTTAGTACTTGAGATAATGATCGGTAAGATAGATGGGGATATCATGATTAAAAAAATAAGCATTTGAAGTAACTAAAATTTTATAATTGAGATTTAATTATCGACTTACAAAGTTGTTGAGTATTGATTTTTTTATTCCTTTCCAATGTTTCAAAATATTCAAATCTTGATAATATGTAAATATAAATTTTTGCTCCTCCAAATAGAGATTCAATTGAGATTTTCTACCCCTTATAATTATTTGATTTTGATATGTCATTATTTCTTACATTTATTAGAATAGTAGTGACAAGATAATATAAAACAATTAGAATATACAAAAAAATAGAATACTTCATCAAATATTCTTTTGTTTTTGTCTCGTAACTTCTTTTATGTACTTGATTAAGGTGTATATGTGATAAAAGAAGATTATGATGGTGAAAAATTTATCTTGTTAATATTAAAATATTGGTCAAGAAATTTATATAATTTTGTTTTCACATGTTCCATCTTTTGATATTTTTCAACTCGCGGGCTAACCCATGCCCACGACGGGCCGACCCATCTAGACCCGCAACTTGCGCGGGTCGATCCGTTTTGGCCCGCCAAAATAGCAGATTGATAAAATTTTAATCCAACCCCGCTTAAATTATTTGACGGGGCGGGCCAACCCGACGGACCCAACCCATCTTGACAGTTCTAACAGTATATATATATATATATATATATATATATATATATAAAGTGCGTCATGTGAGCGATGCGATCTCAGTCGTTCGTTCAGATGAAATTGCACAGTATACAGAAAATACACAGTATTTGTCGTCTAAGCTAATCCTTGAATTCGTCGGAGGTCGCCATCGATGTCTTCGTCGCCGATCGACCGATTAGGCTGCAGTGGGATTTTGATTGAATTGCGGTCGAAATTTGATTGAATTGTGATCGTCAACGTTGCGGCCGCTGGCGACCGTAATTGCAACATATTTTGACTAAAATCCTATCGCGATCCTGTAGGGATGGGAGTCCGATTATGGTCCGATCGGACTTCGATCCCGACTGGATCGCAGCTAAATTTCGATCGGATGCAGTCGGAATCGACTGCAATTGCGGCCACAGCTCTAGCGGCCACAATTCGATCGGATTTCGATTGGAATCTTACCAATCGATCGGATTTGGATTGGATCTGTTGGATATTATCCCTATTTGGTGGGCTTATATGTAAGTTGCACGTGTAAATACAATCTGAGCCCTTAAAGTGATCTAACTTATGTTTATTGGGTTTCAGATTATTGGATGCGGGTTCAATGTTTAGAACCCTTTAGACCGATCTGTTATTATTTATGGGCTGATAACAGATTGGATTTCTATATAAAGGGGAGGTCCCCAAGGGTTTAGGTGATCTATCTTGACCTAGTTTCTTGTTCCCCATTAACAAGAAACTTTACGGCACCGTCAACCCTAAGCCCCTTGGAAGATCCTCCCCCTTCTTTCCGCTGCATCTTCTTCAACAGGGATCAAGCCGACGACGCTACAACAAGGACGATAGTTCTTCAATCAGGTTCCTTGTCATTCGGTTTATTTTATTCTTGTCATTCGATGAAACAATAGATACATGCTCGCATACATTGTGTTTTCTCTTCGAGTTCTTATTTTGTTTCTAGAATTCATACGGTTAGGAGAAAACGCAATGTGATATCAATTGGTATCAGAGCCTTGGCTTTGTTTCATTTTTTTTTGGCAATAAAGTTTAACTTTTTCGTCGATTTATTGTTTGTATGCTAGATTAAGTTTTCCTAGCACAATATAATTTTTTTGATCGGCGAAAATCATATAAGAATAGTTTTGACTCGCTAGTTGGCCTACGTGAGCCATGCTTATATAGATTAAAAATAAAGTCTCATTGACTAAGGCAAAACGTTATCTCATATACGTGTAAAACCATATAATATGGAACTGACTAAGGAGAACCACTAAAAACTAACGACTTCTTCTGTCATCAAGTTTCTCTCTCTATATATATTTTTTTTTCGGTGGATTCTATAATTTTTTGGTGGATTATGTATATTATGTAATTATTTATAGTAAACTTTCAAAAAAATTGATTGTGATAATTAATTGGGTAAAACTAATTAATTATTATATGGTATCAATCAATTTATAAGTCTATTTTTTGAATTATTAAGGCTGATAAATAAATTATCTGTTCGGTTAAAATATCTAAAAAAAATTTTCTTGGGTCTATCTATATAACGTGCTACTAAATTGAACTATTGTGTTGGCCCAAAGGAAGACATCTTAGATAGATTTAGTGTATTTTGTACTGGTAGACGTATATTTATGCTAAAAGTAATCGGTCCAAAGGAAAGTTACTTTTATGCCAGATATATGTTCAAGATAGCTTACAACTGTTGAACCAATTTTTTTTTTTGTTCTGATCATGCACAAAATATGTCGGCCCAAAGGAAGGCATATTGTGTGGCAGATTAAAGTTATTGTATGCTATGAACCAAAATATATAACTCATATAAAGTTTTATATTATGCGCACAATGGGTCGGACCAAAGGAAGACACATTGTGTGGTTAATTAAAGTTTGAGTTATATTAAAGAGTACCACTAACAAATTATATTTTAGTCCATAGATTAAAATAAAATATTGTATTTGGTATCTCATAAGGAGCCCATTTATATGCATTTAAAATTTTGTTTTATTTGCATAATTTTATTATATATATTTACATGTTCTTGGCTTTAGTTAAATCGTGAGCTTAAATAAATTTTTCCTCTTTTAAATTTCAGTGCAATCTGTAACTGTCAGCATTAATAACATCCCAACATTAACTGGTTCGAATTTTGCTGAATGGAAAGAATACGTAATTGTAGTCTTAGGCTGCATGGACTTAGACTATGCATTGAGGAATGATCGTCCTGCACCTTTGACCAATGTTAGCACTATAGAGCAAAGGGCTGAATTTCAGCTGTGGGAGAAATCAAATCGCATGAGTCTAAGCATCATGAAGCTTTCCATACCGGGACAGATAAACGGCTCAATCACAGAGAGAGAAGATGCTAGGAGTTTCCTTAACCAGCTGGCGGACCGATTCACCTCAAATGAAAAGGTTGAAACTACCACACTTCTTACGGTTGGTACAATGGTAACGGAAACATAAGGGAGTACATTATGGAAATGTCCAATATAGCGACAAGTCTGAAAGCACCAAAACTCGATATGTCTGAGAGTATGTTAGTGCATTTCGTCTTGATGTCTCTGCCTGCACGGTTCACTCCTTTTAAGATATCCTATAATATTCAAAAGGAAAAGTGGACATTGAATGAGCTTATTGCTCAATGCGTACAAGAGGAGGGGAGACTGAAGATTGAGACATCTGAAAGTGCTCACTTAGCATCTGGTTCTCAAAGTATGAGCAAGAAGCGAAAGAGGATCAATAACAAAGGAAAAGGAAAGCAAACTGCAAATTCGGGAGGCAATGACCATAAGGAGCACAAGAAGCAGGATAAGGAATCCACTTGTTTCTTTTGCAAGAAGAAAGATCATATGAAGAAAGACTGCCTCAAGTACGCCAACTAGCGTGTTAAGAAGGGTAAATTTCTCAACTTTGTTAGTTCAGAAGTCAATTTAGCTATTGTACCCACTGACACTTGGAGGATAGATACTGATGCTACTACTCACATAAGTGTCACTATGCAGGGTTGTCTCAGGAGCCGACTTCCGCTTGATGGTGAAAGATACATCTATACGGGGAATGGGAAGAAGGCTGTAGTCGAGTCTATTGGTGTTTTTAGGCTTCATTTAGGAACTGATGTCTATTTGGATTTAGACAATACATTCATTGTACCGTCCTTCAGACGGAACTTAATTTCAATTTCTTGTTTGGACAAATCAGGTTATTCTTGTTCATTTGGAAATGGAATGTTTAGTATTTTTTATAATTCAATTTTGATTGGCAATGGTTCCTTGGTTGATAAGCTTTATAAATTGAATACCTTTACTCCTACGATTGACAACGTAATAATGCATAGTATAGGTACGAAACGTAAATTGGCCGACGAGAATTCTTCTATGTTGTGGCATAGGCGTTTAGGACATATATCCAAACAACGCCTAGAAAGGTTAATGTCACATGGAATTCTTTATTCTCTTGATATGTCAGACTTTAATGTCTGCATATAGTGTATTAAGGGGAAGACAACTAACAAAAGGAACAAAGAGACTAACCGTTGTAGTGACGTTTTAGAGCTAATACATACGGACATTTGTGGACCATTCCCTAAGGCATCTTGGAATGAATACACATATTTTATTAGCTTCATAGACGACTATTCCAGATTTGGCTATTTGTACCTTATTCATGAGAAGTCGCAATCTTTGGACATGTTTAAAATTTTTAAAGTCGAAGTTGAACTTCAACTAGGTAAGAAAATTAAAGCCGTCTGATCCGACCGTGGAGGAGAATATTACGATCGATATGATGGATCAGGTGAACAACGTCCAGGACCTTTTGCAAATTACCTTGCTGAGTGTGGGATTGTGCCTCAGTATACCATGCCTGGTACACCCAGTCAGAATGGTGTCGCTGAGCATCGCAATCGAACCCTAAAAGATATGGTGAGAAGTATGATGGCTTTCACTTCTCTACCAGAGTCTTTGTGGGGCGAGGCACTCAAGACTGCAGTCTATCTACTCAATAGAGTACCTAGTAAGACAGTAACTAAGACCCCATTCGAGATGTGGACGGGTAGGAAGCCTAGCATTAGGCATTTACACGTCTGGGGTTGTTCAGCTGAGGCTAGGCCTTACAAGCCTAATGAAAAGAAACTGGACTCAAAAACTGTTAACTGTAATTTTGTAGGTTACTCTGAGAGATCAAAGGGGTATAAATTTTATGATCCCTCTAATAGATCCTTCTTTGAAACGGGAAACGGCAAATTTATTGAGGACGGTGGAAGCGATAAAATCAGGGAGGTATCTTTTGAGGAAAGCATTGGCAATCCTCTTATAGTCACTACTGGTGCGATCGGTAGTGGTATGGTTACCATACCACACATTATGGATATTGCACATCTAGTGAACGTAGTGAACCAGGATATTCCCATAACAACTCCAATGCAATTGAAGGAGCCTACCGCTGAAATTGAAGTATTGCCTCATATTTGATGAGCAAGTACCTCAACCACCTCAAACACAAGTGCCCTTGAGGCGATCCACAAGGGAACGGAGAAGCACGAATTCTCGTGATTATGTTTATCTCTAAGAGCATGATTTTGATATAAGGTTGGAAAGTGATCCTACATCTTTCCAAAAAGTCAAACAATGCTCTAACCCTGAAAGGTGGATTAAAGTCATGCAAGAAGAGTTGAAGTCCATTGCAGACAATGACGTTTGGGAACTTGTCGAATTGCCTGAAGGTTCGAAACCCGTTGGTTGTAAATGAATATTTAAAACCAAGCGGGATTCGAAGGGCAATATCGAAAAGTATAAGGCTCGTCTTGTTGCCAAGGGATTTACTTAGAAGGAAAACATTGATTATAAGGAGACTTTCTCACCTGTGTCGACGAAAGACTCCCTAAGGGTAATCATGGCACTTGTAGCTCATTTTGATTTGGAGCTACATCAAATGGACGTAAAGACTGCATTCCTCAATGGAGACATAGAGGAGTCTATATATATGGTGCAACCGGAGAACTTTGAGTCCTCAGACTCAAAGCACCTAGTATGTAGATTAAAGAAGTCCATTTATGGTTTAAAATAGGCGTCCCGTCAATGGTATCGAAAATTCGATCAAGTGGTTACCTCATTTGGATTTAGAGAAAACCCCATTGATCAGTGCATATATGTCAAGTTCAGTGGAAGCAAATTTGTTATACTTGTTCTGTACGTGGACGATATATTGCTTGCGAGCAATAATAAGGGTCTATTACATGAAACCAAGTTATTTCTATCTGGTAAATTTGAAATAAAAGATTTTGGTGAAGCATCTTTTGTTCTAGGCATTCAGATCTGTCGTGATCATTCAAGAGACATTCTTTGACTTTTACAACAGGCCTATATTGAGAAGGTGCTTATAAGGTATGACATGCAAAATTGTGCACCTGGTGACACGCCTGTGTCAAGAGGTGATAAGTTCAGTTTGCAGCAGTGTCCACGACTTGAACTTGAAATAAAAGAGATGGAATAATTCCCATATGCGTCAGCAGTGGGAAGTCTCATGTATGCACAAGTTTGCACTCGACCAGATATAACATTTATAGTTGCGATGTTAGGCAGATATGTTAATAACCCAAGACCATCACACTGAAAAGCAATTAAAAGAGTGATGCAGTATTTGCAAAGAACTAAAAGACACATGCTCACGTATCGGAGGTCAGATCACCTGGAGGTGATTGGTTATTCAGACTCCAATTTTGTTGGATGCTTAGATAGCAGGAGGTCCACTTCAGGCTATATTTTCATGCTTGTTGGAGGGGTTATATCTTGGAAGAGCGTCAAGCAGATGCTAGTAGCCACTTCTACTATGGAGGCAGAATTGGTAGCATACTATGAAGCATCAAATCACGGGATTTGGCTGCGAAACTTCATCACGGCATTGCACATCATCGATGGCATTGACAGACGACTGAGGATCTACTATGATAATAAAGTCGCAGAACTTTATGCCAAGAACAACCGCAGTTCGTCGAAGTCTAAGTACATTGACATAAAGTTTCTAGCGGTTAAAGAAAGAGTTCAGAGTCATCAGATTATGGTAGAGCACATCAGCACAAATTCCATGTTGGTCGATCCACTCACCAAAGGCTTGGTGCCTAGGGTGTTTCATGTGCATGTTGTGGATATGGGAGTTCTTCTTATAGAAGAAGAACTCATCTAGTGGGAGTCTGTATTTATTTTATTGCTCTATGTTAACAAAGACAAACTTTTTTATTTTTTGATTATTGTACGTACTTAAGATTCAAAATATTAATGGAAATTCATATGTTTGTTTGACACTCTGAATACGATATCATGATTTACTGCTGCTGTTTAGCATTTGGTGTTTGTAAATATTATATAGATTCCTTTTGGAATCATAAAGTTTGGATCATGATTTGCTATTGCAGTTTAGCATAAGGTATTTGCAAATATGATCATACTCTTTTGAGTCACTTTGGACCAGTTGGAAATTGACATGTACTGATCACATTTCATGTAATTTCCACTCTATACATCCGCATCTTGATCTATGTCGTTAATGGCATTGGTATTGTGATTACTGTTGGGGCTTGTTACGATCATATACAGTAGCTATGACCTCTTTAGTCCTTTACCAATGAAGTTAATGGACCAGATTGTTTATAGGGGTATCTTGTACCCATAAAGTTTGATATCAACTAATGTTTTGCTTGTATTTAACATACAACTCACATATATCTCCAAGTGGGAGATTGTTGGATATTATCCCTATTTGGTGGGCTTATATGTAAGTTGCACATGTAAATACAATCTGAGCCCTTAAAGTGATCTAACTTATGTTTATTGGGTTTCAGATTATTGGATGCGGGTTCAATGTTTAGAACCCTTTAGACCGATCTGTTATTATTTATGGGCTGTTAATAGATTGAATTTCTATATAAAGGGGAGGTCCCCAAGGGTTTGGGTGATCTATCTTGACCTAGTTTCTTGTTCCCCATTAACAAGAAACTTTACGGCACCATCAACCCTAAGCCCCTTGGAAGATCCTCCCCCTTCTTTCCGCTGCATCTTCTTCCACAGGGATCAAGCCGACGACACTACGACAAGGACGATGGTTCTTTAATCAGGTTTCTTGTCATTCGGTTTATTTTATTCTTGTCATTCGGTTTATTTTATTCTTGTCATTCGATGAAACAATAGATCCATGCTCGCATACATTGTGCTTTCTCTTCGAGTTCTTATTTGGTTTCTAGAATTCATACGGTTAGGAGAAAACGCAATGTGATATCAGCGGCCACAGCTCTAGCGGCCACAATTCGATTAGATTTCGATTGGAATCTTACCACAGTTCGATCGATTGATCATCTGGTCAGAGATAGCGACTCCTACGGATTCAAGGATTGACTATAGTATACACTCGGATAAGAATGTCAGACAATAAATACTGTGCATTTCTCATTTATTTGTACAATATCAACTGAACGAACTATTGAGTCTATGCACAGTGTAGTGCACACAGTGCGTGCACAATGCAGTGCAGTGTAGATGCACACTTGGGCGTGCACAAGAGCTGTCAGAAGATCATCTTGATATATATATATATATATATATATATATATATATATATATATATATATATATATATATATATATATATATATATATATATATATATTATTTAATTGATACAATTTTCTTTTAAATCTTTTATTTCCTTTTTTATTAATTTTAATTATATGAGAGGAGAGTTTTGGCGCAACAAATTATTGTTTGTGACTAAGAGGTCACATGTTCAAATTTTGAAAACAGTTTCTTGCAAAAAGTAAGATAAAATTATGTACAATTGATCATTCTCCGGAACTCTACATAGTGGAAGCTTCGTGTACGGAGTTACTTTTTTTATGTGAGTAAGTATAATTATAATATATGTGATTTTTTATAAAAGAAAATTCAAAGTGTATTTAAGCCAAAAACTAAAAAAAAATTGATGCTTTATGAAAACATATCTAACAAAAAAATTTTAAATTTAATATTTAAATATTTAAATAAATTTATATTAATATTTTTCGATGAAAATTTAAAGTGTGGCATTTGAAAACGTTCAATTTTAAATTTCATTGAATGTTTTTTTAATAACCCATAATTACTATCTTTTGGAATTTGTAACATAACTTTGTAGTTCTTTCGGGACAATCCATTTGCTAGAGCAGCGCAGATATTGTTAGAATGGATAAGAGTCGAATTTCGATGTGGAATTTAAAACTCTTACTCGGATTCAGAGCCCCTTTGTTATTTTTAACCAACGGATCAAGGAGCATAATCTCTTAATGATTTACTTTAGTTCATTATTAAAGGATCGACAATGAAAGATTAGGAGTGAATATAATTATTTTTTATTGTTAGAAAGATTATCTATAATGTTTATGGGTGGATTGTCAAAATTTATTTTAAATTGATATTCAAAATAGTTATTTATTTATTTATTTTTAAATGAGATGAACTTTTTAATATTAGAATAGGAGAATTGAAATGGAGAATCTTTGATATATCGATATTCAAAAATAAGAATAAAAAAAGATAGTATGAAATTAATAAAATAAATATATAGGTATAAAATTTTAAAGAATAAGAATCACTGAATGATAATTATCAAAAAAAAATTATTAAATAATTTTTTTAATTTTAAAAAATGTTACATTTATCACTGGAATAGATGGCTCAAAAGGATCAAAATAAAAAAAAAAAACAGTTCAAATAGGTCGATTCACGACTTTTTTGAGTTTTTCAACCGACGAACTGGCTACGGATTCCAATCTATATAACTGAATAAGGGTCCGGGTCCGGATCGGGTCTACCCACATGCGGATTAAAAAAAGGTCTCCACTCCATGTGAGCCCACGTGAACCACATCTGCAATGGCAACCTCGGTCGTCAATTTTCCACGCAATCTAATGCAAGAGACGGGACACTACGATCTATACGAATAGATTCGTGGGGCCCGCCGCCACGCGCTACAGTAGCGAGTTGTCAAACCGATGAAAAAGCTCACAGTGCCTTTGGTGGCCCCCGCACCACAACCATGTGTCTCCCGCCGACCACGTGTCAACAGGTCTTGTCGGTCAACGTGCTCTTTGGCACAGTCAAAGGCGGCGGCGTCTCCATGCTAATTCCCATAGGCAACTGTTCTCGAAGTGATACATCCTTCAAAACTGAAGAATCAATATTTGTTGCATATATTAAATGGAAGTGGATCGAGTGTGGATGAAGTATTTATTCCAATGGCGATGCTGCACCATCGCAGTCTTTTGTTATCTGTGAGCAAGAACATAGATATTGTAGACAAGATACGCACAAAATCTTATCTAGATTCTGATCGATCGTTACGTGGCAGGCGGTCGGCAATTTGTGCACTGTGAAGCTCCCAACGGGAAACGTTCAACTGCACGGGCGCCCATGCACGTCCATCAAATTGTTCGCCACGTACAGGCACTGCACATGGAGAGAAAATGTGTATATATAAATACTTTGTTGCAGATGCAGTAGCATGAAGAGACTGAAGCCTTCAAATTTCAAAAATGCTAATTAATGGTTGAATTACTCTAACATGCAGAAAGTCACATGTTTGAAGGCCTAGCTAGTCTCCTGTAGTAAGAGGAAATCCATAAACAAAGTCCTAATGAGAGAGAATAGAAGTGTAAATTGTTCGAGGTTTCATTTTTGGTGGTGATACTGTTGGGACGGAGATACAAAATCACCATAAATTAGGTCTAGAACTTGGTGCGAAATTAAACTCATGATTGATAAAGTTGGACCTAAAAGAGAGATATCTATATATATCACTCACTCTACAAATCAATTATTAGAATAAATAAAATTTTATTGATTACAAATTATTATTATCGATTAGACAACATAATATATACATAAATTTGGCAACTTAATTAAGTATGATTTTATTTTTTTTATGTCTCTTTAACTATTTTTACAGGACCCAATTCTAAAAAGTACGCGTGAAAAATATTAGGGTGAAGGATTGGAAAAACTTAAACCTAAGGAGTTTGGAAGACTTTTTAATTTATAACATTTGTTTTGGAGCTAGTATTTTTTTCATCTTTAAGAGAAAATCTTGAAGATGAAGTAAAAGAGAATGGAGACCACTCTCGAGCATTTTTTTTTTTTTTTTGATGTTTTGCAAATGACCATTGTCTTTGCTTTAAAATTTTCCTACTTTATTTTTGACCATGTTAAATTATATTGGGTGTTCATAGATGTTTTAGTTCATTTTTTAGTATTATTATTAAAGAGCCAGTATCATTCTCTTGTACTACATCTAAATTGTGGAATAATGAATTGTCCTCTTTTCGTGAATTAAGCATAGCTATATTATGATGAACCATAATTTTTTTTTTATATGTGGTGCTTTGATTTTTTTCATATGTTCTCAATTTTTAAAAGTTGATGAGATTTATCCCCATGATTTTTGGATTGAGAAATGTTCCAATAATTGTTGTTTTTAGCATGTAACATCAATTAATGCATCCATTTTTTTTTTCATTTTAGGTGCCAATAAATCACTTGCGTAATTGTGAAATTGCCTCAATAGAGGAAAGTTACTAAAATGGCTACCATTCAACTGAGCTTGCTAGATATTTAATTCAATATTGTTCATGAGGAGATTATGATTGATTTATGGCCTACGTTGAGAATTCTCTTTCCAACCAAGTGTCATTTAAATTATATTTTATTGAAAATAAAGTTATCTCTTTGAGTATTGAAAAAGGGATAAAATGTATCTAATCACTTGAGTGATTTCAACAATATTCTTTTCCATTTGAAAAGTTTTGAGGAGAATGGAAAAATAAGGATTAGATAGTTTTGCTGATTTGCAATTTGATGTATCTTATGAGTTAGGTTCTACTTTAAATTTGTAGAAAAGGGAAATTTTTTTACTTAGGTTTTGGTTTGTAGTGCTTTTATTTTTGACGAACTTTGTAAAAGGGTTTTTTTAGAGAGTTTCTAGTAATAAACAACTAGAGGCTCACATAACACGAGAAAGGAATTTTTGATAATATTTATTATTTTTTCTATAATTTTTAATTATTAAAATACAAATCTTAGTCAATCTAATCACGAGATGATTGTATTACCAAGCTTTAGTTGATTGTTAGAGCACTTTAGTTGATTGAGCTAGCCCTGGTAAAGTACGAGGTTGACAAAATCAAATTAGCAGTCAACTAAAAATACAATTCAATTAACTAATTAAAGGTCAAAAAACAAATTGGAGGTTGAAAGTAAGCTGAAGACTTGGTCTATAAATATGACCAAGGGGAGTGATACAAAAATTACTAAAAGTGATTAGTCTTAAATTCATAAGATTAGTAATCTTTTTTTCCCCTTACTCTTATTTTCTCTATTCTTCTTCTCATATTCATTGTATGAAGAGAATAAGAAGTTTCTACGCCTCTGAAAAAGTTTTGAGAAGGAGAAAGAATAGTAAATTGTCAGGAGTGACTCACTAAAAAGTTATAGAATAGTGAATTGTGAGGAGTGACTCATTGAAAAGTTATAGATTGTAAAATAGAAATTGGAGGTTTTGAATCATTAAAAAATAATCATATTATCTTGTTTGTATTGCATTAGTTATTTGCTTTTATATTTCCATTGCACTCTAACTTGAATTATTGATCAAGAAAAGCAAATGAATGATTAGCTACCTATTCACCCACACCCTCTCTAGCCTCTCCCACAATCCATCCAATGATATCAAAGCCTGACCATTCTTAGAGGACTAACCATCTAAAGGAGTAGAATCAAGAGATGATAATGCAAAACGATTATATCATAGGATGACCAACCTTGATCGATGTGACCGACTTCTTCTATTGAAAAGGTAAGATGAAATATTAATAATGGATATTGTAAATTGTTGCATTGTTAGGAATGGATTCAAGATGTTGTTTGATTTACCTTAATATTAGTAAGTTGGACATTATTTGCAGTTGAATTGCATGCAAAATACCACTTTTGCATCTAAAAATCATATTTAGTTGTCATTAAAATGATGTTGAGGTATCTCAAGAGTACTCTTAATGTTTATTTTTTCTATAGAAGGACCTATGCACTAAATTTGGTTAATTAATCTAATTATGATTATGTTGGTTGGAAATTGGATAGCAAGATTATAAGTGGATGATGCTAATTTCTTGAATCTTCCCTAACTTATTAGAGTAGCTGAAAGCAACATTATGTCATACTATTCTTTACAAAGGCCAAGTATGTGACTATGAGTGGACGTGTGATATAATTGTTTTGGATGATGCCACACTAGAGGACCATGAACTTAAATATAAGAATATTTGATTCTTGTGTGACAATGTAAACACTATTAATTTGACCAAAATCTAGTGCATTACTGTAGGAGGAAATATATAGAAGTGAAGTATCACTTCATTAGGGAACATGTGGCTAGAAATGACATATTACATGACTATATTGAACCCAAGCTAAACCTTGCCAATATATTTACTAGACTTTTCCCCAAGACAAGTTTATTACACTTTGAATAGAGTTTAGTATTTGCATTGTAGACTAGGTTAGACGTATCATCATACTAGACTTGCATAATTACACAGATAGAAGTGTACGTTAATTATATCTCACAAAGAACTTAGGAGAACTTTATTTTTGTATTGAGGAAGATAAAAATCAAGTGACATGTTAGGATGACACTTTGGTTTAAGATGCTTGTTATGATGCATCAAGTTGAACATAATATCATCAAATTAAAAGAATCATAAAAATGATCAATTGTACAAATCGTGTGCATACTCTAAAGATCATAGTTGAAAATTTTAATATAAAATTCCTTTCAGAATTGTCTCAAATTGTGCATAGATTCTTTGATTGATACAATGTTAGAGTTGAAACCCTAAGGTTTTCAACTTTATGTGAAGTTTGAAAAATATAATATTTTTTTATATAAAAAAATCTAGTTTTCTATGATAGGTTATGATATAGCAGGTATATTCACAGTTTTATAATTTTTAGACACTCATAGAACTTTTTATGAATTTTTAGTTTTTTTTGTTAATGCACAATTTCAAAACTCAATTGGTTGTGTTAATGATGATAGGTGATTGGTTAGCAATGAGTTGATTGAATGGTCCATTCAATTAATTAAATTTTAAATCAAACACTATATAGTTTTAGTTTAACTTTTGTATTTAGGATATTCAAGATCCCCAAAATCTTTTTTTTTTGATTAACCTGAGGTATCAGGGTACGATTTCTCTTCCCTTACTAGTCCTCAGGGTCGACCACCCCAGCTCCACAGAAGTTTTCCGACCATCGACGTGGGTAAATCAGGATGACGCGTGACCAATGCACGTTGAAAATCCATGCGTCATCAAGAAAGTCGACCATGTTGAGACGGGGGCATCGAGCACCGCCACTCGCACAACAAGTGCTGCTAGAGGGTAGAATCGACCTCTGAAAGTGCAGAGGAAAATCTCATGATTAACCAACGCACTATTGCCCTGGAAGAATAGATCCCCAAAATCTTGCTTCACATCCTAAAACCTCATAAACACTTAGCCAAATGTTAGAATTTAGTTTATAAATTATGAGAGGCACTGTTGATGCAAATTAAAATTCTAAAGGGGGGAGGACAGTTTAAAAAATAAAGAAGGAGAATGTTCAGTTAAGGGGGAGTCTTAGATCTTTCACCTAGATTTAAGGAAAAGAATTTCTTAAGG
Organism: Wurfbainia villosa; assembly: GCA_025175895.1. NCBI lineage: Eukaryota > Viridiplantae > Streptophyta > Magnoliopsida > Zingiberales > Zingiberaceae > Wurfbainia > Wurfbainia villosa. The sequence goes on from CM045996.1 coordinate 49,847,667, forward strand.
GGGAGAGGTACTTCCTTTAGAGGTAGAAATTAGGGTTTAAGGTGAAAACTGAAATTAGGAAGAGGAACCTAATTTGATGAAGTTTATATCAAGAAGACAAATCTAATATATTGAGACATTAAAGGGAACGCAAAATTCAAGGTTAATTTTTTTCTTGACAAGGCAACAAATATTAATCTCTATAAGGGTACTATAATTTGTATAACTGGAGCTCACAAGTTTGAACATTAGATTCACCTTATAGGGGAGTGGTGGATGGATCTTCCAAAGGGACAGAAATTGCATAATGATACTTATGATACCATCAGTATCAACAACAACAATCAAACCCTTATCCTTCTAAATGGGTTGGATATATGGATCCTCCTATACCTTTGAGCTTGATCCCCATATCCACATCCATATGTAAATGAGGTTTACCCTATTTTATCATTGCTAACCAATTTTTTTTTTTATCTTCCTCTCACTACAAGAAAAATAGGAAATGGCGACAAAATTTTTTTGTTGCTAATACAAAAAATTTGTCTCTAAATAATATTAACGACGATAATATTTCGTTGCTAGTTTCGTCGTAATAAGCTTGTCGCTAAGAGAAGTTAGCGATGAATTATAACTTTTTCATCGGTAATATTACCGACGAAAGGAAAAACATCGCGAAAGACAAAATTTTCGTCGCTAAATCTAGAATATCAAAAAGAGGAAAATCTTTAATATTGGCGACGAAATATACCAAATTCGTCGCTAAATATCAGTTGACTGACGCAAGAAAGCAGTCTATTGTCTATTTTTTGGCCAACCACAGAATCAGGAGAGCCTTGACTGGCAACTCGACTAACGGGTTAACGATGAAACAGATTCTATTCGTCGCTAAATATCAGTCGATTGACGCAAGAAAGCAGTCGACTATCTAATTTTTGGCCAGCTATAGAATCAGGAGAGCCTCGATTGGCGACTCGACTGACAGGTTTGCGATGAATATTTATAAAATTCGTCGCTAATATCCTACAGTAGGCGACTGCATCAACTGACAACTCGACTGATACGCAAAAAATTAGCGACGAAATTAAATATTTCGTCGCTAACCCTCAAAATCCTGATGTCGCGTATCGACGATTAGTGACGAAATTGAAAAAAATTGTCGCTAACTATGAAAATACAAATTTCTAGAATTCATTTAATTTGTATTCGAAATCCTGTAATACAATATCAATCATACAATTTAACTTAACAACATACAACTTAAACAATTCAACAACAATTAACATAACATCCAATTTCACAAATACATCCAATTTAAAGTCCAAAACATCCAATTTCACAAATTCATAGTATCCAAATTCAAACACATTCAAGTTCACAATTTTGCTAGGTCAAAATAGAAATGTTCACGAACTCTAAGATGGAGGAGGAGGTGGAGTTAAAGATGACTCATGTATCAATGATTGTAAAGCTCCAGGTGCAAGCCGATTTAGAATTGCTTCAAACATATCTTGTCTTGATTTCATTGATGCCAACTCATCTTGGGTGCTATCTAATTGAGCTCAAGTGTTTGCTAGCTCATCTTGCGTCCCTTCTAATCATTGCTCGATGGACTCAAGTTGTTCACACAGTGTTTGTTGGTGCAATCGGCCCAGGTCATGATTGACCAGACTCAAGTTTGACTCGAGTGATGTTTTGATGTTTGACAAAGTATGTTTGACATTGATGTTTGACATTAATGTTGGTTAATATGTTGGGGAGATTGTTTATACAATTGACCCAGGTTATAATTGACTTGATGGTTGACCAGGGTTGACCATGTGATTATGGGAAAGTCCAAGCATGGGTCTTGGCAAGGGAAAGTCCAAGTCATGGGTACTTGGCATGGAAAGTCCAAGTGGGACACTTGGCAATTGGGAAAGTCCAAGTCTTGAGCACTTGGCATGAGAAGTCCAAGCATGGGTCTTGGCAAATGAGAAGTCCAAGCATGGGTCTTGGCAAATGGAAAGTCCAAGCATGGGTCTTGGCATGAAAAGTCCAACATGGGTTGGCAAGGGAAAGTCCAAGCTTGAGTCTTGGCATTTGAGAAGTCCAAGGGGATTGATATTGGCGGCGTAAAGTCCAAGCGGAGTCTTGGCGGCGTAAGTCCAATGTGCCTTGGCGGTGAACACACCGTTAGCATGACATAGCCGATGGAAGCACCGGGAAGCTAGCGCGATGGATGAACAAGTCATGGATGACTTGGAGGGATCCGAGAGGCGTGAGGCTGATGGAGGTGGCTAGAAGGCTTAGGTCTAGGCTAAGGGTGGTCTAGCAAGTATGGGGGCACCATACTTGGGTTAAAACCTCATTCTTGAGGTTGGTAGTCGACTGGCATTATGGCCGGTTCGACTGCCAGGAGTCGACTCGAGTTCGACTGCCGTTTGAGAGCTTTAAAGCTGGCGCATGATCGCTCATGGGAGCGATCGGTGATGTCGGCAACGATCGCCGAGATGGCGCCGATCACGGCCGAGTGGCAATCTGAAGCGCTCGTAGCCGATGGGCGTCGACTACGGGCGTTAGCGATCTACCGCCAATGTTAGCGATCGGTGAGAGTCCCGTTGGAATTTGTCCAACGTGGATTGAGCCGTTGTCTCACGACCTGATGTTAGCGGGCAATGGTGATTTATGGCGCGATCGCCCGCGGAAATCCAGCCCAACGTGAGATAAAATGAAGCTGTTAAAGGAGATTGCGACATCAGTTCTTTGGGAGCGTTATTGATGCGATTTGAAAGGCGATTTGCGAGTGCATTTCAGGCCTTCAACCTCATCCAAGCAACCAACAAGCAAAGCGCTCAAACCCTAGTTTTGTAAAGTGTTCTTTACATTTCCTTTGTATTTGCTTGTATTTCCTTAGATTATTGTTGTAATCTTGTGTACGAGGTTTCTCCGCCTCCGACTTGTTGTCGAGAAGGAGTTTATTGATTAGTGATTGCATTGGCGTCGCTAGAGCTCGTTAGAGCTCGATCCGTGGAGTAGGAACCGCTGGTTCGAACCACGTTATATGATCGTGTTGTGATTGTGTGTCTTGTTATATTTATTTGTTATTACTATTCTGCTGTGCTAACAAGATTGTAGACGATCGAACGCGAAAGAATTCCATCATCGTATGGTATCACGCTATTCACCCCCCCTCTAGCGGTCTCAAATCTCCAACAAGTGGTATCAGAGCCTGGTGGCTCTTCAACGGATTAACAACCGGGAGCAATACGCTAGAGGGTAAAGATGGAATTTCAAGACAAGCTAGGTTGGGACATCAACACACCGGTCCCGTACTCATTATATGGACAAGAAGGCTTCGATTCTTGGAAGAGAAGAATTGAAGATTTTTTGATGATGAGGGACTTCGAGGAATGGTCTCTATTAATGGAAGGATTTGAGTATCCTAGAGGACCAAAAGGTGGTTTCCTCAAGAAAAAGAGATGGAGTGAAGATCAACTCCAAAGATTCGAGAAAAACAAGAAGGTAATCAAATTCATTTTTGATTTAATTCCAAATGAATTCTTGTGTAGCCTAGGTGAATGCATGGATGCTAAGGAGCTATGGAGCGATTTGGCAAAGCTCCATGAAAGCCCATCAATGGTCCAAGAGGAAGAGACCGAAGAGGCTAATGCATCATCTTCACAAGGAAGTGAGGACTTGGAGGTTGAGAGATCATCAACATCCAAAGAGGAAGAGGAAGTAGAATCGGAAGTTGATAGGGAGTCAATTTTCGGGTTGGTGGAGGAAGTGGAAGAAGCATCCACCTCAAGGATTGAGGAGGAGAGAACTTCCTCATACAGAGCAATCAAGAAGAAGCTTCAACATCCGGTCAAGATGAGAAGCCCAAAAATACAACTCCGGCTCAAACACATCAATCTCAAATAAAAATAATATCATGTGCTTTGAGTGTAGGGAATTTGGCACTACAAGAGCAAGTGCCCAAAGAAGATTAGGAAAGCTCCACCGGCTCCAAAGTCAAGGATGCGGTTCCCCAAATATCAAGAGCAAGGAGCATATCATATGCTTCAAGTGCAACTCAAGGGGACATTATAGGAATCAATGTCCTAGGGAAGCAAAAAAGACAAGAGGAGCTACATATGTAGGGAGCCTCTAGGGCAAACCCTAAGGTATATTTCAATAATGCACCTTCTTTAGTTAATAGGCAAAGGCATGCTAGGAATTTAAATTCTCTTGCAATTTATGAAAAGCATGCTAATAGGAATAAATATTTTTGCTTAGGAGCTAAAAGTGTCCATTTTAGTAATAAGGAGAAATTTGGGACTAATGTCCCTAGAAAAACCATACCTAGTGAATCTATTAAGAAAATACAAGAACATCTAGGTTTTAATCCAAAATGGACTAGGCATATGCCAAGAAAGTCAAATGCCCAAGATTTAAATCAAGATTCTAAAATTGGGAAATTAGAATTAGAGAACCAAGCCTTAAGGTCAAGGCTTGAAAAACTTGAAAAGACCCTTAGGAATATACAAAATCAATTTAAAGGGTCTAGTGGTCAAAATCAAGGGTCCAATAGTCACAGTCAACACTTAGGACCTAAGAGTCAAAAGTCAACCAAGGGCAAGAAAGGTTTGGGTCACAAACCTAAGCCTAAGGTGGCTTACCATAGTGTTCCATTTGATTATGGAACACAAACTAGGTCTAGGAAGACCAAGGTCAATAGGGAAGTCATCCCTAGAGTTGACCAAAGGGTGTGCCTAGTGGCTAGGGTTTCTAGGAAACCTAGGGTGGCCACTAAGAAGGTTGCAAGGGGAGTCACCCCTAGAGTCAACCTAGGTAAGACCCAAATGACCAAGGCTAACAAGCCTAGGAGGGTCATTAGAAAGGTATCTAGGGAGGTTATCCTAGGAATACCTAATCAACCCTAGGAGCTCAAATAGATTTTGGGTTCCTAAGGCGTGATTGATTCACGCTAAGATGGGTTTAGGGTGTGTCAACCTTGATTGGATGAGTAGTTAACTCAACCATGGTAAGGTGACACTTTAGGATATTTTCAAGGTTATGGTTACCTTGGAAATAGATTTGAATTAATCCTAAAAGGATTTTAGGATGTGCCAATATTAATTATGAAGTTTGATAAAATAACCATTTTGGCACAATTTAAGTTTAGTGGTTAGTGTGCCATTTTGGGTTTTTGGCACACTAGGGAGAAAAGTAGAAATATGGCAAAATGTGATTAATTATATCAAATGACAAGTAATATTAAAATTTAGGTATTACATACCTTTATATCTTATTTGCCATGCTTTGATTTGCCATATGCCATGACATGACATCATGTTCATTCTCATCATTTATATGTCATGTACATGGTTAGGATTAAGGATTAAATGTCATGTGTTTTTAGATTTTCATTATGCCATGACATCATGATTATGAGCATGTGTTTATCTATATCATCTCTAATGCCATAATCATTCATGCATTTAAGATATTTTGATTGAAATTGATTTAAGGATAATGGCATGACTTGAAGTCCCATTTATAAGGGAATCAAGTAGGGTTGCCTTAGAAAAATGCACGAAACCCTAGATTAAATGAACCAAAACTCACATCTCATATCCAATTGACATGTATGTGTATTTATACACCCTAGATACATGTGAGATGCTAGGATATGAGTTGAGTTCAAGGTGCATAGTTTTTGCATCTAGTTGAACCAAAACTCATCTAATTTTATTGGTGGATCATTGGGAAAGCTTGTGTACAAGTCATGTACATAGAGCCCAAGGAATATGATCCAAAATAAGGTTTTGAAAACATTTTAAAATCATTTTGAAAAACCTTGGTGAAGTCTATCTTTTGATAGCAATCACCATTGATGAAGTTGATACAAAATAGGGCCAAGACATTGAAAATTTCAATGGTTTTGAGTTTTGTATCAAACTCACTATTTTATGGGTAAAATATTTTCAAACATTTTTCACCCATTGTTTGGTCATAAGTATTATCGTATCAAATTTAGTGATTTTTTCGATGTACGTATAATTATTTATGAATTTTGAATTCGATTACGATAGTTGAAATTGAGAATTTTCAGCTACCGATCGTACCATGTGTGCGATCGGTGATGAAGTGTGATCGGGATTCTTGTCAGTCATTGCCCAGTCTGTTCGGTTAACAAGGTTTGTTTAGCCCGTGTTTGTTCCTAACCACTCTAACCTAGGATATGCTTTGGGAAGCATTATGAAGGTGAAAATCCATTGGATATGGATTAGGAGTTGTGTTAGGTCAAAGTATCAAATTTAGGGTGAGTAAAAGTTCTATGTTGAACTTAGAACCTTAATTTTGATGGTTTAGAGTTCCTATTGGCTTAGGGGCTTTCCAAGGACATTGTTGGTGCAATGGTCAAGGGAGCAAGCCTTTAGGGAGGTATCCATCTTGGGATGATGGATGTTTTTTGGGGAGAATGTTATCAATTGAAAATTGATGGGTGTTTGATACCAAATTTGGAAATTGGGAGAGTGAGATAGGAGTGCCTCTCTTGAGTGATATGGGACTTATCACTAGGAAGATGGTAGGCATTCTAGGTATTTTTGATCAAGGGGGAGATTGTAAGATCTCATTGGGACATGAGACATTGACCTCCTTGGAGAAAACCTTTTGATATGTCAAGGGGAGAATGTTTGGGAGAACATTTGATTTACTTTTTCACTTGAATGTTTGGGGGAGAACATTTGGTGAGTGTTTACCAATTTGGGATAATTGGTAAGGGATTTGAGTTAGTGTTCTAACTCATGGTTTTATTTGGTTTTTGTCAAACATCAAAAAGGGGGAGATTGTTGGTGCAATCGGCCCAGGTCACGATTGACCAGACTCGAGTTTGACTCGAGTGATGTTTTGATGTTTGACAAAGTATGTTTGACAAAGTATGTTTGACATTGATGTTTGACATTAATGTCGGTTAATATGTTGGGGAGATTGTTTATACAATTGACCCAGGTTATAATTGACTTGATGGTTGACCAGGGTTGACCATGTGATTATGGGAAAGTCCAAGCATGGGTCTTGGCAAGGGAAAGTCCAAGTCATGGGTACTTGGCATGGAAAGTCCAAGTGGGACACTTGGCAATTGGGAAAGTCCAAGTCTTGAGCACTTGGCATGAGAAGTCCAAGCATGGGTCTTGGCAAATGAGAAGTCCAAGCATGGGTCTTGGCAAATGGAAAGTCCAAGCATGGGTCTTGGCATGGAAAGTCCAACATGGGTTGGCAAGGGAAAGTCCAAGCTTGAGTCTTGGCATTTGAGAAGTCGAGGATTGATATTGGCGGCGTAAAGTCAAGCGAGTCTTGGCGGCGTAAGTCCAATGTGCCTTGGCGGTGAACACACCGTTAGCATGACATAGCCGATGGAAGCACCAGGGAAGCTAGCGCGATGGATGAACAAGTCATGGATGACTTGGAGGATCCGAGGCGTGAGGCTGATGGAGGTGGCTAGAAGGCTTAGGTCTAGGCTAAGGGTGGTCTAGCAAGTATGGGGGCACCATACTTGGGTTAAAACCTCATTCTTGAGGTTGGCAGTCGACTGGCATTAGGGCCGGTTCGACTGCCGTGAGTCGACTCGAGTTATTTGCCGTTTGAAACTTTAGAGCTCTGGCGATCATTGCTCATGGGCGATCGGCCCGAGGTGTCGCGATCGGGAAGATGGCGATCATTGCCCGGTCGAGTCGAGCGAGCGCTCCGTAGCCGGCGCGTCGACTACGGCGTTAGCGATCGGCTGCCAATGTTAGCGATCGGGTGAAGTCCCGTTGGAATTTGTCCAAGCGTGGATTGAGCCGTTGTCTCACACTCTGATGTTAGCGATCGGGGTGATTTATGGCGATCGCGCGGAAATCCAGCGAGATAAAGGAAGGCTTCATGGAGATTGCGGCATCAGTTCTTGGGGAGCTTTCTTGAGACGATTTGAAGGCGATTTGCAGGTGCATTTCAGGGCCCTTCAACCTCATCCAAGCAACCAACAAACAAAGCGCTCAAACCCTAGTTTTGTAAAGTGTTCTTTACATTTCCTTTGTATTTGCTTGTATTTCCTTAGATTATTGTTGTAATCTTGTGTACGAGGTTTCTCCGCCTCCGACTTGTTGTCGAGAAGGAGTTTATTGATTAGTGATTGCATTGGCGTCGCTAGAGCTCGATCCGTGGAGTAGGAACCGTTACGGTTCCGAACCACGTTATATGATCGTGTTGTGATTGTGTGTCTTGTTATATTTATTTGTTATTACTATTCCGCTGTGCTAACAAGATTGTAGACGATCGAACACGAAAGAATTCCATCATCGTACGGTATCACACTATTCACCCCCCCTCTAGCGGTCTCAAATCTCCAACAGTGTTGCGTTAGTTAATCTGGAGGAGGAGCTGGCATCTGAAGAAGTAGATCTAACTGGTTTTGACCCACTTCCAAGTCCTCTAATATATCCAGAATAAACACCGAAGACTTGATCACAAACCTGATATGCAATCTAGACTGCATCAATGTCATCTCCGATTTCTTGTGATTGAATTGTTGGGATGTATACTAAAAGCCTATCTTTTGCATGAATATCTTCATTTTGAAATAAGAATCACATGATCATTGTTTGCATTTTATATTTATGTATATTGTCTGATACTTTACATTGTAGATAACATGGTGTGTGGTGTCGCACAAAAGATCATGTTATCAGTTCCTTGTAGAGTATAAGTAGAGGCTCACAACCAAGATGGTTTTGGAAAAACCATTGGCATGGTTGTAGTGTAATTTGGTATTGGTTTATCTTGACCATAGAATTACACTAGTACACTTTGTGTGTATTGAGCAGGATCGAATTAGAGGTGATTCAATTTATACTGACTATATAATTGAATCAGACCTCAGATATTATTGTGTACATGCTCTTAATCCCGATATAATAATGGACATATGTATTTAATATTTATTTCTTTGATTTACCAATGGACGAGATTTATGTGTTAAGTCGATAGGCCTGGTAAGTTGAGAAATAATATTATTTATATGGTGTGTCATTGATTATAAGAGGAAACCGTGTCCTATACACTAGTATGATGATGTCCCCTTGAAAAGCTCATAAAGTTCATCATGTAAATCCTACAGATGGACTTGGTCCAACATGATGATAAGCATGAGTGGCACTACTCATGGAGTTAGATATTGATTAATTAAATTGTCAGTAATTTAATTAATTAATAGACATTCGATATCTTAAACACGGGGAGATATTTTGTACAAATAATATGTGGAGCCCATATTTAATTATGGGGGCTAGTGAGGTAGATCAATGATGATTCTCTAGTGGAATGGATCATTATTAATGGATCGGGTTATATGTGGTTCGGATCCATTGGGTGGCTAAGATCCAACTCCTCCTTATGGTACCTATTGTAGCCTATTATAAATACCTCATGAAGCCTAGATCTATAAGAGGTGGTGGAGAGGCAAGGGAGGAGGTTAGGGTTTTGCTTCTTTTAGGGACGACGACAAGAGAGGATTAGGGTTTCCTTCTCTTCCTTTTTTTTGGCCAGCACTCCTTCTCCCTCTCCAAATGGCAGCGCCTCTTCTCCCTCTCCTAGGGCCGACACCTCCTCTCCCTCTCCTAGGGCCAACGACAACAAGCAAGGAGGAAGGGGGTTCTCTCTTCCTCAATCTCCTCTCCTCTCTTTAGGGCCGGCGGACACCACTTCTTGGAGTTTTGGTGGTCGGTACAAGCAAGGAGAAGAGGAGAAGACTTTGTGTTCGGCACAAGAAAGGAGAAGAAGGGAGGGTTTTCTTCCCTTGTTTGGAGTGAGCAAGGAAGGGAAGATACGTGGTCTAGGAGGCTTCAATTCTTGGAAGATCATTGCTCACACGACGTCCAAGAAGAGGATAGGAATACAATAGAAGATCAAGAGGTAAAACAAGAGATATACTCTTGTTTAATTTTAATTCTTATTCTTTTGTATTTTACATGTTGTTGATTGACATGGACCCCGATCATAAACACAAAAACCGGCGATCTGTTCATCATCTATTCCGCGGCTAATCGAGGAAAAGGGTTAGGTTGCTTGAACAACAAGTTTGTTCAAGGACCACTCAAATCGAATAGCACGATGATGAATCAGTTGCTTGGGAAATCCATCTCTGTTTGGATTAGTTTTAATTAATAAAATTTTAATCTGGGGATGTGAGATAGGATTGCCATGCACAAGCGACCGAAGTGAAGCGAAACTCCTTTCAAGTGGTATCAGAGCCACGGTTTTCGATTTTGTGTGTTTTGGATTCGGGTAATTTCATGCATTTATCATATATTGTTTATGCTGGATAATAGTAGGATGTGCGTAGGCTAACTTTTTGCTTGCAGGCATAAGATCCAACTATTATGGCTATGTGAATGTATGTGATCGTGTGTGTGTGATTGTAATTAATTATTTGAATCCTCGGGGTTGATGAGACTAATTAGTATTTAATTTTTGTAATTAAATACGACATTGTTTAGCCGCTTATTTTAATTTACTTTCGATCTAGATATGTTGCACACTCCTTCGTGGAGTATAGGATCGATGGATGTAAATTAAAATATTTTATCTCGGCTCGGATCCCCTTGTGGCTTGCGCATGGTAAAGGGAGGAGCGGACGAGGTGGTGATACGATGGGAAGCATATTGGAAAACAAAATCCATAATAGTTGGAAAATTTAATTTTTTCATATTTATTGCTTATTGTTTGATATGCATGTTGTGTGTATCTGAAAATTCCTCAATTTTAAATTTCTAAGTGAGAGAGGGATATTTTTTAATTCCCGGGGCCTCCATTATAATTTGACATGTGATGCAAACAAACTTACATGTTGACTCTGAGTGCCTTCCTCTATATCGGATGAGTTTGTTTTGCGGATCATTAGGTCAAATATGGTTATAAGAAATTATTTAGAAGCGTGTATACTTCTCCATCGGAAGGCACATAATCCGAGGTAATTGCCTTAGTATCGGGTAATAGTAAACACTTAGATGCAAATAAAAGTATCCTCCACATCGGAGCCACTGCTTTTATTTGTAGGGCCGAAGAGGAATCAACTATTAATTTTATTTGTCAAAAAGTAAGATTGACAGGATAATAAAATTAATGGGTAAAACCTCCTCTTACAAATGTAGAATTCGTATACGTCCACACTATCGTGACATACGATATTCTCGGTGTTTTGAGGTGTTGGTTAATTTTAAAATTTTATTGTTCGAGGAATCAATAAATTTTTGAAATCTAATGTTTTTGATAATTGTGATTCTTAGGTTTTTCAAAATGACTTTCAACCCACTTGCTATGATTCTAAAAGAAAACAAATTTACTGGCCCCAATTATGTTGATTAGAAACGAAATCTGAACATTGTCTTGACTGCTAAGGAGTACAAATATGTACTCTTTGAAGAATATCCTCCTAAGCCTACGAATGATTCTAGTGAAAAGTGTTAGTGAAAGCCCTAGTGTCAATCATGTGATGATTGTTGTATGGACTTTATTGTATCATATTCCTATTTATAAAGGCATGATTATTATATTTACTTGTATTGGTGCCAAATAAACTAAGTATAATAACGTCCATAAGTAGAAGGTTCTTATCTATATCAATCGATTGGTTGAATCGATAATGAGATGATATAGAGAACACTACTCTTAATCATTCCTAGTCAAGTATTAACATTCAGGGACAATGTTAATGCGTAGAGACTAGCATGTAGGTCAACACGATGACTTAATCTCATAAGTCATGGATATGAGATATCAAGTTGACACATGGGTATGCATTGGAGAATGTATACTGAATGACCCGCCATGAGAAAGTATCATGGATCATTATATGAGTGTCATATACTTTCTCATGTGACTATTAGTATGACTATTAGTTCTTAGACCTGAAGTCACCATAGTTCCCTACATAAGGAGTTGCATACTTTGGCTTCGTCAAACGTCACCCGTAAATGGGTGGACTATAAAGGCGATTACTGAGTATGTAATAAATTATGCGGAGGGTTGTGAGTGATGTAGATGGGATCTATCCCTCCTATATGACGGGTGTGACATCGTTATTCTTGATAGAGTGAGACCACGAAGTGCATGGCCATGCCCAAATGAGTCAATATGAGATATTGAGCTCATTTGATTAGAGTGAGTCTATTTGGAGTTCAAGATATAGATTGTACCGAAGATGACACGGTCTATGCCTCAATTGGTCAATCTAGATGTCAAGGATAGAGGAACATTGTCACATATTGTGAGAGTCACAATTAGTAGTCACAAAGGTGATGTTGGAGCTCAACATTCTTGTAACTTGGGTAGCAATGATGTGTTGCTAGATACCGCTCATTGCTTATGTTCCTAAATCGGTTTAGGGACATTGCCAATGTTATAAGAACCTATAGGGTCACACACAAAGGGCAATTAGATGGAGATTAGGTTCATATGATGAACCATGAGGATTAGGTTCATGGGATGAACCAAATTGGATTAAGAGTAATCCAAATTATACTAATTGAGTTAGACTCAATTTAATTCAAGTGTTGAATGAGTCTAATTTAGATTTGATTCATTGAGTCAATTTAAATTAATGAATAGAGATTCATTAAATCAAATTGACTTGAATCAAGTGGTTAGATTTGATCAACCATGGGAGATAAGAGGTCAAGTTTGACTTGACTTGAGAGGGAAGATGAATGGTCAATTTTGACTTGACCAATTGCCATGTCATGGTGACATGGCATGGGAGCCAGCCAATGATGGTGGTCCACACAATCATTGACTTATCATGCGGTGCCACCTCATGAGGGAGACCAAGAGCCATTGGCTCTTGGAGTTACATGCATGCATGTAACCCCCACCCATTGAAGTGGCCGACCACTTTTACTTGCTGAAGTGAATTCATTTGGTTGGTAACTCCATCTTCTTCTTCCTTGGATCATCTTCCTCTCAAGCTCTCTCCCAATCCTCTACTTTGGCTGAAACTTCCAAGGGGTGCTAGCACACTCTAGGTTGTTTTTCTCCACCATTTGTCCGTGTGGATACCAATAGAGGAGTGTACACTTGACACTCTTGAGTTCCGGCAAAGCATTTGGACGAGCGGGATAAGCGAAGGGCGTCGCTACGAGGGTAATGCTCTCATCTTGTAGATCTAAGGTAGATCTAGGGTATTTAAACACATACATGTTTTATTTTTTATATCTTCACACGGATCCGTGGCCGGGCTTCCGGGGTTTCCGCAACGCAAAAAGTAGTTTTTGCAACTCGGAAAGCCCTACAGTGGTATCAGAGTCACGTGCGAAGCATGTATGTGTTTCATATTTATAGTTTTTGTATTAGATATAAAATTACAGATTTTTAAGTTTCTGTAAATTTCCTATTTTTATATAATTTTTGGATATTTTTCTCGAAGAGTCGAAGCAACAAGTGTTGGGACACTTGTAGGCTTCATCCGCCGAGAAAAACACTCCGAAACGGCGAGTTCTCGCTTTAGGTTTTTGGGACAGTGACTTAAGTCATTGTAAGATCTAGTAGGGACACTCGCAAAGTTTATTTTTGCAAGTAGGGGCGCTGCCCCTATCCCCGAAAGGGGCCTTGTCCCACGATCGCGCTCGGAAATCGCTTGGCGGGACCGTTACGGAGAGGTGACTCATAAAATTGAAAAAAATAGGAAAAATTAAAGAAATTTTCTATAAAATATATAATTTAGAATTATGTATAATTCTGTGATGGTCATGGCCCAAGAATCCCAATATGATTGGATGATAATGTGTTGTAATTCATAATACGGCCTGCGTATCATTTTTGTGGTTGTGCTTATTGTACAGGGTATGCGACCTACACGTCGTGCCTCTTCATTTAAAATTCTAGTTGTAAATAGTTTTAGACTCGAATGTAACTCGAGTTTCATGTTTATAATGTACAAAAATGGAGCGGTGGAAAGTCCACTTGTAGACGAAGTTACGAGAAGGGTGTCGACGACACATGGTAGTTAAAGGAGGCGCTTGGAGAAGCCGCTAACCCTAGGTTGACCGTCTGATCTTCTCATTGCCTTGAGAAAATCATAGTAGGGCCATGACCTAATCACAATTAATTTAAATATATATATGTTGATATATATATATATATATATATATATATATATATATATATATATATATATATATATATATATATATATATATATATATATATATATATTTGTTATGCTTGTATGTATGTGATGCATGCTAGTAGAATAATGCTTGTATGTATATGATGCATGCTAGGATATTTTTCTTGTATGTATATGATGCATGCTAGAATAATGCTTGTATGTATGTGATGCATGCTAGTGTAGGATAATAAAGGCCTTGATGCGTATATGATACACATTCACGATTAGATTAGATTACAATCGAATCAACTCGAAAATGCCTACCAAGTCTTGATACCCATCACTACCTCGATCATTTGTAGTTGTTGAATCTGCCAAAGCAGAGCAACGTATATTATCTTGGTAGGGTGTGGAGGGACAATCTTGGTCCCGCCTATCACGTCTTGGGTTAGAGTAAGCTCAATTAGATTGAGCAAAACTAGTTAACTCAATTGGATCGAGTAGAACTATAGACATATTCCAACCGTTGGAAAGATAGGATAAGATCGCATTTACACTAAATCTTGGGTGATTTAGCCAAAGCTAACTCAAAGTCTTTTGTAAATGTGGGTTTTGATCCTATAAACAAGAGTTGCATAGAGATATAATCGGTAATGTGTTACCTACCGATCATACTAAGTCTTGGGCGATTTAGCCAAAGCTAACTCAAGGCGTAGTATGATGTGGATATTGTCCTGCAAGAATTATAGCTAGTTTGTATGAATCAAGTAATGTGGTTTGACCACATACATAACTCGATTATACAAAATTCCTATAATTCAGTGGGAGCATCATTTGATTAAAGGTCTAATTAAATGATAAAAGGAATATGATATTAATTTTCTGCATTGTGTATGTTGTAGATGTCGATAAACACGAACACTCTCTCCCTGCGTTCTATCCTTGAGAAGGACAAGCTCAATGGAGCAAATTTCCTGGACTGGTACAGGAACCTGAGAATCGTTCTCACCCAAGAAAGGAAACTGTACGTCCTGGAGCAACCCATTCCGGAGGCACCTCCTGCCACTGCCTCGCGAGCTGACAAAGATGCTTACAAGAAGCATCAAGATGATGCATTAGATGTGTCATGTCTCTTGCTCGCGACCATGAACTCCGAGCTTCAGAAGCAACACGAGTTCATGAATGCTTATGATATGGTTGAACATCTTCGTCAACTATATCAAGGACAAGCAAGGCACGAGAGATATGAAGTCTCTAAGGCATTGTTTCAGTCCAAGATGCAAGATGGGACTCCCGTAGGTCCATATGTACTCAAGATGATTGGGTACGTAGAAAACCTACAGAGATTGGGATTCCCCCTTAGCCAAGAGCTGGCCACTGACTTGATCTTGCAGTATTTTCCACAAAGCTACAATCAATTTGTCATGAATTACAACATGAATGAAATTGATAAGCCACTGCTTGAGATGCTTAACATGTTGATAACTGCTGAGCTCAACATTAAGAAGGGAAAATCTGACTCCATTTTGATGGTGCAAAAGAAGAAAGGCAAGGGCAAGCCTAAAGGTAAGGTAAAGTCCCAAGCCAAGGGCAAAGGCAAAGAACTGAAACCCAAAGGAGGGGTGGCTAAAGAAGGGGCTTGCTTCCATTGCAAGGAAGTTGGACACTGGAAGCGTAACTGCAAAGCTTACCTGGAAGATCTTAAGAAGAAGAGAAGTGAGACTTCTACTTCAGGTATAAATGTTATAGAAGTCAATCTATCTATTTCTTCATCATGGGTATTAGATACCGGATATGCATCTCACATTTGTACCAATGTGCAAGCGCTGAGAAATAGCAAGGCATTGACAAAGGGCGAGGTGGACCTACGAGTAGGCAATGGAGCAAGGGTTGCTGCTGTTGCTGTAGGAACTTATGATCTATCTTTGCCCTCTGGGTTTGTACTAGAATTAGATGAATGTTGTTATGTGCCTACTTTAACTAAGAACATAATTTCGGTTTCTTGTTTGGACAAGAAAGGATTTACATTTATAATAAAGAACAAATGTTGTTCAGTTTATTTAAATGATATGTTCTACTGTAGTGCACCTCTAATGAACGGACTCTACTTTCTGGACTTAGAGAGCTCTATCTATAACATAAGTACCAAAAGGTTCAAGTCAAATGAGTTGAACCAAACCTATCTATGGCATTGTCGCTTAGGTCACATAAATGAGAGTCGCTTATCTCAGCTCCATAAGGATGGGCTGCTAGACTCATTTGATTTTGAATCATAGGAGACATGCGAGTCTTGCCTTTTAGGCAAGATGACCAAGACTCCCTTTAGTGGACACAGCGAAAGAGCAACAGACTTGTTAGGACTTATACATAGTGATGTATGTGGCCCTTTCAATGTTGCTGCTAGAGGTGGTTACAAGTACTTTATTACATTTACTGATGACTTCAGTAGATATGGTTATGTGTATCTCATGATATATAAATCAGAATCCTTTGAAAAGTTCAAAGAATTCAAGAATGAAGTACAAAACCAGTTTGGCAAGAGTATTAAGATACTTCGATCAGATCGAGGTGGTGAATACCTTAGCCATGAGTTTCATGACTATCTAGCTGAGTGTGGGATTCTATCCCAACTCACTCCTCCTGGAACACCACAGTAGAATGGTGTATCCAAAAGGAGGAATCGTACCCTATTAGATATGGTACGATCTATGATGAGTCACATAGATCTTCCTATATCCTTTTGGGGATATGCTCTAGACACAGCAGCCTTCACCCTTAACTGTGTACCATCCAAGGCTGTGATAAAGACACCATATACGATATGGACAGGGAGAAATCCCAAGATGTCTTTCATGAGGATTTGGGGTTGTGAGGCTTACGTTCGACGTTAAGTCTCAGACAAACTAGGACCCAAATCCAATAAGTGCTATTTTGTTGGATATCCCAAGGACATGAAGGGATATTACTTCTACATTCCCAGTCAGCACAAAGTGTTTGTGGCAAAGACTGGGGTTTTTCTAGAAAGGGATTTTGTTTCTAGAAAAACTAGTGGGAGTACGTTCGATCTTGAAGAAATTCAAGAGAAGGACCATAGCACTGAGGTCTTGATGGAGGTTGAATAAGAACCACAAAGTGTTGTGGGTGATGAGATTGTTGCACAAAGAGTTGTGGAACAACCACCTGTTCAGGTAGACCTACCTCTTCACAGATCTGATAGGGTACATTGTCATCCTAAGAGATACTCATTTCTCTTGTCTGACCATGATGACGTTATGCTCATTGAGAATGAGCCTACCTCCTATCAGGAAGCTGTGATGAGCCCAGACTCTGAGAAATGGCTAGAGGCCATGAGATCCGAGATGGAATCCATGTACACCAACCAAGTATGGACTTTGGTTGATCCACCTGAAGGTGTCAAACCCATTGGGTGTAACTGGGTCTTTAAAAGAAAGATTGACATGGATGGACTTACGCATACCTATAAGGGTTGATTGGTGGCTAAAGGTTTCAAGCAAATTCATGGTATTGACTATGATGAAACCTTTTCTCCAGTGGCGATGTTTAAGTCCATTCAAATCATGCTTGCTATTGCAGCATACCACGATTATGAGATCTGACAGATAGATGTCAAAATCACATTTCTGAATGGAAACTTACTCGAGGATGTGTACATGACATAACCTGAGGGTTTTGTAGATCCACAACATATTGGGAAAGTATGCAAGATGCAAAGGTCCATTTATGGGCTAAAGCAAGCTTCTCGGAGTTGGAATCTTCAATTCGATGATGCAATCAAATAGTTTGGTTTCATCAAGAATGAAGATGAACCCTGTGTCTACAAGAGGGTTAATGGGAACACAATTGTCTTCCTTGTATTGTATGTGGATGACATACTACTCATTGGGAATGACATCCCTTCGCTACAGTCTATGAAGACTTAGCTAGAGACGTGCTTCTCAATGAAGGACTTAGGTGAAGCAGCCTGTATTCTAGGCATCAAGATCTATAGAAATAGATCTAAGAGATTGCTTGGCCTAAGTCAGAGTACATACATTGACACGGTATTACTACGGTTTGCCATGCAGAATTCCAAGAAGGTACTTCTGTTGATGTCACATGGTGTGAGTCTTTCGAAGACTCAAAGTCCCTCTTCTAGAGAGGAGAGAGACCGCATGGATAAGATCCCTTACGCATCTGCTATAGGATTTATCCTGTACGCCATGCTATGTACTCGTCCTGATGTCTCGTATGCTTTGAGCATGATGAGTAGATACTAGTCAGATCCAGGTGAGTGTCACTGGATAGCAATCAAGAATATTCTTAAGTACTTGAGAAGGACTAAAGAATATTTCTTGATATTTGGAGGCGATGAGGAGCTAACTGTAAAGGGTTACAGCGATGCCAGCTTCCAAACTGACCAGGATGATTATAGATCACAGTCAGGGTTCGTGTTTTGCTTGAATGGTGGCGCTGTGAGCTGGAAGAGTTCGAAGCAGAGCCACGATTCTACAATGTGATTCTACATATATATCGCATCGAGAGGTAGCAAAGGAGGCAGTTTGGATCTGCAAGTTCATTACTGAGCTTGGGGTGGTTCCTAGCATAGCATATCCTATAGAGCTCTATTGTGACAACAATGGAGCTATTGCGCAGGCTAAGGAACCTCGCTCACACTAGCGGACCAAACACATACTACGACGCTTCCATCTCATTCGAGATATTATCGATAGAGGAGATGTGAAGATTTACAGAGTACCCACAGAGGCTAACATCGCAGATCCCTTGACCAATGATTTGGCACAGAAAAAGAAAAGCATGATGGTCACACTAGGTCATTGGGTATTAGATACTACGATGATTGACACTAGTGCTAGTGGGAGATTGTTAGTGAAAGCCCTAGAGCCAATCATGTGATGATTGTTGTATGGACTTTATTGAATCATATTCCTATTTATAAAGGCATGGTTATTATATTTACTTATATTGGTGCCAAATAAACTAAGTATAATAATGTCCTTGAGTAGAAGGTTCTTATCTATATCAATCGATTGGTTGAATCGATAATGAGATGATATAGAGAACACTACTCTTAATCATTCCTAATCAAGTATTAACATTCAGGGGCAATGTTAATGCATAGAGACTAGCATGTAGGTCAACACGATGACTTGATCTCACAAGTCATGGATATGAGATATCAAGTTGACACATGGGTATGCATTGGAGAATGTATACTGAATGACCCACCATGAGAAAGTATCATGGATTGTTATATGAGTGTCATATAATTTCTCATGTGACTATTAGTATGACTATTAGTTCTTGGACCTGAAGTCACCATGGTTCCCTACATAAGGAGTTGCATACTTTGGCTTCGTCAAATGTCACCCGTAAATGAGTGGACTATAAAGGCGATTACTGGGTATGTAATAAATTATGCGGAGGGATATGAGTGATGTAGATGGGATCTATCCCTCCTATATGACGGGAGTGACATCGTTATTCTTGATAGAGTGAGACCACGAAGTGCATGACCATGCCCAAATGAGTCAATATGAGATATTGAGCTCATTTGATTAGAGTGAGTCTACTTGGAGTTCAAGATATAGATTGTACCGAGGATGACATGGTCTATGCCTCAATTGGTCAATCTAGATGTCAAGGATAGAGGGACATTGTCACATATTGTGAGAGTCACAATTAGTAGTCACAAAGGTGATGTTGGAGCTCAACATTCTTGTAACTTGGGTAGCAATGATGTGTTGCTAGATACCGCTCATTGCTTATGTTCCTAAATCGGTTTAGGGACATTGCCAACGTTACAAGAACCTATAGGGTCACACACAAAGGGCAATTAGATGGATATTAGGTTCATATGATGAACCATGAGGATTAGGTTCATGGGATGAACCAAATTGGATTAAGAGTAATCCAAATTATACTAATTGAGTTAGACTCAATTTAATTCAAGTGTTGAATGAGTCTAATTTAGATTTGATTCATTGAGTCAATTTAAATTAATGAATAGAGATTCATTAAATCAAATTGTCTTGAATCAAGTGGTTAGATTTGATCAACCATGGGAGATAAGAGGTCAAGTTTGACTTGACTTGAGAGGGAAGATGAATGGTCAATTTTGACTTGACCAATTGCCATGTCATGGTGACATGGCATGGGGGCCGGCCAATGTTGGTGTTCCACATCATCATTGACTTATCATGTGGTGCCACCTCATGAGGGAGACTAAGAGCCATTGGCTCTTGGAGTTACATGCATGCATGTAACCCCCACCCATTGAAGTGGCCGACCACTTTTACTTGATGAAGTGAATTCATTTGGTTGGTAACTCCATCTTCTTCTTCCTTGGATCATCTTCCTCTCAAGCTCTCTCCCAATCCTCTACTTTGGCCGAAACTTCCAAGGGGTGCTATCACACTCTAGGTTGTTTTTCTCCACCATTTGTCCGTGTGGATACCAATAGAGGAGTGTGCACTTGACACTCTTGAGTTTCGGAAAGCATTTGGACGAGTGGGATAAGAGAAGGGCGTCGCTACGAGGGTAATGCTCTCATCTTGTAGATCTAAGGTAGATCTAGGGTATTTAAACACATACATATTTTATTTTTTATATCTTCGCACAGATCCGTGGTCGGGCTTCCGGGGTTTCTGCAACACAAAAAGCGGTTTTTGCGGCTCGGAAAGTCCTACAAAAAGGAGAAAGAGAGTTATAGGAAGTGGATCAAGGCAGATGAGATGACGTGTTGTTACATTTTGGCTTCTATGTCAAATGTATTGCAACATCAGCATCAGGCCATGACTACTGCCTATGACATGATGCTCAATCTCAAGGATCTTTTCGGACACCAGAATTGGGCTGCTAGGCAGGAAGCTATGAGAAACTTGATGACGACCACCAGATTGAGGGAACACCCGTGAGGGATCATGTTCTCAAGATGATGGCTCATTTGAATGAGATGGAAGTCCTTGGAGCGGAGATCGATGGGGAAACCCAGGTCGATATCATTCTCCAATCTCTACCTAGAAGTTTTGAGTAGTTTCGCCTGAACTACAATATGAATAAAAGATTGTATTCGTTGGCGGAGCTTCTGACAGAACTTCAGGCGACAGAGGGGCTTTTTTGTCAGAGTGCTCATGCCATGGTTGCTCAAAAGGTTTCTACTTCTAAGCCGAAAGGCAAAAAGAAGAAGAAACAAGGCGTAGCAAAAATGGCGGTAGGATCTCGGGTAGTAGTGAAGAAGCCGAAAGGCAAGTACTTCACTTGCAAGCAGACTGAACATTGGAAGGCGAACTGTCCTAACCGAAAATAGAACAAAGGTATATCTTTTAGTTTAGTCATTGAAACATGTTTAGCGGTGTTATCTACGGGTACTTAGTGTGTAGATATGGGAGCCACTGATCATGTCTGTAATTCTTTGCAGGGGTTCCAGGAAACCAGACGACTAGTTGAGGGAGAGATTACCGTCTACATGGGCAATGCTATGAAGGTGGCGGATATTGCAGTGGGAGACGTTTATTTATCTTTTGATAGAAATAAAACTTTGGTTCTGAGAAATTGCCTTTATGTACCTACATTTAGAAAGAATTTGATTTTAATTTCTAAATTGTTTATGAATGGATATTCTATTTCTTTTAATGACAGAGTTGTTATAAAAAGGAATAAGGAGATTATATGTTCGGATGCGTTGGTAGAAAATTTATACACTCTTCAACCAAAAACTCCCACGATGCAAATAGAAATAAATAACTCATCTTCTAAATCCAATAAGAGAAAAGAACCTTCGAAAATGAACCAAACATATCTTTGGCATCTAAGGTTAGGTCATATTAACCTGAATAGAATTCAAAGGTTGATAACTGATGGACCTTTGGATTCATTGGTGGTGGAAGATTTCCCAACCTGCGAATCTTGCTTGGAAGGTAAAATGACCAAGAGGCCTTTTAAGGCTAAGGGGTATAGAGCCAAATATGTGTTGGAATTGATTCATTCTGATTTGTGTGGTCCTATGTTTATCCAGGCTAGAGGTGGTTTTGAATATTTCGTCTCTTTTATAGACGATTATTCAAGATATGGATACATTTACTTGATGCGCCGCAAGTCTGAATGCTTTGAAAGGTTCAAAGAATTCAAGGATGATGTGGAGAAACATCAAGGTAAAAGTATCAAGACACTACGATCTGATCGTGGTGGTGAGTACCTCTTGGGAGAGTTTAGGATTTACTTATCAGAGGTTGGGATTCAATCCCAATTGTCTGCACCTGGTACACCCCAGCAGAATGGTGTGGAGGAGCAAAGGAATAGGACTCTTATGGAGATGGCTAGATCGATGATGAATTATTATGAGTTACCAGATTCGTTCTGGAGGGATGCTCTGGAAACGACAGTGTATATTTTGAACTTGGTACCATCTAAATCAGTACCTTCTACTCCCTCAGAATTGTGGTTGGGCGAAAGCCTAGTCTGAGACATATTCGAATTTGGAGTAGTCCAGTACATGTGCTGAAGGGGGATGCTAATAAGTTGGAATTGTAGGGGATCGATTGGCCGGCTAGAGGGGGGTGAATAACCCTCTATCGTTGGATGTCGTAATTCGTTCGTTCTCGTTGCGTTGCTTGTCTACGATTGTCGTTAGCGCAACGGAAACAATAAAACAAGAATAATACTAACAACAATACAAGCACACCAAATACGCAAGCATATACGTGGTTCGGAACCTTAGGGTTCCTACTCCACGGGGCGAGCTCAACGAGCTCTAGAGATGCACATGGAAATACTCAAACTCCTTCTCGACTACACGTCGGAGGTGGAGAAACCTCTCACAAGCTATTACAACAAGTAATATGAAATACAACAAGAAATACAAAGACAATACAAAAGAGAACTTTTACACAATTGTTTTGATCGCTTTCTTGTTGCTTGCTTTTGCTTGCTCTTGAAGGTATGGAATGAAACAGCAATTCCCCTCCAAAGTCACCTCAAAAATCATTGCGAAATCCTCCAACTCGTGCTCCTTTTATAACCTGCATCAAGCTATTTTCGCGCCTATCTGATCGATCGTGACCATCGATTGATCGGTCCGTGCCGTTGTCTCACAACGGCCAGATCCACGTTGGTTAAGTTCTAACGGATCACACATCAGTCGACTGATGGCACCCATCAGTCGACTGATCATCCATCAGTCGAGTGCTGGCGAGCTCGACTCCATTCTGTGCCCGTGCACAGTGTCATCAGTCGACTGCCATCCCTCGGCAGTCGACTGATCCTCCCAACAGTCGACTGCCCTCCCTTGGCAGTCGACTGATCAGCCAGACTTGGTTCAGTCAAACACTGGTTGAACCCATACGACCTAGAGCAGTCGACTGGCACCTATGTCAGTCGACTGAATATCGGCTAAAACCTCAAACATAACGATGTTTGAGCCTCCGACACTCAGTCTTAGCCACTTGGACAAGTCTACCTTATCTCTCATGGAGTTCCCCACCGAAGCTCTCTTCCCTCGGCCTACGTCCCTCGGATGTGCCAAGCGCACGGCTTCGCAATGCCATCCTTCGCGTCTCATGCCCTCGAAGTATGCTTCCCTTTGGTCTCACTCCATTCGCTCCCTGTCCAGCGGTCCCTCGGATGCACCAAGCGCACGGCTTCGCAATGCCATCTTTCACTGACTCAAGGACCCGAGCCTAGTGAACTTGCTAAATTCTCAAGACTTTCCAAATGCACCAAGCGCACGGCTTCGCAATGCATTTCTCACCAAGCACCAAGCGCACGGCTTCGCAATGCTTTGGATTTCCCATGCCAAGCACCAAGTGCATGGCTTCGCAATGCTTTGGACTTTCCCATGCCAAGGCTTCCCCCTTGGACTTCCACACCAAGCTCCATGCTTGGATTTTCCATGCCAAGCACCAAGCGCACGGCTTCGCAATGCTTTGGACTTTCCCATGCCAAGGCTTCCCCCTTGGACTTCCACACCAAGCTCCATGCTTGGATTTTCCATGCCAACCCCATGTTGGACTTTCCCATGACAATCCCATGTCATGAGTTTTGTCTATCATCAAAATATCATCAAGGTACTGCTCAAGTCAAACTCGAGTCAACCTGGGCCGATTGCACCAACAATCTCCCCCTTTTTGATGATTGACAAAACTACCATCTCAAGTCTACCAATTCTCCCATATTGGCAATTCTCATATCCCAATGAGAATTCCAACGAACCCTAATTGGTAACTTGGTAACTTCTCCCCCTTTTTGACATTACATCAAAAGGTCCTCCCTAAGAGGTATGAATGTCTCATATCCCAATGAGATCTTACAATCTCTCCCTTGGAGGAACACATGCCTACAATCTTTCTAGTGATCCCATATCACTTAAAGAGAGGCAACCCAATTTTCCTCCCATGAGGAAATACACATCCATCTTCCCATGATGGATACCTCCCCCTAGAGGCTTGCTTCCCCTTGACCATTGCACCAACAATGTCCTTGGAGAGTCCCTAAGCCAATAGGAACATTAACCAAATCAAAATTAAGGCAAAGTTCAACAATGAACTCTCTTCCTCCTTAAAATTGATACTCACCCTCAACCCAACTCCTAATCCATATCCAATGGATTTCCACCCTCTCTAATGCTCTCCCAAGCATATCCTAGGGTTAGGAGTGGTTAGAGGACCAAAACATGGCTAAACATGGGCCTAACTATCGACTCGTCGGATACCAATGATCGATTTACCATCGATCATTGCCATTACATGCGATCCGATGATAATTGCACTCCAGCTTTTGATTTGAAAATTGGATTTTCGAAATCCATAAGTAAATATACATAATTTTAAAAATCTTGAAAATGTATACGTATAATACTTATCCTAAACACTATGGGTGAAAAATATTGGAAAATTATTTTACCCACTAAATTAGGATATTGATACAAAGTTCAAAATTTAAGAAAAGCTTCAATAAAGAGCCATCTTTGTATCATCCCATTCAATGGTGATAGCTATCAAAAGATAGGCTTCACCAAGGTTTTTCAAAATGTTTTCAAAATGTTTTTCAAACCTTTATTTTCTTTTTCCTAAACATCTCACCAATATCTAGATGTGTAAAACACATACAAGTCAAATTTTTGTGAGATGTGGGTTTTGTTTTGTTTATGTTCTCATGCATATTTCTAAGGCAATATTCTTTGATTCCCATCAAATCATGCCATAGTCCATAATTTCATTTTATTTATATTCATGATATGATTATGGCATAGATATGATATAAGTAAAAGCATATGCCAATATCATGATGTCATGGCATGTAAATGAGATCTAGGCATTCATGACATCTAAATATAAATCTAAACATGATCATGACATTTTTATAGATAAGAAAGAAAATGATGTCATGACATGGCAAGGCAAACAAATCATGACAACTAAAATATACTAAGGTATAAAATACCTAAGTGTTAACATCAATTTGCCATTTCTAGGGATTAAATTCATTTTGCCTTAAACCATT
This sequence comes from Wurfbainia villosa, assembly GCA_025175895.1. Classification (NCBI taxonomy): domain Eukaryota; kingdom Viridiplantae; phylum Streptophyta; class Magnoliopsida; order Zingiberales; family Zingiberaceae; genus Wurfbainia; species Wurfbainia villosa. The sequence goes on from CM045996.1 coordinate 49,873,276, forward strand.
TAGCTCCCAAGTGTGCCAAAAAACCCAAAATGACACACCATGACCTCTATGACCTAATTGTGCCAATTTAAATCATTTTTACCTTCTCAAGCATATTGGCACACCCTAAGGTGTCAACTCTACTATGGTTAGGTTAACTACCCATCCACTTAGGGTTAACACACCTTAACCCATTTAGCGTGAATCGATCACGCTTTTAGGAACCCAATATCTATTGGAGCTCCTTGGGTTAACAAGGTATTCTCTAGGGATAACTTCCCTAGATACCTTCCTAATGACCCTTTTAGGCTTTGAAGCCATAGTCTTTTGGGTCTTTCCTAGGTCAACTCTAGAGGTGACTCCTCCATTGACCTTCTTAGTGGCTACATTTGATTTCTTTGAGGTGTTAGCCACTAAACACATACCATGGCTAGACTTAGGGATGACTTCCCTATTAGCCTTGGTTTGTCTAGACCTAGATGATGTTCCATAATTAAATGGAACATTATGGTAGGACATAGGTTTGTGACCCAAACCCTTCTTGCCCTTAGCTTGTTTGTTTCCTAGGTCTTGACTTTTGTACATTAGACCCCTTAACCGAATTTGATATTATTGCTAGGGTCTTCTCCAATTTTTCTAGCCTTGACCTCAAGGCTTGGTTTTCTAACTCTAATTTTCCCAATTTTGAATTTTCATTTATCTTTTGGGAAATGTTTTTCTTTTTAGGCATATGCCTAGATTTCTTGGGATTAACACCCAAGTTTTCTTCAATTCTCCTAATTGACTCCCTAGGTAAAATAGATCTAGTGTTTTGAGTCTTAGGTTTGTCCTTAGTTATATGAACATGCTTGGCACCTAGACAATACACCTTATTATTTCTCTTAGCATGCTTTTCATTGATAATAGCAAGAGAACTAAAATAATTTTTAGCATGATTTTTGACTTTAGGAATTAAAGGTGCATTAAGTAAATTTACCTTAGGGTTAGCTTTAGGAGCTCCCCCTACATGAGTTGCACCTTCTTGCCCTTTCTTCCTCCCCCTAGGGCATTGGCTTCGATAGTGTCCCTTTTGGTTGCATTTAAAGCACACAATGTGCTCTTTGCTCTTGATTTTGGGAACACCGGCATCCTTTGACTTTGGATTGACTTTTGATGTTGATGCCTTTTCCTTAGCCAATTTAGGGCATTTTCTCTTATAATGCCCTTTCTCCCTACACTCAAAGCATATTATGTGATTTTTATTTAAAATAATAACACTTGAGTTACCTAGGGAGGTGGTGGAGGCCTCTTCACTTCTTCCGGAGGTAGATGCTTCGTTTTGGTCTTGCTCCGGAATAGAAACCCTTTTCTCCCCCTCAATGCTAGAGGTAGAGGTCTCCACCAAGTCATCAACATTATCAAATGTGATGGGTGCTTCTTCCTCGGCATTCTCCTCTACTTGTGCCGGTTGAGAATTTTCTTGGAATTTCATTATCTTACTCCATAATTCCTTTGCATCCCTATAGTCACCCAAACTAGACCAAATTTTGTTAGGTAACAAATCACTAAATAATTTTATTACCTCGAGATTTGTCTTGAAGTCCTTAATTTGGTCTTGGGTCCACCTTGACTTTTCAATTGGCTTGTTGTATTTGTCCCTAGGCATCTCAAAACCATTTTCTACAATAATCATATAATCAAAATTGGTTTCGAGATATACCTCCATCCGTTTCCTCCACCAAGAAAAATCTCCATCGAATTTCGGTGGATGGATGAAGCCGGCCATCTTGTAGTGCTCTCACGGCAGTTAGTCCTTGAAGAGTGACCTCGACTCTGATACCACTTGTAGGGGATCGATTGGCCGGCTAGAGGGGGGTGAATAACCCTCTATCGTTGGATGTCGTAATTCGTTCGTTCTCGTTGCGTTGCTTGTCTACGATTGTCGTTAGCGCAGCGGAAACAATAAAACAAGAATAATACTAACAACAATACAAGCACACCAAATACGCAAGCATATACGTGGTTCGGAACCTTAGAGTTCCTACTCCACGGGGCGAGCTCAACGAGCTCTAGAGATGCACACGACAATACTCAAACTCCTTCTCGACTACACGTCGAAGGTGGAGAAACCTCTCACAAGCTATTACAACAAGTAATATGAAATACAACAAGAAATACAAAGACAATACAAAAGAGAACTTTTACACAATTGTTTTGATCGCTTTCTTGTTGCTTGCTTTTGCTTGCTCTTGAAGGTCTGGAATGCAACAACAATTCCCCTCCAAAGTCACCTCAAAAACCATTGCGAAATCCTCCAACTCGTGCTCCTTTTATAACCTGCATCAAGCTATTTTCGCACCCATCGCCGACCGATCGCGTGACCATCACCGATCGGTCCCGTAGCCGCTTGTCTCACAACGACCGGATCCACGCTGGTTAAGTTCCAACGGATCACACATCACCGATCGATCATCCATCACCGAGTCATGAAGCTCGACTCCATTCTCGTGTGCGGCTGTCATCACGACCGCCATCCCCCGAAATCGATTGATCCTCCCAATAGTCGATCGCCTCCCTTGGCGGTCGATCGATCACCAGAACTTGGTTCCGAATCGATCAAACCCATACGACTAGAGCTGATCGGGCACCTATGCTACCGATGAATATCGGCTAAAACCTCAAACATAACGATGTTTGAGCCTCCAATGACACTCAGTCTTAGCCACTTGGACAAGTCCACCTTATCCCTCATGGAGTTTCCCACCGAAGCTCTCTTCCCTCGGCCTACGTCCCTCGGATGCGCCAAGTGCACGGCTTTGCAACGCCATCCTTCGCGTCTCATGCCCTCGAAGTATGCTTCCCTTTGGTCTCACTCCATTCGCTCCCTGTCCAGCGGTCCCTCGGATGCACCAAGCGCACGGCTTCGCAATGCCATCCTTCACCGACTCAAGGACTCGAGCCTAGTGAACTTGCCAAGTTCTCAAGACTTTCCAAATGCACCAAGCGCATGGCTTCGCAATGCATTTCTCACCAAGCACCAAGCGCACGACTTTGCAATGCTTTGGATTTCCCATGCCAAGCACCAAGCGCACGACTTCGCAATGCTTTGGACTTTCCCATGCCAAGGCTTCCCCCTTGGACTTCCACACCAAGCTCCATGCTTGGATTTTCCATGCCAAGCACCAAGCGCACGACTTCGCAATGCTTTGGACTTTCCCATGCCAAGGCTTCCCCCTTGGACTTCCACACCAAGCTCCATGCTTGGATTTTCCATGCCAACCCCATGTTGGACTTTCCCATGACAATCCCATGTCATGAGTTTTGTCTATCATCAAAATATCATCAAGGTACTGCTCGAGTCAAACTCGAGTCAACCTGGGCCGATTGCACTAACAGGAATCTCGTACAGAAGTGGGCCTGTTTGTAGGCTATCTTAGAGGAACAAAAGGTGGTTTGTTCTATAGTCCTAGAGATCAGAGGGTGATCGTTAGCACGAATGCCCAATTTTTAGAGGAAGACTATGTGATGAACCACAAGCCCATGAGCATAATTATTCTAGAGGAATTAAGAGGGGAAGTCCCTGCTTCAGTACCAATGGTACAAGAGGGCATACTATAAGTGACTGTACCACGTGTCACAGAAGATACACAAATGATACCTCATCGTAGTGGGAGGGTTGTTAGACAACCTGATAGATTTATGTTCTTGGGAGAATCTTTTGATTTGGTCCCTGGCGAACATGAACCTGATCCCTGAACATATGATGAGGCACTCCAAAATAAAGATGCAGTATCTTGGCAAAGGACGATGAATTCTGAGATAGGATCTATGGATTCAAATCAGGTCTGGGAGCTAGTAGAACCACCCAATGATGTAAAAGCCATTGGATGCAAGTGGATCTACAAAAGGAAAAGAGGATTAGACTGAAAGGTGAGACCTTCAAAGCAAGGCTTGTTGCGAAAGGGTACTCAGAAAGAGGGTATCGATTATGAGGAGACTTTTTCATTGGTAGCCATGCTTGAGTCTATCCAGATTCTCTTGTCTATTGTTGCTCATATGAATTATGAGGATTGGTAGATGGATGTCAAGATAGCTTTTCTTAATGGAAGTCTTGAAGAAAACATCTATATGGAGCAACCAAAGGGATTCATTGCAAAGGGCAAAGAGCATCTTGTGTGCAAGCTTAATCGGTCCATTTATGGATTAAAGCAAGGTTTGAGATCTTGGAACATCCGCTTTGATGAGGTAATCCAGTCTTATAAATTTATTCAAAGTTTGGATGAGTTTTGTGTATACAAGAGATGTGATGGAAATGTAGTGGTATTTCTTGTACTATACTTGGATGACATTTTGTTCATTGGCAACAATGTCAAAGTGTTATCAGACATAAGGGTATGGTTGTCCAAACAATTTGATATGAAGGACTTGGGAGAAGTGAGACACATCCTTGGGATCAAGGTTATAAGGGATCGCAATAAAAGGACGTTATGCTTATTTCAAGCTTCATACATAGACACTATTCTAGCTTGTTTTAGCATGCAGAACTTCAAGAAAGGTTTTCTACCTTTTCGGCATGGAGTACCTTTATCTAAAGAGATGTGTCCTAAAACGTCAAAGGAGATAGAGGAGATGAAGGCGGTTCCTTATGCTTCGGTGGTAGGAAGCCTCATGTATGCTATGTTATGTATGAGGTCAGATATCTACTTTGCCATGAGCATGGTTAGCAGATATCAGAGTAATCCAGGACAGGGACTTTGGATTGGGTAAAGCATATATTGAAGTACCTGAGAAGGACTAGGGATTATATGCTGATATACCAGACAGATCAATTACTCCCTGTGGGTTACACAGATTCTGGCTTCCAATCAGATAGGGATAACAGTAAGTCTACCTCGGGTTATGTGTTTACTTTGGGAGGTGGAGCCATTGTATGGAGGAGTGTCAAGGAGAAATGCGTGGCAGACTCCACCATGGAAGCTGAGTATGTGGCAGCATCTGAGGCAGCCAAAGAAGTTGTATGGCTCAGGAACTTCTTGATGGACTTGGATGTGATTCCTGGTTTGCTCAGAACTATCACAATTTATTGTGATAACAGTGGTGCAGTTGCAAACTCGAAGGAACCACGAGCCCATAAGGCAAGTAAACACATAGAGCGCAAGTACCACCTGATACGAGAGATCGTAAAGTGAGGAGAAGTTGCTGTCGCCAAGATTGCATCAGAGGATAACCTAGCAGATCCTTTCACTAAGGTCCTTCTAGCGAGAGATTTTGATAGGCATGTGGAGGGAATGAGAATCAGATGTATGACAGTTTGATGACAGCATAGTCCTTTAGTATAAGTGGGAGATTGTTGGGATGTATACTAAAAGCCTAGCTTTTGCATGAACATCTTCATTTTAAAATAAGAATCACATGATCATTGTTTGCATTTTATATTTATGCATATTGTCTGATACTTTATATTGTAGATAACATGATGTGTAATGTCGCACAGAAGATCATGTTATCAGTTCCTTGTAGAGTATAAGTAGAGGCTCACAACCAAGATGGTTTTAGACAAACCATTGGCATAGTTGTAGTGTAATTTGGTATTGGTTTATCTTGATCATAAAATTATACTAGTACACTTTGTGTATTGAGCAGGACCGAATTAGAAGTGATTCAATTTATATTGACTATATAATTGAATCAGGCCTCAGATATTATGGTGTACATGTTCTTAATCCCGATATAATAATGGGCACATGTACTTAATATTTATTTCTTTGATTTACCAATGGGCGAGATTTATGTGTTAAGTCGATAGGACTGGTAAGTTAGGAAATAATATTATTACATGGTGTGCCATTGATTATAGGAGGAAACCATGTCCTATACACTAGGATGATGATGTCCCCTTGAGGAGCTCATAAGGTTCATCATGTAAATCCTGTAGGTGTTAGTGCCTATAAGATCCACATATCTCCACAATGGTATGATATTGTCCACTTTGGGCCCAAGCCCTCATGGTTTTGTTTTTGGGCTTTACCCAAAAGGCCTCATGCCAATGGAGATATCTTTTTTCTTATAAGCACATGATCTTTTCCATGTCTTACCAATGTGGGACTTTGATTGTATTCCCCATACTCCCAACAATCCCCCCCTCAAACGAAGGACCACATTGGGCCCCCCCTCAAGCCTATCCCTCCTCGAAGGATTTTCTCTGCTTGATGTCCGATCTTCAACCCACCAGGACTTCCTGCCAGTTGTTCGGTCCCCCCGACCCAACTAGACTTCCTTCCTAATGTCTGGTTCTCTTGATCCGGACGTGGGAGCTCAACTTCCTTCGTTCGAGGTTCATGGCTTGACATGGACCATGGCTCTGATACCAATTGTTAGTGCCTATAAGATCCACATATCTCCACAATGGTATGATATTGTCCACTTTGGGCCCAAGCCCTCATGGTTTTGTTTTTGGGCTTTACCCAAAAGGCCTCATGCCAATGGAGATATCTTTTTTCTTATAAGCACATGATCTTTTCCATGTCTTACCAATGTGGGACTTTGATTGTATTCCCCATACTCCCAACAGTAGGTGGACTTGGTCCATCATGATGATAAGCATGAGTGGTACTACTCATGGAGTTAGATATTGATTAATTAAATTGTCAATAATTTAATTAATTAATGGACATTCGATATCTTAAACATGGGGAGATATTTTGTACAAATAATATGTGGAGCCTATATTTAATTATGGGGGTTGTTGAGGTAGATCAATGATGATCCTCTAGTGGAATGGATCATCATTAATGGATCGGGTTATATGTGGTTCGGATCCATTGGGTGGCCAAGATCCAACTCCTCCTCACGGTCCCTATTGTAGCTTATTATAAATACCTCATGAAGTCTAGATCTATAAGAGGTGGTGGAGAGGCAAGGGAGGAGGTTAGGGTTTTGCTTCTTTTAGGGCCGGCGGCAAGAGAGGATTAGGGTTTCCTTCTCTTCCTTTCTTTTGGCTGGCACTCGTTCTCCCTCTCCTAAGGCCGACACCTCTTCTCCCTCTCCTAGGGCCAGCGCCTCCTCTCCCTCTCCTAGGGCCGGCGACAACAAGCAAGGAGGAAGGGGGTTCTCTCTTCCTCAATCTCCTCTCTTCTCTTTAGGGTCGGCGGACACCACTTCTTGGAGTTTTGGTGGTCGGTACAAGCAAGGAGAAGAGGAGAAGGCTTTGTGTTCGGCACAAGAAAGGAGAAGAAGGGAGGGTTTTCTTCCCTTGTTCGGAGTGAGCAAGGAAGGGAAGATACGTGGTCTAGGAGGCTTCAATTCTTGAAAGAACGTCGCCCACACGATGTCCAAGAAGAGGATAGGAATACAATAGAAGATCAAGAGGTAAAACTAGAGGTATAATCTTGTTTAATTTTAATTCTTGTTCTTTTGTATTTTACATGTTGATTGACATGGACCCTGATCATAAACACAAAAATCGGCGATCCGTTTATCATCTATTCCGCGGCTAATCGAGGAAAAGGGTTAGGTTGCTTGAACAACAAGTTTGTTCAAGTGACCACTCAAATCGAATGGCACGATGATGAATCGGTTGCTTGGGAAATTCATCTCCGTCCGGATTAGTTTTAATTAATAAAATTTTAATCCGGGGATGTGAAATAGGATTGCCATGCACAAGCGACCGAAGGAAAGCGAAACTTCTTTCATGAATGTGCTCATCTCGCAGTCTCACCATATTACCCTAAGAATAACAAACATGTTATTAATATGTTTACAAAGAATTATGCAAATTTAAAAACAACTTTACTAAATTATATCGATTATATCTTACGTGTGCAGTCTCGTCGACTCTCTCCCCACTTCACCCTTTTGACGAGCTACAATGGGTTGTATTAAAGATAGTAATCCGATCTTTTCTCTGTGACTGATTGGGCTGAAAAATATTATAATATGTTAATATTAAAAATAACAAACAATATACTGTAACTATAAAGTTTGTACTTACACCGTCGTAACTGTATTGAATGAATGATTTTAAGCCACCTCGATGGGTAAATGGTAGTTGTGATCGATTTTGGGCATTTATTGCCAATCATGTCTATAATATAAAAATTTGTTAAGATAAAATGTAAAACATGAGTTGTAGAACAAATAATTTAATTTATATATAGCTCAGATAATTGGTATAGATTGAGTTACCTAAAATTTCTCTGATTCAAATAGATCACACATATAATTCCAATCTTCCTGTGTCTCACAAAACTCAATCGACATATGATGCCGGCGCTCAGTAGGAGAAAGATGCAGTAGGCTCTTATAATGAATGTGCATCTTATTTTGATTGTCTCTGTACCTTATACTCATTAATCTATCGGTCTCCTTTCTTATTGGCGTTGCCTCCCAGCAAAATGATATTGAAAGCAGTCTGAAAAAAAAATACCAATATTGAAATTTATTAATGAATGATGGCTGATTATATAAATATCAAATTACTCATACTTACTGATAATCGATCATATATCATCTGTTTATTGTCCGTGGGGATATGCTTCTAGCTCTTAGCTTGTAGGGGAGCGAACTTCTTAATTGACAGACCTAACTCTGTCATAAAAGTAGCTGTATTTGTCCCGATAGGATGACCATCACTCTTACAAAAGGTAATGGGTAATCTACCCCATTCCTCGATTTGCCATCGGAGTCGATCGGAGTGTGTACCTCGTGTGTCTCTACGTGTTGGACGAACTATAAATAAAAAAGTATTAATAATTAACAAGTTAAATAAATAGCAAACAAAATAAGCATATTTAAAACCACATTTCTAACCAGTAGGAGCAGCAACACTGTCATTGTCAGGTGTAGGCACAATTGGGGGGCGCTCAATTCTCTTAGGCGACATAGCTGTGACATAAGCATTATATACATATCAACATATAATGAAAGATTATATTAAATACATGAATTATAAATGAAGAACAATATAAATACATCTAATCGCTATCATAATATTGTTGGTGCAAATGACCCAGGTCACAGTTGACTAGACTCGAGTTGGACTCGAGTAATGTTTCAATGTTTGACAATGTTTTGGGGAGATTGTTGGTGCAATCGACCTGGGTCATGATTGACCGGACTCGAGTTTGACTCGAGTGATATTTTTATGTTTGACAATGGTTTGACAATTGTTTGACTATATGATTGACATGGGATTGACCATATGATAGAGAAGTCCAAGTCTTGTGTACTTGGCATGGAAAGTCCAACATGGGTTGACATGGAAAGTCCAAGTCATGGGTACTTGGCATGGAAAGTCCAAGTCTTGGCAAGGGAAAGTCTAAGCTTGATTCTTGGAAAATGGAAATTCCAACATGAGTTGGCAAGGATAGTCCAAGGGGTGATATTAGCTGCGTAAAGTCCAAGGGTGGAGTCTTGGCAGTATAAGTCCAATGATTAGTGGCGTAAAGTCCAAGCAGAGTCTTGGTAGCATAAGTCCAATGTGCCTTGGTGGTATAGACCATCTTAGCATGACAATAGCTGATGGAAGCACTTGAAGGCTAGTGTATGGATGAACGAGTCACGGATGACTTGGAGGGATCCGATAGGCATGAGACTGACGGAGGTGACTAGAAGGCTTAGGTCTAGGCTAGGGTGGTCTAGCAAGTATGAGGGCATCATACTTGCTGTTAGAACCTCATGGATGAGGTTATTAGTCGACTAGAACTATGACCAGTCGACTGATGGGAGTCGACTAGAGTTTGACTATAAGAAATGGCCTGACAGTCGATTGATGGCTTCAACAGTCGACTGCCATGAATGGTAGTCGACTGTTGGTCGAGTTCTCGGGAACAGAAAGTTTTTGAGTCCAATGTTAAGGTTTGACAGTCGAGTGATGGCTCGATCAGTCGACTGATGGGCATGATCAGTCGACTGATGGCCTATCCGTTGGAACTTATCCAACGTGGCTGCGACCTCAAATCTTGCGACAGAGGCCGTCGAGGACTCGAAGCGCACGCTTGCGCTCAACGCCCGCAAGTGCACGAATGTCGTCAAGTAATAAAAGATTATCGATCTCATAGGGACTGAGATTCGAATATCGATATCTTCAGTGGTTGAAAATGTTCGGAAGTAAACTCTAAGAGTTTTCGATTTGTGAGGCCTGTCGGTGGACTATACTCTATACAGTGTCACGCGGAGGAAGAAGGGAGAGTGCTGGGGTCTTCAAACGTGATTCTAGGACTTCGGTTTCGCTTGTGTGTCACAAAACAATGCTGTCAACTGGTGTTGTCTAGACGTTTAGCTATGGTTTTGTGGAAGAGACATCATCCACTCTCCCGATGAGCCACCGCATCTACCGGGAGCTATCTCTGCCTTAAAAGGATGGGATAGACGGTACGAGGATGCCGAATCAATCCCTACGATGAATCGTTTTCGGTTCCATCGCATCCTTCTACCCACGGTCACAGGAGATCAGGTTTACCCCTAGGTTCCTTGTATAAAATTCCCTAAATCTTAAATACGAGGGTTGTCACCCCTCGTATCGATTAAGCACAACAGGTAGAAAACCAAACACGCATAGATATAGTTTAAACAACTTCCAATTTCTAAATTAAACTCAAAGATAAAATTTAGAACCAACATGTAATGTGCACACAAGCTACTCCCTAATCCTAGAATCGAAGGAACTACTCCATGTATATAAAGGAGAAATCACAAAGCATGTACATGTTCGAATACATCAGAAATAAAATGCAGGAACAAGGGATTACAATGCTTTCGTGGTCTTCTCTTCGGTGTTGAAGTGTAAAGCGTGGACCTCCGACGGTGTTCCTCCTCCCCGTTGCAAGTTCTCGAAGCTTTTTAGGGCTTCAGTGTGTCATCCTAACCGTCGTGCCTCCCCCCTATGATTTGAGCGGAGCCATCCTTATATAGACATCACCTCGGACCGCTGCAAAATCCAGAAAAAGCTCTAGTCACGCAAATCTGGCGGGCCATGTGCGGCCCTGGGGTGGCTGATCTCGCCCATTGGATATGACCGCGTGTAGCCATATGCCCTGGCCATGTCCCACTCTACGTCTAGCTGCAAAATGACCTTTTTTTGCTCCGAAAGTGCGCCTTTTTCACCCAAAATGCTAACCTGCACACAAAAGTACAAAGAGCAGACCTCCGAACCAGAAAATAGGAAATGCGTGCAAAATAGAGTGATATATGCCTGAAAACTAACATAAACCGTAATGAGATGTGAGCGAAAACTACTCCTAAAATCCTATATATTTTGCTCACATCACTTCCCCCAGACTTAAATCTTTGCTTGTCCTCAAGTAAACCTCAGCGCCATGAAATTTAAAAAGACATTGTTCCATACTTAGCATGTTAACTAAATTTATCAAGTGATATTTACAATCAAAGCAAAATAAATATGTTCTAGAAATTTACTAAGTTAGCTCCTCGTGCTTGTGCTAAGCGAATCATTCTTAGGGGATGCCCGTTCCATGGTGAGTTAAGTCTTCATCCCATAGCTTTCCTAAGGTTTCAGGCTCTTAGACACTTACCTGCCCAAAGCGAGAGTTGTTCCTTAGATCTAGCTTAAAGTCTCAAAGACATGCTCGGTATTGAGAGAAATTGGTAGGTGTTTCCCCAGTAACCTAACTCGGTCTCAAAGGGGCACTTAGCCATTTTCACCCATGACAACTGTTTTTTATCCCTCATAATCTTCTCTCTCCCCCCCCCCCCCCTTTTTTTTTTCTTTTTCTTTGTTTTCTTTTTCATCTTTTTCTCTTTCTCTCTTTTTTTTTCTTCTCACTGGGATTTTGATTTTTCCAAATGGGCTTACACAATCCGAGCATCTCCAGTAACTAAAATTCTAAACCTAGAGTCACCTATGGATTCCAAAGTACTAGACTACTGAGATGAATCATAACTAGGTATGTACTAATTTCTCCCTTTCAGAATGTTCGACATGTGTAGGTGTAAAAATAAAAGCTAACCAGTGTAAGTCTAGAACATTCATTAGAGCGAATAAAATAAAATACTACGAGATAAATGAAGTTAAGCTACCTATGGGAACAACTCATATAAGCAACTTTTAAAAATACTACTGAGGCAACTTTACAGATAACAAAAACTAAGTGCTGAAAGAAACTCAACAACCCATGCATGAATAAATGAATGAAAATACCAGAAAAGAAACTACTGCTAGAAAACAAAAAAAAAAAAACTTTGGGGTCCCCCCAGACTTAAACGAAAATATACCTCTAGTATGGTGGACAAGGTGGAAAGTCTAGGAGCCTCGGCATCTCGGGATCCTGGGAGAACTTGCTTTTGAGCTGCTGATGCCACATGTACATGTGGTCGATCTGAGAGATGGTGGATGCAACAGCTGCTTGGTGCTCCTCCTCCGCCCACTGGCTACTGCTGCTGGCATGCATGTCGCCACAGATCTCGGCAGAGGCGGCCTCATCTTGGCGACGAGCACCTCCTCTTGGAAGTATATGTGGTCTCACATAGAACTCCTCACCTGAAGTGCTCCTAAGCCTATGCGCCTCCCATCACGCCTCAAGGTCGCTACTCGGTGTATATGTCATCGAGGCACGATCGGAATTCCGAAAAATCATAGGCCGACGTACCTTCATCCTACTCAAAGGTGGAAAAATGTGGTGGTGCAGGTGCAGACTCATGTCGGCATGGACTAGGGGGGCTCTTATGCATGTGTGGACTAGAGGGAGAGTGATGTAAAGGGGGAGAGATGGGCACTGATGTGGGTGGTCCCTCATGTGGAGGGGACTCCACTATCAGGTCCAAGCGCCAGTTGGCGCATGTAGTGATGGTGGTACGATCAAGGTCAGGGAGCCTAAGGGCCGTCATATTTTTCCTTACAAAGCATAAGGAGTGTCCTTCTCTAACAATCGTCTTCATGGCCATGCACACTTCTAGGTTGATCCTAGGGCTCCCCTCTATACTCTCTAATGCAGTGTAATCGTATCTCATCCTATGACAAATGTGAGTAAGTAGGCCCCCCACATTAATTTCTCCTCGTGCTGCTTTGCCCATCTTCATTAAGTGTCTGATGAAGTGGGACCCTACATCGATGCTACTCCTTTCTTGTAGTATGTTCTAGAGGCAAACCAACTCGCTAGCTCTAACTACACTGTCACTCTCCCCATGACCAAATATAGTACTGACCATGATGCGGTGGAGGTATCAGAAGATAGGGTTTTGGAGGCGCGACGCTTTGGCCCTAGAAGGGTCATAAGCGTGCTCCCCCATCAACTCGGTCCAAAATGCCCGAGCATTGAACCCAATAGGGATTCTTCTCTCTCCCCCACTCGGCAAGCCAAAGCATGAATTCCATTGGTGAAGGGTCCATTCATGCTCAATGTTAAAAATCCTAAAAGTTATCCTACACTCTTCGCTCTCTCTACCCGTTAAAATTTCCACCTCTAAGGAACTCAAAAATTCTAGAACTATCCTAGGGTAGGTTGGGTGCCTTATTCCCATCATCCACCCCATTTTTGCAAATAGGGCTTGAATATCACCCAACAACCCTAAAGACTCTAGCAAATCTTCATCTAAGTGTTGGGATGTATACTGAAAGCCTAGCTCTTTTGTATGAACATCTTTATTTTGAAATAAGAATCACATGATCATTGTTTGCATATTATATATGTGCATATTGTCTAATATTTTACATTGTAGATAACATGGTGCTTGGTGTGGCACAGAAGATCATGTTATCAGTTCCTTGTAGAATATAAGTAGAGGCTCACAACCAAGATGGTTTTGGACAAACCATTGGCATGGTTGTAGTGTAGCTTGGTATTGTTTTGTCTTGAACATAAAGTTACACTAGTACACCTCGGTGTATTGAGCAAGACCGACATAGAGGTGATTCAATTTATTGCTGACTGCATAATTGAATCGGACCTCGGATATTATATTGTACATGCTCTTAATCCCGATATAATAACGGGCACATGTACTTAATATTTATTTCTTTGATTTACCAGAGGGTGAGATTTCTATGGATTAAATCAATATGCCCGGTAAGTTGGGAAATGATATTATTTACACGGTGTGCCGTTGATTATAGGAGAAAACCGTGTCCTATATATTAGGTTGATGATGTCCCCTTGAGGAGCTCATAAGGTTCATCATGTAAACCCTGCAGGTTGACTTAGTCAACATGATGATAAGGTTGAGTGGTACTACTCGAGGAATTAGATGTTAATTAATTGATGGTCAGTAAATCAATTAATTGATGGACATTCGATATCTTAAACACGGGGAGATGAATGTACAAATAATATATGGAGCCCATATTAATTTATGGGGGTTGGTGAGGTAGTTCGATGATGATCCTCTAGTGGAATGGAACATCATTGATGGATCAAGTTTGTGTGGTTCCGATCCATCGGGTGGCCAAGACCCAACTCCTCCTCATGGTCCCTATCGTAGCCTAATATAAACCTCATGAAGTCTAGCGTTTCAGTTGCGTATTGCTAAACAAATCTCTGGTCAGACGGTTGGGATTAAATCCTAGAGCAAGCGGTGAGATTAAATCTCTAGATCCGGTTGGGATTAAATCCTAGATCGATGGTTGAGATTAAATCTCTAGATTCGACGGTTGGGATTAAATCCCTAGAACCGACGGTTGAGATTAAATCTCTAGATCCGACGGTTGAGATTAAAACCCTAGAACCGACGGTGGAGATTAAACCAAGGCCCAAAACCCTAACTCTATAAAAGGGTGGCTTAGGGTGGGCGGCAAGATGATGATGGAACATGGAAAACCTAATTGAGGGGCTTTGGCTTGGGCGGCAAGAAAGTGGAGGAGCTAGGGTTTTTGGGTGGCCACAAAAGGAGAGGGAGCTTCTTCTTCTTCTTCCTAGTGGTGGCCGACATCCTTCTTCCTCCTTCCTCCATGGTTTGGCCGGCGCCCATGCTTCTCCTTTTGATCTAGGTTGATGATTTGGTTTTGGAGATTTGGGTTTTGCCAAACCTAAAGTGGGCGGCAAGAAACCCTAAGGGAGTTAGGGTTTTGCCTATCTTTGGTTGGGCAGCAAGGAACCCTAGGAGGTTAGGAGGTTGGGCGGCTAGGTTATGGAAGCTAAGGTGTGCGGCAAATATAGGAGGAGGGTTCTTCTTCTTCCTAAGGTTTGGCCGGCTCCTACCTTCTCTTCCTTCTACATTGGTCAGGGCTCAACCGATTTCCTATTCTCCTCTTCACTCCATCTTGGTCGGCGGCACCAAAACTAGGGTTTGTCCCTAGTTCGGTTCCTTGGTTGTTTCCATTTTGTTCTCTCTATTCTTGGGGCCGGCGGCATCAATCCTATTGTGGATTGGTGGTTGGCTCAAGCAAGAAGAGAAAGAGAGTTCTTCTTTCTTTGGATTGAAGAAGATCTAGGATGCTTCAACTTGTGGAGGATCTTCGCCCACACGAAGTCTACAAGGAGGTTAGGACATACGATAGAAGATCAAGAGGTATAAAAGTTTTATAACTTTTATTATTGTTCTTTGCATGTTCTTATTGATATGCTAGCTTATGTTCTTTATGTTAGTATATGTTGATTATACTAGTTTACATTTGCATGTATTTGTATAATCATGGACCCCGAATAAGAAACACAAAAACCGACGATCCGTCCGTCGTCTCTTCCGCGGCTAATCGACTAGAAGAGTTTGGTTACTTGAACAACTAGTTTGTTCAAGCGATCGCTCGAGTCGTTGGCACGACGACGAATTGGTTGTGCTTAGGAAACTCATCCCATCCGGATTAGTTTTCATTAGTGAAAATTTTAATCCGGGGACATGGGAGCCTATGAGCATTCCGAGAAATAGCACGGTTGCCAACACTAAGTACCTAGTAGCAGTGAGTTTACGAGTATAAAGCATATTATATCTATCTCTATGTTCATTATTGTGAAAAAAAGAGTGGGTATAGCATTACCCTCCTTCGGAGCTTGAAGGGCCTCAACTCTCCTTGTTTGTCGCTCCGAAGCACTGGATCGAGGTGCTACATGCTTAGTCCTCCTCATCCTTGCTTCTTTTGGCTTCCTTTGAGGTTAGAAGTGCTTCTAGATGGCGGGGAAGACGAAACCACATGGCTAGGGCAAGAGCACTCGAAGCATATGGCGCAAATGGGGTGAAAACACACGGCTCGCCCCTTTTAACCTTGCGCGACATGGCCGTGTGAAAACACACGACCAGACCATGTGCGCCTTGGGTCAGTCGGGCACGGTCGTGGGAAAACACACGACCAGGCCGTGTGTCACCATTTTTTTCTCCATTTTGCATTATGGTCCGAATTTCCTCATACACTTCACCGTGTAGGCTAATATGAATTTTATGTTTGCCTAGCAAAGTTCTTTTCTAGTCCTAACTCTAAATGGGATGGAAATCAAAACTAAAATTAAATAAATGCATGAAATACAATCAAAGGGAAACCTAAAACAAAACTTGGGTTGCCTCCCAAGAAGCGCTTTGTTTAAGGTCGTTTAGCTCGACCACACTCCACTATCAACTTGGCTCTGGAGGTTCAGTGAACTTCCATTCATCCGTCTCAGAAGCTTCATTGGGTGGTTCCAACTTCATTCTGGTAAACGTGAAGCCGTTGAGGTAGGGGGCTCTGTGCTCCGAAAGGCTGAAGAGGATGATCTCCCCATTTACCTCCATGGAGATCTGGTGTGCCTTCACGTCTATGCACGCCCCTGCAGTCGCTAGAAAAATGCCTTCCTAGAATGATGGAATTCTAGGGATCTGGTCCTATGTCCAGTATGATGAAGTCCGTGGGTATCATGAAATCCTCAATCACCACAGGCACATGTTCCAGCAAGCCGACAAGTTCCTTGACTAAGTCATCCCCCATACGAATACCAAGATTCGCTGGTTGGAGCCCATTCAGTCCCATCTTCAGATAGTATGCGTAGGGCATCACACTGACTGACGATCCCAAGTCACATAGAGCTTCATCGAAGCTCTCCCCATAAATTGAGCAGGGGATAACAAATTCACCGGGGTCCTCAAGCTGTAGTGGAGTCTTATCTTACATTTCATCTTGGTCAGGTAGGGTGGTAATCATGGTTGCACACCCCTTGGCAAATTTGCTACTCTGCCCCACTCCTTCCTCTTTAGCTTGACTCACCGGAGAGCTCTTCACAGGTTGTGACATGGTTTAGGCTATTTGGGCCACTTGTGTCTCCAACATCCTGGTGTGACTTGCAAGGTCGTCAATGGTGGCCTTCGAGTCTCTGAGTGATTCTTCAGACTTCTGATGTTGGCGACGAAATTCCTCATTGGCCTTAGTTTGGGTAGCAATAAAGTCCTCCATCATCAGTTCCAGTTTGGACTTCTGTGGTCGCTGCCCATTGTCCTGCTACTACCCATACCCCCCCTGATGGTTGTGAGTTTCTCGAGTTATTCTTATAGGAGAAATTCGGGTGATTCCTCCATTCGAGATTGTAGGTGTTGGAGTATGGATTGTTGGGCCTTTGGTCGTAGTCCCCAACCACATCAATATGCTCAATCTGCTCCTTTGAGGTTCCCTGCCCTCCATAGTAGTCCTCTTGATATGCTGCCACTCCCTCTCTAAAGTCAATGGTCGCGCATGCAGATGAAGGATTCAAAGATTCAAACCATCTGCTGAGCGCGCCCATCCTTGCTGCCAGGTGGTCCATGGAGTTGACAGTGTATCGTCCCGCTGCAGGCGTAGGTTAACCACGTTCGGAAGCCCATTGATGGTGGTTCTGGGCCACCTCTTCTATCAACTCCTTTGCTTCCTCTATGGTCTTGTTCATCAGTGCTCCTCCTGCAGCAGAATCCAGGGACATCTTCATGGCGTACACGATCCTATTGTAGAAGATATGGATCACCAGCCACCTCTCCAGTCCGTGGTGGGGGCATTGATAGAGTAGCCCCTTGTAGCGATCCCAAGCTTCGAATAAGGACTCCCCCTCCTTATGGCGGAAGCTCATGATGAGATGGCACATGTGAGCAGTCTTGCTTAGTGGGAAGTATTTGTTCAGAAACTGTTGCTCACATTGCTCCCATGTAGTGATGCTCCCCAAAGGTAGGGAGTGAAGCCATGCCTTAGCCTTATCCCGTAATGATAACGGGAATAGGCTTAGGTGGATCACGTCAGTAGGGACTCCATTCATTTCCATTGTCGAGCAGATTTCTAGAAATGCCTCAAGGTGCCGGTTTGAATCTTCAGTCGCAGCTCCCCCAAATTGACTTTGCTGGACCATATGTATAGTGTCGGTTTTAGCTCAAAGTTATTTGCCAAAATAGAAGGTCCACCTATACTCGGCCTAAATCCTCTAGCACTAGGAGTTGCGTAGTCCCGCAGAGGTCGGATACCTATGTTCACTTCGGATGCGGCTTGATCCTCCATTCTTCGCTGCTCTGCTTTTCAGCGATGAAAGGTTCGCTCAATTTCTAAGTCGATCGGAATCAAGCCTTTTGATCCTAAGTGTCTATGCATACGACGAACCAAGCCACAAAAATTTGGAGTGCTACCTAATCCTAAGAGGCAGAAAATAAAACAATCTAGCTAATAAAACCTAAGATGCAATAATGAAATGGGAAACTACTGCTAAAAATAAAAATTAAAAACTAAATCTAAATATGGAAAATATAAAACTAAAGTAAATAAAGCAAACTAGAAAGAAAATAAAGCAAACTAGAAAGAAAATAAAGCAAGTAAATAAATCTAATCCTATGTCTGATCCAATTTTCCACTGTTCGGTTCGATATCGAATCGATCAGTCCCCGACAACGGCGCCAAAAACTTGATGCACGCGAACGCGACCTCAAATCTCACGACGGAGGCCATCGAGGACTCGAAGCGCGCGCTCGTGCTCAACGCCCACAAGTGCACGGATGTCGTCAAGTAATAAAAGATTATTGATCCCACAGGGACTGGGATTCGAATATCGATATGTTCAGTGGTTGAAATTGTTCGGAAGTAAACTCTAAGAGGTTTCAATTTGTGAGTCCTGTCGGTAGACTATACTCTATACGGTGTCATGCGGAGGAAGAAGGGAGCGTGCCGGGGTCTTCAAAGGTGATTCTAAGACTTCGGTTTCGCTTGTGTGTCGCAAAATAATGTTGTCAACTGGCATTGTCTAGACGTTTAGCTATGATTTTGTGGAAGAGACATCATACACTCTCCCGATGAGCCACCGCATCTATTGGGAGCTATCTCTACCTTAAAAGGACGGGATAGATGGTACGAGGATGCCGAATCAATCCCTACGATGAACCGTTTCCGGTTCCATCGCATCCTTCTACCCACGGTTATAGGAGATCAGGTTTACCCCTAGGTTCCTTGTATAAAATCCCCTAAATCTTAGATATGAGGGTTGTCACCCCTCGTATCGCCTAAGCACAACAGGTAGAAAACCAAACACGCATAGATATAGTTTAAACAACTTCCAATTGCCAAATTAAACTCAAATACATAATTTAACATGAACCAACATATAATGTGCACACAAGCTACTCCCTAGTCCTAGAATCGAAGGAACTACTCCATGTATATAAAGGAGGAATCACAAAGCATGTACATGTTTGAATACATCAGAAATAAAATGCAGGAACAAGGGATTACAATGCTTTTGTGGTCTTCTCTCTGGTGTTGAAGTGCAAAGCGTGGACCTCCAGTGGCGTTCCTCCTCCCCGTTGTGAGTTCCTGAAGCTTTTTAGGGCTTCGGTGTGTCATCCTAGCCGTCGTGCCTCCCCCCTAGGGTTTGGGCGGAGCCATCCTTATATAGACATCACCTCGAACCGCTGCTAAATCCGGAAAAAGCCCTAGTCGTGCAAATCTTACGGGTCACCACACGACTATGTGTTTTCACACGGTCAGGCCGTGTGCGATCCTGGGGTGCCTGATCTCGCCCATTGGACATGGCCGTGTGTAGCCACACACCTTGGCCATGTCCCACTCTGTGTCTAGCTGCAAAATGTCCTTCTTTTGCTCCGAAAGTGCATCTTTTTCACCTGAAATACTAACCTGCACACAAAAGTATAAAGAGCAGACC
This sequence comes from Wurfbainia villosa, assembly GCA_025175895.1. Taxonomy (NCBI): domain Eukaryota; kingdom Viridiplantae; phylum Streptophyta; class Magnoliopsida; order Zingiberales; family Zingiberaceae; genus Wurfbainia; species Wurfbainia villosa. The sequence continues at coordinate 49,893,249 of CM045996.1, forward strand.
TTCGAACTAGAAAATAGGAAATGCGTGCAAAATAGAGTGACATATGCATGAAAACTAACATAAAACGTAATGAGATGTGAGCGAAAACTACTCCTAAAACCCTATATATTTTGCTCACATCACTCGAGCTATTGTGAGACAACGGCTACAGGAGCAGTCGACTGATGGTCTCGATCAGTCAATTGCTAGGCGGAATCTAGCCTGAATGCAGGTTATAAAAATAGCTCATGGAGATGGATTTTGACATCGGTTTCTAGAGTAATTTGGGGCGATTTACTGGTGCAATTCAGGGTCTCCAAGTGTAGCTCAAGCAATCAAACAAGCAAGCATCCAAAAGCGCATTTGTAAAGTTTTCTTTAGGTGTTTTTATGTATTTCATTCATATTAGCTTGTATTTGCTTTGTATTATTTTTGTAATCATTGTAAGAAGTTTCTTCGCCTTCGACTTGTTGTCAAGAAAGAGTTTATTGGTTTAGTGGTGGTATTTGGCATCGCTAGGGCTCATTTGAGCCCAATCCGTGGAGTAGGAACCCTAAGGTTCCGAACCACGTTATATCGCTTGCGTATTCTATGTGATTGTGTATTCATCTTCATAGTTGTATTGTATTTCATATTTCCACTGCATTAATAAGTTTTGTAGAGACGAACATGATCGAATTCCATCAAGCACGACGAATCGCTATTCACCCCTCTCTAGCGACGATCAATTCCCCAACAATTGGTATCAGAGCAAGGCCGCTCTTCATTTGGACTAACCGCCAAGGGAGCACGCTAGAGAGAACAAGAAGATGGAATTTGAAGAAATACTAGGCCGGGACATCAACACACCACCATCTTATGAGGACTATGGATTTGAAGGCTTTAACTCATGGAAAATAGGGATTGAGAACTTCCTAATGATGGTGGATATCAAGCTTTGGTCCGCCTTGATAGAAGGTTGCGAATTCTCAAGAGGCAAAAAGGGTGGAATCCTCAAGGTTGAAAAATGGACCAAGGAACAACTCAAAGAGTTCAAGACAAATATTAAGGTAATCAAAATGCTAAGTGATTTAATTCCTAATAATGTCTTGTCCAAGTTAGGTGAGTACAAGGATGCCAAGGAGCTTTAGAATGAATTGACAAAGTATCATGAAAATCCATCATCGACATCCGAGGAGGAAGAAGTAGAAGAGGTGGAAGAAGCCTCCACTTCAAGGGTTGAGGGGGAGGAGAGACCACCTACTTCGGAGCAAGGGCAAGAGCAAGAAGAGCTGTCTACTTCCGGGAGAAGTGATGAACAAGCTCAAGAGGCCCTCACCATTGACCTAGGTAACTCAAGCACATTAATTCAAAATAAAAATCATATAATGTGTTTTGAGTGTAGGGAATATGGGCACTATAAAAGCAAGTGTCCTAAGAAGGTCAAGAAGGCTCCACTAGTGCCAAAGGTCAAGGATGCCGGTGCCCCAACAATTAAGAGCAAGAAGCATGTGGTGTGCTTCAAATGCAACTAAAAAGGGCATTATAGGAGCCAATGCCCTAGGGGAGGAAGAAGGTCCAAGGAGGAGCTACACAAGTAGGGGGAGCCTCTAAGACAAACCCTAAGGTAAAATTCAATAATGCACCTTCTTTAAGTTATAGGCAAAAACATGCTTTTAATTCACTTGCAATTCATCATAAAGAGAATGCTAGAAATAGTAAACTTTATTGCTCAGGTGCAAAGTCTTGCCATTTTAGGAAAAGGAGAAATTTGAAACTTATGTCCCTAAAACAATTTGACCTAGGGAGACCATTAGAAAGATAGAGGATCACCTAGGCATCAACCCTAAATGGACTAGACATATGCCTAGAAAGAAGAATATCTCAAGAGTTAATGAAAAATAAAAAATTGAGATATTAGAAAGGGAAAATCTATTAGGACCTATGCGGGCACTAGAAGGGGGGAGGGTGAATAGCGTATTCATCGTGCGATGGAATTCGATCATGCTTTCTACAAATGTTAGTATACACAGTGGAAATAATAAAGATACACACAACACAAGCACAAGTACACGAGAATATAATATGGTTTAAAATCTCAAGGTGTTGGGATGTATACTGAAAGCCTAGTCTTTGTATGAACATCTTCATTTTGAAATAAGAATCACATGATCATTGTTTGCATATTTATAGTTATGCATATTGTCTAATGCTTTACATTGTAGATAACATGACATGTGGTGTTGCATAGAAGATCATGTTATCAGTTCCTTGTAGAGTATAAGTAGAGGCTCACAACCAAGATGGTTTTGGACAAACCATTGGCATGGTTGTAGTGTAATTTGGTATTGATTTATCTTGACCATAGAATTACACTAGTGCACTTTGTGTGTATTAAGCAGGACTGACTTAGAGGTGATTCAATTTATTGCTGACTATATAATTGAATCAGACCTCATATATTATGGTGTACATGCTCTTAATCCTGATATAATAACGAGCACATATACTTAATATTTATTTCTTTGATTTGCCAATGGGCGAGATTTATATGTTAAATCGATAGGCCCGGTAAGTTGGGAAATAATATTATTTACATGGTGTGTTATTGATTATAGGAGGAAACCGTGTCCTATGTATTAGGATGATGATGTCCCCTTGAGGAGCTCATCAGGATCATCATGTAAATCCTGCAGGTGGACTTGGTCCAGCATGATGATAAGGTTGAGTGGTACTACTCATGGAGTTAGATGTTAATTAATTGTTAGTAAATTAATTTAACGAACATTCGATATCTTAAACATGGAGAGATATTTGTATAATTAATATGTGGAGCCCATATATAATTATGGGGTTGGTGAGATAGATCAATGATGATCGCTTTAGTGGAATGGATCATCATTAATGGATCGAGTTCGGATCCATTAGGTGACCAAGATCCAACTCCTCCTCATGGTCCCTATTATAGCCTATTAAAATCCTCACGAAGCCTAGATCCAACGGACACGATTAAAAGGAGGCTTGGGCAAAATCTATAAATAGATTTCAAGGCTTGGGCGACAAGAGAAGATTTGAGTGCTAGGGTTTAGAGTTTCCAAGGGTTGGGCGACAAGCATTGGTTGTTAGGTTTTGCTTCTCCCTTAGGGCCGGCGGTAACACAAACAAAGGATAAGGGTTTCATCTTCTCCTTTGCTCTTGGCTGACTCCTCCTTCTCCTCTCCTAGGACGGCACCTTCTTCCCTCATGTTTTGGCCGGCGGCAACAAGAGCCCATCTCTTGGCCGGGGCCCACCTCTCCTTCTTCTTCTCCTTGGCCGACAGCAACAACCAAGCAAGGAGGCTTGGTGGTCGACACTAGATAGGAGAAGAAGAGTTTGGTTATCTTCCCTTGTTCAGAGTGAGCAAGGAAGGGAAGATACGAGATCTAGGAGGCTTCGATTCTTGGAGGATCGTCGCCCACATGACGTCCAAGAAGAGGATAGGTCATACGATAGAAGATCAAGAGGTAAACAAGAAGTATAATTCTTGTTTAGTTTTCTTTCTTGTTCTATGTAATTGGATTATAATTGTATGATCATGGACCCCGATGATAAATGCAAAAACCGGCGATCCGTTCATCATCTACTCCATGGCTAATCGAGGAAAAGAGTTAAGTTGCTTGAACAACAAGTTTATTCATGTGACGACTCAAATCGAGAAGCATGATGATGAATCGGATGCTTGGGTAATCCATTTTTGTCTGGACTAATTTTTTTTAATCCGGGGATGCAAGATAGGATCGCCATGCACAAGTGACCGAGGCGAAGCGAGAAGCGAAGCTTCAACCTTCAAGTGGTATCAGAGCCACGGTTTTCGATTTTGTGTGTTTAGGATTCAGTTACTTTTATGCACTTGTCATATATTATGTGTGCCGGATAATAGTAGGATGTGCGTATGCTAACTTTTTATTTGCAGGCATAAGATCCAACTATTATGGCCATATGTGTGTGTATGATATTGTATGTGTGTAATCATAATATTATTTGAATCCTCGGGGTTGACGATGCTAGTATTTAATTTTTGTAATTAAGTACGACATTGTGTAGCCACTCTTTTATTTTAGTTTACTTTCGATCTAGATTTTATGTACACTCCTTTGTAGAGTATAGGATCGATGGATGTAAATTAAAATAATTTTTCTCAGCTCGGATCTCCGGATGGCTTGTACATGCCGTTGGGAGGAGCGGACGAGGTGGCAACACAACTGGAGGCATATTGGAGAACAAAAACCATAATAGTTGGAAAATTTATTTTTCATATTTGTTGCCTTTGATTTATATGCTTGTTGTGCTTGCATAGTTAAAATTCCTAAATTTTAAATTACTAAGTGGGAGAGGGATATTTTTTAAATTCCCGTGGCCTCTATTACAATTTGACATGTGATGCGAACAAACTTGCGCATTGGCTCTGAGTGCCTTCCTCCATATCAGATGAGTTTGTTTTGTGGATCACTAGGTCAAATATGGTTATAGGAAGTAATTTAGGAGCGTGTTACTTCCCTATCAGAAGGCATATAATCCGAGGTAATTGCTTCAGTATCGGATAATGGTGAACACTTAGATGCAAATAAAAGTATCCTCCCCATTGGAGTCACTGCTTTTTTTTGTAGGGCAAAAGAGGAACCAACTATTAATTTTATTTGTCAAAAAGTAAGGCTGATAGGATAATAAAATTAATGGGTAAAACCTCCTCTTACAAATGTAGAATTTGTATACGTCCACGCTATCGTGACATATGATATTCTCGGTGTTTTGAGGTGTTGATTGATTTTAAATTTTTATTGTTTGAGGAATCAATAATTTTTTGAAATCTAAATGTTTTTGATCTATGTGATTCTTAGGTTTCTTCAAAATGACTTTCAACCCACTTGCTGTGATTCTAAAGGAAAACAAACTTACTGGACCTAACTATGTTGATTGGAAAAGAAATCTTGACATTGTCTTAACTGCTGAGAAGTACAAATATGTACTCTTTGAAGAGTGTCCTCCTAAGCCCACAGATGATTCTGGTGAAAAGGAGAAAGAGAGTTATAAGAAGTTAGTCAAGGCTGATGAGATGGCGCAGTGTTACATTTTGTCTTCTATGTTAAATGTATTGCAACATCAGCATCAAGCCATGACTACTGCCTATGACATGATGCTCAATCTCAAGGAAATTTTTGGACACCAGAATCAGGCTGCTAGGTAAGAAGCCATGAGAAACTTGATGACGACCACCATGGTTGAGGGAACACCCGTGAGGAATTATGTTCTCAAGATGATGGCTCATTTGAATGAGCTGGAAGTCCTTGGAGCTGAGATCGATGGGGAAACCTAGGTCGATATCATTCTCCAATCTCTACCTAGGAGTTTTGAGCAGTTTTTCCTGAACTACAACATGAATAAGAGGTTGTATTTGTTGGTGGAGCTTCTGACAAAACTCCAGGCGGCAGAGGGGCTTTTTCGTTAGATTTATCAGGTTTTGATTGCCCAGAAGGTTTCTAATTCTAAGCTAAAAGGTAAGAAGAAGAAGAAATAAGGTGAAACGAAGGTGGTGGGAGGATCTCCGGGAGGAGTGAAGAAGATGAAAGGCAAGTGCTTCACTTGTAAGCAGACTGAACATTGGAAGGTGGACTGTCCCAACCACAAATAGAACAAAGGTATATCTTTTGGTCTAGTCGTTGAAACATGTTTAGTGGTGTTATCTACCAGCACCTGGTGTGTAGATACAGGAGCCACTGATCATGTTTGCAACTTTTTGCAGGGGTTTCAAAAACCAGACGACTAGCTGAGGGGGAGATTACCGTCTATATGGGTAATGCTACGAAGGTGGCGGCTATTGCAGTTGGAGATGTTTATTTATCTTTTGATAGGAATAAAACTTTGGTTTTGAGAAATTGCCTTTATGTACCTTCATTTAGAAAGAATTTAATTTCAGTTTCTAAATTGTTTTTGGATGGATATTCTATTTCTTTTAATGACAGGGTTGTTATAAAAAGGAATAGGGAGATTATCTGTTCTGGCATGTTCGTAAGAAATTTGTACACTCTTGAACCAAAAGCTCCCACGATGCGAATAAAAATAAATAACTCATCTTCAAAATCTAATAAGAGAAAAGAACCTTCGAAAATTAACCAAACGTATCTTTGGCATCTAAGGTTAGATCATATTAACCTGAGTAGAATTCAAAGGTTGATAGCTGATGGACCTTTGGGTTCATTGGTGGTGGAAGATTTCCCAACCTGCAAATCTTGCTTGGAAGGTAAAATGACTAAGAGGCCTTTTAAGGCCAAGGGGTATAGAGCCAAAGATGTGTTGGAATGGGTTCATTCTGATTTGTGTGGTCCTATGTCTATCCAGGCTAGAGGTGATTTTGAATATTTTATCTCTTTTATAGACTATTATTCAAGATATGGATATATTTACTTGATGCGCCGTAAGTCTGAATGCTTTGACAGGTTTAAAGAATTCAAGGCTGATGTGGAGAAACGTCAAGGTAAAAGTATCAAGACACTACGATCTGATTGTGGTGGTGAGTACCTCTTGGGAGAGTTTAGGAGTTACTTATCTAAGGCTGAGATTCAATCCAACTATATGCACATGGTACACCCCAACAGAATAGTGTGGCAGAGTGAAGGAATAGGATTTTAATGGAGATGGTTAGATCGATGATGAGTTATTCTGAGTTACCAGATTCGTTCTGGGGGTATGCTCTAGATACGACAGTGTATATTCTAAACTTGGTACCATCTAAATCAGTACCTTCTACTCCCACAGAATTGTGGACTGGGCAAAAGCCTAGTCTGAGACATATTCGAATTTGGGGGAGTCCAGCACATGTGCTGAAGGGAGATGCTGGTAAGTTGGAACCTCGTACAGAAGTGTTCTTGTTCGTAGGCTATCCTAGAGGAATGAAAGGTGGTTTGTTCTTTAGTCCTAGAGATCAGACGGTGATCGTTAGCACGAATGGCCGATTTTTAGAGGAAGACTATATGATGAACCACAAGCCCATGAGCAAGATTGTTCTAGAGGAGTTAAGAGGAGAAGTCCCTACTTCAGTACCAACGGTACAAGAGGATATACTACAAGTGACTGCACCACATGTCACAGAGAATACGCAGGTGATACCTCATCGTAGTGGGAGGGTTGTTAGACAACTTGAGAGATTTATGTTTTTGGGAGAATCTTCTGATTTGGTCCCTGGCGAATATGAATCTGACCCCTTGACATATGACGAGGCAATCCAAGATAAAGATGCGGTATCTTGGCAAAGGGCGATGAATTCTGAGATAGAATCTATGGATTCAAATCAGGTCTGGGAGCTAGTAGAACCACCCAATGGTGTAAAAGTCATTGGATGCAAGTGGATCTACAAAAGAAAGAGAGGAACAGACGGGAAGGTTGAGACCTTCAAAGCAAGGCTTATTGCGAAAGGGTATACTCAGAAAGAGGGCATCGATTATGAGGAGACCTTTTCGTCGATAGCAATGCTTAAGTCTATCTGGATTCTCTTGTCTATTGCTGCTCATATGAATTATGAGGTTTGGCAGATTGATGTTAAGACAGCTTTCCTTAATGGAAGTCTTGAAGAATACATCTATATGGAGCAACCTGAGGGATTCATTGCAAAGGGCAAAGATCATCTTGTGTGCAAGCTTAATCGGTCCATTTATGGATTGAAGTAAGATTTGAGATCTTGGAACATCCTCTTTGATGAGGTAATCTAGTCATATGGATTTATTCAATGTCTGGATGAGTCTTGGGTATACAAGAGATGTGACAGAAACGTAGTGGTATTTCTTATACTATATGTAGATGATATTTTTCTCATTGGAAACAATATCAGAGTGTTGTCAGACGTAAGGGTATGGTTGTCCAAACAATTTGATATGAAGGATTTGGGAGAAGTGGGACACATCCTTGGGATCAAGGTTATAAGGGATTGCAAGAAAAGGATGTCGTGCTCATCTCAAGCTTCATACGTAGACACTATTTTGGCTCGTTTTAGCATGCAGAACTCCAAGAAAGATTTTCTACCTTTTAGGCATGGAGTATCTTTATCTAAAGAGATGTGTCCTAGAACATCAAAGGAGATAGAGGAGATGAAGGCGGTTTCTTATACTTTGGCGGTAGGAAGCCTCATGTATGTTATGTTATGTATGAGGCCGAATCTGCTTTGCCGTGGGCATGGCAGTAGATATCAGAGTAATCTAGGATAGGGACATTGGACTACGGTAAAATATATATTGAAGTACCTGAGAAGGACTAGGGATTATATGCTAGTATACCAGGCAGATCAATTACTCCCTGTGGGTTACACAGATTCTAACTTCCAATCAGATAGGGATAACAGTAAGTCTACCTCGGGTTTTGTGTTTACTTTGGGAGGTGGAACCATTGTATGGAGGAGTGTCAAGCAGAAATGCGTGGCGGACTCCACCATGGAAGCTTAGTATGTGGCAGCCGCTAAGGCAACCAAAGAAGCTGTATGGCTCAGGAACTTCTTGATGGACTTGAATGTGATTCCTGGTTTTCTCAGAACTATCACAATTTATTGTGATAATAGTGGTGTAGTTGCAAACTCGAAGGAACCACAAGCCCATAAGGCAAGTAAACACATAGAGCACAAGTACCACCTGATACGAGAGATCCTAAAGCGAGGAGAAGTTGCTGTCACCAAGATTGCATCGGAGGATAACCTGGTAGATCCTTTCACTAAGGTCCTTCCAGCGAGAGTTTTGATAGGCATGTGGAGGGAATGAGAATCAGATGTATGGTAGTTGATGGCAGCATAGTCTTTTAGTATAAGTGGGAGATATTTGGGATGTATACTGAAAGCCTAGCCTTTATATGAATATCTTTATTTTGAAATAAGAATCACATAATCATTGTTTGCATATTTATAGTTATGCATATTGTCTAATACTTTATATTGTAGATAACATGGTGTGTGGTGTCGCACAGAAGATCATGTTATCAGTTCCTTGTAGAGTATAAGTAGAGACTCACAACCAAGATGGTTTTGGACAAACCATTGGTATGGTTGTAGTGAAATTTGATATTGGTTTATCTTGACTATAGAATTACACTAGTACACTTTATGTGTATTGAGCAGGACCGACTTAGAGGTGATTCAATTTATTGCTGACTACATAATTGAATCAGACCTCATATATTATGGTGTACATGCTCTTAATCCCGATATAATAACGGACACATGTACTTAATATTTATTTCTTTGATTTGCCAATGGGCGAGATTTATGTGTTAAATCGATAGGCCCGGTAAGTTGGGAAATAATATTATTTACATGGTGTGTCGTTGATTATAGGAGGAAATCGTGTCCTATGTATTAGGATGATGATGTCCCCTTGAGGAGCTCATAATGATTATCATGTAAATCCTGCAGGTGGACTTGGTCCAGCATGATGATAAGGTTGAGTGGTACTACTCATGGAGTTAGATGTTAATTAATTAATTATCACTAAATTAATTAATTAACGAATATTCGATATCTTAAACACGGGGAGATATTTGTACAATTAATATGTGGAGCCCATATATAATTATGGGGTTGGTGAAGTAGATCAATGATGATTGCTGTAGTGGAATGGATCATCATTAATGGATCGGGTTCGGATCCATTGGGTGGCCAAGATCCAACTCCTCTTCATGGTCCCTATTGTAGCCTATTAAAACCCTCACGAAGCCTAGATCCAACGGACACAATTAAAAGGAGGCTTGGGCAAAATCTATAAATAGATTCCAAGGCTTGGGCAGCAAGAGAAGATTTGAGTTCTAGGGTTTGGAGTTTCCAAGGGTTGGGCGGCAAGCATTGGTTGCTAGGTTTTGCTTCTCCCTTAGGGCCGGCGACAACACAAACAAAGGACAAGGGTTTCATCTTCTCCTTTGCTCTTGGCCGGCTCCTCCTTCTCCTCTCCTAGGGCGGCACCTTCTTCCCTCAAGTTTTGGCCGGTGGCAACAAGAGCCCATCTCTTGGCCGGTGCCCACCTCTCCTTCTTCCTCTCCTTGGCCGACAGCAAGAACCAAGCAAGGAGGCTTGGTGGTCGGCACTAGATAAGAGAAGAAGAGTTTGGTTATCTTCCCTTGTTCGGAGCGAGCAAGGAAGAAAAAATACGACATCTAGGAGGCTTCGATTCTTGGAGGATCGTCGCCCACACGACGTCCAAGAAGAGGATATGTCATACGATAGAAGATCAAGAGGTAAACAAGAGGTATAATTCTTGTTTAGTTTTCTTTCTTGTTCTATGTAATTGTATTATAATTGTATGATCATGGACCCTAATGGTAAACACAAAAATCGGCGATCCGTTCATCATCTATTCCGTGGCTAATCGAGGAAAAGAGTTAAGTTGCTTGAACAACAAGTTTGTTCAAGCGATGACTCAAATCGAGAAGCATGATGATGAATCGGTTGCTTGGGTAATCCATTTTTGTCCGGATTATTTTTTTTAATCCGGGGGCATGAGATAGGATCGCCTTGCAAAAGCGACTGAGGAGAAGTGAGAAGCGAAGCTACAACCTTCACAAGGTTCCTATTCCATGGGTTGGGCTCGAACGAGCCCTAGCGATGCAAACACACACCACTAATCGATAACTCCTTCTCGACAACACGTCGGAGGTGGAGAAACCTCGTACAATTGATTACAAAAGAAATACAAGCAAAATATGAATGAAATGTAAAGAGCACTTTACAAACTAGGGTTTTGAGCGCTTGTTTGTTGGTTGCTTAGGTGAGCTTGAAGGACCCTGAAATGCATCTACAATTCGCCTTCAAAACGTCTCAAGAAGCCTCCCCAAGAACCATTGGTGAACTCTCCCACGAACAACCCCTTTTAACCTATATCGGGTTAGATTTTCGCCTGGCAGTCGACTGCCAACATCATCAGTTCGACTGCTAACACTGTTATTGTGAGACAACGGTCCGATGCACGCTGGGAAAAAATCTAACGGGACTCTCATTAGTCGACTGCCAACATTGGCAGTCTACTCCCAGCACTCGTAGCCAACTGCTCAGTCGGCTACAGAGCATTCTGTGTTGGTGGTCGAACCATCAGTCGGCAGTCGACTGATCCAATGAGCAGTCGACTGCCAAGGATTTTTTGGCCCTAAACCACAGTCGAGCCCTAGTTGACTCACAGCTGTCGAACTAGTCATAATCCTAGTCGACTGCTGAGTGTCGACTCGGTTACCAAGTGTTAAACACTTGACCATTCGACCGATATAAAGCCCCGGTCAATCGATAGCCTCAAACATGAGGTTTAACCCCAAGTATGGTGCCCCATACTTGCTAGACCACCCTTAGCTTAGACCTAAGCCTTCTAGCCACCTCTGTCAGCCTCGCACCTATTGGATCCCTCTAAGTCATCCATGACTTGTTCATCCATACACTAGCCTTCAGGTGCTTCCATCAGCTATTGTCATGCTAACAGTGTTTACACCGCCAAGGCACATTGGACTTATGCTGCCAAGATCACGCTTGGACTTTACGCCGCCAACTATTGGACTTATGCTACCAAGACTTCACCCTTGAACTTTATGCCTTCAATATCAACCCTTGAACTTCCCAAATGCCAAGTACCTATGACTTGGAATTTCACCGCCAAGACTATACTCTTGGACTTATGTGGCCAAGACTACACCCTTGGACTTTTCATGCCAACTCCATGTTGGACTTTCCAATTGCCAAGACTCAAGCTTGGACTTTCCCTTGCCAAGACCCATGCTTGGACTTTCTATGCCAAGTACTCAAGACTTGGACTTTCCCATTGCCAAGTGTCCCACTTGGACTTCTCCATCATATGGTCAAACCTAAGTCAACCATATAGTCAAACAATGGTCAAATCATCGTCAAACAGTCAATCATGACCTAAGTCAATTGCACCAACAATCTCCCCAATACATTGTCAAACATCAATGTCAAACATCAAAATACTACTCGAGTCAAACTCGAGTCTGGTCAATCGTGACCTGGGTCGATTGCACCAACAATCTTCCCCTTTTTGATGTTGACAAAAATCAAATATCTTTGAGTTAGGCCTAAACTCTAACTCAAATCTCCTTGTCAATTCTTCCAAATTGGTAGTTTCACTTTCTCCCCCTTTTTGACATACATCAAAAAGGTTCTTCCAAGGAGGTCAATGTCTTATATCCCAATGAGATCTTACAATCTTTCCCTTGGTATAAAAACACCTAGGATGCCTTCACTCTTCCTAGTGATAAGTCCCATGTCACTCAAGAGAAGCAATCCTACAAACTCTCCCAATTTCTAAATTGGGCATCTCACATTCCCAATTCTTCCCCTCATGAGGAAGAACACATCCATCATCCCATGATGGATACCTCCCCCTAAAGGCTTGCTCCCCTTTGACCATTGCACCAACAATGTCCTTGGAGAGTCCCTAAGCCTATAAGAATACTAAACCATCAAAAATAAGGTCAAAAGTTCAACATTGAACTTTCCCACACCTTAAAATTGATACATCACCCTAATAGCTCTCCTAATCCATATCCAATGGATTTTCACCCTTTCCAATGCTTTCCAAAGCATATCCTAGGGTTAGGAGCAGTTAGGGAACCCTAACATAGCTGAACATGGGCTAAACATCCTTGTTTACCCGAAATCAACATTGACAGTCGACTGCCCTATCCATCAGTCGACTTCCATATAGAGGCAGTCGATTGATATCTGCAAAATGCAGATATCAGATTTTAGAAATGAAAAATGAAAATGGATAAGTAATTATACGTAATTCGAAAAATCCTGAAACTTCATAGATATAATACTCATAAGCAATACAATGGGTGAAAAATAATTTACCCATAAAATAGTGAGTTTGATATAAAGTTCAAAAATGAGAAAAACTTCATTGTTTTGGGCTCACTTTGTATCAACATCATCAATGGTGACTTCTATCAAAAGATAGACTACACCAAGGTTTTTCAAAATGATTTTAAAATAGTTTTAAAATCTTATATTGAACCATGGTCTATGGGCTTAATGCACATAACTTGTACACAAGCTTTCCTCATGATTCATCTATGGTTTTAGATGAGTTTGAGTTCATCTAGATGCAAAAACTATGCACCTTGAACTTAACTCATTTCCTAACATCTCACATGTGTCTAGAGTGTTTGAAAACACACACATGTCAATTAGATGTGAGATGTGGGTTTTTGTTCATCCTAAACTAGGGTCACATGCATTTTTCTAAGGCAACTCTACTTGATTCCCTTATACATGAGACTTCAAGTCATGCCATAGTCCTTGAATCAATTTTATTAATGCATGAAATATGAAAATGACATAAATGATAGCATAAATAAGCATGACCAATGATCATGATGTCATGACATATGATTTAATCTAAATATACACGACATTAAAAGATAAATCCTAAGCATAATCATGACATTTATATGATTTAAATGAATATGATGTCATGACATGGTATATGACAATCAAGACATGGAAAATAAAATATAAAGGTATATAATATCTAAATTTGAATATTAGTTGCCATTTGTTATTATTAAAACCATTTTGCCATATTACTACTAATCCCCCAAGTGTGCCAAAAATCCAAAATGACACACTATGACTTTAAGACCTAAATTGTGCAAATTTGATCAATTTATCAAACTTCTTAAATAATATTGGCACATCCTAAAATCTTTTAGGATTATGATCAAACTTATTTCCAAGATACCCATAACCTTGGAAATGACATAAAGTGCCACCTTTACCATGGTTAGGTTAACTACCCATCCATTTAAAGTTGGCACACCTAAACTCATTTAGCGTGAATCGATCACACTCCTAGGAATCCAATACCTATTGGAGCTCCTTGGGTTTACTAGGTATTCACTAGGGATAACTTCCCTAGATACCCTTCTAATGACCCTCCTAGGCTTAGAAGCCTTGGTCATTTGGGTCTTACCTAGGTTAACTCTAGGGGTAACTCCCCTTGTAACCTTCTTAATGGCTTCCCTAAGTTTCCTTGAAACTTTAGCCACTAAGCACCTACCTTGGTCAACCTTAGGGATGACTTCCCTATTGACCTTGGTTTTCCTAGACCTAGATTGAGTTCCATAATCGAATGGAACATTATGATAGGTCTTTTTGGACTTAAGCTTGCCCTTGGATGGTTCTTGTTTCCTAGGTCTTTGACTTTGACTCCTAGACCCTAGGCTTTGAATATTTGACCCTTGCATTTAACTTTTCATTTTCCAAAGAGTCTTCTCCAATTTCTCAAGCCTTGACCTCAAGGCTTGGTTTTCTAACTCTAATTTCTCTAATTTGGTGGGCCCATGGTTTCTTTGATCATTTTTTCCCTTCCTAGGCATATATGTCTAGATTTCTTTAGAGTAAAGCCTAAATGGTCTTCAATTTTCCTAATATTTGCCTTAGGTAAAATTATTTTAGGGACATTAGTTCCAAATTTCTCCTTATTTCTAAAGTGGACATTTTTAGCTCTTAGACAATAAAATCTATTATTTCTACTAGCATGCTTTTCATGATGAATGCAAGTGAATTAAAAACATTCTTTTGCCTATAAATTAAAGAATGTGCATTAATAAATTTTACCTTAGGGTTTGCCTTAGAGGCTCCCCCTACATGTGATGCTCCCTCTTTTCTCCGAGGGCATTGGCTTCTATAGTGCCCCTTTTGATGGCACTTGAAACACACTACGTGCTCCTTGCTCTTGATGGTTGAGGCTCCGATCTCCTTGACCTTTGGCACCGGTGAAACCTTCTTAACCTTCTTAGGACACTTGCTCTTATAGTGCCCATATTCCATACACTCAAAACACATAATATGATTTTTAATTTGAATTAATGTGCTTGAGTTACCTTCCACAATAGGGGAGTCCGAGCTTCCTCTTCCTCTCGACCGGAGGTAGATGGTTCTTCTAGTTGCTCCGGTATTGAGGATGCTCTAATCTCCTCCCCCTCAATCCTGGAAGTTGAGGCTTCCTCCAATTCAACCTCCTCTACTGATTCGGATGTCGACTCCTTCTAAAATTTCAACTCCTCACTTTCTTGTGAGGATGAACTTGTTTATTCGTCCTCCTCCGATTGAGCCGATGAAGATTCCTCTTCTTCTTTGTCTTCTTGAACCGGTTGAGGGTTCTCATGGAATCTTGCCACTTGGCTCCATAGCTCCTTGGCATCATATAATTACCTAACCTACACACAATGTCATTAGGAATCAAATCAATCAAGAATTTTATTACCTTTGTGTTTTTCTCAAATTCTCGAATTTGTTCCTCGGTCTACTTCTTCATCTTGAGGAATCCTCCCTTTGGCCCTCTTGGATATTGGAATCCTTCCATCAATATGACCCATTTCTCAAGGTCCCTCATCATCAAGAAATCTTCAATTCTTGCCTTCCATTGGTTGAATCCTTCTCATCTAGAGAAATTGTATGGAATTGGGGTGTTGACGTCCCATCCCAATTTATCTTCGAACTCCATCTTCTTCCTCTAGCGGTGCTCTCTTGGTTGTTAATCCTTGAAGAGCGGCCTCGCTTTGATACCATTTGTTAGGACCTATGCGCCTGCTAGAGGGGGGGGGTGAATAGCGTATTCATCGTGCGATGGAATTCGATCGTGCTTGCTACAAATGTTAGTATACACAATAGAAATAATAAAGATACACACAACACAAGCACAAGTACACGAGGATATAACATGGTTCGGAACCTCAAGGTTCCTATTCCACGAGTTAGGCTCGAACGAGCCCTAGGGATGCAAACACACACCACTAATCAATAACTCCTTCTCGATAATACGTCGAAGGCGGAGAAACCTCGTACAAATGATTACAAAAGCAATACAAAGAAATACAAGCAAAATATGAATGAAATGTAAAGAGCACTTTACAAACTAGGGTTTTGAGCGCTTGCTTGTTGGTTGCTTGGATGAGCTTGAAGGATCCTGAAATGCACCTGCAATTCGCCTTCAAAACTTCTCAAGAAGCCTCCCCAAGAACCATTGGCAAACTCTCCCATGAACATCTCCTTTTAACCTGCATCGGGCTGGATTTCCGCCTAGCAGTCGACTGCCAACATCATCAGTTTGACAGCTAACACTGTAGTTGTGAGACAACGGTTTGATCCATGCTGGAAAAATCCAACGGGACTCTAATCAGTCGACTGCCAACATTGGCAGTCGACTGCCAGCGCTCATAGCCGACTGCCCAGTTGACTATGGAGTGTTCTATGCTCGCGGTCGAACCATTAGTCGGCAGTCGACTGCCATCAGTCGACTAATCCAATGAGCAGTCAACTACCAAGGCATTTTTGGCCCTAAATCGCAGTCGAGCACTAGTCGACTCACAACAGTCAAACTGGTCATAATCCCAGTTGACTGCTGAGTGTCGACTCGGTTGTCAAGTGTGAAACACATGACCATCCGACCGATATAAAGCGCCGGTCAACCAATAACCTCAAACATGAGGTTTAACCCCAAGTATGGTGCCCCCATACTTGCTAGACCACCCTTAGCCTAGACCATTGTTAGTGAAAGCCCTAGAGCGGATTATGTGATGATTGTTGTATGGACTTGTTGTATCATATTCCTATATATATTTATAAAGACATTGCTTTATGGTTATTATACTTACTTATATTGGTGCCAAATAACTAAGTATAATAGCGTCCTTAAGTAGAAGGTTCTTATCTATATCAATCGATTGATTGAATCGATAATGAGATGATATAGAAAATACTACTCTTAATCATTCCTAGTCAAGTATTAACATTCAGGGACAATGTTAATGCGAAGAAACTAGCATGTAGGTCAACTCGATGACTTGATCTCACAAGTCATGGATATGAGATTGTTGATGCAATCAACCCAGGTCACGATTGACCGAACTCGAGTTTGACTCGAGTGATGTTTTGATATTTGACTAAAGAGTTGACATTGATGTTTGACATTGATGTCTAATAATGTTTAGGGGAGATTATTGGCACAATCGACCCGGGTCATGATTGACCGGACTCGAGTTTGACTCGAGGGGGATTTCGATGGTTGACTGGAGTTGACCATGTCATGGAAAGTCCAAGTCTTGAGTACTTGGCATGGAAAGTCCAACATGGGTTGGCAAGGAAAAGTCCAAGCATGGGTCTTGGCAAGGAAAGTCCAAGCATGGGTCTTGGCATGGAAAGTCCAACATGGGTTGGCAAGGGAAAGTCCAAGCTTGAGTCTTGACATTCGAGAAGTCCAAGGGGTTTGATATTGGCAGTGTAAAGTCCAAGCGGGAGTCTTAGCAACATAAGCCCAATGGTTGGCGGCGTAAAGTCCAAGCGGAGTCTTGGCAGCGTAAGTACAATATGCCTTGGCGGTGTAGACACTGTTAGCATGACATAGTCGATGGAAGCACCTGAAGGCTAGCGTAATGGATGAACAAGTCATGGATGACTTGGAGGGATCCGAGAGGCGTGAGGCTGATGGAGGTGGCTAGAAGGCTTAGGCCTAGGCTACGGGTGGTCTAGCAAGTATGGGGGAACCATACTTGGGTTAAACCTCATGTTTGAGGTGTGCCAGTCGATTGGTGCCATATGTCAGTCGACTGGCATGAGTCACCTAGGGTTTGACTGTGGGAATTAGCCTAGCAGTTGACTGCCAGAGGTGGGTAGTTGACTGATTGGCCGAGCAGTCGACTAATCGTGTGATCAGTCGATTGGTGCTCAGTTTTTTGGGCACAGAATGGAGTCTGACTCGGCTGCTGGGGTTAGTAGTCGAGTGGAGGCTCGATCAGTCGACTGATGGTCATGATCAGTCAACTGATGATGGATCCGTTAGATTTTTCCAGCGTGGATCTAGTCGTTATCTCATGACAATAGTGGCATCAGTCGGCTGATGGTCCCGAGCAGTCGACTGATCGGTGATTTCCAGCCCAAGAAGAAGATTTAAATGGAGCTCGTGGAGGACGATTTCACCAAGGTTCTTTGAGGTGTTTTGGGGCGAGTTGCTGCTGCAATTCAGGGTCTTTAAGTGCTACTCGATTAACCTAGCAAGCAAGAATTCAAAAGAGTTTTGTGTAAAATTTTCTTTGCATCTCTTGTTGTATTTCATATTGTATTTTCTTGTTGTATTTAGTTTATTGTTGTAAACTATTGTACGAGGTTTCTCCACCTCCGACTTGTGTCGAGAAGGAGTGTTGTATTAGTGGTGTGTGATTGACATCGCTAGAGCTCTTTAGAGCTCGATCCGTGGAGTAGGAACCGTTCGGTTCCGAACCACATTACATAGTTGTGTTTGCGTGTTTGTCTATTTCGTTATTGCTTTATTATTATTCCGCTGCGCGCTAACGAAGATTGTAGACGAACGCGAACAAATTCCATCACGCTATGAATCGATGCTATTCACCTCCCTCTAGCGGTCAACATTTCCCCAACAATTGGTATCAGAGCTCGAGGCTCTTCTACGGACTAACCGCCGGGAG
Source organism: Wurfbainia villosa (assembly GCA_025175895.1). Classification (NCBI taxonomy): domain Eukaryota; kingdom Viridiplantae; phylum Streptophyta; class Magnoliopsida; order Zingiberales; family Zingiberaceae; genus Wurfbainia; species Wurfbainia villosa. Next base: position 49,911,697 of record CM045996.1, read on the forward strand.
CTAAGACGCTAGAGGGTGAAGATGGAGTTTCAAGAGAATTTGGGCCGAGACATTAACACACCACCATCTTATGAGGACTATGGATTTGAAGGTTTCAACTCATGGAAAATAGGAATTGAGAATTTCCTAATGATGGTGGATATCAAGCTTTGGTCCGCCTTGATAGAAGGTTGTGAATTTCCAAAAGGCAAAAAGGGTGGAATCCTCAAGGTTGAAAAATGGACCAAGGAACAACTCAAAGAGTTCAAGACAAATATTAAGGTAATCAAAATGATAAGTGATTTAATTCCTAATAATGTCTTGTCCAAGTTAGGTGAGTACAAGGATGCCAAGGAGCTTTGGAGTGAGTTGGCAAAGTACCATGAAGGACCATCACCGTCTTCAAGTGAAGAACAATCACAAGAGGCCGAAGAGTGCTCATCGGCTTAATCGGAAGAGGTCGATGAAGGGAGTTCATCATCCTCACAAGCAAGTGAGGATGCAGAAGTTGAGGAGGAGTCAACTTCCGGATCGGTGGAAGAAGAGAATACCTCCACCTCTAGGATTGAGGGGGAGGAGATTAAGGCATCTTCAATACCGGAGCAACATGAAGAATCATCTACATCCGGTAGAGAGGAAGAGCAAGCTCAAAAAACCCTCACCACCAACCTAGGTAACTCAAACACATCGTTTCAAAATAAAATGCATATAATGTGTTTTGAGTGTAGGGAATCCGGACATTACAAGAGTAAGTGTCCGAAAAGGGTAAAGAAAGCTCCACCGGCGCCAAAGGTCAAGGATGCCGGTGCCCCAAGTCAAAGGAGCAAGGAGCAAGTGATTTACTTCAAATGCCGACAACCGAGACATTACCGGAGTCAATGCCTGAAGGGGGAGAAGAAGGGGCAAAGGGGAGCATCACAAGTAGGGGGAGCCACTAAGGCAAACCCTAAGGTATATCATTTCAGAAATGCTCATTCTTCTAGTTTTAATAGACAAAAGCATGCTAGGAATTTCAATTCACTTGCTATTTATCATGAAAAGCATGCTAGGAACAATAAATATTTTTGTCTAGGAGCTAAGAATATTCATTTCAATAATAAGGAGAAATTTGGGACTAATGTCCCTAAAACAAATTTATTTAAGGATAAACCTAGATCAAACAACTCAAGATCAATTCTACCTAGGGAGACAATTAGAAAGGTACAAGAGCACCTAGGTTTTAACCCAAAATGGACTAGGCATATGACTAGAAAGAACCATGCCCAAGGATTAAATCAAAATTCTAAAATTGGGCAATTAGAGGTTGAAAATCAAGTCTTGAGGTCAAGGCTTGAGAAACTTGAGAAGACCCTTAAGATTATACAAAACCAAATAAAAGGGTCAAATGGTCAAAGTCAAGAGTCTAGGACCAAGAGTCAACACCTAGGACTTAAGAGACAAAAGTCAACCAAGGGCAAGAAGGGTTTGGGTCACAAACCTAAGCCTAAGGTAGATTATCATAGTGTTCCATTTGATTATGAAACACAAACTAGGTCTAGGAAGACCAAGGTCAATAGGGAAGTCATCCTAGAGTTGACCATGGGGTGTGCCTAGTGGCTAGGGTTTCAAGGAAACCTAGGGAATCCACTAAGAAAGTTGCAAGGGGAGTCACCCCTAGAGTCAACCTAGGTAAGACCCAAATGACCAAGGCTAACAAGCCTAGAAGGGTCATAAGGAGGGTATCTAGGGAGGTTATCCCTAAGGAATACCTAGTAAACCCTAGGAGCTCAAATAGTTTTTGAGCTCCTAAGAGCGTGATTGATTCACGCTAGATGGGTTTAGGATGTTCCAACCTTGATTGGATGGGTAGTTAACTCAACCATGGTAAAGGTGACACTTTAGGTCATTTTCAAGGTTATGGTTATCTTGGGAATGTGTTTTGATCTTGAATCCTAAAGGCTTTTAGGATGTGCCAATATTAATTAAGAGTTTGATAAATCAATCAAATTGGCACAACTTATGTCTAGAGGTCATAGTGTGTCATTTTGGGTTTTTTTTGGCACACTTGGGAAAAAAGTAGCAATAGGGAAAAATATACTTAATTATATCAAATGGAAATTAATATTAAAATTTAGGTATTATTATACCTATACATTGTATTTGCCATGCCTTGTTTGCCATATAACATGCCATGACATCATATTTATTTTTACCATTTAATATATCATGATCATGTTTTTAGGATTAGGTTTAATGTCATGTGTTTTTAGATTGTATCATATGCCATGACATCATGATCATTGGCCATGCTTAATTATTTCTATCTTTTATGCCATGATCATTCATGCATTTGAGTTGATTAAAATTGATTTAAGGACAATGACATGACTTGGAGTCCCATTCGTAAGGGAATCAAGTAGGGTTGCCTTAGAAAAATGCATGAAACCCTAGATTAGGTAAACAAAACCCACATCTCACATCATATTGATATGTATGTGTATTTATACACCCTAGATACATGTGAGATGATAGGATATGAGTTAAGTTCAAGGTGCATAGTTTTTGCATCTAGATGAACTCAAACTCATCTAAAATCATGTGTGGATCATTAGGAAAGCTTTTATACAAGTCATGTACATTGAGCCCAAGAAATATGATCCAATATAGGTTTTCAAAAACATTTTAAAATCATTTTAGAAAATCTTGGTGAAGTCTATCTTTTGATAGCAATCACCATTGATGAAGTTGATACAAAGTAAGGCCAAAACATTGAAAATTTCAATGGTTTTGAACTTTATGTCAATTTCACTATTTTATGGGTAAAATAATTTTCAAATATTTTTCACCCATTGTATTAGTCATGAGTATTATACGTATAAATTTTCATGATTTTTTGATATACGTATATTTATTTATGAATTCTCAAATCTCATTTCTGATAACTGAAAATCGAGATTTTGATTATCGATCAGCCTTTGGTGGCGATCGGTGATGGGCACGACGATCATTGATTTAGAGACTTCATTGCGGTGATTTCGAGAAAAACAAGGTTGTTTAGCCCGTGTTCAGCTACGGTAAAGGTCCCTAACCACTCCTAACCCTAGGATATGGTTTGGGAAGCATTATAAAGGGTGAAAATCCATTGGATATGGATTAGGAGAGGTGTTAGGGTTATGTATCAAATTTAAGGTATAGAAGAGTTCATGTTTGAACTTTAAACCTTATTTTTGATGGTTTAAAATTCCTATTGTCTTAGGGACTTCCCAAGGACATTGTTGGTGCAATGGTCAAGGGGGAGCAAGCCTTTAAATGGAGGTATCTATCATGGGATGATGGATGGTATTTTTCCTCATGAGGTGGAAAATGGGTTTTTGAGATACCCAATTTGGAAATTGGGAGAGTGTATAAGATTGCCTCTCTTGAGTGATATGAGACTTATCACTAAGAAGATGGTAGGCATCCTAGGTATTTTTGGACCAAGGGGGAGATTGTAAGATCTCATTGAGACATGAGACATTGACCTCCTTGGAGAGATAACCTTTTTGATGTTAGTCAAAAAGGGGGAGAATGTTTCAGGGGAAAATGTTATGGAAATTGGTAATCTTACCTTTCTCCAAAATGTTTTGGGGAAGAATGGTATGGAGAGTGTTATCAATTGTCAATTCAGAGAATTGAGGAGAATGTTTGGGATTACCAATTTGGGATAATTGGTAAGGAGATTTGAGTTAGTGTTCTAACTCAAAGGTATGTGTTTTTGTCAAACATCAAAAAGGGAGAGATTGTTGGTGCAATCAGCCCAGGTCACGATTGACCGAACTCGAGTGATGTTTTGATGTTTGACATTGAGAGTTGACATTGATGTTTGACATTGATGTCTAATAATGTTTTGGGGAGATTGTTGGAACAATCGACTTGGGTCATGATTGATCGGACTCGAGTTTGACTCGAGAGGGATTTTAATGGTTGACTGGAGTTGACCATGTCATGAAAAGTCTAAGTCTTGAGTACTTGGAATGGAAAGTCCACCATGGGTCGACAAGGAAAAGTCCAAGCATGGGTCTTGGCAAGGAAAAGTCCAAGCATGGGTCTTGGCATGGAAAGTCCAACATGGGTTGGCAAGGGAAAGTCCAAGCTTGAGTCTTGGCATTCGAGAAGTCCAAGGGGTTTGATATTGGCGGCGTAAAGTCCAAGCAGGAGTCTTGGCAGCATAAGTCCAATGGTTGGCGGCATAAAGTCCAAGCGGAGTCTTGGCGGCGTAAGTCCAATGTGCCTTGGCAGTGTAGACACCGTTAGCATGACATAGCCGATGGAAGCAACTGAAGGCTAGCACAATGGATGAACAAGTCATGGATGACTTGGAGGGATCCGAGAGGCGTGAGGCTAATGGAAGTGGATAGAAGGCTTAGGTCTAGGCTACGGGTGGTCTAACAACTATGGGGGAACCATTCTTGGGTTAAACCTCATGTTTGAGGTGTGCCAGTTGACTGGTGCCATATGACAGTCGACTGGTGTGAGTCAACTAGGGTTTGACTGTGAGAATTGGCCTAGCAGTCGACTGCCAGAGGTGGGTAGTCAACTAATTGGTCGAGCAGTCGACTAATCGTGTGATCAGTCGATTAATGCTCAGTTTTTCGGGCACAGAATGGAGTCTGACTCGACTGCTGGGGTTAACAGTCGAGTGGACGCTCGATCAGTTGACTGATGATGGATCCATTAGATTTTTCCAGCTTGGATCTAGCCATTGTCTCACGACAACAATAGCATCAGTCGACTGATGGTTTCGAGCAGTCGACTGATCGACGATTTCACCAAGGTCTTTGAGGTGTTTCGGGGTGAGTTGCTGCTGCAATTCAGGGTCTCCAAGTGCTACTCGATCAACCTAGCAAGCAAGCATTCAAAAGAGTTTTGTGAAAAGTTTTCTTTGCATATCTTGTTGTATTTCATATTGTATTTGCTTGTTGTATTTAGTTTAGTGTTGTAAACTATTGTACGAGGTTTCTCCACCTCTGACTTGTGTTGAGAAGGAGTGTTGTATTAGTGGTGTGTGATTGGCATCGCTAGAGCTCTTTAGAGCTCGATCCGTGGAGTAGGAACCGTTCGGTTCCGAACCACGTTACATAGTTGTGTTTGCGTGTTTGTCTATTTCGTTATTGCTTTATTATTATTCTGCTGTGCGCTAATAAAAATTATAGATGAACGCGAACAAATTCCATCACACTACGAATCGATGCTATTCACCCCCCTCTAGCAGTCAACATTTCCCCAACAGAGATATCATGTTGACACATGGGTATGCATTGGAGAATGTATACTGAATGACCCACCATGAGAAAGTATCATGGATCGTTATATGAGTATCATATATTTTCTCATGTGACTATTAGTATGACTATTAGTCCTTGGACCTAAAGTCACCATGGTTCTCTACATAAGGAGTTGCATACTTTGGCTTCGTCAAACGTCACCCGTAAATGGGTAGACTATAATGGTGATTACTGGGTATGTACCAAATTATGCGGAGGGATGTGAGTGATGTAAATGACATCTATCCCTCCTATATGATGGGAGTGACATCATGATTCTTGATAGAGTGAGACCACTAAGTGCATGGCCATGCCCAAATGAGTCAATATGAGATATTGAACTCATTTGATTAGAGTGAGTCTACTTGGAGTTCAAGATATAGATTGTACAGAGGATGACACAGTCTATGCCTCAATTGGGCAATCTAGATGTCAAGGATAGAGAGACATTGTCACATATTGTGAGAGTCAAAATTAGTAGTCACAAAGGTGATGTTGGATCTCAACATTCTTGTAACTTGGGTAGCAATGATGTGTTGCTAGATACCACTCATTGCTTATATTTTTAAATCAGTTTAGGAGCATTGCCAACGTTACAAGAACCTATAGGGTCACACACAAAGGGTAATTAGATGGAGATTAGATTCATATGATGGACCAAGAGGATTAGGTTCATGTGATGAAACAAATTGGATTAAGAGTAATCCAAATTAGACTAATTGAGTTGGACTCAATTTGATTCAAGTGTTGAATGAGTCTAATTTAGATTTGATTCATTGAGTCAATTTAAACTAATGAATAGAGATTCATTAAATTAAATTTACTTGAATCAAAGGTTAGATTTGATCAACCATGGGAGATAAGAGGTCAAGTTTGACTTGACTTGAGAGGGAAGATAAAGGGTCAAGTTTGACTTGACCACATGCCACTTCATGGTGACTTGGCAAAGGGGCCGGCCAATGATGATGTTCCACATCATCATGGACACATCATGGTGTGCCACCTCATGAGGGAGACTAAGAGCCATGACTCTTTGTATTACATGGAGGTATTTATCCCTCCTTAATGTGGCCGGCCAAGGATTGAATGAGTTAGTGGTGAATTGATTTCATCTTCTTCCTCCTCTCCTCTCTTGCTCTCTCTCTCTCATCCTCCATTTTCATGACCTCCAAGGGTGCTAGCACACTCTAAGTTGTCTTCTCCACCTTTTGTCCGTGTGGATACATGTAGAGGAGTGTACACTTGACACTCTACGAGATCCGACAACCACTTGGACGAGCGGGATAAGCGAAGGGAGTCACTACAAGGGTAACGCTCTTCCCATGTATATCTAAGGTAGATCTAGTGTTTCTAAACATTTACATTTATTTATTTTATTTATCTTCGCACGGATCTGTGGTCGACTTTCGAGGTTTCCGCAACGCAAAAAACAATTTTTGCGGCTCGGAGAGTCTAACAGTGGTATCAAAGCCACGTGCGAAGCATGTACATATTTATTTTGTAATTTTTGTATTAGATACAAAAAATTACAGATCTGTAAGTTTCTATAATTTTCCTAATTTTATAGATTTTTGTGAGTATTTTTCTCATAAAGTCGAAGCAACAAGTGTTTAGACACTTGTAGGCTTCAACCGCCGAGAAAAACTCTTCGAAATGGCAAAGTCTCGCTTTAGTCTTTTGGGACAGTGACTTAAGGCACTGTAAGATCAAGATGGGACACTCGCAAGATTCATTTTGCGAGAAGGGGCGCTGCCCCTAACCCTGCAAGGGGCATTGTCCCGCGATCGCACCCAAAAATTGTTTAGCGGGACCGTTGCAGAGATGTGGCTCATAAAATTGAAAAAAAGGGAAAATTATAGAAATTTATGTAAAATACATAATTTAGAATTATGTATGATATTGTGATGGTCATGGCCCAAAAACCCCAATGTGATTGGATAAAATTATGTTGTAATTCATAATACAGCTTGCGCATCGTTTTTGTGTTTTGCATGTTGTATAAGATATGCGACCTGCGCGTCGTGCCTCTCTTATTATATTCCTATTGTAAATATATTTTTAAACTCAAATGTAACTCGAGTTTCATGTTTATAATGTACAAAATGAAGCAGTGGAAGGTCCACTTGTAGACGGAGTTACGAGGAGGGTACCGACGACACATGGTGGTCAAAGGAGGCGCTTGGAGAAGCCGCTAACCCTAGGTTGACCATCTGATCTTCTCATTGGCTTGAAAAGATCGTAGTAGGGCCATGACCTCAACACAAATTAATTATATATATATATATATATATATATATGAGAGATGTCCTAAGGCAATCGCCTTATGTTTGAACCATTTATATGATAAATGAAGATTCACTATTTGAGTATACATGCTTTCATGTATTTGATTGGATCTTAAACTCATTTACTGAATGTCCGTGATACGATTCACAGCATGAGAGAATTTGTGATTGGATCACAACTAGTGAATATCTCTACATGTGTAATTGTGATGTATCGGAATTATCCCTAGTCGATGAATTGATGGATTTGGACACCATCAATTCTGTCAAGACTAGCACGAGGCATACTCCTTGGTGTATCCAAGCAGCTGATTCTCACTGGCTGGAGACATTGTGAAGTCCGGAGTTGATCGTGGATGCTAGTTATGGTAACTAGTTCATTGGAGTGACCAGCCGTAAGACTTCATATGGTTCTCTGCATATATAGATATGTCAATGAAGTTCTTACTGTAGCTTAAGTGCGATGTTCCTTTGACTTGCGGTATTCAAGTCATCTTGATCATAAAGACTTATGCTTTGACATCTTAAGCAAGCATCTCTGTGGAGATGTGGACCCGGGATGATTGGGTATAAGTCGAAGTGATCGAAGGTGTTTGAATAGCCTATAAAGGATTCACCACTCCTTGCGAGGAGATGTATACCCATGGCCTCTCGTTGGATTGTTACTAAAGTCTTTGGCCAAAGCATTACATGTTTAGAGTAAGGTACTCTTCGATACATGTGTAGTAACTAGAATCCGTAGGACGAGGAAATGATACTTGGGCTAGGTGTGACGTAGTCAGCCTAGTGGGGACTGACACTATAGACCATGTCCTGAACCAAGTGGGTATAAGATGAGTGAAGGGAATGGGGCACGATTCATTCGAGCTGCTGAAGGGTTTCAGAAATAGTTCTGGATCAACCGTTGATCTTTTCGGTTAATTGGTGATCATGATGTACTACTAGGTGCCACTCATGATCGTTCTATAATTAATGGTTAATTATAGATGACCAACATAAACCGAGAACCTATTTGGTCACACGCACAACGAGCGTAATCCAAAGGATTTAAAACGAGCTTGAGAATGGGATTCTCAGACCGAGAGAAACTAGGTTTGGTTGGACCAAACGTAGAGCGAGCTTGAAATCGTTTCAGTCGCAATGGAAGCGTGGATGGGCCGTGTCTTATGAAGACATAATGGATGAACTAAAATGGTTTGGTTCTAATCCAATGGAGGAGAATAAACCAAAGGGTTTGGTTTATTTTAAACGAATGAACCAAAAGTTGGTTCGGTTCGTTTTAACTTAAAATAAACCATCATGGTTTGGTTTATTTTAACTTATATTAATGGAGCGGGTTAACGGGCCTTATGGTTATGATCCAATAACCATTAAGAGAATTAGTTCTCTATAAAAGAGGGCTTAAGGGTTTGTTAAGCCCTAATCCAATCCAAAAACCCTAGCCCTAAGTTACCGCCCACCCCATTGAAGGAGTCGGCGCCAACTCCATTGCCACCCCCTCTTCTCCTCCAACCGGCGTCCAGAAGGAGCCTTCCTTCCCCCTCGCCGGCGTCGAGCTGCTGCCGGTTGGTGCTCCGGTGATCTCCCTTGGGTGTGGCGATAAGGTGAGCACTTGACTTCCCTTGGTTGACCGGCGCCTACTCCTCCACCAAAGCTGTCCAGTTTTCTGGACAGCTTGTTTTCCTCTCGTCGGAGCGTCGTTTGGACGATGGTTAGAGCTCTGATAGCACCTAACTTACCGGAGATTCGATCTCCGGTAATCCTCTGAGGTGGAGGACAAAGGATTCGTCAAACGGTTGACGAATACCTCTCCGGAGAAGCGAGTCTTGAGGACTTGTTTTTGGATCCGAATTTGGATTCGGATCGTGATCATCTCTCGATCACATCGTCTTCAACACGAGGCTAGTAACCCGTATGAAGACGAGACTCGTGACTTAGCGAAGTCATCCCGAGGATACTCGGCGTGGGTACGGATAGAGACGATTCTAGCGAGGATCGTTCCGGTTGATGTCGTTCCCGCTACACGTGATACGAAAGGTATACGTAGTTAAATTTCCTTTTATTGCAAATTTAAATTTACGAATATGTCTACACATGTTGTACTATGCATGTGTGTGATGTGTGTGTTGTAATAAATGTAGATTTATTATTTTTATTTCTTCCGATGTGCACATGTTTGCGAAACATGTTCGAACACACACTCGCCGCGGTGCCGGAAACCCTACAATATATATATATATATATATATATATATATATATATATATATATTTGTTTTTGCTTGTATCTATGTGATGCATGCTAGTATAGGGTAATTAATGCCTTAATGCGTATATGATACACATTCACGATTAGATTAGATCTTAATCAAGTCAACTCGAAATGCCTACCAAGTTTTAATACCCATCACTACCTCGATCATTTGTTGTTGTTGAATCTTCCAAAGCAGAGCAATGCATATTATCTTGGTAGGGTGCGGAGAGACAATCTTGGTCCCGCCTGTCAAAGCTTGGATGAGAATAAGCTCAATTAGATTGAGTGAAACTAGTTAACTCAATTGGATCGATAAAACTATAGGCATATTCCAATGGTTGGAAAGATAGGATAAGATCACATTTATACTAAATCTTGAGCGATTTAGCCAAAGCTAACTCAAGTTCTTTTGTAAATGTGGATCTTGATCCTATAAATAAGAGTTGCATAGAGATGTAATTGGTAATTTGTTACCTACCGATCATACTAAGTCTTGGGCGATTTAGCCAAAGCTAACTTAAGGCGTAGTATGATGTGGATCTTGTCCCGCGAGAATTATAGCTAGTTTGTATGAATCTAGTAGTGTGGTTTGACCACATCCATGACTCGATTCTACAAAAGTCCTATAATTCAGTGGGAGCATCATTTAATTAAAAGCCTAATTAAATGATAAATGGAATATGATATTTACTTTCTGCATTATTTATGTTGTAGATTGCCATGTCGTCAAACATGAACACTCTCTCCCTGCGTTCTGTCCTTGAGAAGGACAAGCTCAATGGAGCTAATTTCTTGGACTGGTACAGGAATCTGAGAATTGTTTTCACACGAAAGAAAACTGTATGTCCTGGAGCAACCCATTCCGGAAGCACCTCCTACCACTGCCTTGCGAGCTGACCGAGATGCTCACAAGAAGCATCAAGATGATGCATTAGATGTGTCATGCCTCATGCTCGCGACCATGAACTCTGAGCTTCAGAAGCAACACGAGTTGATGAATGCTTTTGATATGGTTGAACATCTTCGTCAACTATATCAAGGACAAGCAAGGCACAAGAGATACGAGATCTCTAAGGCACTGTTTTAGTGCAAGATGCAAGATGGGACTCCCATAGGTCCATATGTACTCAAGATGATTAGGTACATAGAAAACCTACAGAGGTTGGGATTCCCACTTGGCCAAGAACTAGCCACTGACTTGATCTTGCAATTCTTTCCAGAAAGTTACAATCAATTTGTCATGAATTACAACATGAATAAAATTGATAAGCCACTGCCTGAGATGCTTAGCATGTTGAGAACTGCTAAGCTCAACCTTAAGAAGGCAAAGCCCGACTCCATTTTGATGGTGCAAAAGAAGAAAGGGAAGGGCAAGCCTAAAGGTAAGGGAAAGTCCCAAGCCAAGGGCAAAGACAAGGCACTGAAACCTAAAGGAGGGGTGGCCAAGGAAGGGACTTGCTTCCACTGTAAGGAAGCTGGACATCGGAAGCGGAGCTGCAAAACATACCTGGAAGATCTTAAGAAGAAGAGAAGTGAGACTTCTACTTCAGGTATATATGTTATAGAAGTCAATCTATCTATTTCTTCATCGTGGGTATTTGATACTGGATGTGCTTCTCACATTTGTACTAATATACAAGCACTGAGAAATAGCAGGGCATTGACGAAGGGTGAGGTAGACCTACGAGTAGGCAATGGAGAAGGGTTGCTGCTATTGCTGTAGGAACTTATTTTCTATCTCTGCCCTCTGGGCTTGTACTAGAATTAGATGAATGTTGTTATATGCCTGCTCTCACAAATAACATCATTTTAGTTTCTTGTTTAGACAAGAAAAACTTTTCATTTATAATAAAGAACAAGTGTTGTTCTGTTTATTTAAATGATATGTTCTATTGTAGTGCACCTTTGATGAACGGACTCTACATTCTAGACTTAGAGAATCCCATCTATAACATAAATACCAAAAGGTTCAAGTCAAATGAGTTGAACCAAACCTATCTCTAGCATTGTCGCTTAGGTCACATAAATGAGAGTCGCTTATCCCAACTCCATAAGGATGGGTTGCTGGACTCATTTGATTTTGAATCATACAAGACATGCGAGTCTTGCCTTCTAAGCAAGATGACCAAGACTCCCTTTAGTGGACACAGTGAAAGAGCAACAGACTTGTTAGGACTTATACATAGTGATGTATGTGACCCTTTCAATGTTGCTGCTAGAGGTGGTTATAGGTACTTCATTACATTTACTGATGACCTCAGTAGATATGGTTATGCGTATCTAATGACACATAAGTCAGAATCCTTTGAAAATTTCAAAGAATTCAAGAATGAAGTACAAAACCAGCTTGGCAAGAGTATTAAGATACTTCGATCAGATCGAGGTTGTGAATACCTTAGCCATGAGTTTCATGACTATCTAGCTAAGTATGGGATTCTATCCCAACTCACTCCTCCTAGAACACCACAATGGAATGGTGTATCCAAAAGGAGGAATCATACCCTATTAGATATGGTACGATCTATGATGAGTCACACAGATCTTCTTATATCCTTTTGGGGATATGCTCTAGACACAACAGCCTTCACACTTAACCGTGTTCCATCCAAAGATGTGATAAAGACACCATATACGATATGGACAGGGAAAAATCCCAAGATGTCTTTCATGAGGATTTGGGGTTGTGAGGCTTACGTTCGACATCAATTCTCAGACAAACTGGGACCCAAATCCGATAAGTGCTATTTTGTTGGATATTCCAAGGAAATGAAGGGATATTACTTCTACATTCCCAGTCAACATAAAGTATTTGTGGCAAATGTTGGTGCAGTGAGGCACCAAAATCGAACCTGTGTTTTGATTATAGCAAAGACACAAAGTTAAGTCTATTTTGTTTTCTCACGAGCTGAATCGAGTGTGCAGAAGATTGATATAGCTGGAGCTGAAGGCTAGCGACACCCGGAGAAAGCCGCGGTGGTCGAGCAACACTCGAGTGATTTCGGAGGGAGCCGATGGAATCGAGTGGAAGGCCGGAAGCAAAAGCAACACGTAAGTATCGAGGTAAGCTCGTGTGTGTGAGCGTAAGTGAGGTCGTATCCTCTTTACGGGGATGATCTTAAGCGTAGATCCGACCCAAGACATCTCATAGGTGGTCTAGGTCGAGATCGGACGGTCGAAGACCGTCGGAATTATGTTTTTGTTGAGCTAACTTTGACTTGGCGAAGCATCGCCGATCGCTTGAGGACTCGACCGCCGTGTATCGGGCCGATCGCTAAGGTCATCAATCGATCGATGTCGCCATCGATTGATGATGGCCATCAGTCGACTGATGGTCAATGATCAGATTCGAGGAGTCAAGGCTTATCACTCCACCTCAAAGCGGTTTGGTGTCCATTTGTGATTGGTTGAAGACCCACTCGAAAAGGGGCTCAAAGGCTATAAAAGGAGGGCCAAACCTAGGGTTTTAACAACAATTCTAAGCTTCCAAAAAGTCTCCGCAAAGCTACCGACAACAACGTGCTTCTTCTTCACCGACGTCTAGGTTTCATTTCCTTTATTTTTGTACGTCGGTTTTAATTTTAGTGTCGATGCTCATTTACATTCTTTGAAGCTATTTTTCTATCGTAACGAGGAGAGGGGGAGTGTCCCTCTACCTCAAGTTTTTTTGTATCGATTAACTCCTACCTCCAACGAGGAGGAGTTTGTTTAGTGATTTGCCCTCCGTGCGTGGTCAAGGACCACTAGGGTCTTAGTAGTAGCCTTACTCTGAACCAAGTAAATATCTTGTTTCTATTGTCTCCTTTACTTTTGTTTTGCTTATCTTTCGCATATTTGTCTTGAAACGAATTGAAAAAGTTTTTTCGCTATTCACCCCCCCCTACTAGCGAACCGCATTGATCCAACAATTGGTATCGAGTCGGGCGCTTAGATTTGGTGAAACCACCAATCTAACTTTTTTTTCACAGATTTGTTTTTCGTTCGTTTAAATTTTTCTCCCGCACTACTAATCCAAGATGAAGTCTTGGTACTCTTCGTTTGATTTTGTTTTGCAAGTATTCACTTTTGGAGTAGCCGACGGTCAAACGGGCATAACTTTTCGTACAAGTTGACCCACGACACGGTCTACCTACCAAATCGAAGCTCTCGCAGAGATCTACACTTCTTATGGGGGTTTACCCCCGTAACAAGCTGTTTTCATCCTCAAAAAATGATGTTTAGTAGCCTTTCGGGGACATCAAAGGTTGTGAGTACTTACTTTTTATTTAGTTTCTTATTTCTTTGCTTAACTTTCTATTTTTCGTTTATTTCTTTTTATTTCCCGCACTACTAATCCAAGACGCAAGTCTTGGTACTTTCGTGTGTTTTTGTTGTTGCTAGGTTTTCATTTTAGTCTCCTTGTCTTTTTGTTCTAATGGCCCATCTCGAGGGTTTTAGCACCGTCCGACCTCCGTTTTACAACGGAGATGATTTCCGTTACTGGAAAGGTCGGATGGAATGCTTTCTCAAAACCCAAATTGAGATGTGGATCATAATTCAAATGGGTTTCACACTTCCGACCAATGAAGTGGGTGACTCCTTGGATTATGATCAATGGACCGTTGCAACAAAACGACAAGTCGAAGCCGACGCCAAGGCGACACAAATCCTCCAATGTGGCCTATCCAAGGAGGAGCTAAATCGCGTCGGCCCCTTCATAAGCGCAAAGGATCTTTGGACAAAACTAATCGAGTTACACGAAGGATCGGATCAAGCTAAGGTTTGCAAACATGATTTGTTATTCAATAAATTGTACACACTAAAAATGCAGGAACACGAGTCCGCGACGCAACTCCACGCCCGTGTCCAAGACATAGTCAACAACCTACATGCAATCGGGCAAAAGGTCGAAAATTGCGACCTTATAAGGTATGTCCTAAACTCTTTTCCGAGGACTACCTTATGGGCATCCATGGTCGATGCCTACAAGGTCTCCAAGGATCTTTCTAAAATTAGGTTAGATGAACTCTTCTCGGATTTCGAACTTCATGAGCAGTCTAACTCGGAGCCTGAGAGGGGTATAGCCTTGTTTGCAGGTTCGAAGAAGAAGAAAATCGCAAGCAAGCCACCACCAACCGAGGAGGAAGACGAGTCCGAAGAAGAAGTTGACCCGGAGTTGATCGAACTAATGAACCTAGCTCGAAGGATAGCCAAGGGACGAGCGAACTACGACTCGACCCAACCAAGGTAAACCTAAAAGTTCTAACATTAGGTGTTATGAGTGCAACAGGTTTGGACATATCAAGTCCGAGTGCCCCAAGCTCAACCACCAAGCACCTAAGCATAAGAAGGCCCTCAACGCGACATGGGAAGAAGCGTCATCCGAAGAAGACGAAGATCACGTCTTCATGGAGAAATCAATTGAGTCAGACACGGAGACCGAACTTGAGTCAGAACCTGAGGATGACTCGGACTACGAAGCTACCTTCAAGTCAAGCCACGGATACGCATCCGGTTCAAAAGATACCCTTAAGGTGAGTCGAACCTTATTTAATACTTTACATAATACTTAGGTTTTTGTCTAGAAGTTAGCTAAGTCCGAGTCCAAGGTCGAGACTCTGTTGAGGAAGGTTAAACTCCTCAAACACGAGGTCTCCTAACCTCTTCGACTAGTCGAAGTTCAAGAGAAGGACTCAACTCGCTTGAAAAACTCAAGTTGAGAACTCACTCTTGAAAAGTCAAGTCAAGATCTTAGGAATACGCTGAAAGGTTTACTTTGGGATCCAAAGGACTTGACCTCCTACTTGATCGCAAAGGGCCGGTACAACAAGGCCGACTAGGGTTTAGCTCAAACACGACCAATAAGTCGATATGTCAATCGTAAGTAGACATAAAAAATGTGTCCAAGCATGGGTCCCTAAGACCACTTTGATTTCAACTCTAGGATCCAACTCGCATCGGGTTCCTATGACCAAATCCACTATGTGGATAGACCGAACCGATTCAATCTGCCTAGGGGAGCCAAGACAAAACATGTTTGTGTTTTAACTTAGAAATTGCATGCTTAGATTTTTTTGTTTTTTTTCGTGAACTCACTTAGAACACGTAAATAACCAACTAAAAGCCTTCAAAAGATTGAGCTCAGGGAGCCTCTTTTCAAAAACATAACCAACTAAAAGCCTTCGAAAAGATTGAGCCTCGGGGAGCCTATTTTCAAAAATAACCAGTTAGACTAGGAAATAATCTTGGGTGAGTCAAGTCATCATTTTCTTGAAAATGGCTTTGTCTAAGGAAGTGGTCGATGATCCGATAAAAGAAGGCAAGCCATGATCTTGAAAAGGTAAACTTGGGTTAAATCCAAATCTAACATAAATTTACTTGAACCTAAAGTCACTTAATCAATTTAATTGGAAATCATCTCAACATAAAATCACTTGAACCTAAATCTACTTGAACCTAAATTCACTTAATCAATTTAATTGGAAATCATCTCAACATAAAATCACTTGAACCTAAATCTACTTGAACCTAAATTCACTTAATCAACTTAATTGGAAGTCATCTCAAAAACACATAAGTATAACATGCTTGATCATATAGACTCCGGTGAGATGACCTAGGGTTAACAACTTACAACCAATTTTCTTAACAAAATCTAACATCCAATCCAACCACCTTGTGTGTAGGATCAATGGATGTTGGACAGCGGTTGCTCCCGACACAAGACCGGGGATCAACTCAAATTCGCAAAGCTTCGATTCAAACGACAAGGATCGGTAGCCTTTGGGAATAACGGCAAGCTCAAAATCATCGGATCAGGTGATATCGAGCTTAACACGAATTTTGTTATTAAAAATGTATTACTTGTAGAGAATTTTGAATATAACTTACTTAGTGTAAGCCAATTGTGTGATAATAACTATAAGGTTATATTTCTAGAAAATGAATGCGTAATTAATACCAACGAAACCTCTAAAACAATTCTTAAAGGAACTAGAAATAACAACATTTATACGATCAACTTAACCAACTCCTCAACTAAGTGTCTTATGACACGGCAAGAGGAATCATGGTTGTGGCACCGACGACTCCACTCACCCAAGACTCGCCCACAAGATGAGTCGAGTCGTGAGGCTTACCCAACCTCAACAACTTGGTTAATAAAATCTGTAATGCTTGTTAACAAGGAAAACAACCTAGGACACAACACAAGTTAACTAACCAAGAACGAACCTCAAGTGTACTTGAGCTAGTGCATATGGATCTGTTCGATTCACATGGAGCCAAGTCTCTCAATAGAAGTCAATATTGCTTAGTCATAATTGACGACTACTCCAGGTTTACCTGGGTTAGGTTCATCAAACATAAAAATGATACCCTAGATCAATTAATTAATCTATTCAAATTAATCGAGAATCAAAAAGACCTTAAGGTCAAAAGACTTAGAAGCGATCATGGTGGTGAATTCGAAAATCAAAGGTTCACCGACTTCTGTAACCTAAACGGATACCACCATGAATTCTCCTGCCCTAGGACCCCTCAACAAAATGGCCTAGTGGAGCGGAAAAACCGAACTCTACAAGAAGCCGCTAGGACCATGTTGAACGAATACGACCTACCCGATAGGTTTTGGGCAGAAGCCGTTAGCACGGCTTGCTATGTCCAAAATAGGATCCTTATGGTAAAGAGGCACCTTAAGACCTCGTACGAGATTTATCACGATAAAATACCTAACATCAAGTACTTTAGGGTATTTGGGTGTAAGGTACATATCCTAAACACTAAGGATTACCTAGGGAAATTTACATCCAAAACCACGATTGGAATCTTTCTAGGATAATCGACTACAAGTAGAGCTTATAGAGTATATAACCACGACACCCTTAGAGTCGAGGAGACTATCAATGTAGTATTCGATGAAGGACATGAACCTACAAAACCCCTGGCAACCCCAATTAGCGAGCCGATTCATACTAGACCTTACTCTGATCCGGAGATCAGGTCTAGTGTTAATCCTAACCTAAGTCAACCTAGTCACTCTATTGATCAAGTGATAGATGACTCCAACCAAACTAGTGTTCAACCAAGTCACCCGATTGATCAAGCATTAGGTGACACAAACCCAACCCAATCTAGGACTCAGACTAACCACCCTATCGATCAAGTGATAGGAGATCCTAATCTAGGAGTTCGAACTAGAGCATCCTATAGGAACCTTAGTCAAATTTCCTTAATTTCAAAGATAGAACCCAAATCAATTGAACAAGCTCTTCTTGATCCCGATTGGATTATTGCAATGCAAGAAGAGCTAGCTCAATTTACTAGGAACGAAGTGTGGGAATTAGTACCACCACCTAAAGACAAAACGATAATTGGAACAAGGTGGGTGTTTCGAAATAAGCTTGATGATAAAGGTGAAGTAGTTAGAAACAAGGCTCGGTTAGTCGCCAAAGGATTTAGCCAAGTCGAAGGCTTAGATTACGATGAAACCTATGCCCCAGTAGCTAGACTTGAATCCATTAGAATGTTGCTAGCTTATGCCGCACATCGAGGATTTAAGCTGTTTCAAATGGATGTTAAGTCGGCATTCCTAAATGGATACATTAAAGAAGAAGTTTATGTTAGCCAACCCCCAAGATTCAAAAATCTAGATAAACCCGACCATGTTCTAAAACTTAAGAAAGCTCTCTATGGACTTAAACAAGCTCCTCGAGCTTGGTACGAGAGACTTTCAATCCATCTTAAGTCAAAAGGGTTTAACCAAGGCTTAGTTGACCCAACTCTCTTGTAAAACCTTAGGTAAAGAAATATTCATAGCTCAAATTTACGAGATGATATAATTTTGGAACCTCTAACTCATTCTTTACTAAACGAGTTCGTTTCGCTCATGGAAAGTGAGTTCGAAATGAACTTGGTAGGCGAGTTAAGTTTCTTTTTAGGTCTACAAATTAAACAAACTAAGGATGGTATATACCTATATCAACAAAAATACACTAAGGAGTTAATTAAAATATTTGGAATGCAAGACGCTAAGGTAATAAACACCCCAATGGCGATAAATGTTAACATAGGAGAAGACCTAGAAAGTAAGTCCATTGACTTAAAGTACTATAGGAGCACAATAGGAAGTCTCCTGTACTTAACTGCAAGCCGAATTCGATATCTTATTCAAGAAGTATGTGCGCCAGATTTCAAACCTGTGCCAAGGAGTCTCACCTAACCCTAGTTAAGCGTATCCTTAGATATCTAAAGGGTACACTTAATGTCGGTATTTGGTATCCTAGATCTACCGAGTTCGAACTAATCGGCTACTCCGATTCGGATTATGCCGGTAGTAAACTCGACAGAAAGAGCACGAGTGGTTGTTGTCAACTACTCGGCTCGAGTCTAGTGAGTTGGTGCAGTAGGAAGCAACATTGTGTTGCCTTGTCTACCACTGAAGCCGAATACATCGCGATGGGTGAGTGTGTCACTCAACTTCTTTGGATGAAGCACACTCTCCGCGACTTTAAGTTAGACTTTACGAATACTAAACTTCACGTAGATAACATTAGTTCAATTAATCTTACAAAGAATCCAATATGTCACTCTAGGACCAAACATATAGAAGTCAAACACCACTTCATTCGAGAACATGTGGCCAACGGAGCCATACAACTCGAGTACGTCGAATCGAAATCTAACCTAGTAGACCTATTTACTAAACCCCTACCCGAAGCTGAATTTAGTCTATTAAGACGAAAATTGGGCATGTGCGTAATAGAATAAGAACTTGCAAACTATATTTTCTTACTACTATTTTTCATTTTGATGGAACTAGCATAGGACATACCTTAGATATCATGCACCTATAGATTTAAGGAGCCAGTACATCTCACAACACATAGGACTAATGTGTTTGTGTACTTAGCCACGTAGATGGGCGTGAGATGTTAGGACCCTACTCCAGGTTCCAAGATGCAGATCAAGTGCGTCAATATGAACCTCGGAGTATAAATATGCAACTAATATTAACCAACTCTAATCAGGACTTGTTGATAATATCATTTCAATCAAGTCAAACTAGAGTTGAACATTTAGATGAATTATTTTCACATACTATTTTTAAAATCATCATGCTTGGACTTAGGGTTTTCTTAAAACCCCCCCACTTTTTCCTTGATTTATGTCAAAAGGGGGAGAAAAGGCCAAAGTTAAGGTTCAAGAAAAGGCCAAAGTTCAATTTCAAATTTTTGAAATTGATAACTTAACTTAAAACTTTGATTCTGGCCTAAGTTAAGGGGGAGTAAGGTTTAGGCCCAAGTTAAGAAATCAAAAGTTAAACCTTTTGAATAATTAACCTTTTGACTTAACTTTTGATTACTTAACTTGCACTTATTTTTGACTCTAAGAAGCCTAAGTTAAGTAATGCCATTTACTTAACTCATTATCTTTTGTGTTTGGAGAACTAAAAGTCTTTTTCAAGTACTCACCCTCGGTCAAGGGGGAGGGTTCCTCTAAAGGGAGAACTTGAGAAATATTTTTACTACTCCTACTTTTGCTTCTTGTCTTTACTGTTTCATGCACTTAATTTCCTTAACTTTGTGTGTTTTTGCCATATATCAAAAAGGGGGAGATTGTTGGTGCAGTGAGGCACCGAAATCGAACCTGTGTTTTGATTATAGCAAAGACACAAAGTTAAGTCTATTTTGTTTTCTCACGAGCTGAATAGAGTGTGCAGAAGATTGATATAGCTGAAGCTGAAGGCTAGCGACACCCGGAGAAAGCCGTGGTGGTCGAGCAACACTCGAGTGATTTCGAAGGGAGCCAATGGAATCGAGTGGAAGGCCGGAAGCAAAAGCAACACGTAAGTATCGAGGTAAGCTCGTGTGTGTGAGCGTAAGTGAGGTCGTATCCTCTTTACGGGGATGATCTTAAGCGTAGATCCGACCCAAGACATCTCATAGGTGGTCTAGGTCGAGATCGGATGGTCGAAGACTGTCGGAATTATGTTTTTGTTGAGCTAACTTTGACTTGCAGCAAGCATCGACCGATCGCTTGAGGACTCGAGGATCGCCGTGTATCGGCCGATCGTTTAAGGTCATCAATCGACTGATGCTACCATCAATCGACTGATGATGGCCATCAGTCGACTGATGGTCAATGATCAGATTCGAGGAGTCAAGGCTTATCACTCCACCTCAAAGCGGTTTGGTGTCCATTTGTGATTGGTTGAAGACCCACTCGAAAAGGGGCTCAAAGGCTATAAAAGGAGGGCCAAACCTAGGGTTTTAACAACAATTCTAAGCTTCCAAAAAGTCTCCGCAAAGCTACCGACAACAACGTGCTTCTTCTTCACCGACGTCTAGGTTTCATTTCCTTTATTTTTGTACGTCGGTTTTAATTTTAGTGTCGTTGCTCATTTACATTCTTCGAAGCTATTTTTCTATCGTAACGAGGAGAGGGGGAGTGCCCCTCTACCTCAAGTTTTTTTGTATCGATTAACTCCTACCTCCAACGAGGAGGAGTTTGTTTAGTGATTTGCCCTCCGTGCGTGGTCAAGGACCACTAGGGCCTTGGAGTAGTAGCCTTCGGCTACGAACCAAGTAAATATCTTGTTTCTATTGTCTCCTTTACTTTTTGTTTTGCTTATCTTTCCGCTGCGCATATTTGTCTTGAAACGAATTCGAAAAAGTTTTTTTCTTTCGCTATTCACCCCCCCCTCTAGCCAACCGCATTGATCCAACAGCAAAGACTGGGGTATTTCTAGAAAGGAACTTTGTTTCTAAAAAAAACTAGTGGGAGTACGTTCGATCTTGAAGAAATTCAAGATATGGACCATAGCACTGAGGCCGAGATGGAGGTTGAATAGGAACCACAAAGTGTTGTGGATGATGAGATTGTTGCACAAAGAGTTATGGAACAACAACCTATTCAGGTAGACCTACCTCTTTGTAAGTCTGATATGGTACGTCATCAGCTTGAGATATACTCATTTCTCTTATCTAACCATGATGACGTTATGCTCATTGAGAATGAGCCTACCTCTTATCAGGAAGCTATGATGAGCCCAGATTCTGAGAAATGGCTAGAGGCCATGAGATCCGAGATGGAATCCATGTACACCAACCAAGTATGGACTTTGGTCGATCCACGTGAAGGCGTCAAACCCATTGGGTGTAAGTGGGTCTTTTAAGAGAAAGACTGACATGGATGGACTTATGCATACCTATAAGGGTCAATTGGTGGCTAAACGTTTTAAGCAAATTCATGGTATTGACTATGATGAAACCTTTTCTCCAGTTGCGATGTTTAAGTCCATTCGGATTATGCTTGATATTGCAGCATACCACGATTATGAGATCTGGCAGATGGATGTTAAAATTGCATTTTTGAATGGAAACTTGCTTGAGGATGTGTACATGATACAACCTGAGGGTTTTGTAGATCCATAGCATACTGGCAAAGTATGCAAGCCGCAAAGGTCCATTTATGGGCTAAAGCAAGCTTCTCGGAGTTGGAATCTTCGATTCGATAATACGATCAAACAGTTTGGTTTCATCAAGAATGAAGATGAATCCTATATCTACAAGAGGGTTAATGGGAACACAGTTGTCTTCCTTGTATTATATGTGGATGACATACTACTCATTGGAAATGACATCCCTTCGCTATAGTCTGTGAAGACTTGGCTGGGGAAGTGTTTCTCACTGAAGAACTTAGGTGAAACAGCTTGTATTCTAGGCATCAAGATCTATAGAGATAGATCTAAGAGATTCCTTAGCCTAAGTCAAAGTACATATATTGAAACGGTATTACTACGGTTTGCCATGCAGAATTCCAAGAAGGGTTTTCTGCCGATGTCACATGGTGTGAGTCTTTCGAAGACTCAAAGTCCCTCTTCTAGAGAGGAGAGAGATCGCATGGAGAAGATCCATTATGCATTTGCCATTGGATCTATCATGTACGCCATGCTATGTACTCATCCTGATGTCTCGTATGCTTTGAGCATGACGAGCAGATACCAGTTAGATCCAAGTGAGCGTCACTGGATAGCAGTCAAGAATATTCTTAAGTACTTGAGAAGGACTAAATAATATTTCTTGACATTTGGAGGCAATGGGGAACTAGTTGTAAAGGGTTATAGTGATGCCAGCTTCCAAACTAACAAGGATGATTATAGATCGCAGTCAGGATTTGTGTTTTGCTTGAATGGTGGCGCTGTGAGCTGGAAGAGTTCGAAACAGGACACAGTTGCTAATTCTACACCAGAGGCTGAGTATATTGCTGCATCAGAGGCAGCAAAGGAGGCAGTTTATATTCGTAAGTTCATTACTAAGCTTGGGGTGGTTCCTAGCATAGCAGATCCCATAGAACTCTATTGTGACAACAATGGAGCGATTGCACAGGCTAAGGAACCTCGCTCACACCAGCGGACCAAACACATACTACGGCGCTTCCATCTCATTCGAGAGATTATCAATAGAGGAGATGTGAAGATTTGCAGAGTACCCATAGAGGCTAACGTCACAGATCACTTGACCAAGGCTTTGGCACAGAAAAAGCATGATGGTCACACTAGGTGATTGGGTATTAGATACTACAGTGATTGACACTAGTGCTAGTGGGAGATTGTTAGTGAAAGCCATAGAGCCAATCATGTGATGATTGTTGTATGAACTTGTTGTATCATATTTCTATATATATTTATAAAGGCATTGCTTTATGGTTATTATACTTACTTGTATTGGTGCCAAATAACTAAGTATAATAGCGTCCTTGAGTTGAAGGTTCTTATCTATATCAATCGATTGGTTGAATCGACAATGAGATGATATAGAGAATACTACTCTTAATCATTCCTAGTCAAGTATTAACATTCAGTGACAATGTTAATGCGAAGAGACTAGCATGTAGGTCAACTCGATGACTTGATCTCACAAGTCATGGATATGAGATATCAAGTTGACACATGGGTATGCATTAGAGAATGTATACTGAATGACCCGCCATGAGAAAGTATCATGGATCGTTATATGAGTGTCATATACTTTCTCATGTGACTATTAGTATGACTATGAGTCCTTGGACCCGAAGTTACCATGGTTCCCTACATAAGGAGTTGCATACTTTGGCTTCGTCAAACATCACCCGTAAATAGGTGGACTATAAAAATGATTACTGGGTATGTAACAAATTATGCAGAGGGATATGAGTGATGTAGATGAGATCTATTCCTCCTATATAATGGGAGTGACATCATGATTCTTGATAGAGTGAGACCACTAAGTGCATGGCCATGCCCAAATGAGTCAATATGAGATATTGAGCTCATTTGATTAGAGTGAGTCTACTTGAAGTTCAAGATATAGATTGTACAGAGGAAGACACAGTTTATGCCTCAATTGGTCAATCTAGATGTCAAGGATAGAGGCACATTGTCACATATTGTGAGAGTCAAAATTTGTAGTCACAAAGGTGATGTTGGATCTCAACATTCTTGTAACTTGGGTAGCAATGTTGTGTTGCTAGATACCGCTCATTGCTTATGTTTCTAAATCGGTTTAGGAGCATTGCCAACATTACAAGAACCTATAGGGTCACACACAAAGGGAAATTAGATGAAGATTAGGTTCATATGATGAACCAAGAGGATTAAGTTCATGTGATGAACCAAATTAGATTAAGAGTAATCCAAATTAGACTAATTGAGTTGGACTCAATTTGATTCAAGTGTTGAATGAGTCTAATTTAGATTTGATTCACTGAGTCAATTTAAACTAATGAATAGAGATTCATTAAATTAAATTAACTTGAATCAAAGGTTGGATTTGATCAACCATGGGAGATAAGAGGTCAAGTTTGACTTGACTTGAGAGGGAAGATGAAGGGTCAAGTTTGACTTGACCACATGCCACTTCATGGTGACTTGGCAAAGGGGCCGGCCAATGATGATGTTCCACATCATCATGGACACATCATGGTGTGCCACCTCATGAGGGGGACTAAGAGCCATGGCTCTTGGTATTACATGGAGGTATTTATCCCTCCTTAATATGGCCGGCCAAGGATTGAATGAGTTAGTGGTGAATTGATTTCATTTTCTTCCTCCTCTCCTCTCTTGCTCTCTCCCACATCCTCCATTGTCGTGACCTCCAAGGGTGCTAGCACACTCTAAGTGGTCTTCTCCACCTTTTGTCTGTGTGGATACGTGTAGAGGAGTGTACACTTGATACTCTACGAGATCTGGGCAACCACTTGGATGAGCAGGATAAGCGAAGGGTATCGCTACAAGGGTAACACTCTTCCCATGTAGATCTAAGGTAGATCTAGTGTTTCTAAACATGTACATGAATTTATTTTATTTATCTTCGCACAGATCCGTGGCCGACTTCCAAGGTTTCCGCAATGCAAAAAGCGGTTTTTGCAGCTCGGAGAGTCTAACAAGCTAAGCCTTCTAGCCACCTCCGTCAGCCTCGCGCCTATTGGATCCCTCCAAGTCATCCATGATTTGTTCATCCATACGCTAGCCTTCAGGTGCTTCCATCGGCTATTGTCATGCTAACGGTGTCTACACCACCAAGACACATTGGACTTACGCTGCCAAGACCACGCTTGGACTTTACGTCGCCAGCCATTGGACTTATGTTGCCAATACTCTACCCTTGGACTTTATGCCGCCAATATCAACTCTTGGACTTCCCAAATGCCAAGTACCCATGACTTGGACTTTCACCGCCAAGACTACACCCTTGGACTTACGTGACCAAGACTACACCCTTGGACTTTTCATGCCAACTCCATGTTGGACTTTCCAATTGTCAAGAATCAAGCTTGGACTTTCCCTTGCCAAGACCCATGCTTGGATTTTCTATGCCAAGTACTCAAGACTTGGACTTTCCCATTTCCAAGTGTCCCACTTGGACTTCTCCATCATATGGTCAACCCTAAGTCAACCATATAGTTAAACAATGGTCAAACCATCTTAAAACAGTCAATCATGTCCTAGGTCGATGGCACCAACAATCTCCCCAACACATTGTCAAACATTAATGTCAAACATCAAAACACTACTCGAGTCAAACTCGAGTATGGTCAATTGTGACCTGGGCCGATTGCACCAACAAAATCAAGTCTTGAGGTCAAGGTTTGAGAAAATGGAAAAGACCCTTAGGATTATGCAAAATCAAATGCAAGGGTCAAATGGTCAAAATATGGGATCTAGGAGTCAAAGTCAAAGGCTTGGGAAACAAGAATCATCCAAGGGCAAGCAAGGTTTGGGTTACAAACCTAAGCCTAAAGAAACTTATCACAATGTTCTATTTGATTATGGAACTAGTACTAGGTCTAGGAAAACCAAGGTCACAAGGGAAGTCATCCCTAGAGTTGACCATGGTAGGTGCCTAGTAACTAAGGTTTCGAAGAAACCTAGGGAGGCCACTAAGAAGGTTACAAGGGGAGTCACCCCTAGAGTTAACCAAGGCAAGACCCAAATGGCCAAGGCTACCAAGCCTAGGAGGGTCATTAGGAGAGTATCTAGGGAGGTCATTCCTAAGGAATACCTAGTTAACCCAAGGAGCTCAAATAAGTTTTGGGTTCTTAGGAGTGTGATCGATTCACGCTAAATGGGTTAGGTTGTGCCAACTTTAAATGGATGGGTAGTTAACCTAACCATGGTAAAGGTGGCACTTTATGTCATTTTCAAGTTTATGGATACCTTGGAAATAGGTTTGAATTTTAAATCCTAAAAGATTTTATGATGTGCCAATATTATTTAAGAAGTTTGAAAAATCAATCAATTTGGCACAAATTAGGTTTAGAGGTCATGGTATGCCATTTTGGGTTTTTGGCACACTTGGGGGATTAGTAGTAATATGACAAAATGGACTTAATTCTAAGAAATGACAATTAACATTAAAATTTAGGTATTATATAACTTTATATTTTATTTGTCATGCTTTATTTGTCATATACCATGTCATGACATCATATTTATTTTTATCACTTATATGTCATGATCATGCTTAGGTTAGTTTTTATGTCATGTATATTTAGATTTAATTATATGCCATGACATCATGATCATTAGCCATGCTTATTTATGCTATCATTTATGCCATGATCATTCATGCATTAATTAAAATTGATCTAAGGACTATGACATGATTTGAATTCCCATGTATAAGGGAATAAAATAGAGTTGCCTAGAAAATGAATGAAACCCTAATAACCCTCATCCCATATCTCACATTTACATTGGCTTGTGTGTGTTTTATACACCTTAGATACATGTGAGATGTTAGAAATAAGTTATGTTCAAGGTGCATAGATGTTGCATCTAGATAAACTTTAACTTATTTCAATCATAAATATGAATCATGAGGAAAGCTAATGTACAAGTCATGTACATCTAGCCCATAGTCTATGGTTCAAAATAGGTTTTCAAAATCATTTTAAAATCCTTTTAGAAAACCTTGGTGAAGTCTATCTTTTGATAGCAATAACCATTGAAGAAATTGATACAAAGTAAATAAAAAACATTGAAGTTTCAATAGTTTTTGAACTTTATATTAATCTCTTATTTTAATGAGTATTTTAGTTTCAAACTATTTTTCACCCATTATATTCCATGTAAGTAATGAGCTATGAAGTTTCAAAATTTTTCAAAATACGTATATTTACTTACGCATTTTCAAAACTCATTTCTGAAAACCTGATTTCTGAAAATCAGGGATCAGTTGACTATTACAATATGTCAGTCAACTGATGATGCTGTCAGTTGACTGATCGATGGTGTAGTCGACTGAAGGGCTGATTTCGTGTAAACAAGATTTGTTTAGCCCATGTTCAACCATTTCTAGGTTCCCTAACTGCTCCTAACCCTAGGATATGCTTTGGAAAGCATTGAAAAGGGTGAAAATCTATTGCATATGGATTAGGAGAGTTGTTGAGGTGTATTTCGAATTTTATGGGAGGTGAAAGTTCAATGTTGAATTTCTCCCCTTAATTCTGATTTGTTAGTGTTCCTATAGGCTTAGGGACACTCCAAGGACATTGTTGGTGCAATGGTCAAGGGGGAGCAAGCCTTTAGGTGGAGATATCCATCATGGGATGATGGATGTGTTCTTCCTCATGAGGGGGAGAAATGGGAGAATTTGCAGAGTTTATAGGAAGCTTCTCTTTAGTGGTATGGGACTTATCACTAGGAAGAGTGAAGACATCCTAGATGTTTTTGGACCAAGGGGGAGATTGTAAGATCTCATTGGGATATGAGACATTGACCTCCTTGAGGAGAACCTTTTTGATGTATGTCAAAAAGGGGGAGAATTTATGGGATTACCAATTTGGGACAATTGGTAAGGAGATTTGAGTTAGGTAGCCTAACTCAATGGTTTTGTGGTTTTTGTCAAACATCAAAAAGGGGGAGATTGTTGGTGCAATCAGCCTAGGTCACGATTGACTAGACTCGAGTTAGACTCGAGTAGTATTTTGATATTTGACAATGTTTTGGGGAGATTGTTAGTGCAATCGACCCGGGTCATGATTGACCAGACTCAAGTTTGACTCGAGTGGTATTTTGATGGTTGACGATGGTTTGACCGTTGTTTGACTATATGGTTGACATGGGGTTGACCATATGATAGAGAAGTCCAAGTCTTGTGTACTTGGCATGGAAAGTCCAACATGGGTTGGCATGGAAAGTCCAAGTTATGGGTACTTGGCATGGAAAGTCCAAGCATGGGTTTTGGCAAAGGAAAGTCCAAGCTTGAGTCTTGGCAAATGGAAAGTCCAACATGGGTTGACAAGAAAAGTCCAAGGGTTATATTGGCGGCGTAAAGTCCAAGGGTGGAGTCTTGGCAGCATAAGTCCAATGATTGGCGGTGTAAAGTCCAAGCGGAGTCTTGGCAGCATAAGTCCAATGTGCCTTGGTGGTATAGACCAGCTTAGCATGACAATAGCCGATGAAAGCACCTGAAGGCTAGCGTATGGATGAACAAGTCATGGATGACTTGGAGGGATCCGATAAGCATGAGGTTGACAGAGGTGGCTAGAAGGCTTAGGTCTAGGCTATGGGTGGTCTAGCAAGTATGAGGGCATCATACTTGGTGTCAGAACCTCATGGATGAGGTTATCAGTCGACTGAGACTATGACTAGTCGACTGATGATGGGAGCCGACTGGAGTTCGACTGTAAAAAATGGCCTGACAATCGATTGCCAGTATTGGGTAGTCGACTGATGGCTTCAGCAGTCGACTTCCATGGATGACAGTCGACTATTGGTCAAGTTTTTGAGAACATAAAGTTTTTGAGTCGACTGTTAGGGTTTGACAGTCGAGTGATGGCTCGATCAGTCGACTGATGGGCATGATTAGTCGACTGATGGTCTATCCGTTGGAACTTATCCAAAGTGGCTAGAGCCATTGTGAGACAACGACTATAGGAGTAGTCGATTGATGGTCTCGATTAGTCGACTGCTAGGCGGAATCGAACTCGAATGCAGGTTATAAAAATAGCTCGTGGAGATGGAATTTGGCATCGATTTCTAGAGCGATTTGGGACGATTTGCTGGTGCAATTTAGGATCTCCAAATGCAGCTCAAGCAACCAAACAAGCAAGCATCCAAAAGCACATTTGTAAAGTTTTCTTTACATGTTTTTGTGTATTTCATTAATATTAGCTTGTATTTGCTTTGTATTATTTTTGTAATCATTGTAAGAGGTTTCTCTGCCTCCGACTTGTTATCGAGGAGTTTATTTGTTTAGTGGTGGTATTTGGCATCGCTAGGGCTCATTCAAGCCCAATCCGTGGAGTAGGAACCCTAAGGTTCCGAACCACGTTATATCACTTGCATATTTTGTGTGATTGTGTATTCGTCTTCATAGTTGTATTGTATTTCATATTTCCACTGTGTTAACAAGTTTTGTAGAGAAGAACACGATCGAATTCCATCAAGCACGACGAATAACTATTCACCCCCTCTAGCGATGATCAATTCCCCAATACATATGAAAAGGATAAATAATCATCTGCCTCATTATCAATTTCACTATCTTCACCCTCATCAATACGACTACTTTGAGCGCCCATATCCAGATCCACTTGTGCATTTGCCATATTTATTTGTTGATGCTCAACATCTAATCGACATAGTTGAGTTATTGCTAAGTCTTCACTAACTACTGAAGTTGAATCATTGGATGAATTCACTTGGTTTGGCTCTATATTCAAGATATTACCAACCTCAAAATCTTCAGATACTTCATCAACTTCAGTTACTTCGTATATTTCTCGGTGGTGAACCCTTTGCACAACCTTCTAATGACCTATATGTTTGATATCATTCAAATAATACACTTGACTTGCTTGATTTGCCAAAATGAATGGGTCATTATCGTACCATATTTTAGAAGTGTCAATACACAAGAGATCATAATCTTCCACCAACGATTTTTTTTTGGGATTACATTGGAACCATTCGCACCAAAATAATTTGACTTTATACCTAAAAGAGTAAAATATTTGAACCACATCCTTCAACACACCAAAAAAATCCAAATTGTCCCCATCATCAGAGGATGGTACGCTGACCCCACTATTCTGAGTAATTCTGTATGAATCACGAGACCTCGTATGATATCAAATCACATTTACAATGCATGCATCATATAGTTGAACTTCATCATCAAGTCCCATTGCTAAATAATACAACTCATATGTGATCTCTGAATTTGTAAAAAATTTTAGCGCTATAATTTTATCCCTAAACCACAGTAGAAAATCTTGCTTGTGATATTGCACAACTTTATCAGCATGAACCTTTTGGGACATAAGTTATAGATGCTCACTGTATAAAAACTTAATCAATTTAAAATCTATGAATGAAATAGAATTAAAGTAATAACTTAATTTAAAAGCTTACTTTTGATATCGATCGACTTCTTTACAATTGTTCAGAATGTACCAATGTGCTTTCTTAAACAATGACAATGACAATTTCATACATTGTTGGTTTCCAAAGACTCTTGTTTCCTATGAGAAAATACTTAATTTTCATATTGATGGTTGAACATCTTTATTCTGTTCTGGCCTAGAAAAGATTGTCTCAATCTGACTCATATATAATGAATTGAAAGTCAATGCCTCATTTACAATATACCCCTCTGCAATAGATCCTTTATGTCGTGCTTTATTATGAACATATATTTTTAGTCTTCCCAAATATCGTTCAAAGGGATACATCCATCATGACGAAATTGGACCAACTAACATGACTCCATGAGGTAAATGAACTATCAAATGAATCATAATGTCAAAAAATGTTGGAGGAAATATCCATTCCATCTTACACAATATCAAGACTATTTGCTCCTCCATTTTACATATGTCCGCTGTGTGTAAAGATCTTGCAGTAATCTTTTTGAAGAAATCACATAACTCAATTAGTGTGCTACATATGTTTGTTAGAAAAAATTTATGTACAACAACTAGAAGTATTCTTTGCAATAATACATGACAATCATGTGATTTTAGTCCATATATTTTTCCTTCATTTGCATTCAGATTTCTAGATATATTAGCAACATAACCATTTGGAAACTTCACAGATTTCAAAAATTGACAAAATTCACGCCTTTCTTCCAATGTCAACGTGTAACTTGCATACAATTTTCTGTATTTGTCTCCTACTGACTGTAAATGAAATTCACTCCTTATCCCCATATCCTACGAGTCTAATCTTGCTTTGAGAGTGTCCTTTGACTTTTCATCTATCCAATTAAAGCATCACAGATATTCTTTTCAATATGCATCACATCTAAATTGTGTCTCAACTTTAAGTCTGACCAATATGGTAACTCAAAAAATATAGACTTCTTTACCCAATTTGTATCATCCAAAGATCACTGTCATTTTTTACTGAGTGAAGTATGCTTACTGAATGTCACTTAGGGTAACACATCTAACTGCGATAAAATCTCATATCCATTAATTATTCGCGGTGGTCCTTTTTCAATCTTTCCATTGAAATCTTTATTTCTACGTCATAGGTGTTGCATATTCAAGAATCGACGGTGACATGTGTAACATATTTTACTCCTTAATCCTAGAGATCTGATTTCATTTAGACAAATTAGACTTGTCTTATAGCCCTTTATGCTCTATCCAAAAACTATTCCATATGCTGAAAAGTCATGAATGGTCCACATCACAGCAACATGTAATTGAAATACTTATTCAGTCGATGCATCATATGCTTCCATCCCGTCATCCCATATCTCCTTCAGTTTGTTTATCAAAGGTCGTAGGTATACATCATCTCTTTGCCAGGTGATTTAGGCCCAGGAATTAAAAAAGACATAATCATATATGGTGGCTTCATCATTTTCCATGGTGGCAAATTATAATTCACAAGTATAACAGGCCACATACTATAAGCATTTGACATGTTTCCAAATGGATTAAACTCGTCAATAGCCAACCCTAAACGAATATTTCATGGATCACCTACATTGTCAAATTGTTTTCATGATTCACTATTAGCTTTGTGTCTTAATACACCATCTGTTTCAACTCGTTTTTCTGTATGCCATCTTATCTCTTTGGTTGTATAGTTCGAAATAAACAATCGCTTAAGTCTCCGTTTCAAAGGAAAATATTGAATTTTTTTTAGGATTCTTTGTCTTATTCATCCCTTCATACTTGTATTTGGGTTCCTTGAACATTGGACATGCATCCTTATTCTCGTGCTCATCCCAAAATAATATACAATCATTCTTACATACATGTATCTTCTCATATGTCAATCATAACTCATTTAATAATTTTTTTGCTTCATAATAAGAGTTTGGAATCACATTTGGTTTAGGAAATGCCTCTTGTAATAACTGAAGTAACATATCAAAAGATTTATTACTCCAGCCATTTAACACCTTCACATGCATTAGCTTCACCACAAAATTGAAAACAAAAAAATTAGTACAATTGTGATACAGTTCTTTTTGTGCTTCTTCCAACATTGAAGTATAACTTCGTCTACAATCATTTTCATTTGTGTTTTCATTGATATCACCTGATTGAGGCTTATTGTTGTTTATATTTTTTGCATTTCGTAAATCAGTAAACATGTCTTCAAAATTGTCTTCGAAATCATCTACTACAATATTAAAATCATTTCCATCTTCATTGACAATATTTATATTACCTGATGATGTAGAAGGTTCTCCATGAAAGTTCCATACTTTATATAATCTATCGAATCCCCACCTATAAAGATATCCTCGCACATAATCCAATTCATATTGAAACAAATTGTCACACCATCGACATGGACAATAAATTTTTGATAAATTAAGACTAATCAAGTAATTCTCTGTCATATTTATAAACTGATTCAACCTATTTATATATTCAGGACTAATTCGATTCTGAATCGTCATCCAACTTTTATCCATATTTTTAAACCTGGTTAAACATATATAAAATAATTTTGATGTTAATTTTCAATAAAACCAATTTAGCAAATTAAATTTATTTATCACATACAAAATAATCAAAAAATGTATTTGATACTATTGCCTAAGAAAATGAAAAAAACAAAAAACTAAATGTTCAAGAAGTTCATGCAAATATATAGTTGATCCATGTTTCTTTTGGCATATATATCAACAAACATATATATGTGAAGTTTTATGATACCAGAACTAAAATATTGTATGTAGAAATTTCTTTACGCCCAAGAGACAAACAAAAAAAGCTACCATGAATGCATCACTAACAAGCAGAAGACATATGTGTTGGGTTTTCCGAGCCGCAAAAACTGCTTTTTGCTTTGCGGAAACCTCGGAAGCCCCGGCCACGGATTCGTGCGAAGTATAAAATTATAATTACATGTATGTGCTTACAGAAATCCTAGATCTACCTTAGATCTAAGAGGTTAGAACGTTACCCTCGTAGCGACGCCCTTCGCTTATCCCGCTCGTCCAAAAGTTCGCCGGAACTCGAGAGTGTCAAGTGCACACTCCTCTATGGTATCCACACAAGCAATAGGTGGAGATAACTCAACCTTGAGTGTGCTAGAACTCCTTGGTTGGTTCGGCCAAAGAGAGGGATGGGAGAGGGAGAGCTTGAGAGAAAAGGTTCCAAGGAAGAAGATGAAGTTAAGAGTGTAACTCACCAAATGAATTCACCACCCATAACCCCAAAGTGGCCGGCCACTTCATGGAAGGGGGGTTACATGCATGCATGTAACTCCCATGACCCTTGGTCTCCCTCATGATGTGGCACCAATTGACCAAGTCAATGATGATGTGGAGCATCATCATTGGCCGGCCATGCCTAGTCATCATCATGACATGGCATTTGGTCAAGTCAAACTTGACCTTTCATCTTCCCTCTCAAGTCAAGTCAAACTTGACCTATAATCTCCCATGGTTGATCAAATCTAACCACTTGACTCAAGTCAATTTAATATAATGAATCTCTATTCATTAATTTAAATTGATTTGATGAATCAAATCTCAATTAGACTCATTCAACACTTGAATCAACTTGAGTCTAACTCAATTAGTCTAATTTGGATTACTCTTAATCCAATTTGGTTCATCCCATGAACCTAATCCTCATGGTTCATCATATGAACCTAATCTCCATCTAATTGCTCTTATGTGTGTGACTTATAGGTTCTTGTAACGCTGGCAATGTCCCTAAACCGATTTAGGAACATAAGCAATGAGCGGTATCTAGCAACACATCATTGCTACCCAAGTTACAAGAATGTTGAGCTCCAACATCACCTTTGTGACTACTAATTGTGACTCTCACAATATGTGACAATGTCCCTCTATCCTTGACATCTAGATTGACCAATCGAGGCATAGACCGTGTCATCCTCGGTACAATCTAAATCTTGATCTCCAAGTAGACTCACTCTAATCAAATGAGCTCAATATCTCATATTGACTCATTTGGGCATGGCCATGCACTTCGTGGTCTCACTCTATCAAGAATATCGATGTCACCCCCGTCATATAGGAGGGATAGATCCCATCTACATCACTCACATCCCTCCGCATAATTTGTTACATACCCAGTAATCGCCTTTATAGTCCACCCATTTACGGGTGACGTTTGACGAAGCCAAAGTATGCAACTCGTTATGTAGGGAACCATGGTGACTTCAGGTCTAAGGACTAATAGTCATACTAATAGCCACATGAGAAAGTATATGACACTCATATAACGATCCATGATACTTTCTCATGGCGGGTCATTCAGTATACATTCTCCAATGCATACCCATGTGTCAACTTGATATCTCATATCCATGACTTGTGAGATCAAGTCATCTTGTTGACCTACATGCTAGTCTCTACGCATTAACATTGTCCCTGAATGTTAATACTCGACTAGGAATGATTAAGAGTAGTGTTCTCTATATCATCTCATTATCGATTCAACCAATCGATTGATATAGATAAGAACCTACTACTCAAGGACATTATTATATTTAGTTATTTGACACCAATACAAGTAAATATAATAACCATGCCTTTATAAATAGGAATATGATACAATAAAGTCCATACAACAATCATCACATGATTGGCTCTAGGGATTTCACTAACAATATGGTCGATGTATATTGAAATGTAAGGAACCTATGATCTAGGAATGTTGTATGCCGCTAGTTATATAGGAACTTCTTTACTACCACGAATCCAGAAGTAACAAGAAAAACCTATAGTTGATCAAGAGTGAAAAATACTGAACCTAGGATTAAGAAAATGTCATTCTATTTCATAAATTGAAACATAAACTTATGTGCCTACCAAGCCCTTACTTTAAAAGATAGATATGATGATTGTCACACAAGTTCTTCTATCATTCAAATCAAATGGTTGGTTAATTACACTGTATAATTGTGGATAGAGGAATCTCTCCATTTTGTTGATACAAGAGAGAATGGTTCCTAATTATAAAGATTTAGATGTGTAACCAACCCCTTGAATGTAATTGCACATTATTAGCTTAAAGATGCTCATCAGACAGATTTTAGTTAATCTCAATCCATTAAATATATTGAGCACCTTATTAACCACAATACATGCTCTGATAATATAGACATCTTGGAGGCTAGATATTTGGTGTGAATTTTCTATTTCAATTGAAAAAATTCAGATAGACAAAATTAAAAAAAAACAACCATCAAATTTCTAGAAAATATCTGTCTAGATTGACCTTGAGACGACACTGAGAAGAAGTTGGAGCTGGAGATCGGAGCTGGAGAAGGAGGCCAACAGGAGGCCGGAACTTCCGCCAGAGCTAGATAACCGGGAGCTAGCGTGCGGGGAAGAGAAGTCATTGCGCGGAAGTTAGCATGCCGGGCCGACAAGAAGAGAAGTCGGAGCACGAGATGGAGATGCACAGAAGAGAGGAAGGAAGAGTTGCATGGAGAATCGCCAGAGAATCATCGGAGAGTAGGAGAATCACTGGAAGAGAGGAAAGAAGAAGGGTTGCGTAGAGAAAATGGGGGAATCGACATGGGTGAGGGGTTTTTTGCGAATATTAGCAATGAAAAAGAATTTCATCGCTAATATTTATTATCTTAGCGACAGAAATTTTAAATTTTCGTCACTAATATATGACATATTAGCGATGAACAATACATATCGTCGCAAAAATAGGCACATCAGTCGACTGGTGGTATACACCAGTCGACTGCCGATAATTTGGCCGGCCACAAAATCTAGTTTACTCGATTGACCAATCAACTAAATAGTTTATGATGAATATTTATTTATTTCGTCACTAAGTATCAGTCGACTGATAGTATTGGTGACGAATTGATAAATATCGTCGCTAAACTTAAGTATATTAGCGACGAAATATAAATTTGTCGCTAATATTCATTTCGAATATAGGCTAGCGATAAATATTTTTAACTCGTCTCTAATATATTTTATATTTGCAAGAAATATTATTATTTCATCGCAGATGTGATATTATTTACGACGATCAAAAAATTCGTCGTTAAGTCTCATTTTAGCGACGAATTATCAATTTGTCGCTAATATTTCGTTACTATTTCCCATTTTTCTTGTAGTGTCTTTCTTGATTAATGTAATTTTTTGTCATGGTCCCATATTATTTAACTGAGGCATTTATTGATCGTTTAAATACATATTTATACCATTTTAAATGGACCTCATGAAGTCTTTGCTCAATAGGTGTAATCCTAGCTTTTTCTCTAATGTATACACAACTACCTTAACATTCTCATTTTTACAACTCTTATCTTCTACTAGTGTGCTTACTTCATAATCCAACATTCAACTTCATATAATATAGAAGGTCTTCTATTTTTTATAAAAGTTCTATTTAAGCTTTAGAGGTACCTTACGATCACAAAAAACACTTGAAATCTTCCTTCATTATAACCATCTTGCTTGCATCCTATGAAAATATCTCTATCAACCTCTCCATTCTTTTAAAAAATGATCCTAGATACTTAAAACTTTCAATTACAGATAACTCATCATCTCTTAATCTTGACAATTATCTTGTTACACCTATTAGTATTAAACTTAAATTTTATATATTCTATCTTTACTTTATTAAACCTAAAACCTTTAACTTTCAATATCTCTTGTCAAGATTCAAATTAACATTTACTCCACATGTCTCATCGACCAAAATAATATCATTTATAAACAACATACACCAATAAAGATAATTTTTATTTGTGTCAAGTACGGATATTAAAGATTTGAGTTGGAAACTATTACTTTGTGATTATACATGACAATATTTTCTCAATTTGATAAAGGGGGAGAAGTATGAGAAGTGTTCTTTTGAAACACATTGTCAAACATAACATTGCTTTTATGAGACCTTACTTAAATGGGGTTACCAAACATTAAAAGGGGGAGATTATTGCTATAATCATGCTCTTAACTATGTGGATTTGATATTTGAGCAAAGTTTCAAGTTAGAATGATATTGGGATTACTTATATGTGTGTCAACTATGCAGTGCAAGATTGCTTGACATTTGTTACAAATGCAAGAATTCAGGGAGGCTAACCTAAGTAAATTCTAAAATTCTAAAATTTGGGTTCTTCTTCCTAATATATCCTAACCTAAGGGGAACTTTGGTGTAATGGAGCCTATTCAAGGTGTTTACTTTCATTTATTCCTCATTGATTATTACCAAACTTAAACATATTGTTAACCATCAAAAGGAAGAGGTTTTTGATTGAGATTAATTAAGGTGTTGGTGGAAATGGTAAAGAGTTTAAGATAGACTAATCATTGCATTTGATGTGTGTGTGAAGTTATGCAGGACTTGGGCAAACACTTGGACACTTGGAGATTTGACATGACCAAGGTGCTCAATGCTCGAGGTCTATTGTAGTTTAGTGAAGGATAATATAGGATATTTGAGGACTATAGATTGAGGAGCATTGCTAAGATGAGGAAGTGAAATATATACGTGAAGTTGAATGATGATATGTGGAGTGAACCATGGGACATGTATCCATGGGACAAATAGCTTGATAGGAGAAGACCTTAAGGCATGGTAAGACTCCATGCAAGTTGCCAACATACCAATGATTAGTCATTGGGAAAGGATAGCATTTAACCTAGGTGGACTTAATCATTAAATTTAACATAGTCAGCATACCAATAGCTAGGAGTCCTCTAGTTGATTGATAATTGAACTATCAACTTAAACATGAACAAGATGATGGCTCTCTAGAGACTAGTCAACTCTTAAATGTCTAGTCGACTAGCACCTATAGCTAGTCAACTAGTAAGGCTTGGATGAAGAAGTTGCCAAAAGAAATGGTTATGTCTATAGAAATTGGTCAAAGTAATTGGTTGATGGATGTCAACTTAGCAATGAGTCAAAGATTTATTTAAAGGAACAAGCTATTTTAAGAGTTCAAGAAGCAACTAATCAACATAATAATAGAAGATTTTATACACCAATACTTTATTGATTTGTGTGTTTTTTTGAATAATTTGATGTAATTCTATTAAGCTATCTTTCTAGAAATTCTGGTGAGCCATTGAGTTTCTAACCTAGTCATGCTTTGTTTTCTAACCTAGTCATGATTGCTCATTGTTTTAAAGTTGCTCCAACACTATTTTAGTACTCCTTGTCTTGTGTGTTAATGCAATCGACCCAGGTTGTGATTAACCAGACTCAAGTGGGACTCAAGTAGAATTTTGATATTTGATAATGGATTTGATCATTGTTTGACAATATGGTTTGACCATATGTTGACCATATGATAAGTGGCTGTTTGAGATATCTAAGATCATATGAGGGAGATTGTTAGGAGGTGATTGTTGGAGCAATTGACCTTAGGTCAAGGGTGACCTAGCTCGAGTGAGACTCGAGTGGAAGTCCAAGTTTGAAGACTTGGCAAGGGAAGTCCAAGATTAGATTCTTGGCAATGGAGAAGTCCAAGTATGGATACTTGGCAAGGAAAACTCCAAGGGTGAAGTTTTGGCAAGAGAAAGTTCAAGTATAGATACTTGGCAAAGGAAAAGTCCAAGGGTATAGTCTTAACCACATAAGCCCAAGTGTGTAGTCTTGGTGGTGAAAGTCCAAATATGAATATTTGACAAAAGAAAGTCCAAGGGTGTAGTTTTGGCTATGTAAGTCCAAGTGTATAGTCTTGGCAGTGAAAATCCAAACATTGAGGCTTGTCAATGGAGAAGTCCCGGAGACATGACCTCTTAGCAAAGGAGGCCCAATTAGCATGGCATAGCCAATGGAAGCACTTGAAGGCTAATGTGAAGGGTGAAGGGGTCATGGAGGACTTAGATGGACCCTGAGGGCGTGAGGCTGATGGAGGTGGCTAGAAGGCTTAGGGCTAAGGGTACCTGAAGGCATGACATAGTCGATGGAAGCACCTGAAGGCTAGTGTGAAGGGCGAACAAGTCGTGGAGGACTTGGACAAACCATGAGGGAGTGAGACTGATGGAGGTGACTAGAAGGCTTAGGTCTAGGCCAAGGGTGGTTGATCAAATATGAGGGGATCATACTTGGGTTAAACCTCATGTTTGAGGTTTACCAGTTGATTGGGGCTTTTGATTAGTTGACTGATAGGGTGCACGACACTCAGAAGCTCAACTGACTCGTGGCAGTCGATTGGGGTTATGACCTAGTCAACTGGTTGAGTAGTCGACTGAGGCTCGACTGCTGACTGTGACTCTGGCAGTCATGCTTGGGTTTAGCAATCGACTGCTAGGGTTTAGCAATTTATTGGGATGTATACTGAAAAGTCTATCTTTTGTATGAACATCTTTATTTTTGAAATAAGAATCACAAGATCATTATTTGCATATTTATGGTTATGCAATATTGTCTAATACATTACATTGTAGATAACATGGTGTGTGGTGTCACACGGGAGATCATGTTATCGGCTCCTTGTAAAGTATAAGTAAAGGCTCACAACCGAGATGACTTTGGACAAACCATTGGTATGGTTGTAGTGTGATTTGGTATTGGTTTATCTTGACCATAGAATCACACTAGTGCACTTTGTGTGTATTGAGCAGGACAGACTTAGAGGTGATTCGATTTATTGCTGACTACATTATCGAATCGGACCTCAGATATTATTTAGTACATGCTCTTAATCCCGATATAATAATGGGCACATATACTTAGTATTCATTTCTTTGATTTACCAATGGGCGAGATTTATAGATTAAATCAATAGGCTCAGTAAGTT
This sequence comes from Wurfbainia villosa, assembly GCA_025175895.1. Classification (NCBI taxonomy): domain Eukaryota; kingdom Viridiplantae; phylum Streptophyta; class Magnoliopsida; order Zingiberales; family Zingiberaceae; genus Wurfbainia; species Wurfbainia villosa. The sequence goes on from CM045996.1 coordinate 49,952,198, forward strand.
GGAAAATGATATTATTTATATGGTGTGCCGTTGATTATAGGAGGAAACCGTGTCCTATATATTAGGATGATGATGTCCCCTTGAGGAGCTCATAAGGTTCATTATGTAAACCCTGCAGGTGGACTTGGTCCAGCATGATGAAAAGGTTGAGTGGTACTACTCATGGAGTTAGATGTTGATTAATTAATGGTTAGTAAATTAATTAATCAACGGACATTCGAGATCTTAAACACAGGGAGAAAATGTACAAATAATATATGGAGCCCATATTAACTTATGGGGGTTGGTGAGGAAGATCAATGATAAACCTTTAGTGGATTGGATTATCATTAATGGTTTAGACTTTATGTGGGCTTGATCCATTGGGTGGCCAAGATCCAACTCCTCCTCATGGTCCCTATTGTAGCCTATTTACACCTCATGAAGCTTAGATCCAATGGATGAAAACAAAACTCTAGATTCAACGGTAGAGATTAAATCTCTAGATCCGACGGTTGAGATTAAATCCCTAGAACCAATGGTGGAGATTAAAACAAGGCTTATCCCTAACTCTATAAAAGGATGGATTAGGGGTGGGCGGCAACTCAATGGATGAGGCTTAGGGTTTGTTTCCCTTGGGCGGCAAGCAATCCTAATTAGATTAGGATTAGGAGTGGGCGGCTAGGGTTAGGGTTTTGGGTGTTGGTTGTGGGCGGCAACATGAGGAGAAGACCTTCTCTTCTTCTTCCAAGGTTTGGTCGGCTCCTATCCTTCTTCCCTCTACCTTGGCCGGAGCTCATCCTATTCTTCTTCCCTTCATCCTTGGCCAGAAATTAGGAGAGCTAGGTTTAGGGTTTGGGCGGCAACAAGGAGAAGGATTGCTTCCCTTTCTCTTCTCCAAGTGTTGGCCGGTGCCCATGCCCTTATTGATTCTCCTTTGGTCGGTTCCCATACTCCATGTTCTCTTCCTTGGTCGGCGGCAACTTCAAGTCTATTGACTTGGTGGCCAGTTCTAGATAGGAAGATGAGTTTTGTTTTATGATCTTCCATTGTTCTGAGTGAACAAGGTGTTGGGATGTATACTGAAAAGTCTACCTTTTGTATGAACATCTTTATTTTGAAATAAGAATCATATGATCATTGTTTGCATATTTTTATGGCTATGCATATTGTCTATTACATTACATTGTAGATAACATGGTGTGTGGTGTCACACGGGAGATCATGTTATCGGTTCCTTGTAAAGTATAAGTAAAGGCTCACAACCGAGATGACTTTGGACAAACCATTGGAATGGTAGTAGTGTGATTTAGTATTGGTTTGTCTTGACCATAGAATCACACTAGTACACTTTGTGTGTATTTAGCAGGACCGACTCAGAGGTGATTCAATTTATTGCTGACTACATGATCGAATCAGACCTCAGATATTATATTGTACATACTCTTAATCCCGATATAATAATGGGTACTTATACTTAGTATTCATCTCTTTGATTTACCAATGGACGAGACTTATAGATTAAATCGATAGGCTCGGTAAGTTGGGAGATGATATTATTTATATGGTGTGCTTTTGATTATAGGAGGAAACCATGTCCTATATATTAGGATGATGATGTCCCCTTGAAGAGCTCATAAGGTTCATCATGTAAACCCTGCAGGTGGACTTGGTCCGGCATGATGAAAAGGTTGAGTGGTACTACTCATGGAGTTAGATGTTGATTAATTAATGGTCAGTAAATTAATTAATCTACGGACATTCGAGATCTTAAATACGGGGAGAAAATGTACTAATAATATATGGAGCCCATATTAACTTATGGGGGTTGGTGAGGTAGATCAATGATAATCCTTTAGTGGATTGGACTTTATGTGGGCTTGATCCATGGGTGGCCAAGGTCCAACTCCTCCTCATGGTCCCTATTGTAGCCTATTAAAACCTCATGAAGCTTAGATCCAATGGATAAAAACAAAACTCTAGATCCAAAGGTAGAGATTAAATCTCTAAGATCCGACGGTTGAGATTAAATCTCTAGATCCGACGGTTGAGATTAAATCCCTAGAACCCATGGTGGAGATTAATACAAGGCTTATCCCTAAACTCTATAAAAGGAGGCTTAGGGTTGGCGTGGAGGACAATTATAGAAGCTAGGGTTTTTGGAGGTTGGCGGCAAGAAGCAAGGGATAGGGTTTGGAGCATTGGCGGCACCAAATAAGGAAATAACTTCCTTATTTTCCTTCTTCCTCAAGCTTGCCGGCGCCCATGGAAGCCCTTCCAGCCCTTGGCCGGCATCCAAACTCCCTCTTCTCCTTCTCCTTGGCTGGTGGAAACAAGATTTAGGGCTTTCCCTTGGTGTCTTGGCCGGTTTCCACCCTAATCTCCTCTTCATTCTTGGCTAATGGCAAGCTCCAACATTGGATGTTGGTGGTTGGTTGAAAGAAGAAAAGGAGCTTTGTTTCTATTCTTCCTCTTGCTCGGAATGAGCAAGGAAGGAAGATTGGCGATCTAGGATCTTCAACTTTTGGTAGATTGTCGCCCACATGACGTCCGAAAGGAGGAAGGTCATACATTAGAAGATCGAGAGGTATATCAATTCTCTATTCTCTTTTGTAACATGTTTGTTTTTGTTTTTTAATTATGAGCATGATATATTCTGTTTGTGGCTAAATAATATATACTTGGATCCCGAACATAAACACGAAAGCCGGCGATCCGGACATCGTCTATTCCGTGGCTACTTGTAGAATAGAGGTTGGTCGCTTGAACAACAAGTTTGCTCAAGTGACCTCTCTAAACGAATAGCACGACGATGACTTGGTTGTTTGGGCAATCCCTTTTGTCTAGGATTAAAGTTTTTAATCCGAGGACATCGATGGGATCGCCATGAACAAGCGACCGAGGTTAAGTAGGAAGCGAAGTTTCCCCTCACGGACTCGAAAAGCTAAAACCTACAATTGGTATCAGAGCCAAGGTTTCCGGTTTTGTGTGTTTAAGGATTCAGTTACTCTTATGCATTTTTCATATATTATATGTGTCGGATAATAGTAGGATATGCGTAGTTTAACTCTTTAGTTTCAGGCATAAGATCCGACTATTATGGCCATATGTATGTATGTGATTGTATGTGTGTAATCGTATATTTTGTTGAATCCTCGGGGTTGACGAGGCTAGTATTTGATTTTTTGTAAATTAGATACGACATTGTTTAGCCACTCTTTTTATTTTAGTTTACTTTCGATCTAGATTTCATGTACACTCTCTCGTGGAGTATAGGATCGATTGATGTAAATTAAAATAGATTTTAGTCATGGCTCGGATCTCCGGAAGGCTCGTACATGGCGTAGGAGGAGCAGATGAGAAGACAATGCGACAGGAGACATATTGAAGACAAAAGCCATAATAGTTGGAAAATAATCTATTTTTCATATTTATTGCTTATTGTTTGATATGCATGTTGTAGGCTAGAAAATTCCTCAATTTCAAATTACTAAGTGGGAGAGGGATATTTTTATAAATTCCCACGGCCTCCATTACAATTTGACATGTGATGCAAACAAACTTGCGCGTCTGCTCTGAGTGCCTTCCTCCCCATCGGATGAGTTTGTTTGCGGATCACAAGGTAAAATATGGTTATAGGGAATTATTAAGGAGCGTGTGTACTTCCCCATCGGAAGGCACATAACCCGAGATAATTACCTTGGTACTGAGTAATGGTGAACACTTAGATACAAATATAAGTATCCTCCCCATCGGAGTCACTGCTTGTATTTGTAGGGCCAAAGAGGAACCAACTATTAATCTTACTTGTCAAAAAGTTAGGTTGACAAGATAGTAAAATTAATGGGTAAAACCTCCTCTTACAAATATAGAATTCATATACGTCCACACTATCGTGACATACGATATCCTCGGTGTTTTGAGGTGTTGGTTGATTTTAAAATTTTATTGTTTGAGGAATCAATAATTTTTTGAAATCTAATGTTTTGATCTGTGTGATTCTTAGGTTTTCTTTCAAAATGACTTTCAACCCACTTGTTGTGATACTGAAAGAGAACAAACTTACTAGACCCAACTATGTTGATTGGAAGAGGAATCTAGACATTGTCTTGATTGCTGAGGAATACAAATATGTACTCCTCGAAGAGTGCCCTCCTAAGCCTGCAGATGATTCTGGGGAAAAGGAAAGTGAGAGTTATAAGAAGTGGATAAAGGCCGATGAGATGGCGCGGTGTTACATTTTGGCTTCTATGTCAAATGTACTGCAACATTAGCATCAAGCCATGTCCACTGCTTATGACATGATGCTCAATCTCAAAGAGCTTTTCGGACACCAAAATCGGGCTGCTAGGCAAGAAGCCATGAGAAACTTGATGATGACCACTATGATCGAGGGAACACCCGTAAGGGATCATGTTCTCAAGATGATGGCTCATTTGAATGAGCTGGAGGTCCTTGGAGCTGAGATCGATGGGGAAACCCAAGTCGATATCATACTCCAGTCTCTACCTAGGAGTTTTGAGCAGTTTTGCCTAAACTACAACATGAACAAGAGGTTGTATTCGTTGGCGGAACTTCTGACAGAACTCCAGGCGGCAGAGGGGCTATTTCGTCAGAGTGCTCAGGCACATGCCATGGTGACCCAAAAGGTTTCTACTTCTAAGCCGAAAGGAAAGAAGAAGAAGAAACAAACTGGGGCAAAGGTGGTGGGAGGTACTCAGGGTGGAGTGAAGAAGCCGAAAGGCAAGTGCTTCACTTGTAAGCAGACTAGACACTGGAAGAAGGACTGCCCCAACCGCAAGCAGAACAAAGGTATATCTTTTGGTCTAGTCGTTGAAACATGTTTAGCGGTATTATCTACCGGCACCTGGTGTGTAGATACGGGAGCCACTGATCATGTCTACAATACTTTGCAGGGGTTCCAGGAAACCAGACGACTGGCTGAGGGGGAGATTACCGTGTACTTGGGCGATGCCACGAAGGTGGCGACAGTTGCACTGGGAGACATTCATTTATCTTTTGAGAAGAATAAATTGTTGGTTCTTAAGAATTGCCTTTATGTACCCTTATTTAGAAAGAATTTAATTTTGATTTCTAAATTGTTTATAGATGGATATTCTATTTCTTTTAATGACAGAGTTGTTATAAGAAGGAATAGGGTCATTATCTGTTCGGGTGCATTGATAGGAAATTTATACACACTTGAACCAAAAGCTCCCACAATGCAAATTGAAATTAATAACTCATCTTCTAATTCTAATAAGAGAAAAGAACCTTCGAAGATGAACCAAACATATCTTTGGCATCTTAGGCTTGGTCATATTAACCTAAGCAGAATTCAAAGGTTGATAGCTGATGGACTTTTGGGTTCATTAGTGGTGGAGGATTTCCCAACCTGTGAATCTTGCTTGGAAGGTAAAATGACCAAGACGCCTTTTAAGGCCAAGGGGTATAGAGCCAAAGATGTGTTAGAATTGGTTCATTCTGATTTTTGTGGTCCTATGACTATCCAGGCTAGAGGTGGTTTCGAGTATTTCGTCTCTTTTATAGACGATTACTCGAGAAATGGATATATTTACCTGATGCGCCACAAGTCTGAATGCTTTGACAAGTTCAAAGAATTCAAGGCCGATGTGGAGAAACGTCAAGGTAAAAGTATCAAGACACTATGATCTGATCGTGGTGGCGAGTACCTCTTGGGAGAGTTTAGGAATTACCTATCAGATGCTAGGATTTAATCCCAATTGACTGCACTTGGCACACCCCAGCAGAATGGTGTAGCAGAGCGAAGGATAGGACTCTTATGGAGATGGTTAGATCGATGATGAGTTATTTTGAGTTGCCAGATTTGTTCTGGGGATATGCTCTAGATACGACGGTGTACATTCTGAACTTGGTTCCATCTAAATCAGTGCCTTCTACTCCCACAGAATTATGGACTGGGCGAAAGCCTAGTCTAAGACATATTCGAATATGGGGGAGTCCAACACATGTGCTGAAGGCAGATGCTGGTAAGTTAGAACCTTGTACAGAAGTACGCATGTTCGTTGGTTATCCTAGAGGAACGAAGGGTGGTCTATTTTATAGTCCTAGAGATCAGAGGGTGATCGTTAGCACGAACGCTAGATTTCTAGAGGAAGACTATGTGATGTGCCACAAGCCCAAGAGTAAAATTGTTCTGGAGGAATTAAAAGGGGAAGTCACTTCTTTAGTACCACCGGTACAAGAAGATATACCACATGTCACTGCACCACGTGTCACAGAGGATACACAGGTAATGCCTCGTCGTAGTGGGAGGGTTGTGAGACATCCTGATAGATTTATGTTCTTGGGAGAATCTTTTGATTTGGTCCCTTGCGAACATGAACCTGATCCCTGAACATATGATGAGGCAATCCAAGATAAAGATGCAGTATCTTGGTAAAGTGCAATGAATGCTGAGATTGCATCTATGGATTCAAATCAGGTCTGGGAGCTAGTAGAACCACCCGATGGTGTAAAAACCATTGGATGCAAGTGGATCTACAATAGAAAGAGAGGAATAGATGGGAAGGTTGAGACCTTCAAAGCGAGGCTTGTTGCGAAGGGGTATACTCAGAAAGAGGGTATCGATTATGAGGAGACCTTTTCGCCGGTAGCCATGCTTAAGTCTATTCAGATTCTCTTATGCATAGCAGCTCATATGGATTATGAGGTGTGGCAGATGGATGTCAAGATAGCTTTCCTTAATAGAAGTCTTGAGGAAAACATCTATATGAAGCAACCAGAGGGATTCGTTGCTAAAGGCAAAGAGCATCTTGTGTGTAAGCTTAATTGGTCCATTTATAGATTGAAGCAAGCTTCGAGGTCTTGGAACATCCTCTTTGATGAGGTAATCCAGTCTTATGGATTTATTCAAAGTCCGGATGAGTCTTGTGTATACAAGAGATGTGACGGAAATGTAGTGGTATTTCTTGTACTATACGTAGATGGCATTTTGTTGATTGGCAACAATATCAAGGTGTTATCGGACGTAAGGGTATGTTTGTCCAAACAGTTTGATATGAAGGACTTGGGAGAAGTTGGACACATCCTTGGGATCAAGGTCATAAGGGATCGTAGGAAAAGGATGTTGTGCTTATCCCAAGCTTCATACATAGACACGATTATGGAGCATTTTCGCATGCAGAACTCCAAGAAGGGTTTTCTACCTTTCAGGCATGGAGTTCCTTTATCTAAGGAGATGTGTCCTAGAACATCTGAGGAGATAGAGGAGATGAAGGCGGTTCCTTATGCTTCGGCAGTAGGAAGCCTCATGTATGCGATGCTATGTACAAGACCAGATATCTGCTTTGCCGTGGGCATGCTCAGCAGATATCAGAGTAATCTAGGATAGGGACATTGGACTGCAGTAAAGCATATATTGAAGTACATGAGAAGGACTAGGGATTATATGCTAGTTTACCAGGTAGACCAATTACTCCCTGTGGGTTACACGGATTCTGACTTCCAATCATATGGTGTACTATTGATTATAGGAGGAAACCATGTCCTATATATTAGGATGATGATGTCCCCTTGAGGAGCTCATAAGGTTCATCATGTAAACCTTGTAGGTGGACTTGGTCCGGCATGATGAAAAGGTTGAGTGGTACTACTCATGGAGTTAGATATTGATTAATTAATGGTCAGTAAATTAATTAATCTACGGACATTCGAGATCTTAAATACGGGGAGAAAATGTACAAATAATATATGGAGCCCATATTAACTTATCGGGGTTGGTGAGGTAGATCAATGATAATTTTTTAGTGGATTGGATTATCATTAATGGATTGGACTTTATGTGGGCTTGATCCATGGGTGGCCAAGATCCAACTCCTCCTCATGGTCCCTATTGTAGCCTATTAAAACCTCATGAAGCTTAGATCCAATGGATAGAAACAAAACTCTAGATCCAAAGGTAGAGATTAAATCTCTAAGATCCGACGGTTGAGATTAAATCTCTAGATCCGATGGTTGAGATTAAATCCCTAGAACCAATGGTGGAGATTAATACAAGGTTTATCCCTAAACTCTATAAAAGGTGGCTTAGGGTTGGCGTGGAGGACAATTAGAGAAGCTAGGGTTTTTGGAGGTTGGCGGCAAGAAGCAAGGGCTAGGGTTTGGAGCATTGGAGGCACCAAATATGGAAACAACTTCCTTATTTTTCTTCTTCCTCAAGCTTGCCGGCACCCATGGAAGCCCTTCCAGCCCTTGGGCAGCGTCCAAACTCCCTCTTCTCCTTCTCCTTGGTTGGTGGAAACAAGATTTAGGGCTTTCCCTTGGTTTCTTGGCCGGTTTCCACCCTAATCTCCTCTTCCTTCTTGGCCGGCGGCAAGCTCCAACATTGGATGTTGGTGGTTGGTTGAAAGAAGAAAAGGAGCTTTGTTTCTATTCTTCCTCTTGCTCAGAATGAGCAAGGAAGGAAGATTGGCGATCTAGGAGCTTCAACTTTTTGTAGATCGTTGCCCACATGACGTCCGAAAGGAGGAAGGTCATACATTAGAAGATCGAGTGGTATATCGATTCTCTATTCTCTTTTGTAACATGTTTATTTTTGTTTTTCAATTATGAGCATAATATATTCTATTTGTCGCTAAATAATACTTGGATCCCGAACATAAATACGAAAGTCGGCGATCTGGACATCATCTATTCTGTGGCTACTCGTAGAATAGAGGTTGGTCGCTTGAACAACAAGTTTGTTCAAGTGACCTCTCTAAATGAATAGCACGACGATGACTTGGTTATTTGGGCAATCCCTTTTGTCTAGGATTAAATTTTTTAATCCGGGGACATCGATGGGATCACTATGAACAAGAGACCGAGGTGAAGTGGGAAGAGAAGTTTCCCCTCACGGACTCGAAAAGCTAAAACCTACACAAGGAAGGAAGATTGGCGATCTAGGAGCTTCGACTTTTGGAAGATCATCGCCCACACGACGTCCAAAAGGAGAAAAGACATACAATAGAAGATCAAGAGGTAAAATCTTGTTTTTTTTATTAGTGTTCTTTTGTATTATGTTTGTAATTGTTTTTCAATTATATGCATGTTGTATGTGGTTGTTTACTTTATGTATGTGGCTAAATAATACTTGGATCCCGAACATAAATACAAAAGCCGACGATCCATACATTGTCTATTCCGTGGCTACTCGTAGAATAGAGGTTGGTCGCTTGAACAACGAGTTTGTTCAAGTGACCTTTCTAAATGAATAGCACGATGATGACAAGGTTGCTTGGGTGTTCCCTTTTGTCTAGGATTAAATTTTTTTAATCCTGGGACATTGATGGGATCGCCATGAACAAGCAACCGAGTTGAAGTGGGAAGCGAAGTTTCCCCTCACGGACTCGAAGCTAAAAACCTACAATTGGTATCAGAGCCAAGGTTTCCGGTTTTGTGTGTTTAGGATTCGGTTACTCTTATGCATTTTTTTCATATATTATATGTGCCGGATAATAGTAGGATATGCGTAGGTTAACTCTTTGGTTGCAGGCATAAGATCCGACTATTATGGCCATATGTGTGTATGTGATTGTATGTGTATATTTTGTTGAATCCTCGGGGTTGACGAGGCTAGTATTTAATTTTTTGTAAATTAGATACGACATTGTTTAGCCACTCTTTTTATTTTAGTTTACTTTCGATCTAGATTTCATGTACACTCCCTCGTGGAGTATAGGATCGATGGATGTAAATTAAAATAGATTTTAGTCTTGGCTCGGATCTCCGGAAGGCTCGTACATGGCGTAGGAGGAGCGGATGAGAAGGCGATGCGACGGGAGACATATTGAAGACAAAAGCCATAATAGTTGGAAAATAATTTATTTTTCATATTTATTGCTTATTGTTTGATATTTATGTCGTAGGCTAGAAAATTCCTCAATTTCAAATTACTAAGTGGGAGAGGGATATTTTTATAAATTCCCACGACCTCCATTATGATTTGACAAGTGATGCAAACAAACTTGCTCGTCGGCTCTGAGTGCCTTCCTCCCCATCGGATGAGTTTGTTTGCAGATCACAAGGTCGAATATGGTTATAGGAAATTATTAAGGAGCGTGTGTACTTCCCCATCGTAAGGCTCATAACCCGAGATAATTACCTTTGTGCCAAGTAATGGTGAACACTTAGATACAAATATAAGTATCCTTTCCATCGGAGTCACTGCTTTTATTTGTAGGGCCAAAGAGGAACCAACTATTAATTTTACTTGTCAAAAAGTTAGGTTGACAAGATAGTAAAATTAATGGGTAAAACCTCCTCTTACAAATGTAGAATTCGTATACGTCCACACTATCGTGGTATACGATATTCTCGGTGTTTTGAGGTGTTGGTTGATTTTAAAATTTTATTGTTTGAGGAATCAATAATTTTTTGAAATCTAAAGTAATGATCTATGTGATTCTTAGGATTTTCAAAAATGACTTTCAGTCGACTTGGTATGATACTAAAGGAAAATAAACTTACTGTACCCAAATAATGTTGATTGGAAAAGAATCTTGATATTGTCTTAACTGCTAAGGAGTACAAGTATGTACTCTTCGAAGAGTGTCCTCCTAAGCCTGCGAATGAGCTGGAAGTTCTTGGAGCTGAGATCGATGGGGAAACCCAGGTCGATATCATTCTCCAGTCGACAGAAAGGCTTGCTCAGGCTAAGGCCATGGTTGCTTAGAAGGTTTCTACTTCTAAGCCGAAAGGCAAGAAGAAGAAGAAATAAAGTGGAGCAAAGATGGTGGGAGGAACTCAAGGACAAGTGAAGAAGCCGAAAGGTAAGTGCTTCACTTGCAAGCAGGATGGACATTGGAAGAAGGACTGCCCCAATCCGAAATAGAACAAAGGTATATCCTTTGGTCTAGCCGTTGAAACATGGTTAGCGGTGTTATCTACCTGCACCTGGTGTGTAGATACGAGAGCCTCTGATCATGTCTGCAATACTTTGCAGGGGTTCCAGAAAACTCGACGACGAGCTGAGGGAGAGATTACCATTTACTTGGGCAATGCCATAATGGTGGCGGCTATTGCAGTGGGAGATATTTTATTTATCTTTTGAGAAAAATAAAACTTTGGTTCTGAAAAATTCCCTTTATGTACCTTTATTTAGAAAGAATTTAATTTCAGTTTCTAAATTGTTTATGGATGGATATTCTATTTCTTTTAATGACAGAGTTGTTATAAAAAGGAATAGGGATATTATCTGTTCAGGTGCATTGATAGGAAATCTATACTCACTTGAACCAAAACCTCCCACGATGCAAATTGAAGTTAATAACTCATCTTCTAATTCCAATAAGAGAAAAGAACCTTCAAAGATGAACCAAACATATCTTTGGTATCTTAGGCTTGGTCATATTAACCTAAGCAGAATTCAAAGGTTGATAGCTGATGGACCTTTGGGTTCATTAGTGGTGGAGGATTTCCAAACCTGTGAATCTTGCTTCGAGGGTAAAATGACCAAGAGGCCTTTTAAGGCCAAGGGGTATAGAGCCAAAGATGTGTTAGAATTGGTTCATTCTGATTTGTGTGGTTTTATGTTTATCCATGCTAGAGGTGGTTTTGAGTATTTCGTCTCTTTTATAGATGATTACTCGAGATATGGATACATTTACCTGATGCACCGCAAGTCTGAATGTTTTGAAAACTTCAAAGAATTCAAGGCTGATGTGGAGAAACGTCAAGGTAAAAGTATCAAGACACTACGATATGATCGTGGTGGCGAGTACCTCTTAGGAGAGTTTAGGAATTACTTATCAGAGGCTGGGATTCAATCCCAATTGTCTGCACCTGGCACACCCCAGTAGAATGGTGTAGCAGAGCGAAGGAATATGACTCTTATGGAGATGGTTAGATCGATGATGAGTTATTCTGAGTTGCCAAATTCGTTCTGGGGATATGCTCTAGATACGACTGTGTACATTCTGAACTTGGTTCCATCTAAATCAGTGCCTTCTACTCCCACAGAATTGTGGACCGGGCGAAAGCCTAGTCTAAGACATATTCGGATTTGAGGAGTCCAGTACATGTGCTGAAGGCAGATGCTGGTAAGTTGGAACCTCGTACAGAAGTACGCATGTTCGTTGGCTATCCTAGAGGAACGAAAGGTGGCTTGTTTTATAGTCCTAGAGATTAAAGTGTGATCGTTAGCACGAACGCCAGATTTCTAGAGGAAGACTATGTGATGAGCCACAAGCCCAAGAGTAAAATTATTCTGGAGGAATTAAAAGGGGAAGTCACTTCTTCAGTACCACCGGTACAAGAGGATATACCACAAGTCACTGCACCGCGTGTCATAGAGCATACACAGGAGATACCTCGTCGTAGTGGGAGGGTTGTGAGACAGCCTGAGAGATTCATGTTCTTGGGAGAATCTTCTGATTTGGTCCCTGGCGAACATGAACCTGATCCCTTGACATATGATGAGGCAATCCAAGATAAAGATGCAGTATCTTGGCAAAGTACAATGAATACTTAGATTGAATCTATGGATTTAAATCAGGACTGAGAGCTAGTAGAACCACCCGATGGTGTAAAAACCATTGGATACAAGTGGATCTTCAAAAGAAAGAGAGGAATAGACGGGAAGGTTGAGACCTTCAAAGCGAGGCTTGTTGCGAAGGGGTATCGATTATGAGGAGACCTTTTCGCCGGTGGCCATGCTTAAGTCTATTCAGATTCTCTTATGCATAGCATCTCATATGGATTATGAGGTGTGGTAGATGGATGTCAAGACAACTTTCCTTAATGGAAGTCATGAAGAAAACATCTATATGAAGCAACCAGAGGGATTCATTGCGAAGGGCAAAGAGCATCTTGTATGTAAGCTTAATCGGTCCATTTATGGATTGAAGCAAGCTTCGAGGTCTTGGAACATCCGATTTGATGAAGTAATCCAGTCTTATGGATTTATTTAAAGTACGGATTGTTGGATCGAGAAGCGTCGCTAGAGGGGGGGGGGGGTGAATAGCGATCGTAAATCTTTCGTCGAATTCGTTCGTTGAGACACAAGTAAATAAGTAAGCACAGTGGAAAATAAAATGACACGTTTATTTTACTTGGTTCACAACCCAGCGGTTGCTACTCCAAGGCCCTATCGGTCCTAGACCGCGTACGGAGGGCAAAGCACTATAACGTCTCCTCCTCGTTGGAGGTAGGAGACAACGATCACAAAATCCGGGAATACGAGGATGAGGCAACAAGCCTACCTCACCTCGTTACGAATAAAAACAATGAATACAATATTAAAATAAATTACTAGATGTTGCTGCCGACGAAGAAGATCTGAGGTTGTCGTCGCGTCGGCGTTATGACGGTGTTGGAGCGTTGGCGTTGTAGGAGCACTTGATGAATAATCTTGATGTGATTTGGAGATGGAATCCTCCCCTCCTTTTATAGATTTTGGCCTCTGAATTTGTCTCCTCTTTTTTCGGAACGGATCACGAAGTTGTCCAAAATTTTATCACGAAGTGGCCGCGTCAAACGTTATCCGTTTTGACCTAGCGCAAAGGCTGATTCGTCGCCATCAGTCGACTGATGCCTCTCATCAGTCAACTGATAACAGTCGACTGCCCAATGTCCAGCAGTCGACTGCCAGCCTGGCCACTTCCCTGCAGTAAGAGGTTAGCTCGAAAAATGATAAATGTGACGGTTTCCAACCGTCCGATCTCGACCTAGACCTTCCACAGGAAGTCTTAGTCGGATCGTCGCCTAAGGTCATCCCCGTAAAGAGGACACGACCTTACCATCTCTCACACACACGAGCTTACCTCGATACTTAATTTGTAGCTCTCGCTTCCGGCCTTCCACTCGATTCCTTCGGCTCCCTCCGAAGTCACTCGAGTGTCGCCCGACTACCGCGGCTTCCTCCGGGTGTCGCTAGCCTTCAGCTCTAGCTTTAGTACTTTTCTGCACACTCGATTTAGCTCGTGAGATAACGATGTAAACTTAACTTTGTGTCTTTGCCATAATCAAAACACAGGTTCGATTATCTGGTGCCCCTGCACCAACACGGATGAGTCTTGTGTATACAAGAGATGTTACGGAAATGTAGTGGTATTTCTTGTACTATACGTAGATGATATTTTTTTGATTGACAACAATATCAAGGTGTTATCGGACGTAAGGGTATGGTTGTCCAAATAGTTTGATATGAAGGACTTGGGAGAGGTGGGACACATCCTTGGGAACAAGGATATAAGGGATCGCAAGAAAAAGATGTTGTGCTTATCCCAAGCTTCATACATAGACACGATTATGGATCGTTTTAGCATGCAGAACTCCAAGAAGGGTTTTCTACCTTTCAGGCATGGAGTTCCTTTATCTAAGGAGATGTGTCCTAGAACATCTGAGGAGATAGAGGAGATGAAGACGGTTCCTTATGCTTCGGCAGTAGGAAGCATCATGTATGCGATGCTATGTACGAGACCAGATATCTGCTATGTCATGGGCATGGTCAGCAGATATCAGAGTAATCCAACATAGGGACATTGGACTGTGGTAAAGCATATATTGAAGTACCCGAGAAGGACTAGGGATTATATGCTGGTTTACAAGACATACCAATTACTCCCTGTGGGTTACACGGATTCCGACTTCCAATCTGATAGGGATAACAGTAAGTCTACCTCAGGTTTTGTGTTTACTTTTGGAGGTGGAGCCATTGTATGGAGGAGTGTCAAGTAGAAATGCGTGGCGGACTCCACCATGGAAGCTAAGTATGTGGCAGCCTCTGAGGTGGCCAAAGAAGCTGTGTGGCTCAGGAACTTCCTGATGGACTTGGATGTGATTCCTGGTTTGCCCAGAACTATCACAATTTATTGTGATTATAGTGGTGCAGTTGCAAACTCGAAGGAACCACGAGCCCATAAGGAAAGTAAACACATAGAGTGCAAGTACCACCTAATATGAGAAATCGTAAAGGAGATAGAAGTTGCTGTCGCCTAGATTGCATCAGAGGATGACCTGGTAGACCCTTTCACTAAGGCCTTTCTAGCGAGAGCTTTTGATAGGCTTGTGGAGGGAATGGGAATCAGATGTATGGTAGTATGAGGACATCATAGTCTTTTAGTATAAGTGAGAGATTGTTGGGAT
Organism: Wurfbainia villosa; assembly: GCA_025175895.1. Taxonomy (NCBI): domain Eukaryota; kingdom Viridiplantae; phylum Streptophyta; class Magnoliopsida; order Zingiberales; family Zingiberaceae; genus Wurfbainia; species Wurfbainia villosa. The sequence continues at coordinate 49,967,285 of CM045996.1, forward strand.
GTATACTGAAAAGTCTATCTTTTGTATGAACATTTTTATTTTTGAAATAAGAATCACATGATCATTATTTGCATATTTATGGTTATGCAATATTGTCTAATACATTACATTGTAGATAACATGGTGTGTGGTGTCACACGGGAGATCATGTTATCGACTTCTTGTAAAGTATAAGTAAAGGCTCACAATCGAGATGACTTTGGACAAACCATTAGTATGGTTGTAGTGTGATTTGGTATTGGTTTGTCTTGACCATAGAATCACACTAGTGCACTTTGTGTGTATTGAGCAGGACCGACTTAGAGGTGATTCGATTTATTGCTGACTACATTATCAAATCAGACCTCAGATATTATTTAGTACATACTCTTAATTTCGATATAATAACGGGCACATATACTTAGTATTCATTTCTTTGATTTACCAATGGGCGAGATTTATAGATTAAATCAATAGGCTCGGTAAGTTGGGAAATGATATTATTTATATGGTGTGCCGTTGATTATAGGAGTAAACCGTGTCCTATATATTAGAATGATGATGTCCACTTGAGGAGCTCATAAGGTTCATCATGTAAACCCTACAGGTGGACTTGGTCAAGCATGATGAAAAGATTGAGTGGTACTACTCATGGAGTTAGATGTTGATTAATTAATGGTCAGTAAATTAATTAATCAACGGACATTCGAGATCTTAAACACAGGGAGAAAATGTACAAATAATATATGAAGCCTATATTAACTTATGGGGGTTGGTGAGGTAGATCAATGATAAACCTTTAGTGGATTGGATTATCATTAATGGATCAGACTTTATGTGGGCTTGATCCATTGGGTGGCCAAGATCCAACTCCTCCTCATGGTCCCTATTGTAGCCTATTAACACCTCATGAAGCTTATATCCAATGGATGAAAACAAAACTCTAGATCTAACGGTAGAGATTAAATCTCTAGATCCGACGGTTGAGATTAAATTTTTAGATCCGACGGTTGAGATTAAATCTCTAGATCCGACGGTTGAGATTAAATCCCTAGAACCAATGGTGGAGATTAAAACAAGGCTTATCCCTAACTCTATAAAAGGATGGATTAGGGGTGGGCGACAACTCAATGGATGAGGCTTAGGGTTTGCTTCCCTTGGGTGGCAAGCAATCCTAATTAGATTAGGATTAGGAGTGGGCGGCTAGGGTTAGGGTTTTGGGTGTTGGTTGTGGGCGGCAACATGAGGAGAAGACCTTCTCTTCTTCTTCCAAGGTTTGGCCGGCTCCTATCCTTCTTCCCTCTACCTTGGCCGGAGCTCAACCTATTCTTCTTCCCTTCATCCTTAGCCAGAAATTAGGAGAGCTAGGTTTAGGGTTTGGGCGGCAACAAGGAGAAGGATTGCTTCCCTTTCTCTTCTCCAAGTGTTGGCTGGCGCCCATGCCCTTATTGATTCTCCTTTGGCCGGTTCCCATACTCCATGTTCTCTTCCTTGGCCGGCGGCAACATCGAGTCTATTGACTTGGTGGCCGATTCTAGATAGGAAGACGAGTTTTGTTTATTATCTTCCTTTGTTCGGAGTGAACAAGGAAGGAAGATTGGCGATCTAGGAGCTTCGACTTTTGGAAGATCGTCGCCCACACGACGTCCAAAAGCAGGAAGGACATACAATAGAAGATCAAGAGGTATAACAAGAGGTATAATCTTGTTTATTTTGATTAGTATTTTTTTGTATTATGTTTATAATTGCTTTTCAATTATATGCATGTTGTATGTGGTTGTTTACTTTATGTATGTGGCTAAATAATACTTGGATCCCAAACATAAATACAAAAGTCGACGATCCGTACATCGTCTATTCCACGGATACTCGTAGAATAGAGGTTGGTCACTTGAACAACGAGTTTGTTCAAGTGACCTCTCTAAACGAATAGCACGACGATGACAAGGTTGCTTGGGTGTTCCCTTTTGTCTAGTATTAAATTTTTTTAATCTGGGGACATCGATGGGATCGCCATGAACAAGCGACCGAGTTGAAGTGGGAAGCGAAGTTTCCCCTCACGGACTCGAAGCTAAAAACCTACACAATCCATTGGTCATAAATTGCCAGTGCACAAAAGGTCTCGTAGTTGACTGGGCAGTTGACTACTGGCTTGACAGTCGACTATTGATAAGGGTAGTCGACTGCTAGGGTATCCGTTGGGCAGAATCCTAGGTGGATTAATCCTTTGTGAGACAATGGATAGACGAGCAGTTGACTGGTGCCTTTTGGCAGTCGACTACTAGGAGGAAATCCAACCATATGTAGGTTATAAAAAGAACTCAAGATGGAGGATTTCATAGCGATTTATTTGGAGATGTTGAAGGGGAAGTGATGTTGCATTTCAGACCTTCATGGGCATCTCAAAGCAACCAAAAGTAATCAAGTGATCAAGCAATCTTATAAAGTGTTATTTGTATTTCATTCATTCTTTACATTTGTATTTGTTTGTCTTGTCTTGTATTTGGTTTTTCTTGTTGTTGTAAGATATTGTAAGAGGTTTCTCCACCTCCAGTGTCATACCAAGAAGGAGAGGTTTTAGTGATGGTAGATCACTAAGTGCCACCGTGGGTTCCGAACCATGCAAAAATGTTGTGTTCATGTGTTGTGTTTGTCTTGTATTTATTTCTATTATTTTGTATATTATGCTGTGCTGACATTTTGTAGACGAACATGATCCAAATGATGAAATCAAGAAACCTCTATTCACTCCTCCTCTAACACATCAAATCGGTCCCAAAATTGGTATCAAAGTTTGGCTCGCTTGGAAGATACCAACAAGTGGTATAGCAAGGTCACTCTTTAAGGACTAATTGTCGGAAGGAGCAAAAGCGCTCGAGGAGTAGAGAAGGATGGAGTTACCCAATGACAGACTTGGATATGACATCAACACTCCACCACCCTATGGATTCTACGGAGTAGAGAGATTTGATCTATGGGTGGCAAGGATCGAGACGTTCCTTCAAATGGAAATTAAAGATTGGATCATCTTGAAGTGCGGTTTCTAATTTTCAGAGGGCAAGAAGGGAGGATTCCTCAAGATGAAGAAATGGACTGGAGAACAACTCCAAAAATTCAAGAAAAATATTAAGGTAATAAAATTTCTAAGTAATTTAATTCCTGATGATATTTTATGTCAATTAGGTGATTATAAAGATTCCAAAGAGCTATGGAGCAATTTGTCAAAATTTCATGAAAAACTCTCACCGGTACAAGAAGTAGAGGAGGTGCCCAAAGAAGAAGAGAGCTCATTAGCTCAAGAACGTGACGAGTCAGAAGTTGAGAGATGTTCAACTTCCGAAGAAGAGGTACAAGGGTTGGAAGAAACCTTCACTTCAAGGATTAAGGGGGAGGAGAGACACTCAACACTGGAGCAAAAGCAAAAGGAACCCTCAACATCCAGGAAAGAGGCTAATGAAGAACAAGCTCACCCTATAGGTAACTCAAGCATGGTCAATAGAAATAAAAATCACATAACATATTTTAAGTGTAGGGATGTAGGACACTACAAGATCAAGTGTTCAAGTAAGGTCAAGAAGAAGGCATAAGTGGTGAGGAAGGAGAAGGTCAAGGAGCCTGGGGGCCCGATAAGGAAGAGTAAGGAGTACATAATGTGCTTCAAATGTCAACAAAAAGGGCATTACCGAAGTCAATGTCTGAGGGGGAGTCACCCTAAGAAGGACAAAAGAGAGAGCTCAAATGTAGGGAAAGCTTCTAAGGCTAAGGTAACGATTAATAATGCAGCTTCAATTTTTAAGGTTAAGAAGCATGCTAGTGATATATCATTTTTTAATTCACTTGCAATTGTTTATAATCAAAAGCATGCTAGAAATAAATACTTTTATTTAGGTGCTAAAACTCATGATTTTAGGCCTAAGGATAATGCTAGACCAATTCCACCTAAGGTTAGAAGGTAGAGAAAAACCTAGGCAATAACCCTAAGAAGATTAGACACATACCTAGGAAGAAGCAAAATCCCCAAAGAAATAATGGACAATCAAAATTTGAGAAATTGAAGTAGAAAATCAAGCTTTGAAGTCAAAGCTTGAGAAAATGAAAAAAGACCCTTAGGAAGATGGAAAATGCATTTAAAAGGTCTTATGGGCAAAATCTAGGGTCTAACGAACAAAACTTAGGTTTTAGGAGGCAAGGTGCATCCATGGACAAGAAGGGTTTGAGTCACAAAACTAAGTCTAAGAAGGTAATGTCATCTTACCATAGTGTTCCATTTGACTATGGAACCAATCCTAGGTCTAGGAATACCAAGGTCACAAGGGAAGTCATCCCTAGGGTTGACGATGGAAAGTGTCTAGTGGCCAAGGTTTTCAAGGAACCTAGGAAAGTCATTAAAAAGTTCACAAGGGAAGTCATCCTTAGAGTTGACCTAGACAAGGCCAAAATGACCAAGCCTTCCAAGCCTAGGAGAGTCATTAGAAAGGTACTAAGGGAAGTTATCCCTAGTGAGTACCTTGTAAACCCAAAGAGCTCCAATAGGTATTGGATTCCTAGAAGCGTGATCTCTTCACGCTAGATAGGATTAGGGTGTGTCAACCATAAATAGATGGGTAGTTAACTTAACCATGGTAGAGTTGACACTTTAGAGTATTTTCAAGGCAATGTGATACTTTGGAAATGAGATAAGAATTATATCCTAAAATATTTTAGGATGTGCCAATAGAAATTATAAAGGTTGAAAAATTGATCAAAATTGGCACAAATAGGATTAGAGTCAAAAGTGTGTGATTGATACGGATGTTTGTGGATTTTTTCACCTCCTCTCAGTGCAGAAGAACGTCAAGGAGGCTTAGGGTTCTCTCCGACCGCAACAGTAATAGAAAATGAATAGACGATGAGTAAACCAACACAAAGAATAGAGACACAAGGTTGAACGTGGTTCGGAATTCCAATTCCTACTCCAAGGGGTGAGCTCTATAGTGAGCTGTAGTGTCAAAACACTTTCACTATGAAACTTCTCCTTCTTGGAAATATTTCCAGAGGTGGAGGAAAATCCCTTACAGCTTCAGCTGTGTGTAGTATAGAGAGATAGCCTGAACTGCCCCCGTTTCTCTGTTGTTTTCTTCTTCTTCCCTTAATCTCCTCCTTCTCCGATGCCCTGTCTCCCTTCTCTTGCCATGGAACCAACAGTGAGGGTGATCTCCCGCTAACTCCAGGAAAAAGTCCCCTTCTCTCTCCTTCCTCCTTGGCTTTTATCCTCCTCGTCTCCCCTTGCTTCTTGTGATGTAACAAACTGCCATGATCACCGTCCACATGGTGGGCTCCTCTTCCTTGGAGAATAGTTCAGTTAGGAGGATAATGAATGGAAACTCCTGCAAATATTGTGTGGGGACCTAGTTTCTTATATCATATAACAAACTCTCATAAACTATTGCCTCAGGAAATATTTTTCCCCTACTTTTCACCCTCTCTTCTTTCACTGAATCTGATATTGACTCTGTCCCTATCTCAACTACATCCTCCTTGCTCATCCAGACCAAGGTGTGCACTACTTATTTTACTTTACCAGGCTAATACTTAAACCCACTCTAGCTATGAGACCCAGTACCTCATGCCTTCCGTAACTCTCCGAGTCAATCCCTGACTCACTTCCCGAGTCAACTCTCAGACTTGTCCCCCTGAGTCACTCATCTAGTCTCCTTTTAGTCCTAGTGCTTATCTTTCCTATCCTACACCTTCACCCTGTCCGCTCGGTCGACCCCCTCGGGTCGGGTCCCACCGATTCAGTCAGTGTTTCACGCATGACCTTCTTCATTTCAATCCCTAAATTAGATCACAGTGGTATCATTAGCCATCCCCTAAAAATAGTCAAACGAAGCGTTGAGTTTGACTTTCCCAGTGAAACACTTTGCTCTATCTTCCCCCCTATCAATTCCATTAAATCTAAGTTGCCCTCCTCCTTCACTTTACCATATCCGCATAAAGCGGCTTATTTGGTCCATGGGCCCCGCCTCTTTTCTTTCGAAGGGAAGTTTAAAAATTGAAACCCTGTCTAAGTTATTATTTATACAACGTATTCACCCTCCTAGCCTTGATGCTCCTCCTTCCCTCTCGGTGACACCCATTGGCTACCGTTCGGCCTCCCTAATCCTCAGCACCTAGGCATCATATTCTTTCCGTAAGCATCATTCCTTTAAACCTAAGTAAGTGCTTTTCTCCCTTAATAGTGATGGCTTCGAAAAACCCTAAACCTGTCCCTTGGTACGAAAGAACTGTCACCCGTCTCAATGCCCAAGGCTCCTTCTTCGTCACTAAAGACCAATATATAGATCCTTCCATACTATGTCATTTTGCTGCAACTTCTTTTAGACTCCATCATCCTCCTCCTGGTTGTTATTTCTTTTTCTCTGACAAATTACTGAACAGTCTACGCTTGCCTATACCTTCTATCTATGCTAATATATTAGATTTTTACCAACTACCTATTAACCAACTGGCCGCTAATGCCTTCCATATATTAACAAGGGTAGTAATAGTTTTCCGACATCTAAACCTTACTCTATCCCCGCTACTATTCCATTGTCTTTTTTTTAACTAAAGTCTTCTAAAGAAGGTATTTTCTATTTTGTTAGTCGGCAAGATTACCAGTTTCTTGTGAATATGCCCTCCTCCCATAAGGGTTGGGAGGATTTATACTTTTTTACCCAACTTCCCACTCCGATACACCACTCGAAAACCTGGGAAACTACTCTCCCCTATCTACCCCTCTTTCAAGAGAGTAGAGCTTAAGGCTCTTTCTGGAGGTATACCAAGTGTTGAGAGAGTACCATTACGATTTTGATGATTTGCTAAAGCTCCCTCTCCTGAGTCGCTATGGGCTATCCCCATTCCCCTTAGATGACCCAGGTGTTATAGGTAGGATTCCACTCCTCTGTTTAACATAATACTTTTACTATCATTGCTCCTTATTCTCAACAATTCCTATTGCAGAAAACCTAATGCAGGATGCTAGGATCAGTGGAGAGAGAATTGCTGCTGCTAAGAAGAAGAAGACTTCGAAGAAGCGGGCTAGGGATAAATCCCCTATTCTTTCCTCTTCCCCTCGTGAAAAACATCACCCTCAAGGGGAGGAGGCTCCTAGTTCATCCACCCTTCTAGCCTCTTCTTCCTCTCACTCTTCTCCTCCTCCTTCCCCTCTAAAATTAAATAGACACCAAAACCTTACCATTTCTGATCCCTCAAGGGAGAAGAATACTCCTCTGATCCTTCTCCCCTCTGGTCCAGAAGAACTTTCTCCTTCCCCCTCTCTTCTTTCATCCCCGCCTCAACCTATTAGGATAATTGACTCCCCTACCTATTCTCCTCCTTTGCTTGCCTGTACAAAATTACCTCCTTCACCTCCTCCTACTCTTAACGTGGACTCTTCTGCTCCCCATATATCTGTAGAAGAGCCTTTTTTGATTGGGGGATATTCCCCCCTAAACCCCCCGTCTACTTCTTTAGGATTTGCAGTACAAAAGGAGACTCTTCAACTAATCCCACATGCAAGGCCCCTATGAGCGCTTATGCAAACACTTGGCGGAGGTATGTTCTTCTTCTCTTCATATTTAATATATACTGGTACTTATTTTTGCAACACCCTTCCTTCTTCCTCAAGTAGTTACTGCTTGCAATGAGACTACTCCCAATATAGTAAACTACCAGTCCACCATGGTTGCTGCCACACTACCTCCCTCTCTCAGCAAAAAAAAAACTAACTTAACAACTAGCGGAGAGTAAACAAAAGGAGGCCACTCTGACCACGCAATGTGAGAATTTAATGATGCAATTAGCGATGGCCCGGAGTGAAAAATAAGAACTCCTGAAGAAGAATGCCGACCTCAATCAACAACTATTTTTGCAATTTAGTCAGCTTCAGCAAATCGACCTCCTTACCTAGGAATTAGCAAAGCACCAAGTTCAATTGAAAGAAGCAGAAAGTAGAGCTTCGCAATCTTTGGCGGCCCTCCTACAAATGCAAACTAGGAATCAAGCATTGGAGGCCTCTTTGACATCCTACCGAAAGCAACTGGAGAGCTTCTCTTCAACCATATCCACTTTCCTTGGGATGTTGGCCACGATTGCAGAACAACAGTAGGAATTTTAGAAGAAGCAATCTGAGGCCATGGCTTCCTTGGGCCAGCAAGCTATATCAACTACTAAGGACAGAGACACTGTAGTTGCTCAATTATCTGAACACCAGGCCCAATGGAAAGAATGGGAGGAAGATCTGAAGATACAATATGCCAGGAAAGGAGTGCAATTATTCATCCTGGGCTTCGAAGGGTCCTCCACTCATAACGCTGCCAAGGGCTACCCTCCACCGGGTGTAGATACAAGCCACCTGGATCCTAAGGTTGCCCTGGCTAACTCCCCCTTGGACATCTTCGAGTTGTAATGTTTAGCACTCCCTGTAATGTACGAACAATTATTATCAACGAGAAATATTAGAGGGTCAATCTTATGTTCTTCCCTTTTCCTTACAGTGAATTAAACTTATCTCTTCTATCACCCAAGATCACTTATCCTCTATGGTGGCAGTCGACTGCCATTTTCTCCCACTCGGGCCATAATAGCCACTATCTTCATAATTCAGTATCATTTCCCATATAATAGAGACAGGCTGCACTTTCTTGAGCCAAGTCACCCCTTCTTACTTGAATAAAGATGTAATCCCTTATCTTGGGGGTAATACAATTGCTATTTCCCACACCAACCTCGCCATTACTCCCCTCAACCTTTCACCTTCTCCTTCCTTTTTTGAGGAGGGATACGGATGCCCCTCCCCTTATATAAATTACCACTATCGGATTTGTTACTACTATCCCCTCTCCATGGCGTCTGCAGGGCATCCCATTGATATAAGTTCGGTCCCCAACTCCTCCGACTCTCATACCTTCAACACAGATTCCTGGGGAGACTCAGCCGTACGCTCTACAGCTACCTCAGCCTATAGGTCCCCTCTCCCTCAGACTCCGGCTAATACCAAAGCTCTTGGTGCAAGGAGGTCCTTCCGACCTCCCTTCCCCTCCTTCGGCAACTGGGTATGGAACCCTCCTCCGGTCGGAGGGCGGGTTGCAAAGGATCCTCAGCCTTCGACCCCATCCCGCTTTTCTCTATCAGTGGTGACTCTCCTTCCCATTCCTTCAGATGAAATTCCCCCTTCCCTCCAACATGCAGTTCCTCCCTCCTCGCGCCCTTGTTTTATGGCGATTCTCTACTTTGACTCAGAGATGGAGTTTGATGTTGACTCTTCCAGCAGCGCTAAACCTATATAAATAAGATTTTAAGTAATGTAACTGCAATTTCTCATATTAAGAAGAACAAAATATTTGAGCTTGTCTTGTTTATTTTCCTTTTGCTTGCTTCGGATGTTCTTATCAGAACACCTTGGATAATACTTGACCCGTTCCATAGGGTTGACCCCACATAGCAACATTAACGAATGTCATCAGAGAATAATTAGCTTCGAATCAAATGAAATCTGCTCCGTATCCCCTTTCTTAATGGTATGCGACTGGTCTCTTTCGAATTAATGTATCCAACTGCCCTCACTACCATCCCCACATCTTCCCATCTTATCTGCCTTTACTATCTCCATTTCACAAGAGGGTTAAATAATACCCCCCCTTCTTTTCTATAAAAAACCCCCGATACTACCTTCAACCAACACACTTCTTCGTTCTTCTGCTTTCGCCGACGCACTTCTCTCCTCTCTTACCTCCACCATGGAAGGCATGTCAGAACAGGGCAGCAACACTCCATCTCCTGATAGGTTGACTGAAGAGCAATAATGTATAGAAGAACTGGAAGAGCAGGTCTAGGACCTAAGGAGGCATCTACAGGTAGCCTCCACTCACAACTACACTTTGCGCCAAGAGTTGGCGGTGGCCCAGAAGAACTTGTCCAAGCACATATTTATATAGCAGTCCTATCTCAGACAGCTGCTCAGTGCTCCGGTCAGGAGGAAACAAGCCCTCGCAGTACCTCCAGAGAAAATAACCCGCCCACCCCTTAGGGTGAACTTTTTATTATTTTCAACTTCCTTTTATTTTAAATAGAATCTCGGCCAAGGATAAATTCCTCCTATAACAAAGAAAAGGAAAGAAAGAGCAATAATCTTACTTTTTTAGGTAAGTCAGAATGAGGCTGGTTACCATTATCATCTTCTACCAACACTTCCCTGTCATTCACTTCATAATAATCATGGTCTACCTCAAAGACAAACTGTAAAAACATAAATGATTAAAACACTTCATCAAAACATATCACACTTCTTCATAAATATTTTGGCTTATGAGCCTGATTTCTCCCTTTTGTCTCCACATGGGAATAATAGCTTGGCTCAAGAGTCATTTGAGAAAAGATAATAACCCTTTGTCAAAGCATCTACCTTAAACCCATCTCCTCCGTTCCACCACCACACGGGGATAGTGGCTTGACTAAAAGACAAGTCAAAGGAATAATGATGACTTGATTCAGGGCTTCGCCTGATTTAGTCGGAATAATTTTTTACTCCATCGTTGTATTTCTCCAATGCATTTACCTTGAACCCAACTCCTCCGTTCCACCACCATACGGGGATAGTTGCATGCCTTGTAGACAAGAAGAAAGAATAGTGATGACTTGATTCAGGACTTCGCCTGATTCAGTTGGAATAATTTTTTACTTTGCCATTGTATTTCTCCAGTGCATCTACCTTGAACTCGACTCCTCCATTCCGCCACTATATGGGGATAGTTGCTTATCTTGGAGACAAGAAGAAAGAATAGTGACAACTTGATTCAGGGCTTCGCTTGATCAAGTTGGAGTTTTTTACTCTGCCATTGTATTTCTCCAGTGCATTTACCTTGAATCCAACTCCTCCATTCCGCCACCATACGGGGATAGTTGCTTGCCTTTGAGACAAGCAGAAAGAATAGCGACGACTTGATTCAGGGCTTTGCTTGATCAAGTCAGAATTTTTTACTCAGCCGTTGTATTTCTCCAGTGCATCTACCTTAAACCCGAATCCTCCATTTCGTCACCACACAGGAATAATTGCTTGACTTGAGGACAAGTAGAAAGAATAGTGATGATTTGATTCAGAGCTTCGCTTGATCAAGTTGGAATATTTTACTCCTCCATTGTATTTCTCCAGTGTATCTACCTTGAACCTGACTTCTCCGTTCTGCCACTACACGGGGATAATTTCTTGACTTGAAGATAAGAAGAAAGAATAGTGGCGACTTGATTTAGGGCTTCGCCTGATCAAATCGGAATAATTTTTTACTCTGCCGTTTGTCATTAGTGCACTAGCTTTGAACCCCCAACTCCTCCGTTCCGTCATTGCACGGGGATTATGGCCTCGGTCAAACCGAGCCATAACAAGTGTGGCGATCTGATCTAGGGCTTCGCCCTATCAGATCGGAATGCATTTTTTACTCCGCCATTTTTCACAGGTGTATTTACCTTAAACCTTACTCCTCCGTTCCGCCATCACATGGGGATGATGACTTTGGGTAATACCATGCCATAAAAATGTGACGACCGGATCTAGGGCGCTACCCAGTCAGGTCAGAATAAATATTTTACTCCGCTGCTCTTCACATGTGTATTTACCTTAAACCCTACTCCTCCGTTCCGCCACTGCATGGGGATGATTGCTCTGAGTAATACCAGTCCATAAAAAATGTGATGACCTGACCCAGGGCTTTGCCCCATCAGGTCGGAATGAATGTTTTACTCCGCCGTTCTTCACAGGTGTATTTACCTTAAACCCTACTCCTCCGTTCCACCACCGCATTGGGATGATGGCTCCGACTGATACCAGGCTATAAAAAATGTGATGACCTGACCCAGGGCTTTGCCCCATCAGGTCGGAATGAATGTTTTACTTCGTCATTCTTCACAGGTGTATTTAACTTAAACCCTACTCCTTCATTCTGCCACTGCACGGGGATGATGGCTCTGGCTGATACTAGGCTATAAAAAATGTGATGACTTGACCCAGGGCTTTACCCCATCAGGTCAAAATGAATGTTTTACTCTGCCGTTCTTCACAAGTGTATTTACCTTAAACCCTACTCCTTCATTCTGCCACTGCATGGGGATGATGGCTCTGGGTAATGCCAGGCCATAAAAATGTGACGACTCGATCTAGGGCATTGCCTAATTGGGTTGGAATAAATATTTTACTCTGTCGCTCTTCACAGGTGTTTCTACCTTAAACCCTACTCCTCCATTTTGCCACCGCACGGAGATGATGGCTCCGGCATACCGGGCCAAGAAGGCAAATCATGATTCTGCATCTCTACTCTAAAGCCCAATTCGTATCATAAGCATACCCTTGTTGAGAGTATGGGGAATGCAATCAAAGTCCCACATTGGCAAGACATGAAAAAGATCATGTACTTATAAGATAAAAAAAATATCTCCATTGGTATGAGGCCTTTTGGGTGAAGCCCAAAAATAAAACCATGAGGGTTTAGGCCCAAAGTGGACAATATCATACCATTGTGGAGATATGTGGATCTTATAGGCACTAACAATTGGTATCAAAGCCATGGTCCATGTCAAGCCATAAATCTCGAACGAAGGAAGTGGAGCTCTCATGTCCGGATCAAGAGAACCAGACACCAGGTAGGAAGTCCAGTTGGGTTGGGAGGACCAAACAACTGGTAGGAAGTCTAGCTGGGTAAGGAGGACCAGACAGTTGGAAGGAAGTCCTGGTGGGTTGTGGATCGAACATCAAGCAGAGGATGTCCTTCGAGGACGGATAGGCTTCAGGGGGGGGGGGGCTCAATGTGGTCCTTCGTTTGAGGGGGGGGGGATTGTTGAGAGTATAGGGAATGCAATCAAAGTCCCACATTGGTAAGACATGAAAATGATCATGTGCTTATAAGATAAAAAAATATCTCCATTGGTATGAGACCTTTTGGGTGAAGCCCAAAAATAAAATCATGAGGGTTTAGGCCCAAAGTAGACAATATCATACCATTGTGGAGATATGTGGATCTTATAAGCACTAACAACCCTTACCCATTATATAAGACTCTTCAGCTTCCGCCTTCTTCAACTTCGCCCCCCTTTAGTTTCCAGCCCTTCTCCTCCTTTCTCCACCTGCCAAAAACTTTCTTGCTTCCTTCGGACGACTTCCTTGTTTTCTCTGCTTCTTGAAAGCCTAGATGCAATCTCTTCTTCAACGAATGATGGCGGAGTACCATCAGGAGCTTGCACAGAGCAAAAATCAATCATCTGCTACCACAATATTTCCGCCCTTTGTTTCAGCTTCTTTTGTACCCCTCGCTCTTGCTCCAACATCCACCTCTTCTCCTTGTTCCTCCGCACCTTCATCCCCCATTGTTTCACCTTTGCCCAATGTAAACTCTCAATCGTTACAATCCTCTCCACTTCCTTCTTCATCATCATCGCCAAACCCTAGCTTGTCCGCTTCTCCACCTTCAATTTTGTGTGGCCATAAGCCACCTCCTCCTTTTTTGCAATCCCAAGCTGAAGTGAGGGGGGTTGCACGCTGGCGACTTCAGGAAGAAGAGACAACTCCTCTTGATTCTCCTTCTTCTTCTGAGCTCCCCCCAGAATTAGAATCAATTTTGGCTAAACTTCCTCCATCTTCATTGTTACCCCTTCCGACAATATTCTCATCATCGTCTCCATAGACTCCTCATTTGGAAGGCCTTTCACCATAGCCAGATTTAGAATGCGATTCTGGCAATTCTCCTTTCGCCAGTGAAGAAGCAAGAACAGTTATACCTTCTTCAACCACCAATATTCTTTCAGTTTCTACTCCTATTCTTCTATCTGCATCGTCAGAACCACTCAATCCCCTTACTCTTTCTTCCATCCCTTCTCCTGAGAGTTCCCCTTCCTCCATTATTCAACAGGTGGTTTCTGACATTCTTCAACCACCACAGAGCTTCCCTCTGACCTCTCCTGCTTCAATGAGCCCTTTGGTCGTGGCTCTCTTCCCTTCAACTTCTACATCCTCTTCTTTAGGAATCCCTTCTCCTACTCAGGGGGTTATTCCTTCTCTTTTGGGGTTAATGGTGCAACCTTCTGTATTGCCCCCCTTCGTGCCCATTATGAGTGAATCTGCTCCTTTAGTGGCCTCTACCCCTTCTCCTTCCTCCGACAGGAATGCTCAGATCCTCAGTTTAGAAGAGCTTATTCTGAGGATGGAAAGCCTGCGCCACATTTTGGAGCTAGTAGGCTTCTTTGGTTAATTCTGCCTGTCTTTTCTCAATAATAACTTTTTCTCCATTTGTTGCCTATAGGTGCTGGTAAATTATCAAGAACTGCACTGCTCCTTCTCCCATTACTAAACTCAAGTGCAACAATAGACTTAACAACAGATGGAGGACTGTATTGCTTCTAGGGAAAGAGAGAGCTTTTTGTTGTAAGAATTGGCTCGTTGCTAGAATCAACTGGCCGAAGCCCATCCTCAAAAGCAGAAGGATGCTGAGACTATCGCCGCCCTCCAAGACCAATAATGGAGGGATGTCGAAACCATATCCACTCTTCAGGGCGCCTAGCAAGAAGATGAAAATGCCCCTGCCTCCATTGGCAGAGAGAATTTTTTATTACAAGAAGTGGCAGGCTACTAGGACCAAATAACTAAACTTCAGCGGCAGAGGCAGGAAGATGCAGAAACAATAACAACACTTCAGTGCCAACAAGAGAAGGATACAAAGACTATATCCAGCCTCCGGTGTGAGAAACAAAAAGATCAGAATACCATATCCAACCTCCAGACCCGATTAAGTAGGAGGTACACAAAAATTTAACTTTAATAACCTCGAGGGCTCATGCTCGTTCCCAAATCCGCTGATAAGAAACTTCCTTACAGCAGTTAAGGAGCAAAATTGTTCGGACCAGGACTTATACTGAGGTTGTGGAAGGGATTTCGACTTCTATGCGCCAAGATATGATGGATATGTCAAGGGTCATGCAGCAAGGGCAGACTTCCGATCTGATGATATATCCACTCTGGCTGACGCTATCATTCAGGTGTCCTAGCGATATTGTCAAATTCGTCAAGCTTTTTGGGAGAATCGGGAGTATTGTGCCAGATTCCATCAAGATATTCACACGAATGACCCAAACTAACAAGAGCGTCTGCTGTCTTTAATGCAAGCTACATATCTGGACGGATTCAATGAAGCGGTTCAGCAGTATGCTGATCAGGGGCTCCCTCGAGCCAATCAATCTACCCTTTTTCTACATTGGGAAACTGGCTTCAGGCGCTATCCCTCAGATCATTTTAGATTATAATCTTACTGTCAGCTTTCTGGATAATATTATACATTCGTCACCTTAAACTCGCTAGTACTAATGCATGAACTTGGTGATAGATTACTTGTTCTTGATATGGTTTTTTGCTTCCTTTACTCTGTGAATGAGAAATTGATTTGCCATGATAATTATTCTTCGTACTTGCTCCCAATTGTGAATTGTAATGTTATAAACTGATGGCGACATTATATTCTTCTCTTCCAAACTTCATGGGAAATATGTAAAACTTCTCCTTTTAATAGCCTTTTTTTACATAGTATGGAAGTGTTTTAGATGTACAACATTCTAGGGTCAAGCCAGCTCTTTACCCTTATCATTTTTTAGGTAATAAGCTGACCCAGCCACTCGGCGAGCAACAATGTAAGGCCCTTCCCAATTAGGGGTTAATTTTTCTAGGTCTCCTGTAGGGTTGACTTTTCGTAACACCAAGTCACCCTCTTGAAACCTTTTGGGTACTACCCTTTTATTAAAGGCTTGCTGAATCCTTTGCTTGTAAGCTTCAGCTCACATTCGGGTTTGCTCCCTTTTTTCTTCTAGCAAGTCTAACTCAGTGCCTCTTATGACTTGATTCTGTCTGGCTCATACGCTTTGACTCGGGCACTGCTCAGAATGACTTCCACTGGGATAACTGTCTCAGTTCCATACACCAAGATGAACGGGGTATTTCCAGTGGTTGTTTTAGGAGTAGTTCGATAAGCCCACAAAATCCCAGGCAATTTATCCACCCAATTTCTTCTCTTGGCACCTAACTTAGTCTTCAATCTTTGGATGAGAATTCTATTAGTCACCTCAACCTGACCATTATCCTGAGGATGAGCTACCAAAGTGAAAGCTTGTTAGATGTTGAGACTTTGATACCATCCTCTAATCTTCTTACCCTGGAATTGCCGCCCATTATCGCTTATTAATTTTCGAGGAACTTTATATCAACACATAATATTCTTCCAGAGGAACTGGATGACTGCTTCTTCTATAATTTTTGCTAAAGGTTCCGCTTCCACCCATTTAGAAAAATAATCCACCGCTACTAAGAAAAACTTCTTCTGCAATGGGGCAGTGGGCATGGAACCCACGATGTCCATTCCCCACTAATCAAAGGGATAGGAAACGACTATAGCCCTCATCAACTCGGCTGGTTGCTCAGATATATTGCTATGCTTTTGATAGGCTGAACAAGTCTGCACCAGGCGGGTCATGTCTTGATGTAGAGTTGGCCAAAAATACCCAACCAACAATACTTTCCTTGCTAAAGCGCTTCCTCCCAGATGATTGCTACAACATCCCTCATGTACTTCTTGGAGCACCCACTCGACATCTTCCTTCCCCAAGCATTTCAATAGGGGGTGCCCAAAAGACATCTTATACAGAGTCCCATCAATAATTGTAAATTGTTTCGCTCTGGTCACCAAGATAGATGCCGCCCTTCCTTTATCTGGAACCTTTCCTTGCTGTAAATATGTCGTAACATCAGTTCTCCAATCGGGGACCTGATCATTTTTCGGTGCCACCTCTTCCACACTGCATATTGCCAAGAAATTGGGAACTTCCATGCAAACAGAGCCTTGCTGTCTCACCCCTTCTAGGGCACTAGCTAGCCAAGCCAATTCATCCGCCTTTCGGTTGTTTTCTCTTGGAATCTGCTGCAAGATGACCTCCTGAAAATGAGCTTTTTCTTTTTCAAAAGCTATTAGATATTTTTGCAATCTCTCTTCTCGAACAGTAAAAGCACCCTGGAGTTGCGACACGGTTAATTGAGCATCTGAATGTATGATAATTGAAGTTGCCTCAATAGCTTTTGCTACCTACAATTTGGCCAGGATGGCCTCATACTCTGCCTCATTGTTGGATGCCTAGTATCCGAGGCAAATGGTTATGTGGGTTTCTTCCTCTTCTAAAGATACCAACAACACCCCTACTCCACTGTCTGTAGATCCAGAAGACCCATCCACAAAAATATTCTATACCTTCTTCCCTTCTTCTTTTTCAGCTGAGCTGTTCTTTGACCCTACAGGTACCTCTGCTAAGAAGTTAGCTAATGATTGAGCTTTGACAGCGGTTCGGGGATGGTAGTGAATGTCATATTCACTTAGCTCCACAACACACTTGGCTAATCTCCCTGAAGAATTAGGTTTAGTGACCACTCTACCTAATTCGCTGTGAGTCAAGACATTGTTTGGATGGGCTAGGAAATACGACCTTAGCTTATGAGCTATCAAAACTCAGATGTATGCTAATTTCTCCAACTCAGTATACCGTAACTCTACTCCCTTCAAGATATGACTGGTATAATAAATGGGTTGTTGTTGAGAACCTTCCTGCTTCAACAACACGGAACTGATAGCTCCTTCTGAAACAGCTAAATACATCCATAGTGGTTCTTCTAATACTGGTTTAGCTAGTAGAGGTAGTTCAGCTAAATACTTGTTTAGTTCTTGGAAAGCTTGCTCACACTGATCATCCCACTGGAACCGAGTGGTCTTGCATAGAATCCGAAAGAAGGGTAGCCCCTTGTCTGCCGATCTGGCTATAAAATGAGACAAGGAAACTAGTCTTCCCACTAACTTTTGAGTCTCTTGTAGATTAGTAGGTGACTTCATATTGCAGAGTGCCTATACCTTCTCTGGATTAGCCTACAACTCCTTCTCTGTAACAATATATCCCAGAAATTTTCCACTCTTTACTCCGAACAGACACTTCTTAGGATTTAGCTTCATATTGTACCTTCTCAGAGTGGCAAAGGTCTCTTCCAAGTCTACCACTAAGTCCCGAATCATTTTGTACTTGACTAGAATGTCGTCAACATACACCTCTACATTCTTGCCTTTTAGTTCCGTAAAAATTTTGTCCATGAGTCATTGATAAGTAGCCCCACCGTTCTTTAGTTCAAAAGACATCACTACGTAAGCATACAATCCTCCAGCTATCACAAAACTAACCTGCTTTTGATCTTCCTTCGCCAAGGGAATTTGGTGATATCCTTGATAAGCATCCATGAGTGATACCGCCTCATGTCCCACGGTAGAATCAACCAACTGATCAATATGAGGCAAGGAGTAGCAGTCTTTAGGGCATGCTTTATTCAAATCATGAAAGTCAATACACATCCTCCACTGCCCAGAGGGCTTGGGGACCAAAACTACATTATACACCCGCTTGGGAAATTGAATTTCTCTAACATGACCAGCCTACAGTAATTTATCTACTTCTTCATCAATGACTTTATCCTTCTCGGGCCTGAAGTGTCGCCTTTTCTGCTGGACGGGCCGGACTCCCTGAGTGATGTTAAGATGGTACTCAGCTACTTTAGGATCTATCCCCGTGAGGTCATGCACATCCTTGGCGAAGATATCTTCATTCCTATGTAGGCAGTTCACTAGTTCTTCCTTCGTCTCCAGTTGCTGGGCCACCCGAGTGACTTTTTCAAGAGCTATCTCAACAGACTCACCTTCTTCTATTTTTTCAACTCTGGGTGGGGACTCCTCCAACACATACACATCAGAGGTGATAACAACTTTCCCTTTGGGATCGTCCACCCTTGCCTTCTTCTGATCATCCCTTACCATTTGCACATAACAACTCCAAGCCGCTTTTTGCTCCCCCCCCCCCGTGCTTCCCCGATCAGCTGTCCGACGGGGAATTTCACCTTCTGATGGTAGGGGGTGGCCACTGCCTGAAAAATGGATAGAAAAGGATGACCCAGAATAGCATTATAAGTAGATGGAGCATCCACTATGAGAAAAAAAATAATATTAGTCTTATGGTTGGGTTTTGCACTCAGAGTGAGAGGCAAGGAGATTTGTCCAACGGGATGCACCATGTGTCCCGCGAATCCAAATAGAGGAGTAGCCATGTCCTTCAATTGCACATTCCCTAGCTGCATCTGCCCGAATGCTTCCAGAGCATCAGTATGAGGTAACAGAACGCCCCGTAGATCTTTAGGTCTGAAAGATATTTGTTGCGCACTCTGGATGGCTTGCTCTATTCCAATGGCCAAGCTTTCCATTAGGCAGGCATAGGATTTTCTGGCTATATTAGAATCCCCATCAGTAGGTCCTTCTTCAATAACATGAATAACTCCCCGAGTGGGGATGTCATTCAGGGCAGCTGAAGGGCCTTCGCCTGCTGACCCTCCTTGCGAAGTACCCTCCTAAATAGGTATTTGATGGCCTGGCAGGAGGGGAGCTTGAGGCCTTCCGTTATAGGGTCTCGAGCGAGCCATATTGGGTCGATGACCCCTTCTTGCTTGTCCTTCCATTTGAGGTTGTAACTGTGGATAAGTGGCTCGGATGCACTCTAACTCCTCTTGCAACTTGAAACAGCGACCACTGGTATGGCCATACTCCATATGGTACTGGCAGAAATAAGGGGTAGGGGGATTCTGGGGAACTCTCTGGTATCCAATTGGGCGCTGAAGAATTCCCTGTTGATCAAATGCCTCCATCTCCTACTCTTTCCATGTCCGCGGGGGAGGTATGGCGTCGACAACCATGATCTATAAGGTAGGGGCCGGACGAGTTCCTGGCAGTAATAATTTGGGCCTAGGTGCTTCTGGTATGAAAGGCCTAACATATTCCCTTCAGGGAGGTGCTCAAGGGGATGCGGGACGACTTCTTTCAGCTGGGGATGTTGTAAGCATCTATTTAGCTCGCCTAACATTCAACCCTTCTTCTTCATTTATGTATTCCTCGGCGTGACTTAACAATTCCTTATAACTGACAGCTAGTTTCCTTAATAAAGAGCTGAAAAAGGGTCCTTCCTACAATCCATGAGGTATAGCTACACTAAGGATTTCTGACCCTGCCAAAGAAATGTCCCTAGCCATGGCAGTAAAATGATTAAGCTAACCTCTGAGATATTCTGAGGGTTCTTGCTTGATATGTAGCAAAATTGATATAAGTCTTGCAGCTAGCAAGTTCTTGGCGGAAAACTCCCTTAAGATCTGCAAAGCAGGTGATAGATTCGGGAGGCAGAGCACCAAACCATTTCTGTGCAGAGCCGGTTAATGTGGTGTGAAAATCTCGGCACTTAAGGGCATCTGTATAACAATGAAGAGAGGAAACTCCTGCAAATTGTGATAGATGTTCCTTTGGATCAGTCGTTCCATCATACTTCTCCACTTGTAGATTTTTGAAATATAGAGGCGGCATCTCAAAAAGAATGTTGGCGGTGAATGGACTAGGCTCATAAAATTTCAGAGCCCTAGTGGACTGACTTTCTCCCTGATCTTCTCACCTTGTTTGTGTTGCAGGAATAGTAGGTTGATACACCCTCTGTTAGTGCAGTAGGCACCAGATAATCGAACCTAAATTTTGATTATGGCAAAGACCCAAAGCTAAGGTCATATTATTGTCTGATGAGTTGAACCAAGTGTACCAGAATGTTAAGCTAAGCTGAAGGTTGGCGACACCCAGAGAATCTCATGTTGCGAAACCATGGTGGTCGGGCGACATCGGGAGGACTTCGGAGAGAGTCAAAGAACCTAGGTGGAGACCTGAAGCAAAGCTACAAGTCACAAGGACCTAAGGTAAGCTCGAGGTAAGCTCGTGTGAGTGAGTGAATGCAAGGTCTAGTCCTCCATATGGGGACATCGTTAGGCGATGATCCGACTAAGACTTCCCATGGAAGGTCTAGGTCGAGATCAGACGGTAAGTGGCTATCAAATTCACTTGTATTACTTGCATTTTCGAGCTAACTTTTTATTGCAGTCGAAAACCCTGGGCATCAGTTCAACTGCTGGGGAATCAGTTCAATTGTTGGGGCATCAGTTCAACTGCTGGGGAATCAGTTCAACTACTGGGGCATCAGTTCAACTGCTAGGGCATTAGTTCAACTGCTATTTGAATTCTAGCTTTGAGGAGAGTCAAACTTCATCCCCTTATCTTAGGGTGAGGTGGCCTTTGGTGATAAAACTTGAGCTCAATGTCTAGGGGGTTGGAAGGCTATAAAAGAAGGGGAGTTTCACCCCTTTAGGCCATCATTCAAGCTCTCCAAAAGCCTCCACAACGCCACTACTCTACGACGATCATACGACACCGAAGCGCTACAGAAACATCTACGACACAAGCTCGACGTCCACTCTTTGAGTCATCGGTATCAGTTCATATTACTTCCCATTTCTAATTGTTGTAAACTTCTTTTTATCGATCTTTTATCGGATCGAGGAGAGGGGGTTTGTCTCTCTACCTCGAGTGTTTTCGTGATTTTGTAATCGTTGTCTCCTACCTCCAACGAGGAGGAGACGTTTTAGTGATTTGCCCTCCGTACATGGTCTCGGACCGCTAGGGCCTTGGATTAGTAGCCGATAGGCTATGAACCAAGTAAAACAAAGTCGTGTCCATTTACTTTCCGCTGTGCATTTTACTCTTATACTTGTGTCTTAATTGAATCGACGAAAAGTTTCTCGTGTGCTATTCACCCCCCTCTAGCGCACTTTTATGATCCAACAATTGGTATTAGAGTGGGGGGTGCTATGATTTGGTGTAACCACTAATCTAGCATCTTGATTAAGTTTCTTTTCGTATTAGTTTTTCGATTCGTAGCATTTTTCGTTTCATTAAATTCCTATCTCCCGTACTACTAATCCAAGACGAGAGTCTTGGTACTTTCTTTTGTTTTTGTGTTTGCGAGATTTTTTCTTTTCTTCTAAATGGCCCATCTCGAAGGGTTTAACACCGTCTGACCTCCGTTTTACAACAGAGACGACTTCTGTTACTGGAAGGGTCAGATGGAGTGCTATTTAAAAACCCAAGTAGAGATGTGGATCGTAATTCAAACCAGGTTCACGCTTCCTACTAATGAAGTTGGTGAATCGTTGGATTGTGATCAATAGACTAATGCCATGAGACGCCAAGTGGAAGCCGATGCCAAGGCTACACAAATACTCCAATGTGGTTTGTCCAAAGAAGAGCTCATCCGTGTTGGCCCCTTCATTAGTGCAAAGGACCTATGGAACAAGCTCGTCGAGCTACACGAAGGAACTGATGACGCTATGGTATGTAAAATGGACCTACTATTTAATAAATTGTACAATCTTAAGATGCAGGAACATGAGACCGCAACCCAATTGCATGCACGGATCCAAGATATACTCAACAATCTACATTCGATCGGACAAAAGGTCGAAAACCAGGACTTGATAAGGTATGCGCTTAACGCTTTCCCTAGGACTACCTTGTGGGCATCCATGGTTGATGCTTACAAGGTCTCTAAGGACCTTTCTAAGATTATACTAGATGAAATGTTTTTTGAATTTGAACTTCATGAACAGTCTAATTTGGTCCCTGCCGAGAAAAGTATTGCCTTATTTGCAGGACCGAAGAAGAAGCCCAAAAGCAAACCACCTCCGGAGGAAGAAGACGAGTACGAGTCGGAGATAGATAATGAGATGGAGACCAAACTAGTGAATCTAGTTCAAAAGATGATCAAAAGACGAAGATGACCCATCAACCAATCCAAAGAAGGTAAATCCAAATCAATTTCCAACTATAGATGCTATGAGTGTAATAGGTTGGGACACATCAAGTCGGAGTGTCCAAAACTCAAGAACAAGTCACCAAAGTCCAAGAAAGCACTCAATGCTACGTGGGAGGAATCGTCGGAGGAGGAAGATGAGCTCAACAATCTCACCTATATGGCTAAGCCGACCGAACCCGAGGAAGAATCCAAACCCGAGGAAGAGTCCAACTCTGGATCCGAAGATGAGCTTCAATTCAAGATAAGCCACGGATTCGTATCTGGTTCAAAATGGTCACTCAAGGTTAGTCGCTCTCTAATTGATACATTATATGGTGCAATTAAGTTCTTAACTAGAAAGTTAGCAAAGTCCGAGTCTAAGGTCGAGACCTTAGTTGAGAAGGTTAACCTCCTTAAACACAAGGTCTTCCTAACCTCTTCGACTAGTCAAGTTCAAGAGGAGGACTCAACTCGAGTTGAAAAACTCAAAGTTGAGAACTCACTCTTGAAAGGACAAGTCAAAGATCTTAGGCAAACATTGGAAAGGTTCGCTTTGGGATCCAAGGGACTTGACCTATTACTTGGATCGTAAAGGGTCGTGTACAACAAGGCCGGACTAGGATTTAGGTCAAATACGACTACCAAATCATACATGTCAATTGTGAACCATAATAGAAAACAAGTCCAAGCATGGGTCCCTAAGACCGCTTTAATTTCACAAGTAGGATCTAACAAGTACTGGGTTCCCAAGGACTAAATCCACTATGTGGAGAGACCGAATCGATTCAATGGTTCAGGGGGAGCTAGTACAAAATTTGTTTGTGCTATTCCTTGAAATTAGACTTTGCATGCTTAGGTATTTTGTTTTAATTTTTAGAACAGTTAGATAGGATCTATAACTAGTCAATTCTTGACAACATAGTACTAGGACGCGGAGAGATGATAGTACGTTAGGGAAATGAAGTCATGTGTGTCCAAGTTATATAAGGTGTATCTAGCTCAGTGCACTCAACTGAGTTGAACTAGCTGAAGCTACCTCGCCGTATCCTTAACTAGTTAGACCAGGAAGTAATCTTAAGTGACTCAAGTAATCGATTTCTTGAATTTGGCTTTGTCTAAGGAAGTGGTCGTTGTTCCAATCAAAGATGGCCTCTGTGCCTCGCCACGACCTGGAAGCCAATTTCTCGAAAAGGTTACTTGATGAGCTAAGGGTTAAATCCGAATCTAATCCAAGGTTGATTAATTTCAATTCACTAAATCTAAACAAGTAAAATTGAAGTCATCTCACAAAACACATAAGGATAACGTGCTTGATCATGTAGAAAGGGTGAGATGATTCCTAGGATTAATAAACTTCAACCAACTTTTAAAATTCCAATATTCGATCCAACTACTATACATGTAGGGTTAATGGATGTTGGACAGTGGGTGCTCCCGACACATGACCGGAGACCGACTGAAATTTTCGAAGCTTAGATTCAAAAGTCAAGGATCGATAGCTTTCGGAAACAATGACAAGCACAAAATCATCAGATCATGTGATATTGAGCTAAACTCTAACTTTACAATTCGAAATGTTTTATTAGTCAAAAATTTTGAGTACAATTTACTTAGTGTAAGTCAATTGTGTGACAACAACTATAAGGTTATATTCTTAGAAAATGAATGCTTAATTAAAACTAATGAAACCTCTAAAACAATACTTATAGGAACTAGGAATAGTAACATCTATACAATTAATTTACCCAACTCCTCAAACAAGTGTCTTATGACATAGCAAGAGGAATCTTGGTTGTGGCACCAACGACTCGGCCACTCGCACCTAAGACTCGTTCACAAAATGAGTCAGAGTGGTTTAGTCAGAGGCTTGCCTAACCTTAACAACTTGGATAATAAAATCTGTAATGCTTGTCAACAAGGTAAACAAACTAGGGTACAACATCAACTAACTAACCAAGAACGAACCAAAAGTGTGCTTGAGCTCCTACACTTGGACCTATTCGATTCTCATGAAGCCAAGTCACTAAATGGAAGTCAATTTTATTTAGTCAAAATTGACGACTACTTTAGGTTTACCTGGGTTAGGTTCCTTAAATACAAAAGTGAAACCTTAGATCAACTCACCAACTTATGTAAGTTAATAGAAAATGAAAAGAACCTTAAGATTAAAAGACTTAGAAGCAATCATGGTAGTGAATTCGAAAACCATAGGTTCACCGACTTCTGTAACCTAAACGGATACCACCATGAGTTCTCTTGTCCTAGAACCCCACAACAAAATGGTCTAGTCGAGCGAAAGAATAGAACCCTACAAGAAGCCGCTAGAACCATGTTAAACGAGTACAACCTACCCGATAGGTTTTGGGCAGAAGCCGTTAGTACGACTTGTTATGTCCAAAATAGAATTCTACTAGTCAAGAGGCACCTTAAGACCTCATATGAAATCTACCATAATAGAATACCTAACATTAAATAAACTTTGGGGTATTTGGATGTAGGGTACATATCCTAAATACGAAGGACTACCTAGGAAAATTCACCTATAAAACAAACATCGGAATATTCCTAGGATACTCAACCACAAGTAGAGCCTATAGGGTCTACAATAATGAAACTCGTAAGATCGAAGAAACCATTAATGTTGTATTAGATGAAGGAGATGAACCCACAGAACCCGAAGTAGAACCCATTGATGAACCAATTAATACTAGACCCGAATTTGACTATGAAAATGAGTCTAGTATAAGTCCTAACCCGAGTCAATCTAGGTTACAATCAAATCATCTTATTGATCAAATAATAGGTGATCCCAACCTAGGGGTTCCAATTAGAGTGTCATACAGAAACCTTAGTCAAATCTCTTTAATCTCGAAAATCGAACCCAAATTAATTGAACAAGCTCTTCTTGATCCCGATTGGATTATTGCTATGCAAGAAGAACTAACTCAATTCACTAGGAATAAAGTTTGGAAATTATTACCCCCACCTAAAGATAAATCGATTATTGGAACAAGGTAGGTATTCCGAAACAAACTCGATGACCAAGGGGAAGTAGTTAGAAATAAGGCAAGACTAGTCACTAAGGGTTTTAGTCAAGTAGAAGGGTTAGATTACGATGAAATCTATGCCTCCGTAGCTAGACTAGAATCAACCAGAATGTTGTTAGCATGTACTACACATCGAGGATTTAAACTAATTCAAATGAATGTCAAATCAGCATTCTTAAATGGTTACATTAAGGAAGAAGTCTATGTTAGCCAACCCTCAGGATTCGAAAGCTTAGACAAACCTAACAATGTTTTTAAACTTAAGAAAGCCTTATATGGACTAAAACAAGCTCCTAGAGCTTGGTATGAAAGACTCTCTATTTATCTCAAGTCTAAAGGGTTTAGTCAAGGCTTAGTCGACCCAACCCTCTTCGTAAAATCCATAGGTAAAGAAATCTTTATTGACCAAATTTACATAGACGATATAATCTTTTGAACAACCAACTCAATTCTACTAAACGAGTTCATTTCACTAATGGAAAGTGAATTTGAAATGAACTTAGTAGGAGAATTAACATTCTTTCTAGACTTACAAATTAAACAAACTAAAGAAGGAATTTACCTACATCAACATAAATACTCTAAGGAATTAATTAATAGATTCGGAATGCAAAATTCTAAGATAATAAATACACCAATGGCCACAAATGTTAATATAGGAAAAGACTTAGAAGGAAAATCAATAGACTTAAAATACTATAGGAGCGCAATAGGTAATCTCCTATACTTAACTGCGAGTCGACCCGATATATTATTTGCAGTAAGTATGTGCGCAAGGTTCCAAACTTGTGCTAAGGAGTCGCATCTAACATTAGTTAAGCGTATCCTTAGATACCTAAAGGGTACACTAAACATAGAAATTTGGTACCCTAGATCTAACGAGTTCGAACTAATCGGCTACTCCAACTCGGATTATGTCGGTAGTAAACTCGATAGAAAGAGCACGAGTGGTTGTTGTCAACTTCTCGGCTCGAGTCTAGTGAGTTGGTGTAGTAGAAAGAAACACTATGTTGCCTTATCTACCACCGAAGCTGAATACGTCGCGATGGGTGAATGTGTGGCTCAACTCCGTTGGATGAAACACACTCTCCAAGACTTTAACTTAAATTTTAACAACACTAAAATTTACATCGATAACATTAGTTCAATTAACTTAACCAAAAATTCTATATGCCACTCTAGAACCAAACATATAGAGGTCAAACACCACTTCATTCGAGAACATGTAGCTAACGGGACCATACAACTCGAATACGTGGAATCCAAGTCAAACCTGGCAGACCTATTTACAAAACCTTTACCCGAAGTAGAGTTTAGTTTGCTCAGACATAAATTAGGTATGTGCATAATAGAGTAGGAGTTAAATATTATATTTTTGTTATACTCTATTTTATTTTTCAAAATGGAACTAGCCTAGGGCTTACCCTAGAAAGCATGCTCCTATAGATTTAAGGAGTCAATGCATCTCATAATACATAGGACTAATGTGTTTGTGTACTTAGCCATGTAGACGGGCATGAGATGTTAGAACCTTACTCCTGGTTCCAGAAGTTGGTGCAACAATGCCCCAAGCATTTATATGTTTTAATGTTTGGATAATCATCTATAGTTAGGCAATATTTGTGATCTAATTGTGAACATGTTTAAGTGAAAGTAAAAGTCCAAGTGTGATCTTGGCAAGAGAAGTCCAAGGAAAGGTCTTGGCGGCGTAAGTCCAAGCATGTAGTCTTGGCGGCGTAAAGTCCAAGCGGACCTTGGCAAAGGAAGTCCAAAGGCAAGTCTTGGCAGCATAAGTCCAAGCATGTAGTCTTGGCGACGTAAAGTCCAAGAGTACTTTGGCAAAAGAGAAACCCAAGATATGACGAAACCGAGGGAAGCTCTTGGAAGCTAGAGCAAGGATGAAGGAGTCACGGACTCGAAGGGATCCTAGAGGCGCAAGGCTAAAGGAAGAGCTAGAAGGTTGAGTCTAGGTCTAGGGAGTTAGTTTCAAGTATGATTTTCATCATACTTGAAGTATCAGTCGATTGGAGATATGTCTCAGTCAACTGATCAGTCACTCGACTGAAGATGGCCAAGTTTGGTGGCCATCAGTCGACTACCTAGGGTTGGTAGTCGATTGATGATGCCATCAGTCGACTGCCAACCTTGGGCAGTCAACTGATCAAGTTGGCATCGGGCATAGAATGGAGTCGGACTCGACTCCTCGCGGGGATCACTCGACTGATCGCTTCATCAGTCGACTGATGAAGTGATCAATCAACTGATCAGCCTCCCGTTGGTAATGACAGCTGCGAATCCCCACAGATCCGCCTCATCAGAAGTCGTTGGCTTCGACGACAGTCGACTGATGGAGACCATCAATCGACTGATCGAGGATCAACGGGAAAAACAACCCTCTCTCTATAAAAAGAGGGCATAGGGTGCTTGATGAGGCTAGCGCTTATCTTCCAACCTTACTCTCAAGCTCCCCACAAATTTCTAAGCTTTCTAAGAGTTTTAAATCCTCCTCTTCTCTAAACTTCATTTGCATCAATTGAAAAGAAGAGGAGAGTGTTTGTAAAGGAAACTTTCTAGTGAAGAATTGCTTGGATTGATCCACCTTAAGGATTACCGTAGAGTAAGAGCTTAATCTCCGAACCACGTAAACTCTTCTTTGTTAGCGATTGTTTTGTTAGTTTCTTAATTTCATTTAGCTTTTGTTTTGCTTCCGCTAACCATTTGTGTAGAAATGAAAAAAAGCTATTCACCCCCTCTAGCTTTCTAAAGATCTTCAACAAGTGGTATTAGAGCTCGGATCGCATCGAAGGATCTAACAATCAACCGGAGCACGATGACTTTCCAAGAGGGGTATAGCACGGCGATGCCTCCATTCTTCGACGGCAACAATTTCGGATATTGGAAAGGTAGGATGGAATATTATCTTATGAATGTTAGTAATATATGAGAGATGTCCTAAGACAATCGCCTCATGTTTGAACCATTTATATGATAAATGAAGATTCACTATTTGAGTATACATGTTTTCATGTATTTGATTAGATCTTAAACTCATTTACTGAATGTCCACGATACGATTCACAGCATGAGAGAATTTGTGATTGGATCACAACTAGTGAGTGTCTCTACATGTGTAATTGTGATGTATCGGAATTATCCCTAGTCGATGAATTGATGGATTTGGACACCATCAATTCTGTCGAGGCTAGCACGAGGTATACTCCTTGGTGTATCCAAGCAGCTGATTCTCACTAGATGGAGACATTGTGATGTCCGGAGTTAATCGTGGATGCTAATTATGGTAACTAGTTCATTGGAGTGACCAGCCGTAAGACTTCATATGGTTCTCTGCATATATAGATATGTCAATGAAGTTCTTACTGCAGCTTAAGTGCGATGTTCCTTTGACTTGCGGTATTCAAGTCATCTTGATCATGAAGACTTATGCTTTGACATCTTAAGCAAGCATCTCTGAGGAGATGTGGACCCGAGATGATTGGGTATAAGTCAAAGTGATTGAAGGTGTTTGAATAACATATAAAGGATTCACCACTCCTTGCGAGGAGATGTATACCCATGGCCTCTCGTTGGATTGTTACTAAAGTCTTTGGCCAAAGCATTACATGTTTAGAGTAAGGTACTCTTGGATACATGTGTAGTAACTAGAATTTGTAGGACGAGGAAAATGATATCATTAGGTGTGACGAGTCAACTAGTGGGGACCGACACAATAGACCATGTCCCAACCAAGTGGGTATAAGATGAGTGAAGGGAATGGGGCACGATTCATTCAGTTACATGTACTGAGTTTGAAATAGTTTACCAGATCAAGATGATCTTTTCGGTTAATTGGGGATCATGATGTACTACTAGGTGCCACTCATGATCGTTCTATAATTAATGGTTAATTATAGATGGCCAACATAAATCAAGAACCTATTTGGTCACACGTACAACGAGCGTAATCCGAAGGATTTAAAATAAGCTTGAGAATGAGATTCTCAGACCGAGAGAAACTAGGTTTGGTTGGACCAAACAAGGAGCGAGCATGAAATCGTTTCAGGCGCAATGGAAGTGTGGATGGACCGTGTCTTATGAAGACATGATGGATGAACCAAATTGGTTTGGTTCTAATCCAATGGTGGAGAATAAACCAAAGGGATTTAGTTTGTTTTAAACGAATGAACCAAAGTTGGTTCGATTCATTTTAACTTAAAATAGACCAAATCGGTTTGGTTTATTTTAACTTAAATTAATGGAGCGGGTTAACGGGTTTTGGTTATGAACCAATAACCATTAGGAGAATTTATTCTCTATAAAATAGGGCTCAAGGGTTTAATGAGAGCCCTAATCCAAGTTGTTGCCCCCTCCCTTTTCTCCTCTTGTGGTCAGCGCCCATACCCTAGCCACCGCCCACCCTTGTGCCGCCATCCAAGATCCTTGTCGGTATCCAAGCTTCAGTCGGCGATCCTCCGGTGATCTTCCTTTGCTCCGGCGACAAGGTGAGCATCTAGCTTCCTTATTTGGCCGGCGCTAATCCTCCACCAAAGCCGTCCAGTTTTCTGGACATCTTATTTATTTCATGTCGGAGCATCGTTTGGACAACGTTTGGAGCTCCGACAGTGGCTACTTTGCCGGGGATTCGATCTCCGGTAATCCTCAGAGGTGGAGGATGAAGGATTCGTCAAATGGTTGGCGAATACCTCTCCGGAGAAGCGAGTTTTTGAGGACTCGTTTTGAATTCGAATTTTGATTCGGAATGTGATCTTCTCTCGATCACATCGTCTTTGACAAGAGGCTAGTGACTCGTACAAAGATGAGGCTTGTGACTTTGTAAAGTCATCCCGAAGATACTCGGCGTGGATACGGATAGAGGCGATTCTAGCGAGGATCGCTTCGGTTGATGCCTTTCCCGCTACACGTAATCGTAAGGTATACGTAGAATAAATTTCCTTTTATTGCAAAATTTGAAACTACGATTATGTATACACATGTTGTACTATGCATGTGTGTGGTGTGTGTGTTGTAATAAATTAGATTTATTAATTTTATTTCTTCCGCTGTGCACATGTTTACGAAACATGTTCGAACACACACTCGCCGCAGTGCCAGAAACCCAACAATGAACGATATTGAAAATTGATTTAGTGTTGTAGATGGATTCGAGAAGTCGATCGACGAATTTAGAGCGCCAATACCAACAAAGGATTGGACAAGAGAAATGGCAAAAAAGGCACAAGCAAATGCAAAAGCAACGACCGCACTCAAATATGGTCTATCAAAGGAGCAATTATCCAAAGTCAGCCCCTTCAACTCCGCTAAAGATCTTTGGGAGAAGCTCATCGAATTAAATGAAGGATCAAAGGAGACGAGGAGAGCCAAGAGGGATCTCTTGATAGGCCAACTCCAAAGTTTCGCCATGAAGACCAATGAGACTGTGAGCCAAATGCACGATCGCTTCAAGGAGGTAGTCAACGGACTACATGTGATAGGTGAAAAGGTTGAAAACCGAGACCTTGTGAGGTATATTCTTCAAGCTTTCCCTAGAACAACTTTATGGGCATCAATGGTAGATACTTATAAGGTGTATAGGGACCTTTCATTAGTTAAATTAGATGAACTTTTTTGTGAATTCGAATTGCATGAGCAAGCTAACACCTCTTCAAAAGAAAAGGGTATAGCTCTTGTTGTAGGAAAGAAGGACAAGAGGAAAAAGGAAAAGAAGGAAGCTTCTTCATCATCCGAGTCGGAGGAAGAATCTTCAAGTAGTGATGAGGAGCTATCGGCTAGTGAGGTAGCTCACTATGTAAAGAAGTTTGGTGGGAGGTCAAGAAAACTCACCAAGAAGGATGTAAGGAGGATGTTCCAATCCTCCAAAGGTAAAACCTCTAGTAGTTTAACTTCTAGTCCTAATGTAATTTGTTATGGTTGCAACAAGAAAGGGCACATCAAGCCAAATTGCCCAAACCTAAAAAAGGAGGAGAAGGAAAAGATGAAGAAGGACAAGAAGGAGAAGAAGAAGAAGGAGGCCATGGTAGCCAAACATGGGATACATAAAGCTTGGAAGATACATCGGATGAGGATGAGCTTTGCCACATCACCTGCAATTTTGCACTCATGGCCATGGAGGATGAAGCCGGAAGCTCAAGTGAAGAGTCATCATCATCCTCAAGCGACGAAACGTCCTCTAGTGACAATGAGGTAAAAGACTCCCCTAGTATAGACTTACTTTATGAAACCATTGCATGTCTTCAAAATGCACTAAATAAATCAAAATCTAGGATTAAGGATTTGAAAGTAGAGATTAGGAAAATTAAGAATGTAGAAACTTCTTGTGATGATGCATGTTCACTTAGGAATGAAAATGAACTAAGAAAAGAAATAGGTGAACTAAGAGCATGCTTAGAAAAATTTACAAATGACTCCAAATACCTAGATATGATACTTAGGGATCAAAGAGTCATTTACAACAAGGCCGGAATAGGATATAGGCCTAAAGAAAAGGAAGTAGCCTTTACCTCCCTTGTTAGTAGGAAATCAACCATTAGAAGCAAGGTTAGAAAGGCATGGGTTCCTAAGAGCTATGTAGTTAATGCTACCG
This sequence comes from Wurfbainia villosa, assembly GCA_025175895.1. Classification (NCBI taxonomy): domain Eukaryota; kingdom Viridiplantae; phylum Streptophyta; class Magnoliopsida; order Zingiberales; family Zingiberaceae; genus Wurfbainia; species Wurfbainia villosa. Next base: position 49,999,685 of record CM045996.1, read on the forward strand.
GTCCTAAGATTTGGGTGCCTAAGACTTGTATTTTTTATGTTGTATAGGTAGAAGGACCAAGCTTGTGAATTGTTGATAGTGGTTGCTCAAAACACATGACCGGTGATGAGAGCAAATTTTTCACAATCAACCACATTAGCAAGGGGAAAGTGCCTTTTGAAAATAGTGGAAAGTTTAAGATTCTAGGAAAAGGCACAATTGACGTATCCCCAAATCTTTCCATTCATAAAGTATTATTGGTTGAAAACATGAAGTTTAACTTGCTTAGTGTAAGTCAATTATGTGATGCAAATTTTGATGTGCAATTTAACTCTTCAAAATGCTTGATAAGACATAAGAAATTAAATGATTGCATGTTAGTAGGATATAGGAAATCAAATATTTATTATGTTGATTTATTCTATGCTTCTAACATTTCCCCTAAGTGTCTTATGGCAAAAGAAGAAGAGAGTTGGCTATGACATAGGAGATTAGGGCATATCAACATGAAGAACATAGCCAAAGTATCTAAATTGAAGCTAGTGAAGGGATTGCCAAAAGTGAAGTACATGAAGGATAAGATGTGTGATGCATGCCAAGAAGGGAAACAATCAAGGTCACCACACAAGGGTAAAAATTTAATTAGTACTTCCTTCCCATTAGAACTTTTGCATGTAGATTTATTTGATTGTCATAGTACTCCTTCATTGAATGGTAGTAAATATTGTTTAGTTATAGTAGATGATTTTTCTAGATATACTTGGGTGTATTTCATGAAACATAAGGACAATACCCTAGAAATAATTATAGGTTTTAGCAAAAGAGTAGAGAATAAAAGAAATCTCAAAATCAACCGGATCCGTAGTGATCACGGTGGAGAATTTGAGAATTCTAATTTCTCTAAATTTTGCTTAGAACAAGGGTACAAGCACAAATTTTCTTGTCATAGAACACCTCAACAAAATGGGGTGGTGGAAAGAAAAAAATCGTGCCCTACAAGAACCTGCTAGGACTATGCTTAATGCATACTCATTACCTAGCTACTTATGGCGGAAGCAGTTAATACCGCTTGCTATATCCAAAATAGAGTCCAAATTCATAGGTTTTTAGGAAAAACTCCATTTGAATTATGGAATGACTCAATTCCAACAATTCATTACTTTAAAGTCTTTGGATGCCAAGCTTATATCTTAAACACCAAAGACAATTTAGGGAAGTTTGAGTCCAAAGCGGATGAGGGAATCCTAGTTGGATACTCATCCACTAGCAGAGGGTATAGAGTCTACAATAAAAGGACTCAAATAGTTGAGGAGTCTTCAAATGTTCAATTTGATGAAACCTCTACCATTTACCCTAGGATATCCCCCATTGATAAAGATATTAATGACAAAAATCAAGAAATTATCCAAAAATTTCAAAACATGATTTTAGGGGGTAATAATCAAGGGGGAGGATTAGTGAGTAACAATCAAGGGGGAGCAAGAGGGGATTCGGATGATGAAAGAAGAATTAAGGATATCCAAGATCAAAATCAAGTTGATACACCTCCTAGAACAATAAGAGTTCATCAAAATCACCCTCTAGATCAAGTTGTAGAAGAATTATCTCAAGGGGTTAGAACTAGGTCCTTCCATAGAGCTTCCTCTAGTCAAATAGCTCTTATCTCTCAAATTGAGCCCAAATCAATCAATGATGCATTGTTTGATCCGGATTGGATCTTAACAATGCAAGATGAATTGGCTCAATTTGAAAGGAGTCAAGTATGAGAGTTAGTTCCTAGACCCAATGATAGTACCATCATCACTACAAGATGGGTTTTTAGGAACAAATTAGATGATCAAGGTAATATAACTAGGAATAAGGCAAAGTTATTAGCAAGGGGCTTCAATCAAGTTGAAGGACTTGATTATGATGAAACCTATGCCCCGGTTGCTAGGTTAGAATCCATTAGAATCCTATTTGGATATGCCTCTTACATGGGCTTTAAACTCCATCAAATGGATGTAAAATCAGCATTCCTAAATGGGTTCATTAAGGAAGAGGTATATGTAGAACAACCTCCCGGGTTTGAGAGTATTGACTATCCAAACCATGTATACAAGCTTAGAAAAGCTCTATACGGGTTAAAACAAGCTCTCCGGGCTTGGTATGAAAGATTGTCATCTTTCTTAGTGTCTAAGTGGTTTAGAAGAGGTTAAGTAGACTAGACTCTCTTCATTAAATCAAAGTCTAAGGACATCTTTGTGGCCCAAGTATATGTAGATGACATAATTTTTGGGTCAACCAATGATGAACTCCTTCATGATTTCATCAAAAATATGAAGAATGAATTTGAAATGAGTCTAGTTAGAGAATTAAAATTCTTCTTTAGGATTACAAGTCAAACAAACTAATGAAGGAACCTATGTATACCAAACCAAATATGCCAAAGAAATGATCAAGAAATTTGGTTTCGAAAATGCTAAGGTAGTTTCAACTCCTATGGAAACCAATACAAAAATAGATAATGATCATGAAGGAAAATCAATTGACCTTAAGCTTTATAGGAGCATGATTGGTAGTCTTTTATACTTAACCACTAGTAGACTCGACATTTTATTTGCGGTAGGTATGTGTGCAAGATACCAATCTTGTGCCAAAGAGTCCCATTTAGTGGTTGTTAAGAGAATTTTAAGATATATCAAAGGCACATTAAATGTAGGACTTTGGTACCCTAGGACAAAATCTTTTGATTTGGTTGGGTACACTGATTCCAACTATGCCGGTTGCAAGTTGGATAGGAAGAGTAGTAGTGGTGGATGTCAATTTCTTGGATCCTCCCTAGTTAGTTGGAGTAGTAGAAAGCAACCTTGTGTTGCTTTGTCCACCACCGAAGCCGAATATGTGGCTATGGGTGGTTGTGTAGCTCAACTACTTTGGATGAGACACACATTAGAGGATTATGAGCTACACTACTCCAATGTCAAAGTTTATTGTGATAATGTGATTACCATAAATTTGACCAAAAATCTGATACATCACTCTAGGACTAAGCACATTGAAGTGAAGCATCACTTCATTAGAGATCATGTGGCTAAGGGGGACATTGAACTCAATTACATAGAATCCAAGTCCAACATAGCCGACATATTCACCAAGGCTCTCCCCGAAGCGGAATATTCATCACTTAGGAGAGAACTTGGAATGTGCTTAGTAGAATAGAGGTCTAGGTTTGCATGATCCTATAGAAAATCTAGGACTTATACCTCTAAGAATCTCACAAAAGACCTAAGAAACCATGATTTTTGTATTGAGCCACTTAGACAATATGTGAGATGTTAGGAAGATGCATTTGGTTCATCATGCTTGTTATGATGCATTACTATGAACCAAAATGTCATCTAGAGACATTAATCCTTCATTGGACCAATCATTGGGAAGGCTTATACACAATTAATGTGCATATAGTTCTAAGAACATGATTGGAAATGTCAAACAAAATATAATTTCAACTATGTTTATCATACTTTGGAAAACAGTTTTCAATTGCTAAGCAAAAGTGATATAAAGTTTGCAAAATTCTTAAAGCTTTTGCTAGTTTTCAAAATTGTATCATTTTCAAAATCTAGAAAACATATATTTTTAAAATTATTTTTCCTTGATAAACAATGAATTCATAAATGTGTACATAAAATTTCATGATTTTTTAATGTTTCTAGAATTTTTGGCGTATTTCTAAAGTTGGGCTGAAAAACTTGAAAATAGCACTTCGGGTGTGGCAGTCAACTGAGCCAGATTTCAGTCAATTGACACTCTGATTTTTCTGCAAATCAGCCCTATTTCTTGGTTTTAAGTGTACCCTTAATTATCCTAACCCTATGGTATGATAATTCAAGTAATTAAAAGGGTATAAGACTGATTGTTACATTGTTTTAGGGGGAGTTTCATAGTGAAATATTTTCATCCCCTAAATTTATATTGTTGGTGCAATGTTAGGACATAGTTTCATATTTCTTGTTTATGCTCTCCTCCACATGTTATTCACACATCACGAACCATGTCTTGGATTAAGGGGGACCTCCATATCTATCTTATACCTTAGTTCAAGACATAACCAATTCAATCCATCCATGAACTTATCAATGTGTGAATCTTTCTCTTTTTGATGTATGTCAAATGGGGAGAAAGAAACTTTAAGTTAGAATTCATATTGGAAATATGATGTTTTCATTATGTGCATATATTAATACCTAACTTAAATGATTGCCAAACATAAAAAAGGGAGAGATTATTGGTGCAAAAATGCCCCAAGCATTTATATGTTTTGATGTTTGGATAATCATCTATAGTTAGGCAATATTTATGATCTAATTGTGAACAAGTTTAAGTGACAGAAAAATCCAAGTAAGAAGACTTGGTAAAGGAAAAGTCCAAGTGTGATCTTGGCAAGAGAAGTCCAAGGAAAGGTCTTGGCGGCGTAAGTCCAAGCATGTAGTCTTGGCAGCGTAAAGTCCAAGCGGACCTTGGCAAAGGAAGTCCAAAGGCAAGTCTTGGCAGCGTAAGTCCAAGCATGTAGTCTTGGCGGTGTAAAGTCCAAGCGTACTTTGGCAAAAGAGAAACCCAAGACATGACGAAACCGAGGGAAGCTCTTGGAAGCTAGTGCAAGGATGAAGGAGTCGCGGACTCGGAGGGATCCTGGAGGCGCAAGGCTAAAGGAAGAGCTAGAAGGTTGAGTCTAGGTCTAGGGAGTTAGTTTCAAGTATGATTTTCATCATACTTGAAGTATTAGTCGACTAGAGACATGTCTCAGTCGACTGATCAGTCACTCGACTGAAGATGGCCAAGTTCGATGGCCATCAGTCGACTGCCTAGGGTTGACTGATGATGCCATCAGTCGACTGCCAACCCTGGGCAGTCGACTGATCAAGTTGGCATCGGGCACAGAATGGAGTCGGAATCGACTCCTCGTGGGGATCACTCGACTGATCGCTTCATCAGTCGACTGATGAAGTGATCAGTCGACTAATCAGCCTCCCATTGGTAATGACGACTGCGAATCCCCACAGATCCGTCTCGTCAGAAGCCGTTGGCTTCGGCGGCAGTCGACTGATCGAGGCTCAACGGGAAAAATAACCCTCTCTCTATAAAAAGAGGGCATGGGGTGCTTGATGAGGCTAGTTCTTATCTTCCAACCTTACTCTCAAGCTCCCCACGAATTTCTAAGCTTTCTAAGAGTTTTAAATCCTCCTCTAAACTTCATTTGCATTAATTGTAAAGAAGAGGAGAGTGTTTGTAAAGGAAGCTTTCTAGTGAAGAATTGCTTGGATTGATCCACCTTAAGGATCACCGTAGAGTAGGAGCTTAATCTCCGAACCACATAAACTCTTCTTTGTTAGAGATTGTTTTGTTAGTTTCTTAATTTCGTTTAGCTTTTGTTTTGCTTCCGCTAACCATTTGTGTAGAAACGAAAAGAAGCTATTCACCCCCCCTCTAGCTTTCTAAAGATCTTCAACACCAGATGAAGATCTAGTGCATCGACATGAACCATGGAGTATAATTATCTAAATTAACCAACTCTAGTCCAGACTTATTGATCATTCTATATTAATCAAGTCAAATATGTTGGGGATCGAAACGGCCGACTAGAGGGGGGTGAATAGCCCTCTTACGATGGATGTCGTAATTTACTCGTCTACAAACGGTTAGCGCAAGCGGAATACAATAAGACAAGACAAGTAAATATAAAAGACAAGAATCAAATCGCTAACGCAAGATGTAACGTGGTTCACGGCTACGCCGCTAATCCACGGTCCTGATTCGTCCGAGGTGAATCACTCCTCCAAAGCCAATCATTATTGGTCTCTCTTTTGCACCAAGCTAGGTGGAGGTAACCTTTACAATCAAGATCACTCTTCTTACAATAAGAATGGAGTAAAAGCAAGTAAGAAGAGTTTAGCGCTTGTGGGGCACTTGGATGGTCGTTTGGAGTAAGAGCATTAGCCCCCCAAAGCTCCACACCCTCTCTTTTTATAGAGAGGAGGCTTTTCTTCCCGTTGGCCGCCACCAGTCTACTGCTGCCCTTGGTCTCCGAACACGTCGGATCCCGACCGTTGTAGTCCAACGGAACACTTGACAGTCGACTGATGGACCTCATCAGTCTACTGCTGCCTTCGTAGTCGGCTACGAGCGGTTCTATGGCCAAAACCTTTTGACCCGATCGGATGCCTTAGCCGATCGTGATGGTCTTGGTCGGCCGCACATAGCGATCGGCCGATGGCCTCAAAGCGGGTCGAATACGGTCGAACTACATTCGACTCGGGCGATCGGTCAAACTTAACATAAGTTTGAGCTTCCGACGGTCGGGTAAACCTTAACCCTTGTGGTCAAGTCTCCGACACTCAGCCATTCGGCCAAGTTCACCTAATGAGCTACTTACATTTCACTCATTCTCTCATCTCACTCGAAGTCCCTCGCCGAAGCTCTCTTCGTTCATGGCCACGTCTCTCGGCAGCATCAGGCGCACGGCTCTGCAATACTCCTTTGCGTCTCTTGCCTCCGAAGTCTGCTTCCTTGGCTTCACTTCAAGTCATCTCGTCCGGCGGTCCCTCGGCAGCATCAAGCGCACGACTCTGCAATGCTCCTTCTCCGACTCAGGCACGAGGTTGTGAGGGTGAACCCGCCATGGCTCCATGTGCGAATTACTAAGTCCTGCAAGACTCCAACGCACATATCAAATAACAATACCAACCTAACTTAAACCCTTTGCCACACACATCAAAACCTTATCATGGCAAGAGATTGCCCTAACAATCTCCCCCTTTTTGATGTGTGGCAATCCGTTTAAGTTAGGTAAAAAAACATTTGATAGAAATTTCTAAGGTAAGAAAGCATGTAAACATAAACATGATATAGCAACATGCAACTCCCCCTTAATCCATGAAACTCTCTCTACAAATTCTCCCCCTATCATAATTTACTTAAACACAATTATTTCTCTCCCTTTGACACCATCAAAAAGATTAATACTAAGTTATAAACCCATGGCATCAAGTCTAATAGAAGGAAAATACCAAAAACATGTTTAAAATCTGAAATCAGAAAATATTAGACTGTTTTTCAGGTGAGCTGATCATTGCTATCAGTATGGCGATCATTGGCATAATGGTTTCAAATTACGATTTTAATTTCAGAAATGCATTAAAAATTCTAAAAAATTCAAAAAATTATGAAATTTGGGGAACATATTTCTTGTAATATTTTTTATCAGTGAAAAATAGGTCTTTATGAAAAATCATTATATTTTCACATATTTGCCAAAAATCCAAAAGCTTTAAAAACTACTAGGTTTTTGATTATGATAGTATCAAGTTTAACACCTAGTTTTGCATCCAATTGTTTCAAAACATGAATACATAGATTTAAAGTAAGAAATTATTTTGAAAACATATGAAATATCCAACCATGATCTTTGGGAAATATGTCTATGAATTAAACATAAGTCTTCCCCATGATTGGTCTATTATTGCTATTTTGATACTTTAAATGATCATCTAAATGCCATAGGCATTAGTGGACATTTGTATCATCCTAACATCTCACTCATGCTAAGTTTTCAATCAAAGTAGCCTATGGTGAGTGTGAGATGTATCTTAGAGGTATTTGTATATACTTAACCATTATATTCATGCAATTATATCAAGGTTAAGTATCATCCTAACAATCCACATGATCATAAAGACATATATGTGTGAATTTCGCATTATGATCATGAAATACATGTATTCATCAATTTTTAATCATGCATTAGGTATTATATCATGATAATAAGCTAATATTATCTAAAACATGATTTAACCCTATTTCTCATGATGATGTGTCAAATTTCAAAATCATAAATCATGATTGCACATATACATAGCAATTACATTGATTATCATAATTTAAGCATTATTAACTATTTATAGGCACGTTATCATCACCTAACACTATTTAAAAATGTTGTCCCGCCATCCTAAGTCAACCAAAATATGATATAGGTCAATTGCATATGGTTGACTACCTTAGGGTTTTCCTAACCCTTAAGAATGGATTTTGGAACCCAAAATAAGTTCTTGCCTATGGGGTTCACTAGATACTCCTTAGGAATCCATTTCCTAGCTATTACTTTCTTCTTATCTTGTCCCCTAGCAATTAGGCATTTGTAGGCCTTTTCATTTTTCTTTTCTTTGTATCCTAGGCCTTTCTTATTGAAGCTAGCTCTTTGGCTCCCTATAATCATGTTCAAGGTGTTTTAGCCAATTGTGAATTTCTCTAGGGCTTTTGTCAAATAGTCTACCTTTTCCCTTAAAGCCCTATTTTCTTCTATACATGCATCACTAACATCCAAAGGCATATAGTTATCATGTGAGCATGCATCATTTATGCTAGAAGAAATATTATCATCATTTAAGCATGCTTTTTCTAACTTACTTTCTAAGTCCTTAATTTGATCTAGCATACTTTTGTTCTTCTTCTTAGCTCTAAATAAATCCCTAGTTAAGCTAGAAACCATGGAAACTATTTTCTTAGGAGTTAAGTTTGTTACCATAGTTTCCATGTCCTCTTCTTCTTCTTCGGATGAGGAGGATGTAGAGGCTCCCCCTTCACTTGAGCTCTCTCCACTTGAGCTTGATTCTTTATTTTCGGTGGAGGAGCAATCCAAGTCATCAAAAGCCATCAATGCTAGGTTGGTGACAAATGCATTTTCTTCCTCGGATGATGATGAAGAAGAGGAGGAAGGGTCATCCCATGTCTTGGCCTTGAATGCTTTGGCCTTCCCCTTTTCCTTTGCCTTCTTTTCTTCTTCCTTTTTCTTCTTGCTACCCTTTTTCTTCTTCTTTTCTTCTTTCTTTCTCTTCTCCTCCTTGCTTTTGTTCAAGAGGGGACAATTATCCCTTATGTGTCCCTCTCCTTGGCAATTGTAGCAAATGATTTTCCCCCTTGGTCTTCTATTCCTATCATTAGATTTATTAAAATGAAAACCCTTTAAAGCATGCCTTACCCTCCTTACCATATACGCTTCTTCCGTGCTATCCATGGAGGAGGAGGAAGAGGCTTCATCATCGGAGGAGGAGGGGATCTCCATCTTCTTCTTCCCCTTGTTTGCCATCAAAGCTACTCCTCTTGAAGGTTGGATTTTTGGCTCTTCTTGTATTCCTTCAAGCCTCGTTTCGTGGAGTTCCATTGTTGAGAAGAACTCCTCCAAGGTGCTCACTTCTAAATTCTTTGAGATATAGAATGAGTCCACCATGGAGCTCCACTTTGAGGACCGGGGAAAGACATCTATGGCCTTCATTACCATATCCCGGTTGGAGAGCTTTTCACCTACACTTGACAAACCGGTTATAATTTCCTTGAAACGAGAATGTAAGGAAATTACCTTTTCTCCCTTTTCTAGTTTAATGTTGTTGAGTTGGGAGCGAAAGAGGTCTCTCCTTGCTAGCTTCGCCTCAGATGTGCCTTCATGAAGCTCAATTAGCTTCTCCCACATCTCCTTGGCACTTAGGCATTCTCCAATCCGGTTGATCTCTTGTTGGGGGAGCACATTGAAAAGATGATGCTTGGCTTTTGAGTTTGCAAGGTGCTCTTCCCTTTGCTTTTTGGTCCACCTAGATTTCTCTATTGGCTTCCCTTCTTCATCCCTAGGCAAAACGAAACCGGATTCCATTGTAATCATAATATCAAAATCCATTTTGAAAAATACCTCCATTCTCTTTTTCCACCAAGAGAATTCGCCGTCGAACTTCGGTGGGTGGATGTTAGAGCCGGCCATTTTGAATGTTGCTTGTTGTGGCGGTTAGTCCTCGACAAGCTTTCCTTTGCTATGATACCACTTGTTGGGGATCGAAACGGCCGACTAAAGGGGGGTGAATAGCCCTATTACGATGGATATCATAATTTACTCGTCTACAAACGGTTAGCGCAAGCGAAATACAATAAGACAAGACAAGTAAATATACAAGACAAGAATCAAATCGCTAACGCAAGATGTAACGTGGTTCACGGCTACGCCGCTAATCCACGGTCCCGATTCGTCCGAGGTGAATCACTCATCCAAAGCTAATCACTATTGGTCTCTCCTTTGTACCAAGCTAGGTGGAGGTAACCTTTACAATCAAGATCACTCTTCTTACAATAAGAATGGAGTAAAAGCAAGTAAGAAGAGTTTAGAGCTTGTGGGGCACTTGGATGGTCGTTTGGAGTAAGAGCATTAGCCCCCCAAATCTCCACACCCTCTCTTTTTATAGAGAGGAGGCTTTTCTTCCCGTTAGTCGCCACCAGTCGACTGCTGCCCTTGGCAGTCGACTGCCGCCACTACAATGGTCTCCGAACACGTCGGATCCCGACCGTTTTAGTCCAACAGAACACTTGGCAGTCGACTGATGGACCTCATCAGTCGACTACTGCCTCCGTAGTCGAATGTTCAGTCGGCTATGAGCGGTTCTATGGCCAAAACCTTTCGACCCGATCATTGCGCCTTCGTGATCGATGATAATCTTAGCGATCATTGCCCACATATGGCAATCGGTGATGGCCTCAAAATAGCGATCGAATACCGGTCGAACTACATTCGACTCGGGCGATCGCCATTACACATGTGATCGGTAGTGCCGTGTGAAACTTAAACTTAACATAAGTTTGAGCTTCCGGCGGTCGGGTAAACCTTAACCCTTGAGGTCAAGTCTCCGACACTCAGCCATTCGGCCAAATTCACCTAATGAGCTACTTACATTTCACTCATTCTCTCATCTCACTCGAAGTCCCTCACCGAAGCTCTCTTCGTTCGCGGCCACGTCCCTCAGCAGCATCAGGCGCACGACTCTGCAATGCTCCTTCACGTCTCTTGCCTCCAAAGTCTGCTTCCTTGGCTTCACTTCAAGTCATCTCGTCCGGCGGTCCCTCGACAGCATCAAGCGCACGGCTCTGCAATGCTCCTTCTCCGACTCAGGCATGAGGTTGTGAGGGTGAACCCGCCAAGGCTCCATGTGCGAATTACTAAGTCCTGCAAGACTCCAACGCACATATCAAATAACAATACCAACCTAACTTAAACCCTTTGTCACACACATCAAAACCTTATCATGGCAAGAGATTGCCCTAACAAAATAGAGTTGAACATACTATTAAATGACCTTATGTTTAAACTATTATTTTCAAAATCTATTTGGAACATGTTTGGACTTATAAAATGAATCATTATCTTTCTAAAAAATTTATTTTACAAATCCCCGCTCTTTTCGATTTATGGCAAAAGGGGGAGAAAAGGTCAAAATTAAGGGATCATTTTTTTTATAACTTAACTTAAAAATAAATAAATTCTTTTAATGACCCCAAGTTAAGAAAGGCTCAGTTACTTGTCAATCTTTTTTGAATAGTTAAAAAGGTGGGGGGGGGGGGGGGCGGAAAGGCCAAAGTTAAGAGATCAAAAGTTAACTTTTTATAACTTAACTTAAAACTTAATTTAAACTTTTAGGCCTATGTTAAGTAATCTTCATTACTTAACTTATTAAGTAGCAACCATTAAGGGGGAGAACTAAGATCCTTTCTCAAGTACTCACCTAATGTCAAGGGGGAGGACTTGGAAAAGAGTTTTACTCTTACTCTTACTGAAGCTAACCTACTAAGTTACTCATACTAACTTATTAGGTTATGCATATTCAATATTCGTTTGATTTATGCTTCATGTTAAACATCTCTTTTACTTTACTTACTTAATGCCTTAATTACCCTTAACTTTGTGTTAGTTTGCCATAGATCAAAAAAGGGGAGATTGTTGGTGCAGTAGGCACCAGATAATCGAACCTAAGTTTTGATTATTGCAAAGACCCAAAGCTAAGGTCATATTGTTGTCTAACGAGTTGAACCAAGTGTGTAGGAATGTTAAGCTAAGCTGAAGGTTGGCGACACCCGGAGAATCTCGTATTGAGAAACCAAGGTGGTCGGGCGACACTGAGAGGACTTCGGAGGGAGCCGAAGAACCCAGGTGGAGACCTGAAGCAAAGCTACAAGTCACAAGGACCTAAGGTAAGCTCGAGGTAAGCTCATGTGTGTTAGTTGTTGGAACGTCGGTGGCCGGCTAGAGGGGGGTGAATAGCTCCAATTCGCGTATGCGGTGGAATTCGTTTGTTTGTTGTGTGCACACCTCTACAATTCGTTAGCATGGTGGAAATACAAATAAAAAGTACGAATATACGAGACAAATACAAAGCACACACAATACACCAAGATATATGTGGTTCGGAACCTTAGGGTTCCTACTCCATGGGTGAGTTCAATGAGCTCATGTTATGCGCACGGCACTAACAACAACTCCTTCTCGACAACACGTCGGAGGTGGAGAAACCTCATACGAGAAAATACACAAATGTAATACAAGAAAATACAAAGAACACTTTACAACAAATGGATTTGAACTCTTGCTTGTTTCTTGCTTTGGTTTTCTCTTGAAGTTCTGGAATGCAGCAGCAATTCCCCTCCAAAATCTCCCCAAAATCCTTGGCGAAATCCTCCATCTCGAGCTCCATTTATAACCTGCATCAAGCTGATTCCGCACCCATCAGTCGACTGATCGTGACCATCAGTCGACTAGTCCTGTAGCCGTTGTCTCACAATGACTTGATCCACGTTGGCAAAGTTCCAACGGATCCATCATCAGTCGACTGATCATGCCCATCAGTCGACTGATGATCCTATCAGTCTAGTGCTCTCCGCAATCACTTGACTGGAAGACCTTCTGTGGGAAAATTCACTGTGACCAGTCGACTGATGCTTTCATCAATCGACTGGTGGTGTCGGCAGTCGATTGCCCTCCCTCGGCAATCGACTGTTCGGCCAGAACCTGGTTTGTCGAACACCGATCAAGTCCAATCGACCTAGAGTAGTCGACTGGCACCAATGCCAGTCGACTGATATCGGGTAAAACCTCAAACACCAAGTTTTTTGAGAATTCGACCATCGGGTAAACCCTCAAACACTACGTTTGAGCCTCTGACACTCAGTCTTAGCCACTTGGCCAAGTCCACCTCATCCTCTCATGGAGTTCTCCACCGAAGCTCTCTTCCCTCGGCCTACGTCCCTCAGATGCACCAAGCGCACAACTTCGCAATGCCATCCTTCACGTCTCTTACCCTCGAAGTATGCTTCCCTTGGCCCTCACTCCATTCACTCCCCGTCCGACGGTCCCTCGGATGCACCAAGCGCACGACTTCGCAATGCCATCCTTCACCGACTCAAAGACCCCGAGCCTAGTGATCTTGCCAAGTCCTCAAGACTTCCCACACCAAGCCTCATGCTTGGATTTTCCATGCTAAGCCCCATGCTTGGACTTTCACCGCCAAGGCTACACACTTGGATTTATGTGGCCAACCCATGTTGGATTTCCAACACCAAACCCTATGCTTAGATTTTCCCAACACCAAGCCCCATGCTTGGACTTTTCACCACCAAGGCTACACACTTGGATTTACGTGGCCAACCCATGTTGGACTTCCCATGATAATCCCAAGTCATGCATTTTGTCTAACATCAAAATATAGTTCGAGTCAAACTCGAGCCTGGGCCGATTGCACCAACAATCTCTCCCTTTTTGATGTTTGACAAAATCTCAAACCCAAGTCTACCAATTATCCCCAATTGAGAATTCCAACTATCCCAATTGGTAACTTCTCCCCCTTTTTGACATACATCAAAAAGGTCATCCCTAAGGGTATGAATGTCTCATATCCCAATGAGATCTTACAATCTCTCCCTTGTAGGAACACATGCCTACAATTTTTCTAGTGATAAGTCTCATATCACTTAAGAGAGGCAATCCCAAATTTTTCTCCCATAAGGAAAAAGACACATCCATCTTCCCATGATGGATACCTCCCCCTAAAGGCTTGCTCCCCCTTGACCATTGCACCAACAATGTTCTTGGAGAGTCCCTAAGCCAATAGGAACGCTTAAACAATCAAAATTAAGGCAAAGTTCAACAATGAACTCTCATCCACCTTAAAATTGATACTCACCCTAAATACTTCTCCTAATCCATATCCAATGGATTTCCATCCTTTCTAATGCTCTCCCAAGCATGCCCTAGGGTTAGGAGTGATTAGGAGACCAAAACATAGCTGAATATGGGCCTAACAACCAAAGTTTACCCGAAATCGGCCTGGCAGTCGACTCTGATAGAAATCAGTCGACTACCACCTTCATCAGTTGACTGCTATCCATGACAATCGACTGATAACTGCAAACGCAGAAATCAAATTTTTCAAAAATGAATTTCTGAAATTCGTAAGTAAATATACATAAGGTGAAAAATCTTGAAAATTCATATGTATATTACTTATTACAATCATTATGGGTGAAAAATATTGGAAAATTATTTTACCCACAAAATAGTGAGATTGATACAAAGTTCAAATGTTAAGAAAAGCTTCAATATTGAGCCCTCTTTGTATCACCTCATTCAATGGTGATTGCTAGCAAAAGATAAACTTCACCAAGATTTTTCAAAATATTTTTGAAATGTTTTTAAATTATTTAATTTCATTTTACTAAACATCTCACTTGTATCTAAATGTGTAAAACACATACAAGTCAAGTATCAGTGAGATGTGGGGTCTTTGTTATTTAGGATTTCATGCATATCTCTAGGCAACACTATTTGATTCCCTTATGCATGGGACTTCAAATCATGCCATAGTCCTTAAATCCATTTTATTTATGAATGAATGATGATTATGACACAATGATACAAGAATAAAGCATGTGCCAAAATCATGATGTCATTGTAGGGAGTCGCTTCGGAGGCTCATTGGCTCTCATGTCCCCAGATTAAAATTTTCACTAATGAAAGAATTAATCCGGATGGGATGAGCTTCCTTAGCACAACCATTTCATCGTCGTGCTAACAACTTGAGTGGTCGCTTGAACAAACTAGTTGTTCAAGCAACACAACTCTTCTAATTGGTTAGTCGCGGAAGAGACGACGGATGGATCGCCGGTTTTTGTGTTTATCTTCGGGGTCCATGATTATACAATATATTTACTAATTCACACATGCATAATCAAAACATAAAAGAACATGCTCAGATCTGTAAATAAAGTTAAAATAACATTATACCTCACGATCTTCTACCGTATGTCCTATCCTTCTCGTGGACGACGTGTGGACGAAGATCCTCCACGAGTAGAAGCCTTCTAGATCGCGTTCTTCCCTTCCTTGTCCACTGCGAACAAAGAGAAGAACTAACAAAACCTTTCCTTTCTAGAACCGGCCACCAAGCAAGGAAATTTGATGCAACCGCCGGCCAAGGAACAAGTGGATGAGCGCCGGCCAACTTTGTTGCAAGGTTGCCGCCGGCCACCTAGAGGTTGGAGAAGCGCCGACCACCAATTGTTGGAGAACCGCCGGCCACCAAGGTGCAAGGGAGGAGGAAGAAAGCCGGCAAAAACCAAGGAGGAGAAGAGAATGAGCGCCGACCACCAAGGAGCAAAGGAGGAAACCCTAAACTCCCTTCTAGTTGCCGCCCAAACCAAAACCAAAACCCTAGCCGCCTATAGCACTTGAGAGGCAAAACCC
Source organism: Wurfbainia villosa (assembly GCA_025175895.1). Classification (NCBI taxonomy): domain Eukaryota; kingdom Viridiplantae; phylum Streptophyta; class Magnoliopsida; order Zingiberales; family Zingiberaceae; genus Wurfbainia; species Wurfbainia villosa. The sequence goes on from CM045996.1 coordinate 50,015,250, forward strand.
TAATCCAAGTGAACCCCCTCTTGCCGCCCAACCTAAGCCCTCTATTTGTAGAATTGGTCTTAAGCCTCCTTTAATCTCCACCGTCGGATCTAGGGATTAAACCTCCACCGTCGGATCTAGGGTTTTATCCCAACCATCGGATCTAGGGTTTCATCTCAACCGTCGGATCTAGGATTTCATCCCAACCGTCGGATCTAGGATTTCATCCCAACCGTCAGATCTAGGGTTTTATCCCAACCGTCGGATCTAGGGATTTAATCTCAACCGTCGATTCTAGGGTTTCATCCTAACCATCGGATCTAGGGATTTAATCCCAACCGTTGGTCCTAGGGTTTCATCCCAACCATCGGATCTAGGGATTTAATCCCAACCATTGGTTCTAGAGTTTTGTTTTACATTCTTGGATCTAGACTTCACAAGGATTATATTAGGCTACGATAGGGACCATAAGGAGGAGTTGGGTCTTGGCCACCCAATGGATCGGAACCACACTAACTTGATCCATCAATGATGTTCCATTCCACTAGAGGATCATCATTGAACTACCTCACCAACCCCCATAAATCAATATGGGCTCCATATATTATTTGTACATTAATCTCCCTGTGTTTAAGATATCGAATGTCCGTCAATTAATTGATTTACTGACCATCAATTAATTAACATCTAATTCCTCGAGTAGTACCACTCAACCTTATCATCATGTTGACTAAGTCAACCAGCTGGGTTTACATGATGAACCTTATGAGCTCCTCAAGGGGACATCATCAACCTAATATATAGGACACGGTTTCCTCCTATAATCAACGACACACCATGTAAATAATATCATTTCCCAACTTACCGGGCATATTGATTTAATCCATCTAAATCTCACCCTCTGGTAAATCAAAGAAATAAATACTAAGTACATGTGCCCGTTATTATATCGGGATTAAGAGCCTGCATAATATAATATCCGAGTTCCGATTCAATTATGTAGCCAGTACTAAATTGAATCACCTCTATGTCGGTCCTGCTCAATACACCTAAGTGTACTAGTGTAACTCTATGTTCAAGAAAAAACAATACCAAGCTACACTACAACCATGCCAATGGTTTGTCCAAAACCATCTTGGTTGTGAGCCTCTACTTATATTTTACAAGGGACTGATAACATGATCTTCTGTGCCACACCAAGCACCATGTTATCTACAATGTAAAATATTAGACAATATGCACACATATAATAAATATATAAAGTGCAAACAATGATCATGTGATTCTAATTTCAAAATAAAATGTTCATACAAAAAGAGCTAGGCTTTCAGTATACATTCCAACAGTCATGGCATGTGAATGAAATCTAAACATACATGACATATAAAAGTAACCCTAAAAATGATCATGACATTTTATATGATAAAACTAAATATGATGTCATGTCATGGCAAGGCAAACAAAGCATGACAATTATAAATTGCTAAGGTATAGAATACCTAAGTGTTAAGCCCAAATTATCATTTCTAGGATTAAGTCCATTTTTACCTTAATGCAAATTATCCCCCTAGTGTGCCAAAAACCCAAAATGGCACACCATGACTTCTAAGACCTAATTGTGTCAATTTAATCATTTTTCAACTTCTCAAAGCACATTGGCACATCCTAATGTGTCAACTCACCATGGCTAGGTTAACTACCTATCCACTTAGGGCTGACAAACCCTAACCCATCTAGCGTGAATTGATCACACTCCTAGGAACCCAATACCTATTGGAGCTCCTTGGGTTAACAAGGTATTCACTAGGGATAACTTCCCTAGATACCTTCCTAATGACCCTTTTTGGTTTTGACACCTTAGTCAAATGGGTCATTCCTAGGTCAACTCTAGAGGTGACTCCTCCTTTGACCTTCTTAGTGGCTTTCTTGGTTTTTCTTAAGTCCTTAGCCACTAAACACTTACCATGCCTAGTCTTAGGGATAACTTTCCTATTAGTCTTGGTTTTCCTAGACCTAGAAATAGTTCCATAATTGAATGGAACCTTATGGTAGGACATAGGTTTGTGACCCAAACCTTTCTTTCCCTTAGACATTTCTTGTTTCCTAGGTATTAGATTCTGACCGTTTGACCCCTTAAATGAATCTGTCATAATTGCTAGGGTCTTCTCTAATTTTTCAAGCCTTGACCTCAAGGTTTGGTTTTCCACCTATAATCTTCACAATTTGATTTTTCATTGATCTTTTGAGAATAGTTTTTCCTTTTAGGCATATGCCTAGATTTCTTGGGGTTAATGCCCAAGTTCTCTTCTATTTTCCTTATGGACTCCCTAGGTAGGATTGGTCTAGAGTTATGATGTCTAGGTTTGTCCTTAGGTAATTCTACATGCTTGGCACCTAAACAAAAATATTTATTTCTACTAGCATGCTTTTCATTAATAATAGCAAGTGAACTAAAGTAATTAGCATGCTTCTTTGTCCTAGAAATTGAAGGTACATTAACTAAATTTACCTTAGGGTTAGCTTTGGAAGCTCCCCCTACATGTGATACACCTTCTTGCCCTTTCTTCTTCTTCCCCCTAGGGCATTGGCTTCGGTAGTGTCCTCTTTGGTTGTATTTAAAGCACACAATGTGCTCTTTGCTCTTTCTAGCGAGGACTCCGGGATCCTTTGACTCTTGGTTGACTTTTGGTACCGGTGCCTTTTCCTTAGCCAATTTTGGGCATTTACTCTTGTAATGCCTTTTCTCCCTACACTCAAAGCATATTATGTGATCTTTATTATTAATTATAATGCATGAGTTACCTAGGGAGGTGGATGCCTCATGATCACTTCTCCCGGATGTTGAAGCTTCTTCTTGATCTTGTTCCAAGATGGAAGTCCTCTCCTCCCCCTCAATGCTAGAGGTGGAGGTTTCCACCAAGTCATCCACATTGTCGAATGTAGATGACAATTCTCCAACATCCTCGAATTCGGATGTTGATGGAAGTTCTTCCTCGGCCTCCTTCTCCAATTGAGCCGGTTCGGGATGTTCATGGAATTTGACTAATTTGTCCTATAAATCTTTGGCATCCCAGTATTCTCCTAGCTTATACAAGATATGGTTAGGTATTAAATCTAATAGCATTTTTGTTACCTTAACCATTGTCTTGAATTCTTGACTGTTCCTCTTGTGTCCATTTTGATTTTTCCATTGGCTTTCCCTCTTCATCCCTAGGCACTTCAAAACCGCTTTCCATGATTAGCATAATATCGAAATCGGTTTCAAAGTATACCTCCATCCTTTTCTTCCACCAAGGAAAGTCTCCATTGAATTTCGGTGGATGGATGTTGTAGCCGACCATCTTGTCGTGCTTGTGTTGGTGGTTAGTCCTCGACAAGCAACCTGGCTCTAATACCACTTGTTGGAACATCGGTGGCAGGCTAGAGGGGGGTGAATAGGCCCAATTCGCGTATACGGTGGAATTTGTTCGTTCATTACGTGCTTGTCTCTACAATTCGTTAGCACAGGGGAAATACAAATAACAAGTGTGAATATACGAGACAAATACAAAGCACACACAATACACCAAGATATATATGGTTCGGAACCTTAGGGTTCCTACTCCACAGGTGAGCTCAACGAGCTCGTGTTATGCACATGACACTAACAACAACTTCTCGACAACACGTCGGAGGTGGAGAAACCTCGTACAAGCAAATACACAAATGTAATACAAGAAAATACAAAGAACACAAATGAAATATGTAAAGAACACTTTACAGCAAATGACTTTGAACTCTTTCTTGTTGTTTGCTTTGGTTTGCTCTTGAAGGTCTGGAATGCAGCAGCAATTCCCCTCTAAAATCTCCCCAAAATCCTTGGCGAAGTCCTCCATCTCGAGATCCATTTATAATCTGCATCGAGCTGATTCCGCGCCCATCAGTCGACTGATCATGACCATCAATCGACTGGTCCTATAGTCGTTGTCTCACAATGACTTGATCCACGCTGGCAAAGTTCCAACGGATCCATCATCAGTCAACTGATCATGTCCATTAGTCGACTGATGATCTCATCAGTCGAGTGCTCTCCGCGATCACTTGACTAGAAGACCTTCTATGCCCAAATTCACCCCGATCAGTCGACTGATCTCCCTCATCAGTCGACTGATGGTGTCGATAGTCGACTGCCCTCCCTCAGCAGTCAACTATTCGGCCATAACTTGGTCAGTCGAACACCGATCGAGTCCAATCGACCTAGAGCAATCGACTAACACCTATGCCAGTCGACTGATGTCGGGTAAAACCTCAAACACCAAGTTATTTGAGCATCCGACCATTGGGTAAACCCTCAAACACCACGTTTGAGCCTCCGACACTCAGTCTTAGCCACTTGGCCAAGTCCACCTCATCCTCTCATGGAGTTCCCCAGCGAAACTCTCTTCCCTCGTCCTACGTCCCTCGGATGCACCAAGTGCACGATTTCGCAATGTCATCCTTCACATCTCTTGCCCTCGAAGTATGCTTCCCTTGGGCCTCACTCCATTCGCTCCCCGTCCGACGGTCCCTCGGATGCACCAAACACACGGCTTCACAATGCCATCCTTCACTGACTCAAGGACCCCGAGCCTAGTGATCTTGCCAAGTCCTCAAAACTTCCCACACCAAGCCTCATGCTTGGATTTTCCATGCCAAGCTCCATGCTTGGACTTTCACCGCCAAGGCTACACACTTGGACTTACATGGCCAACCCATATTGGACTTTCCAACACCAAGCCCTATGCTTGGATTTTCCCAACACCAAGCCCCATGCTTGGACTTTTCACCACCAAGGCTACACACTTGGATTTACGTGGCCAACCCATGTTGGACTTCCCATGACAATCCCATGTCATGCGTTTTGTCTAACATCAAAATATAGTTCGAGTCAAACTCGAGTCTGGGTCGATTGCTCCAACATGAGTGAATGCAAGGTTGAGTCCTCCATATGGGGACGTCCTTTGGCGACGATCCGACTAAGACTTCCCATGGAAGGTCTAGGTCGAGATCGAACGGTAAGTGACCGTCAAATTCACTTGTATTACTTGCATTTTTCGAGCTAACTTTTTATTGCAGTCGAAAACCCTGGGCATCAGTTCAACTACTAGGGAATCAGTTCAACTACTGGGGCATCAGTTCAACTGCTGGGGAATCAGTTCAACTACTGGGGTATCAGTTCAACTACTGGGCCATCAGTTCAACTGCTGTTTGAATTCCAGCTTCGAGGAGAGTCAAACTTCATCCCCTTATCTAAGGGTGAGGTGGTCTTTGGTGATAAAACTTGAGCTCAACATCTAGGGGGTTGGAAGGCTATAAAAGAAGGGGGTTTTACTCCTTTAGGTCATCATTCAAGCTCTTCAAAAGCCTCCACAATGCCGCTACTCTACGATGATCATATGACGCCGAAACGCTACATAAACACCGACGACACAAGCTCGACCTCCACTCTTCGAGTCGTCGGTATCAGTTCATATTACTTCTCATTTCTAATTGTTGTAAACTTCTTTTTATCGAGCTTTTGTCGTATCGAGGAGAGGGGGTTTGTCTCTCTACCTCGAGTGTTTTCGTGATTTTGTAATCATTGTCTCCTACCTCCAACGAGGAGGAGATATTTTAGTGATTTGCCCTCCGTACATGGTCTCGGACCACTAGAGTCTTGGATTAGCAGTCAGTAGACTGTGAACCAAGTAAAACAAAGTTGTGTCCATTTACTTTCCGCTGTGCATTTTACTCTTACACTTGTGTTTTAATAGAATCGATGAAAAGTTTCTCGTGCACTATTCACCCCCCCCCCCCTCTAGCGCGCTTTTACGATCCAACACCCTCCCCATAGGTACTTCACCTGGCAGGACTTCAGCATATTGGAGAGTAATTGGACAAGCCTAGGGAGGTACTTCAAGTACTAGTTCTAGAGGAGAGGGCTCACTAGAATGGGGGAAAAGATACCCCGTCCTTCTCCTCTCCTTAGCCAGAGCATCAGCCACGATGGCATCCACCATGGCCTGTAACTGCGCTGGTAACAGTGTGATAAGGCTCTCTTCCACAAAAGAGGTGGTTGGATGTTGTATTTCCTCTAACGACATCTCGACGTCTTGTTCAACAAAGTTCTCACAGACGACGCCAATTGATGCAGATGTACGCGGATTTTTTCACCTCCTCTCAGTGCAGAAGAACGTCAAGGAGGCTTACGGTTCTCTCCGACTGCAACAGTAATAGAAAATGAATAGACGATGAGTAAACCAACACAAAGAACATAGACACAAGGTTTAACGTGGTTCGACATTCCAATTCCTACTCCACGAGGTGAGCTTTATAATGAGCTGCAGTGCCAAAGCACTTTCACTATGAAACTTCTCCTTCTTAGAAATATTTCTAGAGGTGGAGGAAAACCCCTTACAGTTTCAGCTGTGTACAGTATAGAGAGACAGCCTGAACTGCCCCAGTTTCCCTGCTGTTTTCTTCTTCTTCCCTTAATCTCCTCCTTCTTCGATGCCCTGTCTCCCTTCTCTTGCCGTGGAACCAGCAGTGAGGGTGATCTCCCGCTAACTCTAGGAAAAAGTCCCCTTCTCTCTCCTTCCTCCTTGTCTTTTATCCTCCTCGTCTCCCCTTGCTCCCTGCGATGTAACGAACTACCCTGATCACCGTACACGTGGCGGGGTCCTCTTCCTTGGAGAATAATTCAGTTAGGAGGATAAGGAATGGAAACTCCTACAAATATTATGTGGGGTCCTAGTTTGTTATATTATATAAAAAACTCTCGTAAACTACTACCTCATGAAATATTCTGCCCCTACTTTTCACCCTCTCTTCCTTCACTGAACCTGATATTGACTCTGTCCCTGTCTCAACTAGATCCTCCTCGCTCATCTAGACCAAGGTGTGCACTATTTATTTTACTTTGCCAGGCTAATACTTAAACCCACTCTGGCTATGAGACCCAGTACCTCATGCCTTCCGTAACTCTCCGAGTCAATCCCCAACTCACTTCCTGAGTCAGCTCCCAGACTTGTCCCCCGGGTCGCTCATCTAGTCTCCTTTTAGTCCTAACGCTTATCTTTCCTATCCTACACCTTCACCCTTGTCATCCCGGTCGACTCCCTCGGGTCAGGTCCCACCGGTTTAGTCAGTGTTTCACGCATGACCTTCTTCATCTCAATCCCTAAATTAGGTCACAGTGGTATCAGTCATTTTGGATTTTGGCACACTTGAGGGAAATTGAGCATTATGGCAATTTGGTCATAATCCTTGAAAATAGCAATTAAGTTTTAAACTTAGGTATTTCTTTACCTTGATATTATAAACTTACCATGTTATGTTTGTCATATGTCATATCATGACATCATGCTTAATATGATTATTTTAAATGTCATGGTAATTGTTAGATTGATTTATGTCATGCTTACACTTAGGGTTGTTTTTATGTCATGACATCTTGAATCATTGGAATATTCTTGAATTATGCAAATCATTTATGCCATGATGATCATTTGTGTATTAGGCTAATTAATTTGAAATTAAGGACAGTGACATTGATTTTAAGTCCCAAGATAAGGGAATCAAAATGGGTATTTCTAGATAGAATGCATGAATCCTTAGATTAGGGAAAGAACAAATTCATATCTCACAAAGATCATAAGGATGACATGTATGTGTATTGAAACACCTAGATACATGTGAGATGTTAAGATCGTGAGTCAAGTTCATGTGCTTGCAATGGTACATCAAATGAACTAAAACTCATTCAATTATATGTATAAATCATGAGGAAATCTAATGTACAAGTCATGTACATCTAGCCCATAGACCATAATTGAAATTAAGGCTTTGAAAATATTTTAAAATCATTTTAGAAAATCTTGGTGAACTCTATCTTTTGATATCAATCACCATTGATAATATTGACACAAATTTAGACAAAACATTAAAAGGTTTCAATACTTTTGAACTTTGTATCAATCTTTCCAAATAATGAGGATTTTAATTTAAAATTATTTTTCACTCATACTATTTGACATGAGTATTATAGTATGAAATTTTAAGATTTTTAGAAAAATATATAATTACTTATGAATTTTCAAAATTCAGTTTGAAAACTTGATTTCTGCAATTTGTAGAAACCAATCGATTGGATCTTGTAGCAGTCGACTAGTGGTGGTTTAGTCGATTGATTTCTGATTTTAGTCAACTGTTGTGTATGATTTTGGCTGGACAAGGGTTGTTTAGCCATTTATCAACAACCCTAGGCTACCCTAACCACTCCTAACCCTATGATATGCTTAGAGAAGCATTGGAAGGGTGAAACTATCATTGAAAATGATTAGGAGCGTTAGTTAGGGTGGAGTATCAAATTTTAAGGGAGGTTATAGTTCAAGTTTGAACTTTTACCCTTATTTTTGATTGTTTAGATTTCCTATAGGCTTAGGAACTCTCCAAGGATATTGTTGGTGCAATGGTCAAAAGGGAGCAAGCCTTTAGGGGGAGTGTGTTCATCAAGAGATGATGGATGACTTTTAACCAAGGGGGAGAATATAGGATCTCATTTGGAAATGAGACATTGAAAACCTTGGTAGGTTTTTTGATGTATGCCAAAGAGGGAGAAGTGAGAGTTTAAGTTAAGTAAACCTTCATTATGTTTTGGCATAAGAAAAGGCATAGTAGGGTTTATGGGATAACTTAACTTAAATGTATTGTCAAACATAAAAAAAGGAGGAGATTGTTGGTGCTATTGTCCCAAGTCACAATTGACCAGACTCGAGTGGGACTCGAGTAGGTTTTGATGTTTGACAATGGGTTGATAATGGATTTAGCCATTGTTTGACAATATGGTTTGACCATATGACAAGTGGATGTTTGGGATATCCAAGGTCATATGGGGGAAATTGTTAGGAGGTGATTGTTGGAGCAATCGACCTCAGGTCAAGGGTGACCTAGTTCGAGTGAGACTCAAGTGGAAGTCTAAGTTTGGAGACTTGGCAAGGGGAGTCCTAGATTGGATTCTTGGAAAGTCTAAGGTTGAAGTCTTGGGAAGGGAAAGTCTAAGTATGGATACTTGGTAAAGGAAAAGTCCAAGGGTGTAGTCTTGGCCACGTAAGTCCAAGTGTGTAGTCTTGGCAGTAAAAGTCCAAATATGGATATTTGACAAAGGAAAGTCCAAGGGTGTAGTCTTGGATATATAAGCCCAAGTGTATAGTCTTGGCAGTGAAAGTCCAAGCATTGAGGCTTGAAAATTGAGAAGTCCTGGAGGCGCGACCTCTTGGAAAAGGAGACTCAGTTAGCATGACATAGCTGATAGAAGCACTTGAAGGCTAACGTGAAGGGTGAAGGAGTCGTGGAGGACTCGAACCCTGAGGGCATGAGGTTAATGGAGGTGGCAAGAAGGCTTAGGCCTAGGCTAAGGGTACCCAAAGGCATGACATAGCCGATGGAAGCACCTGAAGGCTAGCGCGAAGGGCGAATGAGTCGTTGAGGACTTGGACAAACCCTGAGGGAGTGAAGCTGATGGAGGTGTCTAGAAGGCTTAGGTCTAGGCCAAGGGTGGTTGATCAAGTATGAGGGGATCATACTTGGGTTAAACCTCATGTTTGAGGTTTACTAGTCAATTGGGGCTTTGGACTAGTTGACTGGCTGAGTGCATGACCTCGGGTGCTTAGCTGACTCGTAGCAGTCGATTGGAGTTATGACCCAATTGACTAGTCGAGTAGTCAACTAAGCCTTGACTACTGACTGTAACTCTGACAGTCGACTGCTAGAGTTGAGGAGTCGACTGATCGTCAGTGGCCAAGACACAGAAGGTCTAGTAGTTGATTGGCAGTCGATTGCTGGCTTGATAATCAACTGTTGGTAAGGGCAGACAACTACTAGGGTATCTATTGGATAGAATCCAACGTGGATTAATCCATTATGAGACAATGGATAGGCGAGCAGTCGACTAGTATCTTTTTCCAGTCGACTGCTAAACGAAAATCTAGTATACGCAAGTCATAAAAGGAGTTCGAGATGGAGGATTTTGTAGCGATTTTTTGAGAGATTTTAAAGAGGGAGTGTTACGTTGTTGCATTCCATGCCTTCAAGGGCATCTCAAAGCAACCAAAGCATTCAAGTGATCAAGTAATCTTGTAAAGTGTTATTTGTATTTCATTCCTTCTTTACATTTGTATTTGTTTATCTTGTATTGTATTTGATTTTTCTTATTGTTGTAAGATATTGTAAGAGGTTCTTCACCTCCGGTGTCATACCAAGAAGGAGATGTTTTAGTGAGGGTAAATCACTAAGTGCCACTGTGGAGTAGGAACCGTAGGTTCTAACCACATAAAAATGTTGTGTTTGTGTGTTGTGTTTGTCTTGTATTTGTTTCTATTATTCTGTATATTCCATTGTATTAACATTTTGTAGATGAACATGATCGAAATGACGAAATTGAGAAATAGTTATTCACCCCCCCCACTAGCACATCAAATCAATCCCAACATTGTGTTCATGATACAAGCGATTATAGCTTAGAAGAAGGCAGAGATGAGTCACAAGATAAGGATTGATCAAACTTCTAGATACAACTGTATTAGTTCCCCCTGATATCTCATAATATCCTTTTTTTATCTTAACAAATCTCTAAGCCACTTAGAGTGCACCTTGACCATGCCAAGCTTGTCCATACACTCATAATGGGTCTATCTAGACACAGTTAAAAATAGGATTCTACCTTGCTTAACATGAATTTGAGATCAATTGAACCATGTTAGTTCTAACCAACCATTTGTGCATCAAATAATTTAAAAGTAAAATTTTAAATAATAATTAAAAAAAATGGTATTTTAAAGAATTTTTTTTTAAATTTATAAGTTTAATTAATTAAAAATTTTATATCGATATCTAATTAAGATTGACCAAACTTGAGTTGTGTTTTGTTGTTTGAAAAATTTGTGTTGATGATTGATCGAGAGTCTCACTAGGGAGAATGATGGTCAAGGGTGATCAAGCTTAGTTTAATCATTGAGCAATATGACAATTGGAAAAAGATTTTTTTTTAAGGAGATCCTTGGTCTAGCTAGAAGTTCAAGTGGATCGAGAAGGATCAAATACTTAGCATGTAAGATAAAAACCAAATGCATCATAGAGGATCAGCCATTTGACATGAGATGGGTGAAGTTCAAGTGGATAATGCAGGATCAGACACTTGACATGTGATAAAAAACCTAATATATCACTTAATACCCAATGTTAGGCATGTGCATGGAAGCCCTATAGGCCAAGAGGGACCATATGTTAGACAAGAGATGGAAAATCTAAACAAGTCAATGAATATTTGATGTTTGGAAATGGTGAAGTTCTGACAGGTCAAGGTTGACCAGATGCTTGGCACAAGAAGAGGAGAAGTCTTGGTAGATTAATTGAATATTAGGAAAAGTGAGGTTTCATCTTTAGAAAGGTTGAAATAGATATATCAGTTGACTGCTATGGAATAGATATGGATTAATAAATCATAAACCCATGTTTGGGAGTTTGAGGGGATTTATAGGGGATTTAAGAGTGTGATCAATTGACTATTGGATGTTAGTAGTTGACTATTTCATCAATCGAGTGATGCACTCGACTAATGACACTATTAGAGCACAAAAAATGTTTGGAACTTGACTTCTCCAACTCGACTAATCGCCATCAGTTGATTGTTGGAGAGAAGTAGTCGACTAATGCTGCCACTATTCAAGCAAATAAAAGGTTTACAAATTTATAGCGAGACTAAACTGTTTAGGTAGTAGTCAATTGATGGTAAAGAGTAGTCGAATGATGTGATCAAATTTGAACTATAAAGAACAATTCTATAAGTGAACGATCAATTCTATAATGGAACAATCGATTGATGGTGATAAACAATCGACTGATTGTAATAAGTAGTTGATTATTGGGCAGAAAATAACCATGACTTGAAACCTATAAAAGAGGAATGCATAGAAGATTTTGATACAAGTTCTTCAAGACTTTGAAGGGGAAGGGTTGTTTTATTCTAGACCTTCAAAAAGCATTCCAGAAAAATCAAACAGTGAGTAAGCAAAAATCACTTGTGTAAATTATTTATTTACATTTTATCTCATGTTCATTCGTATCTTTATATTTTACTTATATTTGTTTGTAAAGAACAAGTATGATAAGAGGAAAGCATAATGAATTATTGTAGGACGCTAATAGGAATCGAGGGTTTTGAACCACTTAAAATCGAATTATATTTGTGTTTATTTAAATTATTTCTACTGCATGTTAAGCTTTGTAAATGAGCACAACAACTGAAAATGATTAAGAATCACTAATCGCTATTTAACCCCCTCTAGCAACGTTACCGATCCTAACAAGTAGTATTGGAGCAAGTTGTTCATCATCGGACTAACCACCAAGGGAGCACAATTCTTGAGGAATAAGGGAATGTTGTGACTAGGAAGTCAAATGTGTTAGGACCTTAGCGACACTAGAGGAGGGGGGGGTGAATAGTGTTTGTTGTTCGATCGTCGATTGTGTGCTTGTCTATAAAATGTTAATGCACAGTGGAAACAAAGCAATAAAACAAAACACAAGAACAAACAACACAAATTAATTTTATGTGGTTCAAAAACTCTAGTTCCTATTTTATGACCTAGCTCCTAGCGATAGATTCACTATCCTTTCTCCTTGTCAAAAACCTTTCAGAGGTGAGAAACCTCTTACAACCTGTTTCTTTACAATAAATACAACCAAGACAAATATACAAGAGAAAAGAGATTAATAATAAATAAAATAATTATTTCTTGCTTATAGTTTTGTTGCATTGGAAAGCCTCTTGAAGATCTAGAATATAACGATAACTCCCCTTCAAAGTCTCCAAAAATTGGTACCTTCTCATCTCCGTGAAACTTTCTTTTAAAGGGTGGTACTTGGGTTGATTTTCATTGATTAGTTGATTGGTCCCTTGTAGATTCGACCGTTTCTCAAGCTATCCACTTAACGCCGTGATCCACATCAGATTTTGGGCATGCTATAATGTACTAGTCCACTGACCTAGCCCATGATCAATCAACTCACAAACCTTCTGTGCCTTACTATAGTAACACTAGTCGACTGGTATACCTTAACAGTCGAGTGATCACTATCAGTCGAGTACCTCAATAAATTTTTGAACATTCTATGCAATGCTACAGTGTCATCAGTCGACTAATATATATCATTAGTCAACTAATCATATTCTAAACCTACTAAAAAAACCAAATTAATGATTTTAGGGTTCACCAGTTGACTAGTAGTCACATAACAATTGACTGCCAAACATCCTATTTGGTTTGGGACTGAAAATATTGTTCCAAGGCTGAAAACACTATTCTTAAGTTGAAAACATTGTTCCTAGTTGATTGATGATGCTTATCAATCGACTGATATCTCAACAGCTGAGTGTTGTAGTTGATTGATACTGTTTATAGTGTTGAAATTACTATTCATGCAAAATTTTCTTATATTAATTAACTCTTAATTGTCCAATACTTTCTTATATGACTTGTAGAGATTACCCTCTATTTATTAGGGTCTCATCCTTATCTAATATTGTGTCAGCATTGCTGAGGATTCGGTGACCACTAGAGGGGGGGGGTGAATAGCTCGTTTCGATGCGTCAATGGAATTCGTTCGCGTTTGATTGTCTACACTCTTGTTAGCATAGCAGAATAGTAATAAAAAATAGAAATAATAAGAAACACAATCACAATGCAAGATATAACGTGGTTCGGAACCGAATGGTTCCTACTTCACGGATTGAGCTCTAAAGAGCTCTAGCGATGCCATAAACACCACTAAACAATAAACTTCTTCTTGACAACACGTCGGAGGCGGAGAAACCTCTTACAAGATATTACAACAGTAATACAAGTAGAACAAGCAAATACAAATGAAAATGTAAAGAGCACTTTACAATCTAGGATTTTGAGTGCTTGCTTGTTGGTTGCTTGGATGAGCTTGAAGGACCCTGAAATGCACCTGCAATTTGTCATCAAATCGTCTCACCAAAGCTTCCAAATAACCAATACCGAAATCCTCCTCGAGCTCCTCTTTTTAACCTGCATTGGGCTGGATTCCACCTTGGCAATCGACTACCAAAATCCCCAATCAACTGCCAACACTGTTGTCATAAGACAATGACTCGATCCACACTAGAAAAATTCCAATGAATCTCTTGGCAGTCGACTGCCAACATTAGCCGATCGCATTGCCGGCGCTCGAGTCAGCCCGATGAGCTACAAAGCATTACTGCTAGCGGTCGAACCATCGATCGGTACATGTCGTCCATGGCGGTCGGTGATCGATTATCGATCATTGCTCCAATAAGCAGTCGACTACTAGAGCCTTTTCAGCCCTTAAATGACAGTCGAACCGGCCATAATGTCAGTTGACTGCCAACCTCAAAAATGAGGTTTTAACCTCAAGTATGGTGTCCCTATACTTTCTAAACCACTCGTAGCCTAGACCTAAGCCTTCTAGCTACCTCCATCAGCCTCGCGCCTATCGGGTCCCTCCAAGTCATTCATGACTTGTTCATCCATACGCTACCCTTCAGGTGCTTCCATCGGCTATGTCATGCTAACGGTGTCTACACTGCCAAGGCATATTGGACTTAAGCTGCCAAGACTCCCGCTTGGACTTTACGCCGTCAACCATTGGACTTATGCTGCCAAGACTCTCACTTGGACTTTACGCCGCCAATATCAAACCCCTTGGACTTTCCAAATGCCAAGACTCAAGCTTGGACTTTCCCTTGCCAACCCATGTTAGACTTTCCATGCCAAGACCCATGCTTGGCTTTTCCTTGCCAAGACCCATGCTTTGACTTACATGTCAAGTACTCAAGACTTGGACTTTCCATGACATGGTCAACCCCAGTCAACTAACAAAATCCCCCTCGAGTCAAACTTGAGTCCGGTCAATCATGACCCAGGTCAATTGCACCAACAATCTCCCCAAAATATTATCAAACATCAATGTCAAATATCAATGTCAAATATCAAAACATCGCTCGAGTCAAACTCAAGTCCGGTCAATCGTGACTTGGGCTGATTGCACTAACAATCTCTCCCTTTTTGATTTTTGGCAAAACCACATACCTTTAAGTTAGAACACTAACTCAAATCTTCTTATCAATTATTCCAAATTGGTAATCCCATAAATTCTCCCAAACATTCTCTCCCTTTTTGACTAACATCAAAAAGGTACTCTCTAAGGAGGTCAATGTCTCATGTCCCAATGAGATCTTACAATCTCCATCTTAGTCCAAAAATACCTAGGATGCCTACAATCTTCCTAGTGATAAGTCACATATCACTCAAGAGAGGTAATCCTACAAACTCTCCCAATTTCTAAATTGGGTATCTCAAAATTCCCATTTCTCTCCCTCATGAGGAAAAACTAACATCCATCATCCCATGATGGATACCTCCCCCTAAAGGTTTGCTCCCCCTTGACCATTGCACCAATAATGTCCTTGGGAAGTCCCTAAGCCAATAGAAACTCTAAACCATCAAAAATAAGGTTCAAAGTTCAACATTGAACTTTCCAACCCCTTAAATTTGATACATCACCCTAACAAATCTCCTAATCCATATCCAATGGATTTTCACCCTTTATAATGCTTCCAAAAGCATATCCTAGGGTTAGGACTAGTTAGGGAACTTTACCGTAACTGAACATGGGCTAAACAACCTTATTTTTCTTGAAATCAACTTGGCAGTCGACTTTATCAGGCATCAGTCGACTGCCAACAAGGGCAATCGACTGATAACTGAAAAATCTGATTTTCAGTTATCAGAATTGAAATTCAAAAACTCATAAATAATTATATATAATTCAAAAAATCATGAAACTTTATACGTATAATACTTATGACTAATACAATGGGTGAAAAATATTTGAAAAATATTTTACCCATAAAATAATGAAATTGATACAAAGTTCAAAAGTGAAGAAAAACTTCAATGATTTAGCTCACTTTGTATCAACTTCATCAATGGTGATTGCTATCAAAAGATAGACTTCACCAAGGTTTTTCAAAATGATTTTAAAATAGTTTTAAAATCTTATATTGGATCATATTCTTTAGGCTTAATGTACATGGCTTGAACATAAGCTTTCCCACGATCCACCTCTAATATAAGATGAGTTTTGGTTCATCTAGATGCAAAAACTATGCACCTTGAACTTAACTCATATCCTAGCATCTCACATGTATCTAGGGTGTATAAATACACATACATGTCATTGTAATGTGAGATGTGGGTTTTGTTCTCCTAATCTAGGGTCTCATACATTTTCTAAGGTAACTCTACTTGATTCCCTTGTGCATGAGACTTCAAGTCATGCCATAGTCCTTAAATTGATTTTAATTATTTTAAATGCATGAATGATCATGGCATAAATGATAACATAAATAAAGCATGGCCAATGATCATGATGTCATGGCATAAGATAGAATCTAAGCATATATGACATTTAACCCTAATCCTAAACATTATCATGACATATTAAAAGATTGAAAGTAGATATGATGTCATGGCATGTTATATGGCAAATCAAGCATGGCAAATAAAATATAAGGTATATAATACCTAAATTTTAGTATTTGTTGCCATTTGTTATTATTAATCTCATTTTTCCATATTGCTACTAATCCCCCAAGTGTGCCAAAGACCCAAAATGGCACACTAAGACCTCTAAACCTAAATTGTGCTAATTTAATTGATTTTTCAAACATCTTAAATAATATTGGCACATTCTAAAATCTTTTAGGATTAAGAATCAAACCTATTTCCAAGGTATCCATAACCTTGAAAATAACCTAAAGTGCCACTTTTACCATGGTTAGGTTAACTACCCATCCATTTAAAGTTGGCACACCTAAATCCATCTAGCATGAATCGATCACGCTCCTAGGAACCCAAAACCTATTTGAGCTCCTTGGATTTACTAGGTATTCCTTAGGGATGACCTCCCTAGATACCTTCCTAATGACCCTTCTAGGCTTGTTAGTCTTGGTCATTTGGGTCTTGCTTAGGTTAACTCTAGGGGTAACTCCCCTTGTAACCTTCTTAGTGGCTTTCCTAGGTTTCTTCGAAACCCTAGCCACTAGGCACACACCATGGTCAACTCTAGGGATGACTTCCCTTGTGACCTTGGTATTTCTAGACCTAGGTTTAATTCCATAGTCAAATGGAACATTATGGTAGGTAGGCTTATCTACCTTGGACCTAGGCTTGTGGCTCAAGCCTTTCTTGCCCATAAATGAGTCTTGCCTCCTAGATTCTAGGTGTTGACTCTTAGTTCTAGACCCTTGACTTTGACCATTTGACCTTTGCATTTGATTTGTCATTTTTGCAAGGGTCTTTTCAAGTTTCTCAAGCCTTGACCTCAAGGATTGATTTTCAACCTCTAATTGCCCAATTTTTGAATTTTGATTTAATCTTTGAGCATTGTTCTTTCTAGGCATATGCCTAGTCCATTTGGGGTTAAAACCTAGGTGGTTTTCTATTTTCATGATAGATTCCCTAGGTAAGGTTTTTCTAGGGACATTAGTCCCAAATTTCTCCTTATTGTTAAAATGGACACTCTTAGCCCCTAGGCTAAAATATTTGTTATTTCTAGCATGTTTTACATGTTAAATAGCAAGATTACTCCTAGCATGACTTTGCCTAAAAATTAAAGTAGAAGCATTATTGAATTTTATGTTAGGGTTTACCTTAGAAGCTCCCCCTACATGTGTAGCTCCCTTTTGAGTCTTTTTCTCTCCCTTTGGGCATTGACTCCGGTAGTGTCCCGGTTGTCGGCATTTAAAGCAAATGACATGCTTCTTGCTCTTGATTGTTGGAGGACCGACATCCTTGACTTTTTGCACCGGTGGAGTCTTCTTGACCCTTTTAGAACACTTACTCTTGTAGTGTCCGGATTCCCTACACTCAAAATAAATTATATGATTTTTATTTAAACCTACATTGTTTGAGTTACCTAGGTCCATGGTGGAAGGCGGAGTTGCTTCTTCACTTCTTCCGGAGGTTGAAACGACTTCTTGCTCTTGCTCCGGTGTGGGAATTTTCTCCTCCCCCTCAATCCTAGAGGTGGAGGCTTCTTCCACCTCTTCTTCCTTCTCGAATGTTGATTCTCTATCAACTTCCGAATCCTCATTTGCTTGTGAGGATGATGTGCTTGCTTCCTCGGTCTCTTCCAATTGAGCCGATGAGCACTCTTGTTCTTTGGGTTCCTCATGGAGTCTTGCCACTTGGCTCCATAGCTCTTTGGCATCCATGTGTTCACCTAAGCTACATGAAATGACATTGGAAGCAAATCAATAATAAATTTTGCTACCTTCTTATTTTTCTCGAATCTTTGGAGTTGTTCTTCACTCCATATCTTCATCTTGAGTAATCCTCCCTTGGGTCCTCTTGGGTATTGGAATCCTTCCATTAAAATGGACCACTCCTCAAAGTCCCTCATAATCAAGAAATCTTCAATTCTTGTCTTCCATTGCCTAAACCCTTCTTGTCCATAGAAGGCATATGGAATTGGGGTGTTGATGTCCCAAACCAATTGTTCTCCAAATTCCATCTTCCCTCTAGCTTGCTCCCTCGGATGTGAAGCCGGTGAAGAGTGACCCACTCCGATACCAATTATTGAGGATTCGGTGACCGCTAGAGGGGGGGGTGAATAGCTCGTTTCAATGCGTCGATGGAATTTGTTCGCGTTTGATCATCTACACTCTTATTAGCACAGCAGAATAGTAATAACAAATAGAAATAACAAGAAACACAATCACAACACAAGATATAATGTGGTTCGGAACCGAATGGTTCCTACTCTACGGATTGAGCTCTAAAGATCTCTAGCGATGCCACAAACACCACTAAACAATAAACTCCTTCTCGACAACACGTCGGAGGCAGAGAAACCTCTTACTAGATATTACAATAGTAATACAAGTAGAACAAGCAAATACAAATGAAAATGTAAAGAGCACTTTACAATCTAGGGTTTTAAGCGCTTGCTTGTTGGTTGCTTAGATGAGCTTGAAGGCCCCTGAAATGCACCTACAATTCGCCTTCAAATCGTCTCACCAAAGCTCCCAAAGAACCAATATCGAAATCCTCCTCGAGCTCCTCTTTTTAACCTGCATCGGGTTCGATTCTGCCTTGACAGTCGACTGCCAAAATCCCCAGTTCGACTGCCAACACTGTTGTCGTGAGACAACGGCTCGATCCACGCTGGAAAAAATTCCAATGGATCTCTTAGCAGTCGACTGCCAACATTAGCAGTTGACTGCCAGCACCCGTAACCAACTGCCTAGTCGACTACAGAGCATTTTGTGCTCACGGTTGAACCATCAATCGACTCTCATCCATGGCAATCAACTGATCAGCCCATCAGTCGACTGCTCCAATGAGCAGTCAACTACCAAAGCCTTTTCAGCCCTTAAACGACAGTCGAACTCTAGTTGACTCACGACAGTCGAACCGACCATAATGCCAGTCGACTGCAACCTCAAATATGAGGTTTTAACCTCAAGTATGGTATCCCCATACTTGCTAGACCACCTGTAGCCTAGACCTAAGCCTTCTAGCCACCTCCATCAGCCTCGCGCCTATCAGATCCCTCTAAGTCATCCATGACTTGTTCATCCATATGCTAGCCTTCAGGTGCTTCCATCGACTATGTTATGCTAACGGTGTCTACACCGCCAAGGCACATTGGACTCCCGCTGCCAAGACTCCCGCTTGGACTTTACGTCACCAACCATTGGACTTATGCTACCAAGACTCTCGCTTGGACTTTACGCCGCCAATATCAAACCCCTTGGACTTTCTAAATGCCAAGACTCAAGCTTGGACTTTCCCTTGCTAACTCATGTTGGACTTTCCATGCCAAGACCCATGCTTAGACTTTTCTTGCCAAGACCCATGCTTGGACTTACATGCCAAGTACTCAAGACTTGGACTTTCTATGACATGGTCAACCCCAGTCAACCAACAAAATCCCCCTCGAGTCAAACTCGAGTTCGGTCAATCTTGACCCAGGTCGATTGCACCAACAATCTCCCCAAAATATTATCAGATATCAATGTCAAACATCAATGTTAAACCTTCATGTTAAACATCAAAACATCACTCAAGTCAAACTTGAGTCCGGTCAATCGTGACTTGGGCCGATTGCACCAACAGGTATCAACATAGTAAGACTTTTCATCCTTACTTAAAGACTTCTCATCTCTAGGATTTCATTGTCTTGCATACAGTGACCCATGACTTGTTGGAACTTTACCAACACCAACCATTCAATCCTCTCTGAGTTGTTTGGACTTTTCTTCTCGTGCCTAGCATTTGGTTGATCTTGACCTACCAAGACTTCACCAATACCAAATATCAAGTCTTCCTTGACCTATTTGGACTCCCACACTCATCTAACATCTAGTCCTCAACCTATTAAGATTTTCCATTCACCCCTAGCATTTGATCAACCTTGAGATGCTAGGACTTTCCTTCTTATGACAAGTGTCTGATTAATCATACCCACTTAGACTTCTCATTTTCCGACATTCTTTTGGACTTCCAACCACCAGTGTCGGGTCCTTCCTGACCCACTAAGATTTCTCTCTTGCCAATGTCTTGTTGGACTTTAGACCACAAAGTGTCTGGTTGATGTAGGCACATCTAGTCGTTTGATCAACTTTTATCTTGTGATGTGATCTTGACTTCTTTCGAGCCCCGATGAAGAGTAATTGGCCTCTAACAAGGATCTCGACACCCCCATGAAACCATGACACAAGTGTGCTTTATTCTGAGATCGAAATGAGGCATAATGGATCTCCCATAGGCTACCACGACCTACTCGTGGCCACCTCCATGGATGTGGGTTATTCTATGGCTCGACAAGGGCAATCCAGTAGGGTCCACAGTTTGTCCGTGGTCCTCACCATAGTCATGGTTCAAACCATGACCTGACCATGGGTCAATCCATGGTCGTGGTCCCCACCATGACCTGACTATGTACTAGGCCATGGTCATAGTATGCCACTGCCGAGTTTAGGGGTTTATTTGGTTTTGAATTTTTCTAGTTCTGTTTCAAATTTTTCTTGTTAGTTGCAATTTTTTTCTCTTCCTAGTCTATTTAAACATGGGTTAAGCCTCATGTAATTGATTATTGGTTTTGATTAATAAAGTTGGTTTCGTTTGTTTCATTTTAAACTTAAAGATGGATCCTCTTCATTTGTGAAGTTTCTCCTCCTTCAATTCATTTGCCCTCCTCTATTCTAATAGTGTGTGTGGAAGGATATCACCCATCCCGCTACCCCACCTGCGTCAGTTGATATCAAAGCCCTAGATCCATGGAGGGGTATCGTTGTCATGATCATGCATGGTCATAATAGGCAGGTTCAGGTTGAGGAAGTCTCGCACCAAAATCGAAGAATCTACAAGCTCATCGAGGATCTACAAAGAATGATCATGGAGTTATCTTAATGATTCATGGATGGTCATCATGGTCATGGTCATGGTCATGGTCGTCATAGGCCAATTCTAGCTGAGGAAGCCTCACACCAGGATCGAAGACACTACGAGAACATCAAGGATCTATAGAGACAAGTCATACAATTATCTTGGCATCTAACGATGCGAGATTTAAAAGATAGTGAGGTATTTGATCGATACTCTATCTTAAGTTTTGAAAACCCACTTCATCATGAACATCGTGTTTGCAAAGAATGGTATGGAGACCCCATCTATGATGATGACGTTGATGAGGTCATGCACAAAGATGGATACGAGAGCACCGAATATAAAATTCTATTGATTGGAGAAGACATGGGTGACCCCATCTACGATGAGTTTGATGATGATGATGAGCTTTATGGAGATTGGCACAAAAAGATGAAGAAATATCCTTGCATGGTTGAAGAAAACATGGGTGACGCCGTCTACGTTGAGTAAAACAATGATGAGGATCTTTATAAAGATGACCACGAGATGTTGGTTGTTCGTAAAAATCTTTTCACTCCCAAGGGCAGCGGTGGATGCATGCTATGTATTGTTGGAACCATCTTGGAAGTTCGTGAATCTATCCACGATGGACGAAAGAACACCTATATCAAAAGCCAAGTGATTGTACTTATTAGTGCCTATAAGAATCATATATCTCCACAATTGTATGATATTGTCCACTTTGGGCCTAAGCTCTCATGGTTTTATTTTTGGGCTTTACCCAAAAGGGCTCATGCCAATGGAGATATCTTTTTATCTTATAAGCACATGATCTTTTCCATGTCTTTTCAATGTGGGACTTTGATTGTATTCCTCATACTCCTAACAATCCCCCCCCCCCTCAAACGAAGGACCACATTGAGCCCCCTCAAGTTTATCCGTTCTCGAAGGACTTCCTCTGCTTGATGTTCGATCCTCAACCCATCAAGACTTCCTGCCAACTATCTGGTCCTCTTGATCTAGCTGGACTTCCTGCCAGTTGTCCATCCCTTCTAGCCCATCTAGACTTTCTGCCAGTTGTTCAGTCCTCCCGACCCAACTAGACTTCCTGCTTGGTGTCTGGTTCTCTTGATCCGGACATGGGAGCTCAGCTTCCTTCATTCGAGGTTCATGGCTTGACATGGACCATGACTCTGATACCAATTGTTAGTGCCTATAAAAATCATATATCTCCACAATGGCATGATATCATCCACTTTGGGCCTAAGCCCTCATGATTTTATTTTTGGGCTTTACCCAAAAGGTCTCATGTCAATGGAGATATCTTTTTATCTTATAAGCACATGATCTTTTCTATGTCTTACCAATGTGGGACATTGATCATATTCCTCATACTCCCAACAGTACTAACACTCCAGCGAGAGGATTTCACTCCTATTTTGGTATCTTTTAGTTCTACTCTTCTTTTTATGTTTAAATATTTAGAGGTGGTGGCATAAGAAAAAGCCACCTATGCCCTACTACTTTGCCTTAGCAACATCTTAAACTCAGGTCCAAATTTATCGGTAAGGCAACAAGTGGTGAAGCTAGTGGACTAAGGATACATCCAAGAGGGCATGATTCCTTATACCAAAGAAAGTGATGACACAGGTTCAAACTCGAGGACGAGTTATTTTCAATCCCAGATGTCTGATGCATGCAAATTAAGTAGGTTTATCAACTTTTATCTTGTGACAAGACCTTGCCTTCTTCTGAGCCTTGACGAAGAGCAATTGAAGCCTCCAACAAGGATCTTGACACCCCCCATGGCCCTTTGACATGAGTGTGCTTCATTCTAGGCCCAAAACGAAGTGTAATGGAGTTCTCAGAGGCTACCACAGCCTACCTATAGCCACCTCCATGGGCATGGGCTATTTTGTGGCTCGACGGGGACAATTCAGCAGGGACCACAACTTGTTCGTGGTCCTCACCATGACCATGGTTCAAACCACGACATGCATGTTGCCCTCACCACTATCGTGGTTTAAACCATGACCTAACTATGGGACAGTCAATGACCATGGTCCCCACCACAGTTTGACTATGGATCGGGCCATGGTCATAGCATGCCACCACCAAGTTTAGGGTTTTCTTTGATTTTGAATTTTTTTGGTTTTGTTTCAAATATTTCTTGTTAGTTGCAAACTTTTCTCTCTTCCTAGTCTATTTAAACGTAGGTTAAGCCTCATGTAAACCATTGATTATTGGTTTTGATTTATAAAGTTGGTTTCATTTGTTTCATTTCCCACTACCTTGTTTGCATCACTGATTCTCCTTGACCCACTTAGATTTTTTTACTTGTCAAATATCTGGTCAACCTTAACCTACTTAACTTATCGCTTAAACAACTTCTGTTAAACCCTCCAGCCATCATGATTAACCTAATTCAATAATGATTACACCAACAATATCCTTCTTAAATACTCTTCATCTCACAACCTCGAATGTCCCATACCATCCTTCACATATCATTCAACTACTTGTTATATTGCCAAACATCGAAACTCATTTAAAGCTCAACTTAATCTTGATCAACTTTGATCTGAGGATAATTGCACCAACAAAATGGAGTTTGAAGATGCACTCGGGTTGGACACTCAGTTTGCACCAAATTTTGGAAGGTTTTACTTAGTGGAAGAAAAAACTGAAACATTCTTCCAAATGGACAAAGAGGATTAGTTCACTCTAATGGAGGGGTTTGAGGCTCTAAAAGACAAAAGAGAAAGACTTATCAATAAGAGAAAATGGACTAAGAAGCAAGTCAACAGATCCAAAGCACATGACAAGATTGTTATGATTTTGATTAAGCTGATGTCTAATGACATTTTTGTTGAGATGTATACTGAAAAGTCTATCTTTTGTATGAACATCTTTATTTTTGAAATAAGAATCACATGATCATTGTTTGCATATTTATGGTTATGCAACATTGTCTAATACATTACATTGTAAATAACATGGTGTGTAGTGTCACACGAGAGATCATGTTATCGGTTCCTTGTAAAGTATAAGTAAAGGCTCACAACCGAGATGACTTTGGACAAACCATTGGTATAGTTGTAGTGTGATTTGGTATTGGTTTGTCTTGATCATAGAATCACACTAGTACACTTTGTGTGTATTGAGCAGGACCGACTTAGAGGTGATTCGATTTACTGCTGACTACATAATCGAATCGGACCTTAGATATTATATTGTACATACTCTTAATCCCGATATAATAACAGACACATATACTTAGTATTCATTTCTTTGATTTACCAATGGGCGAGATTTATAGATTAAATCGATAGGCTTGGTAAGTTGGAAAATGATATTATTTATATGGTGTGTCATTGATTATAGGAGGAAACCGTGTCCTATATATTAGGATAATGATTTCCCCTTGAGAAGCTCATAAGGTTCATCATGTAAACCCTGCAGGTGGACTTAGTCCGGCATGATGAAAAGGTTGAGTGGTACTACTCATGGAGTTAGATGTTGATTAATTAATGGTTAGTAAATTAATTAATCGACGGACATTCGAGATCTTAAACACGGGGAGAAAAATGTAAAAATAATATATGGAGCCCATATTAACTTATGGGGGTTGGTGAAGTAGATCAATGATAATCCTTTAGTGGATTGAATTATCATTAATGGATCGGACTTTATGTGGGCTTGATCCATTGGGTGGCCAAGATCCAACTCCTCCTCATGGTTCTTATTGTAGCCTATTAATACCTCATGAAGTCTAGATCCAATAGATGAAAACAAAACTCTAGATCCAAAGGTAGAGATTAAATCTCTAGATCCGACGGTTGAGATTAAATCTCTAGGTTCGACGATTGAGATTAAATCCCTAGAACCAATGGTGGAGATTAAAACAAGGCTTATCCCTAACCCTATAAATAAGTCTTAAGGGGGTGGGGGGCAACTTGATGGAAGGGGATTAGGGTTTGCTTCCATTGGGCGGCAAGGAATCCTAGTTGGGTTAGGATTGAGTTGGGCGGCTAGGGTTTGGGAGGTGGCGTGGGTGGCAACAAGAGGAGAAGTTCCTTTCTTCTTCTTCCTAAGGTGTTGCCGGAACCTATCCTTCTTCCCTCTACTTTGGCCGGTGCTCAACGTATTCCTCTTCCGCTCTTCTTTGACCGGCGGCAACTAGGAGAGCTAGGGTTAGGGTTTTGGGCGGCTACAAGGTGAAGGGTTGGTTTCCTTTCTCTTCTCCAAGTGTTGGTCGGCACCCATCACCCTCATTGATTCTCCTTTAGCCGGTTCCCATACTCCATATTCTCTTCCTTGGTCGGCGGCAACATCGAGTCTATTGACTTCGTGGCCGGTTCTAGATAGGAAGAAGAGTTTTGTTTCTATACTTTCTCTTGTTCGGAGCGAGCAAGGAAGGAAGATTGGTGATCTAGGAGCTTTGACTTTTGGTAGATCGTCGCCCACACGACGTCCAAAAGGAGGAAGGACATACGATAGAAGATCGAGAGGTATAATACTTGTCTATTTTCTTATGTAACATGTTTATAATTGTTTTCAATTATATATGCATGATATATTCTGTTTTGTGGATAATATAACTTGGACCCCGAACATAAACACAAAAGTCGGCGATCTGTACATCGTCTATTCCGCGGCTATTCGTAGAATAGAGGTTGGTGGCTTGAATAACAAGTTTGTTCAAGTGACCACTCTAATCGAATAGCACGACGATGAAATGGTAGCTTGGGTAATCCCTTTTGTCAAGGATAAATTTTTTTATCCGGGGACGTAGAAGGGATCTCCATGAACAAGCGACCGAGTTGAAGTGGGAAGCAAAGTTTCCTACCTTCAAGTGGTATCAGAGCTTCCGGGCAAAACCTTCAAGTGGTATCAGAGCTACGATTTCTGGTTTTGTGTGTTTAGGATTCGGTTACTTTTATGCACTTTTCATATATTATATGTGTCGGATAATAGTAGGATATGCGTAGGTTAACTCTTTGGTTACAGGCATAGGATCCAACTATTATGGCCATATGTGTGTATGTGATTATATGTGTGTAATTGTATATTTTGTTGAATCCTCGGGGTTGACGAGGCTAGTATTTAATTTTTTGTAAATTAGATACGGCATTGTTTAGTCACTCTTTTTATTTTAGTTTACTTTCGATCTAGATTTCATGTACACTCCCTCGTGGAGTATAGGATCGATGGATGTAAATTAAAATATTTTTTCTTTGCTCGGATCTCCGGATGGCTTATACATGGCGTAGGGAGGAGTGGACGAGATGGCGATACGATGGGAGACATATTGAAGACAAAAGCCATAATAGTTGTAAAATATTTATTTTTCATATTTATTGCTTATTGTTTGATATGCATGTCGTAGGCTAGAAAATTCCTCAATTTCAAATTACTAAGTGGGAGAGGGATATTTTTATAAATTCCCACGACCTTCATTACGATTTGACATGTGATGCAAATAAACTTGCGCGTCGGCTCTGAGTGCCTTCCTCCCCATCGGATGAGTTTGTTTGTGGATCACAGGGTCGGATATGGTTATAGGAAATTATTTAGGAGCGTGTGTACTTCACATCGGAAGGCACATAACCCGAGATAATTTCCTTGGTATCGAGTAATGGTGAACACTTAGATGCAAATAGGAGTATCCTCCCCATCGGAGTCACTGCTTTTATTTGTAGGGCCGAAGAGAAACCAACTATTAATTTTATTTGTCAAAAAGTTAGGTTGACAAGATAGTAAAATTAATGGGTAAAACCTCCTCTTACAAATGTAGAATTCGTATACGTCCACACGATCGTGGCATATGATATTCTCGTTGTTTTGAGGTGTTGGTTGATTTTAAAATTTTATTGTTTGAGGAATCAATAATTTTTTAAAATCTAAAGTAATGATCTATGTGATTCTTAGGATTTTCAAAAATGACTTTCAGTCCACTTGTTGTAATACTTAAGGAAAATAAACTTACTGTACATAATTATGTTGATTGGAAAAAGGAATCTGGATATTGTCTTAATTGCTGAGGAGTACAAGTATGTATTCTTCGAAGAGTGTCCTCCTAAGCCTGAAAATGAGTTGGAAGTCCCTAGAGCTGAGATCGATGGGGAAACCCAGGTCGATATCATTCTCCAGTCGACAGAAAGGCTTGCTCAGTCTTAGGCCATGGTTGCTCAGACGATTTCTACTTCTAAGCCGAAAGGCAAGAAGAAGAAGAAACAAGGTGGAGCAAAGCTAGTGGGAGGATCTCAGGGAGGAGTGAAGAAGCCGAAAGGCAAGTGCTTCACTTGCAAGCAGGATGGACATTGGAAGAAGGACTGTCCCAATCCAAAGCAGAACAAAGGTATATCCTTTGGTTTAGTCGTTGAAACATAGTTAGCGGTATTATCTACCGGCACCTGGTGTGTAGATATGGGAGCCACTGATCATGTTTGCAATACTTTTCAAGGGTTCTAGGAAACCCGATGACTAGCTAAAGGGGAGATTACCATTTACTTGGGCAATGCCACGAAGGTGGCAGCTATTGCAGTGGGAGATGTTTATTTGTCTTTTGAGAAAATAAAGTTTTGGTTCTTAAGAATTGCCTATATGTACCTTTATTTAGAAAGAATTTAATTTCGGTTTCTAAATTATTTATGGATGGATATTCTATTTCTTTTAATGACAGAATTGTTATAAAAAGAAATAGGGAGATTATCTGTTCTAGTGCATTGATAGAAAATTTGTATACACTCGAACCAAAAGGTCCCACGATGCAAATTGAAGTTAATAACTCATCTTCTAATTCCAATAAGAGAAAAAAACCTTCGAAGATGAACCAAACATATCTTTGGCATCTTAGGCTTAGTCATATTAACCTAAGCAGAATTCAAAGGTTGATAGCTGATGGACCTCTGGGTTCATTAGTGGTGAAAGATTTCCCAACCTGCGAATCTTGCTTGGAGGGTAAAATGACCAAGAGGCCTTTTAAGGCCAAGGGGTATAGAGCCAAAGACGTGTTAGAATTGGTTTATTCTGATTTGTGTGGTCCTATGTCTATCTAGGCTAGAGGTGGTTTTAAGTATTTCGTCTCTTTTATAGACGATTATTCGAGATATGGATACATTTACTTGATGCGCCGCAAGTCTGAATGCTTTGACAAGTTCAAAGAATTCAAGGTTGATGTGGAGAAACGTCAAGGTAAAAGTATCAAGACACTACGATCTGATCGTGGTGGTGAGTACCTCTTGGGAGAGTTTAGGAATTACTTATCAGAGGCTGGGATTCAATCCCAATTGTCTGCACTTGGCACACCCCAACAGAATGGTGTAGCAGAGCGAAGGAATAGGACTCTTATGGAAATGGTTAGATCGATGATGAGTTATTCTGAGTTGCCAGATTCGTTCTGGGGATATGCTCTAGATACGACGGTGTACATTTTGAACTTGGTTCCATCTAAATTAGTGCCTTCTACTCCCACAGAATTGTGGATTGGGCGAAAACCTAGTCTAAGACATATTCGGATTTGGGGGAGTCCAACACATGTGCTGAAGGTAGATACTGGTAAGTTGGAATCTCGTACAGAAGTACGCATGTTCATTTGCTATCCTAGAGGAACGAAAGGTGGTTTATTTTATAGTCCTAGAGATCAGAGGGTGATCATTAACACGAACGCTAGATTTCTAGAAGAAGACTATATGATGAACCACGAGCCCATGAGTAAGATTGTTCTGAAGGAATTGAAAGGGGAAGTCACTTCTTCAGTACCACTGGCACAAGTGGATATACCACAAGTCACTGCACCGCATGTCACAGAGGATACACAGGTGATACCTCATCGTAGTGGGAGGGTTGTGAGACAGCCTGATAGATTCATGTTCTTGGGAGAATCTTCTGATTTGGTCCTTGGCGAACATGAACCTGATCCCTGGATATATGACGAGGCAATCCAAGATAAAGATGCGGTATTTTGGCAAAATGCAATGAATACTGAGATTGAATCTATGGATTCGAATCAGCTCTGGGAGCTAGTAGAACCACCCGATGGTGTAAAAACCATTGGATGCCAGTGGATCTACAAAAGAAAGAGAGGAATAGACGGGAAGGTTGAGACCTTCAAAGAGAGGCTTGTTGCGAAGGGGTATACTCAGAAAGAGGGTATCGATTATGAGGAGAACTTTTCGCCGATAGCCATGCTTAAGTCTATCCAGATTCTCTTATGCATTGTAGCTCATATGGATTATGAGGTGTGGAAGATGGATGTCAAGGCAGCTTTCTTTAATGGAAGTCTTGAGGAAAACATCTATATGAAGCAACCAGAGAAATTCATTGCAAAGGGCAAAGAGCATCTTGTATGTAAGCTTAATCGGTCCATTTATGGATTGAAGCAAGCTTCGAGGTCTTGGAACATTCGCTTTGATAAGGTAATCCAGTCTTATGGATTTATTCAAAGTCCGGATGAGTCTTGTGTATACAAGAGATGTGATGGAAATGTAGTGGTATTTCTTGTACTATACGTAGATGACATTTTGTTAATTGGCAACAATATCAAGGTGTTATCGGACGTAAGGGTATGGTTGTCCAAACAGTTTGATATGAAGGACTTGGGAGAAGTGGGACACATCTTTGGGATCAAGGTTATAAGGGATCGCAAGAAAAGGATGTTGTGATTATCCCAACCTTCATACATAGACACTATTATGGATCGTTTTAGCATGCAAAACTCCAAGAAAGGTTTTCTACCTTTCAGGCATGGAGTTCCTTTATCTAAGGAGATGTGTCCTAGAACATCTAAGGAGATAGACGAGATGAAGGCGGTTCCTTATGCTCCGACAGTAGGAAGCCTCATGTATGCGATACTATGTACGAGACCAGATATCTGCTTTGTCGTGGGCATGGTCAGCAGATATCAGAGTAATCCAGGATAGGGACATTGGACTGCGGTAAAACATATATTGAAGTACCTGAGAAGGACTAGGGATTATATGCTAGTTTACCAGGCAGACCAATTACTCCCTGTGGGTTACACAGTTCAACTTCAATCGAGATAGGGATAACGATGATAAGTCTACCTCAGGTTTTGTGTTTACTTTGGGAGGTGGAGCCATTGTATGGAGGAGTGTCAAGCAGAAATGCTTGGCGGACTCCACCATGGAAGCTGAGTATGTGGCAGCCTCTGAGGCGGCCAAAGAAGTTGTGTGGCTCAGGAACTTCCTGATGGAGTTGGATGTGATTCCTGTTTTTCCCAGAACTTCACAATTTATTGTGATAATAGTAGTGCAGTTGCAAACTCGAAGGAACCACGAGCCTATAAGGCAAGTAAACACATAGAGCGCAAGTACCACCTAATACGAAAAATCGTAAAGAGAGGAGAAGTTGTTGTGGCCAAGATTGCATCGGAGGATAACCTGGCAGATCTTTTCACTAAGGCCCTTCCGGCGAGAGCTTTTGATAGGCATGTGGAGGGAATGGGAATCAGATGTATGGCAGTATGAGGACAGCATAGTCTTTTAGTATAAGTGGGAGATTGTTGGGATGTATACTGAAAAGTCTATCTTTTGTATGAACATCTTTATTTTTGAAATAAGAATCACATGATCATTGTTTGTATATTTATGGTTATGCAACATTGTCTAATACATTACATTATAGATAACATGGTGTGTAGTGTCACATGGGAGATCATGTTATCGGTTCCTTGTAAAGTATAAGTAAAGGCTCACAATCGAGATGGCTTTGGACAAACCATTAGTATAGTTGTAGTGTGATTTGGTATTGGTTTGTCTTGACCATAGAATCACACTAGTACACTTTGTGTGTATTGAGCAGGACCGACTTAGAGGTGATTCTATTTATTGCTGACTACATAATCGAATCGGACCTCAGATATTATATTATACATACTCTTAATCCCGATATAATAACGGGCACATATACTTAGTATTCATTTTTTGATTTATCAATGGGCGAGATTTATAGATTAAATCGATAGGCTCGGTAAGTTGGGAAATGATATTATTTATATGGTGTGCCATTGATTATAGGAGGAAACTATGTCCTATATATTAGGATGATGATGTCCCCTTGAGGAGCTCATAAGGTTCATCATGTAAACCCTGTAGGTGGACTTGGTCTGGCATGATGAAAAGGTTAAGTGGTACTACTCATGGAGTTAGATGTTGATTAATTAATGGTCAGTAAATTAATTAATCGACGGACATTCGAGATCTTAAACACGGAAAGAAAAATGTACAAATAATATATGGAGCTCATATTAACTTATGGGGGTTGGTGAGGTAGATCAATGATAATCCTTTAGTGGATTAGATTATCATTAATGGATCGGACTTTATGTGGGCTTGATCCATTGGGTGGCCAAGATCCAACTCCTCCTCATGGTCCCTATTGTAGCATATTAATACCTCATGAATTCTAGATCCAATGGATGAAAACAAAACTCTAGATCCAAAGGTAGAGATTAAATCTCTAGACCCAACGGTTGAGATTAAATCTCTAGATCCGACGGTTGAGATTAAATCCCTAGAACCAATGGTGGAGATTAAAACAAGGCTTATCCCTAACCCTATAAATAAGCCTTAAGGGGGTGGGTGGCAACTTGATGGAAGGGGATTAGGGTTTGCTTCCCTTGGGCGGCAAGGAATCCTAGTTGGGTTAGGATTGAGTTGGGCGGCTAGGGTTTGGGAGGTGGTGTGGGCGGCAACAAGGGGAGAAGTTCGTTTCTTCTTCTTCCTAAGGTGTTGCCGACACCTATTCTTCTTCCCTCTACTAACTAGGAGAGCCAGGGTTAGGGTTTTGGGCGGCTACAAGGTGAAGGGTTGGTTTCCTTTCTCTTCTTCAAGTGTTGGCCGACGCCCATCACCCTCATTGATTCTCCTTTGGCCGATTCCCATACTCCATATTCTCTTCCGTGGCCGGCGGCAACATTGAGTCTATTGACTTGGTGGCCGGTTCTAGATAGGAAGAAGAGTTTTGTTTCTATACTTTCTTTTGTTCGGAGCGAGCAAGGAAAGAAGATTGGTGATCTAGGAGCTTCGACTTTTGGTAGATCATCGCCCACACGACGTCCAAAAGGAGGAAGGACATACGATAGAAGATCGAGAGGTATAATACTTGTCTATTTTCTTATATAACATATTTATAATTGTTTTCAATTATATATGCATGATATATTCTATTTTGTGGCTAATATAACTTGGACCCCGAACATAAACACAAAAGCCGACGATCCGTATATCGTCTATTCCACGGCTATTCATAGAATAGAGGTTGGTGGCTTGAACAACAAGTTTGTTCAAGTGACCACTCTAATCGAATAGCACAATGATGAAATGGTAGCTTGGGTAATCCCTCTTGTCAAGGGTAAATTTTTTTATCCGGTGACGTAGAAGGGATCGCCATGAACAAGCGACCGAGTTGAAGTGGGAAGCAAAGTTTCCTACCTTCAAGTGGTATCAAAGCTTCCGGGCAAAACCTTCAATTTTGTGCAAGATAGGTAGAGATCAAGGTACTAAGGAATTATGGATAAAGCTAGTAAAGCTTCAAGAAAAACCTTCACTAGCACAATTAGAAGAGAAGCCAAAGCGAAAAATATGGTGATCCAAGAAGATGAACATTCAATGGTTGAGATATGCTCAACATCCAAGAAGGAATATGAAGAAGCCTCTATCTCAAGGATTGAGCGGTGAGTATAAACCATTGACACCGGAACGAGAGGAATCCACAACATCAAGAGCCAATGAAGATGAAACATATTTCATCCCTACTAACATAGGAGGTATAACAATTTCAATTAGTAAAAAATAAAGATCATATTATTTATTTTGAGTATAAGGAAAAAGGGCATTATAAGAGCAAGTGTTTAAAATTAATGAAGAAGAAAGTTCATGTGACACGTAAGGTAAAGGATAAGCCAAAGGATGCTAGATCGTTGGTATGGAATTGTAAGGACCTTATAGTATACTTGTGCAACCAACAAGGACATTCCTAAAACTAATGTCCAAAAGGGAGACGCCCAAATAAAGACATGGTAGGAAGTTCCAACTTAGGAGGAGCTTATCAGGCAAAACCTAAGAAACCATTAATTAATGAAATTTATTTATATCATGATAAGACTACATTTTATGATTTACATGATCAATATCATGATTATAAGTCTAAGGACAATTTTATGATTTATAATACTAGAACTATCCAACCTAAGGATAGGAAGCTTGAGAAGAATCTAGGCAAGAACCTCAAGAAGACTAGACATATGTCTAGAAAGAGAAATTTCAAGGAAATCATGAAAAATTAAGAATTGAGGACTTAGAAATGGAAAATTAAGTCTTGAGATCAAGACTTAATAAATTAGAGAAAACTCTTATAAAAATAAAATGTATTTGTAAAGGATCCAAAAAATAAAATCTAGGCTCACATAGGCAAGAATCACCTAAGGACAAAAATAGTTTTGGATACAAATCAAAGCACAAGGATATTATGATAACATACCATAAGTTCCATATAACCATGGAACAAATCCTATGTCTAGGAGTATAGTAAAGGTTGTTAAGAAGGCTATTCCTAGTATTGACCTTGATGAAACTACAATGACTGAAGCTTCTAAAAAGCCTAAAGGAGGCATTATGAAAGTATTTAGGGAGGTTATTTTTAGTGAATACCTATTAAATCCAAAGATCTCCAATAAGTATTGAATTCCTAAGAGTGTGATCCCCTTAATCTAAATTGGATATAGAATGTGTCAACTTAGAATGGAAGGATAGTTAATCTAACCAAGGTAAAGTTAGCATTTTAGGATATTTTAAAGATATTGTGATACCTTGAAAATGAATATCAAAATTGTATTATAGAGGATTAGAATATGTTAATAAGAATTTGAGGATTTGAGTCGATCAAAAGTGGCAAGTAGGAAAGAAACAAAAGTGTGTTAAGTTTTAGATTTTTTTACACACTTGAGGGATTTAGTCTGCTTATGTCAAATTGTATATTTAACAATATTAGTTGATGACATATAAATTGGAGATCTAGAATGTTTTGTTATGCCATGCTATCTTTTCCTTACACTTACCATGTTTTGTGTGTCATAATGCAAGGACATATAATATTATTTGGCATCCTAGATAGGATGATTAATTCCTAGATAGAAATGCATGATCCCTTAGTGTAGAAATAACTAATTTACGTCTCACAAGAACTATAAGATAATTTGTGTGTGTATTAATATATATTATACATAAGTTATATGATGCATCTACATAAGCTAAGCATCATCAAATCATATGAATTTTACATGGATCAATTATGAGAAAACTAATGTATAAATCATGTACACTTGGTTCATAGAGGAAGATTGAAAATTTATTTAAAAATATTTTTAAAAAAAACCTTGGCAAGCTCTATTTGTAAATAGAAATCACCATTGATTGTATTGATATAAAGTTAAGATGAAACATTAATGTTTATAATGGTTTCTCACTTTGTATCATTCTTTGAAAATAATAGATATTTTCATAGAAAATTATTTTTTTCTAATAGTATTTGACATGAATAATATTTGTATGAAGTTTCATGATATTTTGAGGAGTATAGAATTACTTGTACATTTTTGAAATTCGATCTATGAAATATTCATTTAACAGTCGAGTGAGATAATTAACAGTTGACTGATGAAACTATCAGTCGACTACTAAACTCGATTGATGGCATCAGTTGAGTATTAATTTAGATTTTTAATTGAATCAAGGTTGTTTTGGTAGTCTATGATTACTCCTAAGTGTTATTGACCACCTTTAATCCTCTGATATACTTGGATAAGTATTCAAAGGGAAAACTTTCTAGGTATAACAAAAAAGGGCTAGAAATTCAACTTAGAGAAGAGTGTCTCAAAGTTGATACATTGTGAGAGAGGTTAAGGTTCAAGGTTGAACTTTTAATCTCAAAATATAGTATTTGAAACTTTTTAAAGGTTTGGGAATTCCAAAGACATTGTTGGAGCAATAATTAATGGAAGACATGGTTTAAGGGAGGTCAACCTTAAAGGCATATGAAATGACTTACGAATGGAGGGTGAGAAATGAAGTTTGGTATGCTCACGGTTGAGCATTGAAGAAAATAGAAGGTAGAAAACCTTCATTGAGATGTTGGCATGAATTAGGAATAATGATGGAGAAAGAATTTTTGGAGGGACTTTTTGATGTATGCCAAAGAGGGAGAATGAAAGCTTAAGTTAGGAAATCTTCCTTTTGGCATAAGATGTGTGAGGTTGGGCTAATAGACTAGCTTAACTTAAATATATTTTTAAACATCAAAAAGGAAGAGATTATTAGTGCAATCGACCTCTAGTCAAGGTTGACTAAGCTTGAGCTGTGTTTTGATATTTGAGAAATATGTATTAATGACCGAGCAATAGTCTCATAGGGGAAATTGTTAGTCAAGGATGTTAGGACCATGGCGAGCTAGGGGGGTGAATAGCTCCAATCTGCGTCACTTGAGAGATTTGCACAGAGGAATGTTCAGCACGAGGAAACAATTAAACGCCAATACTAACACAATTCGTTTACTTGGTTCACCATCTCCCTAGGTGGCTACTCCAAGGCCTAGCCCTAGAGATCTATCACCACTATATAATTTCCTCCTTCTTGTACCAAATCTGGAGGTGGAGAAACCTCTTACAACAATATTTCAAGAAGAAAACACTTCCAGCAAATAAGAATAAGAGAGGAGACAAGATGGATTGCACTTTTACTCAAGGACACTCCTCTTTTTGCTTGTAGATTGCTAAGAATGAAGGTTAAAAGCTTGTATATCTCTATGAGTTTGTATGCAAGTAAGTTGTAGAAGAACTATTGAAGCATTATATAAACCCTTCTAGTTTTGTCTACTTATTGCCTCTTTTCGCCGCCATCAGTCGATTGGCATATACTGGCAGTTGACTGTCAAAGAGTTTAACCGTTGATCTTACTATTGAACGGTCATTGACTTTGCTGATATCACCCTTTTTTAATACCAATCGATTGTTAAATATCACCAGTTGATTGGTGAGCTCCAGTCGAACTGAACAAGCGAGTTGGAAACATTCTATTCACCCCAAATTGCCTAACAGTTGATTGCTACAATTAGCAGTCGATTGGTGTTCTCCAATCAAACTGAATAGGCGAG
Organism: Wurfbainia villosa; assembly: GCA_025175895.1. Taxonomy (NCBI): domain Eukaryota; kingdom Viridiplantae; phylum Streptophyta; class Magnoliopsida; order Zingiberales; family Zingiberaceae; genus Wurfbainia; species Wurfbainia villosa. Next base: position 50,051,876 of record CM045996.1, read on the forward strand.
TTGGAAGTATTATGTTACCCTCAAATCTTATACCAGTCGATTGCTAAAATTAGCAGTCGACTGGTGTTCTTCAATTAAATTGGATAGGCGAGTTGGAAACATTCTGTTTGCCTCAAATCACCTACCAGTCGATTGCTACAATTTGCAATCGATTGATGTTCTCTAATTGATTGATGGTTTCATCAACCGACTGCCAAATCATTATTAGGGATTCCAACCCTAAACCCTTTGTATAGGTTCAAGGTTTAGTCATCAGTCGATTGCTACAATTAGTAGTCGATTAGTGATCATTCGATCGAACTAACTAGTTGAGTTGGAAACATTCTATTCGCTCTGAATGATTCACCAGTCGATTGATAGTTCCTTCCAATCAACCGATAAGCCCAAATTTCAGAGTTTTCAACCTTATACTTGACTCATAAACCCCATTTCCCCTCTATAATGTATCAGTCAATTTGTAGAATCTAAAAATTGACTGATACATCATTTTCAGCAATTCTAATGGCCAACACATGCCTAACTTCACTGTCCTCGCCCCACGAGTACCTCATGGTGGATAACCTCTTGTTCTCTGGACTTTCGTACTTGAAGCTTCCTTATCTCTAGGTCTTCCTCCATCCTTGCATTCGATCTTCCAATCTGCAAGGACTCCTTACCAAGAATCCAACCCTCGGCCTTCTTGGACTTTTCATGCCTTTGCCTCTAGTCTTCCAACCTGGAGGGACTTTTCCTTGCCAAGATTCCAACCCTTGGCCTTCTTAGACTTCTCTTGCCTTGCATTTGGTCTCCGAACCTGCAAGGACTTTTCTGCACACTTATCACACAAGTGAGATCCACACATTTGTCTAAACTTAACTATTCGTCAAACATTAAAACTCATATCTAGGGTATGACTACACCAATAATCTCCCCCTTTTTGATGTTTGACAACATATTTAAGTTTTGACCAATTCCAAATGTAGTATCAATAATAGCACAGTTATTTCATCATGATTACATACACAACTTAATTAACATTCCTTCCCCTTTGTTACATAACAAAAAGAGAAGGAAAATAACTCCCTCTACAACCATAGTGAATTGACATAAGAATCACAATACACACCCATAACAAGAGAACTGCTCATAACATTTCAAGGGTGAAGCAATAATATAGTGTTAACACAAGTCAATGAGCCATAACTTATATCAAATCCAAGAGAAAAGAAACAACAACAATTAAAACTACACAGCCGCACAAACACGTGCAACCATCCAATAGACAACTAACAAGTGCCCTCTTTATCATCTTCAATCTCCATGGTGTTAGTATCGTCATCAGCAGTAGCACCAGTAGCACCAGAGGAGCATGGAAAAGGTGGATGTGTCTACCTCAGTGCTAAGGAGCGCAAGAAAACATTATCTCAGTAGCCTATCTGTGAGATACAGTGAAAAAAAAATGGTTAGGACATTGATTAAAACCTAACCTAGGTGTTAATGGAAATGGGTTAATGGAGCTAGGGTTAAGGCTTATAGGGTCTTACAAAACTCGACCCGTATACCTGACCCTCCCTTTCTTTAATTCTTAGCTGCAATTTCTTCACCCGTCACCGACTCCACGCCGTCCACCTTTATTCCTCGCCGTTCTCTTCTCCTCAAGCAGTTCCGAGTATTACTCATCGAGCTACAATTTTCTTTCTTTCATCCGCAACATTTCTTCTTTTTCATCGCACAACGGGTCGATCGCTTTCTCTCCTTCTCCGAAGCAACCCGCGGCCGAAGCATTCCCCCTCCTCCTCGCTATTTTTCTTCTCACGAGCCTTTTTCCTCTCGCATCCCGGCCCTTTTCTCTGCAAGCAACGATCGACACATCCGCCCTTTCTCTGCAAGAGACGATCGACCACAGCCACCCCCTTCGCTGCCAACGATGGTGACCGACCTTGACAGTGCCCACGGATGGGCCACAATAGTGAGCTTGGGTCGGTGGCGTCTGCAGCATGTTGTGGTCGGAGGCGGGATTTTGATCTCGCTGTTTTCATCGGGTTGCAGCCAGTGTATAGGAGCGGTGAGTTCTCCCGGAGCAAGGTGAGGTTTTGTTTTCCTTCCTCGACCTTGGATGAGATTTTGGTGTTGTGATGATCTTCCTTGATTGAGCCCGATTATTTTTGGTTTGGGCAGTGGTCTCGAGCAGTTGAACAGGGCAGAGTTGGGGAGGATTGCCACAGATGACATTTCTAGGGTTGGTAAGCTGATCTATGCTGTCATCTTCATTTGTTAATTGCTAGAATTATGGTTGTGAGTTAGATTTTGTTAGCCGACTATGTTTTGTATGAATCGGCTGGGTTTTTATCTGTGTGAGGGTTGTTGGCTGTGAATTAGAGGGGTTGTGAACAGGATGTCCCAGCTGTGCGGCTGTAATTAAGGGGGGATAAGTTCTGTGTAGGCCTTGTTGTGAACGATTGTGATGCTCTATTTATGCCTTGTATTAGAGCTTTAGTTGTTGGTTGTGAATAAGGTTGATCTTTGTCTAAAAAGGGGGTTGTGAGGTGATGTTTTAGCCGGCTATGAGTGAGCCATAAATGGGTCTATGGGTGTCAATGTAGCTGTTCATGGGTTATGATCGGCTACGAGTTGAGGTGTGTTCATGTAGGGTTGTCAGATTTTTATATATGTATAAATAAATGGTAGCAGAGTCCACTGGGGTGATGCCCTATTTATGTTGCGAGTGGATTTATGAACTGGGTTAATTATGATGTTAAATGTACAAGCGGGGGGTTTCTAATTCGTATTCGATAAAAGGACGCGAATATAGAAACGATAGAATAGAGAATTTATATATTGTCGTGTGCTTGGATTTGATTGTAATTGTTTATATTTGCAGGACGTGGATACGAGACAGATCATGGACGTGAGGACTATCGACATGATCTATGAATCAGGTGGGTAATTTCCTACCCTGGTCAGGTAGATGTAATTGCATTCAGATTTAGTCATAGATATGAGCATGTTAGGTGTTCATATTATCTTGACCCTGCTCTTATTTATTTTATGCTTGATACTTGTCATTGGCTATATTCACTCAAATGTTGATATCACATTTTTCCTTTATCATGATTTAGAAGTTACAGATGTGATGTAAGTAAATCTATAAATGTTTAGTAGGGTGTAGATGTTGGAGTACGGATGATAACCTGATTTGTAATTTGGGTAAAAATTCATCCGTGGGTAGGTAATGCCCTAAATGTAGGATTTATTCCAATACCCGTATGTTGCATACTTATTACCAACCATGTGTTGTGTAATGGTTAAGTAAAGGGTGATTAGTGTGTCGCTATGGACCGGTGGTCCCAGCTTGATATGATTAGTCGAGTACTACTGTAGAGTACTACTCTCTACAGGATAGAGAGTGCATTGATCAATTGAGTATGACTCTATATTGGATAGAGTTAAGTATGACTCTCTACAGGATAGAGAGTCCATCGATCATTTGAGTACGACTCTCTACAGGATAGAGAGTGTATTGATCAGATGGGTACGACTCTCTGTTGAACAGAGAGTCTGTGGTAGATGTCTATACGTGTGACAGTACATTCATGTCATTTGCATGCATTCTGACGACATGGTCTCCCTTGGGGTTGAGAGAGTCGTCAGTGATCTTGCCTCCCAGGTTACTCCCCGAGGAATAACTGGTGTTAGGGCAGAGCATTTGTTGTTCCGTACTCTACCACTATAGACGGTGGTAGTTGGAGTTGCATGCAGTTGTCCTGGGTGCGTGGCACTCGACCACTCATTGGTAGTGTCAGTCGGAGTGGCCAGCAGTAGGGACCCCCATTGTGTAGCGAGCTCTTTACGCTCATATGCTACTTGATCATACTGCCCACTCGGCCACTCTAGAGTGGTGGTTGGTGTTGAGTTGGGACAGTTGTCATGTCGTGCCACCTAGGCCACACTGGGGTCGTGGTAGCAAGTAGGGGTGCGTAGGCATGACCATGCATGCTGCATTGTCGTATCTTATGGCGCTTTGCATATTACCATATATATACATATATGCATGTATATATATATATGGATGTTTGTGATTAATATATATATAGATGCAGTCTATATATATATGCTTATTGTGATGTTGCATTTGATTGTACTATGCTTGCTGCATTTGGTTGTACATCATATTCATGCATGTTTCTTACATCTGTTATACGGTTGTGTCGGATACTTGTATATTTGTTGGACAGACCATTAGATACCTTGACCTGTATCATGAGTATATTGTGAGTTAGTATTACTCTTCCTGTTATATATGTTGGATATATTCTCAGGTTGGATCAGAGTAGCATAGCAGACGTTCAGGTATGTCTGCATTATACGTTGTTTATTTAGTTAGATAGTATATGCATGTATTTATATACTGTGTTGTTATACCTATTGTACCTTTAGGTTATGTTGTTGAATTACATGTGATATTTGATATATATATGTTTTGCCTATTACCTGCTGAGTTTTACTCACCACTACGGACCCTGGGTTTTTCTGTCGCCCAGGTAACAGGTAGAAGTTTCATGACGGCTTGGAGCACCGCTGGCTGACATCTCATCTCACCTCCGAGACTCCCGTGATTGTTTTGGGATTTCCATATTGTTGTGTTATGTATTTGAAGTTTTTCGTGGTGTAAGGTGATGTGAACCTGTCATGTGATGTACACACGTGGATTTGGGCTTTTGTTGGTGTTCCGTTATGTGTGATGTGGTCAGTCATACCGTTATGCATTGTGAGTATTTATTGTAGTTTAGTTTGTTGTGTTGTTGTGGTTATTTTCCGTTGTGGTTTGTTTTCATATATATATGTTGTTGTTATTGTGGCCTACGGGCCTTGTATTAACCCGAAATATTGTCATGTACAGGGGAGATGTCGTTCGTTTGCTTTTCGGCACGGCATACTCTCGGGGCATGACAACTTCAGTGGTATCAGAGCCCTAGGTTCTACGATGCCATACAATGTTGTTTTGTGTCGAGTTTTGGATTCTCGGGAGTCGATTTTTTCGGTTTTGGTTTTCTGAAATGAGATTGACAGCGGCCTGAGCTCCAAGCAGCACGAGGTAAGAATTCCTGATAACTTATAGTTTAGTAGATATTTATCTAAATTTGCTCAACAGGTGTATACAACTAGAGTTATTATACCTTTACAGACTCGTAGTAGAAGTCGCCCACCGAGGCGACCAACCGGAGTTGCTGATAGGGTAAATACTCCCGATTTTGTTGGCTATGCTTTTAGTGTATATAACAGGGAATACCCTATAGTGTGTTGGTTATTGTTCGTAAACGTGGTATGAGTTGACCCCGAAAATGACCTGTTGAGTTTGTGAGTCTTGAACCTGTTTCGAAAAGGTGATTTACATTTGAGAGCTGATTGATACCGAGTCAGAAAGCAGGGGTCAAGTCGTCACATCTCTGGTGGAAATCAGAGACTACAGTCTTGGAGATTTTTCACTAATTATACTAGTCAGATCATTACCTGTTGGGTAATGGACAAGACAAGTAGGTTATTGTTGATGCAGATAGCGGAAGGCTAGTTTACGGTGTTTTATAGGAATTTTTATCCCTGAGTTGTTCGTACTGGGTTGTATAACTTTGAGGGTACTTTTGAGTACTTAACTTGTGTTATACATAGGAAGTAGAGTTATTTGCATACCGTTATCGGGATCAAGCCGGTATTTGGTGATAAATACAGAAAAAAATCTTTGGGAAATAATATATCACTTGATCATAGTTTAGTGATGTTGAAAGAGAGTATTTCCCCGTGTCACTTTTAGTGACACATTGTAAGGAATTCTTGAGCTTCAAGTAGGGTGATCGTCGGTAACGGGATTACCATGCAGAGTCATTAGACTTGTAGAGGTTACGACCACCTAATAGCTCAAGAAGGTGAATGGATGTTTTAAGCCACCCACGGTTGTTGGCTTACTGTTGGATTAAGATGACAAGATCTTCTATCAGATCCTGCCGGAAGACGTTGGATTGAGTCAGGAGTTTCGAAATGACTTCGTACAAGTGTTTGAGAGTTGGAGACCGATAAGTAGATATTACAGGTCAACTTATTAGAGCCTGAAGTCTCCGGCTATTGGATAAAAGGAGCAAGATCAGAGTCATATGCCTTGAGATATTTTCCGATTATAGAAGACCAACCGCAGATCATCAGGATGCTCTCGTGCACATCAGCAAAAGCATAACAAAGACTACGAAGGGATTATGTGCGTGTAGTGTGGATCACGAAGACATGCGAAGTCAGATTATCTATTGGATCAGTTCATCTGTTGATATTGTAAGCAACCAGTACATTTGAGGAGCTATACTTTAAAGAATCAGTTGAAGACTATCAATGGTGTTCCGAGAGGATGATGCACCATCTCGACAGCAGAGATCAGCACAGAAGATTAGGTTATCTCATCAGCAGCAACCTACTACCTCAGGCGTGGTTGGAGCTCCTTGATACTACCCTTCAGCAGAGATCAGCACAGAAGCAGCATCAGCAGAAGACATCGCAGAAGACTCATGCAGACAACAACAGTTACCTCCAGATGTGATTTGCTTTGTACAGAGGAGAGAGTATATGACGATGGTCGTATCTATTCAGTATTCTACAGTTGCATCTTGTAGGATTAAGTGATAGGATCGATGATCTAGGAAAAATCCTCGGATCATTCATCACAAAAATGCGACCGCTTTGTCGTGAACTGTTGGATATGATCTAGTTCTCTTCGGAGAAAGGCCGAGACCTGCGGGGAACCTTTGGATCGGATCGGCAGATAATTGATCGTTAAGGGTATTACTTTAGTTTACCCTCTGGGTTAATATATTGGGAGATACTTATAGTTTACAAGTATCTTTGTCTAGAACATTCTTAGTTTGGATTAGAAGGGTCCTTTACATCGACTTGTGGGTCGGTGGTATCTCTACCATCAGGTGAGATGGGGATCAACAATTAAGAAGTCAAGGGATGCCCTTAGACTTTGATAGACATACTTTCACTATAGATATATCCTTATGGATGGTTAAATTGTTGAAAGTATGGTACGATATGTCTCTCGGATGTGCATATAATCTGAGAGCATTCGGATGTAATTTCGGATGAACTCCTAGGCTTGCCGTTGTATAGGCAAGTGGAGTAGGCGATCGGAATGATTGCAGAAATAGTTCTGGTATCGAATATCACATACCGGGTGATAGTTTTGTTGGTATCAGTGTTGTTAAACACTATAAAAATTGGAAGAACGTGAGTTGTGATTATAGGAGATGTTGGAAGGGATATTTATCTATCCCAGTATTCCTCCTTGAGAAGATCCGGAACTCTTTGTTGAAAGAGTGATGGACCTTTGAGACGAAGCATCGATTATCGATGATGGAATACGATAGTTGTTGAAAGTGAATATCCTTCGTTGTGGATAGATGATCTGTTTAGATCAGCAAAGGACACCTATGTATACTCTAGGGTTGATTTACGACTAGAGCGTTGATATTGTAGTGACATGGTGTCATACAATTATCATTATCATTGTAATGATTAATATATCATCATCTTAGAGTAATGGGGATGTAGGTGTAGAGACGATAATTTCATACTTGGTATGAATTCTATGAGTTGTGATTAAGTTGTTAGACTAATTAACGATTTAGTCGCCACTGGATTTGATAATTCGTGTATCCTGAACACGATTGGATCAGTTCGTGGTTATTGGAGTTACGTAACCTGGCCACTGTTAATTGTGGTAGTTGGAGTTGCACACTCAACCACTGTAGATGGTGGTTTGCCTGGTATGATTTAGTTATTACTGTAGATGTGGATAGAATGTTTTAGCATTACTATACCACGGACTTGCTTGACAAAGGTGATGATGGAAATCATTTAGTCGGAAGCTGGTGAAACCAGTTTACAGGACCAAGACGGATGTTAACTTTTACACGAGTATTAGTTAATCCTTCCAGGGTGGACAAAAGGATGTGGTACGCAAATGTATCATTTTAGGGATTGGAGTGATTCCAATGCAGTTGAATGAGGCGTATCTCATGCTTACGACAGTTAAGAAACTACGAGATAGGCTGTCATATACATGATGTGGCTTTAGTAGTTATTATTTGGATTTGTAGTGATATGGAGCATAAGTGCTCATGGAGTTTTGACTAGCTACTGGGTAGCTACTATAGAGTTGATGGTACGCAAACAGTTGTAACAAGTGAGATTGATCGCTATAGTCTTTCATGCACTTACAGAGTGTGTGGTAGAGTGGATTTTGGATGGTAGATGGACTTCTCTTGTGAGAAGATAATTTTCCGTCTCCAATATGGATATGTGTTCTGGACACGCATCCACTTAAGAAAGAGTTGCTATAGGAGGCACATCATTTGAGATTTGCTATGCATCCTGGTGGTACTCGAATGTATCGAGATTTGAAACGTTGATACTGGTAGAACGGTATGAAGAGAGATATAGCAGATTTTGCTGCTCGATATTTAGTATGCCAGTAGGTGAAGGCTGAACATCAGAAACTCGCTGGATTGCTCTAGGAAATTCTTATTCCAGAATGGAAGTGGGAGCATATCACTATTGGTGTCGTTGCGGAATTGTCTAGAACCTGTGAAGGACATGATGCGATTTGAGTGATCGTGGATCGACTACCTGAATCAGTTAACTTTCTGGCTATTTGTGGGCCGGATCCATTGGATCGTCTGGTAGAGTTGTACTGTCGAGGGATTATCAGATTGCATGGCGTGCCTTTGGGTATTATATCTGATAGAGACCCGCGATTTACCTTGTGATTTTGGTAGAGTCTGTATCAGACCATGGGCGCAGAGCTTCGATTCAGTATTGTGTTTCATCCGCGGATGGAAGGACAGTCTGAGCATATCATTTAGATGTTGGAGGATCTATTCAGATCCTGTGTCATGGATTTCAGAGGCAGTTGGGAGGACCACGTTCATTTAGTGGAATCTGCCTATAAGAACAGCTACCACTCTTCTATTCTGATGGATCCTTTTGAGGCCTTATACGGTAGACCCTGTAGATCTCCCGTGTTGAGGGAGGAAGTTGGGGAATGATAGCTATTGGGGGCCACAGAGTATCCAACATGATGTAGAGTTGGTGTGCATCATCGGATGATGGTTATTAGAGGTACAGGGTCGACAGAAGAGTTACACAGACGGAGGCGAAGGCCTTTGGAGTTCTCAGTTGAGGAACAAGTATTTATGCGTGTTTCACCTACGAAAAAGGGGTGAAATGATTTGGGCTAAAAGGAAGGTTATCTCTACACTACATTGGTCCAGTTGAGATATTGACGTGGATTGGAGGTGTAGCTTACCGGTTGGCTTTATCTCCGACGCTGGCGAGTGCTCACAACATATTTTCTATTTCTATACTGAGGAAATATGTGTTGCATATTGACCATGTTCTGAAAGAGGTTCGGATACCACTCCAGCCTAATGCGACCTACGAGGAGATTCTAGTACGGATTCTAGGTCACAAGGAGCGACAATTGCGAAACAAAACCATCCAACTCGTAAAGGTTGGATGTCAGCATCATACTGATGAGGACACTACGTGGGAGCTAGAAGATACTATCCGAGCTCGATACCCTCATCTATTCACTTAAGGTATGTGGTCATTTTTGAAATTGCTTGAATTAATTTTCTCATGTAAGTACGAAATTTGGGGACAAAATTTTATTAAGTGCGGAAGAATGTGAGATACGGTGAAAAAAAATTTGTTTAGGACTTTGATTAAAACCTAACCTAGGTGTTAATGGAAATGGGTTAATGGAGCTAAGGTTAAGGCTTATAGGGTCTTACAAAACTCGACCTGTATACCCCCACCCGCCCTTTCTTTAATTCTTAGCTGCGATTTCTTCGCCCATCACCGACTCCATGCCGTCCACCTTTATTCCTCGTCGTTCTCTTCTCCTCAAGCGGTTCCTAGTATTACTCATCGAGCTGCAGTTTTCTTTCTTCCATCCGCGACATTTCTTCTTCCTCACCGCGCAACGGGCCGATCGCTTTCTCTCCTTCTCTGAAGCAACCCGCGGCCGAAGCATTCCCCCTCCTCCTTGCTATTTTTCTTCTCGTGAGCCCTTTTACTCTCACATGACCACCCTTTCTCTACCACCCCCTTCTGCCAACAATGGTGACGCCTTGACTTGCCTTGACGAGCCACAACAGCGAGCTTGGGTCGGTGGCGTCTGCAGCGTGTTGTGGTCAAAGGCAAGATTTTGATCTCGCTGTTTTCATCGGGTTGCAGCAAGTGTACAAGAGCAGCGAGTTCTCCCAGAGCAAGGTGAGGTTTTGTTTTCCTTTCTCGACCTTGGATGAGATTTTGGTGTTGTGATGATCTTCCTTGGTTAAGCTCGATTATTTTTGGTTTAGGCAGTGGTCTCGAGCAGTTGAACAGGGCAGAGTTGGGGAGGATTGCCACCGGTGACATTCTAGGGTTGGTAAGCTGATCTATGATCTCATCTTCATTTGTTAATTGCTAGAATTATGGATGTGAGTTAGAGTTTGTTAGCCGACTATGTTTTGTATGAATCGGCTGAGTTTTTATTTGTGTGAGGGTTGTTGGCTGTGAATTAGAGGGGCTATGAACAGGATGTGTTGACTATGCGGCTGTAATTAAGGGGGGATAAGTTCTGTGTAGGCCTTGTTGTGAATGGTTGTGATGCTCTATTTATGCCTAGTATTAGAGTTGTAGTTGTTGGTTGTGAATAAGGTTAATCTTGGTCTAAAAAGGGGGTTGTAAAGTGATATTTTGGTCGGTTGTGAGTGAGCCGTAAACGGGTCTATGGGTGTCAATGTAGCTGTTCATGGGCTATGATCGGCTGCGAGTTGAGGTGTATTCATGTAGAGTTGTCAGATTTTTATATCTGTATGAATAAATGGTAGCAGAGTGCGCTGGGGTGATGCCCTAGTTATGTTGCGAGTGGATTTGTGAACTAGGTTAATTATGGTGTTAAATGTAAAAGTGGGGGGGTTCTAATTCATATTCGATAAAGGGACGCGAATATAGAAACGATAGAATAGAGAATTTATATATTGTCGTGTGATTGGATTTGATTGTAATTGTTGATATTTGCAGGACATGGATACGAGACAGATCATGGACGTGAGGACTATCGACATGATCTATGAATCAGGTGGGTAATTTCCTACCCTGGTCAGGTAGATGTAATTGCATTCAGATTTAGTCATAGATATGAGCATGTTAGGTGTTCATATTATCTTGACCCTGCTCTTATTTATCTTATGCTTGATACTTGTCGTTGGCTATATTTACTCAAATGTTGATATCACATTTTTCCTTTATCATGATTTAGAAGTTACAAATGTGATGTAAGTAGATCTATAAATGTTTAGTAGGGTGTAGATGTTGGAGTACGGATGATAACCTGATTTGTAATTTGGGTAAAAATTCATCCGTGGGTAGGTAATGCCCTAAATGTAGGATTTATTCCAATACCCGTATGTTGCATACTTATTACCAACCATGTGTTGTGTCATAGTTAAGTGAAGGGTGATTAGTGTGTTACTATGGACCGGTGGTCCCAGCTTGATATGATTAGTCGAGTACTACTCTCTACAGGATAGAGAGTGCGTTGATCAATTGAGTACGACTCTCTATTGGATAGAGAGTTATGATCAGTTGAGTACGACTCTCTACAGGATAGAGAGTCCATCGATCATTTGAGTACGACTCCTTACAGGATAGAGAGTGTATTGATCAGATGGGTATGACTCTCTGTTGAACAGAGAGTCTGTGGTAGATGTCTATACGTGTGACAGTACATTCATGTCATTTACATGCATTCTGATGACATAGTCTCCCTTGGGGTTGAGAGAGTCGTCAGTCATCTTGCCTCCAAGGTTACTCCCCGTGGAGTAACTGGTGTGAGGGTAGAGCATTTGTTGTGCCGCACTCTACCACTATAAATGGTGGTAGTTGGAGTTGCGTGTAGTTGTTCTGGGTGTGTGGCACTCAACCACTCATTGGTAGTGTCAGTCGGAGTGGCTAGCAGCAGGGACCCCCGTTGTGTAGCGAGCTCTTTACGCTCATATACTACTTGATCATACTGCCCACTCGGCCACTCTATAACGGTGGTTGGTGTTGAGTTGGGACAGTTGTCATGTCGTGCCACCTAGGCCACACTAGGGTCGTGGTAGCAAGTAGGGGTGCACAGGCATGACCATGCATGCTGCATTGTCGTATCTTATGGCACTTTGCATATTACCATATATATACATATATGCATGTATATATATATGGATGGTTGTGATTAATATATATATGGATGCAGTCTATATATATATGCTTATTGTGATGTTGCATTTGATTGTACTATGCTTGCTGCATTTAGTTGTACATCATATTCATGCATGTTTCTTGCATCTGTTATACGGTTGTGTCAGATACGTGTATATTTGTTAGACAGACCATTAGATACCTTGACTTGTATCATGAGTATATTGTGAGTTAGTATTACTCTTCCTGTTATATATATTGGATATATTCTCAGGTTGAATAAGAGTAGCGTAGCAAACGTTCAGGTATGTCTGCGTTATACGTTGTTTATTTGGTTAGACAGTATATGCATGTATTTATATACTATGTTGTTATACCTGTTGTACCTTTAGGTTATGTTGTTGAATTACTTGTGTTATTTGATATATACATGTTTTTCCTATTACTTGCTGAGTTTTACTCACCACCACAGACCCTGGGTTTTTCTGTCGCCCAGGTAACAGGTAGAAGTTTCGTGACGGCTTGGAGCACCGCTGGCTGACATCTCATCTCACCTCCGAGACTTTCGTGATTGTTTTGGGCTTTCCATATTGTTGTGTTATGTATTTGAAGTTTTTCGTGGTGTAAGGTGATGTGAACCTGTTATTGGGGTTCCGTTATGTGTGATGTGGTTAATCATACCGGTATGTATTGTGAGTATTTGTTGTAGTTTAGTTTGTTGTGTTGTTGTGGTTTTTTCCCGCTGTGGTTTGTTTTCATATATATATGTTGTTGTTGTTGTGGCCTATGAGCCTTGTATTAACCCGAAATGTTGCCACGTACAGGGGAGATGTCGTCCGTTTGCTTTTCAGTACGACATACTCTCGGGGCGTCACACTATCCGTTGTCTCAGAGCCAGGTTGGACACAATAACGTTCAACAAATTTCTTGAGTTAAAACTCAGAAATGGTTGCTAGTCAAAAAACACAATTCTCGTTAAAGATGATGAATAGTGTAAGTGTCGAGTAAAACTCCCAAGTGAGAACTACTATTGGTCCTCGGCTAGCATAATGTTGGATCGAAGCGGATCGCTAGAGGGGGGTGAATAACGATAAGCTCTTTTTTTTCTAGTTCGTTTCAAACACTTATACGCAGCAGAAAGGTAAATGTAAAGTAAATGAGTCAAGCGAATTTTACTTGGTTCGTAGCCTTCGGCTATTACTCCAAGGCCCTAGTGGTCCTTGACTACGTACGGAGGGCAAAAACACTAAAGAACTCCTCCTCGTTAGAGGTAGGAGTTAATCGATACAAATAAAACACAAAGCTTGAGGTAGAGGGACACTCCCCCTCTCCTCGTTACGATAAAAGCTCCGAGAATTAAAAGTAATGAATTGAAATAAAAACTTAAACCGACGTAATAAAATGAAAACAATTAAAACCTAGACGTCGGAGAAGAAGCACTTCGTTGTCGGAAAGTTGTAGCTTGGCGGAGGCTTTTGTAAGCTTAGAATTGATGATGAAACCCTAGGATAGGCCCTCCTTTTATAGCCTTTAAGCCCCTTTTCGAGAGGAACCCTAGCCAATCACATTTGAGCACCACTCCCCTTGAAATGAGGTGATAAGACTTGACTCCTCGAAGCTGATCCTTGACCATCAGTCGACTAATGGCCATCATCAATCGACTGATGGCAGCATCAGTCGAATACTGACCGCAGGCAGTCGACTGATGGACGACAGTCGAGTCCTCTAAGCTGGCAGTCAACTAATGCTAGCTGCAAGGCAAAGTTAGCTTAACAAAAACATTATTTTGACGGCCTCCGACCGTCCGATCTCGACCTAGACCACCTATAGGATGTCTTTGGTCGGATCTACGCTTAAGATCATCCCCGTAAAGAGGATACGACCTCACTTACTCTCGCACACACACGAGCTTACCTCGATACTTACTGTTTTGCTTTCGCTTTCGACCTTCCACTCGATTCCTTTGGCTCCCTCTGAAGTCACTCGAGTGTCGCCTGACCACCGCGGCTTCCTCCGAGTGTTGCTAGCCTTCAGCTCTAGCGTTGGCACTTTTCTGCACACTCAATTTAGCTCATGAGATAACAATATAAGCTTAACTTTGTATCGTTTTCTATAATCAAAACTCATGTTTGACTTAGGTGCCTACTGCACCAACAATCTCCCCCTTTTTGATTTATGGAAAACCAACACAAAGTTAAGTAAAATAAATTAAGTGCATTAAGCAAAATGAGTATGAGATATGCATGAATGAGCAGGAGTATATAACAACTCTTTTTCAAGTGCTCCCCTTTGGGGAATCCTCCCCCTTGTCCGAGGGTGAGTACTTGAGAAAGAGTTTTAACTCTCCCCCTTGATGTTTGCTACTAAAAAAATAAAAAATTAAGTAACCGAAATTACTTAATATTGGCTATAGTGTTTAAAATAAGTTTAAGTTAAGAAATCAAAGAATTGATTTCTTAACCTTGGCCTTTACTTCCGTTTTGTTAAGTTAAGTAAATGTGTTTAAGTTAAGAATTCTCTTAACTTGGCCTTTACTTCCATTTTGTTAACAAAAATAAGTTAACTTAAAGTTAAGTAAACATTTACTTAACCTTTGGCCATATGAAAAAAAATTGATCCCTTAACTTTGGCCTTTTTCTCCCCCTTTTGCCACATATCGAAAAGAGTGAGGGTGTGTGGAACAACAAAAAAATAAGTATTAAATTTAAAGTCCAAGCATGTTCCACATTATTTTGAAAATAATATACTGAAAATAAGCTCATCTATAAAATGTTCGACTCATATTTGGCTTGATTGATATGAAAGATCAACCAGTCCTGGTCAGAGTCAGTTAGTATGTATGATTATACTCCGTGGTTCATGGCGATGCACTAGCTCTACATCTGGAACCAGGAGTAAGGTCCTAACATCTCATGCCCATCTACGTGGCTAAGTACACAAACACATTATTCCTATGTGTTGTGAGATGTATTGGCTCCTTAAATCTATAGGTGCATGATATCTAAGGTATGTCATATGCTAGTTCCATGAAAATGAAAAGTAAGAAATAGTAGTAATATAATTTGCGAGTTCTTATTCTACTACGCACATGCCCAATTTTCATCTTAATAGACTGAATTCGGCTTCGGGTAGGGGTTTAGTAAATAGGTCTGCCAAGTTAGACTTCGATTCGACGTATTCGAGTTGTATGGCTCCGTTGGCCACATGTTCTCGAATGAAATGGTGTTTGACCTCTATATGTTTGGTCCTAGAGTGACATATCGGATTCTTAGTAAGGTTAATTGAACTAATGTTATCTACGTGGAGTTTAGTGTTCGTAAAGTCTAATTCAAAGTCGTGGAGAGTGTGCTTCATCCAAAGAAGTTGAGTGACACACTCACCCATCGCGATGTATTCGGCTTCGGTAGTAGATAAGGCAACACAGTGTTGCTTCCTACTACACCAACTTACTAGACTCGAGCCGAGAAATTGACAACAACCACTCGTACTCTTTCTATCGAGCTTACTACCGGCATAGTCCGAATCGAAGTAGTCGGTTAGTTCGAACTCGGTAGATCTAGGGTACCAAATACCGACATTAAGTGTACCCTTTAGATATCTAAGGATACGCTTGACTAGAGTTAGGTGAGACTCCTTGGCACAGGTTTGGAACCTTCCGCACATACTTACTGCAAATAGGATATCAGGTCGGCTCGCAGTTAAGTAAAGGAGACTCCCTATTATGCTCCTATAGTATTTTAAATCAATTGAATTTCCGATTACATCTTCTTCTATATTTACATTCGTTGTCATTGGAGTATTAATAATTTTAGCGCCTTGCATTCCAAAGCGTTTAATTAATTATCTAGTATATTTGTGTTGATGTAGGTATATTCCATCTTTAGTTTGTTTAATTTGTAGACCTAAGAAGAAGCTCAACTCTCCTACTAAATTCATTTCAAATTCACTTTCCATAAGTGAAATGAATTCATTCAGTAGGATCGAGTTGGTGGTTCCGAAAATAATGTCATCTACGTAGATTTGGGCTATGAATATGTCTTTACCTAAGGTTTTTACAAAAAGGGTTGGGTCAACTACACCTTGGTTAAATCCTTTGGACTTAAGATAAATCGAAAGTCTCTCATACCAAACTCGAGGAGATTGTTTAAGTCCATAGAGAGCTTTCTTTAACCTAAGGACATGGTCGGGTTTGTCTAAACTTTTGAAACTGGGGGATTGACTAACATAAACCTCTTCTTTAATGTATCCATTTAAGAATACTGATTTCACATCCATTTGAAACAACTTAATCCTCGATGTGCAGCATACGCTAATAGCATTCGAATGGACTCTAATCTAGCTACTAGGGCATAGGTCTCGTCGTAATCTAAACCTTCGACTTGACTAAACCCTTTAGCGACTAGTCTAGCTTTATTTCTAACTACTTCACCTTTGTCATCAAGTTTATTTCTAAACACCCACCTTGTTCCAACGATTGTTTTATCTTTAGGTGGTGGTACTAATTCCCATACTTCGTTCCTAGTGAATTGAGCTAGCTCTTCTTGCATTGCAATAATCCAATCGGGATCAAGAAGAGCTTGGTCAATAGTCTTGGGTTCAATTTTGGAAATCAAGGAGATTTGACTAAGGTTTCTGTATGAGGCTCTTGTTCGAACTCCTAGACTTGGATCACCTATCACTTAGTCAATAGGATGATTTGTTTGAGTCCTAGTTGGGTTTGGGTTTGAGTTTACCACTTGGTCAATAGAATGATTTGATTGACCTAGGTTGGGATTAATACTATACTTGATCTCCAGATCGGAGTTGAGTCTGGTATGAATTGGCTCGCTAATTGGGGTTGCCGGGGGTTTTGTAGGTTCGTGTCCTTCATCAAATACTACATTGATAGTCTCCTCGACTCTAAGGGTGTCATGGTTATATACTCTATAAGCCCTACTTGTAGTCGAGTATCCTAGAAAGATTCCGGTCATGGTTTTGGATGTAAACTTCCCTAGGTAATCCTTAGTGTTTAGGATATGTACCTTACACCCAAATATCCTAAAGTACTTGATGTTAGGTATTTTATCGTGATAAATCTCGTATGAGGTCTTAAGGTGCCTCTTTACCATAAGGATCCTATTTTGGACATAGCATGTCGTACTCACGGCTTCTGCCCAAAACCTATCGGGTAGATTATACTCGTTTAACATTGTCCTAGCGGCTTCTTGTAGAGTTCTATTCTTACGTTCTACTAGGTCATTCTATTGTGGGGTTCTAGGGCAAGAGAACTCATGGTAGTATCCATTTAGATTACAGAATTCTGTAAACCTGTGGTTCTCGAATTCACCACCATGATCAGTCCTAAGTCTTTTAATTTTAATGCTTTGTTGATTTTCTATTAGTTTAAATAGTTTGATTAATTGATCTAGGGTGTCACTTTTGTGTTTAATGAACCTAACCCAAGTAAATCTAGAGTAGTCATCAATTATGACTAAGCAGAATTTACTTTCATTAAGTGACTTAGCTCCGTGTGAATCAAATAGATTCATGTGTAGGAGCTCAAGAACACTTTTGGTTCGTTCTTGATTAGTTAGTTGATGTTGTGTCCTAGATTGTTTACCCTGTTGACAAGCATTACATATTTTATTATCCAAGTTATTGAGGTTAGGCAAACCTCTGACTAAGTCACTCTGACTCATCTTGTGGATGAGCCTTGGGTGTGAGTGACCGAGTCGTCGGTGCCACAACCATGATTCCTCTTGCCGTGTCATAAGACACTTAGTTGAGGAGTTAGTTAAGTTAATAGTGTAAATATTGTTATTTCTAGTTCCCTTAAGGATTGTTTTAGAAGTTTCATTTGTATTAATTACGCATTCATTTTATAGAAATATGACCTTATAGTTATTATCACATAATTGGCTTACACTAAGTAAATTATATTGAAAATCTTCTACTAATAAGACATTTTGAATAATAAAGTTAGAGTTGAGCTTAATATCACCTGATCCGATGATTTTGAGCTTGTCGTTGTTTCTGAAGGCTACCAATCCTCGTCGTTTGAATCGAAGCTTTGAAAACTTGAGTTGATCCCCGGTCATGTGTCGGGAGCAACCACTGTCCAACATCCATTGATCCTGCACGCAAGGTAGTTGGATCGGATATTGGATTTATTAAAGATTGGTTGAAAATTATTAACCTAAATCATCTCACCCATGTCTACATGATCAAACATGTTAACCCTATATGTTCTTGTGAGATGACTTCCAATTTTACTTGAATTAAATTTAATGACTTTAACACTTGTCAACCTTGCGTTAGATTTGGATTTGACCTTAGGCTCATCAAGTCACCTTTTCAAGATCATGGCTTCCAGGTCGTGGCGAGGCACAGAGGCCTTCTTTGATCGGAACAACGACCACTTCCTTAGACAAAGCCATTTTTAAGAAAATAGAGACTTGACTCACCTAAGACCACTTCCTGGTCTAACTAGTCTAGGATACGGCGAGGTAGCTTCAGCTAGTTCCTCTCGGTCAAGTGCACCGAACTAGATACGCCTTATCTAGCCCTAATACACAGACTCCGCTTTCCTAGCGTACTATCATCTCGCCGTATCCTGGTACTATGTTATCAAGTATTGACGAGTTATAGCCCTATCTAGTCATTCTAAAAAAAATCAAACTAAATAAAGAACCTAAGCATGCAATTTTCTAAGTTAAAATACACACAAGTTTCGTACTAGCTCCCCCTGGACCGTTGAATCGGTTCAGTCTCTCCACATAGCGGATTTGGTCCTTGGGAATCCAGTACTGGTTCGATCCTAAGTTTGAAATCAAGGTGGTCTTAGGGACCCATGCTTGGACATGTTTTTTATGTCGACTTACAATCGACATATATGACTTGTTGGTCGTGTTTGAGCTAAACCCTAGTCCGGCCTTGTTGTACACGGCCCTTTGCGATCCAAGTAGGAGGTCAAGTCCTTTGGATCCCAAAGTAAACCTTTCCAACGTGTTCCTAAGATCTTCGACTTGAATCTTCAAGAGTGAGTTCTCAACTTCGAGCTTTTCAACCCGAGTTGAGTCCTCCTCTTGAACTCGACTAGTCGAAGAGGTTAGGGAGACCTCGTGTTTGAGGAGTTTAACTTCCTCAACCAGGGTCTCGACCTTGGACTCGGACTTAGCTAATTTTTTAGTTAAAAACTTAATTGCACTATAAAGTGTACTAATGAGGGATTGACTTACCTTGAGTGTATCTTTTGAATCGGATGTGTATCCATGGCTTGTCTTGAATAGTGTTTCGCAGTCCGACTCGTCTTTGATTTCCGATTCAAGTTCCGATTCCGACTCCGTCTCCGATTCCACCGGTTTAGCCATGAGAACACGATCTTTATCTTCTTCCTTGGATGCTTCTTCCCAAGTAGCGTTGAGTGTCTTTTTGTGTTTTGGTGCTTTGCTCTTGAGTTTTGGGCATTCGGACTTGATATGTCCAAACTTGTTGCATTCATAGCATCTAATATTTGAACTTTTAGTCTTACCTTCGTTGGGTCGAGTGATGTTTCATTTTCGGCCCTTGACTATCCTCCGAACTAGGTTGACTAGTTCGGCCTCCATTTCCGAGTCGACCTCCGAATCGGACTCATCCTCTTCTTCCTTCGGGGGTGGCTTGCTTGCGGTTTTCTTCCTTGAACCTGCAAAAGTGTTATACCCTTCTCGGGTTCCGAGTTAGACTGCTCATGAAGTTCAAAATCAAAAAATAATTCATCTAACCTAAGTTTCGAAAGATCCTTGGTGACCTTGTAGGCATCGACCATGGATTCCCACAAGGTAGTCCTCGGAAAAGAGTCAAGAACATATCTTATAAGGTCGCGGTTTTCAACCTTTTGCCTGATCGCGTGTAGATTATTGACTATGTCTTGAACGCGGCCGTGAAGTTGCATCGTGGACTCGTGTTCCTGCATTTTTAAATTATATAGTTTATTAAATAAAAGATCACGCTTACATACCTTGGCTTCATCGGTCCCTTCGTGTAGCTCCACTAGCTTTGTCCAAAGGTCCTTTGCAATGATGAAGGGGTCGACGCGATTAAGCTCCTCCTTGGACAAGCTGCATTAGAGGATTTGAGTTGCTTTAGCGTCGGCTTCGACTTGTCTTTTTGTCGCAATGGTCCATTGGTCAGAATCCAAGGATTCACCCACTTCGTTAGTTGGAAGTGTGAATCCCATTTGGATTATGATCCACATCTCGATTTGAGTTTTAAGAAAGCATTCCATCTGACCCTTCTAATAATGGAAGTCATCTCTATTGTAAAATAGATGTTGGACGGTGATAAAACCCTCAAGATGGGCCATTAAAATAAAAGAAACAAGGAGACGAAGACGAAAAAAACTAGCAACGACAAAAACACATGAAATGTACCAAGACTCGTGTCTTGGATTAGTAGTGCGGGAGAAAAACTAACAGAATGAAATAAATTTGAAATAAACAGAATTAAAAAAAAATCTATAAAAGGATAGATCGGTGGTTTCACCAAATCTTAGCAACCCCCGGCTTTGATACCAAGTGTTGGATCGAAGTGGATCGTTAGAGGGGGGGTGAATAGCGATAAACTCCTTTTTTTCGAATTTGTTTCGAACACTTATACGTAGAGGAAAGGTAAATGTAAAGTAAATGAGACAAGCGAATTTTACTTGGTTCATAGCCTTCGGCTACTACTCCAAGGCCCTAGTGGTCCTTGACCATGTACGGAGGGCAAAAACACTAAAGAACTCCTTCTCGTTAGAGGTAGGAGTTAATCGATACAAATAAAACACAAAGCTTGAGGTAGAGGGACACTCCCCCTCTCCTCGTTACGATAAAAGCTTCGAGAATTAAAAGTAATGAACTGAAATAAAAACATAAACCGACGTAATAAAATGAAAACAATTAAAACCTAGATGTCAGAGAAGAAGCACTTCGTTGTCAGAAGGTTGTAGCTTGGCGGAGGCTTTTGGAAGCTTAGAATTGATGATTAAACCCTAGGATAGGCCCTCCTTTTATAGCCTTTGAGCCCCTTTTCGAGAGGAACCCTAGCCAATCACATTTGAGCACCACTCCCCTTGAAATGAGGTGATAAGCCTTGACTCCTCGAAGCTGATCCTTGACCATCAGTCGACTGATGGCCATCATCAGTCGACTGATGGCAGCATCAGTCGAATGCTGACCGCAGGCAGTCGACTGATGGATGGCAGTCGAGTCCTCCAAGTTGGCAGTCGACTGATGCTAGCTGCAAGGCAAAGTTAGCTTAACAAAAACATAATTTCGATGGCCTCCGACCGTCCGATCTCGACCTAGCCCACCTATAGGATGTCTTTGGTCGAATCTACGCTTAAGATCATCCCCGTAAAGAGGATACGACCTCACTTACTCTCGCACACACACGAGCTTACCTTGATACTTACTGTGTCGCTTTTGCTTCCGGCCTTCCACTCGATTTCTTCGGCTTCCTCCGAAGTCACTCGAGTGTCGCCCGACCACCGCGGCTTCCTCCGGGTGTCACTAGCCTTCAGCTACAGCGTTGGCACTTTTCTGCATACTCGATTTAGCTCGTGAGATAACAATATAAGCTTAACTTTATATCGTTTGCTATAATCAAAACTCAGGTTCGACTTAGGTACCTACTACACCAACACATAAGAGATGCTCAGCCAATGCACTAGGTACTCGGCCAGAGCACAAGGTGGTTGGCAAATGCATATGGTGGTCGGCAAGCACTAGAGGTGCTCAGGTAGAACGTGTAGTGCTCTGCTGAGATGTGTTGTTCTCGGGAAAACACTGTAGCTACTTGGGAAAAGCATTGTAGCTTCTCGGCTAGAGCACTAAGTGAAGGTGGAAACTTCGCTTCCCACTTCAACTTGGTCGCTTGTGCATGGCGATCCCATCTACGTCCTCGGATTAAAAAATTAATCCTTGACAAAGAGGGATTACCCAAGCAACCGATCTATCATCGTGCTATTCGATTAGAGTGGTCACTTGAATAAACTTGTTGTTCAAGTAACCTACCTCTTTTCTTCGATTAGCCACGGAATAGACGATGTACGGATCGTTGGTTTTTGTGTTTGTCTTTGGGGTCCAAGTAAATTAGCCACATACAATACATACAATATACAAAGAATCAAAAGGAAAGCAAAACAAGAATTATACCTCTTGTTTACCTCAAGATCTTCTATCGTATGTCCTATCCTCCTCTTGGATGTTGTGTGGGCAATGATCTTCCAAGAGTTGAAGCTTCCTAGATCACGATCTTCCTTTCCTTGCTCGCTCCGAACAAAAGGAAGAATAAAACAAAACTCCTTCTCCTATCTAGAACCGACCACCAAGCTCCAAGCTTGATCCTTTCCGCCGGGCAAGGAGAGGAAGAGGAGTGTCGGCCAACCTTGAAGGAAGGGTTGCCGCCGGCCAAAGGAGAGGAGGAAAGGGTGCTCCAGCCAAGAGAGGAAGATAAGAAGAGGGATGGCCGCAGACCAAAGTAGAGAGGAAGAAGATGGGCGCCGACTACTCCTTAGGAAGAGAAGGAAACAAACCCTAATCTCCCAACTTGTTGCTACCCAAGCTAATTCCCAAACCCTAGCCGCCCAATCCAAAACCCTAATCTCCTTGAGTTGTTATTGCCGCCCACCCCTTAAGCCTTATTTATAGAGTTAGGCTTAAGCCTCCTTTCAAACTCCACCGTCGGATCTAGGGATTTAATCTCAACCGTCGGATCTAAGGATTTAATCTCAACCGTCGGATCTAGAGATTTAATCGCTACCGTCATATCTAGAGATTTAATCTCCACCGTCAGATCTAGAGATTTAATCTCCACCGTCAGATCTAGAGTTTCATTTTCCACCATCGGATCAAGGCTTCATGAGGTTTTAATAGGCTACAATAGGGACCATGAGGAGGAGTTGGATATTGGCCACCCAATGGATCAAGCCCACATAAAGTCTGATCCATTAATGATAATCCATTCCACTAGAGGATTATCATTGATCTACCTCACCAACCCTCATAAATAAATATGGGCTCCATATATTAATTGTACAAATATCTCCCCGTGTTTAAGATCTCGAATGTCCGTCAATTAATTAATTTACTGACAATTAATTAATCAACATCTAACTCCATGAGTAGTACCACTCAACCTTATCATCATGCCGGACCAAGTCCACCTGCAGGGTTTACATGATGAACCTTATGAGCTTCTCAAGGGGACATCATCATCCTAATATATAGGACATGGTTTCCTCCTATAATCAACGGCACACCATGTAAATAATATCATTTCCCAACTTACCGAGCCTATTGATTTACTCTATAAATCTCGCCCATTGGTAAATCAAAGAAATAAATACTAAGTACATGTGCCCATTATTATATCGGGATTAATAGCATGTCACCATAATATCCGAGGTCTGATTCAATTATGTAGTCAGCAATAAATCGAATCACCTCTAAGTCAGTCCTGCTTAATACACACAAAGTGTACTAGTATAATTCTATGGTCAAGACAAACCAATACCAAATCACACTACAATTGTTGGGATGTATACTAAAAAGTCTATCTTTTATATGAACATCTTTAGTTTTGAAATAAGAATCACATGATCATTGTTTGCATATTTATGGTTATGCATATTTGTCTGATATATTACATTGTAGATAACATTGTGTGTAGTGTCACACAGGAGATCATGTTATCAGTTCATTGTAAAGTATAAGGAAAGGCTCACAACTGAGATGGTTATGGACAAACCATTGGAATGGTTTTAGTGTGATTTGGTATTGGTTTGTCTTGACCATAGAATTACACTAATACACTTTGTGTGTATTGAGCAGAACCGACATAGAGGTGATTCGATTTATTGCTGACTACATAATTGAATCAGACCTCAGATATTATCTTGTGCATGCTCTTAATCCCGATATAATAACGAGCATATATACTTAGTATTCATTTCTTTGATTTATCAATGAATGAGATTTATAGAGTAAATCGATAGGCTCGGTAAGTTGGGAAATGGTATTATTTATATGGTGTGTCGTTGATTATAGGAGGAAACCATGTCCTATATATTATGATGATGATGTCCCCTTGAGGAGCTCATAAGGTTCATCATGTAAACCCTGCAGGTGGACTTGGTCCGGCATGATGATAAGGTTGAGTGGTACTACTCTTGGAGTTAGATGTTGATTAATTAATTGTCAGTAAATTAATTAATTGACGGACATTCGAGATCTTAAACACTGGGAGATAAATGTACAAATAATATATGGAGCCCATATTAACTT
This sequence comes from Wurfbainia villosa, assembly GCA_025175895.1. Taxonomy (NCBI): domain Eukaryota; kingdom Viridiplantae; phylum Streptophyta; class Magnoliopsida; order Zingiberales; family Zingiberaceae; genus Wurfbainia; species Wurfbainia villosa. The sequence continues at coordinate 50,076,412 of CM045996.1, forward strand.
ATGGTGGTTGGTGAGGTAGATCAATGTTAATCCTCTAGTGGAATGGATTATCATTAATGGATCGGACTTTATGTGGGCTTGATCCATTGGGTGGCCAAGATCCAACTCCTCCTCATGGTCCCTATTGTAGCCTATTAAAACCTCATGGAGCCTAGATCCGATGGTGGAAAATAAAACTCTAGATCCGACGGTGGAGATTAAATCTCTAGATCCGACGATTGAGATTAAATCTCTAGATCCGATGGTTGAGATTAAATCCCTAGAAACGACGATGGAGATTAAAGGAGGCTTAGGCCTAACTCTATAAAAGGAGGCTAGGGGTGGGCGGCAAGAGCAATGGAAGAGGGGATTAGGGTTTGGGCGGCTAGGGCTTGGAGGCTTGGGCGGCCACAATTTTGGAAAGTTTTTCCTTTCTCTTCTTCTTCTTGGCCAGCGCCCAACTTGCTTCTCCTCTCCTTGGCCGGTGTCCAACTTCTTCTTCTTCTTCTCCTTGGCCGGTGGAAACAAGGGTAAGCGTGGTTCCTTGGAGCTCTTGGCCGGCGCCCACCTTCCTTTCTCTTTGGGCCGGCGACAAGCTTCAAGTTTGGAGCTTGTTGGTTAGTCCTAGATAGAGGAGAGTTTTGATTATATATTTCCTCTTGTTCAGAGCAAGCAAGGAAAGGAAGATCGTGATCTAGGAGGCTTCGACTTTTGGAAGATCATTGCCCACACGATGTCCAAAAGGAGGAAGGACATACAATAGAAGATCGAGAGGTATAATGCTCGTTTATATTCTTTTGTAATATGTCTATAATTGTTTTTCAATTATATGCATGTTGTATGTTTTGTTTTGTGCCTAATTTACTTGGACCCCGAATGCAAACATAAAAATCGGCGATCCGTACATCGTCTTTTCCACGGCTAATCGTAGAATAGAGGTTGGTTGCTTGAACAACAAATTTGTTCAAGTGACTACTCTAATCGAATAGCACGATGATAAAATGGTAGCTTGGGTAATCCCTCCTTGTCAAGGATAAATTTTTTTTTATCCGAGGACGTAGAAGGGATCGCCATGAACAAGCGACCGAGTTGAAGTGGGAAGCGAAGTTTCCTACCTTCAAGTGGTATCAGAGCCACAGTTTCCGATTTTGTGTGTTTAGGATTTGGTTACTTTTATGCACTTTTCATATATTATATGTGTCGGATAATAGTAGGATGTGCGTAGGTTAACTTTTTGGTTGCAGGCATAGAATCCAACTATTATGGTCATATGTGTGTATGTGATTGTATGTGTGTAATTATATATTTTTTGAATCCTCGGGGTTGACGAGGCTATTATTTAATTTTGTATTTAAATATGACATTGTTTAGCCACTCCTTTTATTTTAGTTTACTTTCGATCTAGATTTCATGTACACTCCTTCGTGGAGTATAGGATCGATGGATGTAAATTAAAATAGTTAGTCTCGGCTCGGATCTCCGGATGGCTCGTACATGGCGTAGGGAGGAGCGGACGAGATGACGATACGACAGGAGGCATATTGGAGACAAAATCCATAATAGTTGGAAAATATTTCGTTTTCATATTTATTGCTTATTGTTTTATATGCATGTCATAGGCTAGAAAATTCCTCAATTTTAAATTACTAAGTGGGAGAGGGATATTTTTATAAATTCCCACGACCTCCATTACGATTTGACATGTGATGCAAAAAAACTTGCGCGTCGGCTCTGAGTGTCTTCCTCCACATCGGATGAGTTTGTTTGCAGATCACAAGATCGAATATGGTTATAGGAAGTTATTAAGGAGAGTGTGTACTTCCCCATCGGAAGGCACATAACCCAAGATAATTACCTTGGTACCGAGTAATGGTGAACACTTAGATACAAATATAAGTATCCTCCCCATCGGAGTCACTGCTTTTATTTGTAGGGCCGAAAAGGAACCAACTATTAATTTTATTTGTCAAAAAGATAGGTTGACAAGATAGTAAAATTAATGGGTGAAACCTCCTCTTACAAATGTAGAATTCGTATACGTCCACACTATCGTGGCATACGATATTCTCAGTGTTTTGAGGTGTTGGTTGATTTTAAAATTTTATTGTTTGAGTAATCAATAATTTTTTGAAATCTAATGTTTTGATCTATGTGATTCTTAGGTTTTTCAAAATGACTTTCAACCCGCTTGCTGTGATACTGAAAGAAAATAAACTTATTGGATCCAATTATGTTGATTGGAAGAGGAATCTTGACATTGTCTTGACTGCTGTGGAATACAAATATGTACTCTTCGAAGAGTGCCCTCCTAAGCCTGCGGATGATTCTGAGGAAAAGGAGAAGGAGAGTTATAAGAAGTGGATTAAGGCTGATGAGATGGCGCGATGTTACATCTTGGCATCTATGTCAAATGTACTGCAACATCAGCATCAAGACATACCCACTGCTTATGATATGATGCTCAATCTCAAAGAGCTTTTCGGACACCAGAATCAGGCTGCTAGGTAGGAAGCCATGAGGAACTTGATGACGACCACCATGATCGAGGGAACACCCGTGAGGGATCATGTTCTCAAGATGATGACTCATTTAAATGAACTGGAAGTCCTTGGAGCTGAGATTGATGGAGAAACCTAGGTTGATATCATTCTTCAGTCTCTACCTAGGAGTTTTGAGCAGTTTCACCTAAACTACAACATGAACAAAAGGTTGTATTCATTGGCGGAGCTTCTGACAGAACTCCAAGTGGCAGAGGGGCTATTTCGTCAGAGTGCTCAGGCACAGGCCATGGTTGCCCAAAAGGTTTCTACTTCTAAGCCAAAAGGCAAGAAGAAGAAGAAACAAGCTGGGGCAAAGGTGGCGGGAGGAACTCAGGGAGGAGTGAAGAAGCCGAAAGGCAAGTGCTTCACTTGCAAGCAGACTGGACACTGGAAGAAGGACTGCCCCAACCACAAGCAGAATAAAGCTATATCTTTTGGTCTAGTAGTTGAAACATGTTTAGCGATGTTATCTACCGGCACCTGGTGTGTAGATACGGGAGCCACTGATCATGTCTGCAATACTTTATAGGGGTTCCAGGAAACTAGACGACTGGCTGAGGGGGAGATTACCGTATACTTGGGCGATGCCACGAAGGTAGCCACTGTTGCAGTGGGAGATGTTTATTTGTCTTTTGAGAGGAATAAAGTTTTGGTTCTTAAAAATTGCCTTTATGTACCTTTATTTAGAAAGAATTTGATTTCGATTTCTAAATTGTTTATGGATGGATATTCTATTTCTTTTAATGACAGAGTTGTTATAAAAAGGAATAGGGAGATTATCTGTTCTGGTGCATTGATAGGAAATTTGTATACACTCGAACCAAAAGCTCCCACGATGCAAATAGAAGTGAATAACTCATCTTCTAATTCCAATAAGAGAAAAGAACCTTCGAAGATGAACCAAACATATCTTTGGCATCTAAGGCTTGGTCATATTAACCTAAGAAGAATTCAAAGGTTGATAGCTGATATACCTCTGAGTTCATTAGTGGTGGAAGACTTCCCAACCTACGAGTCCTGCTTGGAAGGTAAAATGACCAAGAGGCCTTTCAAGGCCAAGGGGTATAGAGCCAAAGACGTGTTGGAATTGGTTCATTCTGATTTGTGTGGTCCTATGTCTATTCAGGCTAGAGGTGGTTTTGAATATTTCATCTCCTTTATAGATGATTATTCGAGATATGGATACATTTACTTGATGCGTCGCAAGTCTGAATGCTTTGACAAGTTCAAAGAATTCAAGGCTGATATGAAGAAACATCAGGGTAAAAGTATCAAGACACTACGATCTGATCGTGGTGGTGAGTACCTCTTGTGAGAGTTTAGGAATTACTTATCAGAGGCTGGGATTCAATCCCAATTGTCTGCACCTGGCACACCCCAATAGAATGGTGTAGCAGAGCGAAGGAATAGGACTCTTATAGAGATGGTTAGATCGATGATGAGTTATTCTGAGTTGCCAGATTCGTTCTGGGGATATAGTCTAGATACGACAGTGTATATTCTGAACTTGGTACCATCTAAATCAGTGCCTTCTACTCCCACAGAATTGTGGACTGGGAAAAAGCCTAGTCTGAGACATATTCAGATTTGGGAGAGTCCAGCACATGTGTTGAAGGCAGATGCTGGTAAGTTGGAACCTCGTACAGAAATATGCATGTTCGTTGGCTATCCTAGAGGAACGAAAGGTGGTTTGTTTTATAGTCCTAGAGATTAGAGGTTGATCGTTAGCACGAATGCCAGATTTCTAGAGGAAGACTATGTTATGAACTACAAGCCCATGAGTAAGATTGTTCTGGAGGAATTGAAAGGGGAAGTCACTACTTCAGTACCACCGGTACAAGAGGATATACCTTAAGTCACTGCACCGCGTGTCACAGAGGATACATTGGTGATACCTCGTCGTAGTGGGAGGGTTGTGAGACAGCCTGATAGATTCATGTTCTTGGGAGAATCTTCTGATTTGGTCTCTGGTAAGCATCAACCTGATCCCTGGACATATGACGAGGTAATCCAAGATAAAGATGTGGTATCTTGGCAAAGTGAAATGAATGCTGAGATTGAATCTATGGATTCAAATCAGGTATGGGAGCTAGTAGAACCACCCAATGGTGTAAAAGCCATTGGATGCAAGTGGATCTACAAAAGAAAGAGAGGAATAGATGGGAAGGTTGAGACCTTCAAAGTAAGACTTGTTGCGAAAGGGTATACTCAGAAAGAGGGTATCGATTATGAGGAGACTTTTTCATCGGTAGCCATGCTTAAGTCTATCCGGATTCTCTTATGTATTACTACTCATATGGATTATGAGGTGTGGTAGATGGATGTCAAGACAGCTTTCCTTAATGGAAGTCTTGAAGAAAACATCTATATGAAGCAACCAGAGAGATTCATTGCAAAGGGCAAAGAGCATCTTGTGTGCAAGCTTAATCGGTCCATTTATGGATTGAAGCAAGCTTCAAGATCTTTAAACATCCGCTTTGATGAGGTAATCCAGTATTATGGATTTATTCAAAGTCTGGATGAGTCTTGTGTATACAAGAGATGTGACGGAAATGTAGTGGTATTTCTTGTACTATACGTAGATGACATTTTGTTAATTGGCAACAATGTCAAGGTGTTATTGGACGGAAGGGTATGGTTGTCCAAACAGTTTGATATGAAGGACTTGGGAGAAGTGGAACACATCCTTGGGATCAAGGTTATAAGGGATCGCAGGAAAAGTATGTTGTGCTTATCTCAAGCTTCATACATAGACACCATTTTGGCTCATTTTAGCATGCAGAACTCCAAGAAATGTTTTCTACCTTTTAGGCATGGAGTTCCTTTATCTAAAGAAATGTGTCCTAGAACATCAAAGGAGATAGAGGAGATGAAGACAGTTCCTTATGCTTCGGCAGTAGGAAGCCTCATGTATGCTATGCTATGTACGAGACCGAATATCTGCTTTGCCGTGGGCATGGTTAGCATATATCAAAGTAATCCAGGACAGGGACATTGGACTGCGGTTAAGCATATATTGAAGTACTTGAGAAGGACTAGGGATTATATGATGGTATACAAGGCAGATCAATTACTCTCTATGCGTTACACAGATTCCGACTTCCAATCAGATAGGGATAACAGTAAGTCTACCTCAGGTTTTGTGTTTACTTTGGGAGGTTGAGCTATTGTATGGAGGAGTGTCAAGCAAAAATGCGTGGCGGACTCTACCATGGAAGCTGAGTATGTGGCAGCCTCTGAGCCGGCCAAAGAAGCTATATAGCTCAGGAACTTCTCGATGGACTAGGATGTGATTCCTGGTTTGCCCAGAACTATCACAATTTATTGTGATAACAGTGGTGTAGTTGCAAACTCGAAGGAACCACAAGCCCATAAGGCAAGTAAACACATAGAGCACAAGTACCACCTGATACGAGAAATCGTAAAGCGAGGAGAAGTTGCTGTGGCCAAGATTGCATCAGAGGATAACCTGGCATATCCTTTCACTAAGGCCCTTCCAGCGAGAGCTTTTGATAGGCATGTGGAGGGAATGGGAATCAGATGTATGGTAGTATGAGGACAGCATAGTCTTTTAGTATAAGTGGGAGATTGTTCGGATGTATACTGAAAAGTCTATCTTTTGTATGAACATATTTATTTTTGAAATAAGAATCACATGATCATTGTTTGCATATTTATGGTTATGCATATTGTCTAATACATTACATTATAGATAACATGGTGTGTAGTGTCACACGGGAGATCATGTTATCAGTTCCTTGTAAAGTATAAGTAAAGGCTCACAACCGAGATGGTTATGGACAAACCATTGGTATGGTTGTTGAAGGTAGGAAACTTCGCTTCCTACTTCAACTCGGTCGCTTATTCATGGCGATCACTTCTACATCCCCGGATAAAAAAAAATTATCCTTGACAAGAGGGATTGCTCAATCTACCGTTTCATCGTCGTGCTATTCGATTAGAGTAGTCACTTGGACAAACTTGTTGTTCAAGCAACCAACCTCAATTCTATGATTAGCCGCGGAAAAGACGATGTACGGATCGCTGGTTTTTGTGTTTGAATTCGGGATCCAAGTAAATTAGCCACAAAACAAAACATACAACATGCATATAATTGAAAAACAATTATAGACATATTACAAAAGAATATAAACAAGCATTATACCTCTCGATCTTCTATTGTATGTCCTTCCTCCTTTTGGATGTCGTGTGGGTGACGATCTTCCAAAAGTTGAAGCCTCCTAGATCACGATCTTCCTTTCCTTACTCACTCTGAACAAGAGGAAGTATATAATCAAAACTCTCCTCTATCTAGGACTAACCAACAAGCTCCAAACTTGAAGCTTGCCGCCAGCCCAAAGAGAGGGGAAGGTGGGCGTCGGCCAAGGGCTCCAAGGAACCACCCTTACCCATGTTTCCACCGACCAAGGAGAAGAAGAAGAAGAAGTTGGACGCCGACCAAGGAGAAGAGAAGCAAGTTGGGTGCCGGCCAAGAAGAAGAAGAGAAAGGAAAAACTTTCCAAAATTGTGGCCGCCCAAGCCTCCAAGCCCTAGCCGCCCAAACCCTAATCCCCTCTTCCATTGCTCTTTTCGCCCACCCCTAGCCTCCTTTTATAGAGCTAGGCCTAAGCCTCCTTTAATCTCTATCGTCGGTTCTAGGGATTTAATCTCAACCGTCAGATCTAGAGATTTAATCTCAACCGTCGGATCTAGAGATTTAATCTCCACCGTCGGATCTAGAGTTTTATTTTCCACCATCGGATCTAGGCTCCATGAGGTTTTAATAGGCTACAATAAAGACCATGAGGAGGAGTTGGATCTTGCCCACCCAATGGATCAAGCCCACATAAAGTCCGATCTATTAATGATAATCCATTCCACTAGAGGATTATCATTGATCTACCTCACCAACCCCCATAAGTTAATATGGGCTCCATATATTATTTGTACATTTATCTCCCCGTGTTTAAGATCTCGAATGTCCGTCAATTAATTAATTTACTGATAATTAATTAATCAACATCTAACTCCATGAGTAGTACCACTCAACCTTATCATCATGCTGGACCAAGTCCACTTGCAGGGTTTACATGATGAACCTTATGAGCTCCTCAAGGGAACATCATCATCATAATATATAGGACACGATTTCCTCCTATAATCAACGGCACACCATATAAATAATATCATTTCCCAACTTACTGAGTCTATTGATTTACTCTATAAATCTCTCCCATTGGTAAATCAAAGAAATGAATACTAAGTATATGTGTCCGTTATTATATCGGGATAAAGAGCATGTACAAGATAATATCTGAGGTCCGATTCGATTATGTAGTCAGCAATAAATTGAATCACCTCTATGTCGGTTCTGCTCAATACACACAAAGTGTACTAGTATAATTCTATGGTCAAGACAAACCAATACCAAATCACACTACAACCATTCCAATGGTTTGTCCATAATCATCTCGGTTGTGAGCCTTTACTTATACTTTACAATAAACCAATAACATGATCTCCTATGTGACACTACACACCATGTTATCTACAATGTAATGTATCAGACAAATATGCATAACCATAAATATGCAAACAATGATCATGTGATTCTTATTTCAAAACTAAAGATGTTCATACAAAAGATAGACTTTTCAGTATACATCCTAACAATCTCCCACTTATACTAAAAGACTATGCTGTCCTAAAACTGTCATACATCTGATTCCCATTCCCTCCACATGCCTATCAAAATTTCTCGCGGGAAGGGCCTTAGTGAAAGGATCTGTCAGGTTATCCTCTGATGCAATCTTGGCCATAGCAACTTCTCCTCGCTTTACGATTTCTCGTATCAGGTGGTACTTGCGCTCTATGTGTTTACTTACCTTATGGGCTCATGGTTCCTTCGAGTTTGCAACTGCACCACTATTATCACAATAAATTGCGAGAGTTCTGGGCAAACCAGGAATCACATCCAAGTCCATCAAGAAGTTCCTAAGTCACACAACTTCTTTGGCCGCCTCAGAGGCTGTCACATCCATGGTAGAGGCCGCCATGCATTTCTGCTTGACACTCCTCCATACAATGGCTCCACCTCCCAAAGTAAACACAAAACCTGAGGTAGACTTACTATTATCCCTATCTGATTTGAAGTCGAAATCTGTATAACCCACAGGGAGTAATTGGTCTGCTTGGTAAACTAGCATATAATCCCTGGTCCTTCTCAAGTACTTCAATATATGCTTTACCGCAGTCCAATGTCTCTGTCCTGGATTACTCTGATATCTGCTAACCATGCCAAAGGCAAAGCAGATATCCTGTCTCGTACATAGCATAACATACATGAGGCTTCCTACTGCCGAAGCAAAAGGAACTGTCTTCATCTCCTCTATCTCCTCAGATGTTCTAGCACACATCTCCTTAGATAAAGGAACTCCATGCCTGAAAGGTAGAAAACCTTTCTTGGAGTTCTACATGCTAAAATGATCCATAATGGTGTCTATGTATGAAGCTTGAGATAAGCACAACATCCTTTTCCTGCGATCCCTTATAACCTTGATCTCAAGGATGTGTCCCACTTCTCCCAAGTCATTCATATCAAACTGTTTGGACAACCATACTCTTACGTCTGATAACACTTTGACATTGTTGTCAATTAACAAAATGTCATCTGCGTGTAGTACAAGAAATACCACTACGTTTCTATCACATCTCTTGTATACACAAGACTCATCCGGATTTTGAATAAATCCATAAGACTAGATTACCTCATCAAAGTGGATGTTCCAAGATCTCGAAGCTTGCTTCAATCCATAAATGGATCGATTAAGCTTGCACACAAGATGCTCTTTGCCCTTTGCAATGAATCTCTCTGGTTGCTTTATATAGATGTTTTCCTCAAGACTTTCAATAAGGAAAGTTGTCTTGACATCCATCTGCCTTACCTCATAATCCATATGAGCAGCAATAAATAAGAGAATCTGGATAGACTTAAGCATGGCTACCGACGAAAAGGTCTCCTCATAATCGATACTCTCTTTCTGAGTATACCCCTTCGCAATAAGCCTTACTTTGAAGGTCTCAACCTTTCTATCTATTCCTCTCTTTCTTTTGTAGATCCACTTGCATCCAATGGCTTTTACACCATTGGGTGGTTCTACCAGCTCCCAGACCTAATTTGAATCCATAGATTCAATCACAGCATTCATTGCACTTTGCCAAGATACCACATCTTTATCTTGGATTGCCTCGTCATATGTCCAGGGATCAGGTTCATGCTTTCCAGGGACCAAATCAGAAGATTCTCCCAAAAATATGAATCTATCATGCTGTCTCACAACCCTCCCACTATGATGAGGTATCACTTGTGTATCATCTGTGACACGCAGTGCAGTGACTTGTGGTATATCCTCTTGTACCGATGGTACTGAAGTAGTGACTTCCCCTTTCAATTCCTCTAGAACAATCTTACTTATGGGCTTGTGGTTCATCACATAGTCTTCCTCTAGAAATCTAGCGTTCGTGCTAACGATCACCCTCTGATTTCTAGGACTATAAAACAAACCACCTTTTGTTCCTCTAGGATAACCAATGAACATGCGTACATCTGTACGAGGTTCCAACTTACCAGCATCTGCCTTCAGCACATGTGCTAGACTCCCCCAAATCTGAATATGTCTCAGACTAGGCTTTTTCCCAGTCCACAATTCTGTGGGAGTAGAAGGCACTGATTTAGATGGTACCAAGTTCAGAATATACACTACCGTATCTAGAGCATATCCCCAGAACGAATCTTGCAACTCATAATAACTCATTATCGATCTAACCATTTCCATAAGAGTCATATTCCTTCGCTCTGCTACACCATTCTGTTGGGGTGTGCCAGGTGCAGACAATTGGGATTGAATCCTAGCCTCTGATAAGTAATTCCTAAACTCTCCCAAGAAGTACTCACCACCACGATCAGATCGTAGTGTCTTGATACTTTAACCCTGATGTTTCTCCATATCAGCCTTGAATCTTTGAACTTGTCAAAGCATTCAGACTTGCGGCGCATCAAATAAATGTATCCATATCTCGAATAATCGTCTATAAAGGAGATGAAATATTCAAAACCACCTCTATCCTGGATAGACATAGGACCACACAAATCAGAATGAACCAATTCCAACACATCTTTGGCTCTAAACCCTGGGCCTTGAAAGGCCTCTTGGTCATTTTACCTTCCAAGCAGGACTCGCAGGTTGGGAAGTCTTCCACCACTAATGAACTCAGAGGTCCATCAGATATCAACCTTTGAATTCTTCTTAGGTTAATATGACCAAGCCTTAGATGCCAAAGATATGTTTGGTTCATCTTCGAAGGTTCTTTTCTCTTATTGGAATTAGAAGATGAGTTATTCACTTCTATTTGCATCGTGGGAGCTTTTGGTTCGAGTGTATACAAATTTCCTATCAATGCACCAAAACAGATAATCTTCCTATCCTTTTTATAACAACTCTGTCATTAAAAGAAATAGAATATCCATCCATAAACAATTTAGAAACCGAAATCAAATTCTTTCTAAATAAAGGTACATAAAGGCAATTTTTAAGAACCAAAACTTTATTCCTCTCAAAAGACAAATAAACATCTCCCACTGCAACAATGGCCACCTTCAAGGCATCGCCCAAGTATACGGTAATCTTCCTCTCAACCAGTCGTCTGGTTCCTGGAACCCCTGCAAAGTATTGCAGACATGATCAGTGGCTCCCGTATCTACACACCATGTGCCGATAGATAATACCACTAAACATGTTTCAACGACTAGACCAAAATATATACATTTTTTCTGCTTACGGTTGGGGCAGTCCTTCTTCCAGTGTCCAGTCTGCTTGCAAGTGAAGCACTTGCTGTAGGGGATCGATTGGCCGGCTAGAGGGGGGTGAATAGCCCTCTTACGATGGATGTCGGGATTCTCTCATCTACAAAGCGTTAGCGCAAGCGGAATATACAAATACAAATAAAGACAACACAAAAGATAGACAAGCAATACAAACACGAGATGTAACGTGGTTCACGGCTACGCCGCTAATCCACGGTCCGATTCGTCCAAGGTGAATCACTCCTCCAAATCTATCCACTAGATCTCTCCTTTACACAAAGCTAGGTGGAGGTAACCTCTTTTACACAATGATCACTCTTCTACAATAGAATAGAGATTAGAACAAGTAGAAGAGTAGGGAATCGTGTATGGCACTTTGGGAGAAGTTTAGAGCTCAAGCATTTTTTTTCCCAAAGCCCCATCCCCTTCCTTTTTATAGAGGAAGAGGGTTTCTTCTTGTTGACACAGGATCAGTCGACTGATGCCCTCGATCAGTTGACTGATCCCGTAGCCGTTGCCCAATAATGGCTGCTTTCCACGTTGGATTTCATCCAACGGTATTGGCATCAGTCGACTGATCCTACCATCAGTCGAATGATGCTCGATCAGTCGAGTGCTCAATGGAGTCGACTCCATTCTGTGCCTGTGCACAGTGCCATCAGTCGACTGTCATTCCCTAGCAATCGACTGTTGTCGACATCAGTCGACTGCCGGTCCATGGCAGTCGACTGCCAAGCACTAAACTGGTCTTATACCAGTCGACCAAACTATCGACTTAGAGCAGTCGACTGCCATGACATGGCAGTCGACTGGTGTCGGGAAAACCCATCCGACACTTGGCCAAATGGCCAAGTTTCACCTAAGAGCTACCCTTCCTGGGTTACAATCGCTCACTCTCATCCCTCGGAGTCCTCGCCTTCGAAGTTCTCTTCGTTCGCGGCCACGTCCCTCGGCAGCATCAGGCGCACGGCTCTGCAATGCTCCTTCGCGTCTCTTGCCTCGAAGTCTACTTCCTCCGGCTTCACTCCAAGCTTCTCGTCCGGCGGTCCCTCGGATGCTCCAAGCGCACGACTTCCGCAAAGCAATCCTTCACCGACTCAAGGACCGAGTCATGAGATGTGAAACTCGCCACGGCTCCATGTGCGAATTACTAAGTCCTGCACGACTTCGACGCACATATCAAATCAACATAACACACTAACTTAAACCCTTTGCCACACACATCAAAACCTAATCATGGCAAGAGATTGCCCTAACAATCTCCCCCTTTTTGATGTGTGGCAATCCGTTTAAATTAGGAAAAAACATTTGATAAAAATTTTAAGGTAAGAAAGCATGTAAACATAAACATGATATAGCAACATGCAACTCCCCCTTAATCCATGAAACTCTCTACACAAATTTTCTCTCCCTATCATATATTTCTCCCCCTAAAATAATTAACTTAAACATAATTATTTCTCCCCCTTTGACACCATCAAAAAGATTAACACAAAGTTATAAACTCATGGCATCAAGTATAATAGAAGGAAAAACACCAAAAATTGAATTAAAAAATGAATTTGGCCATTATCTCTGATTCTGATTATAGGCCACCAATGACTGTTCAGACTACTGATAAATGCGTTAAAAATTCTAGAAAATTCGAAAAATCATGAAATTTTGGGAACATATTTCTTGTAAGGTTCTTTATCAGTGAAAAATAATTTTTCATGAAAAATCATCATATTTTCACGTTTTTGCCAAAAATCCAAAAGGTTTAAAAATCACTAGGTTTTTGACCATTCTAATATCAAGTTTAACACCTAGTTTTGCATCCAATTGTTTCAAAACATGAATACATAGATTTTAGATTAAGAAATTATTTTGAAAACATATGAAATATCCAACCATGATCTTTGGGCAATATGTCTATGAATTAAACATAAGCCTTCCCCATGATTGGTCTATTATTGCTATTTTGATACTTTAAATGACCATCTAAATACCATAGGCATTAGTGGACATTTGTATCATCCTAACATCTCACCCATGCTAAGTTTTCAATCATGATAGCCTATGGTGAGTGTGAGATGCATCCTAGGGGGTATTTGTATATACTTAACCATCATATTCATACAATTCTATCAAGGTTAAGTATCAACCTAACAATCCTCATGATCATAAAGATATTTATGACTTAATTCTACATTATGATCATGAAATACATGTATTCATCAAATTATAATCATGCATATGATTATAAGCAAGATATCACCTAAGGCATGATTTAAACCTATTTCTCATGATGACGTGCCAAATTTTAAAATCATAAATCATGATTGCAAACATACATAGCAATTACATTAATCATCATGATTTATGCATTATTATCTATTTATGGGCACGTTATCATCACCCAACACTATTAAAAATGTTGTCCCGCCATCCTAAGTCAACCAAAAATATGATATAGGTCAAGTCCATATGGTTGACTACCCTAGGGTTTTTCTAACCCTTAAGGATGGATTTTGGAACCCAATACAAATTCTTGCCTATAGGGTTCACTAGAAATTCCTTAGGAATCCATTTCCTAGCAATTACTTTCTTCTTATCTTGTCCCCTAGCAATTAGGCATTTGTAGGCCTTTTCATTTTTCTTTTCTTTATAACCTAGGCCCTTTTTGTTGAAGCTAGCTCTTTGGCTCCCTATGATCATATTAAAGGTGTTGGAGCCTATAGTGAATTTTTCTAGGGCTTTTGTCAAATAATCTACCTTTTCCCTTAAGGCCCTATTTTCATTTATACATGCATCACTAACATCTAATGGCACATAAAGATCATGTGAGCATGCATCATCATGGCAAGAAGAAATATTTTCATTTTCATTTAAGCATGCTTTTTCTAACTTATTTTCTAAGTCCTTAATTTGATCTAGCATGCTTTTGTTCTTCTTCTTAGCTCTAAATAAATCCCTATTTAAGCTAGAAACCATGGAAACTATTTTCTTAGGAGTTAAATTTGTTACCATAGTTTCCATATCCTCTTCTTCTTCTTCGGATGAGGATGTAGAGGCTCCCCCTTCACTAGAGCTCTCTCCTCTTGAGCTTGATCCTTCATTTTCGGAGGAAGAGCAATCCGAGTCATGAAGAGCCATTAGTGCTAAATTTGAGTAGACATGCTCTTCTTCTTCGGATGAGGATGAGGAAGCAAAGTCATCCCATGTCTTTGCTTTGAGTGCCATGGCCTTTCCCTTTTCCTTGGCCTTCTTCTCCTCTTCCTTCTTTTTACTCCCCTTTTTCTTCTTCTTTTCTTCTTTCTTCTTTCTTTCTTCCTTGCTCTTGTTTAGGAGGGGATAATTATCTCTTATGTGCCCCTCTCCTTGGCAATTGTAGCATATGACCTTCCCCCTTGGTCTTCTATTCCTATCATTTGATTTATGAAAATGAAAACCTTTTAAAGCACGTCTTACCCTCCTTACCATATAGGATTCTTCGGTGCTATCCATGGAGGAGGAGGAAGACGCTTCGTCATCGGAGGAGGAGGGGATCTCTATCTTCTTCTTCCCCTTATTTGCTATCAATGCTACTCCCCTTGAAGGTTGGATTCTAGGCTCTTCTTGTATTCCTTCAAGCCTCGTTTCGTGGAGCTCCATTGTTGAGAAAAACTCCTCCAAGGTACTTACTTCCAAGTTCTTGGAGATGTAAAATGAATCCACCATGGAGCTCCATCTTGAGGACCGGGGAAAGGCATCTATGGCCTTCATTACCATATCCCGGTTGGAGAGCCTTTCACCTACACTTGTTAGCCCAATCAAAATCTCTTTAAACCTAGAATGCAATGAAGTTACCTTTTCTCCCTTTTCTAATTTAATGTTTGATAGTTGGGAGCGGAGGAGGTCTCTTCTTGCTAGCTTAGCCTCCGAGGTACCTTCATGAAGCTCTACTAGTTTCTCCCACATCTCCTTAGCACTAGAACATTCCCCTATCCTATTGACTTCTTGTTGGGGGAGGACATTGTATAGGTGGTGCTTGGCCTTTGAATTTGCCAAGTATTCTTCTCTTTGCCTCTTGCTCCACCTAGATTTCTCCAATGGCTCCCCATTTTCGTTCCTAGGCAACTCGAAACCGTTTTCCATTATCAATAGAATTTCAAAGTCGGTTTCGAAGAATACCTCCATTCTCTTTTTCCACCAAGAGAATTCACTGTCGAACTTCGGTGGGTGGATGTTGGAGCCGGCCATTTTGAATGTTGCTTGTTGTGGCGGTTAGTCCTCGACAAGCTTTCCTTGGCTCTGATACCACTTGTAAGGGATCGATTGGCCGGCTAGAGGGGGGTGAATAGCCCTCTTACGATGGATGTCGGGATTCTCTCATCTACAAAGCGTTAGCGCAAGCGGAATATACAAATATAAATAAAGACAACACAAAAGATAGATAAGCAATACAAACACGAGATGTAATGTGGTTCACGGCTACGCCGCTAATCCACGGTCTGATTCGTCCAAGGTGAATCACTCCTCCAAATCTATCCACTAGATCTCTCCTTTGCACAAAGCTAGGTGGAGGTAACCTCTTTTACACAAGGATCACTCTTCTACAATAGAATAGAGATTAGAACAAGTAGAAGAGTAGGGAATCGTGTATGGCACTTTGGGAGAAGTTTAGAGCTCAAGCATTTTTTTCCCCAAAGCCCCATCCCCTTCCTTTTTATAGAGGAAGAGGGTTTCTTCCGTTGACCAGATCGGATCGATGCCTCAATCATCGTGATCCGTGAGCCATTGCTCAATAACGGCTGCTTTCCACGTTGGATTTCATCCAACGGTATTGGCATCAGTCGACTGATCCTACCATCAGTCGACTGATGCTCGATCAGTCGAGTGCTCAATGGAGTCGACTCCATTCTGCACTGCGCGTGCCATCGATCATTGTCATTCCTCGGCGATCGGCCAAGCACTAAACCTGGTCTTATACCGATCGATCGAACCATCGACTTGGCGGATCGCCATGACATGGCGGTCGGCGTGTCGAAACCCCATCCGACACTTGGCCAAATGGCCAAGTTTCACCTAAGAGCTACCCTTCCTGGGTTACAATCGCTCACTCTCATCCCTCGGAGTCCCTCGCCTTCGAAGTTCTCTTCGTTCGCGGCCACGTCCCTCGGCAGCATCAGCGCCGCGACTCTCTGATGCTCGCCCGTCTCTGGCCTCGAAGTCTACTTCCTCCGGCTTCACTCCAAGCTTCTCGTCCGGCGGTCCCTCGGATGCTCCAAGCGCATGACTTCCGCAAAGCAATCCTTCACCGACTCAAGGACCGAGTCATGAGATGTGAAACTCGCCACGGCTCCATGTGCGAATTACTAAGTCCTGCACGACTTCAACGCACATATCAAATCAACATAACACACTAACTTAAACCCTTTTCCACACACATCAAAACCTAATCATGGCAAGAGATTGCCCTAACACTTGCCTTTCGGCTTCTTCACTCCTCCTTGAGATCCTCCCGCCACCTTTGCCCCACCTTGTTTCTTCTTCTTCTTGCCTTTCGGCTTAGAAGTAGAAACCTTTTGGGAAACCATGGCCTGAGCCTGAGCACTCTGACGAAAAAGCCCCTCTGCCACCTAGAGTTCTGTTAGAAGCTCCGCCAATGAATACAACCTCTTGTTCATGTTGTAATTCAGGCGAAACTGCTCAAAACTCCTAGGTAGAGACTGGAGAATGATATCGACCTAGGTTTCCCCATCGATCTCAGTTCCAAGGACTTCCAGCTCATTCAAATGAGACATCATCTTGAGAACATGATCCCTCATGGATGTTCCCTCGATCATGGTGGTCATCATCAATTTCCTCATGGCTTCCTGCCTAGCAGCCCAATTCTGATGTCCGAAAGGCTCTTTGAGATTGAGCATCATGTCATAAGCAGTGGACATGGCTTGATGCTGATGTTGCAGTGGGCATGGCTTGATGCTGATGTTGCCTTTATCCATTTCTTATAACTCTCTTTCTCCTTTTCCCCAGAATCATCCACAGGCTTAGGAGGACACTCTTCGAAGAGTACATATTTGTACTCCTCAGCAGTCAAAACAATATCATGATTCCTCTTCCAATCAATATAATTGGGTTCAGTAAGTTTATTTTCTTTCAGTATCACAGCAAGCGGGTTGAAAGTCATTTTGAAAAACTTAAGAATCACATAAATCAAAACATTAGATTTCAAAAAATTATTGATTCCTCAAATAATAAAATTTTAAAATCAACCAACACCTCAAAACACCGAGAATATCGTATGCCACGATAGTGTGGACGTATACAAATTCTACATTTGTAAGAGGAGGTTTTACCCATTAATTTTATTATCTTGTCAACCTAACCTTTTGACAAATAAAATTAATAGTTGGTTCCTCTTCGGCCTTACAAATAAAAGCAGTGACTCCGATGGAGAGGATACTTATATTTGCATCTAAGTGTTCACCATTACTCGATACCAAGGAAATTATCTCAGGTTATGTGCCTTCCGATGGGGAAGTACACACGCTCCTAAATAATTTCCTATAACCATATTCGACCCTATGATCCGCAAAATAAACTCATCCGATGGGGAGGAAGGCACTCAGACCCGACGCCAAGTTTGTTTGCATCATATGTCAAATCGTAATGGAGGCCGTGGGAATTTATAAAAATATCCCTCTCCCACTTAGTAATTTATGTAGGAAATTTGAAGCTGCTAGAGGGGGGTGAATAGCGTAGAGTTCGTTCGTAGTTGGAATTCGATCGCGTGTTCGTCTCTACAATTTCGTTAGTACGCAGCGGAATAGTAATGAAAGCAATAACGAAACAATTAACAACACGCAAACATAATCGTTTAACGTGGTTCGGAACCGAACGGTTCCTAGTCCACGGATCGGGTTCGTGCGAACCCTAGCGATGCCAATCACACACCACTATAATAAACACTCCTTCTCGACACAAGTCGGAGGCGGAGAAACCCCTTACAAGTAATCTTACAACAGTAAGAAACTAAAACAAGAAATTACAACAATTTATATGAAATGCAAGTAAAGAAAAACACTTTACAAGAGCTTTTGATTGCTTGATCTTTGATTGCCTTGAACTAGCTTTGAAGGACTGGAAAGCACCAACTTTCCCCTTTAATTTCGCCCAAGAAAATCACTATCGTTTCCTCCATCACGAGCTCCTTATATAGCTTCAACTGTCTTTGGAAAAATTCGATCGATCATTGCTCGGGACCATCGATCGGTGATCACCTTGCTATTCTTTGTGAGACAAGCGGTGTAATCCATTGGAAAAATCTAGCGGCTAGGACATTAGTTGGTGATCATGAGCATCGATCGGTGATGAGCCATCACTTTCATTGCTCGTCAAGCGGTCGAGTGAGACTCAATTCTGTGGCCAAAAATCGAGCATCGGTCGGTGATCCATGATCGATCATCGCTCAGTCGATCAGTCGAGTGCTAAGCTTCGGCAGTCGACTATTTGGTCATTCCCTGCAGTCAAACCCTAGTTGACTATGCCAATCGACTGGCACACCTCAAACATGAGGTTTTAATCCAAGTATGGTGCCCCCATACTAGCTAGACCACCCTTAGTCTAGACCTAAGCCTTCTAACCATCTCTATCAGCCTCACGCCTCTCGGATCCCTCCAAGTCATCCATGACTTGTTCATCCATCGCGCTAGCCTTCAGATGCTTCCATCGGCTATGTCATGCTAACGGTGTCTACACCGCCAAGGCACATTGGACTTACGCCGCCAAGACTCCCGCTTGGACTTCAAATGCCAAGACTCAAGCTTGGACTTTCCCTTGCCAACCTATGTTGGACTTTCCATGCCAAGACCCATGCTTGGACTTTCCTTGTGCCAAGTACTCAAGACTTGGACTTTTCCATGACAATTACATTGTCATATGTTTTTGTCGAAACATCAAAACATCACTCGAGCCAAGCTCGAGTCCTGGTCAATCGTGACCTGGGCCGATTGCACCAATAATCTCCCCCTTTTTGATGTTTGACAAAAACCAAACAAACCATTTGAGTTAGACCACTAACTCAAGTCTCTTACCAATTATTCCAAATTTGTAATCCCAAATAATTTCCCAAACATTCTCCCCCTTTTTGACATACATCAAAAAGGTTATCTCTCCAAGGAGGTCAAAGTCTCACGCCCCAATGAGATCTTACAATCTCCTCCTTGGTTTAAAAATACCTAGGATGCCTATCATCTTCCTAGTGATAAGTCTCATATCACTCAAGAGAGGCAATCCTATTCACTCTCCCAATTTCCAAATTGGGTATCAAGAGCCCATCAATTTTCCCAATTGATGATACTCTCCCAATAACCTCTCCTCTTCAAGGAGAAAAACACATCCATCATCCTAAGATGGATACCTCCCCCTAAAGGCTTGCTCCCCCTTGACCATTGCACCAACAATGTCCTTGGGAAGTCCCTAAGCCAGTAGGAACTCTAAGCCATCAAAATAAAGGTTAGAAATTCAACATTGAACTTCTCAACACCTTAAAATTGATACAAACCCTAAACACTTTTCCTAATCCATATCCAATGGATTTTCACCCTTCATCATGCTTCCCAAAGCATATCCTAGGGTTAGGACTGGTTAGGGACCTTAACCGCAGCTGAAATCAAGTTAAACAAACCTAGTTTTCCCGAAATCAGTATTGACAGTCGACTCTGTCAGCTACTAGTCGACTGATGTGTGTTAGGGCAATCTCTTGCCATGATAAGGTTTTGATGTGTGTGGCTAAGGGTTTAAGTTAGGATGATATTGTTATTTGATATGTGCGTTGGAGTCTTGCATAACTTAGTAATTCGCACATGGAGCCTTGGCGGGTTCACCCTCACAACCTCGGTCCTTGAGTCGGTGAAGGATCACTTTGCGGAAGTCGTGCGCTTGAAGCATCCGAGGGACCGCCGGACGAGATGATTTGAAGTGAAGCTGAGGAAGCAGACTTCAGAGGCAAGAGACGTGAAGGAGCATTGCAGAGCCGTGCACCTGATGCTGCCGAGGGACGTGGCCACGAACGAAGAGAGCTTCGGTGAGGGACTTCGAGTGAGATGAGAGAATGAGTGAAATGTAAGTAGCTCATTAGGTGAACTTGGCCGAATGGCTGAGTGTCAGAGACTTGACCGCAAGGGTTAAGGTTTACCCGACTGCCGGAAGCTCAAACTTATGTTAAGTTTGAGTTTCATACGGCACCAGTCGACTGCCATGTAATGGCAGTCGACTGCTCCGAGTCGAATGGGTTCGACTGGTATCCGACTGATGGGTTTATGCCCAGTAGTCGACTGCCATGGAATGGCAGTCGACTGCCAGAGGATGTCACGGGCACAGAACCGCTCGTAGCCGACTGGGCAGTCGACTACGGAGGCAGCAATCGACTGGTGAGGTCCATCAGTCGACTGCCAAGTGATCCGTTGGACTACAACGGTCGGGATCCGATGTGTTCGGAGGCTGTTGTAGTGACGGCAATCGATTGCCAAAGGCAGCAGTCGACTGGTGGCGGCCAACGGGAAGAAATCAGCCCTCTCTATAAAAAGAGAGGGTGTGAGCCTTTGAGAGGCTAATGCTTATGCTCTAAGTGATCTTCCTAGTGCCCCACAAGCTTTAAACTCGTCTTACTTGTCTTTACTTCAATCTTATTGTAAGAAGAGTGATCTTGGTTGTAAAGGTTACCTCCACCTAGCTTGGTGCAAAGGAGAGACCAATAGTGATTGGCTTTGGAGGAGTGATTCACCTTGGACGAATCGGTGACCGTGGATTAGTGGCGTAGCCGTGAACCACGTTACATCTTCTTGTTAGCGTTTATTTTCTTGTAATTTCTATTTGCTTGTCTTTGTTTGCATATTCCGCTTGCGCTAATCTTTGTGTAGACGAGCAAATTCTGACATCCAACGAAAGAGGCCTATTCACCCCCCTCTAGCCGGCCAATCGATCCCCTACAAGTGGTATCAGAGCAAAGGAAAGCTTGTCGAGGACTAACTGCCACAACAAGCAACATTCAAAATGGCCGGCTCCAACATTCATCCACCGAAGTTTGAAGGAGAATTCGCTTGGTGGAAGAAGCGAATGGAGGTATTTTTCGAAACGGATTTTAATATTATGATTACAATGGAATCCGGTTTTGTTTTGCCTAGGGATGAAGAGGGAAAGCCAATAGAAAAATCAAGATGGACCAAGAGGCAAAGAGAGGAGCACCTTGCAAACTCAAAAGTCAAGCACCATCTATACAATGTGCTTCCTCAACAAGAAATAAATAGAATTGGAGAATGCCTAAGTTCCAAGGAGATATGGGAGAAGCTAATTGAGCTTCATGAAGGCACATCCGAGGCAAAGCTAGCAAGGAGAGATCTCCTCCGCTCCCAACTATCCAACATTAAATTAGAAAAGGTAACTTCTTTGCATTCTAGATTCAAAGAAATTTTAATTGGGCTAACAAGTGTAGGAGAAAGGCTCTCCAATCGCGATATGATAATGAAGGTCATAGATGCTTTCCCCCGATCATCCAAGTGGAGTTCAATGGTAGACTCATTTTACATTTCAAAGAATCTAGAGGTAAGTACTCTAGATGAATTTTTCTCCACTATAGAATTACATGAATCTAGGCTTGAAGGAATACAAGAAGAGCCAAAAATACAACCCTCAAGAGGAGTAGCTTTGATGGCAAACAAGGGGAAGAAGAAGATAGAGATTCTCTCCTCCAATGATGATGAAGCATCCTCATCCTCCTCCATGGATAGCATGGAAGAAGCGTATATGGTAAGGAGGGTAAGGCGTGCTTTAAAAGGTTTTCGATTTAATAAATCCAATGATAGGAGTAGAAGACCAAGGGGGAAAATCATTTGCTACAATTGCCAAGGAGAGGGACACATAAGGGACAATTGTCCTCTCCTAAACAAGAGCAAAGAAGAGAGGAAGAAGAAAGAAGAAAGGAAGAAGAAAAAGGGGAGCAAGAAGAAAGAGGAGAAGAAGACAAAGGAAAAGGAAAAGGCCAAAGCTCTCAAGGCAAGGACTTGGGATGATCCATCCTCATCCTCTTCATCATCATCTGAAGAGGAGAATGCCTTTGTCACCAATTTGGCCTTAATGGCCTTTGATGACTTGGATTGCTCCTCCACTGAAAATGAAGAATCAAGCTCAAGTGGAGAGAGCTCAAATGAAGGGGGAGTCTCCTCCACATCATCATCCTCCTCATCCGAAGAAGAAGAAGAGGATATGGAAACTATGGTAACGAATGCCTCTCCTAAGAAAATAGTTTCCAAATTTCTAGTTTAACTAAGGACTTATTTGGAATGAAAAAGAAAAATAAAAGCATGCTTAATCAAATTAAGGCATTGGAAAATAAGCTAGAAAATGCATGCTTAAATGATAATATTTCTTCTAGCTTAAATGATGCATGCTCACATGATCTTTATGTGCCATTAGATGTTAGTGATGCATGTATAAATGAAAATAGGGCCTTAAGGGAAAAGGTAGACTATTTAACAAAAGCCCTAGAAAAATTCACAATTGGCTCCAATGCATTGAATATGATAATTGGGAGCCAAAGGGCAAGTTTTAATAAGAAAGGCCTAGGTTATAAAGAAAAGAAAAATGAAAAGGCCTATAAATGCCTAATTGCTAGGGGACAAGATAAAAAGAAGGTAATAGCTAGGAAATGGATCCCCAAGGAGTATCTAGTGAACCCAATAGGCAAGAACTTATTTTGGGTTCCAAAATCCATCCTTAAGGGTTAGAAAACCCCTAGGGTAGTCAACCATATGCAATTGACCTATATCATATTTTGGTTGACTTAGGATGGCGGGACAACATTTTTAAATAGTATTAGGTGATGATAACGTGCCTATAAATAGTTAATAATGCTTAAATCATGATGATTAATGTAATTGCTATGTATGTTTGCAATCATGATTTATGATTTTAAAATTTGGCACGTCATCATGAGAAATAGGTTTAAATCAAGTTTTAGGTGATACTTTGTTTATTATCATGATATAATACCGAATGCATGAGAACAATTCAATGAATACATATATTTCATGATCATAATGTGAAATTAAGTCATATATATCTTTATGATCATGAGGATTGTTAGGTTGATACTTAACCTTGATAGAATTGTATGAATATGATGGTTAAGTATATACAAATACCCCCTAGGATGCATCTCACACTCACCATAGGCTACTTTGATTGAAAACTTAGCATGGGTGAGATGTTAGGATGATACAAATGTCCACTAATGCCTATGGCATTTAGATGGTCATTTAAGGTATCAAAATAGCAATAATAGACCAATCATGGGGAAGACTTATGTTTAATTCATAGACATATTGCCCAAAGATCATGGTTGGATATTTCATATGTTTTCAAAACAATTTCTTACTTTAAAATCCATGTATTCATGTTTTGAAACAATCTTAAGCAATACTAGGTGTTAAAATGGATACTAACATGCTCAAAAACTAGTGGTTTTTAAAGCCTTTGGATTTTTGGCAAATCTCGGAAAATATAATGATTTTTCTTGAAAAACTATTTTTCATTGATAGATATACTTAAAATAAATATGTTCCTCAAATTTCATGATTTTTTGAATTTTTTGGAATTTATAATGCATTTCTGAATTTCACCCAGAAAATCAGAATTTCGGAATCCTTTGTGTCAGTCGACTACCATACTGATAGCAGTCGACTGCCAACCTGAACTACAGTCCAATATTTTCTGATTTCAATTTTAATCATGTTTTTGGTATTTTCCTTCTATTAAACTTGATTCCATGGGTTTATAACTTAGTGTAAATCTTTTTGATGGTGTCAAAGGGGGAGAAGTAATTATGTTAAGTTATGATAGGGGGAGAAAATTTGAAAATTTTTATGGGGAGTTTCATGGATTAAGGGGGAGTTGCATGTTGCTATATCATGTTTATGTTTACATGCTTTCTTACCTTAGAATTTTCATCAAATGTTTTTACCTAACTTAAACGGATTGTCACACATCAAAAAGGGGGAGATTGTTAGGGCAATCTCTTGCCATGATAAGGTTTTGATGTGTGTGGCAAAGGGTTTAAGTTAGGATGATATTGTTATTTGATATGTGCGTTGGAGTCTTGCAGGACTTAGTAATTCGCACATGGAGCCTTAGCGGGTTCACCCTCACAACCTCGGTCCTTGAGTCAGTGAAGGATGACTTTGTGGAAGCCATGCGCTTGGAGCATCCGAGGGACCGTCGGACGAGATGACTTGAAGTGAAGCCGAGGAAGCAGACTTCGGAGGCAAGAGACGCGAAGGACCATTGCAAAGCCGTGCGCCTGATGCTGCCGAGGGACGTGGTCGCGAACGAAGAGAGCTTCGGCGAGGGACTTCGAGTGAGATGAGAGAATGAGTGAAATGTAAGTAGCTCATTAGGTGAACTTGGCCGAATGGCTGAGTGTCGGAGACTTGACCTCAAGGGTTAAGGTTTACCCGACCGGCGGAAGCTCAAACTTATGTTAAGTAGTCGAATGGGTTCGACCGTATCCGATCGATGGGTTTCCCAGCCGACCGCCAGAGGATGTCGCGATTGACCGCTCGTGAGCCGAACGCGCCGACACGGAGGCGGATCGCGTGAGGTCCATCAGTCGACTGCCAAGTGATCCGTTGGACTACAACGGTCGGAATCCGACATATTCGAAGGTCGTTGTAGTGACAGCAGTCGACTGCCAAGGGTAGCAGTCGACTAGTGGCGACCAACGGGAAGAAATCAGCCCTCTCTATAAAAAGAGAGGGTGTGAGCCTTTGAGAGGCTAATGCTTATGCTCTAAGTGATCTTCCTAGTGCCCCACAAGCTTTAAACTCTTCTTACTTGTCTTTACTTCAATCTTATTGTAAGAAGAGTGATCTTGGTTGTAAAGGTTACCTCCACCTAGCTTGGTGCAAAGGAGAGACCAATAGTGATTGGCTTTGGAGGAGTGATTCACCTTGGACGAATCGGTGACCGTGGATTAGCGACGTAGTCGTGAACCACGTTACATCTTCTTGTTAGCGTTTGTTTTCTTGTAATTTCTATTTGCTTGTCTTTATTTGCATATTCCGCTTGCGCTAATCTTTGTGTAGACGAGCAAATTCCGACATCCAACGAAAGAGGGCTATTCACCCCCCTCTAGCCGGCCAATCGATCTCCTACAATGTGTCCATCAGTCGACTGGCACGAAGCAACAGTCGAGTGATACTGCGCTGCAGTCGAGTCCAAACGCTGCCCATCAGTCGACTGCCCTGTAGAGGCAGTCGACTGATAACTGAAAACCTGATTTTCAGATATCAGACTCGACTTTTGGAAATTCATAAGTAATTCTACGTAAATCAAAAAATCACGAAACTTGATACGTACATTACTTATCACACATACAATCGGTGAAAAATTTTGGAAAAATATTTTTACCATGAAAATAGGAGATTGGTACAAAGTTCAAAAACTATTAAAACTTTAAAGTTTTTGATCTACTTTGTATCAACTTCTACAATGATGATGGCTATCAAAAGATAGACTTCACCAAGGTTTTCTAAATTGATTTTAAAATGTTTTTGAAAACCTATTTTGAACCATGGTTTATTGGCTAAATATACATAACTTGTATATTAGCTTTCCTTATGATTCTTGGTGATAATTAAAATAAGTTTGAGTTCATCTAGATGCACTACCTATGCACCTTGAACCTAACTTATTATCCTAGCATCTCACATGTATCTAGGGTGTATAAATACACATACATGTCAATGTGATGTGAGATGTGGAGTTAGGATTATTATGGCCTCATGCAGTTTCTAGGCAACCCTACTTGATTCCCTTAGAAATAGGACTTCAAGTCATGTCATTTTTCCTTAAATCAATTTTAATCACAATAAAATGCATGAATGATCATGTCACAAATCATAACAATAATAACGCATGGCCAATAATCATGATGTCATGACATGTAATATAATCTAAAAACAAACATGACATCTAAAATAATCATAACCAATGGCATGACATGCTATATGATAGGATGAAATTTCATGTCATGATATAGCAATTTTCATAAACCAATACATTCATACAAATACACACTCAAACACACATGATTTTCACAAATAGAAATTTCATTCAATTTAAAAGATTTTAGTTTTTTACATTCAAAACTAGAGATTTGATATGCTCAATCTCATTACAAAAACTGAGAAACAAAAGAAAATCCTAACATCTTCTAGATCTAGTCGTCTGTAGGAGATGGAGGTGGAGGAGGCTGCTGGCTCAAAGTCCAGGCCCGCATCATCTCATACATATCGAGCTGACGCTGCTCGATGCGGCTCTGGGACTCTGTAATCTGCATGTATCTCTCCTCCATCCGACCAAGACATGCGCCCATGGAGGCTTGCCCTACTAAGAGCTCTGACAGCCTAGAGTTGACTGTCTACTAATAGTCCTGGAATCTGGACTCCAGCTGGCCAAGACGATCTGATGGACCCGCCGCTGATGCATCTACTGGCATCTGATCCTCCTCATCAGTGGCGTCTGCATCCTCATAGTCCTCTGCCGCCTCTCTAGGTGCCAGAGGCGGCTCTCCACGTGCCCTGGGCGGTGGTCGAGGTGCCAACTCCATATGCCCAAGCCCCATCTGCAGCTTCGCTAACGAGAAGTTACGAACTGATATGCAGTCGTACACCTCAGATAGCGACCTCAGTGATCCCCTGTGAATGTTGATGCCTACTGACTCTAACCATGCTATGATAATGTGTCCATAAGGCATATGCACTTTCCCTTGTACAGGGGAAATGAAATGCACAATACAATGAAACATGTTTAATGCAATGTTTATGTCTAACCTATTACACATGGCATACAGTAGAAAGAGATGGGGAGGCCGAATCTTGGCCAGACCCCGAGTGATGATCGGAAGAAAACACCCAACAATGACCTTGTAGAGTACATTGTCAGGTGCAGATAACTCAGTAATAGGAAATAAATTCTGGGCTGGTGGACGAGGATGACCAAAAACATGCTCATGCATGGAGTCCAAAGATATATGGTCAAATGGCTCGGGTAAAGGAGCATCAAAGGTAGGATAGAAAATGAAGGTGTCATCCGATGGCTTACACTCAAGAAACTCCTGCAATATCATAGGAGTGAACTCTAAATCGCGTTTTGCAATGCGAGTAGTGTAGGTAGGGCCATCGTCTACCTTCTTTAGGTTCTGATAAAACTCCTTAAGGAGATCATCATTAATGGCATGTGTGCATAAGACAATTTTCATGAGATGATAATATGCAAATATGTCCATGACATCACTACAGTAATGTGCAAAAAAGTCCCTATCGATGTACCTAACCAACATAGGTTGGTACAATCGTGATTCACCCTCGGGTGGATCATTTCTACGGGATCTCCTATATGAATGTAATGCAACAATATGAAATGCAAGGGCACCAATACATGATTAGATTGTTATAGATTACAATGAAAAGGAAAAATTAGGGTTTTTGAGTAAGAAAATTTTACTTCGGTGCCATTTGAAGGGGTGATGAGGGAATATTCGGATATTGCTGAAGAGGCTGTCGAAAAGTTCGCTGGAGGACTGGACGCCGAAACCCTAACCGGAAAAGAAGAAACAACTGCTGAAAAGGAGTGAACTAGGGTTGTGAGATGAGTGAAAACGCGAGAGGAAGAGTTAGGCTATCAAACCTAGGACCTAGGTGGCCGGAGCGGTTGGAAACTCTCGTCGGAGAAAGGAGTGGCGAACGGAGAGGAGAAGGAAAATGGGAAGTAGACGCGTGAAGACGCCGAACCCTAGCGGTTTAGCGTTATAAAATCGCGACGCCTTGATCGTGATGTCGACATCGATCGACTACTCCTGATTTATTAGCGGGTTTCAGCGCGTGATCGACTGCTCCGGCTCAGCAATCGACTGCTGAGTCTTCTGTGTCATGCTACAGTAGCATCAGTCGACTGATGTTGCTCATCAGTCGACTGGTGCGATCACCACTCGACTGCTCAGCGAGCACTCGACTGATGACCCTCAGCCTCGGTGAACAGTACCATCAGTCGACTGATGTATCCCATCAGTCGACTGATGTGCAAACAGTCGAGTCCTGGAAGCGGCCTTTGATCATTGTGACTCACGATATCGTGCTACAGTGTGATCAGTCGACTGATATCTGATTTCCAGTTCTGAAATTCAGAAAATCTTGATTTCTTTATCTAACTTATTCCATTTTCTCATGTTTAATCTTGTATATCGAACATATTGATGTTATGCTTATATTCATGTATTCGTTAATGTATTTTGATATTTTATTTCATTTTAGCAAACATTAACATTCAAAGGTTTCAAAATCCTAACATCTCACCCTTTTTTGAAATACACAATCAAGGTAAAAGACTTGTTTTGTGAGATGCAATCCACTCTAGACATTCCTTCCATGCAAACACATGGTGAAACACATGAAGCATGGTAAGTGCAAGACATCAAGGTGTGTGGCACTTGAGTATCACTCTTGATGTAACTTCTATACCTTAAACACACTTCTCTTGATACATTGAGTCCTAAAGTGTGCCAAAGATCAAAGTGACACACTACGACCTTTAAATCTAGATTGTGCCAATTTTATTGATTTTCATGATTTCAAAAATATATTGGCACATCCTAAGATCTTTTAGAATTAAAACTCAAGTGTATTTCTAAGGTAACCATAACCTTGAAAATAACCTAAAGTGCCACCTTTACCATGGTTGAGTTAACTACTCATCCAATCATGGTTGGCACATTCTAACTCATTTAACGTGAATCAATCACGCTCTTTGGAACCCAAAATCTATTTGAGCTCATTGAATTAATTAGGTATTCCTTAGGGATAACCTCCCTAGATACCTTCCTAATGACCCTCTTAGGCCTATTAGCCTTGGTCATGGCGGTCTTACCTAGGTTGACTCTAGAGGTAACTCCCCTTGCAACCTTGGTCTTCCTAGACCTAGTTTGTGTTCCATAATCAAATGGAACACTATGGTAAGCCACCTTAGGCTTAGGTTTGTGACCCAAACCTTGATTGTCCTTGGTTGACTTTTGTCTTTTGGGTCCTAGATGTTGACTTTGAGATCATGACCCTTGACATTGATTTTGTATCTTATTTAGGGTCTTTTCTAGTTTTTCAAGCCTTGACCTTAAGGCTTGGTTCTCTAATTCTAATTGCCCAAATGATTTTTGATTAGGTTTTTGGGCATTACCATTCACCTTAAACATATATCTACCCTTATTGGGATTGATACCTAAATGGCTTTTGATTTTCTTAATTGTTTTCCTAGGAATGACATTTCTAGGGACATTAGTCCCAAATTTCTCCTTCTTTGAAATAGATCTAGAGTTATCATTCCTAGCATGCTTTGATTCATGAGTAATAGCAAAGTTATTTGAATTAATTCTAGCATGCTTTTGCTTAGAATTTAAAGAATGAGCATTATGAAAATATACCTTAGGGTTTGCCTTAGAGGCTCCCCCTACTTGTGAAGCTCCATTTTGAGTCTTTTTGCTCTCCCTAGGATATTGATTTCGGTAATGCCCCGGTTGCCGACATCTGAAGCAAATGATGTGCTCCTTGTCTTTAGGTGATGAGGAACTGACATCCTTTGACTTTTAGGCGCCGGTGGAGTCTTCTTAACCTTCTTTGGGCACTTGCTCTTGTAGTGCCCATACTCCCTACACTCAAAACACAATATATGGATTTTATTTGAAATTAGAGTGTTTGAGTTACCTAGGTTAATTGAGACCGGAATTGGAGCTTCTTCATCTTGACTAGATGTCGAAGCTTTCTCTTGTTGCTCTGGAGTGGATATTCTTTCCTCCCCCTCAATCCTAGAGGTGGAGGTGTCTTCTACTTCTTCTTCTTCCACCAATCCAGAAGTTGACTCCTCTTCAACTTCCGATTCCTCACTTGCTCGTGAGGAAGATGAACTCTCTTCATCCTCTTCCTTGTCTTCTTCTACTTGTGCCAAGTGGGGCTTCTCATTAAACTTGGCTAATTTGTCCCATAGCTCCTTAGCATCAAGATATTCACCTAGCCTAGACAAAACATCATTAGGTATCAAATCTTCTAAAAGTTTTGTTACCTTAGCTTCGGTTTTGAATTTTTGTCGTTGCTCTTGGGTCCATTTCTTTAACTTGAGGACTTGTCCCTTCCTATCCCGAGGGGGTTCAAAACCTTCTACGAGGATGAATCAATCCTCTATATCCATCATAAAGAATGTCTCCATTCTTGTTCTCCACGCCGAAAAGTCTTCTTGATCATATGGCGGTGGAGTGTTGATGTCCCATCCGAGCTTGTTTTGGAATTCCATCTTCCCTCTAGCCTTTTAGCTCCCGGCGGTTAATCCGTAGAAGAGCCTCGTGCTCTGATACCAATTGTAGGAAATTTGAAGCCGCTAGAGGGGGGTGAATAGCGTAGAGTTCATTCGTAGTTGGAATTTGATCGCGTGTTCGTCTCTACAATTTCGTTAGTACGCAGTGGAATAGTAATGAAAGCAATAACAAAACAATTAACAACACGCAAACACAATCGTTTAACGTGGTTCGGAACCGAACAGTTCCTAGTCCACGGATCGGGTTCATGCGAACCCTAGCAATGCCAATCACACACCACTATAATAAACACTCCTTCTCGACACAAGTCGGAGGTGGCGAAACCCCTTACAAGTAATCTTGCAATAGTAAGAAACTAAAACAAGCAATTACAACAATTTATATGAAATGCAAGTAAAGAAAAACACTTTACAAGAGCTTTTGATTGCTTGATCTTTGATTGCCTTGAACTAGCTTTGAAGGACTGGAAAGCACCAACTTTCCCCTTTAATTTCGCCCAAGAAAATCACTATCTTTTCCTCCATCACGAGCTCCTTATATAGCTTCAACCTATGCTGAAAAAAGTCGATCAATCGACTGCTCGGGACCATCAGTCGACTGATCACACTGTTGCTATGAGACAACGGTGTAATCCACGCTGGAAAAATCCAACGGCTAGGACATCAGTCGACTGATCATGAGCATCAGTCGACTGATGAGCCATCACTCGACTGCTCGTCCCAGCGGTCGAGTGAGACTCCATTCTGTGGCTGAAAATCTAAGCATCACCGATCCGATCCCATGATCGATCGATCGCCGCGATCACCGAGTGCCAAGCTCGACGAATGATCGTTTGGCTATTCTGCAAATAAACCCTAGTTGACTATGCCAGTCGACTGCCACATGGCACCAGTCGACTGGCACACCTCAAACATGAGGTTTTAACCCAAGTATGGTGCCCCCATACTTGCTAAACCACCCTTAGTCTAGACCTAAGCCTTCTAACCATCTCCATCAGCCTCACGCCTCTCGGATCCCTCCAAGTCATCCATGACTTGTTCATCCATCGCGCTAGCCTTCAGATGCTTCCATCGGCTATGTCATGCTAACGGTGTCTACACCGCCAAGGCACATTGAACTTACGCCGCCAAGACTCCCGCTTGGACTTTACGCCGCCAATACCAAACCCCTTGGACTTTAAATGCCAAGACTCAAGCTTGGACTTTCCCTTGCCAACCTATGTTGGACTTTCCATGCCAAGACCCATGCTTGGACTTTCCTTGTGCCAAGTACTCAAGACTTGGACTTTCCCATGATAATTACATTGTCATATGTTTTTGTCGAAACATAAAAACATCACTCGAGCCAAGCTCGAGTCCTGGTCAATCGTGACCTGGGCCGATTGCACCAACAATTTAAAATTGAGGAATTTTCCTTGCACACGACATGCATATCAAACAAGAAGCAATAAATATGAAAAAAATATTTTCCAACTATTATGACTTTTGTTCTCCAATATGCCTTCCGTCGTATCGTCATCTCATCCACTCCTCCTTACGCCATGTACAAGCCATCCGGAAATCTGAGCCGAGAATAATTATTTTAATTTACATCCATCGATCCTATACTCCACGAAGGAGTGTGCATGAAATTTAGATAAAAAATAAACTAAAATAAAAAGAGTGGCTAAACAATGTCATACTTAATTATAAAAATTAAATACTAGCCTCGTCAACCCCGAGAATTCAAATAATATTACACACATCAAATCACATACACACACATATGGTCATAATAGTTGGATCTTATGCCTGCAGCCAAAAAATTAGCCTACGCACATCCTACTATCATCTGGCACATACATTATATGATAAGTACATAAAATTAATCGAATCCTAAACACACAAAACCGAAAACTTGGCTCTGATACCACTTGAAGGTGGAAACTTTGCTTCCCACTTCAACTTGGTCGCTTGTGCATGGCGATCCCATCTACGTCCCTGGATTTAAAAATTAATCCTTGACAAAGAGGGATTACCCAAGCAACCAATCCATCGTCGTGCTATTCGATTAGAGTGGTCACTTGAACAAACTTATTGTTCAAGTAACCTACCTCTTTTCTTTGATTAGCCGCGGAATAGACGATGTACGGATCGCTAGTTTTTGTGTTTGTCTTCAGGGTCCAAGTAAATTAGCCACATACAATACATACAATATACAAAGAATCGAAAGGAAAGCAAAACAAAAATTATACCTCTTGTTTACCTCAAGGTCTTCTATCGTATGTCCTATCCTCCTCTTGGACATTGTGTGGGCAACGATCTTACAAGAGTTGAAGCTTTCTAGATCACGATCTTCTTTTCCTTGCTCGCTCCGAACAAAAGGAAGAATAAAACAAAACTCCTTCTCCTATCTAGAACCGACCACCAAGCTCCAAGCTTGATCCTTGTCGCCGACCAAGGAGAGGAAGAGGAGCGTCGGCCAACCTTGAAGGAAGGGTTGCCGCCGACCAAAGGAGAGGAAGAAAGGGTGATCTGACCAAGAGAGGAAGATAAGAAGAGGGATGGGAACCGGCCAAAGTAGAGAGGAAGAAGATGGGCGCCGACTACTTCTTAGGAAGAGAAGGAAACAAACCCTAATCTCCCAACTTGTTGCCGCCCAAGCTAATTCCCAAACCCTAGCAGCCCAATCCAAAACCCTAATCTCCTTGAGTTGTTATTGTCACCCACCCCTTAAGCCTTATTTATAGAGTTAGGCTTAAGCCTCCTTTCAATCTCCACTGTCAAATCTAGGGATTTAATCTCAACCGTCGGATCTAAGGATTTAATCTCAACCGTCGGATCTAGAGATTTAATCTCCACCGTCGGATCTAGAGATTTAATCTCCATCGTCGGATCTAGACATTTAATCTCCA
This sequence comes from Wurfbainia villosa, assembly GCA_025175895.1. Taxonomy (NCBI): domain Eukaryota; kingdom Viridiplantae; phylum Streptophyta; class Magnoliopsida; order Zingiberales; family Zingiberaceae; genus Wurfbainia; species Wurfbainia villosa. Next base: position 50,110,062 of record CM045996.1, read on the forward strand.
CCGTCGGATCTAGAGTTCCATTTTCCACCATCGGATCTAGGCTTCATGAGGGTTTTAATAGGCTACAATAGGGGCCATGAGGAGGAGTTGGATCTTGGCCACCCAATGGATCAAGCCCACATAAAGTCCGATCCATTAATGATAATCCATTCCACTAGAGGATTATCATTAATCTACCTCACCAACCCCTATAAATAAATATGGGTTCCATATATTAATTGTACAAATATCTCCCCGTGCTTAAGATCTCGAATGTCCGTCAATTAATTAATTTACTGACAATTAATTAATTAATATCTAACTTCATGAGTAGTACCACTCAACCTTATCACCATGTCGGACCAAGTCCACCTGCAGGGTTTACATAATGAACCTTATGAGCTCCTCAAGGGGACATCATCATCCTAATATATAGGACACGATTTCCTTCTATAATCAATGGCACACCATGTAAATAATATCATTTCCCAACTTACCGAGCCTATCGATTTACTCTATAAATCTCGCCCATTGGTAAATCAAAGAAATAAATACTAAGTACATGTGCCCGTTATTATATCGGGATTAAAAGAATGTACACCATAATATCTGAGGTCCGATTCAATTATATAGTCAGCAATAAATCGAATCACCTCTAAGTTGGTCCTGCTCAATACACACAAAGTGTACTAGTATAATTCTATGGTCAAGACAAACCAATATCAAATCACACTACAACCATACCAATGGTTTTTCCATAACCATCTCGGTTGTGAGCCTTTACTTATACTATACAAGGAACTGATAACATGATCTCCTGTGTGACACTACACACCATGTTATCTACAATATAATGTATTAGACAATATGCATAACCATAAATATACAAACAATGATCATGTGATTCTTATTTCAAAAATAAAGATGTTCGTACAAAAGATAGACTTTTCAGTATACATCTCAACACTAAGCGCTGGCCAAAGCATATGGGGCTCGGGACTTGTTCTGTAGAACTTGAAAGTGCTTTAAGAAGTCGGCAAAGTGGTCGGCGACACTTGCAAGAGCTTGGTACATAGGTTCTCAAGGTCGTTGAGGATCTCGAGAGCTTGACACGAATAGAGAAACTCGAGCTACATTGGATTGTTCGACACCTAGAGGTGCTATGTAGAGTATTCAAAATTGTGTGAGATTTTGAGTTTAATCTAATCTGAAGGTCGAGAAGGATTTTCAGAAGGAACTCGACCTAAGTTGAGAGTATCGAAGACGACGAAGAGGACTAACTCCGAGGTGTGTGGACCATTATGAGAGGCATGTAGGTTTACCGTAAACGCTGCCATTATATGGTAGTGCGTAGACTTTCATGGTAATGCGTAGGTTTGCTTTGAGAGTATAATGTGACTATTTGTGTACCGCATCTTAATTCGAATGACGAGATGCAATTCTTGATTGTGGTGTATGGTGTATGTTGATTCATATGCTCGTCATAGAATTTATATTCGAATTATTTTGAGTTTTGATGATTAGTAGAGTACACAAATATTGAGACATTAAGCATCAATAGTCGCTAACGTCTCTTTATCTGTGCGACAGATACATGGCTGCGACAAAGAGTGTTATACTGGATCTCTTGAAGGGAGACAAACTGAATGGTGACAATTATGAGATTTGGTACCGAAAGGTTCAGTTCGTCTTTGAGGAGCAAGAACTCCGGGGGTTCTTATGCATGAGATAGTAGATGAGATAAGGAGGTGTATCGTGCATGGAAGAAGAAGGATGGCCAAGTTAGGGTAATTCTTCTTAGTAGCATGCATGATGAGCTAATCCTGATTTATGAACATTATCCTACTGCTTTGACAGTCTGGCATGCTCTGAGAGAGCAATATGGCACCCCTTCAACTCCTAAGTTGAGGATGCTGACGTATAAGTTTATTACTTATAAGAAGAGGTCTGATCATACTATGAAACAACATTTAATGTATATGTTGAGTATGATTACCTTTTTGAAGAATATGGGGTAGTCCATGTCAAATAAGCTTTAGGTATTGGGTGTGATCCATTCATTGCTTGACTCCTGGGAGGTAGTTAAAAACTATCTCACGCACACTGATTCGTACTTTCACAAATGTGAGTAGGCACTACGAGCTCGAGGAGCGACAGGAGGTGACCAAGTCTTCTTCAGGACATGCTAACATTGCGGAGTCGAGTAAAGACTCCCGAGGTACCAAGCGCAAGTGGCGCAAGCATGAGAAGAAGACCAAGGGTCCTGGTAAGAAGAAGCCCAAAACTAATGAGAAGAGACAGAAAAGTAATAAGAAGGAGCTCGTAAAGAGCAAAGTCCGATGCTATGTATGTGGTAATCTTGGACATTTCGCACACGAATGTCATGAGCGAAAGGTAGATACTTCTTCTTTACATGGTTTGAGTTATGTGTCATCTAGTGTGATGTTCGCTAACTCTTCTCCTTTGTAGATTGTAGACTCAGGAACAACATACCATGTAGCTCGAGATAGGAGTGCTTATGTAGATTTTCACCATATTAATCCACATGCGAGAAGACTATATGTGGGGAACGGAGCATTCGTGGAGGTGAGAGGGGTTAGCATTTGCAAGTTGATGATGCAAAGTAATCAAGTCCTGTATCTCAATGATGTGTTGTATGCTCCGGAGATTAGGCGAAATCTTGTTTCTGTTCGTAGTCTAGACCAGTTAGGATATAATGTTTGTATAGGAAACTCTAATGTTTATATCTCGTATGACAACTCTTTAATATGTTCTAGTATAGTCCATGAGGGACTATATGCACTTAATTTGATTTCACTTCACGAGTCTTATCCTACGTCTCCTATTGCCTTTACATCTGATAGTGTAGTGGATGATGTGAGTGTATGACATAGTAGACTTGGCCACATAGGGCAAGAGAGGATGAGTCGGTTAGCAACATGTGGTGTGTTAGGCCATCTAACCAAGGTCGAGTTTCCCTTATGTGAGTTTTGTCTAGCAAGTAAATCTAAAAGAAAACCATTTGGGAAAGTAGTAAGAGCTAAGACTCCATTGTAGTTGGTTCATTCCGATATTTATGGACCCATGAATGTGAGACCACGAAATGGAGCCACATATTTTATTACATTTATAGACGATTATATGCATTTCAGTTATGTCTATCTAATCTTGCACAAGTCTAAGGCATTGAAGTGCTTCAGAAGGTTTATAAGAGAGGTTGAAAATCAACTAGACTTGAGAGTGAAAACTCTTAGAACCGATCATGGGCGTGAGTATTTATCTGAGCAGTTTAAAAAGCTCTATTTCGAGAAAGGTATTACATGACAGCTGACTATTCCTGCTACTCCTCAGCAGAATGAAGTCGCCAAGAGAATAAATAGGACTCTTTTAGAAATGGTAAGGTCTATGATGGCATAGGCCAATTTACTAATCTCCCATTGGGGGGATGCATTATTGACTACAGCTTATGTCCTTAATTGCGTTCCAACTAAGTCCGTAGTCAGTACTCCATATGAACTTTGGACAAGAAGGTAGCCTATCCTGTGTCACGTATGCTAATGATCCTTCGCACGGATACGGCAAGTTAGACCTGCGAGGAAAGAAGTGTATCTTTATTAGATACTCTGAACACTCCAAAGGATATGTGTTCCTAGGAGAACATACAGACGGGACTGTCACTGAGATTGAGTCTCGTGATGCCATATTTCTCGAGAATGATTTTCCTAAGAGAGGAGAAATCAATCAAGATTTCACCTTCTATGAGATGGATGAGCCTATTGGATTAGTAAATCCCAGTGGCGGGATTCAAGACCCTGAGATGGATCTTGGTCCTAGTGGGAGTGGTCCATCCCAAGGCGAGGATGCTCTCTCTCCTCGTTGGAGTGGTTGGGGAAATATACCTCGTTGTTGCTTTTCAATTGAGAATGAGACACTCATTGTGACTCCAGAGGACAAGGAGGATCCGAGGACTCTGAGAAAGGCCCTCGAGGGTTCCGAAAAGACCAATGGTTTAAGGCCATGGAAGACGAAATGAAATCAATGAAAGTCAACAAAGTATGGGAGCTTGTTGACTTACTTGAGATTAGAAAGGTCATTGGGAACAAGTGGGTTCTCAAAATCAAGAGGAAGGCTGACGGATCGATTGAGAGGTATAAAGCTCGTCTAGTAGCCAAGGGTGACACTCAGGCAAAGGGCATTGACTACGAGGAGACCTTTTATCCAATAGTCAAGTTTACTTTGATCCGTTTACTTTTAGTGATTGTCACGAGTTTAGATCTAGAATTACATCAGATGGACATGAAGACCGCCATCCTTAATAGAAGTTTGGATGATGAGATCTACATGGAACAACCTTCTGGGTTTGTTCAAGTAGGTCAAGAAGATAAGGTATGTTGACTTTGGAAGTCGATATATGACCTTAAGCAATCATCTAGGTGGTGGTATCTAAGATTTCACGAGGAGGTGATATCTTATGGTTTTACATGGTCGAGGAGGATCATTGTGTCGATCTGATAAGATCGAATAACTCATTTATGATTCTGTCGTTATATGTGGATGATATAATGTTGGCTAGAAACAATATTGAATATCTGATAACTATTAAAATGTCGTTATCTTCCACTTTCGACATGAAAGATATGGGTGAAGCTGAGTTCATCCTTAGAGTACAGATCCAGAGGGATTGCTCGAAAAGATTTCTAGATCTTTCACAAGAGACTTATAGTAAGAAAATTCTTGAGCGCTTTGGGATGAGTCATTGTAATCTCATAGATACTCCGATTGCTAAAGGTGAGGGCCTAAGTTTGATGATGTGTCCCAAGACTCAGGAAGAGATAAGGGAAATGAGTAAAGTACCTTACTCAAGTGCAGTGGGAAGTCTAATGTATGGAATATTGTGTACAAGATCGGACATAAGTTATGCAATCGATCTGGTATGTAGATATCAAGAAAATCTTGGAAGGGGTCACTGGAGAGTAGTGAAAAGGATTTTCAGATATCTTAAAGCAACTGCAATCTTCTCTCTGTGTTATGGAGGAGGTGATTTGCGTCTCATGGAATATTCAGATGCCGATTGGGGAGGCGATCTGGTTAAGAACAAATCAACATCAGGTTTCACTTTCTTGCTCAATGGAAGAGCCATGTCTTGGAGTAGCAAGAAGCAAACCTATGTTGCTCTATCTACGATGGAGGCTGAGTTCGTGGCTTGCTCAGTAACAGTTCAAGAGGGTGTTTGGCTCAGAAGACTATTGGATGACTTAGGGGTTGTAACGGATAGTGGGAGGCCAGTGATGATTTATTGTGATAATCAGGCTACCATCACTTACACAAGAGACCCTAAGTTTCATAGTAGAACCAAACACATTGATACCAGATACCATTATGTAAGAGACATCATTGAGAAGAATGAAGTGAATGTAAAGTACATTTCAACACACAACATGGTGGCTGACCCCTTTACCAAACTTATCCCAAGAGACTCCTTTGTGGAACATAGAGAGCCATTAGGTTTGAATGTTTTATGAAATTTCTCAACTTATACTGTAATGACAATGATGTTTAATGATAGATATAACTATATGTGCATTAATGGTCTAAATAATAATATAATGCATTTGTTATATATGTGTTTTGTGATAATAGATATATCAGGTAGGCATGTTCACTTTCTCACACAAGTGACCACCTCTAAGAGTGAAGATAAGACGATTTCTAGCTATAAGAGGTTTTGAGAGTAACCCTGCTAGAACTTAAGTCACTAATATGTGCTCAGGATGAGGTCATGTGTGACATGACCGATGTGAATTTAGTCACATCCATGTATCCTGTAAGTAGCTAGGATTGAAATCTCAGATATCACCTGCAGATTATTATACTATTTTTGAGACACTCTCTCTGAGATCTCTGGGTAGAGTCTTATGTGTAGACTCAATTCCATACATGTACATTATTAGAGAAATCTGACATATGCCCTTATGAGAAATGGGGAATAACACTGTGACACGTGTTTCATACCACGTGTGATAAATCGACTAAGAAAAGTGGGAGCCTTATTACTTGAGGTAGTAAATTAATATCCCCGAGCCTCACTTTGTGAGATCCGAGATCCACTAGGAGGGATCTCTTGTACCCTTATTACTTTCGGCTGTTTCTTGAGGTCGTGATTTGTTGGGGATCTTTGGAAGGATAGAGGGGGGTGAATAGCCTCTCTTGAATTCTACAAACAAAGTTAGCGGAAGCAAAATCAAATACTAAAGAAAATAAGAGACAAGAATGCAAGCGCTAACAAAAATAATTTAACGTGGTTCGGAGATCATGCTCCTACTCCACGATGATCCTTAAGGTGGATCAATCCAAATAAATCTCCACTAAGAAAGCTTCTTTACAACACACTCCTCTTCTTACAAATGATGAAGATGAAGATTAGAGAAGAGGAGGATTGCAAACACTTAGAAAGCTTAAGAAAACGTAGGGAGCTTGAGAGTATGTTTGGAAAATAAGCACTAGCCTCTTCAAGTACCCTATGATCTCTTTTTATAGAGATGAGGCTGATTTTTCCCTTGGGGTTGGACCAGTCAACTGATGGTCTCCATTAGTCGACTGCTGCTGTAGCCGATGCAATCCAACGACTTCTGACAAGCCTGATCGTGATTCGTCACTACCCAACGGGAAGTTGATCAGTCGATTGATTGAGTAATCAGTTGAGTGCTCCAAGCAATCACTCGACTGGAAAACCTTCTATGTCGATGTCCACTATTAACAGTCGACTGCTAGGGTATAGCAGTCGACTGATGGTGGATCAGTCGACTGCCAAACTCTAGCAGTCGACTGATGGTCACAGAACTTAGTCATCTTCAGTCGAGTGACTTATCAGTCAACTGAGACAAAGCTCTAATCGACTGATACTTCAGGTATGATTAATGTTGGAGATTTGACGCCGCTAGAGAGGGGTGAATAGCGTTTGACCGTTCGTAGATGGAATTCGATCGCGTGTTCGTGTCTACAAGTTTCGTTAGCACAGCGGAATATATATATGATAACAATAACGAAACACAATCACAAACACAATAACACGAAGATTTAACGTGGTTCGGAACCACACGGTTCCTACTCCACGAATCGAGCTCTAACGAGCTCTAGCGATGCCAATGTAATCACTAATCAATAAACTCCTTCTCGACAACAAGTCGGAGGCGGAGAAACCTCGTACAAACATTTACAATAATAAACGAAAGAAATACAAGCAAATACAAGTAAAAATGTAAAGAACACTTTACAAACTAGGGTTTTGAGCGCTTGCTTGTCGGTTGCTTGGATGAGCTTGAAGGACCCTGAAATGCACCTGCAAATCGCCTTCAAATCGCCTCACCAAAGCCCCCAAAGAACTGATTATGAAATCCTCCACGAGCTCCCCTTTTTATCTTGCGTCGGGCTGGATTTCCGCCTATCAGTTGACTGCCATAAGTCCCCAGTCGACTGATGCCACTGTTGTCGTGAGACAACGGCTCAATCCACATCGGACAAGTTCCAACGGGACTCTTGGCAGTCGACTGCCAACATTGGCGATCGGCCGCGGCGCCATGCCGTAGCGATCGACTATGGCGCGATCTTGCTCGACATTGTGCGATCGATTGCCGACCCTTAGCGATCGATTGCCGTCGACGCGATCGCTTGCTCGATGAGCGATCGCCCGCGGAGCATTTCCAGCTCTAAACTGGCAGTCGAACTCAAGTCGACTCACGGCAGTCGAACCGTCCATAATGCCAGTCGACTGCCAACCTCAAAAATGAGGTTTTAACTCAAGTATGGTGCCCCCATACTTGCTAGACCACCCTTAGCCTAGACCTAAGCCTTCTAGCCACCTCCATCAGCCTTACGCATCTCGGATCCCTCCAAGTCATCCATGACTTGTTCATCCATCGCGCTAGCCTCTAGGTGCTTCCGTCAGCTATGTCATGCTAACGGTATCTACACCACCAAGGCACATTGGACTTACGCCGCCAAGACTCCTCTTGGACTTTACGCCGCCAACCATTGGACTTATGCTACCAAGACTCCCACTTGGACTTTACGCAGCCAATATCAAACCCCTTGGACTTCTCATGCCAAGACTCAAGCTTGGACTTTCCCTTGCCAACCCATGTTGGACTTTTACATTGCCAAGACCCATGCTTGGACTTTTCCCTTGCCAACCCATGTTGGACTTCTCAAATGCCAAGACCATGCTTGGACTTTCCCTTGCCAACCCATGTTGAACTTTTACATTGCCAAGACCCATGCTTGGACTTTTACATTGCCAAGACCCATGCTTGGACTTTTCATGCCAAGTACTCAAGACTTGGACTTTACCAAATGCCAAGTGTTCCACTTGGACTTTCCATGCCAAGTACACAAGACTTGGACTTTCCCATGACAATTACATTGTCATATGTTTTTGTCGAAACATCAAAACATCACTCGAGTCAAACTCGAGTCCTGGTCAATCGTGACCTGGGCCGATTGCACCAACAATCTCTCCCTTTTTGATGTTTGACAAAAACCAAACAAAACATTTGAGTTAGACCACTAACTCAAATCCCTTACCAATTATCCCAAATTGGTAAACACTTTCCAAATGTTCTCCCCCCAAACATTCTCCCCCTTTTTGACTAACATCAAAAAGGTTTTCTCTCCAAGGAGGTCAATGTCTCATGTCCCAATGAGATCTTACAATCTCCCCCTTGATCCAAAAATAAATACCTAGGATGTTTACCATCTTCCTAGTGATAATTCACATATCACTCAAGAGAGGCAATCCTATACTCTCTCCCAATTTCCAAATTGGGTATCAAAAACCCATCAATTTCCCAATTGATGATACTCTCCCAATAACTTCTCCTCTTCAAGGAGAAAAACACATCCATCATCCCAAGATGGATACCTCCCCCTAAAGGCTTGCTTCCCCTTGACCATTGCACCAACAATGTCCTTGGGAAGCCCCTAAGCCAATAGGAACTCTAAACCATCAAAATTAAGGTTTTACGTTCAACATAGAACTTTCACTCACCCTAAATTTGATATTTTGACCTAACACAGCTCCTAATCCATATCCAATGGATTTTCACCCTTTATAATGCTTCCCAAAGCATATCCTAGGGTTAGGAGTGATTAGGAACCTTTTCAATAGCTGAACACGGGCTAAACAAACCTTGTTAACCCAAATGGACTCGACAAGCGATGTCGATCGCCACCCGAGGCGATCGGTGATAGCTAAAATTTCTGAATTTCAACTATCAAAATCGAGATTTGGAAAAGCATAAGTAATTCTACGTAATTTGAAAAATCATAAAGTTTGATACGTATATTACTTATAGTCATTACAATGGGTGAAAAATATTTGAAAATTATTTTACCCATAAAATAGTGAGTTTGATACAAAACTCAAAACCATTGAAATTTTCAATGTTTTGGCCCTATTTTGTATCAACTCTATCAATGGTGATTGCTATCAAAAGATAGACTTCACCAAGGTTTTTCAAAATGATTTTAAAATGTTTTCAAAACCTTATTTTGGATCATATTCCTTGGGCTCTATGTACATGACTTGTACACATGCTCTCCCAATGATCCACTAATCATATAAGATGAGTTTGAGTTCATCTAGATGCAAAACCTATGCACCTTGAACTCAACTCATATCCTAGCATCTCACATGTATCTAGGGTGTATAAAATACACATACATGTCAATTTAATGTGAGATGTGGATTTTGTTCATCCTAATCTAGGGTTTCATGCATTTCCTAGGCAACCCTACTTGATTCCCTTATAAATGGGACTTCAAGTCATGTCATAGTCCTTAAATCAATTTCAACCAATTTTCTTAAATGCATGAATGATTATGGCATTAGAAATGATATAAATAAGCATATGCTCATAATCATGATGTCATGACATAAGATGAAATCTAAAAACACATGACATTTAAAACCTTAATCCTAAAACATGAACATGACATATAAAATGATTAAAAGTAAGCATGATGTCATGGCATGTTATATGGCAAACAAAGCATGACATATAAAATATATAGGTATAATAATACCTAAATTTTAATATTAATTGCCATTTGTTGGGATTAATCATATTTTTTCATATTAACCTAATCTCCCTAGTGTGCCAAAAAAACCAAAATGGCACACTAACCTCTAAACCTAAATTGTGCCAATTTAATTGATTTTTCTTAATTTCAAAAATGCATTGGCACATCCTAAAATCTTTTAGGATATTGATTCAAATCTATTTCCAAGGTAACCATAACCTTGAAAATATCCTAAAGTGTCACCTTTACCATGGTTGAGTTAACTACCCATCCAATCAAGGTTGGCACACCCTAAACCCATCTTAGCGTGAATCAATCACGCTCTTAGGAACCCAAAACCGATTTGAGCTCCTAGGGTTAATTAGGTATTCCTTAGGGATAACCTCCCTAGATACCTTCCTAATGACCCTCCTAGGCTTGTTGGTCTTGGTCATTTGGGTCTTACCTAGGTTGACTCTAGGGGTAACTCCCCTTGCAACCTTCTTAGTGGCCACCCTAGGTTTCCTAGAAACCCTAGCCACTAGACACAATCTTTGGTCAACCTTAGGGATGACTTCCCTATTGACCTTGGTCTTCTTAGACCTAGTTTGTGTTCCATAATCAAATGGAACACTATGGTAAGCCACCTTAGGCTTAGGTTTGTGACCCAAACCTTGCTTGCCCTTGGTTGACTTTTGACTCTTAGGTCCTAAGTGTTGACTTTGAGATTTGGACCTAGACTTTTGATCATTTGACCCTTTAAATTGGTTTTGTATGTTCCTAAGGGTCTTCTCAAGTTTTTCAAGCCTTGACCTCAAGGCTTGGTTTTCAATCTCTAATTGCCCAATTTTAGAGTTTTGATTTAAACCATGGGCATGGGACTTCCTAGGCATATGCCTAGTCCACTTGGGATTAAAACCTAGATGATCCCCTATTTTCTTAATTGATTCCCTAGGTAGAATTGGTCTTGAGTTATTTGACCTAGGTTTGTCCTTAAATAAGTTGTTTTTAGGGACATTAGTCCCAAATTTCTCCCTATTTCCTACATGGACTCTCTTAGCTCCTAAGCAAAAATATTTATTCCTATTAGCATGCTTTTCATAAATTGCAAGAGAATTAAAGTTCCTAGCATGCTTTTTAGCATTTAAATTAGAAGATGCATTACTAAAATGTACCTTAGGGTTAGCCTTAGCTCCCCCTACTTGTGATGCTTCTTCTTGGGTCTTTTTACTCCCCCTAGGACATTGATTCCTATAATGTCCTTTTGAATTGCACTTGAAGCATATGATGTGCTCCTTGCCTTTAGGTGTTGGGGAACCGGCATCTTTGACTTTTGGTGCTGGTGGAGCTTTCCTAATCTTCTTTGGGCACTTTGCTCTTATAGTGCCCAAATTCCCTACACTCAAAACACATAATATTATTTTTATTTGAAATTAGAGTGTTTGAGTTACCTAGGTTAATGGAGACCGGAATTGGATTTTGGGCTTCTTCATCTTGACCGGATGTCGAAGCTTCTTCTTGATGCTCCGGTGTTGAGGAAACTCTAATCTCCTCCTCAATCCTAGAAGTGGATGTTTCTTCCACTTCCTCCACCAACCCGGAAATTGACTCCCTATCAACTTCCGATTCTACTTCCTCTTCCTCCTTGGATGTTGATGATCTCTCAACCTCCAAGTCCTCACTTCCTTGTGAGGATGATGCATTAGCCTTTTCGGTCTCTTCCTCTTGGACCGTTGATGGGCTTTCATGGAGCTTGGCCACTTGGCTCCATAGCTCGTTTGCATCTACATAATTACCTAACATACACAAGATATTGTTAGGTATTAAATCAATTAACAACTTCATTACCTTCTCATTCTTTTCGAAGGCTTGGACTTGCTCTTCGGTCCATCTCTTTTTCTTGAGGAATCCACCTTTTGGTCCTCTTGGATAGCTATATCCTTCCATTAAGATGGACCATTCTTCGAAATCCCTCATCATTAGGAAGTCCTCAATTATCACCTTCCATTGTCTAAATCCTTCTTGTCCATAGAAGGACTAAGGGATTGGTGTGTTAATATTCTATCCCAATTGTTCTTCCATCTTCACCCTCTAGCTTCTTTGTCCTAGCTCCCGACGGTTAGTCCGTAGAAGAGCCCCGGGCTCTGATACCACTTGTTGTAGATTTGACGCCGCTAGAAGGGGGTGAATAGCGTTTGACCATTCGTAGATGGAATTCGATCGCGTGTTCGTGTCTACAAGTTTCGTTAGCACAGCGGAATATATATATGATAACAATAATGAAACACAATCACAAACACAATAACATGAAGATTTAACGTGGTTCGAAACCACACGGTTCCTACTCCACGAATCGAGCTCTAACGAGCTCTAGCGATGCCAATGCAATCACTAATCAATAAACTCCTTCTCAATAACAAGTCGGAGGCGGAGAAACCTCGTACAAACATTTACAATAATAAACGAAAGAAATACAAGCAAATATAAGTAAAAATGTAAAGAACACTTTACAAACTAGGATTTTGAGCGCTTGCTTGTCGGTTGCTTGGATGAGCTTGAAGGACCCTGAAATGCACCTGCAAATCGCCTTCAAATCGCCTCACCAAAGCCCCCAAAGAACTGATTATGAAATCCTCCACGAGCTCCCCTTATCCCGATCGCGCCATAAGTCCCCGATCGATGCCACTGTTGTCGTGAGACAATGACTCAATCCACGTAGGTCGGCTACGGGCGCGTGCTCGACATTGGATCGGCAATGATCGTGCCGATCGCGCTTGTGATCGCTTCCACGATGAGCATGATCGCTGAGCATTTCCAGCTCTAAACTGGCAGTCGAACTCAAGTCGACTCACGGAAATCGAACTGGCCATAATGTCAGTCGACTGCCAACCTCAAAAATGAGGTTTTAACCCAAGTATGGTGCCCCCATACTTGATAGACCACCCTTAGCCTAGACTTAAGCCTTCTAGCCACCTCCATCAGCCTTACGCATCTCGGATCCCTCCAAGTCATCCATGACTTGTTCATCCATCGCGCTAGCCTCTAGGTGCTTCCGTCGGCTATGTCATGCTAACGGTGTCTACACCGCCAAGGCACATTGGACTTACGCCGCCAAGACTCCACTTGGACTTTACGCTGTCAACCATTGGACTTATGCTGCCAAGACTCCCGCTTGGACTTTACGCAGCCAATATCAAACCCCTTGGACTTCTCATGCCAAGACTCAAGCTTGGACTTTCTCTTGCCAACCCATGTTGGACTTTTACATTGCCAAGACCCATGCTTGGACTTTTCCCTTGCCAACCCATGTTGGACTTTTACATTGCCAAGACCCATGCTTGGACTTTTACATTGCCAAGACCCATGCTTGGACTTTTACATTGCCAAGACCCATGCTTGGACTTTTATATTGCCAAGACCCATGCTTGGACTTTTCATGCCAAGTACTCAAGACTTGGACTTTACCAAATGTCAAGTGTTCCACTTGGACTTTCCATGCCAAGTACACAAGACTTGGACTTTCCCATGACAATTACATTGTCATATGTTTTTGTCGAAACATCAAAACATCACTCGAGTCAAACTCGAGTCATGGTCAATCGTGACCTGGGCTGATTGCACCAACAATTAAATCATACTTGAAATCATCTCCCTAGACCTAGACTCAACCTTCTAGTTCTTCCTTCAGCCTTGCGCCTCCAGGATCCCTCCGAGTCCGCGACTCCTTCATCCTTGCGCTTGCTTCCAAGAGCTTCCCTCGATTTTGTCATGTCTTGGGTTTATCTTTTTCCAAAGGACCGCTTGGACTTTACCTCGCCAAGACTACATGCTTGGACTTACACTGCTAAGGCCTTGCATTTGGTCTTCCTTTGCCAATGTCCGCTTGGACTTTACGCCACCAAGACTACATGCTTGTTCTTACGTCGCCAAGACCTTCCCTTGGACTTTCCTTGCCAAGTTCATACTTGGACTTTCCTTTACCAAGTCTTCACACTTGGATTTTCCTGTCACTTGACATATTCATAGTTAGATCACACAACATTGCCTAACTATAAATGATTATCCAAACATCAAAAGACATAAATGCTTGGGGCATTATTACACCAACATGATTCAGTGTTTCTACTTTAGTATGTTTACCAATGACCCAGAAGATAAATTAAGGTATGAGGGACAGGTCTAGAAAATCAGTTGAGTTATGGCTAATAGATCCTAATTTGGGAAAAGGAAGACCAATTAATGTTATATCAAGATTTAATATTCACCGACTAGTCTTTTATGTTTATCCGAGAAGGGATTAAACATATTAGTGAATATAATATCAAACAATATCTGAGGATACTTTCGATGAGGAAAGAAGTTTGATTGGATGTAATAAGTCTTGGTTCTAGGGTGCAATAAGATATTGTATCTTATGATACAAAGATGGCTACTCTATCATCCTAACAGGTGTATAGAATATTTTTTTTATATGAAGGTGTACTCGTAAGTCGCACGACGTCCAACTCTGTGTGAAAGCTCAGTAGGGTGATGGATCGCATGAGATGTGATCTAATGATGATTATAATTATATGTCCTCGTGTGCATGTGGGAGATGATGGTTATATAACCACCCATTACCCCATAATCTCCATCTCCTCTCATCCCTCCTCCCTTATAAATATATACCTCTTGTGAAGAGGTATAGTGAAGAGGCTGATTTTGTGTCTAAGGGAGAGGCTGATTTTGTGTTGGTGAGGAGCTATTGGAGTAAGGTGCTATAAGTTCTTCTTGTAAGAGAGTTTTGTAGTATAAGGTTTAGTGCGTGAAGGTACAATCTGCAAAAGAAGATAACTCTCGAAGAACTTGCATTCTTGTTGAGTAGAACAAGAGGAATCAGCGTCACCGAGTTTAATTAAGGGTTGCGACGTTGTGATATTGTGGCAAAAGTTCTAGTTAACCCTTGTGACTTTCATCCCAACAGCGAGCCTATAGCCGAGAGATCCAAAGTTGCAGAGATCCACAGTTCCGGTACTTTGATATCTATAGCGAGGTATATTTTAAATTTTCCGTAATATATATATATATATATATATATATATATATATATATATATATATATATATATATATATATATATATCTAACATAATAGAATCACAATAATCTATGAATTGATTAGAAGATTCTTTCTGCTAGAATCCTTGGACAAAAATAGATATTGATATTGTGGAATTATATTGAATATTTGACAATACATTCCATATCTTGCTAAAAAAATCAATCTTTGTTTACCAATCACGTTGACTAACCAAATCAAATTCTCTCTCGATACATTCCTCAAAAATTTTAATTTGTTCTCATTTTTTCTCCAATTAATGAAGAGATCTCGACAAACTTATCACATATGAAATTGAGCATAATTTTGTAAAGAAATGCCTCACTTTTTTTTTTCTCTAGAAGAGATGGAAACATGCTTAATATTATTTTTTTATTAGCACTAGAGTATCCGAACATTTAGTCTGCCTAATCCCTGGGAATGATCGGCCCTGCCCCATGGATCTTCGGGACTCCTCGTTAACAATTGAGTCGGGTAAAGTCGGAGCCCAAATGGTCTCCACCGACCACTAAGGATAAATTAGGGTAGAGCTCGTAACTTTTTCACGGTTCAGTCCGGACTCTGTAGTCGCGTCATCTTTGAATGACGGTTCAATGCTAAAATCGTACTCTGTCAACTGGGCAAACTCTTAGTCTTAGAGCTATCCGAATGAATTTTTCTTAAATTCGCCGTCGAACAATGTCTCAGCAAATGATCAAACTGTATTCTCCTATGGGATCTCTCTGCTTTTGTCGCTGCACTGTACCTCGGGGACAACATGCTCAATATTATTTGAATTACATTTTCTTATGGGATGTCTCTTCATTTGATTGAATAGTTAGTTGCCTTAGCTCATTGATGGAAGAAATTCTCCCTTTCAATTCGTCTTTTTCACGAAAACATAAAAGAGATAAGAAAATAAAATCTGTTTTTTAATATTTTAAATAGTTATCCCGAGTTGATTATGTTTAATTTCCTCCTTAAAAAAACACAATCAAATATTTTTTAATCGTAATCCTTGCAGATTGGATCATCCGTATAGGATAAAAAAAAGGAGAAACTTTTGATATATCCTATCTTTCTTCTCGAATGAGATCTCAATTTCTTTTACAATTTTATTAGATTTTTTCCTGATTTATTTTAGTTTTCAATTTTTTTTAAAGCCCACGTACTATCTGATAATTCGATAAAAATAAAAATAAATGTATATTTTATATTTATAATTTTTTAAAAATAAAAATAATAATTTTGAATCTGAGCGAATGATCCAAAATCAAGATCGATTGTCAAGAACCGTGGAATAGCAGTCAATGCGCGAGCGCCTATACAACTGTTTAATTGACTCTGCGGCAAAATCATTGACAGCTTCACGTGGTTAATGGACGCCGCCTGATCCGTTTACCTGCCCTACGTAAACCAGCCAGTTCTGCATGGCTACGCCGTGCCCTGACCGCCAATGCTGCCCGTACACTTTGCGTCTCTCTCTTATGTGCAGAAACTTGAGTGAGTTGCCCTCTCGCGGGCGTAATGCGAGTCCTTTCAAATGGTTGTTGGCCACGCGTCTGCACTGTTCTAGCTTTTTGCTGCCTTAATGGCGTGACTGCGCGGCGCCTTGGAGCTCGCAACGAGTTGATGGCAGCGCAGTTAATGAGCTCAGCCGATGGGTGAACTCCGTAGACCGTTCTTTCTTAATTTTGGCGCTGGCCTATGCTTGGCCGCGTACTCGATTGCGTGCTCACGCCTTATCTTCGCAATTTGAGTGAACTTTATCATTTAGAATTCCGATGCGAGCATGGCGCTTAATAGCGCGCACACAGTTTAAGCAACGGAGTGATCACGGAGCAAGACAAATAAATAAGCGAAGCCAAATTTCAAGCCAAGCCCATTAACCCAAACACAGCTGCAAAACACAACAGCAGGAAGGAAGAACACCGAACCCTTAGTCCCGATAATGGCCAAAATTGGGTCTTCCGCGCTCCTATATCATCGTACGTCTAATTAATAATATGCAATAGTCTTATACGAAGTACGATAAGAAGTTTAAACTGTTCCTCCCTGGCAACACGGCACGGCCACTGCCGCCAGAGGAGCCTTCATCTCCAAGGACAACTTGAGCACTTCGTCGAGGTTGACCGGAGCAGCGTCGGCAGGGAGCCACTCGAAGGCGCGCACCAGACTCGCCACCCACAGCGCGACCGTGGCGAGGCCGAGGTTTTTGCCAGGGCAGACGCGGCGGCCGGCGCCGAAGGGAGCGAGGCGGAGGTCTCCGCCGCGCACGTCGATGTCTGCGCCGCCATCGGCCGGTATGAACCGCTCGGGGCGGAACACTTGGGGGTCGCCCCACACGGCCGCGTCGTGGGTGATGGCCCACATGTTCACCATGGCGGTGGTGCCGGCGGGGACTACCATCCCGTTGCGGAGGTGGACGTCGTCGGTTGAGAGGCGGGCCCAGGAGAGAAGTGGGCCCGGTGGGTGGGCGCGAAGGGTTTCTTTGACCACCGCCTGGAGGAACGGCATCCGCGACAGCTCCGAGTCCGTGGGGATGGAGGTCCGGCCGACGATGTTTTCGACCTCTCGCCGGAGCTTCGCCTGTGACTCCGGGTGGAGCACCAGCTCCGCCATCACCCATTCCGTTAGCAGCGCCGTCGTATCCGTTCCGCGAAATATCATCTCCTGCCGCAACAGAGTATTAGTGTCCTTACATTTCATTGCTTACTGATGGAGTATAAAACTCACCCAGAGGACGGCAACCATGTCGTCTTCATCGAGCTTCTCGTCGCCGTCGAGGGAGAGCAACACGTCGACAAAATCGGCGTTGTCCTGACCGAGGCTCGGCACACGACAACGATGCTCGGAGATGATGCCGCGCACCAGGTGGCGGACGCGGGGCACGAGGGCGGCACTACGACGCTTGACGTTGCCGGGATCGAAAAGGGATGGAAGCCAAGGTAGATGGTCGGACCAATTGAAGGCGCCGAGGAGGTCGAATCCTTCCCTGACAATGGCTTTGAGCTCCTCCGCTTCCGAGTCGCCGCCGAGAAGGGACACGTCGTAGCGCCGACCGAAGACGCTCCCCATAATGTTGTTGAGAGCCGCGTTCTGTAGGTGGGTGCGCAAGCGGACGAATCCGAGCTGGCGTTGCTGGGAGGAGACGGCAGCGAGCATGGCGGTGCAGTCGGCCTGACGGCCAGGCTCGTGGGAGGCGATGCGGCGAGGGGCGAAGAGGTGGGCTGAGGCGATGCGGCGCAGGAGTCTCCAATAGGCACCGCTGGGAGCGAACCCGATGGCGCGCGCAAACATGAGTTCTCTAGCGGATCGTTTGATCGGGCGGTCGGCAAAGGCCTGGTGGCAGAGGATCTCGCGGGCGACGGTGGCATCGGACGAAACGACGGCGGGAGTAGCTCCGATGGAGAAGGCCATGAGGGACTTGGCGCTTAACGAGAAGGCGATGGTGGCGAGGCGGCGGTGAGGGAGCGAGCAGGCAAGGGTGAGGAGGGATCCAAGGCCGGGAAGGCCGCAGGGGCCAGGGATAGGAACGGCACCGCGGCGGTTACGGCCGTTCAACCAGGCAGGACCGCCGGGAGACAGGGCCCAGGAGAGAAGGCTGAGGTAGACACCCGCGACCAGGACGGAAAGCAGTATAAGCCCGGTGCTGCAGCCGAACGAGTCGGCTCCGATAACGGCGGCCGGGAGAGTGAACACGCACCAGGCCGAGTCAGCAACAGCAGAGGTGGCGTAGTTGAGAGCCATGTCTGCCCACTCAGTTCAAGCGTTCGATGTTACCCTTTTAAAGCTAGAACGAGGCCGCAGCCAAAGGACAGAAAAAAGTAGGAAGAAGAGACGATATTTATAGCGAAGGACTTCATCAGAGTCGTTTAATATGAACACGGATAAAATGGTCGTTCTCAAATTTGAGTATCTAGATTTTTTAAAAATAATAATAATACATTAAATCGAGACGATTTGGATGAAATTTCAGTAAAAAAAAAATTTAAAAAAAACTCAATGAAATATTGGTAGTTAAGCGAAGGGCGGCTTGTAGATTCAGGTCGTATGTACCTAACGTAAGATCACAGAGATAATTATTTCGGATTTATTTTTAAAATAGATTAAATATGTTTTTAAAATGGTCTAAAAAGAATATAAAAAGTTCAAGAATAATTTATCAATATATTTTTTTAAATTCGTTTCAGATTTTTTAAATTTTAAGTACGACTCTGTATAGATTGATCGAAAATTAAAAGAGTATTACATTTTTTTTAATTATAAAAAATATTTTATCTATAATTTTCTATCTGGAATAATTTTTAAAATTACTTTATGAAAAATAGCATCATCTTAAAGTTGTTGTATACAAAATTACATTACTGTAGAATTAAAGTGAAACTATTTTAGAATAATTTTAATTAAAGTTGAGTTAAAATAATTTTAAAATAGAGTTGATTTAGCTAAAATAGCTCTAAAGTTGGTGATGTTATAGTCAAAGCAATTTTAAAATTAGAGTTGGCTCGACTAAAATAGCTTTTAAACTTATATTATTTTAATCAAAACATTTTAAATATGTAGAGTACATAAAATAGTTAAATCGGAGGAAGGTGTATAGTAATGTGGTTTTTTTTTGTTAGTATCATCATGTATCATGTATAGTAATGTAGAGTTCACACGAAGTCTTCAGTAATTATTAGGATAAATCCTAAAAAATTCACAGTTCAATAATTCAATTTAATTTTCATAATCGTATCTTCCTTTGTTCAATATTAAAATCAAATTCTTAACTGTCGGGATGTCTGTATAAATTGTTTAAAATTCACCGTGTTCATCAATCATAATTCCATGTAAAATGCGTTTTTATCTTATTGTTGTACTGTGTTTCGGGAGGCGTAACGAGGCTTCTTGGTAGGCATGAAAAGCAAGGCCAATGCCAGAGGAAGAGTGGAGGCCAAGGAATGCATCGAAGTCTGAGCTATTTAAGTCCTTCTACCCTTTTGGTGAATGAGAGAGAGAAGGTTTGTATTGGAGGGACGGCTAAGCATTTTGTGTCTCGCTATGGTTGTAGAAAAATCAAAAGGGCTAAGGCATTTTATGTCTCCCTATAGTTGGAGAGAGAGCTTGATTGCTGGCTTCCACCAAAAGGGCTCTAGTGGAGCTCGTAAGTTTCTTGGTAAAGTCAACCTCGTTTTCTTTTAGAAGATTCATTTCTTCAGGAAAAGAAAGTCAACCGAATTCAGTCAACGAGGCCGTTGAAGCCTCAAGAGAACCATCTCTTGGCAAAAATTTAAAAAAATAAATAAACCTTTAATATTATTTTAAAAAAATTCTCATCTTTTTCATTCGGATTTAGAATGGATATTTGTGGGTTAATTTTTTTTAAACAAAATAAAATATTAATTTTTTTAAAAAATAAATTTTTATATAAAATTTATTTTTTTAACTTTTTGAAATGCAAAATTATTAATTAAATTTTTATATTCAAGTTTTTTTAATCGATAAAATTGTTAAATTATTTAACCTTTCTTGAGATATAATTGTATGTAAATAATATTTTATTAATTTTAATTTTGAAAAACTTGTTTATATTAAAGTTACACTAATAGATATGGTAGTTATTCATACATTGGAAAATTAAAAATTTAATATCTCGAGTGTTGTTTTTAATTCTGAATTTATTATTATTTTTTAAAACTTTCAATTTTAAAAATAAATCTAAACCATCAATATAGATAACATATCATAGGTTAAAAAGTTTTCCAGATTTAAACATTTAAAAAAAAAAATCAACATCAAACAATTTTAATTTTTCTATGTCATATAAAACATTAAAATTATCTCCATATATTTAAATGGTTTAAATCTATTGGTGCAATCGACTCGAGTTTGACTCGAACAGTATTTTAATATTTGACAAAATGTATGACAATGTAATTGTCATGGGAAGTCCAAGTGTGTAGCTTTGATGGTGAAAGTCCAAGCATGAATCTTGACATTTGGAAAGTCCAACATAGAGTTAGCAAGGGAAGTCCAAGTGTATTGCCTTGACATGAAAAGTCCAATATAGAGTTGGTAAGGGAAGTTCAAGCATGGGGCTTGGCATTTGGGAAGTCCAAGGATGTGCCTTGGCGGTGTAGACCTGGTTAGCATGACAATAACCGAAGGAAACACCTGAAAGCTAGCGTATGGATAAACAAGTCATAGATGACTTGGAGGGATCCATGAATGGATGAACAAGTCATGGATGACTTGAAGGGATTCGATAGTCACGAGGCTAGTTGAGGTGGCTAGAAGGCTTAAGTATAGGCTAAAGATTATCTAGCAAGTATGAGGGCATCATATTTGAGGTTTGCGATCGGATTAGTTTGACAATGACCAAATTTTGGGCAATGATTGTTGAGCAGCCGGCGATCGACTTATGGAGGGCAATGCCATGGATGGTCGTGAGCACAGAAAGCTCGGTAGTCGACTGAGTAGTCGGCTAGGGGCTTGGGCAGTCGAATGATGATAATGGAAGTCGACTGTCAGTGTATCCGTTGGCTGGGATGCCAACGTGGATTAAGCCGCTGTGAGACAATGACTATAGGGGTAGTCGAATGAGGTTTTATGGCAGTCGACTGCTAGGCGCGAAATCAACTCGATGCAGGTTGTAAAAGGAGCTCTAGTTGGAGGATTTTGCAGCGATTTTTTGGGAGATTTTGAAGGGGAATTGCTGCTGCATTCCAAACCTTCAAGAGCAAACCAAAGCAAGCAACAAGCAAAACGTTCAAAGCAATTATTGTAAAGTTTCTTTACTTGCATTTTATTATTGTCTTTGTATTGTATTTTCTTGTACATTTTTGTATTATTATTGTAATTGCTTGTACGAGATTTCTGTTGGTGCAATCAGACCCAAATGATGTTTTGGTGTTTGACAAGGATTTAAGTCAAGGTGATAATTATGTGTTATCTCATGCAGTTTGGTTGAGATGTATTTTCAGGAAGTTTCTTGTAGGACAAGGAGTCTTGGCTAGTGAAGACCCGGACGAGGAGTCCATGCAAGTGAAGACGCGGACGAGGAGTCCTGGCAAGTGAAGACCCGGACGAGGAGTCCTGACAAGTGAAGACTCGGACAAGGAGTCCTGGTAAGTGAAGACCCGGACGAGGAGTCCTGACAAGTGAAGACCCGGACGAGGAGTCCTGGCATGAAGACCCAGACAAGGAGTCTTGGCATGAAGTCTCGGAAGCAATTCTTGGCATGGAAGACCTATGAACAGTGGTTCACAGCATCAAGTAAAGGGTACATGGTAAATCCGTTCTTAGGCATGGTTTCAACTCTAGACAAGTTGAAACAGTCAAGAGTCAAGGCAGTGGTCGAGGCAACACCTCGACTAATTACCCCATCAGTTGAGGCGTCGCCTTGACTGGCCTGTAAAGCGCTGAGAAGACCATAGCAGTCGAGGTAGCACTGATCCGGGTTGTTTCACAAATGTAAGCAAGCCGCAATGATTAACATCTCGACCGGGCCTCGTGTGTTCAAGGAAAATTTAAAGTAGCCGAGGCGGCGCCGACCGAGCTTTGGTTCAATCGAATAGACACAAGGGCCTGTCGACTGAAGGCTCGACTAAAGCCTAACAGTGGAGGCGATGAACCATTGCCTCGACTGGACCTATGTTACAATGGACAAATAACTCAAATTATGGTGAAAAACTTATCGTTGGAACCTCATTAAATGCGAGTTAATGCTCCAATCTAGGCGCCAGTCGAGGCGACTCGACTGCCCAATTCAGAAAAGCCCTAATTAGGCTCGATTTAAAAGGTTTACACAGCTGATTTTCATTAAGAAAGTGATTACTGCTCACGACAACCTTCGAAGCAATTACTCTAGCAAGAGTTCCTTGATCCTCCAAGTTTTGATCATCCTTAAAGGCAATCAAAGATTTTGAAAAGAAGAAGCGCTCTAGTTTTCACTGCAACTCTTGTAATCCGTTTCTTCTTCATCTCCTACGGCTGTAAGTTTCGTGTAAACATCTGAAAACTTGTATTAAGAGGTTTCTTCACCTCCGGTGTGTCACCGAGAAGGAGAAGTATTATAGTGGTGGTGTGCATCACTAGAGCCGACTAGGGGCTCGACCGTGGAGTAGGAACACTACAACAAAAATGCTAAAAGACAATACCATAAAGACAACGGTTTTAGAAGAAACTGTTGTGATTTTTGTAAAAGACAACGATTTTTAATAAAACCATTGTCTTTGAGCGTCCATATAATACAAAAGACAACGGTTTAACACTATCCGTTGTCATTGAGTGCAGTTTTTTTAATCAACAACACGATTTACAACGATTTTTCAAAACTATTGTCTTTAATAATTTTTATTTTAACAATATTTGGGACAACGGTGCAATGAACTATTGTCGATTAGAAGGTTTTTATAACGTTTGGTACAACGATAAAAAATCGTTATCGTTGTAATACTAATACAACGGTTATAAATCATTGTCAATGAAATTATAATGGTATAATTGAATTAAGAGGAGTATAATATAATTCGCTGATAATAATTATTAATTTTAAAATATTTTTAATACAAATAAAAATTATTTTATTTATTATTAATACTATTTTTTTAATTATTGAAAATAAGTTTTTTTTATTTTTTTTTAAATATATAAGATTAAAAAATAAAATAAAATTATTTAACCAATAATAATTTAAATAAATTTTAATGTATTACAAAATTTAAATCATGGTGTATATATATATATATATATATATATATATATATATATATATATATATATATATATATATATATATATATATATATATATAGTGTTCTGATCTCCTGTATGATTCATCCTCGTCTATGCGCAATGCGCTTCCTACCGCTTCTGGATCAACTGCAATTGAGAAATGCAGTGCATTTCTTCCCGCTACCATCGAAATGGAAGTCCCAAATCGATGGCGACGATCGAATCCGACTGCCCGGCCAAAATCCGCCACCGTCCGCCGACACCGGATTCCGGCGGATAGTGATCGAAATTTGGCCGATTCATGGTAAAATGACTACAATTGCGGCGACGCCGCTGGCCGTGGGTAATCGGCACCTCACGCGGCCAATTTCGCCGAAATTTATTGTCGTCAGGCCGACATCGGATTCCGACCGGATGGCGACCAAAATCCGATCGATTCGCGATTGAAAACGGCCATGAATCCGACCGTCGTGGCTGCGGCACTGGCGGCCACGAATCTGATCACCAATGGCTGCGGTTTGAATTTTCGGTCGAAACGCAGTCGGATTCCGGCCGGATTGCGATCGGAATTTGGCCGCATTGCGGTAGCCAATGTCGCAACCACTGGCGGCCAGATTCCAACCGATTCGAGATATTGGAAAATAAAATACCCCTTCGTAATTAAAAAATTATCTTATATAATTTTTTAAAAAAAATTTAGAATTTTTTTTAGATTTAAATGGAGTTCTTATGACCATTTAGGAGAAAGATTAAAGTTTAAATGGGTGATTTGGTTAGCCTAGG
The DNA here is from genome assembly GCA_025175895.1 of Wurfbainia villosa. Classification (NCBI taxonomy): domain Eukaryota; kingdom Viridiplantae; phylum Streptophyta; class Magnoliopsida; order Zingiberales; family Zingiberaceae; genus Wurfbainia; species Wurfbainia villosa. Next base: position 50,134,677 of record CM045996.1, read on the forward strand.
TTAGACTTGAGCTAGCTCATGTCATTTGGCCGACCTTTAAAAAAAACTCTCGAATCCCGGTTTAGGTTTCTCACGCCGCACCCTTTCCCATCGCGATTTCTCCCTTTTCTCATTGCGACCTCACGATTCCTCTGTTTCTCTCGTCGACTTCTCCTTGCCGATCGCAGCTCTCTCTTCCTGATTGCTCCATCGCCGATGCTTATTCCTCCCGATCTCGGCAGCAGCGAGCACCTCCAGCCATCGTCGGCATCTCACGAGGAGATTTCGAGTCCGAGAGGGAGAATCGGTGAGTTGTTGTTATCTGTGATAATCCTGATCTCATCACCTCTTTCCTTCAAGCGAGTCTAGCTTGGCGAAGTCGTCGCCGTTGCTGATTGTCGACGTTGCCGCCTCATCGTCACCAGCTGCCCCAATCTCTGACAATGCATTCTTTCTCTTCCAGCGCCGCTGTAGATCAGGTCTTTGTAGCGATTGGTAGCATCAATCGGGAGCAGTGTGGTCGTCGGTCATTTTGGTCAAGAACACTCGACTTTGTTGTTTCTTTCCTTTCGATCTTGATGGCAGTGTGGATTGGAGTGGTGGTTCGAGTTTCAGGTAAAGTTTGTTTTGATCAATGGTTCTGTCATGTGGTTATGCTGCTGTCAAGATCTAAGGTGTGGCTTGTAGGGTAGTTGCGAGGTGGATGAATGCTGCCCTTGTAGCTCAACGGCAGACTGATGGGTTTCTCTTCACCTAGCTGCAATCTTGGATTCTTGATAAGTAAATTGGGATGGATTACGATTTTAGCAATCAAATCTTGTTTTGTTATAGTGGTAATGCTATTAATGTTGGAATTACATGTAGTATAGGAAAGCTGTAATTTAGGTGTTGTGCTTGGGGATTGATTTTGCCATTTATTTTGTTAGTGAAGTTATTACAACAGCTTGTTGGTGGAGGTTGCTAGTTGGGATCATTTGCTTTTGATTCAACTGTGGGATTGATATATAGGATCCTGAAGTTTGAAGCAGTGTGAGGTTTGGTACCCTAAACTAAGATCAAGATGTTTTGCAACGGAAACTAAGCTTGGACTTTGATTATGATAGATTCTTGGACGCATGGACAGTTATCACGAGCTTCATACTAGATGGGTAATATTTCTACCCTGGTCAAGTAGTTGATTATTTTTGGACGCGTGGTCAGTTAGCACGAGCTATACACCAACAAACCAACTAATTTTGGTTCCAGTTAACATAGGGTGTGTAAAATAGAGGTGGAATGATCATTTTTTACTTTGATAAACACTTGCTTAACTACATGCATTAATATTGTGTATATATGTAGTTTCCATTGGATTTTGACTGCCATCGATCCTCACAAAGAGGTTGTTTCGTTGTTGGATTCTCTCGGTCAGCGTAATCGTGATGAGACTTGGAAGAATGTTGTGAAGATGTAAGTTTTAGTAGGAAAATATTGTGAATATTTATTATAATTTTTTATATATACTAGATACACTAAAAGTCTATAATCTCTTATGATTTTATGAAGGGCCTTGAAATTGTTCAACACAGAGATTGGAAAGCACGGGAAGAAATAACTTTTGTGGGAAATAATCAAGGTATGTTTTACATTGTGGGGAGCTTATATATTTGAGGAGTAATTATTTAGTGATATTTTTGTTAAAGAAGATGTGAATCATATACTTTCTCGTGTTATTTGTTAAAGTAGATGTGAATTATTTAGTGATATTTATATAATCAAGTTATTTGTTATTTGTGATTGTTATTAGAAGGATGAATCATATACTTTCTTGTGTTATTTCTCGTTGAGAAAAGCTTTGTGAAAATCTCCGCATAACTACTATAATTTTTTTTCATCACAGGTTCCCCTTCAACCGAATGAAGTTCAATGCTATTATTTTGTTTTGCGATATATGAGAGATATAATTGAAGGCACTACATCCATTGACAAGTCTTCCTTACGACCAATAGCAATATTAGACATATTTTCAATTTTTTTTATTGATACATATTTGTAAAATGATTTGTGCAATTAATTATCACATAGTACTCAAAGTGTTTAATTACATTTTCATTCATTTATTCACATGCAGTTCGCAAAATCTATGATAGCTAGAAAGGAAATTGATGAAGTACGTTCGGAGTGGGCTGAATGCATACAAGATCACATATCTGATGATTAGGAGATTTAAGTGTACATACATCTTTTGGTTAGATGTGGTAATCTATAAGTGTTTTGGTTATTATGCATAATACTTTTGGTGCAGTATTAAGCATATGATGTGTAGTTGTTTTGCTACAGTACTTTTTTATATATGTTTTCAAGAGTGATCATTTAAAATGAGATGATGTGACCTTGTATTTTACATTGCTACAAGTGCAAGTGTATATGTATTTTCTATAATTCTTTTTTATGTTGTTGTATGATTTATATTAAAAACACAACACTATAAATCGACAACGATTTATTATTCTCTAGAGTAACCGTTGAGAAATGACAACGGTTAAAATAATAATGACAATACAAATTGTAGGGGATCGGTACGACCGGCTAGAGGGGGGTGAATAGCCCTCTTCCGATGGATGTCGTAATTCGTTCGTTCTCGTCGCGTGCTTGTCTACGATTGTTGTTAGCGCAGCGGAATACTAATACAAATATGAATACTAACAACAAATACAATCACATGCAAATACACACGATATACGTGGTTCGGAACCGAATGGTTCCTACTCCACGGGCGAGCTCCTCGAGCTCTAGTTATGCGCACGACACTAACTAAACTCCTTCTCGACTACACGTTGGAGGTGGAGAAACCTCTCACAAGCTATTACAACAATAATATACAAGAAATACAAAGACACAAGAAATACAAGTAAAGAACGCTTTACAAATCTTTGCTTTGACCCTTTTCTTGTTGCTTGCTTTGGATGGCTCTTGAAGGACTGGAATGCAACAGCAAATCCCCTTCAATTGCTTCCTTAAAGTCTTTTCGAAATCCTCCAACTCGAGCTCCTTATATAACCTGCATCAAGCTGTTTTTAGCGCTGTGATCGCCAAAAGGCCCCGATCGACTTCCCTGTCCGTTGTCTCACAACGCGATCCACGTCGGAAAAGTTCCAACGGATCTCCTACCAGTCGACTGATGGCCCTTAGTCGACTGGTGACCTAGTAGTCGACTGCCCAGTCGGCTACGGAGCGTTCTGTGCTCGCGACATTCCCATCGATCGATCGCCATCCTAGCCAATCACATTGACATCGATCGCCATCCATGGCAATGATCGCCAAGCACCAAAACGCAGCATTACACCAGTCGAACTCTAGTCGACTTGGACACCGAACGGCAAATTATGCTATGCGATCCGCTGCCGAGAAAAACCTCAAACACCAAGTTGTTTGAGTCTCCGACACTCAGTCTTAGCCACTTGGCTAAGTCCACATCACTCATGGAGTTCCCCACCGAAGCTCTCTTCCCTCGGCCTACGTCCCTCGGATGCGCCAAGCGCACGGCTTCGCAACGCCATCCTTCGCGTCTCATGCCCTAGAAGTATGCTTCCCTTTGGGCTCACTCCATTCGCTCCCCTAACGGAGGTCCCAAGGATGCACCAAGCGACGGCCGCAATGCCATCCTTCACCGACTCAAAGACCCCAAGCCTAGTGAACTTACCAAGTCCTTAAGACTTCCCATATGCACCAAGCGCACGCCTTCGCAATGCTTTGGATTTCCCATGCCAAGAGCACCAAGCGCACGGCTTCGCAATGCTTTGGACTTCCACACCAAGCTCCATGCTTGGATTTTCCATGCCAACCCCATGTTGGACTTTCCCACACCAAGCTCCATGCTTGGATTTTCCATGTCAACCCATGTTGGACTTTCCCATGACAATCCCATGTCATGAGTTTTGTCTATCATCAAAATACCATCAAGGTACTGCTGGGCCGATTGCACCAACAATCTCCCCCTTTTTGATGATTGACAAAACTACCATCTCAAGTCTACCAATTCTCCCATATTGGCAATTCTCATATCCCAATGAGAATTCCAGAACCTAATTGGTAACTTGGTAATTCTCCCCCTTTTTGACATTACATCAAAAAGGTCCTCCCCAAGGGTATGAATGTCTCATATCCCAATGAGATCTTACAATCTCTCGCTTGGAGGAACACATGCCTACCATCTTTCTAGTGATCTCATATCACTTAAAGAGAGGCAACCCAATTTTCCTCCCATGAGAAAATACACATCCATCTTCCCATGATGGATACCTCCCCCTAGAGGCTTGCTCCCCCTTGACCATTGCACCAACAATGTTCTTGGAGAGTCCCTAAGCCAATAGGAGCATTAACCAAATCAAAATTAAGGCAAAGTTCAACAATGAACTCTTTTCCACCTTAAAATTGATACTCACCCTCAACCCAACTCCTAATCCATATCCAATGGATTTCCACCCTCTCTAATGCTCTCCCAAGCATATCCTAGGGTTAGGAGTGGTTAGGGGACCTTAACCTAGCTGAACATGGGCCTAACCAACAAGATTTACCCGAAATCAGCTTGGCGATCGAAATCAATCGATCATTTGTCACTCCATCGATCATTGCCATTCCATGGCGGTCGTGATCTTACATTCTTGATTTTGACATTTCAGAAATGGATTTCCGAAATCCATAAGTAAATATACGTAATTTTAAAAATCTCGAAAATGCATACGTATAATACTTATCCTAAACACTATGGGTGAAAAATATTGGAAAATTATTTTACCCACTAAATTAGGAGATTGATACAAAGTTCAAAAGTTTAGAAAAGCTTCAATAAAGAGCCCTCTTTGTATCATCCCATTCAATGGTGATAGCTATCAAAAGATAGACTTCACCAAGGTTTTTCAAAATATTTTCAAAATGTTTTTCAAACCTTTATTTTCTTTTTCCTAAACATCTCACCAATATCTAGATGTGCAAAACACATACAAGTCAAAATTTTGTGAGATGTGGGTTTTTGTTTTGTTTATGTTCTCATGCATATTTCTAAGGCAATATTCTTTGATTCCCATCAAATCATGCCATAGTCCTTAACTTCATTTTAATTCATGCATGATATAGATAAAAACATATGCCAATATCATGATGTCATGGCATGTGAATGAAACTTAAGCATACATGACATCTAAACATAAATCTAAACATGATCATGACATTTTATAGATAAAAATGAAAATGATGTCATGACATGGCAAGGCAAATAAAGCATGGCAAGTAAAATATACTAAGGTATAGAATACCTAAGTGTTAAAATTAAATTGCCATTTCTAGGAATTAAATTCATTTTGCCTTAACGCCATTCATTTCCCTAGTGTGCCAAAACCCAAAATGGCACACCAATACCTCTAAGACCTAAATGTGCCAATTTAAATCATTCTTAACTTCTCAAACCATATTGGCACACCCTAATGTGTCAACTCTACTATGGTTAGGTTAACTACCCATCCACTTAGGGTTGACACACCCTAACCCATTTAGCGTGAATCGATCACGCTTTTAGGAACCCAATATCTATTGGAGCTCCTTGGGTTAACAAGGTATTCTCTAGGGATAACTTCCCTAGATACCTTCCTAATGACCCTTTTAGGCTTTGAAGCCATAGTCTTTTGGGTCTTTCCTAGGTCAACTCTAGAGGTGACTCCTCCATTGACCTTTTTAGTGGCTTTCTTGATTTTTCTTAAGTCCTTAGCCACTAAACACATACCATGGCTAGACTTAGGGATGACTTCCCTATTAGCCTTGGTTTTCCTAGACCTAGAAATAGTTCCATAATTAAATGGAACATTATGATAAGTCTTCTTGGGCTTAGGTTTGTCACCCAAACCTTCCTTGCCCTTAGACCGTTTTCGAACCTTAGGTCTTGACTTTTGGGCATTTGACCCTAGAATTGAATTTTCTATGATTCTAAGGACTTTCTCCATTCTCTCAAGTCTCGACCTCAAGACTTAGTTCTCTAGCTCTAATTTTCCCATTTTTGAATTTTCATTAGGTTTTTGGGAAAACCTCTTCTTCTTAGGCATGTGCCTAGACTTTTTGGGATTAATATCCAAATTTTCTTCTACTCTCCTAATTGACTCCCTAGGCAAGATATTTCTAGAATTATGAGTCCTAGGTTTGTCTTTAGTCATATGAACATGCTTGGCACCTAAGCAATAAACCTTATTGTTTCTCCTAGCATGCTTTTCATTAATAATGGCAAGAGAACTAAAATAATTTTTAGCGTGCTTTTTGACTTTAGGAATTAAAGGTGCATTAACTAAATTTACCTTAGGGTTAGCTTTAGGAGCTCCCCCTACATGAGTTGCACCTTCTTGCCCTTTCTTCCTCCCCCTAGGGCATTGGCTTCGGTAGTGTCCCTTTTGATTGCATTTGAAACACACAATGTGCTCTTTGCTCTTGATTTTGGGAACACCGGCATCCTTTGACTTTGGGTTGACTTTCGGTCTTGATGCCTTTTCCTTAACCAATTTAGGGCATTTGCTCTTGTAATGCCCTTTCTCCCTACACTCAAAGCATATTATGTGATTTTTATTTAAAATAATAACACTTGAGTTACCTAGGGAGGTGGTGGAGGCCTCTTCATGATCTTCACTTCTCCCGGATGTGGATGCTTCTTGTTCTTGCTCCGGGATGGAAGATTGCCTTTCCTCCCCCTCAATGCTAGAGGTGGAGGTCTCCACCAAATCATCAACATCTTCAAATGTTGTGGGTGCTTCTTCTTCGGCATTCTCCTCTACTTGTGCCAATTGGGAATTTTCTTGGAATTTCATTATTTTCTTCCATAATTCCTTCGCATCCCTATAGTCACCCAATCTAGACCAAATAGTGTTAGGTAATAAATCACTAAGCAATTTTATTACCTCAAGATTTGTCTTGAAGTCCTTAATTTGGTCTTGGGTCCACCTTGACTTCTCAATTTGCTTGTTGTTTTTATCCCTAGGCATCTCAAAACCATTTTCTACAATAATCATATAATCAAAATTGGTTTCGAGATATACCTCCATCCGTTTCCTCCACCAAGAAAAATCTCCATCGAATTTCGGTGGATGGATGAAGTCGGCCATCTTGTGGTGCTTTCGCGGCAGTTAGTCCTTGAAGAGCAACCTTGCTCTGATACCACTTGTAGGGGATCGGTACGGCCGGCTAGAGGGGGGTGAATAGCCCTCTTCCGATGGATGTCGTAATTCGTTCGTTCTCGTCGCGTGCTTGTCTACGATTGTTGTTAGCGCAGCGGAATACTAATACAAATATGAATACTAACAACAAATACAATCACATACAAATACACACGATATACGTGGTTCGGAACCGAATGGTTCCTACTCCACGGGCGAGCTCCTCGAGCTCTAGTTATGCGCACGACACTAACTAAACTCCTTCTCGACTACACGTCGGAGGTGGAGAAACCTCTCACAAGCTATTACAACAATAATATACAAGAAATACAAAGACACAAGAAATACAAGTAAAGAACGCTTTACAAATCTTTGCTTTGACCCTTTTCTTGTTGCTTGCTTTGGATGGCTCTTGAAGGACTGGAATGCAACAGCAAATCCCCTTCAATTGCTTCCTTAAAGTCTTTTCGAAATCCTCCAACTCGAGCTCCTTATATAACCTGCATCGTTCGCTGACCTAGCGCCGACCGCCAAAGGCCCCCGATCGCTCGCGGTCCGTTGTCTCACAACGGCGATCCACGTCGGACAAGTTCCAACGGATCTCCTACCGATCGATGGCCCTCATCACGATCGGTGACCTAGTAGTCGATCGCCGGCTACGGAGCGCTCGTTTCGCGACATTCTATCACGATCCGCCATCCTCGACAAATAATCGCTGCCGACATCGGGCCGATCGCTACCATGGCAATCCGCTAAGCACCAAAACGCAGCCTTACACCAGTCGAACTCTAGTCGACTTGGACTACCGAAGCAACTATGCCCGATCCGCCGTCGAGAAAAACCTCAAACACCAAGTTGTTTGAGTCTCCGACACTCAGTCTTAGCCACTTGGCTAAGTCCACATCACTCATGGAGTTCTCCACCGAAGCTCTCTTCCCTCGGCCTACGTCCCTCGGATGCGCCAAGCGCACGGCTTCGCAACGCCATCCTTCGCGTCTCATGCCCTAGAAGTATGCTTCCCTTTGGGCTCACTCCATTCGCTCCCCGTCCGGTGGTCCCTCGGATGCACCAAGCGCACGGCTTCGCAATGCCATCCTTCACCGACTCAAAGACCCCAAGCCTAGTGAACTTACCAAGTCCTTAAGACTTCCCATATGCACCAAGCGCACGCCTTCGCAATGCTTTGGATTTCCCATGCCAAGAGCACCAAGCGTACGGCTTCGCAATGCTTTGGACTTCCACACCAAGCTCCATGCTTGGATTTTCCATGCCAACCCCATGTTGGACTTTCCCACACCAAGCTCCATGCTTGGATTTTCCATGTCAACCCATGTTGGACTTTCCCATGACAATCCCATGTCATGAGTTTTGTCTATCATCAAAATACCATCAAGGTACTGCTGGGCCGATTGCACCAACAATCTCCCCCTTTTTGATGATTGACAAAACTACCATCTCAAGTCTACCAATTCTCCCATATTGGCAATTCTCATATCCCAATGAGAATTCCAACGAACCTTAATTGGTAACTTGGTAAATTCTCCCCCTTTTTGACATTACATCAAAAAGGTCCTCCCCAAGGGTATGAATGTCTCATATCCCAATGAGATCTTACAATCTCTCGCTTGGAGGAACACATGCCTACCATCTTTCTAGTGATCTCATATCACTTAAAGAGAGGCAACCCAATTTTCCTCCCATGAGAAAATACACATCCATCTTCCCATGATGGATACCTCCCCCTAGAGGCTTGCTCCCCCTTGACCATTGCACCAACAATGTTCTTGGAGAGTCCCTAAGCCAATAGGAGCATTAACCAAATCAAAATTAAGGCAAAGTTCAACAATGAACTCTTTTCCACCTTAAAATTGATACTCACCCTCAACCCAACTCCTAATCCATATCCAATGGATTGCCACCCTCTCTAATGCTCTCCCAAGCATATCCTAGGGTTAGGAGTGGTTAGGGGACCTTAACCTAGCTGAACATGGGCCTAACCAACAAGATTTACCCGAAATCAGCGCAATGGCGATCAAATCGAAATCATTTGTCACATCACGATCGCCACCATGGCAATGATCGATAATCAGATTTGCATTTCGTAAATGGAATCCATAAGTAAATATACGTAATTTTAAAAATCTCAAAATGCATAATGATAATACTTATCCTAAACACTATGGGTGAAAAATATTGGAAAATTATTTTACCCACTAAATTAGGAGATTGATACAAAGTTCAAAAGTTTAGAAAAGCTTCAATAAAGAGCCCTCTTTGTATCATCCCATTCAATGGTGATAGCTATCAAAAGATAGACTTCACCAAGGTTTTTCAAAATATTTTCAAAATGTTTTTCAAACCTTTATTTTCTTTTTCCTAAACATCTCACCAATATCTAGATGTGCAAAACACATACAAGTTAAATTTTTGTGAGATGTGGGTTTTTGTTTTGTTTATGTTCTCATGCATATTTCTAAGGCAATATTCTTTGATTCCCATCAAATCATGCCATAGTCCTTAACTTCATTTTAATTCATGCATGATATAGATAAAAACATATGCCAATATCATGATGTCATGGCATGTGAATGAAACTTAAGCATACATGACATCTAAACATAAATCTAAACATGATCATGACATTTTATAGATAAAAATGAAAATGATGTCATGACATGGCAAGGCAAATAAAGCATGGCAAGTAAAATATACTAAGGTATAGAATACCTAAGTGTTAAAATTAAATTGCCATTTCTAGGAATTAAATTCATTTTGCCTTAACGCCATTCATTTCCCTAGTGTGCCAAAACCCAAAATGGCACACCAATACCTCTAAGACCTAAATGTGCCAATTTAAATCATTCTTAACTTCTCAAACCATATTGGCACACCCTAATGTGTCAACTCTACTATGGTTAGGTTAACTACCCATCCACTTAGGGTTGACACACCCTAACCCATTTAGCGTGAATCGATCACGCTTTTAGGAACCCAATATCTATTGGAGCTCCTTGGGTTAACAAGGTATTCTCTAGGGATAACTTCCCTAGATACCTTCCTAATGACCCTTTTAGGCTTTGAAGCCATAGTCTTTTGGGTCTTTCCTAGGTCAACTCTAGAGGTGACTCCTCCATTGACCTTTTTAGTGGCTTTGATTTTTCTTAAGTCCTTAGCCACTAAACACATACCATGGCTAGACTTAGGGATGACTTCCCTATTAGCCTTGGTTTTCCTAGACCTAGAAATAGTTCCATAATTAAATGGAACATTATGATAAGTCTTCTTGGGCTTAGGTTTGTCACCCAAACCTTCCTTGCCCTTAGACCGTTTTCGAACCTTAGGTCTTGACTTTTGGGCATTTGACCCTAGAATTGAATTTTCTATGATTCTAAGGACTTTCTCCATTCTCTCAAGTCTCGACCTCAAGACTTAGTTCTCTAGCTCTAATTTTCCCATTTTTGAATTTTCATTAGGTTTTTGGGAAAACCTCTTCTTCTTAGGCATGTGCCTAGACTTTTTGGGATTAATATCCAAATTTTCTTCTACTCTCCTAATTGACTCCCTAGGCAAGATATTTCTAGAATTATGAGTCCTAGGTTTGTCTTTAGTCATATGAACATGCTTGGCACCTAAGCAATAAACCTTATTGTTTCTCCTAGCATGCTTTTCATTAATAATGGCAAGAGAACTAAAATAATTTTTAGCGTGCTTTTTGACTTTAGGAATTAAAGGTGCATTAACTAAATTTACCTTAGGGTTAGCTTTAGGAGCTCCCCCTACATGAGTTGCACCTTCTTGCCCTTTCTTCCTCCCCCTAGGGCATTGGCTTCGGTAGTGTCCCTTTTGATTGCATTTGAAACACACAATGTGCTCTTTGCTCTTGATTTTGGGAACACCGGCATCCTTTGACTTTGGGTTGACTTTCGGTCTTGATGCCTTTTCCTTAACCAATTTAGGGCATTTGCTCTTGTAATGCCCTTTCTCCCTACACTCAAAGCATATTATGTGATTTTTATTTAAAATAATAACACTTGAGTTACCTAGGGAGGTGGTGGAGGCCTCTTCATGATCTTCACTTCTCCCGGATGTGGATGCTTCTTGTTCTTGCTCGGGATGGAAGATTGCCTTTCCTCCCCTCAATGCTAGAGGTGGAGGTCTCCACCAAATCATCAACATCTTCAAATGTTGTGGGTGCTTCTTCTTGACATTCTCCTCTACTTGTGCCAATTGGGAATTTTCTTGGAATTTCATTATTTTCTTCCATAATTCCTTTATCCCTATAGTCACCCAATCTAGACCAAATAGTGTTAGGTAATAAATCACTAAGCAATTTTATTACCTCAAGATTTGTCTTGAAGTCCTTAATTTGGTCTTGGGTCCACCTTGACTTCTCAATTTGCTTGTTGTTTTTATCCCTAGGCATCTCAAAACCATTTTCTACAATAATCATATAATCAAAATTGGTTTCGAGATATACCTCCATCCGTTTCCTCCACCAAGAAAAATCTCCATCGAATTTCGGTGGATGGATGAAGTCGGCCATCTTGTGGTGCTTTCGCGGCAGTTAGTCCTTGAAGAGCAACCTTGCTCTGATACCACTTGTAGGATCGATGCACGGCGCCAGAGGGGGTGAATAGCCCTCTTCCGATGGATGTCGTAATTCGTTCGTTCTCGTCGCGTGCTTGTCTACGATTGTTGTTAGCGCAGCGGAATACTAATACAAATATGAATACTAACAACAAATACAATCACATACAAATACACACGATATACGTGGTTCGGAACCGAATGGTTCCTACTCCACGGGCGAGCTCCTCGAGCTCTAGTTATGCGCACGACACTAACTAAACTCCTTCTCGACTACACGTCGGAGGTGGAGAAACCTCTCACAAGCTATTACAACAATAATATACAAGAAATACAAAGACACAAGAAATACAAGTAAAGAACGCTTTACAAATCTTTGCTTTGACCCTTTTCTTGTTGCTTGCTTTGGATGGCTCTTGAAGGACTGGAATGCAACAGCAAATCCCCTTCAATTGCTTCCTTAAAGTCTTTTCGAAATCCTCCAACTCGAGCTCCTTATATAACCTCGTGATCAAGTCGTTGCAGACCTAGCGATCGACCGCTAAAAGGCCCTGGGCCGATCGCTCGTGTCCGTTGTCTCACAATGGCCAGATCCACGTCGGACAAGTTCCAACGGATCTCCTACTACCGATCGGCGCCCTCATCACGATCGGTGACCTAGTAGTCGATCGCCTACGCCCACGGAGCGCTCGCGCTCGCGATATTCCCATTCATCGGCCGATCGCCATCCTCGACAACAATCATTGCCGACATCGGGCCGATCGCTACCATGGCGCTGACCGCTAAGCACCAAAACGCAGCCTTACACTACCGAATCTTAGTCGACTTGGACCTGCCGAGAAAAACTCAAACACTGTTGTTTGAGTCTCCGACACTCCTTAGCCACTTGGCTAAGTCCATCACTCATGGAGTTCTCCACCAAGCTCTCTTCCCTCGCCTCGTCCTGATGCGCCAAGCGGCCGCAACGCCATCCTTCGCGTCTCATGCCCTAGAAGTATGCTTCCCTTTGGGCTCACTCCATTCGCTCCCCGTCCGGTGGTCCCTCGGATGCACCAAGCGCACGGCTTCGCAATGCCATCCTTCACCGACTCAAAGACCCCAAGCCTAGTGAACTTACCAAGTCCTTAAGACTTCCCATATGCACCAAGCGCACGCCTTCGCAATGCTTTGGATTTCCCATGCCAAGAGCACCAAGCGTACGGCTTCGCAATGCTTTGGACTTCCACACCAAGCTCCATGCTTGGATTTTCCATGCCAACCCCATGTTGGACTTTCCCACACCAAGCTCCATGCTTGGATTTTCCATGTCAACCCATGTTGGACTTTCCCATGACAATCCCATGTCATGAGTTTTGTCTATCATCAAAATACCATCAAGGTACTGCTGGGCCGATTGCACCAACAATCTCCCCCTTTTTGATGATTGACAAAACTACCATCTCAAGTCTACCAATTCTCCCATATTGGCAATTCTCATATCCCAATGAGAATTCCAACGAACCTTAATTGGTAACTTGGTAAATTCTCCCCCTTTTTGACATTACATCAAAAAGGTCCTCCCCAAGGGTATGAATGTCTCATATCCCAATGAGATCTTACAATCTCTCGCTTGGAGGAACACATGCCTACCATCTTTCTAGTGATCTCATATCACTTAAAGAGAGGCAACCCAATTTTCCTCCCATGAGAAAATACACATCCATCTTCCCATGATGGATACCTCCCCCTAGAGGCTTGCTCCCCCTTGACCATTGCACCAACAATGTTCTTGGAGAGTCCCTAAGCCAATAGGAGCATTAACCAAATCAAAATTAAGGCAAAGTTCAACAATGAACTCTTTTCCACCTTAAAATTGATACTCACCCTCAACCCAACTCCTAATCCATATCCAATGGATTGCCACCCTCTCTAATGCTCTCCCAAGCATATCCTAGGTTAGAGTGGTTAGGGACCTTAACCTAGTCAACATGGGCCTAACCAACAAGATTTACCCGAATCACTGGGCAATGATCAAATCGTAAATCACGGGCCATTGTCATCTATCACGATCGCACCATGGCAATGATCGATAATCGTGATTTAGCCAAAGATTTCGTAAATGGATTTCAAATCCATAAGTAAATATACGTAATTTTAAAAATCTCAAAATGCATAATGATAATACTTATCCTAAACACTATGGGTGAAAAATATTGGAAAATTATTTTACCCACTAAATTAGAGATTGATACAAAGTTCAAAAGTTTAGAAAAGCTTCAATAAAGAGCCCTCTTTTTATCATCCAATTCAATCGTGATAGCTATCAAAAGATAGGCTTCACCATGGTTTATCAAAAACTTATCAAAATGTTTTTAAAACCTTTAATATCTTATCCTAAAACATCACACTAATATCTAGATGTGCAAAACACATACAAGTCAAATTTTAGTGAGATGTGGGTTTTGTTTTGTTTATGTTCTCATGCATATTTCTAAGGCAATATTCTTTGATTCCCATCAAATCATGCCATAGTCCTTAACTTCATTTTAATTCATGCATGATATAGATAAAAACATATGCCAATATCTTGATGTCATGGCATGTGAATGAAACTTAAGCATACATGACATCTAAACATAAATCTAAACATGATCATGACATTTTATAGATAAAAATGAAAATGATGTCATGACATGGCAAGGCAAATAAAGCATGGCAAGTAAAATATACTAAGGTATAGAATACCTAAGTGTTAAAATTAAATTGCCATTTCTAGGAATTAAATTCATTTTGCCTTAACGCCATTCATTTCCCTAGTGTGCCAAAAACCCAAAATGGCACACCAATACCTCTAAGACCTAAATGTGCCAATTTAAATCATTCTTAACTTCTCAAACCATATTGGCACACCCTAATGTGTCAACTCTACTATGGTTAGGTTAACTACCCATCCACTTAGGGTTGACACACCCTAACCCATTTAGCGTGAATCGATCACGCTTTTAGGAACCCAATATCTATTGGAGCTCCTTGGGTTAACAAGGTATTCTCTAGGGATAACTTCCCTAGATACCTTCCTAATGACCCTTTTAGGCTTTGAAGCCATAGTCTTTTGGGTCTTTCCTAGGTCAACTCTAGAGGTGACTCCTCCATTGACCTTTTTAGTGGCTTTCTTGATTTTTCTTAAGTCCTTAGCCACTAAACACATACCATGGCTAGACTTAGGGATGACTTCCCTATTAGCCTTGGTTTTCCTAGACCTAGAAATAGTTCCATAATTAAATGGAACATTATGATAAGTCTTCTTGGGCTTAGGTTTGTCACCCAAACCTTCCTTGCCCTTAGACCGTTTTCGAACCTTAGGTCTTGACTTTTGGGCATTTGACCCTAGAATTGAATTTTCTATGATTCTAAGGACTTTCTCCATTCTCTCAAGTCTCGACCTCAAGACTTAGTTCTCTAGCTCTAATTTTCCCATTTTTGAATTTTCATTAGGTTTTTGGGAAAACCTCTTCTTCTTAGGCATGTGCCTAGACTTTTTGGGATTAATATCCAAATTTTCTTCTACTCTCCTAATTGACTCCCAAGGCAAGATATTTCTAGAATTATGAGTCCTAGGTTTGTCTTTAGTCATATGAACATGCTTGCTCCTAAGCAATAAACCTTATTGTTTCTCCTAGCATGCTTTTCATTAATAATGGCAAGAGAACTAAAATAATTTTTAGCGTGCTTTTTGACTTTAGGAATTAAAGGTGCATTAACTAAATTTACCTTAGGGTTAGCTTTAGGAGCTCCCCCTACATGAGTTGCACCTTCTTGCCCTTTCTTCCTCCCCCTAGGGCATTGGCTTCGGTAGTGTCCCTTTTGATTGCATTTGAAACACACAATGTGCTCTTTGCTCTTGATTTTGGGAACACCGGCATCCTTTGACTTTGGGTTGACTTTCGGTCTTGATGCCTTTTCCTTAACCAATTTAGGGCATTTGCTCTTGTAATGCCCTTTCTCCCTACACTCAAAGCATATTATGTGATTTTTATTTAAAATAATAACACTTGAGTTACCTAGGGAGGTGGTGGAGGCCTCTTCATGATCTTCACTTCTCCCGGATGTGGATGCTTCTTGTTCTTGCTCCGGGATGGAAGATTGCCTTTCCTCCCCCTCAATGCTAGAGGTGGAGGTCTCCACCAAATCATCAACATCTTCAAATGTTGTGGGTGCTTCTTCTTCGGCATTCTCCTCTACTTGTGCCAATTGGGAATTTTCTTGGAATTTCATTATTTTCTTCCATAATTCCTTCGCATCCCTATAGTCACCCAATCTAGACCAAATAGTGTTAGGTAATAAATCACTAAGCAATTTTATTACCTCAAGATTTGTCTTGAAGTCCTTAATTTGGTCTTGGGTCCACCTTGACTTCTCAATTTGCTTGTTGTTTTTATCCCTAGGCATCTCAAAACCATTTTCTACAATAATCATATAATCAAAATTGGTTTCGAGATATACCTCCATCCGTTTCCTCCACCAAGAAAAATCTCCATCGAATTTCGGTGGATGGATGAAGTCGGCCATCTTGTGGTGCTTTCGCGTAGCTTAGTCCTCAAGAGCAACCTTGCTCGATACCACTTGTAGGGGATCTGCACGGGCCAGAGGGGGGTGAATAGCCCTCTCCGATGGATGTCGAATTGCTCGTTTCTCGCTGTGCTTGCTCACGCATTGTTGTTAGCGCAGCGAATACTAATACAAATATGAATACTAACAAATACAATCACATACAAATACACATGATATACGTGGTTCGGAACCGAATGGTTCCTACTCCACGAGCGAGCTCCTCGAGCTCTAGTTATGCGCACGACACTAACTAAACTCCTTCTCGACTACACGTCGGAGGTGGAGAAACCTCTCACAAGCTATTACAACAATAATATACAAGAAATACAAAGACACAAGAAATACAAGTAAAGAACGCTTTACAAATCTTTGCTTTGACCCTTTTCTTGTTGCTTGCTTTGGATGGCTCTTGAAGGACTGGAATGCAACAAAGAAATCCCTTCAATTGCTTCCTTAAAGTCTTTTCAAATCCTCCAACTCGAGCTCCTTATATAACCTCGCATCAAGTCTGACCTAGCCGATCGCCAAAAGGCCTGATCGCCTTCGTGTCCGTTGTCTCACAACCAGATCCACGCTCGGACAAGTTCCAACGGATCTACCAGATCGGTGATGGCCCTCATCACCGATCGTGACCTAGTAGTCGATCGCCTGGCGCCACGAGCGCTCTCGGGCTCGCGATGCCTATCATTCGATCGCCATCCTCGATACCAATCATCTGCCGACATCGATCATCCGATCCATGGCAATGGGCCAAGCACCAAAACGCAGCTTACACCGAACTCTAGTCGACTTGGACTAGGTCGGCACCATGCTATGCGATCATTGCCGTCGAGAAAAACCTCAAACACCAAGTTGTTTGAGCCTCCGACCTCAGATCTTAGCCACTTGGCTAAGTCCACATCACTCATGGAGTTCTCCACCGAGCTCTCTTCCCTCGGCCTCGTCCCTCGGATCGCCAGCGCCGCGGCCATCCGCCGCGCCATCCTTCGCGTCTCAGCCCTAGAAGTATGCTTCCCTTTGGGCTCACTCCATTCGCTCCCGTCCGGTGGTCCCTCGGATGCACCAAGCGCCGCGGCCGCAATGCCATCCTTCACCGACTCAAAGACCCAAGCCTAGTGAACTTACCAAGTCCTTAAGACTTCCCATATGCACCAGCGCCTTCGCAATGCTTTGGATTTCCCATGCCAAGAGCACCAAGCGCACGGCTTCGCAATGCTTTGGACTTCCACACCAAGCTCCATGCTTGGATTTTCCATGCCAACCCCATGTTGGACTTTCCCACACCAAGCTCCATGCTTGGATTTTCCATGTCAACCCATGTTGGACTTTCCCATGACAATCCCATGTCATGAGTTTTGTCTATCATCAAAATACCATCAAGGTACTGCTGGGCCGATTGCACCAACAATCTCCCTTTTGATGATTGACAAAACTACCATCTCAAGTCTACCAATTCTCCCATATTGGCAATTCTCATATCCCAATGAGAATTCCCAACTAACCTTAATTGGTAACTTGGTAATTCTCCCCCTTTTTGACATTACATCAAAAAGGTCCTCCCCAAGGGTATGAATGTCTCATATCCCAATGAGATCTTACAATCTCTCGCTTGGAGGAACACATGCCTACCATCTTTCTAGTGATCTCATATCACTTAAAGAGAGGCAACCCAATTTTCCTCCCATGAGAAAATACACATCCATCTTCCCATGATGGATACCTCCCCCTAGAGGCTTGCTCCCCCTTGACCATTGCACCAACAATGTTCTTGGAGAGTCCCTAAGCCAATAGGAGCATTAACCAAATCAAAATTAAGGCAAAGTTCAACAATGAACTCTTTTCCACCTTAAAATTGATACTCACCCTCAACCCAACTCCTAATCCATATCCAATGGATTGCCACCCTCTCTAATGCTCTCCCAAGCATATCCTAGGGTTAGGAGTGGTTAGGGGACCTTAACCTAGCTGAACATGGGCCTAACCAACAAGATTTACCCGAAATCACGGGCAATGACTCAAATCGTCGATCATTGTCATTTCATCACGATCACAATTTCCGAAATCCATAAGTAAATATACGTAATTTTAAAAATCTCGAAAATGCATACGTATAATACTTATCCTAAACACTATGGGTGAAAAATATTGGAAAATTATTTTACCCACTAAATTAGGAGATTGATACAAAGTTCAAAAGTTTAGAAAAGCTTCAATAAAGAGCCCTCTTTGTATCATCCCATTCAATGGTGATAGCTATCAAAAGATAGACTTCACCAAGGTTTTTCAAAATATTTTCAAAATGTTTTTCAAACCTTTATTTTCTTTTTCCTAAACATCTCACCAATATCTAGATGTGCAAAACACATACAAGTCAAATTTTTGTGAGATGTGGGTTTTTGTTTTGTTTATGTTCTCATGCATATTTCTAAGGCAATATTCTTTGATTCCCATCAAATCATGCCATAGTCCTTAACTTCATTTTAATTCATGCATGATATAGATAAAAACATATGCCAATATCATGATGTCATGGCATGTGAATGAAACTTAAGCATACATGACATCTAAACATAAATCTAAACATGATCATGACATTTTATAGATAAAAATGAAAATGATGTCATGACATGGCAAGGCAAATAAAGCATGGCAAGTAAAATATACTAAGGTATAGAATACCTAAGTGTTAAAATTAAATTGCCATTTCTAGGAATTAAATTCATTTTGCCTTAACGCCATTCATTTCCCTAGTGTGCCAAAACCCAAAATGGCACACCAATACCTCTAAGACCTAAATGTGCCAATTTAAATCATTCTTAACTTCTCAAACCATATTGGCACACCCTAATGTGTCAACTCTACTATGGTTAGGTTAACTACCCATCCACTTAGGGTTGACACACCCTAACCCATTTAGCGTGAATCGATCACGCTTTTAGGAACCCAATATCTAGTGGAGCTCCTTGGGTTAACAAGGTATTCCCTCGGGATAACTTCCCTAGATACCTTCCTAATGACCCTTTTAGGCTTTGAAGCCATAGTCTTTTGGGTCTTTCCTAAGTCAACTCTAGAGGTGACTCCTCCATTGACCTTTTTAGTGGCTTTCTTGATTTTCTTAACTCCTTAGCCACTAAACACATACCATGGCTAGACTTAGGGATGACTTCCCTATTAGCCTTGGTTTTCCTAGACCTAGAAATAGTTCCATAATTAAATGGAACATTATGATAAGTCTTCTTGGGCTTAGGTTTGTCACCCAAACCTTCCTTGCCCTTAGACCGTTTTCGAACCTTAGGTCTTGACTTTTGGGCATTTGACCCTAGAATTGAATTTTCTATGATTCTAAGGACTTTCTCCATTCTCTCAAGTCTCGACCTCAAGACTTAGTTCTCTAGCTCTAATTTTCCCATTTTTGAATTTTCATTAGGTTTTTGGGAAAACCTCTTCTTCTTAGGCATGTGCCTAGACTTTTTGGGATTAATATCCAAATTTTCTTCTACTCTCCTAATTGACTCCCTAGGCAAGATATTTCTAGAATTATGAGTCCTAGGTTTGTCTTTAGTCATATGAACATGCTTGGCACCTAAGCAATAAACCTTATTGTTTCTCCTAGCATGCTTTTCATTAATAATGGCAAGAGAACTAAAATAATTTTTAGCGTGCTTTTTGACTTTAGGAATTAAAGGTGCATTAACTAAATTTACCTTAGGGTTAGCTTTAGGAGCTCCCCCATGAGTTGCACCTTCTTGCCCTTTCTTCCTCCCCTAGGGCATTGGCTTCGTAGTGTCCTTTGATTGCATTTGAAACACACAATGTGCTCTTTGCTCTTGATTTTGGGAACACCGGCATCCTTTGACTTTGGGTTGACTTTCGGTCTTGATGCCTTTTCCTTAACCAATTTAGGGCATTTGCTCTTGTAATGCCCTTTCTCCCTACACTCAAAGCATATTATGTGATTTTTATTTAAAATAATAACACTTGAGTTACCTAGGGAGGTGGTGGAGGCCTCTTCATGATCTTCACTTCTCCCGGATGTGGATGCTTCTTGTTCTTGCTCGGATGGAAGATTGCCTTTCCTCCCCCTCAATGCTAGAGGTGGAGATCTCCACCAAATCATCAACATCTTCAAATGTTGTGGGTGCTTCTTCTTCGGCAGGCTCCGCTACTTGTGCCGATTGGGAAGTTTCGTGGAGTGTCATTATTTTCTTCCATAATTCCTTCGCATCCCTATAGTCACCCAATCTAGACCAAATAGTGTTAGGTAATAAATCACTAAGCAATTTTATTACCTCAAGATTTGTCTTGAAGTCCTTAATTTGGTCTTGGGTCCACCTTGACTTCTCAATTTGCTTGTTGTTTTTATCCCTAGGCATCTCAAAACCATTTTCTACAATAATCATATAATCAAAATTGGTTTCGAGATATACCTCCATCCGCTTCTCCACCAAGAAAAATCTCCATCGAATTTCGTGGATGGATGAAGTCGCCATCTTGTGGTGCTTTCGCATAGCTAGTCCTTGAAGAGCAACCTTGCTCGATACCACTTGTAGGGATCAGACGGCTGCCAGAGGGGGTGAATAGCCCTCTTCCGATGGATGTCGTAATTCGTTCGTTCTCGTCGCGTGCTTGTCTACGATTGTTGTTAGCGCAGCGGAATACTAATACAAATATGAATACTAACAACAAATACAATCACATACAAATACACACGATATACGTGGTTCGGAACCGAATGGTTCCTACTCCACGGGCGAGCTCCTCGAGCTCTAGTTATGCGCACGACACTAACTAAACTCCTTCTCGACTACACGTCGGAGGTGGAGAAACCTCTCACAAGCTATTACAACAATAATATACAAGAAATACAAAGACACAAGAAATACAAGTAAAGAACGCTTTACAAATCTTTGCTTTGACCCTTTTCTTGTTGCTTGCTTTGGATGGCTCTTGAAGGATCGGAATGCAACAAAGAAATCCCCTTCAATTGCTTCCTTAAAGTCTTTTTGCAAAATCCTCCAACTCGAGCTCCTTATATAACCTGCATCAAGTCGTTGCACCTAGCGATGACCGCTAAAGGCCCTGCCGATCGCCTCGCGGTCCGTTGTCTCACAACGGCCGATCCACGCTTCTGACAAGTTCCAACGGATCTCCTACCACCGATCGATGGCCCTCATCACGATCGTGACCTAGTAGTCGATCGCTTCACGGCTACGGAGCGCTTGCTCGCGACATATTCCCATCACGATCGCCATCCTCGACATACCAATCATTGCCGACATCAGCCGATCGCTACCCATGGCAATGATCGCTAAGCACCAAAACGCAGCCTTACACCACCGAATCTAGTCGACTTGGACTACCAACCGCACTATGCTACGATCATTGCCGAGAAAAACCTCAAACACCAAGTTGTTTGAGTCTCCGACACTCAGTCTTAGCCACTTGGCTAAGTCCACATCACTCATGGAGTTCTCCACCGAAGCTCTCTTCCCTCGGCCTACGTCCCTCGGATGCGCCAAGCGCACGGCTTCGCAACGCCATCCTTCGCGTCTCATGCCCTAGAAGTATGCTTCCCTTTGGGCTCACTCCATTCGCTCCCCGTCCGGTGGTCCCTCGGATGCACCAAGCGCACGGCTTCGCAATGCCATCCTTCACCGACTCAAAGACCCCAAGCCTAGTGAACTTACCAAGTCCTTAAGACTTCCCATATGCACCAAGCGCACGCCTTCGCAATGCTTTGGATTTCCCATGCCAAGAGCACCAAGCGCACGGCTTCGCAATGCTTTGGACTTCCACACCAAGCTCCATGCTTGGATTTTCCATGCCAACCCCATGTTGGACTTTCCCACACCAAGCTCCATGCTTGGATTTTCCATGTCAACCCATGTTGGACTTTCCCATGACAATCCCATGTCATGAGTTTTGTCTATCATCAAAATACCATCAAGGTACTGCTGGGCCGATTGCACCAACACAAATGACATCGGTTAATAACCGTTGTCTATGGCTCAAAAAATTATAATAAATCCATGCATTGAGAAAAATAGGATGCTCAAAGACAACGGTTAAAACCTGTTGCAATTTTAGTTGAAAGACAATGATTTTTAACCGTTGTCTATAATCCAAAAAATCCATGGTAAATTGACCCATTGTGAAAAGTGGGGCGCTTTTAACCGTTGTCTTTTCCTTAAATCGACAACGATTTTTCACTGTTGTCTTTGAGCGCCCCACTTTTCACAACGGGTCGATTTACCACGAATTTTTTAGATCATATACAACGGTTTTTCACCGTTGTCTATTCGAATTTTTGTTGTAGTGGAACTAGGGGTTCGAACCACTTAAATTCTGTGTATTGTGCTTGTTGTGTGTTTTTGTACTTGTATTCGTGTTTCTGCTACGTGCTAACAACTGTAGACGAGCACAACGAATCAAAGAGACGATTATCGCTATTCATTCCCCCTTCTAGCGACACCAACGGTCTAACAAGTGGTATCAGAGCCTGTGCTCTTCTCCGGATTCACAACTGTAAGAGCAAGCTCTAATGGCGATGCAAGAAGGCTACAACACAAACAAACCTCCCTTCTTCGATGGAACCAATTTCCGATACTGGCTAAGCCGAATGGAGTACTATCTCATGACTGAGATAGATATGTGGTTCTCCGTGACCGAAGGCTTCACACCACCGATGGACGCAGAAGGCAGGACACTTGAATCTACAAAGTGGATTGCAGAGCAAAAACGCAAGGCGCAAGCAAATGCCAAGGCCACTGTAACTCTGCAATGTGGTTTGGCGAAGGACCATCTCAACAAGATTGGTCCGTTCTACAACGCACAAGAGCTCTGGAACAAATTGATTGAACTAAATGAAGGTACAAGGGACTACAAAATAGTGAAACGAGACCTCTACATGAACCATATGCAAAATTTTGTTATGAGGGACGATGAGACTATTGGTGAACTGTACAGAAGGTTCAAGGAGATGTTAAATGGTTTACATTCGGTTGGAGAGGAGTTAGAAAATCGAGACACGATCAGGTACGTTCTTAAATTGTTTCCCCGAAATGCTTTGTGGTCATCTATGGTAGATGCCTATAAAGTATCAAGGGATTTATCCACAGTAAAATTAGATGAACTATTTTGTGAAATGAAATTGCATGAGCAATCTAATAAGGGTCCAAAAGAGAAAGGTATTGCATTTGTTGCAGGTGAGCAATACAAGGAGGACAAGGGCGAGGAGAATAAGAAAAAGGAGAAGAAGAGGGAGTCATCCTCATCCTCATCCGAGACAAGCAGTGATAGTGATGATGAGTCCTCATCCAGTGAGATAGAAAATTTTGTGAGGAGAATGATGAGGAGAAGCAGGAAATACAACAAGAAGGATGTGAAGAAAATTTTCATAGACAAGAAGAAGGGTAAGACTTTACATAAGTACAGAGGAAAATTTGATGTTGTTTGCTTTGAATGTAACAGGAAGGGTCACATTAAAAGTGTTGGAACATCGGTGGCCGGCTAGAGGGGGGGGGGTGAATAGCCCTCTTTCGTGTATGGTGAAATTCGCTCGTTGATTGCTCGTCTACAAACTCATTAGCGCAATGGAAATATAATGCTAACAAAGATTTAAACAATTAAGCTAAAGCAATAAGAAAAGTAACACTAACGCTAACACAATGGCGTAACGTGGTTCACGACCTTGCCGCTAATCCATGACCCGATTCGTCCAAGGTGAATCACGCCTTAACTAATCCACTATTCTCTCCTTGGCACCAAGCAAGGTGGAGGTAACATTTTCTTACAAGATTACTCTTCTTACAATAGGATTGAGATAAAAGCAAGTAAAAAGAGTAGGAAAACGTTTTGGGTACTTGGGTGTTGTTTGGAGTTTAAGCATTTGCCTCCCCAAGTGTCCAAAGGCCCCTTCTTATAGGGAAGAGCTCATTCTTCCCGTTGGATGCCTAGCAGTTGACTGATGCCTCGATCAGTCGATTGCCACTGTAGTCGTTGCCCTATAACGACTTCTTCCACGTTGGATTCCAACCAACAGCTCCCACATCAGTCAACTGATCTTTCCATCAGTCGACTGATGGAGGCATCAGTCGACTGATCTTTCCATCAGTCGACTGATGGAGGCATCAGTCGAGTGGTCAACGCGATCACTCGACTACTAAAGCTTTTGTGCCTGAAACCCTCAACATCAGTCGATTGATCCCCTTGGCAGTCGACTGATGGAGCTAGCAGTCGACTACCACAAGTCGGGCAGCGATCGTTTCGACGTAACTTGACTCGAACACCGCCGAGTCTTCGCTGATTTGGATCACGATCGCTACCATAGCTGATCGGTGTCGAGAAAACCCATCCGACACTTAGCCAATTGGCCAAGTTCACCTAACGAGCTACTCTGTCCCGGGTTACATTCGCTCACTCTCATTCCCTTGGAGTCCCTCGCCTTCGAAGTTCTCTTCGTCCGACCACGTCCCTCGGATGCGCGAAGCACACGGCTTCGTAGCGCCATCCTTCACGTCTCGCCTTGAAGTCTACTTCCTTCGGCTTCACTCTAATGCTCCTCGTCCGTCGGTCCCTTGGATGCACCAACAGTCCCTTGGATGCACCAAGCGCATGACTTCCGCAATGCATCTTTCACCGACTCAAGGACCGAGTCATGAGATGGTGAATCTTGCCAATGCTCCATCATCCATATACAAATTACTAAGTCCTACATGACTCCAACGCACATATTAAATCCATATCAATCCTAACTTAAACCCTTTGTCACACACATCAAAACCACATCACATGGGTTGATTGCCTTAACAATCTCCCCCTTTTTGATGTGTGGTAATCCGTTTAAGTTAGGTAAAAACAATTACAATAAAAACATAAGGCAAGAAAGCATGTAAATAACATGAGTATAAAAAATCTCCCTTAAACATGCAACTCCCCCTTAAGACATGCTAAAATTTTCCCCTTAGCATGATTAACTTAAACCCATCATTTCTCCCATTTTGACACCATCAAAAATATTGTACAAATGTTATATACGTATGACAAAAAGTCTAAGGAAGAAAAATACCCAAAAACCACTCAAAACCTGATAAAATAGGTTACTGTGCTCGTGCATAGTGCATCAGTTGACTGAATCAGTCAATCAGTCGACTGACACTCAATTTTCAGGTTTTTTTGATTTTTCGAATGAACTTCAGAAATGCACCAAAAATTATAGAAAATTAAAAAAATCATGAAATTTAAAGTACATATTTCTAGTGAGTTCCTTTATCAGTGAAAAATAATTTTTCATAAAAATTCATTTTATTTTTGAAAATTTGGCAAAAACTCAAAAATTGCAAAAATGTCTAAAGTTTGTATCCATTTTAAAGGCTAGTTTTGCCTTGAAACTTTTCAAAACATAAACTCCTATTTGAAAAGTATAAAATGATTTTAAAACATTTAAAATATCCAACTATGATCTATGGGCAATATGCCCATTGATTAAACATTTGCTTTCCCCATAGTTGGTCTATGATTGCTATGTTCTCACCCATCTAAATGCCATAAGCATGAGTGTACCATTTGTATCATCCTATCATCTCACCCATTGCTATGTTCTCAATCAAGTTAGCCTTATAGTAGGATGTGAGATGTTTCTAAAGGTATTTATACTTAACCATAAATTTCATGCAATTCTATCAAGGTTAAGTATCTAAGTCCTACAACACCCAATGTGATAATAAAACATGTATTATCAATCATGATCAAATGTTATCAATAATTGCATATCATGATCAAAAATCAAATATGATTATAATTCCATATCATGATCACATTATCATCACCCAACACTTAATTCAAAAAGTTATAACCCCCATCCATCCTAAGTCAACCATATTAACATGATATAAGTTAGGTCCACTATGGTTGACTATCCTAGGGTTTTTCTAACCCTTAAGGATGGATTTGGAAACCCAATACAAATTCTTTCCTATAGGGTTCACTAAAAATTCCTTAGGGATCCATTTTCTAGCTACTATTTTATTTTTAGCTTGACCCCTAGCAATTAAACAATGATAGACCTTTTCATTTTTATTTCCCTTATAACCTAGGTCTTTTTTTATTGAAACTTTCCCTTTGACTCCCTATGATCATATTCAAAGTGTTGGAGCCTATAGTGAATTTCTCTAGGGCCTTAGTTAAATGGTCTACCTTTTCCCTTAAGGCCTTGTTTTCATCCATACATGCATCACTAACATTAAGAGGAATGTAATCATTTTGTGAGCATGCATTTTCTAGTTTTTCCTCTAGGTCTTTAATTACATTTTGCATGCATTTATTTCTCTTTTTAGCCCTAAACAAGTCCTTAGTTAAACTAGTAATCATTGAAATTACTTCATGGGAGGGTAGTTTTGTTACCTTACTCACCCAATCCCCTTCCGATGATGAGGATGAAGATGAGGACACTCCTCCTTCACTTGAGCTCTCCTCCTCGCTAGTGCTTCTTTCTTCTCCCTCGGAGGAGGTGGAGTCCAAATCATCTATCCCCATTAAGGCAAGGTTTGTGAAGACTTATTCTTCTTCGGATGATGATGATGGATCATCCCATGTAGCCTTGTGTGCCTTAGCCTTCCCTTTCTCCTTGGTTTTCTTTTCATCCTCCTTCTTCTTGCTCCCCTTCTTCTTTTCTTCTTTCTTCCTCCTTTCTTCTTTACTCTTGTTCAAGAGGGGACAATCATCCCTTATATGTCCCTCTCCTTGGCAATTGTAGCAAATGATTTTTCTTCTAGGCCTTCTCCTCCTATCATTAGATTTGTTAAATTTAAAACCTTTTAAAGCATGTCTTACCTTCCTTACCATGTAGGATTCTTCCGTGCTATCCATGGAGGAGGAGGAGTCTTCATCCGATGATGAAGGTGGTGTCTCCTTCTTCTTCTTCCCCTTGCTTGCTACTAGTGTCACTCCCCTTGATGGCTTGATGTTTGGTTCTTCAGTTATTCCTTCAAGCCTTGTTTCATGAAGTTCCATAGTAGAAAAGAATTCTTCTATGAGTACTTACCTCTAGATTCTTGGAGATGTAGAATGAATCTACCATTGAACTCCATTTTGAGGATCGGGGAAAGGCATCTATGACTTTCATTATCATGTCCCGGTTTGATAGCTTTTCACCTACACTAGACAATCCATTAATTATTTCTTTGAATCTAGAGTGTAGTGATAATACCTTCTCCCCTTTATCGAGTTTGATATGGTTGAGTTGGGAGCAGAGAAGGTCTCTTCTTGCAAGCTTCACCTCGTAAGTGCCTTCATAAAGTTCTACCAATCTTTCCCACATTTCCTTGGCGCTTGCACACTCTTCAATTGTCACGCCCCGAGAGTATGCCGTGCTGAAAAGCAAACGGACGGCATCTCCCCTGTACGTGGCAACATATCGGGTTAATACAAGGCCCGTAGGCTCACAACAACAATATGATATACACAGATATCAACATATCAAACGCAGCGGAAACATAAAACAGATAAAACAATATACAATGACCCAACTGTGCACTCCGGAGTGACTTGACACCACAAGAAACATAATAGAAGCCACATCGAAAGCCAAATACATACAACACGTCCGTATATCACAGATACGGAAACAATACAATCTAAAACCACAAAATAACAATCCACACAAATACAACACTGCGGATTAAATATCCATCCGTCCGGTGTGAGATGGGATCAGCTGGCGGAGCTCCGAACGTCCAAGGAATCTTCTACCTGTTATCTAGGCGACAGGAAGCCCAGGGTCCCGGGGTGGTGAGTATAAACTCAGGGGTAATATAAAGAAAGTGCATGAACAACATATAAGGATAGATCTACAAGTATACATGTGAAGATCTACAGGTATACAACATGAGTCCAATAGACATACAGTCATATCCAAATCTAATAACAAGTAACTACAGTAAAATCATACTCAATGTATATACTAAACTGATCAACTGAACATAAAGTAATGTACCAACGTACCTGTCGGTCTGCAACACCATAAGCTATATCATCCTGACAGATATACAATAACATAACCCATATAATGTACCAGGTCAATCCCATACCTGACCAATACTCCAACATATGAATAGTATATGATCACCTGTACTAACAACCAGGTCCGTACCACACAATGACATGATGCTAATCAAATGCATATAACAGTCTGAATCAACGCATGTATCATGCTCAACACATAGTAGTAAATAAAATGCAAATGACATGTATCACGATGAACAAGCATGTGCAACAATCATAGCTCAATCAAATGCATCATCTCACAGGCATATGTAAAACATATATCAAATACATGCATACATATATATCTGGAATGCATATGCATGGTCATGTCTGCGCACCCAACTCGCTACCACGACCCCAGTGTGGCCTAGGTGGCATGACATGACAACTATCCCGACTCTAGCCGCCACCACTCTCGAGTGACCGAGTTGGGTAGTATGAAACAGTAGCTAGCCCGCTATAGAGCTATATGCTACCCACACGGGGGTCCCTGCTGCTAGCCGCTCCGTCTCTACCCATGAGTAGACGAGCACCACACCCAGGACAACTGCACATCACACGACCACTGTCTATAGTGGGTGAGTGCGCTAACTACCACTCCGCACAGTGGCCAAGTGCGCATCTCCAGCTACCACCATCCATAGTGGCCGAGAATGACACGCACAACAATGCTCTGCCCTCAAACCTACAACCACTACCCCGAGTGGCCGGGGAGGCAGGATGACTGACGACTCGTCTCAACCACAAGGCAGACTCAGTCGTCAGCATGCATGAAATGTAATGATGCATAGCTCACACACAAATCCTCGCAACACTCCCTAACTCACGGGGAGACCTAGTCAACCAAAAGTCAACCATGCAAGGACAACAAATCCGTAATCACAACCTATTTACCTATGTACAGATAAATAGATCTGTCAAACTAACACACTGATATGTATACGATACAACGACCGACCTCATAATTTGGACTCATCACCTAACCTAGTGATGCAACCCAGTAACCCAATCTGAGGTCATAAAAATAACCCTAACCACATGTACTTACTAAACATCTATCAGCTAACACATAATAGAGTTTTATAGTTCCTATCCGAGCTAGATAATCAATGAAGTACCAGAGTATATATCTCAAAGGTCAAGGAAGTACAAGCATATGATTAAATAAGAGTGGATTTAAGGTAAACAGGTATAAACATAAATCCAAGACCATGCACTGGAATTGATCAAACTACCGGACCAGGTAGATATTACCCACCTGATACGAAGCTCGAATGATCCTCACGATCGTGGACCTACTTCGTATCCCAAACCTGCACAATAATAACAAACAATGATTAAGTACCAGTATCCAACAAACATAGGAACTAAACACTACATCATTCCTATACTCGCATCCTTTCCTCGTCTACGAGTTAGATACTCGACTATCCCAATCTGATACACCTTAACCCAACTCACAATAGATCACCAACATCCAGCTTTACTCTCAGCCATTCACAACTCCATACACTATGCAGAAATAGAACATCATATACAATGCACATCCCGCATTAAAATCACCATACTTAATCCATGCTGAAGCATAGAAATACAACGGAAGGATAAATCAATGTAAATCTTACCTTAATCTCCAAATCACCGCATCATAATTGAAAGTCTAAACAACATCTAAATCACAATCGGATACCACTCCAATCAGCCACAATACAATGATCCACGGGCAGAACCTACCGAATCTCAACAACCTTGGCACACCACTCAATCCACAAAACAACTAAATTTACACACATAATCAACATCTATTATAGCTCCTCATTCCTGAATCAATAACAGTAAACCTCAAATACTATAATCAATCAACAACAACACAATTACTCCCTAAATCACAATCGGACACACTCCAATCTCAGCCGCCAAACACCAATCTGCAACTTCTTCTTCCACACACACCTGGCATAGATCAACAACTCCACAACGTTGAAGGAAGAACACGGCTTACACCTTGCTGCTTCAACTATACAGCCGGCACTACACAACATCACCCATCGACAAACCACAGGTTCAGATACCACACAAATCACAGATTCCACTCGATAATCCATCGATAGAAACCATCAAATTCCTTAGGAATTAACATACTACGAATTCGCATGAATTACAGATAGCATAGGAAAAGGGAAATTGAAGCTTACTGATCTCAATCCCTCCACCAGCAGCCATATCCCCAGCTGCCCTGTTCACCGGAACAAAATCGAGCTCCACCACTGACCAAACACCGATTGAAGCTAAAACGAAAACCACAACAAGATCCAAAGGAAAACAGCGATTTAACCCTAACCTGAACAATCGGAATACCCGAATTAGCAGCTCACTGCCGCGGCAATATCACCTCCGATCCGCCGGGGTAGAGGGCTCAATAAGATCTCCAAGGCCTGAAATCAACGGACCTGCTACCGGAGATCTGTTAGGGTGGTGGCGTTGTCGAACTTCCCTACTGGAACTGTCGACGAGCACCCGATCTGACGACGGAAGAAGCAGCGGCGCGAGGAAAAGAAGAGAAGAGAAGAGGCGATCGCGACGAATGGCCCGCTCCGTTCGTTCGATTCCTTTAAAAGTCGTTCGTCCCATTCTTGCTAACCCAATCCAAACCCAATCTAATTGGGTTTGGCCCAGCCGGTTCAGCCACTTAACCCAAGTCAAATCCAATCCGAGTTCAGTCCAAATCCAATTCCAATTCAAGCCCGATTTCAGCCCAAGCCCAATTGCATATCAAGCCCAATTTCAGCCTAAGCCCAATTGAAGATCAAGCCCAGTTTCAGCCCAAGCCCAATTGCAGATCAAGCCCAGCTAAATATTTAATCAATTAACCCACTAATTAAATCTAATTAATTAAAGAGTTAATCCATATAATTTTTTTTTTCCGTATTTTACATTCTCCCCCACTTATAAAAATTTGGTCCCTAAATTTCCGACTCATGTACAAGCGAGATGTCATAATAATCATCTCAAGTATCCGGAGGAAAGTCACACATCTCAAGTGACTAAGTGGGGTACTGAGCTCGAATATTATATTCCATCTCTTATACGTTCTCAGCCCACCTATTAAGAGGTCAATTACTGTACCAGAGTGGAGCTCTATACCCGTAACCGATGGGAAACTTTGCCAGAATCGTAAGGTGAATAATGAATCACTATCAGAAATGATACTCAAGGTTACTCCATGGATATAATTCCATCAAGCGATCCAACGGAGTCCATCTTACGGCCCGGAAGAAAATGAGCGGACCTAACTAATCGACCATCGACTACCCAAATCCGATCAAGTCCTTCTGAATTCTAGATAATCTCCCAACACAGTCTAATGTACTAGGCTCTCACTTCATCACGGTATGTAACCCTACCGATCACAATATTCCATCTTTGCTAGTGGGCATACCAACATCAAACTACGGAATCATCCATGTCCCACATATCGTTCCACCAACTGGAACGTCTCAATACTCACTATTTTCGGATACACTCCGAACAAATCATCACTCTCGAATGAAGAGTCTTCCGAACAACTCTTCCTAAATCGAATGCAACTCTGGAACCACTATCCTTCCTAAAGGCGGAGATTTATTCTCACAAGAGAAATTAATCTAATGTTCAAAATTCACTCTGTCACCCAAAACTGAAAGTAACTGGAAGACTATAATGACTAATCTCCCCAGTTGCATCTATTTGTGCTCCAACAACCCTATAGCAGCTACCCAGTAGCTAGCCAAAACTCCCTGAGCACTCCTGCTCTATACATCTACTACTCAAGATAATAACTGCTAAGCTCCACGTCATATATATGACAGCTTATCTCGCAGTTCCTCAACTGACGTAAGCATAAGACACGTCTCGTACGACTGCATCGGAATCGCTCCAATCCCTGAAATGATGCATCTGCGTACAATACTCTTCCATCCATATCGGACGGATTAACTAACACTGACGCAAAAGTCAGTCATCGTCTAGGCCTTGCAACCTAGCCTCACAAACTTCCGACCAGGTGATTTCCATCACCTTTTTGGTTCAACAAGTCAGCGGTATAGTAACTCTAGAGCATCATATCCACATCTACGGTAAATACCAAATCAATCTAGGGAAACCACAACTTCCCTCAAGATTGGGGATATGTCCATAAATATATCCTCCACAGATATGATGCCAATCGATCTCAAATACTCCAAGAGTACTTGATCTCAAGTCCATGAATGACTAAATCGTCGATAGGTCTAACGACATTATCAATCATCTCCTAAAATTCATACCAAGTATGAAATGTCGTCTTCTACACACCTGCATCCTTTTACTCTAAGCTACAGATAGCTCAATCATCACACCGACAATGATAATTGTATGACACTAAGTCACTACAATATCAACCCTCCAGTCGTAGATCAATCCTAGGGTATACACAGGTGTCATTTAGCTGATCTAAACAGATCCTCTATCCACCACGAAGGATACTCATTCCCAATTACTGCATTCCAATCATCAATAATCGATGCATAACCTCAAAGTCTGACTCTCTTCTAACAAAGAGTTACAAGTCTTCTCAAGAAAAAATACTGAGGCAGATAAATCTCCCATAGTGTTTAGCAACACTGATACCCATAAAATCATCTCCCGGTATGAGATCCCCAATATCAGGACTATTCCCGAAATCACCTCAATCGCATATTCCACTTGCCCATGCAGTGACCAGCCCGAGAGTTCATCCATAACTACATCCAAATACTCTCGGATTATATGTACATCCGAGAGTCCTAGTATACCAACGCTCCAATAATCCAACTATCCGTAAGGATATGTTTATAGTGGAGGTATGTCTAGCAAAGGCTAAGGGTATCCCTTGACTTCTTAATTGTTGATCAACATCTCACCTGACGGTAGAAAAAATCCCCAATCCATAAGTTGATAGGAACCCATCTAATCCTATCTAAGAATGTTCTAGACAAAGATACCTGTAAACTACCAGTATCTTTCGATATATCCGTAAATAGGATAATCTAAAGTAATACCCCGAAGGACCGATCCTTCGGTCTTCTATACTTCTTCTCAAGTAATTATGTAAACTTGTCCAACATCTGTTCTGGACGGATGCGCTCATGTAGATGCAAAGACTATCATGGAGGAACTGAAATCAACTGCTGAAACTGAGGTACAAACTGAAACAACTGCAATGAAGATGGTAAACACTGTTGTACTGACAAAGGATACACATCCGGTTGAAAAATATTGAAGAACTGTCAACATCATAGCACGTTCCAACTCTGCGAAAGGTACAGCTGCAACTGAAGAATACCGCATAGATACGACCATCGTGGTATACTCTCTCTCCTCTGAACAAATCATAACTACACCTGGGAAGGTAACAGTTGTTGTCGTCTGGGAAGGTAACAGTTGTTGTCTGAATGTCTGAATCTTTTGAGATGTCTTCGGCTGATACTGCTAAGTAACTTACTTCTTCCGGATGAAAGTATCAAAGAGCTCCAACTATATCTGAGGTAGTAGATCGCTGCTGATGTGATAATCCATTCTTCTGTCATGATCTCAGCTTTCGAGGTTGTGGATCATCCGCTCGAAAGCATCATCCATAGTCTTCAACTGAGTCTTCAAAGTACATACTCTCCTCGTAGATACCAGCTGCTTATAGTAGAAACAGATACAATGGTCCATCGGATAATCTGGCTCTGTGTCTCGTCGTAACCCGCACTGCACACACATAATCTCCTTTCGGAGTCTTTCCTCTGAGTTCGCTGATAAACATGAGAAGCTGCTGACAATATGCAATCGGTCTTCTGCGATCGGAAAACTCTCCAATAGTCGCTCGTGACTCATGACTTTAATCTTGCTCCTTTTATCCAACATTCAGAGACTTCTAATTCCAATAATTTGACTTGTAATATATGCTTATCAAATCTCCAACTCTTAAAACACTTGCTACGGAGTCATTTCTATA
This sequence comes from Wurfbainia villosa, assembly GCA_025175895.1. NCBI lineage: Eukaryota > Viridiplantae > Streptophyta > Magnoliopsida > Zingiberales > Zingiberaceae > Wurfbainia > Wurfbainia villosa. The sequence continues at coordinate 50,169,042 of CM045996.1, forward strand.
CACATGACTCGGTTTATGCACTTCCAGTAGGATCTGATAGGAGATCCAAACATCATGATCAAGATGTCAACCGATAACCCGTGGGTGGTCAAAACCAACCCAATCACATTCTTGGGCTATTAAATAGTCGTAACCTTCGCAAGTCTAACGACTCTGCATGGTACCTTCGTAATCAAACGATCACCCTACTCGATGCCCAAGAATTCCCTGACAATGAGTCAAAGAAGATGACGTGGGAAAATACTATCTCACAACATCACTGCATTGTGACCAAGTGATACATTATTTCCCGCAGGTTACTTTCCATCTCTTCCACCAAGTACCAGCTAAATCCGGATAATGATATTCCACTAACACTACTTTCTTCGTATAACACGAGTTAAGTACTCAAAAGTACTCCCAAAGTTATACAACCTAGAACGACCATCTCAGGGATCAACATTCCTATGAATATCATCCCCTAATTTTCTACTAACTGCATCAGTAATAGTATACTCGCTTAGTCCAATACCCCATAGGTAATGATCTAACTAATATAATTAGTGAAAATCTTAGGGCTATAATCCTTGATCTCCACAAGAGATGTGACTACTAACCCCTGCTTTCCGACTCGGTATCAGTCGACTCTCAAAGGTAATTCACCCTTTTCGATAGCAGGTACATATCTAATAACCTCAACATATTGTTCCCATGGTCAACTCACTATGGTTACGAATAGTGACTAACATACTACAAATCATGCACTGTTATAAGCAACTAAATGCATAGCCAACAGAAGGATATGTAATAACAGTTAACATACCTTACTCCTTGTAGCTCGGAGATGTCCGCAACAGCCAGATCCCAGAACTCACGAAACCAAAACCGAGTAAAGCAAAACTCAATGTCCGAACGGAATAAAATCCAAAAGTAGACTTCGCAACCTAGGGCTCTGATACCAATAAAATTGTCACGCCCCGAGAGTATGCCGTGGCGAAAAGCAAACGGACGACATCTCCCCTGTACGTGGCAACATATCGGGTTAATACAAGGCCCGTAGGCCCACAACAACAATATGATATACACAAATATCAACATATCAAACGCAGTGGAAACATAAAACAGATAAAACAATATACAATGACCCAACTGTGCACTCCGGAGTGACTTGACACCACAAGAAACATAATAGAAGCCACATCGAAAGCCAAATACATACAACACGTCCGTATATCACAGATACGGAAACAATACAAGCTAAAACCACAAAACGACAATCCACACAAATACAACACTGCGGATTAAATATCCATCATCTGGTGTGAGATGGGATCAGCTGGCGGAGCTCCGAACGTCCAAGGAATCTTCTACCTGTTATCCGGGCGACAGGAAGCCCAGGGTCCCGAGGTGGTGAGTATAAACTCAGGGGTAATATAAAGAAAGTGCATGAACAACATATAAGGATAGATCTACAAGTATACATGTGAAGATCTACAGGTATACAACATGAGTCCAATAGACATACAGTCATATCCAAATCTGTTGGGTTTCCGGCACCGCGGCGTGTGTGTGTTCGATCACGTTTCGTAAACATGAACACAGCGGAAGCAATAAAAATAATAAATCTACATTTATTACAACACACACAACACACGCATGCATATTACAACAAGTGTAGACATAACCGTAAATTTAAATTTGCATTAAAAGGAAATTTATCTACGTTATACCTTTCGTATGACGTGTAGCGGGAACGACATCAACCGGAACGATCCTCGCTAGAATCGTCTCTATCCGTATCCACACCGAGTTCCTCGGGATGACTTCGCTAAGCCACGAGCTTCGTCTTCGTACGGGTTACTAGCCTCGTGTTGAAGACGACGTGATCGAGAGATGATCACGATCTGAATCCAAATTCGGATCCTAATACGAGTTCTCAAAACTCGCTTCTCCGGAGAGGTATTCGTCAACCAATTGACGAATCCTTCGTCCTCCACCTCAGAGGATTACCGGAGATCGAATCCCCGGTAAGTTAGCCGCTGTCGGAGCTCTAACCGTCGTCCAAACGACGCTCCGACGAGAACAAGCTGTCCAGAAAACTGGACAGCTTTGGTGGAGGAGATAGGCGCCGGCCAACCAAGGGAAGATAAAGCTCACCTTGATGCCAAACCTAAAGGAGATCACACTCGGCTGGCCGGCGAGGGGGAAGGTCAGCACCTTTTGGACGCCGGTTGGAGCCTCAAGGTGGGCGGCGGCAAGGAGGAGGAGAGTTGGCTCCGAATTTCTCCAAGGAGAGGTGGGCGGCAACTTAGGGTTATGGATTAGGGCTTAATTATCCCTTAAGCCCTCTTTTATAGAGAACTAATTCTCTTAATGGTTATTGGATCATAACCATTAGGCCCGTTAACCCGCTCCATTAAGATAAGCTAAAATAAACCAAACCATGATGGTTTATTTTAAGTTAAAACGAACCGAACCAACTTTTGGTTCATTCGTTTAAAATAAACCAAACCCTTTGGTTTATTCTCCTCCATTGGATTAGAACCAAACCATTTTGGTTCATCCATTATGTCTTCATAAGACACGGCCCATCCACGCTTCCATTGCGACTGAAATGATTTCATGCTCGCTTCATGTTTGGTCCAACCAAACCTTGTTTCTCTCAGTCTGAGAATCTCATTCTCAAGCTCGTTTTAAATCCTTTGGATTACGCTCGTTGTGCGTGTGACCAAATAGGTTCTCGGTTTATGTTGGCCATCTATAATTAACCATTAATTATAGAACGATCATGAGTGGCACCTAGTAGTACATCATGATCCCCAATTAACCGAAAAGATCAACGGTTGATCCAGAACTATTTCTGAAACCCTTCAGCAACTCGAATGAATCGTGCCCCATTCCCTTCACTCATCTTATACCCACTTGGTTCAGGACATGGTCTATTGTGTCAGTCCCCACTAGGCTGACTACGTCACACCTAGCCCAAGTATCATTTCCTCGTTCTACGGATTCTAGTTACTGCACATGTATCAAAGAGTACTTTACTCTAAACATGTAATGCTTTGGCCAAAGACTTTAGTAACAATCCGATGAGAGGCCATGGGTATACATCTCCTCGCAAGGAGTGGTGAATCCTTTACAGGCTATTCAAACACCTTCGATCACTTCGACTTATACCCAATCATCCCGGGTCCACATCTCCTCAGAGATGCTTGCTTAAGATGTCAAAGCATAAGTCTTTATGATCAAGATGACTTGAATACCGCAAGTCAAAGGAACATCGCACTTAAGCTACAGTAAGAACTTCATTGACATATCTATATATGCAGAGAACCATATGAAGTCTTACGGTTGGTCACTCCAATGAACTAGTTACCATAACTAGCATCCACGATTAACTCCGGACATCACAGTGAGAATCAACTGCTTGGATACACCAAGGAGTATACCTCGTGCTAGTCTCGACAGAATTGATGGTGTCCAAATCCATCAATTCATAGACTAGGAATAATTTCGATACATCACAATTACACATGTAGAGATACTCTCTAGTTGTGATCCAATCACAAATTCTCTCATGTTGTGAATCGTATCGTGGACATTCAGTAAATGAGTTTAAGATCCAATCAAATACATAAAACATGTATACTCAAATAGTGAATCTTCATTTATCATATAAATGGTTCATACATAAGGCGATTGCCTTAGGACATCTCTCATATATTACTAACAGACTCCCACTTGGCCTAATGCCAATCGCTACGGTATCCAATACCATAAGCTCTAACATGACCCTCAAACTTATTTTGAGGTAATGCCTTAGTCAAAGGATCCGCTAAGTTCCTTTCAGTGGGAATTTTCTCGATTTGTATTTCGTTCCTACTGATGATCTCTCTGATAAGATGATAGCGGCGAAGCACATGTTTGGATCGTTGATGAGACCTTGGCTCTTTCGCCTGTGCAATTGCTCCATTGTTGTCGCAGTAGACTGGTATTGCTTCAACAATGGCCGGAATCACACCAAGTTCATAAACGAACTTCTTGATCCAAACCGCTTCCTTTGCTGCTTCTAAAGCTGCAATGTATTCTGCCTCAGTGGTAGAATCCGCTACAGTGTCTTGTTTGGAACTTTTCCAACTCACTGCGCCCCCATTCAAGGTGAACAAGTATCCAGACTGAGACCTGGAATCATCCTTGTCTGTCTGGAAGCTGGCATCCGTATACCCGCGTATCACCATGTCCCCTTCTCCATATATTAGGAACACATCCTTAGTTCTTCTTAAGTACTTAAGGATCGTCTTGACAGCCACCCAATGATCCATTCCTGGATCAGACTAGTATCTGCTCGTGACACTCAGAGCATACGATACATCGGGCCTCGTACATAACATAGCATACATGATAGATCCTATTGCGGATGCATAGGGAATCTTACTCATGCAAATCCTCTCGTCTTCTGTGCGCGGACACATAGACTTCGAAAGGTGTACCCCATGCCTGATGGGTAGGTAACCTTTCTTAGATTCCGACATGCTAAACCTCTTTAGCACTCGGTCTATATATGTAGACTGCGAAAGACCAAGCAACCGTTTTGATCTATCTCTATAGATCTTAATCCCGAGGATGTAGGTTGCTTCTCCCAGGTCTTTCATGGAGAATGTCTTGGATAACCAAACCTTCACTGACTGTAAGATTGAGACATCGTTTCCTATAAGTAATATGTCATCGACATACAATACTAGGAACACAACTGCACTCCCACTAACCTTCTTGTACACACAAGGTTCGTTTGGATTTTGTGAGAAATCAAACTTTTTGATTGTCTCATCAAAACGGATATTCCAGCTCCTAGATGCTTGCTTCAATCCATAAATGGACCGTCGCAATTTGCATACCTTGGTTTTATCAACCGATGTGAAACCCTTAGGCTGTATCATATACACGTCCTCGAGCAGGTTTCCATTAAGGAAAGCTGTTTTCACATCCATCTGCCATATCTCATAATCATAATGAGCCGCTATGGCCAGGAGCATCCGAATGGATTTAAGCATAGCTACAGGCGAATAGGTTTCGTCATAATCAACACCTTGCTTTTGACGATATCTTTTCGCCACCAATCTAGCCTTATAGGTAATCACATTACCATCCATGTCGGTTTTCTTCTTGAAAACCCACTTGCACCCTATAGGCTTTATGCCTTCAGGTGGGTCAACCAAGTTCCAAACTTGGTTTTCATACATGGAATCCATTTCCGACTTCATGGCATCAAGCCACTTATCCCTTTCTGAACTTGTCAGCACTTCTTCATAACTAGTAGGCTCCTCATCATCAATGAGTAATACGTCGTTCGATTCACTTACGAGAAATCCATATCTCTCGAGAATATTACGTGTTCTACTAGATCTATGAAGATGTGGTGCCTCAATAGGTCCAAATTGATGGCTCATCACTATGAGTCATCGGTCAAGTGCTTGACCGGTATCTCTTCAATGTCATCAAGTCTCTTGAACCTCCTCAAGTTCAACGACACTCCTTTGTTTTCTTGTAAGAGAAACTCTTTCTCTAGAAACACAAAGATTCCTTGAAACAAACACCTTTTGTTCCAAGGGATGATAGAATTGGTAACCCTCGCTTTCCTTAGGGTATCTAATAAATAGACATTTATTAGACTTAGCATCCAATTTGTCTGACACAGTCCGCTTCACATAAGCAGGACAACCCCATATCTTCAAGTAAGATAAATGAGGTTTCTTACTAGCCCATATCTCATATGGAGTAGTAGAGACTACCTTGGTCGGGACTCTATTTAACAAGTAAACAATGTGATCAAGTGCATAGCCCCAAAAGGACTTGGGAAGATTCGTGATTCATCTTTGACCTGACCATGTCCAACAAGGTCCGGTTACGCCTCTCAGATACACCATTATGCTGTGGTGTATAGGGCGGAGTCCATTGAGACAATATACCATTGTCTCTTAGATAATCAAGAAACTCTTGACTTAAGTATTCACAACCTCGATCCGATCGAAGTATTTTAATACTCTTGTCATGTTGTTTCTCTACTTCATTTCTGAATTCTTTGAACCTTTCAAAGGCTTCAGACTTGTGTTTCATCAAGAACACATACCCAAACCGTGAGTGATCATCGAAGGTAATGAAGTAGTTATAGCCTCCTAAAGCTTGAGTTGACATGGGTCCACATACATCGATGTATTAGACCTAGCAACTCTTCCACTCGTTCACCTTTTCCAGTAAAAGGTAACTTAGTCATCTTGCCTTTTAAGCATGATTCGCATGTATCATATGAATCCAATTCAAACGATTCTAGAATTCCACATCGGTGTAATTCGGACATGCGTTTCTTACTTGCATGGCCAAGACGACAATGCCACATATAGGAGTCTAATTGATTATCTTTTCGAGCACGCTTGTTGCTCGCTTCGATATTGAAAATGTCACTGGATACGTCCAACGTATAAATACCATTGCTTAAAGTTCCAGTCCCATAAAGAACTCCATTCAAAGTTATGTAACAACAATTGTTACTAAAAGTCAAATGGTACCCATTTCTATTTAAACAAGAAATAGAAATGATGTTCTTTATCAATGAAGGAACATAAAAGCAATTGTCCAGTTCTAAGACAAGTCCTGTAGGGAGTCTCAACAAATACGTTCCGATGGCGAGTGCAGCAACCTTTGCTCCATTCCCAACACGTAAATTTGACTCTCCCTTGACGAGTCTTCTTCTATTTCTTAGCCCATGTATGTCTTTACATATATGTGAGCCACACCCAGTATCCAATACCCAAGTGTCTGAGGAAATAGAATGACAATCAATAACGAAGATATCTGAGGAAGATAGGGCATCCGATGCCTTAGTCTTCTTCACAGACTCAAGATAAATCTTGCACTTTCTTCGCCATAATGATGGCAAGTTTCCTTTTGTGCTAGTTCTACCTTCTTAGCCCTTCTCTTCTTTCCCTTCTGCTGTTCCTTTGACTTCCTCTTAGAACCTTTCTTCGAGGAATCAACTAACAGCACCGTCCCCTGCTCATGCTTCTCAGAAGGCTCCACAGTCTTCAGCATGTTGAGCAGTACCACAGATGAACCTTCTTGCATCTCAGAGGTGAAGAGGAGGTTGGAGACTTCGAACCTTTCGAATCTCACTTGCTCATCAAACAACTCATAAAGATGAAGGACTATGGTATGAGCATCCATATGCTCATGCTGCTTTCGCAGCTCGGGTACCATCGCCCCTAGCATGATGTAACTCACTTGCTCAGAATCACTCACATGTTTCTGATGGGCCAACAATTGGTCCGGTGTTGCATCATCACTAGCGAAGCGGAAGAGGCGCGAGGACATACTCAAGCTTTTACGCTCGAGAACAATTCTCAAGTTTCTAAGCCAGTCCAAGAAGTTCGGCCCAGTCAATTTATTCGAATTCAAAATAGAGCGCAAATTCAAAGACATCATGATCAAGCGATTAACCTAGAAATACAAAACGAGCATATATGAGAAAGATGATTTTAAAATGCATCCACATACATTTACAAAATCCCATTCATTTTTTCAAATTCAAAAACCCTTGAAATCAATTCGGAGATCGAGGTCAATCTCGAATGGGCTGATATCCAATATAGATAAGAACAAACCTTGGAGTGAGTCAACAAGCCATTCTTAGCTATGATGGTGGGTATCAAGTATACGATTACATATCATGTATATGTAACTATCACAATGTGCTATCAACTAATTGAATGTTTACACATACATTGGGTTGTTAACACATTAACAAGTATGCATCATATGCATAGCACCCAACTTCACCTCTCTTCACATCGACCTTGGAGTGAGTCCAACAAATCGATGCTCCAAGTTAGAGCCGACCCATTAATCGCGAAATAGTTTTAATATGGTTAGAGCGCATTAAACCAATTAGCCAAGCTTGGAGTGAGTCCAACAACCCAAACTAACGATTGACCTCTGACTCTTACCATATTAGAGTTAAACTATTCCAATGATTTGAACATGTTCAGGTTCAAGCCGGGCTTGGAGTGAGTCCAACAACCCAAACAAGAAACAAAACTCTGGTTCTAACCATATTAATGGAAGGTGTAGGCTTTAATATTGAGTTAGGGTTTTATGTCTCATCCTCTTTGCATGCAAATAACTATTATCTACATGACATGTCATACATGACATACATCTACATGTCACGACACGCATGGCATAATGTTATGCATCTAATGCAATTACATGGCATACAATTATATCATGTACATAATTTCCTTATTTGTCATAACTATTTATGGAAATAAATTATGTTTAAGATTTGATTCTCCAAATCAAATCATGATTGAATTCGGAAACAAATTTCCAAATCTAATCACATATTTTATTTATGAAAATAATTGATTAAGGAAAATAAATTTAGGAAACCAATTTCCTAAATCATCAAAACTACTTATGGAAATAAAATATTTTAAGATTTGATTCTCCAAATCAAATCATGATTAAATTAGGAAACAAATTTCCAGAATCTAATCAAATATTTTATTTATGCAAAATATCAATTTCCATAAAATACTTTCAACTTTCCAAAAGTGGAAGATTTCCATAAATACTTCTAGACTTTTCAAAATTGAAAAATTTCCATAAATACTTCTAAATTTCCAAAATTAGAAAATTTCCAGAAATAACATTATTGTGAGAGATCGGATGGCCGGCTAGAGGGGGGTGAATAGCCCTCGTTCGTTGGTTATCGGAATTTGCTCGTCTACAATTAGATTAGCGCAAGCGGAAACAACAATACAAGCAAATTAAACAAATAAAAACAAAGCAAAGGAAATAGACAATGCTAACACAAGATGTAACGTGGTTCACGGCTACGCCGCTAATCCACGGTCCCCGATTCGTCCTCGGTGAATCACTCCGCTCAACCAATCCACTAAATGGTCTCTCCTTTGCACCAAGCTAGGTGGAGGTAACCTTTACAATCAAGATCACTCTTCTTACAAATAGAATGGATTAAAAGCGAGTAAGAAGAGTTTAGAGCTTGTGGGGCACTAGGAAGATTGTTTGGAACTTAAGCATTAGCCTCTCAAAGGCTCACACCCTCTCTTTTTATAGAGAGGGCTAACTTCTTTCCGTTGGCCGCCATCAGTCGACTGCCGTCACTACAACGGCCTCCGAACACGTCGGATGCCGACCGTTGTTGTCCAACGGAACTCTTAGGCGATCATTGCTGGACCTCACCGGCCGATCACGACCCGTAGTCGATCGCCTGGCGCGATCACGGCGTTCTGCGGGCTAAAACCCTATTGACTACCGATCATTGCGCCGATGATCGCTAATCTTGCGATCGGCCGATCGCTAACGATGATACCGATCGGCTCGCCACAAACCGCCATCGTATACGATCCGAGCTACACTCGACTTCAGCGATCATTGCCATTCCATGCGATCGGTGTGTCGAAAAACCCATCCGACACTTGGCCAAATGGCCAAGTTTCACCTAAGAGCTACCCCTCCCGGGTTACAATCGCCACTCTCATTTCTGAGTCCTTCGCCTTGAAGTTCTCTTCGTTCTCGGCCACGCCCTCGGCGATCGACGCGGCTCTGCTCTGCTCCTTCGCGTCTCTTGCCTCGAAGTCTACTTCCTCCGGCTTCACTCCAAGCTTCTCGTCCGGCGGTCCCTCGGATGCTCCAAGCGCACGGCTCTCGCAAGGCTATCCTTCACCGACTCAAGGCACGAGTCATGAGATGTGAAACTCGCCACGGCTCCATGTGCGAATTACTAAGTCCTGCACGACTTCAACGCACATATCAAATAAACATAACACACTAACTTAAACCCTTTGCCACACCATCAAAACCATATCACGGCAAGAGATTGCCCTAACAATCTCCCCCTTTTTGATGTGTGGCAATCCGTTTAAGTTAGGTAAAAACATTTGATATAAATTCTAAGGTAAGAAAAGCATGTAAAGATAAACATGATATAACAACATGCAATTCCCCCTTAATCCATGAAATTCTCTATGCAAATTTTCTCCCCCTATCATATATTTCTCCCCCTACATATATTTCTCCCCCTACATGTATTTCTCCCCCTACATATATTTCTCCCCCTAATGTGATTAACTTAAACATACTTATTTCTCCCCCTTTGACACCATCAAAAAGATTAACACTAAGTTATAAGCTCATGGCATCAATTATAATGGAGGAAAAATATGTCAAGTTGATTTAAAAATTGGGTACCATTTGTTAATGGCATCAAGTATATTTCTATCACTAGTTGTAGGTTTACAAACTGAATTCGGCCTTCAAGTATCAAGATGGCAATGACCGCATAAAAAGGAAGCTAATTTCGATTTTCGGATGAAATTCAGAAATGCATTAAATATTCCGATAAAATTCAAAATCATGAAATTCGAGGAACATATTTCTCTTAAGTATATCTATCAAGGAAAAATAGTTTTTCATGAAAAATCATTATATTTTACAAGATTTGCCAAAAATCCAAACACTTGAAAAACCACTAGTTTTTGAGCATGTTAGTATCCATTTTAACACCTAGTTTTGCATCCAATTGTTTCAAAACATGAATACATGTATTTTAAGGTAAGAAATTGTTTTGAAAACATTAGAAATATCCAACCATGATCTTTGGGCAATATGTCTATTAATTAAACATAAGCCTTCCCCATGATTGGTCTATTATTGCTATTTTGATACTTTAAATGACCATCTAAATGCCATAGGCATTAGTGGACATTTGTATCATCCTAACATCTCACCAATGCTAAGTTTGCAATCAAGTTAGCCTATAGTGAGTGTGAGATGCATCCTAGGGGGTATTTGTATATATATACTTAACCAATATATTCAAGCAATTCTATCATGGTTAAGTATCAACCTAACAACCTACATGATCATAATGACATATATCAATTAATTTCACATTATGATCATGAAATACATGTTTTCATCAAATTATAACCATGCATTAGGCATTATATGATGATAATAAATAAAGTATCACCTAAAGCATGATTTAAACCTATTTCTCATGATGATGTGCCAAATATCAAAAACATAAATCATGATTACACATATACATAGCAATTGCATTAATCATCATGATTTAAGCATTATTACCTTTTTATGGGCACGTTATCATCACCCAACACTATCTAAAAATGTTGTCCCGTCATCCTAAGTCAACCAAAATATGATATAGATTAGGTTCATATGGTTGACTACCCTAGGGGTTTTCTAACCCTTAAGGATGGATTTTGGAACCCAAAATAGATTTTTGCCTATGGGGTTCACTAGAAATTCTTTGGGGATCCATTTCTTAGCTATTACTTTGTTTTTGTCTTGTCCCCTAGCTATTAGGCATCTATAGGCCTTCTCATTTTTCTTCTCTTTATATCCTAGGCCTTTCTTGTTAAAACTTGCCCTTTGGCTCCCTATGATCATATTCAAGGTGTTGGAGCCAATTGTGAATTTTCCTAGGGCTTTGGTTAAATAATCTACCTTTTCCCTTAATGTCCTATTTTCCTCTATGCATGCATCACTAACATCCAAAGGCACATAATTATCATGTGAGCATGCATCATCATGGCAAGAAGAAGTATCATTATTATTTAAGCATGCATTTTCTAACTTATTTTCTAAGTCTTTAATTTGATTAAGCATGCTTTTATTTTTCTTCTTTGCCCTAAATAGATCCTTAGTTAAACTAGAAATCATAGAAACTATTTTACTAGGTGAGAGATTGGTTACCATAGTTTCCATGTCCTCTTCTTCTTCTTCGGATGATGAGGAGGATGATGATGTGGAGGAGGCTCCCCCTTCACTTGAGCTCTCTCCTCTTGTGCTTGATCCTTCATTTTCGGAGGAGGAGCAATCCAAATCGTCAAAGGCCATCAAGGCCAAATTGGCGACAAAGGCATTCTCCTCATCCGATGATGAGGAGGAGGATGAGGAAGGATCATCCCATGTCTTGGCCTTGAATGCTTTGGCCTTCCCTTTTTCTTTTGCCTTCTTCTCCTCTTCCTTCTTTTTCTTGCTCCCCTTTTTCTTCTTCTTTTCTTCTTTCTTTTTCCTCTCTTCCTTGCTTTTGTTTAGGAGAGGACAATTGTCCCTTATGTGTCCCTCTCCTTGGCAATTGTAGCATATCACCTTCCCCCTTGGTCTTCTATTCCTATCATTTGATTTATCAAATCTAAAATTCTTAAATACACGCCTCACCTTCCTTACCATGTAGGCTTCCTCGGTGCTATCCATGGAGGAGGAGGAGGCTTCATCATCGGAGGAGGAGGGGACTTCCATCTTCTTCTTCCCCTTGTTTGCCAACAATGCTACTCCTCTTGAGGGTTGAATTCTTGGCTCTTCTTGAATTCCTTCAAGCCTCGTTTCGTGGAGTTCCATCGTTGAGAAGAACTCCTCCAAGGTACTCACTTCTAGGTTCTTGGACATGTAGAAGGAGTCCACCATGGAGCTCCACTTTGAGGACCGGGAAAGGCATCTATAGCCTTCATGAGCATGTCCTTCGATAGCTTCTCACCTACACTTGTTAGCCCAATTAAAATTTCCTTAAATCTAGAGTGTAAAGAGATTACCTTTTCCCCCTTTTCTAATTTAATGTTGGATAGTTGAGAGCGGAGGAGATCTCTCCTAGCTAGCTTCGCCTCGGATGTGCCTTCATGGAGCTCAATTAGTTTCTCCCACATCTCCTTGGCGCTTAGGCATTCTCCTATTCGGTTGATTTCTTGTTGAGGAAGCACATTGTAGAGATGGTGCTTGGCTTTGGAGTTTGCAAGGTGCTCCTCTCTTTGCTTCTTGGTCCACCTAGATTTCTCTATTGGCTTCCCCTCTTCATCCCTAGGCAAAATGAAACCGGATTCCATTGTAATCATTATATCAAAATCCGTTTTGAAAAATACCTCCATTCGCTTCTTCCACCAAGCGAATTCTCCTTCAAACTTCGGAGGATGGATGTTGGAGCCGGCCATTTTTGATGTAGGGCTTGTTGCGGCGGTTAGTCCGGTGACAAGCAACCTCGGCTCTGATACCACTTGTAGGAGATCGAATGGCCGGCTAGAGGGGGTGAATAGCCCTCGTTCGGTGGTTATCGGAATTTGCTCGTCTACAATTAGATTAGCAAGCGAAACAACAATACAAGCAAATTAAACAAATAAAACAAAGCAAAGGAAATAGACAATGCTAACACAAGATGTAACGTGGTTCACGGCTACGCCGCTAATCCACGGTCCCCGATTCGTCCTCGGTGAATCACTCCGCTCAACCAATCCACTAAATGGTCTCTCCTTTGCACCAAGCTAGGTGGAGGTAACCTTTACAATCAAGATCACTCTTCTTACAAATAGAATGGATTAAAAGCGAGTAAGAAGAGTTTAGAGCTTGGGGCACTAGGAAGATTGTTTGGAACTTAAGCATTAGCCTCTCAAAGGCTCACACCTCTCTTTTATAGAGAGGGCTAACTTCTTTCGGCTCCGAACACGTCGGATGCCGACCGTTGTTGTCCAACGGAACTCTTGGCGATCACCGGACCTCACCGGGCCGATCACGACTTGACCGTAGTCGACCGCCTGCCGATCGGCTACGAGCGGTTCTCGTGGCTAAAACCCTATTGACTACCGATCGGCCGCCAGCAGCCGATCGCTAGTCTTGGCGCCGACCGCTAACGATGGCGAATCGCCACAAACCGATCCAATAGATATACCGGTCGAGCTACACTGACTCGGAAGCGATCGCCCGCCATTCCATGGCGACCGTGTCGAAAACCCATCCGACACTTGGCAAATGGCCAACTTTAACCAAATAGCTACCCTTCCCCGGTTACAATCGCCACTCTCATTTCTGAGTCCTTCGCCGAAGTTCTCTTCGTTCGCCACGCCCCTCGCAAAGATCGCGACGGCTCTGCAATGCTCCTTCGCGTCTCTTGCCTCAAGTCTACTTCCTCCGGCTTCACTCCAAGCTTCGTCCGGCGGTCCCTCGGATGCTCCAAGCGCACGGCTTCCGCAAAGCTATCCTTCACCGACTCAAGGCACGAGTCATGAGATGTGAAACTCGCCACGGCTCCATGTGCGAATTACTAAGTCCTGCACGACTTCAACGCACATATCAAATAAACATAACACACTAACTTAAACCCTTTGCCACACCATCAAAACCATATCACGGCAAGAGATTGCCCTAACAATTATGACTATCGCAAAACCATTTTACGATTATGTCGAAACACAACCTGGGCTCTGATACCACTGTTGGGTTTCTGGCACCGCAGCGTGTGTGTGTTCGATCACGTTTCGTAAACATGAACACAGCGGAAGCAATAAAAATAATAAATCTACATTTATTACAACACACACAACACACGCATGCATATTACAACAAGTGTAGACATAACCGTAAATTTAAATTTGCATTAAAAGGAAATTTATCTACGTTATACCTTTCGTATGACGTGTAGCGGGAACGACATCAACCGGAACGATCCTCGCTAGAATCGTCTCTATCCGTATCCACACCGAGTTCCTCAGGATGACTTCACTAAGCCACGAGCTTCGTCTTCGTACGGGTTACTAGCCTCGTGTTGAAGACGACGTGATCGAGAGATGATCACGATCCGAATCCAAATTCGGATCCTAATACGAGTTCTCAAAACTCGCTTCTCCGGAGAGGTATTCGTCAACCAATTGACGAATCCTTCATCCTCCACCTCAGAGGATTACCGGAGATCGAATCCCCGGTAAGTTAGCCGCTGTCGGAGCTCTAACCGTCGTCCAAACGACGCTCCGACGAGAGGAGAACAAGCTGTCCAGAAAACTGGACAGCTTTGGTGGAGGAGATAGGCACCGGCCAACCAAGGGAAGATAAAGCTCACCTTGATGCCAAACCTAAAGGAGATCACCGGAGTACCAACTGGCAGCAGCTCGATGCCGGCGAGGGGGAAGGTCAGCACCTTCTGGACGCCGGTTGGAGCCTCAAGGTGGGCGGCGGCAAGGAGGAGGAGAGTTGGCTCCGAATTTCTCCAAGGAGAGGTGGGCGGCAACTTAGGGTTATGGATTAGGGCTTAATTATCTCTTAAGCCCTCTTTTATAGAGAACTAATTCTCTTAATGGTTATTGGATCATAACCATTAGGCCCGTTAACCCGCTCCATTAAGATAAGCTAAAATAAACCAAACCATGATGGTTTATTTTAAGTTAAAACGAACCGAACCAACTTTTGATTCATTCGTTTAAAATAAACCAAACCCTTTGGTTTATTCTCCTCCATTGGATTAGAACCAAACCATTTTGGTTCATCCATTATGTCTTCATAAGACACGGCCCATCCACGCTTCCATTGCGACTGAAACGATTTCATGCTCGCTTTATGTTTGGTCCAACCAAACCTTGTTTCTCTCGGTCTGAGAATCCCATTCTCAAGCTCGTTTTAAATCCTTTGGATTACACTCTTTGTGCGTGTGACCAAATAGGTTCTCGGTTTATGTTGGCCGTCTATAATTAACCATTAATTATAGAACGATCATGAGTGGCACCTAGTAGTACATCATGATCCCCAATTAACCGAAAAGATCAACGGTTGATCCAGAACTTTTTCTGAAACCCTTCAGCAGCTCGAATGAATCGTGCCCCATTCCCTTCACTCATCTTATACCCACTTGGTTCAGGACATGGTCTATTGTGTCAGTCCCCACTAGGCTGACTACGTCACACCTAGCCCAAGTATCATTTCCTCGTTCTACGGATTCTAGTTACTGCACATGTATCAAAGAGTACTTTACTCTAAACATGTAATGCTTTGGCCAAAGACTTTAGTAACAATCCGAAGAGAGGCCATGGGTATACATCTCCTTGCAAGGAGTGGTGAATCCTTTACAGGCTATTCAAACACCTTCGATCACTTCGACTTATACCCAATCATCCCGGGTCCACATCTCCTCAGAGATGCTTGCTTAAGATGTCAAAGCATAAGTCTTTATGATCAAGATGACTTGAATACCGCAAGTCAAAGGAACATTGCACTTAAGCTACAGTAAGAACTTCATTGACATATCTATATATGCAGAGAACCATATGAAGTCTTACGGTTGGTAACTCCAATGAACTAGTTACCATAACTAGCATCCACGATTAACTCTGGACATCACAATGTCTCCAGCCAGTGAGAATCAGCTGCTTGGATACACCAAGGAGTATACCTCGTGCTAGTCTCGACAGAATTGATGGTGTCCAAATCCATCAATTCATAGACTAGGGATAATTTCGATACATCACAATTACACATGTAGAGATACTCACTAGTTGTGATCCAATCACAAATTCTCTCATGTTGTGAATCGTATCGTGGACATTCAGTAAATGAGTTTAAGATCCAATCAAATACATAAAACATGTATACTCAAATAGTGAATCTTCATTTATCATATAAATGGTTCATACATAAGGCGATTGCCTTAGGACATCTCTCATATATTACTAACAAAATCTAATAACAAGTAACTACAGTAAAATCATACTCAATGTATATACTAAACTGATCAACTGAACATAAAGTAATGTACCAACGTACCTGTCGGTCTGCAACACCATAAGCTATATCATCCTGACAGATATATGTTAGTGCTTATAAGCTCCACATATCTCCACAATGGTATGATATTGTCCACTTTGGGCCCAAGCCCTCATGGTTTTGTTTTTGGGCTTTACCCAAAAGGCCTCATACCAATGGAGATATCTTTTTCATCTTATAAGCACATGATCTTTTCCATGTCTTACCAATGTGGGACTTTGATTGTATTCCCAATACTCCAACAATCCCCCCCTCAAACGAAGGACCACATTGGGCCCCCCCTCAAGCCTATCCCTCCTCGGAGGATTTTCTCTGCTTGATGTCCGATCTTCAACCCACCAGGACTTCCTGTCAGTTGTTCGGTCCTCCCGACCCAACTAGACTTCCTGCCTGATTTCTAGTTCTCTTGATCCGGACGTGGGAGTTCAACTTCCTTCGTTCGAGGTTCATGGCTTGACATGGACCATGGCTCTGATACCAATTGTTAGTGCTTATAAGCTCCACATATCTCCACAATGGTATGATATTGTCCACTTTGGGCCCAAGCCCTCATGGTTTTGTTTTTGGGCTTTACCCAAAAGGCCTCATACCAATGGAGATATCTTTTTCATCTTATAAGCACATGATCTTTTCCATGTCTTACCAATGTGGGACTTTGATTGTATTCCCAATACTCCAACAATATACAATAACATAACCCATATAATATACCAGGTCAATCCCATACCTGACCAATACTCCAACATATGAACAGTATATGATCACCTGTACTAACAACAAGGTCCGTACCACACAATGACATGATGCTAATCAAATGCATATAACAGTCTGAATCAACACATGTATCATGCTCAACACATAGCAGTAAATAAAATGCAAATGACATGTATCATGATGAACAAGCATGTGCAACAATCATAGCTCAATCAAATGCAGCATCTCACAGGCATAAGTAAAACATATATCAAATACATGCATACATATATATCTGCAATGCATATGCATGGTCATGTCTGCGCACCCAACTCGCTACCACGACCCCAGTGTGGCCTAGGTGGCACGACATGACAACTATCCCGACTCCAGCCGCCACCACTCTCGAGTGACCGAGTTGGGTAGTATGAAACAGTAGCTAGCCCGCTATAGAGCTATATGCTACCCACACGGGGGTCCCTACTTCTAGCCGCTCCGTCTCTACCCATGAGTAGACGATCACCGCACCCAGGACAACTGCACATCACACGACCACTGTCTATAGTAGGTGAGTGCGCTAACTACCACTCCGCACAGTGGCCAAGTGCGCATCTCCAACTACCACCATCCATAGTGGCCGAGAACGGCATGCACAACAATGCTCTACCCTCAACCCTACAACCACTACCCCGAGTGGCCGGGGAGGCAGGATGACTGACGACTCGTCTCAACCACAAGGCAGACTCAGTCGTCAGCATGCATGAAATGTAATGATGCATAGCTCACACACAAATCCTCACAACACTCCCTAACTCACGGGGAGACCTAGTCAACCAAAAGTCAACCATGCAAGGACGATAAATCCGTAATCACAACCTATTTACCTATGTACAGATAAATAGATCCGTCAAACTAACACACTGATATGTATACGATACAATGACCGACCTCATAATTTGGACTCATCACCTAACCTAGTGATGCAACCCAGTAACCCAATCTGAGGTCATAAAAATAACCCTAACCACATGTACTTACTAAACATCTATCAGCTAACACATAATAGGGTTTTATAGTTCCTATCAGAGCTAGATAATCAATGAAGTACCAGAGTATATATCTCAAAGGTCAAGGCAGTTCAAACATATGATTAAATAAGAGTGGATTTAAGGTAAACAGGTATAAACATAAATCCAAGATCATGCACTGGAATTGATCAAACTACCGAACCAGGTAGATATTACCCACCTGATACGAAGCTCGAATGATCCTCACAATCGTGGACCTACTTCGTATCCCAAACCTGCACAATAATAACAAACAATGATTAAGTACCAGTATCCAACAAACATAGGAACTAAACACTACATCATTCCTATACTCGCATCCTTTCCTCGTCTACGAGTTAGATACTCGACTATCCCAATCTGATACACCTTAACCCAACTCACAATAGATCACCAACATCCAGCTTTACTCTCAGCCATTCACAGCTCCATACACTATGCAGAAATAGAACATCATATACAATGCACATCCCACATCAAAATCACCATACTTAATCCATGCTGAAGCATAGAAATACAACAGAAGGATAAATCAATGTAAATCTTACCTTAATCTCCAAATCACCGCATCATAATTGAAAGTCTAAACAACATCTAAATCACAATCGGATACCACTCCAATCAGCCACAATACAATGATCCACGGCGTAACCCATCAATCTCAACAACCTTGGCACACCACTCAATCCACAAAACAACTAAATTTACACACATAATCAACATCTATTATAGCTCCTCATTCCTGAATCAATAACAGTAAACCTTAAATACTGCAATCAATCAACAACAACACAATTACTCCCCAAATCACAATCGGACACACTCCAATCTCAGCCGCCAAACACCAATCTGCAACTTCTTCTTCCACACACACCTGGCACAGATCAACAACTCCACAACGTTGAAGGAAGAACACGACTTACACCTTGCTGCTTCAACTATACAGCCGACATTACACAACATCACCCATCGACAAACCACAGGTTCAGATACCACACAAATCACAGATTCCACTCGACAATCCATCGATAAAAACCATCAAATTCCTTAGGAATTAACATACTACGAATTCGCATGAATTACAAATAGCATAGGAAAAGGGAAATTGAAGCTTACCGAGCTCAATCCCTCCACCAGCAGCCATATCCCCAGCTGCCCTGTTCACCGGAACAAAATCGAGCTCCACCACTGACAAAACACCGATTGAAGCTAAAACGAAAACCACAACAAGATCCAAAGGAAAACAGCGATTTAACCCTAACCTGAACAACTGGAATACCCGGATTAGCAGCTCACTGCCGCGGCGATATCACCTCCGATCCGCCGGGGTAGAGGGCTCAATAAGATCTCCAAGGCCTGAAATCAACGGACCTGCTGCCGGAGATCTGTTAGGGCGGTGGCGTTGTCGAACTTCCCTACTGGAACTGTCGACGAGCACCCGATCTGACGACGGAAGAAGCAGCGGCGCGAGGAAAAGAAGAGAAGAGAAGAGGCGATCGCGACGAATGGCCCGCTCCGTTCGTTCGATTCCTTTAAAAGTCGTTCATCCCATTCGGTTAACCCAGCCCAATCCAAACCCAATCTAATTGGGTTTGGCTCAGCCGGTTCAACCACTTAACCCAAGTCAAATCCAATCTGAGTTCAGTCCAAATCCAATTCCAATTCAAGCCCGATTTCAGCCCAAGCCCAATTGCAGATCAAGCCCAATTTCAGCCCAAGCCCAATTGCAGATGAAGACCA
Organism: Wurfbainia villosa; assembly: GCA_025175895.1. Taxonomy (NCBI): domain Eukaryota; kingdom Viridiplantae; phylum Streptophyta; class Magnoliopsida; order Zingiberales; family Zingiberaceae; genus Wurfbainia; species Wurfbainia villosa. Next base: position 50,189,138 of record CM045996.1, read on the forward strand.
ATTTCAGCCCAAGCCCAATTGCAGATCAAGCCCAATTTCAGCCCAATTTCAGCCCAGCTAAATATTTAATCAATTAACCCACTAATTAAATCCAATTAATTAAAGAGTTAATCCATATAAATTTTTTTTTTCATATTTTACATCAATTCGGTTTATTTCTTGTTGGGGGAGCACGTTGAAAAGGTGGTGTTTGGCCTTTGAGTTTGCAAGGTGCTCCTCCCTTTGCTTCTTGGTCTACCTTGATTTTTCTATTGGCTTCCCCTCATCATTCCTAGGTATATCGAAATTGGATTCCATTATTAACATGATATCAAAATCCGTTTCGAAAAATACCTCCATGTACTTCTTCCACCAAGCAAATTCCCTCTTGAACTTTGGCGGATGAATGTTGGAACCGGCCATTGTAGTTGTTGTGCTTGTTGCAGCGGGGAGTCCGGTGACAAGCAACTTGGTTCTAATACCACTTATTGGAACGTCGGTGGCCGGCTAGAAGGGGGTGAATAGCCCTCTTTCGTGTATGGTGAAATTCGCTCGTTGATTGCTCATCTACAAACTCGTTAGCGCAGCGGAAATATAATGCTAACAAAGACTTAAACAATTAAGCTAAAACAATAAGAAAAGAAACACAAACGCTAACACAATGGTGTAACGTGGTTCACGACCTTGCCGCTAATCCACGACCCGATTCGTCTAAGGTGAATCACGCCTTAACCAATCCACTATTCTCTCCTTGGCACCAAGCAAGGTGGAGGTACCCTTTTCTTACAAGATCACTCTTCTTACAATAGGATTGAGATAAAAGCAAGTAAGAAGAGTAGGAAAACATTTTGAGCACTTGGGTGTTGTTTGGAGTTAAAGCATTTGCCTCCCCAAGTGTCCAAAGGCCCCTTCTTATAGGGAAGAGCTCATTCTTCCGTTGGGCGCCTAGTAGTCGACTGATACCTCAATCAGTTGACTGCTGCTGTAGCCATTGCCCTATAACGGCTTCGTTCACATTGGATTCCAACCAACGGCTCCCACATCAGTCGACTGATAGAGCCATCAGTCGAGTGGTCGATGCGATCACTCGACTGCTGAAGCTTTTGTGCCCGAAACCCTCGACATCAGTTGACTGATCCCCTTGGCAGTTGATTGATGGAGCTAGCAGTCGACTGCCACAAGCTGGTAGTCGACTGTTCAGCCAGAACTTGGACTCGAACACTAATCGAGTCTCAAGTCGACTTGGATCAGTCGACTGCTACCTATAGCAATCGACTGGTGTCGGGAAAATTCATCTGACACTTAGCCAATTGGCCAAGTTCACCTAACGAGCTACCCCATCCTGGGTTACATTCGCTCACTCTCATTCCCTTGGAGTCTCTCGCCTTCGAAGTTCTCTTCGCCACGTCCCTCGGATGCGCCCAGTGCACGACTTTGCAGCGCCATCCTTCGCGTCTCATCCTGAAGTCTACTTCCTTCGGCTTCACTCCAATGCTCCTCGTCCGGCGGTCCCTTGGATGCACCAAGCGTACGACTTTCATAATGCATCTTTCATCGACTCAAGGACCGAGTCATGAGATGGTGAATCTTGCCAATGCTCCATCATCCATGTGCAAATTACTAAGTACTGCATGACTCCAACGCACATATTAAATCCATATCAATCCTAACTTAAACCCTTTGCCACACACATCAAAACTACATCACATGGGTTGATTGCCCTAACAAGGGTCACATTAAAAGTGAGTGTCCTGACCTCACAAAGAAAGAGGACATGCCTAGGAAAAAGAAGGCATTGAGGGCAACATGGGATGAGTCTTTTTCCAACTCCTTAGGGGATGAAGTCAAGACAAGAGGGACCAAGAACGCTGCACTGATGGCTTTTGACAACTCAGATTCAGAGGAAAATGAAAGTCAGAATGAATCTTCACCGGAGGACACATCATCATCTGATGATGATGAGGTAACATCTCCCAAGTTAGATAAACTGTATGAAACAATAACATGCTTGACCAATGCTTTGAGTAGATCAAAAAATAAAGTTAAAATGTTGAAATCGGAAGTAGAGGAACTTAGAAACCAGAATTCTATTTCTACAGAACATAGCAATGATACTTCTAAAGTAGAAGAACTTATAGAAGAGAACACAACATTAAGAGCACAAGTTGATGATCTCAAGTGCACACTTGAAAAATTCACAACAAGCTCCAAAACTTTGAACATGATTTTAGATGCCCAAAGGGCAGTCTACAACAAAGTCGGGATAAGCTATAAACCAAAACAAAAGGAATTTAGCTTCATGTCCTTAGTTAGTAGAACTCATGTTGTCAAGGCAAAAGTAACTAAAGCTTGGGTTCCTAAGAAATATGTTGTGAATGCTAATGGACCTAAAATCTGGGTTCCAAAAGATATTGTATTTCGTGTTTGATTAGGTACCGGTCGAGGCGGAGTGTCCGATGATATGGGTTGTGGATAGCGGTGTTAGTGAAAGCTCTAGAGCCAATCATGTGATGATTGTTGTATGAACTTTGTTGTATCATATTCCTATATATATAAAGGCATTTCTTTGTGGTGATTATACTTACTTGTATTGGTGCCAAATAACTAAGTATAATAATATCCTTGAGTAGAAGGTTCTTATCTATATCAATCGATTGGTTGAATCGATAATGAGATGATATAGAAAACACTACTCTTAATCATTCCTAGTCAAGTATTAACATTCAGGGACAATGTTAATGCGAAGAGACTAGCATGTAGGTCAACTCGATGACTTGATCTCACAAGTCATGGATATGAGATATCAAGTTGACACATGGGTGGTATGCATTGGAGAATGTATACTGAATGACCCGCCATGAGAAAGTATCATGGATCGTTATATGAGTATCATATACTTTCTCATGTGACTATTAGTATGACTATGAGTCCTTGGACCCGAAGTTACCATGGTTCCCTACATAAGGAGTTGCATACTTTGGCTTCGTCAAACGTCACCCGTAAATAGGTGGACTATAAAAACGATTACTGGGTATGTAACAAATTATGCGGAGGGATGTGAGTGATGTAGATGAGATCTATCCCTCCTATATGACGTGAGTGACATCGTTATTCTTGATAGAGTGAGACGACTAAGTGCATGGACATGCCCAAATGAGTCAATATGAGATATTGAGCTCATTTGATTAGAGTGAGTCTACTTGGAGTTCAAGATATAGATTGTACCGAGGATGACACGGTTGTTGGTGCAATCGGCCCAGGTCACGATTGACCAGGACTCGAGTTTGACTCGAGTGATGTTTTGATGTTTTGACAAAAACATATGACAATGTAATTGTCATTTGGTAAAGTCCAAGTCTTGAGTACTTGGCATGGAAAGTCCAAGTGGGACACTTGGTACATGAAAAGTCCAAGCATGGGTCTTGGCATGAAAAGTCCAACATGGGTTGGTAAGGGAAAGTCCAAGCTTGAGTCTTGGCATTTGAGAAGTCCAAGGGTTTGATATTGGCGGCGTAAAGTCCGAGCGGGAGTCTTGGCAGCATAAGTCCAATGGTTGGCGGCGTAAAGTCCAAGCGGAGTCTTGGCGGCGTAAGTCCAAAGTGCCTTGGCGGTGTAGACACCGTTAGCATGACATAGCTGATGGAAGCACCTGAAGGCTAGCGCGATGGATGAACAAGTCATGGATGACTTGGAGGGATCCGAGAGGTGTGAGGCTGATGGAGGTGGCTAGAAGGCTTAGGTCTAGGCTAAGGGTGGTCTAGCAAGTATGGGGGAACCATACTTGGGTTAAAACCTGTCAACTAGGGTTTCGGGAAGTAGCCTAGACGGTCATTGCCACTATTAGGCGGCCGATGATGAACAGCCGATTGATTATGTTATCAGTCGACTGATGCTCGGATTTTCGGCCACAGAATGGAGTCTCACTCGACTGCTGAGACGAGCAGTCGAGTGATGGCTCATCAGTCGACTGATGGTCATGATCAGTCGACTGATGTCCTAGCCGTTGGATTTTTCCAGCGTGGATTACACCGTTGTCTCACAGCAACAGTGTGATCAGTCGACTGATGGTCCCGAGCAGTCGACTGATCAACCTTTTCCAGCACAGGTTGAAGCTATATAAGGAGCTCGTGATGGAGGAAAAGATAGCGATTTTCTTGAGCGAAATTGAAGGGGGAAGTTGGTGCTTTCCAGTCCTTCAAAGCTAGTTCAAGGCAATCAAAGATCAAGCAATCCAAAGCTCTTGTAAAGTGTTTTTCCTTTACTTGCATTTGTATTTCATATTGTTTTTGCTTGTATCTACTTGATTATTGTTGTAATCATATTGTACGAGGTTTCTCCGCCTCCGGATTGCTCCGAGAAGGAGTTATTATTATAGTGGTGTGTGATTGGCATCGCTAGGGTTCGTACGAACCCGATCCGTGGAGTAGGAACCGTGCGGTTCCGAACCACGTTATATCGTTGTGTTAGCGTATTGTGCATTTCGTTATCATTATTACTTTTCTATTTCCGCTGCGCTAACGAAATTGTAGTAACAAATGCGAAAGAATTCCATTGATGCTATTCACCCCCCCTCTAGCTTCCAAACGATCTCTAACAACGGTCTATGCCTCAATTGGTAAATCTAGATGTCAAGGATAGAGGGACATTGTCACATATTGTGAGAGTCACAATTAGTAGTCACAAAGGTGATGTTGGATCTCAACATTCTTGTAACTCGGGTAGCAATGATGTGTTGCTAGATACCGCTCATTACTTATCCTTCTAAATCGGTTTAGGAGCATTGCCAACATTACAAGAACCTATAGGGTCACACACAAAGGGCAATTAGATGGAGATTAGGTTCATATGATGGACCATGAGGATTAGGTTAATGGGATGAACCAAATTGGATTAAGAGTAATCCAAATTAGACTAATTGAGTTGGACTCAATTTGATTCAAATGTTGAATGAGTCTAATTTAGATTTGATTCATCGAGTCAATTTAAACTAATGAATAGAGATTCATTAAATCAAATTGACTTGAATCAAATTGTTGGATTTGATCAACCATGGGAGATAAGAAGTCAAGTTTGACTTGACTTGAGAGGAAAGATGAAAGGTCAAGTTTGACTTGACCAAATGCCATGTCATGGTGACTTGGCATGGGGCCGGCCAATGATGATGTTCCACATCATCATGGACACATCATGGGGTGCCATCTCATGAGGGAGACCAAGAGCCATCGCTCTTGGAATTACATGCATGCATGTAACTCCTGTGGCTGACCACTATTCGATGGGTGATTGTGTGTGAAGTTAAGTGTAGTAACTTCATCTTCTTCCTTCTCTCTTCTCAAGCTTTCTCCCCCTCATCCTTGCCGTGAGCTTCTAAGGGTGCTAGCACACTCTAGGTTTCTTTTCTCCACCTATTGCTCGTGTGGATATTGATAGAGGAGTATACACTTGACACTCTCGAGTTCCGGCAAGCCGTTTGGACGAGCGGGATAAGCGAAGGGCATCGCATCAAGGGTAATGCTCCTTTCATGTAGATCTAAGGTAGATCTAGGTTTTTTAAACACGTACATGTAATTTTTGTTTATCTTCGCATGGATCCGTGGTCGACTTCCGAGGTTTCCGCAACGCAAAAAGCGGTTTTTGCGGCTCGGATAGTCCAACAGTGGTATCAGAGCCACGTGCGAAGCATGTATGTGGTTTAGTTTTGTAGTTTTTGTATTAGATATAAAAATTACAGATCTATAAGTTTCTGTAAATTTCCTATTTTTATAGATTTTTTGGGTATTTTTCTCGAAGAGTCGAAGCAACAAGTGTTGGGACACTTGTAGGCTTCAACCACCGAGAAAAACTCTCCGAAATGGCGAGTTCTCGCTTTAGTCTTTTGGGAAAGCGATTTAAGTTGCTGTAAGATCTAGATGGAACACTCGCGACATTCATTTTGCGAGTAGGGGTGCTGCCCCTAACCCCACAAGGGGCATTGTCCCACGATCGCTCCCGGAAATCGCTTAGCGGGAGCATTACGAAGATGTGACTCATAAAATTGAAAAAAAATAGGAAAAATTATAGAAATTTTTGTAAAATATATAATTTAGAATTATGTATAATACTGTGATGGTCATGGCTCAAGAAACCCAATGTGATTGGATAAATATGTTGTAATTCATAATATGGTTTGGGTGCCATTTTTTGTGTTGTGCATGTTGTATAATGTATGCGACCTGCGCGTCGTGCCCTTCTTTTTAAATATTCCAGTTGTAAATAGTTTTAGACTCGAATGTAACTCGAGTTTCATGTTTTTAATATACAAAATGGAGCGGTGGAAGGTCCACTAGTAGACGGAGTTACGAGGAGGGTGCCGACGACACATGACGTTCAAAGGAGACGCTTGGAGAAGCTGCTAACCCTAGGTTGACCGTCTGATCTTCTCATTGGCTTGAGAAGATCATAGTAGGGCCATGACCTCATCACAATTTATATATATATATATGTTGATATATATATATATATATATATATATATATATATATATATATATATATATATATTTTGCTTATATGTATGTGATGCCTGCTAGTAAATTTTGCTTGTATGTATATGATGTATGCTAGGATATTTTGCTTGTATGTTTATGATGCATGCTAGTATATTTCTTTGTATGTATGTGATGCATGCTAGTGTAGGGTAATAAAGGCCTTAATGTGTATATGATACACATTCACGATTAGATTAGATCTTAATCGAATCAACTCGAAAATGCCTACCAAGTTTTGATACCCATCACTACCTTGATCATTTGTTGTTGTTGAATCTGCCAAAGCAGAGCAACGCATATTATCTTGGTAGAGTGCAGAGGGACAATCTTGGTCCCGCCTATCATAGCTTGGGTGAGAATAAGCTCAATTATATTGAGTAAAAATAGTTAACTCAATTGGATCGAGTAAAACTAAATGCATATTCCAACCGTTGGAAAGGTAGGATAAGATTACATTTACACTCAATGTAGGTCAACTTGATGACTTGATCTCACAAGTCATGGGTATGAGATATCAAGTTGACACATGGGTGGTATGCATTGGAGAATGTATACTGAATGACCCTCCATGAGAAAGTATCATGGATCATTATATGAGTGTCATATACTTTCTCATGTGACTATTAGTATGACTATGAGTCCTTGGACCCGAAGTCACCATGGTTCCCTACATAAGGAGTTGCATACTTTGGCTTCGTCAAACGTCACCCGTAAATGGGTGGACTATAAAGGTGATTATTTGGTATGCAACAAATTATACAGAGGGATGTGAGTGATCTAGATGAGATCTATCCCTTGTATATGATGGGAGTGACATCGTTATTCTTGATAGAGTGAGACCACTAAGTGCATGACCATGCCCAAATGAGTCAATATGAGATATTGAGCTCATTTGATTAGAGTGAGTCTACTTGGAGTTCAAGATATAGATTGTACCGAGGATGAAACGGTCTATGCCTCAATTGGTAAATCTAGATGTCAAGGATAGAGGGACATTGTCACATATTGTGAGAGTCACAATTAGTAGTCACAAAGGTGATGTTGGATCTCAACATTCTTGTAACTTGGGTAGCAATGATGTGTTGCTAGATACCGCTCATTGCTTATGCTTCTAAATCGGTTTAGGAGCATTGCCAACGTTACAAGAACCTATAGGGTCACACACAAAGGGCAATTAGATGGAGATTAGATTCATATGATGGACCATGAGGATTAGGTTCATGGGATGAACCAAATTGGATTAAGAGTAATCCAAATTAGACTAATTGAGTTGGACTCAATTTGATTCAAGTGTTGAATGAGTCTAATTTAGATTTGATTCATTGAGTCAATTTAAACTAATGAATAGAGATTCATTAAATCAAATTGACTTGAATCAAATGGTTGGATTTGATCAACCTTGGGGGATAAGAGGTCAAGTTTGACTTGACTTGAGAGGGAAGATGAAAGGTCAAGTTTGACTTGACCAAATGTCATGTCATGGTGACTTGGCATGGGGTTGGCCAATGATGATGTTCCACATCATCAAGGACACATCATGGGGTGCCACCTCATGAGGGAGACCAAGAGCCATCGCTCTTGGAATTACATGCATGCATGTAACTCCCTTATAGTGGCCGACCACTATTAAATGGGTGATTGTGTGTGAAGTTAAGTGTAGTAACTTCATCTTCTTCCTCCTCTCTTCTCAAGCTTTCTCCCCCTCATCCTTGCCGTGAGCTTCTAAGGGTGCTAGCACACTCTAGGTTACTTTTCTCCACCTATTGCTCGTGTGAATACCGATAGAGGAGTGTACACTTGACACTCTTGAGTTTCGGCAAGCCGTTTGGACGAGCGGGATAAGCGAAGGGCGTCGCATCAAGGGTAATGCTCCTTTCATGTAGATCTAAAGTAGATCTAGGTTTTCTAAATACGTACATGTAATTTTTGTTTATCTTCGCACGGATCCGTGGCCGACTTCCGAGGTTTCCACAACGCAAAAAGCGGTTTTTGCGACTCGGATAGTCCAACAAGCAGATGCTCCAAGCACATGACCGAGGATTCTTCAAAGTTTGCCACAATTTAAAACAGAAGTAAAGGTACTGTTTCTTTTGGTAATAGTGGTAAACTGAAAGTCATAGGAGTAGGAGATATTGTTATTTTTGAACAATTTAGGATTAAGAATGTCCTGCTAGTTAAAGGAATGACTTTTAATTTATTGAGTATTAGTCAATTATGTGATGAAGGATATAGAGTAGAGTTTTATTCAACTCAATGCTTAATTAAACATAATGAATCCAATACTATCATGTTAGTAGGGACTAGGAAGGAAAATATCTTTCAAGTTCAGTTTAGTAGTGCTACTAACATGCGTGTGAAGTGTTTGTTGTCCAAAGTAGATAACTCATGGCTATGACATCGAAGACTCGAACATGTCAACATGAAGAATATTAAGAGGTTGGCCAAGGAAGAGCTTGTGCGAGGACTACCATTGCTCAAATATGAAAAGGACAAATTATGCGATGCGTGTCAAAAAGGTAAACAAATAAGAGCTTCACACAAAAGCAAAACCGCTGTAAGTACGTCAAGTACTTTAGATTTATTGCATATAGATTTGTTTGATAGTAGCTCAACTAAATCTTTGAATGGTAGTAGATATTGTTTGGTAGTAGTAGATGACTATACTAGATATACATGGACTTTCTTTCTCAAACATAAGGATCAAACATTAGAAATTTTTATTTCCTTTTGTAGAAGAATTGAGAATGAGAAAAATGCAACGATTAAAACAATTAGAAGTGATTGTTGGTGCAGTAGGCACCTAAGTCGAACCTAAGTTTTGATTATAGCAAACGATACAAAGTTAAGCATATATTGTTATCTCATGAGCTAAATCAAGTGTGTAGAAAAGTCTCAACGCTGGAACTAAAGGCTAGCGACACCCGGAGGAAGCCGCGGTGGTCGGGCGACACTCAAGAGACTTCGGAGGGAGCCGAAGGAATTGAGTGGAAGGCCGGAAGCAAAAGCAACACGTAAGTACTGAGGAAAGCTCGTGTGTGCGAGTGTAAGTAAGGTCGTATCCTCTTTACGGGGATGATCTTAAGCGTAGATCCGACCAAAGACTTCTTATAGATTGCCTAGGTCGAGATCGGATGGTCGACGACCATCGAAATTATGTTTTTCTTGAGCTAACCTTGCCTTGCAGCCAGCATCAGTCGACTGCCAACCTGAAGGACTCGATTGCCATCCATCAGTCGAGTGACTACGGCTAGCACTCGACTGATGCTGCCATCAGTCGACTGGTGATGTCCATCAGTCGACTGCTGGTCAAAGGATCAGCCTCGAATAGTCAAGAGTTATCACCATTTTTCAAGGGGTTTTGTGCCCATTTGTGATTGGCTAAAGACCCATTCGATGAGGGGCTCAAAGGCTATAAAAGGAGGGCCAAACCTAGGGTTTTTCATCAATTAAAAAGCTTCCAAGTGCTTCCGATACGCTCCGACTCTCTGACATCCCTACGACGAAGCGCTACCGAAACGACGACTAGAGCTTCAACCTCCAACCTTCAAAGTCATCGGTAATGAAAGTTCTAAATTGTATTTCAGTTTATTTCTTTTAGTAAAGCTTTAAATCATATCAAGGAGAGGGGGAGTGTCCCTCTACCTTGAGTCTTTATCGAGTTTTGTATTCGTTTAACTCCTACCTCCAACGAGGAGGAGTTCTTTAGTAGTTTGCCCTCCGTACGTGGTCAAGGACCACTAGGGCCTTGGAGTAGTAGCCATAGGCTACGAACCAAGTAAAAACCCTCGTGTTTTTATTTATTTATTGTTATCTTTCCGCTGCGTTTTACTTGTACCTTAATGAACGATTATGAAAAAGTTTTTATCGCTATTCACCCCCCCCCTCTAGCGAACCGCATCGATCCAAAAATTGGTATCAGAGCCGGGGGTTGCTAAGATTTGGTGAAACCACCAATCTAGCCATTTTTCACAGATTTATTTTTCTTTTATTTCTGTTTATTTCAGATTTATTTCGCTTTGTTAAATTTACTCCCGCACTACTAATCCAAGACGCGAGTCTTGGTACTTTTTGTGTGTTTTTGTCGTTGCTAGTTTTTTTTCCTTCGTCTCCTTGTGTTCTTTGTTCTAATGGCCCATCTCGAAGGGTTTAGCACCGTCCGACCTCCGTTTTACAATGGAGATGACTTCCGTTATTGGAAGGGTCGGATGGAATGCTTTCTTAAAACCCAAATCGAGATGTGGATCATAATCCAAACGGGTTTCACACTTCCGACTAATGAAGTGGGTGACTCCTTGGATTATGACCAATGGACCATTGCAACAAAAAAACAAGTCGAAGCCGACGCTAAGGCAACGCAAATTCTTCAATGCGGCCTATCCAAGGAGGAGCTAAATCGCGTCGGCCCCTTCATAAGCGCAAAAGATCTTTGGACAAAACTAGTGGAGCTACACGAAGGGACCGACAAAGCCAAGGTATGTAAGCGTGATCTTCTTTTCAATAAACTATATAACCTAAAAATGCAGGAACACGATTCCGTGACACAACCTCATGCCCGAGTCCAGGACATCGTCAACAACCTACACGCAATCGGGCAAAAGGTCAAAAACTGCGACCTTATAAGGTATGTCCTAAACTCTTTTCCGAGGACTACCTTATGGGCATCCATGGTCGATGCCTATAAGGTCTCCAAGGACCTTTCTAAAATTAGGTTAGATGAACTCTTTTTGGATTTTGAACTTCATGAGCAGTCTAACTCAGAGCCCGAGAGGGGTATAGCCTTGTTTGCAGGATCAAAGAAGAAGAAAATCGCAAGCAAGCCACCACCAATCGAGGAGGAAGACGAGTCCGAAGAAGAAGTTGACCCGGAGTTGACTGCCGAACTAATGAACCTAGCTCGAAGGATAGCCAAGGGACGAAAGCGAACCACGACTCGACCCAACCAAGGTAAGCCTAAAAGTTCTAATATTAGGTGTTATGGGTGCAACAAGTTTGGACATATCAAGTCCGAGTGCCCCAAGCTCAACCACCAAGCACCTAAGCACAAGAAGGCCCTCAACGTGACATGGGAAGAAGCGTCATCCGAAGAAGACGAAGACCACGTCTTCATGGCGAAATCGATTGAGTCCGACACGGAGACCGAACCTGAACTTGAGTCAGAACCTGAGGATGACTCGGACTACGAAGCTACCTTCAAGTCAAGCCACGGATACGCATCCGGTTCAAAAGATACCCTTAAGGTGAGTCAAACCTTATTTAATACTTTACATAATACGGTTAGGTTTTTGTCTAGGAAGTTAGCTAAGTCCGAGTCCAAGGTCGAGACCCTGGTTGAGGAAGTTAAACTCCTCAAACACGAGGTCTCCCTAACCTCTTCGACTAGTCGAGTTCAAGAGAAGGACTCAACTCGGGTTGAAAAACTCAAAGTTGAGAACTCACTCTTGAAAAGTCAAGTCGAAGATCTTAGGAATACGTTGGAAAGGTTTACTTTGGGTTCCAAAGGACTTGACCTTCTACTTGGATCGCAAAGGGATGTGTACAACAAGGCCGGACTAGGGTTTAGCTCAAACACGACCAATAAGTCGTATATGTCAATCGTAAGTAGACATAAAAAATGTGTCCAAGCATGGGTCCCTAAGACCACTTTGATTTCAACTCTAGGATCCAACTCGTACTGGGTTCCCAAGGACCAAATCCACTATGTGGATAGACCGAACCAATTCAACGGTCTAGGGGGAGCCAGTACAAAACATGTTTGTGTTTTAACTTAGAAATTGCATGCTTAGATTTTTTTTTTCTTTCGTGAACTCACTTAGAACACGTAAATAACCAACTAAAATCCTTTGAAAAGATTGAGCCTCGGGGAGCCTCTTTTCAAATAACCAACTAAAATCCTTCGAAAAGATTGAGCCTCGGGGAGCCTCTTTTCAAATAATCAACTAAACTCCTTCGAAAAGATTGAGCCTCGGGGAGCCTCTTTTCAAAAATAACTAGTTAGACGAGGAAATAATTTTAGGTGAGTCAAGTCATCATTTTCTTGAAAATGGCTTTGTCTAAGGAAGTGGTCGATGATCCGATAAAAGAAGGCCCCTGTGCCTCACCACGACCTGGAAGCCATGATCTTGAAAAGGTAAACTTGACAAGCCTAGGGTCAAATCCAAATCTAACATTACTTAAACATAAATGCACTTAATCAACTTAATTGGAAGTCATCTCACAAAAAACACATAAGTATAACATGATTGATCATATAGACACAGGTGAGATGACCTAGGTTTAACAACTTACAACCAATTTTTTTTTAAAAAAATCTAACATCCAATCCAACCACCTTGCGTGTAGGATCAATGGATGTTGGACAACGGTTGCTCCCGACACATGACCGGGGATCAACTCAAATTCACAAAGCTTCGATTCAAACGACAAGGATCGATAGCCTTTGGGAATAACGGCAAGCTCAAAATCATCGGATCAGGTGATATCGAGCTTAACTCAAATTTTATTATTAAAAATGTATTACTTGTAGAGAATTTTGAATATAACCTGCTTAGCGTAAGCCAATTATGTGACAATAACTATAAGGTCGTATTTTTAGAAAATGAATGTGTAATTAAAACAAATAAAACAGCTAAAACAATACTCAAAGGAACTAGGACAAATAACATTTACACAATTAACTTAATCAAATCCTCAGCCAAATGTCTTATGACACAGGAAGAGGAATCATGGTTGTGGCACCGACGACTCGGTCACTCGCACCCAAGACTCGTCCACAAGATGAGTCAGAGTGGCTTAGTCAGAGGCTTACCCAACCTCAACAACTTGGTTAATAAAATCTGTAATGCTTGTCAACAAGGAAAACAACCTAGGACACAACACAAGTTAACTAACCAAGAACGAACCTCAAGTGTACTTGAGCTCCTGCATATGGATCTATTCGATTCACATGGAGCCAAGTCACTCAATAAAAGTCAATATTGCTTAGTCATAATTGACGACTACTCCAGGTTTACCTGGGTTAGGTTCATCAAACATAAAAATGATACCCTAGATCAATTAATCAATTTATTCAAATTAATCGAGAATCAAAAAAACCTTAAGGTTAAAAGAATTAGAAGCGATCATGGTGGTGAATTCGAAAATCAAAGGTTCACCGACTTCTGTAACCTAAACGGATACCACCATGAATTCTCTTGCCCTAGGACCCCTCAACAAAATGGCCTAGTGGAGCGGAAAAACCGAACTCTACAAGAAGCCGCTAGGACCATGTTGAAATATGACCTACCCGATAGGTTTTGGGCAGAAGCCGTGAGTACGACATGCTATGTCCAAAATAGAATCCTTATGGTAAAGAGGCACCTTAAGACCTCATACGAGATTTATCACGATAAAATACCTAACATCAAGTACTTTAGGGTATTTGGGTGTAAGGTACATATCCTAAACACTAAGGATTACCTAGGGAAATTTACATCCAAGATCACGACCGGAATCTTTCTAGGATACTCGATTACAAGTCGAGCTTATAGAGTATATAACCACGACACCCTTAGAGTCGAGGAGACTATCAATGTAGTATTTGATGAAGGACATGAACCTACAAAACCCCCGGCAACCCCAATTAGTGAGCCGATTCATACTAGACCTAACTCGATCCGAGATCGGTCTAGTGTTAATCCTAACCTAAGTCAACCAAGTCACTCTATTGATCAAGTGATAGATGACTCCAACCAAACTAATGTTCAACCAAGTCGCCCCATTGATCAAGCATTGGGTGACACAAACCCAGCAATCTAGGATTGGACTAACCACCCTATCGATCAAGTGATAGGAGATCCTAATCTAGGAGTTGAACTAGAGCATCCTATAGGAACCTTAGTCAAATTTCCTTAATTTCAAAGATAGAACCCAAATCAATTGAACAAGCTCTTCTTGATCCGATTGGATTATTGCAATGCAAGAAGAGCTAGCTCAATTTACTAGGAATGAAGTGTGGGGAATTAGTACCACCACCTAAAGACAAAAGCGATAATTGGAACAAGGTGGGTGTTTGAAATAAGCTTGATGATAAAGGTGAAGTAGTTAGAAACAAGGCTAGGTTAGTAAGCCAAAGGGTTTAGTCAAGTCGAAGGCTTAGATTACGAAACCTATGCCCGATAGCTAGACTCGAATCCATTCGAATGTTGCTAGCTTATCACTTTGTCGAGAATTTAAGCTTCAAATGGATGTTAAGTCGGCATTCTTAAATGGATACATTAAAGAAGAAGTTTATGTTAGCCAACCCGGTTGAAAATCTAGATAAACCCGACCATGTTCTAAAACTTAAGAAAGCTCTCTATGGACTTAAACAAGCTCCTCGAGCTTGTGCGAAGACTTTCAATCCATCTTAAGTCAAAGGGTTTAACCAAGGCTTAGTTGACCCAACTCTCTTTGTAAAAACCTTAGGTAAAGAAATATTCATAGCTCGAATTTACGTAGGCGATATAATTTTTGGAACCTCTAACTCGGCCTTACTAAGCGAGTTCGTTTCGCTCATGGAAAGTGAGTTGAAATGAACTTGGTAAAGTGAGTTAAGTTTCTTTAGGTCTACAAATTAAACAAACTAAGGATGGTATATACCTATATCAACAAAAATACACTAAGGAGTTAATTAAAAGATTTGGAATGCAAGGCGCTAAGGTAATAAACACCCCAATGGCGATAAATGTTAACATAGGAGAAGACCTAGAAAGTAAGTCCATTGACTTAAAAATACTATAGGGGCGTAATAGGAGTCTCTATACTTAAGCTGAGTCGACCCGACATCCTATTCGCGATAAGTATGTGCGCCGAGTTTCAAACTGCTAAGGAGTCACACCTAACCCTAGTTAAGCATATCCTTAGATATCTTAAGGGCACATAACGTTGGTATTTGGTACCTAGATCTACGGAGTTCGAACTAATCGGCTACTCCGATTCGGATTATGCGGTAGTAAGCTCGATAGAAAGAGAACAGTGGTTGTTGTCAACTTCTCGAGTCTAGTGAGTTAGTGCGATGAAACAACACTTTGTGTTGCTTTATCTACCACCGGCGAATACATCACGATGGGTGAGTGTGTCACTTCTTTGGATGAAGCACACTCTCCGCGACTTTAAGTTAGACTTTACGAATACTAAACTTCACGTAGATAACATTAGTTCAATTAATCTTACAAAGAATCCGATATGTCACTCTAGGACCAAACATATAGAAGTCAAACACCATTTCATTCGAGAACATGTGGCCAACGGAGCCATACACCTCGAATACGTCGAATCGAAGTCCAACTTGGCAGATCTATTTACTAAACCCCTACCCAAAGCCGAATTTAGTCTATTAAGATGAAAATTGGGCATGTGCGTAATAGAATAGGTACATGCAAATTATATGTTCTTACTACTATTTCTTTAATTTCATTTTTATGGAACTAGCATAGGACATACCTTAGATATCATGCACCTATAGATTTAAGGAGCCAGTACATCTCACAACACATAGGACTAATGTGTTTGTGTACATAGCCACGTAGATGGGCGTGAGATGTTAGGACCTTACTCCTGGTTCCAGATGTAAAGCTAGTGCATCGCTATGAACCACGGAGTATAATCATACATACTAACCGACTCTGACCAGGACTGGTTGATCTTACATATCAATCAAGCCAAATATGAGTCGAACATTTTATAGATGAGCTTATTTTCAGTATATTATTTATTTTTATTTTTTTATAAAAAAAATGGGGGAACATGCTTGGACTTTAAATTTAACACTTTTTTGTTTTCCACACACCCCTTACTCTTTTCGATATACGGTAAAAGGGGGAGAAAAAGGCCAAAGTTAAGGGGTCAGCCAAAGTTAAGGGGTCAAAATTTATTTTGATAACTTAACTTTTACTTCATATTTAAACCAAAAGTTAAAACTTAGTTAACTTTTACCAAAAGGCCAAAGAATTCTTAAACTTATTTGTGCCGTCTAAGTTTTACTTAAACTTATTTTAAAACTTTATGTCGTTAATGTTTTACTTAAGGGTGAGAAAGGGCTTAACTAAAACATTTTACTAAGGCCAACTTTAAGTAATGTTAATTACTTAAAGCAACCCTCAAGGGGGAGGATTAAGGTCTTTCTTCAAGACTCACCCTCGGTCAAGGGGGAGGTTTCCTCAAGGGGGAGTACTTGAAGAAAATCCTTACTACTCCAACTTAATCTTCATATTTTTGTTTCTCATGCACATTATTACTCTTCATGCTTGTTATTTACTTAACTTTGTATGTGGGTTTGCCATAAATCAAAAAGGGGGAGATTGTTGGTGCAGTAGGCACCTAAGTCGAACCTAAGTTTTGATTATAGCAAACGATACAAAGCTAAGCATATATTGTTATCTCATGAGCTAAATCAAGTGTGCAGAAAAGTCTCAACGCTGGAGCTAAAGGCTAGCGACACCCGGAGGAAGCCGCGGTGGTCGGGCGACACTCAAGAGACTTCGGAGGGAGCCGAAGGAATTGAGTGGAAGGCCGGAAGCAAAAGCAACACGTAAGTACTGAGGTAAGCTCGTGTGTGCGAGCGTAAGTAAGGTCGTATCCTCTTTACGGGGATGATCTTAAGCGTAGATCCGACCAAAGACTTCTTATAGATGGCCTAGGTCGAGATCGGATGGTCGACGACCATCGAAATTATGTTTTTCTTGAGCTAACCTTGCCTTGCGGCCGATCGATCATTGCCCGGCCACTCGAAGGACTCGATTGCCGTCCATCAGTCGAGTGACTATGGCTAGCACTCGTGATCTTTGCCATCGGTCGAGTGATAGCCATAGTTATCACCATTTTTCAAGGGGTTTTGTGCCCATTTGTGATTGGCTAAAGACCCATTCGATGAGGGGCTCAAAGGCTATAAAAGGAGGGCCAAACCTAGGGTTTTTCATCAATTAAAAAGCTTCCAAGTGCTTCCTATACGCTCCGACTCTCCGACATCCCTACGACGAAGCATTGCCGAGACGACGACTAGAGCTTCAACCTCCAACCTTTAAAGTCGTCGGTAACGAAAGTTCTAAATTGTATTTCAGTTTATTTCTTTTAGTAAAGCTTTAAATCATATCAAGGAGAGGGGGAGTGTCCCTCTACCTTGAGTCTTTATCGAGTTTTGTATTCGTTTAACTCCTACCTCCAACGAGGAGTTCTTTAGTAGTTTGCCCTCCGTACGTGGTCAAAGACCACTAGGGCCTTGGAGTAGTAGCCGTAGGCTACAAACCAAGTAAAAACCCTCGTGTTTTTATTTATTTATTGTTATCTTTCCGCTGCGTTTTACTCGTACCTTAACGAACGATTACGAAAAAGTTTTTATCGCTATTCACCCCCCCCTCTAGCGAACCGCATCGATCCAACAGTGATCATGGAGGAGAATTTGAAAATATGAGGTTTAAGGATTTTTGTTTAGAAAAAGGGTATAAACATGAGTTTTCCACTCCTAGGACACCACAACAAAATGGTGTGGTAGAAAGGAAGAATAGAGTTTTACAAGAAGCTGCGAGGAGAATGCTAAATGAGTATGCTCTTCCTAGTTACTTGTGGGCTGACGCGATTAATACTGCATGTTATGTTCAAAACAGAGTTTTGATACATAGATTTTTAGGAAAAATGCCTCATGAACTATGGTTTGGAAAACTACCAACAATCAAACTTCTTAGGGTATTTGGTTGCAAGGTATTTATTTTGAACACTAAGGATCATCTAGGAAAATTCATCGCAAAAGTAGATGAAGGTGTCCTTCTAGGATACTCTCTCACTAGTAAAGCTTATCGAGTTTATAACAAAAGAAAGAATTTGGTTGAGGAATCATGAAATGTAGTTTTTGAAGAATGTAAAGAGCAAAGTGACTCTAAGGATAAGAGTGATAAAGTTGAGTTCGAACTCAAGAGATTGAGTTTGAATGAGAACACTAATGTAGGGGGAGTAAAATCTGATGTTGATAATGAAAAATCTAAGTCAGAAGGGTCATCATTTGAGCTTGTGCTAATTTGTGAGGTTCAGGAAACATCTCAAGTACCAAGATCCACTAGAATGGTCAATAGTCATCCCCTAGACCAAGTTGTTGGAGACATTTATCATGGGGTGAGGACAAGATCATACTTTAGGAATGAAGTGAATCAAGTAGCATTAATCTCTGAAATTGAACCAAAAGTAATTGATGAAGCTTTGCTTGATCTGGACTGGATTATAGCAATGCAAGATGAATTGGGACAATTTGAGAGAAGTCAAGTTTGGGACTTGGTCCCAAGACCTGATCAATCTATCATAATAGGAACCAAATGGGTATTCAAAAATAAAATGAATGATAAGGGAGCAATAGTTAGAAATAAAGCTAGGTTAGTTGCCAAAGGGTACAATCAAGTTGAGGGACTTGATTACAGTGAGACTTATGCACCCGTGGCTAGATTAGAATCTATTAGAATTATGCTAGCGTTTGCAGCATATAAAGGATTCAAATTATATCAAATAGATGTGAAGTCAGCATTTTTGAACGGTTTTATAAAGGAGGAAATCTATGTTGAACAACCACTGGGATTTGAAAATTCTGCATTTCCAAATCACGTGTATAAGCTTAAGAAGGCTCTTTATGGGCTGAAACAAGCACCTCGTGCTTGGTACGAAAGGTTGTCAACTTTTCTACTTGAGAGGGGTTTTAGAAGAGGTCAAATCGATCCCACATTATTTCTGAAAAGAAATGATGAAGATATATTTGTAGCTCAGATTTATATTAATGACATAATTTGTGGTTCAAACAATAGGGATTACCTCAATGAATTCATAGAACACATGGAGAGTGAGTTTGAGATGAGTCTAGTAGGAGAATTGATATTTTTTCTTGGACTGCAAATCAAACAAACCAAAGAAGGAATTCTTATCTATCAATCAAAATATGTCATGGAGTTACAGAAAAGATTCAACATGGAAAATGTTAAGGAGGTTTTCACTCCAATGGCACAAAACACTCATTTAGATAGTGATATAGATGGAAAACCTATTAATTTAAAGCTTTATAGGAGTGTCATAGGTATTCTTTTATACCTTACAACAAGTAGACTTGATATAGTATTTGTTGTAGGTATGTGTGCACGATATCAATCGTATGCGAAAGAGTCTTATTGGGTTGTTGTTAAAAGAATTATGAGATATCTTAAAGCAACCATATCAGTTGGATTGTGGTATCCCCGAACTAAGTCTTTTGATTTAGTAGGCTATACATATTCAGATTATGCAGGATGCAAACTAGATAGGAAAAGTACTAGCGGGGGCTATCAATTCTTAGGTTCAGCATTAGTTAGTTGGTCAAGTCGAAAGCAACATTGTATTGCTCTCTTCACCACTGAGGCTGAGTACATAGCCATGGGAGAGAGTGTGTCACAATTGTTATGGATGACTCACACCTTGGAAGATTATGGTTTTTCATATAAGAACGTGCAATTGCTTTGTGATAATATTAGCACGATAAACTTAACGAAAAATCCAGTTCATTATTCCAGAACAAAACACATTGAAGTGAGACATCACTCCATTAGGGATCATGTAGCAAGAGGAGATATCATACTCAATTATGTTGAGTCTAAGGCGAATCTTGTTGATATTTTCATAAAACCTCTTCCAGAAAATGAATTTAGATATTTAAGAAGAGAGTTAGGAATGTGTGCCACTGAGTGAAAACTCTCCTTGATCATAAGGACTAATTCATAAGTACAAAAGAAATGGGAAAATAATTTTTGGGATACCTTGGGGAAACATCTCACACAAACCATAGGATTAACTATGCTTGTGTATTGCTAGATAGGGGTGAGATGTTAGGAGCAACCAATTTACTCAAAATGCTTGTTATGATGCATGACTTGAGTAATGAGGTTGAAAATTGCATAAGTCATTAAGTTGACCAATTATGGGGAAGACCAATATATAATTCATGTGTATGTGATTCTAATATCATAATTAGACATTCCAACCAAGTCAAATTGGTTGGCCTTCCTAAACAGTGATAAAACTCAACTAAAACATCAAAAATATGTTAGAAATCATCTATTAAGTGTATTATCGCTTGTAAAATGGTTTAGGGACATAAATACAGCGAAGTTAGGACTTAAAATACCTAAGAAAACCAAATTTTAGATTAATAATCGAGGCATTTCAGTATTTGCCCAGACTGCTAGTTGTTGCGTGTAAACAGAAGCGAGGCGCACTCGACCAGCGCCTCGACTGGACATTCTGCCATGCCTATAGAAATTTCCCAAAGGTCAAACTGAGCGACTTTCTGAAATTTCAGACTAGATGTTAGGAATTCCAGACCAATTTTTTTAAAATCCAGATGAGCTTAAAAAATTTTTAGACTGGTTTCCAGGGAGCTTAAGAAATTTTCAGACTAGTTTCCAGGGAGCTTAAAAAATTTTCAGACTGGTTTCCAAGGAGCTTAAGAAATTATCAGACTAGTTTCCAGGGAGCTTAAGAAATTTTCAGACTAGTTTCCAGGGAGCTTAAGAAATTTCCAGACTGGTTTAAGTCCAGGCCGATTTAATTCCAGATCGGTTTAATTCCAGAATGGTTTAAGTCCAGACCGATTTAATTCCAGACTGGTTTAAGTCCAGACCGGTTTAATTCCAGACTAGTTTAAATCCAGGCCGCTTTAAAATTCCAGACTGGTTTAGATTTCAGAACGATTTTGATTTTAGGACGGTTTAGATTTCAGGGCGGTTTAGAATTCAGGGCAGTTTGAGAAGTCAGGCCGGTTTAAATTTCAAAAGGCACAGAATCGAGGTAAACTCGACCCACGCCTCGACTGACTATCCGAATGAAAGCACATAAGCGAGGCACACTCGACTGGCACCTCGACTGATTTAACAATCGAGGCATTCAACTTATTGCCTCGACTGTTCGACTTGGGAATATATAAACAAACCCTATTTCCACATCGACTCATCCCCGTTTTTTTTTGCCTCGACTGTTCTCGCTGGGATTTCGATCCCGTCGCCCTCACCGTCACCTCTCTCGTTTCCGACAAGATCGACGGTGACCAAAGCTTAGACAACCTCCTTTGAATCCTAACCGACCTCGAGTAAGTTCTCCAGCATCTCATTTCTTCTCTCGATCAATCCCTAACCCTAATCGTCAGTTTCTCCAAACCTAGGGTTCACCGGATTTTCTCTCGTCGAAGAAGGTCATCTCACAGAAGGTTCCATTGTCTTTCAGATCCCTTAAGATCTCAACCTTCCTGATTAACAAAAATGGCACCTAAGTAAAATTCTAAACCCTTCTCGTTGTTTTCATGATTTAGAAATTACCTGGGTTAACTAATCATGTGTTAACCTGTGTCATGCATCATACTATCATATTGCCTTCATTTTGCATTTTGGTCATGATTTCTACATTCATTAGACAAAAACATAAGATAGGCGAGACCAGTAGGAGGGAAACAACCCGGGAGAATCCGTCTTTAGATCCCCGATTTCCCTCTGTACACCATCAGCATACTTTCGTCGCCCACAAATTTAAGTTGATGCATACTAGGTCATTGGATAAGGATTTCTTTGATAGGTATGCCCAAAATGTCGTACAGATAGTTGACTACTATGAGCTCAATAAACTAGTCTACTGTGATCACGACATCAATATAGACTTAGTTAGTGAATTATACAATAATCTACAACCTACAGGTGATAGGCTCATCTATAAGAGTAGAGTGGCTAGAAGGGACATATCATTCACTCATGATATCCTTAGGGCATTTCTAGAGTGCCGAGAGTCAAACTCAGCCTTTGAATGCTATCCAAGCATTCAAGAACCGCTTGAGGATTACTCAATCAATGTCATTCATAAGTATTTCTTTTAAAAAACCATGACAACCCAGTGTTAATCTGTTTCCAACCATGGCACTGGCTGCCCCTGATAATGTCCTATATAAGGTTATAGTAGGTTGCATACTCCCCATTGTCACTGAGGGGCAGGCCAAAATAAGGCCACATCATTTACTTACATTACATCTCCTTAAGCATCGTCTAGATTTTAACATAGTATTGAACATGTTTCTTTGCATCATCCACTTTACCGTCCCAGTCCAAAAGAAAATTTACATGCCTTTTGGACATATCATCACATTTTGATTAGAATCCATAGGCATCAACACAAGTAGGGGCAAAATTAAGCAAATAACGGACTTCGATTTCATGAAGTGGAGAAATTTTTCATTGGCTGGGATGTCCCAAGTAGGTAGAAGTGTTGAGTGGGTTGATGGACACCAGGCTGGTGAGAGGTGGGACATGGGAGTAGAAGAAGGCGAAGAAGAACATCCAGCCCTAGCTGATGAGCCGTATTCCTCCGTGTCTGCACAGCTCGAGAAACTACGCAAAGATTATGCTGAGTTTGTGGACTCAGTTGATACAAAATACAAGGACCTTAGTATGACAATTTATACTAGATTTGAGGAGCTTCAAACCAGGATGGATACACGGTTTTCAGAAGTCTCTGCCCAACAACAGGAGATTCTTACTCTCCTATGTGCCATGATGACGGATTTGTCGGGACCATTGTCTCCAGCCATGTAGTTTTTGGGACATCATTTTTTTTATGTATTAAATTTTTGAATTCGAGAAACATATATATCAGGATGTTTGGTTAAAACTTGAGTTATATGTATAAAATGTTGACTGCATATATGTTGTTATTGAATATGATTGTTCTTGTGTATTTAGATGTTATGAACAGGTTTATCACAACCATTTTTAAGGGAAATTTTGCCAAAATTTTTTCGGTTGTCTATACCTTTCAATATACATGCACGATCGATATCTACTTTGTTAAAACATATTGTTGGTGTATTAGATAACTGAGGGTAGTGAATTCAGGGGGAGTGATCCTATTGATTACTCTTTTTGTGTGTTTGCCAAAGGGGGAGAGATGAGTGAGTTTTAAGTTTAAGGTGGAAGATAAGTGGAATAAGTGGAGTTTAAGCTGAAGTAGGGATCGTTAACCTTTAACCTTGCTTATATGGAAGTTTTGAAATTCATTGCAAATCTATATCTCATTTGAAATGAAAGTCTTATTACACATCTTGATTTGATGAAGTTCTTAAATACTAAAAATTCTGTACAAATATGAGAATATTATATTATGCTATAATTGCATCACCTAAACTTAAATCATATTGTCAAACATCAAAAAGGGGAAGATTGTTAGTGCAATCAGGCCTAAATGATGTTTTGGTGTTTGACAAGGGTTTAAGTCAAGGTGATAATTATGTGTTATCTCATGCAGTTTGGTTGAGATGTATTTTCAGGAAGTTTCTTATAGGATGAGGAGTCCTGGCTAGTGAAGACCTGGATGAGGAGTCGTGGCAAGTGAAGACCCGGATGAGAAGTCCTAGCAAGTGAAGACCCGGACGAGGAGTCCTGACAAGTGAAGACCCGGACGAGGAGTCCTAGCAAGTGAAGACCCGGACGAGGAGTCCTGGCAAGTGAAGACCCGGACGAGGAGTCCTAGCATGAAGACCCAGACAAGGAGTCTTGGCACGAAGTCCCGGAAGTAATTCTTGGCACGGAAGACCTATGAACAGTGGTTCACAGGCATTAGGTAAAGGGTACAGGGTAGACCTGTTCTTAGGCATGGTTTTAACTCTAGACAAGTTGAAACGGTCAAGAGTTAAGGTAGTGGTCGAGGCAGCACCTCGACTGATTACCCCATTAGTTGAGGCGTCGCCTCGACTGGCCTGCAAAGTGCTGAGAAGACCGTAGCAGTCGAGGTGGCACCTCAACTGGGGTTGTTTCTCACGAATAGAAGCAAGCCACAGTCGATTAGCATCTCGACTGGGGCCTGTGTGTTCGAAGGAAAAACCTACAGCAGTCACGGTGGTGCCTCAACTGGAGCTTTGGTTCAATCAAATAGACGCAAGGGCGTATCAACTGAAGGCTCGACTAAAGCCTAACAGTGGAGGCGATGAACCATCACCTCGACTGGACCTATGTTACAATGGACAAATAACTCAAATTATGGTGAAAAACTTACCGTTGGAACCTCATTAAATGCAAGTTAATGCTCCAGTCGAGGTGCCAATCGAGGCGACTCGACTGCCCGATTCAAAAAAGACCTAATAAGGCTTGATTTAAATGGTTTACACGACTGCTTTTCATTAAGAAAGTGATTACTGCTCATGACAACCTTGGAAGCGATTACTCTAGTGAGAGTTCCTTGATCCTCCAAGTTTTGATCATCCTTAAAGGCAATCAAAGATTCTAAAAAGAAGAAGCGCTCTAGTTTTCACTACAACTCTTGTAATCGGTTTCTTCTTCATCTCCTATGGCTATAAGTTTCGTGTAAACATCTGAAAATCTGTATTAAGAGGTTTCTCCACCTTCGGTGTGTCACCGAGAAGGAGAAGTATTATAGTGATTGTGTGCATCACTAGAGTCGACTAGGGGCTCGACCGTGGAGTAGGAACTAGGGTTTCGAACCACGTAAATTATGTGTATTGTGCTTGTTGTGTGTTTTTGTACTTGTATTCATGTTTTCGCTGCGTACTAACAACTATAGACGAGCACAATGAATCAAAGAGATGATTATCGCTACTCATCCCCCTTCTAGCGACGCCAACGGTCTAACAGTTTCTTCACCTCCGACATGTTATCGAGAAGAAGTTTTAGTAGTGTTGTGTGCATCACTGGAGCTCGTTGAGTTCGCCCCGTGGAGTAGGAACCATACGGTTCCAAACCACGTTATATTGATTGTGTATTGTGAGTGTTTGTTGTGCTTTATGTGTTATCATTATTTTCACTGTGCTAATCGAATTGTAGAGATGAACGAACGAATTCTAACGAACAATGTACACGGGCTATTCATCCCCCTTCTAGCTGGGCCATTTATTGGATCGAAAGAAAGCTAGAGGGGGGGGGTGAATAGCGAGCTTGAAAACTTCTTTTTGTTTCAACAATTCTCGAGTAGTAAATGCAGCAGAAATTAAAGCTTAAAGTAAAATGGACACTTTGTTTTTTTACTTAGTTTACAACCAACCAGTTGCTACTCCAAGGCCTTGCGATTCTAGACCGCATACAAAAGGCAATGCACTATAGATCTCCTCCTCGTTGGAGGTAGGAGACAATGAATACAATCAACGAAAAGCTCGAGGTAGAGGTGTATGAACATCGGTGAACGC
The DNA here is from genome assembly GCA_025175895.1 of Wurfbainia villosa. Lineage (NCBI taxonomy): Eukaryota > Viridiplantae > Streptophyta > Magnoliopsida > Zingiberales > Zingiberaceae > Wurfbainia > Wurfbainia villosa. Next base: position 50,214,832 of record CM045996.1, read on the forward strand.
TAGAGGGGGGGGGGCGCGTTCGATTGCTTCGATGGAAATCATTTGCGCTTGATCATCTACACTCTTGTTAGCACAGCGGAATAACAATAAAAAATACAAATAACAAGATACACAAGCACAAACACACGCGATATAACGTGGTTCGGAACCTTAGGGTTCCTACTCCACGGGTTGGGCTCGAATGAGCCCTAGCAATGCAAACACCACCACTAAACCAATAACACTCCTCGGTGACACACCGAAAGCGGAAAAACCTCTTACAATGATTACAACCGTAATACAAATAAACAACAAGCAAATACAAATAAATACAACTGAAATGTAAAGAACACTTTACAAACTAGGGCTTTGAATGCTTTGCTTGTTGGTTGCTTGAATGATCTTGAAGGACCCTTGTCACACCCTAAGAGTATGCCGAGCCGAAAATAATCGAACAACATCTCCCTTGTACGTGATATAATATCCTGTTTATAAATAGCCTATCGGCCACAACCACATAACATATATATGAATATAATCCATAAAACATAGTGGAATATACTGATAAATAATAAAGACTCAAATAAGCACTCCGGAGTGACTTTGACACAACAAGAATCATAATAAAGACCAAATACATACAACACATCCATATACCATAAATACGGAAACAATATAGGATGAAATCCCAAATCAAACAACACAAGGGAATAAAACAATATGGAATAAGAATCCAACCATTCGGTGTGAGATGAGATTAGCTGGCCGAGCTCCGAACATCCAAGGAATCTTCTACCTGTTACCTGGGTGACAGGAAACCCAGGGCCATGGTGATGAGTATAAACTCAGGGGTAATATGTTGGAAGTGCATGAACAACATATAGGGATATAGAGATCTATAAGTATACATGTGAAGATCTACAGGTATACAGAAGAAGTCCAATAGACATACAGTCATAACTATGATAACAACTAACCACCAGTATAGTCATACTCAATGCATATACTAAACTGATCAACTGAATATGAAGTAATGTAAAGTACTAACATACCTGGCGTTCTGCAACACCATAAGCTAAATCATTCTAAACAGATATACAATAACATAACCCATATAACATACAAGGTCAATCCCACACCTGACCAACACTCAGACATATGAACAGTATATAATCACATATAATAACAACCCAGTCCATACTAAACTGTGACATGACGCTAATCAAATGCATACAATGGTCTGGACCAACACGTACATCATGCTCAACACACACAACAGTATAAAAGTATGCAAATGGCATGTAACATGATGAACAAACATATGCAGCAACCAAATGCAACATCTCACAGACATATGTAAAACATATATCAAATACATGCATATATATATATTAGCAATGCATATGCATGGCCATGTCTGCGGACCCATCCAACCATAATCCCAGTATGGCCTGGGTGGCACAACATGACAACTATCCCGACTCCAGCTACCACTACTCTTGAGTGGCCGAGTTGGGTAGTATGAATGAGTAGCATATTAGCGTAAAGAGCTAAATACTCCATGGGGGTCCCTGCTGCAAGCTGCTCCGTCACACTACCCATGAGTGGATGAGCATCACACACAGGACAACTGTACACCTTACAACCACCGTCTATAGTGGGCGAGTACGCTATCTACCACTCTGCACAGTGGCTAAGTGCACATCTCCAGCTACCACCATCTATAGTGGCTGAGCGCAACACATCCAATGCTCTGCACTCAACCCTGCTACCATTACCTCGAGTGCTCGGGGAGGCAGGATGACTGACGACCTGTCTCAACCACAAGGGAGACCCTAGTCGACAGCATGCATGCAATGTAATGATACATAGCTCCACACACATATCCCCGCAACACTCCCTTTCCCACGGGGAGTCCTGGTCAACCAAAAGTCAACTATTCAAGGACAACTAATCCATAAGACACTCTCTCTACCACACAGAGAGTCATACACGATTGACAGTCAACCACGCTAGGACCTCTAGTCCGTAGTGAGATACTATCGACAATCCATATAACCATACACAGATACACGAATCATAATGGATATACAATCATGTTAGGACCTCAAGTCCCTAGTCACTCACTGACAACCACACACACTTATCTAGGCTCAGATGACTAAATCCACCATAGATGCACAACTAATATGTGTATGATACAGAAATCGACTCCATAATCTAATCCATCACCTAACCCTAGTGATGTAATACGGTAACCCAATCTGAGGTCACAAAGGTAACCCTAACCACATGTACTTAACTGAACATCCATCAGCTAACACACAATAGGGTTTGTAGTTCATATCCGTGATAAATGAATGAAGAATTAACAACAATATATCTCAAAGGTCAAGGCTAAGTACAAGCACATGATTAAATAAGAGTGGAGTCAAGGTAATAGAATTTAGCATAAATCCAAATTCATGCACTGGAATTAGTCAAAACTACCTGACGAGGGTAAATATTACCCACCTGATACGAAGCTCGTAATAATCATCACGGTCGTGGACCTATTTCGTATCCTCAAACCTGCACATAATAGCAAATTATGGTTAAGTACAAGTATCCGCTAAATACACAACTTAATTACTATGTCGTTTCTATGTTCACATCCTTTCCTCATTTACGAATAAGAAAGTAGAGCACACACCTCTCATATCCCCAAATCTACATTCATCTTTGGCCAATTTACCCAACCAAGCTCTCTCCCACATCAACAAGATCAATTAAAGTATATAGATCTAACAACACTCAAAACAGGGTTGTAATAGAAGCTTACCACAAGATCAGTCTACCATAGCTAATCAATTCAATACATCCACCGAATAGATCACTACCCCAAACACCATCAACACACCTACATCCTCGATCTGAGCCAATCCACCTAGCTGCACTAACCCTCCAAATCTAGCCGGTACCACACGCTAATCCATGGACAGAGTCCATTGGATCTCAACCACACTAGCACACCACAAAGAATATAGCAATTTCCATTGAACAGAAAGGGTAACAAGAGCTACCGATCAAATCTCCTCCAGCAGCACCCCCCTATTCACCGGAGCAATCCAAACTCCCAACCACTACTCAAACCACCGATCCGAGCTACCCTTGGAGACAATCGACCGAAGACAGTCACAGCAGGAATAGATCATAGGAGAAACAACAATCTACTGCGACAATCGAACATCTCGGCTAAAATCTGATCGACATCAATAATCAACTGAAATCAAAATAAATGGAAGAAACATAGATTGAGTCATGCTAGAAATTGATCTGCACCCATGGCATTTCTCCCGGTACCAACCACAATCGCGAACCATTGCTAGAATCCATCGAATCCCAATCACACCGACACTCCTGAATAAAATTGAACATACAACATATAAGGGAAAAATAGATCGAACTTACCAACACCTGGAATCCACCGACGTTGCTCCTTCCCTAATCCCCTTCTCACCAAAGACAATCCAGGCTCACACACTGCCCAAAACCACAGGTTGATGCTAAATCGATGAATCCAAAGCAAGATCTAAGCTCACATCTCGAAGGAGGAAAGAAACCACTAACCTACGATGGCAGCTCACCGCCGCGACAGCAATGCTGCTGACCTGCCCGCACAAAGGACTGCCGAGACTTCAGATGGAAAGGTTCAGCTAGCTGCGACGTCGCTGAGCCACTCTCCCAAGGATGTCGGCGAGCTGGAGAGGAAGCAAGATTGGCGATGAGCAGGTCGAAGGCGAAGAAATCACGAAGAAGGGTGGATCGTGATGTGAAGGCAATGGGGTTGATCAGGCTTCCTTCGGCCTTTTAAATGTCGTTCGGCCAACCGATTCAAGCCAACCGGTTCAACGCCAAATCGGTTCAGCCCTTAAACCCAACCCTAACTAAGCCTATCCCTTGATTAAACCTAATTAGCTGGGGTTAATCCATATCCTTAATTATTTTTTTTTCCATATCTTACATTCTCCCCCACTAATAAAAATTTAGTCCCCAAATTTCTGACTCATGTACGAGTACGAGATGTCACAACAACCATCTCAAATATCTGGAGAAAAGTCATACACCTCAAGTGACTAAGTGGGGGTACTGAGCTCAAATATTATATTCTAGCTCTTATATATACTCTCAACCAACCCATTAAGAGGTAAATAACTGCACCCGAGTGGAGCTCTATAACCGTGACATGTTGGAGACTTTGCCAGAATCGTAAGGTAAATCATGAATCACTATCAGAAATGATACTCAAGGATAATCCATGGATATAATTCCATCAAGCGATCCAACAAAATCCATCTTACAGCTCGGAAGAAAATGAGCAGACCTAGCTAATCGATTATCCAAATCACATCATGTCCTTTTCAAATTCTAGATAATCTTCCAACATAGTCCATCGTACTACGCTACTACTTCCATCTCGATACATAACTCTACTGGTCACTAGTATTCCACTTTTACTAGTTTGTACACCCAACATCAACCTACAAATTCAACCACGTCCTATATGTCATTCCATCATGAAGGACATTTCCAACTTGCTATTTTCGGATACACTCCGAATACATCACCACTCTCGAATGACGAGCCTTCTAAATCAACTCGTCCTGAAGCTAATACAACTCCGTAAACCACTATCCTCCTTAGAGATAGAGAATTGCTTTCTCGCATGAGAAATTAATTTACTATCCAAAATCCACTCTATCACACAGCACTGTAAGTGACTGGGAGACCGTAATGACCAATCTCCCTAGTGTTTAGCAACACTGATACCAATAAAATTATCTCCCGGTATGAGGTCTTCAATATCGAAACTATTCCTGAAATCACTCCAATCGCCTACTCCATTTGCCTATACAGCAGCAAGCCTAGGAGTTCATCTGAAACTATATCCGAATAGTCTCGTATGATCCGCACGTCTGAGAGACCTAGTATACCAACATTCCAACAATTTAACTATCCATAAGGATATTTCTATAGCAGAGGTAGGATATGTCTAGCAAAGGCTAAGGGTATCCCTTGACTTCTTGGTTATTGATCAACATCTCACCTGACGGTAGAGAAAAATCACCAACCCACAAGTCAATGTATAGGAACCCTTCTAATCCTATCTAAGAATGTTCTAGACCTAGACCTATAACTACTAGTATCTCTCGATAAATCCGCAAATAGGGTAACCTAAAGTAATACCCCGAATAATCAATCCTTCGGTCCCTTATACTTCTTCTCGAGTAATCATGTAAACTCGTCCAACATCTGTTCTTGACAGCTGAGCTCATGTAGGTGCAAAAGACTACCATGGAGAAACTGAAGTCAACTGCTGAATTGAGATGCAATACCCAAAATGACTGCAATGGAGATGGTAAAACTGTTGTACTGGTAATGAGTACACCACCGATTGTGAAGTACTGAATAACTGTCAACATCGTAGCATGCTCTAACTCTGCAAATAGTATAGCTACGTCTGGAGAGGTAACAGTTGTAGTCTAGACGTCTGAGTCTTCTAAGATGTCTTCTGCTGATACTGCAGAGTAACTCGCTTCCCTTGGAGGGAAACATCTAGGAACTCCACTATGTCTGAGGTAGTAGATCGCTGCTGGTGTGATAACCCAATCTTCTACGATGATCTCGACTTCCGAGGTTGTGGATTGTCCTCTTGAAAGCATCATCCATAGTCTTCAACAGAGTCTTCAAAGTACACCTTCTCATATATACCAGTTGCTTACAATAGCAATAGATGAACTGATCTAACGAATAATCCAACTTTGCATGTCGTCGTGACCCGCACTGCACACACACAATCCCTTCGGAGTCTTTCTTCTGAGTTCGCTGATAAACATGAGAAGATGTTGACGATCTGCAGTCAGTCTTCTATGGTCGAAAAGCTCTCCAATAGTCGCCCATGGCCCATAACTCCAATCTCGCTCCTTTTTTCCAACATTCGGAGACTTCTGATTCCAATAATTTGACTTGCAATGTCTTCTTATCAAATCTCTAACTCTTAAAACACTTGCTACGGAGTCATTTATATACACATGACTCAGTCTAATGCCTTTCGGTAGGATCTAATAGAAGATCCAAACATCTTAATCAAGATGTTAGCCAATAAACCGTGGGTGGCTTAAGACATGTCGATCACATTCTCGAGCTATTAGGTGGTCGTAACCCTCGCAAGTCTAACAACATTGCATGGTACCTTCGTTACCAAACGATTACCCTACTCGAAGATCAAGAATTCTTTGACGAGTCAAAGAAAATGACACGGGGAAATACTCTCTCACAACATCACTACACCGTTGCCAAGTGATGTGTTATTTCTCGAAGGTTATTTCTTACGTCTTCCACCAAATACTAGCTTGATCCCGATAATGGTATGAAACTAACACTACTTTCTTTGTATAACCCGAGTTAAGTACTAAAAATACCTTCAAAGTTACACAACCCCACACGAACTACCCAGGGATCAAAATCCTTATAAAACACCGTATACCAAATCCTTCGCTATCTGCATCAACAGTAATATACTCGCTTGTCCATTACCCCACAGGTAATGATCTGACTAGCATCATTGGTGAAAATTCCTAAGATTGTAATCTTTGATCTCCATAAGAAATGTGACTACCTGACCCCTGGTTTCTGACTCGGTATCAATCGGTTCTCAAAGGTAATTCACCTTTTCGAAAGCAGGTATAAGACTCATCTAGTCGTTTCCGTGGTCAACTCAAACCACGATTACGAATAGTGACTAACACACTATAAGTCATCCCTGTTATAAGCAACTAAATGCATAGCCAAAAGAAGGATATGTGATAACAGTTAACATACCTTAACCTTTATAGCTCGGAGATGTCCGCAACTACCAGTTCCCAAAACTCACAAAACCAAAATCGAGTAAAGCAAAACTCGATGTCCGAACGAAATAAAATCTGAAAGTGGACTTCGCAACCTAGGGCTCTGATACCAATAAAATTGTCACGCCCCGAGAGTATGCCGAGCCGAAAATAATCGAAACAATATCTCCCCTGTACGTGATACAATATCCTATTTATACATAGCCTATCGGCCACAACCACATAACATATATATGAATATAATCCATAAAACATAGCGGAATATACTGAAAAAAAATAAAGACTCAAATATACACTCCGGAGTGACTTTGACACAACAAGAATCATAATAAAGACAAAATACATACAACACATCCGTATACCACAAATACGGAAACAATATAGGATGAAATCCCAAATCAAACAACACAAGGGAATACAACAAAATGGAATAAGAATCCAACCATTCGGTGTGAGATGGGATCAGCTGGCGGAGCTTTGAACATCCAAGGAATCTTCTACCTATTACCTAGGGGACAGGAAACCCAGGGTATGTGGTGGTGAGTATAAACTCAGGGGTAATATGTAGGAAGTGTATGAACAACATATAGGGATATAGAGATCTATAAGTATACATGTGAAGATCTACAGGTATACAGAAGAAGTCCAACAAACATATAGTCATAACTGTGATAACAACTAACCACCAGTATAGTCATACTCTATGCATATACTAAACTAATCAACCGAATATGAAGTAATGTAAAGTACCAACATACCTGGCGGTCTGCAACACCATAAGCTAAATCATCCTGAACAGATATACAACATAACCCATATAATATACAAGGACAATCCCACACCTGACCAACACTCATACATATGAACAGTATATAATCACATGTAATAACAACCCGGTCCATACTAAACTGTGACATGACGCTAATCAAATGCATACAACAGTTTGGACCAACACGTACATCATGCTCAACACACACAACAGTATAAAAGTATGCAAATGGCATGTAACATGATGAACAAGCATATGCAGCAACCAAATGCAGCATCTCACAGGGATATGTAAAACATATATCAAACACATGCATACATATATATTAGCAATGCATATGCATGGCCATGTCTGCGGACCCATCCAACCACAACCCTAGTATGGCCTGGGTGGCACAACATGACAACTATCCCGACTCCAGCTACCACTACTCTCGAGTGGCCGAGTTGGGTAGTATGAATGAGTAGCATATAAGCGTAAAGAACTAACTACTCCACGGGGGTCCCTACTGCAAGCCGCACTGTCACACTACCCATGAGTGGAAGAGCATCGCACACAGGACAATTACACACTTCACAACCACCGTCTATAGTGGGCGAGTGCACTATCTAGCACTCTGCACAGTGGCCAAGTGTGCATCTCTAGCTACCACCGTCTATAGTGGCCGAGTGGCACATCCAATGCTCTGCACTCAACCCTGCTACCACTACCTCGAGTAGCTGGGGAGGCAGGATGACTGACGACCCGTCTCAACCACAAGGGAGACCTCAGTCGACAGCATGCATGTAATGTAATGATGCATAGCTCCACACACATATCCCCGCAACACTCCCTATCCCACGGGGAGTCATGGTCAACAAAAAGTCAACTATGCAAGGACTACTAATCCATAAGATACTCTCTCTACTACACAGAGAGTCATACACGACTGACAGTCAACCACGTTAGGACCTCCAGTTCGTAGTGAGATACTATCGACAATTCATATAACCATACACAGATACATGAATCATAATGGATATACAATCATGTTAGGACCTCAAGTCCCTAGCCACATACTGACAACCACACACACTCATCTATGCCCAGATGACTAGATCCACCTTTGACGCACAACTAATATGTGTACGATACAGAAATCGACTCCATAATCTAATCCAACACCTAACCCTAGTGATGTAACACAGTAACAAAATCTGAGGTCATAAAGGTAATCCTAACCACATGTACTTAACTGAACATCCATCATCTAACACACAATAGGGTTTGTAGTTCATATCAATGATAAATGAACGATGAATTAACATCAATATATCTCAAAGGTCAAGGCTAAGTACAAGCACATGATTAAATAAGAGTGGAGTCAAGGTAAAAGAATTCAGTATAAATCAAAATTCATGCATCGTAATTAGTCAAAGCTACCTGACCAGGATATATATTACCCACCTGATACGAAGCTCGTAATAATCCTCATGGTCGTGGACCTGCTTCGTATCTCAAACCTACACATAATGGCAAATAATGGTTAAGTACAAGTATCTGCTAAATACACAACTTAATTACTATGTCGTTTCTATGTTCACATCCTTTCCTCGTTTACGAATTAGAAACTCGAGCACACACCTCTCATATCCCCAAATCTACATTCATCTTTGGCCAATTTACCCAACCAAGCTCTCTCCCACATTAACAAGATCAATTAAAGTATATAGATCTAACAACACTCAAAACAGGGTTGTAATAGAAGCTTACCACAAGATCAGTCTACCACAACTAATCAATTCAATACATCCACCGAATAGATCACCACCCCAAACACCATCAACACACCTACATCCTCGATCTGAACCAATCCACCCAGCTGCACTAACCCTCCAAATCCAGTCGGCACCACACGCTAATCCATGGATAGAGTCCATTGGATCTCAACCACATCGACACACCACAAAGAATATAGCAAATACCATTGAACAGAAAGGGTAATAAGAGCTTACCGATCAGATCTCCTCCAGCAGCACCCCCTTGTTCACCGGAGCAATCCAAACTCCCAACCACTACTCAAACCACCGATACGAGCTACCCTTGGAGACAATCGGCCGAAGACAGTCACAGTAGGAACAGATCATAGGAGAAACAATGATCTGTTGTGACAATCGAACATCTCGGCTAAAATCTGATCGACATCAATAATCAACTGAAATCAAAATAAATGGAAGAAATAGAGATTGAGTCATGCTAGAAATTAATTTGCACCCATGGCATTTCTCCCCGTACCAAACACAGTCACAAACCATTACCAGAATCCATCGAATCCCAATCACACTGATACTCTGGAATAAAATTGAACATACAACAGGTAAGGGAAAATAGATCGGAATTACCAACACCTAGAATCCACCGACGTTGCTCCTTCCCTAATCCCCTGCTAACCGAAGACAATCCAAGCTCACACACTGCCCAAAACCACAGGTTGACGCTAAATCGATGAATCCATAGCAAGATCTAAGCTCACATCTCGAAGGAGGAAAGAAACCACTAACCTACTATGGCAGCTCACCGCCGCGACAGCAACGCCGCTGACCTACCCACGCAAAGGACCGCCGAGACCCCGGAAGGAAAGGATCCGCTAGCTGCGACGTCGCCGAGCCACTCTCCCAAGGACGCTGGTGAGTTGGAGAGGAAGCAAGATTAGTGATGAGCAGGCCGAAGGCGAAGAAATCGCGAAGAAGAAGGAAGGGTGGATCATGATGTGAAGGCAATGGGGCTGATCAGGCTTCCTTCGGCCTTTTAAATGTCATTCGGCCAACCGGTTCATGCCAACCAATTCAATGCCAAACTGGTTCAACCCTTAAACCCAACCCTAACTATGCCTATCCCTCGATTAAACCTAATTAGTTGGGGTTAATCCATATCCTTAATTAATTTTTTTTCCATATCTTACAACCCTGAAATGTGCTTGCACTTCGCCTTCAAATCGCCTCAAGAAACCTCTCAAAGAACCATAGCGAACACTACAAGAAAAAGGGAAATTAGCGATGAATTATTTTCGTCGCTAATACCAAATATTCTCCACTAAATACATTTTATGATGAAAAACTTTCGTCGCTAGAGTCGTTGTAATAAGCTTGTCGCTAAGACAAATTAGTGACGAATTAAAATATTTTCGTCGTTAATATTATCGACGAAAATGGAAACGTCGCCAAAAATAAATATTTTGTCACAAAATTTTGACATCGGAAAATAGGAAAATCATCGATATTAGCGATGAAATATTTTCGTCGTTAATATTTACCGATGGAAATGGAAATGTCGCCAAAAATAAATATTTCATCGCAAAATCTCAACACCAAAAAATAGGAAAATCATCGATATTAGCGACGAAATATAAATAATTATCGCTAAACATCAGTCGCCCACAACTCGACTAGCATCTCGATTGGAAGTTAACGACGAAAACTCCTTATTTCGTCACTAAAATATATTTTTTGGCCAGCCACAGAAGCGTAAGCCTTTCGACTGGCGCCTCAACTGGAGATATTTTTGCGACGATATTTTTACATTTCGTTGCTAACATCTATTTTTGCCCAGCCACAGAAGCGGGAGCTCCTCGACTGGAGATACTTTTGTGATGATATGTATAAATTTCCTCGCCAAGTCCTATTGCAGTTGAACGCATCGACTGACAACTCGACTGATACTCCAAATTTAGCGACGAAACTATAAATTTCATCGTTAACCCTCAAAATCCTGAAGTCGTATATCGACCGTTAGCGACGAAATATTAAAAAATCATCGGTAACCATGAAAATACAAATTTCCAAAATTCATTTTATTTGTATTCGAAATCTTATAATACAATATCAACCACACAATTTAACTTAACAACATACAACTGAAACAATAAAACCAACATATACATTTAAAAACAGCTAACATAACATCAAATTTAAAGTCCAAAGCATCCATTTTCATAAATTCATAGTATTAAAATGCAAACACAATCAAATCGAGCACAATTTCACTAGCTCAAAATATAAATGTTCACAAACTCTAAGGTGGAGGAGGAGGTGGAGCTGAAGATGACTCATGCATCAATGATTGTAATGCTCTAGGTGCAAGCTGATTTAGAATTGCTTCGATCATATCTTGTCTAGGTGCTAGCTAATCGAGCTTGAGTGTTTGCTAGCTCCTCTTGGGTGGACTAAAGTTGTTCACGCAGTGCTGCATTAGTTGTTCTGGTGGAGGAGCTGGCATCTGAAGAAGTGGATCTAACTAGTTTTGGCCCACTTCCAAGTCCTCTAATATATCTAAAGTGAACACCGAGTACTTAATCACACACCTGATATACAATCTGAACTGCATCGATGTCATCTCTGATTTCTTGTGACTGGATGTGTTCATCTCGCAGTCTCACCATTTCACTCTAAGAATAACAAATATATTATCATTAAGTTTACAAAGAATTACTAATATTTAAAAATAACTTTACTAAATTTTATGGATGATATCTTACGTATGCAGCCTCGACTCTCTCCCCACTCCATCCTTTTGACGAGGTACAGTGGGTTGTATTAAAGACAGTAATCCAATCTTTTCTCTGAGACTGATCGGTTTGAAAAATATTATAATGTGTTAATATTAAAAATACCAACCAATATACTCTACCTATAAAATTTATACTTACACCATCGTAACTATATTGGATGAATGATTTTGAGCCATCTCGATGGGTAAATGGTAATTGTGCTCGATTTTGGGCATTTATTATCGGTTAGGTCTACAATATCAAAATTTGTTAAGATAAAACTTAAAACATGAGGTGCACATATTTTAATTTATATATAACTCAGATAATTGGCATAGATTGAGTTACCTGAAATTTCTTTGATTCAAACAGATCGCACATATAGTGGCAATCTTCTTGCGTCTCACAAAACTCGCTCGACATATGATGCCACCGCTTGGTGGGGGGAAGATGCAATAGACTCTTATAATGAGTGTGCATTTTATTTCGATTATCTCTGTACCTTGCACTCATTAATCTGTTGGTCTCCTTCCTTACTGACGTTGCCTCCTCGGCAAAACTAATATCGAAAGCAGTCTGAAAAAAATACCAATATTGAATTTTAATAACAAATGATGGTTGATTCTTTAAATAGCAAAATACTCGTACTTATAGATAATCGGTCATATATCATCTGTTTATTATTTGCGGGGATATGCTTCCAACTCTTAGCTTATAGGGGAGTGAACTTTTTAATTGACAGACCTAACTCTATCATAAAAGCAGCTGCATTGGTCCCGATAGGGTGACCATCGCTCTTACGAAATGTAATGGGTAATCTACCCCGTTCCTCGATTTGCCGTCGGAGCCGATCGGAGTGTGTGCCTTGTGTCTCTCTACGTGCCGGATGAACTATAAATCAAAGAATGTTAACAATTAACAAGTTAAATATGTATGAAACAAAATATACATACTTAAAACCACATAACTAACCAGTAGGAGCAGGAGCACTGTCATTCTCAAGCATAGGCACAACTGGGGGGCTCAATTCTCTTAGGTGGCATAGCTGTGACATAAGTATTATATACAGATCGACGTATAAAAAAAGATTATATTAATACATGAAATATGAATGAATAACAATATAAATACTATGTAAATACATCTAATCACTATCATCATTTGAAAAGGATAAATAATCATCCGCCTCACTATCAATTTCACTATCTTCACTATCGGCAATACGATTACTTTGAGTGCCCATATCTAGATCCACTTGTGCATTTGCCATATTAATTTGGTGATGCTCATCATCTAATCGACAAAGTTGAGTTATTGCTAAGTCTTCACCGACTACTGAAGTTGAATCATTGGATGAAATCTCTTAGTTTGGCTCCATGATCAAGATATTACCACCCTCAAAATCTTCAGATACTTCATCAACTTCAGTTATTTCGTATATATCATGGTGGTGAACCCTTTGCACGACCTTCCAATGACCTCCACGTTTGATATCATTCAAATAATATACTTGATTTGCTTGGTTTGCCAAAATGAATGGGTCATCATCATACCATATTTTAGAAGTGTCAATACACGTGAGATCATACTCTTCCACCAACGATTTTTTTTTTGGATTACATTGGAACCATTCACACCAAAATAATTGAACTTTATACCTAAAAGAGTAAAATATTTGGACCACATCCTTCAACACACCAAAAAAATCCAAATTGTCCCCATCGTCAAAGGATGATACACTAACCCCACTATTCTAAGTAGTTCTGCGTGAATCACGGGATGTCGTATGATATTGAATCTCATTTACTATGCATGCATCATATAGTTGAACTTCAGCATCAGGTCCCATTGCTAAATAATGCAACTCATCTGTGATATCTGAATTTGTTAAATTTTTTAGCGCTACAATTTTATCCCTAAACCACAATGGGAAATCTCGCTCGTGATTTTACATCACTTGATCAGCATGAACCTTTTGGGACACAAGTTGTATATGCTCACTGTATAAAACTTAATCAATTTAAACTCTGTGAATGAAAAAGAATTAAAGTAATAACTTAATGTAAACACTTACTTTCGATATCGATCAACTTCTTTACAATTGTTTAGAATGTACCAATGTGCTTTCTTAAATAATGACAATGGCAATTTTAGACTTTGTTGGTTGCCAAAGACTTTTGTTTCCTGTGAGAAAATACTTAATTTGCATTTTGATGGGTGGACATCTTTATCCCATTCCGGCCTAGAAAAACTTGTCTCAATCTGACTCATATATAACGAATTGAAAGTCAAGGTCTCATTTACAATATACCCCTCTGCAATAGATCCTTCAGGGCGTGCTTTATTGCGAACATATTTTTTTAGCCTTACCAAATATCGCTCAAAGGGATACATCCATCATGACAAAACTGGCCCAGCCAACATAGCTTCACGAGGTAAATGGACTGTCAAATGGACCATAATGTCAAAAAATGCCGGAGGAAATATCCGTTCCATCTTACACAATATCAGGACTATTTTCTCCTCCATTTTTCATATGTCCACTGTGTGTAAAGATCATGCAGTGATCTTTATGAAGAAATCACATAGCTCAATCAGTGGGCTACATATGTCCTTTGAGAAAAATTTACGTACAACAACTGGAAGTATTCTTTGCAACAATACATGACAATCATGTGATTTTAGTCCATATATCTTTCCTTCATTTGCATTCACATGTCTAGATATATTAACAGCATAACCATCTAGAAACTTAACTGATTTCAAAAATTGACAAAATTCATGCCTTTCTTCCAATGTCAACGTGCAACTTGCATACGACTTCCTGAATTTGTCTCCTACTGGCTGTAAATACAACTCACTCCTTATCCCCATATCTTGCAAGTCTAATCTTGCTTTAAGAGTGTCCTTTGACTTTCTGTCTATATTTAATAATGTGTCAATTAAAGCATCACAAACATTCTTTTCAATATGCATCACATCTAAATTGTGTCTCAACTTTAAACCTGACCAATATGACAACTCAAAAAATATAGACTTCTTTTACCCACTTTGTATCATCCAAAGGTCACTGTCATTTTTTACTGAATAAAGGATGCTTACTGGATGTCACTTGGAGCAATGCGTCTAACTGCGCTAAAATCTCATATCCATTCATTAATCAGGGTGGTCCTTCTTTTTCAACCTTTCCATTGAAATTTTTATTTCTTCGCCATGGGTGGTGCACATCCAAGAATAGACGGTGACATGTGTAGCATATTTTACTCCTTAATCCTTGAGATTTGGTTTCATTCAGACATACTGGACATGCCTTATAGCCCTTTGTGCTCCATCCAGAAATTGTTCTGTATGCTGGAAAGTCGTGAATGGTTCACATCACAATAACATGTAATTGAAAGACTTGTTCAGTCGATGAATCATATGCTTCCACCCCGTCATCCCATAGCTCCTTCAGTTTGCTTATCAGATGTCGTAGGTATACATCTATCTCTTTATCAGGTGATCTAGGCCCAGGAATTAACAGAGACATAATCATATATGGCGGCTTCATCATTTTCCAAGGTGGCAAATTATAATTCACAAGTATAACAGGCCACATACTATAAGCATTTGACATGTTTCCAAATGGATTAAACCCATCAGTAGCCAACTCTAAGCGAATATTTCGTGGATCATCTGCAAATATTTCATGTGCATTGACAAATTCTTTCCATGATTCACTATCAGCTGGGTGTCTTAATACACCATCTATTTCAACTCGCTTTTCTTTATGCCATCTCATCTCTTTAGCTGTATGCTTCGAAATAAACAACCTCTTAAGTCTCGATTTCAGAGGAAAATATCGAAGAATTTTTTAAGGATTCTTTTTCTTATTCATCCCTTCGTACTTGTGTCTGGGCTCCTTGCACATTGGACATTCATCCTTATTCTCGTGCTCATCCCAAAATAATATACAATCATTCTTACAGACATGTATCTTCTCGTATGTCAATCCTAACTCTTTTAATAATTTTTTGGCTTCATAATAAGAGTTTGGAATCACATTCGGTTTAGGAAATGCCTCTTGCAATAACTAAATTAACATATCAAAAGATTTATTGCTCCAACCATTTAACACCTTCACATGCATTTCGTTCAGTTACATTATTGCTATTCTTCTAGTACAATTGGGATAGAGTTCATTTTGTGCTTCTTCTAACATTGAAATATAACTTCGTCTACAATCATTTGCATTTGTGTTTACATTTATAACATCTGATTGAGGCTCGTTGTTGTTTATATTTTCTGTATTTTGTAAATCAGTAAACATGTCTTCAAAATCGTCTTCGAAATCATCTACTTCAATATCAAAATCATTCTCATCTTGATTGACAATATTTATACTACCGGATGATGTAAAAGCTTCTCCATGAAAGTTCCAGACTTTATATAGTCTATCGAATCCCCACCTATACAGATGTCCTCGCTCATAATCCAATTCAAACTGAAATAAATTGCCACACCGTCGACATGGACAACGAATATTTGATAAATTTAGACTAATCAAGTAATTTTCTGCCATTCTCATAAATTGATTCAACCCATTTATATATTCAGGACTAATCTGGTTTTGAATCGTTATCCAATTTTTATCCATATTTTTGAACCTTGGTTAAATATATATTAAATAATTTATCAACTTAAGTGTAGTTATCACATACAAAATAATTAAAAAAATATATAATTTAAACCTCATACAACATAACTTACAATTTGCATTATAACTCTTGTTTGTCATCGAACATTATAATCTAAGAATAAGAAAACCCTAAACTTATCCTATAACCTGAGACTGTGTGTCTTGCGAAAAACAACACACAATGAGTAATTAATCTTACAAAAAACAACACACAATGAGCTCTTAACCAAGCTTGAGATACTATTGTTGAGCACAAGGTGCATGAATTTAAAAGTGGCTAGCTTTGGATCGACAAGGTTAGGTAGTGCACTAGTGTAGAAAGATGACTCTCATTCAATTGCATAAATTGAGATTAATTTTACCACGAATAAGTCCAAATCTAAATGATAAAAATACCCTAAATTCTTCATCTAATCCCATTCAAAATCCTAATGATATATGATTAATCTACAATAACCTTATACCATAACAAAATCCTAAATTCATCATCTAATCATAACAACAATATAAAATAAACCCTAAATGTATTATAAACCATGAAGAAAGAATTCGAAAAAACCTAATTCTTCGCGTGGATGAACTTGAGACGGCGTCGAGAAGAAGTCAGAGCTGGAGAAGGAGGTCAGAGGCGAGAGCTGGAGAATGAGTCCGGAGTTCGGAGGCCGGAGCTGGTCTCCTAAGAGATAAGCGCCGAGAAGCTAGAAGTCGCGTGCGAGCGGAAGCTAGCTAGGGAACTGGAGCAATCGCCGGAGTTGGTCGCCGGAGAGTCGCATGGAGAATCACTGGAGAATCGAAGGAGAATTGTCGGAGATCAAAAATTCACCGAAAGAGAGGAAGTCGCACGGAGAAAATGGGAGAATCGGCGTGGGGTAGGGTTTTTTTGCGTATATTAGCGACGAAATAGTTTTATTCATCGCTAATATTTATTAGCTTAGTGACGAAATTTTAAATTTTCATCGCTAAACCCTAAAATGCCTAGCCACAGAATCGAGTTCACTTGACTGGATATTTTGCAACGAATATTTATACTTTTCATCGCAAAGTACCAGTCGAGTCGGCAATTCGACTACTGTTATCTTAGCGATGAAATTTAAATTTTCATCACTAAACCTTAAAATAGCCGGCCACATAATTGAGTTCACTCGACTCGCCCCTCAACTGAATATTTTGCGACGAATATTTATATGTTTCGTCGCCAAGTACCAGTCGAGTCGGTAATTTGACTACTGTTATTGGTGATGAATTAATAAATATCATCACAAAATATTCAGTGCCCGACATTTTTAGGGGTTAGCGACGAAAATTTAAATATTCATCGCTAATAGTTTTTATTTTTGCGACGAAATATTAAAGTTGCATCGCAAACGTAATATTGTTTACGACGATGATGATATTAATCGTAAATGCCTTATTTAACGATGCATTTATAATTTGTTGCTAATATTTCGTCGCTATTTTCTATTTTTCTTGTAGTGGAAATCCTCCACGAGCTGCTGCTCCTTTTATCCCTACATCGGGCTGATTCCGCGCCTGGCAGTCGACTGCCAACAGTGTCATTGTCTAACAATGAATTAATCCACGTCGACATCCAAGACAACGGATACACTGGTAGTCGACTACCATTACCCATCAGTCGACTGCCAAGCCCATAGCCGGCTGACTAGTCGGCTACCGAGCGTTCTGCTCTCGTGACCAACCCATCAATCGACTGCCCCTAATGGCATTCGACTAATCAGGCAGTTGAGGCGCCGGTCGAGGTGCCTTGCATCTGTGCCCTCTACAACTGAGGTCAGTCGAGGCACCGCCTCGACTGGGACACCAGTCGAGGTGCCTTGCATCTGTGACAGCAGCTCGACCGCAGTTGATCGCCAATTGACTCACGACAGTTGATTGGTCATAATCCCAGTCGACTCATCTACCAAGTGTCAAAATACTTAGCCAATCGACTGGTCCAAAGCCCCAGTCGACTGCTACACCTCAACCATGAGGTTTACCCCAAGTATGATGCCCTCATACTTGCTAGACCACCCTTAGCCTAGACCTAAGCTTTCAGCCACCTCCGTCAGCCTCACGCCTATCTGATCCCTCCAAGTCATCCATGACTTGTTCATCCATACGCTAGCCTTCAGGTGCTTCCATCGGCTATTGTCATGCTAAGCTGGTTTACACCGCCAAGGCACATTGGGCTTACGCTGCCAAGACACACGCTTGGACTTTATGCCGCCAACCATTGTACTTATGCTGCCAAGACTCCGGTTTGGACTTTACGTCGCCAACCATTGGACTTATGCTGCAAAGACTCCCGTTTGGACTTTACGCTGCCAATATCAACCCTTGGACTTCCCAATTTCCATGTACCCATGACTTGGACTTTCTAATTACCAAGACTCAAGCTTGGACTTTCCCTTGCCAAGACCCATGCTTGGACTTTCCATGCCAAGTACACAAGACTTGGACTTTCCATTGCCAAGTGTCCCACTTGGACTTCTCCATCATATGGTCAACCCCAAGTCAACCATCTAGTCAACCCATTATCAAATAATGATCAACTCCTTTGTCAAACATCAAAACACTACTCGAGTCCAACTCGAGTCTGGTCAATCGAGACCTAGGCTGATTACACCAATAAGAGGCACAATCCCACCTCTCCTCTTTACAATGAAAAGCTTGAAGATGAAACACTCAAATACAATATAGAGAGAATGAAGTAACAACTAAAAGATACCAACAAAAAAAGAACTTCAATTCTTGGCACGTCGTCGGCATTGTGGCAGTGTTTCGGCGGTGTAGAGTAGTCGTTGATGGTGCGGCATTGCGGGAGCACTTGGAGAGCAATTTAGATAATCCCAAAGGTTAAACCCCCCCCCCCCCCCCCCCCAATCTTTTATAGCCCTCTAAACCCTAGCTCGTTGAGATCCAGATCTGAGTCAAAGCTGCTTATATCCCCAAGATAAGAGGAGCTTATCTTGACTTTCATCGAGCTGGCTAGTTTGAGTAGCAGTCGACTGATCACCCTTAGCAGTCGACTAATGCTAGGATCAGTCGACTGCCAATAGCCATCAGTCGATTGTTATACTATTTTCTCAACTATAACAAAGAGTTAGCATGAAAATATAACTAATGGTAGAAATGATGGCTACTTGCCATCCAATCTCGACCTAGACCTTCCACTGGAAGTCTTAGTCGGATCGCCGCCTAAAGTCGTCCCCATATAGAGGACCCAACATCACCATTACTCACACTCATGCTTACCTCTGGTTCTTTGTGACTTATCGCTTAACTTTCGATCTTCACCTGGGTTCTTCGACTCCATCCGAAGTTCTCCCGGTGTCGCCCAACCACCACGGTTTCTTGACTTGAGTTTCTCCGGGTGTCACTGACCTTCAGCTTAGCTTAAACACTTCTTCACACTTAACAATAGCTTATGAGATAAAGATAACACCTTAACTTTGAGCTTTTTCCATAATCAAAACCTAGATTCGATTATCTGGTGCCTCTGCACCAACAATCTCCCCCTTTTTGATCTATGGCAAACCGACACAAAGTTAAGGAGAAAATTAAGTATAAAACGAAGTAGTAACAACATGAGTAGTAAACATGTAGTGAGGTAGTAGTAACCTTTGAAGCTTGTAGTAAATAAGCAAGTGTGAGAAATAAGTATGACTAACTTGTTGGTGCAATCAACCCAAGTCACGATTGACCGGACTCGATTGTGACTCAAGTAGTGTTTTGATGTTTGACAGTGATGTCTGACAATGTGTTGGGTAGATTGTTGGTGCAATCGACTTGGGTCATGATTGACCGGATTCGAGTTTGACTCGAGTGGTATTTTGATGTTTGATGATGGTTTGACCATTGTCATAGGAAAAGTCCAAGTCATTGGTACTTGGCATGGAAAGTCCAAGCATGGGTCTTGGCAAGAGAAAGTCCAAGCTTGAGTCTTGGCAAATGGAAAGTCCAACATGGGTTGGCAAGGAAAGACCAAGGGTGCAGTCTTGGCCACGTAAGTCCAAGTATGTAGTCTTGGCGGTGAAAGTCCAAGTCATGGGTACTTGGAAATTGGAAAGTCCAAGGGGTGATATTGGCGGCGTAAAGTCCAAGGGTGGAGTCTTGGCAGCACAAGTCTAATGGTTGGCGGCATAAAGTCCAAGCGTGGTCTTAGTAGCGTAAGTCCAATGTGCCTTAACAGTATATACACCGTTAGCATGACAATAGCCGATGGAAGCACCTGAAGGCTAGCATATGGATGAACAAGTCATGGATGACTTGAAGGGATTTGATAGGCGTGAGACTGATTGAGGTGGCTAGAAGACTTAGGTTTAGGATAAGGGTGGTCTAGCAAGTATGAGGGCATCATACTTGGTGTTAAACCTCATGGTTGAGGTTTGTCAGTTGACTAGGGTTATGGATCAGTCGACTGGTCAAGTGTTTTGACACTTGGTAGTCAAGTCGACACTCAAAAGTTGACTGAGATTATGACCAGTCAACTGTCGTAAGTCGACTAGGGTTTGACTGCGGCAAAATGGCTTAGCAGTCGACTGCCAGCATTGGGTAGTCGACTGATGGCCTTGTAGGGAATTTCTTTATGCCAAATGGCATATGCGCAACGGAAAATAGGATCCCTTCCAAGTGATCCATGCGAAAGCAAACTCGTATAAAATAAATTTCTCTAAACCAAACCTATCTTATAGGAGAGGATTACCTTTGTTGCGTGCCCTTGTTAATCCCGCTTTTCCTTTCGGTTTGTTGGATCTTTAGCACGTTCAAGTGTCCGTGCCTCTATACGTATCCACACGAGCAAGCTCTTGTCTCACAAGAGAAACTAGAAGAGCTCTCCTTTACTTCTTGCTAGAGAAGTCCCTAAAGGAGAGGAATCTAGGGAAGAAGAGAAAGGAGGAAGAAGACTACTCTTCTTGCTAGCCTACACTCACAAAGCCACACAACCAAAGCTTCCACCAAGCTTCTCAAGCTCTCTCTCACAACCACACCACAATCACAATCCAAATGATGCTTTGGCCGGCCACTCCATGGGGCCTTTTATAGGGATGCAAATACCCGTTCACCTCCAACAATTTAATGCAATCCATAGCATTGAGACCCCTTTGTTTTGGTAGGCCACTTAAGGAGACACAAACCCTTTTGTCCCCTTCCACCTTATCTAGCTTAGGTGGATGCTTAGGTGGCATGCTTATGTGGCATTCATGCATGTTGAATTAATCTTATTAATTCAATTAAGCTTATGTTATCATATTGAATTAATCTTATTAATTCAATTAAGCTTATGTTATCATATTGAATTAATCTTATTAAATCAATAAGGTAACATATTGAATTAATCTCATTAAATCAATTAGCTAAAATTCTCATTAAGCTTAAAGTCCAAAAACCATTTTGTACTTAAGCTTATTCCCAAATTATTCTAGTCAAACTAGAATACTCTAATTCCTCTAATTATCATGCTCTTTGTGTGTGACTATAGGCTCTCATAACGTTGGCGGTGGATCTAAACTCTTTTAGATACACAAGCAATGGCGGCATCTAGCAATGCATCATTGCTACCCAAGTTCTGAGATAAGTCAAGATCCGACTAACCTTTGTGACTACTATAATATATGACCGTGTCCTTCTATCCTTGATATCAGTTGATCAATGAGGCATAGACCGTGTCATCCTCGATCAATCTATGTGTTTCTTGATCCCTGAGTAAACTAACTCAAACGAATGAGCTCAATATCTCATATTGACTCAAACGAGCATGGCCATGCGTTTTAGTAGTTCTACTCAATCAAGGGGCCCACCGATATCACTCCGTCATATGGAAGGATAGATCCCATCTACATCACTCACATCCCTCCGCATAATTTGTTACATACCCGATGTCGCCTTTATGGTCCACCTATTCACGGGTGGCGTTTGTGATACCAAAGTACATAACTCCTTATGTAGGGAACCATAGTGACTTCAGGTCTAAGGACTATTCATACCAATAGTCACATGAGAAAGTTTATGACACTCATATAACGATCCATGAAACTTTCTCATGGCGGGTCGATTCAGATATATTCTCAATATATACCCATGTGTCAACTTGATATCATATATCCATGACTTGTGAGATCAAGTCATCAATTGACCTACATGCTAGTCTTTATGTATTAATATTGCCCTTGCATATTAATACTCGACTAGAACATTTAGGAAAGTGTTCTCTCTGACCTCTCATAATCAGTGCGCAATTGATGTCTTTGTAGATAGAACCTACTTTTCTAGGGCATTATTATATTTAAATTAGGCACAAGCAAGATGTAAATATAATAACCAATCCTTTGCCTTTATAGAATATGATACAAAATGTTCCCTATTCAACCATCACATGATTGGTTCTAGGGCTTTAACTAACAATCTCCCACTAGCACTAGTACCAATCACTATGATATCTAATACCTAGTGACCTAGTGTGACCATCATGCTTCCTCGTGCAAAGCCTTGGTCAATGGATCTGCGATGTTAGCTTCTCGGTATCCTCTGCATATCCTCACATCTCCTCTATCGATGATCTCTCGAATGAGATGGGCCGCCGCGATATGTGTTTGGTCCGTGATGTGATCGAGGTTCCTTAGCTTTGTCTGATAGCCCCATTGTTGTCACAATAGAGTTCTATTGGATCTGCAATGCTAGGAACTACCCCAAGTTCAGCGATGAACTTGCGGAGCCAAACCTCCTTTCTTTGCATCGGATCGCAATATACTCGGCTTCATTGTAGAATCGGCAAGCGTGTCACTCGCCGAACTCTTCCGACTCACGGCTCCACCATTCAGTGCAAAACACGACTATAGTCATCCTTATGCATTTGGAAGCTTGCATCAACGTAACCCTTCTGATTAGCTCCTCATTGCCTCGAATATCGAAATATTCTTTCGTTCTTCGTAAGTACTTAAGAATATTTTTGTGCTATCCGATGACTCTCACGATCGTATCTACTCGTCATGCTCAAAGCATACGAGGCGTCGAGCAGTACAAAGCATGGCGTACATGATAGACCCTATAGGCGATGCATAAGGGATCTTATCCATGCGATCTCTCTCCTCCTTAGAAGAGGACATTGAGTCTTGAAGACTCACACCATGTGATAAAGCGAAACCCTTTCTTAGAATTTTGCATAGGTAGCTTGATCCTAGCACTTTATCGATGTATGTACTACGACTTAGGCCAAGTAATCTTCTAGATCTATCTCTATAGATCTTGATGCCTAGAATATAAGCGGCTTCACCTAAGTCCTTCATCGAGAAACAATTCCCTAACCACATCTTCCACAGGGGTGAGGAATATCATTTCCGATGAAGTATATCATCTACATACAAGACAAGAAATACAATGTGCTCCCACTATTTCTCTTGTAGACACAAGGCTCATCTTCATTCTTGATGAAACCAAACTCTTTGATTGCATCATCGAATCGAAGATTCCCGAGGCTTGCTTTAGTCCATAAATGGACCTTTGCGGTTGCATACCTTTCGGGATGCTTTGGATCTCAAAACCCTCGGGTTGTGTCATGTACACATCCTCGAGTAGCTTTCCATTGAGCGGTTTTGACATCCATCTGCCGGATCTCATAATCATGGTAGGTGCGATAGCAAGTATGATCCGAATGGATTTAAGCATCATGGCCCGGTGAAAAGGTTTCTTCATAGTCAATACCATGAATTTGTTTGAATCCTTTAGCCACCAATCTACCTTTATAGGTATGCTTATTACCATCCATGTCGGTCTTTACTTTAAAGACCCACTTACACCCAATGGGTTTTACCCCTTGGTGGATCAACCAAAGTCCATACTTGGTTAGTGTACATGGATTCCATTTGGATCTCATGGCCTCTAGCCATTTCTCGAATCTGGGCTCATCATAGCTTCTTGATAGGATGTAGGCTCGTCAAGATCGACAAGCAATACTTCACGTTGTCGTCAAGAGAAAAGAATATCTCTCGGGTTGGCGGCGGATCCTATTAGATCTACGAAGAGGTTGGTCTACTTGAGCAGTGTTTGCTCCACAACTCTTTGGGCAACAATTCCTCATCCACAACACTTTGTGGTGCTGTTCATTTTCCATCGAAGCCTTAGTGTTATCATCATCTTGAACTTCTTCAAGATGAATTTTACTCCCACTAGTATTTCTAGAAATAAATTCTCTTTCTAGAAAGACAACATTTGCAACAAACACCTTGCCAAGTGTGGGATTGTAAAGTAATATCCCTTAGTTTCCTTGGGATATCCTACAAAATAACACTTATCGATTTGGGTCTTAGTTTATCCGAGACTTGGCGTCTAACGTAAGCTTCACAACCCCAAATCTTTATAAAAGACATTTTGGGACTCTTCGGTCCATATCGTATATGGTGTCTTTTCTCTGACTTTTGATGGGAGCGATTAAGTGTAAGCGGTACATCTCTAGAGCTAAACCCCAAAAGGAAGTAGGTAGATCGATCGGCTCATCATTGATCGTACCATATCTAATAGTCGATTTCTCCTCTCGGATACACCATTCCATTGTGGTGTTCGGTGGAGTGAGTTGGGATATTATCCCACACTCGGCCGGTGATCACGAAACTCTTGACTAAGGTATTCACCACCTCGATCGATCGAAGTAGCTTAATCGCTTACCAAGTTGGTTTTGTACTTCATTCTTGAATTCTTTGAACTTTTCAAAGGATTCGACTTATGTCTCATCAAATATAAGTAGCCAAATCTACTCATATCATCGGTGAAAGTAATAAAGTACTTATAGCCTCCTCAGCCCGACATTGAAAGGGCCACATACATCGGTATGTATGAGTCCTAACAAATCCGTCGCTCTCTCGCCATGTCCACTAAATGGAGTTTTAGTCATCTTTCCTAAAGACAAGACTCGCATACCTCATATGATTCAAAATCAAATGAGTCCAATAATCCATCTTTATGGAGTTGGGATATGCGTTTTTCATTTATGTGACCTAGCGGCGATTGCGAAGATATGTGCAGTTCAAATCATTCGATTTGAACCGTTTATATTCACGTTATAAATTGGGTTATCTAAATCTAGAACATAGAGACCATTCATAAGTGGTGCATTACAATAGAACATTTCATTTAAATAAATGGAACAACATTTGTCCTTTATTATAAAAGAAAAGTTTTCTTGTCTAAACAAGATCTGAAATTATGTTCTTTGTTAATGCGGGTACATAAGCACTCCTCTAGTTCTAAGATAAGCCCAGTGGGCAAAGACAAAGAATATGTTCCTCTGACTCTACACTGACAACTTTTGCGCCATTGCCTACTCGTAGGTCCACTTCACCCTTTGCCATTATTCTACTATTTCTCTCGCACATTAGTACAAATGTGAGATGCACATCCGGTATCTAATACCCATGTAGAAGAAATAGATAGATTAACTTCTATAACGTGTATACAGGCGAAGTCCCACTTCTCTTGTTCTTTACTTCCTCAAGGTAGACTTTGCGGTTCCGCTTCGGTGTCGATCTCACGCAATGGAAGCATCCTTCCTTAGGTACTTTACCTTTACCCTTTGAAGTGGATGAATTGGCCTTGCCTTTGGCTTGGTCTTACCCTTGCCTTTGCGCTTACCTTTGTCCTTCTTGACCATTAGTACATTACTAACTTTCTTCTTGAGATTTGGTTCGTGATTCTCAACATCGAGAATCTCGCAAAGGTTTATCAATTTCATTCATGTTATAATTCATGGCGAATTGATTGTATGCTTCCGGCACGATTGCGAGATAACATCGATTGCCAATTCTTGGCTCGTGGAAAACCTAGTCTTTCAAGGTTCTCAGCGTACCCAATCATTTTAGTACGTGAGTTCCTACAGTGTTCCTTCTTGCATCTTGCATGCAAAAGAGCCTTAGACACTTCAAAACGCTCGTGCCTAGCTTGTCCTTGATATAGTTGTTTCAAATGCTCAACCATATCATAGGCATCCATGTTCTCATGTTGCTTCCAAGCTCGAGTTCATGGTGGCAAGCATAAGGCATGACACATCTAATCGTCATCTTGATGCTTCTTATAAGCATCCTTTTCGACCACAGTGGCCGTAGGGGCGGGTATTTCAGGGGTAGACTGCTCTAGGACATATAGTTTGCGTTCTTGCTTGAGGATAATCCTCAAGTTCCTATACCAGTCAAGAAAGTTTGCTCCATTGAGCTTGTCCTTCTCAAGGACAGATCGCAAGTTGAGGGGGTGTGTCGTGTTAGATGACATGGTGATCTACAACATTAAAATGCAAAGTTAAGTATCATACCTAAATCATTTAATTAGGCCTTTAATTAAATGAGGCTCCCACTAAATTCTCATAGCTACTATTTAGCTATAAATTTATATGGGATAAAGATCCACATCATAATTCGTCTTGAGTTAGCTTTGGCTAATCGCCCAAGACGTAGTATAATTAGGTAGGCAATCTTTTGCCAATTACATCTGATGTAACTCTTTAATAGCTTTGGTTAAGTTTTAGATTAGTTTAGTGTTTATTCCTAAACTGCTTCGGTGTGGCGAGGCACAGGGCCTTCTTGGATATCAGACAGCGACCACTTCTAAGACAAAGGCGATGTTTGGAAATCACACAAAACTAATGTTAACACTTATGTTCAAAGCTAATATATGCCTCTACTTTCTTAACCAATTAAGAAAACACTTAATTAAGTCTTAACCAAGGTGATAGCGGGACATCACGATTGTCCACTCGCACCCCTCCAAGATAAAATGCATTGCTTTGCTTTGGCAAACCCAATAACAAATGATCGAGGAAGTAGTGAGTACCAACTTTGGTAGGCATATCGTTTAGACTTATTAAGAAATAAACATGTATCATATACATATTAGCATACATCACATATAAGCTAAACTAACATGCATCACATACATATTAAACTAACGTGTCATGGTTATGGCCCTTATTCTACAATCTTCTCAAGCCAATGAAAAGATTGATTGGTCATCCTAGGGATAGCATCTTCTCCTAAGTGCTTCCTTTTGGTTGTCTTGTGTTGACTTCCTCCTTGTAACCTCATCTTCCAATGGACCCTCCATCCTTGTTTTGTACATTACAAAAGGAGAAATACTCGAGTTACATTCGAGTCTAAAACTAATTTTACAACAAGAATATTAGGAGAAAGGCACGACACGCAGGCCGTATTAAGAATTACAACACACAATCACAAACTTTTTGGGACTAGGCCATAACCATGCACCATGTCATTTTAACTTTTAAAAGACATTGGATATTTTATTATGTTTGAAAATTTGCTAATGCAATTATCAACTCATAATAAAATTTATCCTACTTCTATATCACATATAAAATAGAGAAAACCTATTTTTATACGATCTTTCGCAAGTGGCTCTGATACCACTGTAGGGAATTTCTTTATGCCAAATGGCATATGCGCAACGGAAAATAGGATCCCTTCCAAGTGATCCATGCGAAAGCAAACTCGTATAAAATAAATTTCTCTAAACCAAACCTATCTTATAGGAGAGGATTACCTTTGTTGCGTGCCCTTGTTAATCTCGCTTTTCCTTTCGGTTTGTTGGATCTTTAGCACGTTCAATTGTCAGTGCCTCTATACGTATCCACACTAGAAAGCTCTTGTCTCACAAGAGAAAATAGAAGAGCTCTCCTTTACTTCTTGCTAGAGAAGTCCCTAAAGGAGAGGAATCTAGGGAAGAAGAGAAAGGAGGAAGAAGACTACTCTTCTTGCTAGCCTACACTCACAAAGCCACACAACCAAAGCTTCCACCAAGCTTCTCAAGCTCTCTCTCACAACCACACCACAATCACAATCCAAATGATGCTTTGGCCGGCCCCTCCATGGGGCCTTTTATAGGGTTGGCAAAACCCTTTCACCTCCTACAATTTAATGCAATCCATTGCAGTGAGACCCCTTTGTTTTGGTTTAGGCCACTTAAGGAGACAAAAACCATTTTGTCCCCTTCCACCTTATCTAGCTTAGGTGGATGCTTAGGTGGCATGCTTATGTGGCATTCATGCATGTTGAATTAATCTTATTAATTCAATTAAGCTTATGTTATCATATTGAATTAATCTTATTAATTCAATTAAGCTTATGTTATCATATTGAATTAATCTTATTAAATCAATAAGGTAACATATTGAATTAATCTCATTAAATCAATTAGCTAAAATTCTCATTAAGCTTAAAGTCCAAAACCATTTTGTACTTAAGCTTATTCCCAAATTATTCTAGTCAAACTAGAATACTCTAATTCCTCTAATTATCATGCTCTTTGTGTGTGACCCTATAGGCTCTCATAACGTTGGCAGTGGATCTAAACTCTTTTAGATACACAAGCAATGGCGCATCTAGCAATGCATCATTGCTACCCAAGTTCTGAGATAAGTCAAGATCCGACTAACCTTTCCGTGACTACTATAATATATGACCGTGTCCTTCTATCCTTGATATCAGATTGATCAATGAGGCATAGACCGTGTCATCCTCGATCAATCTATGTGTTTCTTGATCCCTGAGTAAACTAACTCAAACAAATGAGCTCAATATCTCATATTGACTCATTCGAGCATGGCCATGCGTTTTAGTAGTTCTACTCAATCAAGGGGCCCACCGATATCACTCTCGTCATATGAGAGGGATAGATCCCATCTACATCACTCACATCCCTCCGCATAATTTGTTACATACCCAGTAATCGCCTTTATGGTCCACCCTGTTACGGGTGACGTTTGATGATACCAAAGTACATAACTCCTTATGTAGGGAACCATAGTGACTTCAGGTCTAAGGACTATTCATACCAATAGTCACATGAGAAAGTTTATGACACTCATATAACGATCCATGAAACTTTCTCATGGCGGGTCAGTTCAGTATATATTCTCCAATATATACCCATGTGTCAACTTGATATCATATATCCATGACTTGTGAGATCAAGTCATCAATTGACCTACATGCTAGTCTTTATGTATTAATATTGCCCTTGCATATTAATACTCGACTAGGAACATTTAGGAAAGTGTTCTCTACAGCCTCTCATAATCAATTCTGCCAATTGATGTGCTGTAGATAAGAACCTACTTTTCTAGGGCATTATTATATTTAAATTAGCTGGCACAAGCAAGATGTAAATATAATAACCAATCCTTTGCCTTTATAGAATATGATACAAAATGTTCCCTATTCAACCATCACATGATTGGTTCTAGGGCTTTAACTAACAGGCCTCAGCAGTCGACTCCTATGAATGGCAGTCGACTACTGGTTGAGTTTATGAGCACAGAACTCTTGGTAGTCGATTGGGCAGTCGGCTACGACATTGGTAGTCGACTGCCAACTGATCCGTTGGAGTTTTTCTAGCGTGGATTAAGTCGTTGTCTCACGATGATACTGTTGGCAGTTGACTGGGCCTTATGGCAGTTGACTACCAAGCGCGAAATCAGCCCGTTACAGGTTAAAAGGAGCTTCTCGTGGGAGATTTCGGCATTGGTTCTTTGGGAGCTTTCTTGAGGCGATTTGAAGGTGAAGTGTAGGTGCATTTCAGGGTCCTTCAAGCTCATCCAAGCAACCAACAAGCAAGTGCTCAAAACCCTAGTTTATAAAGTGTTCTTTACATTTCACTTTGTATTTGCTTGTATTTGTTTTGTATTACTGTTGTAATCATTGTACGAAGTTTCTCCACCTCCGACGTGTTGTCGAGAAGGAGTATTTGATTAGTGGTGTGTGTTTGCATCGCTAGGGCTCTTTCATGCCCAATCCGTGGAGTATGAACCTTGAGGTTCAGAACCATGTTATATTTGTGCGTAGTGATTGTGTATCTTGTTATTTGTCTTTGTTATTATTATTCCGTTATGCTAACAAGATTGTAGATGATCAAACGTAAAAGCATTTCATCGAATCGACGACAACGCTATTCACCCCCACCTCTAGCGAGTGCATAGGTCCTAACATAACTTAGTATTGTTGGTGCAATCGACCCAGGTCACGATTGATCAGATTTGAGTTGGACTCGAGTAGTGTTTTGATGTTTGACTATTGTTTGACAATGAGTTGACCATTGTTTGACAATGGGTTGACTATATGGTTGATATGGGGTTGACCATATGATAGAGAAGTCTAAGTAGGACACTTGGCACATGGAAAGTTCAAGTCATGTGTACTTGGCATGGAATGTCCAAGCATGGGTCTTGGCAAGGGAAAAGTCCAAGCTTGAGCCTTGGCAATCGAAAAGTCCAAAATGGGTTGGCATGGAAAGTTCAAGCTTGAGTCTTGCAAATGGAAAGTCCAACATGGGTTGGCAAGGGAAGTCCAAGGGTTGATATTGGCGGCGTAAAGTCCAAGCGGGAGTCTTGGTAGCATAAGTCCAATGGTTTGGTGGCGTAAAGTTCAAGCGGGAGTATTGGCAACATAAGTCCAATGGTTTGGTGGTGTAAAGTCCAAGCGATAGTCTTGACAGTGTAAGCCCAAATGTGTCTTGGCGGTGCAGACCAGCTTAGCATGACAATAGCCGATGGAAGCATCTAAAGGCTAGCGTATGGATGAACAAGTCATGGATGACTTGGAGGGATCCGATAGGCATGAGGCTGACGGAAGTGGATAGAAGGCTTAGGTCTAGGCTATGTTAGTAATATATGAGAGATGTCCTAAGGCAATCGCCTTATGTATGAACCATTTATATGATAAATGAAGATTCACTATTTGAGTATACATGTTTTATGTATTTGATTGGATCTTAAACTCATTTACTGAATGTCCACGATCGATGCACATGAGAGAATTTGTGATTGGATCACAACTAGTGAGTATCTCTACATGTGTAATTGTGATGTATCGGAATTATCCTAGTCGATGAATTGATGGATTTGGACACCATCAATTACTGTCGAGACTTGCAGTATACTCCTTGGTGTATCCAAGCGGTGATTCTCCGGTGGAGACATTGTGATGTCGGAGTTAATCGTGGATGCTAGTTATGGTAACTAGTTCATTGGAGTGACCGGTAGTAAGACTTCATATGGTTCTCTGCATATATAGATATGTCAATGAAGTTCTTACTATGGCTTAAGTGCGATGTTCCTTTGACTTGCGGTATTCAAGTCATCTTGATCATGGAGACTTATGCTTTGACATCTTAAGCAAACATCTCCGAGGAGATGTGGACCCGGGATGATTGGGTATAAGTCGAAGTGATCGAAGGTGTTTGAATAGCCTATAAAGGATTCACCACTCCTTGCAAGGAGATGTATACCCATGGCCTCTCGTCGGATTGTTACTAAAGTCTTTGGCCAAAGCATTACATGTTTAGAGTAAAGTACTCTTCGATACATGTGGAGTAACTAGAATTCGTAGGACGAGGAAATGATACTTGGGCTAGGTGTGACGTAGTCAGCCTAGTGGGGACTGACACAATAGACCATGTCCTGAACCAAGTGGGTATAAGATGAGTGAAGGGAATGGGGCACGATTCATTCGGGCTACTGAAGGGTTTCAGAAATAGTTCTGGATCAACCGTTGATCTTTTCGGTTAATTGGGGATCATGATGTACTACTAGGTGCCACTCATGATCGTTCTATAATTAATGGTTAATTATAGACGGCCAACATAAACCGAGAACCTATTTGGTCACACGCACAACGAGTGTAATCCAAAGGATTTAAAACGAGCTTGAGAATTGGATTCTCAGACCGAGAGAAACTAGGTTT
Organism: Wurfbainia villosa; assembly: GCA_025175895.1. Taxonomy (NCBI): domain Eukaryota; kingdom Viridiplantae; phylum Streptophyta; class Magnoliopsida; order Zingiberales; family Zingiberaceae; genus Wurfbainia; species Wurfbainia villosa. Next base: position 50,247,404 of record CM045996.1, read on the forward strand.
GGTTGGACCAAACATAAAGCGAGCATGAAATCGTTTCAGTCGCAATGGAAGCGTGGATGGGCTGTGTCTTATGAAGACGTAATGGATGGACCAAAATGGTTTGGTTCTAATCCAATGGATGAGAATAAACCAAATGGTTTGGTTTATATTAAACGAATGAACCAAAGGTTGGTTCGGTTCGTTTTAACTTAAAATAAACCATCATGGTTTGGTTTATTTTAACTTATCTTAATGGAGCGGGTTAACGGGCTTTATGGATATGATCCATTAACCATTAAGAGAATTAGTTCTCTATAAAAGTGGGCTTAAGGGATTGTTAAACCCTAATCGTCCAAAACCCTAAACCTTGGCCGCCCAACATAGTTGCCGCCCACCCTTGTTGGTGGTGAATTCGCCCAACCCTAAGTGGCCGCCGCCCATCCTTTGTGCCGCCGTCCAAGTCATTGCCGGCGACCAAGCTTCAGCCGGTGAACCTCCGGCGACCCTCCGGTGATCTCCTATAGGTTTGGCATCAAGGTGAGGCTTTTCTCTCCTTGTTTTGGCCGGCGCCTACTCCTCCACCAAGCTGTCCAGTTTTCTGGACAGCTTCTCCTCGTCGGGCGTCATTTGGGCGGACGGTTAGTGCTCGACAGCGGCTAACTTACGGGATTTGATCTCGGTAATCCTCTGAGGTGGAGGACGAAGGATTCGTCAAACGGTTGACGAACACCTCTCCGGAGAAGCGAGTTTTGAGAACTCGTTTTGGATCCGAATTTGGATTCGGATCGTGATCATCTCTCGATCACGTCGTCTTCAACACGAGGCTAGTAACCCGTACGAAGACGAAGCTCGTGACTTAGCGAAGTCATCCCGAGGAGCTCAGCGTGGATACGGATAGAGACGATTCTTACGAGGATCGTTCCGGTTGATGCCGTTCCCGCTACACGTCATACGGAAGGTATAACGTAGTTTAATTTCCTTTTATTGAAAATTTTAATTTGCGATTATGTCTACACTTGTTGTAATAGCATGCGTGTGTTGTGTGTGTTGTAATAAATATAGATTTATTAATTTTAATTGCTTCCGCTGTGCTCATGTTTACGAAACATGATCGAACACACACACGCCGTGGTACCGGAAACCCAACAGTGGTATCAGAGCCCAGGTTGTGTTTCGACATAATCGTAAAATGGTTTTGCGATAGTCATAATGTATTTCTGGAAATTTTCTAATTTTGGAAATTTAGAAGTATTTATGGAAATTTTTTAATTTTGGAAAGTCTAGAAGTATTTATGGAAATCTTCCACTTTTGGAAAGTTGGAAGTATTTATGGAAATTGATATTTTCCATAAATAAAATATTTGATTAGATTCTGGAAATTTGTTTTCTAATTTAATCATGATTTGATTTGGGAAATCAAATCTTAAAATATTTTATTTCCATAAGTAGTTTTAATGATTTAGGAAATTGGTTTCCTAAATAGATTTTCCTTAATCAAATAATTCCATGAATAAAATATGTGATTAGATTTGGAAATTTGTTTCCAAATTTAATTATGATTTGATTTGGAGAATCAAATCTTAAACATATTTTATTTCCATAAATAGTTATGACATATAAGGAAATATAGACATGACATAATTGTATGCCATGTAATTGCATTAGATGCATAACATTATGCCATGCGTGTCGTGACATGTAGATGTATGCCATGTATGTCATGTCATGTAGATAATAGTTATTTGCATGCAAAGAGGATGAGACATAAAAACCCTTAATCAATATTAAAGCCTACACCTTCCATTAATATGGTTAGAACCAGAGTTCTGTTTCTTGTTTGGGTTGTTGGACTCTCTCCAAGCCCGGCTCGAACCTGGATATGTTCAAACCATGGAATAGTTTAATACTAATATGGTAAGAGTCAGAGGTCAATCGTTAGCTTTGGTTGTTGGACTCTCTCCAAGCTGGGCTAATTGGTTGAATGCGCTCTAACCATATTAAAACTATGTCCCGATTAATGGGTTGGCTTTAACCTGGAGCATCGGCTTGTTGGACTCTCTCCAAGGTCGATGTAAAGGGAGGTGAAGTTGGGTGCTATGCATATGATGCATACTTGTTAATGTGTTAACAACCCGATGTATGTGTGAACATTCAATTAGTTGATAGCACATTGTGATAGTTGCATATACGGGATATGCAATCGGTATAGATGATACCTACCGTCGTAGTTATGAATGACTTGTTGGACTCTCTCCAAGGTTGTTCATAACTATGATGGATATCAGCCCATTCGGAGATGGACCTACAATCTCCCGAAGTGATTTTGGGGTTTTTGAAATTCGAAAAATGAATGGGATTTATAAATGTATATTGATGCATTTTAAAATCATCTTTCTTATATATGCTCGTTTTGTATTTCTAAGATTGATCATGATGTCTTTGAATTGCGTTCCATTTTGGATTCGAAATAATTGACTGGGCCAAGCTTCATGGACTAGCTTAGAAGCTTGAGAATTGTTCTCAAGGTTGAAAAGCTTGCAAATGTCCTCGAAGCGCCTCTTCCCGCCCGTCCTAGTGACGATGCAACTCTGGACCAATTGTTGGCCTATCAGAAACATGTGAGTGATTCTGAACAAATGAGTTGCATCATGCTAGCCACGATGGAACCCAAGCTACGAAAGCAGCATGAGCATATGGATGCTCATATCGTAGTCCTTCATCTTTGTGAGTTGGTTGATGAGCAACTGAGATTCGAAAGGTTCGAAGTCTCAAAGCTCCTCTTCACCTCTGAGATGCTAGGAGGTTCATCCGTGTGTCTCAATATCTTTGAAGGCGGTGGAGTCTTGAGAAGCATGAGCGGGGGAGTCTTTGTTAGTTGATTCCTCGAAGAAATGTTCTAAGAGGAAGTCAAAGGAACAGCAGAAGAGAAAGAAGAGAAGGGCTAAGAAGGTAGAACTAGCACAAAAGGAAACTTGCCATCATTATGGCAAGGAGAGCCATTTGCGAAGAAAGTGCAAGATTCATCTTGAGTCCGTGAAGAAGGATAAGGCATCGGATGCCCCATCTTCTTCAGAAATCTTCTTTATTGAATGTCGTTCTATTTCCTTAGACACTTGGGTATTGGATACTGGGTGTGGCTCACATATATGTAATGACATACATGGGCTAAGGAATAGAAGAAGACTCGTCAAGGGAAAGTCAAATTTACGTGTTGGGAATGGAGCAAAAGTTGCTGCACTCGCCATCGGAACGTATTTGTTGAAACTCCCTGCAGGACTTGTCTTAGAACTGGACAATTGCTTTTATATTCCTTCGTTGATAAAGAACATCATTTCTATTTCTTATTTAAATAGAAATGGTTTCCATTTGACGTTTAGTAACAATTGTTGTTACATAACTTTGAATGGGGTTCTTTATGGGACTGGAACTTTAAGCAATGGTGTTTATACGTTGGACGTATCCAGTGACATTTGCAATATCGAAGCGAGCAACAAGCGTGCTCGAAAGGATAATCAAATAGACTCCTATATGTGACATTGTCGTCTTGGCCATATAAGCAAGAAACGCATGTCCGAATTACACCGATGTGGAATTCTGGAATCGTTTGAATTGGATTCATACGATACATGCGAATCATGCTTAAAAGGCAAGATGACTAAGTTACCTTTTACTGGAAAAGGTGAACGAGTGGGAGAGTTACTAGGTCTAGTACATACTGATGTATGTTGACCTATGTCAACTCAAGCTTTAGGAGGCTATAACTACTTCATTACCTTCACCGATGATCACTCACGGTTTGGGTATGTGTTCTTGATGAAACACAAGTCTGAAGCCTTTGAAAGGTTCAAAGAATTCAGAAATGAAGTAGAGAAACAACATGACAAAAGTATTAAAATACTTCGATCGGATCGAGGTGGTGAATACTTAAGTCAAGAGTTTCTTGATTATCTAAGAGACAATGGCATATTGTCTCAATGGACTCCGCCCTATACACCACAGCATAATGGTGTATCCGAGAGGCGTAACCGGACCTTGTTGGACATGGTCAGGTCAATGATGAATCATGCGACTCTTCCCAAGTCCTTTTGGGGTTATGCACTTGAGATTTGTTTACTTGTTAAGCGAATGCCTACAAGGTAGTCTCTACTACTCCATATGAGATATGGGCTAGTAAGAAACCTCATGTATCTTACTTGAAGATATGGGGTTGTCTCGCTTATGTGAAGCGGTATCGGACAAGCTGGATGCTAAAGTCGATAAATGTCTATTTATTGGATACCCTAAGGAAACAAGGGTTACCAATTCTATCATCTGTGGAACAAAAGGTGTTTGTTTTCAAGGCATCTTTGTGTTTCTAGAGAAAGAGTTTCTCTTGCAAGAAAGCGAGTGGGAGTGTCGTCGAGCTTGAGGAGGCTCGAGAGACTCAAATAGACATTAATGAGATACGGTGAAGCATAACGTAGATAACTCATAGTGATGAGCAATCATTTGGACTGTATTGTAACACCAAATCTTCGTAGATCTGGTAGAAATCGCAATATTCCTGAGAGATATGGATTTCGTAAGAGAATCGAGCACGTGTTACTCATTGATGAGGAGCCTACAGTTATGAAGAAGTCTTGACAAGTTCGAGAAGGGATAAGTGGCTTGGTGCCATGAAGTCGGAAATGGATTCCATGTATGAAAACCAAGTTTGGAACTTGGTTGACCCACTGAAGGATAAAGCCTATAGGGTGCAAGTGGGTTTTCAAGAAGAAAACCGACATGGATGGTAATGTGATTACCTATAAGGCTAGATTGGTGGCGAAGGATATCGTCAAAAACAAGGTGTTGATTATGACGAAACCTATTCGCGTAGGCTATCTTAAATCCCATTCGGATGCTCTGGCCATAGCGGCTCATTATGATTATGAGATATGGCGGATGGATGTGAAAAGCGGCTTTCCTTAATGGAAACTGCTCGAGGGCGTGTATATGATACGACTGAGGTTTCACATCGGTTGATAAAACCAAGGTATGCAAATTGCGACGATCCATTTATGGATTGAAGCAAGCATCCGAGGCTGGAATATGTTTTGATGAGACGATCAAAAGTTTGATTTCTCACAAAATCGACGAACCTTGTGTGTACAAGAAGGTTAGTGGGAGTGCGATCGTGTTCCTAGTATTGTATGTCGATGACATATTACTTATAGGAAGCGATGTGTCAATCTTCTGATCGATTAAGGTTTGGTTATCCAAGGCATTCTCCATGAAAGACACAGGAGAAGCAACCTACATCCTTGGGATTAAGATCTATAGAGATAGATCGAAGCAGTTTGCTTGGTCTTTCGCGGTCTACGTATATAGGCCGAGTGCTAAAGAGGTTTAGCATGTCGGAATCCAAGAAAGGTTATCTACCCATCGGGCATAGGGTACACCTTTGAAGTCTATGTGTCGCGCCTGAAGAAGGGGATTTGCATGAGTAAGATTCCTATGCATCCATGATAGGATCTATCATGTATGCTATGTTATGTACGAGGCCCGATGTATCGTAAATGCGCTCACGAGTGTCACGGCGGATACCGATCGATCGAGGAATGGATCATTGGGTGGTGTTAAGGCGATCCTTAAGTACTTGAGAAGAACTAAGGATGTGTTCCTAATATATGGAGAAGGGTACATGGTGATACGTGGGTATCTGGATGCGGATCGAGACGACAAGGATGATTCCATGTCTTGATGCAGGTATGTATTCACCTAGAATGGGCGCAATAAGTTGGAAAGGTTCCAAGCTTGACACTATAGCGGATTACGCCACTAAGGCGAGAATCGTTGCGACTTTAGGCGACAAAAGGCGGTTTGGATCAAGTAGTTCATCTATGAACTTGATGTGGTCTCATCAATGATCCAAACATGTGCTTCGCCGCTATCATCTTATCAGAGAGATCATCAGTAGGAACGAAATACAAATCGAGAAAATTCCCACTGAAAGGAACTTAGCGGATCCTTTGACTAAAGCATTACCTCAAAGTAAGTTTGAGGGTCATGTTGGTGCTTATGGTATTGGATACCGTAGCGATTGGCATTAGGCCAAGTGGGAGTCTGTTAGTAATATATGAGAGATGTCCTAAGGCAATCGCCTTATGTATGAACCATTTATATGATAAATGAAGATTCACTATTTGAGTATACATGTTTTATGTATTTGATTGGATCTTAAACTCATTTACTGAATGTCCACGATACGATGCACAACATGAGAGAATTTGTGATTGGATCACAACTAGTGAGTATCTCTACATGTGTAATTGTGATGTATCGGAATTATCCCTAGTCGATGAATTGATGGATTTGGACACCATCAGTTACGCAGATAACTACGAGTATACTCCTTGGTGTATCAAGCGGTGATTCTCCTTTGGAGACATTGTGATGTCGGAGTTAATCGTGGATGCTAGTTATGGTAACTAGTTCATTGGAGTGACCGGTAGTAAGACTTCATATGGTTCTCTGCATATATAGATATGTCAATGAAGTTCTTACTGTGGCTTAAGTGCGATGTTCCTTTGACTTGCGGTATTCAAGTCATCTTGATCATGGAGACTTATGCTTTGACATCTTAAGCAAACATCTCTAAGGAGATGTGGAACCGGGATGATTGGGTATAAGTCGAATTGATCGAAGGTGTTTGAATAGCCTATAAAGGATTCACCACTCCTTGCGAGGAGATGTATACCCATGGCCTCTCGTCGGATTGTTACTAAAGTCTTTGGCCAAAGCATTACATGTTTAGAGTAAAGTACTCTTCGATACATGTGGAGTAACTAGAATTCGTAGGACGAGGAAATGATACTTGGGCTAGGTGTGACGTAGTCAGCCTAGTGGGGACTGACACAATAGACCATGTCCTGAACCAAGTGGGTATAAGATGAGTGAAGGGAATGGGGCACGATTCATTCGAGCTGCTGAAGGGTTTCAGAAATAGTTCTGGATCAACCGTTGATCTTTTCGGTTAATTGGGGATCATGATGTAGTACTAGGTGTCACTCATGATCGTTCTATAATTAATGGTTAATTATAGACGGCCAACATAAACCGAGAACCTATTTGGTCACACGCACAACGAGTGTAATCCAAAGGATTTAAAACGAGCTTGAGAATTGGATTCTCAGACCGAGAGAAACTAGGTTTGGTTGGACCAAACATAAAGCGAGCATGAAATCGTTTCAGTCGCAATGGAAGCGTGGATGGGCTGTGTCTTATGAAGACGTAATGGATGGACCAAAATGGTTTGGTTCTAATCCAATGGATGAGAATAAACCAAATGGTTTGGTTTATATTAAACGAATGAACCAAAGGTTGGTTCGGTTCGTTTTAACTTAAAATAAACCATCATGGTTTGGTTTATTTTAACTTATCTTAATGGAGCGGGTTAACGGGCTTTATGGATATGATCCATTAACCATTAAGAGAATTAGTTCTCTATAAAAGTGGGCTTAAGGGATTGTTAAACCCTAATCATCCAAAACCCTAAACCTTGGCCGCCCAACATAGTTGCCGCCCACCCTTGTTGGTGAATTCGGCGCCCAACCCTAAGTGGCCGCCGCCCATCCTTTGTGCCGCCGTCCAAGTCATTGCCGGCGACCAAGCTTCAGCCGGTGAACCTCCGGCGACCCTCCGGTGATCTCCTATAGGTTTGGCATCAAGGTGAGGCTTTTCTCTCCTTGTTTTGGCCGGCGCCTACTCCTCCACCAAGCTGTCCAGTTTTCTGGACAGCTTCTCCTCCTCTCGTCGGAGAGTCATTTGGACGACGGTTAGTGCTCTGACAGCGGCTAACTTACCGGGGATTTGATCTCCGGTAATCCTCTGAGGTGGAGGACGAAGGATTCGTCAAACGGTTGACGAACACCTCTCCGGAGAAGCGAGTTTTGAGAACTCGTTTTGGATCCGAATTTGGATTCGGATCGTGATCATCTCTCGATCACGTCGTCTTCAACACGAGGCTAGTAACCCGTACGAAGACGAAGCTCGTGACTTAGCGAAGTCATCACGAGGAGCTCGGCGTGGATACGGATAGAGACGATTCTTACGAGGATCGTTCCGGTTGATGCCGTTCCCGCTACACGTCATACGGAAGGTATAACGTAGTTTAATTTCCTTTTATTGAAAATTTTAATTTACGATTATGTCTACACTTGTTGTAATAGCATGCGTGTGTTGTGTGTGTTGTAATAAATATAGATTTATTAATTTTAATTGCTTTCGCTGTGCTCATGTTTACGAAACATGATCGAACACACACACGCCGCGGTGCCGGAAACCCAACAGGCTAAGGGTGGTCTAGCAAGTATGAGGGCTTTATACTTGGGGTAAACCTCAGGGTTGAGGTGTAGCAGTCGACTGGGGCTTTGGACCAATCGATTGGCCAAGTGTTTTGACACTTGACAATCGAGTCAACTTGTAGCAGTCGACTAGGATTATTACCAGTTGACTATCCTGAGTCGACTAGGGTTCGACTGTAGCAAAAGGGCTTGGTAGTCAACTGTTAGCATTGGGTGTTGGAGCGTCGGTGGCCGGCTAGAGAGGGGTGAATAGTCCTAATTTATGTATACGATGGAATTCGTTTGTTCGTTGCGTGCTCATATCTACAATTCGTTAGCGCAGCGGAAATACAAATAACAAGTAAAAATATATGAGACAAATACAAAGCACACACAATACACCAAGATATACGTGGTTCGGAACCTTAGGGTTCCTACTCCATGGGTGACCTCAACGAGCTCGTGTTATGCGCACGACACTAACAACACTCCTTCTCGACAACATGTCGGAGGTAGAGAAACCTCGTACAAGCAATTACAAACAGTAATATACAAGATTAAAGCTAATACAAAGACACTAAGAAATACAAGTAAAGAACACTTTACAACTCTTTGCTTTGAATGCTTTCTTGTTGCTTGCTTTGGTTTGCTCTTGAAGGTCTGGAATGCAACAGCAATTTCCCTCCAAAGTCACCCCAAAATCCTTGGCGAAATCCTCCATCTCGAGCTCCATTTATAACCTGCATCAAGCTGATTCCACGCCCATCAGTCGATTGATCGTGACCATCAGTCGACTCGTCCTATAGCCGTTGTCTCACAACGACTCGATCCACGCTAGCTAAGTTCTAACAGATCCATCATCAGTCGACTGATCATGCCCATCAGTCGACTGATGATCCCATCAGTCGAGTGGTCACCGTGATCACTCGATTGGAAGACCTTCTGTGGTCGAAAACACCCCGGTCAGTCGACTGATATCCCTCATCAGTCGACTGATGGTGTCGGCAGTCGACTGCCCTCCCTCGGCAGTCGACTGTTCGGCTAGAACATGGTCAGTCGAACACTGGTCGAGTCCAATCGACTGAGAGCAGTCGACTGCCACCTATGTCAGTTGACTGATGTCGGGTAAAATCTCAAACAATAAGTTGTTTGTGTTGGTGCAATCGGCCCAGGTCACGATTGACCAGACTCGAGTTTGACTCGAGTGATGTTTTGATGTTTGACATAGTATGTTTGACATTGATGTTAGACATTGATGTCAGTTAATGTTTTGGGGAGAATGTTTATACAATCGACCCAGGTTATAATTGATCAGACTCGAGTTTGACTCGAGGGAGTCTTTGATGGTTGACTAGGGATTGACCATGTGATTATGGGAAAGTCCAAGCATGAGTCTTGGCAAGGTAAAGTCCAAGTCATGGGTACTTGGCATGGAAAGTCCAAGTGGGACACTTGGCATTTGGGAAAGTCCAAGTCTTGAGTACTTGGCACAAGGAAAGTCCAAGCATGGGTCTTGGCATGGAAAGTCCAACATGGGTTGGCAAGGGAAAGTCCAAGCATGGGTCTTGGCATGGAAAGTCCAACATGGGTTGGCAAGGGAAAGTCCAAGCATGGGTCTTGGCATGGAAAGTCCAACATGGGTTGTCAAGGGAAAGTCCAAGCATGGGTCTTGGCATGGAAAGTCCAACATGGGTTGGCAAGGGAAAGTCCAAGCATGGGTCTTGGCATGGAAAGTCCAACATGGGTTGTCAAGGGAAAGTCCAAGCTTAAGTCTTGGCATTTGAGAAGTCCAAGGGGCTTGATATTGGCGGCGTAAAGTCCAAGCAGAGTCTTGGCGGCGTAAGTCCAATGTGCCTTGGTGGTGTAGACACCGTTAGCATGACATAGCCAATGGAAGCACCTGAAGGCTAGCGCGATGGATGAACAAGTCATGGATGACTTGGAGGGATCCGAGAGGCGTAAGGCTGATGGAGGTGGATAGAAGGCTTAGGTCTAGGCTAAGGGTGGTCTAGCGAGTATGGGGTCACCTTACTTGAGTTAAAACCTCATATTGAGGTTGGCAGTCGATTGACATTATGGCCGGTTCGACTGGCGTGAGTCGACTAGAGTTCGACTGACGTTTAAGAGTTGGAATTACTCTGGCAGTCGACTACTCATTGGAGTAGTCGACTGCCAAGAGACGACAGTTGACTGACAGGTGAGTTACGAGCACAGAATGCTCCGTAGTTGACTGGGCAGTCAGCTACGGGCGCTGGCAGTCGACTACCAATATTGGCAGTCGACTGGCAAGAGTCCCGTTGTAACTTGTCCAATATGGATTGAGCCATTGTCTCACAGCTACAGTGTTGGCAGTCGACTGGGGACTTATGGTAGTCGACTGCCAGGCGGAAATCTTGCCCGACGCAAGATAAAAAGGGGAGCTCATGGAGGATTTCATTATCAGTTCTTTGGGGGCTTTGGTGAGGCGATTTGAAGGCGATTTGCAGGTGCATTTCAGGGTCCTTCAAGCTCATCCAAGCAACCGACAAGCAAGCGCTCAAAACCTTAGTTTATAAAGTGTTCTTTACATTTTCACTTGTATTTGCTTGTTTACTTTGTATTACTTGTTATAATTCATTGTACGAGGTTTCTCCACCTCTGACTTGTTGTCGAGAAGGAGTTTTATTTCTTAGTGGTATTTGTGGCATCGCTAGGGTTCATACAAACCCAATCCGTGGAGTAGGAACCGTTCGGTTCTGAACCACGTTATATCGTGCGTGTTGTGATTGTATCTTGTATTTGTTATTGTTTATTCCGCTGCGTACTAACAAGATTGTAGACAAGCAACGCGAACGAATTCCATCATCGTACGGTCACACACTATTCACCCCCCCACTAGCGGCCTCAAATCTCCTACAATTGGTATCAGAGCGAGGCCGCTCTTCTAAGTCTAACAATGAAGGGAGCAAACTAGAGGGTAAAAGATGGAAGTCCAAGAACAATTAGGTTGGGACATCAACACGCCCGTCCCGTACTCATTATATGGACAAGAAGGCTTCGATTCTTGGAAGAGAAGAATTGAAGATTTTTTATTGATGAAGGACATTGAGGAATGGGCCATTTTAATGGAAGGCTTTGAATTGCCAAGAGGGCCAAGAGGAGGATTTCTCAAGAAGAAAAGATGGACTCAAGACCAACTTCAAAAATCCGAAATCAATGACAAGGTAATCAATATGATAGTTAATTTAATACCTAACGAGTTATTGTCCAAGATAGGTGAAGTTCTAGATGCCAAGAAGCTATGGGAAAAATTAGCCAAGCTCCATGAAGAACCATCCATGGCCCAAGAATGAGAAAGATCATCCTCATAAGAAAGTGAGGATTCAGAGGTTGATAGGGAATCAACTTCCGGATTGGTGGAAGAGGAGATGGAAGAAGTAAAAGAAACCTCCACCTCTAGGATTGAGGGAGAGGAAAGAATTTCCACTCTGGAGCAACAAGAAGAAGCTTCCACATCCGGTCAAGATAAAGAAGTTTCAATTCCAACACCTACCACCACCATAGGTAACTCAAACATATCAATTTGCAATAAAAATCATATCATATGTTTTGAGTGTAAGGAAGCCGAGCACTACAAGTGCAAGTGCCCAAAGAAGATTAGGAAAGCTCCTCCGGCACCAAGAGCCAATGATGCCGGTTCCCCAAGTCAAAAGAGCAAGGAGCATGTTATATGCTTCAAGTGCAATTCAAAAGGACATTATAGGAATCAATGTCCTAGGGGGAGGAAGAAGACCCAAGAGGGAGTTTCACAAGTAGGGGGAGCCACTAAGGCAAACCCTAAGGTATATCATTTCAATAATGCTCATTCTTCTAGGTTTAATGCTAAAAAGCATGCTTTTAATTCTCTTGCAATTCATCATGAAAAGCATGCTAGGAACAATAAATATTATTGTTTATGAGCTATGAGTGTCCATTTTGAAACTAAGGAGAAATTTGGGACTAATGTCCCTAAAAATATTTTACCTAGGGAATCTATCAAGAAAATAGGAGAACACCTAGGTCTTAATCCTAAATGGACTAGGCATATGCCTAGAGGAAATGGTAATGCCCAAGGACCAAATGAGAAATCAAAAATTGGGAAATTAGAGTTGGAAAACCAAGCCTTGAGGTCAAGGCTTGAAAAACTAGAAAAGACCCTTAGGAATATACAAAATCAAGTTCAAGGGTCTAGTGGTCTAAGTCAAGGGTCCAAAAGTCAAAGTCAACACCTAGGACCTAAGAGTCAAAAGTCAACCAAGGGCAAACAAGGTTTGGGTCACAAACCTAAGCCTAAGGTGGCTTATCATAGTGTTCCATTTGATTATGGAACACAAACTAGGTCTAGGAAGACCAAGGTCAATAGGGAAGTCATCCCTAGAGTTGACCAAGGTGTGTGCCTAGTGGCTAGGGTTTCAAGGAAACCTAGGGAAGCCACTAAGAAGGTTGCAAGGGGAGTTACCCCTAGAGTCAACCTAGGTAAGACTAAAATGACCAAGGCTACCAAGCCTAAGAGGGTCATTAGGAAGGTATCTAGGGAGGTCATCCCTAAGGAATACCTAATTAACCCAATGAGCTCAAATAGATTTTGGGTTCCTAAGGGCGTGATTGACTCACGCTAGATGGGTTAGGTGTGCCAACCTTGATTGGATGGGTAGTTAACTCAACCATGATAAAGGTGGCATTTTAGGTCATTTTCAAGGTTATGGTTACCTTGGAAATACATTTGAGCTTTAATCCTAAAAGATTTTAGGATGTGCCAATAGTATTTGAGAAGTTTGATAAATTGATCAAATTGGCACAATTTAGGTTTAGAGGTTAGTGTGCCATTTTGGGCTTTTGACACATTAGGGAGATTAGTAGTATTATAGCAAAAATATGCTTAATTATCTCAAATGGCAACTAATATTAAATCTTAGGTATTATTATACCTATATATTTTATATGCTATGCTTTGTTTGTCATATGCCATGTCATGACATCATGCCTAGTTTTATCATTTATATGTCATGATTATATTTAGGAATTAGGATTGAATGTCATGAGGTTAAGTTTTATATCATATGCCATGACATCATGATTATTGGCCATGTTTTAATAATGCTATTATTTATGCCATGATCATACATTCATGCATTAACTTGATTGAAAATTGATTTAAGGACTATGACATGACTTGAAGTCCCATTTATAAGGGAATCGAGTAGGGTTGCCTTAGAAAATGCATGAAACCCTAGATTAAATGAACCAAAACCCACATCTCACATCAAATTGACATGTATGTGTATTTATACACCCTAGATACATGTGAGATGCTAGGATATGAGTTGAGTTCAAGGTGCATAGTTTTTGCATCTAGATGGACTATAACTCATCAAATTTCATTACTGGATCATTGGGAAAGCTTGTGTACAAGTCATGTTGTCACGCCCCGAGAGTATGCCGTGCCGAAAAGCAAACGGACGGCATCTCCCCTGTATGTGGCAACATATCGGGTTAATACAAGGCCCGTAGGCCCACAACAACAATATGATATAAAGATATCAACAAACCAATTATACTAAACACAGCGGAAACAATACAAACAGATAAACAAGATACAAAGACCAACTGTGCACTCCGGAGTGACTTGACACGACAAGAATCATATCAGAAATCAAATCGAAGACCAAATATATACAACACATCCGTATGTCGCAAATACGGAAACAATACAAGCTAAAACCCAAAACAACAATATGGAATACATCAATCCACAAGAATACAACAAAGCGTAAATACACCTTCATCCGTTCGTCCGGTGTGAGATGGGATCAGCTGGCGGAGCTCCGAACGTCCAAGGAATCTTCTACCTGTTATCTGGGCGACAGGAAACCCAGGGTCCCGGGGTGGTGAGTATAAACTCAGGGGTAATATATAGAAAGTGCATGAACATATAGGGTAAAGAGATCTACAAGTATACATGTGAAGATCTACAGGTATACAACATGAGTCCAATAGACATACAGTCCTATCCAACTCTAATAACAAGTAATTACAGTAAAGTCATACTCAATGTATATACTAAACTGATCAACTGAATATGAAGTAATGTACCAACGTACCTGACGGTCTGTAACACCATATGCTAGATCATCCTGAACAGATTTACAATAACATAACTCATATAACGTACCAAGTCAATCCCATACCTGACCAATACTCCAACATATGAACAGTATATGATCACCTGTAATAACAATCCGGTCCGTACCACACAATGATATGATGCTAATCAAATGCATACAACAGTCTGAATCAACGCATGTATCATGCTCAACACATAGCAGTATATAAAATGCAAATGACATGTATCATGATGAACAAGCATGTGCAACAATCATAGCTCAATCAAATGCAGCATCTCACAGGCATATGTAAAACATATATCAAATACAGGCATACATATATATAAGCAATGCATATGCATGGTCATGTCTGCGCACCCAACTCGCTACCACGACCCCAGTGTGGCCTAGGTGGCACGACATGACAACTATCCCGACTCCAGCCGCCACCACTCTCGAGTGACCGAGTTATGTAGTATGAAATAGTAGCTAGCCTGCCATAAAGCTATATGGTACCCACACGGGGGTCCCTGCTGCTAGCCGCTCCGTCCCTACCCATGAGTAGACAAGCACCGCACCAGGACAACTGCACATCACACGACCACCGTCATAGTGGGTGAGTGCACTAACTACCACTCCGCACAGTGGCCAAGTGCTCATCTCCAGCTACCACCATCCATAGTGGCCGAGAACGACACGCACAACAATGCTTTGCCCTCAACCCTGCAACCACTACCCCGAGTGGCCGGGGAGGCAAGATGACTGACGCCCCATCTCAACCACAAGGGAGACCCAGTCAACAGCATGCATGCAATGTAATGATGCATAGCTCCATACATGTATCCTCGCCACACTCCCTATCCCACGGGGAGTCCTGGTCAACCAAAAGTCAACTATGCAAGGACTACAATCCACAAGACTCTCTCTATCGCACAAAGAGTCATACACCTCTGACAAACAACCACGCTAAGACCTCTAGTCAGTAGCGAGATACTATTGATCGTCCATATAACCATACACAGGCACACAATCCATAATGGATATACCATCACGCTAGGACCTCTAGTCCATGGTCACATACTGACAACCACATACTTATCTATGCACAGACAACTAGATCCACAATAGATGCACCGCTAATACGGGTATGATATAACAATCGACTCCATAATCTAATCCATCACCTAACCCTAGTGATGTAACACAGTAACCCAATATGAGGTCACAAAGATAACTCTAACCACCTGTACTTACTGAACATCCATCAGCTAATACATAATAGGGTTTATAGTTCCTATTCGAGCTAGATAATCAATGAAGTACTAGAGTATATATCTCAAAGGTCAAGGCAGTACAAGCATATGATTAAATAAGAGTGGATTTAAGGTAAACATGTATAAACATAAATCCAAGATCATGCACTAGAATTTGATCAAAACTACCAGACCAGGTAGATATTACCCACCTGATATGAAGTTCGAATAATCCTCACGGTCGTGGACCTGCTTCGTATCCCAAACCTGCATATAATGGCAACTACAGTTAAGTTCTAACACCTAACAAATATACAGGTTAACTACTACATTTCTATATCCACGTTCTTTCCTCGAATACAAGTTAGAAACTCGACTATCCCAATCTGATACACCTTAACCCATCTCACAATAGATCACCAACATCCAACTCACAACGGTGCCCAATACACATCACAACTTCCTCAATAGCCAGGAACAGATCACACAATCATCAATTGGACTTCACAGCTCCATACACTATGCAGAAATAGAACATCATATACAACGCACATCTCACATCAAAATCACCATACTTAATCCATGCTGAAGCATAGAATTACAACGGAAGGATAAATCAATATAGATCTTACCTCAATCTCCAAATCACCGCATCATAATTGAAAGTCTAAACAACATCTAAATCAACCTGCATATTCACAGATCTAACCTTACCATCCAAATCACTACAACCAAACAACCCAGCTACCCCAGGAACAATCAGAACACAATTACCACAACTTAGATAGGTAAACCATAAGCAATTCCTCTACTGATCACCGATCTTCGCTAATCATCTAAGCTGTAACTTGTCCTTCCACACACACACAGTCGACACAAATGCATAGATCAATCCACATCCACAGCCAAATCATCACATCGAACAGAAACACCACAAATTCACAACAATTACCATTGAGACAACAAAGGAAACGAAACTTACCGGCCAAATCTTCACCGGCAATAGTTTCCCCAACCGTCCTGTTCACCGGACCGTCCCCCAACACCCAGCTCCACTGCCACAATCGCTAGATCCTAGCTCAAAATACAAGAGCACCAAGTAATACAGATCCCATCCAAGATCAGAAAATCGATTCAACATCTTACCTTGCTCCGACAATGATCGGCAGATCGCTCCCAAATCCAACAGCGAAAACCTGTTGTCGATCCCTAGCTCCCAACACAATCCCTCACCCGATTCAAGCCTGGCGAAGCTTGGTCGACCTCTTTCACTCAGCCGGATCACCCACACGAGGAGTCGACAGCGGCAGCGGCTAGCTCACGGTGGCAACGAAGTGAAGATCGTCGCTCGCGCGAGTGACGGCGTCAGGCAGTGCTCACGACGCGATGGTGATCAGAAGTCGCGTGTCAAGGATCGGGAAGGCTGATGAAACGAGGAAGAGAAGATTTGGAGAAATGGGTTGGATTCGGTGACTTATAAAAAGTAGATTCGGCCCGGATTTGGTTAACTCGGTCAAATCGAACTGCAGTCTAATCCAAGCAGTTTGCTTAATTTCAGCCCAAACCCATTCGGAAGCCCAATTTAATTCCATATTGATTAACCCCAGTAGACCCAATTTAATTCCATTAATTAACCCAATTAACCCACTAATTAGACCCAATTAATTAAAGGGTTTAATCCATATAATAAATTTTTTCCCCCATATTTTACATTCTCCCCCACTTATAAAAATTTGCTCCCCAAATTTCCAACTCTTGTACGAATATGAGATTTCACAACAACCATCTCAAGTATCCGGAGCAAAGTCACACCTCAAGTGACTAAGTGGGGGTACTGAGCTCGAATATTACATTCCAGCTCTTATATACACTCTCAACCGACCTATTAAAAGGTAAATAACTGTACCAAAGTGGAGCTCTATACCCGTAACCGATGGAAGACTTTGCCAGAATCGTAAGGTGAATCATGAATCACTATCAGAAATGGTACTCAAGGTTACTCCATGGATATAATTCCATCAAGCGATCCAACGGAGTCCATCTTACGGCTCGGAAGAAAATGAGCGGACCTAGCTAATCGACAATCAACTACCCAAATCCGATCAAGTCCTTTCCGAATTCTAGATAATCTCCCAACACAGTCTAACGTACTAGGCTCTCACTTCATCACGGTACGTAACCCTACCGATCACAATATTCCACCTTTGCTTGTTGGCATACCCAACATCAACCTACGGAATCATCCATGTCCCACATATCGTTCCACCAACTGGAACGTCTCCTTACTCACTATTTTCGGATACACTCTGAATAAATTATTACTCTCGAATGAAGAGTCTCTTGAAACAACTCTTCCTAAAACGAATGCAACTCTGGAAACCACTATCCTTCTCAGAGACGGAGAATTATTCTAACAAGAGAAATTAATCTAATGTCCAAAATTCACTCTGTTACACAGAACTGAAAGTAACTGGAAGACTATAATGACTAATCTCGCTAGTTTCTCAACTAGCATACACATAATATACGTCTCATTCAACTGCATCGGGATCGCTCCTAATCCCTGAAATGATGCATCTACGTACAATACCCTTCCATCCATATCGTACGGATTAACTAACACTGACACAAAAGTCAGCCACCTTCTAGGCCCTGAACCCTAGCTTCCCCAACTTCCGACCAAGTGATTTCCATCACCTTCTTGGTCCAACAAATCAGCGGTATAGTATCGCTAGAACATCCTATCCACCTCTATGGTGAATCCCAAATCAATCTAGGGAAACCACAACTTCCTTTAAGATTGTGAATATATCCCAAAAATATATCATCCACAGATATGATGACAATCGATCCCAAATACTCCAAGAGTACTTGATTCCTCAAATCTATGAACGACTAAATCGTCGATAAGTCTAACAACATTATTAATCAGCTCTATACACCTGCATCCTTTACTCTATGCTAATGATAGCTCAATCATCACACCGACAATGATAATTGTATAACACTAAGTCACTACAATATCAAACCTCCAGTCGTAGACCAACCCTAGGATATACACAGGTGTCATTTAGCTGATCTAAACACATCATCTATCCACAACGAAGGATATTCATTCACAACTACTTCTGCATTCCAATCATCGATAATCGATGCATAAACTCAAGGTCTGACTCTTTTTTTAACAAGGAGTCTTGGATCTTCTCAAGAAGAACTACTATGGCAGATAAATCTCCCATCCAATACCTCATGTAATCGCAACTTAGGCTCTCCCAATTTCCCCAGTGTTTAGCAACACTGATACCAATAAAATCATCTCCCGGTATGAGGTCTCAATATCAGAACTATTCCCGAAATCACCTCAATCGCATATTACACTTGCCCATGCAGTGACCAGCCCGAGAGTTCATCCGTAACTACATCCGAATACTCGGATTATCAAGTCCTAGTATACCAATGCTCCAACAATCCAACTATCCGTAAGGATATGTCTATAGTAGAGGTATGTCTAGCAAAGGTTAAGGGTATCCCTTGACTTCGTGATCGTTAGTCAACATCTCACCAGACGGTAGAGATACCACCACTCCACAAGTCGATAGGAACCCATCTAATCCGATCTAAGAATGTTCTAGATAAAAATGTCTGTAAACTACCAGTATCTCTCGATATATCTGCAAATAGGATAACCTAAAGTAATACCCCGAAGGACCGATCCTTCGGTCTTCTATACTTCTTCTTGAGTAATCATGTAACTCGTCCAACTTCTGCTCTTGGCGACTGAGCACAAGTAGATGCGAAAAGACTACCATGGAGAACTGAAATCAGCTGCTGAAACTGAGGTACAAACTGAAACAACTGCAATGGAGATGGTAAACACTGTTGTACTGACAAAAGGTACACATCTGGCTATAAAATACTGAAGAACTATCAACATCGTAGCACGCTCCAACTCTGTGAAAGGTATAGCTGTGTCTGAAGAATATAGCATAGATACGACCATCGTCGTATACTATCTCTCCTCTGAACAAATCATAACCATGCCTGGGAAGGTAACAATTGCTGTCGTCTGGGAAGGTAACAATTGTTGTCTGAACGTCTGAGTGTTCTGAGATGTCTTCGGCTGATACTGCTGAGTAACTTACTTCTTCTGGATGAAAGTATCAAAGAGCTCCAACTATATTTGAGGTAGTAGATCGCTGCTGATGTGATAATCCATTCTTCTGTCATGATCTCGGCTTTCGAGGTTGTGGATCGTCCGCTCGAAAGCATCATCCATAGTCTTCCACTGAGTCTTCAGAGTACATACTCTCCTCGTAGATACCAGCTGCTTATAGTAGAAACAGATACAATGGTCCATCGAATAATCTGGCTCTGTGTCTAGTCGTAACCCGCACTGCACACACATAATCCCTTCGGAGTCTTTCTTCTGAGTTCACTGATAAACATAAGAAAATACTGACGATCTGTAGTCGGTCTTCTATAATCGGATAACTCTCCAATAGTCGCTCGTGACTCATGACTTAAATCTTGCTCCTTTTATCCAACATTTGGAGATTTCGGATTCCAATAATTTGACTCGCAAAATCTGCTTATCAAATCTCCAACTCTTTAAAACACTTACTACGGTGTCATTCTATACACATGACTCCATCTAATGCCTTCTGGTACGATCTGATAGAAGATCCAAACATCCTGATCAAAATGTCAGCCAATAAACTGTGGGTGGCTTAAGATATGTCAATCACATTCTCGAGCTATTAGGTGGTCGTAACCCTCGCAAGTCTAACGACTTTGCTTGGTACCTTCGTTACCAAATGATCACCCAACCTGAGGCTCAAGAATTTCCTGACGATGAGTCAAAGAAGATGACGTGGGGAAATACTCTGTCACAACATCACTAAACTATGACCAAGTGATACCTTATTTCCTGAAGGCTATTTCCTATCTCTTCCACCAAGTACCGGCTAAATCCGGATAATGGTATTCAACTAACACTACTATCTTCATATAACCCGAGTCAAGTACTCCAAAAGTACTCCCAACGTTATACAACCTAACATGACCAACTCAGGGATCAAAATCCCTATGAATATCTCCAAACTAATCCTCTACTATCTGCATCAGCAATAGTGTACTCGCTTGTCCATTACCCAATAGGTAATGATCTGACTAACATAATTAGTGAAAATCTTAGGACCGTAATCCTTGATCTCCACAAGAGATGTGACTACTAACCCCTGCTATCCGACTCGGTATCAGTCGGCTCTCAAAGGTAATTCACCTTTTCAACAGCAGGTACATATCTAATAACCTCCACATGTCCTTCCCGTGGTCAACTCACCATGGTTATGAATAGTGACTAACATACTACAAGTCATGCACTGTTATAAGCAACTAAATGTATAGCCAACAGAAGGATATGTAATAACAGTTAACATACCTTAATCCTTGTAGCTCGGAGATGTCCGCAACTGCCAGATCCCAGAACTCACAAAACCAAAATCGAGTAAAGCAAAACTCAATATCCGAACAAAGTAAAATCCAAAAATGGACTTCGCAACCTAGGGCTCTGATACCAATAAAATTGTCATGCCCCGAGAGTATGCCGTGCCGAAAAGCAAACGGACGACATCTCCCCTGTACGTGGCAACATATCGGGTTAATACAAGGCCCGTAGGCCCACAACAACAATATGATATAAAGATATCAACATACCAATTATACTAAACACAGCGGAAACAATACAAACAGATAAACAAGATACAAAGACCAACTGTGCACTCCGGAGTGACTTGACACGACAAGAATCATATCAGAAATCAAATCGAAGACCAAATATATACAACACATCCGTATGTCGCAAATACGGAAACAATACAAGCTAAAACCCAAAACAACAATATGGAATACATCAATCCACAAGAATACAACAAAGCGTAAATACACCTTCATCCGTTCGTCCGGTGTGAGATGGGATCAGCTGGCGGAGCTCCGAACGTCCAAGGAATCTTCTACATTATCAGGCGGCGAAACCGTCCCGGGGTGGTGAGTATAAACTCAGGGGTAATATATAGAAAGTGCATGAACATATAGGGTAAAGAGATCTACAAGTATACATGTGAAGATCTACAGGTATACAACATGAGTCCAATAGACATACAGTCCTATCCAACTCTAATAACAAGTAACTACAATAAAGTCATACTCAATGTATATACTAAACTGATCAACTGAATATGAAGTAATGTACCAACGTACCTGACGGTCTGTAACACCATATGCTAGATCATCCTGAATAGATTTACAATAACATAACTCATATAACGTACCAAGTCAATCCCATACCTGACCAATACTCCAACATATGAACAGTATATGATCACATGTAATAACAACCCGGTGCTAGCCACACGGGGGTCCCTGCTGCTAGCCGCTCCGTTCCTACCCATGAGTAGACGAGCACCGCACCAGGACAACTGCACATCACACGACCACCGTCATAGTGGGTGAGTGCACTAACTACCACTCCGCACAGTGGCCAAGTGCGCATCTCCAGCTACCACCATCCATAGTGGGCAAGAACGACACGCACAACAATGCTCTGCCCTCAACCCTGCAACCACTACCCCGAGTGGCCGGGGAGGCAGGATGACTGACGACCCATCTCAACCACAAGGGAGACCCAGTCAACAACATGCATGCAATGTAATAATGCATAGCTCCATACATGTATCCTCGCCACACTCCCTATCCCACGGGGAGTCCTGGTCAACCAAAAGTCAACTATGCAAGGACTACAATCCACAAGACTCTCTCTATCGCACAAAGAGTCATACACCTCTGACAAACAACTACGCTAAGACCTCTAGTCAGTAGCGAGATACTATTGACCATCCATATAACCATACATAGGCACACAATCTATAATGGATATACCATCACGCTAGGACCTCTAGTCCATGGTCACATATTGACAACCACATACTTATCTATGCACAGACAACTAGATCCATAATAGATGCATCGCTAATACGGGTATGATATAACAATCGACTCCATAATCCAATCCATCACCTAACCCTAGTGATGTAACACAGTAACCCAATATGAGGTCACAAAGATAACCCTAACCACCTGTACTTACTGAATATCCATCAGCTAATACATAATAGGGTTTATAGTTCCTATCCGAGCTAGATAATCAATGAAGTACTAGAGTATATATCTCAAAGGTCAAGGCAGTACAAGCATATGATTAAATAAGAGTGGATTTAAGGTAAACAGGTATAAACATAAATCAAAGATCATGCACTAGAATTTGATCAAAACTACCGGATCAGGTAGATATTACCCACCTGATACGAAGTTCGAATAATCCTCACGGTCGTGGACCTACTTCATATCCCAAACTTGCATATAATGGAAACTATAGTTAAGTTCTAACACCTAACAAATATACAAGTTAACTACTACATTTCTATATCCACGTTCTTTCCTCGAATACAAGTTAGAAACTTGACTATCCCAATCTGATACACCTTAACCCATCTCACAATAGATCACCAACATCCAACTCACAACGGTGCCCAATACACATCACAACTTCCTCAATAGCCAGGAACAGATCAAACAATCATCAATTGGACTTCACAGCTCCATACACTATGCAGAAATAGAACATCATATACAACGCACATCTCGCATCAAAATCACCATACTTAATCCATGCTGAAGCATAGAATTACAACGGAAGGATAAATCAATATAGATCTTACCTCAGTCTACAAATCACCGCATCATAATTGAAAGTCTAAACAACATCTAAATCGACCTGCATATTCACAGATCTAACCTTACCATCCAAATCACTACAACCAAACAACCCAGCTGCCCCAAGAACAATCAGAACACAATTACCACAACTTAGATAGGTAAACCATAAGCAATTCCTCTACTGATCACCGATCTTCGCTAATCATCTAAGTTACAACTTGTCCTTCCACACACACACAGTCGACATAAATGCATAGATCAATCCACATCCGCAGCCAAATCATCACATCGAACAGAAACACCACAAATTCACAACAATTACCATTGAGACAGCAAAGGAAACGAAACTTACCGGCCAAATCTTCACCGGCAACAGTTTCCCCAACCGCCCTGTTCACCGGACCGTCCCCCAACACCCAGCTCCACTGCAACAATCGCTAGATCCTAGCTCAAAATACAAGAGCACCAAGTAATACAGATCCCGTCCAAGATCAAAAAATCGATTCAACATCTTACCTTGCTCCGACAACGATCGACAGATCGCTCCCAAATCCAACAGCGAAAACCTATTGTCGATCCCTAGCTCCCAACGCAATCCCTCACCCCTTGGTCGACCTCTTTCCTCAATCACCCACCGAAGGCGTCGGCAGCGGCTAGCTCACGGTGGCAACGAAGTGAAGATCGCCGCTCGCACGAGTGATGGTCGGAGGCAGCTGAGCTCGCGACGGCGGCGATGACCGAAGAAGTCGACGGTGTCGCGCACGATCGGGAAGGCTGCGCCAGCGAAACGAGGAAGAGAAGAAATTGCGCGATCGGAATTTGGGGAGAAAAAATCACGGCTGGGAAAGGAATCACGATTTGGAGAAATCAGTTCGTTCGGTACCTTATAAAAGTCGTTCGAACTGATTTGGTTAGCTCAGTCCAAACCTGAGTCTAATCCAAACAGATTTAGCCCAATTTCAGCCCAAGCCCATTACAGCCCAAGCCCAATTTTAGCCCAAGCCCATTACAACCCAAGCCCAATTTAATTCCATTAATTAACCCAATTAACCCACTAATTAGACCCAATTAATTAAAGGGTTTAATCCATATAATAATTTTTTTTCTATATTTTACACATGTACAAAGAGCCCAAGGAATATGATCCAAAATAAGGTTTTGAAAACACTTTAAAATCATTTTAGAAAACCTTGGTGAAGCCTATCTTTTGATAGCAATCACCATTGATGAGATTGATACAAAGTGAGCTAAAACATTGAAGTTTTTCTTCACTTTTGAATTTTGTATCAATTTCGGTATTTTATGGGTAAAATAATTTTCAAATATTTTTCACCCATTGTATTGACTATAAGTAATATACGTATGAATTTTCATGATTTTTCAAAATACGTAGAATTACTTATGACTTTTCAAAACTCGATTCTGATAGCTGAAATTCGAGAATTTCAGTTATCAGTCGACTGCCGCCTGATGGCAGTCGACTGATGTGAATGGCAGTCGACTGATTACTGTAAGTAGTCGACTGCCAAGCTGATTTCGGGAAAACTAGGTTTGGTTAGCCCGTGTTCAGCTGCGGTTAAGGTCCCTAACCACTCCTAACCCTAGGATATGCTTTGGGAAGCATTAGAAAGGGTGAAAATCCATTGGATATGGATTAGGAGAGGTGTTAGGATAATGTATCAAATTTAAGGTGGGAGAGTTCATGTTTGAACTTTGAGCCTTAATTTTAATGGTTTAGAGTTTCTATTGGCTTAGGGACTTCCCAAGGACATTGTTGGTGCAATGGTCAAGGGGGAGCAAGCCTTTAGGGGGAGTTATCCATCTTGGGATGATGGATGTATTTTTTTTTCTCCTTGATGGAGGAGAAGTTATTGGGAGAGTATCATCAATTGGGAAAATTGATGGGATTTTGAGAAACCCAATTTGGAAATTGGGAGAGAGAGTATAGGTCTCTCTTGAGTGATATGGGACTTATCACTAGGAAGAGTGTAGGCATCCTAGGTATTTTTGGATCAAGGGGGAGATTGTAAGATCTCTTTGGGATATGAGACATTGACCTCCTTGGAGAGAGAACCTTTTTGATGTATGTCAAAAAGGGGGAGAGTAAAATTACCAATTTGGAAAATTAGTAAGGGAATTTGAGTTAGGGGCCTAACTCAAAGTTTGTTTTGTCAAACATAAAAAAGGGGGAGATTGTTGGTGCAATCGGCCCAGGTCAAGATTGACCAGACTCGAGTTTGACTCGACTTATGTTTGACATAGTATGTTTGACATTGATGTCGGTTAATGTTTTGGGGAGAATGTTTATACAATCGACCCAGGTTATAATTGACCAGACTCGAGTTTGACTCGAGGGAGTCTTTGATGGTTGACTAGGGATTGACCATGTGATTATGAGAAAGTCCAAGCATGGGTCTTGGCAAGGTAAAGTCCAAGTCATAGGTACTTGGCATGGAAAGTCCAAGTGGGACACTTGACATTTGGGAAAGTCCAAGTCTTGAGTACTTGGCAAAAGGAAAGTCCAAGCATGGGTATTGGCATGGAAAGTCCAACATGGGTTGGCAAGGGAAAGTCCAAGCATGGGTCTTGGCATGGAAAGTCCAACATGGGTTGGCAAGGGAAAGTACAAGCATGGGTCTTGGCATGGAAAGTCCAACATGGGTTGGCAAGGGAAAGTCCAAGCATGAGTCTTGGCATGGAAAGTCCAACATGGGTTGGCAAGGGAAAGTCCAAGCTTGAGTCTTGGCATTTGAGAATTCCAAGGGGCTTGATATTGGAGTCTTGACTGGCTTGTCGGCTACGGGCGTTGGCAGTCGACTGCCAATATTGGCAGTCGATTGGCAAGAGTCCCGTTGGAACTTGTCCAACGTGGATTGAGCCGTTGTCTCACCGGCTACTGATGTTAGCGGTCGGTTGAGGACTTATGCGATCGTGCCCGGTAATAGCAAGATAAAAAGGGGAGCTCGTGGAGGATTTCATTATCAGTTCTTTGGGGGATTTGGTGAGGCAATTTGAAGGCGATTTGCAAGTGCATTTCAGGGTCCTTCAAGCTCATCCAAGCAATCGACAAGCAAGCGCTCAAAACCCTAGTTTGTAAAGTGTTCTTTACATTTTCACTTGTATTTGCTTGTTTACTTTGTATTACTTGTTGTAATTCATTGTACGAGGTTTCTCCACCTCTGACTTTTTATCGAGAAGGAGTTTTATTGCTTAGTGGTGTTTGTGGCATTGCTAGGGTTCGTACGAACCCAATCCGTAGAGTAGGAACCGTTCGGTTCCGAACCACATTATATCGTGCGTGTTGTGATTGTATCTTGTATTTGTTATTGTTTATTCCACTGCGTACTAACAAGATTGTAGACAAGCAACGCGAACGAATTCCATCATCGTACGGTCACATGCTATTCACCCCCCTCTAGCGGCCTCAAATCTCCTACAATTTGAGCATCCAACCCTCGGGTAAACCCTCAAATACCACGTTTGAGCTTCCGACACTTAGTCTTAGCCTCTTGGCCAAGTCCACCTCATCCTCTCATGGAGTTCCCCATCGAAGCTATCTTCCCTCGGCCTACGTCCCTCGGATGCACCAAGTGCACGACTTCGCAATGCCATCCTTCGCGTCTCTTGCCCTCAAAGAATGCTTCCCTTGGGCCTCACTCCATTCGCTCCCCGTCCGACGGTCCCTCGGATGCACCAAACACACAGCTTCGCAATGCCATCCTTCAACGACTCAAGGACCCCGAGCCTAGTGAACTTGCCAAGTCCTCAAGACTTCCCACACCAAGCCTCATGCTTGGATTTTCACCACCAAGGCTACACACTTGGACTTACGTGGCCAACCCATATTGGACTTTCCCAACACCAAGCCCTATGCTTGTACTTTTCACCACCAAGGCTACACACTTGGATTTACATGGCCAACCTATGTTGGACTTCCCATGACAATCCCATGTCATATGTTTTGTCTAACGTCAAAATACAGTTCGAGTCAAACTCGAGTCCGGGGCCGATTGCACCAATAATCTCTCCCTTTTTGATGTTTGACAAAACCTTAAACTCAAGTCTACCAATTATCCTTAATTGGCAATTCTCACATCCCAAATAGAATTCCAACTATCCCAATTGGTAACTTCTCCCCCTTTTTGACATACATCAAAAAGGTCCTCCCCAAGGGTATGAATGTCTCATATCCCAATGAGATCTTACAATCTCTCCCTTGGAGGAACACATATGCCTACAATCTTTTTAGTGATAAGTCCCATATCACTTAAGAGAGGCAATCCCAAATTTTCCTCCCATGAGGAAAATACACATCCATCTTCCCATGATGGATACCTCCCCCTAAAGGCTTGCTCCCCCTTGACCATTGCACCAACAATGTCCTTGGAGAGTCCCTAAGCCAATAGGAACATTTAAACAATCAAAATTAAGGCAAAGTTCAACAATTAACTCTCATCCACCTTAAAATTGATACTCACCCTAAACACTTCTCCTAATCCATATCCAATGGATATTCACCCTTTCTAATGCTCTCCCAAGTATGTCCTAGGGTTAGGAGTGGTTAGGGGACCAAAACGTAGCTGAACATGGGCCTAACAACCAAGGTTTACCCGGAATCAGCATTATCAGTCGACTATATCAGAGATCAGTCGACTCCTTCCCACATCAGTCGACTGCCATCCATAGTAGTCGACTGATAACTATAAATGCAGAAATCAGATTTTCAGAACCTAAGTTCTGAAATTCATAAGTAAATATACATATATTGAAAAATCATGAAATTTTGTACCTACATTACTTATCACAAACATTATGGGTGAAAAATATTTAAAAATTATTTTACCTACAAAATAGTGAGATTGATACAGAGTTCAAAAGTTGAGAAAAGCTTCAATATTGAGCCCTCTTTGTATCATCCCATTCAATGGTGATTGCTATCAAAAGACAAACTCCACCAAGGTTTTTCAAAATGTTTTTAAAACCTTTAATTACTTTTTCCTAATCATCTCACTTGTATCTAAATGTGTAAAACACATACAAGTCAAATATTAGTGAGATGTGGGGTCTTTGTTATTTAGGGTTTCATGCATATCTCTAGGCAACAATATTTGATTCCCTTCAAATCATGCCTTAGTCCTTAAATCCATTTTATTTATGCATGAATGATGATTATGGCATAAATGATACAAAGATAAGAGCATGTGCCAAAATCATGATGTCATGGCATGTGAATGAAATCTAAGCATACATGCCATATAAAAATAACCCTAAAAATGATCGTGACATTTTATATGATAAAAATAAATATGATGTCATGCCATGGCAAGGCAAACAAAGCATGACAATTATAAAATACTAAGGTATAAAATACCTAAGTGTTAAGCCCAAATTGTCATTTCTAGGATTAAGTCCATTTTTGCCTTAATGCCAATTATCCCCCTAGTGTGTCAAAAGCCCAAAATGACACACCATTACTCCTAAGACCTAATTGTGCCAATTTAATCATTTTTCAACTTCTTAAAACACATTGGCACATCTTAATATGTCAACTCACCATGGCTAGGTTAACTACCCATCCACTTAGAGTTGACACACCCTAACCCATCTAGCGTGAATCGATCACGCTCCTAGGAACTCAATACCTATTGGAGCTCCTTGGGTTAACAAGGTATTCACTAGGGATAACTTCCCTAGATACCTTCCTAATGACCCTTTTTGGTTTTGACACCTTAGTAAAATGGGTCTTTCATAGGTCAACTCTAGAGGTGACTCCTCCTTTGACCTTCTTAGTGGCTTTCTTGTTTTTTCTTAAGTCCTTAGCCACTAAATACTTACCATGGATAGTCTTTGGGATAACTTCCCTATTAGCCTTGGTTTTTTTAGACCTATAAATTGTTCCATAATTAAATGGAACATTGTGATAGGACATAGGTTTGTGACCCAAACCTCTCTTGCCCTTGGACATTTCTTGTTTCCTAGGCCTTGAATTTTGAACATTTGACCCTTTAATTGAATTTGTGATTCTTGCTAGGGTCTTCTCCAATTTTTCAAGCCTTGACCTCAAGGCTTAGTTTTCTAGTTCTAATTTTCCCAATTTTAATTTTTCATTTATCTTTTGGGAATGACTCTTCTTAGGCATATGCCTAGACTTTTTGGATTTAATGCCCAAATTTTCTTCTATCCTCCTAATGGACTCCTTAGGTAGGATTTTTCTAGAATTAATGTGTCTAGGTTTGTCCTTAGGTAAGTCAACATGCTTGGCACCTAAACAAAAATATTTGTTCCTACTAGCATGCTTTTCATTAATAATTGCAAGAGAGCTAAAATAATTCCTAGCATGCTTATTAACCTTAGAAATTGAAGGTGCATTAAATTTTACCTTAGGGTTAGCTTTGGAAGCTCCCCCTACATGAGATGCCCCTTCTTGCCCTTTCTTCTTCCCCCTACGGCATTGGCTCCTATAATGTCCCTTTTGATGGCATTTGAAACACACAAGGTGCTCCTTGCTTCTAATTGTGGGGACACCGACATCTTTCACTTTTGGCACCGGTTGAACCTTTTTAATCTTCTTGGGACACTTGATTTTATAGTGTCCTTGCTCCCTACACTCAAAGCATATTATGTGACTTTTATTTTTTGTTGGTGCAATCGGCCCAGGTTGACTCGAGTTTGACTAGAGCAATATTTTGATGATAAACAAAACTTATGACATGGGATTGTCATAGGAAAGTCCAACATGGAGTTGACATGGAAAATCCAAGCATGGGGCTTGGTGTGGAAAAGTTCAAAGTATTGTGAAGCTGTGCGCTTGGTGCTTGGTAAGAAATGCATTGTGAAGTCA
This sequence comes from Wurfbainia villosa, assembly GCA_025175895.1. Lineage (NCBI taxonomy): Eukaryota > Viridiplantae > Streptophyta > Magnoliopsida > Zingiberales > Zingiberaceae > Wurfbainia > Wurfbainia villosa. The sequence continues at coordinate 50,277,675 of CM045996.1, forward strand.
TGCGCTTGGTGCATTTGGGAAGTCTTGAGGACTTGGCAAGTTCAATAGGCTCGGGGTCCTTGAGTCGGTGAAGGATGACATTGCGAAGCCGTGCGCTTGATGCATTCGAGGGACCACCGGACGGGGAGCGAATGGAGTGAAGCCTAAGGGATGCAAGAGACGAGAAGGATGACATTGCGAAGCCGTGTGCTTGGCATATCCAAGGGACGTAGGCCGAGGGAAGAGATCTTCAGTGTAGAACTCCATGAGGGATGAGGTGGATTTGGCCAAGTGGCTAAGACTGAGTGTCTGATGCTCAAACAACTTGGTTTTAAGGTTTTACCCGACATCAGTCGACTGACATAGGTGCCAGTCGACTGCTCTAAGTTGACTATGGTTCGACTGGTGTTCGATTGAACAAGGTCTGGATGATCAGTCGATTGTAGAGGGATGACAGTCGACTGTTGACACCGTCAGTCGACTGATCAGGGTGTTTTCAGCCACAGAATGGTTTCTAGTCGAGTGCTCGCGCCAGCACTCGGCTGATGGTGTTACCAGTCGACTGATGTGTGATTCGTTGGAACTTGACCAACGTGGATCTGGCCGTTGTGAGACAACGACTACAGGACTAGTCGACTGATGGTCATGATCAGTCGACTGATTGGCGCAAAATCAGCTTTATGTAGGTTATAAATGAAGCTCAAGAGGGAGGATTTCGCCAAGACTTTAAGGGAAACTTTGAAGGGGAATTGCTACTGCATTCCAGTCCTTCAAGAGCCAACCAAAGCAAGCAATAAGAAAACATTCAAAGCAAAGAGTTGTAAAGCGTTCTTTACTTGTATTTCTTAGTGTCTTTGTATTAGCTTTAATCTTGTTATATTACTATTATAATTGCTTGTGAGAGGTTTCTCCACCTCCGACGTGTTGTCGAGAAGGAGTTTAGTTAGTGTCGTGCGCATAACTAGAGCTCGGTGAGCTCGTTCGTGGAGTAGGAACCATTCGGTTCCGAACCACATATATCTTGTATTTTGTTGTGTGATTGTATTGTTGTTATTATTTCCTCTGCGTATATTAATGACAATTGTAGACAAGCACGCAAGAACGAACGACTTTTGCTTATACGACGAAAGATGGCTATTCACCCCCCTCTAGCCGACCAACACTGATCGACCCTACAAGTGGTATCAGAGCTAGGAGCTTGTCGAGGACTAACCGCCGACACAAGCACCACAAGATGACCGACTACAACCTCCAACCATCAAAATTTGAAGGAGACTTTCAATGGTGGAGAAGAAAAATGGAGGTATATCTAGAAACCAATTTTGATATTATGTTAATTCTAGAAAACGGTTTCGAATTGCCTAGGGATAAAAGCAATAGGTAAATTGAGAAGTCAAGGTGGACCCAAGACCAAATCAAGGACTTCGAGACAAATTTCAAGGTAATCGAATTACTTAGTGATTTGTTACCTAACAATATTTGGTCTAGATTAGGTAATTATAGGGATGCAAGGGAGTTATGAGATAAGGTAATGAAATTCCAAGAAAATTCCCAACCGGCACTAGTAGAGGAGATTGCTGAGGAAGAAGCACCCACTACATTTGAAGATGTTGATGACTTGGTGGAAACCTCCACCTCTAGCATTGAGGGGGGAGGAAAGGGTCTCCATTCTAGAGCAATGTTAAAACGAAGCATCTACCTCCGAAAGATGTGATCAAGAGGCTTCCACCACCTCCCTAGGTAACTCAAGTATTTTGATTTTAAATAAATATCATAAAATATGCTTTTAGTGTAGGGAGAAAGGGCATTACAAGAGCAAATGCCCAAAATTGGCTAAGAAGAAAACACCGACACCAAAAGTCAACCAAAAGTCAAAGGATGTTGGAGTCCCCACAATCAAGAGCAAAGAGCACATTGTGTGCTTCAAATGCAACCAAAAGGGGCACTACCGTAGTCAATGTCCTAAGGGAAGGAAGAAAGGGCAAGGAGGTGTATCTCATGTAGGGGGAGCTTCCCAAGCTAACCCTAAGGTAAATTTAAATTATGCACCTTCAATTCCTAAAGTTAAAAAGCATGCTAAAAACTATTTTAGTTCTCTTGCAATTATTAATGAAAAACATGCTAGTAGAAATAGTAAGGTTTATTGTTTAGGTGTCAAGCATGTTAGTTTATCTAAGGAAAAACCTAGGACCAATAACACTAGACCAATCTTGCCTAGGGAGTCAATTAGGAGAATTGAAGAAAACTTGGGCATTAACCCTAAGAAATCTAGGCATATGCCTAAAAAGAGGCCTTCCCAAAAATCCAATGATAAATCAAAATTGGGAAAAATAGAATTAAAAAACCAAGTCTTGAGGTCAAGACTTGAGAGAATGGAAAAGACCTTTAAAATTATAGAAAATTCTATTCAAACAAATGTCCAAAAGTCAAAACCTAAGCCCAAGAAGACTTATCATAATATTCCATTTAATTATGGAACAATTTCTAGGTCTAGAAAAACCAAGGCTAATAGGGAAGCTATCCCTAAGACTAGCCATGATGTTTGCTTAGTGGCTAAGGACTTAAGGAAAACCAAGAAAGTCACTAAGAAGGTCAAAGGGGGAGTTACCCCTAGGTTTGACTTAGGAAAGACCCAAAAGACTATGACTTCAAAGCCTAAAAGGGTCTTTAGGAAGGTATCTAGGGAAGTTATCCCTAGTGAATACCTTGTTAACCCAAGGAGCTCCAATAGGTATTGGGTTCCTAAGAGCGTGATTGATTCACGGTAGATGGGTTAGGGTGTGTCAAGCCTAAGTGGATGGGTAGTTAACCTAGCCATGGTAAGTTGACACATTAGGATGTGCCAATATGCTTGAAAAGTTGAAAAATGATTAAATTGGCACAAATAGGTCTTAGAGGTATTGGTGTGCCATTTTGGGTTTTATGGCACAATTAAGAGATAATCGTATTAAGGCACAATAGAATTAATTCCTAGAAATGGCAATTTGGATGTAACACTTAGGTATTTTATACCTTAGTATATTTTTTGTGCCATGATTTATTTTCCTTGCCAGGACATGACATCATTTTCATTTTTATCTCTAAAAATGTCATGATCATGTTTTAGACTTAGTTTTTTTATGTCATGTATGCTAAAATTTCATTCACATGCCATGACATCATGATTTTGGCACATGCTTAGTTATATCATATATATGCCATAATCATATCATGCATAAAATAAAATTGATTTAAGTACCATTGGCATGACTTGAAGTCCCATGCATAAGGGAATCAAGTAGAGTTGCCTTAAAATATGCATGAGACCATTAAAGAACAAAAACCCACATCTCACTAGAATACTTGCCTTGAATGTGTTTTGCACATTTATATACAAGTGAGATGTTTAGGAAAAAGAAATTAAAGGTTTTAAAAACATTTTGAAAAACCTTTGTGAAGTTTATCTTTTGATAGCTATCACCATTGAATGGGATGATACAAAGAGGGCTCAATATTGAAGCTTTTCTTAACTTTTAAACTTTATATCAATCTCACTAATTGGTGAGAAAAATAATTTTCTAATATTTTTCACCCATAATGATTGTTATAAGTAATATACATACAAAATTTCAAGATTTTTCAACTTATGTATATTTACTTACGATTTTCAGAAGTTCATTTCTGAAAATCAGAAGACTGCAAATGCAGTTATCAGTCAACTGCCAGGGAGGCCAGTCGATTGATGTGAAAAGGAGTCAACTGGTAGCTGAGAGAGTCGACTAATACTGCTGATTTCGGTTAAACCTTGATGGTTAGGCCCATGTTCAGCTATGTTTTGGTCCCCTAACCACTCCTAACCCTAGGACATGCTTGGGAGAGCATTAGAAAGGGTGAAAATCCATTGGATATGGATTAGGAGAAGTGTTTAGGGAGAGTATCAATTTTAAGGTGGATAAGAGTTCATTGTTGAACTTTTCCTTAATTTTGATGGTTTTGTGTTCCTATTGGCTTAGGGGCTTTCCAAAGACATTGTTGGTGTAATGGTTAAGGGGGAGCAAGCCTTTAGGGGGAGGTATCCATTATGGGAAGATGGATGTGTATTTTTCCTCATGGGAGGAAAATTGAGGGATTGTGCCTCTCTTAAGTGATATGGGATTATCACTAGAAAGATTGAGGGCATGCCAAGGGGAAGATTGTAGGATCTCATTGGGATATGAGACATTGACACCCTTGAGGACCTTTTTGATGTAATGTCAAAAAGGGGGAGAAGTTACCAAGTTACCAATTAGGGTTCGTTGGAATTCTCATTGGGATATGAAAATTTCCAATATGGGAGAATTGGTAGACTTGAGATGGTAGTTTTGTCAATCATCAAAAAGGGGGAGATTGTTGGTGTAATCGGCCCAGGTTGACTCGAGTTTGACTCGAGCAGTATTTTGATGATAGACAAAACTTATGACATGGGATTGTCATAGGAAAGTCCAACATGGAGTTGGCATGGAAAATCCAAGCATGGGGCTTGGTGTGGAAAAGTCCAAAGCAATGCGAAGTTGTGCGCTTGTTGCTTGGTGAGAAATGCATTGCGAAGCCGTGCACTTGGTGCATTTGGGAAGTCTTGAGGACTTGGCAAGTTCACTAGGCTTGGGATCCTTGAGTCGGTGAAGGATGACATTGCGAAGTCGTGCGCTTGATGCATCCGAGGGACCACCGGATGGGGAGAGAATGGAGTGAGGCTTAAGGGAAGCATACTTAGAGGGCAAGAGACGAGAAGGATGGCGTTGTGAAGTCGTACGCTTGGCGCATCCGTGGGACGTAGGCCGAGGGAAGAGAGCTTCGGTGGGGAACTCCATGAGGGATGAGGTGGACTTGGCAAAGTGGCTAAGACTGAGTGGCAGATGCTCAAACAACTTGGGTTTGAGGTTTTACTTGACATCAGTCGACTGCTCTAAGTCGACTAGGGTTCGGCGGTGTTCAGCAGTCGCCGATCGATCGCAGAGAGGATGGCGATCAACTGTTGACACCGTCGATCGGTGATGAGGGGTCGATCTGGATTGGGGTGTTTTTAGCCACAGAATGGTTTCCAGTCGAGTGCTCGCACTAGCACTCGACAGATGGTGTTACCAGTCGACTTATGGGTATAATCAGTCGACTGATGTGTGATCCGTTCGAACTTGACCAACGTGGATCTGGTCGTTATGAGACAACGGCTATTGGACCAGTCGACTGATGGTCACGATCAGTCGACTGATTGGTGCGAAATCATCTTGATGCAGGTTATAAATGAAGCTCAAGAGGGAGGATTTCGCCAAGACTTTAATGGAGACTTTGAAAGGGAATTTATGCTGCATTCCAGTCCTTCAAGAGTCAACCAAAGCAAGCAACAAGAAAGCATTCAAAGCAAAGAGTTGTAAAGCGTTCTTTACTTGTATTTCTTAGTATCTTTGTATTATCTTTAATCTTGTTATATTACTGTTGTAATTGCTTGTGAGAGGTTTCTTCACCTCTGACGTGTTGTCGAGAAGGAGTTTAGTTAGTGTCATGCGCATAACTAGAGCTCGGTGAGCTCGCCTGTGGAGTAGGAACCATTCGGTTCCGAACCACATATATCTTGTGTTTTATTGTGTGATTGTATTGTTGTTATTATTTCTATTGTTTCCGCTGCATTTATTAATGACAATTATAGACAAGCACGCAAGAACGAATGACTTTCGCTCATACGACGAAAGAGGGCTATTCACCCCCCTCTAGCTGGCCAACACCGATCGACTCTACATTTTTAAGTACAATGCATGAGTTACCTAGGGAGGTGGTGGAAGCCTCTTGATCACTTCTTCCAGAGGTAGATGCTTCGTCTTAACCTTGCTCCGGAATGGAAGACCTCTTCTCCCCCTCAATGCTAGAAGTGGAGGTTTCCACCAAGTCATCCACATCTTCGAATGTGAATGGCAATTCTTCAACATCCTCGGATCTGAATGTTGATGGGCACTCTTCCTTGGCTTCTTCCTCTACTTGTGCCGATTCGGGATGTTCATTAAATTTTACCACGTTATACCATAGCTCCTTTGCATCCCTATATTCACCTAGCCTAGATCAAATATTGTTAGAAATCAAATCACTAAGCAATGTGATTACCTTGAGATTTGTCTTGAAATCCTTCATTTGGTCCTTGGTCCATCTTGCCTTTTCAATTTGCCTATTGCTTTCATCCCTAGGCATTTTGATTAACATGAAATCGAAATCGGTTTCGAGATATACCTCCAATTTTCTTCTCCACCATTAAAAGTCCCCTTCGAATTTTGGTGGTTGGAGGTTGTAGCCGGCCATCTTGTCGTGCTTGTGTTGGCGGTTAGTCCTCGACAAGCAATCTGGCTCTGATACCACTTGTTCGAACGTCGGTGGCCGGCTAAAGGGGGTGAATAGCCCCAATTTGTGTATACGGTGGAATTCGTTCATTCGTTGTGTGCTCGTCTCTACAATTCATTAGCGTAGCGGAAATACAAATAACAAGTACGAATATACGAGACAAATACAAAGCATACACAATACACTAAGATATACATGGTTCGGAACCTTAGGGTTCCTACTCCACGGGTGAGCTCAACGAGCTCGTGTTATGCGCACGACACTAACAACACTCCTTCTCGACAACATGTCGGAGGTGGAGAAACCTCGTACAAGAAATTACAAACAGTAATATACAAGATTAAAGCTAATACAAAGACACTATGAAATACAAGTAAAGAACACTTTATAACTCTTTGCTTTGAATGCTTTCTTGTTGCTTGCTTTGGTTTGCTCTTGAAGGTTTGGAATGCAACAACAATTCCCCTCCAAAGTCACCCCAAAATCCTTTGCGAAATCCTCCATCTCGAGCTCCATTTATAACCTGCATCAAGCTAATTCCGTGCCCATCAGTCGACTGATCGTGACCATCAGTCAACTAGTCCTGTAGCCGTTATCTCACAACGACTCGATCCACGCTGGCCAAGTTCCAACGGATCCATGATCAGTCGACTGATCATGCCCATCAGTCGACTGATGATCCCATCAGTAGAGTAGTCACCGTGATCACTCGACTGAAAGACCTTCTCTGGCCGAAAACACCTCGATTAGTCGACTGATATCCCTCATCAGTTGACTAATGGTGTCGACAGTCGACTGCCCTCCCTCGACAGTCGATTGTTCGGCCAGAACCTGGTCAGTCGAACACCGGTTGAGTCCAATCGACCTAGAGCAATCGATGGCACCTATGCCAGTTGACTGATGTCGGGTAAAACCTCAAATACCAAGTTGTTTGAGCATCCGACCGTCGGGTAAACCCTAAAACACTACGTTTGAGCCTCCGACACTCAGTCTTAGCCACTTGGCTAAGTCCAACTCATCCTCTCATGGAGTTCCCCACCGAAGCTCTCTTCCCTCGGCCTATGCCCCTCGGATGCACCAAGCGCATGACTTCGCAATGCCATCCTTCGCGTCTCTTGCCCTCGAAGTATGCTTCCCTTGGGCCTCACTCCATTCTCTCCCCGTCCGACGGTCCCTCGGATGCACAAAGCGCACGACTTCACAATGCCATCCTTCACCGACTCAAGGACCTCGAGCCTAGTGAACTTGCCAAGTCCTCAAGACTTCCCACACCAAGCCTCATGCTTGGATTTTCATCGTCAAGGCTACACACTTGGACTTACGTGGCCAACCTATGTTGGACTTTCCCAACACTAAGCCCTATGTTTGGACTTTTCACCACCAAGGCTACACACTTGGATTTACATGGCCAACCCATGTTGGACTTCCCATGAAAATCCCATATCATACGTTTTGTCTAACATCAAAATACAGTTTGAGTCAAACTCAAGTCAGGGTCGATTGCACCAACATTGGGCAGTCGACTCCATACATTGGACAATCGACTGATGGCTTGAGCAGTTGACTGCCATGGATGACAGTCAATTGCTGGTCGAGGTTACGGGAGTAGAATGCTCAGTAGCTGACTGGTCAGTCGACTACGACTTTGGCAGTCGACTGTCAGTGTATACGTATGAACTTATCCAACATGGCTCGAGTCATTATGAGACAACGACTACAAAAGAAGTCAACTGAAGGTCGCGATCAGTCGACATCTAGGTGGAATCCAGCCTGAATGCAGGTTATAAAAGTAGTTCATTGATGCGCACATTCGCAACCTTAAATCTCGGGATGGAGACCGTCGAAGACTCAAATCACACTCTCGCGCTCAACGCCCGAAAGTGCACGGATGTTGTCAAGTAATAAATAGATTATCGATCTCATAGGGACTGGGATTCGAGTATCAATCCACTAAGTGGTTGCGGTTGTTCGGATGAAATCTCAGTGAGAGTCGGTTGGTGAGGACTATCGGAGGACCCTACTTAGTGCGGGGTCACACGGAGGAGGAAAAGAGGGTGCTGAGGTCTTAAAAAGGCAATTCTAGGACTTCGGTTTCACTTGTGTACCACAGAACAACGTTGTCAATTGGCGTCGTCTAAACTTCTACTTACGACTTTGAGGAAGGGACATCATATACTCTCCCGTAGAGCCGTCGTATTCACCGAGAGCTATCCTCGCCCAAAAGGATGGGATAGAGGGTACGATAATACCAAATCAATCCTTGCGGTGGATCGTTTCCGATTCCACTGCTCTCTTCTCCCCGCAGTTACGGGAGGTCAGGTTTACCCATAGGTTCCTTGATCAAACCTCCTAAATCTAGATTGTGAGGGTTGTCACCATCTTGTATCGCTTAAGCACAGTGGAAAGAAAGTCAAATACACGTAGGTATAATAAAGACCAACATCTAATTGTCAAATCAAACTTTTGGCTAGAATTTAATATGAACCAACATTGTCTATGAACATAAGCTACTCCCTAATCCTAGAATTAAAAGTTCTACTCCATAAACGCGAAGGAAGAATCACAACACATGTTTAAGTTCAATTACAATAGAAAGAGAGTGTAGAAATAGAGATTACAATGCATTGTGACCTTCTCTCTGGCGTTGTATTGCAAGTGGTGGACCTCCGGCTGCGTTCCTCCTCCCCGCTGTGAGTTATCGAAGCTTTTTAGAGCTTCGGCATGCCATCCTAGCCTTCGTGCCTCCTCCCTAGGGTTTAGGCAGAGCCATCCTTATATAGACGTCACCTCGGATAGCTGGGAAATCAGAAAAAAACCCTAGTCGCGCAACTCCATCGGACTGCCACACGACCGTGTGTTTCCACACGGCCAGGCCGTGTGCAGCCCTGGTGTGCTGATCTTCGCCCATCAGACACGACCGTGTGAATCCACATGCCCTGGCCGTGTCCCACTCTGCGTCTAGCATGAAATGTCCTTGTTTCGCTCCAAAAATGCATCTTTTCCGCCCGAAAAGACAACCCACATTCAAAAGAACAACGAGCATACCTCCGAACTAGGAAATAGGAAATGCATGCAAAAACAGAGTAACATATGCATGAAATTGATGCAAAATGTAGCAAGATGTGAGTAAAAACTACTCCTAAAACCCTATATATTTTGCTCATATCACTTCCCCCAGACTTAAATCTTTGCTTATCCTCAAACAAACCTCAGTGCCATAAAATTTTAAAAAGATAATGTTCCATAATGAGCATGCTAACTAAATTTATCAGATGGTATTTGCAATCAAAGCAAAACAGATACGTTCTAAAAATTCACTAAATTAGCTCCTCGTTCTCGTGCTAGGCGAATCATTCTTAGGGGATGCCCGTTCCATGATGAGTTAAGTCGTCACCTCATAACTTTTTTAAGGTTTCTGGCTCTTAGGCACTTACCTACCCAAAGCGAGGGTCGTTCCCTAGATCTAGCATAAAGTCTTAAAGGCGCGCTCGGTATTGAGAGAAATTGGGAGGTGTTTCCCCAGTAACCTAACTCGGTCTCAAAGGGGCACATAGCCATTTCCACCCACGACAACTATTTTTTTATCCCTCTCACTCCTTTTGTTTTTTGAATCACGGGGATTTTGATTTTTCCGAATGGGCTTACACAATCCGAGCATCTCCAGTAACTAAAATGCTAAACCTAGAGTCACCTATGGATTCCAAAGTACTAGTCTATTGAAGTAAATCATAACTAGGTATGTACTAGATCCTCCCTTTCAAAATGTTCGACATGTGTGAGTGCAAAAACAGAGCTATTCAGTGCAAGTCTAGAACATTCAATAGAGCATATAGAATAAAATACCACAAGATAAATAGAGTCAAGCTACCTATGGGAACAACTCATGCAAGCAATTTTCAAAAGAAATACTACTGAGGTAGATTTTAAGACACCAAAAATTAAGTACCGAAAGGAACTAAACAACTCATGCATGCATGAACAAATGAAAATACTAGAAAATAAACTACTACTAGGAAAACAAAACAAAATAGATTTCGGGGTCCCCCCCTCCCCCCCCCCCCCAGACTTAAACAAAAGTATACCTCTAATATGGTGGACGAGGTGGAAAGTCTGGGAGCCTAGGCATCTCTAGGTCCTGGGAGAACCTGCTGCTGAGCCGCTGATGTCACATATACATGTGGTCAATCTGAGAGCTGGTGGATGCAGTGGCTGCTCGATGCTCCTCCTCCCTAGCCCACTGTGCCTACTGGGCATGCATATGCTGCCGCATCTCCCCGCGGTAAGCTGCCTCATCCTGGCGACGAACAACCTCCTCCTGAAAGTATATACGAGCCTCAATGTAGAACTCCTCTATCCGTTGGAAATGCTCCCGGAATCCCTGGAACTTCGCCTGCTGGTAGGCGCTCTGCTCCTCCGATCGCTGCCTCTACGTCTGCTGCTTAGTGTAGATGTCATCGAGGCACGATCAGAACTCCGAGAAATCATATGCCGATGTACCTGCATCCTGCTCAAAAGTAGAAAAAGATGGAGGCACGGGTGTAGGCTCATGTCGGTGTGGACTAGGTGGGCTCCTATGTATGTGTGGACTGGAGGGAGAGCGATACAAAGGTGGAGAGACGGGCGCTGATGTGGATGGTCCCTCATGTGGAGGGGACTCCACTATCAGGTCTAAGCGTCAATTGGTGCATATAGCGATGGTGGTACGATCCGGGTCGAGGAGCCTAAGGGTCGTAAGATTTTTCCTTACAAAGTATAAGGAGTCTCCTTCTCTTACAATCATCTTCATGGCCATGCAGACTCCTAGGTCGATCCTAGGGCTCTCCTCTATACTCTCCAATGCTGTGTAGTCATACCCCATCCTATAACAAATGTGGGTAAGTAGGCCTCCCACATGGATCTCTCCGCGTGCTGCTTTGCCCATCTTCACTAAGTGTCTGGTGAAGTGGGACCCTACAACGATGCTACTCCTAACTCCAAATGTGATGGAAATCAAAACTAAAACCTAACACATGTATGCAATGCAATAGAAAAAAAAGAAAAATCTACAGCTAAACTTGGGTTGCCTCCCAAGAAGTGCTTTGTTTAAGGTCGTTTAGCTCGACTGCACTCTTCTATCAACTCAGCTCCGGTGGTTCAGTGAACCTCCATTCATCCGTCTCAGGATCCGTGGACTCCCCTAGATACTTTTTCAATCCTTGTCCATTTACCTTGATCTCCCCCGATTCTCTACTCCATATGTCCACTGCCCTGTATGGGTATACCCTTTTTACCTGAAATAGTCCTGACCACCTTGATTTTAGTTTTCCTGGGAATAGTTTTAATCTAGAGTTATACAGGAGAACTAAGTCTCCTTCCTTAAACTCCCTTCTTAAGATGTGCTGGTCATGCCATTTCTTTGTTCTTTCCTTGTATGCCTTAGCATGCTCGTACGTGTCTCTTCGAATTCCGTCCAATTCGCTTAACTGCAGTTTCCTTTTCTCTCCCGTTGCATCGTAGTCCAAGTTGATTTTCTTAATTGCCCAGAAGGCCTTGTGTTCTAATTCAACGGGAAGATGGCAAGGCTTCCCGTAGACTAAGCAGAATGGGGTCATGCCTATCGGAGTCTTGTAAGCTGTGCGGTAAGCCCAAAGAGCATCGTCTAGTTTCGGTGCCCAATTTTTCCGTGACGCTACTACCGTTTTCTCTAGGATACTCTTGATTTCCTGATTCAAAATTTCCACCTGCCCGCTAGTTTGCGGATGGTATGCTGTTGAGACTCTATGGATCACCCCATACTTATGTAGCAATTTCTCAAACTGTTTTTCAATGAAGTGGGATCCTCCATCACTAATTACTACTCGAGGGACTCCGAACCTAGGGAATATGTTTCTTTTAAACATCTTTATTACGGTCTTAGCATCGCAATGGGGGTGATGCCACGACCTCCACCCATTTGGAGATGTAGTCTACCGCGACCAGGATGTATCTGTTTCCATCGGAAATGGGAAAGGGTCCCATGAAATTCACTCCCCAAACGTCGAAAAGTTCTACTTCTAATATGGTGCTTGCCGACATTTCATGTCTCCTTCCTATATTCCCTATTCTCTAACACCGATCACAGGAAGCTACATAGTTGCGCGTATCCCTAAACAAACTAGGCCAGTAGAATCCTGACTGAAGTACTTTCGCGACCGTTTTTGCAATCCCGGCATGACCCCCATATGCAGAAGAATGCCAGTGAAAAAGGATGTTCTCCACTTCCTCTTCCGGCATGCACCTTCAATAGACGCTGTCCGCACACTTCCTGAATAGGAAGGGGTCATCCCATACGTATTACCGAACTTCCGAAAAGAATCTTTTCCTTTGTTGGGTCATGAATTTTGATGGTATCACTCTCCCCGCAAGGAAATTCACCAAATCTGCATACCAGGGGGTGGTGACCTTAATAGCCATTATGGTATCATCCCACAGAGCATCATCTATTTGAGCACTGTCTCCTTCCTTTATCATACGGTCTATGGGCATGTGCGATAGGTAATCTGCCATGACATTGTCCGTCCCATTTTTATCCCTGATCTCTACATCAAATTCTTGAAGTAATAAAATCCAGCGAATAAGGCGGGGTTTTGCATCCTTCTTGTTTAGCAAGTATCGAACTGCAGCATGATTGGTATATACCACTACTTTTGAACCTACCAAGTACTGTCTGAATTTGTCGAATGAAAACACAACTGCTAGTAATTCTTTCACAGTCGTGGTGTAGTTAATTTGTGCCTCACTCAGGGTCTTACTGGCGTAGTGAATGACATGTAATTTTCTCTCCTTCCGTTGCCCTAAGACCGCCCCCACTGCATAATCACTAGCATCACACATGATCTCAAATGGTAGGCTCCAGTCAGGCGGCTGAATTATCGGAGATGTTACTAGGGCTTTCTTTATTTCCTCAAATGCCGCTAAACATTCATGATCAAAAATAAAGTCTGTGTCTTTAGCTAGTAGATTTGTTAGTGGTCTAGTTATTTGGGAAAAATCCTTTATAAACCTTTGATAGAAACCCGCATGCCCAAGAAAGCTTCGAACCCCCTTTACATCCCTAGGTGGTGGCAATTTCTCTATTACTTCGACCTTTGCCTTGTCCACTTCGATACCGTTCCCGAGATCTTATGCCCTAGAACTATCCCTTCAGTCACCATGAAGTGGCATTTTTTCCAATTCAGCACCAAGCTATTCTCCTCACACCTTAGCAAAACCTTTTCCAAATTCCTTAGACATGCATCGAAACTTGTTCCGTAGATCGAAAAATCATCCATGAAAACCTCCATAATTTGTTCGATCATGTCCAAAAAGATGGCTGTCATACAATGTTGGAAGGTGGCTGGAGCATTACATAGGTCGAAGGGCATCCGTCTGTATGCAAAGGTCCCGTATGGACAGGTGAAAGTGGTCTTCTCTTGGTCTTTAGGGTAGATTGGGATTTGGAAAAATCCTGAGTACCCATCAAGGTAGCAAAAATAGGAATGTTTAGCCAGGTGTTCCAACATCTGGTCGATAAACGAAAGTGGAAAATGATCCTTCTTTGTTGCTTTGTTTAATTTATGATAATCTATGCACATTCTCCACCCTGTTACTATTCGAATCGGAATTAATTCGTTCTCCTCATTCTTGACTACCGTAGTATTGCCTTTCTTTGGCACTACGTGTACTGGACTCACCCACTCACTATCTGAAATTGGGTATATTATTCCGGCATCCAAAAGCTTAAGTACTTCTTTTTTCACCACTTCCTGCAAATGAGGGTTAAGTCGCCTTTGGTGATCAATGGTTGACTTACACCCGTCCTCAAGTACTATCCTATGCATGCACAGAGACGGGCTTACCCCTTTTATGTCATCGATGGTATACCCCAGCACTTTTTTATAGGTCCTGAGCACCTCCAACAATTTCCTTGTCTCTTCTTTATTCAAATTGGCATTTATGATCACCGGATGGGTTGCAAGTGGGCCTAGAAATTCATACTTTAGACTGGGGGGAAGTGGCTTCATCTCAAGCCCTGTGTGTTTTTCTTTTGCCACCTCCACCGATTCTCCTTCTTCTTCTGATTCGGAAGATACAGAGTCTTCTTCCGTCAAATACTCTCTTTCTCCATCCTCTCCCTGCACTTGGTAGACTATTTCAATACTATCTATCCCCTTGATTAGAAGATCCCCCTGAAAGTGTTTCTCACTATTAGCCCATATTTCGAGAGTCCCTACCACTGTCTCTATAATGCTATATGCGTCGTTTGTGCTCTTCTTCATCAACACGCCCCCTGCGGCTGTGTCTAAGAGTTCTTTCGACATGCTAGTTATTCCAGAATAAAAAATATGGAGGAGTAACCACTCTTGTAATCCATGGTGCGGGCAGCGAAACACCAACCCTTGTAGCCTCTTCCATGCTTCGACTAGCGTCTCTTCTTGTCCTTGCTCAAATGAAAGAATTTTGTCCCTAAAGTAGGTTGTTTTGTGTGGGGGGGGGGGGGGGGGTGGAGAATTTTCTTAGGAAAATGTTTTCCATTTGTTCCCACGTCGTTATGCTTCCTTCGGGTAGCGCGCGTATCCATTGCTTAGCCCCTCCTTTCAGTGAAAATGGGAACATAATAAGCTTGATGCCTCTGCTGGGACTCCTTCATATTGCACCGTCCCGCAGTAAACCATGAATTCCTCAAGGTGTAGATAGGGTTCCTCAATCTGAGTCCCTCCAAACTGTTTTCCTTGAATGAGAGCAATCAATGCAGGGTTTATTTACCAGCTTGCTGCCTGATTTCAGGGAATAACAATGTAGGAGTTCCAGGCTTTTCATTTAGGCGCGATGTAATCTTTCAAGGGTCAAGCGCCCTGTACTAACATCTCTCACGGCGTAGAATCAAACCAAAAAGTTATGAGTGCTATCCTAATGCTAAAAGTAGAAAATAACTAAATCTTGTAAATAAAAACTGAAGATGCAATAAGTAAACAGGAAACTACTACTGAAAATAAAAACTGAATCTAAATATGTAAAATAAAACTAAAGCAAATAAAGTAAACTAATAAGAAAATAAAGCAAGAAAATAATCTAATTCTAAGTCTGATCTAATCTACCACCGTTCGATTGATATCGAATCGACAGTCCCCGGCAACGATGCCAAAAACATGATGCGCACGTTTGCAACCTTAAATCCTGCGACGGAGACCGTCGAAGACTCAAAGTATACGCTCATGCTCAACGCCCGCAAGTGCATGGATGTCGTCAAGTAATAAATAGATTATCGATCCCACAGGGACTGAGATTCGAGTATCAATCCACTAAGTGGTTGTGATTGTTCGGACGAAATCTCAGTGAGAGTCGGTTGGTGAGGACTATCAGAGGACCCTACTCAGTGCGGTGTCACACAGAGGAGGAAAAGAGGGTGCCGAGGTCTTAAAAAGGTGATTCTAGGACTTCGATTTCACTTGTGTACCATAGAACAATGTTGTCAATTGCCGTTGTCTAAACTTCTACTTACGGCTTTGGGGAAGGGACATCATACACTCTCCCGCAGAGCCGCCGCATTCACCGGGAGCTATCCTTGCCCAAAAGGACGGAATAGAGGGTACGAGGATGCCAAATCAATCCTTGCGGTGGGCCATTTCCGATTTCACCGCTCCCTTCTCCCAGCAATTACGGGAGGTCAGGTTTACACCTAGGTTCTTTGATCAAACCTCCTAAATCTAGATTGTGAGGGCTGTCACCACCTCGTATTGCCTAAGCATAGCGGAAAGAAAGCCAAATACATGTAGGTATAATAAAGACCAACATCCAATTGTCAAATCAAACTTTTGGCCAGAATTTAATATGAACCAACATTGTCTATGAACACAAGCTACTCCCTAATCCTAGAATCAAAAGTTCTACTCCATAAACGTGAAGGAAGAATCACAACACATGTTTAAGTTCAATTACAATAGAAAGAGAGTGCAGAAATAGAGATTACAATGCATTGTGACCTTCTCTCTGGCGTTGTATTGCAAGTGGTGGACCTCGTGAGTTCCTCCTCTTCCAGTTGCGTATTGCTAACCTTATATACAAACAATGATCTATTACCGGAGCAAAATGCATTTGACAATTTGGACACGTAGGCGCTGACAGGGCATGTGGCTACACGGCTAAAGAGCGCCCAGGATTCATGCCACCATGGGCCACACGGCAATGCCCTATGGTTTAAATCAAACACTCCTACACAAATTATTCAGGAATTGGAGCATAGTCTGAGGTCAGAATCTATATGTCAGGAGCGAGACTCTTAGGAATATGAATGTCCTTCTTTAGCTCGAAAATGCATCTTTTCCGGAAAAGCCAACTGCATTCAAAGAACAAGCGGACCTCGAACTAGAAAATAGGAAATGCATGCAAAAACAGAGTAACATATGCATGAAACTGACGCAAAATGTAGCAAGATGTGAGCAAAAACTACTCCTAAAACTCTATATGTTTTGCTCACATCACTCGTGGAGGAGGATTTGGCAAGGATTTTCTTGGGTGATTTGAAGGGGAATAGTTGGTGCTTTCTAGTCCTTCAAGGCTAGTCCAAGACAATCAACAAGCAAGCTTCCAAAAGATCTTTTGGAAAGTGTTCTTTACATTCTTTTATGTATTTTAGTTGTATTTGCTTGTTTATTTCTTGTATTACTTTTGTAATCGTTGTAAGAGGTTTCTCCGCCTCCGACTTATTATCGAGAAGGAGTGTTTGTGATTAGTGATGATATTTGCATCGTTAGAGCTCATTCGAGCTCAATCCGTGGAATAGGAACCCTAAGGTTCCGAACCATGTTATATCTTGGTGTATTTGTATTTTTATTGTATTTTCTATTTCCGCTATGTACTAATAATTGTAGCAAGTATGTGATCGATTTCCATCTATGCAACGTACATGCCATTCACCCCCCTCTAGCAACGTATCGATTTCCAACAAGTGGTATCACAGTGAGGCAACTCTTCATTTGGACTAACCACCAAGGGAGCATTCTAGGGGGAAGAAGATGGAGTTTGAAGAGAAATTTGGATGGGACAACAACACCCCAATCCCATATGCGCTCTATGGACGAGAAGCCTTTAATCAATGGAAGACAAGGATTGAAGACTTCAAGATGATGAGGGACTTCGAAGAATGGGCCATCTTGATGGAAGGGTTCAATTATCCAAGAGGGCTAAAGGGAGGATTCCTCAAAATAAAGAAGTAAATCGAGGAACAAATCAAAGAATTCGAGAAAAATAAGAAGGTAATTAAATTCTTGGTTGATTTAATTCCTAACGACATTTTGTGCAGTTTAGGTGATTACATGGATGCCAAGGAGCTATAGAGCCAAGTAGCAAGATTCCATGAGAACCCACAACTGGTCCAAGAAGAAGAGAAACAAGAGGAAGAAGATGAATGCTCATCGGCTCAATCGGAGGAGGCCGAAGAAACAAGCTCATCCTCACAAGAAAGTGAGGAGTCAGAATTTGAGAAGGAGTCAACTTTCGGATCGGTGGAAGAGGAAGAAGTAGAGGAAGCCTCCATCTCTAGGATTGAGGGGGAGGAGATTAGATCATCTACACTGGAGCAACCTCAAGAGGAACTATCAACCTTCGGTCGAGAAGATGAACAAGCTCAAGAGGCTCCACCACCGACCAAGGTAACTCAAGCACATTAATAAATAATAAAAATTATATTATGTGTTTTAAGTGTAGGGAAGTCGGACACTACAAGAGAAAGTGTCCGAAATGGGCCAAGAAGACGACACAAGTCATGCCAAAGGCCAAGGAACTAGGTCCCCCAATAATTAAAAACAAGGAGAACATCATTTGCTTCAAATGTCAACAAAAAGGGCATTATAGAAGTCAATGCCCTAGGGGGAGAAAGAAGGGCCAAGAAGGAGCATAACAAGTAGGGGGAGCTTTAAAAGCAAACCCTAAGGTATATTTCAATAATGCACATTCGAATTTTAGTTATAAAAAGTATGCTTTTAATTCACTTGCAATTTATCATAAAGAGCATGCTAGAAATAGGCTATATTGCTTAGGGGATAAACATGTTGATTTTAGGTCTAAGGACAAGTCTAGAAATAATGACTCTAGACCTATTTCAACTAAGGAGAAATTTGGGACTAATGCCCGTAGAAAAATCCTACCTAGGGAAATTATTAGGAAGGTAGAGGACCATTTATGCATTAACCCTAAGAAGGGTAGGCATATACCTAGAGGAAATGATAATGTCCAAAGACTAAATCAAAATTCAAAAATTGGGCAATTAGAGCTAGAAAATCAAGTTTTGAGGTCAAAACTTGAGAAAATAGGGAAAACCCTTGAAAAGATGCAAAATCAAATTAATAGGTCAAATGGTTAAATTCTAGGATCTAGGAGTCAAAACCTAGGGTCTAGGAAGCAAGGTCCATCCAAGGGAAAGAAAGGTTTGGGTCACAAACCTAAGCTGAAAAGACTTAACCCAGTATGCATATACTTAATCCCCCAGTCACACATTAAAATTACCCATTATACACAAGATCGAAATGCCTGGCACAAAATTTATTTTATTCCATCCAGTTTAGCAGTCTCAATTACACACTTCACCCTCTCAACCTGAAGAAAAATAGAACATCAAAATCATCTACCCTCAAACTGGAAACCTTGTTTCATAGATGCCCCGGACAATGTGTGCCATTCTCATCATCATCTCCTCAGTTACACCACTTCCGCTTCTTGCATCTCAATCTGGGCATCCTGTTCCCTACCTGAAATTTTTAGGTGACATCATGAGTTCACAACCCAGTAAGTAGATCAATGATAGGGATATACACAGGGAGGAAAATTCAACAGGGAACATATATCTCTACTACTGTAAATGTAAACTACTATAGCTCAACATACATTTTCGGTGACACTTTCTGTAAGTCAATTTGAAACATAACCGATACTTTTAACAACATGCTATTATAACAAGTACTGCGAACCCAATCATGCCTTTCTGTTATGATAACTGTAGCTAAACATAAACCCTCGTGGTACCTCACATTATGCATTTAAAATGCTGAGCCAGTCAAATACCTTAATTTCTTGTGCAATCCTGAGGTATCTCTAGAAAGAAATTAAGGGAATCAGTCATCAGTCAATCTGTCAATTTGGGTGGGACCTCCCCGGAGCTCAACCTGGGGAGCCCAACCCGTCCAGGCACCACTAATGCTCATGTACATACAGTTAGCTAAATAAAGAAATTTCTGTCATTTTCTATCATACTCAATCACAGACGGATAACATAGAACATCATGGGTGAACATTTATAACTAAATATATAGCATCTAACCTCATACACAGGTAGATGGTAATTACGCCCATATACATATAGCATCTAACCTCATACACAGGTAGATGATAATTACACACATATACATATAGCATCTAACCTCACACACAGGTAGATGATAGTATAACTTATTTACATAACATCAGTGCACAAGAAAGATTTGGATAAACAATTAACTAAAAATAATAACAGTAATCATCATGGGTGGACAATTATATATATATTTATCTATATATAGCATCTAACCTCACACACAGGTAGATGGTAAGTACACACATATACATATATTTAGCATCTGACCTCATACACAGGTAGATGATATTTATCACATATTACATATCATTTACAGCATTAAGAAAAACTTATGAAGGATTAACTAAACATGCTGACCGATAACAAATATAGCAAGAATCATCTATGGACATAATACTCATGTATATACACATTTATATCCACCCCAGCATGTTGATTTCTTTCAAACAAACTACTCATTACATCTATTAAATATTTATCTGATTATTATCTGAATATTTAACCCTCCTATACCTCCCTCGTCGTACTCAATTCATAATGACCCTAACCTGTATATTATCAGTTATTAAAACCCAACCGAATGAAACCCACAACACCAATCCACGCATCAATTCAACAACAACGATCCTAAAATCATAATCCAATCCCCTTCCCTCCTAATAGCAAAAGTCTATTTTACCCATTCCATTCCCCCTGCCCCTCTCCTATCAAGCACCCTCATCCACCGGTTCCGATCACCTTCCAACCAGAACTCCCATTACAGCCCAAATATTTACTTCCCTAACCTCTTCCTGTGATCCCTCTGCTCTTCACCTCCTCCAAGCCGACGGGAAACCTAGCTCCACCGGTTTTCCTTAGCTCAATCCATTCCAAAGATACCAAAAATCCACCCGTGACCCCTGCTAGAACTCAATCCGGAAACCCAAAGCTCAGGCCCGATTCAATCCCGAAATCCCAACTTCATCCCGCCGCAAAAGCTCCAAACAAAACCCGCTAAACCCTCTGCCCTCGCCAGCCCTCGCCATAGATTACTTACCGTGAAGAGGAAGGAGGAGGGTTGGTGTAGCTCCGGCAGCTTGGCGTCGTCTCCGACGGAGGGGATTCGACGATCGCCTCTTTTCGTCTTCTGCGGCAGCTCGCGAGCAGAAGGTGGGTCGCGCGAACGAAAAAGAAGGGAAAAAGAAAAAGAAAAGGAAAATAAAAAGGGTTTGGCCCGGTTAAATGGGTTTTAGGGTTTTTCCCCTTCATGCCCCTCAACTGTGATTATTTAGGGTATAAATAGACCCCAAAATTTATCCTCCTTTTCCGATGACTTACGTCCGTGTATTTTTATCATTTTATAATTGTTATTATTATTATTTTTTTTATTTTATTTTTATTTTTCGAGACTTGACAACTCTTTCCCCCTTAAAAAAAAAATTTCGTCCTCGAAATTTGACTTACCAAATAGTTCAGGGTAACGGTCACGCATATCCCGCTTGGTCTCCCAGGTAGCTTCCTCTATCTGTTGATTTCCCCATAAAACTTTCACCATTCTGATTTCTTTATTTCTCAGCTTCCGCACTTGATGATCCAATATTTGTTCTGGTATTACCTCGTAGGATAGATCTGGTGTCCACTGTATAGCTTCATACCCAATCACATGTGCAGGGTTGGAAAGGTACCTCCTGAGCATGGATACGTGAAACACATTATGAACTCCCGCCAGGTTTGGTGGTAGAGCAACTCGGTATGCTCGTGTTCCAATCCGATCGAGAATCTCAAAAGGCCCAATATACCTCGGACTGAGTTTGCCCTTCCTTCCGAACCTCAGTACTCCCTTCATGGGTGACACTTTGAGAAATACATGGTCTCCCACTGTGAACTCTAGGTCCCTCCTTCGACAATCAGCATAACTCTTTTGGCGACTTTGTGCCGACTGCATTCTATTCCGGATCTTTGCTACTAGTTCCACAGTTTGTGTCACAATCTCTGGACCCAGAACTGCCCTTTCTCCTACCTCTTCCCAATGTAGTGGGGTTCTACACCTCCTTCCATATAGCACTTCATAGGGAGCCATACCGATGGTGGATTGATAACTATTATTATAGGTGAACTCTACCAAGGGAAGTTTGGACTCCCAACCCCCTTTGAAATCTATAATGCAAGCTCGTAGCATATCTTCCAAAATCTGAATTACTCGCTCAGATTGACCGTCAGTCTGGGGATGGAAAGCAGTGCTGAAAGCAAGTTTTGTACCCAATCCCCGATGCAAACTCTTCCAGAACCCGGACGTAAATTTTGGATCTCTATCTGACACAATCTGATCCAGAATTCCATGTAACCTTACCATTTCCCGTATATATAACTCTGCATATTGTATCATAGTGAAAGTGGTTTTCACTGGCAAGAAGTGTGCTGACTTCGTCAATCGATCCACAATAACCCACACTGCATTTGATCCCTTAGTCGAGATCGGTAATCCTACCACAAAATCCATGGCAACATTTTCCCACTTCCAGACAGGTATCGGAAGCGGTTCGAGCAATCCCGCGGGCCTTTGGTGCTCAGCTTTCACCTGCTGACAGGTAAGGCACTCATGGAACATCTTGCTTATGTCTCTCTTCATGCCCAGCCACCAATATAATAGCCGCATATCCTTATACATCTTTGTGCCACCAAGGTGGATAGAGTACGGGGTAGTGTGAGCTTCCCTCATGAGATTCTCCCTTAGGGATCCACCCTTAGGCACCCAGATGCGGCCCTTGTATCGCACCATCCCATCAATCACTGAGTAGATGGTGCTACCCTTTGCTTCATCTTTGCGTTTCCATTCCATTAACTATTGATCCGAGGCTTGTTCTGCCCGAATCTGATCCCGTAAGTTCGATGTAACCGTCAGTGCCTCCAACCTAACCTGCTCACCTGGTGCTATCACCTCCACTCTTATCTGTTGAAATTTTGATATCAATCTTTGCTGGGTGGTCAACTGTAATAGCGTCGCCGTCTTGCGACTCAGCACATCCGCCACCACATTTGCCTTACCCGGGTGATAGTTAATATTGCAGTCATAATCTTTTACCAACTCCAACCATCGTCTCTGTCGCATATTCAGTTCCTTTTGAGTAAAGAAATATTTCAAACTTTTATGATCTGTGTAGATCTCGCAACGTTCTCCGTAAAGGTAGTGTCGCCAGATCTTCAAAGCGAAGACGACCGCTGCTAGTTCCAGGTCATGTGTAGGATAATTCTGCTCATGCACCTTCAACTGACGTGATGCATAGGCAATGACCCTCCCCTTCTGCATCAATACAGCCCCTAGACCAGTTTTGGAGGCATCAGTGTACACCACAAACTGCCCAGAAGTGTCTGGAACTGCAAGCACAGGTGCTATCATCAGCCTTTCCTTTAGCTCCATAAAACTCTTCTCGCACTGAGTAGTCCATTCATACCTCACCCCCTTCTTGGTCAACGAAGTCAGGGGTAGCGCAATTCGTGAAAAATTCTGAATAAATCTGCGATAATACCCCGCTAGTCCCAGGAAACTTCGAATTTCTGTAACATTCCTCAGAGTAGCCCAACTCTGGATTGCCTCCACTTTGACTGGATCCACCTCTATTCCCCTCTCCGAGACTATATGTCCTAAAAATGCTATTTGTCTCAGCCAAAAATCGCATTTGCTGAACTTAGCGTATAACCGCTTATCCTTCAGAGTCTGCAGCACCAGCGTCAGATGTTGTCGGTGCTCTTCATGACTCTGA
This sequence comes from Wurfbainia villosa, assembly GCA_025175895.1. Lineage (NCBI taxonomy): Eukaryota > Viridiplantae > Streptophyta > Magnoliopsida > Zingiberales > Zingiberaceae > Wurfbainia > Wurfbainia villosa. Next base: position 50,301,081 of record CM045996.1, read on the forward strand.
GAGTAAATTAGTATATCATCGATGAAGACAATCACAAACTGATCCAGGTATGGCTGGAAAATTCGGTTCATCAAATCCATAAAGGCTGCGGGGGGCATTAGTGAGCCCAAACGACATAACTAGAAACTCATAATGACCATATCGAGTTCTGAATGCAGTTTTATGAACATCTTCTTCTTTCACCCTCAATTGGTGGTACCCCGACCTCAAGCCAATTTTTGAGAACACCGTTGCTCCCTGTAGTTGATCGAACAGATCATCGATTCTAGGCAACGGGTACTTGTTCTTGACTGTAACCCGGTTCAACTCCCGATAGTCAATGCACAACCGCATTGAACCGTCCTTCTTACGGACAAACAACACTGGCGCTCCCCAGGTTGACACACTGGGTCGGATGAAACCCTTATCCAGTAGTTCTTGTAGTTGCTCCTTCAGTTCCTTCATTTCGGTGGGTGCTAGGCGGTACGGTGCTTTAGACACAGGGGTGGTTCCCGATGTTAATTCTATTCCAAACTCAACCTCCCTGACAGGGGGTAATCCTACAATATCCTCTGGAAATACATCGGGGAAATCCCGGACTACCACTACTTCCTCCAGACTTGGTTTAAAAGTCTCAGATCTACCCATTATGTTGACTAGAAATCCGTTACACCCCTTACTTAACATTTTCTGAGCTTTACATCCTGATATAATAGGTAGATGACTCAACGTGGAGGTTGCATTGAAGATGACAAATCCATCATTTTATAGTTTCAGTTTAACCGTCCTTTGTTTACAGTCAATAATGGTCTTGTACCGGGTCAACCAATCCATACCCAGAATTACATCAAAGTCCACCATCTCTAATACAATAAGTTCGGCGTACACTGTATAGTTCTGCATCCTTATCGGGCAGTTCCTCACTATTCTATTGCTGGTCAGTTCTTCCCCCGAAGGCAAGGACACTTCAAGTATTTACCATAAAACACCTCCTTGAATTCAACCCAAGTAACTGTAGCTAAATCCACCGCTGAACGTGCACCCTCCCACCATATCCGAGCATCGCCCTGCAACATGAATATGGCGCACCTCACCTTGTCAGCATCCGTAAGCTGCATGAAGTCATATATCATCTCCAATGATCGAATCCATCCTTCTGCCACAATCGGTCTCCTTCTTAAACTCGACGGTCCAAGATCACGAATCGCTTGTAAATCGGGTTCACACGGGTCGTGGGACCACAAAGGTGTTTCCATGCTCTCCTCGGCTCTCAAGCAATTTGTTGGATCTGTTCTCCCGAATCCGACTCTGTTCTGCATAATTGCGGCAAGCTCGGTGAGAAAGCTACTCGCCCCACTTCACCATTGTTTCTTGACCCGCCATTCTCTATAAAACCCGATACTGCATCGTTATTCCAATCTCAGACATAAACCTAAACATGATTACATTAAGACTACTACTTGAAAAGTAAATTTAAAGCTTACAAACGCGGAGATGGATGTATTTGAGTCCTTGATGAGATTGCATGCACACACTGTCCTTTAGGATCGTTCGCTCTGATACCAACTGAAAAGACTTAACACAGTATGCATATACTTAATCCCCCAGTCACACATTAAAATTACCCATTATACACAAGATCGAAATGCCCGGCACAAAATTTATTTTATTCCATCCAGTTTAGCAGTCTCAATTACACACTTCACCCTCTCAACCTGAAGAAAAATAGAACATCAAAATCATCTCCCCTCAAACTGGAAACCCTGTTTCATAGATGCCCCGGACAATGTGTGTCATGCTCATCATCATCTCCTCAGTTACACCACCTCCGCTTCTTGCATCTCAATCTGGGTATCCTGTTCCTTACCTGAAATTTTTAGGTGACATCATGAGTTCACAGCCCAGTAAGTAGATCAATGATAGGGATATACACAGGGAGGAAAATTCAACAGGGAACATATATCTCTACAACTGTAAATGTAAACTACTATAGCTCAACATACATTTTCGGTGACACTTTCTGTAAGTCAATTTGAAACATAACCAATACTTTTAACAACATGCCATTATAACAAGTATCATAACCCAATCATGCCTTTTTCATATGCTAATCGCACCTAAACATAAACCCTCGTGGTACCTCACATTATGCATTTAAAATGCTGAGCCAGTCAAATACTTTAATTTCTTGTGCAATCCTGAGGTATCTCTAGAAAGAAATTAACGGAATCAGTCATCAGTCAATCTGTCAATTTGGGTGGGCCTTCCCCGGAGCTCAACCCGGGGAGCCCAACCCGTCCAGGCACCACTAATACTCATGTAGATATAGTTAGCTAAATAAAGAATTTTCTGTCATTTTCTATCATACTCAGTCACAGACGGATAACATAGAACATCATGGGTGAACATTTATAACTAAATATACATATAGCATCTAACCTCATACACAGGTAGATGATAATTACACACATATACATATAACATCTAACCTCACACACAGGTAGATGATAGTATAACTTATTTACATAACATCAGTACACAAGAAAGATTTGGATAAATAATTAACTAAAAATAATAACAGTAATCATCATGGGTGGACAATTATATATATATATTTATCTATATATAGCATCTAACCTCACACACAGGTAGATGGTAAGTACACACATATACATATATTTAGCATCTGACCTCGTACACAGGTAGATGATATTTGTCACATATTACATATCATTTACAGCATTAAGAAAAACTTATGAAGGATTAACTAAACATGATGACCGATAACAAATATAGCAAGAATCATCTACGGACATAATGCTCATGTACATACACATTTATATCCACCCCAGCATGCTGATTTCTTTCAAACAAACTACTCATTACATCTATTAAACATTTATCTGACTATTATCTGAATATTTAACCCTCCTATACCTCCCTCGACGTACTCAATTCATAATGACCCTAACCTGTATATTATCAGTTATTAAAACCCAACCGAATGAAACCCACAACACCAATCCACGCATCAATTCAACAACAGCGATCCTAAAATCATAATCCGATCCCCTTCCCTCCTAATAACAAAAGTCTGTTTTACCCATTCCATTCCCCCTGCCCCTCTCCTATCGAGCATCCTCATCCACCAGTTCCGATCACCTTCCAACCAGAACTCCCATTACAACCCAAAGATTTACTTCCCTAACCTCTTCCCGTGATCCCTCTGCTCTTCACCTCCTCCAAGACGACGAGAAACCCAGCTCCACCGGTTTTTCTTAGCTCAATCCATTCCAAAGATACCAAAAATCCACCCGTGACCCCTGCTAGAACTCAATCCGGAAACCCAAAGCTCAGGCCCGATTCAATCCCGAAATCCCGACTCCATCCCACCGCAAAAGCCCCAAATGAAACCCGCTAAACCCTCTGCCCTCATCTGCCCTAGCCAGAGATTACTTACCGTGAAGAGGAAGGAGGAGGGTTGGTGTAGCTCCGGCAGCTTGGCGTTGTCTCCGGCGGAGGGGATTCGACGATCGCCTCTTTTCGTCGTCTGCGGTGGCTCGCGAGCAGAAGGTGGGTCGCGCGAATGAAAAAGAAGGGAAAAAGAAAAAGAAAAGGAAAATAAAAAGGGTTTGGCCCGGTTAAATGGGTTTTAGGGTTTTTCCCCTTTATGCCCCTCAACTGTGATTGTTTAGGGTATAAATAGACCCCGAAATTTATCCTCCTTTTCCGATGACTTACGTCCGTGTATTTTTATCATTTTATTATTGTTATTATTATTATTATTAATTTTTATTATTTTTATTATTATTATTATTATTTTTCGAGACTTGACATAAGCCCAAGAAGACCTATCATAATGTTTCATTCGATTATGGAACACAACCTAGGTCTAGGAGAGCCAAAGTTACTAGGGAGACAATCCCTAAGGCTAACCATGGAGTGTGCCTAGTGGCTAAGGTTTTGAAGAAACCTAGGGAGGGCACTAAAAAGGTTACAAGGGGAGTCACCCCTAGAGTTAACCTAGGTAAGACCACAATGACCAAGGCTACCAAGCCTAGGAGGGTCATTAGGAGAGTATCTAGGGAGGTCATCCCTAAGGAATACCTAGTAAACCCAAGGAGTTCCAATAGGTATTGGATTCCTAGGAGCGTGATCGATTCACGCTAAATGGGTTAGAATGTGCCAACCTTAAATGGATAGGTAGTTAACCTAACCTTGGTAAAGGTGACACTTTAAAACATTTTCAAAGTTATGGGTACCTTGGAAATAAGTTTGATCATAATCCTAAAGGATTTTAGGATGTGCCAATATTATTTAAGAAGTTTGATAAATTGATCAAATTGACACAACTTAAGTCTAGAGGTCTTGGTGTACCATTTTGAGTTTTTGGCACACTTGGGAGATAAGTTGATAATATGGTAAAATGGAATTAATCCTAACAAATGGCTACTAATATTAAAATTTAGATATTCTTATGCCTTATATTTTATTTGTCATACTTTGATTGTCATATAACATGTCATGACATCATTCTTATTTTTAATCATATAAAATGTCATGATCATGCTTAGGGTTTAGTTTTTATGTCATGTGTATTTAGATTTAATCATATGCCATGACATCATGATTATTGGCACATGTTTATTTATGTTATCATTTATGCCATGATCATTCATGCATTAAATAAAATTGATGTAAGGACAATGACATGACTTGAAGTCCCATGTATAAGGGAATAAAGTAGTGTTACCTTAGAAAAATGCATGAGACCCTAGTTTAGGATGAACAAAACCCACATCTCACATCACATTGACATGTGTGTGTATTGATACACCCTAGACACATGTGAGATGCTAGGAAATGAGTTAAGTTCAAGGTGCATAGTTTTTGCATCTAGATGAACTCAAACTCATCTTAAACCATGGGTGGATCATTGAGAAAGCTAATGTGCAAGTCATGTGCATTGAGCCCATTGATCATGATCCAATATAGGTTTTCAAAAATATTTTAAAATCATTTTAGAAAACCTTGGTGAAGTCACCATTGATAGAGTTGATACAAAGTAGGGTCAAAACTTTGAACTTTTCAATAGTTTTGAACTTTGTGTCAATCTCATTATTTTATGGGTATTTTATTTTTCCAATATTTGTCACCCATAATGTTTGACATAAGTATTATACATATGATTTTTTGTGATTTTTTGTGTTATGTATAATTACTTATGATATTTCGAAAACCATTTATGAAAACTGAATTTTTGCATTTGCAGAAATGATCATTCAGCTATAGCGATCATTATTAACTTTAGAGTTATTGAGTCTGATTTTAGGTAAACAAGGTTTGTTTAGCATAATTTCAGTTATGTTAGGCTACCCTAACTGCTCTTAACCATAGGATATACTTTGGAAAACATTAGAAAGGGTGAAAATCCATTGGATATGGATTAGGAGAGTTGTTTGGGTGTGTATCAAGTTTAAGGTGTGTGAAAGTTCAAGGATGAACTTTTATCTTTAATTTTGATGGTTTAGTGTTTCTATAGGCTTAGGGACTCTCCAAGGATATTGTTGGTACAATGGTCAAGGGGGAGCAAGCCTTTAGGGGGAGGTTATCCATCATGGGATGATGGATGTATTTTTTCTCATGAGGGGGAGAATTTTGGAGAAATGGGAATGTGAGATGCCCAATTGGGAAAATTGGGAGAGTGTGAGGTTTGCCTCTCTTTAGTGATATGGGACTTATCACTAGGAAGAGTGAAGGCATCCTAGGTGTTTTTGGACCAAGGGGGAGATTGTAAGATCTCATTGGGATATGAGACATTGACACCCTTAGGGAGAGCCTTTTTGATGTATATCAAAAAGGGAGAGAATTGATGTGGGAGAAAATGGAATTCCCAATTTGAACAATTGGGATGATTGGATTGAGTTAGTGTTCTAACTCAAAGGTATTTGGTTTTTGTCAAACATAAAAAAGGGGAATATTATTGATGCAATTGACCCAAGTCACGATTGACCAGACTCGAGTTGGACTCGAGTAGTGTTTTGATGTTTGACAATGAGTTGACCAATGTTTGACAATGGGTTAACTATATGGTTACAGTGTTGGAGCGTCGGTGGCCGACTAGAGGGGGTGAATAGCCCCAATTCGCGTATACAGTGGTCGCTTTCTTAGTTGTCTACAATCAATGATTAGCGCAACAGAAATACAATACTAAAGTAAAACAATTAAGCAATGCAAAGAGAAATGAAAGCACACACGCTAACACAGCGATGTAACATGGTTCACGACCCTTGCCGCTAATCCACGACCGATTCTTCCAAGGTGAATCATGCCTACACAATTCCACTAATCTCTCCTTTGCATAAAGCTAGGTGGAGGTAACATTTCTTACACAAGATCTCTCTTCTTACAATAAAATGTAAATAAGAGCAAGTAAGAAGAGTAGAAACGTTTAGGCACTTGGGAGTATGTTTGGAGTTCAAGCATTAACCCTCCCAAGTCACCCAAGGCTCCTTCTTATAGGGAAGAAGTCATTCTTCCCGTTGGGCCTCGAGCAGTCGATTGATGAAGCCATCAGTCGACTGCTGCTGTGGCCGTTGCCTCGCAACAGCTCCTTCCACGTTGGATTTTAACCAACAGCTCCCACATCAATTGACTGATCATCCCATCAGTCGACTGATGGAGCCACCAATCGAGTGGTCGACGCGATCACTCATTCGCTTCAGCATTCGAAACCCTCGACATCACGATCGCTCCCCTTGGCAATCAATCGATGGAGCTAGCGATCGCACTACAAGGTGGCGATCGGTGATCGGCCAGAACTTTGACTCGAACACCAATCGAGTCTCCAGTCGACTTGGAGCAGTCGACTGATGTTGGAAAAACTCATCCGACACTTAGCAAATTGGCCAAGATTACCTAAGAGCTACCCCATCCCGGGTTACAATTGCTCACTCTCATTCCCTTGGAGTCCCTCGCCTTCGAAGTTCTCTTCGTCCGGCCACATCCCTCGGATGCACCAAGCGCACGACTTCGCAGCGCCATCCTTCGCGTCCCGCCCTGAAGTCTACTTCCTTCGGCTTCACTCCAATACTCCTCGTCCGGCAGTCCCTCGGATGCACCAAGCTCACGGCGTCCGCAATGCATCTTTCACCGACTCAAGGATCGAGTCATGAGATGGTGAATCTTGCCAATGCTCTATCATCCATGTACGAATTACTAAGTCTTGCATAACTCCAACGCACATATCAAATCCATATCAATTCTAACTTAAACCCTTTGTCACACACATCAAAACCACATCACATGGGTTAATTGCTCTAATAATCTCCCCCTTTTTTATGTGTGGCAATCCGTTTAAGTTAGGTAAAACAATTACAATAAAAACATAAGGCAAGAAAGCATGTAAATAACATGAGTATAAAAACTCTCCCTTAAACATGCAACTCCCCCTTAAGACATGCTAACTCTTCCCTTAGCATGATTAACTTAAACTCACAATTTCTCCCCTTTTGACACTATCAAAAATATTATTCAAATGTTATACATGCACGACATCAAGTCTAATGGAAAAAATACTCAAAATCAACTTAAAAACCTGATAAAATAGGTTACTGTGCTCATGCACAGTACATTAGTCGACTGATCCATTGATTCAGTCGACTGGCACCTAAGTTTCAAAAATTCTGATTTTTGAAATCCAATTTCAAAAATGCATTAAAAATTCTAAGAAATTTGAAAAATCATGAAATTTGAAGTACATATTTTTAGTGAGTTCCTTTATTAGTGAAAAATGAGTTTTCATGAAAATTCATTTTATTTTTTAAAATTTGGCAAAAACTCAAAAGTTGCAAAAATGTCTAAAGTTTGTATCCATTTTAAAGCCTAGTTTTGCCTTGAAAATTTTCAAAACATGAACTCACTGTTTGCAAAGTATAAAATGGTTTTAAAACATTTAAAATATCCAACTATGATCTATCGGCAATATGTCCATTGATTAAACATTTGCTTTCTCCATAGTTGGTCTATGATTACTCTATTGATACACTTAATGACCCATCTAAATGCCATAAGAATTAATGGACCATTTGTACCATCCTATCATATCACCCATTGCTATGTTCTCAATCAAGTTAGCCTATAGTGAGTGTGAGATGTTCCTAAAGGTATTTGCACTTAACCAAAATTTCATACATTTCTACCCATGGTTAACTGTCATGCATCCTAAAAACCACCAATATGATCATAAAAACATGTATTATCAATCATGATCAAATATTTTCAATTATTGTATATCATGATCAAAAATCAAATATTATTATGATTCCATATTATGATCACATTATCATCACCCAACACTTAAATAAAAAACTATTACCCACATCATCCTTAGTCAACCAATTATCATGATATAAGTTAAGTCCACTCATGGTTGACTATCCTAGGGTTTTCCTAACCCTTAAGGATGGACATAGGAACCCAATACAAATTCCTATAGGGTTCACTAAATATTCTTTAGGGATCCATCTTTTAGCTACCATTTTATTTTTAGCTTGACCCCTAGCAATTAAACAATGATAGACCTTTTCATTTTTGTTTCCCTTATATCCTAGGCCTTTCTTATTAAAGCAAGCCCTTTGGCTCCCTATAATCATATTTAGGGTGTTGGAGCCAATGGTGAATTTCTCTAGGGCCATAGTTAAATGGTCTATCTTTTCCCTTAAGGCCTTGTTTTCATCCATACATGCATCACTAACATTAAAAGGAATGTAATCATTATGTGAGCATACATTTTCTAGTTTTTCTTCTAGGGCCTTAATTTGATCAAGCATGCATTTATTCTTTTTCTTAACCCTAAATAATTCCTTAGTTAAGTTAGATATCATAGACATAATTTACTTGAGAGGAAGATTCATTACCTCACTTACCAAATCCTCTTTCGATGATGAGGATGAAGATGAAGCTCCCCCTTCACTTGAGGTCTCCTCACTAGAACTTCTTTCTTCTTGCTTGGAGGAGGAGATGGAGTCTAGATCTTCTATTTCCATTAAGGCAAGGATTGTGAAAGCTTCTTCCTCTTTCGATGAGGAAGAAGGATCATCCCAAGTCACCTCTTTGTGTGCCTTTGCCTTTCCTTTCTCCTTGGTTTTCTTTTCATCCTCCTTGCTCCCCTTCTTCCTTTCTTCTTTCTTCCTCCTTTCTTCTTTGCTCTTGTTCAAGAGGGGACAATCATCCCTTATATGTCCCTCTCCTTGGCAATTGTAGCAAATAATTTTTTGCCTCGGCCTTCTCCTCCTATCATTAGATTTGTTAAATTTAAAATTTTTCAAAGCACATCTTACCTTCCTTACCATGTAAGCTTCTTCATTGCTATCCATAGAGGAGGAGGAGGAATCTTCATTGGATGAGAAGGGTGGCATCATCTTCTTCTTTCCCTTGTCGGCCATTAGTGCTATTCCCCTTGGTTGACTCCTTGGTTCTTCTACTATGCCTTCAAGTCGTGTTTCATTCAATTCATAGTAGAAAAGAATTCATCTAGAGTACTTATCTCTAGATTCTTTGAAATATAAAAGGAGTCCACCATGGAGCTCCAATTTGATGATCGGGGGAAGGCGTCTATAGCTTTCATGATCATGTCTCTATTTGTGAGCTTCTCCCCTACACTTGTTAGGCCGTTAATAATTTATTTAAAGCGTGAATGAAGAGATAATACCTTCTCCCCTTTATTGAGTTTGATGTTGTTGAGTTGGAAGCGGAGGACATCTCTTCTTGCTAACTTAGCCTCGGATGTGCCTTCATGAAGCTCCACTAGCTTCTCCCACATCTCCTTGGCACTAAGGCATTCTCCTATCCGGTTTATTTCTTGTTGGGGGAGTACGTTGAAAAGATTGTGCTTGGCCTTTGAGTTTGCAAGGTGCTCCTCCCTTTGCTTCTTGGTCCATCGCGATTTCTCTAGTGGCTCCCCTTCTTCATCCCTAGGCAACTCAAAATCGTTTTCCATAATTAACATTATATCAAAATTGGTCTCAAAAATACCTCCATTCGCTTTTTCCACCAAGTGAATTCCCCTCAAACTTTGGCGGATGGATGTTGGAGTCGACCATTGTAGTTGTCGTTCTTGTTGTGGCAGTGAGTCCGATGACAAGCAACTTGGCTATGATACCACTTGTTGGAGTGTCGGTGGTCGGCTTGAAGGGGGTGAATAGCCCCAATTCGCGTATACGGTGGTCGCTTGCTTAGTTGTCTACAATCAACGATTAGCATAATGGAAATACAATACTAAAGTAAAACAATTAAGCAATGCAAAGGGAAATGAAAGCACAAACGCTAACACGGCGATGTAACGTGGTTCACGACTCTTGCCGCTAATCCACGACCGATTCATCCAAGGTGAATCACACCTACACAATTCCACTAATCTCTCCTTTGTACAAAGCTAGATGGAGGTAACCTTTCTTACACAAGATCTCTCTTCTTACAATAGAATGGAAATAAGAGCAAGTAAGAAGAGTAGAAATGTTTAGGCACTTGGGAGTATGTTTGAAGTTCAAGAATTAACCCTCCCAAGTCACCGAAGGCCCCTTCTTATAGGGAAGAAGTCATTCTTCTCGTTGAACCTCGAGCAGTCGACTGATGAAGCCATCAGTCGACTGCTGCTGTGGCTGTTGCCTCGCAACAGCTCCTTCCACGTTGGATTTTAACCAACGGCTCCCACATCAATCGATTGATCATCCCATCAGTCGACTGATGGAACCACCAGTCGAGTAGTCGATGCGATCACTCGACTGCTGAAGCTTCTGTACCCGAAACCCTCGACATCAGTCGACTGCTCCCCTTAGCAGTTGATTGATGGAGCTAGCATTCAACTGCCATAAGCTGGCAGTCGACTGATCGGCTAGAACTTCGACTCGAACACCAGTCGAGTCTCTAGTCAACTTGGAGCAGTCGACTGATGTCGGGAAAACCCATTCGACACTTAGCCAATTGACCAAGATCACCTAAGGGCTACCCCGTCCCGGGTTACAATCGCTCACTCTCATTCCCTTGAAGTCCCTCACCTTCAAAGTTCTCTTCGTCCGGCAACATCCCTTGGATGCGCCAAGCGCACGACTTCGCAGCGTCATCCTTCGCGTCTCGCCCTGAAGTCTACTTTCTTCGGCTTCACTCCAATGCTCCTCGTTCGGTGGTCCCTCGGATGCACCGAGTGCACGGCTTCCATAATGCATCTTTCACTGACTCAAGGACCGAGTCATAAGATGGTGAATCTTGCCAATGCTCCATCATCCATATGCAAATTACTAAGTCCTACATGACTCCAACGCACATATCAAATCCATATCAATCCTAACTTAAACCCTTTACCACACACATCAAAACCACATCACATGGGTTGATTTCTCTAACACACAGGGGGTTGACCATATGACAGAGAAGTCCAAGTGGTACACTTGGCACATGGAAAGTCCAAGTCTTGTGTACTTGACATAGAAAGTCCAAGCATGGGTCTTGGCAAGGGAAAAGTCCAAGCTTGAGTCTTGGCAATTGGAAAGTCCAACATGGGTTGGCATGGAAAGTCCAAGCTTGAGTCTTAGCAAATGGAAAGTCTAACATGGGTTGGAAAGGGAAGTCCAAGGGGTGATATTGACGACTTAAAATCCAAGCGGGAGTCTTGGAAGCATAAGTCCAATGGTTTGGCGGTGTAAAGTCCAAGTGGGAGTCTTGACAGCATAAGTCCAATGGTTTGGCGATGTAAAGTCTAAGCGATAGTCTTGGCATCCTTGGCGGTGTAGACCAGCTTAGCATGACAATAGCCGATGGAAGCATCTGAAGGCTAGCGTATGGATGAACAAGTCATGGATGACTTGGAGTGATCTGAGAGACATGAGGTTGACGGAGGTGGCTAGAAGGCTTAGGTCCAGGCTAAGGTTGGTATAGCAAGTATGAGGGAATCATACTTGGGCTAAACCTTATGGTTGAGGTATAGCAGTTGACTGGGGCTTTGGACCAATCGATTTGCCAAGTGTTTTGACACTTGGTAGCCGAGTCGACTGCTACAAGTCGATTGAGATTATGACCAATCGACTGCCATGAGTCGACTAGGGTTTGACTATGACAAAAGGCCTTGGTAGTTGATCGCCATTGGGCGTCGATCGATGGTTGAGCAATCGGCGCCATGAGCAATGATCGCTGGTCGAGGTTACGGAGAAGAACGCTTCGTGGATCGTCGACTATGGCCTCGGCGATGGTGATGGGTAATGGCAATGATCACGTATCCATTGGAACTTATCCAACGTGGCTCGAGTCGTTGTGAGACAACGGCTACAGGAGCAGTCGACTGATGGTCGCGATTAGTTGACTGCTAGGTGAAATCCTACCTGAATGCAGGTTTTAAAAGAAGCTCATGGAGGAGGATTTGGAAAGGATTTTCTTGGGTGATTTGAAGGGTAATAGTTGGTGCTTTCCAATCCTTCAAGGCTAGTCCAAGACAATCAACAAGCAAGCTTCTAAAAGATCTTTTGTAAAGTGTTCTTTACATTCTTTTGTGTATTTTAGTTGTATTTGCTTGTTTATTTCTTGTATTACTTTTGTAATCATTGTAAGAGGTTTCTCCGCCTTCGACTTGTTTCGAGAAGGAGTGTTTGTGATTACTGGTGATATTTGCATTGCTAGAGCTCATTTGAACTCAATCCGTGGAGTAGGAACCCTAATGTTCCGAACCACGTTATATCTTGGTATATTTGTGCTTGTGTATTTGTATTTGTATTGTATTTTTTATTTTCGCTGCGTACTAATATAATTGTAGCAAGCAGGCGATCGATTTCCATCTATGCAACATACGCACCATTCACCCCCTCTAGCGACGTACCGATTCCCAACAAGTATGAGTATGAAAGAACTTAGTAAGTTAGTATGAGTAAGAGTATAAGCTAACCTCTTTTTCAAATCCTCCCCCTTGACCTTAGGTGAGTACTTGAAAAAGAAGAAGCTTAGCTCTCCCCCTTAACATTTGCCACTTAAAAAAAATTTAAGTAAGTTATGTTTTCAAAAATAATTTTGATTCCTTAACTTTGGCCTTTCCTCTCCCCCTTTTGCCATAAATTGAAAAAGATGGGGGTTTGTAAAAAAAACTTTTAGAAAATAAGTGATTATTATTTGTAAGTTCATGCATGTTCCTAATAGATTTTGAAAATAATAGTTTCAATGTACACTCAACTAATAGAATGTTCAACTCTTTTTTACTTAATTGATATGAAATGATCAATAAGTCCGGATTAGAGTTGGTTATTTTACATAATTATACTCCATGATTCGTGTCGATGCACTTGATCTACATTTGGAATCATGAGTAAGGTCCTAACATCTCATACCCATCTACGTGGCTCAGTACATAAACACATTAAACCTATGTGTTGTGAGATGTGTTGGCTCCTTAAATCTATAGGTGCATGCTTTCTAAGATAAACCCTAAGATAGTTCCATGTAGCATGAAAAATAAAAATAGAGTATATAAGAAAAATAAGAGTTGAGTTCTACTCTATTACGCACATTCCTAATTTCCGTCTAAGCAGACTAAACTTTTCTTCAGGTAAGGGTTTGGTGAAGATATCCTCTAGGTTCGATTTGGATTCAACAAATTCGAGTTGTATTGTCCCATTTGCTACGTCTTCTTGAATGAAATGGTGTTTATCCTCTATGTGTTTAGTCCTAGAGTGACAAATTGGGTTCTTAGTTAGGTTAATAGAACTAATGTTGTCGATGAAAATTTTAGTGTTACTAAAGTTCAATTGGAAGTCTTGGAGAGTGTACTTCATTCAAAGAAGTTGAGCTACACACTCACCCATCGCAACGTACTCGGCTTCGATGGTAGATAAGGCAACACAATGTTGCTTTCTACTACACCAGCTAACTAGACTCGAGCCTAGGAGTTGGCAACAACCACTTGTGCTCTTTTTATCGAGTTTACTACCAGGATAATCTGAATTGGAGTAACTGATTAGTTCGAACTCGTTAGACCTAGGGTACCAAATTCCTATGTTTAGTGTTCCTTTAAGGTATCGAAAGATGCATTTGACTAGCGTTAGGTGCGACTCCTTAGCGCGCGATTGAAATCTCGCACACATACTCACTGCAAAAAGTATATCAGGTCAACTCGCAGTTAAGTATAGGAGGCTATCTATCACGCTCCTATAGTACTTTAAATCAATTGATTTTCCTTCTAAGTCTTCTCCTATACTCACATTAGTTGGTATTGGTGTGTTAATTTCCTTAGCATTTTGCATTCCAAATCTATTAATTAATTCCTTAGCATATTTTCATTGGTGTAGGTAGATACCTCCTCTAGTTTGTTTAATTTGTAAGCCTAAGAAAATGGTTAGTTCTCCTACTAAGTTCATTTCAAACTCACTTTCTGTAATGCCCGTAAAATTCCTAGCAATTTTACAAGATTTTTTGCATGATCATAATGGGCTTTATGTGGGCTCTTTCAAAAAATAAAAGAAATAGAGCCAAAAAAGATGCATGGCCCAGGAATTGAATTCCAAACCTCTAGTAGATAGCTAAACCCTAAGATGCATCTAATAACCAGAAGCCCAGCAGGGTTGTGCTATTAGAAGGGTATAGGAAATGATAGATAAGGGTAAGGGAGGCTAAGGGACACCTTCAAGTGAATAAATAGGGGAATGAGGAGACATGAGAAACCAAAGTTGGCATCCTATCCTTCTCTTCTTCTTCCTCACCGAAACCCTACTCCTTCCCCTCTTCCATTTTCCGAAAACCTACCCAAGCAAGAAGAAGGCTATAGTTTGGCATCACTTAGGGTATTTTCCAACTATTAACAAGCGAAGGAAGTAAGCATCCCCTCACCTGCATACAAGTTGTTTCGATTGATGTTATTAAGAAAAGAACCTTACATGAAACTTTCGGCCAAGACCATTCCTTTTGTTTTCCATGATGATCCATGCTATACTTTGTATGAATATGATGATAATAGGTTTCTAAATAGGTTTGGTTAAGTGTTTGATCTTAAAAGCTTCATGAACTTTCGGCCAAAACCATTCCTTATGCTTTCCATGATGATCCATGCTATACCTTGTATGAATATGATGATAATAGGTTTCTAAATAGGTTTTGTTGAGTGTTTGATCTTAAAAGCTTCATGAACTTTCGGCCAAGACCATTCCTTATGTTTTTCGATGATGATCCATGCTATACTTTGTATGAATATGATGATAATAGGTTTCTAGATAGGTTTGGTTAAGTGTTGGATCTTAAAAGCTTCATGAACTTTCGGCCAAGACCATTCCTTATGCTTTCCATGATGATCCATGCTATACTTTGTATGAATATGATGGTAATAGGTTTCTAAATAGGTTTGGTTAAGTGCTTGATCTCTAACCTTCATGAAACTCTCGGCCAAGTCCCCTTTTTGACCCCTAATGGTTTTCTATGCTATGCTCTAGATGTGTTCATGCTATGTTTTGATGTTAGATGAAGATAACATGTTGTAGCTAAACTAAATTTAAGTGGTTGATCTTTAAAGCTCCTTGAAACATTCGGCCAAGACCCATTTAAGTCTATCATGCCATGATATATAAGTTGTCATGCTATGTTTGAATGTAGATGAAGGTAACAAGTTGATAGCTAAGCTAGATTTAAGAAATGGATCTTAGGATTCCTTGAAGCTCTCGGCCAAGGCTCAATTAAACTCCTAAGGGCCTTCCATGCCATGATTTATATGTGATAGAATTAATATGTGGTTAGTTAGATCATGTACAAGTTGTTTAGGGTTTAAAATTTTGGTAGAACTCCATGAAGTTTAGATCACACCATGTTATGCTTGTTCATGATGTTTATGTCATGCCCTATATGTGTGTGATGTTAGTATGATGTTAAGTAGACCTTACACAAGTTGTTTATCATGTAAACTCCTAAGAACCCTCCCTTAGGGTTTCGGCCAACCCATGTACATGCCCTCTACTAAGTCCTCCATGCCATGCTACATGTAGAAAAAGATGCAAATATGATGTTAGTTAGATTTTATGATAGCATGATTGGTTGATGTCACTACCTTATGTGTATGAATGTATGATTAGGTTATGCTCCTTGCCATGTTAATTGTATGAATGTATGATTATGTTATGCTCATTGCCATGTTAATTGTATGAGTATATGATATGTCATAAAGAAGGAACATGATATGATATGAAAAGAAATATGATATGTTATGAAGAAGGAAACATGATATGTTATAAAGAAGGAACATGCTATGTTATGAAAAGAAATATGATATGTTATGAAGAAGGAACACGATATGCTATGAAGAAGAAACATGATATGCCATGATAAGGAACATGATATGTTTATGAAAAGAAATATGATATGTTATGATAAGGAACATGATATGCTATTTTACTTTCTGCATGGCTTGTACCAGGACCCTAATAAGGTCCAAGGGATGGGCTCCTACGTGCCCCTGGGTCGACGGTCGTAGTACGGACTCAGTACGGGATGGGCTCCCAGATGCCCTAGGCCGACGGTCATAAGTACGGGCTTAGGATGAGCTTCTATGTTATGTTGCCCCTAGGCCGACGGACATAGTACGGGCCTAGTACTCTAGTGGGTTCGGGATTAGCTACCTCGGGTCTATTAGGGATGCGCGCTATGATGATGATGTATGTGGTACAATGCCGGGCCCAATATGTTGAGATTATGTTTAAGTACCTATAATATTTATGTTTTCAAAGAGCATCCTGCATATGCCTTTATTTCATGTCCAGATCATTATGATGTTATTATCCATGTTATGTATTCTTATGTTCTGGTATGTTTATATGCATGTTATTCTTGCTTATGTTCTTGAATGTTTATATGAAGGTTATGCTTAAGTTCTGGTATGTTTATATGTATGTTATGCTTGCTTGAATGTTTACATGAATGCTATGCTTATGTTCTGGTATGTTATATACATGTTATGTTTGCTTATGTTCTTGAATGTTTATATGAATATTATGCTTATGTTCTGGTATGTTTATATGCATGTTATGCTTGCTTATGTTCTTGAAGTTTATATGAATGTTATGCTTATATGAGCTTATATGATCATGTCACTACTCTATGCTTAATGCTTGACGTATGATTTTTGTGAGTAGGACAGGATCTTACTAAGCCTATGTGCTTATAGTTTTATGTTCCCTTGTACTGCAAATAAGGGTAAAGAATGGCTAAACTAAAGAGAGCAGCAGGAGGGGCAAAGTGTGTGTGGTAGTGGCATGGTGGAGGAGATCTGTTTATGCTTTCCGTACTTATGCACGTTTTCTTTAAGTTGAATGTCATGAACTGGAACTAAGTATTTATGAAATGATGATGCTTGCTTATGTTTAAAAGAAAGAAAAAAAAAAGAAGTTTAAAGTCTTTCGCTGTAAGAAGTATATGTAGTCTTCCGCTGTAATGCATGTATGTACGATCGCATCGTGCCTCCCTCCAAACCCTAGAAAGGGCGGGCGTGACAGGTTGGTATCAGAGTAGATTTGCCTTTCCACTACACACACATCAAGTTCCAAATCCTACTGCTCCAAGTAAGAAATTCTATGCCTACTCTATTTTTGTTCATGTATGATAAGAAAGGATTTTAGCTTAAATATGCATGAAAATATGTATGATAACCTTATGCTAGCCTTAGTTTAAATATGCATAGATAAATGAATGATAATCTTATACTAGCCTTACTCTAATATGTGAAGATAAACATGGCTGGGAGACACAGTAGTAGGGTCGATGAGATAGCACCCTCAGCTGACCTTATGCATGTGGTTACTAAACACCAGCGTCAAGTCACAGAGCAACAGCAAGTGATAAATGCCTTAATGAATCAGCGAGGAAACCCTACCGCCCCACCAGCGGGCCCTGGCCCGATGGTTCGACAGGAAGCTTACCTGATCCAATGGCAGAGACTGAAGCCGAAAAATTTCTCTTGTACTGGTGAACCATGGGATGCCCAGGCCTGGTTCAAGATTGTGGGAAACATCGTAGAGCTACTCGTAGGGGATCGATCGGTGTGTGTTGGCCCGGCTAGAGGGGGTGAATAGCCCTCAATCGTCCGATGGTGGAATTTGCTCGTTCTCGTTGCGTTGCTTGTCTACGATTGTTGTTAGCGCAGCGGAATAATAATGATAATAACAATACTAACAACACATAACAATCACAAGCAATACACAAGCATATACGTGGTTCGGAACCGAATGGTTCCTACTCCACGGGCGAGCTCACCGAGCTCTAGTTGTGCGCACGACACTAACTAAACTCTTTCTCGACTACACGTCGGAGGTGGAGAAACCTCTCAAAAGCTATTACAACAAGTAATATATGAAATACAAACAATACAAAGACAAATACAAAATACACGTAAAGAACACTTTACAATGCTTGCTTTGAACCCTTTGCTTGTAGCTTGCTTTAGATGGCTCTTGAAGGTCTGGAATGCAACAACAATTCTCCTCCAATAGCTTCACAAAAGTCTTGGCGAAATCCTCCAACTTGAGCTCCATTTATAACCTGCATCAAGCTATTTTTGCACCCATCAGTCGACTACCAAAAGGCCCCAGTCGACTGCCCCTATAGCCGTTGTCTCACAACGGTCAGATCCACATCAGATAAATTCCAACGGATCTCCTACCAGTCGACTGCCAGTCCATGGCAGTCGACTGGTGACCTAGTAGCCAACTGCCCAGTCGACTACGGAGCATTCTGTGCTCGTGACACTCCCATCAGTCGACTATCATCCCTCGGCAGTCGACTGCCAAGCACAAAACCACAAGTCTAACACCAGTCGAACCCTAGTCGACTTGGACCAGTCGAACCGGCACCTATGCCAGTCGACTGCTGTCGGGCAAAACCTCAAACACCAAGTTGTTTGAGCATTCGACTGTCGGGTAAACTCTCAAACATCAAGTTTGAGCCTCCGACACTCAGTCTTAGCCACTTGGCCAAGTCCACATCTTCCCTCATGGAGTTCCCCACCGAAGCTCTCTTCCCTCGGCCTACGTCTCTCGGATGCGCCAAGCACACAGCTTCGCAACGCCATCCTTCACGTCTCTTTCCCTCGAAGTATGCTTCCCTTTGGGCTCACTCCATTCGTTCCCCGTCCGGTGGTCCCTCGGATGCACCAAGCGCACGGCTTCACAATGTCATCCTTCACCGACTCAAGGACCCCAAGCCTAGTGAACTTACCAAGTCCTCAAGACTTCCCACATGCACCAAGCGCACGACTTCGTAATGCATTTCTTACCAAGCACCAAGCGCACGGCTTCGCAATACTTTAAACTTTTCAACACCAAGCTCCATGCTTGGATTTTCCATGCCAACTCCATGTTGGACTTTCCCATGACAATCCCATGTCATGAGTTTTGTCTATCATCAAAATCCTATCAAGGTACTGCTCGAGTCAAAGTCGAGTCAACCTGGGCTGAATGCACCAACAATCTCCCCCTTTTTGATGATTGACAAAACTACCATCTCAAGTCTACCAATTCTCCCATATTGGCAATTCTCACATCCCAAATGAGAATTCCAAACCTAATTGGTAACTTGGTAACTTCTCCCCCTTTTTGACATTACATCAAAAAGGTCCTCCCCAAGGGTATGAATGTCTCATATCCCAATGAGATCTTACAATCTCTCCCTTGGAGGAACACATGCCTACAATCTTTCTAGTGATTCCATATCACTTAAAGAGAGGCAACCCAATTTTCCTCCCATGAGGAAATACACATCCATCTTCCCATGATGGTTACCTCCCCCTAGAGGCTTGCTCCCCCTTGACCATTGCACCAACAATGTCCTTAGAGAGTCCCTAAGCCAATAGGAACATTTAACCAATCAAAATTAAGGCAAAGTTCAACAATGAACTCTCATCCACATTAAAATTGATACTCTCCCTAAACCCATCTCCTAATCCATGTCCAATGGATTTCCACCTTTTCTAATGCTCTCCCAAGCATATCCTAGGGTTAGGAGTGGTTAGGGGACCTTAATCTTGCTGAACATGGGCCTAATCAACAAGATTTTTTGATCATTTGAATTCATAAATCGTTAATTTGCCACCTCCATCGATCGTAGCCACCGTGGCATTCATTGATAAGCTCATTCTGATTTTCTAAATTTCAGAAATGACTTTTCGAAATTCATAAGTAAATGTACATAGGTTTAAAAATCTTGAAATTTGGTATGTATATTACTTATCACAATCATTATGGGTGAAAAATATTAGAAAATTATTTTTCCCACTAAATTAAGAGATTGACACAAAGTCCAAAAGTTAAGAAAAGCTTCAATAAAGAGTCCTCTTTGTATCATCTCATTCAATGGTGATAGCTATGAAAAGATAAGCTTCACCAAGGTTTTTCAAAATGTTTTCAAAATGTTTTTGAAACCTTTAATTTCTTTTTCCTACACATCTCACTTATATCTAGATGTGTAAAACACATACAAGGCATGTTTTTAGTGAGATGTGGGGTTTTTGTTCTTTTAATGGTTTCATGCATATTTCTAGGCAATATTATTTGATTCCCATCAAATCATGCCATAGTCCTTAATTTCATTTTAGTTATATGCATGAAGATGATTATGGCATAAATATGATATAGATAAAAGCATATGTCAAAATCATGATGTCATGGCATGTAAGAGACATCTAAGCATACATGACATCTAAAAATAATTCTAAACATGATCATGACATTTTTATAGATAAAAATGAAAATGATGTCATGTCATGACAAGGCAGATAAATCATAGCAAGTAAAATATACTAAGGTATGGAATACCTAAGTGTTAAATCCAAGTTGCCATTTCTAGGAATTAATTCCATTTTGCCTTAAAGTCATTTTCTCCCAAGTGTGCCATAAACCCAAAACTGGCACACCAATACCTCTAAGACCTAATTGTGCCAATTTAAATCATTTTAAACTTCTCAAGCACATTGGCACATCCTAAAGTGTCAACTCTACTATGGTTAGGTTAACTACCCATCCACTTAGGGTTGACACACCCTAACCCATTTAGCGTGAATCGATCACGCTTTTAGGAACCCAATATCCATTGGAGCTCCTTGGGTTAACAAGGTATTCCCTAGAAATAACTTCCCTAGATACCTTCCTAATGACCCTTTTAAGCTTTAAAGCCATAGTCTTTTGGGTCTTTCCTAGGTCAACTCTAGAGGTGACTCCTCCTTTGACCTTCCTAGTGGCTACATTTGATTTCTTTGAGGTCTTAGCCACTAAGCAAACACCATGGCTAGACTTAGGGATTGTTGGTGCAACAATGCCCCAAGCATTTATATGTTTTGATGTTTGGATAATCATCTAATTTAGGCAACAAATTGTGATCTAATGGTGAACATGATTCAGTGACAGGTAAAGGCAAAGTCCAAGTATGATCTTGGCAAGAGAAGTCCAAGGTAAAGGTTTGGCGGCATAAGACCAAGCATGTTGTCTTGGCAACATTAAGTCCAAATGGACCTTGGAAAAGGAAGTCCAAAGGCAAGTCTTGGCAACGTAAGTCCAAGCATGTAGACTTGGCGGCGTAAAGTCCAAGCACGCCTTGGCAAAGGAAACCCAAAACATGACAAAACCAAAGGAAGCTCTTGGAAGCAAAGCGCAAAGGATGAACAAGTCGTGGACTCGGAGGGATCCTGAAGGCGCAATGCTTAAGGAAGAGCTAGAAGGTTGAGTCTAGGTCTAAGGGGTAAAATCAAGTATGAATTACTTATACTTGATGAGTATCAGTCGACTGGTTAGGTGCTCGACTGAGTCAGGATGAAACCCTGACCATCAGTCGACTGCTTTGGTCATGGCAGTCGACTGATGTTGCGATCAGTCGACTGCCAATAGTGGTAGTCAACTGATCAAGCTAAATATGGGCACAGAGTGGAGTCACACTCGATTGCATCCTGTGATCACTCGACTGATCACTCCATCAGTCGACTGATGGATGGATCAGTCGACTGATGAGAATGTCGTTGGATGAAACGATTCAGAATCCCACAAATCTGGCTGTTCAAAAGCCATTAATCGTGTCGGCAGTCGCCTAATGCTGTGGAGGGTTGGTGGAGGTTTTTGGGGTTAATGCTTATTCTCTGATTCTTCTCCAAAGCCTCCACGAGTTTTCAAGCTTTCTAAGTGATCTTAAATCCCCTCCTCCTCTCTCTAAGCTAAAGTTTTATTCTTTGTAAAGAAGAGGAGGTTTGTTATAAAGGAAAGCTTCTTAGTGGAATTGCTTGGGTTGATCCACCTTAAGGATCGCCGTGGAGTAGGAGCGTTATCTCTGAACCACGTAAAGGCCTTGTTAGCATTGTTCTTTCATTTTTACTTATATTATTTTTGTTTGCTTCCGCTAATCATTCTTGTAGAAACGAAAATGCGCTATTCACCCCCCCTCTTGCTTCCAAACAATCTCCAACAAGTGGTATCAGAGCCCGGATCGCATCAGAAGATCTAGCAATCAACCGGAGCAAAGATGGCTTTTCAAGAGGGGTATAGCACGGCGAGGCCTCCGTTCTTCGACGGCAACGACTTCGGCTATTGGAAAGGTAGGATGGAGTATTATTTAATGAATGATATTGAGAATTGGTTTAGTGTTGTAGATGGTTTCGAGAAGCCGGTGGATGAACACGGAGCACCCATACCGACGAAGGATTGGACGAGAGACATGACCAAGAAGGCTCAAGCCAATGCCAAGGCAACAACCACACTTCAATGTAGTTTGTCAAAAGAGCAACTAAGCAAGGTGGGGCAATTTGAATCAGCAAAGGAGCTTTGGGAGAAGTTGATCGAGCTCAACGAAGGATCCAAAGAAACAAGAAGGGCCAAGAGAGATCTTCTAATTGGACAACTTCAAATCTTCTCGATGAAGACCAATAAGACCGTGAGCCAAATGCATGGTCGCTTCAAAGAAGTAGTCAACGGACTACATGTTATAGGTGAGAAGGTCGACAACCGAGACCTTGTAAGGTATGTGCTACAAGCTTTCCCTAGAACAATCTTATAGGCCTCAATGGTAGATGCCTATAAGGTCTCTAGGGATCTTTCATTAGTTAAGTTAGATGAGCTATTTTGTGAATTTCAATTACATGAACAAGCTAACACTTCATCCAAAGAGAAGGGTATAGCTTTTTTTGTAGGAAAGAAGGACAAAAAGAAGAAGGAGAAGAAAGAAGTGTTCTCCTCATCCGAATCCAAGGAAGACTCATCAAGTAGTGAAGATGAGTTATCGGTAAGTGAGGTGGCACACTGCGTCTAAAAGTTTGGTGGGAAATCAAGGAAACTCACCAAGAAAGATGTGAAGAGGATGTTCCAATCCTCAAGAGGTAAGTCTTCAAATAGTTCAAATTCTACCTCTAATGTGACTCTTTTTGGTTGCAACAAGAAAGGGAATATAAAGTCAAATTGCCCGGAACTAAAGAAGAAGAAGGAGAAGGAAAAGAAAAAGAAAGAAAAGAAGGAGAAGAAGAAGAAGGAGGCAATGGTTGCTCAAACATGGGACACCCTAAGCATGGAGGATTCTTCCGACGATGAAGAAGTATGCCATGCCACCCGGAATCTAGCCCTCATGGCATTAGAGGAAGAAATCGGGAGCTCAAGCGAGGAGTCCTCTTCCTCTTCAAGCGACGAATCATCATCAAGTGATGATGATGAGGTAAACAACTCACCTAAAGTCGATTTACTTTACAAGACTATTGCATGCCTACAAAATGCTTTGAATAGATCGAAAACTAGGATTAAGGATTTAAAAATAGAGATTAAATCACTTAAGAGTATAGAATCATCTTGTGGTAAGTTATCTAGTGATGAATGTACCCTTAGGGATGAAAATGATGAATTAAGAAAAGAAATAGGTAACTTAAGAGCATGCTTAGAAAAATTTACTAATGGCTCTAAATACCTAGACATGATTATTAAGGATCAAAGGGCTATCTACAACAAGGCCGGATTAGGATATAGACCTAAGGAAAAGGAGGTAACATTTACATCCCTTGTTAGTAGAAAATCCATAATTAAAAGCAAGGGTAGAAAGGCTTGGGTACCTAAGAAATTTATAATTGATGCTAGTGGTCCTAAGATTTGGGTACCTAAGGATTGTATTTTTCATGTGATATAGGTAGAAGAACCAAGCTTGTGGATAGTTGATAGTGTGTGCTCAAAGCATATGACCGGTGATGAGAGACAATTCTCCACTATCAACCACACTAGCAAAGGAAAGGTCTCATTTGGTAATAGCGGCAAACTTAAGATTCTAGGAAAGAGCACAATTGAGGTATCCCCCAATCTTGTCATTCATAAAGTGCTAGTAGTTAAAAATATGAAATTTAATTTACTTAGTGTAAGCCAACTATGTGATGCAAACTTTGATGTTAAATTTGATTCCTCAAAATGTTTTATAAGACACAAAACTCTAAATGATTGCATGATAGTAGGTTTTAGGAAATCAAATATATATTATGTTGATTTATCCTATGCTACTAATGCTTCTACTAAGTGTCTCATTGCAAAAGAGGAAGAGAGTTGGCTTTGGCATAGGAGGCTAGGACACATAAACATGAAGAATATAGCCAAAATAGCGAAAATGAAATTAGTCAAAGGGTTGCCTAAAGTCAAATTTCTCAAGGACAAGATGTGTGATGCATGCTAAGAAGGAAAACAATCAAAAACATCACAAAAAGGTAAAAATTTACTTAGTACCGCTTTACCTTTAGAACTCTTACATATGGATTTATTTGATTGTCATAGTACCCCCTCTATTATTGGTAGTAAATATTGTTTAGTAATAATAGATGATTTCTCTAGGTTTACTTGTGTATTTTTCTTGAAAAATAAAGATGAAACCTTAGGAATAATCATAGGATTTAGCAAAAGAGTAGAAAATGAAAGAAAACTCAAAATCAATCGGATCCGTAGTGATCATGGTGGAGAATTTGAGAATTCTAATTTTTCAACTTTTTGCTTAGAATAAGGGTACAAGCATGAGTTTTTTTTGTCCTAGAACACCCCAACAAAATGGGGTTGTGGAAAGGAAAAATTGTGCCCTACAAGAAGCGGCTAGGATAATGCTTAATGCATACTCCTTACCTAGCTACTTGTAGGCGGAAGAGGTTAATACCGCTTGCTATATCCAAAATAGGGTATTGATTCATAAGTTTTTAGGAAAAACTCCATTTGAATTGTGGAATGGTACAATTCCAACAATTCATTATTTTAAGGTCTTTGGATGTAAAGTCTATATTTTAAATACCAAAGACAACCTAGGTAAGTTTGAGTCCAAAGCGGATGAGGGAATCCTAGTTGGATACTCAACCACTAGTGTAGGGCATAGAGTTTACAATAAAAGAACTCAAAAGATTGAAGAATCATCAAATGTCCAATTTGATGAAACTTCCAATACATACCCTAGGAAATCCCCTATTGATGATGATATTAATAATGAAAATCAAGAAATTACCCAACAATTTCAAAATTTAACCTTAGGGGGTAATGATCAAGGGGGAGGATTGAATCAAGGGGGAGTAAGAGGTGATTCCGATGATGAGCAAAGGATTGAGGTTAATCATTATCAAACTCAAATTAATACACCTCCTAGAACTATAAGAGTTCATCAAAATCACCCCTTAGATCAAATTGTGGGTGAATTATCTCAAGGTGTTAGGACTAGGTCATTTCATAGGGATCCCACTAGTCATATTGCTCTAATTTCTCAAATTGAGCCCAAAACAATCAAAGATGCATTACTTGATCCGGATTGAATCTTAGCAATGCAAGATGAATTGGCTCAATTTGAAAGGAGTCAAGTATGGGAGTTAGTTCCTAGACCTAATGAAAATACCATCATTACTACAAGATGGGTCTTTAGGAACAAACTAGATGACCAAGGAAATATCACTAGAAATAAAGCAAGATTAGTTGCAAGGGGTTTTAATCAAGTTGAAGGACTTGACTATGATGGAACATATGCCCCGGTTGCTAGATTAGAGTCTATTAGAATACTATTAGGATATGCCTCCTATATGGGTTTCAAACTCCATCAAATGGATGTCAAATCGGCATTCCTAAATGGGTTTATTAAGGAAGAGGAATATGTAGAACAACCTCCCGGGTTTGAGAATATGGACTATCCAAACCATGTATACAAGCTTAGGAAAGCTTTGTATGGTTTGAAACAAGCTCCCCGGGCTTGGTATGAAAGATTATCATCTTTCTTAATCTCTAAGGACTTTAAGAGGGGTAGTGTAGATCAAACTCTATTTATAAAGTCAACATCAACGAACATCTTTATAGCCCAAGTATATGTTGATGACATTATTTTTGGGTCAACAAATGATGAACTTCTCCAAGACTTTATTAAAAATATGAAAAAAGAGTTTGAAATGAGTCTAGTTGGGGAATTAAATTTCTTCCTAGGATTGCAAGTCAAACAAACTAGTGAAGGTATTTATATTTATCAAACCAAATATGCTAAGGAAATGATTAAGAAATTTGGTTTAGAAAATGCTAAGGTAGTTTCAACTCCAATGGCAACAAATACAAAAATAGATAGTGATAATGAAGGCAAACAAATTGACCTTACACTATATAGGAGCATGATTGGTAGCCTCTTATACTTCACCGCTAGTAGACCCGACATATTATTTACGGTTGGTATATGTGCTAGGTATCAATCATGTGCTAAAGAATCTCATTTAGTTGCCGTTAAGAGAATCTTAAGATATGTTAAAGGCACACTAAATGTAGGATTATGGTACCCTAGGACTAGATCTTTTGATTTGATTGAGTACACCGATTTTGATTATGCCGGTTGCAAATTGGATCGGAAGAGTACTAGTGGTAGATGTCAATTCCTTGGGTCCTCCCTAGTTAGTTGGAGTAGTAGGAAGCAACCTTGTGTTGCCTTATCCACCACCGAGGCCGAGTATGTGGCTATGGGTGGTTGTGTAGCTCAACTACTATGGATGAAATATACCTTAGAAGATTATGAGCTATCTTACTCCAACATGAAAGTATTTTGTGATAATGTGAGCACCATTAACTTGACCAAAAATCTGGTGCATCACTCTAGGACCAAGCACATTAAAGTGAAACATCACTTCATTAGAGATCATGTGGCTAAGGGGGACATTGAGTTTAATTACATTGAATCCAAGTCCAACCTAGCTGACATTTTCACCAAGGCTCTCCTCGAGGTAGAATTTTCATCACTTAGGAGAGAACTTGGAATGTGCTTGGTTGAGTAAAGGTATAGGTTTGCATGATCCTATAGAAATACTAGGATTTATACCTTTAAGCATCTCACAAAATACCTAAGAAATCATGATTTTTGTATTGAGCCACTTAGACAACATGTGAGATGTTAGGAAGATGCACTTGGTTCATCATGCTTGTTATGATGCATTATTATGGATCAAAGTGTCATCTAGAGACATTAATCCTTCATTGGACCAATCATTGGGAAGGCTTATACACAATTGATGTGCATATAGCTCCAAGAACATGCTTGGAAATGTCAAATAAAACATATTTTAAACTATGTTTATCATATTTTGAAAAACAGTTTTCAAGTGAAACACAAAAGTGATACAAAGTTTGCAAAAACATTAGAACTTTTGTTACTTTCCAAGTTTGTATCAATCTCGAAATCTAGAAAACATATATTTTTCAAAATATTTTTCCTTGATAAAGTATGATCTTAGAAATGTGTACGCAAAATTTCGTGATTTTTCGAGGTTTCTGGAATTTCTAATGCATTTCTGAATTTAAATGAAAAGGTCAAATTGATTTTAAAGTTATCCGATCGGTTTAGAAACCAGTCGACTGATACACTGTGTTTTCTGATAAATAGCTCCATTTTTTGATATTGAGTGTATTTTTGATCTCCTAAAACTTTAGCATGATAATACCGAGTATAAACTAACTCTTAGAACTATTGAATGCGATGTTTTAGGGGGAGTTTTCATAAAATGGATTTTTTTTTTCAAATTTACATTATTGGTGCAAAGTTAGGATTTAAACCTTCAAATTGGTTGATAGACTTTTGCTCCACATATATTTTACTCATCATGAACTATATCTTGGATTAAGGGGGAGCTAAATTTCAAATTCTATACCTTAGTTCAAGATTACCATGCATTCAATTCTTTTATGAAATATATGATTTCTTCTCTTTTTGATGTAGTCAAAGGGGGAGAAGAAATGTTTAAGTTAGAATTGGATATATGATTATGTGATATGATTATGTGTATCTTTAAAAGACCTAACTTAAATGATTGCCAAACATCAAAAAGGGGGAGATTGTTGGTGCAACAATGCCCCAAGCATT
Source organism: Wurfbainia villosa (assembly GCA_025175895.1). Lineage (NCBI taxonomy): Eukaryota > Viridiplantae > Streptophyta > Magnoliopsida > Zingiberales > Zingiberaceae > Wurfbainia > Wurfbainia villosa. The sequence goes on from CM045996.1 coordinate 50,329,416, forward strand.
TATATGTTTTGATGTTTGGATAATCATCTAAGTTAGGCAACAAATTGTGATCTAATGGTGAACATGATTAAGTGACAGGTAAAGGCAAAGTCCAAGTATGATCTTCGCAAGAGAAGTCCAAGGTAAAGGTTTGGCGGCATAAGACCAAACATGTTGTCTTGGCAACATTAAGTCCAAACGGACCTTGGCAAAGGATGTCCAAAGGCAAGTCTTGGCAGCGTAAGTCCAAGCATATAGACTTGGCGGCGTAAAGTCCAAGCACACATTGGCAAAGGAAACCCAAGACATGACAAAACCAAAGGAAGCTCTTGGAAGCAAAGCGCAAAGGATGAACAAGTCACGGACTCGGAGGGATCCTAGAGGCGCAAGGCTTAAGGAAGAGCTAGAAGGTTGAGTCTAGGTCTAAGGGGTAAAATCAAGTATGAATTACTCATACTTGATGAGTATCGCTGATCGATACGATGTATCACCGATCGTCGTTCTCGATCGAGTCGATGAAACCTTGACCATCACCGATCGCTTGGTCATGGCAATGATCGATGTTGCGATTAGTCGACGCCAACAGCGGGTAGTCGATCGATCAAGCTAAATACGGTACGTGAGTGGAGTCACACTTGATCGCACTCGTGATCACTCGACTGATCACTCCATCAGTCGACTGATGGATGGATCAGTCGATTGATGAGAATGTTGTTGGACGAAACGACTGTAATCCCGCAACCGATCGCTCGTGGTTATTAATCACGCCGATACCAATCGAGCGTCGCGCATCACGATCGATCGTGCTCCAACAGGAAAATCAGCCTTCTCTCTATAAAAAGAGGACTGGTGGAAATTTTTGGGGTTAATGCTTATTCTCTGATTCTTCTCCAAAGCCTCCACGAGTTTTCAAGCTTTCTAAGTGATCTTAAATCCCCTCCTCCTCTCTCTAAGCTAAAGTTTTATTCTTTGTAAAGAAGAGGAGGTTTGTTGTAAAGGAAAGCTTCTTAGTGGAATTGCTTGGGTTGATCCACCTTAAGGATCACCGTGGAGTAGGAGTGTTATCTCCGAACCACGTAAAGGCCTTGTTAGCATTGTTCTTTCGTTTTTACTTATATTATTTTTATTTGCTTCCGCTAATCATTCTTGTAGAAATGAAAATGCGCTATCCACCCCCCCTTTAGCTTCCAAACGATCTCCAATAGGGATAACTTCCCTATTAGCCTTGGTTTTTTTTGGACCTAGATGTTGTTCCATAATTAAATAGAACATTGTGATAGGACATAGGTTTGTGACCCAAACCTTTCTTGCCCTTAGATCATTCTTGTTTCCTAGGCCTTGACTTTTGTACATTAGACCCCTTAACCAAATTTGTGATTATTGCTAGGGTCTTCTCAAGTTTTTCTAGCCTTGACCTCAAGGCTTGGTTTTCTAGCTCTAATTTCCCCAATTTTGAATTTTCACTTATCTTTTGGGAAATGTTTTTCTTTTTAGGCATATGCCTAGATTTCTTGGGGTTAATGCCCAAGTTTCCTTCAATTCTCCTAATTGATTCCCTAGGCAAGATTGGTCTAGTGTTATTGGTCCTAGGTTTGTCCTTAGAGAAACTAACATGCTTAGCACCTAAACAATAAACCTTATTATTTCTACTAGCATGCTTTTCATTTATAATTGCAAGTGAAATAAAATAGTTTTTAGCATGCTTTTTAATTCTAGGAATTGAAGGTGCATTAACTAAATGTACCTTAGGGTTAGCTTTTGAAGCTCCCCCTACATGAGATACACCTTCTTGCCCTTTCTTCCTCCCCCTAGGGCATTGGCTTTGGTAGTGCCCCCTTTGGTTGCATTTGAAGCACACAATGTGATCTTTGCTCTTAATTGAAAGAACTCCGGCATCCTTTGACTTTGAGTTGACTTTTGGTGTCGATGCTTTTTCCTTAGCCAATTTAGGGCATTTGCTCTTGTAATGCCCTTTCTCCCTACACTCAAAGCATATTATATGATCTTTATTTAAAATTATAATACTTGAGTTACCTAGGGAGTTGGTGGAGGCCTCTTCACTTCTTCCGGAGGTAGAAGCTTCATTTTTATCTTGCTCCGAAATGGAAACCCTTTCCTCCCCCTCAATGCTAGAGGTGGAGGTCTCCACCAAATCATCAACATCTTCAAATGTTGTGGGTGCTTCTTCCTCGGCATTCTCCTCTACTTGTGTCGGTTGGGGATTCTTGTGGAATTCAACCACCTTATTCCATAAATCCTTTGCATCCCTAAAATTTCCTAGCCTAGACCAAATATGGTTAGGAATCAAATCACTAAGTAATTTAATTACCTCGAGATTTGTCTTGAAATCCTTCATTTGGTCTTGGGTCTACCTTGACTTTTCTAGTGGTTTATTTTCTTTGTCCCTAGGCACTTCAAAACTATTTTCAATGATTAACATGAAATCGAAATTGGTTTCGAAATATACCTCCATCCGTTTCTTCTACCAAGCAAAATCTCCGTCGAATTTCGGTGGATGGATGTTGTAGCTGGCCATCTTGTAGTGCTCTCGCGGTGGTTAGTCCTTGAAGAGCGACCTCGGCTCTAATACCACTTGTAGGGGATCGATCAGTGTGTGTTGGCCCGGCTAGAGGGGGGTGAATAGCCCTCAATCGTCCGATGGTGGAATTTGCTCATTCTCGTTGTCTTGCTTGTCTACGATTGTTGTTAGCGCAGCGGAATAATAATGATAATAACAATACTAACAACACATAACAATCACAAGCAATACACAAGCATATAAATGGTTCGGAACCGAATGGTTCCTACTCCACGGGTGAGCTCACCGAGCTCTAGTTGTGCGCACGACACTAACTAAACTCCTTCTCGACTACACGTCGGAGGTGGAGAAACCTCTCACAAGCTATTACAACAAGTAATATATGAAATACAAGCAATACAAAGACAAATACGAAATACACGTAAAGAACACTTTACAACGCTTGCTTTGAACCCTTTGCTTGTAGCTTGCTTTAGATGGCTCTTGAAGGTCTGGAATGCAGCAGTAATTCCCCTCCAATAGCTTCACAAAAGTCTTGGCGAAATCCTCCAACTTGAGCTCCATTTATAACCTGTATCAAGCTGTTTTTGTGCCCATCAGTCGACTGCCAAAAGGCCCCAGTCGACTGCTCCTGTAGCCATTGTCTCATAACGACCAAATCCACGTCGGATAAGTTCCAACGGATCTCCTACCAGTCCACTGCCAGTCCATGGCAGTCGACTGGTGACCTAGTAGCCGACTTCCCAATCGGCTACGGAGCGTTCTATGCTCGCGACACTCCCATCAGTCGACTACCAAGTACAAAACTACAAGTCTAACACCAGTCGAACCCTAGTCGACTTGGACCAGTCGAACCGGCACCTATGCCAGTCGACTGCTATCGGGCAAAACCTCAAACACCAAGTTGTTTGAGCATCCGACCATCGGGTAAACCCTCAAACATCAAGTTTGAGCCTCCGACACTCAGTCTTAGCCACTTGGCCAAGTCAACATCTTCCCTCATGGAGTTCCCCACCGAAGCTCTCTTCCCTCGGCCTACGTCGCTTGGATGCGCCAAGCGCACGGCTTCGCAACGCCATCCTTCGCATCTCTTGCCCTTGAAGTATGCTTCCCTTTGGTCTCACTCTATTCGCTCCCCGTTCGGCGGTCCCTCGGATGCACAAGTGCACGACTTCGCAATGCCATCCTTCACTGACTCAAGGACCCCGAGCCTAGTGAACTTACCAAGTCCTCAAGACTTCCCACATGCACCAAGCGCACAGCTTCACAATGCATTTCTCACCAAGCACCAAAGCCATGGCTTCGCAATGCTTTGGACTTTTCCACACCAAGCTCCATGCTTGGATTTTCCATGCCAACTCCATGTTAGACTTTCCCATGACAATCCCATGTCATGAGTTTTGTCTATCATTAAAATCCTATCAAGGTACTGCTCGAGTCAAACTCGAGTCAACCTGGGCCGATTGCACCAACACTACTGGACTGGCCCAAATGCGAGAAGATTAAGTGCGCGTCATTTTGCCTTTCGGGAGATGCCCGAATGTGGTGGGAAAGGGTTAATGCAAAGAGGCAAGTGAATCAGATGAGATGGACAGACTTCGAGTATGAATTCTTCGAAGAATTCTTCCATATGCGGGTGATGAACAAGCATTACAATGAGTTCATTGGGTTTCAAAAAGTTGATCTATCAGTTAGTGAAGTGTTGGTTTTCCGGCACCGCGGCGAGTGTGTGTTCGAAAATGTTTCGTAAACATGTGCACAATGGAAGGAATAAAATAATAAATCTAATTTATTAAAACACACACACCACACGCATGCATAGTACAACATGTGTAGACATAACCGTAAATTTAAATTTTGCAATAAAAGGAAATTTATACTACGTATACCTGACGTATCACGTGCAGCGGGAAAGACATCAACCGGAGCGATCCTCGCTAGAATCGCCTCTATCCGTATCCATGCCGAGTATCTTCGGGATGACTTCACAAAGTCACGAGCCTCGTCTTCGTACGGGTTACTAGCCTTGTGTTGAAGATTATGTGATCGAGAGAAGATCACGATCCGAATTAAAATTCGGATCCAAAATGAGTCCTCAAAAACTCGCTTCTCCGGAGAGGTATTCGTCAACCGTTTGATGAATACTTCGTCCTCCACCTATGAGGATTACCGGAGATCGAATCCCCGGAGCTTCAAACATCGTCTAAACGACGCTCCAACAAGAAGGAAACAAGCTGTCCAGAAAATTGGACAGCTTTGGCGGAGGAATAGGAGCCGGCCAAATAAGGAAGGTTGAAGCTCACCTTGTCGTCGGACCCAAAGGAGATCACCGGAGCTCCTCCGGCAGCAGCTCGACGCCGGCAAGGGGAGAGGATGGCAGCTGCTGGACGCCGGCAAGGGGCTTTGGGCGGTGGTGGGCGGCGGCAAGGAGTTGGCGCCGACCACTTGGAGAAGAGGGAGAGGGTGGGCGGCAACAACTAGGGTTGCAAGGATTAGGGCTTAACAAAACCCTTAAGCCCTATTTTATAGAGAACAAATTCTCTTAATGGTTATCGGATCATAACCAAAAGCTTGTTAACCCGCTCCATTAATTTAAGTTAAAATAAACCAAACCATGTTGGTCTATTTTAAGTTAAAACGAACCGAACCAACTTTGGTTCATTCGTTTAAAACAAACCAAACCCCTTTGGTTTATTCTCCTCCATTGGATTAGAACCAAACCAATTTGGTTCATCCATCATGTCTTCATAAGACATGGCCCATCCACGCTTCCATTGCGACTGAAACGATTTCATGTTCGCTCCATGTTTAGTCCAACCAAACATAGTTTCTCTCGGTCTGAGAATCTCATTCTCAAGCTCGTTTTAAATCCTTCGGATTACGCTCGTTGTGCGTGTGACCAAATAGGTTCTCGGTTTATGTTGGCCATCTATAATTAACTATTAATTATAGAATGATCATGAGTGGCACCTAGTAGTACATCATGATCCCCAATTAATCGAAAAGATTAACGGTTGATCCAGAACTATTTCTGAAACCCTTCAGCAGCTCGAATGAATCGTGCCCCATTCCCTTCACTCATCTTATACCCACTTGGTTCAGGACATTGTCTATAGTGTCAGTCCCCACTAGGCTGACTACGTCACACCTAACCCAAGTATCATTTCCTCGTCTTACGGATTCTAGTTACTACACATGTATCGAAGAGTACCTTACTCTAAACATGTAATGCTTTGGCCAAAGACTTTAGTAACAATCCGACGAGAGGCCATGGGTATACATCTCCTCGCAAGGAGTGGTGAATCCTTTATAGGCTATTCAAACACCTTCGATCACTTCAACTTATACCCAATCATCCCGGGTCCACATATCCTCAGAGATGCTTGCTTAAGATGTCAAAACATAAGTCTTTATGATCAAGATGACTTGAATACCGCAAGTCAAAGGAACATCGCACTTAAGCTGCAGTAAGAACTTCATTGACATATCTATATATGCAGAGAACCATATGAAGTCTTACGGCTGGTCACTCCAATGAACTAGTTACCATAACTAACATCCACGATTAACTCTGGACATCACAATGTCTCCAGCAAGTGAGAATCAGCTGCTTGGATACACCAAGGAGTATACCTCGTGCTAGTCTCGACATAATCAATGGTGTCCAAATCCATCAATTCATCGACTAGGGATAATTCCGATACATCACAATTACACATGTAGAGAGACTCACTAGTTGTGATCCAATCACAAATTCTCTCATGTTGTGAATCGTATCATGGACATTCAGTAAATGAGTTTAAGATCTAATTAAATACGTGAAAACATGTATACTCAAATAGTGAATCTTCATTTATCATATAAATGGTTCAAACATAAGGCGATTGCCTTAGGACATCTCTCATATATTACTAACAAACTCCCACATGGACTAATGCCAATTGCTACGGTATCCAATACCATAAGCTCTAACATGACCCTCAAACTTACTTTGAGGTAATGCCTTAGTGAAAGGATCCGCTAAGTTCCTTTCAGTGGAGATTTTCTCGATTTGTATTTCCTTCCTACTGATGATCTCTCTGATCAGATGATAGCGGTGAAGCACATGTTTGATCGTTGATGAGACCTTGGCTCTTTTGCCTATGCAATAGCTCCATTATTGTCGCAGTAGACCGGTATTGCTTCAACAATGGTTGGAATCACACCAAGTTCATAAATGAACTTCTAGATCCAAATCGCTTCCTTTGCTACTTCCGAAGCTGCAATGTATTCTGCCTCAGTGGTAGAATCCGCTATAGTGTCTTATTTAGAACTTTTCCAACTCACTGCACCCCCATTCAAGAGGAACACGTATCCAGACTGAGACCTGGAATCATCCTTGTCTGTCTGGAAGCTGGCATCCGTATACCCGCATATCACCATGTCCCCTTCTCCATATATTAGAAACACATCCTTAGTTCTTCTTAAGTACTTAAGGATAGTCTTAACAGCCACCCAATGATCCATTCCTAGATCAGACTGGTATCCTCGTGACACTCAGAGCATACGATATATCGGACCTCGTACATAACATAACATACAAGATAGATCCTATTGCGGATGCATAGGGAATCTTACTCATGCAAATCCTCTCATCTTTTGTGCGCGGACACATAGACTTTGAAAGGTGTATCCCATGTCTGATGGGTAGGAAACCTTTCTTGGATTCCAACATGCTAAACCTCTTTAGCACTCGGTCTATATATGTAGACTGCGAAAGACCAAGCAACCGTTTCGATCTATCTCTATAGATCTTAATCCCGAGGATGTAGGTTGCTTCTCCCAGGTCTTTCATGGAGAATGTCTTGGATAACAAAATCTTAATCGATCAGAAGATCAAACATCGTCTCCTATAAGTAATATGTCATCGACATACAATACTAGGAACACGACTGCACTCCCACTAACCTTCTTGTACACACAAGGTTCGTCTGGATTTTATGAGAAATCAAACCTTTTGATTGTCTCATCAAAACGGATATTCCAGCTCTTGGATGCTTGCTTTAATCCATATATGGACCGTCGCAATTTGCATACCTTGGTTTTATCAACCGATGTGAAACCCTCAGGTTGTATCATATACACATCCTCGAGCAGGTTTCCATTAAGGAAAGCTGTTTTCACATCCATCTGTCATATCTCATAATCATAATGAGCCGCTATGGTCAGGAGCATCCGAATGGATTTAAGCATAGCTACAGGCGAATAGGTTTAGTCATAATCAACACCTTATTTTTGACGATATCCTTTCGCCACTAATCTAGCCTTATAGGTAATCACATTACCATCCATGTCGGTTTTCTTCTTGAAAACCCACTTGCACCCTATAGGCTTGATGCCTTCAGGTGGGTCAACCAAGTTCCAAACTTAGTTTTCATGCATGGAATCCATTTCCGACTTCATGGCATCAAGACACTTATCCCTTTCTGAACTTGTCAGCACTTCTTCATAACTGGTAGGCTCCTCATCATCAATGAGTAACACATCGTTCAATTCACTTACGAGAAATCCATATCTCTCAGGAATGTTGCATGTTCTACCAAATTTACGAAGATGTGGTGTTTCAATAGGTCCTGTCGATTGCTCATCACTATGAGTTATCGGCTGTTGTGCTTCATTAGGTATCTCATCAATGTCTATTTGAGTCTCTTGAGCCTCCTCAAGCTCGACGACACTCCCACTATTTTCTTGCAAGAGAAACTCTTTCTCTAGAAACACAGCATGCCTTGAAATAAACACCTTTTGTTCCACAGGATGATAGAATTGGTAACCCCTTGTTTCCTTAGGGTATCCAATAAATAGATATTTATCAGACTTAGCATCCAATTTGTCTAATACAGTCCGCTTCACATAAGCAGGACAACCCCATATCTTCAAGTAAGATACATGAGGTTTCTTACTATTTCATATCTCATATGGAGTAGTGGAGACTACCTTAGTTGGCATTCTGTTTAACAAGTAAACAGATGTCTGAAGTGCATAGCCCCAAAAGGACTTGGGAAGATTTGCATGATTCATCATTGACCTGACCATGTCCAACAAGGTCCAGTTTCGCCTCTCAAATACACCATTATGCTATGGTGTATATGGCGGAGTCCATTGAGACAATATACCATTGTCTCTTAGATAATAAAGAAACTCTTGACTTAAGTATTCACCACCTCGATCCGATCGAAGTATTTTAATACTCTTGTCATGTTGTTTCTCTACTTCATTTCTGAATTCTTTGAACCTTTCAAAGGCTTCAGACTTGTGTTTCATCAAGAACACATACCCAAACCGTGAGTGATCATCGGTGAAGGTAATGAAGTAACTATAGCCTCCTAAAGCTTGAGTTGACATAGGTCCACATACATCAGTATGTATTAGACCTAGCAACTCTCCCACTCGTTCACCTTTTCCTGTAAAAGGTAACTTAGTCATCTTGCCTTTCAAGCATGATTCGCATGTATCATATGAATCCAATTCAAACGATTCCAGAATTCCACATCGGTGTAATTCGGACATGCGTTTCTTACTTACATGGCCAAGATGACAATGCCACATGTAGGAGTCTAATTGATTATCTTTTCGAGCACGCTTATTGATCGCATCGATATTGAAAATGTCATTGGATACATCCAATGTATAAATGTCATTGCTCAAAGTTCCAGTTCCATAAAGTACGCCATTCAAAGTTATATAACAACAATTGTTACTAAACGTCAAATGGTAACCATTCTATTTAAACAGAAAATAAAAACAATGTTCTTTATTAGAGAAGGAACACAATAGCAATTGTTAGTTCCAAGACTAGTTCGCTAGGGAGCTTCAGCAAATAAGTTTCGATGGTGACCGCAACAACCTTTGCTCTATTGCCAACTCGCAAATTTGACTCCCCTCTGACGAGTCTTCTTCTATTCCTTAGCCCCTGTATGTTATTACATATATGTGAGCCACACCCAGTATCCAATACCCAAGTGTCTAAGGAAATAGAATGACAATCAATAACGAAGATGCCTGAAGAGGATGGGGCATCGGATGCCTTCTTCTTCTTCATGGACTCAAGATAAATCTTGTAGTTTCTTCGCCAATGGCCTTCCTTGCCACAATGATGGCAAGTGCCCTTTTGTGCTGGTTCTTCCTTCTTAGCCTTCTTGTTCTTCCCTTGCATCTGTTCCTTTGCCTTCCTCTTAGAACCTTTCTTTGAGGAATCAACTAACATAATCCCCTTCTCCTCAAGCTTCACAGAAGGCTCTACAGTCTTCAACATATTGAGGAGCTCAGGAATAGTGGATTCTAATTTGTTCATCCGATAGTTCATCACAAATTGTGAGAAACTCTTGGGAAAACAATACAGAATTAAGTCAATACTTAATTCATGATCCATCACAAACCCGAGGGTGGCTAGCCGCTCGATGTACCCATTCATCTTTAGTACAAACTGCACTACAGACGAACCTTCTTGCATCTTCGTGGTGAAGAGGAGCCTGGAGACTTCGAACCTTTTAGATCTCGCTTGCTCATCAAACAACTCATGAAGATGGAAGACCATGGTATTAGCATCCATATGCTCATGCTGCTTTTGCAGCTCAGGTACCATCGCAGCTAGCATGATGCAACTTGCCGCGTAACCGCCACATGTTTCTGATAGACCAACATTTGGTCTGGAGTTGCATCGTCCCTAGGACGGTTGGGAAGTGGCTCTTCAAGGACATATGCTAGCTTTTCCGCCTTGAGAACAATTCTCAAGTTTCTAAGCCAGTCCAGGAAGTTAGGCCCAGTCAATTTGTTTGAATCTAAAATAGTGCGCAAATTCAAAGACGTCATGATCAATCAATTAACCTAGAAATACAAAACGAGCATATATGAGAAAATGATTTTAAAATGCATCAATATACATTCATAAATCCCATTCATTTTTTGAATTTCAAAAACCCCAAAATCACTTCGGGAGATCGTAGGCCCATCTCCGAATGAGCTGATATCCATCATAGATATGAACAACCTTGGAGAGAGTCCAACAAGCCATTCATAACTACGATGGTAGGTATCAAATATACCAATTGCATATCACAATGTGCTATCAACTAATTGAATGTTCACACATACATCGGGTTGTTAACACATTAATAAGTATGCATCATATGCATAGCACCCAACTTCACCTCCCTTAACATCGACCTTGGAGAGAGTCCAACAAGTCGATGCTCCAGGTTAAAGCCAACCCATTAATCGAGAAATAGTTTTAATATGGTTAGAGCGCATTCAACCAATTAGCCCGGCTTGGAGAGAGTCCAACAACCAAAGCTAACGATTGACCTCTGACTCTTACCATATTAGTATTAAACTATTCCATGGTTTGAACATGTTCGGGTTCGAGCCAGGCTTAGAGAGAGTCCAACAACCCAAACAAGAAACGGAACTCTGGTTCTAACTATATTAATGGAAGGTGTAGGCTTTAATATTGAGTAAGGGTTGTTAGGAATATTGGAACGGCTAGAGGGGGGGTGAATAGCGTTGAATTCGTACGTAGATGGAATTCGTTCGCGATCGTCTCTACAAAACTAGTTATGCACAGCGGAATAGAAATAATAAAAGCAATAATGAAAAGATACAATCACGAACACAAGGATATAACGTGGTTCAGAATCGCACGGTTCCTACTCCACGGATCGGGCTCTAAAGAGTCCTAGTGATGCACACACACTCACTAATCACAAATACTCCTTCTCGACACAAGTCGGAGGTGGAGAAACCTCTTACAATAGATTACAACAATAATCTAAAAGCAACAAGCAAATACAATGAAGAATAATGAAATACAAGTAAAGAAAACACTTTACAAATGCTTTGGATTGCTTGCTTTTGGTTGCTTAAAGAGTGGTCTTGGAGACTCTGATTTGCAGCAACAAATCTCCCCAAAGATGCTCAAGAAACCATTGCCAAAAATCCTCCCGTCGAGCTCCTTTTATCCTTCAAGCGACTGGATTTCCGCCATATCACCGACTACCATAAGTCACCACCGATCGATGCCATCGTTGTCGTGAGACAACGGCTCGATCCACGCTGAAAAACTCCAATGATCTCTTAGCGATGATCAAAGACCGTAGTCGACCAGCCACGGCCACTGAGCATTCTCGCGCTCGACGAACTAGCAACAACTACCATCCCTTGGCAATGATCATTATCGACATCACCGATCGCTCCAATGAGCAATGATCGCCAGCGAGCGGCCTAAATTTTAAACGGCAGAGAACTGTCGACTCACGGCAGTCGAACCGGCCATAATGCCAATCGACAGCCAACCTCAAAGATGAGGTTTTAACCCAAGTATGGTGCCCCCATACTTGCTAGACCACCCTTAGCCTAGACCTAAGCCTTCTAGCCACCTCCATCAGCCTCACGCCTCTCGGATCCCTCCAAGTCATCCATGACTTGTTCATCCATCGCGCTAGCCTCCAGGTGCTTCTCTCGGCTATGTCATGCTAACGGTGTCTACACCGCCAAGGCACATTGGACTTACGCCGCCAAGACTCCGCTTGGACTTTACGCTACCAAAATCAATCCCCTTGGACTTCCAAATGCCAAGACTCAAGCTTGGACTTTCCCTTGCCAACCTATGTTGGACTTTCCGTGCCAAGACCCATGCTTGGACTTTCCATTTGCCAAGACCCATGCTCGGACTTCTCATTTGCCAAGACCCATGCTTGGACTTCTCATGCCAAGTACTCAAGACTTGGACTTTCCCAAATGCCAAGTACCCATGACTTGGACTTTCCATGCGCCAAGTGTCCCACTTGGACTTTCCATGCCAAGTACCCATGACTTGGACTTTACCTTGCCAAGACCCATGCTTGGACTTTCCCATAATCACATGGTCAACCCTAGTCAACCATTAAGGTCTCCCTCGAGTCAAACTCGAGTCCGGTCAAACATGACCCGGGTCGATTGCTCCAACATATTAACCGACATTAATGTCAAAAATCAATGCCAAATCACTTTGTCAAATCCCTTTGTCAAACATCAAAACATCACTCGAGTCAAACTCGAGTCTGGTCAATCGTGACCTGGGCCGATTGCACCAACAATCTCCCCCTTTTTGATGTTTGACAAAAACCAAACAAATCATCTGAGTTAGACCACTAACTCAAATTCCTTACCAATTATCCCAAATTGGTAAACACTCTCCAAATGTTCTCCCCCAAACATTCTCCCCCTTTTTGACTAATATCAAAAAGGTTTTCTCTCCAAGGAGGTCAATGTCTCATATCCCAATGAGATCTTACAATTTCCCCCTTGATCCAAAAATAAATACCTAGGATGCCTACCATCTTCCTAGTGATAATTCACATATCACTCAAGAGAGACAATCCTATACTCTCTCCCAATTTCCAAATTGGGTATCAAAAACCCATCAATTTTCCCAATTGATGATACTCTCCCAATAACTTCTCCTCTTCAAAGAGAAAAACACATCCATCATCCCAAGATGGATACCTCCCCCTAAAGGCTTGCTCCCCCTTGATCATTGCACCAACAATGTCCTTGGAAAGCCCCTAAGCCAATAGGAACTCTAAACCATCAAAATTAAGGTTCTAAGTTCAACATAGAACTTTCACTCACCCTAAATTTGATACTTTGACCTAACACAGCTCCTAATCCATATCCAATGAATTTTCACCCTTTGTAATGCTTCCTAAAGCATATCCTAGGGTTAGGAGTGATTAGGAACCTTTTCCATTGCTGAACACGGGCTAAACAAGAATCACGATCACATCGATCGATCAATGTCATCGCCACATCGATGGCGGCGATCGATAATCAAAATCTCAATTTTCAACTATCAGAAATGAATTTTGGAAATTCATAAATAATTATACTTACTTCGAAAAATCATGAAAGTTCATACGTATAATACTTATGACACATACAATGGGTGAAAAATATTTTAAAATTATTTTACCCATAACATAGTGAATTTGATACAAAATTCAAAACCATTGAAATTTTCAATGTTTTGGCCCTATTTTGTATCAACTTCATCAATGGTGATTGTTATCAAAAGATAGACTTCACCAAGGTTTTTCAAAATGATTTTAAAATGTTTTCAAAACCTTATTTTGGATCATATTCCTTGGGCTCTATGCACATGACTTGTACACAAGCTTTCCCAATGATCCACAAATGAAACAAGATGAGTTTTAGTTCATCTAGATGCAAAAACTATGCACCTTGAACTCAACTCATATCCTAGCATCTCACATGTATCTAAGGTGTATAAAATACACATACATGTCAATTTAATGTGAGATGTGGGTTTTGTTCATCCTAATCTAGGGTTTCATGCATTCTCTAAGGCAACCCTACTTGATTCCCTTATAAATGGGACTTCAAGTCATGCCATAGTCCTTAATTCAATTTCAACCAAATTGTCTTAAATGCATGAATGATTATGGCATTAGAAGTGTTATAAATAAGCATATGCTCATAATCATGATGTCATGGCATAAGATATAAAACTAAGCATACATGATATTAACCTAAAACCTAAGCATACTCATGACATATAAAATCATAGAAATAGGCATGATGTCATAACATGGCATATGGCAATCAAGGCATGTCATATAAAATATATAGGTATAGTAATACCTAAATTTTAATATTAATTGCCATTTGATACAATTAGATATATTTTGTCATATTAACCTTAATCTCCCTAGTGTGCCAAAAATCCAAAATGGCACACTAACCTCTAAACCTAAATTGTGCCAATTTAATTGATTTTTCTTAAATTCAAAAGTGCATTGGCACATCCTAAAATCTTTTAGGATATTGATTCAAATCTATTTCCAAGGTAACCATAACCTTGAAAACATCCTAAAGTGCCACCTTTACCATGATTGAGTTAACTACCCATCCAATCAATCAAGGTTGGCACACCCTAAACCCATCTAGCGTGAATCAATCACGCTCTTAGGAACCCAAAACCGATTTGAGCTCCTAGGGTTAATTAGGTATTCCTTAGGGATAACCTCCCTAGATACCTTCCTAATGACCCTCCTAGGCTTGTTAGCCTTGGTCATTTGGGTCTTACCTAGGTTGACTCTAGGGGTAACTCCCCTTGCAACCTTCTTAGTGGCCACCCTAGGTTTCCTTGAAACCCTAGCCACTAGGCACACCCTTTGGTCAATTCTAGGGATGACTTCCCTATTGACCTTGGTCTTCCTAGACCTAGTTTGTGTTCCATAGTCAAATGGAACACTATGGTAAGCTACCTTAGGCTTAGGTTTGTGACCCAAACCTTGCTTGCCTTTGGTTGACTTTTGACTCTTAGGTCCTTAGTGTTGACTTTGACTTTTGGACCTTTGACTTTGACCATTAGACCCTTTAAATTGGTTTTGTATATTCCTAAGGGTCTTTTCAAGTTTTTCAAGCCTTGACCTCAAGACTTGATTTTCCTTTTCTAATTGCCCGATTTTAGAATTTTGATTTAAATCTTGGGCATTGGACTTCCTAGGCATATGCCTAGTCCATTTAGGGTTTAGACCTAGGTGCTCTTGCACCTTTCTAATTGTCTCCCTAGGTAAAATTGATCTTGAGTTATTTGACCTAGGTTTATCCTTAAATAAGTTGTTTTTAGGGACATTAGTCCCAAATTTCTCCCTATTTCCTACATGGACTCTCTTAGCTTCTAAGCAAAAATATTTATTCCTATTAGCATGCTTTTCATAAATTGCAAGAGAATTAACGTTCCTAGCATGCTTTTTAGCATTTAAATTAGAAGATGCATTACTAAAATGTACCTTAGGGTTAGCCTTAGCTCCCCCTACTTGTGATGCTTCTTCTTGGGTCTTTTTGCTCCCCCTAGAACATTGATTCCTATAATGTCCTTTTGAATTGCACTTGAAGCATATGATGTGCTCCTTGCCTTTAGATATTGGGGAACCGACATCCTTGACTTTTGGTGCCGGTGGAGCTATCCTAATCTTCTTTGGGCACTTGCTCTTATAGTGCCCAAATTCCCTACACTCAAAACACATAATATTATTTTTATTTGAAATTAGAGTGTTTGAGTTACCTAGGTTAGTGGTGGAGTTCGGAATTGACACTTCTTCATCTTGACTGGATGTAGAAGCTTCTTCTTGATGCTCCGGTGTTGAGGAAACTCTAATCTCCTCCTCAATCCTAGAAGTGGATGCTTCTTCCACTTCCTCCACCAACCCGGAAATTGACTCCCTATCAACTTCCGATTCTACTTCCTCTTCCTCTTTGGATGTTGATGATCTCTCAACCTCCAAGTCCTCACTTCCTTGTGAGGGTGATGCATTAGCCTCTTCGGTCTCTTCCTCTTGGACCATTGATGGGCTTTCATAGAGCTTGGCCACTTGGCTCCATAGCTCGTTTGCATCTACATAATTACCTAACATACACAAGATATTGTTAGGTATTAAATCAATTAACAACTTCATTACCTTCTCGTTCTTTTCGAAGGCTTGAACTTGCTCTTCGGTCCATCTCTTTTTCTTGAGGAATCCACCTTTTGGTCCTCTTGGATAGCTATATCCTTCCATTAAGATAGACCATTCTTCGAAGTCCCTCATCATTAGGAAGTCTTCAATTCTTGACTTCCATTGCTTAAACCCTTCTTGTCCATAGAATGAGTAAGGGATCGGTGTGTTAATGTTCCATCCCAATTGTTCTTCCATCTTCACCCTCTAGCTTCTTTGTCCTAGCTCCCGGCGGTTAGTCCATAGAAGAGCCCCGGGCTCTGATACCACTTGTTAGGAATATTGGAACGGCTAGAGGGGGGGGTGAATAGCGTTGAATTCGTACGTAGATGGAATTCGTTCGCGATCGTCTCTACAAAACTAGTTATGCACAGCGGAATAGAAATAATAAAAGCAATAACGAAAAGATACAATCACGAACACAAGAATATAACGTGGTTCGGAATCGCACGGTTCCTACTCCACGGATCGGGCTCTAAAGAGCCCTAGTGATGCACACACACTCACTAATCACAAATACTCCTCGACACAAGTCGGAGGTGGAGAAACCTCTTACAATAGATTACAACAATAATCTAAAAGCAACAAGCAAATACAATGAAGAATAATGCAATACAAGTAAAGAAAACACTTTACAAATGCTTTGGATTGCTTGCTTTTGGTTGCTTGAAGAGTGGTCTTGGAGACTCTGATTTGCAGCAACAAATCGCCCCAAAGATGCTCAAGAAACCATTGCCAAAAATCCTCCCGTCGAGCTCCTTTTATCCTTCTGCGTGACCTGGATTTCTGCCTATCAGTCGACTGCCATAAGTCACCAGTTGACTGATGCCACTGTTGTCGTGAGACAACGGCTCGATCCACTCTGGAAAAACTCCAACGGATCTCTTGGCAATCGACTGCCAACATTGGCGCGATCGCCAAGACCCGTAGTCGACCGGCCGGCTACGGAGCATTCTGCGGCTCGACAGAACTAGCAATGCGATCGCCATCCCTTGGATCGTTATCGACATCACCGATCGCTCCAATGAGCAGTCGACTGCCAGAGCAGTTCCAGCTCTTAAACGACAGTCGAACTCAAGTCGACTCACGGCAGTCGAACCAGCCATAATGCCAGTCGACTGCCAACCTCAAAGATGAGGTTTTAACCCAAGTATGGTGCCCCCATACTTGCTAGACCACCCTTAGCCTAGACCTAAGCCTTCTAGCCACCTCCATCAGCCTCACGCCTCTCGGATCCCTCCAAGTCATCCATGACTTGTTCATCCATTGCGCTAGCCTCCAGATGCTTCCCTCGGCTATGTCATGCTAACGGTGTCTACACCGCCAAGGCACATTGGACTTACGCCGCCAAGACTTCGCTTGGACTTTACGCTGCCAAAATCAATCCCCTTGGACTTCTAAATGCCAAGACTCAAGCTTGGACTTTCCCTTGCCAACCCATGTTGGACTTTCCGTGCCAAGACCCATGCTTGGACTTTCCATTTGCCAAGACCCATGCTTGGACTTCTCATTTGCCATGACCCATGCTTGGACTTCTCATGCCAAGTACTCAAGACTTGGACTTTCCCAAATGCCAAGTACCCATGACTTGGACTTTCCATGCGCCAAGTGTCCCACTTGGACTTTCCATGCCAAGTACCCATGACTTGGACTTTACCTTGCCAAGACCCATGCTTGGACTTTCCCATAATCACATGGTCAACCCTAGTCAACCATTAAGGTCTCCCTCGATTCAAACTCGAGTCCGGTCAAACATGACCTGAGTCGATTGCTCCAACAATCTCCCCAACATATTAACCGACATTAATGTCAAACATCAATGCCAAATCACTTTGTCAAATCCCTTTGTCAAACATCAAAACATCACTCGAGTCAAACTCGAGTCTGGTCAATCGTGACCTAGGCCGATTGCACCAACAAGGGTTTTATGTCTCATCCTCTTTGCATGCAAATAACTATTATATACATGACATGTCATACATGTCATACATCTACATGTCACGACACGCATAACATAATGATACGCATCTAATCCAATTACATGGCATACAATTATGTCATGTACAAAATTTCCTTATATATCATAACTATTTATGGAAATAAAATATGTTTAAGATTTGATTCTCCAAATCAAATCATGATTAAATTAGGAAATAAATTTCCAAATCTAATCATATATTTTATTTGTGAAAATAGTTGATTAAGGAAAGTCAATTTAGGAAACCAATTTCCTAAATCATCAAAACTACTTATGGAAATAAAATATTTTTAAGATTTGATTTCTCAAATCAAATCAAGATTAAATTAGGAAACAAATTTTCAAATCTAATCAAATATTTTATTTATGAAAAATATCAATTTCCATAAATACTTCCAACTTTCCAAAAGTAGAAGATTTCCATAAATATTTCTAGACTTTCCAAAATTAAAAATTTCCATAAATACTTCTAACTTTTCAAAAGTAGACAATTTCCAGAAATACCATTATGACTATCACAAAATAATTTTACGATTATGTCGAAACACAACCAGGGCTCTAATACCACTGTTGGGTTTCCGGCACCACGGCGAGTGTGTGTTCGAACATGTTTCGTAAATATGTGCACAGCAGAAGGAATAAAATAATAAATCTAATTTATTACAACAAACACACCACACGCATGCATAGTACAACATGTGTAGACATAACCATAAATTCAAATTTTGCAATAAAGGAAATTTATACTACGTATACCTGACGTATCACGTGTAGCGGGAAAGACATCAACCGGAGCGATCCTCGCTAGAATCGCCTCTATCCGTATCCACGCCGAGTATCTTCGGGATGACTTCACAAAGTCACGAGCCTCATCTTCGTATGGGTTACTAGCCTCGTGTTGAAGACGATGTGATCGAGAGAATATCACGATCCGAATCAAAATTCGGATCCAAAACAAGTCCTCAAAAACTCGCTTCTCCGGAGAGGTATTCGTCAACCGTTTGACGAATCCTTCGTCCTCCACCTATGAGGATTACCGGAGATTGAATCCCCGGCAAGGATATCACTGTCGGAGCTCCAAACGTCGTCCAAATGATGCTCCGACAAGAAGGAAACAAGCTGTCCAGAAAACTGGACAGCTTTGGTGGAGGAATAGGGGTCGGCCAAATAAGGAAGGTTGAAGCTCACCTTGTCGCCGGACCCAAAGGAGATCACCGGAGCTCCTCTGGCAGCAGCTCGACGCTGGCAAGGGGAGAGGACGGCAGCTGCTGGACACCGGCAAGGGGCTTTGGGTGGTGGTGGGTGGCGGCAAGGAGTTGGCGCCGACCACTTGGAGAAGAGGGAGAGGGTGGGCGGCAACAACTAGGGTTGCAAGGATTATGGCTTAACAAAACCCTTAAGCCCTATTTTATAGAGAACAAATTCTCTTAATGGTTATCGGATCATAACCAAAAGCCCGTTAACCCGGTCCATTAATTTAAGTTAAAATAAACCAAACCATGTTGGTCTATTTTAAGTTAAAACGAACCGAACCAACTTTGGTTCATTCGTTTAAAACAAACCAAACCCCTTTGGTTTATTCTCCTCCATTGGATTAGAACCAAACCAATTTGGTTCATCCATCATGTCTTCATAAGACACGACCCATCCACGCTTCCATTGCGACTGAAATGATTTCATGCTCTCTCCATGTTTGGTCTAACCAAACCTAGTTTCTCTCGGTCTGAGAATCTCATTCTCAAGCTCGTTTTAAATCCTTCGGATTATGCTCGTTGTGCGTGTGACCAAATAGGTTCTCGGTTTATGTTGGTCGTCTATAATTAACCATTAATTATAGAACGATCATGAGTGGAATCTAGAAGTAAATCATGATCCCTAGTTAACCGAAAAGATCAACGGTTGATCCAGAACTATTTCTGAAACCCTTCAGCAGCTCGAATGAATCGTGCCCTATTCCCTTCACTCATCTTAAACCCACTTGGTTCAGGACATGGTCTATAGTGTCAGTCCCCACTAGGCTGACTACGTCACACCTAGCCCAAGTATCATTTCCTCATCCTACGGATTCTAGTTACTACACATGTATCGAAGAGTACCTTACTCTAAACAAGTAATGCTTTGGACAAAGACTTTAGTAACAATCTGACGAGAGGCCATGGGTATACATCTCCTCGCAAGGAGTGGCGAATCCTTTATGGGCTATTTAAACACCTTCGATCACTTCGACTTATAGCCAATCATCCCGGGTCCACATCTCCTCAAAGATGCTTGCTTAAGATGTCAAAACATAAGTCTTTATGATCAAGATGACTTGAATTCCTTAAGTCAAAGGAACATCGCACTTAAGCTGCAGTAAGAACTTCATTGCCATATCTATATATGTAGAGAACCATATGAAGTCTTACGGCTGGTCACTCTAATGAACTAGTTACCATAACTAGCATCCACGATTAACTCCAGACATCACAATGTCTCCATCCAGTGAGAATCAGCTGCTTGGATACACCAAGGAGTATACCTCGTGCTAGTTTCGACAAAATCAATGGTGTCCAAATGCCTCAATTCATCGACTAGGGATAATTCCGATACATCACAATTACACATGTAGAGATACTCACTAGTTGTGATCCAATCACAAATTCTCTCATGCTGTGAATCGTATCGTGGACATTCAGTAAATTAGTTTAAGATCTAATCAAATACATGAAAACATGTATACTCAAATAGTGAATCTTCATTTATCATATAAATGGTTTAAACATAAGGCGATTGCCTTAGGACATCTCTCATATATTACTAACATGAAGCTGTGAAGAGATTCAACCGACTCGCACGCTTATACCTAGAGTTGGTCAGTACAGAAAGAGAAAGGGTCAAACTCATGCTGAAGATGCTCCGACCCGAGATAGCTCTGAACATGGCTGGCGGAGTTCATAGACCACAGACCGCAGTGGAGTTGTTCAGTATTGCCTTGATTACTGAATATTACCTGAACAACATTAACCAGCAAAAGAGGGAACTGAATGAAGGCAGGAGTCAAGCCCAGTCTGGAGGTCAAAGAACCCAGAGTACATGGAAAGGGAACCACACTGGCAAGAGAAAGCAATGGGATGACTCTAAAGGTGGTCTAGCAAACAAGTAGCCCAAGATCCCTCTGTGTGCTACATGCGGGAAGATACATCCCGGAGTATGCTACAGAGGCACAAATAGATGCTACAACTATGGACGGGAAGGGCATAGAGTCAAGGACTGTCCTATTTAGGTTCAGGCACCTCCTCAGCGATATGCCCAGTACAGGAGTGCTCCTCCACAGCTACACCAGATGCAGGATGAAATCGAAGGTACCCCGATCAGTCAAGGGAGATTGGAAGCCCCCGCCAGTTATGACGGATGCCAGGGTATTCTCTCTCACCCAAGATGATGTGGCGAACGCTTCTACGCTGTCACACAGTCGATATTTATTTTCACAAGATGCTATCGCATTATTTGATACTGGGGCAACACATTCGTTTGTTTCTACACCCTTCACGGAAAAGATAGACATGCCACCACAAGCTTTGGATCGCAAGTTCTTAACCACCCTGCCCTCGGGAGAAGTAATGCCCTCTACTCATATGCTGTGAGCCGCACCCATTAGAATCACAGACAGAGATCTCTACTGTGATCTGATAGTGCTCGACATGCAGGATTATGATATTATATTGGGCATGGATTTCTTAAGCAAGTATGATGATTCGATCGAGTGCCACAAAAGAAAAGTGGTCTTCCAGCCGGAGGCAAAGCCTATGTTTGAATTTATTGGAGAGCCAAGGAAAAGAATCAATAAATTTCTATCAGCTTTACAGGCGCGCAAGATGTTAGATAGTGGATGCACTGGGTTTCTAGCACATGTGGTTGATACAAGTCAAGCCGAGGACCAGGAGCTAGAAGATATCAGAGTTGTATGCAACTACCCAGAGGTATTCCCAGATGAACTACCAGGGTTAGCCCCAGATAGAGAAATTGAATTTGAGATCGAATTGATTCCTGGTACTAATCCGATCTCTAAAGTACCTTACCGTATGGCGTCGGCTGAATTGAAGGAACTTCAGGGACAACTATAGGAGTTACTCGACAAGGGACTCATACGCCCAAGTCGCTCTCCATGGGGAGCTCCAGTACTGTTGGTGAAGAAGAAAGATGGGTCTATGCGAATGTGCATAGACTACCGAGCGCTAAATAATGTGACAATCAAGAACAGGTACCCTTTACCACGGATTGACGACCTATTCGACCAGCTAAAGGGTGCCACCATCTTCTCTATGATTGACCTGAGGTCTGGCTATCATCAAGTGAAAGTGAAACCAGATGATATACCAAAGATGGCTTTCTGAACAAGATACGGACATTATGAGTTCGTAGTTATGCCCTTTGGAGTGACGAATGCACCTGCTATGTTCATGGATCTGATGAATCAGGTATTCTCGGCATTCCTCGACAAATTTGTGATCATTTTCATCGATGATATACTGATATATTCGAGAACCCAAGAAGAGCACGCAGAACACCTGAACATGGTATTACAGATTTTTCGGGAAAAGCAGCTGTATGCAAAGTTCTCCAAATGTTAGTTCTGGCTCGATCAAGTATCATTTTCGGGTCACGTTATATCCAAGCATGGAGTGATGGTAGACCCAATAAAGATTGAAGCTGTGAGTAACTGGAACATGCCAAAGAATGCCAGTGAGATCAAAAGCTTTCTTGGGCTAGCAAGCTACTACAGGAAGTTTGTAGAGAACTTCTCTAGAATTGCAGCCCCTATGACAGTCCTCACCAGAAAGAACAAAAAGTATGAATGGATGGACGCCTATGAGAAGAGTTTCACAGAATTGAAAAAGAGACTGACCAGTGCTCCAATCCTTGCTCTGCCGGGCAGTAACAAAGGCTTCGACATGTACAGCGACGCTTCCAAGTTGGGACTCAGAACTGTACTCATGCAGAATGGCAAGGTCATTGCCTACGCCTCTAGACAACTCAAGGAACATGAAAGGAATTATCCCACTCACGATCTAGAGCTAGCGGCCATGGTCTTTGCTCTCAAAACATGGAGGCATTATCTATATGGAGCTCAGTGTAGGATTTATACAGACCACCAGAGTCTGAAATATTTCTTCACACAGAAGGACCTAAACATGAGACAATGCAGATGGCTCGAGCTCATCAAGGATTATGACTGCGAGATCTTCTACCATCCAGGAAAAGTGAACAAGGTGGTCGATGCACTTAGTAGGAAGTCATGTGCCACCTTGATGTCTCTATCAGTATTATCTCGGCCCTTAGAAAAGGAAATTATGCATTACGGGGTTGAAATCATTTCCGGATAGCTCTTGACCATGACGATAGCACTGATGCTGTTTGACGATATATTAGAGAAGCAAGCCCGTGACCCGAGCATTCAAAGGATCAAGCAAGAGGTCCTAGAAGGAAAGGATGATTGGTTTCGTATCTCTGACAGTGGAGTACTCTACCTCAGGGATCGCTTGTGTATTCTCGATGATCCAGAATTACGAAAGAAGATATTTGAGGAAGCTCACGGAACCCCTTATGCAATGCATCCTGGAACCACCAAGATGTACCAAGATCTGAAAAGAAAATTCTGGTGGTTCGGTATGAAAAGAGATGTGACTCAGTATGTCGATTACTGCCGACCGCGGAGGGTTAAAGCAGAACACCAGAGACCTGGAGGAACACTGCAGCCAATCCAAATTCCAGAATGGAAATGGGAAGATATTTCTATGGATTTCATCTCAGGACTACCCAAGACGACGAACGGATATGATGCAATATGGGTAATTATGGACAGATTGATGAAGTCTGCCCACTTCTTATAAATCAAGATGACCTATTCGACAGAGCAATTGGCTCAATTATATGCTAGGGAAATTATCAGATTACATGGGATTCCTAAGACTATCATTTCTGACAGAGATGGTCGCTTTATTTCCCATTTATGGGAATGTGTTCAGAAGGCCCTTGGCACGAAGCTATTATTCAGTACTGTCTTTCATCCTTAGACTGACGGACAGACCGAAAGGGTGAATCAAGTATTGGAGGATATGTTACGAGCGTGCGCCTTGGATTTCAAAGGGAGTTGGTGCTGATACTTATGCTTGGAAGAATTCGCCTACAATAATAGCTACCAAGCTACTATTGGAATGGCGCCCTACGAGGCTCTATACGGGAGGAAATGTAGATCTCCTATATGTTAGTATGAGGGTGGTGAAAAGAAGGGGATGGGACTTCAAACAGATTTCATTGACGACACCACCGGAGCTTTACAGAACATCCGCCAAAGAATTGAAACTGCTCAGAGCCGGCAAAAGAGCTATGCAGATATGCGGCGTAGACCGTTGGAATTCGATGTCGGGGATCTGGTATTCCTCAAAGTGGCCCCTATGAAGGGAGTGATGAGATTCAGAAGGAAGGGTAAGCTGAGTCCGCGCTATGTGGGACCGTATTCGATATTGAAGAGAGTCGGCAAGGTAGCTTACGAGCTAGAGCTGCCTCAAGAGATGTCAGCTATCCACAACGTGTTCCACATTTTGATGCTCAAGAAGTGCATTTCCAGTACGGACCAAGTGATCGAGCCACAAATAGTGCAAGTTCAAGAGGACCTGAGTTATGAAAGTCGGCCTATCCAGATACTAGACTGAGAAGTCAAAAGGCTAAGGAATAAAGAGGTGCCCTTAGTGAAGGTCCTGTGGCAAAATCAACGGTACGAAGAAGCTACCTGGGAACGTGAGGAGGACATGAAACAGAAGTACCAAGAGTTGTTCTAAGTTTCGGGGACGAAACTTTTAAAAGGTATGAAGGATTGTAACGCCCGTAAAATTCCTAGCAATTTTATAAGAATTTTTGCATGATCATAATGGGCTTTACGTGGGCTCTTTCAAAAAATAAAAGAAATAGAGTCAAAAAGGATGCATGGCCCAGGAATTGAACCCCAAACCTCTAGTAGATAGCTAAACCCTAAGATGCATCCAATAACCAGAAGCCCAGTAGGGTTGTGCTATTAGAAGGGTATAGGAAATGATAGATAAGGGTAAGGGAGGCTAAGGGACACCTTCAAGTGAATAAATAGGGGAATGAGGAGACATGAGAAACCAAAGTTGGCATCCTATCCTTCTCTTCTTCTTCCTCACCGAAACCCTACTCCTTCCCCTCTTCCATTTTCCGAAAACCTACCCAAGCAAGAAGAAGGCTATAGTTTGGCATCACTTAGGGTATTTTCCAACTATTAACAAGCGAAGGAAGTAAGCATCCCCTCACCTGCATACAAGTTGTTTCGATTGATGTTATTAAGAAAAGAACCTTACATGAAACTTTCGGCCAAGACCATTCCTTTTGTTTTCCATGATGATCCATGCTATACTTTGTATGAATATGATGATAATAGGTTTCTAAATAGGTTTGGTTAAGTGTTTGATCTTAAAAGCTTCATGAACTTTCGGCCAAAACCATTCCTTATGCTTTCCATGATGATCCATGCTATACCTTGTATGAATATGATGATAATAGGTTTCTAAATAGGTTTTGTTGAGTGTTTGATCTTAAAAGCTTCATGAACTTTCGGCCAAGACCATTCCTTATGTTTTTCGATGATGATCCATGCTATACTTTGTATGAATATGATGATAATAGGTTTCTAGATAGGTTTGGTTAAGTGTTGGATCTTAAAAGCTTCATGAACTTTCGGCCAAGACCATTCCTTATGCTTTCCATGATGATCCATGCTATACTTTGTATGAATATGATGGTAATAGGTTTCTAAATAGGTTTGGTTAAGTGCTTGATCTCCAACCTTCATGAAACTCTCGGCCAAGTCCCCTTTTTGACCCCTAATGGTTTTCTATGCTATGCTCTAGATGTGTTCATGCTATGTTTTGATGTTAGATGAAGATAACATGTTGTAGCTAAACTAAATTTAAGTGGTTGATCTTTAAAGCTCCTTGAAACATTCGGCCAAGATCCATTTAAGTCTATCATGCCATGATATATAAGTTGTCATGCTATGTTTGAATGTAGATGAAGGTAACAAGTTGATAGCTAAGCTAGATTTAAGAAATGGATCTTAGGATTCCTTGAAGCTCTCGGCCAAGGCTCAATTAAACTCCTAAGGGCCTTCCATGCCATGATTTATATGTGATAGAATTAATATGTGGTTAGTTAGATCATGTACAAGTTGTTTAGGGTTTAAAATTTTGGTAGAACTCCATGAAGTTTAGATCACACCATGTTATGCTTGTTCATGATGTTTATGTCATGCCCTATATGTGTGTGATGTTAGTATGATGTTAAGTAGACCTTACACAAGTTGTTTATCATGTAAACTCCTAAGAACCCTCCCTTAGGGTTTCGGCCAACCCATGTACATGCCCTCTACTAAGTCCTCCATGCCATGCTACATGTAGAAAAAGATGCAAATATGATGTTAGTTAGATTTTATGATAGCATGATTGGTTGATGTCACTACCTTATGTCCATGTTAATTGTATGAATGTATGATTAGGTTATGCTCATTGTCCATGTTAATTGTATGAATGTATGATTAGGTTATGCTCCTTGCCATGTTAATTGTATGAATGTATGATTATGTTATGCTCATTGTCATGTTAATTGTATGAGTATATGATATGTCATAAAGAAGGAACATGATATGATATGAAAAGAAATATGATATGTTATGAAGAAGGAAACATGATATGTTATAAAGAAGGAACATGCTATGTTATGAAAAGAAATATGATATATTATGAAGAAGGAACATGATATGCTAAGAAGAAGAAACATGATATGCCATGATAAGGAACATGATATGTTTATGAAAAGAAATATGATATGTTATGATAAGGAACATGATATGCTATTTTACTTTCTGCATGGCTTGTACCAGGACCCTAATAAGGTCCAAGGGATGGGCTCCTATGTGCCCCTGGGTCGACGGTCGTAGTACGGACTCAGTATGGGATGGGCTCCCAGATGCCCTAGGCCGACGGTCATAAGTACGGGCTTAGGATGAGCTTCTATGTTATGTTGCCCCTAGGCCGACGGACATAGTACGGGCCTAGTACTCTAGTGGGTTCGGGATTAGCTACCTCGGGTCTATTAGGGATGCGCGCTATGATGATGATGTATGTGGTACAATGCCGGGCCCAATATGTTGAGATTATGTTTAAGTACCTATAATATTTATGTTTTCAAAGAGCATCCTGCATATGCCTTTATTTCATGTCTAGATCATTATGATGTTATTATCCATGTTATGTATTCTTATGTTCTGGTATGTTTATATGCATGTTATTCTTGCTTATGTTCTTGAATGTTTATATGAAGGTTATGCTTAAGTTCTGGTATGTTTATATGTATGTTATGCTTGCTTGAATGTTTACATGAATGCTATGCTTATGTTCTGGTATGTTATATACATGTTATGTTTGCTTATGTTCTTGAATGTTTATATGAATGTTATGCTTATGTTCTGGTATGTTTATATGCATGTTATGCTTGCTTATGTTCTTGAAGTTTATATGAATGTTATGCTTATATGAGCTTATATGATCATGTCACTACTCTATGCTTAATGCTTGACGTATGATTTTTGTGAGTAGGACAGGATCTTACTAAGCCTATGTGATTATAGTTTTATGTTCCCTTGTACTGCAAATAAGGGTAAAGAATGGCTAAACTAAAGAGAGCAGCAGGAGGGGCAAAGTGTGTGTGGTAGTGGCATGATGGAGGAGATCTGTTTATGCTTTCCATACTTATGCAAGTTTTCTTTAAGTTGAATGTCATGAACTGGAACTAAGTATTTATGAAATGATGATGCTTGCTTATGTTTAAAAGAAAGAAAAAAAAGAAGTTTAAAGTCTTTCGCTGTAAGAAGTATATATAGTCTTCCGCTGTAATGAATGTATGTACGATCGCATCGTACCTCCCTCCAAACCCTGGAAAGGGCGGGTGTGACACTTTCCATTAGTGAAATGAACTCATTTAATAAAGTTGTATTGGTAGTTCCAAAAATTATGTCAACTACGTATATTTGGGAAATAAATATCTCTTTCCCTAAGGATTTTACAAATAGGGTTGGGTCGACTAAGCCTTGACTAAACCCTTTAGACTTAAGGTAAATCGAAAGCCTTTCATACTAAGCTCTAGGAGCTTGTTTTAGTCCATAAAAGGCTTTTCTAAGTTTAAGGACATGGTCGGGTTTGTCTAGACTCTCAAATATGGGTGGTTGGCTAACGTAAACTTATTTCTCGATAAATCCATTCAAGAATGCTGACTTAACATCCATTTGAAATAGTTTAAATCCTCGATATGCAGCATAGGCTAATAACATCCTAATCAATTCATGTCTAGCTATGGGTGCATATGTTTCATCGTAGTCTAACCCCTCTACTTGATTGAATCCCTTAGTGACTAACCTAGCTTTATTTCTAACGACTTCTCCTTTATCATCAAGTTTGTTTCGAAATACCCACCTTGTTCCAATGATCATTTTTCCCTTAGGTGGGGGTATTAATTCCCAAACTTGACTCCTAGTAAATTGAGCTAACGCTTCTTGCATAGCTATAATCCAATTGGGATCAAGAAGAGCTTGTTCAATTTTTTGGGGTTCAATTTTTGAGATAAGTGAAATTTGGCTTAGGTTCCTATAGGATGCTCTAGTTCGAACTCCTAAATTGGCATCACCTATTACTTGATCAATAGGATGATTCGTTTGTAACCTAGATTGATTTGGGTTAGGATTTGAAGGGGTTTTGCTTATCGAGTTCGTGAGGGGAAACTTCGCTTCCCACTTCACCTCGGTAGCTTGTCCATGGCGATCCCTTCGATGTCCCCGGATTAAAAAAAATTAATCCTAGACAAAAGGGATTGCCCAAACCACCAAGTCATCGTCGTGCTATTCATTTAGAGAGGTCACTTGAACAAACTCGTTGTTCAAGCGACCATCTTCTATTCTACGAGTAGCCATGGAATAGACGATGTCCAGATCATCGGTTTTCGTGTTTATGCTCAGGATCCAAGTATTATTTAGCCATTTTCATATTTATAACATGCTTATAATTGAAAACCAAAAACAAGCAAGAAACAAAAGAGAAAAGAGAATAGATATACCTCTTGATCTTCTAATGTATGACCTTCCTCCTTTTGGACGTCGTGTGGGCGACGATCTACCAAAAGTCGAAGCTCCTAGATCACAAATCTTCCTTCCTTGCTATTCCAAAGCAAGAGGAAGAATAGAAACAAGGTTTTTCTCCTCCCTAAAACCAACCAACAAGGAGCACTCAAACTCCTTGCCGCCGGCCAACTAGAAGGAGGAGAAGATGATGGAAAACAACCAAGATACCAAGGGAAGCCCTATATCTTGTTTCCACCACCTAAGGAGAAGAGAGGAGGGGCTTTGGCCACCGGCCAAGGGCAGGAAAAAGGCTGGAAGGGCTGCTGGATGCCGGCCAATGAAGGAGGAAGATGAAAGCAATCACCTTCCTTAATTGGTGCCACCCTAGCTTCCAAACCCTAACCCTAATCCTATCTCAACTAGGATTCCTCTCCCTTGCCGCCCAAAAACCCTAGCTCTTTTGATTGATGTTCACGCCAACTCCCTTGCCCTCCTTTTATAGAGTTAGGGATAAGTCATGAATTAATCTCCTCCATTGGTTCTAGGGATTTAATCTCAACCGTCGGATCTAGAGATTTAATCTCAACCGTCGGATCTTAGAGATTTAATCTCTACCTATGGATATTATAGTTTTGTTTCTATCCATTGGATCTAAGATTCATGAGGTGTTAATAGGCTACATTAGGGACCATGAGGAGGAGTTGGATCTTGGCCACCCATGGATCAAGCCCACATAAAGTCTGATCCACTAATGATGATCCAATCCACTAAAGGATCATCATTGATCTACCTCACCAACCCCCATATGATAATATGGGCTCCATATATTATTTGTACATTTTCTCTCCATGTTTAAGATCTCGAATGTTCGTCGATTAATTAATTTACTGACCATTAATTAATCAACATCTAACTCCTTGAGTAGTACCACTCAACCTTTTCTTCATGCCGGACCAAGTCCACCTGCAGGGTTTACATAATGAACCTTATGAGCTCTTCAAGGGGACATCATCATCCTAATATATAGGACACGGTTTCCTCCTATAATCAACGGCACACCATATAAATAATATCATCTCCCAACTTATCGAGCCTATCGATTTAATCTATAAATCTCGCCCATTGGTAAATCAAAGAGATGAGTACTAAGTATATGTGCCCGTTATTATATCGGGATTAAGAGTATGTACAATATAATATCTGAGGTCCGATTCGATTATGTAGTCAGCAAAAAATGGAATCACCTCTAAGTCGGTCCTGCTCAATACACATAAAGTGCACTAGTGTGATTCTATGGTCAAGACAAACCAATACCAAATCACACTACAACCATTCCGATGGTTTGTCCAAAGTCATCTCGGTTGTGAGCCTTTACTTATACTTTTCAAGGGGCCGATAATATGATCTCCTGTGTGACACCACACACCATGTTATCTACAATGTAAAGTATTAGACAATATTGCATAACCATAAAAATATACAAACAATGATCATGTGATTCTTATTTCAAAATAAAGATGTTCATACAAAAGATAGACTTTTCAGTATACATCCATACAATTACCCACTTATACTAAAAGACTATGTTGTCCTTAAAGTGTCATACATCTGATCCCCATTCCCTGCACATGCCTATCAAAATCTCTCGCTGGAAGGGCCTTAGTGAAAGGATCTACCAGGTTATGCTCTGATGCAATCTTGGCCACAGCAACTTCTCCTCTCTTTACGATTTATCGTATCAGGTGGTACTTGCGCTCTATGTGTTTACTAGCCTTATGGGCTCGTGGTTCCTTCGAGTTTGCAACTACACCACTATTATCAAAATGAATTGTGATAGTTCTGGGCAAACCAGGAATCACATCCAAGTCCATCAGGAAGTTCCTGAGCCACACAACTTCTTTGGCCGCCTCAGAGGCTGCCACATACTCAGCTTCCATGGTGAAGTCCGCTACGCATTTCTTCTTGACACTCCTCCATACAATGGCTCCACCTCCCAAAGTAAACACAAAACCTGAGGTAGACTTACTGTTATCTCTATCAGATTGGAAGTCGGAATCCGTGTAACCCATAGGGATTAATTTGTCTGCCCGGTAAACCAGCATATAATCCCTAGTTCTTCTCAGGTACTTCAATATATGCTTTACCGCAGTCCAATGTTCCTGTCCTGGATTACTCTGATATCTGCTGACCATGCCCATGGCAAAGCAGATATCTGGTCTCATACAGAGCATCACATACATGAGGCTTCCTACTGTCGAAGCATAAGGAACTGCCTTCATCTCCTCTATCTCCTCAGATGATCTAGGACACATCTCCTTAGATAAAGGAACTCTATGCCTGAAAGGTAGAAAACCCTTCTTGGAGTTCTGCATGCTAAAATGCTCCATGATCATGTCTATGTATGAAGCTTGGGATAAGCACAACATCCTTTTCCTGCGATCCCTTATAACCTTGATCCCAAGGATGTGTCCCACCTCTCCAAAGTCCTTCATATCAAACTGTTTGGACAACCATACCCTTACGTCTGATAACACCTTTATATTGTTGCCAATCAACAAAATGTCATCTACGTATAGTACAAGAAATACCACTACGTTTCCATCACATCTCTTGTATACACAAGACTCATCCGAACTTTGAATAAATCCATAAGACTGGATCACCTCATCAAAGCGGATGTTCTAAGACCTTGAAGCTTGTTTCAATCCATAAATGGACCGATTAAGCTTACATACAAGATGCTCTTTGCCCATAGCAATGAATCCCTCTGGTTGCTTCATGTAGATGTTTTCCTCAAGACTTCCATTAAGGAAAGTTGTCTTGACATCCATCTGCCACACCTCATAATCCATATGAGCTGCTATGCATAAGAGAATCCGGATAGACTTAAGCATGGCTACTGACGAAAAGGTCTCCTCATAATCGATACCCTCTTTCTGAGTATACCCCTTTGCAACAAGCCTCTCTTTGAAGGTCTCAACCTTCTCATCTATTCCTCTCTTTCTCTTGTAGATCCACTTGCATCCAATGGTTTTTACACCATCGGGTGGTTCTACTAGCTCCCAGACCTGATTTGAATCCATAGATTCAATCTCAGCATTCATTGCACTTTGCCAAGATACTACATCTTTATCTTGGATTGCCTCGTCATATGTCCAGGGATCAGGTTCATGTTCGCTAGGGATCAAATCAGAAGATTCTCCCAAGAACATGAATCTATCAAGCTGTCTCACAACCCTCCCACTACGATGAGGTATCACCTGTGTATCCTCTGTGACATGCGGTGCAGTGACATATGGTATATCCTCTTGTACCGATGGTACTAAAGAAGTGACATCCCCTTTTAACTCCTCCAGAACAATTTTACTCTTGGGCTTGTGGCTCATCACATAGTCTTCCTCTAGAAATCTGGCGTTCATGCTAACGATCACCCTCTGATCTCTAGGACTATAAAACAATCCACCCTTCGTTCCCTTGGGATAGCCAACGAACATGCGTACTTTTATACGATGTTCAACTTACCAGCATCTGCCTTCAGCACATGTGTTGAACTCCCCCATATCCGAATATGTCTTAGACTAGGCCAGTCCACAATTCTGTGGGAGTAGAAGGCACTGATTTAGATGGAACCAAGTTCAGAATGTACACCGTCGTATCTAGAGCATATCCCCAAAACGAATCTGGCAACTCAGAATAACTCATCATCGATCTAACCATCTCCATAAGAGTCCTATTCCTTCGCTCTGCTACACCATTCTGCTGGGGTGTGTCAGGTGCAGTTAATTGGGATTGAATCCCAGACTCTGATAAGTAGTTCCTAAACTCTCCCAAGAGGTACTCACCACCACGATCAGATCGTAGTGTCTTGATACTTATACCTTGATGTTTCTCCACATCAGCCTTGAATTCTTTGAACTTGTCAAAGCATTCAGACTTGCGGCGCATCAGGTAAATGTATCCATATCTTGAGTAATCATCTATAAAAGAGACGAAATACTCGAAACCACCTCTAGCCTGGATAGACATAGGACCACACAAATCAGAATTAACCAATTCTAACACATCTTTGGCTCTATACCCCTTAGCCTTAAAAGGCCTCTTGGTTATCTTACCCTCCAAGCAAGATTCACAGGTTGGGAGATCCTCCACTACTAATGAACCCAAAGGTCCATCAGCTATCAACCTTTGAATTCTTCTTAGGTTAATGTGACCAAGCCTAAGATGCCAAAGATATGTTTGGTTCATCTTCGAAGGTTCTTTTCTCTTATTGGAATTAGAAGATGAGTTATTAACTTCAATTTGCATCGTGGGAGGTTTTGGTTCAAGTGTGTAAAAATTTCCTATCAATGCACCCGAACAGATAATGTCACTATTCCTTCTTATAACAACTCTGTCATTGAAAGAAATAGAATATCCATCCATAAATAATTTAGAAACTGAAATTAAATTCTTTGTAAACAAGGGTACATAAAGGCAATTCTTAAGAACCAAAAGTTTATTTTTCTCAAAAGATAAATGAACGTCTCCCACTACAACAGCCGCCACCTTCGTGGCATCGCCCAAGTACATGGTAATCTACCCCTCAGCCAGTCGTCTGGTTTCCTAGAACCCCTGTAAAGTATTGCAGACATGATCAGTGGGTCCCATATCTACACACCAGGTGTCGGTAGATAACACCACTAAACATGTTTCAACGACTAGACCAAAAGATATACCTTTGTTCTTGCAGTTGGGGCAGTCCTTCTTCCAGTGTCTAGTCTGCTTACAAGTGAAGCACTTACCTTTCGGCTTCTTCACTCCTCCCTGAGTACCTCCCACCACCTTCGCCCCAGTTTGTTTCTTCTTCTTCTTGTCTTTCGGCTTAGAAGTAGAAACCTTTTGGGTCACCATGGCATGTGCCTGAGCACTCTGACGAAATAGTCCCTCTGCCGCCTAGAGTTCTGTCAGAAGTTCCGCCAATGAATACAACCTCTTGTTCATATTGTAGTTCAGACGAAACTTCTCAAAACTCCTAGATAGAGACTGAAGTATTATATTGACCTGGGTTTCCCCATCGATCTCAGCTCCTAGGACCTCCAGCTCATTCAAATGAGCCATCATCTAGAGAACATGATCCCTCACGGGTGTTCCCTCGATCATGGTGGTCGTCATCAAGTTTCTCATGGCCTCTTGCCTCGCAGCCCGATTCTGGTGTCCGAAAAGCTCCTTGAGATTGAGAATCATATCATAAGCAGTGGACATGGCTTGATGCTGATGTTGCAGTACATTTGACATAGATGCCAAAATATAACACCGCGCCATCTCATCGGCCTTGATCCACTTCTTATAGCTCTCTCTCTCCTTTTCCTCAGAATCATCTGTAGGCTTGGGAGGGCACTCTTCGAGGAGTACATATTTGTATTCCTCAGCAGTCAAGATAATGTCTAGATTCCTCTTCTAATCAACATAGTTGGGTCCAGTAAGTTTGTTCTCTTTCAGTATCACAATAAGTGGGTTGAAAGTCATTTTGAAAAAAAAACCTAAGAATCACATAAATCAAAACATTAGATTTCAAAAAATTATTGATTCCTCAAACAATAAAATTTTAAAATCAACCAACACCTCTAAACACCGAGAATATCATATGCCACGATAGTGTGGACGTATACGAATTCTACATTTGTAAGAGGAGGTTTTACCCATTAATTTTACTATTTTAACTTTTTGACAAGTAAAATTAATAGTTGGTTCCTCTTTGGCCCTACAAATAAAAGCAGTGACTCCGATAGGGAGGATACTTATATTTGTATCTAAGTGTTCACCATTACTCGGTACCAAGGTAATTATCTCGGGTTATGTGCCTTCCGATGGGGAAGTACACACGCTCCTTGATAATTCCCTATAACCATATTTGACCTTGTGATCCGCAAACAAACTCATCCGATATTTGACCTTGTTTGCATCACTTGTCAAATCGTAATGGAGGCCGTGGGAATTTTAAAAAATTTCCCTCTCCCACTTAGTAATTTGGAATTGAGGAATTTTCCTAGCCTACGACATGCATATCAAACAAAAAGCAATAAATATGAAAAATAAATTATTTTCCAACTATTATGGCTTTTGTCTTCAATATGTCTCCCGTCGCATTGTCATCTCGTTCGCTCCTCCTACGCCATGTACGAGCCATCCGGAGATCCAAGCCGAGACTAAAACCTATTTTAATTTACATCCATCGATCCTACACTCCACGAGGGAGTGTACATGAAATCTAGATCGAAAGTAAAATAAAATAAAGAGTGGCTAAACAATGTCGTATTTAATTTACAAAAACTAAATACTAGCCTCGTCAACCCCGAGGATTCAACAAAATAAATATTTACACACATATGGCCATAATAGTCGGATCTTATGCTTGCAACCAAAGAGTTAAACTATGCATATCCTACTATTATCTGACACATATAATATATGAAAAAGTGTATAAAAATTAACCGAATCCTAAACACACAAAACCGGAAACCTTGGCTCTGATACCAATTGAAGGGTTTTTGCTTATCGAGTATGTGAGGGGAAACTTCGCTTCCCACTTCACCTCGGTAGCTTGTCCATGACGATCCCTTCGATGTCCCCAGATTAAAAATATTCAATCCTAGACAAAAGGGATTGCCCAAACCACCAAGTCATCATTGTGCTATTCGTTTAGAGAGGTCACTTGAACAAACTCGTTGTTCAAGCGACCATGCTCTATTCTACGAGTAGCCGCGGAATAGACGATGTCCGGATCGCCGGTTTTCGTGTTTATGCTCGGGATCCAAGTATTATTTAGCCATTTACAGATTTATAACATGCTTATAATTGAAAACCAAAAACAAGCAAGAAACAAAAGAGGAAAGAGAATAGATATACCTCTTGATCTTCTAATGTATGACCTTCCTCCTTTTGGACGTCGTGTGGGCGACGATCTACCAAAAGTCGAAGCTCCTAGATCGCAAATCTTCCTTCCTTGCTCTTCCAAAGCAAGAGAAAGAATAGAAACAAGGTTTTTCTCCTCCCTAAAACCAACCAACAAGGAGCACTCAAACTCCTTGCCGCCGGCAAACTAGAAGGAGGAGAAGATGATGGAAAACAACCAAGACACCAAGGGAAGCCCTATATCGTGTTTCCACAACCCAAGGAGAAGAGAGGAGGGGCTTTGGCTGCCAGCCAAGGGCTGGAAAAAGGCTGGAAGGGCTGCTGGACGCCGGCCAATGAAGGAGGAAGATGAAAGCAATCACCTTCCTTAATTGGTGTTGGCCTAGCTTCCAAACCCTAACCCTAATCCTATCTCAACTAGGATTCCTCTCCCTTGCCGAACAAAAACCCTAGCTCTCTTGGTTGATGTTCATGCCAACTCCCTTGCCCTCCTTTTATAGAGTTAGGGATAAGTCATGAATTAATCTCTTCCATTGGTTCTAGGGATTTAATCTCAACCGTCGGATCTAGAGATTTAATCTCAACCGTCGGATCTTAGAGATTTAATCTCTACCTATGGATATTAGAGTTTTATTTCTATCCATTGGATCTAAGCTTCATGAGGTGTTAATAGGCTACATTAGGGACCATGAGGAGGAGTTGGATCTTGGCCACCCATGGATCAAGCCCACATAAAGTCCGATCCACTAATGATGATCCAATCCACTAAAGGATCATCATTGATCTACCTCACCAACCCCCATATGATAATATGGGCTCCATATATTA
Source organism: Wurfbainia villosa (assembly GCA_025175895.1). Taxonomy (NCBI): domain Eukaryota; kingdom Viridiplantae; phylum Streptophyta; class Magnoliopsida; order Zingiberales; family Zingiberaceae; genus Wurfbainia; species Wurfbainia villosa. The sequence goes on from CM045996.1 coordinate 50,366,324, forward strand.
TTTGTACATTTTCTCACCGTGTTTAAGATCTCGAATGTCCGTCGATTAATTAATTTACTGACCACTAATTAATCAACATCTAACTCCTTGAGTAGTACCACTCAACCTTTTCATCATGCCGGACCAAGTCCACCTGCAGGGTTTACATGATGAACCTTATGAGCTCCTCAAGGGGACATCATCATCCTAATATATAGGACACAGTTTCCTCCTATAATCAACGGCACACCATATAAATAATATCATCTCCCAACTTACCGAGCGTATCGATTTAATCTATAAATCTCGCTCATTGGTAAATCAAAGAGATGAGTACTAAGTATATGTGCCAGTTATTATATCGGGATTAAGAGTATGTACAATATAATATCTGAGGTCCGATTCGATTATGTAGTCAGCAATAAATCGAATCACCTCTAAGTCGGTCCTGCTCAATACACACAAAGTGCACTAGTGTGATTCTATGGTCAAGACAAACCAATTTCAAATCACACTACAACCATTCCGATGGTTTGTCCAAAGTCATCTCGGTTGTGAGCCTTTACTTATACTTTTCAAGGGGCCGATAACATGATCTCTTGTATGACACCACACACCATGTTATCTACAATGTAAAGTATTAGACAATATTGCATAACCATAAAAATATGCAAACAATGATCATGTGATTCTTATTTCAAAATAAAGATGTTCATACAAAAGATAGACTTTTCAGTATACATCCCTACAGGATTTACACTAGATTCGTTTTGTGAGTTAGATTCGGATCTAGAATTAGGTTCAGGTCTAGAGTTAGGTTCATTAATCACTTCTAATCGGGATTTTATAGTTTTGTTTTCTTCATCAAATACTACGTTAATCGTTTCTTCGATTTTTAGGGTTTCATTGTTATACACCCTATAGGCTTTACTAGTGGTTGAGTATCCTAGGAACATCTTGGTAGTTGTCTTAGGGGTGAATTTCCCTAAGTCTTCTTTAGTATTCAATATGTGCACCCTATAACCAAAGACCCTAAAATACTTAATGTTTGGTAATTTTTCGTAATAGATTTCATATGACATTTTAAGATGTCTTCTAACTAGTAGGATCTTATTTTGAACATAGCAGGCCATATTGACTGCTTTTGCCCAAAACCTATTAGGTAGGTTATACTCATTCAACATGGTTCTAGCGGCTTCTTGTAGGGTTCTATTCCTATGCTCAACTAGACCATTTTGTTGTAGGGTCCTAGGAAAGGAGAATTCATGGTGGTATCCATTCTGGTTACAAAAGTCGACAAATCTATGATTTTTGAATTCACCACCATGATCACTTATAATTCTTTTAACCTTAAGATTCTTTTCATTTTCTATTAATTTGAATAAATTGAGGAGTTGTTCTAAGATTTCACTCTTATATTTTAAAAACCTAACCAATGTGAACCTAGAGTTGGCATCGATTATAACTAGACAATATTGGCTTCCATTTAGTGACTTGGCTCCATGAGAGTCGAAAAGGTCTAAGTGTAGGAGCTCAAGTACACTTTTGGTTCTTTCTTGGTTGGTTAGTTGATGTGAGGTCCTAGTTTGTTTACCTTATTGACAAGCATTACAAATTTTATTTTTCAAGTTATTAAGGTTGGGTAGACCTCTGACTAAACCACTCTGACTCATTTTGTGTACGAGTCTTGGGTGAGAGTGGCCACAATCAGGATTCCTCTTGCTGTGTCATTAGACACTTGGTTGAGGAGTTAGGTAAGTTAATTGTGTAAATGTTGCTATTCCTAGTTCCCTTAAGTATAATTGTTGAAGTATCATTATTTTTGATTAGGCATTCATTTTTTAAGAAGGTGACCTTATAGTTATTATCACATAATTGACTAACACTAAGTAAATTAAATTCGAAGTGCTCAACTAAAAGTACATTATGAATTATAAAGTTTGAGTTTAGCTCAATATCACCTGAACCGATAATTTTGAGCTTCCCGTTGTTTCCGAATGCTACCGATCCTTGGCTTTTAAATATGAGCTTCGAAAATTTTAGTCGGTCTCCAGTCATGTGTCGGGAGCACTCACTGTCCAACATCCATTGATTCTACACATATAGTAGTTGGATCGGACATTGGAATTGTAAAGTTGGTTGAATATTTTAGCCTAGTAGTCATCTCTCCCTTTCTACATGATCAAACATGTTATCCTTATATGTTTTATGAGATGACTTCAATTTTACTTGATTAAGTTTAGTTAATTGAAGATAATCAACCTTGGGTTAGATTTGGATTTAACCCTTAGCTCGTCAAGTAAACTTTTTCAAGAAATTGGCTTCCAAATGGTGGCAAGGCACAGAGGTCTTCTATGATTGGAACAACGACCACTTCCTTAGACAAATCCAAATTCAAGAAATTGATCACTTGAGTCACTTAAGATTACCTTCTGGTCTAACTAGTTTAGGATACGATGAGGTAGCTTCAGCTAATTCAATTTAGTCGAGTGCACCAAGCTAGATACGCCTTATCTAGTTCGGACACACAAGACTTTGTTTCCTTAACGTACTATCATCTTGCCACGTCCTGATACTGTGTTATCAAGATTGATTAACTATTGATCCTATCTAGCCATTCTAAAAATTAAAACAACAATTTAGCTAAGCATGCAAAACTAATTCAAGAAATAAAACAAACAACTTTAGTACTAGCTCCCCGTGGACCATTGAATTGATTCGGTCTTTCCATGTAGTGGATTTGGTCCTTGGGAACCTAGTACTTAGTGGATCCTAATTGTGAAATCAAAATGGTCTTAGGGACCCATGCTTGGACTTTTTATCTATTTCGATTTACAATCAACATATAAGTCCGGCCTTATTGTACATGACCCTTTGTGATCCAAGTAGTTGAAGGTAGGAAACTTCGCCTCCCACTTCAACTCGGTTGCTTGTTCATAGCGATCCCTTCTATGTCCCCGGATAAAAAAAATATCCTTGACAAGGAGAGATTACCCAAGCTACCATTTCATCGTCGTGTTATTCGATTAGAGTAGTCACTTGAACAAACTTGTTGTTCAAGCGACCAACTTCTATTATTCGAATAGTCGCGGAATAGACGATGTATGGATCGCCGGTTTTTGCATTTGTATTCGGGGTCCAAGTAAATTAGCCACATAACAAAACATACAACATGCATATAATTGAAAAACAATTATAGACATAATACAAAAGAATATAAACAAGCATTATACCTCTCGATCTTCTATTATATGTCCTTCCTCCTTTTGGACGTCATGTGGGCGACGATCTTCCAAAAGTCAAAGCCTCCTAGATCACCAATCTTCCTTTTCTTGTTCACTCCGAACAAAGGAAGAAGATAAAACAAAACTCTTCTCCTTCCTTTAACCGACCACCAAGCTCCAAGCTTGATGCTTGCCGCCGGCCAAAAGGAGAATAACACTATAACAAACTATGACTTGTAGCACAGATCGCTGCATGATTCAAGTTGTTAAAAGTTATAAGACATTGACAGTGTGTAGTTGCGCGCTGTAGTTAAATGTATTCGCAGCGCGCAGCTGCGCGCTGTAGTTAAATGTATTGGCAGCGAGCAACTACGTGCTACGGTTAAACGTATTCACAGCGTACAATTAGTCTATCCATAGCGTGCATCGTGCGCTGCGAATGCACATCGATAGCGTGCAGCTGCGCGCTGCAGTTAAATACATTCGCAGCGTGCAGTTGCACACTGTAGTTAATTGTATTAATAGCATACAGTTGCACGCTGCAATTAAATGCATCCATAGCATGCAACCGCGCGCTGCGATTAAGTGTATTCGCAATGCGCTACTGTGTGCTACATTACACACAATTATAATACTAAATAAAAATAATTATACAATCAAAACTCAAATAATTATAATACAACACAGTTATCATACCGCATACAAATACTACACAATTTTAATATTATATACACATTATTATAAAATCAAAACTAAAACAATTATAATACCATAGATATTCATCAACACCACACTTAAACAAAACAATAATTCACTTAGTCAGATATAGCAATCCAAACTAGTAACATAAATTCACTTACATGATTTATTTTCTACAAAAAGTATATGATAAAATCAATAAAATCTATATCAGTCATACAAAATTATAAACTTAGATAACCAAGCGACTGTGCTCCCTATTGCATCCTCGAGACAAACCATTTAATCATTTGGTCAAATTAGATCCACCTGTTCCATGAAAACTATTCCAGTTGCATGTTATTGCTATCGGAAGTCTTGTGAACCGAGAGTCCAACATTGGGTTGGCATGGAAGAGGTAATAGGGGTGAACATAGCGGCATAAAGTCCAAGATATCCTCTGTCGACATATAAGTCCAATGGTTGGGCGTATTTTTATTGTAGGGCGAAGAGAACCAACTAAAAAATTGTTAATATTACCAAGTACATTTTTATAACAAAACATGATATTAGTAATAAAAGAAAGTAAAACAGAGACAAAAAAAACTCATTTACTAAATGCACTAAATTCACTAAAGATAAACGATAAAACATTAACAGAAAAAAATGGCATAATCAGAAGATAAAAAATCATCCTTAACCCAAGTACATTTTTTTTCAAACGAAGGATAAACCTATTATTTCTTATCGTTGTAATATCATCGTAACATGGTTAAGGATGATCTTTGTAACATAAGCATTAAAGGTATTAAACATATTTTGCTTCAGAAGAGATAAAGAAATTTGAAAATAGAAACAACATCATGGTTCAAAACATTGCAAAATTCCAAGAAAGTTCCTTGATGGTGAGCCAACCTTTAAAGCATCCTAGAACTTGCACATGCTAGTTGATTTAAAATTTTGAGACCATTTATCACTTGAGGCAGCAGCAAAGTAAGTCAGTTAATAAGAAAAATATTTAGAGCTAATAACACTAACTAAACCAAAAAATATGATTAGATTAAAAATTCATAATACACTTTACCAGGATATATGACACAGAGTCAAACTTGAAGAGAAACTCACAAACCATGTAGATTGGATGCATAATCATAGATCAAATACATATTGGGTACATATTCATAGACTCAATAATGATAAAGATCATAAATACCTGGTCAACCAAACTCATAGATCAAAAATCTATAACTTTCTATACTTGATTGGCTAAGCAACTTCTGTGTGTGTTGCTGCACAAGATGCAACATTGACAGATGAAGTCTGGAACTCACTGTATGTGCTATAAAGATTCATGGGCAATCCTAAGTTCTAGATGTTATGGAAGGAAACAAGCTATATCCTATATTAGGATTTTTGAAGAGCACTTCTCAACTAAGGTCCAGAGACATGCCTTGTTGCAGACAATTTTCAATTGAGGCATTCAACCTTGGACGAACTTAAGCACCTAGGCGAGGGTCTGGAGACAACACTACCCAAACCTAATTAGACAGCAGAACTAAACCTAGCACAAAACAAACTGAAGATAAAAATATAAAAGGAAAAAGGGAGCTACTGACCTCACCAGTCGCAACATTCAGTGTTCACAAGAATATAAAGCATTAGAAACAAAGATTCTATCTTATAAGAGAAACCACAACATTCATTATGTCAATATAGTTACCTGAGTTATACCATTGCCACTCTTTGTTGCACCATTGACATCACTACTGCCACTAATATAATTCCTAATATTGTTATCAATGCCACCGCTAGCAACCTAATTTTACAAACAAATTGGGTCAAATAATATCATCATAATATAATTTCACTAATAAGAACATATAAAATAGAATTAATTAAACCAAAATATAATTACTAACCTGTTCATGTTCATTTTGTTGCCTCATATTTTGAAAAATCATGAGCCTCATTTCTTGCATTTCTTGTTGAAGATTATGCACTATATTTTCAAGTTGTTTAACAGTTCTATTTTGTTGCACAGAAGCTCCAACCTTTGATGGTACAGCTCCAAAGCCCATTCCTCGCACTCTACCTCGAGATTCTTTGCCAAATACAAGACTAATTGCATCATCAGCAATGTTAGTTGTGTTTAAAGATTCAGATGGACATTCTTCTATTTTTTTCTGCAAATATCAAGATAAAACTTTTGTAGAATAAGAAATTTAGGTAGTGGTGTCATTGATATGAACACTTTTAGAAATAATAACAAGAGATAGTCTTATTACTATTTTCTCTTCAACCACTTGACTAATAGACTGTCCATTTGTCTTCGTGTGACCTTCAATCTAAACTTTTGATCTTGTAATTGTTGTATCTACAGGACTTGCTTTTTCCTTAAATATGAGACATATATAAATATATTTAAAAAAAACGATAGGGACAAATAATATAGTTAATAAGTGTATCTACAACAATAATAATGCATACCATCAAGCTAGCCAAACGGGCATAACCTCTACGGCTCATAGTGTGAATATGGTCTTGATTTTCCCTCATAGTTCTGAATTTTGCACTCTTTTGCTAAGAATAAAACACAGGAAATTTAGTTAAAGAAAATCGCTATCAATAGCCTCTTATCAATAGTTTCCAACCTGAGAATGCATGTCCCCTATACAAACTCTTAAAAAAAAAAAGAAAGCCAAGAAATAATGAAACTGAATTAATGTCAGAGTTTTTTTAATATAACAAAATTCATTACAAATAAGAATTTGTAATTAATACTTACTTGAAATTCAGGTGATAATGTCCTCTTTACAAACAATTCCCATTGTTGTTGATCCATAAATTCAGGCTTCAAAAGATTAAGATTTCGTGAAGCAACTTGACCAGTATTTGCTTCTCGTATAAGTATTTGCAATTTGGACTTTCTATCACGCCACAACTTAGCTAACTTTTGAAATATTATTTTCTTTTCACACTCTTCAACATTATAATTCACCTATACATAAAAAGCACAAAATTATGTCTACTTTTTTTTACTTACAATAATACTTGATAAATTCAGTGAATCAAAACATTACCTGAAGACAATTCCACATTCTATTCTTCACTTCTTCGTCTACATCATTCCATCCATCTAATATATATGGCACGAATTCCTTTACCATGCAACCTAAAAAAGAAGCGTACTTCACAGAATTATCCCTAATCGGTTGTCCAAACTCATTACGCTCTAGCACTTTGGGCTTTAGTTGACCACTAGCTAACTTCAACTTTGATGGACCCCGTCCCTTTTTCTTATGAATTTTGTCGCCATCAATTGTCTCTTTACCATGCAAATCTTGTGATGAATTAGGTGAAGTATTAGAGTCCACTCCCGATAGTCTCTTATCAATAGTTTCCTACAAAATAGCATAAATAGATTGAAATGTATAAGTATGCTTGATTAAAGTAAAACAAGATTTTAGAACAGGATACAATATCACCTGAATTTCATCTACAAATGCTTTACTGCGTTTTTCCCCATTTTCTCTCCTTTTGAATGCTATATAATTACCTGCTTATAAACAATATGACATGATACATCTAGCATACAACTCAATCATAATTTCCAATATCGCTACCAATGTCACCACTAGCAACCTAATTTTACAAACAAATTAATTACTGATTAAGATATGTATACAACTCAATCATTCAACAGATTAATATAATAGAACATAATATTAAGAAAGATTTTCAAAGTATGCTACAAAGAAGGATATAAGATTACTCCAAGAAAGATAGAAGATCACTCCAAGTGCTGAAACAACATTGTCATATACCATTATGCATCAGATATTCAAGTGGTGCTGAAAAAATATGATGCTGGAATTTTTCCAGCACCACGTCTTGGAAGAAATTCGGCCTCAAAAATTCTCATCACATTTTGATCAGCACCACAAAATATGATGATGGAATTAGGCATGGAGTTGAGAGGGCAAAAGAGCAGCCTTAGCATGATGTCATGCTGAGTGACAACATTGTAGAACCTTCCACCCCATCGTTCTCCAAGGATTGCTCGAGTTGCTATGCAAAATTGAATATTATATTGGTCTACTGTATAGATCGAGAAGTATAATGCACAAGTAGCATGTATTTCAGAATAATATAGAAAATGAGGAAATGTTGATGTGTCATAAACAAGAGGGTTCATGTAAAAAAAGCATGAGGCAAAAAGTAAGATTTTTTCCCAGATATAATAAAAGTATTAATAGGAAAATTCAGAAAAAACACTAATATCATTGAATAAAATTATTTTTATAATGAAAACATACTCCTTAGAAAATCAATTTTAAAGTAGCACATCCAATCGTTTTCGTTACTCTCCTTCTATAGCTAAAACGCTGAACCACACCCTAATTCAACAATAACAGAGAAGGAATATGGTGCCAACTAGCTCACTCAGTTGGTAAGGGCCTTTGAAATTTTTCGCAAATGTCTTAGTTTTAAAATCTTCCTTCGCTCAAATGTGAGTGTTCGAGGAAAAAGAACAGACGTGTGAGTAAAAGTTCAAAGCTTTAGCGTATTGTCCTTTGGTACAGAACTTAGTTCCCTTCTGCTTCGAGTCCAAGGTAGCTTCCTTGTTCTTTCGACAGAGTGTCAGCTCAGGATATGTCAACTCCCTAATAACCTAAACGAAGGAATTAATAGACTTAAAATCATTAAATTTCACGAGACAGATGAGGATGCTAAAATTACACGAAACTGAGGCGAAGAGCGTAAGAAGTCAAGAATCAAAGAAGAAGAGATGCACTCGCCAACGAGGAGATGCACTCATCGACGAGAAGCGACGGCGATGCTTGTAGAGGGTGGGCGATGAGATGTTCGTCGGGCGCGAGAAGAAGTGGAAGCGACGGCGACGCGAGCGAGAAGAAGCGCGGAGAATAGGGATTTGGGGGGGGGGAATTCGTTGGCTTAACTTTATTAAACCTAATATAACCACAGTTCATATTATATATAAAATATATTAATTAAGTATATTTATTATGAAATTAATTAAACGATATTACAAAATTAATTAAACAACATATAAACCTAATACAAGCACCATTGATAAAATATATTATTAATTATATATATATAATATTAAATTACGAAATTATATTTTTAACGACGTACAATATTATACGCTGCGAATAAGTATATATTTAACAACATACAATAATGCGCGCTGTGATTAGTAGACTTTTAACAACATACATTCATGTGCGCTGCAAATAGTTGTCTTTTAACAGCATATATTAATGGGCGCTGCGATTAGTAGGCTTTTAACGACATACCTTTTAATGTGCGCTGTTATTTGAAAAATACACTACTATCCCCAGCGGACTTTATTAGGCGCGCTGTGAAAACTATTATTAACAGCACGCTGTATATGTGCGCTATTAATGACGTGCTACAAAAAGTCATATTTGTTGTAGTGTAAGGATTATGGACACCGGCCAAAAACTCCAAGGGAAGAGACCCTAGCCTTTGTTTCCACCAGCCAAGTAGAAGAGAGGAAGAGTGGGACGCCGGCCAAAGAGAGAAAAGGAGAGAAAGGGCGCCGACCAAAACCCTAGGAAAAACTTCCAAAAGTGTGGCCGCCCAAGCCTCCTCCAAAACCCTAGCCTCCCTTTTGTTTCTTGCCGCCCAAGCCAAAGAAACAAAAACCCTAATCTCTCAAGTTGTGTTCCATGCCCAAGCCTTAAGCCCTTATTTATAGAGTTAGGCTTAAGCCTCCTTTTAATCTCCACCGTCGGATCTAGAGATTTAATCTCAACCATCGGATCTAGAGATTTAATCTCAACCATCGGATCTAGAAATTTAATCTCCACCATCGGATCCAGAGTTTTATTTTCCACCATCGGATCTAGGCTCCATGAGGTTTTAATATGCTACAATAGAGACCATGAGAAGGAGTTGGATCTTGGCCACCCAATGGATCAAGCCCACATGAAGTCCGATCCATTAATGATAATTCATTCCACTAGAGGATTATCATTGATCTACCTCACCAACCCTCATAAGTTAATATGGGCTTCATATATTATTTGTACATTTATCTCCCCGTGTTTAAGATCTCGAATGTCTGTCAATTAATTAATTTATTGACAATTAATTAATCAACATCTAACTCCATGAGTAGTACCACTCAACCTTATCATCATGCCGGACCAAGTCCACCTACAGAGTTTACATGATGAATCTTATGAGCTCCTCAAGGGGACATCATCATCCTAATATATAGGACACGGTTTCCTCCTATAATCAATGGCACACTATATAAATAATATCATTTCCCAACTTACCGAGCCTATCGATTTACTCTATAAATATCGCCCATTGGTAAATCAAAGAAATGAATACTAAGTATATGTGCCCGTTATTATATCGGGATTAAGAGCATGTACAACATAATATCTGAGGTCCGATTCGATTATGTAGTCAGCAATAAATCAAATCACCTCTAAGTTGGTCCTGCTCAATACACACAAAGTGTACTAGTGTAATTCTATGGTCAAGACAAATCAATACCAAATCACACTACAACCATTCCAATGGTTTGTCCATAACCATCTCGGTTGTGAGCCTTTACTTATACTTTACAAAGAACTGATAACATGATCTCCCGTGTGACACTACACACCATGTTATCTATAATGTAATGTATTAGATAATATGCATAACCATAAATATGCAAACAATGATCATGTGATTCTTATTTCAAAATAAAGATGTTCATACAAAAGATAGACTTTTCAATATATATCCCAACAATCTCCCACTTATACTAAAAGACTATGTTGTCCTCATACTGCCATACATCTGATTCTCATTCCCTCCACATGCCTATCAAAAAATCTCGTTTGAAGGGCCTTAGTGAAAGGATCTACCGGGTCATCCTCTAATGAAATCTAGGCGACAGCAACTTCTACCCGCTTTACGATCTCTCGTATCAGGTGGTACTTGTGCTCTATGTGTTTACTTGGCTTACGGGCTCGTGGTTCCTTCGAGTTTGCAACTGCACCACTATTATCACAATAAATTGTGATAGTTCTGGGCAAACCAGGAATCACATCCAAGTCCATCAAGAAGTTCCTGAGCCATACATCTTCTTTGGCTACCTCAGAGGCTGCCACATACTCAGCTTCCATGGTAGAGTCAACCACGCATTTCTGTTTGACACTCCTCCATACAATGGCTCCACCTCCCAAAGTAAATACAAAACCTGAGGTAGACTTACTGTTATCCCTATCTGATTAGAAGTCAGAATCTGTGTAACCCACAGGGAGTAATTGGTCTGCCTGGTAAACTAGCATATAATCCCTAGTCCTTCTCAGGTACTTCAATATATGCTTTACCATAGTCCAATGTCGTTGTCCTGGATTATTCTGATATCTGCTGACCATGCCCACGACAAAGCAAATATCCGGTCTCGTACATAGCATCGCATACATGAGGCTTCCTACTGCCGAAGCATAAGGAACCACCTTCATCTCCTCTATCTCCTCAGATGTTCTAGGACACATCTCCTTAGATAAAGGAACTCCATGTCTGAAAGGTAGAAAACCTTTCTTGGAGTTCTGCATGCTAAAACGATCCATAATGGTGTCTATGTATAAAGCTTGAATACTAAGTATATGTGCCCATTGGTAAATCAAAGAAATGAATACTAAGTATATGTGTCTGTTATTATATTGGGATTAAGAGCATGTATAACATAATATCTGAGGTCCGATTCGATTATGTAGTCAGCAATAAATCGAATCACCTCTAAGTCGGTCCTGCTCAATACACACAAAGTGTACTAGTGTAATTCTATGGTCAAGACAAACCAATACCAAATCACACTACAATCATTCCAATGGTTTGTCCATAACCATCTCGGTTGTGAGCCTTTACTTATACTTTACATGGAACTGATAACATGATCTCCCGTGTGACACTACACACCATGTTATCTACAATGTAATGTATTAGACAATATGCATAACCATAAATATACTAACAATGATCATGTGATTCTTATTTCAAAATAAAAATGTTCATACAAAAGATAGACTTTTCAATATACATCCGAACAGTAGTAGGTTAAGACCCTTGGATCTCAAAGTAAACCTTTCCAATGTTTGCCTAAGATCTTGGACTTTTCCTTTCAAGAGAGAGTTCTCTTCTTCAAGTTTTTCAACTTGAGTTAAGTTCTCCTCTTGAACTTGACTAGTCGAAGAGGTTAGGGAGACCTCATGTTTAAGGAGTTTCACCTCCTCAACTAAGGTCTCCACCTTGGACTCGGACTTAGCTAATTTCTTAGTTAAAATACTTAATTTCATTATAAAGAGTATCAATTAATGACTGACTCACCTTGATCGAATCTTTTGAACTGGATACAGATTCGTGGCTTGTCTTGAATTGGAGTTCATCGTCGGATCCAGAGTCTGCCTCAGTCTCGGACTCATAGACTCGTAGCTTGTTTCGGGTTCAGACTCATTTTCAGGCTCGGTCGGCTTTGCCATGAATGCAATGTTGTTGAGCTCGTCTTCTTACTTCGATGACTCTTCCCATGTTGCATTGAGCGCCTTCTTCTTGGATTGAGATGGTTTGTTCTTTAGTATTGGAGAATCCGATTTGATGTGGTCCATCTTGTTGCATTCGTAGCATCTGTAGTTGGAACTTTGCTTGGGTATGCTTTCCTTGGATTGCTTGATCGGGCATCTTCGACTCTTGATCATTTTTCGAACTAGATTCACAAGTTCAGTCTCCATCTCATTGTTCACCTCCGATTCGTACTCCTCTTCTTTTTCTTCGAAAGGTGGTTTGCTCTTTGCCTTCTTCTTTCGTCCTGTAACCAATACAATACCTTTCTTGACTGGGGCTAAGTTAGATTGTTCATGTAACTCAAACTCAAAAAAAAGCTCGTCTAATCTAATCTTAGATAAATCTCTAGAGACTTTGTAGGCATCAACCATAGATGCCCACAAAGTTGTCCTAGGAAAGGTATTTACAGCGTACCTCATAACATCTCTACACTTGACCTTTTTGTTGGACTTTCCGAGCCGCAAAAACCGCTTTTTGCGTTGCGGAAACCTCGGAAGTCCGGCCACGGATCCGTGCGAAGATATATTAAAAATAAAACATGTATGTGCTAAGTAAACCTAGATCTACCTTAGATCTAGAAGTTGAGAGTGTTACCCTCGATGCGATGCCCTTCGCAAATCCCGCTCGTCCAAATAGCTTGCCGGAACTCTAGAGTGTCAAGTGTACACTCCTCTATTGGTATCCACACAAGCAATAGGTGGAGAAAACACACCCTTGAGTGTGCTAGCACCCGATGGATGGTTCGGCCAAGGAGGAGGGGGGAGCTTGAGAGGATGATCCAAGGAGGAAGATGAAGTTGGAGTAACTCACCAAATCAATTCCATCTAATGGAATAGTGGCCGACCACTTCATGGAGGGGGGGTTACATGCATGCATGTAACTCCAAGAGCCAATGTCTTTTGGTCTCATTTATGAGGTGGCACCACTTGATAAGTCAATGATGATGTGGAGCATCATCATTGGTCGTCCATGCCAAGTCATCATCATGACATGGCATTTGGTCACGTCAAACTTGACCTTTCATCTTCCCTCTCAAGTCAAGTCAAACTTAATCTCTTATCTCCCATGGTTGATCAAATCCAACCACTTGATTCAAATCAATTTGATTTAATGAATCTCTATTCATTAATTTAAATTGACTAAATGAATCAAATCTAAATTAGACTCATTTAACACTTGAATCAACTTGAGTCTAACTCAATTAGTCTAATTTGGATTACTCTTAGTCCAATTTGGTTCATCACATGTAACTAATCCTCATGGTCCATCATATGAACCTAATCTCCATCTAATTGCCCTTTGTGTGTGAACCTATAGGTTCTTGTAACGTTGGCAATGTCCCTAAATGGATTTAGGAACATAAGCAATGAGCGGTATCTAGCAACACATCATTGCTACCCAAGTTACAAGAATGTTGAGCTCCAACATCACCTTTGTGACTACTAATTGTGACTTTCATAATATGTGACAATGCCCCTCTATCCTTGACATCTAGATTGACCAATTGAGGCATAGACCGTGTCATCCTCGGTACAATCTATATCTTGAACTCCAAGTAGACACACTCTAATCAAACGAGCTCAATATCTCATATTGACTCATTTGGGCATGGCCATGCACTTCGTGGTCTCACTCTATCAAGAATATCGATGTCACCCCCGTCATATAGGAGGGAAAGATTCCATCTACATTACTCACATCCCTCCGTACAATTTGTTACATACCCAGTAATCGCCTTTATAATCCACCCATTTACGGGTGACGTTTGACGAAGCCAAAGTATGCAACTCCTTATGTAGGGAACCATGGTGACTTTAGGTCTAAGGACTAATAGTCATACTAATAGCCACATGAGAAAGTATATGACACTGATATAACAATTCATGATACTTTCTCATGGTGGGTCATTCAGTATACATTCTCCAATGCATACTCATGTGTCAACTTGATATCTCATATCCATGACTTGTGAGATCAAGTCATCGTGTTGACCTACATGCTAGTCTCTACGCATTAACATTGTCCCTGAATGTTAATACTTGACTAGGAATGATTAAGAGTAGTGTTCTCTATATCATCTCATTATCGATTCAACCAATCGATTAATATAGATAAGAACCTACTACTCAAGGACATTATTATATTTAGTTATTTGGCACCAATACAAGTAAATATAATAACCATGCCTTTATAAATAGGAATATGATACAATAAAGTTCATACAACAATCATCACATGATTGGCTCTAGGACTTTCACTAACAATCTCCCTCTAGTACTAGTGTCAATCACCGTAGTATCTAATATCCAATGACCTAGTGTGACCATCATGTTTTTTTTGTGCCAAAGCCTTAGTCAAGGGATCTGCGATGTTAGCCTCTGTGGATACTCTGCAAATCTTCACATCTCCTCTATTGATAATCTCTCGAATGAGATGGAAGCGTCGTAGTATGTGTTTTATCCGCTGGTGTAAGCGAGGTTCCTTAGCCTGTGCAATCGCTCCATTGTTGTCACAATAGAGCTCTATGGGATCTGCTATGCTAGGAACCACCTCAAGCTCAGTAATGAACTTGCGGATCCAAACTGCCTCCTTTGCTGCCTCAGATGCAGCAATATACTCGGCTTCTGTTGTAGAATCAACAACTGTGTCCTGCTTCGAACTCTTCCAGCTCACAGCGCCACTATTCAAGCAAAACATGAACCCTGACTGCGATCTATAATCATCCTGGTCAGTTTGGAAGCTGATATCGCTGTAACCCTTTACAACTAGCTCCTCATTGCCTCCAAATATCAAGAAATATTCTTTAGTCCTTCTCAAGTACTTAAGAATACTCTTTACTGCTATCTAGTGACGCTCACCTTGATCTGACTGGAATCTACTCGTCATGCTCAAAGCATACGAGACATCAAGACAAGTACACAGCATGACATACATGATAGATCCTATAGTTGATGCGTAAGGGATCTTATCCATGCGGTCTCTCTCCTCTCTAGAAGAGGGACTTTGAGTATTCAAAAGACTCACACCATGTGACATCGACAGAATTCCCTTCTTGGAATTCTGCATGGCAAACCGTAGTAATACCGTGTCAATGTATGTACTCTGACTTAGGCCAAGCAATCTCTTAGATCTATCTCTATAGATCTTGATGCCTAGAATACAGGCTGCTTCACCTAAGTCCTTCATTGAGAAGCACATCCCCAGCCAAGTCTTCACAGACTGTAGTGAAGGGATGTCATTCCCAATGAGTAGTATGTCATCCATATACAATACAAGGAAGACAACTGTATTCCCATTAACCCTCTTGTAGACACATGGTTCATCTTCATTTTTGATGAAACTAAACTGTTTGATCACATCATCGAATCGAAGATTCCAACTCTGAGAGGCTTGCTTTAGCCCATAAATGGACCTTTGCATCTTGCATACTTTCCCAGTATGCTGTGGATCTTCAAAACCCTCAGGTTGTGTCATGTACATATCCTCGAGTAAGTTTCCATTCAGAAACACGGTTTTGACATCTATCTGCCAGATCTCATAATCATGGTATGTTGCAATAGCAAGCAAGATCCGAATGGACTTAAACATCGCCACTGGAGAAAATGTTTCATCATAGTCAATACCATGAATTTGCTTGAAACCTTTAGCCACCAATCGACCCTTATAGGTATGCGTAAGTTCATCCATGTCAGTCTTTCTCCTAAAGACCCACTTACACCCAATGGGTTTGACCCCTTCAGATGGATCAACCAAAGTCCATACTTGGTTGGTGTACATGGATTCCATCTCGGATCTCATGGCCTCTAGCCATTTCTCAGAATCTGGGCTCATCACAGCTTCCTGATAGGAGGTAGGCTCATTCTCAATGAGCATAACGTCATCATGGTCAGACAAGAGAAATGAATATCTCTCAGGATGACGACATACCCTATCAGACCTGCGAAGAGGTAGGTCTACATGAACAGGTGGTTGTTCCACAACTCTTTGTGCAATAACCTCATCACCCTCAACACTTTGTGGTTCCTGTTCAACCTCCATCAAGGCCTCAGTGCTATGGTCCTTATCTTGAATTTCTTCAAGATCGAATGTACTCCCACTAGTTTTTCTAGAAACAAAATCCCATTCTAGAAAAACCCCAGTCTTTGCTACAAACATTTTGTGCTGACTGGGAATGTAGAAGTAATATCCCTTTGTATCCTTGGGATATCCAACAAAATAGCACCTATCAGATTTGTGTCCCAGTTTGTCTGAGACTTGACGTCGAACGTAAGCCTCATAACCCCAAATCCTCATGAAAGACATCTTGGGATTTCTCCCTGTCCATATCGTATATGGTGTCTTTATCACAGCCTTGGATGGTACACGGTTAAGGGTAAAGGCTGCTGTGTCTAGAGCATATTCCCAAAAGGATATAAGAAGATCTGTGTGACTCATCATAGATCGTACCATATCTAATAGGGTACGATTCCTTCTTTCGGATACACCATTCCACTGTGGTGTTTCAGGAGGAGTGAGTTGGGATAGAATCCCACACTCAGCTAGATAGTCATGAAACTCATGGTTAAGGTATTCACCACCTCGATCTGATCGAAGTATCTTAATACTCTTGCCAAGCTGGTTTTGTACTTCATTCTTGAATTCTTTGAACTTTTCAAAGGATTCTGATTTATGTGTCATAAGATACACATAACCATATCTACTGAAGTCATCAGTAAATGTAATGAAGTACTTGTAACCACCTCTAGAAGCAACATTGAAAGGGCCACATACATCACTATGTATAAGTCCTAACAAGTCTGTTGCTCTTTCGCTGTGTCCACTAAAGGGAGTCTTGGTCATCTTGCCTAAAAGGCAAGACTCACATGTCTCATATGATTCAAAATCAAATGAGTCTAGCAGCCCATCCTTATGGAGCTGAGATAAGCGACTCTCGTTTATGTGACCTAAGAGACAATGCCAGAGATAGGTTTGGTTCAACTCATTTGACTTGAACCTTTTGGTACTTATGTTATAGATAGGGCTCTCTAAGTCTAGAAAGTAGAGTCCGTTCATTAGAGGTGCACTACAATAGAACATATCATTTAAATAAACTGAACAACATTTGTTCTTTATTATAAATGTAAATCCTTTCTTGTCCAAACAAGAAACTGAAATGATGTTCTTAGTTAAGGCGGGCACATAAAAACATTCATCTAATTCTAGTACAAGCCCAAAGGGCAGAGATAGATCATAAGTTCCTACAGCAACAGCAGCAACCCTTACTCCATTGCCTACTCGTAGGTCCACCTCACCCTTTGTCAATGCCCTGCTATTTCTCAGCGCCTGCACATTGGTACAAATGTGAGATGCACATCCGGTATCTAATACCCATGATGAAGAAATAGATAGATTGACTTCTATAATATTTATACCTGAAGTAGAAGTCTCGCTTCTCTTCTTCTTAAGATCTTCCAGGTATGCCTTGTAGTTATGCTTCCAGTGTCCAGCTTCCTTGTAGTGGAAGCAAACCCCTTCCTTGGCCACCCCTCCTTTGGGTTTAAGTTCCTTGCCTTTGCCCTTGGCTTGGGACTTTCCCTTACCTTTAGGCTTGCCCTTGCCTTTCTTCGTTTGCACCATCAAAATGGCGTCAGATTTTCCCTTCTTAAGGTTGAGCTCAGTAGTTCTCAACATGCTGAGCATCTCAGGCAGTGGCTTATCAATTTCATTCATATTGTAATACATGACAAATTGATTGTAGCTTTGTGGCAAAGACTGCAAGATTAAGTCAGTGGTCAGCTCTTGGCCAAGGGGGAATCCCAATCTCTATAGGTTTTCTACGTACTCAATCATCTTGAGTACATATGGACCTATGGGAGTCCCATCTTGCATTTTGGAACCAAACAGTGCCTTAGAGACTTCATATCTCTCGTGTCTTGCTTGTCCTTGATATAGTTGACGAAGATGTTCAACCATATCATAAGCATTCATGAACTCATGTTGCTTCTGAAGCTCAGAGTTCATGGTCGCGAGCATTAGACATGACACATCTAATGCATCATCTTGATGCTTCTTGTAAGCATCTTTGTCATCTCATGAGGCAGTGGCAGGAGGTGCCTCCGGAATGGGCTGCTCCAGGACGTACAGTTTCCTTTCATGGGTGAGAACAATTCTCAGGTTCCTGTACCAGTCCAGAAAATTTGCTCCATTGAGCTTGTCCTTCTCAAGGACAGAACGCAGAGAGAGTGTGTTCGTGTCTGTCGACATAGTAATCTACAACATACAATGCAGAGAATTAATATCATATTCCTTTTATCATTTAATTAGGCCTTTAATCAAATGATACTCCCACTGAATTATAGGAATTTTGTAGAATCGAGTTATGGATGTGGTCAAACCACATTACTAGATTCATACAAACTAGCTATAATTCCTGCGGGACAAGATTCACATCATACTAAGCCTTGAGTTAGCTTTGGCTAAATCGCCCAAGACTTAGTATGATCAGTGGGTAACACATTACCGATTACATCTCTATGCAACTCTTGTTTATAGGATCAAGACCCACATTTACAAAAGACCTTGAGTTAGCTTTGGCTAAATCGGCCAAGATTTAGTGTAAATGCGATCTTATCCTATCTTTCCAACGGTTGGAATATGCTTATAGTTCTACTCGATCCAATTGAGTTAACTAGTTTTACTCAATCTAATTGAGCTTACTCTAACCCAAGCCGTGATAGGCGGGACCAAGATTGTCCCTCCGCACCTTACCAAGATAATATGCATTGCTCTGCTTTGGCAGATTCAACAATTACAAATGATCGAGGTAGTGATGGGTATCAAGGACTTGGTAGGCATTTACGAGTTGATTCGATTAAGATCTAATCTAATCGTAATGTGTATCATATACGCATTAATGTTTTTATTATCCTATATTAGCATGCATCACATACATACAAGCATTATTCTAGCATGCATCATATACATACAAGCATTATTCTACTAGCATGTTGATATATATATATATATATATAATTAACTGTGATGTGGTCATGGCCCTACTACGATCTTCTCAAGCCAATGAGAAGATCGGACGGTCAACCTAGGGCTAGCGGCTTCTCCAAGCACTTCCTTTGACCGCCATGTGTCGTTGGCACCCTTCTCGTAACTTCGTCTACAAGTGGACTTTCCACCGCTCCATTTTGTACATTACAAATATGAAACTCGAGTTACATTCGAGTCTAAAACTATTTACAACTAGAATTTCAAAAGAAGAGACACGACGCGCAGGTCGCATACACTATACAACACGCACAACCACAAAAACGACACGTAGACCGTATTATGAATTACAACACATTAACGTCCAATAAAATTGGGGTTCTTGGGCCATGACAATCACAGAATTATACATAATTCTAAATTATGTATTTTTACAGAATATTTCTATAATTTTTTCTATTTTTTCAATTTTATGAGTCACCTCTCCGTAACGGTCCCACTAAGCGGTTTCCGGCGCGCGATCGCGGAACAAGGCCCCTTTCGGGGATAGGGGCAGCACCCCTACTCGTAAAATAAACTTTGAGAGTGTCCCTACTATGATCTTATAGTGACTTAAGTCGCTGTCCCAAAAAAACCTAAAGTGAGAACTCGCCGTTTCGGAGAGTTTTTCTCGATGGTTGAAGCCTACAAGTGTCCCAACACTCGTTGCTTCGACTCTTCGAGAAAAATACCCAAAAATTCTATAAAAATAGGAAATTTACAGAAACAAAAAAATTTGTAATTTTTATATCTAATACAAAAATTACAAAAATGAAACACATACATGCTTCGCACGTGGCTCTGATACCACTGTTGGACTTTCCGAGCCACAAAAACCACTTTTTGCGTTGCGGAAACCCCGGAAGTCCGGCCACGGATCCGTGCGAAGATATATTAAAAATAAAATATGTATGTGCTAAGTAAACCTAGATCTACCTTAGATCTAGAAGTTGAGAGTGTTACCCTCGATGTGACGCCCTTCGCAAATCCCGCTCATCCAAATAGCTTGCCGGAACTCTAGAGTGTCAAGTATACACTCCTCTATTGGTATCCACACAAGCAATAGGTGGAGAAAACACACCCTTGAGTGTGCTAGCACCCTATGGATGGTTCGGCCAAGGAGGAGAGGGGAGCTTGAGAGGATGATCCAAGGAGGAAGATGAAGTTGGAGTAACTCACCAAATCAATTCCATCTAATGAAATAGTGGCCAGCCACTTCATGGAGAGGGGGGGGGGGGGTTACATACATGCATGTAACTCCAAGAGCCAATGTCTCTTGGTCTCCCTTATGAGGTGGCACCACTTGATAAGTCAATGATGATGTGGAGCATCATCATTGGCCGGCCATACCAAATCATCATCATGACATGGCATTTGGTCAAGTCAAACTTGACCTTTCATCTTCCCTCTCAAGTCAAGTCAAACTTGACCTCTTATCTCCCATTGTTGATCAAATCCAACCACTTGATTCAAATTAATTTGATTTAATGAATCTCTATTCATTAATTTAAATTGACTAAATGAATCAAATCTAAATTAGACTCATTCAACACTTGAATCAACTTGAGTCTAACTCAATTATTCTAATTTGTATTACTCTTAATCCAATTTGGTTCATCACATGAACCTAATCCTCATGGTCCATCATATGAACCTAATCTCCATCTAATTGCTCTTTGTGTGTGACCCTATAGGTTCTTGTAATGTTGGCAATGTCCCTAAATGAATTTAGGAACATAAGCAATGAGCGGTATCTAGCAACACATCATTGCTACCCAAGTTACAAGAATGTTGAGCTCCAATATCACCTTTGTGACTACTAATTGTGACTTTCACAATATGTGACAATGTCCCTCTATCCTTGACATCTAGATCGACCAATTGAGGCATAGACTGTGTCATCCTCGGTACAATCTATATCTTGAACTCCAAGTAGACTTACTCTAATCAAACGAGCTCAATATCTCATATTGACTCATTTGGGCATGGTCATGCACTTCGTGGTCTCACTCTATCAAGAATATTGATGTCACCCCCGTCATATAGGAGGGATAGATCCCATCTACATCACTCACATCCCTCCGCATAATTTATTACATACCCTGTAATCGCCTTTATAGTCCACCAATTTATGGGTGACGTTTGACGAAGCCAAAGTATGCAACTCCTTATGTAGGGAACCATGGTGACTTCAGGTCTAAGGACTAATAGTCATACTAATAGCCATATGAGAAAGTATATGACACTCATATAACGATCCATGATACTTTCTCATGGCGCGTCATTCAGTATACATTCTCCAATGCATACCCATGTGTCAACTTGATATCTCATATCCATGACTTGTGAGATCAAGTCATCGTATTGACCTACATGCTAGTCTCTACACATCAACATTGTCCCTAAATATTAATACTTGACTAGGAATGATTAAGAGTAGTGTTCTCTATATCATCTCATTATCGATTCAACCAATCGATTGATATAGATAAGAACCTACTACTCAAGGACATTAGTATATCTAGTTATTTGGCACCAATACAAGTAAATATAATAACCATGCCTTTATAAATAGAAATATGATACAATAAAGTCCATACAACAATCATCACATGATTCGCTCTAGGGCTTTCACTAACACTTTTATCCGATCGTGTGGATTCCATTCATGACATCCTGGATCCTTGCTTGTAATTGAGTGGCGGTCTCGTGTTTCTGCATTTTCAAATTAAATAACTTATTTAATAAAAGGTCTCTTTTGCATACCTTAGTGTCGGCGGTTCCTTCGTGAAGCTCGATGAGCTTATTCCATGGGTCTTTTCGCACTTATGAATGGTCCGACCTAGTTGAGCTCCTCCTTGGAAAGACCACATTGTATGATTTGGGTTGCTTTTGCATCAGCCTCCACTTGACGCTTCATGGTGTTGGTCCACTTGTCACATTCTAGGAACTCACCGTCTTCGTTGGTAGGTAGCGAGAACCCGATCTGGATGACAATCCACATCTCGACTTGGATTTTTAAGTAGCACTCCATCCGACCCTTCCAGTAATGGAAGTCATCTCCATTGTAAAACGGAGGTCGGGCAGTGCTAAACCCTTCGAGATGGGCCATTGAAAATGAATCTTGCACACAAACAAAAAAGACACGAAAAAGATTGCCAAGACTCTAGTCTTGGATTAGTAATGTGGGAAGAGAATTAACCAAAATATTAAATTAAAAAAATATACGAAAAGAAAATCAAAAAGTTGCTAGATTGGTGGTTGCACCAAATCTTAGTGCCTCCGCTTTGATACCAATTATTGGATCGAAAGCAAGCCAGAGGGGGGGGGGTGGTGAATAGCGACCTTGAAAACTTCTTTTCGATTCGACAATTCTCTAGTAGTAAATGCAGTAGAAATTAAAGCTTAAAGTAAAATGGACACTTTTTTTTTTTTACTTGGTTCACAACCTACCGGTTGCTACTCCAAAGCCCTGTGATCCTAGACCGCGTACGAAGGGCAATACACTATAGATCTCCTCCTCGTTGGAGGTAGGAGACAATGAATACAATCAACGAAAAGCTCGAGGTAGAGGCACAATCCCACTTCTCCTCTTTACAATGAAAAGCTCAAAGATGAAACACTCAAATACAATATAGAGAGAATGAAGTAACAACTAAAAGATACCGACAAAAAAAGAACTTCAATTCTTGGCACGTCGTCGACATTGCAGCAGCATTTCGGTGGCGTAGAGTAGTTGTTGATGGCGTGACATTGCGGGAGCACTTGGAGAGCAATTTAGATAATCCCAAAGGGTGAAACCTCCCTTCTTTTATAGCCCTCTAAACCCTAGCTCGTTGAGATTCAGATCTGAGTCAAAGCTCCTTATCTCCCTAAGATAAGTGGAGCTTATCTTGACTTTCATCGAGCTGGCCAATTTGAATAGAAGTCGACTGATCACCCTCAGCAACCGACTGATGCTAGGATCAGTCGACTGCCAATAGCCATCAGTCAATTGTTGCACTGTTTTCTCAACTACAATAAAGAGTTAGCACGAAAACATAAGTAATGGTAGAAATGACGGCTACTTATCGTACGATCTCGACCTAGACCTTCCACTAGAAGTCTTAGTCGGATCGTCGCCTAAAGTCGTACCCATACAGAGGACCCGACCTCACCATTACTCACACTTGTACTTACCTCTGGTTCTTTGCGACTTGTCGCTTAGCTTCCAGTCTTCACCTAGGTTCTTCGACTCCATCCAAAGTTCTCCCGGTGTCGCCCGACCACTACGATTTCTCAACTCGAGTTTCTCTGGGTGTCGCTGGCCTTCATCTCAACTTAAACACTTCTGAACACTTAACAATAGTTTATGAGATAAAGATAACACCTTAACTTTGAGCCTTTGGCATAATCAAAATCTAGATTCGATTATCTGGTGCCCCTGCACCAACACCATCGATCTCTAACAAGTGGTATTAGAGCAAGGCTCTTATCATCAGACTCATCACCGGGATAAACACAACAATGGTCAGCATAAATATCCACCCAGCAAAATTAGATAAATGGTAATATGACAAAAATGAATTTAATCATAACAAATGGAAATTAATACTAAAATTTAGATATTTTTATACCTTTACCTTTTATTTGTCATACCTTGTTTGTCATTCCCATGTCATGACATCATATTCATTTTTAATCATATAAAATATCATGATCATGCTTAGGGTTAATTTTTAATGTCATGTTTTCCTTAGATTTATGTTATATGTCATGTCATCATGATTATTGACACATATCTTATTTATATTATCATTTATGCTATAATCATTATTCATGCATTAATTAAAATTGATTAAGAACAATGACATGATTTGAAGTCCCATGTATAAGGGAATCAAATAGAGTCACCTAGAAAATGCATGAAACCCTAAATAATCAAAACTCACATCTCACAAGAACACTTGACTTGTATGTGTCTTCATACACCTTAGATACAAGTGAGATATTAGGAAAATGGATTAAGGTTTTAAAATCATTTCAAAACCATTTTGAAAAATCTTGTTTAATTTTATATTTTGATAGCAATCACCATTGAAGGAGATGATACAAAGTAGGGTCAAACATTGAAAATTTTCAATTATTTTGAACTTTGTATGAATCTCATTATTTTATGGGTATTTTATTTTTCAAATAATTTTTCCCCATAATGAATGTTATAAGTATTATACATATGAATTTTTGTGATTTTTCGAGTTATGTATAATTACTTATGCTTTTCAGAATTTGATTTCTGATTTCTACACAGTGTAGAAATCAGTTGATTGCCAGATTGGGTAGTCGACTGGTGTCAAAAGCAGGTGATTGTTAGATGACAGAGTCGATTGCTAAGTGTTGATTTCGGATAAACAAGGTTTGTTTAGCCCATGTTTAGCTGTTTCTAAGTTCCCTAACTACTCCTAACCCTAGGATACACTTTAGAAAGCATTGGAAGGGTGGAAATCCATTGAAAATGGATTAGAAGAAGTGTTTAGGGTGTATATCGAATTTTAAAGGAGGTGAAAATTCGATGTTGAATCTTTGCCCTTAATTTCGATTGGTTAGTGTTCCTATAGACTTAGGGACTCTCCAAGAACATTGTTGATGCAATGGTCAAGGGGGAACAAGCCTTTAGGGGGAGATTATCGATCATCGGATGATAGATGTGTTTTTACTCATGAGGGGGAGAATGACCTCTCATTTAGTGATATGAGACTTATCACTAGGAAGAGTTAAGACATCCTAGATGTTTTTGGACCAAGGGGGAGATTGTAAAATCTTATTGGGATATGAGATATTGACACCCTTGGGGAGAGCCTTTTTGATGTATGTCAAAAAGGAGGAGATTGTGATACCAATTTGGGACAATTGGTAAGATTTACCAATTTGGGATAATTGGGAGATTTGAGTTAGGTGGCCTAACTCAAAGGTTTTTTAGTTTTTGTCAAACGTCAAAAAGGAGGAGATTATTGGTGCAATCGACTCGAGTTTGACTTGAGCAGTATTTTGATGTTTGACAAAACGTATGATAATGTAATTGTCATGGGAAGTCCACGTGTGTAGTCTTGGCCACGTAAGTCCAAGTGTGTATCCTTAGTGGTTAAAGTCCAAGCATAGGTCTTGGCATTTAGAAAGTCCAACATGGAGTTGGGAAGAGAAGTCCAAGTGTATAGCCTTGGCATGGAAAGTTTAACATGGAGTTGACAAGGGAAGTCCAAGCATGGGTCTTGGCATTTTGGAAGTCCAAGGATGTGCCTTGGTGGTGTAGACCCGGTTAACATGACAATAGACGAAGGAAGTACCTGGAGGCTAGCATATGGATGATCAAGTCATGTATGACTTGGAGGGATTCACGCATAGATGACTTGGAGGGATCCGATAGGTGCGAGACTAGTGGAGGTGGCTAGAAGGCTTAGGTCTAGACTAAGGGTGGTCTAGACTAAGGGTGGTCTAGCAAGTATGAGGGCGGGTAAACCTCATTGTTGAGGTTTATCAGTCGATTGGGGTATTGGATAGTCGACTGATCAGGAGTTGACTGGTGATTGACTACGACCAAGTGACCTTGCCAGTCGACTGCCAGCCTTGGGTAGTCAACTGGCCTTGAGCAATTGACTACCATGGAGGGCAGTCGATTGATGGTCGCATGCATAGAAAGCTCGGTAGCCGTGAGCGATCGACTCTGAGCTTAGACTGATCGACGTAATGGCGATAATCGGTTGTATCCGTTGGCTAGGATGCCAACGTAGATTAAGTAATTGTGAGACAACGACTATAGGGGCAGTCGACTAGGGTCTTATGGCAATCGATTGCCAGGCGCGAAATCATCTCGATGCAGGTTATAAAAGGAGCTCAAGTTGGAGGATTTTGCAATGATTTTTTGGGAGATTTTGAAGGGGAATTGTTGTTGCATTCCAGACCTTCAAGAGTAAACCAAAGCAAACAACAAGTAAAGTGTTCAAAGCAATTGTTGTAAAGTTTCTTTACTTGTATTTCACTATTATCTTTGTATTTGCTTGTACATTTTTGTATTTATATTGTAATTTATTGTACTAGTTTTCTTTACCTTCGACGTATTGTCGAGAAGGTGATTTAGTAGTGGTGTGTGCATCACTAGATCTCGTTGAGCTCGCCTCGTAGAGTAGGAACTCTAAAATTCCGAATCACGTTATATTATTGTCTTGTGCCTGTGTATTCGTCTTCATATTCGTATTTGTATATTGTATTTCCGCTGAGCTAATCGAATTGTAGAGACAAACGAATGAATTTCAACAAACAACGTACACGGGCTATTCATCCCCCCTTCTAGCCGGGCCATCGATCTCCAACAAAATCTATTTTGAAGTGAAGAAATAGCTTGAAAATAATATAATTAAAATAATTAATTTTAAAAGATTCTTAGGGTGAAAGTTTTACCTGTTTCATTTTTATTAAATTGATTGGTTATTCTAATTACATATTTTTCGAAATTTTGATTCTATATTTATTTCATTTATAATTTCTTTAGCAAAAATCACAACAGATATAAATTCATTTTCTCTATAATCATTTAAAATAAATAAATGAGACCTTTTAACGGATCTAATGTAACAACAATGCTGTTATCTTTATATTGTAAACATTTACTAATAATATTGTGAATAATATATCATACCAAATAATCATACATAATAAAAATTTAAAATATTCAATTTCATTTGTTGCTAAAGAAATTGTTTTACTGAAGAAAAGGAGAAGGGTGTTATTATGCATGAGGGAGGAGAAAACTATAGAAATGCTGATGAGGAAGGCTGAAAGGGAATCGTTGAGAAGGGCATGTAGCTTTGACTAGATAAGGTTAGGATTTTTTAGAGATGTTGAAAAGAAAAGAATTGATTATATCTTATATAAAAATATGACATATAATTAAAAATAAAATTAAAAAGTTAAAAAAGAGACACTCTTTTATGACTTTATCCGTTCCGGAGATCTTGATTGGAATTGAATCTTTTGACAAGGATATAAGAGAATGATATTATTGGAAAACAATGATCATATGAATCTCAATAATAAATTTTTCTAACTTGAGTTGCAAGACAAGTTTGACTTTAATTTTTATACACTCAAAATATATCTACCAAGTTGAACATATCACAATTATTTCGTGGGATTCATATTTCCACTTGAACAATTTTTTGAACACAGAGAAATTGTAAGGGTTGGCATCCGGATTAACAAATGTCATGGATATTTTAGTTTAATCATCTAGGACAGGGATGGTGCGAATGTTATGAAATAAATGCATTAAAATAATTTATAAAGATATAAAACTTGAAAAATAAAGACCTAAGCTCGAAATAAAAGCCAAATGAAAAGAATAAGAAAAAATAATTTTTGCAATGGAAAGAGCATGTTATCTTAATTGAATTATTGTATTTCAACCTCTCCTTGTCTCCCGTTAAATAGTCTTTTAAATAGTCATGGATAAACTTCGATTTTTGCTCTACATTAATGCTAGTGACTAAAGATTGATACATGTAGAACTAGTCACCACGGTCATTGTCTTCAAAACCATTCTAGTCGATTGTTGTTCATGACATTTAACTCCAATATCTATTAGTTGACTCTTGCGAATAGGCACGTAGACTTAGGTCTCGTTCAATCTTGATGCAGATGACTAATTCATCTTTATTAGTCGACATCAAATCAAATAGTTGTCTCACTCTAGATATATTAATTCCTACTCAATGGTATAATATTTTAAATTCAAAAATAATTTAGTCTACCAATTAGTTGACTAACTTAGTCTTAGTAGATTGTTTAGTCAACTCCATTATAAATAGAAGCATTATATTTGCTTGGAATAGAGCTTAGTCGACTGTCCAGTTGATAAACCTTTATCAGTTGATTGATTTAAGACTCATCTTGAAATAGAACATTTTTGTTTGCAAGAAATACATCTCTAATTGACTGGCTAATCAACTAATCATGCATTCAACTAAACTAACATCTAATTGACTCAATTTGAAATAAAATTTTTTATTTGAAATAATTCTACCTTCAATTGACCTTCTAGTAAACTAACCATACTAATCGACTGAATTTGATCATCAATTAATTGAGTTATTGACTTTGACCCTGAAATATCTATTTCTTGGTTGAGCCTTCACCTAAATAAGAGATCTACCTCATAATCTCTCATAATTCGCATGCTAAGAGATCTTATCTTCAGGATATTTGATCGATTGTGTCGCTAGAGTGGGAGGGGGGGGGTGTGAATAGTGGGTTCACCTTTTCGATTTCTTTTTATCGATCGTGCTTATTGTTCACAATCATTAGTGCAATAGAAAATAAAAGAGACAGAATACAACAAAAAGGTACAAGCACACACCACCTAAATTTATATAGTTCACAACCCCTTAGGGCTTCTACTCCATAACCTATGTGTTTCACTGTAGACCCACTTTTTTTCTTGTTGTCGGACACCTTTCAAAGATGGATAAACCTCTAACAAAGCCCTATTCTTATAGCAATACAACCAAATATAAAAGATACATGCAAATTCAATAATAATGATACAGTAAATAAAATATTGCAGAGAACTTGATTGCTTGATTGTTTGGTTACTTCGGATTGCTCTCTGAAGGAACCAAAATGCACCAGAACTCACCCTGGAACTCCTCCGCATAGATCTATAAAAGTTTTCTTGACTTTGAGACCTGCAACTCACAATGTTTTATTTTCATTGTCATTAGTCGATTGTTTATGTTGGTGTAGAGAGCACCACTCCGAATTTTGATGTATGAACCATGATTAAAGTTAGGATAAGCTTGTGATCTAATGTGCAGGAAAGAGTTTTGACAGATCAGGAGGACCGGATACTAGGTATGAAGTCTTGATGGGTCGAGTAGACCGTACATCTGGTAGAAGACTGGTTGGGTCAGGAGACTGGACAACCGACAGGAAGCTCAACTGGGTCAGAGAGACTGGACAGCTAGCATAAAGACCTGGTGGCTTAGATCGGATGTCAAGCAAGGTAAGTCTGGAAGGAAAGTCGACAGGTAAGCCTAGAGTGAAGAGGTGAGCCCTAGTTCTCAGGTGGGGACAAAGCTAGGTGTCGATTCGACGGAGGGTTCATGTTGGACTCGAAAGCTGAGATCGGGCAGTATTACTACTGCCACGTCATATTCTACTATGTATTGTACTAATCTGGTTTTGAAAGTCTCCAAGCAATTGGGAAGATGCCAAGTGCCTCAGATCTAGTCGACTAAGTATGGTTCAGTCGATTGGGATGCCGAGTTGGCAAGGTAGGTTGTCAATCGACTGGAGATACTATGAATGAGATGGCAAGTGTTCCAATCGATTGGGGTGGTCCAGTTAGCTGGGATAGGAAATTTCATGAATAGTGGAGGAGCAGAGCCAACCATCTTGGAGTCGACTGGACCAGATCCAGTTGACTGGGAAGTCCGGAATACCAAATTGATAGACTGATTTGGAGTGGACTGGAGGGTGTTCCAGTCGACTAGAAAAGGCTTATATAAGAAATGGAGAGCCAACTCTTAGTACAAGAATTCTACTACTCTGAAGTTTTCTCGCCATCATCCCTCATTTGAAGAAGCTTCGACATGCTACAACTTTGCAACTCAGACACTACGAGCTCCAAGTTCAATCTTAATTCTAAGTGTTGGTATAACTTTAGTTTTGTATTTCTATTTCTCTTTGTATACTTAAACTTTTCGAGGGAAGGTAGGGTATTATCTTGCCCTCAACATTTTGTAAAAGCGAACCCCTCCGAGTTCGAGAGTTCTTGAGTCGGAGGGCTTTTAGTGATTGCCCGACGAGGTGACCCTAGGAAGGGTTACGAGCCTTAGAGTAGCAACCCGGCTAGAATTGTGAACCAAGTAAAAATCTTGAGTACTTGTCTTTACTATATTTCCACTGCACTACTCCAACCTCTTTTAAAAAGTAAAAGAAAAGTTTTTAAATATAAAAGGAAATTTTTCCAAACACCGAGATTCACCTCTCTCTCTTGGTTGAATTCGATCATACAATTGGTATCAGAGCACAGAGGTGCTCCGATTTTGATGAAACCACCAAAGTGAGCATTCAAAGTTTTCTTTATATCTTTTTCTTGCTTTAATTTTAATTTTTGCATTAGATTAAATCTTTCCCTATATTTATCTAAATTTCTCTAGTTGAAATCTTGTACTAGTTTAGTTTGTCTTTACATTTGTAGCTCTAGAAATGTTTTCCCCTAAATAAATATTCTGGAAATTAATTTTTAAAATTAAAATGTCACATTTAGAACGATATAGCACCGTTCACCCTCCTCTTTTTAAAGGAGAAGACTTTAGTTATTGGAAGAGACGAATGGAGTGTTTCCTAAAAATAGATTTAAAAGTTTGGGTTTCTACTAGGAAAGGATTCGTAGCTCCGGTCAATGACACGAGAGAGTTGTTAGATCCGGAGAAATGGTTTTTAGAAACAAGGAAGAAATCCCAAGTTAACTACAAGCCATTAAATACTTTGCAATGTGGGCTTACCAATGATGAGTTTAATCGAGTTGAACTGGTTGAAAAAGCTAAAAATTTTATGGGATAAACTAATAGATTTGCATGAACAGACTAACTTGAGTCAAACTGAGAATGGTATATCTTTGTTAGCAGTTTTGAACAAAAAGAAATCCAAGCCAAAAAGGAAGAAGAAGAAAAAGGCAGAGTTCACGTCATTTATGGTAAGAGAAAATTATTTGAATCGAATGTTGAATGTACTGACCAAAAGAAGGAAGAAGAAAAACCAAAAAAAAGAAGAAATTACTAAAGGCAAATTGGAATGAATCATCCTCATAAGAGTTGGACATGACACTTATGGCCGTAGACGAGTCACATACAATAAATTCAAGCTCGGATACAAAGCTAAGACAACGAATAGATCTTATATGCCTTTGTTTAATAGAAACACTAAGAGTCAAGTTAAAGCTTAGGTCCCTAAGACTAGCTTAGTCAACCAAGTTGGACCAAACCAATTTTGGGTCCCCAAGAATCAAATTCACTTAGCAAATAAAACTCATATGAGCTATTACTCAGGGGAGCTAAATCTTTACTTGTTTGTACACTTAGTTAAACTCTTGCATGCATAGTTTTCGATAGGAAACAAGTAGTTTAAACTTGAACAACTTAGTACTAAGATGAAGTGAACTGATAGTAAGTTAGGGAAGCTCTTCAAAGTGCATGTCTTAGGAAGTGGTCCACATGATATCCAAGAAGGTCATATGACTCACCACTACCTGGTCCCCTAAGTTGAGTGGGACTGACCGAAGCTAACTCACTGAGTCATTAACTAGTTAAACCAAAGCTTAGTCTAAAGCAAGTCAAGTACTTAATCCCTTAATCAACTTTGTCTAAGGAAGTGGTTCACCTGATGTCAAAGAAGGCCATATGACTCGCTACTGTTAGGGAAATCAACCCAAGTATAGTTTGGTTTTGAAGTGTGTGGCAAAGGGTTTAAGTTAGGTTAATTATGTGATTTGATGTGTGTGTTCAAGTTGTGCAGGGCTTGGTGAATCACACATGGTTTTCTTGATGAAGCATTGACAAGTTCATCCTCTCATGGCTCAGGTCCTTGAGTCGGTGAAGGATGGCATTGGAGAAGCCATGAGTTTGGTGCATCCGAGGGATCGTCGGACGAGGAGCAAAAGGAGTGAAGCCAAAGGAAGAAGACTTCAGGGCAAGATGCGAAGGATGACACTTGAGGAGTCGTGGGCTTAGTGCATCCGAGGGACATAGCTAGACGAAGAGAGCTTCGGTGAGGGACTCCATGGGAGATGAGAGATTGAGCAATTGTAACCCGGAACGGGGTAGCTTAAGTAGATGAGCTTGGCCAAATGGCTAAGTCAAGTGTTGGATGCTCAAACTTGTTGTTTGAGGTTTTACCCGACGACGGGATGCTCAAACATCTTGATGTTTGAGGTTTTATCTGACAACAGTCGACTACCAAGTAATGGCAGTCGACTGGTCCAAGTCGACTAGTAGTTGACCGGTGTCAACTAGGGTTTGTGGCCCAATAGTTCATTGTCAAGGGATGGCAATTGACTGCTCCACCATCAGTCGACTGCTATAGGTGAACACAGGCACAAAATTGCTTGTAGCCAATTGGTCAGGCGGCTATGCAGGCAATAGTCACTGCTGATAGTAGCAGTCGACTGCCAAGGATGTCGTTGGATGATGACGACTGTGATTCAGATGTCATTGGAAGACGGTCGTTACAGCGGTAGTCGACTGATGGCATGCATCAATCGACTACTGCATGCCCAATGGGAAGAAACCCTTCTTCTCTATAAAAAGAAGGGTTCAGGGACTTGGAAAGGTTAATGCTTTCACTCCTAAGTGCTCCCCAAGTGTTTTGAACGTCCAAACTCTCCTCTTCCTTGTTTCCATCTCTATTCTATTGTAAGAGGGAGAGATTGTGTAAGAAGGATTCTTCTCCACCTTGATTGAGCTCAAGGAGAAGTTTAGTGATTGGTTGTGGGAGTGATTCGCCGAACAAATTATCCGTGGACTAGTGGTAAGGGTCGTGAACCACGTTACATCCTTTGTTAGCGTTTTCTCTCTCTTTATCTTTGTTTAGCTTAATTGTTTTTATTATTAGTATTCCCGCTGTGCTAATTATATTGTAGACGATTAAGACAAGAGAATTCCATCGAGCACATTTTAGGCTATTCAATCCCCCTTCTAGCCAGGCCACGATCCTCCAACAAGTGGTATCAGAGCGAGGAGCTCGTCATCAGACTCACCGTTGCGACAAGCAACGAAATGGCCGACATGAATATCTATCCACCCAAATTTGAAGGCGCCTTCTTTTGGTGGAAGAAGAGAATGGAGGTATTTTTCAAAACCAATTTTGAAATTATGTTGATTATGGAAAACGGTTTCGAAATGCCTAGAGATGAAGAAGGGAGGCCATTAGAGAAATCAAGATGGTCAAAGAAGCAAAAGGAGGAGTACCTTGGAAACTCGAAAGCAAAGCACCATCTCTTCAATGTGCTACTTCAACAAGAGATCAATCGGATTAGAGAGTGCTCAAGTGCCACGGAGATGTGGGCGAAGCTAATTGAGCTTCATGAAGGCACCTCCGAAGCCAAGCTTGCAAGAAGAGACCTTCTCCGCTCTCAACTCAATAATATCAAATTAGATAAGGGGGAAAAGGTATTATCACTACACTCTAGATTTAAAGAAATTATTAATGGATTATCAAGTATAGGTGAGAAGCTATCGAACTAAAATATGATAATGAAGGCAATCAATGCATTCCCCCGGTCATCTAAATGGAGTTCAATGGTGGACTCTTTTTTACATTTCAAGGAATCAAGAGGTAAGTACTCTAGAAGAATTTTTCTCTACTATGGAGCTTCACGAAACTAGACTTGAAGGTATAGTAGAAGAACCAAGCCAAAATTCAAGGGGAGTAGCACTAGTGGCCAA
The DNA here is from genome assembly GCA_025175895.1 of Wurfbainia villosa. Classification (NCBI taxonomy): domain Eukaryota; kingdom Viridiplantae; phylum Streptophyta; class Magnoliopsida; order Zingiberales; family Zingiberaceae; genus Wurfbainia; species Wurfbainia villosa. The sequence continues at coordinate 50,400,318 of CM045996.1, forward strand.
CAAGGGAAAGAAGAAGGAGGCTACACCACCTTCATCAGATGGCGAATTATCTTCTTCCATGAACATCAATGAAGAGGCCTACATGGTAAGAAAGGTGAGATGTGCTTTAAAAAGTTTTAAATTTAACAAGTCTCATGATAGGAGAAGGAGGACTAGGAAGGTGATATGCTACAATTGCCAAGGAGAGGGACACATGAGGGATGAATGTCCCTTGTTGAACAAGAGCAAGAAAGAAGGGAAGAAGAAGGAAGAGAAGAAATCAAAAGATAAGGGAAAGGGAAAAATGCAAAACCTAAAAGCTACATGGGATGACCCATCCTCATCGGAGGAAGAAATCTTCACGCACCTTGCACTCATGGGGATTGAAGATATATCCTCCACCTCCTCCGAGCAAGAAGAAGGAAGTACAAGTGAGGCGGAGAGCTCAAGTGTAGGGGGAGCATCATCATCATCGGAATCGGAAGGAGATTGGGTAAGTGAGGTAAGAAATTTCCCTCCTCAAAAAGTTATTTCTATGATTTCTAGTTTAACAAGGGATTTATTTAGAACTAAGAAGAAAAATAAATACATGCAAAATGAAATTAAAAATCTAGAAGAAAAGATAAAAAATGCATGTTCACATGATAATGCTTTTTCTTCTAGCGAAAATGATGCATGCTTAGAAGAGAATAAGATTTTAAGGGAAAAGGTAGATTACCTTACTAAGGCCCTCGAGAAATTCACTATTGGCTCAAATACCTTGAATATGATTATTGGGATCCAAAGAGCTAGCTTTAACAAAAAGGGCTTAGGATATAAGGGATCTAAAAATGAGAAAGCTTACCATTGCCTAATTGCTAGGGGACAATCAAAGACAATAATGGTAGCTAGGAAATGGATCCCTAAGGAGTACTTGGTGAACCCTATTGTAAAGAACTTATATTGGGTTTCTAAGTCAATCCTTAAAGGTTAAGAAAACCTAGGATAGTCAACCATGTTTGATTTTACTACATATTATGATAAATGGTTGACTTATGACTATGTTGGGTGTTATTGGGGTGAGATTTGTTTTATGATCATGATGGGTGTTTATGCATGATACTTAACCTTTGGTAGAAATTGCATGAAATTTGTGGTTAAGTATAAATACCTTAGTTACATCTCATATTTACCATAAGGCTAACTTGATTGAAAACATAGCAATGGATGAGTTGTTAGGTTGATACAAGTGATTCACTAATGCTTATGGCATTTTGATGAATCATTATATGTATCATGATAGAGTAATCATAGGCCAACTATGGGGAAAACATATGTTTAATTTATGGACATATTGCCCAAAGATCATAGTTGGATATTTTTAATGATTTAAAACCATTTCATGTTTTAAAAACTTAGAGTTCATGCATTGAAACATTCTAAGGAAAAATTGGCTTTCCAAGTTGATACATCTTTAGACAATTTTGAAGCTTTTGAATTTTTGCCTAATTTTTGAAAATTGAATGAATTTTTTATGAAAATTAATTTTTCCTTGATAGAGGGACTCATAAGAAATGTGTTCCCCAAATTTCATGATTTTTTAAATTTTCCTAATTTTTTAATGCATTTCTGAATTTGGCTTCAGAAATTAGAATTCGGTACTTTCAGATACTAGTCAACTGATGAAGAATGCCAGTCAACTGCTACATTGAAAAACTATATTTTGTATTTTAAAATATGATTTGTTGGTGTTTTTACTCTCTTAAACAATGATACCAACTTGTATAACATATGTATGATGTTTTTGATGGTGTCAAAGGGGGAGAAGTGTTAGAGTTTAAGTTAATCATGCTAGGGGGAATTAGCATGTGTTAAGGGGGAGTTGCATGTGTTAAGAGGGAGTGTTTGATACTCATGTTTTATTTACATTCTTTCCTTCCTTGTGTATTTTGTTAATGTTTTACTTAACTTAAACATGTTGCCACACATTAAAATGGGGGAGATTATTAGGGCAATCAACCCAAGTATGGTTTGGTTTTGATGTGTGTGGCAAAGGTTTTAAGTTAGGTTGATTATGTGATTTGATGTGTGTGTTCAAGTTGTGCAGGACATGGTGAATCACACATGGTTTGCTTGATGAATCATTGACGAGTTCATCCTCTCATGGCTCGGGTTCTTGAGTCGGTGAAGGATGACATTGGAGAAGCCGTGAGTTTGGCGCATCCGAGGGACCGCTAGATGAGGAGCAAATGGAGTGAAGCCAAAGGAAGCAGACTTCAGGGTAAGATGCGAAGGATGGCACTGGAGGAGCCGCAGGCTTAGTGCATCCGAGGGACGTAGCCGAATGAAGAGAGTTTCGGTGAGGGACTCCATGGGAGATGAGAGATTGAGCGATTATAACCCAGGATGGGATAGCTCAAGTAGGTGAACTTGGCCGAATAGCTAAGTCAAGTGTCAGATGCTTAAACTTATTGTTTAAGATTTTACCCGACGGTCGGATGCTCAAACATCTTGATGTTTGAGGTTTTACCTGACAACAGTCGACTACTAAGTAATTACAGTCGACTGGTCCGAGTCGACAATTGATTGGTGTCAACTAGGGTTTGTGGCCTAATAGTCAACTGCCAAGGGATGGCAGTCGACTGCTCCACCATCAGTCGACTACCAAGGATGGAAGTCGACTACTATAGGTGAACGTGGGCATAGAACTAACGCAGAGTCGACTCATCGAGCAGCGTGAATGACTGCTAAGGATGTCGTTGAACGGTGATGAATGCGAGTCAGAAGCTGTTGGAAGACGGTCGTTACAGTGGCAGTCGACTGATGCCATGGATCAGTCGACTACTGCATACCCAACGGGAAGAAACCTTTCTTCTCTATAAAAAGAAGGGTTGAGGGCCTTGGTGAGGTTAATGCTTCCACTCCTAAGTGCTGTGAATGTGCAAACTCTTCTCTTCCTTGTTTCCATCTCTATTCTATTACAAGAGGGAGAGATTGTGTAAGAAGGATTCTTCTCCACCTTGATTGAGCTCAAGGAGAAGTTTAGTTATTGGTTGTGGGAGTGATTCACCGAACGAATCATCCGTGGACTAGCGGCAAGGGTCGTGAACCACGTTACATCCTTTGTTAGCATTTGCTCTCTCTTTATCTTTATTTAGCTTAATTGTATTAATTTTTAGTATTTCCTATGCGCTAATTATATTGTAGACGATTAAGACGAGAGAATTCCATCGAGCACATCGTAGGCTATTCAACCTCTCTTCTAGCCGGGCCACGATCCTCCAACAGTTATTACCTGGAAGTTGATTTTGAAAAAAATTACTTGATTAGCCCAAGCTAAACTTGAATCTAACACAAGTTTAAACACTTTTAATTTTCATTAAAATTAAACAAGAAATAATGAACCCTCTTCTCATAAAACATATAAGGCCGACATGTTTTGAAAAATTAGATTGGGTGAGATGATTAATGTTAAATCAATCAACTTAAAAATTTGCTTTCAACAAACACTTTAGAGGAAACTTAAGAGCAATTACATAATAATTAAATTTTAAAATATTGTGATCAAAAGGTATTTTCAAAATCTCTAATTAAAAGACTACCATAAATTGATTTAAAGTTGTATCTAAAATTGAAATAACTCTTAAAAAATTCACCTAAAGTTTATACAAATGCTTAAATAAAATTTCAAAAAAACTTATCCAACCGACTCGATGGTTTCCAGTCGACTAGACCAACTATAAGTCACTTAACCATTTCCAGTTGCCTCAAAACATCGGTAGTAAAAATGATAACTCTAGTCGATTGGAGAAGACCCAATCGACCGGGATGCAATCACCATTAAGAGATAAGACTAGCCTAGTCAACTGCATAAAAATAGTCACCTAAGGAGTAGGCTTAGTAAATGGTAAACACAACACAGTTGATTGGAAAAGCTCTAGTTGCCCGAGACTCAGTCAACTGTACTGCTTCCAGTTGACTGGATTCATGACTCAAGTCAACCTTCAAATCCTCCAAAAAAAAAACCTATTTTCAGCCTATACAAGCACCTAGGTCGTTAATTCTTATTTATAAATTCATCTACAATGCCTAGGTAACGACCTTAAATTCCTTTTTCAATTATTTCTCAAAGAGAATTAGTATTAAAATTTGCAATTTAATTAGGGTAAGAGAAGAGCAGTTGGGGGCATGAGCCATCTTCATCTACCTCCTACCTCATATTAGGACTTTCTTAGATGCAGAAGTTGATGTATTATGAACTTATGTAGTTAACATTTTGACTTTTAAAAGTTTGATTCATCTTAAATACAATTAGGGTTATGTATTTTAGAATAGGTTTCTTTGTTGCTTTCATATTCAAAAGTCTATTTTGATATTTAAGTATTGTTATTTCTTAAGGAAAATTAAAATTAAGCTAGCCTAGGTTGAATCTAGAATTCATGAACCTATAGATCTAGTCAAGCCTTCGCATCTCACAAATACCTAGGACTATCTGTTTGTGTATTGAACCATGAAGATGGGAGTGAGATGTTAGGAATGTACCCTAGGTTTCATATGTAGATTCAGTACATCGACATAACCCGGAAGGGGTTTAAAGAGAATTGATCACTTCTGTGACTAACTCTCAACCAAAATTTGATGATAAGTTCATATAAAAAATTTGATACTTTTAGCTATGTTTAAAAAGGAATTTCAAAACTTTTAGCTTTTATTGAGGGGGAGAAAATATTTTTGAAAGTAAATTATTTTGATGTTTTTTACCTATAGGGAGTTTCAAAATTTAAGGGGGAGTTTGCAGAAGATTAAATTCATGCTACCAGGTCTTGAAAAGTTAAATTTGAAATCAAATTTTTATCGGAATCTTTATGATCTTTAGAGTTTTGATAAGCCAAGTACATACTTTGAAATAGTATTTTTGAAAATTTATTTTTGGACTTGTATTTTCAAAGGTGGAATAATTATGCAATTGTTTTGGACCTTATGTGTATTGAACTTATGATCTTGAAGGATAATCGCTTGGACTTAATTAATGGTTTGATTTTTCAAAACACATACTCATAGAAATGTTTTGGGGAGAGAGAGTACAGTTTAAAGTTAGAGAGTAAGGTTATAAGTAAATGCATGTAAACTTGATGCATTGCACATGAACTTAACCTTTATGCAATGCATATGAGAGAGAGCAAGGTTATAAGTAAATGCATGTGAACTTGATTTGATTTACTATGAACTTGATGCATTGCATATGAACTTGATGTTAGGACCCTTGGAATGGCTAGAGGGGGGGTGATTAGCCTTTCTTTCTTTCTACAAAAACGTTAGCAGAAGCAATACAAATATAAGCACAAACAAAAGCAAGAAACAAAGCTAACACCCGATGTAACGTGGTTCGGAGATGACGCTCCTACTCCACGGCAATCCGTAAGGTGGATTAGCCCTAATCAATCCTCACTAGAACCTCCTTTGGATGAACCAAGGTGGAGAAACCTTATCTTACAATGCACTCCTCTTCTTTACAATGATGGAAGATTAGGATTAGAGAAGAGGAGGTTTTGGATTGCTAAAAACACTTGGAAAGCTTGGTGAGCACGTAGGTGTAGTTGGGAGCAAGAGCACTAGCTTCACCAAACTCCCCATGGCCCCTTTTTATAGAAGAGGGGATGTTTTTCCCGTTAGGCTTCCATCAGTCGACTGATGCTTACCATCGCCGATCGCCGGCCAACGGCTCAAACGCGATCTAATCTCCAATGGCGGTGATGATCGATCGATCCTCCATCACCGATCCGATGGGGTGATCACCAGTGATTAAGGCAGAATGAGCGCGATCGCATTCTGCGGCGATATTCCCTTAATCACCGATCGATGCCCTTGGCACGTGATCGATCACGATTACGATCGCTCGCCAAGGCAATGATCGATGGTTAGGTTTCACCGACTCGGCCGACGCCGACACCGATCGATACATCATATCACGATCGATACTCATCAAGTATGAGTAATTCATACTTGATTTTATACCCTAGACCTAGACTCAACCTTCTAGCTCCTCAATAAGCCTTGCGCCTTCAGGATCCCTCCGAGTCCGCGACTTGTTCATCCTTTGCGCTTTGCTTCCAAGAGCTTCCTTCGGTTTCGTCATGTCTTGGGTTGCCAAATGCTTGGACTTTACGCCGTCAAGATTACAAGCTTGGACTTATGCTGCCAAGACTTTACTTTGGACTTCCTTTGCCAAGGTTCACTTGGACTTTACGCTGCCAAGACTACAAGCTTGGTCTTACGCTGCCAAGTCCATCCCTTGTACTTCCTTTGCCAAGATCATACTTGGACTTCCTTTGCCAAGATCATACTTGGACCTCCCTGTCACTTAAACATTTTCGCAGTTAGATCACAAGATATTGCCTAACTTAGATGATTATCCAAACATCAAAACATATATAAATGCTTGGAGCATTGTTGCACCAACAACCTCCCCCTTTTTGATGTTTGACAATTATTTAAGTTAGGTCTTTAAAAGTACTCACATAATATGAATTATAACTTAAAACACTCCTTCTCCCCCTTTGACATACATCAAAAAGTGAAGGATTCAAAAATGAAAGAATTAAAGGTGTTGGATCTTGGACTAAGGCATAAGATAGAAAGTAAGCTCCCCCTTAATCCAAGATATGCTTTATAATGTGTAAACAATAGTTGAAGCAAAGCATTTCAAAAATAAAGTCCTAACTTTGCACCAACAATGGTTTTGGGGATGAAAAAGATATAATTTATGAAACCTCCCCCTAAAACACTGCATTAATTAGTCCTAAAACTTGTTTATACGCAATTTTATCATACTATAGTGTTAGGACATCAAAGATACACCAAATATCAGAAAATGGAGTTTATTATCAGAAAACACAGTTTATCGATCATTGGTTTACGAACGATCGTATCCTGAAACCAAAATTTCATCCTTTTCAGCCCAAAATCAGAAATGCGGTAGAAATTCTAGAAATCTCGAAAAATCACGAAATTTTGCGTACACATTTCTGAAATCATAGTTTATCAAGGAAAAATAATTTGAAAAATATATGTTTTCCAGATTACAATATTGATACAAACTTGGAACCTATCAAAAGTTCTAAAGATTTTGCACACTTTGTATCACTTTTGTGTTCCATTTGAAAACTGTTTTTCAAAATATGATGAACATAATTTAAAATACATATTATTTGGAATTTCCAACCATGTTCTTTGAGCTATGTATTCATTACTTGAATACAAGCCTTCCCCATGATTGGTCCATAAGGTTTTTATGTCTCTAGGTGTGTCATTGGCTCATAGTAATGCATCATAACAAGCATGATGAGCCAAGTACACCTTCCCTATCATCTCACATGTTTCTAAGTATTTCAATACAAAAATCAAGGTTTCTTAAGGCTTTTGTGAGATGCATCAAGGTATAAAGAAGCTATATAAGTATAGGATCATGCAAACCTAGAATTTTACTCTACAAAGCACATACCAAGCTCTCTCCTTAATGATGAAAATTCGGCTTCGGGAAGAGCTTTGGTGAAGATATCGGCAAGGTTGGACTTAGATTCTACATAATTAAGTTCAATGTCCCCTCTTGCCACATGATCTCTTATGAAGTGATGTTTCACTTCAATGTGCTTGGTCCTAGAGTGATGTACCGGATTTTTGGTCAAGTTGATGGTACTCACATTATCACAATAAACTTTAATGTTAGAGTAGTGTAGCTCATAGTCCACAAGAGTATGTCTCATCCAAAGTAATTGAGCTACACAACCACCCATAGCCACATATTGGCCGGTGGTTGATAAAGCAACACAATGTTGCTTCCTACTACTCCAACTAACTAGGGAGGACCCAAGAAATTGACATCCACCACTAGTACTCTTCCTATCCAATTTGCACCCGGCATAATCGGAATCGGTATAACCAAGCAATTCAAATGACTTAGTCCTAGGATATCAAAGTTCTACATTTAGGGTGCCTTTAATATATCTTAATATTCTTTTGACGGCTACCAAATGTGATTCTTTGGCACAAGATTGGTATCTTGCACACATACCTACCGCAAATAAAATGTCGGGTCTACTAGCGGTTAGGTATAGTAAGCTACCAATCATACTCCTATACCTGATTTAAGATCAATTGATTTACCTTCATGATCACTATCTATTCTAGTGCTAGTGGCCATAGGAGTGGTTACAATTTTGGCATTTTCCAAACCAAATTTCTTGATCATTTCATTTGCATATTTGGTTTGATAAATATGAATACCCTCATTGGTTTGTTTGACTTGTAAGCCTAGGAAAAAGGTAAGCTCTCCAACCAAACTCATTTCAAATTCATTTTCCATATTTTTTATAAAGTCTTGAAGAAGATCATCATTCGTTGACCCAAAAATGATATCATCAACATATACTTGGGCTATGAATATATCTTTTAATGTTGACTTTATAAACAAAGTTTGATCTACTTGACCTCTTCTAAAATCCTTAGAAATTAAGAACGATGACAATCTTTCATACCATGCCCGGGGAGCTTGTTTTAACCCATATAATGCTTTCCTAAGCTTACATACATGATTTGGATAATCTATGTTCTTAAATCCGGGTGGTTGCTCTACATATACTTCCTCCTTAATATAACCATTTAAGAATGCCGATTTAACATCCATTTGGTAAAGTTTAAATCCCATGTAAGAAGCATACCCTAAGAGAATCCTAATAGATTCTAACCTCGCAACCAGGGCATAAGTCTCATCATAGTCAAGCCCTCAGCAGCTTGATTGAATCCCCTAGCAACCAACCTAGCCTTATTTCTAGTGATATTTCCTTGATCATCTAGCTTATTCCTAAAGACCCATCTTGTAGTAATTATGGTGCTATCATTGGGTCTAGGTACTAATTCCCACACTTGACTTCTCTCAAATTGAGCCAATTCATCTTGCATTGCCAAAATCCAATCCGGATCATGTAATGCATCATTGATCGATTTGGGCTCAATTTGTGAGATAAGAGCTACTTGACTAGTAGGAGGTCTATGAAATGACCTAGTTCTTACTCCTTGAGATAGATCTCCTACTACTTGGTCAAGTGGATGATCTTGATGAATTCTTAGGTTTCTAGAAGGTGTTTCAATTTGATCATTGTTATCTTCCACCCTTCTTTCATCATCGGAGTCTCCTCTTCCTCCCCCTTGATCATTACCCCTAATGGTCAAATTTTGAAGTTTTTGGGTAATGTCTTGATTATTGTCATTAATATCCTTATCAATGGAGGACTTTCTAGGGTAGGTACTAGTATTTTCATCAAATTGAACATTGGAAGACTCCTCAATCCCTTTGGTTCTCTTATTGTAGACTCTATACCCTCTACTTGTGGATGAGTATCCAACTAGGATTCCCTCATCCGCTTTTGATTCAAATTTTCCTAAGTTATCTTTGGTATTTAGAATATAAACTTTACATCCAAATACTTTGAAATAATGAATTGTGGGTATAGTCCCATTCCATAATTCAAATGGTGTTTTTCCTAAAAACCTATGGATTTGAACCCTATTTTGGATATAGCAAGTGGTATTAACCGCTTCCGCCCACAAGTAGCTAGGTAGAGAATATGCATTAAGCATAGTCCTAGCCGCCTCTTGTAGGGCACGATTTCTCCTTTCCACCACCCCATTTTGTTGGGGTGTTCTAGGACAAGAGAACTCATGCTTGTACCCTTGCTCTAAACAAAATTGTGAAAATTTTAAGTTTTCAAATTCACCACCATGATCACTACGGATCCGGTTGATTTTGAGACTCTTTTCATTTTCAACCCTTTTACTAAATCCTATGATTATTTCTAAGGTATCATCCTTATGTTTCATAAAGTGGACCCAAGTATACCTAGAAAAATCATCTACTATAACCAAACAATATTTATTACCATTTAAAGATGGAGTACTATGGCAATCAAACAAGTCAAGATGCAATAACTCTAATGGTAAAAAGGTGTTAGTTAGAGTTTTACCTTTGTGTGATGCCTTTGTTTGTTTTCCTTCTTGGCATGCATCACACAATTTGTTCTTGACATACTTGATCTTTGGTAGCCCTTTGACCAACTCCATCTTGGCTACCTTGGCTATGTTTTTCATGTTGATGTGCCCCAATCTTCAATGTCATAGCCAACTTTCCTCTTCTTTTGCAACAAAACACTTAGTAGAAACGTTAGAAGCATATGAAAGATCAACATAATAGATATTTGATTTCCTATATCCAACTAACATGCAATCATTTAATTCCTTATGTTTAATCATGCATTTAGAGGATTCAAAGGAGACATGATAGTTTGCATCACAAAGTTGACTAACACTTAATAAATTGAATTTCATATACTATTCCCAAAGGACACCGCTCCCTTCTTCACATATTTAATTGTGGAGAACTTGCTCACATCCCCGGTCATATGTGTTGAGCAACCGCTATCCACAATCCACATACCTCGCTCTCCTACCTAAATCACATGAAAAACACAAGCTTTTGGTACCCAAACATTTGGACCGGTAACATTAAGTAAAAACTTCTTAGGTACCCATGCTTTCTTAACTTTTCCCTTAATGGTTGCTTTCCTATTAATCAATGAAATATAAGCAACTTCTTTTTCTTTTGGCTTATATCCTAAACCGGCCTTGTTATAAACCGCTCTTTGCCTACTAAGAATCATATCAAGACACTTTGAGCCAATTGAAAATTTTTCTAAACATGCTTTCAATTCACTAACCTCATCCCTAAGTTTGTCATTTTCTTCCTTAAGCATGCAAGAATCAACATGTGAAGGTTTTTCATTTCTAATAGCCTTTAGTTCTACCTTCATGCTCTTAACCTTAGATTTAGACTTATCTAGAGCTTCTTGAAGATAGGCAATTGATTTATAAAGGAGCTTAACCTTGGGAGAGTCCATTACCTCATCGTCACTAGATGACGATTCATCGCTTGAGGAATCTTCTTGGCTTGATGTGCCCAAATCATCTTCTAGTGCCATGAGTGCCACATGGCGTGTGATGTGGAAAAGCTCATCATCGGAGGAAGAGTCTTCAACACTTGGTGTGTCCCATGTGGTTTGAGCCACCATGGCCTCCTTCTTCTTCTTCTCCTTCTTGTCCTTCTTTTTCTTTTTCTTTTCCTCCTTCTTTTTTAGCTCTGGGCAATTCGGCTTTATGTGCCCCTTCTTGTTGCAAGCATGGCAAATCACATTATTGTTAAAACTTGAATTACCACTATTTTTACCTCTTGAAGAATGGGACCCCTTTCTTGCATCTCTATTCTTGAATTCCTTTGATTTTCTAAGGAACTTCTTGACAAAATGGGCCATCTCACTAGCCGAATCTTTGTCACTACTTGACTCACGCTCCGACTCGGATGATGATGACACCTCTTTCCTTTCTTTCTTCTTCTTTTCTTTCTTCTCAACAAATAGAGCTAAGCTCTTTTCCTTAGAAGACATGTTAGTTTGCTCATGCAATTCAAACTCACAAAATAGTTCATCAATTTTAATTTGCGAAAGATCCCTAGTTACCTTAATGGCATCAACTATAGAAGTCCATAAAGAATTTCTAGGAAATGCTTGTAAAATATACCTTACCAAATCCCGGTTGTCAACTCGCTCACCTATGATATGGAGTCCGTTAACAATTTCTTTGAACCTTCCATGCATTTGACTTACGGTTTCATGCATCTTCATTTGGAAGGCTTGAAGTTGTCCAATTAGTAGGTCCTTCTTGGCCCTCTTTGACTCCTTGGAACCTTCATTTAGCTCAATGAGCTTTTCCCATAGCTCCTTGGCGGATTCGAAAGGCCCCACCTTGTTGAGTTGCTCCATGGTAATGCCGCATTGAATGGTGAGTACCGCCTTGGCATTTGATTCGAATTTGCAGTTCATTTCCCTTGTCCAATCCTTGCTTGGAATAGGGTCTCCATGTTCATCCACCGGTTCCTCGAAGCCATCTACAATGCTATGCCAAATTTCAATATTACTCATAAGATAGTACTTCATCCTACCTTTCCAATACGCAAAATGACTCCCGTCGAAGAGCGGTGGCTTGGCGGTGCTATATCCCTCTGAAAGAGCCATTGATGTCTTGGTTGATGGTGAGATCTTCCAAGCTATCCGGGCTCTGATACCACTTGTTAGGACCCTTAGAATGGCTAGAGGGGGGGTGATTAGCCTTTCTTTCTTTCTACAAAAACGTTAGCGGAAGCAATACAAATATAAGCACAAACAAAAGCAAGAAACAAAGCTAACACCCGATGTAACGTGGTTCGGAGATGACGCTCCTACTCCACGGCAATCCGTAAGGTGGATTAGCCCTAATCAATCCTCACTAGAACCTCCTTTGGATGAACCAAGGTGGAGAAACATTATCTTACAATGCACTCCTCTTCTTTACAATGATGGAAGATTAGGATTAGAGAAGAGGAGGTTTTGGATTGCTAAAAACACTTGGAAAGCTTGGTGAGCACGTAGGTGTAGTTGGGAGCAAGAGCACTAGCTTCACCAAGCTCCCCATGGCCCCTTTTTATAGAAGAGGGGCTATTTTTTCCGTTGGGCTTCGATCGGTCGGACCGATGCTTACCATCGGATCGCCGGCCAACGCCCGAACGTGATCTCCGTGGAGATTCGTAGCCGCAATCTCCAACGGCCAGGTGATCAGTCGACTGATCCCTCCATCAGTCTACTGATCGGGTGATCAGTCGACTGATCAAGGCGTGATCGAGTGCGTGCATTCGCGTGGCGATATTCCCTTAATCGGTCGATCGATGCCCTTGGCGTCGATCGATCATATCGATCATCGCTGCGCCGCCGCGGCCGATCGATGGTTAGGTTTCACCCGACTCGGCCGACGCGACGATCGATACATCGATCGGTCGATCGATACTCATCAAGTATGAGTAATTCATACTTGATTTTATACCCTAGACCTAGACTCAACCTTCTAGCTCCTCAATAAGCCTTGCGCCTTCAGGATCCCTCCGAGTCCGCGACTTGTTCATCCTTTGCGCTTTGCTTCCAAGAGCTTCCTTCAGTTTCGTCATGTCTTGGGTTGCCAAATGCTTGGACTTTACGCCGCCAAGATTACAAGCTTGGACTTATGCTGCCAAGACTTTACTTTGGACTTCCTTTGCCAAGGTTCACTTGGACTTTACGCTGCCAAGACTACAAGCTTGGTCTTACGCTGCCAAGTCCATCCCTTGTACTTCCTTTGCCAAGATCATACTTGGACTTCCTTTGCCAAGATCATACTTGGACCTCCCTGTCACTTAAACATTTTCGCAATTAGATCACAAGATATTGCCTAACTTAGATGATTATCCAAACATCAAAACATATATAAATGCTTGGAGCATTGTTGCACCAACACTTGATGCATTGCACATGAACTTGATTTACTATGAACTTTATGAATTGCATATGAACTTGATTTACTAAGAACTTGATGCTTTTAAAGTGAACCTGATATTCCTTCTAACTTTAATCGATGTGTTGTCATACATCAAAAAGGGGGAGATTGTTGGTGCAGAGAGCACCACTCCGAGTTTTGATGTATGAATCATGGTTAAAGTTAAAATAAGCTTGTGATCTAATGTGCAAGTTAAGTGTGCAGACTTAACAAAAATGTCCTAGTAGGTCATGTTGACCAGATACTAGGTAGGAGTCTTGATAGATTAGGAGGATCAGACACCAGACATGAAGTCCAGATGGGTTGAGTGCACCGGACATCTGGCAGAAGACAGATTGGGTTAGAAGACCAGACAATCGACAGTAAGTCTAGCTGGGTCAGGGAGACTAGACAGTTGGTATGAAAACTTGGTGGGTTAGATCAGATGTCAAGCAAGGTAAGTCCGACAAGAAAGCTTGCAGGTAAGCCTCTACTGAAGAGGTGAGGCTGAGTCCTCAAGTGGGGAAAAAGCTAGGCGTCGATCTGATAGAGGATTCGTGTTGGACTCGAAAGTCGAGATTAGACAGTATTACTATTGCCACATCATATTATATTGTGTATTGTGCTAATCTAGTTTTGTAGGTCTCCAGGCGACTGGGAAGATTCCATGTGCCTCAGATCCAATCGACTGAGTATGGTCCAATCGATTAGGATGCCGAGTTGGCAAGGTAGGTTATCGATCGACTGGAGATTCTATGAAGGAGATGGCAAGCATTCCAGTCGACTAGGGAGGTCCAATTGACTGGGATAAGAAAGTTCCCAAATAGCGGAGGAGCAAAGCCAGCTAGCTTGGAGTCGACTGGACTTGGTCCAGTCGATCGGGAAGCCCAGAATACCAAATCGATAGACTGATTTGGAGTCAATTAGAAAAGGCTTATATAAGAAATGGAGAGCCAGCTCTGAGAATTCTACTACTCTAAAGTGCTGTCGCCATAATCCCTCATTTGCATAAGCTTCAACATGCTACAACTTCGGAACTATAGCACTACGAGCTCCAAGTTTAATCTTCTAAGTGTCAGTATAACTTTAGTTTTGTATTTCTATTTCACTTTGTGTACTTAAACTTTATGAGGGAAAGATAGGGTGTTACCTTGCCCTTAACATTTTGTAAAAGCGAACCCCTCTAAGTTTGAGAGTTCTCGAGCCAGAGGGCTTTTAGTGATTGCCCGACGAGGTGACCCTAGGAAGGGTTACGGGCCTTGGAGTAGCAACCCGGCTAGGGTTGTGAACCAAGTAAAAACCTTGAGCACTTATCTTTACTATATTTCTATTGTACTACTCTAATCTCTTTTAAAAAATAAAAGAAAAGTTTTTAAATATAAAAGGAAATTTTTCTAAACACCGAGATTCACCCCCCTCTCTCGGTAGAACTCGATGATATAGTTTATACACCATCAACCCACTGTTGTGCTTGACATAACAGATATCATAGGAAATGACAAGCCCCTATTTTCATGATCCTCATTAATAACTTTCTGAAATAACCATTAGTTGACTGTTTATAGTCCATCAGTCGACTACGTGTTGAGAAGTCAACTTCCCAAGTTGTTTTCTAAACATTCTATTCATTTTGAAAAACCATAAGTTGACTCTAACATTCGACTGAATAACTTTCTATTCAATCTAAAAATTTATCAATCGATTGCTCGAGTCATTTGATTGAATCACCTTTTGTTCAGTCTCAAATTCATTAGTCAACTATTTGAGTTGACTATATAACCTTCTGTTTCATTTTCAAACTAAAAACACGATTTGTGTTGAAAATACTTTTCATGCTAAAACACTATTCATTTAGTTGATTTGTGGAGTCAACTGAAGGCACTATTCATATTTAAACTGTTGGTGTAACCAATTCCAGATGATATTTTAGTGTTTGATAAGGGTTTAAGTCAAGGTGATAATCATGTGTTATCTTACGTGTTTAGTTGAGATGTATTTTTATGAAATTCCTTTCAGCTCAAGGACCGGATGCAAAGTGTGGAAAACCAAGGATGCAATTCCTAGAACCTTAGTGAAGGAACTCTTGGGGTAGCTAAGAAGGATATCTCTTTCACTCCTAGCATAATTAGGGAATTCTTAGAGTGTAGAGAGTCAGATTCAACTCTTGAGTGCTACCTTGGCATTCAAGAGCCATGTGAAAACTTTTCATTTGATGTCATCCATGAACATTTCTTCAATCACTCATGTTAACTAGGGATAAACTTATTTCTTGCCATGTCACTAGTTTCCCCTGACATTGTCCTATACAAGATCGTTGTAGGATGCCTCTTACCTATAGTTACACGGGGACAAGCTAAAGTGTGACCTCATCATCTCCTTGCCCTCCACCTACTGAAAAATAAGCTTGCCATCAATATTGCATTAAACATTTTCTTGTGCATTGTCCTCTTGACCACCCCTATTCAAAAGAAAATCTATATGCCTTTTGGACACCTCATTACATATTGGTTGGAGTCGATAGGCATTACAGGTTGGGGCAAAATCAAGATGTCAGAAAAATTTGATATAATCTAATGGTGTAACTGTTAGTAATATATGAGAGATGTCCTAAGGCAATTGCCTTATGTTTGAACCATTTATATGATAAATGAAGATTCACTATTTGAGTATACATGTTTTCATGTATTTGATTAGATCTTAAACTCATTTACTGAATGTCCATGATACGATTCACAACATGAGAGAATTTGTGATTGGATCACAACTAGTGAGTATCTCTACATGTGTAATAATGATGTATCGGAATTATCCCTAGTCGTTGAATTGATGGATTTAGACACCATTGATTCTGTCGAGACTAGCACGAGGTATACTCCTTGGTGTATTCAAGCAGCTGATTCTCACTGGCTGGAGACATTGTGATGTCCGGAGTTAATCGTGGATGCTAGTTATGGTAACTAGTTCATTGGAGTGACCAGCCGTAAGACTTCATATGGTTCTCTGCATATATAGATATGTGAATGAAGTTCTTACTGCAGCTTAAGTGCGATGTTCCTTTGACTTGCGGTATTCAAGTCATCTTGATCATAAAGACTTATGCTTTGACATCTTAAGCAAGCATCTCTGAGGATATGTGGACCTGGGATGATTGGGTATAAGTCGAAGTGATCGAAGGTGTTTGAATAGCCTATAAAGGATTCACCACTCCTTGCGAGGAGATGTATACCCATGGCCTCTCGTCGGATTGTTACTAAAGTCTTTGGCCAAAGCATTACATGTTTAGAGTAAGGTACTCTTCGATACATGTGCAGTAACTGGAATCCGTAGGACGAGGAAATGATACTTGAGCTAGGTGTGACGTAGTCAGCCTAGTGGGGACTGACACTATAGACCATGTCCTGAACCAAGTGGGTATAAGATGAGTGAAGGGAATGGGGCACGATTGATTCGAGCTGCTGAAGGGTTTCAGAAATAGTTCTAGATCAACCGTTGATCTTTTCGATTAATTGGGGATCATGATGTACTACTAGGTGTCACTCATGATCGTTCTATAATTAATGGTTAATTATAGATGGCCAACATAAACCGAGAACCTATTTGGTCACACGCACAACGAGCTAGAGAATGAGATTCTCAGACCGAGAGAAACTAGGTTTGGTTGGACCAAACATGGAGCGAGCATGAAATCGTTTCAGTCGCAATGGAAGCATGGATGGGCCGTGTCTTATGAAGACATGATGGATGAACCAAATTGGTTTGGTTCTAATCCAATGGAGGATAATAAACCAAAGGGGTTTGGTTTGTTTTAAACGAATGAACCAAAGTTGGTTCGGTTCGTTTTAACTTAAAATAAACCAACATGGTTTGGTTTATTTTAATTTAAATTAATGGAGCAGGTTAACGGGCTTTTGGTTATGATCCGATAACCATTAAGAGAATTTGTTCTCTATAAAATAAGGCTTAAGGGTTTTGTTAAGCCCTAATCCTTGCAACCCTAAAGTTGCCGCCCACCCTCTCCCTCTTCTCCAAGTGGTCGGCGCCCAACTCCTTGCCGCCGCCCAAGCTCCTCCTACCGGCGTCCAGCAGCTGCCGTCTTTCCCACTTGCCAGCGTCTATCTATTGCCGGAGGAGCTCCGGTGATCTTCCTTGGCTCCGGCGACAAGGTAAGCATATTGCTTTCCTTATTTGGCCGGCGTAAGGTCTCCACCAAAGCTGTCCAGTTTTCTGGACAGCTTGTTTCCTTCTTGTCGGAGCGTCATTTGGATGACGTTTGTAGCTCCGACAGTGGTAGCCTTGCCGGGATTCGATCTCCGGTAATCCTCAGAGGTGGAGGACGAAGGATTCGTCAAATGGTTGACGAATACCTCTCCGGAGAAGCGAGTTTTTGAGGACTCATTTTGGATCCGAATTTTGATTCGGATCGTGATCTTCTCTCGATCACATCGTCTTCAACACGAGGCTAGTAACTCGTACGAAGACGAGGCTCGTGACTTTGTGAAGTCATCCTGAAGATACTCAGCGTGGATACGGATAGAGGCGATTCTAGCGAGGATCGCTCCGGTTGATGTCTTTCCCGCTGCACGTGATACGTCAGATATACGTAGTATAAATTTTCTTTTATTGCAAAATTTGAATTTACAATTATGTCTACACATGTTATACTATGCATGCGTGTGGTGTGTGTGTTGTAATAAATTAGATTTATTATTTTATTCCTTCCGCTGTGCACATATTTTCGAAACATATTCGAACACACACTCGCCGCGGTGCCGGAAACCCAACAGTGGTATGAGAGTCTAGGTTGTGTTTCGACATAATCGTAAAATTATTTTGCGATAGTCATAATGATATTTCTGGAAATTTTCTACTTTTGGAAAGTTAGAAGTATTTATGGAAATTTTTAATTTTGGAAAGTCTAGAAGTATTTATGGAAATCTTCTACTTTTGAAAAGTTGAAAGTATTTATGGAAATTGATATTTTCCATAAATAAAATATTTGATTAGATTTTGGAAATTTGTTTCCTAATTTAATCATGATTTGATTTGGGAAATCAAATCTTAAAATATTTTATTACCATAAGTAGTTTTGATGATTTAGAAAATTGGTTTCCTAAATTGACTTTCCTTAATCAACTATTTCCACAAATAAAATATGTGATTAGATTTGGAAATTTGTTTCCTAATTTAATCATGATTTGATTTGGAGAATCAAATCTTAAACATATTTTATTTCCATAAATAGTTATGACATATAAGGAAATTTTGTACATGACATAATTGTATGCCATGTAATTGAATTAGATGCATATCATTATGCCATGCGTGTCGTGACATGTAGATGTATGCCATGTATGTCATGTCATGTAGATAATAGTTATTTGCATGCAAAGAGGATGAGACATAAAAACCCTAACTCAATATTAAAGCCTACACCTTCTATTAATATGGTTAGAACTAGAGTTCCGTTTCTTGTTCGGGTTGTTGGACTCTCTCAAAGCCCAGCTCGAACCCGAACATGTTCAAACCATGGAATAATTTAATACTAATATGGTAAGAGTCAGAGGTCAATCGTTATCTTTGGTTGTTAGACTCTCTCCAAGCTGGGCTAATTGGTTGAATGCGCTCTAACCATATTAAAACTATTTCTTGGTTAATAGGTTGGCTTTAACCTGGAGCATCAGCTTGTTGGACTCTCTCCAAGGTCGATGTTAAGGGAGGTGAAGTTGGGTGCTATGCATATGATGCATACTTGTTAATGTGTTAACAACCCGATGTATGTGTGAACATTCAATTAGTTGATAGCACATTGTGATAGTTGCATATACGTGATATGCAATCGGTATATTTGATACCTACCATCGTAGTTATGAATGGCTTGTTGGACTCTCTCCAAGGTTGTTTATATCTATGATGGATATCAGGCCATTCGGAGATGGTCCTACGATCTCCCGAAGTGATTTTGGGGTTTTTGAAATTCAAAAAATGAATGGGATTTATAAATGTATGTTGATGTATTTTAAAATTATTTTCTCATATATGCTCGTTTTGTATTTCTAGGTTAATCGATTGATCATGACGTCTTTGAATTTGCACACTATTTTGGATTCAAACAAATTGACTGGGCCTAACTTCCTGGACTGACTTAGAAACTTGAGAATTGTTTTCAAGGCAGAAAAGCTAGCATATGTCCTTGAAGAGCCCCTTCCCAACCGTCCTAGGGACGATGTAACTCCAGACCAAATGTTGGTATATCAGAAACATGTGGCAGATTCTGAATTGGCGAGTTGCATCATGCTAGTTGTGATGGTACCTAAGCTGCAAAAGCAGCATGAGCATATGGATGCTAATACCATGGTCTTCCATTTTCATGAGTTGTTCGATGAGCAAGCGAGATCCGAAAGGTTCGAAGTCTCCAGGCTCCTCTTCACCACGAAGATGCAAGAAGGTTCGTTTGTAGTGCAGTTTGTGCTAAAGATGAATGGGTACATCGAGCGGCTAGTCACCCTCGGGTTTGTAATAGATCATGAATTAAGTATTGACTTAATTCTACATTGTTTTCCCAAGAGTTTCTCACAATTTGTGATGAACTATCGGATAAACAAATTAGAATCCACTATTCCTGAGCTCCCCAATATGCTGAAGACTGTGGAGCCTTCTGTGAAGCATGAGGAGAAGGCGGTTCTGTTAGTTGATCCCTCAAAGAAAGGTTCTAAGAGGAAGGCAAAGGAACAGAAGAAAGGGAAGAACAAGAAGGCTAAGAAGGCAGAACCAGCACAAAAGGGCACTTGCCATCATTGTGGCAAGGAAGGCCACTGGCGAAGAAACTGCAAGATTTATCTTGAGTCCATGAAGAAGAAGAAGGCATCCGATGCCCCATCCTCTTCAGGTATCTTCGTTATTGATTTTCATTCTATTTCCTTAGACACTTGGGTATTGGATACTGAGTGTGGCTCATATATATGTAATGACATACAGGGGCTAAGGAATAGAAAAAGACTCGTCAGAGGGGAGTCAAATTTGCGAGTTGGCAATGGAGCAAAGGTTGCTGCGGTCGCCATCGGAACTTATTTGCTGAAGCTCCCTAGCGGACTAGTCTTGGAACTGGACAATTGCTATTGTGTTCCTTCTCTAATAAAGAACATTGTTTCTATTTCCTGTTTAAATAGAAATGGTTACCATAGGATATTTAGTAACAATTGTTGTTATATAACTTTGAATGACGTACTTTATGGAACTGGAACTTTGAGCAATGACATTTATATGTTGGACGTATCCAGTGACATTTTTCAATATCGAAGCGAGCAACAAGCGTGCTCGAAAAGATAATCAATTAGACTCCTACATGTGGCATTGTCGTCTTGGTCATGTAAGCAAGAAACGCATGTCCGAATTACACCGATGTAGAATTCTGGAATCATTTGAATTGGATTCATACGATACATGTGAATCATATCTATGATGGATATCAGCCCATTCGGAGATGGACCTACGATCTCCCGAAGTGATTTTGGGGTTTTTGAAATTCGAAAAATGATGGGATTTATAAATGTATGTTGATGCATTTTAAAATCATTTTCTCATATATGCTCATTTTGTATTTCTAGGTTAATCGATTGATCATGACGTCTTTGAATTTTCAGACTATTTTGGATTCAAACAAATTGACTGGGCCTAACTTCCTGGGCTGGCTTAGAAACTTGAGAATTGTTCTCAAGGCGGAAAAGCTAGCATATGTCCTTGAAGAGCCTCTTCCCAACCGTCCTAGGACGATGTAACTCCAGACCAAATGTTAGTCTATCAGAAACATGTGGCAGATTCTGAATTGGCGAGTTGCATCATGCTAGCTGCGATGGTACCTGAGTTGCAAAAGCAGCATGAGCATATGGATGCTAATACCATGGTCTTTCATCTTCATGAGTTGTTCGATAAGCAAGCGAGATCCGAAAGGTTCGAAGTCTCCAGGCTCCTCTTCACCACGAAGATGCAAGAAGGTTTGTCTGTAGTGCAGTTTGTGCTAAAGATGAGCAGTAAATCTCGGGTTTGTAATGGATCATGAATTAAGTATTGACTTAATTCTACATTGTTTTCCCAAGAGTTTCTCACAATTTGTGATGAACTATCAGATAAACAAATTAGAATCCACTATTCCTGAGCTCCCCAATATGCTGAAGACTGTGGAGCCTTCTGTGAAGCATGAGGAGAAGGCGATTCTGTTAGTTGATTCCTCAAAGAAAGGTTCTAAGAGGAAGGCAAAGGAACAGAAGAAAGGGAAGAACAAGAAGACTAAGAAGGCAGAACCAGCACAAAAGGGCACTTGCCATCATTGTGGCAAGGAAGGACACTGGCGAAGAAACTGCAAGATTTATCTTGAGTCCATGAAGAAGAAGAAGACATCTGATGCCCCATCCTCTTCAAGTATCTTCATTATTGATTGTCATTCTATTTCCTTAGATACTTGGGTATTGGATACTGGGTGTGGCTCACATATATGTAATGACATACAGGGGCTAAGGAATAGAAGAAGACTCGTTAGAGGAGAGTCAAATTTGCGAGTTGGCAATGGAGCAAAGGTTCTTTCCGCTACGCCATCAGAACTTATTTGCTGAAGCTCCCTAGTGGACTAGTCTTGGAACTGGACAATTGCTATTGTGTTCCTTCTCTAATAAAGAACATTGTTTCTATTTCCTGTTTAAATAGAAATGGTTACCATTTGACGTTTAGTAACAATTATTGTTATATAACTTTGAATGGCATACTTTATGGAACTGGAACTTTGAGCAATGACATTTATATGTTGGACGTATCCAGTGACATTTTTCAATATCGAAACGAGCAACAAGCGTGCTCGAAAAGATAATCAATTAGACTCCTACATGTGACATTGTCATCTTGGCCATGTAAGCAAGAAACGCATGTCCGAATTACACCGATGTAGAATTCTGGAATCATTTGAATTGGATTGATACGATACATGCGAATTATGCTTGAAAGGCAAGATGACTAAGTTACCTTTTACAGAAAAAGGTGAACGAGTGGGAGAGTTGCTAGGTCTAATACATACTGATGTATGTGGACCTATGTCAACTCAAGCTTTAGGAGGCTATAGCTACTTCATTACCTTCACCGATGATCACTCACGATTTGGGTATGTGTTCTTGATGAAACACAAGTCTGAAGCCTTTGAAAGATTCAAAGAATTCAGAAATGAAGTAGAGAAACAACATGACAAGAGTATTAAAATACTTCGATCGGATCGAGGTGGTTAATACTTAAGTCAAGAGTTTCTTGATTATCTAAGAGACAATGGTATATTGTCTCAATGGACTCCGTCATATACACCACATCATAATGGTGTATCTGAGAGGCGTAACCGGACCTTGTTGGACATGGTCAGGTCAATGATAAATCATGCGAATCTTCCCAAGTCCTTTTTGGGCTATGCACTTCAGATAGCTATTTACTTGTTAAACAGAATGTCAACCAAGGTAGTCTCTACTACTCCATATGAGATATGGAATAGTAAGAAACCTCATGCATCTTACTTGAAGATATGGGGTTGTCCTGCTTATGTGAAGCGGACTGTATCAGACAAATTGAATGCTAAGTCTGATAAATGTCTATTTATTTGATACCCTAAGGAAACAAGGGGTTACCAATTCTATCATCTTGTGGAACAAAAGGTATTTGTTTCAAGGCATGCTGTGTTTCTAGAGAAAGAGTTTCTCTTGCAAGAAAACAGTGGGAGTGTCGTCGAGCTTGAGGAGGCTCGAGAGACTCAAATAGACATTGATGAGATACCTAGTGAAGCACAACAATCGATAACTCATAGTGATGAGCAATTGGCTGGACCTATTGAAAACCACATATTCGTAGATCTGGTTGAACACGCAACATTCCTGAGAGATATGGATTTCTCATAAGTGAATCGAACGACGTGTTACTCATTGATGATGAGGAGCCTACCAGTTATGAAGAAATTTCGACAAGTTCAGAAAGGGATAAGTGGCTTGAAGTCATAAAGTTGGAAATGGATTCCATGTATGAAAACCGAGTTTGGAACTTGGTTGACCCACCTGAAGGCATCAAGCCTATAGGGTGCAAGTGGGTTTTCAAGAAGAAAACCGACATGGATGGTAATATGATTACCTATAAGGCTAGATTAGTGGCGAAAGGATATCGTTAAAAACAAGGTGTTGATTATGACGAAACCTATTCGCCTGTAGCTATGCTTAAATCCATTCGGATGCTCCTAGCCATAGCGGCTCATTATGATTATGAGATATGACAGATGAATGTGAAAACAATTTTCCTTAATGGAAACCTGCTTGAGGACGTGTATATAATACAGCCTGAGGGTTTCACATCGGTTGATAAAACCAAGGTATGCAAATTACGACGGTCCATATATGGATTGAAGCAAGCATCCAGGAGCTGGAATATCCGTTTTGATGAGACAATCAAAAGGTTTGATTTCTCACAAAATCCAGACGAACCTTGTGTGTACAAGAAGGTTAGTGGGAGTGCAATCGTGTTCCTAGTATTGTATGTCGATGACATATTACTTATAGGAGACGATGTTTCAGTCTTACAGTCAGTTAAGATTTGGTTATCCAAGACATTCTCCATGAAAGACCTGGGAGAAGCAACCTACATCCTCGGGATTAAGATCTATAGATATAGATCAAAACGGTTGTTTGGTCTTTCGCAGTCTACATATATAGACTGAGTGCTAAAGAGGTTTAGCATGTCGGAATCCAAGAAAGATTTCCTACCCATCAGGCATGGCATACACCTTTCGAAGTCTATGTGTCCGCGCATAGAAGACGAGAGGATTTACATGAGTAAGATTCCCTATGCATCCACAATAAGATCTATCATGTATGCTATGTTATGTACGAGGCCCGATGTATCGTATGCTCTGAGTGTCACGAGTATATACCAATCTGATCTAGGAATGGATCATTGGGTGGCTGTTAAGACAATCCTTAAGTACTTAAGAAGAACTAAGGATGTGTTCCTAATATATAGAGAAGGGGACATGGTGATACACGGGTATACGGATGCTAGCTCCAGACAGACAAGGATGATTCCATGTCTCAGTCTGGGTATGTATTCACCTAGAATAGAAGCACAATAAGTTGGAAAGGTTCCAAGCTTGACACTATAGCGGATTCTACCACTATGCAGCTTTGGAAGCAGCAAAGAAGTTCATCTCTGAACTTGATGTTGTCTCATCAATGATCCAAACATGTGCTTCGTCGCTATCATCTGATCAGAGAGATCATCAGTAAGAAGGAAATACAAATCGAGAAAATCCCCACTGAAAGGAACTTAGCGGATCCTTTGACTAAGGCATTACCTCAAAATAAGTTTGAGGGTCATGTTAGAGCTTATGGTATTGGATACCGTAGCGATTGACATTAGGCCAAGTGGGAGTTTGTTAGTAATATATGAGAGATGTCATAAGGCAATCACCTTATGTTTGAACCATTTATATGATAAATGAAGATTCACTATTTGAGTATACATGTTTTCATGTATTTGATTAGATCTTAAACTCATTTACTGAATGTCCACGATACGATTCACAGCATGAGAGAATTTGTGATTAGATCACAACTAGTGAGTATCTCTACATGTGTAATTGTGATGTATCAGAATTATCCCTAGTCGATGAATTGATGGATTTGGACACCATTGATTCTGTCGAGACTAGCATGAGGTATACTCCTTGGTGTATCCAAGCAGCTGATTCTCACTGGTTGGAGACATTGTGATGTTCAGAGTTAATCGTGGATGCTAGTTATGGTAACTAGTTCATTGGAGTGACCAGCCGTAAGACTTCATATGGTTCTCTGCATATATAGATATGTTAATGAAGTTCTTACTGCAGCTTAAGTACGATGTTCCTTTGACTTGCAGTATTCAAGTCATCTTGATCCTAAAGACTTATGCTTTGACATCTTAAGCAAGAATCTATAAGGATATGTTGACCAAGGATGATTGGGTATAAGTCGAAGTGATCGAAGGTGTTTGAATAGCCTATAAAGGATTCACCACTCCTTGCGAGGAGATGTATACCCATGGCCTCTCGTCGGATTGTTACTAAAGTCTTTGGCCAAAGAATTACATGTTTAGAGTAAGGTACTCTTCGATACATGTGCAGTAACTGGA
Organism: Wurfbainia villosa; assembly: GCA_025175895.1. Lineage (NCBI taxonomy): Eukaryota > Viridiplantae > Streptophyta > Magnoliopsida > Zingiberales > Zingiberaceae > Wurfbainia > Wurfbainia villosa. The sequence continues at coordinate 50,425,875 of CM045996.1, forward strand.
ATCCGTAGGACAAGGAAATGATACTTGAGCTAGGTGTGATGTAGTCAGCCTAGTGGGGACTGACACTATAGACCATGCCCTGAACCAAGTGGGTATAAGATGAGTGAAGGGAATGGGGCACGATTCATTCGAGCTGCTGAAGGGTTTCAGAAATAGTTCTGGATCAACCGTTGATCTTTTCGATTAATTGGAGATCATGATGTACTACTAGGTGCCACTCATGATCGTTCTATAATTAATGGTTAATTATAGACAGCCAACATAAACCGAGAACCTATTTGGTCACATGCACAATGAGCGTAATCCGAAGGATTTAAAATGAGCTAGAGAATGAGATTCTCAGACCGAGAGAAACTAGGTTTGGTTGGACCAAACATGGAGCGAGCATGAAATCGTTTCTGTCGCAATGGAAGCATGGATGTGCCGTGTCTTATGAAGACATGATGGGTGAACCAAATTGGTTTGGTTCTAATTCAATGGAGGAGAATAAACCAAATGGGTTTGGTTTGTTTTAAACGAATGAACCAAAGTTAGTTCGGTTCGTTTTAACTTAAAACAGACCAACATGGTTTGGTTTATTTTAACTTAAATTAATGAAGCGGGTTAACGGGCTTTTGGTTATGATCCGATAACCATTAAGAGAATTTGTTCTCTATAAAATAGGGCTTAAGGGTTTTGTTAAGCCCTAATCCTTGAAACCCTAAAGTTGCCGCCAACCCTCTCCCTCTTCTCCAAGTGGTCGGCGCCCAACTCCTTGCCGCCGCCCAAGCTCCTCCAACCGGCGTCCAGCAGCTGCCGTCTTTCCCACTTGCCAGCGTCTATCTATTGCCGGAGGAGCTCCGGTGATCTTCCTTGGCTCCGGCGACAAGGTAAGCATATTGCTTTCCTTATTTGGCCGGCGCAAGGTCTCCACCAAAGCTGTCCAGTTTTCTGGACAGCTTGTTTCCTTCTTGTCGGAGCGTCATTTGGATGACGTTTGTAGCTCCGACAGTGGTAGCCTTGCCGGGATTCGATCTCCGGTAATCCTCAGAGGTGGAGGACGAAGTATTCGTCAAACGGTTGACGAATACCTCTCCGGAGAAGCGAGTTTTTGAGGACTCATTTTGGATCCGAATTTTGATTCGGATCGTGATCTTCTCTCGATCACATCGTCTTCAACACGAGGCTAGTAACTAATACGAAGATGAGGCTCGTGACTTTGTGAAGTCATCCTGAAGATACTCGGCGTGGATACGGATAGAGGCGATTCTAGCGAGGATCACTCCGGTTGATGTCTTTCCCGCTGCACGTGATACGTCAGATATACGTAGTATAAATTTTCTTTTATTGCAAAATTTGAATTTACAATTATGTCTACACATGTTATACTATGCATGCGTGTGGTGTGTGTGTTGTAATAAATTAGATTTATTATTTTATTCCTTCCGCTGTGCACATATTTTCGAAACATATTCGAACACACACTCGCCGCGGTGCCGGAAACCCAACAGTGGTATGAGAGTCTAGGTTGTGTTTCGACATAATCGTAAAATTATTTTGCGATAGTCATAATGATATTTCTGGAAATTTTCTACTTTTGGAAAGTTAGAAGTATTTATGGAAATTTTTAATTTTGGAAAGTCTAGAAGTATTTATGGAAATCTTCTACTTTTGAAAAGTTGGAAGTATTTATGGAAATTGATATTTTCCATAAATAAAATATTTGATTATATTTTGGAAATTTGTTTCCTAATTTAATCATGATTTTATTTGGGAAATCAAATCTTAAAATATTTTATTACCATAAGTAGTTTTGATGATTTAGAAAATTGGTTTCCTAAATTGACTTTCCTTAATCAACTATTTCCACAAATAAAATATGTGATTAGATTTGGAAATTTGTTTCCTAATTTAATCATGATTTGATTTGGAGAATCAAATCTTAAACATATTTTATTTCCATAAATAGTTATGACATATAAGGAAATTTTGTACATGACATAATTGTATGCCATGTAATTGCATTAGATGCATATCATTATGCCATGCGTGTCGTGACATGTAGATGTATGCCATGTATGCCATGCCATGTAGATAATAGTTATTTGCATGCAAAGAGGATGAGACATAAAAACCCTAACTCAATATTAAAGCCTACACCTTCTATTAATATGGTTAGAACCAAAGTTCCGTTTCTTGTTCGGGTTGTTGGACTCTCTCCAAGCCCAGCTCGAACCCGAACATGTTCAAACCATGGAATAATTTAATACTAATATGGTAAGAGTCAGAGGTCAATCGTTATCTTTGGTTGTTAGACTCTCTCCAAGCTGGGCTAATTGGTTGAATGCGCTCTAACCATATTAAAACTATTTCTTGGTTAATGGGTTGGCTTTAACCTGGAGCATCAGCTTGTTGGACTCTCTCCAAGGTCGATGTTAAGGGAGGTGAAGTTGGGTGCTATGCATATGATGCATACTTGTTAATGTGTTAACAACCCGATGTATGTGTGAACATTCAATTAGTTGATAGCACATTGTGATAGTTGCATATATGTGATATGCAATCGGTATATTTGATACCTACCTTCGTAGTTATGAATGGCTTGTTGGACTCTCTCCAAGCTTGTTTATATCTATGATGGATATTAGCCCATTCGGAGATGGACCTACGATCTCCCGAAGTGATTTTGGGGTTTTTGAAATTCGAAAAATGAATGAGATTTATAAATGTATGTTGATGCATTTTAAAATTATTTTCTCATATATGCTCGTTTTGTATTTCTAGGTTAATCGATTGATCATGACGTCTTTGAATTTGCACACTATTTTGGATTCAAACAAATTGACTGGGCCTAACTTCCTGGACTGACTTAGAAACTTGAGAATTGTTTTCAAGGCAGAAAAGCTAGCATATGTCCTTGAAGAGCCCCTTCCCAACCGTCCTAGGGACGATGTAACTCCAGACCAAATGTTGGTATATCAGAAACATGTGGCAGATTCTGAATTGGCGAGTTGCATCATGCTAGTTGCGATGGTACCTAAGCTGCAAAAGCAGCATGAGCATATGGATGCTAATACCATGGTCTTCCATTTTCATGAGTTGTTCGATGAGCAAGCGAGATCCGAAAGGTTCGAAGTCTCCAGGCTCCTCTTCACCATGAAGATGCAAGAAGGTTCGTTTGTAGTGCAGTTTGTGCTAAAGATGAATGGGTACATCGAGCGGCTAGTCACCCTCGGGTTTGTAATAGATCATGAATTAAGTATTGACTTAATTCTACATTGTTTTCCCAAGAGTTTCTCACAATTTGTGATGAACTATCGGATAAACAAATTAGAATCCACTATTCCTGAGCTCCCCAATATGCTGAAGACTGTGGAGCCTTCTGTGAAGCATGAGGAGAAGGCGATTCTGTTAGTTGATTCCTCAAAGAAAGGTTCTAAGAGGAAGGCAAAGGAACAGAAGAAAGGGAAGAACAAGAAGGCTAAGAAGGCAGAACCAACACAAAAGGGCACTTGCCATCATTGTGGCAAGGAAGGCCACTGGCGAAGAAACTGCAAGATTTATCTTGAGTCCATGAAGAAGAAGAAGGCATCTGATGCCCCATCCTCTTCAGGTATCTTCGTTATTGATTTTCATTCTATTTCCTTAGACACTTGGGTATTGGATACTGAGTGTGGCTCATATATATGTAATGACATACAGGGGCTAAGGAATAGAAAAAGACTCGTCAGAGGGGAGTCAAATTTGCGAGTTGGCAATGGAGCAAAGGTTGTGTACCATCGGAACTTATTTCAAGCTCCCTAGCGGACTAGTCTTGGAACTGGACAATTGCTATTGTGTTCCTTCTCTAATAAAGAACATTGTTTCTATTTCCTGTTTAAATAGAAATGGTTACCATTTGATATTTAGTAACAATTGTTGTTATATAACTTTGAATGACGTACTTTATGGAACTGGAACTTTGAGCAATGACATTTATATGTTGGACGTATCCAGTGACATTTTTCAATATCGAAGCGAGCAACAAGCGTGCTCGAAAAGATAATCAATTAGACTCCTACATGTGGCATTGTCGTCTTGGTCATGTAAGCAAGAAACGCATGTCCGAATTACACCGATGTAGAATTCTGGAATCATTTGAATTGGATTCATACGATACATGTGAATCATATCTATGATGGATATCAGCCCATTCGGAGATGGACCTACGATCTCCCGAAGTGATTTTGGGGTTTTTGAAATTCGAAAAATGATGGGATTTATAAATGTATGTTGATGCATTTTAAAATCATTTTCTCATATATGCTCATTTTGTATTTCTAGGTTAATCGATTGATCATGACGTCTTTGAATTTTCAGACTATTTTGGATTCAAACAAATTGACTGGGCCTAACTTCCTGGGCTGGCTTAGAAACTTGAGAATTGTTCTCAAGGTGGAAAAGCTAGCATATGTCCTTGAAGAGCCTCTTCCCAACCGTCCTAGGTACGATGTAACCTGCATCAAATGTTAGTCTATCGTAAAACATGTGGCGATTCTCGAAATCGAGTTGCATCATGCTACGCGATGGTACCGAAAGGTGGATGCTAATACCATGGTCTTTCATCTTCATGAGTTGTTCGATAAGCAAGCGAGATCCGAAAGGTTCGAAGTCTCCAGGCTCCTCTTCACCACGAAGATGCAAGAAGGTTTGTCTGTAGTGCAGTTTGTGCTAAAGATGAACGGGTAAATCGAGCGGCTAGTCACCCTCGGGTTTGTAATGGATCATGAATTAAGTATTGACTTAATTCTACATTGTTTTCCCAAGAGTTTCTCACAATTTGTGATGAACTATCAGATAAACAAATTAGAATCCACTATTCCTGAGCTCCCCAATATGCTGAAGACTGTGGAGCCTTCTGTGAAGCATGAGGAGAAGGCGATTCTGTTAGTTGATTCCTCAAAGAAAGGTTCTAAGAGGAAGGCAAAGGAACAGAAGAAAGGGAAGAACAAGAAGGCTAAGAAGGCAGAACCAGCACAAAAGGGCACTTGCCATCATTGTGGCAAGGAAGGCCACTGGCGAAGAAACTGCAAGATTTATCTTGAGTCCATGAAGAAGAAGAAGACATCCGATGCCCCATCCTCTTCAAGTATCTTCATTATTGATTGTCATTCTATTTCCTTAGATACTTGGGTATTGGATACTGGGTGTGGCTCACATATATGTAATGACATACAGGGGCTAAGGAATAGAAGAAGACTCGTTAGAGGAGAGTCAAATTTGCGAGTTGGCAATGGAGCAAAGGTTGCTGCGGTCGCCATCAGAACTTATTTGCTGAAGCTCCCTAGTGGACTAGTCTTGGAACTGGACAATTGCTATTGTGTTCCTTCTCTAATAAAGAACATTGTTTCTATTTCCTATTTAAATAGAAATGGTTACCATTTGACGTTTAGTAACAATTATTGTTATATAACTTTGAATGGCGTACTTTATGGAACTGGAACTTTGAGCAATGACATTTATATGTTGGACGTATCCAGTGACATTTTTCAATATCGAAACGAGCAACAAGCGTGCTCGAAAAGATAATCAATTAGACTTCTACATGTGACATTGTCGTCTTGGCCATGTAAGCAAGAAACGCATGTCCGAATTACACCGATGTAGAATTCTGGAATCATTTGAATTGGATTGATACGATACATGCGAATTATGCTTGAAAGGCAAGATGACTAAGTTACCTTTTACAGAAAAAGGTGAACGAGTGGGAGAGTTGCTAGGTCTAATACATACTGATGTATGTGGACCTATGTCAACTCAAGCTTTAGGAGGCTATAGCTACTTCATTCCCTTCACCGATGATCACTCACGATTTGGGTATGTGTTCTTGATGAAACACAAGTCTGAAACCTTTGAAAGATTCAAAGAATTCAGAAATGAAGTAGAGAAACAACATGACAAGAGTATTAAAATACTTCGATCGGATCGAGGTGGTGAATACTTAAGTCAAGAGTTTCTTGATTATCTAAGAGACAATGGTATATTGTCTCAATGGACTCCGTCATATACACCACATCATAATGGTGTATCTGAGAGGCGTAACCGGACTTTGTTGGACATGGTCAGGTCAATGATAAATCATGCGAATCTTCCCAAGTCCTTTTTGGGCTATGCACTTCAGACAGCTATTTACTTGTTAAACAGAATGTCAACCAAGGTAGTCTCTACTACTCCATATGAGATATGGAATAGTAAGAAACCTCATGCATCTTACTTGAAGATATGGGGTTGTCCTGCTTATGTGAAGCGGACTGTATCAGACAAATTGGATGCTAAGTCTGATAAATGTCTATTTATTTGATACCCTAAGGAAACAAGGGGTTACCAATTCTATCATCTTGTGGAACAAAAGGTATTTGTTTCAAGGCATGCTGTGTTTCTAGAGAAAGAGTTTCTCTTGCAAGAAAACAGTGGGAGTGTCGTCGAGCTTGAGGAGGCTCGAGAGACTCAAATAGACATTGATGAGATACCTAGTGAAGCACAACAATCGATAACTCATAGTGATGAGCAATTGGCTGGACCTATTGAAAACCACATCTTCGTAGATCTGGTAGAACACGCAACATTCCTGAGAGATATGGATTTCTCATAAGTGAATCGAACGACGTGTTACTCATTGATGATGAGGAGCCTACCAGTTATGAAGAAATTTCGACAAGTTCAGAAAGGGATAAGTGGCTTGAAGTCATAAAGTCGGAAATGGATTCCATGTATGAAAACCGAGTTTGGAACTTGGTTGACCCACCTGAAGGCATCAAGCCTATAGGGTGCAAGTGGGTTTTCAAGAAGAAAACCGACATGGATGGTAATATGATTACCTATAAGGCTAGATTAGTGGCGAAAGGATATCGTTAAAAATAAGGTGTTGATTATGACGAAACCTATTCGCCTGTAGCTATGCTTAAATCCATTCGGATGCTCCTAGCCATAGCGGCTCATTATGATTATGAGATATGACAGATGAATGTGAAAACAATTTTCCTTAATGGAAACCTGCTTGAGGACGTGTATATAATACAGCCTGAGGGTTTCACATCGGTTGATAAAACCAAGGTATGCAAATTGCGACGGTCCATATATGGATTGAAGCAAGCATCCAGGAGCTAGAATATCCGTTTTGATGAGACAATCAAAAGGTTTGATTTCTCACAAAATCTAGACGAACCTTGTGTGTACAAGAAGGTTAGTGGGAGTGCAGTCGTGTTCCTAGTATTGTATGTCGATGACATATTACTTATAGGAGACGATGTTTTAGTCTTACAGTCAGTTAAGATTTGGTTATCCAAGACATTCTCCATGAAAGACCTGGGAGAAGCAACCTACATCCTCGGGATTAAGATCTATAGAGATAGATCAAAACGGTTGTTTGGTCTTTCGCAGTCTACATATATAGACTGAGTGCTAAAGAGGTTTAGCATGTCGGAATCCAAGAAAGATTTCCTACCCATCAGGCATGGCATACACCTTTCGAAGTCTATGTGTCCGCGCATAGAAGACGAGAGGATTTACATGAGTAAGATTCCCTATGCATCCACAATAAGATCTATCATGTATGCTATGTTATGTACGAGGCCCGATGTATCGTATGCTCTGAGTGTCACGAGTATATACCAATCTGATCTAGGAATGGATCATTGGGTGGCTGTTAAGACAATCCTTAAGTACTTAAGAAGAACTAAGGATGTGTTCCTAATATATAGAGAAGGGGACATGGTGATACACGGGTATACGGATGCTAGCTCCAGACAGACAAGGATGATTCCATGTCTCAGTCTGGGTATGTATTCACCTAGAATAGAAGCACAATAAGTTGGAAAGGTTCCAAGCTTGACACTATAGCGGATTCTACCACTATGCAGCTTTGGAAGCAGCAAAGAAGTTCATCTCTGAACTTGATGTTGTCTCATCAATGATCCAAACATGTGCTTCGTCGCTATCATCTGATCAGAGATATCATCAGTAAGAAGGAAATACAAATCGAGAAAATCCCCACTGAAAGGAACTTAGCGGATCCTTTGACTAAGGCATTACCTCAAAATAAGTTTGAGGGTCATGTTAGAGCTTATGGTATTGGATACCGTAGCGATTGACATTAGGCCAAGTGGGAGTTTGTTAGTAATATATGAGAGATGTCATAAGGCAATCACCTTATGTTTGAACCATTTATATGATAAATGAAGATTCACTATTTGAGTATACATGTTTTCATGTATTTGATTAGATCTTAAACTCATTTATTGAATGTCCACGATACGATTCACAGCATGAGAGAATTTGTGATTAGATCACAACTAGTGAGTATCTCTACATGTGTAATTGTGATGTATCAGAATTATCCCTAGTCGATGAATTGATGGATTTGGACACCATTGATTCTGTCGAGACTAGCATGAGGTATACTCCTTGGTGTATCCAAGCAGCTGATTCTCACTGGTTGGAGACATTGTGATGTTCAGAGTTAATCGTGGATGCTAGTTATGGTAACTAGTTCATTGGAGTGACCAGCCGTAAGACTTCATATGGTTCTCTGCATATATAGATATGTTAATGAAGTTCTTCTACAGCCTTAAGTACGATGTTCCTTTGACTTGCAGTATTCAAGTCATCTTGATCCTAAAGACTTATGCTTTGACATCTTAAGCAAGAATCTCTAAGGATATGTTGACCAAGGATGATTGGGTATAAGTCGAAGTGATCGAAGGTGTTTGAATAGCCTATAAAGGATTCACCACTCCTTGCGAGGAGATGTATACCCATGGCCTCTCGTCAGATTGTTACTAAAGTCTTTGGCCAAAGAATTACATGTTTAGAGTAAGGTACTCTTCGATACATGTGCAGTAACTGGAATCCGTAGGACAAGGAAATGATACTTGAGCTAGGTGTGATGTAGTCAGCCTAGTGGGGACTAACACTATAGACCATGCCCTGAACCAAGTGGGTATAAGATGAGTGAAGGGAATGGGGCACGATTCATTCGAGCTGCTGAAGGGTTTCAGAAATAGTTCTGGATCAACCGTTGATCTTTTCGATTAATTGGAGATCATGATGTACTACTAGGTGCCACTCATGATCGTTCTATAATTAATGGTTAATTATAGACAGCCAACATAAACCGAGAACCTATTTGGTCACATGCACAATGAGCGTAATCCGAAGGATTTAAAATGAGCTAGAGAATGAGATTCTCAGACCGAGAGAAACTAGGTTTGGTTGGACCAAACATGGAGCGAGCATGAAATCGTTTCTGTCGCAATGGAAGCATGGATGTGCCGTGTCTTATGAAGACATGATGGGTGAACCAAATTGGTTTGGTTCTAATTCAATGGAGGAGAATAAACCAAAGGGGTTTGGTTTGTTTTAAACGAATGAACCAAAGTTAGTTCGGTTCGTTTTAACTTAAAACAGACCAACATGGTTTGGTTTATTTTAACTTAAATTAATGAAGCGGGTTAACGGGCTTTTGGTTATGATCTGATAACCATTAAGAGAATTTGTTCTCTATAAAATAGGGCTTAAGGGTTTTGTTAAGCCCTAATCCTTGCAACCCTAAAGTTGCCGCCAACCCTCTCCCTCTTCTCCAAGTGGTTGGCGCCCAACTCCTTGCCGCTGCCCAAGCTCCTCCAATCGGCATCCAGCAGCTGCCGTCTTCCCCACTTGCCGGTGTCTAGCTGTTGCCGGAGGAGCTCCAGTGATCTTCCTTAGATCCGGTGACAAGGTAAGCATATTGCTTTCCTTATTTGGTCGGCGCAAGGCCTCCACCAAAGTTGTCCAGTTTTCTGGACAGCTTGTTTCCTTCTTGTCGGAGCGTCGTTTGGACGACGTTTGTAGCTCCGACAGCGGTAGCCTTGCCTGGGATTTGATCTCCGGTAATCCTCATAGGTGGAGGACGAAAAATGTCCTTCGAGAGTTCTTAAGCCTGTAGAAAATAAAAACAAAAAAAAAGGAAAAAAGTTCAAACTTGAACTTTAACCTCCCTTAAACTTTGATCCTTACCCTAATCAACTTTCCAAATCATTTTCAATGAACATTTCAGTCTTGCAATACTTCTCTAAGCATATCATAGTGTTAGAAGTGGTTATGATCCTTACGGGTGTTGATAAATAGCTAAACACACCTTGTCCAACTAAAAATCAGACTAACAGTCGACTAAAATCAGTGACAAGTCAACTGCTCCATGAGGTAGTCAATTGGTTTTTGCAGTTTGTAGAAATCAAAATTTTAGATGATTTATTATATGATTGTAAAAAAATCTTAAAACTTCATACGTATATTACTTATATTAAATATAATGGGTGAAAAATAGTTTTATATTAAAATATCCATTATTTTGAAGGATTGATACAAAGTTCAAAACCATTGAAAACTTCAATATTTTTGTCAACTTGTATCAACATCCTCAATGATGTTTGCTATCAAAAGATAGACTTACCAATGTTTTCTTAAATTATTTTAAAATGGTTTTCAAAATATATTTTCAATCATGATCTATGGGCTAAGTGTACCTGACTTGTACATTAGCTTTCATTATGATTTAATCATATGATTGAAAGAGTTTAAGTTCATTTTGATGTACCATATAAGCACATTGAACATAACTTATATTCCTAACATCTCACATGTGTCTAGGGTGTCTCAATACACACATATGTCTCCTTATAATCTTTGTGAGATGTGGATTTTGGTTCTTCCCTAAACTATGGGTTCATGCATTATTATCTAGACATATCCATTTGATTCCTTTATCTTGGACATCAAACAATGTCATTTGTTCTTAATTTAAATTTTAATAATTTTAATCCATGAATTATGATCATGACATATATTCATTGCATAATTTAAAGCATTTTCCAATGATGCATGATATAAAATTAACCTAAATATTAGCATGACATTAATCAACTTAAGTATTATAATGATAGCTTAAATAATCATAAGAAGCATGATGTCATGACATGGATTATGACAATCAAAGCATGACAAATATTATAAAGTCAAGGTATAAAAATACCTAAGTCTTAAAATCTAATTTGCTATTTTCTAGAATTATACCCAATTTTCCATAATGACAATTTAACCCTTGAGTATGCCAAATCACCAAATTTTGACACACCACATATCTAACCTAATTGTCCCAATTTTGATTAATTTTTCATCTTCTATTAAGTCCATTGGCACATCCTAAAGTATTTTAGAATATATTCCTTATCTCATTTCCAAGTTATCACATTACCTTGAAAATGCCCTAAAATGTCAACTCTACTATGGTTAGGTTAACTATCCATCCATTCAAGATTGACACACCCTAAACTAATTTAGTGTGAAGGGATCACACTCCTAGTAATCTAATACATATTGGAGTCCCTTCGATTTACAAGGTACTCACTAGGGATAACCTTCCTTAGTACCTTTCTAATGACCTTTCTAGGCTTGGAAGCCTTGGTCATTTTGGTCTCATCTAGGTTAGCTCTAGGGATAACTTCCCTTGTAACCTTCCTAGTGACTTGTCTAGGTTTTTTGCAAGCCTTAGTCACTTGACTCTTACCATGGTCAGCTCTAGTGATGGCTTCCCTTGTGACCTTGACTTTCCTAGACCTAGGACTAGTTCCATGACTATATGGAACACTATGGTAAGAAGGCTTGATTTCTTTGGACTTAGGCTTGTAACCCAAACCCTTTTTGTCCTTAAATGATTCTTTCCTCCTACAACTTGATTTTTGTTCATTTGGCCCACTAAACATAGTTTCCATCCTTTTTAGGGCCTTTTCCAATTTTTCAAGATTTGACCTCAAAACTTGATTTTCTAGCTCTAACTTATCCAATTTTAATCTCCATAATATGTTTGGATTTTTTTTCTTCTTCCTAGGTATATGCCTACCCTTCTTAGGGTTAATGCCTAAATTGTTCTTATCATGATTATCTTTAGGGTTCTTCTTAGATGTTGACTTGTCCTTAATCCTGAGATTATAGTTCTTGGCCCCAAAACAAAAATATTTGTTTCTAAATTGGTCCTTAGGCTTACTTTCATGATATCTAGCTTTTAGACAATAAACCTTATTACTAAAATGCCTTTTATCATGACATAAAGGAAGAACATTATTAAAATATACCTTAGGGTTTGTCTTAGCTCCCCCTACATATGAAGCTCCTCTCATGTCATTCCTAGGGTTTCTTCCCTTTGAACATTGGTTCCTATAGTGACCCCTTTTGTTGCACACAAAGCACACAATGTGCTCTTGCATTTTTGGATGAAAGCATCAATCTCCTTTATTTTCTACTACCCCTTTTGCACTATTTGAATTTTCTTCTTGACAAATTTTAGACATTTACTCATATAGTGCCCTCTTTCCATACTGTCACGCCCCGAGAGTATGCCATGCCGAAAAGCAAACGGACAACATCTCCCTTGTACGTGGCAACATATCGGGTTAATACAAGGCCCGTAGGCCCACAACTACATAACATATATATGGACAATACTAAACAATACAACCACAACATAAAGGTGCGCACCGGTGCGACTCTACCATACTACACAAAAACAACATACAAACCAACAGCCAAATACAACACTGATTATACATGGCCATAATACAAAACAACAGCGGAAGCAAATAGGTGGAAAACCCCAATTGTTCGGTGTGAGATGGGATCAGCTGGTGGAGCTCCAAACGTCCAAGGAATCTTCTACTTGTTACCTGGGCGACAGGAGACCCAGGGTCCCGGGGTGGTGAGTATAAACTCAGGGGTAATATATAGAAAGTGCATGAACAACATATAAGGATATAGAGATCTATAAGTATATATGTGAAGATCTACAGGTATACAGCATGAGTCCAATAGACATACAGTTCTATCCAAATCTAGTAACGAGTAACCACAGTATAGTCATACTCAATGTATATACTAAACTAATCAACTGAACATGAAGTAATGTACCAACGTACCTGACGGTCTGCAACACCATAAGCTAAATCATTCTGAACAGATATACAATAACATAACCCATATAACGTACAAAGTCAATCCCATACCAGACCAACACTCAGACATATGAACAATATATAATCACATGTAATAACATCCCGGTCCATACCACACTATGACATGACGCTAATCAAATGTAAACAATAGTCTGGACCAACATATATATCATGCTCAACACATAGCTTATAAAATATGCAAATGACATGTATCATGATGTACAAACATATACAATAATCAAATGTAGCATCTCATAGGCATATGTAAAACATATATCGAATACATGCATACATATATATCAGCAATGCATATGCATGGCCATGTCAGCGGACCCGTCCAACCACGACCCCAGTATGGCCCGGGTGGCATGACATGACTATTATCCCGACTCCAGTCGCCACCACTCTTGAGTGACCGAGTTGGGTAGTATGAAACAGTAGCTAACCGCCATAGAGCTATATGCTACTCATACGGGGTCCCTGCAGCTAGCCGCTCCGTCCCTACCCATGAGTAGATAAGCACCGCACCTAGGACAATTGCACATCACACGACCACCATCTATAGTGGGTGAGTGCACTAACTACCACTACTCTCAGTGACCAAGTGCGCATCTCCAGCTACCACCATCTATAGTGGCCGAGAATGGCACGCACAACAATGCTCTGCCCTCAACCCTGCTACCACTACCCCAAGTGGCTGGGGAGGTAGGATGACTGACGACCCGTCTCAACCACAAGGGAGACCCAGTCAACAACATGCATTCAATGTAATGATCCATAGCTCCATACATGTATCCTCGCCACACTCCCTATCCCACAGAGAGTCCTGGTCAACCCAAAGTCAACTATGTAAGGACTACAATCCACAAGACTCTCTCTATCGCACAAAGAGTCATACGCATCTGACAATCAACCACACTAAGACCTCTAGTCAGTAGCGAGATACTATCGACAATCCATATAACCATACATAGATATACAATCCATAGCCACATACTGACAACCACATACTTATCTATGCACAGACAACTAGATCCACAATAGATGCACCACTAATACGGGTATGATATAACAATCGACTCCATAATCCAATCCATCACCTAACCCTAGTGATGTAACATAGTAACCCAATCTAAGGTCACAAAGATAACCCTAACCACATGTACTTACTGAACATCTATCAGCTAACACATAATAGGGTTTGTAGTTCATATCCATGATAGATAATCAATGAAAATAACAACATTATATCTCAAAGGTTAAAGGCAGTACAAGCATATGATTAAACATGAATGGATTTAAGGTAAACAGGTATAAACATATATCCAAATTCATCCACTGGAATTTGATCAAAACTACCGGACCAGGTAGATATTACCCACCTGCTATGTAGCTCGTATCAGCCATCCCTACTACGAGAAGCATCACTAATCAAAGTCCTGAAATCAACATCCTGTAATCAACACGCAAACATTGACAAAGTCTATCATAAGTCCAATGATGGTGTCCCAGCTCAAATCAACAAAAATCCAATCATAAACTATTTTACTGTCACAATCTAGTTCACTACCAAAACAGAACCAAATCACAACTTACCTGATTCAGATTCCCTGCTCAACTTCATCAAATGCCAATTCCACAGTGAGCTCTCAAACCCATAGCTCATCTACACAATAGAAAACACCTCAGCAACACCATCCAATCCACATCAAAACTGATCACATACCCAAACTGTTCACAGTTCCATCCACAGCAAAACCAAACACAATCCCCAAATCATCTTGCTATCAACAATTCCACACCGAAGAACATTGAGATCTGTCCTAGCCCTATCCAACCTGCTGGCCGATCGACATCCTCATCAACAATCCACAAAGATCGGACACCCCACAACTTCACCGCAATTACAGAGGAAACAACAGGAATAACAAAATACCAAGCTCAACACTCCACCAGCAGCAACACCCCTGTTCACCGGAACAAATCGAGCTCCTCCCTCATTTGATCTGATGGTGTGAAAATGACTGTCGTCGGAAACCAAAATAGCAGAAGGTTGTGATCAAAGGAAAACGAAGACAACCAACCTGACCACAATACTGATCTAACCAATCAGCGATAAAGCAAATCGCCCAATCAACAAACTACTCCGGAGATGATAAGCCGAGCAGATCACCATCGGACAAAAACCACAAACAATATAGCAATTACTATAGGAAAACAAAGAGAACTCGAAGCTTACCGGCTTAGCTCTCCACCGGCAATCTGTTAGGGCAATCTCTTGCCGTGATATGGTTTTGATGGTGTGGCAAAGGGTTTAAGTTAGTGTGTTATGTTTATTTGATATGTGCGTTGAAGTCGTGCAGGACTTAGCAATTCGCACATGGAGCCATGGCGAGTTTCACATCTCATGACTCGTGCCTTGAGTCGGTGAAGGATAGCTTTGCGGAAGCCGTGCGCTTGGAGCATCCGAGGGACCGCCGGACGAGAAGCTTGGAGTGAAGCCGGAGGAAGTAGACTTCGAGGCAAGAGACGCGAAGGAGCATTGCAGAGCCGTGCGCCTGATGCTGCCGAGGGACGTGGCCGAGAACGAAGAGAACTTCGAAGGCGAAGGACTCCGAGAAATGAGAGTGAGCGATTGTAACCCGGGGAGGGGTAGCTCTTAGGTGAAACTTGGCCATTTGGCCAAGTGTCGGATGGGTTTTCGACACACCGATCGCCATGGAATGGCGGATCGCTTCGTCGAGTGTAGCTCGACCGGGTATACGATCGATCGGTTTGTGCGCTAGGATCGATCGCCATACGCTGCGGCCGATCGCTGATAGCAACGATCACGGCGCAGCCGATCGGGTCAATAGGGTTTGGCCATTAACCGCTGATAGCCGATCGCGGCGGCCGATTACGGGTCGCCAGCCGATCGGGTGAGGTCCAGCAATGATCCGCTAAGAGTTCCGCTGACAACAACGGTCATCCGACGCTAGCCCTCTCTATAAAAGAGAGGGTGTGAGCCTTTGAGAGGCTAATGCTTAAGTTCCAAACAATCTTCCTAGTGCCCCACAAGCTCTAAACTCTTCTTACTCGCTTTCACTCCATTCTATTTGTAAGAAGAGTTATCTTGGTTGTAAAGGTTACCTCCACCTAGCTTTGTGCAAAGGAGAGACCGATAGTGATTGGTTTTGGCGGAGTGATTCACCGTGGACGAATCGGACCGTGGATTAGCGGCGTAGCTGAACCACGCTTACATCTTGTGTTAGCATTGTCTATTTGCTTTGTTTTTATTTGTTTAATTTGCTTGTATTGTTGTTTCGCTATGCTAATCTAATTGTAGACGAGCAAATTCCGATAACCAACGAACGAGGGCTATTCACCCCCCTCTAGCCGGCCATACCGATCCCCAACAAGTGGTATCAGAGCCGAGGTTGCTTGTCACCGGACTAACCGCCGCAACAAGCCCTACATCAAAAATGGCCGGCTCCAACATCCACCCACCGAAGTTCGACGGCGAATTCTCTTGGTGGAAAAGGAGAATGGAGGTATTCTTCGAAACCGATTTCGATATTATGCTTATAATGGAAAATGGTTTCGAGTTGCCTAGGGATGAAAGGGGTGAGCCAATAGAGAAGTCAAGGTGGAATAAGAAGCAACGAGAGGAGCACCTTGCAAACTCAAAGGCAAAACATCATCTTCTCAATGTGCTCCCTCAATAAGAGATCAACCGGATCGGAGAATGCACTAGCGCCAAAGAGATGTGGGAGAAGCAGAGTTTACGAAGGCACCTCGGAGGCCAAGCTTGCAAGAAGAGACCTCCTCCGCTCCCAACTATCCAATATAAAACTAGAAAAGGGAGAAAAGGTAACCTCACTACACTCTAGGTTTAAAGAAATTTTAATTGGGCTAACAAGTGTAGGTGAGAAGCTATCGAACCGGGACATGCTCATGAAGGCTATAGATGCCTTTCCCCGGTCCTCAAAGTGGAGTTCCATGGTGGACTCCTTCTATATGTCCAAGAACTTGGAAGTAAGTACCTTGGAGGAGTTCTTCTCGACAATGGAGCTCCACGAAACGAGGCTTGAAGGAATTCAAGAAGAGCCAAGAATTCAACCATCAAGAGGAGTAGAATTGTTGGCAAACAAGGGGAAGAAGAAGATGGAAATCCCCTCCTCCTCCGATGATGAAGCCTCCTCCTCCTCCATGGATAGCACCGAGGAAGCCTACATGGTAAGGAAGGTGAGGCGTGTATTTAAGAATTTTAGATTTGATAAATCAAATGATAGGAATAGAAGACCAAGTGGGAAGGTGATATGCTACAATTGCCAAGGAGAGGGACACATAAGGGACAATTGTCCTCTCCTAAACAAAAGCAAGGAAGAGAGGAAAAAGAAAGAAGAAAAGAAGAAGAAAAAGGGGAGCAAGAAAAAGAAGGAAGAGGAGAAGAAGGCAAAAGAAAAAGGGAAGGCCAAAGCATTCAAGGCCAAGACATGGGATGATCCTTCCTCATCCTCCTCCTCATCATCGGATGAGGAGAATGCCTTTGTCGCCAATTTGGCCTTGATGGCCTTTGACGATTTGGATTGCTCCTCCTCCGAAAATGACGGATCACGCACAAGAGGAGCGAGCTCAAGTGAAGGGGAGCCTCCTCCACATCATCATCCTCCTCATCATCCAAAGAAGAAGAAGAGGACATGGAAACTATGGTAACGAAAGCCTCTCCTAGTAAAATAGTTTCTATGATTTCTAGTTTAACTAGGGATTTGTTTAGAGCAAAGAAGAAAAATAAATGCATGCTAGATCAAATTAAGGCATTAGAAAATAAGCTAGAAAATGCATGCTTAAATAATAATGATACTTCTTCTTGCCATGATAATGCATGCTCACATGATAATTATGTGCCTTTAGATGTTAGTGATGCATGCATAGAAGAAAATAGGGCATTAAGGGAAAAGGTAGATTATTTAACCAAAGCCCTAGGAAAATTCACAATTGGCTCCAACACCTTGAATATGATCATAGGGAGCCAAAGGGCAAGTTTTAACAAGAAAGGCCTAGGATATAAAGAGAAGAAAAATGAGAAGGCCTATAGATGCCTAATAGCTAGGGGACAAGACAAAAACAAAGTAATAGCTAAGAAATGGATCCCCAAGGAATTTCTAGTGAACCCCATAGGTAAAAATCTATTTTGGGTTCCAAAATCCATCCTTAAGGGTTAGAAAACCCTAGTGTAGTCAACCATATGAACTTGACCTATATCATATTTTGGTTGACTTAGGATGACGGGACAACATTTTTAGATAGTGTTGGGTGATGATAACGTGCCCATAAAAAGGTAATAATGCTTAAATCATGATGATTAATGTAATTTCTATGCATATGTGTAATCATGGTTTATGATTTTGATATTGGGCACATCATCATGAGAAATAGGTTTAAATCATGCTTTAGGTGATACTTTATTTATTATCATCATATAATGCCTAATGCATGGTTATAATTTGATGAAAACATGTATTTCATGATCATAATGTGAAATTAATTGATATATGTCATTATGATCATGTAGGTTGTTAGGTTGATACTTAACCATGATAGAATTGCTTGAATATATTGGTTAAGTATATATATACAAATACCCCCCTAGGATGCATCTCACACTCACTATAGGCTAACTTGATTGCAAACTTAGCATGGGTGAGATGTTAGGATGATACAAATGTCCACTAATGCCTATGGCATTTAGATGGTCATTTAAAGTATCAACATAGCAATAATAGACCAATCATGGGGAAGGCTTATGTTTAATTCATAGACATATTGCTCAAAGATCATGGTTGGATATTTCATATGTTTTCAAAACAATTTCTTACCTTAAAATACATATATTCATGTTTTGAAACAATTGGATGCAAAACTAGGTGCTAAAATGGATACTAGAATGATCAAAAACCTAGTGGTTTTTAGAACTTTTGGATTTTTGGCAAAAACAAGAAAATATAATGAGCTTTCATGAAAAACTATTTTTCATTGATAGATATACTTAAAAGAAATATTTTCCCCAAATTTCATGATTTTTCATATTTTCTGGAATTTATAATGCATTTCTGAAATTCCCGTAAAATCGTAAATATGGATTCATTGTGCCGGCCGATCCATACGATAGAATGATATTGAAGGCCGAATTCAGTTTGTAAACCTCCTACAAGTGGTAGAAATATACTTGATGCCTCCTACAGTTTTTAAATCAACTTGACATTTTTTTTTCCTCCATTATACTTGATGCCATGAGCTTATAACTTAGTGTTAATCTTTTTGATGGTGTCAAAGGGGGAGAAATAAGTATGTTTAAGTTAATCACATTAGGGGGAGAAATATATTGTAGGGGGAGAAATATATGTAGGGGGAGAAATATATTATAGGGGGAGAAAATTTGCATAGAGAATTTCATGGATTAAGGGGGAATTGCATGTTGTTATATCATGTTTATCTTTACATGCTTTCTTACCCTTAGAATTTATATCAAATGTTTTTACCTAACTTAAACGGATTGCCACACATCAAAAAGGGGGAGATTGTTAGGGCAATCTCTTGCCGTGATATGGTTTTGATGGTGTGGCAAAGGGTTTAAGTTAGTGTGTTATGTTTATTTGATATGTGCGTTGAAGTCGTGCAGGACTTAGCAATTCGCACATGGAGCCATGGCGAGTTTCACATCTCATGACTCGTGCCTTGAGTCGGTGAAGGATAGCTTTGCGGAAGCCGTGCGCTTGGAGCATCCGAGGGACCGCCGGACGAGAAGCTTGGAGTGAAGCCGGAGGAAGTAGACTTGAGGCAAGAGACGCGAAGCGAGCATTGCAGAGCCGCGGCGCCCGATGCCGCCGAGGACGTGGCCGAGAACGAAGAGAACTTCGGCGCGGCGACTCGAGAAATGAGAGGAGCGATTGTAACCCGGGCAGGGTAGCTCTTAGGTGAAACTTGGCCATTTGGCCAAGTGTCGGATGGGTTTTTCACACCGCCGACCGCATGGAATGGCAATGATCGCTCGAAGTCGAGTGTAGCTCGACCGTATACGATCGATCGGTTTGTGCGCCAATGATCGATACGCTGGCGATCGCAAAGATTAGGCGCGATCGGCCAAGGCGCGCAATGACCGTCAATAGGGTTTTGGCCATTGGATCGCCGTGAGCCGATCGGCGGCGATGACACGGGTCGCAGCTGATCGGTGAGGTCCAAAGAATGATCGCCTAAGAGTTCCTAGCCCTCTATAAAAAGAGAGGGTGTGAGCCTTTGAGAGGCTAATGCTTAAGTTCCAAACAATCTTCCTAGTGCCCCACAAGCTCTAAACTCTTCTTACTCGCTTTTAATCCATTCTATTTGTAAGAAGAGTGATCTTGATTGTAAAGGTTACCTCCACCTAGCTTGGTGCAAAGGAGAGACCATTTAGTGGATTGGTTGAGCGGAGTGATTCACCGAGGACGAATCGGGGACCGTGGATTAGCGGCGTAGCCATGAACCACGTTACATCTTGTGTTAGCATTGTCTATTTCCTTTGCTTTGTTTTTATTTGTTTAATTTGCTTGTATTGTTGTTTCCGCTTGCGCTAATCTAATTGTAGACGAGCAAATTCCGATAACCAACGAACGAGGGCTATTCACCCCCCTCTAGCCGGCCATACCGATCCCCAACACAATCCCCCTTCTTTTAACCTATGTTCACCGGAGAAATCCCATTTCCAAAACACTGCCCAAAACCATAGATCAACCTTAGACGAGAACCCACAGCTAGAACTCAGGGAAATCAATGATGAATCCTAACCCTAGACAAAACGAAATACCTCGATCGGCTGCTCGCTGCTGTGGCGACAACACCGCCCGTCCGTCGAAGGTATCGCCGAGATCCCCTAAGCGAGGTCCCACTGATCTTCGACCGGAGATCAGCCAAGGTGGTGGCACCATTGACTGCTCTCATCGGGATGCCGATGAGCTGAGGAGGAAACGAAATGATCGCGTGGCGAAAAGAAGAGCGACGCGGAGGAGAGAAACGGAGAGATCGCAGAAGAAATGGTTCGTTCTATTTGTTCGGAAGCCTTTAAATGTCGTTCAAGCGACTCGATTAGCCCAACCCAAGTCTAATCCAATCTGATTTAGCCTAATCCGATTCAAGCCCAAGCCCAATTCCAATTCAAGCCCAAGCCCAAGTCCAATTAGTCCACTTATTGAGCCCAACTTAATCCACTAATTAACCCAAATTAATTAAAGGGAATAATCCATATAATTTTTTTTTACCGTATTTTACATTCTCCCCCACTTATAAAAATTTGGTCCCCAAATTTCCGACTTATATACTTGTACGATATGTCAAAACAACCATCTCAAGTATCCGGAGAAAAGTCACACCTCAAGTGACTAAGTGGGATACTGAGCGCGAATATTATATTCCAGCTCTTATATACACTCTCAACCGACGTCTTAAAAGGTAAACAATTATACCAAAGTGGAGCTCTATACCCGTAACCGATGGGAAACTTTGCCAGAATCATAAAGTGAATCATGAATCACTATCAGAAATGATACTCAAGGATACTCCATGGATATAATTCCATTAAGCGATCCAACGAAATTCATCTTACGGCTCGGAAGAAAATGAGCGGACCTAGCTAATCGATCATCAATTACCCAAATCTTATCAAGTCCTTTCCGAATTCTAGATAATCTCCCAACACAGTCTAACGTACTAGGCTCCCACTTCATCACGGTACGTAACCCTACCGATCACAATATTCCACCTTTGCTTGTTGGCATACCCAACATCAAACTACAAAATCAACCATGTCCCATATATCGTTCCACCAACATGAACGTCTCAATACTCACTATTTTCGGATACACTCTGAATAAATCACCAATCTCGAATGAAGAGTCTCCTGGAACAGCTCTATAAGTGACTAGGAGACCGTACTGACCAATCGCATCTATCCATGTTCTAGCAACCCTAAAGTAGCTATCTAGTAGCTGGCTAAAACTCCATGAGCACTCCTTCCCTACACATCCACAAAACAAGATAATAACTACTAAGCCCACGTCATGTATATGACAACCTATCTCGTAGTACCTCAACTGACGTAAGCATAAGACACGTCTCATACAGCCGCATCGAAATCGCTCTAATCCCTGAAATGTTGCATCCATGTGCAGTACCCTTCCATCCCCAATGGAAGGACTAACTAACATTAATGCAAAAGTCAGTCATCGTCTAGGCTCTGAAACCTAGCTTCACAAACTTCTGACAAGGTGATTTCCATCACCTTCTTGGTCCAACAAGTCAGCGGTATAGTAACTCTAGCGCATCCTATCCACATCTACGGTAAATACCAAATCAAACTAGGGATACCACAACTTCCCTTAAGATTGTGAGTATATCCATAAATATATCCTCCACGGACATGATGATAATCGATCTCAAATACTCTAAGAGTACTTGATTCCTCCAATCCATGAACGACTAAATCATCGATAGGTCTAACGACATTATCAACATCTCGAAAAATTCATACTAAGTATGAAATATCGTCTTCTATACACCTCCATCCTTTTTACTCTAAGCTGATGATAGCTCAATCATCACATCGACAATGATCATTGTATGACACCAAGTCACTACAATATCAACACTCCAATTATAAATAAACCCTAGAATATACACAGATGTCCTTTAGCGTATCTAAACAGATCATCTATCCACAACGCAGTATATCCATTTTCAACAACTACTGCATACCACCATCGATAATCGATGCATAACCTCCAAGGTTCATCTCTCTCTTTAACAAAGAGTTCCGGATCTTCTCCAGAAGGAATACTAGAACAAATGAATATCCCATCCAATACCTCATATAATCGCAACTTACGTTCTTCCAATTTCCACAATGTTTAGCAACACTGATACCAATAAACCATCTCCCGGTATGAGGTATTCAATATCGGAACCATTCCCGAAATCACCCCCAAATCGTATATTCCACTTGCCCATGCAGTGACAAGCCCGCAAGTTTATCCAAACTATATCCGAATACTCTCGGATTATATGCCCATCCGAGATACAAGTTATACCCTCATTTCAACAATTTAACTACCCGTAAGGATATGTTTATAGTGAAGGTATGTCTATCAAAATCTAAGGGTATCCCTTGACTTCTTGGTTGTTGATCAACATCTCACCTGACGGTAAAGAAAAATCACCAATCCACAAGTCGATAGGAACCCTTCTAATCCTATCTAAGAATATTCTAGACCTAGCTACCTATCACTACTAGTATCTCTCGATACATCCACAAATAGGGTAACCTAAAGTAATACCCCGAATGGCCGATCCTTCGGTCTTCTACACCTCTTCTCAAGTAATCATGTAAATTCGTCTAACATCTGTTCTTGACGGTTGAGCTCAAGTAGCTGCAAAAGTCTGCCATGGAGGAACTGAAATCAATCACAATCGAGGTACAAATCAAACAATCGAATGGAGATGGTAAACATCGCGATCGCAAAGGGTACACCACCGGCTGAAAAATGTTAAAGAACTGCCAACATCGTAGCACACTCCAACTCTGCAAATAGTATAACTGCGTCTGAAGAATACAACATAGATACGACTATCGTCGTAAAATCTCTCCTCTGTGTAAGCTTAACCATGCCTGGGAAGGTAATAATTATAGTCGTCTGGAGAGGTCACAGTTGTTGTTTGAACGTCTGAGTCTTTCTGAGATGTCTTCTGCTGATACTGCTGAGTAACTTGCTTCTCCCAGATGAAAGTATCAAAAAGCTCCAACTATATCTGAGGTAGTAGATCGTTGCTGATGCACTAATCCATTCTTCTGTAATGATCTCGGCTTTCGAGGTTGTGGATCATCCTCTCGAAAGCATCATCCATAGTCTTTAACTGAGTCTTCAAGGTACATACTCTTCTCGTAGGTACTGGCTGCTTATAGTAGAAGTGGATAAAATGATCCATAGAATAATTTGGCTCTGTGTCTCGTCGTGGCCCACACTGCACACACATACTCTCCCTTCGGAGTCTTTCCTCTGATTTCACTGATAAACATGAGAAAATACTGGCAATCTGCAGTCGGTCTTCTATGATCGAAAAACTCTCCAATAGTCGCTCATGACTCATAACTTCAATCTCGCTCCTTTCATCCAACATTTGGAGACTTCGGATTCCAATAATTTGACTTGCAATATATGCTTGTCAAATCTCCTATTCTTAAAACACTCGCTATGGAGTCATTTCTATACACATGACTCGGTCTAAGGACTTTCGGTAGGATCTGGTAGGAGATCCAAACATCCTATCAAGATGTCAACAGATAACCCGTGGGTGGCCAAAACCATCCCAATCACATCATTGGGCTATTAGGTGGTCGTAACCTTCGCAAGTCTAACAACTCTGTAGGGTACTTTCGTTACCAAATGATCAACCAGCCCGAAGATCAAGAGTTATCCAGCGATGAGTCAAAGAGGATGACATGGGGAAATACTCTCTCACAACATCACTACACCGTGGCTAAGTGACGTGTGATTTCCCGAAGGCTATTTCCTATCTCTTCCACCAAGTATCGGCTAGATCCGGATAATGGTATTCCACTAACACTACTTTCTTCATATATCACGAGTTAAGTACTCAAAAGTACCTTCAAAGTTATACAACCTAACATGACCAACTCAGGGATCAAAATCCTTATGAATATCTGCATCAACAACAGTGTACATGCCTAGTCCATTACCCCATAGGTAATGATCTGACTAACATAATTAGTGAAAATCCTTAGGACTGTAATCCTTGATCTCCACAAAAGATGTGACTACCTAACCCCTACTTTCCGACTCGGTATCAATCGGCTCTCAAAGGTAATTACCTTTTCGATAGCAGGTACATGTCTAATAACCTCAATATGTCGTTCCCGTGATCAACTCAAACCACAGTTACGAATACTAACCAACACCCTACAAGTCATCCCTGTTATAAGCAACTAAATGCATAGCCAATAGAAGGATATGTAATAACAACTAACATACCTTAAACCTTGTAGCTCGGAGATGTCCGCAACAGCCAGATCCCAGAACTCACAAACCAAAATCGAGTAAAGCAAAACTCGATGTCCGAACGAAATAAAATGCGAAAATGGAACTTGACCTAGAACTCACGATACCAATAAAATTGTCACGCCAGAGTATCTTTGTGCCAAGAAAAGCGACGGATAGCATCTCCTGCATGCATTCAACATATCGGGTTAATACAAGGCCCGTATTATATATATGGACAATACTAAACAATACAACCACAACACAAAGGTGCGAACCAGTGTGACTCTAACATACTACACAAAAACAACATACAAACCAACAGCCAAATATAACACTGATTATACATGGCCATAATACAAAACAACAGCGGAAGAAAATACATGGAAAACCCCAATTGTTCGGTGTGAGATGGGATCAGGTGGCATAGCTCCGAACGTCCAAGGAATCTTCTACCTGTTACCTGGGCGACAGAAAACCCAGGGTCCCAGGGTGGTGAGTATAAACTCAGGGGTAATATATAGAAAGTGCATGAACAACATATAAGGATATAGAGATCTACAAGTATACACGTGAAGATCTACAGGTATACAGCATGAGTCCAATAGACATACAGTTCTATCCAAATCTAGTAACAAGTAACCACAGTATAGTCATACTCAATGTATATACTAAACTGATCAACTGAACATGAAGTAATGTACCAACGTACCTGACGGTCTGCAACACCATAAGCTAAATCATTCTGAACAGATATACAATAACATAACCCATATAACGTACAAAGTCAATCCCATACCGGACCAACACTCAGACATATGAACAATATATAATCACATGAAATAACATCCCGGTCCATACCACACTATGACATGACGCTAATCAAATGTACACAACAGTCTGGACCAACATATATATCATGCTCAACACATAGCGGTATAAAATATGCAAATGACATGTATCATGATGTACAAACATATGCAGCAATCAAATGCAACATCTCACAGGCATATGTAAAACATATATCAAATACATGCATACATATATATCAGCAATGCATATGCATGGCCATGTCAGCGGACCCATCCAACCACGACCCCAGTATGGCCCGGGTGGCACGACATGACTACTACCCCGACTCCAGCCGCCACCACTCTTGAGTGACTGAGTTGGGTAGTATGAAATAGTAGCTAACCGCCATAGAGCTATATGCTACTCATACGGGGTCCCTGCTGCTAGCCGCTCCGTCCCTACCCATGAGTAGATGAGCACCGCACCCAGGACAACTGCACATCACATGACCACCATCTATAGTGGGTGAGTGCGCTAACTACCACTACTCTCAGTGGCCAAGTGTGCATCTCCAGCTACCACCATCCATAGTGGCCGAGAACGACACGCACAATAATGCTCTGCCCTCAACCCTGCTACCACTACCCCGAGTGGCCGGGGAGGCAGGATGACTGACGACCCGTCTTAATCACAAGGGAGACCCAGTCAACAGCTTGCATGCAATGTAATGATGCATAGCTCCATACATGTATCCTCGCCACACTCCCTATCCCACGGAGAGTCCTGGTCAACCCAAAGTCAACTATGCAAGGACTACAATCCACAAGACTCTCTCTATCGCAAAAAGAGTCATACGCATCTGACAATCAACCACGCTAAGACCTCTAGTCAGTAGCGAGATACTATCGACAATCCATATAACCATACACAGATATACTATCCATAATGGATATACCATCACGCTAGGACCTCTAGTCCATAGCCACATACTGATAACCACACACTTATCTATGCACAGACAACTAGATCCACAATAGATGCACCACTAATATGGGTATGATATAACAATCGACTCCACAATCCAATCCATCACCTAACCCTAGTGATGTAACACAGTAACCCAATCTAAGGTCACAAAGATAACCCTAACCACATGTACTTACTGAACATCTATCAGCTAACACATAATAGGGTTTGTAGTTCATATCCATGATAGATAATCAATGAAAATAACAGCAATATATCTCAAAGGTCAAAGGAAGTACAAGCATATGATTAAATATGAGTGGATTTAAGGTAAACAGGTATAAGCATATATCCAAATTCATGCTCTGGAATTTGATCAAAACTACCGGACCAGGTAGATATTACCCACCTGCTATGTAGCTCGTATCAGCCATCCCTACTACGAGCAGCATCACTAATCAAAGTCCTGAAATCAACATCCTGTAATCAACACGCAAACATTGACAAAGTCTATCATAAGTCCAATGATGGTGTCCCAGCTCAAATCAACATAAATCCAATCATAAACTATTTTGCTGTAACAATCTAGTTCACTACCAAAACAGAACCAAATCACAACTTACCTGATTCAGATTCCCTACTCAACTTCATCAAATGCCAATTCCACAGTGAGCTCTCAAACCCACAGCTCATCTACACAATAGAACACACCTCAGCAACACCATCCAATCCACATCAAAACTGATCACATACCCAAACTGTTCACAGTTCCATCCATAGCAAAACCAAACACAACCCCCAAATCAGCTTGCTATCAATAATTCCACACCGAAGAACATTGAGATCTGTCCTAGCCCTGTCCAACCTGCTGGTCGATCGGCATCCTCATCAACAATCCACAAAGATCGGACACCCCACAACTTCACAACAATTACAGAGGAAACAACAGGAATAACAAACTTACCGAGCTCAACACTCCACCAGCAGCATCACCCCTGTTCACCGGAACAAATCAAGCTCCTCCCTCATTTGATCTGATGGTGTGAAAATGATTGTCGTTGGAAACCAAAATAGCAGCAGCTCGTGATCAAAGGAAAATGAAGACAACCAACCTGACCACAATACTGATCTAACCAATCGGCGATAAAGCAAATCGCCCGATCAACAAACTACTCCGGGGATGATAACCCGAGCAGATCACCATCGGACAAAAACCACAAACAATACAGCAATTACTATAGGAAAACAAAGAGAACTCAAAGCTTACCGGCTAGCTCTCCACCGGCAATCCCCCTTCCTTTAACCTCTGTTCACCGGAGAAATCCCATCTCCAAAACACTGCCCAAAACCATAGATCAACCTTAGACGAGAACCCACAGCTAGAACTCAAGGAAATCAACGATGAATCCTAACCCTAGACAAAATGAAATACCTCGATCAACCGCTCGCTGCTGCGGCAACAGCACCACCCGCCCGCCGAAGGTATCGCCGAGATCCTCTAAGCGAGGTTCCACTCTTCGGCCGGAGATCAGCCAAGGTGGCGGCGCCATTGACTTCTCTCACCGGGATGTCGATGAGCTGAGGAAGAAACGAAATGATCGTGCGGCGAAAAGAAGAGCGATGTGGAGGAGAGAAACGGAGAGATAGCGGAAGAAATGGTTCGTTTCGTTCGTTCGACAGCCTTTAAATGTCGTTCGAGCGACTCGGTTAGCCCAACCCAAGTCTAATCCAATCTTATTTAGCCTAATCCGGTTCAAGCCCAAGCCCAATTCCAATTCAAGCCCAAGCCCAAGTCCAATTAGTCCACTTATTGAGCCCAACTTAATCCACTAATTAACCCAAATTAATTAAAGCGATTAATCCATATAAATTTTTTTTTGCCGTATTTTACACATACACTCAAAGTAAATTATGTTATCTTTATTTTTACAAATTGCATTTGAGTTACCTATAGGGGAATCTCAAGCTTATTCTTCTTTTTGTCCGAATGTAGAGGTCTCCTCTTGCTCTGATATTGAAAACCTATCCTGCCCCTCAACCCTAGAGGTGGAGGCTTCTTCAATCTCATCCGACTTGGATGTTGAGCACCTCTCAACCTTCGAATCCTCAAGCTCTTGAGATGTTGAGATTTCTTCTTCTTCGAGCTTGTCATCTTTTTTTCTTTGGGTCGGTGAGGGATTCTCATGGAGCTCAATCAATGTGGTCCATAATTCCTTAGCATCCCTAAATTCTCTTATTTTGCACAAAATATCATTAGGTACTAAATTGATTAACATTTTGGTTACCTTGCCATTGATCTCGGACTTTTGAAGTTGCTCCTCCATCCATTTCTTTTTCTTAAGGAGCCTTCGCTTCTTGTCCACGAGTGCTTTGAAACCTTCCATCAAGACTATCCAATTTTCTATATCACACATAATATAGTACTTCATCCTACCTTTCCAATACCCAAAATCCTCGCGGTCAAAGGAAGGCAGAGCTAGAATGGTGTAGCTCAATCCATCATTAAACTCTATTTCTCTTCAACTCCTCTAGCACTTACCCTTGCGGCGGTTAGTCCTTGAAGAACGACCTTGCTTTGATACCAATTGTTAGGATTTTGTCGTTGCACTAGAGAAGGAATGAAAAGCGATTTCACCCTTCGTTGCGATTTTGATCGTGCTTGTCTACAAAATATGTTATGCACAGTGGAATACAAAATACATAATATAAATAAACACAAAGACAACACAAAACACAATACAAGGATTCTTACATGGTTCGGCACCCTAGTTCCTACTCCACTATCGAGCTCTAAAGTGAGCTATAGTGATGCATACCACCACTAAATCTTCTCTTTCTTGAAGTAATTCGGAGGTGGAGAAAACTCTTACAATAGTTTTACAATGAAAGAATACATCCAAAAGACAAGTATACAAAAGAAATGAGAAAAATCAAACCAAACACTTAACACAAGTGCGCTTTTGATTGCTTTGCTTTTGGATGATTTGGAATAACTTGGGAGGTCTAAAATATAGTAGCAATTCCCCTCCAAGAGCTCCAAGAACCGGCAAGCTCTCCCCTTCATGAAGTCTCCTTTTAAAGTTGCATCTCGGGTTGATTTTTGCCTAACAGTTGACTACCCTTACCTAGCAGTAGACTGCTCTATTGATCAATCGGCTAACTTGACCTATCAGTTGACTGCCATAACCATCAATTGACTACCATAAGCTAGTAGTCAATTGCCAAACATTATGTGCCTTTCCCACTTAAGGTAGTCGATTGCTCATCCCTAGAAGTCGACTGTCAGTGGCCAATCGACTGGTCTAACCCACTAGTAGATTGCCAGAGCCACAGTTAGCAGTCGAGCCTTAGACAACTACATGACCAGTTGACTGGGTCATAACCCCAGTTGACTGCTCGAGTCAACTAAGCCCTCCGAGTGCCGAGCACTCGACCTGTCGACTGGTTAATACCACTAGTATACTGGTAAACCTTAAGAGTGAGGTTTAACCCCAAGTATGATCCCCTTATACTTTACAATTACCCTTAGCCTAGCTCTAAGCCTACAAGCCACTTCTATCAGCCTCATGCCCTCAGGGTCCATCCGAGTCCTCCATGACTTCTTTACCCTTCGTGCTAGCCTTGAAGTGCTTCTATCGGCTTTATCATGCTAATGGGTACATTGCCAAGACTCCACCCTTATGCTTATACGACCAAGACTACACCCTTATACTTTTCTTTGCCAAGTATCTTATTGTGCGCATTTTATATAAGGTTTTAGTTATCATTTTGGCACACATCTTACCTCATTTTTAGTATATTCATTGCATATTATCATTGTTTACTCCACTTTTCTATTATATTCGTTCGGAGATTTTCTCTTAATATTATCCTTTTTCCAGGGTGGAGATTTGAAGCTTATTGAAGTTTCCTTGCAAGCATGGAATGAAGGGGAGCATGCTCTGGTCATGTTCTCAAGATATAGGCGTTCTCTGGGGCGTAAAGAATGAAGATTAGGTGGCATTCCAGCATGACTAGGCCATGCCATGTGTTTTACACATGACCGTGCCTTATTCTACAACAAAAGGTGGCAGACAGTGTGTTTAAGGCATGATAAAGCTTTTTCTTTAGAGTGACACACGGCTGGCTGTGTGTTTTACACATGACAATGCTTTTTTCAGATGAGTTTCTAGCTTTACACATGGTCGGCGATGTGAATTTCACACGGCCATGTGGAGACATCGTGATTTCGAGGATTTAGATTTTTCATGTATTTTTAGAAAGTCTGGAGCCACCTCTTTATGAAGGAAACACATCTAAGAGATTAGGGATTGTGAAGGGAGCCGCCCTAGGGCTCCCAAGCCCCAAAGGGGGTCATCCAAGGGTCCCCAAATCATCGGAGGAGGAGATTTCAACATCGCAACTCCAAACTTGGGTACAAGATGAGGCTGAAGACAATCCTGATCAAGACTAAGCCCCTCTATTTTCTTTTCTACAATTCCTTTGAGTTTAATCTTGTTTTGTCGAACGTCTTATGGCTGTATCTCTTTTTATGGAGTTGATTTCATGATTCTAGGATTAGGGAGTAACCTAGCATGTTGAACTTTGTCTTGCAATGAATTCTGAGTTTCTCTAATTTTTATTTGCAACTTATAATTCCTAGTTTGATGAAGATGTTTGATTTTTATCTTAGTCTACCATGCTTAGTCGTTGTGGGTGTCAAAAGCATTCATATCGAAATCTAAGGGAATCAAGAAGGCCCAAAAGGTAAGCTTTACCCCGGTAACTGTAGATCCTAAGATGTGAAAGAGTAGGATCTGAAATAAGGTTCACCTGTTCACATAGGACATCCTAGAACTCCATGAACCTATTCTATCTAGAGGCTGTAAAGTAGGAGAAATCAACTTGGAGAGGTTGTGGGACCCGTGATAGGGGTAACCCATTGATAGCAACCTCCTAAGCTCTATGGATCCGAAAGGTATGCTCTATGTTAGATTGGGTAATTCCTGTTGGTGCAAGAATGACTCAAGTATTAATGTATTTTGATGTTTAGATAATCATGTATAGTTAGGCAATGTTTGTGATCTAACATGGATGATTAAGTTTCAGGTTTCAAGAAAATCCAAGTGTGAAGACTTGGTAAGGAAAGTCCAAGGGTGAAGCTTGTTAGGGCAATCAACCCAAGTGTGATATTGGTTTTGATGTGTGTGGCAAAGGGTTTAAGTTAGGATGTTTATGTGGTTTGATGTGTGTGTTTAAGTTGTGCAGGACTTAGTAAATCACACATGTGTTACTTGATGAAGCATTGGCAAGTTCATCATCTCATGGCTCGGGTCCTTGAATCGATGAAGGATGGCACGGGAAAAGTCGTGAGCTTGGTGCTTCCAAGGGACCGCCGGATAAGGAGCAAATGGAGTGAAGCTAAAGGAAGGAGACTTCAGGGCAAGATGCGAAGGATGCCATGGGGGAAGCCGCGAGCTTAGTGCATCTGAGGGACGTAGGCCAGAGGAAGAGAGTTTCGGTAAGGGACTCCATGGGAGATGAGAGTTGATCGATTATAACCCAGGTCGGGATAGCTCAATGTTGGTGGACTTGGCCAAATAGCTAAGATCAAGTGTCTGATGCTCAAACATGGTGTTTGAGATTTTACCCGATGGTCGGATGCTCAAATAACTTATTGTTTGAGGTTTTACCCAACAACAGTCGACTGATATAGATATGAGTCAACAGGTCTAAGTCGACTGCTAGTTGACCAGTGTCAACTAGGGTTTTATGGGCCAACAGTTGACTGGTCCACCATCAGTCGACTGCCAAGGGATGGCAGTCGACTGTTATAAGTGGATGCAGGCACAGAAACATTTTGAATCGATTGATTGCTTGGAGCAATCGACTGATGGCTC
Source organism: Wurfbainia villosa (assembly GCA_025175895.1). Taxonomy (NCBI): domain Eukaryota; kingdom Viridiplantae; phylum Streptophyta; class Magnoliopsida; order Zingiberales; family Zingiberaceae; genus Wurfbainia; species Wurfbainia villosa. The sequence goes on from CM045996.1 coordinate 50,458,572, forward strand.
GATCAATCGACTGCTAGTATGATCAGTCGACTACCCAATGTGCCATTGGACTGCAACTATTGTGGATCAGCCATGGTCAAAAGCCGTTGGAACTGTAGCAGTCGATTGATGGCATGCTGCAGTTGACTGTTGCATGCCCAATGGGAAAATTGCCCTCCTCTCTATAAAACGAGGGCTTGGGTGCCTTGGAGAGACTAATGCTTTAACTCCTAAGTATACTCCAAGTGCTCTCAACATTTTTACTTTCTCTTACTTGTTTCTATCTCCATCATATTGTAAGAGGGAGAGATTGTGTAAGAAGGTTTCTTCTTCACCTTGGTTGAGCTAAGGAGAAGGTTTAGTGGATTGATTGAGGGAGTGATCCGCCTAATGGATTGTCCGTGAATTAGAGGCAAGGGTCGTGTACCACGTTACATCTCTTTGTTAGCATTGCTTTTCTTCTTTACTTTTATCTAGCTTTAATTTTCTTTTATTTAGCATTATTGTCTTTCTGCTGCGCTAACAATATTGTAGAAAATTAAGAACGACTGAAGTCCATCAAGCTTCAAAGGCTATTCATCCCCCCTTCTAGCCGGGCCTCGATCCTCCAACAAGTGGTATCAGAGCCGAGGAGCTTGTCAACAGACTCACCACCACAACAAGCAAATCAATGAAATGGCCGGCATGAACATTCATCCACCAAAATTCGAAGGAGACTTCTCATGGTGGAAGAAACGAATGGAGGTATTCTTCGAAACTGACTTGGATATTATTTTGATCATGGAAAATGGTTTCGAGATACCTAGGGATGAAGAAGGAAAGTCAATAGAAAAATCAAGATGGACCAAGAAGCAAAAGGAAGAGCACCTAGCAAATTCAAAGGAAAAGCACCATCTCTTCAATGTGCTACCTAAACAAGAGATCAATTGGATTGGAAAATGCTCGAGTGCCAAGGAGATGTGGGAGAACCTAATTGAGCTTCATGAAGGCACCTCTGAAGCCAAATTAGCAAGAAGGGACCTTCTCCGATCCCAATTAAATAACATCAAATTGGAAAAAGGAGAGAAGGTATTATCCCTACATTCTAGATTTAAGGAGATAATTAATGGTTTGTCTAGTGTAGGGGAGAAGCTATCCAACCGAGGCATGATAATGAAAGCCATTGTTGCATTCCCCCGATCATCAAAATTAAGCTCAATGGTGGACTCATTCTACATCTAAAGGAATCTAGAGGTTAGTACTCTAGAAGAATTTTTCTCTACTATGGAGCTTCACGAGACTCGCCTTGAAGGAATAGTAGAAGAATCAAGCACTCGATCAAGGGGAGTAGCGCTAGTGGCAAACAAGGGAAAGAAGAAGAAGACCATACCCTCCTCATCCAATGATGAATCATCTTCTTCAATGGATAGCAATGAGGAGGCGTATATGGTAAGAAAGGTAAGACGTGCCTTAAAAAGTTTTAAATTTACCAAATCTAATGATAGGAGAAGAAGGACTAGAAAGATCATTTGCTACAATTGCCAAGGAGAAGGACACATGAGGGATGAGTGTCTTTTGTTGAACAAGATCAAGGAAGAATGACAAGAAGAAAGAAGGCAAGATGAATGAAGAAAAGAAATCAAAGGTAAAAGAGAAGTAAAAAACACATAACTTAAAAGCCACATGAGATGATCCATCTTCATCGGAGAAATTGTCTCACATTTCGTACTAATGGGAATAGATGATGTATCCTCCACCTCATCCGAACGAGAAGAAAGAAGCACAAGTGAGGAGGAGAGCTCAAGTGTAGGGGGAGCATCATCATCATCGGAATCGGAAGGAGATTGGGTAAGTGAAGTAATAAATCTCCCTCCTCAAAAGGTTATTTCTATGATTTCAAGTTTGACTAGGGATTTGTTTAGGACCAAAAAGAAAAATAAATGTATGCTTAATGAAATTAGAATTCTAGAAGAAAAGCTTAAAAATGCATGTTCACATGATGATATTGTCTCTTATAGTTCAAATGATGCATGCTTAGAAGAAAATAAGGTTTTAAGGGAAAAGATAGAATACCTTACTAAGACCCTTGAAAAATTCACCACAGGCTCAAATACTTTGAACATGATCATTGGGAGCCAAAGGGCAAGTTTCAATAAAAAGGACCTAGGATATAAGGGATCTAAGAATGAAAAAGCCTATCATTATCTAATTGGTAGGGGCAATCAAAAACCACAATAGTAGCTAGGAAATGGATCCTTAAGGAATACTTGGTGAACCCTATTGGAAAGAACTTATATTGGGTTCCCAAGTCAATCCTTAAAGGTTAGAAAAACCTAGGATAGTCAACCATAATTGGACTTATTTCATATCATGTTAAATGGTTGACTTATAATTATGTTGGGTGTTATTGGGTAATTTTTGATGATACTTAACCTTGGGTAGTATTGCATGAAAATTTTTGGTTAAGTATAAATACCTTAGTTACATCTCACAACCCACTATAGGCTAACTTGATTGGAAACATAGCAATGGGTGAGATGTTAGGTTGATACAAATGATTCACTAGTGCTTATGGCTTTTTGATGAATTATTATGAGTATCATAACATAGCAATCATTGACCAACTATGGGGAAAGCAATTGTTTAATTCATGAACATCTTGCCCAAAGATCATAGTTGGATATTTTTAATGATTTAAAAACATTTCTTGTTTTGAAAAATGTGAGGTTATGTGTTGAAACATTTTAAGGCAAGATAGGTTTCAAAGTTGATACATGTTTGGAATTTTTTAAAGCTTTTGAGTTTTTGCCAAATGTTTGAAAATTGAATGCATTTTCATAAAAAATCATTTTTCCTTGATAGAGGAACTTATAAGAAATGTGTTCCCCAAATTTCATTATTTTTTGAATTTTTATGAATTTTTAATGTATTTCTGAAGTTGGCTTAAAAAATCAGAAATGCTGGATTTTAGGGACTAGTCGACTGGTGATTGTCCTAGTTGACTGATGACACTGTGCACGGGCACAATAGCTTGGTTTGTGGGTTTTCAAAAATGTTTAAGTTAGGATATTTATGAGGTTTGATGTGTGTGTTTAAGTTGTGCAGGACTTAGTAAATCACACATGTTTTACTTGATGAAGCATTGGCAAGTTCATCATCTCATGGCTCGAGTCCTTGAGTCAGTGAAGGATGGCACAGGAAAAGCTGTGAGCTTGGTGCTTCCGAGGGACCGTCGGACAAGGAGTGAAGCCAAAGGAAGTAGACTTCAGGGAAAGACGGGAAGGATGGCACAGGAGAAGCCACGAGCTTAGTGCATCCGAGGGATGTAGGTCGGAGGAAGAGAGCTTCGGTGAGGGATTCCATGGGAGATGAGAGTTGAGCGATTGTAACCCTGGTCGGGGTAGCTCAATGTAGGTGGACTTGGCCAAATGGCTAAGATTAAGTGTCAAATGCTCAAACATGGTGTTTGAGGTTTTATCCGACGGTCGGATGTTCAAAAAACTTGTTGTTTGAGGTTTTACCCGATAACAGTCGACTGATATAGATATCAGTCCACTGGTTAGAGTCGACTGCTAGTTGATAGGTGTCAACAAGGTTTTTGTGGCCCAACAGTCAACTGCTAGGGTTTAGCAGTCGACTGATCCACCATCAGTCGACTACCAAGGCATGGCAGTCGACTATTATAAGTGGATGCAGGCACAGAAACATTTTGAGTCGATTGATTGCTTGGAGCAATCGACTGATGGCTCGATCAATCGACTGCTAGTGTGATAAGTCGACTGCCCAATGTGTCGTTGGACTGTAATGGTCATGGATCAGGCTTGATCAGAAGCTGTTAGAACCGTAGCAGTCGACTGATGGCATACAACAGTTGACTGTTGCATGCCCAACGGGAAAATTGCCCTCCTCTCTATAAAAGGAGGGCTTGGGTGCCTTGGAGAGGCTAATGCTTTAACTCCTAAGTATACTCCAAGTGCTCTCAACGTTTTTACTTCTTCTTACTTGTTTCTATCTCCATCATATTATAAGAGGGAGAAATTGTGTAAGTAGGTTTCTTCTCCACCTTGGTTGAGCTAAGGAGAAGGTTTAGTGGATTGATTGAGGGAGTGATCCGCCTAACGGATTGTCTATGGATTAGCGGCAAGGGTCGTGAACCACGTTACATCTCTTTGTTAGCATTGCTTTTCTTCTTTACTTTCATCTAGATTTAATTATCTTTTCTTTAGCATTATTGTCTTTTCGCTGTGCTAATGATATTGTAGAAAATTAAGAACGATCAAAGTCCATCAAGCTTCAAAGGCTATTCATCCCCCCTTCTAGCTGGGCCTCAATCCTCCAATAAAGCCTTGGTAAGAAAATTCCAAGAATGTGGATTTGACGGCATAAGTCCAAGCATGTATTCTTAGCAGCATAAGTCCAAGTGGATCTTGGCAAGGAAGTCTAAGGGTGAGGTTTTGAAAGCATAAGTCCAAGCATGTAGTCTTAGTGGCATAAAGTCCAAGCGAACTTGGGCAAAGGAGGAACCCAAAGCATGAAAAAATAGAAGGAAGCTCTTGAAGGCAAGCGTAACGATGAAGGAGTCGTGGACTTAGAGGAATCTTGGAGGCGCAAGGCTGATGGAAGAGTTGGAAAGGTTTAGTCCAGGCTTAGGGTTGGTTTCAAGTATGAAATAGTCATACTTGAAGTGTACTAGTCGACTGGCTCTTGCACTAGTCAACTGGTCTCGAGTGTTGGCACTAGAGAACTTAAACCGACTCGAGTAGTTGACTGGTGAGTAGTCAATTGCAGCTCGACTGCTTGTGTGTGTGTTATGTTGGACTATCCGAGCCGCAAAAACCATTTTTTGCATTGCGGAAACCCCGAAAGTCGGCCACAGATCCGTGCGAAGGTAAATAAAACTACATCTATGTGTTTAAAAACTTTAGATCTACTCTAGATCTAGATGTTAAGAGTTTACCCTCAATGTGATGCCCTTCGCTTATCCCGCTCGTCCAAATGGATTGCCAGAACTCGAGAGTGTCAAGTGTACACTCCTCTATTAGTATATGTTGGGATTTCCGAGCCGCAAAAACCGCTTTTTGCATTGTGAAAACCTCGGAAGCCCGGCCACAGATCCGTTCGAAGATATAAAAAATAAAAACATGTATGTGTTTAAAGATCCTAGATCTACCTTAGATCTACAAGATGAGAGCATTACCCTCGTAGAGATGCCCTTTGCTTATCCTGCTCGTCCAAAAGCTTTGTCGGAACTCAAGAGTGTCAAGTGAACACTCTTCTATTGGTGGACAAATGGTGGAGAAAAGACAATCTTGAGTGTGCTAGCACCCTTGATGTCCACGGCAAGAAGAGGATTGGGAGAGCAAGCTTGAGAGGAAGAAGATCCAAGGAAGAAGAAGATGGAGTTACTCACAAAATGAATTCCCCATGATGAATAGTGGCCGGCCACTTCAAGTTGGGGGGTTACATGCATACATGTAACTCCAAGAGCCAATGACTCTTGGTCTCCCTCATGAGGTGGCACCATATGATAAGTCCATGATGATGTGGAGCATCATCATTGGCCGACCCCCATGCCATGTCACCATGATATGGCAATTGGTCAAGTCAAAATTGACCATTCATCTTCCCTCTCAAGTCAAGTCAAACTTGAACTCTTATCTCCCATAGTTGATCAAATCTAACCACTTGATTCAAGTCCATTTGATTTAATGAATCTCTATTCATTAATTTAAATTGACTCAATGAATCAAATCTAAATTAGACTCATTCAACACTTGAATCAAATTGAGTCTAACTCAATTAGTCTAATTTGGATTACTCTTAATCCAATTTGGTTCATCCCATGAACCTAATCCTCATGGTTCAACATATGAACCTAATCTCCATCTAATTGCCCTTTGTGTATGACCCTATAGGTTCTTGTAACGTTGGCAATGTCCCTAAACCGATTTAGGAACATAAGCAATGAGAGGTATCTAGCAACACATCATTGCTACCCAAGTTATAAGAATGTTGAGCTCCAACATCACCTTTGTGACTACTAATTGTGACTCTCATAATATGTGGCAATGTCCCTCTATCCATGACATCTAGATTGACCAATTGAGGCATAGATCATGTCATCCTCAGTACAATCTATATCTTGAACTCCAAGTAGACTCACTCTAATCAAATGAGCTCAATATCTCATATTGACTCATTTGGGCATGGCCATGCACTTCGTGGTCTCACTCTATCAAGAATAATGATGTCACTCTCATCATATAGGAGGGATAGATCCCATCTACATCACTCACATCCCTGTGCATAATTTGTTACATACCCAATAATCGCCTTTATAGTCCACCCATTTACGGGTGACGTTTGACGAAGCCAAAGTATGCAACTCCTTATGTAGGGAACCATGGTGACTTCAGGTCTAAGGACTAATAGTCATACTAATAGCCACATGAGAAAGTATATAACACTCATATAACGATCCATGATACTTTCTCATGGCGGGTCATTCAGTATACATTCTCCAATGCATATCCATGTGTCAACTTGATATCTCATATCCATGACTTGTGAGATCAAGTCATCGTGTTGACCTACATGCTAGTCTCTACGCATTAACATTGTCCCTGAATGTTAATACTTGACTAGGAATGATTAAGAGTAGTATTCTCTATATCATCTCATTATCGATTCAACTAATCGATTGATATAGATAAGAACCTACTACTCAAGGACGTTATTATACTTAGTTATTTGGCACCAATATAAGTAAATATAATAACCATGCCTTTATTAATAGGAATATGATATAATAAAGTCCATACAACAATCATCACATGATTGGCTCAAGGGCTTTAACTAACAATCTCCCACTAGCACTAGTGCCAATCACCATAGTATCTAATACCCAATGACCTAGTGTGACCATCATGCTTTTTCTGTACCAAAGCCTTAGTCAAGGGATCTGCGAAGTTAGCCTCTATGGGTACTATGCAAATCTTCACATCTCCTCTATCGATAATCTCTCGAATGAGATGGAAGCGCCGTAGTATGTGTTTGGTCCGCTGGTGTGAGCGAGATTCCTTAGCCTGTGCAATCGCTCCATTGTTGTCACAATAGAGCTCTATGGGATCTGCTATGCTAGGAACCACCCTAAGCTCAATAATGAACTTGCGGATCCAAACTGCCTCCTTTGCTGCCTCAGATGCAGCGAATGACTCGACTTTTGTTGTAGAATCAGCAACTGTGTCCTGCTTCGAACTCTTCCAGCTCACAGTGCCACCATTCAAGCAAAACACGAACCTTGACTGTGATCTATAATCATCTTGGTCAGTTTGGAAGCTAGCATCGCTGTAACCCATAATAGCTAGCTCCTCATCGCCTCCAAATATCAAGAAATATTCTTTAGTCCTTCTCAAGTACTTAAGAATATTCTTAACTGCTATCCAGTGACGCTCACCTGGATCTGACTAGTATCTACTCATCATGCTCAAAGCACACGAGACATCAGGATGAGTACATAGCATGGCGTACATGATAGATGCTAAAACAGATGCATAAGGGCTCTTATCCATGCGGTCTCTCTCCTCTCTAGAAGAAGAACTTTGAGTGTTCGAAAGACTCACACCATGTGACATTGGCAGAAGTCCCTTCTTGGAATTCTGCATGGCAAACCGTAGTAATACCGTGTCAATGTATGTACTCTGACTTAGGCCAAGCAATCTCTTAGATCTATCTCTATAGATCTTGATGCCTAGAATACAGGCTGCTTCACCTAAGTCCTTCATTGAGAAGCACGTCCCCAGCCAAGTCTTCACAGACTGTAGCAAAGGGATGTCATTCCCAATGAGTAGTATGTCATCCACATACAATAAAAGGAAGACAACTGTGTTCCCATTAACCCTCTTGTAGACATAGGTTTCATCTTCATTCTTGATGAAACCAAACTGTTTGATCGCATCATCGAATCGAAGATTCCAGCACCGAGAAGCTTGCTTTAGCCCATAAATAGACCTTTGCATCTTGCATACTTTCCCAATATGTTGTGGATCTACAAAACCCTCAGGTTATGTCATGTACACATCCTTGAGTAAGTTTCCATTCAAAAATGCAGTTTTGACATCCATCTTCCAGATCTCATAATCGTGGTATGCTGCATTAACAAGCATGATCCGAATGGACTTAAACATCACCACTGGAGAAAAGGTTTCATCATAGTCAATACCATGAATTTGCTTGAAACCTTTAGCCACCAATCGGCCCTTATAGGTATGCGTAAGTCCATCCATGTTAGTCTTTCTCTTAAAGACCCACTTACACCCAATGGGTTTGACCCCTTAAGGTGGATCAACAAAAGTCCATACTTGGTTGATGTACATGGATTCTTCCATCTTGGATCTCATAGCCTCTAGCCATTTCTCAGAGTCTGGGCTCATCACAGCTTCCTGATAGGAGGTAGGCTCATTCTCAATGAACATAACGTCATCATGGTCAGACAAGAGAAATGACTATCTCTCAGGCTGACGACGTACCCTATCAGACCTGCGAAGAGGTAGGTCTACCTGAACAGGTGGTTGTTCCACAACTCTTTGTGCAACAACCTCATCACCCACAATACTTTGTGGTTCCTGTTCAACCTCCATCAAGGCCTCAGTGCTATGGTCCTTATCTTGAATTTCTTCAAGATTGAACGTACTCCCACTAGTTTTTCTAGAAACAAAATCCCTTTATAGAAAAACCCCAGTCTTTGCCACATACACTTTGTGCTGACTGGAATGTAGAAGTAATATCCCTTCGTGTCCTTGGGATATCCTACAAAATAGCACCTATCGGATTTGGGTCCCAGTTTGTCTGAGACTTGACGTCAAACGTAAGCCTCACAACTCCAAATCCTCATGAAAGACATCTTGGGATTTCTCCCTATTCATATCGTATATGGTGTCTTTATCACAGCCTTGGATAGTACACGGTTAAGGGTAAAGGCTGCTGTGTCTAGAGCATATCCCCAAAAGGATATAGGAAGATCTGTGTGACTCATCATAGATCGTACCATATCTAATAGGGTATCATTCTTCCTTTCGGATAAACCATTCCACTGTGGTGTTCCAGGAGGAGTGAGTTGGGATAGAATTTCAGTTTACGTATTGCATCTGCTCCGATGAGGTGGTTCCTTATCTTGTGATGAAGCATCATTTACAGGTTGGATAAATGGGGTATAGTAGTACTTCATTCTTGAATTCTTTGAACTTTTCAAAGGATTCTGATTTATGTGTCATGAGATACACATAACCATATCTACTGAAGTCATCAGTAAATGCAATGAAGTACCTATAACCACCTCTAGCTGCAGCATTGAAAGGGCCACATACATCACTATGTATAAGTCCTAACAAGTCTGTTAGTCTTTCGCTGTGTCCACTAAAGGGAGTCTTGGTCATCTTGCCTAAAAGGCAAGACTTGCATGTCTCATATGATTCAAAATCAAATGAGTCTAGCATCCCATCCTTATGGAGTTGAGATAAGCGACTCTCATTTATGTGACCTAAGCGACAATGCCAGAGATAGGTTTGGTTCAACTCATTTGACTTGAACCTTTTGGTACTTATGTTATAGATAGGGCTCTCTAAGTCTAGAAAGTAGAGTCCGTTCATTGGAGGTGCACTACAATAGTACATATCATTTAAATAAATTAAACAACATTTGTTCTTTATTATAAATGTAAATCCTTTCTTGTCCAAACAAGAAACCGAAATTATGTTCTTATTTAAGGCAGGCACATAACAACATTCATCTAATTCTAGTATAAGCCCAGAGGGCAGAGATATTGTTAGGATGTATACTGAAAAGTCTATCTTTTATTTGAACATCTTTATTTTTGAAATAAGAATCACAAGATCATTGTTTGCATATTTATGGTTATGCAATATTGTCTAATACATTACATTATAGATAACATGGTGTGTAGTGTCACACGGGAGATCATGTTATCGGTTCCTTGTAAAGTATAAGAAAAGACTCACAACCTAGATGGCTTTGGACAAACCATTGGTATGGTTATAGTGTGATTTTGTATTGGTTTGTCTTGACTATAGAATTACACTAGTGCACTTTGTGTGTATTGAGCAAGACTGACTTAGAGGTGATTCAATTTATTGCTGACTACATAATCGAATCGGACCTCAGATATTATATTGTACATGCTCTTAATCCCAATATAATAATGGACACATATATTTAGTATTCATTTCTTTGATTTACCAATGGGCGAGATTTATAGATTAAATCGATAGGCTCAGTAAGTTGGGAAATGATATTATTTATATGGTGTGTCGTTGATTATAGGAGGAAATCGTGTCCTATATATTAGGATGATGATGTCCCCTTGAGGAGCTCATAAGGTTCATCATGTAAACCCTGCAGGTGGACTTGGTCCGGCATGATGAAAAGGTTGAGTGGTACTACTCATGGAGTTAGATGTTGATTAATTAATTAAATCATGGGCATTCGAGATCTTAAACACGGGGAGAAAAATATACAAATAATATATGGAGCCTATATTAACTTATGGGGGTTGGTGAGGTAGATCAATAATAATCCTTTAGTGGATTGGATTATCATTAATGGATCGGACTTTATGTGGGCTTGATCAATTGGGTGGCCAACATCCAACTCCTCCTCATAGTCCCTATTGTAGCCTATTAATACCTCATGAAGCCTAGATCCAATGGTTGAAAACAAAACTCTAGATCCAAAGGTAGAGATTAAATCTCTAGATCCGACGGTTGAGATTAAATCTCTAGATCCAATGGTTGAGATTAAATCCCTAGAACTAATGGTGGAGATTAAAACAAGACATATCCCTAACTCTATAAAAGGAGAGCATGGGGTGGGCGGCAAGAAGAATGATAATAGAGATAGGATTAGGGTAACGGGCGGCAAGTATTGGGGATTAGGGTTTGGGTGTTGGCGGCACCAAATAAGGAAAGGTTTTCCTTTTCTTCTTCTTCTTCCTTGGTGGCCGGCGCCCATACAAGCCCTTCCCTCCCTTGGCCGGCGTCCAAACCTACTCCTTCTCCTCTCCTTGGCCGGTGGAAACAAGGCTTAGGGTCTTCCTTTGGAGCTCTTGGCCGGCAACTATCTCCATCATCTTCTCCTTGTTGGCCGGCGGCAAGCACCTAGGTTGGTGTTTGTTAGTTGGCTAAAGGAAGGAGAAGGGTTTTGTTTCTTAGTCTTCCTCTTGTTCGGAGCAAGCAAGGAAGGAAGATTGGTGATCTAGGAGCTTCGACTTTTGGTAGATCGTCGCCCACACGACGTCCAAAAGGAGGAAGGACATACGATAGAAGATCGAGAGGTATAATACTTGTCTATTTTCTTATGTAACATGTTTATAATTGTTTTCAATTATATATGCATGATATATTCTATTTTGTGGCTAATATAACTTGGACCCCGAACATAAACACAAAAGCCAGCGATCCGTACATCGTCTATTCCGTGGCTATTCATAGAATAGAGGTTGGTGGCTTGAACAATAAGTTTGTTCAAGTGACTACTCTAATCAAATAGCACGACGATGAAATGGTTGCTTGGGGTGATCCCTTTTGTCTAGGATTAAATTTTTTTTAATCCGGGGACATTAATGGGATCGCCATGAACAAGCGACCGAGTTGAAATGGGAAGCGAAGTTTCCTCTTTTCAGATAGATCATAAGTTCCTACAGCAATAACAATAACTCTTGCTCCATTGCCTACTCATAGGTACACCTCGCCCTTTGTCAATTCCCTGCTATTTCTCAACGCCTGCACATTGGTACAAATGTGAGATGCACATCCGATATCTAATACCCATGATGAAGAAATAGATAGATTGACTTCTATAACATTTATACCTGAAGTAGAAGACTCACTTCTCTTCTTCTTAAGATCTTCTAGGTATGCTTTACAGTTACGCTTCCAGTGTCCAGCTTCCTTGCAGTGGAAGCTAGTCCCTTCTTTGGCCACCCCTCCTTTCGGATTCAGTTCCTTGCCTTTTCTCTTGGCTTGGGACTTTCCCTTACCTTTAGGCTTGCCCTTGCCTTTCGTCTTTTGCACCATCAAAATGGAGTCAGATTTTCCCTTCTTAAGGTTGAGCTCAATAGTTCTCAACATGCTGAGCATCTCAGGCAGTCGCTTATCAATTTCATTCATGTTGTAATTCATGACAAATTGATTGTAGCTTTGTGGCAAAGATTGCAAGATCAAGTCAGTGGCCAATTCTTGGCCAAGTGGGAATCCCAACCTCTATAGGTTTTCTATGTACCCAATCATCTTGAGTATATATGGACCTATGGGAGTCCCATCTTACATCTTGGACTGAAACAACGCCTTGGATATCTCATATTTCTCGTGCCTTGCTTGTCCTTGATATAGTTGATGAAGACGTTCAACCATATCAAAAGCATTCATGAACTCATGTTGCTTCTGAAGCTCAGAATTCATGGTCGCGAGCATGAGACATGACACATCTAATGCATCATCTTGATGCTTCTTGTAAGCATCACGGTCAGTTCATGAGGCAGTGGTAGGAGGTGCCTCTGGAATGGGTTGCTCCAAGACATACAGTTTCCTTTCTTGGGTGAAAACGATTCTCAGGTTCCTGTACCAGTCCAGGAAATTAGCTCCATTGAGCTTGTCCTTCTAAAGGACAGAACGCAGGGAGAGAGTGTTCGTGTTTGTCGACATGGTAATCTACAACATACACAATGCAAAAAATTAATATCATATTCCATTTATCATTTAATTAGGCCTTTAATCAAATGATGCTCCCACTGAATTATAGAACTTTTGTAGAATCGAGTCATGGATGTGGTCAAACCACATTACTAGACTCATACAAACAAGCTATAATTCTTGCGGGACAAGATCCACATCATACTACGCCTTGAGTTAGCTTTGGCTAAATCGCCCAAGACTTAGTATGATCGGTAGGTAACACATTACCGATTATATCTCTATGCAACTCTTGTTTATAGGATCAAGATCCACATTTACAAAAGACCTTGAGTTAGCTTTGGCTAAATCGCCCAAGATTTAGTGTAAATGCGATCTTATTTTATCTTTCCAATGGTTGGAATATGCCTATAGTTTTACTCGATCCAATTGAGTTAACTAGTTTTACTCAATCTAATTGAGCTTACTCTCACCCAAGCTGTGATAGGCGGGACTAAGATTGTCCCTCCGCACCCTACCAAGATAATATGCATTGCTCTGCTTTGGCAGATTCAACAACAAATGATCGAGGTAGTGATGGGTATCAAAACTTGGTAGGCATTTTATGAGTTTATTCGATTAAGATCTAATCTAATCGTGAATATGTATCATATACGCATCAAGGCCTTTATTATCCTACACTAGCATGCATCACATACATACAAGCAATATACTAGCATGCATCATATACATACAAGCAAAATATTCTAGCATGCATCATATACATACAAGCAAAGTTTACTAGCATGCATCACATACATACAAGCAAAACAAATATATATATATATATATATATATATATATATATATATATATATATATATATATATATATATATATATATATATAACACTATATATATATATATATATATATATATATATATATATATCAACATATATATATATATATATAAATTAATTGTGATGTGGTCATGGCCCTACTGCGATCTTCTCAAGCCAATGAGAAGATCGGACGGTCAACCTAGGGTTAGCGGCTTCTCCAAGCGCCTCCTTTGACCGCCATGTGTCGTCGGCACCCTCCTTGTAACTCCATCTACTAGTGGACCTTCCACCGCTCCATTTTGTACATTACAAACATAAAACTCGAGTCACATTCAAGTCTAAAACTATTTACAACTAGAATTTTAAAAGAAGAGGTACGACGCGCAAGTCGCATACCCTATACAACATGCACAACCACAAAAATGGTACGCAAGCAGTATTTTGAATTTCAACACATTTAACCAATCATATTGGCGTTCTTGGGCCATGACCATCATAGAATTATACATAATTCTAAATTATGTATTTTACAGAAATTTCTATAATTTTTCCTAATTTTTTTCAATTTTTATGAGTCACCTCTCCATAACGGTCCTGCTAAGCGGTTTCCGGGCGCGATCATGGGACAATGCCCCTTTCGGGGTTAGGGGCAGCATCCCTACTCGCAAAATGAACTTTGCGAGTGTCCCATCTTGATCTTACAGTGACTTAAGTCACTGTCCCAAAAACCTAAAGTGAGAATTCGCCGTTCCAGAGAGTTTTTCTCGGTGGTTGAAGCCTATAAGTGTCCCAACACTTGTTGCTTCGACTCTTCGAGAAAAAATACCCAAAAATATATAAAAATAGGAAATTTATAAAAACTTATAGATTTGTAATTTTTATATCTAATACAAAAACTACAAACATAAAATACATACATGCTTCGCACGTGGCTCTGAAACCACTATTGGACTATCCGAGCCGCAAAAATCACTTTTTGCGTTGCGGAAACCCCGAAAGTCGGCCACGGATCCGTGCGAAGGTAAATAAAACTACATATATGTGTTTAAAAACTTTAGATCTACTCTAGATCTAGATGCGACACTCTTCGCTTATCCCGCTCGTCTAAATGGCTTGCCGGAACTCGAGAGTGTCAAGTGTATACTCCTCTATTGGTATCCACATGAGCAATAGGTGGAGAAAAGACAACTAAGAGTGTGCTTGCACTCCTTGAAGTCCATGGCAAGAAGAGAGGATGGAGAGCTTGAGAAGAGAGAAGATCTAAGGAAGAAGATGAAGTTACCACCAAATAACTTCACACACTAAATAATACTAAAGTGGCCGGCCACCATAGAGTCAATGGCTCTTGGTCTCCCTCATAAGGTGGCACCCCATGATGTGTCCATGATGATGTGGAACATCATCATTGGCCGCCCCCCATGCCAAGTTACCATGACATGGCAATTGGTCAAGTCAAAATTGACCATTCATCTTCCCTCTCAAGTCAAGTCAAACTTGACCTATTATCTCCCATGGTTGATCAAATCTAACCACTTGATTCAAGTCAATTTGATTTAATAAATCTCTATTCATTATTTTAAATTAACTCAATGAATCAAATCTAAATTAAACTCATTCAACACTTGAATCAAATTGAGTCTAACTCAATTAGTCTAATTTGGATTACTCTTAATCCAATTTAGTTCATCCCATGAACCTAATCCTCATGGTTCATCATATGAACCTAATCTCCATCTAATTTCCCTTTGTGTGTGACCCTATAGGTTCTTGTAATGTTGACAATGCTCCTAAACCGATTTAGGAACATAAGCAATTAGCAGTATCTAGCAACACATCATTGCTACCCAAGTTACAAGAATGTTGAGATCCAACATCACCTTTGTGACTACTAATTGTGACTCTCACAATATGTGACAATGTCCCTCTATCCTTGACATCTAGATTGACCAATTGAGGCATAGACCATGTCATCCTCGGTACAATCTATATCTTGAACTCCAAGTAGACTCACTCTAATCAAATGAGCTCAATATCTCATATTGACTCATTTGAGCATGGTCATGCACTTCGTGGTCTCACTCTATCAAGAATAACGATGTCACTTTCGTCATATAGGAGGGATAGATCCCATCTACATCACTCACATCCCTGCGTATAATTTGTTACATACCCAATAATCGCCTTTATAGTCTACCCATTTACGGGTGACGTTTGATGAAGTCAAAGTATGCAACTCCTTATGTAGGGAACCATAGTGACTTCAGGTTCAAGGACTAATAGTCATACTAATAGTCACATGAGAAAGTATATGACACTCATATAATGATCCATGATACTTTCTAATGGTGGGTCATTCAGTATACATTCTCCAATGCATATCCATGTGTCAATTTGATATCTCATATCCATGACTTGTGAGATCAAGTCATCGAGTTGACCTCCATGCTAGTCTCTATGCATTAACATTGTCCCTAAATGTTAATACTTGACTAGGAATGATTGAGAGTAGTGTTCTCTATATCATCTCATTATCAATTCAACCAATCGATTGATATAGATAAGAACCTTCTACTCAAGGATGTTATTATACTTAGTTATTTGGCATCAATACAAGTAAATATAATAACCATACCTTTATAAATAGGAATATGATACAATAAAGTCCATACAACAATCATCACATGATTGGCTCTAGGTCTTTCACTAACATGTTAATGGAAATTGACTGCCGTGTATGGGCAGTCGACTTCCATGGATGGGCAGTTGACTAGTCAGAAGTGGCATGGGCACAAAAGATTTGGTAGTCGACTTGGCAATCGACTAGTGGTGTGACAGTCGATTGTTGGTATGAGCAGTCGACTGATCAGGTGGTCATTGAGTGATGACGATCACGATCAAGCTTCGTTAGAAATTGTTGGATGTAGTTAACAGTGACACCAGTCGACTGCTGGTATGCAACAGTCGATTGGCGAAACCCTCAACATGCAGAAACGGGTTGATGCCCGAAAGTTTATATAGGGGGGGGGGGCTTGGGAGCTTGAGAAGGCTAATGATTATACATGAAATTCTCATCCTCTAAGCTCTCCGAGTCTTCTTCCAAGTTCTTAAGCTCTCAAACTCTTATACATGAAATTCTCATCCTCTAAGCTCTCCGAGTCTTCTTCCATATTCTTCATCACCTTGTAAAAGGAAGAGTGTTCATTGTTAGAAAAGGTTTCTTCACCTTGGGTTTATCCAAAGGAAATCTTAGTGAACCCTTGCAAGGAGTGATCCACCTTAAGGATTGTCGTAGAGTAGGAGCATCATCTCCGAACCACATTAAGCAATTGTGTTAGCGTTGCTTGTGTTGATTTCAATTTTAGTTTGTATTTTGTTTTTGCTTTTGTTAATGACTTTGTGTAGAAATCGACGAAAGAGGCTATTCCTCCCTCTCTAGCCATACAAAAGATCACCAACAAGTGGTATCAGAGCCTGGATCGCTTGAAAGATTTAACCATTAACCAAAGCATCACAATGGCTTTTCAAAAGGAATATAGCATCGTGCGACCACCGCTCTTCGACGGTGACGACTTGGCGAATTGGAAAGGTAGAATGAAGTGCTTTCTAATGAATGATATTAAAAATTGAGTCAGTGTTGTCAATGGATACGAAGAACCGGTGTATCAATTTGGAGTACCCATCCCAATCGAGGATTGAATAAAGGAGACATACGAGAAGACTCAAGCAAATAGCAAAGTGATAACCACACTCCAATGTTGATTATCAGAGGAGCAATTTAACAAGGTGGGACCTTTCAATACTGCAAAGAAGCTTTGGGATAAGCTCATCAAACTAAATGAAGGGTCAAAGGTGTAGGAGATTTGAGGCCGCTAGAGGGCGGGTGAATAGCGACGTGACCGTTCGTTGATGGAAATCGTTCGTGATCGTCTCTACAAAACTCATTATGCGCAGTGGAATAGTAATAATAAAAGCAATAACGAAATGAAACAACCACGAACACAAAGATATAACATGGTTCGGAACCGAATGGTTCCTACTCCACGGATCGAGCTCTAAAGAGCTCTAGCGACGCCAATGCAATCACTAATCACAAATACTCCTTCTCGACACAAGTCGGAAGCGGAGAAACCTCGTACAAAAGATTACAACAATAATCTAAATGGATACAAGCAAATACAATAGTGAAATACAATGCAAGTAAAGAAAACTACTTTACAAGAGCACTTTGGTTTCTTGATCTTTGGTTGCCTTGAACTAGACTTGAAGGACTGGAAGAGCACCAACAATTCCCCTTCAAATCGCCCAAGAAAACCACTGCTTGAGCCTTCCACGAATAGCTTCTTTTATCCTCCATCAGGCTGAATTTACCGACAATGACTACCATAAGTCACTACCGATCGCTAACATCAGATGTGAGACAACGACTCAATCCACGTTGGACAAGTTCCAACGGTACTCTCACCAGTCGACTGCTAACATTGGCATTGTTGGAATGTATACTGAAAGCCTAGCTCTTTTTGTATGAATATTTTTATTTTGAAATAAGAATCACATGATCATTGTTTGCACTTTATATTTATTATATGTGTGCATATTGTCTAATATTTTACATTGTAGATAACATGGTGCTTGATGTGGCACAGAAGATCATGTTATCAGTCCCTTGTAGAATATAAGTAGAGGCTCACAACTAAGATGGTTTTGGACAAACCATTGGCATGGTTGTAGTGTAGCTTGGTATTGTTTTGTCTTGAACATAGAGTTACACTAGTACACTTAGGTGTATTGAGCGGGACCGACATAGAGGTGATTCAATTTATTGCTGACTACATAATTGAATCGGACCTCGGATATTATGTTGTACATGCTCTTAATCCCGATATAATAACAGGCACATGTACTTAGTATTTATTTCTTTGATTTACCAAAGGGTGAGATTTCTATGGATTAAATCAATATGCTCGGTAAGTTGGGAAATGATATTATTTACATGGTGTGCCGTTGATTATAGGAGGAAACCGTGTCCTATATATTAGGTTGATGATGTCCCCTTGAGGAGCTCATAAGGTTCATCATGTAAACCCTGCAGGTTGACTTAGTCAACATGATGATAAGGTTGAGTGGTACTACTCGAGGATTTAGATGTTAAATATTTGATGGTCAGTAAATCAATTAATTGATGGACATTCGATATCTTAAACACGGGGAGATGAATGTACAAATAATATATGGAGCCCATATTATCATATGGGGGTTGGTGAGGTAATTCAATGATGATCCTCTAGTGGAATGGAACATCATTGATGGATCAAGTTTGTGTGGTTCCAATCCATCGGGTGGCCAAGATCCAACTCTTCCTCATGGTCCCTATCGTAGCCTAATATAAACCTCATGAAGTCTAGATCAAATGATGGAAAACAAATCTCTAGAACCGACGGTTGAGATTAAATCTCTAGAACCGACGGTGGAGATTAAATCTCTAGAACCGACGGTTGAGATTAAATCTCTAGAACCGACGGTTGAGATTAAATCTCTAGAACCGACGGTGGAGATTAAATCTCTAGAACCGACGGTTGAGATTAAACCTCTAGATCCGACGGTTGAGATTAAATCTCTAGATCCGACGGTTGAGATTAAATCTCTTGATCCGACGGTTGAGATTAAATCTCTAGAACCGACGGTGGAGATTAAATCTCTTGAATCGACGGTTGAGATTAAATCTCTAGAACCGACGGTGGAGATTAAATCTCTAGAACCGACAGTTGAGATTAAATCTCTAGAACCAATGGAGGAGATTAAATCTAGGCCTAAACCTAACTCTATATATATGAGAGAATGGGTTGGGAGGCAACAGGGATTTGGTTTTTTGGAGATTAGGGTTTTGCCCATCAATGGCTTGGGTGGCAAGAAACCCTAAGGAGGAAACCCTAATTAGATTAGGGTTTAGCTCCTTTGGTTGGGCGGCAAGGTTTGGAAGGAGGGGGGTAGCAACTATAGGAGAAGAGCTCTTCTTCTTCCTAGGTAAGGTGGTCGGTTCCTAGATCTCTTCCTTCCACCTTGGTTGGGCGGCAAGAAAGCCTAAGGAGGAAACCCTAATTAGGGTTTGGCTCCTATGGTTGGGCGGCTAGGGTTTGCAAGAAGGTGGGCGGCAACTATAGGAGAGGAGCTCTTCTTCTTCCTAGGGTGTGGCCGGCTCCTTCCTCTATTCCCTCCACCTTGACTGGCGCCCAACATATTCCCTTTCTCCTCTTCACTCCATCTTGACCGGCGGCACTAGAAGCTAGGGTTTGTACCTACTTTGGTTTCTTGGTGGTTTCCATTTAGTTCTCTCTATTCTTGGGGCCGGCGGCATCAATCCTTTGTGGATTGGTGGTTGGCTCAAGCAAAAAGGGAAGGAGAGTTCTTCTTTCTTGGATTGAAGAAGATCTAGGAAGCTTCAACTTGTGGAGGATCTTTGCCCACACGAAGTCTACAAAGAGTTAGGATATACGATAGAAGATCAAGAGGTATAAAAGTTTTATAGCTTTTATTATTGATCTTTGCATGTTCTTATTGATATGCTAGCTTATGTTCTTTATGTTAGTATGTGTTGATTATACTAGTTTACATTTGTATGTATTTGTATAATCATGGACCCCGAAGATAAACACAAAAACCGGTGATCCGTCCGTCGTCTCTTCCGCGGCTAACCAACTAGAAGAGTTGTGTTGCTTGAACAACTAGTTTGTTCAAGCGATCGCTCAAGTTGTTAGCACGACGACGAATTGGTTGTGCTTAGGAAACTCATCCCATCCGGATTAGTTTTCATTAGTGAAAATTTTAATCCGGGGACATGGGAGCCAATGAGCCTCCCGAGAAGCATGATGATTCCCAACAGTGCTTGATCACAACGCCGTAGCCAACTACCCAATACCACGGAGCATTCTATGCTCGCATTCAACCGCGATCACATCTTTGGCCCGATCATTGCTCGACATCACGATCGTTGCGACATCACCGATCGCTTCCAAAGAGCAATGATCGCTGAGTAATTTCATCTCTTAAATGGCAATCGAACTCAAGTCGACTCAGTGGCGTCGAACCGCCACAATGCTCGATTGCCAACCTCAAAATGAGGGTTTTAACCCAGTATGGTTCCCCATTACTTGCTAGACCACCCTTAGCCTAGACCTAAGCCTTCTAGCCACCTCCATCACCTCACGCCTCTCGGATCCCTCCAAGTCATCCATGACTTGTTCATCCATCGCGCTAGCCTTCGGTGCTTCCATCGGCTATGTCATGCTAACGGTGTCTACATGCCAAGGCACATTGACTTACGCCGCCAAGACTCGCTTGGACTTTACGCCGCCCTGGACTTCTCGACTCTTGACAACCCATGTTGGACTTTCCATGCCAAGACCCATGCTTGGACTTCCCTTGTGCCAAGTACTCAAGACTTGGACTTTCCCAAATGCCAAGTGTCCCACTTGGACTTTCCATGCCAAGTACCCATGACTTGGACTTTACCTTGCCAAGACCTATGCTTGGACTTTCCCATAATCACATGGTCAATCCCTAGTCAACCATCAAAGACTCTCTCGATTCAAAACTCGAGTCTGGTCAATTATAACCTAGGTCGATTGTATAAACAATCTCCCCAAAACATTAACCGACATCAATGTCAAACATACTATGTCAAACATCAAAATATCACTCGAGTCAAATTCGAGTCTGGTCAATCGTGACCTAGGCCGATTGCACCAACAAAAGGAATCGGGAGAACCAAGAGGGATATATTCATAAGTCAACTTCAAACATTCTCGATGAAGACCAACAAAACCATAAGTCAAATTCATGGAAGGTTCAAGGAGATCATCAGTGGACTTCACATTATAGGTGAGAAAGTAGATAATCGAGACTTAATAAGGTATGTTCTTCAATCTTTCCCTAGAAGCACTTGCATCAATGGTTGATGCTTATAAGGTCTCTAGAGTTCTTTCTTTGGTTAAATTAGATGAATTATTTTGTGAATTCGAATTACATGAGCAAGTTAACATGCCTTCCAAGGAGAAAAGTCTAGCTCTTTTTGTAGAGAAGAAGGAGAAGGAAATTTTCTCATCATCCGAGTCGGAGCATGAGTCAAGTAGCGATGAAGGATTATCGACAAATGAAATAGCTAACTATGTCAAGAAGTGGGCGGGAAAATCAAGAAGATTTACAAAGAAGGATGTAAAGAAGATGTTCAAATATTCAAAAGATAAATCAAGTTATAATTCAAATTTTAACCCTAATATTACTTGCCATGGATGCAATAAAAAGGGGCACATCAAGCCAAATTGTTTGGAGTTGAAGAAAAAGGAAGGAAAAGAAAAGAAAGAAAGAAAAGAAGGAGAAGAAGAAGAAGAAGGCCATAGTAGCACAAGCAACATGGGAAACACAAAGTGTTAAAGATTCATTCGATGATGACGAGCTTTGTCACATCACACACCATGTGGCACTCATGTCCTTGGAGGATGACACTGACAGCTCAAGTCAAGGAGAGTCCACTTCTAGCGATGAATCGTAATCTAGTGACGATGAGGTAAAGGACTCTCCTCAAGTAGAACTTTTATATAAGACTGTCGCTTACCTTAAGAATGCATTGGATAGATCAATCTCTAAGGTAAAGGATTTGAAGGTAGAAATAAAAGCAATTAGAAATGAAGAATCTTTATGTGATGATTCATGCTTGCTTAGGGACAAAAATAAAAAACTTAAGAATGAGGTTTGTGAATTAAGGACATGCTTAGAGAAGTTTACTAATGGATCAAAATTTCTTGACATGATCCTTAGAGACCAGAGGGTCATTTATAACAAGGTCAGTATATGATACAAACTAGTATAAGGAAGTTGCATAAATCTCACTAATAAATAGAAAGACAACAATTAAAGGTAAGGTAAAGAAGGAATGGGTCCCAAAGAAATTTTTGAATGATATTACCGGTCCAAATATTTGGGTACCAAAGGAGTTTATTTTTCATGTTGTTTAGGTAGGTGAGCAAAGTATGTGGATTGTGGATAGCGGTTGCTCAAGGCACATGACCAGATATGTGAGCAAGTTATCCACAATCGAGTATGTTAAGAAGGGAGCTGTGTCTTTTGACAATAGTGGGAAGCTCAAAATTTTAGGTAGAGGTACAATTGAGGTATTCTTGAAAATTATCATTCACATTATTAGTTCAAAGCATGAAGTTTAATTTACTAAGTGTTAGTCAATGTTGTGATACGAGCTATAAGGTAGAGTTTAAATCCTTTAAATATTTGATTAGACACACAAGCCTAGAAGATTACATGTTCGTTGGATATAAGAAATCGAATATTTATTATGTTTGATCTATCCTATGCTTCTAACATTTCTAATAAGTGTCTCATGTCAAAATAAGGGGAAGGTTGGCTATGAAATAGAAGGCTTGGGTACATTAATATGAAGAACATAGCCAAGGTAGCAAAATTTGAGTTAGTGAAAGGGCTACCAAAAGTTAAGTACATCAAGGACAAATTATGTGATGCATGCCAAGAGGGAAAGCAATCAAAATCATCACACAAGGGTAAAACTCTAACTAGCACTTTATTACCTTTAGAACTATTGCATTTAGATTTATTTGATTGCCATAGCACTCCTTCATTAAGTGGTAATAAATATTGCTTAGTTATAGTGATGATTTTTCTAGGTATACTTGGGTGTATTTTATGAAACATAAGGATGATACCATAGAAACAATCATAGGATTTAGCAAAAAGGTTGAAAATGAAAGGAATCTCAAAATCAATAAGATCCGTAGTGATCATGGTGGAGAATTTGAGAATTCTAACTTTTCTAAATTTTGCTTAGAACAAGGGTACAAGCATGAGTTCTCTTGTCTTAAAACACTCTAATAAAATTGGGTGGTAGAAAGGAGAAATCGTTCCCTACAAGAGGTGGTTAGGACAATGCTTAATGCATATTTCTTGCCTAGCTACTTGTGGGCGGAAACGGTTAACACCGCTTGTTATATCCAAAACCGTGTCTTAGTCCATAGGTTTTTAGGCAAAACACCCTTTGAATTATGGAATGACAAAATTCCAACAATTCATTATTTTAAGGTCTTTGGATGCAAAGCCTATATTTTAAATACCAAAGACAATTTAGGGAAATTTGAGTCTAAGGCAGATGAAGGAATCCTAGTTGGATACTCATCCACTAGTAGAGGTTATAGAGTATACAACAAGAGAACTCAAAAGGTTGAGGAATCCTCTAATGTTGAATTTGATGAGTCTACTAGTACCTATCCTAGGAAATCTTCCATTATCAGGATATCAATGACAAAAATCAAGACATTACCCAAAGACTTCAAAATCTAAATTTAGGGGGTAATGATCAAGGGGGAGGATTAGGAGTTAATGATCAAGGGGGAGGAAGAGGAGATTCCAATGATGAAAGAATAAAGGAAAACCATGATCAAAATCAATGTGATTCACCTCCTAGGACATTAAGGATTCATTAAAATCATCCTCTTGACCAAGTAGTAGGAGAATTACCACAAAGAGTAAGGACTAGGTCATTCTATAGAGCTCCTACTAGTCAAGTTGTCCTCATCTTTCAAATTGAGTCAAAATCAATTAATGATGTCTTGCTTGATCCGGATTGGATTTTAGCAATGCAAGAAGAGTTAGCTCAATTTGAGAGAAGTCAAGTGTGGGAACTAGTTCCTAGGCCCAATGATAGCAACATTGTTACCACAAGATGGGCCTTTAAGAACAAGTTGGATGATCAAGATAAAATCACTAGAAACAAAGTTAGGTTAGTGGCCCGAGGATTTAATCAAGTTGAAGGACTTGATTATGATGAGACTTATGCTCCGGTTGTTAGATTAGAGTCTATCCAAATCCTATTAGGGTATGTCGCTCACATGAGTTTTAAACTCTATCAAATGGATGTGAAATCGATATTCCTAAATGGGTTCATTAAGGAAGAAGTCTATGTGGAGCAACCACCTGGGGTTGAGAATGTAGACTACCCAAACCATGTGTGTAAGCTTAAGAAAGCTTTATATGGGTTAAAACAAGCTCCCCAAGCTTGGTAT
Source organism: Wurfbainia villosa (assembly GCA_025175895.1). Classification (NCBI taxonomy): domain Eukaryota; kingdom Viridiplantae; phylum Streptophyta; class Magnoliopsida; order Zingiberales; family Zingiberaceae; genus Wurfbainia; species Wurfbainia villosa. The sequence continues at coordinate 50,483,139 of CM045996.1, forward strand.
GAGAGACTCTAATCATTCCTCATCTCTAAGGACTTGAGGAGAGGCCAAGTTTGTAGGATATTTGAAGCCGCTAGAGGGGGGGTGAATAGCGTAGAATTCATTCGTAGTTGGAATTCGATCGTGGTCATCTCTACAATTTCGTTAGTATGCAGCGGAAATAGAAATAATACAATAACGAAATACGACAAACACAACAAGAACATGAGTATGTAACGTGGTTCGGAACCGCACGGTTCCTACTCCACGGATCGAGCTCTACGAGCTCTAGTGATGAACACGCAACCACTAATAAACACTCCTTCTCGGAACAATCCGGAGGCGGAGAAACCTCGTACAAGATGATTACAACAATAATCAAATAGATACAAGCAAATACGATAATGAAATACAAATGCAAGTAAAGGAAAACACTTTACAAGAGCTTTTGATTTCTTGATCTTTGATTGCCTTGAACTAGCTTTGAAGGACTGGAAAGAACCAACTTTCCCCTTCAATTTCGCCCAAGAAAATCGCTATCTTTTCCTCCATCACGAGCTCCTTATATAGCTTCAACCTGTGCTGGAAAAAGTTGATCAGTCGACTGATCGGGACCATCAGTCGACTGATGCCACTGTTGTCATGAGACAATGGCTAGATCCACGCTGGATAAGTCCGACGGATCTACCATCAGTCGACTAATCATACCCATCAGTCGACTGATGGAGTCCTCACTCGACCAGTCGAGTCTCGACTCCATTCTGTGGTCGAATTCCCGAGCACCAGTCGACTGATCACACGATCAGTCGATTGCTCGAGCCATCAGTCGATTGTCCACCTCTGACAGTCGACTGCTGGGTCACTTCCCGCAGTCAAACCCTAGTTGACTCGGGCCAGTCGACTGCGACATGGCACCAGTCGACTGACACACCTCAAACATGAGGTTTTAGCCCAAGTATGGTTCCCCCATACTTGCTATACCACCCTTAGCCTAGACCTAAGCCTTCTAGCCACCTCCATCGGCCTCATGCCTCTCGGATCCCTCCAAGTCATCCATGACTTGTTCATCCATCGCGCTAGCCTTTAGGTGCTTCCATCAGCTATGTCATGCTAACGGTGTCTACACCGCCAAGGCACATTGGACTTACACCGCCAAGACTCTGCTTGGACTTTACGCCGCCAACCATTGGACTTATGCTGCCAAGACTCCCGCTTGGACTTTACGCCGCTAATATCAAACCCCTTGGACTTTCCAAATGCCAAGACTTAAGCTTGGACTTTCCCTTGCCAACCCATGTTGGACTTTCCATGCCAAGTACTCAAGACTTAGACTTTACCTTGCCAAGACCCATACTTGGACTTTCCATTGCCAAGACCCTTGCTTGGACTTTCCAACTGCCAAGTGTCCCACTTGGACTTCCCTTGCCAACTCATGTTGGACTTTCCATTGCCAAGACTCATGCTTGGACTTTACCAAATGCCAAGTGTCCCACTTGGACTTCTCATGCCAAGTACTCAAGACTTGGACTTTCCCATGACAATTACATTGTCATATATTTTTGTCGAACATCAAAACATCACTCGAGTCAAACTCGAGTCCTGGTCAATCGATACCTGGGTCGATTGCACCAACAATCTCCCCCTTTTTGATGTTTGACAAAAACAAAACAAAAACATTGAGATCTTACAATCTCCAAATCCCTTACCAATTATCCCAAATTGGTAATCTTAAACATTCTCCAAATATTCTCCCCCAAACATTCTCCCCCTTTTTGACTAACATCAAAAAGGTTTTCTCTCCAAGGAGGTCAATGTCTCATGTCCCAATGAGATCTTACAATCTCCCCCTTGGTCCAAAAAACTTAGGATGCCTACCATCTTCCTAGTGATAAGTCCCATATCACTCAAGAGAGGCAATCCTATTCACTCTCCCAATTTCCAAATTGGGTCTCTCAAAAAGCCCATCAATTTGCCAATTGATGATACTCTCCCAATAACTTCTTCTCTTCAAGGAGAAAAAAACACATCCATCATTCCAAGATGGATACCTCCCCCTAAAGGCTTACTCCCCCTTGACCATTGCACCAACAATGTCCTTGGAAAGTCCCTAAGCCCATAGAAACTCTAAACCATCAAAATTAAGGTTAGAAATTCAACATTGAACTTTCCAACACCTTAAAATTGATACAAACCCTAAACACCTCTCCTAATCCATATCCAATGGATTTTCACCCTTTATAATGCTTCCCAAAGCATATCCTAGGGTTAGGAGTGGTTAGGGACCTTAACCGCAGCTGAACACGGGCTAACCAAACCCAGTTTTCCCGAAATCTTGGCGATCGACTACTCACTACGATCACATCATTTCCTCGATCGATGCCATGAGTGGCGATCGATAATCAAATTCTCGAATTTCAGCTATCAGAATTGAATTTCAGAAAATCATAAATAATTATACGTATATTGAAAAATCATGAAATTTGGTACGTATAATACTTATGACCAATACAATGGGTGAAAAATATTTGAAAATTATTTTACCCATAAAATAGTGAAATTGGCTCAAAGTTCAAAACCATTGAAATTTTTAATATTTTGGCCCTACTTTGTATCAACTTCATCAATGGTGATTGCTATCAAAAGATAGACTTCACCAAGGTTTTTCAAAAAATATTTTAAAATGTTTTCAAAACCCTATTTTGGATCATATCCCTAGGGCTCTAAGTACATGACTTGTACACAAGCTTTCCCAATGATCCACATGTTGGTTAAAGATGAGTTTTAGTTCATCTAGATGCAAAGACTATGCACCTTGAACTTAACTCATATCCTAGCATCTCACATGTATCTAAGGTGTATAAATACACATATATGTCAATTGGATGTGAGATGTGAGTTTTGGTTCATTTAATCTAGCATTTCATGCATTTTTTAAGGCAACCCTACTTGATTCCCTTATAAATGGGACTCCAAGTCATGCCATAGTCCTTAAATCAATTTTCAATCAAGTTAATGCATGAATTTATGATCATGACATAAATAATAGCATTATTAAAACATGGCCAATGATCATGATGTCATGGCATATGATAAAATCTAAAAACACATGACATTTAAAACCTTAATCCTAAAACATGAACATGACATATAAAATGATTAACAGTAAGCATGATGTCATGGCATGTTATATGGCAAACAAAACATGGCATATAAAATATATAGGTATAATAATACCTAAAGTTTAATATTAATTGCCATTTGATATAATTAATCATATTTTGTCATATTTCTACTTTTCTCCCAAGTGTGCCAAAAACCCAAAATGACACACTAACCTCTAAACCTAAATTGTGTCAATTTGATCATTTTATCAAACTTCTCAAATAATATTGGCACATCCTAAAATCTTTTAGGATTAAAGCTCAAATATTTCCAAGGTAACCCTAACCTTGAAAATAACCTAAAATGCCACCTTTGCCATGGTTGAGTTAACTACCCATCTAATCAAGGTTGGCACACCCTAACCCCATCTAGCATGAATCAATCACGCTCTTAGGAACCCAAAACTAATTTGAGCTCCTAGGGTTAATTAGGTATTCCTTAGGGATAACCTTCCTAGATACCTTTCTAATAACCCTTCTAGGCTTATTAGCCTTGGTCATTTGGGTCTTACCTAGGTTGACTCTAGGGGTAACTCCCCTTGCAACCTTCTTAATGGTCACCCTAGGTTTCCTAGAAACCTTAGCCACTAGACACAACCCTTGGTCAACTCTAGGGATGACTTCCCTATTGACCTTGGTCTTCCTAGACCTAGTTTGTGTTCCATAGTCAAAAGGAACACTATGATAAGCCACCTTAGGCTTAGGTTTGTGACCCAAACCTTGCTTGCCCTTGGTTGACTTTTGACTCTTAGGTCCTAAGTGTTGACTTTGAGACCTAGACCTTTGACTTTGACCACTAGACCCTTGCATTTGATTTTGCATAATTTTGAGGGTCTTTTCTAATTTCTCAAGCCTTGATCTCAAGGCTTGGTTCTCTAATTCTAATTGCCCAAATGATTTTTGATTAGGTTTTTGGGCATTACCATTTACCTTAGACATATGTCTACCCTTATTGGGATTGATACCTAAATGGTTTTCGATTTTCTTAATTGCTTTCTTAGAAATGACATTTCTAGGGACATTAGTCCCAAATTTCTCCTTCTTTGAAATAGATCTAGAGTTATCATTCCTAGCATGCTTTGATTCATGAGTAATAGCAAAGTTATTTGAATTAATTCTAGCATGCTTTTGCTTAGAATTTAAAGAATGAGCATTATGAAAATATACCTTAGGGTTTGCCTTAGTAGCTCCCCCTACTTGTGATGCTCCTTCTTGGGTCTTTTTGCTCCCCCTAGGACATTGATTTCGGTAATGCCCCGGTTGCCGACATCTGAAGCAAATAATGTGCTCCTTGTTTTTAGGTGATGGGGAACCGACATCCTTTGACCTTTGTTGACTTTTAGGTGTCGGAGGAGTCTTCTTAACCTTCTTTGGGCACTTGCTCTTGTAGTGCCCATACTCCCTACACTCAAAACACAATATATGGATTTTATTTGAAATTAGAGTGTTTGAGTTACCTAGGTTAATTGAGACTGGAATTGGAGCTTCTTCATCTTGACTAGATGTCGAAGCTTTCTCTTGTAGCTCCGGAGTGGAAATTCTTTCCACCCCCTCAATCCTAGAAGTGGAGGTGTCTTCTACTTCTTCTTCCACCGATGCGGAAGTTGACTCCTCTTCAACTTCCGATTCCTCACTTGCTCGTGAGGAAGATGAACTCTCTTCATCCTCTTCCTTATCTTCTTCTACTTGTGCCAAGTGGGGCCTCTCATTGAACTTGGCTAATTTGTCCCATAGCTCCTTGGCATTAAGATATTCACCTAGCCTAGACAAAACATCATTAGGTATCAAATCTTCTAAAAGTTTTGTTACCTTGGCTTCGGTTTTGAATTTTTGCCGTTGCTCTTGGGTCCATTTCTTCAACTTGAGGACTTGTCCCTTCTTATCCCGAGGAGGTTCAAAACCTTCTACGAGGATGAACCAATCCTCTATATCCATCATAAAGAATGTCTCCATTCTTGTTCTCCACGCCGAAAAGCCTTCTTGATCATAAGGTGGTTGAGTGTTGATGTCCCATCCAAGCTTGTTTTGGAATTCCATCTTCCCTCTAGCCTTTTAGCTCCCGGCGATTAATCCGTAGAAGAGCCCCGGGCTCTGATACCAAATGTAGGATATTTGAAGCCACTAGAGGGGGGTGAATAGCGTAGAATTCGTTCGTAGTTGGAATTTGATCGTGGTCGTCTCTACAATTTCGTTAGTACGCAGCGGAAATAGAAATAATACAATAACGAAATACGACAAACACAACAAGAACATGAGTATGTAACGTGGTTCGGAACCGCACGGTTCCTACTCCACGGATCGAGCTCTACGAGCTCTAGTGATGCACACGCAACCACTAATAAACACTCCTTCTTGGAACAATCTGGAGGCGGAGAAACCTCGTACAAGATGATTACAACAATAATCAAATAGATACAAGCAAATACGATAATGAAATACAAATGCAAGTAAAGGAAAACACTTTACAAGAGCTTTTGATTGTTTGGTCTTTGATTGCCTTGAACTAGCTTTGAAGGACTGGAAAGCACCAACTTTCCCCTTCAATTTCGCCCAAGAAAATCGCTATCTTTTCCTCCATCACGAGCTCCTTATATAGCTTCAACCTGTGCTGGAAAAAGTTGATCAGTTGACTGATCAGGACCATCAGTCGACTGATGCCACTGTTGTCGTGAGACAACGGCTAGATTCATGCTGGATAAGTCCAACGAATCTACCATCAGTCGACTGATGGAGTCCTCACTCGACCAGTCGAGTCTCGACTCCATTCTGTGGCTAAATTCCCGAGCACCGATCGGATCGATCACATGATCGCTGATCGCTCAGCCATCGACGATCGCCCACCGTAGTCATTCGCTAGGCTACTTTCGCACAAACCCTAGTTGACTCGGGCCAGTCGACTGCGACATGGCACCAGAAGACTGGCACACCTCAAACATGACGTTTTAGGCCAAGTATGGTTCCCCCATACTTGCTAGACCACCCTTAGCCTAGACCTAAGCCTTCTAGCCACCTCCATCGGCCTCATGCCTCTCGGATCCCTCCAAGTCATCCATGACTTGTTCATCCATCGCGCTAGCCTTCAGGTGCTTCCATCAGCTATGTCATGCTAATAGTGTCTACACTGCCAAGGCACATTAGACTTACGCCGCCAAGACTCCGCTTGGACTTTACGCCGCCAACCATTGGACTTATGCTGCCAAGACTCCCACTTGGACTTTACGCCGCCAATATCAAACCCCTTGGACTTTCCAAATGCTAAGACTTAATCTTGGACTTTCCCTTGCCAACCCATGTTGGACTTTCCATGTCAAGTACTCAAGACTTGGACTTTACCTTGCCAAGACCCATACTTGGACTTTCCATTGCCAAGACCCATGCTTGGACTTTCCAATTGCCAAGTGTCCCACTTGGACTTCCCTTGCCAACTCATATTGGACTTTCCATTGCCAAGACCCATGCTTGGACTTTACCAAATGCCAAGTGTCCCACTTGGACTTCCCATGCCAAGTACTCAAGACTTGGACTTTCCCATGACAATTACATTGTCATATGTTTTTTTCGAACATCAAAACATCACTCGAGTCAAACTCGAGTCCTGGTCAATCAAGACCTGGGCCGATTGCACCAACAAAGTTGACCAAACCTTATTTCTAAAGTCAAAAGAAAAAGACATCTTTATTGCTCAAGTGTATGTTGATGACATTATTTTTGAGTCAATAAATGATGAACTTCTCCAAGACTTCATTAGAAATATGGAAAATGAATTTTTAATGAGTCTAGTAGGAGAATTGACCTTTTTCTTAGGCCTACAATTTAAAAAACTAGTGAAGGAATCCATGTCTATCAAACCAAATATGCTAAGGAAATTATCAAGAAATTTGGTTTAGAAAATGCTAAGGTAGTATCTACTCCCATGGAAACCAATACTAAGATAGACAATGATCAAGATGGAAAATTGATTGAGTATGATTGATAGCTTACTATACCTAACCATTAATAGACCCGATATTTTATTTGCGGTAGGTATATATGCAAGATGTCAATCTTGCACCAAAGAGTCCCACTTGGTAGCAGCCAAAAGAATACTACGATACATCAGGGCAGTCTTAATGTAGGTTTATTGTACCCTAGGACTCAAACTTTTGATTTTATTGGGCACACCGATTCCGATTATGCAGGTTGCAAATTGAATCGGAAAAGTACTAGTGGTGGATGCCAATTTCTTGTATCCTCCCTAGTAAGTTGGAGTAGTAGAAAGTAACATTATGTTGCTTTGTCTACAACCGAGGTCGAGTATGTAGCCATGGGTGGTTGTGTAGCCCAATTACTATGGATGAGACATACTCTAGAGGATTATGAGCTACACTACTCCAACATCAAAGTTTTTTGTGATGATGTGAGTACCATTAATTTGACAAAAAATCTAGTACATCACTTTAGGAAAAAACACATTGAAGTGAAGCATCACTTCATTAGAGATCATGTGGCAAGACAAGACATTGAACTTAATTACATTGAATCCAAGTCTAACCTTGCCGACATTTTCACCAAGGCTCTCTCCGAAGCAGAATTTACATCACTTAGGCGAGAGTTTGGAATGCACTTTGTAGAGTAAAAGTATATGTTTGCATGATCCCATAGCAAAATCTAGGATTATACCTTAGTACATCTCACAAAATACTTAAGAAACCTTAAATTTTGTATTTATCCACTCAGACATCATGTGAGATATTAGGAAGATGTATTTGGTTCATCAGGCTTGTTATGATGCATTACTATGAACCAAAGTAATATCTAGAGACATGAATCCTTAATTGGACCAATCATTGGGAAGGCTTGTGTATAATTAATATGCACATAGACTAAGAATATGGTTGGAAATGTCAAATAAAATTATTTTGAAAAACAATCTCTACTTGTGTAGCAATAGTGGTATAAAGTTTGTTAAACATGGTGATATTTTTAGGACCTTTCAAGTTTGTGTCAATCTAGGAATCTATAGAAGATATATTTTTTAAATCATTTTTCTTTGATAAGAAATAGGTTGAAAAATGTGTTTGTAAAATTTCATAATTTTTCGACATCGCTAGAATTAGTTATGCATTTCAAATATTGGCTAAAAAACCAAACTGTAACATCAAGCTGATATCAGTCGATTGGGCCAGAAATCAGTCGATTAGCCTTGCACAAATCGATTGTCACCTATAACAATCGACTAGTGAAGTCATCCATGGGCACAGTGTGTCTGGTAATCGACTGAGAAGTTGAGTTCATACCTTAGTCGACTGATGATCTATGGCAATCAACTGATGAAAATGGACAAGCACACAGAATGTCCCATAGCCGACTGATCAGTTCGGCTGAACTCCATCAGTCGACTGATGTACTTGGGTAGTTGACTGATCATTGTGAATTATAAACACTGCCCTTTCATTCGACTCTCAAAACCACCCAACACTTTTCTTCTCCTCCGAGTTTCTTCACCATCGCCAACCGTCTCCTTGTTCTTCTTCCTCCTCTTCGATGTTTTCACCATAATATTCGTGCCTACTTACCTCCTCCGTCAGACACAACCTTCCTCTCTTCTCCCGGAAACCTACAACCCCTCTTACCTGATGCTAGGGTTCCGGGTTAGATGATTTTCTCCGATAATTTTTGGCGTCTCTGTCCTCTTCATCTGGTTCACCACTCAAGTGTCATGGCACCAAAGTAATATCTAACCATAATCTTGTTCTTTTTTTCATTTTCTGTTGATTTTTTAGTTGCTAATCATGTGTGCTTTGTGATTGCATTTATCCATTTCCATACATTTGCTTCATACATTTTCATGATGCATCTTAATTAGGGTTAGGCACCTTGCATGAAAATGTAGGTTTGTTACTTCCGGTGAGGGCTCATCTGACCCTCAACCACTTGTTGATCCACGTTTTCCCACTGCTTCTCATCAAACAATCTTCAACACACACAAATTCCAACATATTCCACCTTGATTACTGGATGAAAAATTCTTCTGTGATAACTATTTTGATATTATTCACATCATCCAACATTATAAATTAGAGTCCTTAGTTTTTTGTGAGCATGACAAAAATTATAGGATTGGTTTATGCAGTTTGTAGAAATCAAAATTTCAGATGAATTTTGAAAATTCATAAGTGATTATATGATTGTCAAAAAATCTTGAAACTTTATACGTATATTACTTATGTCAAATACAATGAGTGAAAAATAGTTTTATATCAAAATATCAATCATTATGAAAGATTGATACAAAGTTCAAAATCATTGAAAACTTCAATATTTTTGCCCAACTTGTATCAACATTCTCAATGGTGATTTCTATCAAAAGAAAGACTTCACCAAAGTTTTCTAAATAGATTTTAAAATAATTTTCAAAACCTATTTTCAATCATGGTCTATGGGTTAAGTGTACATTAGCTTTCCACATAATTTAATCATATGATTGAAAGAGTTTAAGTTCATTTTGATGTGCCATATATGCACAGTAAACTTAACTTATATTCCTAACATCTCACATGTATCTAGGGTGTCTCAATACACACACGTCTCCTTATAATCTTTGTGAGATGTGGGTTTTGGTTGTTCCCTAAACTAAGAGTTCATGCATTATTTGTTAGTAATATATGAGAGATGTCCTAAGGCAATCGCCTTATGTATGAACCATTTATATGATAAATGAAGACTCACTATTTGAGTATACATGTTTTATGTATTTGATTGGATCTTAAACTCATTTACTGAATGCCCACGATACAATTCACAGCATGAGAGAATTTGTGATTGGATCACAACTAGTGAGTATCTCTACATGTGTAATTGTGATGTATCGGAATTATCCCTAGTCGATGAATTGATGGATTTGGACACCATCAATTCTGTCGAGACTAGCACGAGGTATACTCCTTGGTGTATCCAAGCAGCTGATTCTCACTGGCTGGAGACATAGTGATGTCCGGAGTTAATCGTGGATGCTAGTTATGGTAACTAGTTCATTAGAGTGACCCGGTAGTAAGACTTCATATGGTTCTCTGCATATATAGATATGTCGATGAAGTTCTTCTTGTGGCTTAAGTGCGATGTTCCTTTGACTTGCGGTATTCAAGTCATCTTGATCATGGAGACTTATGCTTTGACATCTTAAGCAAACATCTCTAAGGAGATGTGGACCCGGGATGATTGGGTATAAGTCGAAGTGATCGAAGGTGTTTGAATAGCCTATAAAGGATTCACCACTCCTTGCGAGGAGATGTATACTCATGGCCTCTCGTCGGATTGTTACTAAAGTCTTTGGCCAAAGCATTACATGTTTAGAGTAAGGTACTCTTCGATACATGTGGAGTAACTAGAATCCGTAGGACGAGGAAATGATACTTGGGCTAGGTGTGGCGTGAGTCGACTAGTGGGGTGACACTATAGACCATGTCACAGAACCAAGTGGGTATAAGATGAGTGAAGGGAATGGGGCACGATTCATTCGAAGCTCAAGGGTTTCAGAAATAGTTCTGGATCAACCGTTGATCTTTTCGGTTAATTGGGGATCATGATGTACTACTAGGTGCCACTCATGATCGTTCTATAATTAATGGTTAATTATAGACGGCCAACATAAACCAAGAACCTATTTGGTCACACGCACAACGAGTGTAATCCAAAGGATTTAAAACGAGCTTGAGAATGGGATTCTCAGACCGAGAGAAACTATGTTTGGTTGGACCAAACATAAAGCGAGCATGAAATTATTTCAGTCGCAATGGAAGCGTGGATGGGTCGTGTCTTATGAAGACATAATGGATGGACCAAAATGGTTTGGTTCTAATCCAATGGATGAGAATAAACCAAAGGGTTTGGTTTATTTTAAACGAATGAACCAAAAGTTGGTTCGGTTCGTTTTAACTTAAAATAAACCATCATGGTTTGGTTTATTTTAACTTATCTTAATGAAGCGGGTTAACGGGCTTTATGGATATGATCCATTAACCATTAAGAGAATTAGTTCTCTATAAAATAGGGGTTAAACCCTAACCCAAAAACCCTAATGAAGTTTTGGCCGCCCAACCCTAGCCTCCTTTTGTTGTTGCCGCCCAACATGGTGTTGCCGCCAACTTCATGGAGCTGCTGCCACCTCCTTGCCACCGGCATCCAAGCTTCAGCCGGCGATGCTCCGGCGACCCTCCGGTGATCTCTTGTGGGTTCGGTGATAAGGTGAGCTCCACATCTCCTTTGGCCGGCCTCTATTCCTCCACCAAAAGCTGTCCAGTTTTTCTAGACAGCTTGTTTCTTTGTTGTCGGAGCGTCGTTTGGACGACGGTTAGTGCTCCGACAGCGGCTAAATTACCGGGGATTTGATCTCCGATAATCCTCTGAGGTGGAGGACGAAGGATTCGTCAAACGGTTGACGAATACCTCTCCGGAGAAGCGAGTTTTGAGAACTCGTTTTAGGATCCGAATTTGGATTCGGATCGTGATCATCTCTCGATCACGTCGTCTTCAACACGTGGCTAGTAACCCGTACGAAGACGAAGCTCGTGACTTAGCGAAGTCATCCCGAGGAGCTCGGCGTGGATACGGATAGAGACGATTCTTACGAGGATCATTCCGGTTGATGCCGTTCCCGCTACACGTCATACGAAAGGTATAACGTAGATAAATTTCTTTTATTGCAAATTTTAATTTACGATTATGTCTACACTTGTTGTAATATGCATGCGTGTGTTGTGTGTGTTGTAATAAATATAGATTTATTATTTTTAATTGCTTCCGCTGTGCTCATGTTTACGAAACATGATCGAACACACACACGCCGCGGTGCCGGAAACCCAACAATGGTATCAGAGCCCAGGTTGTGTTTCGACATAATCGTAAAAATGGTTTTGCGATGGTCATAATGTATTTCTGGAAATTTTCTAAATTTTGGAAATTTAGAAGTATTTATGGAAATTTTTCAATTTTGGAAAGTCTAGAAGTATTTATGGAAATCTTCCACTTTTGGAAAGTTGGAAGTATTTATGGAAATTGATATTTTCCATAAATAAAATATTTGATAAGATTCTGGAAATTTGTTTCCTAATTTAATCATGATTTGATTTGGGAAATCAAATCTTAAAATATTTTATTTCCATAAGTAGTTTTAATGATTTAGGAAATTGGTTTCCTAAATAGATTTTCTTTAATCAAATAATTTCATGAATAAAATATGTGATTAGATTTGGAAATTTGTTTCCTAATTTAATTATGATTTGATTTGGAGAATCAAATCTTAAACATATTTTATTTCCATAAATAGTTATGACATATAAGGAAATTATATACATGACATAATTGTATGTCATGTAATTGCATTAGATGCATAACATTATGCCATGCGTGTCGTGACATGTAGATGTATGTCATGTATGTCATGCCATGTAGATAATAGTTATTTGCATGCAAAGAGGATGAGACATAAAAACCCTTAATCAATATTAAAGCCTACACCTTCTATTAATATGGTTAGAACCAGAGTTCTGTTTCTTGTTTGGGTTGTTGGACTCTCTCCAAGCCCGGCTCGAACCTGAATATGTTCAAACCATGGAATAGTTTAATACTAATATGGTAAGAGTCAGAGGTCAATCGTTAGCTTTGGTTGTTGGACTCTCTCCAAGCTGGGCTAATTGGTTGAATGCGCTCTAATCATATTAAAACTATGTCCTGATTAATGGGTTGGCTTTAACCTGGAGCATCGGCTTGTTGGACTCTCTCCAAGGTCGATGTAAAGGGAGGTGAAGTTGGGTGTTATGCATATGATGCATACTTGTTAATGTGTTAACAACCCGATGTATGTGTGAACATTCAATTAGTTGATAGCACATTGTGATAGTTTTATATACGGGATATGCAATCGGTATAGATGATACCTACCGTCGTAGTTATGAATGGCTTGTTGGACTCTCTCCAAGGTTGTTCATAACTATGATGGATATCAGCCCATTCGGAGATGGACCTACAATCTCCCGAAGTGATTTTGGGGTTTTTGAAATTCAAAAAATGAATGGGATTTATAAATGTATATTGATGCATTTTTAAAATCATTTTCTCATATATGCTCGTTTTGTATTTCTAGGTCAATAAATTGATCGTGATGTCTTTGAATTTGCGTTCCATTTTGGATTCGAATAAATTGACTGGGCCGAACTTCTTGGACTGGCTTAGAAACTTGAGAATTGTTCTCAAGGTGGAAAAGCTTGCGAATGTCCTCGAAGCGCCTCTTCCCGCCCGTCCTAGTGACGATGCAACTCTGGACCAATTGTTGGCCTATCAGAAACATGTGAGTGATTCTGAACAAATGAGTTGCATCATGCTAGCCACGATGGAACCCAAGCTCTGGCGGCATGGCGTATGGATGCTCATATCGTAGTCCTTCATCTTTGTGAGTTGGTTGATGAGCAAGTGAGATTCGAAAGGTTCGAAGTCTCAAATCTCCTCTTCACCTCTGAGATGCTAGGAGGTTCATCTGTGGTACTGCTCAATATGCTGAAGACTGTGGAGTCTTCTGAGAAGCATGAGCAGGGGACAGTGCTGTTAGTTGATTCCTCGAAGAAAGGTTCTAAGAGGAAGTCAAAGGAACAGCAGAAGGGAAAGAAGAGAAGGGCTAAGAAGGTAGAACTAGCACAAAAGGAAACTTGCCATCATTATGGCAAGGAGAGCCATTTGCGAAGAAAGTGCAAGATTTATCTTGAGTCCGTGAAGAAGGATAAGGCATCGGATGCCCCATCTTCTTCAGAAATCTTCTTTATTGATTGTCATTCTATTTCCTTGGACACTTGGGTATTTGATACTGGGTGTGGCTCACATATATGTAATGACATACATGGGCTAAGGAATAGAAGAAGACTCGTCAAGGGGAGAGTCAAATTTACGTGTTGGGAATGGAGCAACCGCCGTGACTCGCCATCGAACGCATTTTGTCGAACTCCTGTATGACTTGTCTTATAACTGGACAATTGCTTTTATGTTCCTTCGTTAATAAAGAACATCATTTCTATTTCTTGTCTAAATAGAAATGGGTTCCATTTGACTTTTAGTAACAATTGTTGTTACATAACTTTGAATAGAGTTCTTTATGGGATTGGAACTTTAAGCAATGGTGTTTATACGTTGGACGTATCCAAAGGACATTTTCAATATCGGCGAGCAACAAGCGTGCTCGAAAGGATAATCAAATAGACTCCTATGTGGCATTGTCGTCTTGGCCATATAAGCAAGAAACGCATGTCCGAATTACACCGATGTGGAATTCGAATCGCTTGAATTGGATTCATACGATACATGCGAATCATGCTTAAAAGGCAAGATGACTAAGTTACCTTTTACTGGAAAAGGTGAACGAGTGGGAGAGTTACTAGGTCTAGTACATACTGATGTATGTGGACCTATGTCAACTCAATCTTTAGGAGGCTATAGCTACTTCATTACCTTCACCGATGATCACTCACGGTTTGGGTATGTGTTCTCGATGAAACACAAGTCTGAAGCCTTTGAAAGGTTCAAAGAATTCAGAAATGAAGTAGAGAAACAACATGACAAAAGTATTAAAATACTTCGATCGGATCGAGGTGGTGAATACTTAAGTCAAGAGTTTCTTGATTATCTAAGAGACAATGGCATATTGTCTCAATGGACTCCGCCTATACACCACAAAGATAATGGTGTATCCGAGACGACCTTGTTGGACATGGTCGTCAATGATGAATCATGCAACTCTTCCCAAGTCCTTTTGGGGTTATGCGACTTCGCAGCTTGTTTACTTGTTAAATGTAATGTCCTACTAAGGTAGTCTCAACTACTCCATGAGATATGGAATGGTAAGAAACCTCATGTATCTTACTTGAAGATATGGGGTTGTCTCGCTTATGTGAAGCTGGATCAGACGTATAAACGATGCTAAGTCCGATAAATGTCTATTTATTGATACCCTAAGGAAACAAGGGGTTACTAATTCTATCATCCCGTGGAACAAAAGGTGTTTGTTTCAAGGCATGTTGTGTTTCTAGAGAAAGAGTTTCTCTTGCAAGAAAACAAAGGGAGTGTCATCGAGCTTGAGGAGGCTCGAGAGACTCAAATAGACATTGATGAGATACCGGTGAACACAACAAATGACAACTCATAGTGACGAGCAATCCCGACCTATTGTAACACCACATCTTCAGAGATCCGTAGAACACGCAATATTCCCGAGAGATATGGATTTCGTAAGTGAATCGAACGACGTGTTACTCATTGATGATGAGGAGCCTACCAATATGAAGAAGTGCCGACAAGTTCGTGAAGGGATAAGTGGCTTGGTGCCATGAAGTCGGAAATGGATTCCATGTACGAAAAACCAAGTTTGGAACTCGTTGACCCACCAAGGGATAAAGCCTATAGGGTGCAAGTGGGTTTTCAAGAAGAAAACCATGGATGGTAATGTGATTACCTATAAGGTTAGATTGGTGGCGAAAGGATATCATCAAAAACAAGGTGTTGATTATGATGAAACCTATTCACGTAGCTATGCTTAAATCCATTCGGATGCTCCCGCCATAGCGGCTCATTATGATTATGAGATATGGCGGATGGATGTGAAAACAAACTTTTCCTTAATGGAAACCCGCCGAGGATGTGTATATGATACACCGAGGGTTTCACATCGGTTGATAAAACTAAGATATGCAAACTGCGACGGTCCATATATAGACTGAAGCAAGCATCCAGGAGTTGGAATATCTGTTTTGATGAGACAATCAAAAAGTTTGATTTCTCACAAAATCCGCATTTAACCTTGTGTGTACAAGAAGGTTAGTGGGAGTGAGATGTTCCTAGTATTGTATGTCGATGACATACTACTTATAGGAAATGATGTTTCAATCTTACAATCTGAAGGTTTGGTTATCCAAGACATTCTCCATGAAAGACGGGAGAAGCAACCTACATCCTCGGATTAAGATCTATAGAGATAGATCGAAAAGGTTGTGGTCTTTCGCACATATATAGGCCAGAAGCAAAGAGGTTTAGCATGTCGGAATCCAAGAAAGGTTTCTTACCCATCAGGCATGGGGTACACCTTTCGAAGTCTATGTGTCCGCGCACAGAAGACGAGAGGATTTGCATGAGTAAGATTCCCTATGCATCCGCAATAGGATCTATCATGTATGCTATGTTATGTACGAGGCCCGATGTATCGTATGCTCGAGTGTCACGAGCAGATACCCTAATCCAGAATGGATTATTGGGTCATATTAAGATGATCCTTAAGTACTTAAGAAGAGCGAAGGATCGTTTCCTAATATATGGAGAAGGGTACATGGTGATACGTGGGTATCTGAGATACGGCTCGCATGACAAGGATGATTCCATGTCTTTGTCTGGGTATGTATTCACCTGGAATGGAGGCGCAATAAGTTGGAAAGGTTCCAAGCTTGACACTATAGCGGATTCTACCACTAAGGCAGAATACATTGCAGCTTTGGAAGTAGCAAATGAAGCAGTTTGGATCAAGAAGTTCATCTCTGAAATTGATGTGGTCTCATCAATGATCCAAACATGTGCTTCGCCACTATCATCTTATCAGAGAGATCATCAGTAGGAACGAAATACAAATCGAGAAAATTCCCACTGAAAGGAACTTAGCGGATCCCTTGACTAAGGCATTACGTCAAAATAAGTTTGAGGGTCATGTTCGAGCATATGGTATTGGATACCGTAGCGATTGGCATTAGGCCAAGTGGGAGTCTGTTAGTAATATATGAGAGATGTCCTAAGGCAATCGCCTTATGTATGAACCATTTATATGATAAATGAAGATTCACTATTTGAGTATACATGTTTTATGTATTTGATTGGATCTTAAACTCATTTACTGAATGCCCATGATACAATTCATAGCATGAGAGAATTTGTGATTGGATCACAACTAGTGAGTATCTCTACATGTGTAATTGTGATGTATCGAAATTATCCCTAGTCGATGAATTGATGGATTTGGACACCATCAATTCTGTCGAGACTAGCACGAGGTATACTCCTTGGTGTATCCAAGCAGCTGATTCTCACTGGCTGGAGACATAGTGATGTCCGGAGTTAATCGTGGATGCTAGTTATGGTAACTAGTTCATTGGAGTGACCAGCCATAAGACTTCATATGGTTCTCTGCATATATAGATATGTCAATGAAGTTCTTACTGTGGCTTAAGTGCGATGTTCCTTTGACTTGCGGTATTCAAGTCATCTTGATCATGGAGACTTATGCTTTGACATCTTAAGCAAACATCTCTAAGGAGATGTGGACCCGGATGATTGGGTATAAGTCAAGTGATCGAAGGTGTTTGAATAGCCTATAAAGGATTCACCACTCCTTGCGAGGAGATGTATACCCATGGCCTCTCGTCGGATTGTTACTAAAGTCTTTGGCCAAAGCATTACATGTTTAGAGTAAGGTACTCTTCGATACATGTGGAGTAACTAGAATTCGTAGGACGAGGAAATGATACTTGGGCTAGGTGTGACGTAGTCAGCCTAGTGGGGACTGACACTATAGACCATGTCCTGAACCAAGTGGGTATAAGATGAGTGAAGGGAATGGGGCACGATTCATTCGAGCTACTGAAGGGTTTCAGAAATAGTTCTGGATAAACCGTTGATCTTTTCGGTTAATTGGGGATCATGATGTACTACTAGGTGCCACTCATGATCGTTCTATAATTAATGGTTAATTATAGATGACCAACATAAACCGAGAAACTATTTGGTCACACGCACAACAAGTGTAATCCAAAGGATTTAAAACGAGCTTGAGAATGGGATTCTCAGACCGAGAGAAACTATGTTTTGTTGGACCAAACATAAAGCGAGCATGAAATTGTTTCAGTCGCAATGGAAGCGTGGATGGGCCGTGTCTTATGAAGACATAATGGATGGACCAAAATGGTTTGGTTCTAATCCAATGGATGAGAATAAACCAAAGGGTTTGGTTTATTTTAAACGAATGAACCAAAAGTTGGTTCGGTTCGTTTTAACTTAAAATAAACCATCATGGTTTGGTTTATTTTAACTTATCTTAATGGAGCGGGTTAACAGGCTTTATGGATATGATCCATTAACCATTAAGAGAATTAGTTCTCTATAAAATAGGGGTTAAACCCTAACCCAAAAACCCTAATGAAGTTTTGGCCGCCCAACCCTAGCCTCCTTTTGTTGTTGCCGCCCAACATGGTGTTGCCGCCAACTTCATGGAGCTGCTGCCACCTCCTTGCCGCCGGCATCCAAGCTTCAGCCGGCGATGCTCCGGCGACCCTCCGGTGATCTCTTGTGGGTTCAGTGATAAGGTGAGCTCCACATCTCCTTTGGCCGGCCTCTATTCCTCCACCAAAAGCTGTCCAGTTTTTCTGGACAGCTTGTTTCTTTGTTGTCGGAGCGTCGTTTGGACGACGGTTAGTGCTCTGACAGCGGCTAACTTACCGGGGATTTGATCTCCGATAATCCTCTGAGGTGGAGGACGAAGGATTCGTCAAACGGTTGACGAATACCTCTCCGGAGAAGCGAGTTTTGAGAACTCGTTTTAGGATCCGAATTTGGATTCGGATCGTGATCATCTCTCGATCACGTCGTCTTCAACACGTGGCTAGTAACCCGTACGAAGACGAAGCTCGTGACTTAGCGAAGTCATCCCGAGGAGCTCGGCGTGGATACGGATAGAGACGATTCTTACGAGGATCGTTCCGGTTGATACCGTTCCCGCTACACGTCATACGAAAGGTATAACGTAGATAAATTTCTTTTATTGCAAATTTTAATTTACGGTTATGTCTACACTTGTTGTAATATGCATGCGTGTGTTGTGTGTGTTGTAATAAATATAGATTTATTATTTTTAATTGCTTCCGCTGTGCTCATGTTTACGAAACATGATCGAACACACACACGCCGCGGTGCCGGAAACCCAACATTATTATCTAGATATATCCATTTGATTCCTTTATTTAAGATATCAAATAATGTCATTTGTGTTTAATTTCAATTTTAATAATCTTAATGCATGAATTATGATCATGGCATATATTGATTACATAATTTAAAGCAATTGCAATGATGTATAATGTCATAGCATGATATAAAATTAATCTAAGTATTAGCATGACATTAATCAATTAAGTACTATTATGACATCTCAAATAATCATATGAAGCATGATGTCATGACATGAATTATGACAATCAAAGCATGACAAATATTATAAAGTAAAGGTATAACAATATCTGTCTTAAAATATAATTTTCCATTTTGTAGAATTATATCCAATTTTCTATAATGACAATTTAACCCTTGAGTATGTCAAATCCCCAAATTTTGGCACACCATACATTTAACCTAATTATGTCAATTTGGACAACTTTTCATCTTATATTAAATCCATTGTCACATCCTAAAGTCTTTTAGGATATATTTCTTATCTCATTTCTAAGGTATCACATTACCTTGAAAATGCCTTAAAGTGTCAACTCTACTATGGTTAGGTTAACTATGCATCCATTCAAGGCTTACACACCATAAACCTATTTAGTGTGAAGGGATCACACTCCTAGGAATCCAATACCTATTGGAACTCCTTTGGTTTACAAGGTATTCACTAGGGATAACCTCCCTTAGTACCTTTCTAATGACCCTCATAGGCTTAGAGGTCTTGGTCATTTTGGTTTCATCTATTGGTGCAGGGGCACCAGATAATCGAACCAAGGTTTTGATTATGGAAAAGGTTCAAAGTTAAGCTATTATTGTTATCTCATGTACTGTGTTGAGTGTGCAGGAATTGTATTAAGCTAAGCCCAAGGTCAGCGACACCCAGAGAATCTCAGGACGAGAAACCGTGGTGGTCAGGCGACACCAAGAGAACCTCGTTGGAGTTGGGGAACCTCGGTGTTGATCGAAAGCTAAGCGACAGGTCAGGAAGGACCGGAGGTAAGCACCGAGTGTGGAGCAATGGTAAGGTCGTGTCCTCCGTATGGGGACTATCGTAGGCGGTGATCCAACTAAGACTTCCGGAGGAAGGTCTAGGTCGAGGTCGGATGGTAAGGACCGTCGTATTTACCATAATCTTCATTTCTGTGCTAACTCTATCTTGCAAGTGAGTGATTAAGTTGGTAGTAAACTGAAGGCCATTAACAGTCGACTGATCCTACTAGCAGTCGACTTTCAAGGGGCATCAGTCGACTGCTGGTCAAGTTGATCATCTCAAAGAAAGTCAAGATAAGCTCCCCTTATCTTGGGATGATGTGGAGCTTTGACCCAGGTTCATATCTCAACGAGCTAGGATTTGGAGGGCTATAAAAGAAGAGGCTTTTCACCTCTTTAGATCATCTAATCTTGCTCCCAAAGTTCTCCAACGATGCCAAGCTTCAACGACAATGCTACGCCACTGTAACGCTGACTTCACGCCTAAACTCCAGATCTTCTAGTCAGTAGGTTTAATTTTAGTTGTCCTTACTTTACTCATTCTTTATTGCACTCGAGCTTTTACTTGCAAAGAGGAGAGATAGGCTTGTTTCCTCTTCCTCAACTTTGTGTTTTTGTAATCATCGTCTCCTACCTCCAATGAGGAGGAGACTTTTAGTGGATTTCTCCATCGTACGCGGTCTAGGATCGCGGGGTCTTGGAGTAGCAATCTTTTGGTTGTGAACCAAGTAAAAACAAAAGGTGTTCCTTTACTTTTGCTTTACTTTCATTTCCGTTGAAATACTCATGTTTTCGACGAAACAAAAAGAAAAGTTTTACAATCGCTATTCACCCCCCTCCCCCTTTCTAGCGACTCTTCGATCCAACGTCATCTAGGTTAGCTCTAGGGATAATTGATCACTACCATTTTGTTGCATTATTTTGGTCCTTAATATCACCGTTTTAATTTTCTCGTATATTTATTTATCGATTATTTATATGTTTTATGAGTTGATATATTTTTGGACCTTATTGTAAATTCTCCTAAATTTTGGGCTTATATGCAAATTTTATCTTTGTTTGTAGGAGATTGAGATGAGCCACTGGACTAGACTCAAGTTGGATTAAATATGGGTTCATCTAGGGCTAGAAGGATTATTTCAAACGTGATTAATCTAGATCTTTCATCAAGATCAGAAGCAGTTCAATCAAAGGGTTCAGATCTAGTCAATCCTGACCGTCCGATGAGATCTGATCGATTCTGATCCATCTATCCAGATCTGAAGAGATCCGGTCCGTACATTTAGATCTGGACATCTTATCCTTTCATCTAGATCCGATCGATCGTGATTTTCCATTCAGATTCAATCAGTTCCATTAATTAGAGATCGGAGCAATCTGGACCGTCCAATGTGATGGCTCGATCTGAGCCATTAATTTGAATCTGGAGCGATCCGACCCATGCATTGTGATCTACACATCTTGGTTGTTCATCCGGACCGTTGGATCTCGATTGTCCCTTCAGATTTATCAGATCTGTCCATCTAAAGTTGAATCGATTACCACCGTTGGATGGAGCAGCTTAATTAAGCAAATAATGGATCCATCAAACCCTAGCTTAATTGGGTGGCTGTGATCAAGAGAGCATTGAATCGAACGACTCAAAGAATTCATTTAATCAACATCTTCTCCACATGAGCAAAAGGCGATTTCATCACCGAACTGAGAGAGCGCCGACGCTCGCCCACCCGCGCAAATTTTGATAATGGCGAATCTGTGTCGTGGTACTGTTTCAAATTAATTACTGAACCCCCTCTACACTAATATAGTATAGTGAATGGCCCGGATCGTTTCCCAATAAGTGTAATCAACAGAATAGTAAACTTAGGATTTCTAATTATTACTAATGGGGGTTAGGAATTTACAAGACTAATCTTACTGAATGAAAGACAATGTAGGTAATTAAAGCATTAATCTAACTAACTAAGATGACAATGAAATTAAAGAAGATCTAAACTAAGCTTGCAAAGGAAAGCATTCGAAAACATAATGACAATGCAGGAAATTAAACAACAAGTCAAATGCAAACGAACAGGTGTGTAAAGGAAAACATGAAATAAATCTAACTTACTATTAAACACGTCTAACTCATGAAATTAACACTAAAACAGATAAGTAATCAAACTAACAATTAATTAAGCTAAGCACCATAATTAAACTACCAAATGAAACTACTAATTGCTTTAAGTCAAACTACGAAATAGCTACAATGTAAACTACAAACTAACTACAAATTAGACTACAGTTAAACTACAAACTAACTACAAGTCAACTACAACAACAATTTTGGGGGTTTTTTGACAAGTTCAATTCGTGAATCCAAACATAACGTAAAGTAAACAAACAATGCAATAAAACAAGATAAACATCCAAATCAATGGATCAAAATTCAAATATAACCACCGATCACTCCATGACGATGACGACAATCCAAACGAGCTCCTCCGGTGGATGATATGGCTGGATGCTTGCCGGAAATCCTCCGACAAGTGCTGAATTGATGGATGAAGCGAGCTCTTTTCTCCGATGGATGGGCGGAACTGTCGAAGTCTGGTGTAGTTGCTAGGATCTGAACCCGGGGTCTCTCGGTTGCCGAGTATACTCACCACTATACTACAACAACGGAACCTGACAGTCTATGGATGACTCTGTGAAAGTGGAGCAGTCCGTAGTTCTGCCGCCGGAGACCGAACCCGAGTCTCTCGGTTGTAACCGAGTATACTCACCACTATACTACAACGAAACTCCAGAACTACGGGAAGGAATGAAACCGGAGTAGAAGCTGAAACTCTTCATCGGTGATGCAATGGAGTGCTTCCGTCGGAAATTGGCAAATCAAGGGCTGTCGGATGCTGGAAAATAATTCTGCTGCGACGACGGTAGTAGAAAGTCACCACAACCTTCCGAAATCTCGTCCAGCTGTGGCTCTCAACTCCGACAGTTGGCGGAGGAAGCTATCACCGGTGAAAAGCCCGGAATCTCCTCTTCTACACGCTACCAACGAGCTGGCCGAAATCCCAGCATCTCGTCGGCAACCGCTTGGATGGAGGTTGCCGCCGGAATGGATGGAAGGAAGGGCCGCTGGAGTGGATGGAAGGAAGGGCCGCCGGAGATGCTGCCCGAAGCTGCCGCCGCCGCTTGGAGGAGGCGCTGCTCGCCGCTGTCGCTCGCGAGGAAGAAGCATCTGGCTGCTGCCGTCGCTCGCGAGGAGGAAGAACCTGCCACCATAACTCGCCTGAAGGAGCAGGCGGCGGCGTCGGCGCTCGCCCGCCCGCGAGGAGCAGGTGGCGACGTCGGCGCTCTCTCGGTTCGATGATGAAATTGCCTTTTGCTGCTGTGAAGAAGATGTTGATTAAATGAATTCTTTGAGCCGTCCGATTCAATGCTCTCTTGATCATAGCCACCCAATTAAGCTAGGGTTTGATGGATCCATTATTTTCTTAATTAAGCTGCTCCATCCAACGGTGGTAATCGATTCAACTTTGAATGAACGGATCTGATAAATCTGAAGGGACGATCGAGATCCAACGGTCCGGATGAACAACCAAGATGTGTAGATCAACATGCATGGGTTGGATCACTCCATATTTAGATTAATGGCTCAGATCGAGCCATCACATTGGACGGTCCAGATTGCTCCGATCTCTAATGAATGGAACTGATTGAATCTGAATGGAAAATCACGATCGACCGGATATAGATGAAAGGATAAGATGTACATATCTAAATGTACATACCGGATCTCTTCAGATATGGATAGATGGATCAGAATCTATCAGATCTCATTGGACGGTTAGAATTGACTAGATCTAAACCCTTTGATTGAACTGCTTCTGATCTTGATGAAAGGTCCAGATTAATCACATTTGAAATAATCCTTATAGCCCTAGATGAAGCCATATTTGATCCAACTTGAGTCTAGTCCAGTGGCTCATCTCGATCTCCTACAAACAAAGATAAAATTTGCATATAAGTCCAAAATTTAGGAGAATTTACAATAAGGTCCAAAAATATATCCAACTCATAAAACATATAAATAATCGATAAATAAACATATGAGAGGATTAAAACGGTGATATTAAGGACCAAAATAATGCAATAAAATGGTAGTGATCAATTCCCCCACACTTATTCTTGCACGTCCCGAGCAAGCAAAGAAAATTAAAAGTAAACTGAATATATTTCCCTAGTAATTTCTAGGCATACATAGAAAATCGTGAAAGAAAGTTACCTAGGATTGTCAAATCTCAAAGACTCAAGCAATCATTGACTCAAATCCTACATAGGTTAACAAACATGGTGACTTCAATCCATCATGAATAAACTAAGAATGATTAAGCCTCACAAGATACGTGGTGGTTTCTCTCGCTCTCATATGCATATAATAGTGGAGTTCACTCAAGCTACTTATGGTTTATGCACTACCATATGCTTACTTTTCTTCTACCTTCACTACTATATACACATAAGAATACACAATCACTGAAGGCTTATTAGAAATGTAAGGGAAACATGAATGCAAGGGAAATGATAATATGTGTGAAAGGAAAGAAAGGTAAAACATGAAATAGCTACAGAAATGCAAGGAGATATGGAAATACTAGAATGTTACATAGATGAGTACAAGAAAATAGTGCCCCAAAAGTTTTCATCCAAGCTAGCATTTTACCATCCCCTAAACATGTAAACAACCCCTATCACATTCACAATACAAGTCTAGATATGATATCCAATAACTCTCTCAATAGTTGTAATAAGGGATGTCTATCACAAAAATACTATCACATAAATAAAAAAAAAATTGCACAATATGTCAAAGATTTTTTTTTATTTTTTTTTCCAAATGTTTTTTTTCCTTTTTTTTTCTTTTTTTTCTTACTTTTTTTTCATTTTTTTTTCTTGACATGCAGTACACTTTCATATACTCTAAAACATCAAGCTCAACTATAAAAATAAAAACACGGCTTGTCCATGGTGATCAAGCACGACATGCCTATGCTTACATTAAATTCTCCTGAGCTACTCTCTCCCCCACACTTAAACTTTTGTCCGTCCCGGGCAAAAACTCATCATGAAACATCCAATATTCCACATCCAAGAATAGAAATGGAGAAAAAAATGACATGATGAAAATACAGGGATAGAAAGACAATAGAATGAATAATGAACATAGCATGACGTATGATAAGAAAATTATTTAAGTAGCATGTGACAACAAAAGTAGTGAAGAAAAACCAGTAAGAATGCCTTCATAATAATCATGCACACCTATGGTTGTGTGGTCTCGAAAGAATCAAAGCAAGTTCTAGAGTTACAATAACCACAAGTGCACCACACACAAGCAATAAAAATAGGCACAATCCTCACTGGGACTGAAAAAAAAATCATCTTAATCTATCAATACAAAATCCATCACCAAGGAGTAACCCTATGCAATCAAATAATCCATTCATGACAATAAATCCCAAAAACTCAACAATCAAATTTAATTAGCTTTCACGACTTCTAAGATGATATAAAGGAATGCATAGGAAATTTATTTGAAAGCATCAACAAAATAAAAACTCAAC
The DNA here is from genome assembly GCA_025175895.1 of Wurfbainia villosa. NCBI lineage: Eukaryota > Viridiplantae > Streptophyta > Magnoliopsida > Zingiberales > Zingiberaceae > Wurfbainia > Wurfbainia villosa. The sequence continues at coordinate 50,508,868 of CM045996.1, forward strand.
AAACGAAACATAACAACTAAAACAAAAACAAATAAAGTAAAACGAAGTGAAAGAAGAGTATATACAGTGAAAAGAAATGTAGAAGGGATAGAACAAACTCCCCTAAAGTCCTGACAGTTGGAGGCGGTTCAGTAAGAAATCCAGGCTGGGAGTGGGATGGATCGGATGGAGGTGAGTGCTCTCTTGATGTGATCAGGGTAGTTCCATGTTGCTCCCTCCGAAATGATCATCGCCTCATCATATGTACTCTCTGGTGGTCGGAGACGATAAGAAAAAGTATCCAACCTTGGGGCTGGATTACTGCATTTTTTTTAGAGGCTTCATCAGCAACATTCTTGGAGACTCTATCTCAGGTGGGAGTGTCCAGTCTGGGGGTGTCCAGCTATCCACCACTCCTGTGTCAACATCCTCAACATCTGAAACAACAGCAACTTCATCAATGAAATCACATCCATCAGCATCCAAAATCACATCACAGCACAATGGTTCATAGGAGTCCTATGTAGTAGTATGCCTATCACCCACTCCACAATTCATCTCCCTAAGCGCGTCGATATCCACAGAAGTGGTCTTTGACAGAGGCTGAATGAACTCTTGTGTTGCATCTGGCTGAAGGATGTTGCAATTTAATCTAGCTATTTGATCAATGATGCTGACTATCACCGCAGTCTCCATCATTCCGATAATAATGATCCATGTTTCTCAGAAAAGAGAATTCCTGGTCTTTCCTGAAAACCAACAAACTGTTGGATCGAGAAGCGTCACTAGAGGGGGGGTGAATAGCGATCATAAATCTTTTCTTTTTCGTTCGTTCGATACGCAAAGTAAGCACAGCGGAAAATAAATGAACACGTTTATTTTACTTGGTTCACAACCCAGCGGTTGCTACTCCAAGGCCCTATCGGTCCTAGACCGCGTACGGAGGGCAAAGCACTATAACGTCTCCTCCTCGTTGGAGGTAGGAGACAACGATCACAAAACCGAATATACGAGGATGAGGCAACAAGCCTACCTCACCTCGTTATGAAGAAAAACAAAGAATACAATATCAAAATTATTACTTGATTCTCACGAAAGAAGATCGAAACTTGACGCCGCTCGGCTTATGAGGATGATGTTGGAGCGTGGCCAGAGGAGCACTTGATGAATAAACTTGATGTGATTTGGAGATGGAATCCTCCACTTTTATAGACTTTGGCCTCTGAATTTGTCTCCTCTTATTTGAACGGATCATGAAGTTGTCAAATTTTATCGCTGGCGCGTCGCAAACGTTATCCGCTTTTGACCTAGGTGAATCGTCGCCATCAGATCGATGCCTCACCGATCGATGGGCATCGATCGATCGCCACTTGGCCACTTCCCTGTAATAAGAGGTTAGCTCGGAAAATGATAAATACGACGGTTTCTAACCGTCCGATCTTGACCTAGACCTTCCACAGGGAGTCTTAGTCGAATCGCCGCCTACGATCGTCCTCGTAAAGAGGACACGACCTTACAATCTCTCACTCACACGAGCTTACCTCGATAGTAGCTCTCGCTTCCGGCCTTCTACTTGATTCCTTCGGCTCCCTCCGAAGTCACTCGAGTGTCGCTCGACCACCGCGGCTTCCTCCAGGTGTCGCTAGCATTCAGCTCCAGCTTTAACACTTTTCTGCACACTTGATTTAGCTTGTGAGATAACAATGTAGACTTAACTTTGTGTCTTTGCCATAATCAAAACACAGGTTCGATTATCTAGTGCCCCTGCACCAACAATCTCTCCCTTTTTGATCTATGGCAAACCAACACAAAGTTAAGGGAAATTAAAGCATAAACCAAGTATAGTAAATGATGAATGTCATTTTCAAAAACTCCCCCTTAACCAAAACTCCCCCTTAACCCTAGGTGAGTTTTGAAAGAGATACTTTAGTCCAAAATTAAATAAATTTTGTGTTACTCCCCCTTAACTTTCGCTCTTCTCCCCCTTTTGCCATAAATCAAAATAAATGTTGGGGTTTGTTATGTAAAATAGGGGTTTAAAAACAATATGGTATATGCATGCATCAAGATAAATCAGCTATGAGTCCAAGCATGCGTCTAGCAGTAATTAGATAGATTGGTTCGAGATGTGTCCCTCTGCACCAATAATCTAAAGGTTTGTAATATAACCCTTTAGGGTTAGTTTGCTCTCCCCTTAGTCAAATATATGAAGTATAAGAGATGTAAGGGGGGCTAAACTTTGGCCTAAGAGTTGTTAAGTACAATAGTTGAGAAAATAAGTAGTATTTTGAAGAGGTTGTTTTAACTATATTTCAATTATCCTTAACATCTCACCTGTGTCTATATGATCAAGCATGTTATACTTATGTGTTTTTGTGAGATGACTTCCAATTAAGTTGATTAAGTGCATTTAGGTTCAAGTAATTTTATGTTAGATTTGGATTTGACCCTAGGCTTGTCAAGTTTACCTTTTCAAGATCATGGCTTCCAAGTCGTGGCGAGGCACAGGGGCCTTCTTTTATCGGATCATCGACCACTTCCTTAGACAAAGCTATTTTCAAGAAAATGATGACTTGACTCACCTAAGACTATTTCCTAGTCTAACTGGTTTTTTTTTTTTTTTTTGAAAAGAGGCTCCCCGAGGCTCAATCTTTTCGTAGGATTTTAGTTGGTTATGTACGTGTTCTAAGTGAGCTCACACATTTTAAAGCACAAACTTTCTAAGCCAACGCATGCAATTTCTAAGTTAAAGCACAAACATGTTTTGTACTGGCTCCCCCTAGACCGTTGAATCAGTTCGGTCTATCCACATAGTGGATTTGGTCCTTGGGAACCCAGTACGGTTTGGATCCTAGAGTTGAAATCAAAAAGTTCTTAGGGACCCATGCTTGGACATGTTTCCTATGTCGACTTACAATCGACATATACGACCTATTAGTCGTGTTTGAGTTAAACCCTAGTCCAGCCTTGTTGTACACAGCCCTTTGAGATCCAAGTAGGAGGTCAAGTCCTTTGGATCCCGAAGTGAACCTTTCCAACGTGTTCCTAAGATCTTCAACTTGACTTTTCAAGAGAGAGTTCTCAACTTCGAGCTTTTCAGCTCGAGTTGGGTCCTCTTCTCGAACTTGACTAGTCGAAGAGGTTAGGGAGACCTTGTGTTTGAGGAGTTTGACCTCCTCAACCAGGGTCTCGACCTTGGACTCGGACTTAACTAATTTCCTAGACAAAAACCTAACCGTATTATGTAAAGTATTAAATAAAGTTCGACTCACTTTAAGGGTATCTTTTGAACCGGATGTGTATCCGTGGCTTGACTTGAAGGTAGCTTCGTAGTCCGAGTCATCCTCAGGTTCTGACTCAAGTTCAGGTTTGGTCTCCGTATCTGACTCAATTGATTTCGCCATGAAAGCTATGTCTTCTCTATTGTTCCAAGTTGCATGGAAGGCTTTCCTTGCTCCCTTTCTCTTTTGGTTCTCATTCTTCAATTTCCTCCTTTCTTGTCGAACTATTCTCCGCACAATGTTGACTATTATGGCCTCCTCTTCGGATTCGGATTCGTCTTCAGGTTCGAGTTCATCTACTTGCTTAGTAGGTGGCTTCCTTCTTTGTCCTGCAAGTAGAGCAATACCTCTCTCGGCCCGGACCACATTAGTTTGCTCATGAAGTTCAAACTCAGAAAATAATTCGTCTAACCTAAGCTTCGAAAGGTCCTTAGAGACCTTGTAGACATCGACCATGGATGCCCACAAGGTAGTTCTAGGAAAAGCATTTAAAGCGGTTCTCTATGGCTTGCCCGATCGAATGAAGACCGTTGACGATATCTTGGATCCGCGCATGTAGTTGGGTGGCGGTCTCATGATCCTGCATCTTTAGATTGTACAGTTTATTTAAAAGTAAATCTCTTTTACATACCTTAGTATCGGCCATCCCTTCGTGTAAATCAATCAATTTGTTCTAGAGGTCTTTGGCGCTAATGAATGGTCCGATGCGGTTGAGTTCCTCCTTGGACAAGCCGCATTGCAATATTTGGGTTGCTCTTGCATCGGCTTCGATTTGCCTTTTGGTTGCATTTGTCCACTTGTTGAAATCCAAGGCCTCTCCTTGATCATTGGTGGGTAGAGCAAAGCCGGTTTGGATTATTATCCAAGTCTCGACTTGTGTTTTTAGAAAACACTCCATCCGACCATTCCAATAACGGAAATCATTTCCGTTAAAGAACGGAGGTCGGGTGGTGCTTTACCCCTCAATGTGAGCCATTAAATATCTTGCAAAACACAAATAAAAACCAAAGAAAATTCCAAAACTTGGTCTTGGATTAGTAGTGTGGGAAATAATAGGAAATAAACAGAAATAAATAAGGAGAATAAAAAAACTAACAAAAACTCGAAACTTACGACCTTCGATGTCCCCGAAAGGGTACTAAACGTTGGATTTTGAGGCTGGAAACAGCTTGTTACGAGGGTAAACCCTCATAAGAAATGTAGATCTTTCTGAGAGCTTCGATTTGGTAGGTAGATCGTTATGTGAGTCCACTTGTGCGAAAAGTTATAGCCGTTTTACCGTCGGCTACTCCAAGAGAGAAAACTTGCAAACACACAACCAAAAGAAACGTACCAAGACTTTGTCTTGGATTAGTAGTGCGGGAGGAAAAAGACCAAAAAAAATACTAATCGAAAAATACGAACAGAAAACCAAAACGTGCTAGATTGGTGGTTTCACCAAATCTTAGCGCCCCCGCTCTGATACCAATTGTTGGATCGAGAAGCGTCGCTAGAGGGGGGGTGAATAGCGATCGTAAATCTTTTCTTTTTCGTTCGTTCGATACGCAAAGTAAGCACAGCGGAAAATAAATGAACACGTTTATTTTACTTGGTTCACAACCCAGCGGTTGCTACTCCAAGGCCCTATCGGTCCTAGACCGCGTACGGAGGGCAAAGCGCTATAACGTCTCCTCCTCGTTGGAGGTAGGAGACAACGATCACAAAATCGAATATACGAGGATGAGGCAACAAGCCTACCTCACCTCGTTATGAAGAAAAACAAAGAATACAATATCAAAATTATTACTTGATTCTGCTGCCGACGAAGAAGATCGAAACATGACGTCGCGTCGGCGTTATGATGATGTTGGAGCGTTGGCGTTGTAGGAGCACTTGATGAATAAACTTGATGTGATTTGGAGATGGAATCCTCCCCTCCTTTTATAGACTTTGGCCTCTGAATTTGTCTCCTCTTATTTCGGAACGGATCATGAAGTTGTCCAAATTTTATCGCGAAGTGGCCGCGTCAAATATTATCCATTTTGACCTAGCGCAAAAGCTGAATCGTCGCCATCGACGATCGGTGATGCCTCCCATCGATCGTGATGGGCATCGATCGGCTTGTTCCATGTCCGAATGATCGACTTGGCCACTTCCCTGCAATAAGAGGTTAGGTCGGAAAATGATAAATACGATGGTTTCTAACCGTCTGATCTCGACCTAGACCTTCCACAGGAAGTCTTAGTCGAATCGCCGCCTACGATCGTCCCCGTAAAGAGGACACGACCTTACAATCTCTCACTCACACGAGCTTACCTCGATAGTAGCTCTCGCTTCCGGCCTTCCACTCGATTCCTTCGGCTCCCTCCGAAGTCACTCGAGTGTCGCCCGACCACCGCGGCTTCCTCCGGGTGTCGCTAGCCTTCAGCTCCAGCTTTAACACTTTTCTGCACACTTGATTTAGCTCGTGAGATAACAATGTAGACTTAACTTTGTGTCTTTGCCATAATCAAAACACAGGTTCGATTATCTAGTGCCCCTGCACCAACACAAACAAATCAAAAGACACAGGAATTAGACATGACAAAATACATGGATATACAGAAAATAAAAGAATGAAGCCCTAAATATTTTTTTTTTGAAAAATGGGAAAGTAATCCTAAGTTTACTAAGCATCATTACACTCCCTGACAATGACGCCAAATTTTGATAACGACGAATCTGTGTTGTGGTCCCGTTTCAAATTAATTACCGAACCCCCTCTACACTAATATAGCATAGTGAATGGCTCGGATCATTTCCCAACGAGTGTAATCGACAAAATAGTAAACTTGGGATTTCTAATTATTGCTAATGAGGGTTAGGAATTTACAAGACTAATCTTACTGAATGAAAGACAATGCAGGTAATTAAAGCATTAATCTAACTAACTAAGAAGACAATGAAATTAAAGAAGATCTAAACTAAGCATGCAAAGGAAACCATTCGAAAACATAAAGACAATGCAGGAAATTAAACAACAAGTCAAATGTAAACGAACAGGTGTGTAAAGGAAAACATGAAATAAATCTTGTTAGGGATCGTTTGGAAGCTAGAGGGGGGGGGTGAATAACGTTTGACTGTTCGTAGATGGAATTTGTTCGCGTTTGTTTCTACAATTTTGTTAGCGCAACGGAAATAGAAAAGTAATAACGATAACGAAATGCACAACATGCTAACACAACGATATAACGTGGTTCGGAACCGCACGGTTCCTACTCCACGGATCGAGCTCTACGAGCTCTAGTGATGCACATGCAACCACTAATAAACACTCCTTCTCGGAACAATCCGGAGGCGGAGAAACCTCGTACAATAATGATTACAACAATAATCAATTAGATACAAGCAAATACAATATGAAATACAAATGCAAGTAAAGGAAAAACACTTTACAAGAGCTTTGGATTGCTTGATCTTTGATTGCCTTGAACTAGCTTTGAAGGACTGAAAAGCACCAACTTCCCCCTTCAATTTCGCCCAAGAAAATCGCTATCTTTTCCTCCATCACGAGCTCCTTATATAGCTTCAACTGTCCGGAAAGGTCGATCGATCGTCCGATCGGGACCATCGATCGTGATCACACGCTATCGTGAGACAACGGTGTAATCCACGCCGAAAAAAATCCAACGATTAGGACATCGGTCGATCGATCATGAGCATCGACCGATCGATGATCCATCACTGACTACTCATCGCAATGATCGAGTGAGACTCACGTGGCCAAAAAATCGAGGCATCGATCCGGATAACATAATCGAGATGCTCGTCCATCATCACGTACGCTTAATGGTCGGGCCGATCTAGGCCACTTCCCATAGTCAAACCCTAGTTGACTTGGTCCAGTCGACTGCCACATGACATCAGTCGACTGACACACCTCAACCATGAGGTTTTAACCCAAGTATGGTTCCCCCATACTTGCTAGACCACCTCCAAGCCTTCTAGCCACCTCCATCAGCCTTACGCCTCTCGGATCCCTCCAAGTCATCCATGACTTGTTCATCCATCGCGCTAGCCTCCAGGTGCTTCCCTCGGCTATGTCATGCTAACGGTGTCTACACTGCCAAGGCACATTGGACTTACGCCGCCAAGACTCCCGCTTGGACTTTACGCCGCCAACCATTGGACTTATGCTGCCAAGACTCCTGCTTGGACTTTACGCTGCTAACCATTCCCTTGGACTTCTCAACTGCCAAGACTCAAGTTTGGACTTTCCCTTGCCAACCCATGTTGGACTTTTTATGCCAAGACTCATGCTTGGACTTTCCATGCCAAGACCCATGCTTGGACTTTCCCTTGCCAACTCATGTTGGACTTTCCATTGCTGAGACCCATTCTTGGACTTTACCAAATGCCAATTGCATTGTCATATGTTTTTGTCGAAACATCAAAACATCACTTGAGTCAAACTCAAGTCCTGGTCAATCGTGACCTGGGCTGATTGCACCAACAATCTCCCCCTTTTTGATGTTTGACAAAAACCAAACAAAACATTGAGTTAGAACACTAACTCAAATCCCTTACCAATTATCCCAAATTGATAATCTTAAACATTCTCCAAATGTTCTTCCCCAAACATTCTCCCCCTTTTTGACTAACATCAAAAAGGTCTTATCTACAAGGAGGTCAATGTCTCATGTCCCAATGAGATCTTACAATCTCCCCCTTGGTCTAAAAACACCTAGGATGCCTACCATCTTCCTAGTGATAAGTACCATATCACTCAAGAGAGGCAATCCTATTCACTCTCCCAATTTCCAAATTGGGTATCAAAAACCCATCAATTTTCCCAATTGATGATACTCTCCAAATAACTTCTCCTTTTCAAGGAGAAAAACACATCCATCATCCAAAGATGGATACCTCCCCCTAAAGGCTTGCTCCCCCTTGACCATTGCACCAACAATGTCCTTGGGAAGTCCTTAAGCCAATAGGAACTCTAAGCTATCAAAATTAAGGTTAGAAAATCAACATTAAACTTTCCAACAACTTAAAATTGATACAAACCCTAAACATCTCTCCTAATCCATATCCAATGGATTTTCACCCTTTATAATGCTTCCCAAAGCATATCCTAGGGTTAGGAGTGATTAGGGACCTTAACCGTAGCTGAAATCGGGTTAAACAACCTTGGTTACCCTAAAATCAGACAATCAGTCGAGTGGTTCAGATACGGTCGATCGACACACTCATCGATCGCCACCCAGGCGATCGATAATAAAATCCGATTTTCAATTTTCAGAAACAAGTTTTGGAAAATCATAAATAATTATACGTATATCGAAAAATTACGAAATTTGGTACGTATAATACCTATGACCAATACAATGGGTGAAAAATGTTTGAAAAATATTTTACCCATAAAATAGCGAAATTGATACAAAATCCAAAAGTGACTAAAAACTTTAAAGTTTAAGCTCACTTTGTATCAATCTCATCAATGGTGATTGCTATCAAAAGATAGACTTCACCATGGTTTTTCAAAATGATTTTAAAATGTTTTCAAAACCTTATTTTGGATCATATTCCTTGGGCCCAATGCACATGACTTGTACACAAGCTTTCCCAATGATCCATAATTAAAATTAGATGAGTTTTAGTTCATCTAGATGCAAAAACTATGCACCTTGAACTTAACTCATATCCTAGCATCTCACATGTATCTAGGGTGTATAAATACACATATATTTCAATTGGATGTGAGATATGGGTTTTGGTTCATTTAAACTAGGGTTTCATGCATCTTCTAAGGCAACCCTACTTGATTCCCTTATAAATGGGACTCCAAGTCATGTCATTGTCCTTAGTTCAATTTTAATCAATTAAATGCATGAAATGATCATGGCATAAAGATAGCAATAATTAAGCATGTCCAATGATCATGATGTCATGGCATATGATAAAATCTAAAAACATATGACATTTAAAGCCTTAATCCTAAAACATGAACATGACATATAAAATAATTAAAAGTAAGCATGATGTCATGGCATGTTATATGACAAACAAAACATGACATATAAAATATATAGTTATAATAATACCTAAATTTTAATATTAATTGCCATTTGTTGGGATTAATCATATTTTGTCATATTAACCTAATCTCCCTAGTGTGCCAAAAACCCAAAATGACACACTAACCTCTAAACCTAAATTGTGTCAATTTAATTGATTTTTCTTAATTTCAAAAGTGCATTGGCACATCCTAAAATCTTTTAGGATATTGATTCAAATCTATTTCCAAGGCAACCATAACCTTGAAAATATCTTAAAGTGCCACCTTTACCATGGTTGAGTTAACTACCCATCCAATCAAGGTTGTCACACCCTAAACCCATCTAGCGTGAATCAATCACGCTCTTAGGAACCCAAAACCGATTTGAGCTCCTATGGTTAATTAGGTATTCCTTAGGGATAACCTCCCTAGGTACCTTCCTAATGACCCTCCTAGGCTTATTAGCCTTCGTCATTTGGGTCTTACCTAGGTTGACTCTAGGGGTAACTCCCCTTGCAACCTTCTTAGTGGCCACCCTAGGTTTCCTAGAAACCCTAGCCACTAGGCACAACCTTTGGTCAACCTTAGGGATGACTTCCCTATTGACCTTGGTCTTCCTAGACCTAGTTTGTGTTCCATAGTCAAATGGAACACTATGATAAGTCACTTTAGGCTTAGGTTTGTGACCCAAACCTTGCTTGCCCTTGGTTGACTTTTGACTCTTAGGTCCTTGGTGTTGACTTTGACTTTTGGACCTTTGACTTTGACCATTAGACCCTTTAAATTGATTTTGTATCTTATTTAGGGTCTTTTCAAGTTTTTTAAGCCTTGACCTCAAGACTTGATTTTCCTTTTCTAATTGCCTAATTTTAGAATTTTGATTTAAATCTTGGGCATTGGACTTCCTAGGCATATGCCTAGTCCATTTAGGGTTTAGACCTAGGTGCTCTTGCACCTTTCTAATTGTCTCCCTAGGTAAAATTGATCTTGAGTTATTTGACCTAGGTTTGTCCTTAAATAAGTTGTTTTTAGGGACATTAGTCCCAAATTTCTCTCTATTTCCTACATGGACTCTCTTAGCTCTTAAGCAAAAATATTTATTCCTATTAGCATGCTTTTCATAAATTGCAATAGAATTAAAGTTCCTAGCATGCTTTTTAGCATTTAAATTAGAAGATGCATTACTAAAATGTACCTTAGGGTTAGCCTTAGCTCCCCCTACTTGTGATGCTTCTTCTTGGGTCCTTTTGCTCCCCCTAGGACATTGATTCCTATAATGTCCTTTTGAATTGCACTTGAAGCATATGATGTGCTCCTTGCCTTTAGGTGTTGGGGAATTGGCATCCTTGACTTTTGGTGCCGGTAGAGCTTTCCTAATCTTCTTTGGGCACTTGCTCTTATAGTGCCCAAATTCCCTACACTCAAAACACATAATATTATTTTTATTTGAAATTAGAGTGTTTGAGTTACCTAGGTTAATGAAGACTGGAATTGGATTTTGGGCTTCTTCATCTTGAGAATTCCTCCCTTGGGCCCTTTTGGATATTGAAATCCCTCCATCAAAATGCCCCACTCTTCAAAGTCCTTCATCATCAAGAATTCTTCAATCCTCACCTTCCATTGATTGAATCCTTTTTATCCATAGAAGGTATAAGGGATAGGTGTGTTGATATCCCATCCAAGCTTGTCTTGGAATTCCATCTTCACCCTATAGCGTCTTGCTCCCGGTTGTTAATCCGTTGAAGAGCCAACCTGGCTCTGATACCACTTGTTAGGGATCGTTTGGAAGCTAGAGGGGGGGGTGAATAGCGTATGACCGTTCGTAGATGGAATTTGTTCGCGTTTGTTTCTACAATTTCGTTAGCGCAGCGGAAATAGAAAAGTAATAAAAATAACGAAATGCACAACACGCTAACACAATGATATAACGTGGTTCGGAACCGCACGGTTCCTACTCCACGGATCGAGCTCTAGTGATGCACATGCAACCACTAATAAACACTCCTTCTCGGAACAATCCGGAAGCGGAGAAACCTCGTACAATAATGATTACAACAATAATCAATTAGATACAAGCAAATACAATATGAAATACAAATGCAAGTAAAGGAAAAACACTTTACAAGAGCTTTGGATTGCTTGATCTTTGATTGCCTTGAACTAGCTTTGAAGGACTGGAAAGCACCAACTTCCCCCTTCAATTTCGCCCAAGAAAATCGCTATCTTTTCCTCCATCATAAGCTCCTTATATAGCTTCAACCTGTGCTGGAAAAGGTCGATCAGTCGACTGATCGGGACCATCAGTCGACTAATCACACAGTTGCTGTGAGACAACGGTGTAATCCACGCTAGAAAAATCCAACGACTAGGACATCGACGATCGATGCGAGCATCACGATCGATGATCCATCACTCGATCGTCATTACAAATGGCCGAGTGAGACTCCATTACGTGGCCGAAAATCCAGCATCACGATCGATAACATAATCGGTAGACTACTCGCCCATCACCGATCGATCGGCACGATCGCAGGCTACTTCGCAGTCAAACTCTAGTTGACTTGGTCCAGTCGACTGCCACATGACATCAGTCGACTGACACACCTCAACCATGAGGTTTTAACCCAAGTATGGTTTCCCCATACTTGGTAGACCACCCTTAGCCTAGACCTAAGCTTTCTAGCCACCTCCATCAGCCTTACGCCTCTCGGATCCCTCCAAGTCATCCATGACTTGTTCATCCATCGCGCTAGCCTCCAGGTGCTTCCCTCGGCTATGTCATGCTAATGGTGTCTACACCGCCAAGGCACATTGGACTTACGCCGCCAAGACTCCCGCTTGGACTTTACGCCACCAACCATTGGACTTATGCTGCCAAGACTCCTGCTTGGACTTTACGCTGCCAACCATTCCCTTGGACTTCTCAACTGCCAAGACTCAAGCTTGGACTTTCCCTTGCCAACCTATGTTGGACTTTTTATGCCAAGACCCATGCTTGGACTTTCCATGCCAAGACTCATGCTTGGACTTTCCCTTGCCAACTCATGTTGGACTTTCCATTGCCAAGACCCATGCTTGGACTTTACCAAATGCCAATTGCATTGTCATATGTTTTTGTCGAAACATCAAAACATCACTCGAGTCCTGGTCAATCGTGACCTAGGCCGATTGTACCAACAAATCTAACTTACTATTAAACACATCTAACTCATGAAATTAACACTAAAACAGATAAGTAATCAAACTAACAATTAATTAAGCTAAGCACCATATTTAACTACTAAATGAAACTACTAATTGCTCTAAGTCAAACTATAAAATAGCTACAATGTAAACTACAAGACAACTACAAACTAACTATAAATTAGACTACAGTTAAACTACAAACTAACTACAACTCAACTACAACAACCGATCACTCCACGACGATGACGACAATCCAAACGAGCTCCTCCGGTGGATGATATGGCTGGATCCTTGCCGAAAATCCTCCGGCAAGTGCTGATTTGATGGATGAAGCGAGCTCTTTTCTCTGGTGGATGGGAGGAACTGTCGAAGTCTGGTGTAGTTACCGGGATCCGAACCCGGGTCTCTCGGTAGCTGAGTATACTCACCACTATACTACAACAACACCGGAACCTGATAGTCTATGGATGACTCTATGAAGGTGGAGCAGTCTGTAGTTCCACCGCCGGGGATCGAACCCGAATCTCTCGGTTGTAACCGAGTATACTCACCACTATACTACAACGGAACTCCGGAACTACGGGAAGGAATGGAACCGGAGTAGAAGTTGAAACTCTTCGTCGGCGATGGAATGGAGTGCTTCCATCGAAAATTGGAAAATCAAGGGTTGCCGGATGTTGGAAAATAATTCTGTCGCGACCATGGCAGTAGAAAGTCACCACAACCTTCCGAAATCTCGTCCAGCTGTGGCTCTCAACTCCGACAGTTGGTGGACGAAGCTATCGTCGGTGAAAAGCCCAGAATCTCCTCTTCTACACGCTACCGACGAGCTGGCCAGAATCCCAGCATCTCGTCGGCAGCCGCTTGGATGGAGGTTGCCGCCGGAATGGATGGAAGGAAGGGCCGCTGGAGTGGATGGAAGGAAGGGCCGCCAGAGATGCTGCCCGAAGCTGCCCCCGCCGCTTGGAGGAGGCGCTGCTCGCCGCCGTCGCTCGCGAGGAAGAAGCATCTGCTCGCCGCCGTCGCACGCGAGGAGGAAGAACCTGCCATCGGAACTCGCCTGGAGTAGCAGGTGGCGGCGGCGGCGGCGGCGCTCGCCCGCTCACGAGGAGCAGGCGGCGGCGCCGGTGCTCTCTCGGTTTGGTGATGAAATCGCCATTTGCTGTTGTGGAGAAGATGTTGATTAAATGAATTCTTTGAGCCGTCTGATTCAATGTTCTCTTGATCACAGCCACCCAATTAAGCTAGGGTTTGATGGATCCATTATTTGCTTAATTAAGCTGCTCCATCCAACGGTGGTAATCGATTCAACTTTGGATGGACGGATTTGATAAATCTGAAGGGGCGATAAAGATCCAACGGTCTGGATGAACAGCCAAGATGTGTAGATCACAATGCACGGGTCAAATCGCTCCAGATTCAGATTAATGGCTCAGATCGAGCCATCACATTGGACGGTCCAGATTGATCCGATCTCTAATGAATGGAACTGATTGAATCTGAATGGAAAATCACGATCGACCAGATCTAGATGAAAGGATAAGATGTTCAGATCTAAATGTATGGACCAGATCTCTTCAAATCTGGATAGATGGATCAGAATCGATCAGATCTCATCGGATGGTTAGGATTGACTAGATCTGAATCCTTTGATTGAACTGCTTCTGATCTTGATGAAAGGTTCAGATTAATCACGTTTGAAATAATCCTTCTAGCCCTAGATGAAGACATATTTGATCCAACTTGAGTCTAATCCAATGGCTCATCTCAATCTCCTACAAACAAAGATAAAATTTGCATATAAATCCAAAATTTAGGAGAATTTACAATAAGGTCCAAAAATATATCCAACTCATAAAACATGTAAATAATCGATAAATAAACTTACGAGAGGATTAAAACGGTGATATTAAGGACCAAAGTAATGCAATAAAATGGTAGTGATCAATAACTTTCCATGTAAACTTCCTAGTGACTTGTCTAGGCTTCTTGGAAGCCTTAGTCACTTGACTCTTACCATGGTCAACTCTAGGGACGGCTTCCCTTGTGACTTTGGCTTTCCTAGACCTAGGACTAGTTTCATAACTATAAGGAACACAATGGTAAGAAGGCTAGATTTCTTTGGACTTAGGCTTGTAACACAAATCCTTCTTATCCTTAAATGATTCTTGCCTCCTTCAACTTGATTTTTGTCCATTTGACCCATTAAACATAGTTTCCATCCTTTTTAGGGTCTTTTCCAAATTTTTAAGTTTTGACCTCAAAACTTGATTTTCTACCTCTAACTTATCCAATTTTGATTTTCTATTATATGTTTGAATATTTTTTCTTCTTCCTAGGCATATGCCTACCCTTCTTAGGGTTAATTCCTAAATTGTTCTTATCATGATTATCTCTACAGTTCTCCTTAGATGTTGACTTGTCCTTAACCCTGAGATTATAGCGCTTGACCCCTAAACAAAAATATTTGTTTCTAAATTAGTCCTTAGGCTTACTTTTATGGTATTGAGTATTTAGACAATAAACCTTATTACTAACATGTATTTTATCATGAGAAAAAGGAAGAACATTATTAAAATATACCTTAGGGTTTGCCTTAGCTCCCCTTACATATAAAGCTCCCCTCATGTCCTTCCTAGGGTTTCTTCCCTTTGGATATCGGTTCCTATAGTGGCCCCTTTTGTTGCACTGATAGCATACAATGTGTGTTAGTGTCAGCCCTTAGTGTCAATCATGAGATGGATTGATTAGGGATCATATGTATCATATTTCATTAATAAAAGACAAAGATTGATTATTATATTTACTCTATGCGTGTGCCAGCTAAATAAATATAATAATGCCCTTGAATAGTAGATTCTAATCTATAGTATATCAATTGGTAGAATTGATTATGAGAAGCTGTAAAGAACACTATTCTTAAATATTCCTAGTCGAGTATTGTATTAATATAATAAGGGAGATATTAATGCATTGAGACTAGTATGTAGGTCAATGGATGACTTGATCTCACAAGTCATGGATATGTGATATCACATTGATACATGGGTATATATATTGGAGAATATATATACTGAATTGACCCACCATGAGAAAGTATCATGGATCGTTATATGAGTGTCATATACTTTCTCATGTGACTATTGGTATGAATAGTCCTTAGACCTGAAGTCACTATGGTTCCCTACATAAGGAGTTATATACTTTGGTATCGTCTAACGTCACCCGTAACAGGGTGCACTATAAGGGCGATTACTGGGTATGTAACGAATTATGCGGAGGGATGTGAGTGTTGTAGATGAGATCTATCTCTTCCATATGATGGGAGTGATATCTTTGGCCTCTTGATAGAGTATGACCACGGAATGCATGATCATGCTCAAATGAGTCAATATGAGATATTAATCTCATTTGTTTTAGTGAGTCTACTTGGGGATCAAGAAACATAAAGATCGATAAGGGGATGACACAGTCTATGCCTTATTGATCGATCTAAGATATCAGAGATAGAAGGACATCATCATACATGATAGTAGTCACGGAAAGGTTATCGGATCTCGACGATCTTGTAACTTGGGTAGCAATGATGTATTGCTAGATGTCGCTCATTGCTTATGTATCTAAAATGGTTTTTAGATACATTACCAACGTTACAAGAGCCTATAAGGTCACACACAAATGACATTCTATTTTGGAGATGGTTTCTTTTAGTTGGACTAAAAGAACAATTGATCATATGACCAAGACTTGAGTTAGACTCAAACTGGTTAAACTTGAGTTAGACTCAAGTTCAACCATGGAAATGATTCATCATCATCATGCATGATTAATGTGATTAATCATGCATGGGAAATACCAATTGCCTTGGTATTCATGATGAGGAGAAAGGTTCATGAATTTAAAAAAAAAAGCTAAATAGGATTTGGCTTGATAAAGCTAAATTGGATTTGGCTTGATAAAGCAAAATTAGATTTGGCTTAAAATGCTTTCAACGTGGAAAGCAAAATAGGATTTGGCTTGAAGAGACTTTATAAAGAGAATGGGTGGCTTTGTGTTTGTGGTGTGCAGATTTTTTTTTTTTTAGAAGTGTTATAAACGAGCAAAGCAAAGAAAGCCAAGAGAAGAGTTCTCTTCTTCCCTTCCCTTCTCTCCTTCTCTCTTCTAAGTGGTCTTGGTGTTTTGCTAGAGTTGCTAGCACAACGTCACTCCAAAACTACTGAGTGTCAGTATGGATACCTTAGAGATACGGTTATCCTTACTGTATTGTGATCCGATAGCATTTGGAAAAGTGGGATTGCGAAGGGCACGCTTCAAAGGTATAATCTCTTTTTCTAGATAAGATCTAGATAAGATTAAGGAAAAATGATTTGTATGTTTTTGCATGGATCTCTGGTGGGATCCAATTTATTTTTATTTCCGCTGTGGTTGTCCGAAGTATTCGCCCGTGATCTTTTGAACATCAACGACCCAGATTTCCCAACAGTAGTATCAGAGCCACTTGCAAAACATATATTTCGTTATCATGATTTATATGTAATATAAATTTACATTTTCGTATTTTCTATGAGATATAAAACATGTGAATTATGTATGCACGCAACGAAGGCTTGGAGTGTTTCGAAAGGGACAAAAAATGGGGTTGCAAAGTGTGTCACACGACCAAGCCATGTTGGAAAACATGATCGTGTTTTCATCATGGCCTAGCAAAAACAGCAACCCACGACCGTGTTGAAAAACACGGCCTGGCCATGGGAGCTTCTGCCCACCCAAAATGGTCATGCCAATGGGCACGGCTTGACCGTGTTGGACACGGGAAGCTCTGGAAATGAGGGTCTTAGGTTCATAGTGTTGGACCGAGGGCAGCAACTCATTTAAAGAATTGAATTGAAAATAAAATTTTGCTTCGGGGGCGCTGCCCCTTGAGACCTCGCAAAGGGCGCTGCCCCTTGACCCCGCCCGCTAACCAGTTAGCAGAACCGCCGTGGCGTTGCGGCTTATCGGCGAAGCAGCTTAAAATTCATGTGTGTATTCATAATAAAGTTTGTAAAATTACATCATTATGAATGATATGATGCATGGTGCATGGTTATGACCTAGGACACAATGTGATTGTGGTTGTGTGTTGTATGTGCATGTTGTAATTCATAATACGACCTGCGTGTCATGTCTTCATCTCTATTTTCCTGGTTGTAAAATAGACTTAGACTCGAATGTAACTCGAGTGTTCTTATTCTGTAATGTACAAAATAAGAAATGGAAAAATCCATTGAAGGTTGAAGTTATAAGGAGGATGCCGACAACACAGGATGACCAAAGGTAGCACTTAGAGAAGATGTCATCCCTAGGTTATCCATTCGCTCTTCTCATTGGATTGAGAAGATCATAGATTTGGGCCATAACCATGTCACGTTTAAAGTTATATGTTGATATATATTATGCTTGCATGTGATGCTTGTGTACGTGATGCTTGTATGTGATGCATGCGTAGTTAGTTGTCACAAAATTAGGTCACTTATCATATGCCTACCAAAGTTTAATACTTACTATTACCTTGTTCAATCATAGTGCATTTGTCAAAGCAAAGTGACTCGATTTACCTCGGTAAAGTACGACAGGACAATCGTGATGTCCGCCTATTAATCTTTGGGTTTGACTTAGCTAAGTTCTCTCAATTAGATAGATGAACTTAGAGGCATAACTCATACGAGACATCTACCTACATTATACAAATCTTGGGTGATTAGCCAAAGCTAACTCAAGAAGAGTAGTAATTTAGAAGGATATCTCATTCGATGGGCACTATGAACAAATAATGTTGTTCATATAGATATACAAGAGTTACATTAGATGTAATTGGTACGAGTTACCTACCTAACTTATGCACGTCTTGGGCGATTAGCCAAAGCTAACTCAAGATGTGGTATAATATGGATCTTGTCCCACTTTGTGACCAGTGGGAGAATCATTTAGTTAAAGGCCTAATTGAATGATAAAAAAATGATACATGTTTGCATTTCTGTATTGTAGATCACCATGTCGTCAAATACATCAAACACACTCTCTCTGCGATCTATCCTTGATAAGTACAAGCTTACTGGAGCTAACTTCCTGGTCTGGTACAGGAACTTGAGGATAGTCCTCAAGCAAGAACGTAAACTATACATCCTAGAGCAGTCCATTCCTAAACCACCCGCACCTACGGCCACTCGTGTTGACAAGGATGCTTATAAGAAGCATCAAGATAACACAATGGATGTGTCATGCCTTATGCTTGCCACCATGAACTCTGAGCTTCAGAAGCAACATGAGAATATGGATGCCTATGATATGGTTGAGCATCTGAAATAACTATATCAGGGACAAGCAAGGCACGAGAGATACGAGGTATCAAAGGTCTTGTTTCAATGCAAGATGCAAGAGGGAA
Source organism: Wurfbainia villosa (assembly GCA_025175895.1). NCBI lineage: Eukaryota > Viridiplantae > Streptophyta > Magnoliopsida > Zingiberales > Zingiberaceae > Wurfbainia > Wurfbainia villosa. Next base: position 50,527,757 of record CM045996.1, read on the forward strand.
CTCCCGTAGGTACTCATGTACTTAAGATGATTGGATACGTTGAGAACCCAGTGAGATTGGGATTTTCATTAGGCCAAGAGCTGGCCACTGATCTTGTTTTACAGTCGTTGCCAGAAATCTACAGTCAATTTGTCATGAACTACAACATGAACGAAATTGACAAGCCTTACCTGAGTTGTTGAGCATGTTACTAACTGCCGAACTCAACCTTAAGAAGGCAAATCCTGGCACCATTTTGATGGCGAATAAGAACAAAGGCAAAGGCAAGCAGAAGCCTAAAGGTAAGACCCAAGCCAAAGGCAAAGGCAAGGCAAAGGCATTGAAACCCAAAAGACTGGTGTCTAAGGAAGGGGAATGCTTCCACTGCGGTGAGACCGGGTATTGGAAGAGAAACTGCAAGCTATACCTGGAAGAGGTGAAAAAGAAGAGAAGTGAAACTTCTGCCTCAGGTATATATGTTATAGAAGTCAATTTATCTATCTCGTCTTTATGGGTATTAGATACCGGTTGTGCTTCTCACATTTGTACCAATGTGCAGAGCCTTCGAAAGACTAGATCATTGACAAAGGGCGAGGTGGACCTACGAGTAGGCAATGGAGCAAAAGTTGCCGCATCGCTGTAGGGACATATTCTTTATCTTTTTCCACTGGGCTTATCTTAGAACTCGAGGACTATTGTTATGTGTCTGCCTTGACGAAAAACATTATCTCCGTTTCTTGTTTAGACAAGAAAGGTTTCTCATTTGTAATAAAGGACAAGTGTTGCTCCGTTTATTTACATGATATGTTTTATTGTAGTGCACATCTTGTGAATGGTCTCTATCTTCTAGATCTTGAAACCTCAGTCTATAACATAAATACCAAAAGGTTCAAATCTAATGATCTGAACCAAATGTATCTCTGGCATTGTCGCCTGGGTCACGTAAATGAGAGTCGCATATCCCAGCTCCATAAGGATGGATTATTGGACTCATTTAATTTTGAATCATATGAGACATGCGAATCTTGTCTTCTAGGCAAGATGACCAAGACTCCATTTAGTGGACATGGAGAACAAGCTACCGATTTGTTAGAACTCATACATACTGATGTATGTGGGCCTTTCAATATAGCAGCTAGAGGAGGCTATCAGTACTTCATTACTTTTACTGATGATTTCAGTAGATATGGATATGTGTATCTTATGAGACACAAATCTAAATCCTTTGAAAAGTTCAAAAAATTCAAGAATGAAGTACAAAACCAACTTGGTAAGAGTATTAAAGTGCTTCGATCAGATCGAGACGGGGAATACCTTGGCCAAGATTTTCGTGACTATCTCATTGAGTTTGGGATTAGATCTCAACTCACTCCACCTGGAACACCACAATGGAATGGTGTATTAGAAAGGAGAAATCGTACATTATTAGATATGGTACGATCAATGACGAGTCACACAAATCTTCCTTCTTTCTTCTGGAGATACGCTTTAGAAACGGTTGCTTTCACACTTAACTGCGTCCCATCTAAGGCAGTCATAAAGACACCATATACGATATGGACTGGGAAGAGTCCCAAAATGTCTTTTATGAATATTTGGGGATGTGAGGCTTATGTTCGATGTCAAGTATCTGATAAACTAGGCCCCAAATCAGACAAGTGCTATTTTGTAGGATATCCTAAGGAAACGAAAGGATATTACTTCTACAATCCCACACAAGACATAGTGTTTGTCGCTAGAAATGGAGTATTTCTAGAAAGAGAATTCATCTCTGGAAGAACTAGTGGGAGTAAAATACATCTTGAAGAAATTCAAGATAAAGATAGCACTCAGATGGAAATTGAACTGGTACCACAAAGTGTTGTGGATGATGAGATTGTTGCACAAGAAGTTGTGGAGCAACAACCTGTTCAAGTAGACTAACCTCTTCACAGGTCTAATAGGATACATTGTCATCCTGAGAGATATTCATTTATCTTGTTTGACAATGATGACGTTATGCTTGTTGAGTTGAACGAGCCTACATCCTATCAGGAAGGTGTGATGAACCCAGATTCTGAGAAATTGCTAGAGACCATGAGATCCGAAATGAAATCTATGTACACCAACAAAGTATGGACTTTGGTTGATCCACCTGAAGGGGTCAAACCCATTGGGTGTAAGTGGGTCTTTAAGAGAAAGATTGACATGGAAGGACTTATGCATACCTATAAAGGGTGATTGGTAGCTAAAGGTTTCAAACAGATTCATGGTATTGACTATGATGAAACTTTTTCACCATTTGTGATGCTTAAGTCTATTCGGATCATGCTTACTATTGCAGCTTACCACGATTATGAGATCTGGCAAATGGATGTCAAAACTGCATTTCTGAATGGAAACCTCCTCGAGGATGTGTACATGACACAACCTGAGAGTTTTGTAGATCCAAAGCATGCTGGTAAGGTATGCAAGCTACAAAGGTTCATTTATGGTTTAAAGCAAGCATCTAGAAGTTGGAATCTTCGATTCGATGATGCGATTAAACAGTTTGGTTTCATCAAGAATGAAGATGAACCCTGTGCCTACAAGAGGGTTAGTGGGAGCATAATTATCTTTCTTATCTAGTATATTGATGACATACTTCTCATTGAGAATGACATCTCTACGCTGCAGTCTGTGAAGACTTGGCTTGGGAATTATTTCTCAATGAAGGACTTAGGTGAAGCAGCCTACATTTTAGGCATTAAGATCTATAGAGATAGATCTAAGAGATTACTTGGCCTAAGTCAGAGTGCATACATTGACAAAGTGCTTAAACATTTTGCCATGCAGAATTCCAAGAAGGAATTTTTGCCAATGTCATATGGTGTAAGCCTTTCGAAGGCTCAATGCCCTTCTTCTAAAGAAGAAAGGGAACGCATGGATCAGATCCCTTATGGATATGCTATAGGGTCTATCATGTATGGTCATGCTATGCACTCGTTCGGATGTCTCGTATGCTTTGAGCATGACGAGTAGGTATCAGTCGGATCCAGGTGATAGTCACTGGATAGCTGTCAAGAATATTCTTAAGTACTTGAGAAGAACTAAAGAATATTTCTTGATATTTAGAGGCAATGAAGAGTTCGCTGTAAAGGGTTACAGCGATGTTAGCTTCCAAACAGACAAGGACGATTACAGATCGCAATCAGGGTATGTCTTTTGTTTAAATGGTGGTGTTGTGAGCTGGAAGAGTTCAAAGCAAGATACAGTCGCAGATTCTACTATAGAGGCCAAGTATATTGCTGCTTCAGATACAGCAAAGGAGGCTATTTGGATCAGGAAGTTTGTTTCTGAGCTTGGTGTAGTTCCTAGCATCGTGAGCCCCATAGAGCTTTATTGTGACAACAACGGGGCTATAGCACAGGCTAAGGAACCTTGTTCTCACCAGCGTTCCAAACATATACTGTGGTGGTATCACCTCATTCGAGAGATCATCGATAGAGGGGATGTACAGATATGTAGAGTAGATACTGATATCAACATTGCGGATCCCTTGACCAAGGCTTTGGCACAGAGAAAGCATGATGGTCATACTAGGTCACTGGGTCTTAGAGATTACAGTGATTGACACTAGTGCTAGTAGGAGAATGTTAGTGTCAACCCTTAGTGTCAATCATGAGATGATTGATTAGGGATCATATGTATCATATTTCATTAATAAAAGATAATGATTGATTATTATATTTACTCTATGCGTGTGCCAGCTAAATAAATATAATAATGCTCTTGAATAGTAAGTTCTAATCTACAGTATATCAATTGGTAGAATTGATTATGAGAAGCTGTAGAGAATACTATTCTTAAATATTCCTAGTCGAGTATTGTATTAATATAATAAGGGAAATATTAATGCATTGAGACTAGTATGTAGGTCAATGGATGACTTGATCTCATAAGTCATGGATATGTGATATCACATTGACACATAGGTATATATATCGGAGAATATATATACTGAATTGACCCACCATGAGAAAGTGTCATGGATCATTATATGAGTGTCATATACTTTCTCATATTACTATTGGTATAAATAGTCCTTAGACCTGAAGTCACTACGGTTCCCTACATAAGGAGTTATGTACTTTGGTATCGTCTAACGTTACCTATAACAGGGTGCACTATAAGGGTGATTACTAGGTATATAATGAATTATGCGGAGGGATGTGAGTGATGTAGATGGGATCTATCCCTTCCATATGATGGGAGTGATATCTTTGGCCTCTTGATAGAGTATGACCACGGAATGTATGGCCATGCTCAAATGAGTCAATATAAGATATTGAGCTCATTTGTTTTAGTGAGTCTACTTGGGGATCAAGAAACATAAAAATCGATAAGGGGATGACACGGTCTATGCCTCATTGATCGATCTAAGATATCAGAGATAGAAGGACACCGTCATATATGATAGTAGTCACAGAAAGGTTGTCGGATCTCGATGATCTTGTAACTTGGGTAGCAATGATGTATTGCTAGATACCGCTCATTGCTTATGTATCTAAAATAGTTTTTAGATACATTGCCAACGTTACAAGAGCCTATAGGGTCACACATAAATGACATTCTATTTTGGAGATGATTTCTTTTAGTTGGACTAAAAGAACAATTGAGCACATGACCAAGACTTGAGTTACACTCAAACTAGTTAAACTTGAGTTAGACTCAAGTTCAACCATGGAAATGATTCATCATCATCATGCATGACTAATGTGATTAATCATGCATGGGATATTCCAATTGCCTTAGTATTCATGATGAGAAGAAAGGTTCATGCATTTAAAAAAAAGCTAAATAGGATTTGGCTTGATAAAGCTAAATTGGATTTGGTTTGATAAAGCAAAATTGGATTTGGCTTAAAATGCTTTCAACGTGAAAAGAAAAATAGGATTTGGCTTGAAGAGACTTTATAAAGAGAATGGGTGGCTTTGTGTTTGTGGTGTGCAAAATTTTTTTTTTTAGAAGTGTTCTAAACGTGCAAAGCAAAGAAAGCCAAGAGAAGAGTTCTCTTCTTCCTTTCCCTTCTCTCCTTCTCTCTTCTAAGTGGTCTTGGTGTTTTGCTAGAGTTGCTAGCACAACGTCACTCCAAAACTGCTAAGTGTTAGTGTGGATACCTTAGAGATACGGTTATCCTTACAGTATTGAGATCCGATAGCATTTGAAAAAGCCGGATTGCGAAGGGCACGCTTCAAAGGTATAATCTCTTCTTCTAGATAAGATCTAGATAAGATTAAGGAAAAATGATTTGTATGTTTTTGCATGAATCTCTGGTGGGATCCAGTTTATTTTTGTTTCCACTGCGGTTATGCGAAGTATTCGCCCGCGATGTTTTGAACATCAACGACCTGGATTTCCCAACAATGTGTTCCTTGCCTTTTTGGACAAGGCCACCGATCTCTTTTATCTTCTCCTTCCCCTTTGACACTATTTGAATTTTCTTCTTGACCAATTTTGAACATTTACTCTTATAGTGTCCTTTTTCCCTACACTCAAAGTAAATTATGTGATCTTTATTTTTACAAATTGCATTTGAGTTAGTTATAGGGGAATCTCGAGCTTATTCTTCATTTTGTCCGGATGTAGAGGTCTCCTCTTACTCTGACATTGAAACCCTATCCTCCCCCTCAATCCTAGAGGTGGAGGCTTCTTCAACCTCATCCGACTCGGATGTTGAGTACCTCTCAACCTCTGAATCCTCAAGCTCTTGAGATGTTGAGCTTCCTTCTTCTTCAAGCTTGTCATCTTCTTTTCTTTGGGTCGGTGAGGGATTATCATGGAGCTAAATCAACTTGCTCTATAACTCCTTAGCATCACTAAATTCTCCTATTTTACAAAAATATCATTAGGTACCAAATTGATTTGTTCATGATAATGGAGTATTTTATCATGATGGACATTGAAGATTTGTTCATCTTGACGGATAGCTTCGAAGCTCTAAAAGACAAGAAAGGAAGACTCAAGAAGAAAAAATGGATTGAGAAGTAATTCCAAAAAATAGAGGCAAGTAGCAAGGTAACACAAATATTTTACCTAATAATATTTTGTGCATGATAGGTAAGTACTATGATGCTAAGGAATTTCGGATGAAGCTAATAAATCATCATGAATAACCTTCACCAACACAAAAGGAGGATCCAAAGGGAAAGGCTAATGTGGTCTTAGAGTAGGAGCAATCAAAGGTTGAGAGATGGACAACTTTTGAAGAAGAAGTCGAGGAGCCATCAATCTCATCATCTGAGAGCGAGAAGGAGGAAAGGCTTATAACCCTAGAGTTAGAAGAGGTCTCTACCTCTAGAATCAATGAAGATATGCTATCCACCTCATCACATCATGATGAAGAGGAGAGCTCCATTCCTATGATTGTGAAGAAGCTCACACCTGAAGGTATAAAAAATTTAATTATAAATTCTAAACATTATATTGTGTGCTTCTAGTGTAGAGAACAAGGACAACACATAAATAAGTGTCCTACCTTTGCAAAAGAAAAGATGCAAGTGGCATCGGAGGTCAAGGAAGAACCTAAGAGAGTTGTGCACATTATACACAAAGTGAAATAACACATAGTGTGCTTCACATGAAATGAGAAAGAGCACTTCCACAATCAATGCTCCAATAGAAAGTAGCTAAAAGGGCATAAAAGGAGAAGCAAAGACAAAGGGAGAAATTTCAAGGTAAACACATGAGGTATTAATTGTTTAGTTATCCTACAATATACAATGTCATGCCTTTTCATAATAAAAGGCATTCTCAAACTAAATATCTTAATTTTAGTTCTAGATACCATGAAGATAGGAAGTCATATTTTCCTAAGGATAAGGAAAAATCATGTTAAGAATGATGAACTTAGGATTAGAGAACTAGTAAAGGAAAATCAACTCCTAAGATTAAGACTTGATATATTAGAGAAGACGCTTTGTGGAATGATACATAAGCTAAATGGGTCCAAGAAACAAAACCTAACATTAGGAATGAAAAAAAAAGGACTTGGATCACAAGTCTATGTCTATGGAGGGTGTTGTCACCCTACCATATGGTTCCATTTGACTATAAAACCAAGTCAAGGTCTAGGAGAGGTAACAAGGAAATAAGGGAGACCATTCCTAGAATTTCCCTTAATGAGACCACTATGGATAAGGTTTCTAAGAAGTTTGGGAGAGTCATTAGGAAAGTATCGAGGGAGGTACTTATTGAGGATCGATGGCTCGGCTAGAAGGGGGGTTGAATAGTCGAATCGTTGGTCAATAGAACTCGCTCGTGCTTAATCGTCTATAATGCTCGTTAGTGCAGCGGAATAATAATAATTCTAATGCAAAGAAAATTAAAGCTAAAAATAAAGTAAAGAAGAAGCAATCACGAACACAATCTTTTAACGTGGTTCACGACCCTCGCCGCTAGTCCACGACAATCCGTTAGGCAGATCACTCCCTCAACCTTTTCACTAAACCCTCCCTTAGCTCAACTCAAGGTGGAGGAAACCTTCTTACACAAACTCTCTCTCTTACAATATGATAGAAATAGAAATAGGGAAGAGGAGAGTAAAAACATTTAGGGCACTTGGAGCAAAGTTTGGAGTTAAAGCATTAACCTCTCCAAGGTGTAGGGATATATACTGAAAAGTCTACTTTTTGTATGAACATCTTTATTTTGAAATAAGAATCACATGATCATTGTTTGCATAGTTATGCAATATTGTCTAATACATTACATTGTAGATAACATGGTGTGTGGTGTCACACGGGAGATCATGTTATCGACTCCTTGTAAAGTATAAGTAAAGACTCACAACCGAGATGGTTTTGGACAAACCATCGGAATAGTTGTAGTGTGATTTGGTATTGGTTTGACTTGACCATAGAATCACACTAGTACACTTTGAGTGTATTGAGCAGGATCGACTTAGAGGTGATTCGATTTATTGCTGACTACATAATCGAATCCGACCTCAGATATTATATCGGGATTAAGAGCATGTACATAATAATATCTGAGGTCCGATTCGATTATGTAGTCAGCAATAAATCGAATCACTTCTAAGTCGGTCCTGTTCAATACACTCAAAGTGTACTAGTGTGATTCTATGGTCAAGACAAACCAATATCAAATCACACTACAACCATTCCGATGGTTTGTCCAAAGTCATCTCGGTTGTGAGCCTTTACTTATACTTTACAAGGAGCCGATAACATGATCTCCCGTGTGACACCACACTCCATGTTATCTACAATGTAATGTATTAGACAATATTGTATAACTATGTAAACAATGATCATGTGATTCTTATTTCAAAATAAAGATGTTCATACAAAAAGTAGACTTTTCAATATACATCCCTACAATCTCCCACTTATACTAAAAGACTATGCTATCCTCATACTGCCATACATTTGATTCCCCTTCCCTCCACATGCCTATCAAAGCTCTCGCTAGAAGGGCCTTAGTGAAAAGGGTCTACCAGGTCATCCTCTGATGCAATCTAGGCGACAGCAACTTCTACCTCCTTTACGATTTCTCGTATCATATAGTACTTGCGCTCTATGTGTTTACTTGCCTTATGAGCTTGTGTTTCCTTCGAGTTTGCAACTGCACCATTATTATCACAATAAATTGTGATAGTTCTGGGCAAACCAGGAATCACATCCAAGTCCATCAAGAAGTTCCTGAGCCACACAACTTCTTTGGCCGCCTCAAAGGCTTTCACATACTCAGCTTCCATGGTGGAGTCCGCCACGCATTTCTGCTGGACACTCCTCCATACAATGGCTCCACCTCGCAAAGTAAACACAAAACCTAAGGTAGACTTACTATTATCCCTATCTGATTGGAAGTCGCAATCCATGTAACCCACAGGGAGTAATTGGTCTGCACGGTAAACTAGCATATAATCTCTAGTCCTTCTCAGACACTTCAATATATGCTTTACCGCAGTCCAATGTCCCCATCCTGGATTACTCTGATATCTGCTGACTATGCCCACGGCATAGCAGATATCTTGTCTCGTACATAGCATTGCATACATGAGGCTTCCTACCGTCGAAGTATAAGGAACCACCTTCATTTCCTCTATCTCCTCAGATATTCTAGGACACATCTCCTTAGATAAAGGAACTTCATGCCTGAAAGGTAGAAAACCCGTCTTGGAGTTATGTATGCTAAAACGATCCATAATCGTGTCTATGTATGAAGCTTAGGATAAGCACAACATCCTTTTCCTGCGATCCCTTATAACCATGATCTCAAGGATGTGTCCCACCTCTCCCAAGTCCTTCATATCAAACTGTTTGGACAACCATACCCTTACGTCCGATAACACCTTGATATTGTTGTCAATCACAAAAATGTTATCAACGTATAGTACAAGAAATATCACTACATTTCCGTCACATCCCTTGTATACACAAGACTCATCCGGACTTTGAATAAATTCATATGACTGGATTACCTCATCAAAACGGATGTTCCAAGACCTTGAAGCTTGCTTCAATCCATAAATGGACCGATTAAGCTTACATACAAGATGCAATTGGCTAAGATACTGTATCTTTATCTTGGATTGCCTCGTCATATGTCTAGGGATCAGGTTCATGTTCGCCAGGGACCAAATCAGAAGATTCTCCCAAGAACATGAATCTATCAGGCTGTCTCACAACCCTCTCACTATGATGAGGTATCACCTGTGTATACTCTGTGATACGCGGTGCAGTGACTTGTGGTATAACCTCTTGTACCGGTGGTACTGAAGAAGTGACTTTCCCTTTTAATTCCTCCAGAACAATTTTACTCTTGGGCTTGTGGCTCATCACATAGTCTTCCTCTAGAAATCTGGCGTTCATGCTAATGATCACCCTCTGATCTCTAGGACCATAAAATAAACCACCCTTCGTTTCTCTAGGATACCCAACGAGCATGCGTACTTCTGTACGAGGTTCTAACTTACCAACATCTGTCTTCAGCATATGTGCTGGACTCCCTATATCCGAATATGTCTTAGATTAGGCTTTCGCCTAGTCCACAACTCTGTGGGAATAGAAGGCACTAATTTAGATGGAACCAAGTTCAGAATGTACACCGTCATATCCAGAGCATATCCCCAGAATGAATCTGGCAACTCAGAATAACTCATCATCGATCTAACCATCTCCATAAGAGTCCTATTCCTTCGCTCTGCTACACCGTTCTGTTGAGGTATGCCAGGTGCAGTCAATTGGGATTGAATCCCAGCCTCTGATAAGTAATTCCTAAACTATCCCAAGAGGTACTCACTACCACGATCAGATCATAGTGTTATCCATATCTTGAATAATCATCTGTATAAAAAAAATGAAATATTCAAGACTACCTCTTGTCTGGATAGACATAGGACCATACGAATCAGAATGAATCAATTCTAACACATCTTTGGATCTATACCCCTTGGCCTTGAAAAGGCCTCTTGATCATTTTACCCTCCAAGCAGGATTAACAGGTTGGGAGATCCTCCACCACTAATGAACCCAAAGGTCCATCAGTTATCAACCTTTGAATTCTGCTTAGGTTAATATGACCAAGCCTAAGATACCAAAAATATGTTTGGTTCATCTTCGAAGGTTCTTTTCTCTTATTGGAATTAGAAGATGAGTTATTAACTTCTATTTGCAACGTGGGAGCATTTGGTTCGAGTGTATACAAATTTCCTATCAATGTACCTGAATAGATATTCTTCCTATTTCTTTTTATAACAACTCTGTCATTAAAAGAAATAGAATATCCATCCATAAATAATTTAGAAACTGAAAATAAATTCTTTCTAAATAAAGGTACATAAAGGGAATTTTCCAGAACCAACGTTTTATTTTTCTCAAAAGATAAATAAAACATCTCCCACTGTAATAGCCGCAACCTTAGTGGCATTGCCCAAGTAAACGGTAATCTCTCCCTCAGCTCATCGTCGGATTTCCTAGAACCCCTGCAAAGTATTGCAGACATGATCAGAGGCTCCTGTATCTACACACCAGGTGTCGGTAGATAACACCGCTAACCATGTTTCAACGACTAGACCAAAGGATATACCTTTGTTCTGATTCGAATTGGGAAAGTCCTTCTTCCAATGTCCATCCTGCTTACAAGTGAAGTACTTGCCTTTCGGCTTCTTTACTCCTCCCTGAGATCCTCCCACCACCTTTGCTCCACCTTGTTTCTTCTTCTTCTTGCCTTTCGGCTTAGAAGTAGAAACCTTCTGAGCAACCATGACTTTAGCCTGAGCAAGCCTTTCTGTCGACTGGAGAATGATATCGACCTGGGTTTTCCCATAGATCTCATCTCCAAGGACTTCCAGCACATTTGCGGGCTTAGGAGGATACTGTTCGAAAAGTACATATTTGTACTTCTCAGCAGTTAAGACAATATCTAGATTCTTTTCCAATCAATATTATTTGGGTACAGTAAGTTTATTTTCCTTTAGTATCATAACAAGTGGACTAAAAGTCATTTTGAAAATCCTAAGAATCACATAGATCATTACTTTGGATTTCAAAAAATTATTGATTCCTCAAACAATAAAATTTTAAAATCAACCAACACCTCAAAACACCGAGAATATCGTATGCCACGATAGTGTGGACGTATACGAATTCTACATTTGTAAGAGGAGGATTTACCCATTAATTTTACTATCTTGTCAACCTAACTTTTTGACAAATAAAATTAATAGTTGGTTTCTCTTCGGCTCTACAAATAAAAGCAGTGACTCCGATGGGGAGGATACTTATATTTGTATCTAAGTGTTCACCATTACTTGGTACCAAGGTAATTATCTCGGGTTATGTGTCTTACGATGGGGAAGTACATGTTAATAATATATGAGAGATGTCCTAAAGCAATCGCCTTATGTTTGAACCATTTATATGATAAATGAAGATTCACTATTTGAGTATACATGTTTTCATTTATTTGATTAGATCTTAAACTCATTTACTGAATGTCCACGATACGATTCACAGCATGAGAGAATTTGTGATTGGATCACAACTAGTGAGTATCTCTACATGTGTAATTGTGATGTATCGGAATTATCCCTAGTCGATGAATTGATGGATTTAGACACCATTGATTCTGTCGAGACTAGCACGAGGTATACTCTTTGGTGTATCCGAGCAGCTGATTCTCACTTGTTTGAGACATTGTGATGTCCGGAGTTAATCGTGGATGCTAGTTATGGTAACTAGTTCATTGGAGTGACCAGCCGTAAGACTTCATATGGTTCTCTGCATATATAGATATGTCAATGAAGTTCTTACTGCAGCTTAAGTGCGATGTTCCTTTGACTTGCGGTATTCAAGTCATCTTGATCATAAAGACTTATGCTTTGACATCTTAAGCAAGCATCTCTAAGGAGATGTGGACCTGAGATGATTGGGTATAAGTCGAAGTGATCGAAGGTGTTTGAATAGCCTATAAAGGATTCACCACTCCTTGCGAGGAGATGTATACCCATAGCCTCTCGTCGGATTGTTACTAAAGTCTTTGGCCAAAGCATTACATGTTTAGAGTAAGGTACTCTTCGATACATATGCAGTAACTAAAATCCGTAGGACGAGGAAATGATACTTGAGCTAGGTGTGACGTAGTCAACCTAGTGGGGACTGACACTATAGACCATGTCTTGAACCAAGTGGGTATAAGATGAGTGAAGGGAATGAGACACGATTCATTCGAGTTGCTGAAGGGTTTCAAAAATAGTTCTGGATCAACCGTTGATCTTTTCGATTAATTGGGGATCATGATGTACTACTAGGTGTCACTCATGATCGTTCTATAATTAATGGTTAATTATAGAAAGCCAACATAAACCGAGAACCTATTTGGTCACTTGCACAACGAGCGTAATCCGAAGGATTTAAAACGAGCTTGAGAATGAGATTCTCAGACCGAGAGAAACTAGGTTTGGTTAGACCAAACATGGAGCGAGCATGAAATCGTTTCAGTCGCAATGGAAGCGTGGATGGGCCGTGTCTTATGAAGACATGATGGATGAACCAAATTGGTTTGGTTCTAATCCAATGGAGAAGAATAAACCAAAGGGTTTGGTTTGTTTTAAACGAATGAACCAAAGTTGGTTCGGTTCATTTTAACTTAAAATAAATCATCATGGTTTGGTTTATTTTAACTTAAATTATTGGAGCGGGTTAACGGGCTTTTGGTTATGATCCGATAACCATTAAGAGAATTTGTTCTCTATAAAATAGGGCTTAAGGGTTTTTGTTAAACCCTAATCCAAAAGCCTTGCAACCCTAATTGTTGTCGCCCCCTCCTCTCCTTGGTGTAGTCGGCGCCAACCCTAGCACCGCCGCCCCCACCACCTAGCTCCCTTGCCGGCGTCCAGAAGGTACTGTCCTTCCCCCTTGCTGGCGTCGAGTTGCTGCCGGAGAAGCTCCAGTGATCTCATTTGGGTTCGGCAATAAGGTGAGCTTCAACCTTCCCTTTTGGCCGGTTCCTATTCCTCCACCAAAGCTGTCCAGTTTTTTGGACAGCTTGTTTCCTTCTCGTCGGAGCGTCGTTTGGACGACGTTTGGAGCTCCGACAGTGGTAGCCTTGCCGGGGATTCGATCTCCAACAATCCTCATAGGTGGAGGACGAAGGATTCGTCAAACGGTTGACGAATACCTCTCCGGAGAAGCGAGTTTTTGAGGACTCATTTTGTATCTGAATTTTGATTCAGATAGTGATCTTCTCTCGATCACATCGTCTTCAACACGAGGCTAGTAACCCGTACAAAGACGAGGCTCGTGACTTTGTGAAGTCATCCCGAAGATACTCGGCGTGGATACAGATAGAGACGATTCTAGTTAGAATCGTTCCGGTCGATGTCTTTCCCGCTACACGTGATACGTCAGGTATACGTAGTTTAAGTTTCCTTTTATTGCAAAATTTGAATTTACGATTATGTCTACACATGTTGTACTATGCATGCGTGTGATGTGTGTTAGGGCAATCTCTTGTCATGATTAGGTTTTGATGTGTGTGGGAAAGGGTTTAAGTTAGTTTGTTATGATGATTTGATATGTGCGTTGAAGTCGTGCAGGACTTAGTAATTCGCACATGGAGTCGTGGCGAGTTTCACATCTCATGACTCGGTCCTTGAGTCGGTGAAGGATTGCTTTGCGGAAGCCGTGCGCTTGGAGCATCCGAGGGACCGCCGGACGAGAAGTTTGGAGTGAAGCCGGAGGAAGTAGACTTCGAGGCAAGAGACGCGAAAGAGCATTGCAGAGTCGTGCGCCTGATGCTGCCGAGGGACGTGGCCACGAACGAAGAGAACTTCGAAGGCGAGGGACTCCGAGGGATGAGAGTGAGCGATTGTAACCCGGGAAGGGGTAGCTCTTAGGTGAAACTTGGCCATTTGGCCAAGTGTCGGATGAGTTTTCCCGATACCAGTCGACTGCTCTAAGTCGATGGTTCGATCGACTGGTATAAGACCAGTTTAGTTCTTGGCAGTCGACTGCCAGGGAATGGCAGTCGACTGATGGCACTGTGCACAGGCACAGAATGGAGTCGACTCCATTGAGCACTCGACTGATCAAGAATCGATCGACTGATGGTAGGATCAGTCGACTGATGCCAATACCGTTGGATGGAATCCAACGTAGAAAGCGGCCGTTATTGGGCAACGGCTACGGGATCAGTCGACTGATAGAGAACATCAGTCGACTGATCCTGTGTCAACGGGAAGAAACCCTCTTCCTCTATAAAAAGGAAGGGGGTGGGATTTTGGGAGGCTAATGCTTATGCTCTAATACTCTCTCAAAGTTCCCTAAAGCTTTCCATCCTCTTACTCAAGCTTATTTCCATTATATTTGTAAGAGGAGTGTTTTTGTGTAAAGAGGTTACCTCCACTTAGCTTTGTGCAAAGGAGAGATCTAGTGGATAGATTGCGGAGTGATTCACCATGGACGAATCGGACCATGGATTAGCGACGTAGTCGTGAACCACGTTACATCTCGGTGTTTGTATTGCTTGTTTTTATTTTTCTTGTCTTTATTTGTATTTGTATATTCCGCTTGCGCTAACGTTCTGTAGACGAGCAAAATACGACATCCATCGAACTAGGGCTATTCACCCCCCTCTAGCCGGCCAATCAATTCCCTACAAGTGGTATCAGAGCCAAGGAAAGCTTGTCGAGGACTAACCGCCACAACAAGCAACATTCAAAATGGTCGGCTCCAACATCCACCCACCGAAGTTCGACGGCGAATTCTCTTGGTGGAGGAAGAGAATGGAGGTATTCTTCGAAACCGACTTTGAAATCCTTTTCATAATGGAAAACAGTTTCGAGTTGCCTAGGAACGAAAATGGGGAGCCACTGGAGAAATCAAGGTGGAGCAAGAGGCAAAGAGAAGAATACTTGGCAAATTCAAAGGCCAAGCACCACCTATACAATGTCCTCCCCCAACAAGAAGTCAATAGGATAGGAGAGTGTGCTAGCGCCAAGGAAATGTGGGAGAAACTAATAGAAATCCATGAAGGCACATCCAAGGCAAAGCTAGCAAGGAGAGATGTTCTTCGCTCCCAATTGTCCAATATCAAACTTGAAAAGGGAGAGAAGGTAAAATCCCTACACTCTAGATTTAAGGAAATACTAACCGGTTTAACAAGTGTAGGTGAAAAGCTCTCCAACCGGGATATGGTAATAAAGGCCATAGATGTCTTTCCCCGGTCCTCAAGATGGAGCTCCATGGTGGATTCGTTTTACATCTCCAAGAACTTGGAAGTAAGTACCTTGGAGGAGTTTTTCTCAACAATGGAGCTCCACGAAACGAGGCTTGAAGGTATACAAGAAGAGCCTAGAATCCAACCTTCAAGGGGAGTAGCATTGTTGGCAAATAAGGGGAAGAAGAAGATAGAGATCCCCTCCTCCTCCGATGACGAAGCGTCTTCCTCCTCCTCCATGGATAGCACCGAAGAAGCCTATATGGTAAGGAGGGTAAGACGTGCTTTAAAAGGTTTTCATTTTCATAAATCAAATGATAGGAATAGAAGACCAAGGGGGAAGGTCATATGCTACAATTGCCAAGGAGAGGGGCACATAAGGGATAATTATCCCCTCCTAAACAAGAGCAAGGAAGAAAGAAAGAAGAAAGAAGAAAAGAAGAAGAAAAAGGGGAGTAAAAAGAAGGAAGAGGAGAAGAAGGCCAAGGAAAAGGGAAAGGCCATGGCACTCAAAGCAAAGACATGGGATGACCTTGCTTCCTCATCCTCATCCGAAGAAGAAGAGCATGTCTACTCAAATTTAGCACTAATGGCTCTTCATGACTCGGATTGATCTTCCTCCGAAAATGAAGGATCAAGCTCAAGAGGAGAGAGCTCAAGTGAAGGGGGAGCTTTTACATCCTCCTCATCCGAAGAAGAAGAAGAGGATATGGAAACTATGGTAACGAATGTCTCTCCTAAGAAAATAGTTTCCATAATTTCGAGTTTAACTAAGGACTTATTTGGAATGAAAAAGAAAAATAAAAGCATGCTTAATCAAATTAAGGCATTGGAAAATAAGCTAGAAAATGCATGCTTAAATGATAATATTTCTTCTAGCTTAAATGATGCATGCTCACATGATCTTTATGTGCCATTAGATGTTAGTGATGCATGTATAAATGAAAATAGGGCCTTAAGGGAAAAGGTAGACTATTTAACCAAAGCCCTAGAAAAATTCACAATTAGCTCCAACACATTGAATATGATAATTGGGAGCCAAAGGGTAAGTTTTAATAAGAAAGGCCTAGGTTATAAAGAAAAGAAAAATGAAAAGGCCTATAAATGCCTAATAGCTAGGGGACAAGATAAAAAGAAAGTAATTGATAGAAAATGGATCCCTAAGGAGTATCTTGTGAACCCTATAGGCAAGAATTTATATTGGGTTCCAAAATCCATCCTTAAGGGTTAGAAAACCCCTAGGGTAGTCAACCATATGCAATTAACCTATATCATATTTTGATTGACTTAGGATGGCGGGACAACATTTTTAGAATAGTGTTGGGTGATGATAACGTGCCCATAAATAGATAATAATGCTTAAATCATGATGATTAATGTAATTGCTATGTATGTTTGCAATCATGATTTATGATTTTGAAATTTGGCACATCATCATGAGAAATAGGATTTAAATCATGCTTTAGGTGATACTTTGCTTATTATCATCATTTAATACCTATATGCATGATTATAATTTGATGAATACATATATTTCATGATCATAATGTAGAATTAAGTCATAAATATCTTTATGATCATGAGGATTGTTAGGTTGATACTTAACCTTGATAGAATTATATGAATATAATGGTTAAGTATATACAAATACCCCCTAGGATGCATCTCACACTCACCATAGGCTACTTTGATTGAAAACTTAGCATGGGTGAGATGTTAGGATGATACAAATGTCCACTAATGCCTATGACATTTAGATGGTAATTTAAGGTATCAAAATAGCAATAATAGACCAATCATGGGGAAGACTTATGTTTAATTCATAAATATATTGCCAAAGATCATGGTTGGATATTTCATGTATTTTTAAAACAATTTCTTACCCTAAAATCTATGTATTCATGTTTTGAAACAATTGGATGCAAAACTAGATAGTTAAACTTGATACTAGAATGATCAAAAACCTAGTTGTTCTTAAAGCTTTTGGATTTTTGGCAAATATCAGAAAATATAATGATTTTTCATGAAAAAATATTTTTCTTTGATAGATATACTTAAAAGAAATGTGTTCCCCAAATTTCATGATTTTTTGAATTTTCTGTAATTTTTAACGCATTTCTGAAATTCGGTCCGAAAATTAGGAAATCCTGAAAATCATGTGCCAGTCGACTGGTATCTGAACCAGTCGACTGATGGCCTGAAAATCAGAACAGTGAAGGCCGAATTCAGGTTTTAATTCAATTTTTGGTATTTTTCCTTCTATTATACTTGATGACATGAGTTTATAACTTAGTGTTAATCTTTTTGATGGTGTCAAAGGGGGAGAAATAATTATGTTTAAGTTAAATATTTTAGGGGGAGAAATATATGATAGGGGGAGAGAATTTGTAGAGAGACTGTAAAAGATCGGATGGCCGGCTAGAGGGGGGTGAATAGCCCTCGTTCGTTGGTTATCGGAATTTGCTCGTCTACAATTAGATTAGCGCAAGCGGAAACAACAATACAAGCAAATTAAACAAATAAAAGCAAAGCAAAGGAAATAGACAATGCTAACACAAGATGTAACGTGGTTCACGGCTACGCCGCTAATCCACGGTCCCCGATTCGTCCTCGGTGAATCACTCCGCTCAACCAATCCACTAAATGGTCTCTCCTTTGCACCAAGCTAGGTGGAGGTAACCTTTACAATCAAGATCACTCTTCTTACAAATAGAATGGATTAAAAGCGAGTAAGAAGAGTTTAGAGCTTGTGGGGCACTAGGAAGATTGTTTGGAACTTAAGCATTAGCCTCTCAAAGGCTCACACCCTCTCTTTTTATAGAGAGGGCGAACTTCTTCCCGTTGGCCGCCATCAGTCGACTGCCGCCCATGGCAGTCGACTGCCGTCACTACAACGGCCTCCGAACACGTCGGATGCCGACCGTTGTTGTCCAACTCTTGGCGCGATCATTCGACCTCACCCCGATCACATCGTAGTCGACGCCTGTGGCCGGACGAGCGTCTCTGGCCAAAACCCTATTGACCGATCATTGCTGCTCGTGATCGATGATCGTTAGTCTTTGGATCGCAACGATGGCGCGATCGGCCGATCACGCCACAAACCGCCGATCGTATACCGGTCGAGCTACACACTCGACTCAGGCAATCGATGCCATTCCATGGCAATGATCGCGTCGAAAACCCATCGACACTTGGCCAAATGGCAGTTTCACCTAAGAGCTACCCCTCCCGGGTTACAATCGCTCACTCATCTCTGAGTCCCTCGCCTTGGTTCTCTTCGTTCTCGGCCACGCCCCTAAGCGATCAGCGACGGCTCGCAATGCTCCTTCTCCTCTTGCCTCGAAGTCTACTTCCTCCGGCTTCACTCCAAGCTTCGTCCGGCGGTCCCTCGGATGCTCCAAGCGCGCGGCCTCGCAAAGCTATCCTTCACCGACTCAAGGCACGAGTCATGAGATGTGAAACTCGCCACGGCTCCATGTGCGAAACTACTAAGTCCTCGCACGACTTCAACGAACATATCAAACTAACTTAAACCCTTTGCCACACCATCAAAACCATATCACGGCAAGAGATTGCCCTAACAATCTCCCCCTTTTTGATGTGTGGCAATCCGTTTAAGTTAGGTAAAAACATTTGATATAAATTCTAAGGTAAGAAAAGCATGTAAAGATAAACATGATATAACAACATGCAACTCCCCCTTAATCCATGAAACTCTCCATATAAATTTTCTCCCCTTATCATATATTTCTCCCCCTACATATATTTCTCCCCCTACAATATATTTCTCCCCCTACAATATATTTCTCCCCCTAATGTGATTAACTTAAACATACTTATTTCTCCCCCTTTGACACCATCAAAAAGATTAACACTAAGTTATAAGCTCATGGCATCAAGTATAATAGAGGAAAAATATGACAAGTTGATTTAAAATTGGGTACCACTTGTTGATGACATTAAGTATATTTCTACCACTTGTAGGAGGTTTACAAACTGAAATCGGCCTTCAATGTTCTGATTTCTGAGCCACCGATCATTTGCTATCGATATGGCAATGATCGGCACAATGAAGCAATTTCTGATTTTCTGGATGAAATTCAGAAATGCATTAAAAATTTCAGAAAATTTGAAAAATCATGAAATTCGAGGAACATATTTCTCTTAAGTATATCTATCAAGGAAAAATAGTTTTTCATGAAAAATCATTATATTTTACAAGATTTGCCAAAAATCCAAACACTTGAAAAACCACTAGTTTTTGAGCATGTTAGTATCAAGTTAGCTACCTAGTTTTGCATCCAATTGTTTCAACACATGAATACATGTATTTTAAGGTAAGAAATTGTTTTGAAAACATTAGAAATATCCAACCATGATCTTTGGGCAATATGTCTATTAATTAAACATAAGCCTTCCCCATGATTGGTCTATTATTGATATTTTGATACTTTAAATGACCATCTAAATGCCATAGGCATTAGTGGACATTTGTATCATCCTAACATCTCACCCATGCTAAGTTTGCAATCAAGTTAGCCTATAGTGAGTGTGAGATGCATCCTAGGGGGGTATTTGTATATATATACTTAACCAATATATTCAAGCAATTCTATCATGGTTAAGTATCAACCTAACAACCTACATGATCATAATGACATATATTAATTAATTTCACATTATGATCATGAAATACATGTTTTCATCAAATTATAACCATGCATTGGGCATTATATGATGATAATAAATAAAGTATCACCTAAAGCATGATTTAAACCTATTTCTCATGATGATGTGCCAAATATCAAAAACATAAATCATGATTTAAAACATACATAGGAATTACAACAATCATCATGATTTAAGCATTATTACCTATTTATGGGCACGTTATCATCACCCAACACTATCTAAAAATGTTGTCCCGTCATCCTAAGTCAACCAAAATATGATATAGGTCAAGTTCATATGGTTGACTACCCTAGGGGTTTTCTAACCCTTAAGGATGGATTTTGGAACCCAAAATAGATTTTTACCTATGGGGTTCACTAGAAATTCCTTGGGGATCCATTTCTTAGCTATTACTTTGTTTTTGTCTTGTCCCTAGCTATTAGGCATCTATAGGCCTTCTCATTTTTCTTCTCTTTATATCCTAGGCCTTTCTTGTTAAAACTTGCCCTTTGGCTCCCTATGATCATATTCAAGGTGTTGGAGCCAATTGTGAATTTTCCTAGGGCTTTGGTTAAATAATCTACCTTTTCCCTTAATGCCCTATTTTCTTCTATGCATGCATCACTAACATCTAAAGGCACATAATTATCATGTGAGCATGCATCATCATAGCAAGAAGAAGTATCATTATTATTTAAGCATGCATTTTCTAGCTTATTTTCTAATGCCTTAATTTGATCTAGCATGCATTTATTTTTCTTCTTTGCTCTAAACAAATCCCTAGTTAAACTAGAAATCATAGAAACTATTTTACTAGGAGAGGCTTCGTTACCATAGTTTCCATGTCCTCTTCTTCTTCTTGGATGATGAGGAGGATGATGATGTGGAGGAGGCTCCCTTCACTTGAGCTCTCTCCTTTTGTGCTTGATCCTTCATTTTCGGAGGAGGAGCAATCCAAATCGTCAAAGGCCATCAAGGCCAAATTGGCGACAAAGGCATTCTCCTCATCCGATGATGAGGAGGAGGATGAGGAAGGATCATCCCATGTCTTGGCCTTGAATGCTTTGGCCTTCCCTTTTGCTTTTGCCTTCTTCTCCTCTTCCTTCTTTTTCTTGCTCCCCTTTTTCTTCTTCTTTTCTTCTTTCTTTTTCCTCTCTTCCTTGCTTTTGTTTAGGAGAGGACAATTGTCCCTTATGTGTCCCTCTCCTTGGCAATTGTAGCATATCACCTTCCCCCTCGGTCTTCTATTCCTATCATTTGATTTATCAAATCTAAAATTCTTAAATACACGCCTCACCTTCCTTACCATGTAGGCTTCCTCGGTGCTATCCATGGAGGAGGAGGAGGCTTCATCATCGGAGGAGGAGGGGACTTCCATCTTCTTCTTCCCCTTGTTTGCCAACAATGCTACTCCTCTTGAGGGTTGAATTCTTGGCTCTTCTTGAATTCCTTCAAGCCTCGTTTCGTGGAGCTCCATTGTCGAGAAGAACTCCTCCAAGGTACTTACTTCCAAGTTCTTGGACATATAGAAGGAGTCCACCATGGAACTCCACTTTGAGGACCGGGGAAAGGCATCTATAGCCTTCATGAGCATGTCCCGGTTTGATAGCTTCTCACCTACACTTGTTAGCCCAATTAAAATTTCCTTAAACCTAGAGTGTAAAGAGATTACCTTTTCCCCCTTTTCTAATTTAATGTTAGATAGTTGAGAGCGGAGGAGATCTCTCCTAGCTAGCTTCTCGGATGTGCCTTCATGGAGCTCAATTAGTTTCTCCCACATCTCCTTGGCGCTTAGGCATTCTCCTATTCGGTTGATTTCTTGTTGAGGAAGCACATTGTAGAGATGGTGCTTGGCTTTGGAGTTTGCAAGGTGCTCCTCTCTTTGCTTCTTGGTCCACCTAGATTTCTATTGGCTTCCCTCTTCATCCCTAGGCAAAATGAAACCGGATTCCATTGTAATCATTATATCAAAATCCGTTTGAAAAATACCTCCATTCGCTTCTTCCACCAGCGAATTCTCCTTCAAACTTGGAGGATGGATGTTGGAGCCGCCATTTTGATGTAGGGCTTGTTGCGGCGTTAGTCCGTGACAAGCAACCTCGGCTCGATACCACTTGTAAAGATCGGATGGCGGCTAGAGGGGGGTGAATAGCCCTCGTTCGTTGGTTATCGGAATTTGCTCGTCTACAATTAAATTAGCAAGCGAAACAACAATACAAGCAAATTAAACAAATAAAAGCAAAGCAAAGGAAATAGACAATGCTAACACAAGATGTAACGTGGTTCACGACTACGCCACTAATCCACGGTCCCCGATTCGTCCTCGGTGAATCACTCCGCTCAACCAATCCACTAAATGGTCTCTCCTTTGCACCAAGCTAGGTGGAGGTAACCTTTACAATCAAGATCACTCTTCGTACAAATAGAATGGATTAAAAGCGAGTAAGAAGTGTTTAGAGCTTGGGGCACTAGGAAGATTGTTTGGAACTTAAGCATTAGCCTCTCAAAGGCTCACACCCTCTCTTTTATGAGAGGGCGAACTTCTTCCGTTGCGCCATCGATCGGCCCGATCGCCCATGGCGGCATTGCCGTTACTACAACGGCCTCGAACACGTCGGATGCCGACCGCGTTGTTGTCCAACGGAACTCTTGGCGATCACCTGGACCTCACCACGATCATTCGCGACCCGTAATCGCCCGATCGGCTCGGCCGGCTGGCTAAACCCTATTGACGATCATTGCGCCCTCGGGATCGTTAGTCTTGCGATCGGCCCGCCACGTATGGCGCGATCATTGCGCCACAAACCTCGATCGTATACCGGCCGAGCTACACTCGATTCAGAGCGATCAGCCATTCCATGGCGATCGGCGTGTCGAAAAACCCATCCGACACTTGGCCAAATGGCCAAGTTTCACCTAAGAGCTACCCCTCCCCGGGTTACAATCGCTCACTCTCATTTCTCGGAGTCCCTCGCCTTCGAAGTTCTCTTCGTTCTCGGCCACGTCCCTCGGCAGCATCAGGCGCACGGCTCTGCAATGCTCCTTCACGTCTCTTGCCTCGAAGTCTACTTCCTCCGGCTTCACTCCAAGCTTCTCGTCCGGCGGTCCCTCGGATGCTCCAAGCGCACGGCTTCCGCAAAGCTATCCTTCACCGACTCAAGGCACGAGTCATGAGATGTGAAACTCGCCACGGCTCCATGTGCGAATTACTAAGTCCTGCACGACTTCAACGCACATATCACATCAACATATCAAACTAACTTAAACCCTTTGCCACACCATCAAAACCATATCACGGCAAGAGATTGCCCTAACAGAGACTTTCATGGATTAAGGGGGAGTTGCATGTTGCTATATCATGTTTATGTTTACATGCTTTCTTTCCTTAGAAATTTTTATCAAATGTTTTTACCTAACTTAAACGGATTGCCACACATCAAAAAGGGGGAGATTGTTAGGGCAATCTCTTGCCATGATTAGGTTTTGATGTGTGTGGCAAAGGGTTTAAGTTAGTTTGTTATGATGATTTGATATATGCGTTGAAGTAAATGCGGGACTTAGTAATTACGCACATGGAGTGTGTGCGAGTTTCACATCTCATGACTTAGTCCTTGAGTACGGTGAAGGATTGCTTTGCAGCCGTCGCTTGGAGCATCGAGGACCGGCCGGACAAGAAGCTTGGAGTGAAGCGGAGGAAGTAGACCCGAGGCAAGAGGCGAAGGAGCATTGCAGTCGTCGGCTGATCTTCTTGAGGCGTGTGTGAGCAGAGAACCGAAGGTGAGGACTCGGGGATGAGTGGCGATTGTAACTTCGGGAAGGGTAGCTCTTAGGTGAAACTTGGCCATTTGGCCAGAGTGTCGGATGAGTTTTCGCACGATCATTGCCATGTCATAGCGATCGGCATTGCTCTAAATCGATAGTTCGATCGGTTGGTATAAGACTGATTTAGTGCTTAGCGGTCATTTATGCCATGTTGTGATCGCGATGTCGGATCGGCTTGCGGGGAATGGCGGTCATTGTAACTTGCGAGCGCGAGAATGGGTCGACTCCGTGAGCACTCGGTATTGTCGAGAATCGATCGGTGGTAGGGCGAGCGGTGCCTTAGGACATCTCTATATTACTATGACTCCCAGCCTAATGCCATTCGCTCACGGTATCAATACCATAAGCTCGAACATGACCCTCAAACTTATTTTGAGGTAATGCCTTAAGTCGAGGATCCGCTAAGTTCCTTTCGATTAGGAATTTTCTCGATTTGTATTTCGTTCCCTCGATGATCTCTACGATAAGATGATAGCGGCGACATGTTTGGATCGTTGATGAGACCTTGGCTCTTTCGCTTTGTGCAATTGCTCCATTGTTGTCGCGATGAGCGGTATTGCTTCAACAATGGCGGAATCACACCAAGTTCATGAGCGAACTTCTTGATCCAAACCGCTTCCTTTCGCTTAGAAGCGCAATATATTACGCCTCGGTGGTAGAATCCGCTCTGATCTCTTGTTTGGAACTTTTCCAACTCAACTGCGCCCCCGTTCAAGGTGAACACGTATCGGTGACCGAGACACGGAATCATCCTTGCATCTGAAGTGGCATCAGTATACGCGTATCACCATGTCCCCTTCTCCATATATTAGGAACACATCCTTAGTTCTTTCTCAAGTACTTAAGGATCGTCTTAACAGCCACCCAATGATCCATTCCTGGATCAGACTGGTATCTGCTCGTGACACTCGGAGCATACGATACATCGGGCCTCGTACATAACATAGCATACATGATAGATCCTATTGCGGATGCATAGGGAATCTTACTCATGCAAATCCTCTTTTCTTCTGTGCGCGGACACATAGACTTCGAAAGGTGTACCCCATGCCTGATGGGTAGGAAACCTTTCTTGGATTGATATGCTAAACCTCTTTGCACTCGATCTATATATGTACTGCGAAAGACCAAGCAGCTTGATCTATCTCTATAGATCTTTATCCCAAGGATGTAGGTTGCTTCTCCCAGGTCTTTCATGGAGAATGTCTTGGATAACCAAACCTTAACTGACTGTAAGATTGACACATCGTTTCCTATAAGTAATATGTCATCGACATACAATACTAGGAACACGACTGCACTCCCACTAACCTTCTTGTACACACAAGGTTAAATGCGGATTTTGTGAGAAATCAAACTTTTGATCGTCTCATCAAAACGGATATTCCAGCTCCTGGATGCTTGCTTCAATCCATAAATGGATCGTCGCAACTTGCATACCTTGGTTTTATCAACCGATGTGAAACCCTCAGGCTGTATCATATACACGTCCTCGAGCAAGTTTCCATTAAGGAAAGCCGTTTCACATCCATCCGCCATATCTCATAATCATAATGAGTGCGCTATGGCCGAGCATCCGAATGGATTTAAGCATAGCTACAGGCGAATAGGTTTCGTCATAATCAACACCTTGCTTTTGACGATATCCTTTCGCCACCAATCTAGCCTTATAGGTAATCACATTACCATCCATGTCGGTTTTCTTCTTGAAAACACACTTGCACCCTATAGGCTTTATGCCTTCAGGTGGGTCAACCAAGTTCCAAACTTGGTTTTCGTACATGGAATCCATTTCCGACTTCATGGCACCAAGCCACTTATCCCTTTCTGAACTTGTCAGCACTTCTTCATAACTGGTAGGCTCCTCATCATCAATGAGTAACACGTCGTTCGATTCGCTTACGAGAAATCCATATCTCTCAGGAATATTGCGTGTTATACCAGATCTACGAAGATGTGGTGTTACAATAGGTCCAGCCGATTGCTCATCACTATGAGTTGTCGGCTGTTGTGCTTCACCAGGTATCTCATCAATGTCTATTTGAGTCTCTCGAGCCTCCTCAAGCTCGACGACACTCCCCTTGTTTTCTTGGAGAAACTCTTTCTCTAGAAACCAAAGATGCCTTGAAACAAACACCTTTTGTTCCACAGGATGATAGAATTGGTAACCCCTTGTTTCCTTAGGGTATCCAATAAATAGACATTTATCAGACTTAGCATCCAGTTTGTCTGATACAGTCCGCTTCACATAAGCAGGACAACCCCATATCTTCAAGTAAGATACATGAGGTTTCTTACTAGCCCATATCTCATATGGAGTAGTAGAGACTACCTTGGTAGGTATTACATTTTAACAAGT
Source organism: Wurfbainia villosa (assembly GCA_025175895.1). Classification (NCBI taxonomy): domain Eukaryota; kingdom Viridiplantae; phylum Streptophyta; class Magnoliopsida; order Zingiberales; family Zingiberaceae; genus Wurfbainia; species Wurfbainia villosa. Next base: position 50,554,290 of record CM045996.1, read on the forward strand.
AAAGCAATTTATCTGAAGTGCATAGCCCCAAAGGACTTGGGAAGAGTTGCATGATTCATCATTGACGACCATGTCCAACAAGGTCATCGATTCGCCTCTCGGATACACCATTATCTTGTGGTGTATATGGCGGAGTCCATTGAGACAATATGCCATTGTCTCTTAGATAATCAGAAACTCTTGACTTAAGTATTCACCACCTCGATCCGATCGAAGTATTTTAATACTCTTGTCATGTTGTTTCTCTACTTCATTTCTGAATTCTTTGAACCTTTCAAAGGCTTCAGACTTGTGTTTCATCAAGAACACATACCCAAACCGTGAGTGATCATCGGTGAAGGTAATGAAGTAGTCATAGCCTCCTAATGCTTGAGTTGACATAGGTCCACATACATCAGTATGTACTAGACCTAGTAACTCTCCCACTCGTTCACCTTTTCTAGTAAAAGGTAACTTAGTCATATTGCCTTTTAAGCATAATTCGCATGTATCGTATGAATCCAATTCAAACGATTCTAGAATTCCACATCGGTGTAATTCGGACATGCGTTTCTTGCTTATATGGCCAAGACGACAATGCCACATATAGGAGTCTATTTGATTATCCTTTCGAGCACGCGTGTTGCTCGCTTCGATATTGAAAATGTCACTGGATACGTCCAACGTATAAACACCATTGCTTAAAGTTCCAGTCCCATAAAGAACTCCATTCAAAGTTATGAAACAACAATTGTTACTAAAAGTCAAATGGTACCCATTTCTATTTAAACACGAAATAGAAATGATGTTCTTTATCAACGAAGGAACATAAAAGCAATTGTCCAGTTCTAAGACAAGTCCTACAGGGAGTTCCAACAAATACGTTCCGATGGCGAGTGCAACAACCGTTGCTCCATTCCCAACACGTAAATTTGACTCTCCCCTTGATAAGTCTTCTTCTATTCCTTATCCCATGTATGTCATTACATATATGTGAGCCACACCCAGTATCAAATACCCAAGTGTCTGAGGAAATAGAATGACAATCAATAAAAAAGATTTCTGAAGAAGATGGGGCATCCGATGCCTTATCCTTCTTCACGGACTCAAGATAAATCTCGCACTTTCTTCGCAAAAGGCTCTCCTTGCCATAATGATGGCAAGTTTCCTTTTGTGCTAGTTCTACCTTCTTAGCCCTTCTCTTCTTTCCCTTCTGCTGTTCCTTTGACTTCCTCTTAGAACCTTTCTTCGAGTAATCAACTAACAGCACCGTCCCCTGCTCATGCTTCTCAGAAGACTCCACAGTCTTCAGCATATTGAGCAGTACCACAGATGAACCTCCTAGCATCTCAGAGGTGAAGAGGAGCTTTGAGACTTCGAACCTTTCGAATCTCACTTGCTCATCAACCAACTCACAAAGATGAAGGACTACGATATGAGCATCCATATGCTCATGCTGCTTTCGTAGCTTGGGTTCCATCGTGGCTAGCATGATGCAACTCATTTGTTCAGAATCACTCACATGTTTCTGATAGGCCAACAATTGGTCCAGAGTTGCATCGTCACTAGGACGGGCGGGAAGAGGCGCTTCGAGGACATTTACAAGCTTTTCACCTTGAGAACAATTCTCAAGTTTCTAAGCCAGTCCAAGAAGTTCGGCCCAGTCAATTTATTTGAATCCAAAATGGAAAGCAAATTCAAACACATCATGATCAATATATTAACTTAGAAATACAAAATGAGCATATATGAGAAAGATGATTTTAAAATGCATCAATATACATTTATAAATCCCATTCATTTTTCGAATTTCAAAAACCCCAAAATCACTTCGGGAGATTGTAGGTCCATCTCCGAATGGGCTGATATCCATCATAGTTATGAACAACCTTGGAGAGAGTCCAACAAGCCATTCATAACTACGACGGTAGGTATCATCTATACCGATTGCATATCCCGTATATGCAACTATCACAATGCGCTATCAACTAATTGAATGTTCACACATACATCGGGTTGTTAACACATTAACAAGTATGCATCATATGCATAGCACCCAACTTCACCTCCCTTTACATCGACCTTGGAGAGAGTCCAACAAACCGATGCTCCAGGTTAAAGCTAACCCATTAATCAGGACATAGTTTTAATATGGTTAGAGCGCATTCAACCAATTAGCCCAGCTTGGAGAGAGTCCAACAACCAAAGCTAACGATTGACCTCTGACTCTTACCATATTAGTATTAAACTATTCCATGGTTTGAACATATTCAGGTTCGAGTCGGGCTTGGAGAGAGTCCAACAACCCAAACAAGAAACAAAACTCTGATTCTAACCATATTAATGGAAGGTGTAGGCTTTAATATTGATTAAGGGTTTTTATGTCTCATCCTCTTTGCATGCAAATAACTATTATCTACATGGCATGGCATACATGACATACATCTACATGTCACGACACGCATGACATAATGTTATGCATCTAATGCAATTACATGACATACAATTATGTCATGTATGTAATTTCCTTATATGTCATAACTATTTATGGAAATAAAATATGTTTAAGATTTGATTCTCCAAATCAAATCATAATTAAATTAGGAAACAAATTTCCAAATCTAATCACATATTTTATTCATGGAATTATTTGATTAAGGAAAATCTATTTAGGAAACCAATTTCCTAAATCTTTAAAACTACTTATGGAAATTAAATATTTTAATATTTGATTTCCCAAATCAAATCATGATTAAATTAGGAAACAAATTTTCAGAATCTAATCAAATATTTTATTTATGGAAAATATAAATTTCCATAAATACTTCCAACTTTCCAAAAGTGGAAGATTTCCATAAATACTTCTAGACTTTCCAAAATTGAAAAATTTCCATAAATACTTCTAAATTTCCAAAATTTAGAAAACTTCCAGAAATACATTATGACTATCGCAAAACCATTTTTACGATTATGTCGAAACACAACCTGGGCTCTGATACCACTGTTGGGTTTCCGGCACCGCGGCGTGTGTGTGTTCGATCATGTTTCGTAAACATGAGCACAGCGGAAGCAATTAAAATTAATAAATCTATATTTATTACAATACACACAACACACGCATGCTATTACAACAAGTGTAGACATAACCGTAAATTAAAATTTGCAATAAAAGGAAATTAAACTACGTTATACCTTCCGTATGACGTGTAGCGGGAACGACATCAACCGGAACGATCCTCGTAAGAATCGTCTCTATCCGTATCCACGCCGAGCTCCTCGGGATGACTTCGCTAAGTCACGAGCTTCGTCTTCGTACGGGTTACTAGCCTCGTGTTGAAGACGACGTGATCGAGAGATGATCACAATCCGAATCCAAATTCGGATCCTAAAACGAGTTCTCAAAACTCGCTTCTCCGGAGAGGTATTCGTCAACCGTTTGACGAATCCTTCGTCCTCCACCTCAGAGGATTACCGGAGATCAAATCTCCGGTATGTTAGCCACTTTCGGAGCACTAACCGTCGTCCAAACGACACTCCGACGAGAGGAGAAGAAGCTGTCCAGAAAACTGGACAGCTTGGTGGAGGAGTAGGCGCCGGCCAAAACAAGGAGAGAAAAACTCACCTTGATGCCGAACCTATAGGAGATCACCGGAGGGTCGCCGGAGGTTCACCGGCTGGAGCTTGGACGCCGGCAAGGGTCTTGGACGGCGGCACAAAGCTGGGCGGCGGCAGCTTTAGGGTTGGCGCCGATTAACTCCTCCAAGGAGTGGGCGGCAACTCAAGGGGGGGCTAGGGTTTGGATTAGTTAGGGTTTAACAATCCCTTAAGCCCACTTTTATAGAGAACTAATTCTCTTAATGGTTAATGGATCATATCCATAAAGCCCGTTAACCCGCTCCATTAAGATAAGTTAAAATAAACCAAACCATGATGGTTTATTTTAAGTTAAAACGAACCGAACCAACCTTTGGTTCATTCGTTTAATATAAACCAAACCCTTTGGTTTATTCTCATCCATTGGATTAGAACCAAACCATTTTGGTCCATCCATTATGTCTTCATAAGACACTGCCCATCCACGCTTCCATTGCGACTGAAACAATTTCATGCTCGCTTTATGTTTGGTCCAACCAAACATAGTTTCTCTCGGTCTGAGAATCCCATTCTCAAGCTCGTTTTAAATCCTTTGGATTACACTCGTTGTGCGTGTGACCAAATAGGTTCTCGGTTTATGTTGGCCGTCTATACTTAACCATTAATTATAGAACGATCATGAGTGGCACCTAGTAGTACATCATGATCCCCAATTAACCGAAAAGATCAACGGTTGATCCAGAACTATTTCTGAAACCCTTCAGTAGCTCGAATGAATCGTGCCCCATTCCCTTCACTCATCTTATACCCACTTGGTTCGTGACATGGTCTATTGTGTCCGGTCCCACTAGTGACTACGTCACACCTAGCCCAAGTATCATTTCCTCGTCCTACGGATTCTAGTTACTCCACATGTATCGAAGAGTACCTTACTCTAAACATGTAATGCTTTGGCCAAAGACTTTAGTAACAATCCGACGAGAGGCCATGAGTATACATCTCGCAAGGAGTGGTGAATCCTTTATAGGCTATTCAAACACCTTCGATCACTTCGACTTATACCCAATCATCCCGGGTCCACATCTCCTTAGAGATGTTTGCTTAAGATGTCAAAGCATAAGTATACATGATCAAGATGACTTGAATACCGCAAGTCAAAGGAACATCGCACTTAAGCCACAGTAAGAACTTCATTGACATATCTATATATGCAGAGAACCATATGAAGTCTTACTGCTGGTCACTCCAATGAACTAGTTACCATAACTAGCATCCACGATTAACTCCTGACATCACTATGTCTCCAGCCAGTGAGAATCAGCTGCTTGGATACACCAAGGAGTATACCTCGTGCTAGTCTCGACAGAATTGATGGTGTCCAAATCCATCAATTCATCGACTAGGGATAATTCCGATACATCACAATTACACATGTAGAGATACTCACTAGTTTTGATCAAATCACAAATTCTCTCATGCTGTGAATCGTATCGTGGACATTCAGTAAATGAGTTTAAGATCCAATCAAATACATTAAACATGTATACTAAAATAGTGAATCTTCATTTATCATATAAATGGTTCATACATAAGACGATTGCCTTAGGACATCTCTCATATATTACTAACAGTTGCATGTTGCTATATCATGTTTATGTTTACATTCTTTCTTTCCTTAGAAATTTTTATCAAATGTTTTTACCTAACTTAAACGGATTGCCACACATCAAAAAGGGGGAGATTGTTAGGGCAATCTCTTGCCATGATTAGGTTTTGATGTGTGTGGCAAAGGGTTTAAGTTAGTTTGTTATGATGATTTGATATGTGCGTTGAAGTCGTGCAGGACTTAGTAATTCGCACATGGAGTCGTGGCGAGTTTCACATCTCATGACTCAGTCCTTGAGTCGGTGAAGGATTGCTTTGCGAAAGCCGTGCGCTTGGAGCATCTGAGGGACCGCCGGACAAGAAGCTTGGAGTGAAGCCGGAGGAAGTAGACTTCGAGGCAAGAGACGCGAAGGAGCATTGCAGAGTCGTGCGCCTAATGCTGCCGAGGGACGTGGCCGCGAACGAAGAGAACTTCGAAGGCGAGGGACTCCGAGGGATGAGAGTGAGCGATTGTAACCCGGGAAGGGGTAGCTCTTAGGTGAAACTTGGCCATTTGGCCAAGTGTCGGATGAGTTTTCCCGACACGGCCGACCGCTATGTCATGACAATGATCGCTCTAAGTCGATGGTTCGATCGACGGGTATAAGACCGAGGCTTAGTGCTTAGCGGTCATTGCCATGGGTGGATCGGCAATGATCGATGATCGGCAATGACCGAGGAATGGCGGTCGATCGATGGCACTGCAGGCACGCAGGAATGGAGTCGACTCCATTGAGCACTCGACTGATCGAGAATCGGTCGACTGATGGTAGGATCAGTCGACTGATGCCAATACCGTTGGATGGAATCCAACGTGGAAAGTGGCCGTTATTGGGAAACGGCTACGGGATCAGTCGACTGATCCTGTGTCAACGGGAAGAAACCCTCTTCCTCTATAAAAAGGAAGGGGGTGGGGTTTTGAGAGACTAATGCTTATGCTCTAATACTCTCCCAAAGTTCCCTAAAGCTTTCCATCCTCTTACTCAAGCTTATTTCCATTATATTTGTAAGAGGAGTGTTTTTGTGTAAAGAGGTTACCTCCACCTAGCTTTGTGCAAAGGAGAGATCTAGTGGATAGATTGCAGAGTGATTCACCGTGGACGAATCGGACCGTGGATTAGCGGTGTTGTAACGCCCGCCCTTTTCCAGACCCTGAATGTCCGGAGGGGCGGCGCGTGACGCGACCGTACATACTTACATTACATACAGCGGAAGACTTTATGCATACTTCTTAATTCTTACAGCGGAAGACTTTAGACATTTTTTTTTCTTTTTAAAACATAAACATGCATTGACATATATATATATATATATATATATATATATATATATATATATATATATATATATATATATATATATATATATATATATATATACTTCTTCTTCTTCACATAGAGCATGCATCATAGCATATATAGATACTTCTTCTTACTTCTTCTTTACTTCTTCTTATTAGCATAGAACATGCATCATAACATAGATAGGTACTTAGTGCTTAGTTCAAGTTCTTAAACGACACCATCATAAGCAGGCATAATAAGGACATCCATAGACATCATCATCATAGGTAAACACATATATATGTACACCTAACGGATCTTCTCCACTATGCCACTACCACACACATTTGGCCCCTCCTGCTGCTCCCATTAGTTTATCCATCCCTTACCCTTATCTGCAGTACGAGGGAAAGATAAACTATAAGCACATAGGCTTAGTAAGATCCTGTCCTACTCACAAAAACCATACATCAACATTAATCATGGCATGTAGCATTCATAACATATAAGCGATATAATGTGTAACATACATGGCATCATCAACTTAACATGTAGCATAAGTAACATAAGTAAATATAACATGTATCATCTATAACTTAGCGACATAACATGAATATATGCTTAACCAACATAACATGCATCGTATGTAACTTAGTAACATAAACATCATAGCATATCCTCAAACATAACAGGTAACGTATATAACATAAGCATGTAAACATTCCTAACATATCATCAAACATAACATGTAAACATATATAACATAAGCATGTAAACATAGACATCATATCATATCATCAAGCATAACATGTAAACATAAACATCATATCGTATCATCAAACATAACATGTAACGTATATAACATAAGCATGTAAACATTCCTAACATATCATCAAACATAACATGTAAACATATATAACATAAGCATGTAAACATTCCTAACATATCATCAAACATAACATGTAAACATAGCATCATATCATATCATCAAACATAACATGTAACGTATCTAACATAAACATGTAGACATAACAATCAACAGGTAAACATATGCAGGATGTTTTGAAAACATATATTTTAGGTACGTAAACATAAATCTCAACATATTTGGGCCCGACATTGTACCACTTCTTCATTATCATAGCGCGCATCCCTAAATAGGCCCGAGGTAGCAAGTCTCGAACCTAATAGGTTTCTAGGCCCGAGTCTTATTCCATCGACCTAGGGGCAATCGTCATAGCGTAGAATCCCATCCTAGGCCCGAGTCTTACTCCATCGACCTAAGGCATCTTGGAGCCCATCCCGTACTAGGCCCGAATCTTATTCCATCGACCTAGGGGCAATCATACATAGAAGCCCTTCCTATGTCCGAGTCTTATTCCATCGACCTAGGGCATCTTAGGAGCCCATCCCTTCTTAGACCTTGTTAAGGTCTTGGTACAAGCTATGCAGAAGGTAAAATACTTATATGCTTATTTGTACAACATAGCTTATTTCATTAACATAGCATGACATACTTCATTTCACAACACATCATGCTTCATTGCATTAACATAGCATAACATACTTCATTTCATAACACATCATGCTTCATTTCATTAACATAGCATAACATACTTCATTTCATAACACATCATGCTTCATTTCATTAACATAGCATAGCACACTTCATTTCATAACACATCATGCTTCATTGCATTAACATAGCATAGCATACTTCATTTCATAACACATCATGCTTCATTTCATTAACATAGCATAGCATACTTCATTTCATAATACATCATGCTTCATTTCATTAACATAGCATAGCATACTTCATTTCATAACATATTTCAATATCGCATACACATAGACATGGCATAAGGCATGGCATCAAAGTAAGTAAACACTAACCTAAGGCATGTTATCTTCATCTAGCATTATTTAATATCACAAGTCAGCATGAATTCACCCAACTTAAATTACATGTTAACCTATTCATTTAACTTAACCATAACTTCATATGCACATAAAACTTGGATTAGACTTCATTTAATCATCCAAGGTTCATGGTGGCCGAATGGTCCATAGGGTTTTCTAGGGTTATCTTTTAACCTAATTCATTTCAACTCCTAACATCATCATATAGTTACCAAAACATAGCATGAAACTTCATTGAAACCCTAAAAGCATGGCTTGGCCGAATGGGTCTTGGTGGCCATTAGGGTTAGCTTTTGTCCTAATTCATTTTAACTCCTAACATCATCATATAGTTACCAAAGCATAGCATGAAACTTCATTGAAACCCTAAAAGCATGGTTTGGCCGAATGGGTCTTGGTGGCCATTAGGGTTAGCTTTTGTCCTAATTCATTTTAACTCCTAACATCATCATATAATTACCAAAACATAGCATGAAACTTCATTGAAACCCTAAAAGCATGGCTTGGCCGAATGGGTCTTGGTGGCCATTAGGGTTAGCTTTTGTCCTAATTTATTTTAACTCCTAACATCATCATATAGTTACCAAAGCATAGCATGAAACTTCATTGAAACCCTAAAAGCATGGTTTGGCCGAATGAGTCTTGGTGGCCATTAGGGTTAGCTTTTGTCCTAATTCATTTTAACTCCTAACATCATCATATAGTTACCAAAACATAGCATGAAACTTCATTGAAACCCTAAAAGCATGGCTTGGCCGAATGGGTCTTGGTGGCCATTAGGGTTAGCTTTTGTCCTAATTCATTTTAACTCCTAACATCATCATATAGTTACCAAAGCATATCATGAGACTTCATTTAAACCCTAAAAGCATGGTTTGGCCGAATGGGTCTTGGTGGTCATTAGGGTTAGCTTTTGTCCTAATTCATTTTAACTCCTAACATCATCATATAGTTACCAAAACATAGCATGAAACTTCATTGAAACCCTAAAAGCATGGCTTGGCCGAATGGGTCTTGGTGGCCATTAGGGTTAGCTTTTGTCCTAATTCATTTTAACTCCTAACATCATCATATAGTTACCAAAGCATAGCATGAAACTTCATTGAAACCCTAAAAGCATGGTTTGGCCGAATGGGTCTTGGTGGCCATTAGGGTTAGCTTTTGTCCTAATTCATTTTAACTCCTAACATCATCATATAGTTACCAAAACATAGCATGAAACTTCATTGAAACCCTAAAAGCATGGCTTGGCCGAATGGGTCTTGGTGGCCATTAGGGTTAGCTTTTGACCTAAACCCTTTTTCCATCCTACATCATCATCTAGTTACCAAAACATAGCATATAACTTCATGGAAACCTAAAATCATAGCTTGGCCGAATATAACATATAGATTTCTTTTATAAAACATCAAACGAAGCTACTCGTATGCAAGTGAGGGATACTTACATCCTTCGCTTTGCTTTGGGTGGGGAAGATGACCTAAGGAAGATCAAAACCTAGCCTTCTCTTGCTTGGATAGGGTTCGGCCAAAGGTGGAGAGGGAGCTAGAATTTCGGTGAGAAGAAGAAGAAGAAGAGAGGAAGTGGCAAATTAGAACCTTCCCTCTTCTTTATAAAGGGAGGAAGAGAAGTTTCTCTTCTCTTCTTCCATGCCTCTTCATTTACCTTTATCTCACTTATCTATAATCCCCCCCTTCATCTAATGATGTAGTCCTATTGGGCTTCTGGTTAGTGAGTGCATCTATAGGGTTTGGCTATCTCTAGAGGTTTGGGGTTCAATTCCTAGGCCTTGCACCCCTTTTTGGCTTATTTCTTTTATTTTTGGAAAAAAAAAGGCCCACCCAAGGCCCATGATCATCAAGCCAAAAATTCCTGTAAAATTGCTAAGAATTTTACGGGCGTTACAGGCGTAGCCGTGAACCACGTTACATCTCGGTGTTTGTATTGTTTGTTTTTATTTTGCTTGTCTTTATTTGTATTTGTATATTCCGCTTACGCTAACGTTCTGTAGACGAGCAAAATACGACATCCATCGAACGAGGGATATTCACCCCCTCTAGCCGGCCAATCGATTCCCTACAATGTGTGTGTTTGTAATAAATTAGATTTATTATTTTATTCCTTCCGCTGTGCACATGTTTACGAAATATGTTCGAACACACACTCGCCGCGGTGTCGAAAATCCAACAGTACACACGCTCCTTAATAATTTCCTATAACCATATTCGACCTTGTGATCCGCAAACAAACTCATCCGATGGGGAGGAAGACACTCAGAGCCGACGCGCAAGTTTGTTTGCATCACTAGTCAAATCGTAATGGAGGTCGTGGGAATTTATAAAAATATCCCTCTCCTACTTAGTAATTTGAAAATGAGGAATTTTCTAGCCTACGACATGCATATCAAACAATAAGCAATAAATATGAAAAATAAATTATTTTCCAACTATTATGGCTTTTATCTTCAATATGACTCCCGTCGCATCATCATCTCGTCCGCTCCTCCTATGCCATGTACGAGCCATCCGGAGATCCAAGCCGAGACTAAAACCTATTTTAATTTACATCCATCGATCCTATACTCCACGAGGGAGTGTACATGAAATCTAGATCGAAAGTAAAATAAAATAAAGAGTGGCTAAACAATGCCGTATCTAATTTACAAAAAATCAAATACTAGCCTCGTCAACCCCGAGGATTCAACAAAATACACACATAAAATCACATACACACATATGACCATAATAGTCGGATCTTATGCCTGCAATCAAAGAGTTAAACTACGCATATCCTACTATTATCCGGCACATATAATATATGAAAAGTGCATAAAAATTAACCGAATCCTAAACACACAAAACCGGAAACCTTGGCTTTGATACCAATTGTTAGTGCTTATAAGATTCACATATCTCCACAATGGCATGATATTGTCCACTTTGGGTCTAAGCCCTCATGATTTTTGTTTTTGGGCTTTACCCAAAAGGCCTTATTCCAATGGAGATATCTTTTCATCTTATAAGAACATGATCTTTTTCATGTCTTACCAATGTGAGACTTTGATTGTATTCTCAATACTCCAACACAAGGCTCCCAAGCCCTCTTTTTATAGAGAAGATGACTTTCTTTCCATTGCATGGCGGCAGCTGATGCCGCATGTAATGGACCACCTCGAGCGACTTGACCAAGCTCGATTGCGATCGTCACCATCGATGACAAACCGGGCAATCGACCGCCCTGATTGCGGTGCGGATCGGTGCTGCATAGCCGTGATCGATCGATTATGGGAAGTTACGTACTGCGTCCACTTATAGCGATCATTGTCATTCCTCGGCCGATCGATGGTGGACTAGTCGACTGTCAATCCTTGGAAGTCGACTGATAGGCCACAAACTATATCCGAACACCGATTAACTAACAGTCGACCAGTCGACTGTTGTCGGATAAAACCTCAAATAAGATGTTTGAGCATCCGACCGTTGGGTAAAACCTCAAACATATGTTTGAGCATCCGACACTAAACCTTATCCATTTGGGCAAGTTCACCTAAATAAGCTACCCCTTCCCGGGTTACAATCGCTCAACTCTTATCTCCTATGGAGTCTCCCATTGAAGCTATCTTCCTTCGGCCTGCGTCCCTCGGATGCACTAAGCTCACGACTTCTCCCGTGCCATCCTTCGCGTCTTGCCCTGAAGTCTGCTTCCTTTGGCTTCACTCCAATGCTCCTCGTCCGGTGGTCCCTCGAATGCACCAAGCTCACGACTTCTCCCTGTGTCATCCTTCACCAATTTAAGGACCTGAGCCACGAGATAGATGAACTTATCAATGCTTCATCAATCTACTCATGTGTGGTTCATTAAGTCTTGCACAACTTAAACACACACATCAAAAGCATAACATCCTAACTTAACCTCTTTGACACACACATCAAAACCAAGATCATAGTTGGATTGATTGCCCTTACAGTTATTTCTAGTGAGTACCTAATAAATCCAAGGAGATTTAATAGGTATTAAATCCCTAAAAGTATGGTTCCTTCACATTGAATGGCTATAGGATGTATTAAATATGAATAAAAGGACAATTAACCCAATCATGGTAAAGTTAACATTTTAGAGTATTTTTGAGATATTAGGATAACTTGGTATTAAAAGTTCTAATCCTACTCTAGAAGATTTTAGAGTGTGCCAAAAAAAAAAACAAATTCTTAAATATATTAAAATTACTACATAAGAATAGAATTTGATAGTGTGCCAAGCTTAGGGGTTTAACACATTTGAGGGAGTCGCACACTTCGCCAAATTTGGTATTTTGCACAATATTAGTTGACACAGATGAAAGATTTAGATATTTTTACATCATCTCGCCATGATATATTTGTTTATACTTGTTATGAATTTTTTACCATTATATTTGACATGCCATGTTATGCATCTATTTCCTATTGATACATGCTTACCAATGCATGCCATTCTCATGATACTAGGACTTGCATATTTTGATTTTTGCCATGATAATTTTCTTTTGAATTTATATCAGAAAAGTTGACACATGCATTGTATGCCATATCATTTACATGCCATATGCATTAACTAAATTTTTATGAAATTAAGGATAAAGGCATTATTTGACATCCTAGATATGATGGTCAAATTAGACTGTTTAGATAGATATGCATGGCCATCTAGTATAAAGAGAACTATATTACATCTCACAAGAACTATAAAATCATGTTTTACTGTAACTATTAAACATAGATATAGTGAAATGTTATGACGATGAGTTGTGTTCAATATGTTGACTTGGTTTATCAAGATGAACAAAACATCATCAGTTCATATGGGACATGAGTAATCAATCATGTGAAAAATTAATGTACGTCATATATACTTGGAACATGATTGAAAATTATTTTAAAAAATATTTTTAAAATGTTTTTCTAAAACCTTGGTATCTTCTATCTGCTGATAGAAATCATCATTGATGCTTTTAATACAAAGTTAAGATGAAATATATAGAGTACAAATGGTTTTTAATTTTGTGTCATTCTTTGAAAATAATAGTTACATTTTTTAGAAAACTATTTTCCATTGATAGTTGTTGACCTAAGTAATACTTGTATGAATTTTCATAATTTTTAAAAAATTTAGGATTATTTATGAATTTATAAATTTAGACTATTGAAGTAATTAGATAATAGTCAACTGCTCCAAAAAAAAATCAATCAATTGGGGTTCTAAGGAGTCGATTGATAGTTGATTTTTAGTTGTCTAACACTAATACTACAATAATATGGCTAAGTGCTGAAAGTGTCGAGTAAAAAAAAATACGACTTCGAAACCAGACAGAGTGCTGAGTCAGAGAATAGATGACTCAAGAAGTATGCAGGCTGCAGTGTTTGGAAGGAGTTGACTCGGAAAGCAAGTAGAGTGCCAAGTTAGGGAAGAGACAACCCGAAAAGTAGGCAAGGTGTTGAGTCTAGAAGGAGGCGACTCGGGAAGCAGACAGAGTGTCGAGTCATAGAGAAGACAACTCGAAAAGTAGGCAGGGTGCCAAGTTGGGAAAGAGGTGACTCGGAAAGCAGACAGAGTGTTGAGTCAGGAAAGAGATGACTCAGGAAGTAGGCAGGATGTCGAGTCGAGAAGGAGGCAACTCGGGAAGCAAGCAGAGTATCGAGTCAAAGAAGAGAAAAAGAGACGACTCGAGAAGCAGACAGGATGCTGAGTCAGTTAATAAGGGGATCATTTCTAGATGGAAGATTGGCAAGTCAGTTAGTGTGGGGCCTCGGGAAATATTCTCTTATCAGTTTATTAGAGCTCACTCATATGTGTCACCCTTTTTCATAACTTTAGGACGCCTCATAGACTCCATAAAAGATTCCTTACATGAGGCATTCCCTAACGACCTAGCAACATAGTCACCTCGACCTGCATAGCCTCCACATGGACAGTCATCTTTGCAGGTCGTTATGCAATGACCTGCCCAAAAGCATCGCCAAGGAGTAGTGGGGAAGAGGAGGGCTATAAAAGGGAGGAAAAGAGGATGGAGAGGGGGTTTGATCATTCTTACACTTGTTTCTCTATACTACTGCATTAAATACTTCGGTTATCTTCCTTGAGCAGGCTCTAACTTAGGCATCGGAGGATTGTTGGCCAGAACACTGGTGGCTGTCTGACCTTGTGTTAACTTTGACAGGAAAGAACTAGAGACTTTGCTATTGTGGACGGAGAGAATCCATCCTTGGTGGCCTAAGATTGAGGAAGAAAATCTGTACCGCATCAGTTTGTGTCATCTATGGGATCTCTAAGCAAGACGTTGAGATGCACTGCAAAAAGTTCCTTCAATGACTTCCTCATTGGAGGAGGTCTCATTAGCATGGCACATGGTTTGCTGGAAGAGATCATGAAATACGCTCCCAGTCGCTCAACCGAGGTAAGCTCTTATTCACTCGGCTATTTGGTTGCATAAAAAAGTCGACCAATTGGTTGCATATCTAGTCGACAACTCGGTCGCATAGTCAGTTGGCCACCCGATCACTCGGCTACATAGCTAGTTGGCTACTCGACTGCACAACAAGTTGGCCACTCGACCACATAGTCAGTCAGCCACTCGACTGCATAGTAAGTCGGCCACTCGACCACCTGACTGCATAACCAGTCGACCACTTAGTCGCATAATTAGAAGGTCGCATAGCAAGTCTACCACCCGACGGCCCAACAAGTCAGCCACTCGGCTTCATAGCCAGTAGGTTACCTGACTGCATAGCAAGTCGACCACTCAACCTCATATACAGTTGGCCACCTGACTGCACAACTAGTCGACCACTCGGCCACATAGCTAGTCAGTCACTCAGTCTCATAGCTAGTCTACTACCTGACTGAATAACCAGTTGGCTACACGCCCACAAAACAACTCATTCACTAGACTACTCAGCTAGTCAGTCACTCGGCCCGCTTAGCCTGTCAGCCATTGGTCGCACAACCAGTCATCCACTCGCCCGCATAGTCAGTTGGCCACTCGACTATATAGCAAGTCAGCTACTCGATCGCATAACCAGTAAGGCATTCTACTTCATAACAAGTTGGCCACTCTGCCGCATAACTAGTTTGTAGCTTTACCAAGACACTTCATTCCTTCCAGCCACTCGCCCAAGTTAAGTCATTTCACTCAGTAGCTCATCTGAGAGCATACTCCACCCCTTCTAGTCACTCAGATAGGGTAAGTTCTTGTACTTAGCTAGCCGACCGAGTTAAGTCATTTCACTCAATAGCTTATCCAAGAGCATATTTCACCCCTTCTGATCACTCAGCCAGGTCAAATTCTTGTACTCAGCTATGTAGGGAATCGATACGTCGCTAGAGGGGGGGTGAATGGCACGTACGTTGCATAGATGGAAATTGATCGCGTGTTTGCTACAATTATATTAGTATGTAGCGAAAATAGAAAATATAATACAAATATAAATACACAAAGATATAACGTGATTCAGAACCTTAGGGTTTCTACTTCACGGATTGAGCTAGAATGAGCTCTAGCGATGCAAATATCACCACTAATCATAAGCACTCCTTGACAATAAGTCGAAGGCGGAGAAACCTCTTACAACGATTACAAAAATAATACAAGAAATAAACAAGCAAATACAACTAAAATACACAAAAGAATGTAAAGAAAACTTTATAAAAGATCTTTTGGAAGCTTGCTTGTTGATTGTCTTGGACTAGCCTTGAAGGACTGGAAAGCACCAACTATTCTCCTTCAAATCACCCAAGAAAATCCTTGCAAATCCTCCTCCACGAGCTACTTTTATAACCTGCATTCAGGCTGGATTCCGCCTAGCAGTCAACTGATCGTGACCCTCAGTCGATTGCTCCTATAGTTATTGTGAGACAATGACTCAATCCATGTTGGATAAGTTCCGACGGATACACTGGCAATCGACTGTCATTATCCATCAGTCGACTGCCGAGGCCGTAGTCAACTGACCAGTCAGCTATTGAGCGTTCTACTCTCGTAACTTCGACCAACAGTAGATTATCATCCATTGCAGTTGATTGCTCAAGCCATCAGTCGATTGTCCAATGTAGGTAGTCGACTGTCAAAGCTATTTACCGCAGTTGAACCCTAGTCGACTCACGACAGTTGACTGGTCATAATTCTAGTCGACTGCTATAAGTCAACTTGGCTGCCAATGTCAAAATACTTGACCAATCGACTGGTCTAAAATCCCAATCGACTGATAACCTCAATGATGAGGTTTAACCCCAAGTATGATGCCCTCATACTTGCTAGACCACCCTTAGCCTAGACCTAAGCCTTCTAGCCACCTCCATCAGCCTCACGTCTATTAGATCCCTCCAAGTCATTCATGACTTGTTCATCCATATACTAGCCTTCAGGTGGTTCCATCAGCTATTGTCATGCTAAGCTGGTCTACATTGCCAAGGCACATTGGACTTACGCTATCAAGACTACCGTTTGGACTTTACGTCGCCAACCATTGGACTTATGTTGCCAAGACTCCCGCTTGGACTTTATGCTGTCAATATCAACCCTTGGACTTTCCTTGACAACCCATGTTGGACTTTCCAATTGCGAAGACTCAAGCTTGGACTTTCCTTGCCAACCCATATTGGACTTTTCAATTGCTAAGACTCATGCTTGGACTTTCCATGCCAAGTACCCATGACTTGGACTTTCCCATTGTCAAGCATCCCACTCAGGCTTTTCATGCCAAGTACCCATGACTTGGACTTTCCCATGACAATCACATTGTCATACATTTTGTCGAACATCAACAATACTACTTGAGTCAAACTCGAGTCTGGTCAATCGTGACCTTGGCCGATTGCACCAACAAGTCCTCGTGTCTGTCGATGCCCTAAAAGTTCCCGTGTGTTGGGGGAATGGAGTAGGGTTTAAGATAGAAATCACTTTGGAAGAACGATGACGTATTTATCATTGTCGGCTGAGACAATTCATAGGCCCTCGAGTCGGACCTTCTTATTCGGCTCGGCCAGTCGAGGTAGTTCGTAAGTCCTCATATCTGTCGATGCCCTAACAGTCCCCGTGCGGTGGCGAAATGGAGGAGTAAGGTTAAAGGTAGAAATTAATTTAGAAGAACGACAACGTATTTATCATGGTAGGCTGAGGCAATTCATAAGTCCTCGAGTCAGACCTTCTTATTCAACTCGACCAACTGAGGTGGTTCATAAGTCCTCTTGTCTACCTGTCACTCCCTGAGAGTATAATTATCCATCGAACGGACGGTACCCTCTAGTGACAATACAAGATACAATACGATACAAGACCCACATAGCTGCTGACATCCATAAACTATATATCACAATAAAATAACATTGGTAGATAATATAAATACAAAAACACACAGATACGCACCGATGGGATTTTGACACAACAAGAAAACATAACAAAAATCAATACCACAACCATAACAAAAATGTGGAAGCAATATAGAATAAAATCAAAACATACAATCCAAATATAATACAACACTAATATGGAATAAAATCCAAACGCTCAGTGTGAGATGAGATCAGCTAGCGGAGCTCCGACCACACCAAGAGATCTTCTACCTGCTACCTGGGCGACAAGAAAACCCAGGATCTATGATAGTGAGTATAAGACTCAGTGGTATAGGAAAGATAGTGCATGAACTAAATAAACATATGAAGATCAACAGGAATACAGTCTTAAAGGTAATAACAAGTAACCATCAGTATAAAAATAATAAATGCATATACCAACTTAATCCACCAGATATAATATAATGTACCGACACACTTAAGGTCTGCAATGACACAACTCATAATAACCTGAGCAAATATGCAATAACGTAACACGTACAAATATCATGAATGAATAATAACACACCTGTGATCAACTCAATCATATGAACGACGTATAATCAAATGTAAAAACTAACCTGGTCCATCTAATGCGGAATCATAATGTTAATCAAATGCACAAAACAACCTGATCCAACTCATACCCAAGTACTCCACATACAACAGTATAGAACATTCAAATGATATGAATGATGATGTATAAACATATGCAACAATTATAGCTCAATCATATGCAATATATCACAAGCATATGAAATATGCATCAAATATAAATATGCACCTCCACGGTGATGCATATGCATGGTCACTGCCTGCACACCTTGCTACCACGACCCCGTGTGGCCTAGGTGAACAAAACATGATAATTGTCTCAACTTCAGCTACCACTACTCTCGAGTGGCCGAATGAGCAATATGAGTAAGTAGCTATCTAGCCACATATGAGGGGTCCCTACTGCAAACATCTCCAGCTACCACTACCCACGAGTGGCCGAGTGTTGCACGACAGAACAAGCTGTACGCAACTCCAACTACCACTATCCCACAGTGGCCGAGTGTTGCAGATATCATTGCCCATATCTCCTACAACCACTATCCCACAGTGGCTGAGTGGACAGGTATGACTGATGACTCTCTCAACCACAAGGAAAACATAGTCAATAGCATGCATGTAATGAGATGATAAATCCTCCATGCATCTAGGCCCTCGGCCACACTCTCTATCCCATAAAGAGCCATATATAATAGACATACAACCCATGCTAGGACATTCAGTCTGTAAACAAAACTCCACTGAAACCATCCACGGTAATCATGGTCGACAGGAGATGCTCAATGCAAGGTCATGCAATAAGACAATCATGTCTATAGTTATAACCATTAAACTCTAGTGGTATAACATGATAACTAGATCAAGAACTATAACTGTACTCAACTATATGTACTTATGAAACATCCATAGATCAAATATATATAATATCTATAATCAACAATAGTGATGAAACGAGACTGTATAGATATCAAATGAGTATCTTAAAGTTCAACAGCTAAGTATCAAGCACAAGAATAAGTAGAGTGAAGTCAAGATAATTTCATGCACTAAGATCAAAATCTATAAGAGTCAAAGAGAAATCACCCACCTGATATATAACTCATAACAATAGTCCTCACGTCCATGCACCCGCCTCGTATCCAAGTCCTGCACACAACAATTATCACCAAATCATATTATTAATCCTAATATTAGAATCCAAACCTAATCGATTAAGCTATTCCTTTAACTGATATATTCATTTCCTTCACCCCAGATACACTATGATAAAGATCAATCTACATCCCAATTAACTAAACTAATCACACGAGGATTTAACCCTCTACACTTAACATGCTATAATAATAACACCAACAAGATTAGTTGAAACTCCCAACCATATTACATTAATCTCAAGAACAATTCACTCCCAATTATCACACAAATAATCCTACAACATACAACTAGATTTAAATCTATAAACCTTTTAACTACATTCCAACCAATCCACAACATGATCTGTAATATACCAATCAAAACTTACCTTACACTATCAATTCAGATCTAGCTTCCCATCCACAGATCATTGTTCATAAATTGTTGAGTATCAATGAATACGGTACCATGAACGAACTCATATATTAACCAATCTTCTAATCCCATCTAAATTTATATCCATACCATCATAAATTACTAATCAATTCTGCAATTATCCCTACTGCATATAACTCCAACATTATCACCATGATGACATACTTGCTCTAATTAACAACCACACTAACTCATAGCTACATCTCTACCATAGATCAATCCATTCCCCATTCACCATTAATCATTCAATCCATATTCGATTTACTGCAAACCAAATTATACAAAATCATAAAACACAAAAAAATACAACATTCATCTAGATCCAATATCACCTACCTTAATCTCGATTACACAACTTCTGAAATTTTTGAATCTGGGATGATTGAACCCAGCAGCTGCAATCCTTTGCTCCGATCGCCCTTCTTATTTAGAAATCACATCATCCACAACTTACACACAACTCCCGATTTAACTCCTTCAATCTAGAAATGGATCAAGCACTTACCTATCCCTTGAAGCATCCCGTGAGGAAGGCAGGTGATAGCAAGTCTCCTCACAATAGCAAGGCTAGCTCACAGCAATAACCAGAGGTGGTGAAGCTGCGGCCGATCAACCTCCCAAACTCTAGAGAGCTCAGTGACCCCAAAATAGAAGATTGCCAGCTTGCGAGGCAACAACGATCCGAAGAGGCGATGACACCTCGAGCTCGCAGTTAGACTGATGACATGAGATGATCCATGGCTGCGAGAGGGAAGGTCGACACTTGCTACTGTCGAGATCTGACAATGGTAGCTCGCGATCGGAGGAAGGTGAAGACACAACCGACCAACTTCTCGGCGAGGACAAACTCGCTGTGATCGAGCACGGTGGAGCCGTGATCGGTGGCCTTTTGCTCGAGGTGATCTCCGATGACGAAGTGGCGGCGGTGAGTGAGGGCACGACGAGCTGACTCGGATGGCGACGATGAAGATAAGAAAATCGGAAAAAGTAGAGGATCGGGTAAAATCGGGGAAAGAAAAGGGATAGGCTGAAATTGGGATAGTGTCGGAAGAAATAGAAAACTTAATTAATTAAGACCTAGGTTTAACTAATAAAGCCTAATTAAATTCCTAATCAACCCATTAATTCAAAGTGGCTTTATAAATCCTACTCAATCTTTTCATATGATCAGTCATATCATGTCGATCTAAATCCCGAAAAATTCTTCAAAAATTCTATAAGATAATTTCTAATTTAACCAATGCTATTTTATTATTATTATTTTTTGATATCTTACATTCTCTCCCACTAATAAAAATTTGATCCCAAAATTTTCTATCCAAGTACAACAAGTGAGCTTAGATACTATTCTTCAGCTCTCAAATAGCATCACATATGCTCTCAACAAACCCTCCGACGTCTAAATAATATGCTATATTTAACCATCTACCTCAATCTCTAATTGAACAAAATCAATCTTTCAATAGATCAACTACTCATTCCCAATCATCACACCAACAATGTTAACTGTATGACACTAAGTCACCACAATATCAACACTCCAATCAATCACATAAGAATTATCCACACAAATCAATGTTCCACCCACTCTGATGATCAACCCATCATCATCTAAATCCATTGCGGTATCACCATATAGTTAACACCAATGATTAAAATCTCACACATTATCATATCTAATTAATCACATATCTCCAATACATATATAACCTACTAATCATCAAAATCAACATCATAATATCCAAAATTAATATTAGGATATCCATATCCACACCATATCAACCAATAAAGCATATATCAGCCAAGTCAACTCTCCAACAATAAAATAACATCTCCACCAATCAACCTCAAAACATCAGAATCAATATCATGACATTCTAATAATCATCACAATAGTCAAATCAACATCTCACCTCAAGTAACGATAAAGATCCCAATAACCTACATGATCAATGTATAGGAACTCTCCTAATCCCATCTAGAAACTACAAGGTGGAGGCAAAACTCTGCACATCTGGCAACTCTGCATCGCATTCCATCACTGATCGAATGATCATCCATCTTGAGGCTAAAAATTTTCCTGATGATGAGACACACAACATGACACAGGGAAATACCGTCTCTATGCATCAATACAAGTCAAGTATTCGATAGTGCCATCACGGATGTTCAAGCAACTCTATGATCAAATTCCTTATGAAACACAGTAACCTAATCCATTACTATTTGTGTATACAATGGTATACACGTCTTGACCATTACCTCACGGTTAATGGTCCCACTAGCAAATTAGTGGAAATTTTTGAGACTGTAACCTTTAATCTCCAATAAAGGGTGACTGTGTAACCTCTGCTTTCTGGCTCAGTATCAGTCGACTCTCCAAGGTAATTCACCTCTTCGAATGTAGGTACATGTCTTATAGAGTCAACATGACGTTTCGGTGGTTAACCCACACCACGACTATGAATAGTAACTAACACACTATATAACATTGTTAGGGCAATCTCTTGCCGTAATATGGTTTTGATGGTGTGGCAAAGGGTTTAAGTTAGTTTGATTTGTTGATGTGATATGTGCGTTGAAGTCGTGCAGGACTTAGTAATTCGCACATGGAGCCGTGGCGAGTTTCACATCTCATGACTCGTGCCTTGAGTCGGTGAAGGATAGCTTTGCGGAAGTCGTGCGCTTGGAGCATCCGAGGGACCGCCGGACGAGAAGCTTGGAGTGAAGCCGGAGGAAGTAGACTTCGAGGCAAGAGACGCGAAGGAGCATTGCAGAGCCGTGCGCCTGATGCTGCTGAGGGACGTGGCCGAGAACGAAGAGAACTTCGAAGGCGAGGGACTCCGAGAAATGAGAGTGAGCGATTGTAACCCAGGGAAGGGTAGCTCTTAGGTGAAACTTGGCCATTTGGCCAAGTGTCGGATGGGTTTTCGACACCCGGCCGATCGCATGTCATGGCGGCCGATCGCTCCGAGTCGAGTGAGTTCGGACCGTATACGATCGATCGGCGATTCAGGCCAGCATGATCGGCTATACGTGGGCGGCCGATCATAAGATTGATCGGGCCGATCGGCCAAGGCGCAATGATCGGGTCAATAAGGGTTCTGGCCATTGAACCGCTCGTCGATGATCGGCGCCGACCACGGAGGCGAAAGAATGCCCTCTCTAGAACAAGAGAGGGTGTGAGCCTTTGAGAGGCTACTGCTGATCCTCCACACAACCGTCCTCGTGCCCCACAAGCTCTAAACTCTACTTACCTGTTCTTACTCCATTCTATTTGTAAGAAGAGTGTGCTTGATTTGTAAAGGTTACCTCCACCTAGCTTGGTGCAAAGGAGAGACCATTTAGTGGATTGGTTTAACGGAGTGATTCACCGAGGACGAATCGACTCGTGGATTAGCGGCGTGCGTGAACCACGCGTTATACCATCGTGTTATCGTTTGTTTTATTGTTTGTCTTTTGATTTTTATTTATATATTCTGCTTGCGCTAATCTTTTTTATACGAGAAATTTACGACGTCCAACGTCATTTAGGGCTATTCACCCCCTCTAGCCGCCATATCGATCCCCTACAAGTGGTATCGAGGCGAGGAAAGCTTGTCGAGGACTAACCGCCACAACAAGCAACTTTCAAAATGGCTCCAACATCCATCCTCCGGTTTGAAGGAGAATTCGCAGTGGAAGAAGCGAATGGAGGTATTTTCAAGCAGATTTTGATATAATGATTACAATGGAATCCGGTTTGTTTTGCCTAGGGATGAAGAGGGGAATAGAGAAATCTAGGTGGACCAAGAGGCAAAGAGAGGAGCACCTTGCAAACTCCAAAGCCAAGCACCATCTCTACAATGTGCTCCTCAACAAGAGATCAACCGGATCGGAGAATGTGCTAGCGCCAAAGAGATGTGGGAGAAGCTTATAGAACTCCATGAAGGCACATCCGAGGCCAAGCTAGCAAGGAGAGACCTCCTCCGCTCCCAACTATCCAATATAAAACTAGAAAAGGGAGAAAAGGTAACCTCACTACACTCTAGGTTTAAAGAAATTTTAATTGGGCTAACAAGTGTAGGTGAGAAGCTATCAAACCGGGACATGCTCATGAAGGCTATAGATGCCTTTCCCCGGTCCTCAAAGTGGAGCTCCATGGTGGACTCATTCTATATCTCAAAGAATTTAGAAGTGAGCACCTTGGAGGAGTTCTTCTCAACAATGGAACTCCACGAAACTAGGCTTGAGGGAATACAAGAGGAGCCTAAAATTCAACCCTCAAGAGGAGTAGTATTATTGGCAAGTAAGGGGAAGAAGAAGATGGAAATCACCTCCTCCTCCGATGACGAAGCATCTTCCTCCTCCTCCATGGATAGCACCGAAGAAGCCTACATGGTAAGGAGGGTAAGACGAGCATTTAAGAATTTTAGATTTGATAAATCTAATGATAGGAGTAGAAGACCAAGGGGGAAGGTCATATGCTACAATTGCCAAGGAGAGGGACACATAAGGGACAATTGTCCCCTCCTAAACAAAAGCAAAGAAGAAAGGAAAAAGAAAGAAGAAAAGAAGAAGAAGAAGGGGAGCAAGAAAAAGAAGGAAGAGGAGAAGAAGACAAAGGAGAAGGGAAAGGCTAAGACTCTCAAGGCAAGGACTTGGGATGATCCATCCTCATCCTCCTCCTCATCATCGGATGAGGAGAATGCCTTTGTCACCAATTTGGCCTTGATGGCCTTTGATGACTTGGATTGCTCTTCATCCGAAAATGAAGGATCAAAATCAAATGGGGAGAGCTCAAATGAAGGGGGAGCTTCCACATCCTCCTCATCCGAAGAAGAGGACATGGAAACTATGGTAACAAATCTAACCCCTAAGAAAATAGTTTCCATGGTTTCTAGCTTAACTAGAGATTTATTTAGAGCTAAGAAGAAAAATAAATGCATGCTTGAACAAATTAAGGAATTAGAACAAAAATTAGAAAAGGCATGCTTAAATGATAATATTTCTTCTAGCTTAAATGAAGCATGCTCACATGATTATATGCCTTTGGATGTTAATGATGCATGCATAGAGGAAAATAGGGCATTAAGGGAAAAGGTAGATTATTTAACCAAAGCCCTAGAGAAATTCACTATTGGCTCCAACACATTGAACATGATCTTAGGGAGCCAAAGAGCTAGTTTCAACAAGAAAGGCCTAGGATACAAAGAAAAGAAAAATGAAAAAGCCTACAAATGCCTTATAGCTTAGTGAACTCCAATAGAAAGAGTTTATTTTGGGTTCCAAAATCCATCCTTAAGGGTTAGAATAACCCTAGGGTAGTCAACCACATGGTCCTCCTAACTCATCATATTTTGCTGACTTAGGATGACGGGACAACATTTTTTTAGATAGTGTTAAGATGATAACGTACTCATAAATAGACAATATTGCTTAAATCATGATGATTGATGTAATTCCTATGTATATTTGCAATCATGATTTATGTTTTTGAAATTTGGCACGTTATCATGAGAAATAGGTTTAAATCATGCTTTAGGTGATAATTTGGTTATTATCATCATATAATACCTAATGCATGATTATAATTTGATGAAAACATGAGTTTCATGATCATAATGTAGAATTGATTGATATATGTCATTATGATCATGTAGAATGTTAGGTTGATACTTAACCATGATAGAATTGCATGAATATATGGGTTAAGTATATACAAATACCCCCTAGGATACATCTCACACTCACTATAGGCTAACTTGATTGCAAACTTAGCATGGGTGAGATATTAGGATGATACAAATGTCCACTAATGCCTATGACATTTAGATGGTCATTTAAAGTATCAAAATAGCAATAATAGACCAATCATGGGGAAGACTTATGTTTAATTCATAGACATATTGCCCAAAGATCATGGTTGGATATTTCATATGTTTTCAAAACAATTTCTTACCTTAAAATACATGTATTCATGTTTTGAAACAATTGGATGCAAAACTAGGTAGCTAACTTGATACTAGAATGATAAAAAAAAACCTAGTGGTTTTTAGAGCTTTTGGATTTTTGGCAAAAACAAGAAAATATAATGAGTTTTCATGAAACACTATTTTTCACTGATAGATATACTTAAAAGAAATATGTTCCCCAAATTTCATGATTTTTCGAATTTTCTGGAATTTATAATGCATTTCTGAAATTCATCCAGAAAATCAAAAATTCGGATTCCTTTGTGCGATCGACCGCCATCGATAGCGATCGGGTGGCCTGTAAATCAGAACATTGAAGGCCGAATTCAGTTTGTAAACCTACAACAAGTGGTAGAAATATACTTGATGCCATCAACAAGTGGTACCCAATTTTAAATCAACTTGTCACATTTTCCCTCCATTATACTTGATGCCATGAGCTTATAACTTAGTGTTAATCTTTTTGATAGTGTCAAAGGGGGAGAAATAAGTATGTTTAAGTTAATCACTTTAGGGGGAGAAATATATTTTAGGGGGAGAAATATATGATAGGGGGAGAAAATTTGCATAGAGAGTTTCATGGATTAAGGGGGAATTGCATGTTGTTATATCATGTTTATCTTTACATGCTTTCTTACCTTAGAATTTATATCAAATGTTTTTACCTAACTTAAACGGATTGCCACACATCAAAAAGGGGGAGATTGTTAGGGCAATCTCTTGCCGTAATATGGTTTTGATGGTGTGGCAAAGGGTTTAAGTTAGTTTGATATGTTGATGTGATATGTGCGTTGAAGTCGTGCAGGACTTAGTAATTCGCACATGGAGCCGTGGCGAGTTTCACATCTCATGACTCGTGCCTTGAGTCGGTGAAGGATAGCTTTGCGAAAGCCGTGCGCTTGGAGCATCCGAGGGACCGCCGGACGAGAAGCTTGGAGTGAAGCCGGAGGAAGTAGACTTCGAGGCAAGAGACGCGAAGGAGCATTGCAGAGCCGTGCGCCTGATGCTGCCGAGGGACGTGGCCGAGAACGAAGAGAACTTCGAAGGTGAGGGACTCCGAGAAATGAGAGTGAGTGATTGTAACCCGGGGAAGGGTAGTTTAGGTACCGGTATTCGGCCGGATTGTGGCGGCGCAGCCGATCATCATCGATGGGCGGGCCATTGCCGAAAGACCATCGATCATCCAAGGCGGCCGATCGGAGTCAATAAGGGTTCGACCGCGAGAATCGTTCAGTGGCCGGGGCAATCGATTCACGAGGCGTGAGCGGCCGATCGATAAGGTTCATCAGTCGACTGCCAAGAGTTCCATTGGACTACAACGGTCGGGATCCGATGTGTTCGGAGGCCGTTGTAGTGACGGCAGTCGACTGCCAAGGGCGGCAGTCGACTGATGGCGGCCAACGGGAAGAAGTTAGCCCTCTCTATAAAAAGAGAGGGTGTGAGCCTTTGAGAGGCTAATGCTCATACTCCAAACAATCTTCCTAGTGCCCCACAAGCTCTAAACTCTTCTTACCTGTTCTTACTCCATTCTATTTGTAAGAAGAGTGTGCTTGATTTGTAAAGGTTACCTCCACCTAGCTTGGTGCAAAGGAGAGACCATTTAGTGGATTGGTTTAACGGAGTGATTCACCGAGGACGAATCAGGGACCGTGGATTAGCGGCGTAGCCGTGAACCACGTTATACCATCATGTTAGCGTTTGTTTTATTGTTTGTCTTTTGCTTTCTATTTGTATATTCCGCTTGCGCTAATCTTTTGTAGACGAGCAATTTACGACGTCCAACGTACGAGGGCTATTCACCCCCTCTAGCCGGCCATATCGATCCCCTACAAACATTCCCTATTATAAACAACTACATGCATAATCAACATTAAGGTATATAATCACCATTGACATACCTTACATCCTATTGCTCGGAGATGCCCTACTGCTGCCAATCCCAAAACTCACAAAGCCAAAACTGAGTAAAACAAAACTTGGTGTCGGATCGGAGAAGTAGGGTTTAAGGTAGAAATCACTTTGGAAGAATGATGGTGTATTTATCATGGCTAGCCGAGGAAATTCGTAAGCACTCGAGTCAAACCTTCTTCTTATTCGACTTGGTCAGCTGAGTCAGTTCATAAGTCCTTGTGTCTGCCGATGCCCTAACAGTCCCCATGTAGTGGGGGAATGGAGATGTAGGGTTTAACGTAGAAATCACTTTGGAAGAATAGCGGCTTATTTATCGTGGTCGACTGAGGAAATTCGTAAGCCCTCTAATTTTACATTCTTCTTATTCGGCTTAGCCAGCTGAGGCAGTTCATAAGTCCTCATGTCTATCGATGCCCTAACAGTCCAGTGCGGTGGTGGAATGGAGGAGTAGGGTTTAAGGTAGAAATCACTTTGGAAGAGTGGCATCGTATTTATTATCGTTGAATGAGGTAATTTGTAAACCCTCGAGTTAAACCTTCTTCTTATTCAGCTAGGCCAGGCAAGGTGGTTTGTAAGTCTTCATGTATGTTGATGCCCTAACAATCCCCGTGCAATGGCAGAATGGAGGAGTAGTATTTAAGTCAGAAATAACTTTGGAAGAACGACGACGTATTTATCACGGCCACCCTAGGCAATTCCTAAGCCCTCGAGTTGGACCTTCTTCTTATTCGGCTCATCCAGCCGAGGCAGTTTGTAAGTTCTTGTGTTTGTCGATGCCCTAATAGTCCCCATGTGGTGGGGGAATGAAGGAGTAGGGTTTAAGGTAGAGATCACTTTGGAAGAATGGCGACGTATTTATCATGGTTGGACGAGGCAATTCATAAGCCCTCGAGTTGGACCTTCTTCCTGTTCGACTGGGCCAGCCGAGGCAGTTCATAAGTCCTCGTGTTTGCCAATGCCCAAATAGTCCCCATGCAGTGATGGAACGGAAGGGTAGGGTTTAAGGTAGAAATTACTTTGAAAGAATGATGACGTATTTATCACGGTCGACCGAGGCAATTTGTAAGCCCTCGAATCAGACCTTCTTATTTGGATTGGCCAACCAAGGTGATTTGTAAATCCTCGTGTCTATCGATGGCCTAACAGTCCTCGTGCTGTGGTGGAATGGAGTGTTGGAGTATTGAGAATACAATCAAAGTCCCACATTATTAAGACAGGGAAAATATCATGTACTTATAAGATGAAAAGATATATCCATTGGTATGAGGCCTTTTGGGTAAATCCCAAAAATAAAACTATGAGGGCTTTGGCCCAAAGTGGAAAATATCATGTCATTGTGGAGATATATGATTCTTATAGGCACTAACAATTGGTATCAGAGCCATGGTCCATGTCAAACCATGAACCTCGAAAGAAGGAAGTGGAGCTGCCATGTCCAGATCAAGAGAATCAGACACTAGGCAGGAAGTGCAGTTGGGTCGGGAGAACCGAAGAACTAGTAGGAAGTCCAGTTGAGCCAGAAGGGTTGGACAACTAGTAAGAAGTTTAGTTAGGTTAGCAGGACCAGACAGTTGGCAGAAAGTCTTGGTAGGTTGAGGATCAGACATCAAGCAGAGGATGTCCTTTGAGGATGGATAGGCTTGAGGGAGGGGGGGATTGTTCGAGTATTGAGAATACAATCAAAGTCCAACATTGTTAAGACATAGAAAAGATCATGTACTTATAAGATAAAAAGATATCTCCATTAGTATGAGACCTTTTGGGTAAATCCCAAAAATAAAACCATGAGGGCTTAGGCCTAAAGTGGACAATATCATGTCATTGTAGAGATATATGATTCTTATAGGCACTAACATGGAGGAGTAGGGTTTAAGGTAGAAATCACTTTGGAAGAATGACAGCGTATTTATCATGGTTAGCCGAGGCAATTTGTAAGCACTCAAGTCAAACCTTCTTATTTGGCTCGGCCAGCCTAGGCAGTTCGTAAGTCCTTATGTTTGTTGATGCCATAACAATCCCCGTGCAGTGGAAGAACGGAGGAGTAGGGTTTAAGGTAGAAATCACTTTGGAAGAACGATAGTGTATTTATCACGGTCGTCCGAGGCAAATCATAAGCCCTCAAGTTGGACCTTCTTATTCGGTTAAGCGAGCTACTGCGGTTCGTAAACTGTCATGTTTGTCAATGCTCTAACAGTCCCTGTGTGGTGACGAAATGGAAGAGTAGGGTTTAAGGTAGAAATTACTTCAGAAGAATGACAATGTATTTATCATGGATGACCGAGGCAATTCGTAAGCCCTTGGGTCGGACCTTCTTCTTATTTGGCTCGACCAGCCAAAGCGGTTTGTAAGCCCTCGTGTCTGTCGATGCCCTAACAGTCCCCGTGCAGTGGCAAATCAGAGGAGTAGGGTCTAAGGTAGAAATCACATTGGAAGAATAGTGGAGTATTTATTACAGTCGACCAAAGAAATTTGTAAGCCCTCGAGTCATCCTTCATTCTTATTTAGCTCGGTGAGCTAGCCTTCATTCTTAGTTTGCTCGGTGAGCTGAGGCAATTCGTAAGCATTCGTATCTGCCAAAGTCTAACAGATCCCCGTACAGTGGCAAAGCGGGAGGGGTAGAGTTTGACATTCAGTCGTTCAGGAAGAGGGGTATTCCATTTGCCTACTTATGAGGTGTTGTTATGGAGAGAGCTTTTATTTTATTCAGTCTACATGTTCTTGTGCAGCCGAGGCGCTTTGGTTTGGTTATTATTTTATTCCATTAACATATTCTGAGGTGGGTATTATTCAGTCTAGGGATTGTCAGGCTAGTTCTTATTTTATTCAATTGAAGTGTTATGAGGTGGGTATTTGTTTCATTCAGTCTAGCCGGGGTGTGCCAGGTAGGTTGTTATTTTATTATGCCAAATTGATCCAAGCCAAGAAGCTCCATGTCGACTGTTATTTTATTGAGGAAAATTAAGTTGGAGTAGGTATTATTTCATTATGTTAGGACAATTCATAAGCCCTCGAGTCGAACCTTATTTCTTATTCGACTCAGGGGTCGAGGTCATTTATAAGTCCGTGAATAGGTCATCATTCTTTCATTTGACTCAACCGACTGGGGCCATTCATCCATTTCATCCTTCTTCTTCTGAGGCATTCCCTATTATATATCCAACGTATTTGTGAGGTTTCTTAATGGGTTGAATATATAGTTAGTGAATTCATACATAAAGTTAAGAAGGAAAAAGGGAATTCTAGATGTATAACCCCAAAGAGAGGTATGTTGTATTAATGATCATACATTAATTTTCTTTATGTAGTATAGCAAAACTCATGGAATAGTAGGAATAACATCATAATCCATTCATTTAAAGTCCTGAAATCAAGCACATTTACTCCTTGATACTTCGAGAAGGAGGTATACATTTTTAAAGAAAAGAAATCGGGGAGCCTCTCGGATGATCTTTTCTTCCATGGGGATAGTTGGGGATGGAGTAACATGGGGAGGCATTTGGGAAAGACGGTGCCTCATGAGGGTCCTATATGCTTCGCGAGCCCTGGCTAAGCTACTTTGATTGACCGCCAATTCTTGGCACAGAGAGTAGGCTCGAGTAGATGTAGAGTGCAATCGAGAGAGTAAATTCTCCATAAATTCTTCTAATTTTGCTATACACTGTTGATCAGGATTTGGGTGCTCAATGGAAGGAAATTCCTCCCTTGCCAATGGAAAATTGGTCATGTATCAAGTGGCATTTAGAAAGATAGAAAGGGGATGAAATCTAAGGATAGATGATAGAAAAGAAGGGATGTTTTATAGAGGTAGGGAGAGGTGTTAAACTAGTCTCGATGGAAGAGATGTGGTGGAAGACAAGGCGAGGGATAAAGAATGCTTAGAAGAATAAGCTATTCATTGAGGATACCCAAGAAGTCTCGTGCATTAAAGAGGAAGGTGGAGTGTCATGCTAATTAATGGTTTGTGTATTCGGGGAAGACAATTAAAGTATAGTCGTATAATGATAATGGTCAAAGACATATGCTTAAGAAGGAAGATTCTTTAAGGGTCCGTATAATGTCTCTCTTATACACAACAAAGGAAAGTTTGTCTAATAAGCACTAACCCAGTAAAGTTCCTTACAATATTGTAGTATCAGTCGACTGGTGCGGAAAAGGTGGTAGGCAGGTATACTTAATATATGGAGTTACAGTTATAATATTACATCCAATAACACCTCGTTCTTCTTTAACGAGATAAAATGGTTACAAGTTGAAGGCCTCAGCGGGGTATTTGATTATAGCGACCTCAACACTCAAAAAGCCATCATCATCTCCTGGGGGAGGATATCCTCATTCAGCAAATTGGTCTACTGCCCCATCAAAGCCCATTGTAAAGTAGCTAGCCACTTTGGGACCAAGTTTTTCTGTCATTTTCTGCTCCCATACCTTCCATCGGGTTTCTTCTATAGATTTTTGGGTGGAAAGATTAGTTTTGAGGGTGTCCCTTTCTTTAGAGACTGCTAATACTTTCCATGTTAAGGCTTCTAGGTTGTGGGTGTAGAGTAATTGTAAGGATTGGATCCGATTGGTCACCTCTAATAGGTCCCTGGAAACTTGAGAGACAATGGAAGAAAGATAAGCTAGTTGAAGAGTTGCTTTGAGAGTTTATGTGGAGGATAATGCTTGTTCCAATGGAGCAAGGAATTCTGCCCAGCCGACCTGAGTCTTTCGAAGTTGAATTTTGCATTCTTCCAATTCCCTAGCTAGGACTTCTTCTTGGAGGAAGTGGTAGTTTTGGACTCTTAGTTGGGCTTGTAGCAAATCAGCCTTGCGAAAAGCTTCCTTCCGATTATTTTTCAGTGTGGTAACTTCAACCTTAAGATCAACGCATGCCTTCTTCAAGGCCTCTTTTGAGCTACCCAATGCAACCTCTCATTGGATAGATTGTGCCAGTTGATGTGTCATTTGTTTCAAGCAAGCCTCCATGGTAGATTATGTTAGTGTCAACCCTTAGTGCCAATCATGAGATGATTGATTAGGGATCATATGTATCATATTTCATTTATAACATGCAAAGATTGATTATTATATTTACTTTATGTGTGTGCTAGTAAATAAATATAATAATGCCCTTGAATAGTAGGTTCTAATCTACAGTATATCAATTGATAGAATTGATTATGAGAAGCTGTAGAGAATACTATTCTTAAACATTCCTAGTCAAGTATTGTATTAATAGACAAAGGGATATATTGATACATTGAGACTAGCATGTAGGTCAATGGATGACTTGATCTCACAAGTCATGGATATGTGATATCACATTGACACATGGGTATATATATTGGAGAATATATGTACTGAATTGACCTGCTATGAGAAAGTGTCATGGATCATTATATGAGTGTCATATACTTTCTCATGTGACTATTGGCATGAATAGTCCTTAGACTTGAAGTCACTACGGTTCCCTACACAAGGAGTTATGTACTTTAGTATCATCTAACGTCACCCAAAACAAGGTGCACTATAACAATGATTACTGGGTATGTAACGAATTATGCAGAGGGATGTGAGTGATGTAGATGAGATCTATCCCTCCCATATGATGGGAGTGATATCTTTGGCCTCTTGATAGAGTATGACCACGAAATGCATGACAATGCTCAAATGAGTCAATATGAGATATTGAGCTCATTTGTTTGAGTGAGTCTACTTGGGGATCAAGAAACATAAAGATTGATAAGGGAATGATACGGTCTATGCCTCATTGATTGATTTAAGATATCAAGGATAGAAGGACACCATCATACTGTTGGGGATCGTTGACCGCTAAAGGGGGGGTGAATAGCACGTGCTAGTACCGATGATGGAATTCGATCGTGATTGCGTCTACAATTTTCGTTAGCACAACGGAAACAAAGATAATAAAGCAATAACGAAAACATAAGCACACGAACACACGGATATAATGTGGTTCGGAACCGAACGATTCCTACTCCATGGATCGAGCTCTAAAGAACTCTAGCGATGCCAATGCAATCACTAATCACAAATACTCCTTCTCGACACAAGTCGGAGGCGGAGAAACCTCGTATAAACGTTCTTACAACAATAAGAAATGAATACAAGAAAAATACAAGAGAGAAATACAATGTAAGTAAAGAAAACTACTTTACAAGAGCTTTTGATTTGCTTGCTTTTGGTTGCCTTGAACTAGCCTTAAGGACTGAAAAAGCACCAACTATTCCCCTTCAAATCACCCAAGAAAAACCCTGTTTGGAACCTTCCACGAACAACTACTTTTATCCTCCATCAGACTGGATTTCCGCCTGGCAGTCGACTGCCATAAGTCCCCAGTCGACTGCCAACACTGTAGCTATGAGACAATGGCTCAATCCACGCTGAAAAAGTTCCAACGGGACTCTCACCAGTCGACTGCCAACATTGGAAGTCGACTGCTAGCCCCGTAGTCGACTGCCCAGTCGACTACGAAGCATTCTGTGCTCGCAACTCAACTGGCAGTCGACTGCCATCCATGGCAGTCCACTGCTCTAATGAGCAGTTGACTGCCAAGGCAATTTCAGCCCTAAATGGCAGTCGAGCTCTAGTCAACTCACGATAGTCGAATCGGCTATAATACCAGTCGACTTCCAACCTCAAAGATGAGGTTTTAACCCAAGTATGGTGCTCCCATACTTGCTAGACCACCCTTAGCCTAGACCTAAGCCTTCTAGCCACCTCCATCAGCCTCATGCCTCTCGGATCCCTCCAAGTCTTCCATGACTTGTTCATCCATCGCGCTAGTCTTCAGGTGCTTCCATCGGCTATGTCATGCTAACGGTGTCTACACCGCCAAGGTACATTGGACTTACGTCGCCAAGACTCCGCTTGGACTTTACGCCGCCAAACATTGGACTTATGCTGCCAAGAATCCACCCTTGGACTTTACGCCGCCAATATCAACCCTTGGACTTCTCAAATGCCAAGACTCAAGCTTGGACTTTCCCTTGCCATCCCATGTTGGACTTTCCATGCCAAGACCCATGCTTGGACTTTTCATGCCACCCATGACTTGGACTTTATATTGCCAAGACCCATGCTTGGACTTTCCTTGTGCCAAGTACTCAAGACTTAGACTTTTCAAAATGCCAAGTGCCCCACTTGGACTTTCCATGCCAAGTACCTATGACTTAGACTTTACCTTGCCAAGACCCATGCTTGTACTTTCCCATAATCACATGGTCAACCCTAGTCAACCATCAAAGTCTCCCTCGAGTCAAACTCGAATCTGGTCAATTATAACCTGGG
This sequence comes from Wurfbainia villosa, assembly GCA_025175895.1. Lineage (NCBI taxonomy): Eukaryota > Viridiplantae > Streptophyta > Magnoliopsida > Zingiberales > Zingiberaceae > Wurfbainia > Wurfbainia villosa. The sequence goes on from CM045996.1 coordinate 50,589,358, forward strand.
TCGATTGTCTAAACAATCTCCCCAAAACATTAACCGACATCAATGTCAACTCACTTTGTCAAACCACTTTTTCAAATATCAAAACATCACTCGAGTCTGGTCAATCGTGACCTGGGCCGATTGCACCAACAATCTCCCCCTTTTTGATGTTTGACAAAACAAACTTTGAGTTAGACCCCTAACTCAAACTCCCTTACAAATTTCCCAAATTGGTAATTTTTACTCTCCCCCTTTTTGACATACATCAAAAAGGTTCACTCCAAGGAGGTCAATGTCTCATATCCAATGAGATCTTACAATCTCCCCCTGGTCCAAAAATACCTAGGATGCCTACCATCTTCCTAGTGATAAGTCCCATATCACTCAAGAAAGGCAATCTTATATACTCTCCCAATTTTCAAATTGGGTCTCTCAAAATCTCATCAATTTTCCCAATTGATGACATTCTCCCCATAACTTCTCCCCTTCAAGAAGAAAAACACATCCATCATCCCAAGATGGATACCTCCCCCTAAAGACTTGCTCCCCCTTGACCATTGCACCAACAATGTCCTTGGGAAGTCCTTAAGCCAATAGGAACTCTAAACCATCAAAAATAAGGTTAAAAGTTCAAATAAGAACTCTCCCCACCTTAAATTTGATACATTATCCTAACACCTTTCCGAATCCATATCCAATGGATTTTCACCCTTTATAATGCTTCCCAAAGCATATCCTAGGGTTAGGAGTGGTTAGGAAACCTTACCATAGCTGAAATCAGGCTAAACAAACCTTGTTAACCAGAAATCAGACCTGACAGTCGACTCCTAACAGTAATCAGTCGAACTGCCTTTCATCAGTCGACTGCCAACAAGTGGCAGTGGACTGATAACTGAAATTCCCAAATTTCATCTATCAGAATCGAATTTTGAAAAAGCATAAGTAATTCTACGTATTTTTAAAAATCATAAAAATTCATACGTACATTACTTATAAGCAATACAGTGGGTGAAAAATGTTAGAAAATTATTTTACCCATAAAATATCGAAATTGATACAAAATTCAAAAGTGAAGAAAAACTTCAATGTTTTAGCTCACTTTGTATCAACTTCATCAATGGTGATTTCTATCAAAAGATAGGCTTAACCAAAGTTTTCTAAATTGATTTTAAAATATTTTTGAAAACCTATATTGGATCATATTCCTTGGGCTTAATGTACATGACTTGTACATAAGCTTTTCCAATGATCCATTAACGAAATTAGATGAGTTATAGTCCATCTAAATGCAAAAACTATGCACCTTGAACTCAACTCATATCCTAGCATCTCACATGTATCTAGGGTGTATAAATACACATACATGTCAATGTAATGTGAGATGTGGGTTTTGTTCTCCATAATCTAGGGTTTCATGTATTTTTCTAAGGCAACTCTACTTGATTCCCTTATAAATGGGACTCCAAGTCATGCCAAAGTCCTTAACTCAATTTTAATCAAATGCATGAATGATTATGACATTAATGATGATATAAATAAACATATGCTCATAATCATGATGTCATGGCATAAAATGAAATCTAAAAACACATGACATTTAAAAACTTTAATCCTAAACATGAACATGACATATAAAATAATTAAAAATAAGCATGATGTCATGACATGTTATATGACAAACAAAACATGGCAAATGAAATATATAAGTATAATAATACCTAAATTTTAATATTAATTGTCATTTGATATAATTAAATATATTTTGTCATATTATCACTAATCTCCCAAGTGTGCCAAAAACCCAAAATGACACACTATAGCCTCTAAACCTAAATTGTGCCAATTTGATTGATTTTTCATAATTCCAAGAATGTATTGACACATCCTAAAATCTTTTAGGATCAAAAATCAAATCTATTTCCAAGGTATCCATAACCTTGAAAATAATCCTAAAGTGCCACCTTTGCCATGGTTGAGTTAACTACCCATCCAATCAAGGTTGACACACCCTAAACTCATCTAGCGTGAATCAATCACGCTCTTAGGAACCCAAAATATATTTGAGCTCCTAGGGTTAATTAGGTATTCCTTAGGGATAACCTCCCTAGATACCCTCCTAATGACCCTCCTAGGCTTGTTAGCCTTGGTCATTTGGGTTTTACCTAGGTTGACTCTAGGGGTAACTCCCCTTGCAACCTTCTTAGTGGCTACCCTAGGTTTCCTAGAAATACTAGCCACTAGGCACAAACCTTAGTTACTCTTAGGGATAACTTTCCTAGTAACCTTGGTCTTCCTAGACCTAGATTGTGTTCCATAATCTAATGGAACATTATGATAAGTCATCTTAGGCTTAGGTTTGTGACCCAAACCATTCTTGCCCTTGGTTGGCTTTTGTTTCTTGAGTCCTAGATGTTGACTTTCAGAAATTGACCCTTGACTTTGACCATTAGACCCTTGCATTTGATTTTGCATAATCTTGAGGGTCTTTTCTAATTTCTCAAGCCTTGATCTCAAGGCTTGGTTCTCTAATTCTAATTGCCCAATTTTAGAATTTTGATTTGGTCTTTGGGCATGAGACTTCCTAGGCATGTGTCTAGTCCATTTAGGATTAAGGTCTAAGTGTTCTCCTATTTTCCTAATAGGCTCCCTAGGAAGGACGTTTCTAGGGACATTAGTCCCAAATTTCTCCTTCTTTGAAAGGTAGACATTTTTGACTCCTAAACAAAATTCCCTATTTCTAGCATGCTCTTTTTGATAAATAGCAAGATTATTAAAATAGTTCCTAGCATGCTTCTTATCCCTAGAAATTGAAAGTGCATTAATAAATTTTACCTTAGGGTTTGCCTTGGTGGCTCCCTCTACTTGTGATGCTCCATTTTGCCTTTTCTTTTCCCCCTTTGGGCATTAATTCCAGTAATATCCTGGTTGTCGGTATTTGAAGCAAATGATATACTCCTTGCTCTTTTGACTTGGGGCACCGACATCCTTGACTTTTGGAGTCGGTTGACCCTTTTTGGACACTTACTCTTGTAGTGTCTAGATTCCCTACACTCAAAGCATATTATATAAATTTATTATTAATTGACATGCTTGAGTTACCTAGGGTGTTTGTAGGTGCCAGAATCGGATTTTGAGCTTCTTCATCTTGATCGGATGTCGAAGCTTCTTCTTGATGTTCCGGTGTGGAAGTTCTCTCCTCTCCCTCAATCCTTGAGGTGGATGCTTCTTCCACTTCCTCCACCGATCCGGAAGTTGACTCCCTATCAACTTCCAACTCCTCAAGCTCTTTAGATGGCGATGTGCTTGCTTGAGCTTGAGAGGGTGAGCACTCCTCTTCTTCTTCTTCTTGGACCGATGATAAATTTTCATGGAGCTTTTCCACTTGGCTCCATAGCTCCTTGGCATCTACATAATTACCTAACATACACGAGATATTATTAGGCATTAAATCAATTAAAAATTTTATCACCTTATCATTTTTCTCGGATGCTTGGACTTGCTCTTCAGTCCATCTCTTCTTTTTGAGGAATCCACCTCTTGGTCCTCTTGGATATTCAAATCCATCCATCAAAATGGACCATTCCTCAAAATCTCTCATCATAATAAAATCTTCAATTCTTCTCTTCCAAGAATTGAAGCCTTCTCGTCCGTATAGGGTGTAGGGCACCGGTGTGTTGATGTCCCAACCTAATTGTTCTTGAACTTCCATCTTCACCCTCTAGCGTGCTCCCTTAGTTGTTAAACTTCAAGAGCGGCTTCGCTCTGATACCACTTGTTGGGGATCATTGACTGCTAGAGGGGGGGGGGGTGAATAGCGCGTGCTAGTACCGATGATGAAATTCGATCGTGATTGCATCTATAATTTTCGTTAGCACAGTGGAAACAAAGATAATAAAGCAATAACGAAAACATAAGCACACGAATACACGGATATAACGTGGTTCAGAATCGAACAGTTCCTATTCCACGGATCGAGCTCTAAAGAGCTCTAGCGATGCCAATGCAATCACTAATCACAAATACTCCTTCTCGACACAAGTCGGAGGCGGAGAAACCTCGTACAAACGTTCTTACAACAATAAGAAATGAATACAAGCAAAATACAAGAGAGAAATACAATGTAAGTAAAGAAAACTACTTTACAAGAGCTTTTGATTTGCTTGCTTTTGGTTGCCTTGAACTAGCCTTGAAGGACTGGAAAAGCACCAACTATTCCTTTTCGAATCGCCCATGAAAAACCCTATTTGGAACCTTCCACAAACAACTACTTTTATCCTCCACCGGGCTGGATTTTCGCCTGACAGCCGACTGCCAACACTGTAGCTGTGAGACAACGGCTCAATCCACGCTAGAAATAGTAACTCAACTAGCGATCGGCCCGGCCATCCATAGCGATCGCTGCCAACCGATCAGCTGCTCAATTAGCGATCATGCGTGATCGCTACTCGAATGAAGCGCTTGATTGCCAAGACAATTTCAGCCCTAAATGACAGTTGAGCTCTAGTCAACTCACGGCAGTCGAACCGACCATAATGCCAGTCGACTGCCAACCTCAAAGATGAGGTTTTAACCCAAGTATGGTGCCCCCATACTTGCTAGACCACCCTTATCCTAGACCTAAGCCTTCTAGCCACCTCCATCAGCCTCATGCCTCTCGGATCCCTTCAAGTCATTCATGACTTGTTCATCCATCGCGCTAGCCTTCAGGTGCTTCCATCGGCTATGTCATGCTAACGGTGTCTACACCACCAAGGTACATTGGACTTACGCCGCCAAGACTCCGCTTGGACTTTACGTCGCCAAACATTGGACTTATGCTTCCAAGACTCCACCCTTGGACTTTACGCCGCCAATATCAAACCCCTTGGACTTCTCAAATGCCAAGACTCAAGCTTGGACTTTCCCTTGCCAACTCATGTTGGACTTTCCATGCCAAGACCCATGCTTGGACTTTTCATGCCAAGTACCCATGACTTGGACTTTACATTGCCAAGACCCATGCTTGGACTTCCCTTGTGTCAAGTACTCAAGACTTGGACTTTTTCAAATGCCAAGTGTCCCACTTGGACTTTCCATGCCATGTACCCATGACTTGGACTTTACCTTGCCAAGACCCATGCTTGGACTTTCCCATAATCACATGGTCAACCCTAGTCAACCATCAAAGTCTCCCTCGAGTCAAACTCGAGTCTGGTCAATTATAACCTGGGCCGATTGTCTAAACAATCTCCCCAAAATATTAACCGACATCAATGTCAACTCACTTTGTCAAACCACTTTGTCAAACATCAAAACATCACTCGAGTCAAACTCGAGTCTGGTTAATCATGACCTGGGCCGATTGCACCAACACAAACATGATAATAGTCACGGAAAGGTTGTCGGATCTCGACTTTCTTGTAACTTGGGTAGCAATGATGTATTGCTAGATGTCGCTCATTGCTTATATGTCTAAAAGGGTTTTTAGACACATTGCCAACGTTATAAGAGCCTATTGGGTCACACACAAATGACATTCTATTTTGAAGATGATTTCTTTTAGTTTGGCTAAAAGAACAATTGAGCATATGGCCAAAATTTGAGTTAGACTCAAGCTGGTTAAACTTGAGTTAGACTCAAGTTAAACCATGGAAGATAATCATCATGCGGGAAAAACCAAGGGTCATCGATCATCATGAGTGATTAATGTTATTAAACATGCATGAGAATACCAAGGGTCTTGGTATTCATGATGAGGAGATGAGAGGTTTTATGCATTGATGACAGTGAATACCAAGGGTCATGGTATTCATTAGGAGTAATGGGAGTTGATGTCTTGGTGGCTATTGAAAGGCTTTCAATGTGAAAGCTTTGTATGCTTTTGGTTTTGGGCATGTAATCCAAGAAAAAAGCCAAGAGTTCTTCTCCTTCTCCTCCATCCTTTTCTTCCAAGTGTTCTTGGCATTTGCTAGGGTTGCTAGCACAACATGACTCCAAAACTACTGAGTATCAGTGTGGATACCATGGAGATACGATTATACTTACCGTATTGAGATCCGACAACACTTGGATTTGCGGGATTGCGAAGGTCTTGCATCGAAGGTATACTTCTCCTTCTAGATAAGATCTAGACAAAGTAGAATAAGAAAATAATTTATATGTTTTGCATGGATCTCTGGAGGGATCCAATTTATATTTAGTTTCTGCTACAGTTGTGCGAAATATTCGCCCGTGATATTGTGAATGTCACGATCTGAATTTTTCCCTACAGATTGGTACTCAAATAGGTGATGCACTGATTCATCGTTGTCAGTAGCCACCTATATAAGAGAAGAAGGAAGATGCGTCAGACAAATTTCAATAGATAAGACAAGGGAAAGTCCCAAAAATGAGGTACTACTGTGAGATGCACTCATAGCCATTCAAAGGGGCCCTGCACTCCTGATTGGCTAAAGAGTTTCACCCCTTGCAGTGTGCTAATGTAGAGGGCAGAGCCTAAAGTGGTAGTAGGGGGATTTACTGGAGGAGGAGCAAAACTAGGGGCATCCCTTCTAGTGGGGTCATATTCGGCAAGGAGAAGAGTGGACTCAGAAAGAAAAGAGTCAGGTTGAGGAGAGGTAATGGTGGGTTCTCCAAGGGCTGAGGATGTTGGTAGGGGAGGAGAAGTAGGGTCAACCTCTAGCCCTGGTGATAAGGGTATAGGAGAGGAAGATAAAAAAAAAGAGAACTTCTCTCTGGCCTCGGGGAGGGATCTCTGAGAGTGGCAATATCTCCATCTGAGGGAGAGGAGGAAAAATTATAGGGACAAAGGCAACGCCGACTAGGAGGGGGACTAGGGCAGTGGGAAGAAGAGGTGATGCGAGGGGAGGTATGAGTAGAGGGTTCTCCTCTCAACCAAGTGGATTTCCTTTGAGGGGGAGAAGGAAGACTTTGTTGGAATGACTAAGAGGCAGGATGCTCTTCAGGCAGTAAAAGGGATGCCTCAATGGAAGGATCATGAATGGGAGAAGAGGGGTGCATTGGAGATTTCACCCTTTTCCTTTTCCCTCTCTGCTCTGGAGTAGCCATGGCGCTAAGCATGACCATTTGCATTAAGTCATTTGCAACATAGGAGAAGGTCAAGAGTAATTAGTGGTTAGTGAAGCCACACATCACTAAATATTCTGTAATAATACACCACATATTATGATGCTATCATCTGGGATGAAGGGGGATAATCCAAAATGACCCAAAAGATGAACGCCCAGAAGTAAGTTGGTGTTATAATGGTGATCTTGGAGGACTTTATGAACAATTGCAAAAGGACATTTCAATCGACATTCCTGAAAGGAGGGGAGGTCTGGAAGCTCGGTTCGCCATGTCTCAGAATATGATAAGGGAGTGAAAAGCTGGGCAAAAAAGTATAAGCTCCTCCAACCCTTGTAAGACGAAGGCATCTCTCGGAGGAATTGAAAATCAAGATGGTTGGCAAAGTAAAATACTCCAACATCTGATGTCTTCAATTGAAATAAGATGTGGAACATCAGTGGGGATAGAGGGAGCTCTAAATGTTTTAAGACAATAACTGTGCCTACCAAGATTCGAAAGGCAATTGGGGCTAGTTAGTCAAAAATCTAAAAGCTCAAAATAGATGGACGGGATAGGTAGGCGGAGACCACTTTCTAGTTGATCTAAGAAGAAGCGATAGTGGTGAGGAGGAGGACGATAAGGTTGTTTGTCAGGCGAGGCAAAGAAACACCTAATGTCTTTAGAAATATATAATGCTTTTTTTCAGTGGAAATGATGGGAGGCATCTATGCGAGTGAACCAAGGAGGTTTTCTATGGTTTTGAGAAGGGGAAGCCATTAGTAAAGGGAGATGAAGGGAGAGGAAATACCGCTTACTTGACAGGTTAAAAGGTGAACATTGAGATAGTAGAGGAAACCTTTTTAGTTCTGGCAAAGGGTATCGGCAGCAAAACACCTACTGAGTGGGTTTGACAAGTGGGGGCGAGGGATTTAAAATTGTAGAAGGAAGGAAGACAATGAGGATGACGGTAAGGATGTGGGACATCTAAGGCTTAGGCATTAAAATATTCAACCCTAGAGTGTAAATGGGATGGGCCTGATACGTCACCCTATAAATGATTTACGCCATCAAAGCAAGGTGGAAGAAATATGGCTATCTTTGCCCAAAAATGGCGATGAATGGTGATGCTCGTAAATGAGTAAGAGGTGTTTGAGTAATTGTAAGGCCAAAAGGAAAGACATCATATCTGAGGTATTAACAGGAGTAATCGCTAAAGTGGTGCATCAAAGCCACTAATGTCGGACAAGATTACTAGTCTGACTATTTTGAGGGGTAGCTAATGATACTACAATAATATAGATAAGTATTGGGAATGCCAAGTCAGGGAAGATATGACTCGGGAAGCAGGCAGAGTGCCGAGTCAAGAAAGAGATGACTCAGAGAGTAGGCAGGGTGCTAAGTTGGGAAGGAGGCGACTCGAAAAGCAAGCAGAGTGCTGAGTTAGGGAAGAGACGACTCAGGAAGTAGGCAGGGTGCCAAGTCGGGAAGGAGGCAACTCAGAAAGTATGTAGAGGAGATGACTTGGGAAGTAGGCAGGGTGCCGAGTTGGGAAGAAGGTGACTCAGGAAGCAGGCAGAGTGCCGAGTCAGGAAAGAGATGACTCAGGAAGTACGCAGGGTTTCGAGTCGGGAAAGAGGCGACTCTAGAAGCAAGCAGAGTGTCGAGTCAGGGAAGAGATGACTCAGGAAGTAAATAGAGTGTCGAGTCAAGGAAGAGATGACTCGGAAAGTAGGCAGGATGCTGAGTCAAGAAAGAAGGGTCTCAGAAAGCAGGCAGAGTCTTGAGTCAGGGAAGAGACACTCAAAAAGTAGGTAGAGTGTCGGGTCAGGAAGGAGGCGACTTGGGAAGTAGAAAGAGTGTCGAGCCAGGAGAAAGATGGCTCGGGAGGTAAATGGTTGAGGTTTGAGGGAATAAATCAAGAAAGAAGAATACTGAGTTAGTTAATAAGGGGACCATTTCTAGATGGAAGAGCGGCAAGTAAGTTAGTGTGAGACCTCGAAAAATATTCTCTTATCAGTTTGTTAGAGCTCACTCATACATGTCACCCTTTTTCATAACAGCTTGAGGATGTCTCATAGGCCTCACAAAAGATTCCTTGTAGGAGCCATTCTCTGATGACTTAACAACATGGTCACCTCGACCTGCATAGCCTCTATGTGGACACTCATCTTTGCAAGTTGTTATGCAATAGCTTGCCTTAAAGCATCGCCAAGGAATCGTGGGGAAGAGGAGGGCTATAAAAGGGAGGAGAAGAGGACAGAGAGGGGGTCTGCTCATTCTTACACTTGTTTTTCTATATTACTGCATTTACTACTTCGGTTATTTTCCTTGAACAAGCTCTAACTTAGGCATCGGAGGGTCATTATCTAGGACACCGATGACTATATGACCTTGTGTTAACTTTGACAGGAAAGAACTTGAGACTTTACTACTGTGTGTTGGGATGTATACTGAAAAGTCTATCTTTTATATGAACATCTTTATTTTTGAAATAAAAATCACATGATCATTGTTTGCATATTTATGGTTATGCATATTGTCTGATACATTACATTGTAGATAACATGGTGTGTAGTGTTACACGGGAGATCATGTTATCAGTTCCTTGTAGAGTATAAGTAGAGGCTCACAACCGAGATGATTTTGGACAAATCATTGGTATGGTTGTAGTGTAATTTGGCATTGGTTTGTCTTGACCATATAATTACACTAGTACACTTTGTGTGTATTGAGCATGACCAACTTAGAGATGATTCAATTTATTGTTGACTACATAATTGAATCGGACCTCGGATATTATGGTGTACATGCTCTTAATCCCGATATAATAACGGGCACATGTACTTAGTATTTATTTCTTTGATTTACCAATGGGTGAGATTTATAGAGTAAATCGATAGGCTCGGCAAGTTGGGAAATGATATTATTTACATGGTGTGTCGTTGATTATAGGAGGAAACCGTGTCCTATATATTAGGATGATGATATCCCCTTGAGGAGCTCATAAGGTTCATCATGTAAACCCTGCAGGTGAACTTGGTCCGGCATGATGATAAGGTTGAGTGGTACTACTCATGTAGCTAGATGTTGATTAATTAATTGTCAATAAATTAATTAATCGACGAACATTCGAGATCTTAAATGTTGGTGCAATCGACCCAGGTCATGATTGACCAGGACTCGAGCTTGACTCGAGAGATGTTTTGATGTTCGACAAAAACATATGACAATGTGACATGTCATGGAAAGTCCAAGTCTTGAGTACTTGGCATGTAAAGTCCAAACATGGGTCTTGGCAAGGAAAAGTCCAAGCATGGGTCTTGCCATGGAAATTCCAACATGGGTTGGCAAGGAAAAGTCCAAGCTTGAGTCTTGGCATTTGAGAAGACCAAGGGGTTTGATATTGGCGGCGTAAAGTTCAAGAGGGAGTCTTGGCAGCATAAGTCCAATGGTTGGCAGCGTAAAGTCCAAGCGGAGTCTTGGCAGCGTAAGTCCATTGTGCCTTGGCGGTGTAGACACCGTTAGCATTACATAGCCGATGGAAGCACCTGAAGGCTAGCGTGATAGATGAATAAGTCATGGATGACTTGGAGGGATTCGAGAGGAGTGAGGCTGATGGAGGTGGCTAGAAGGCTTAGGTCTAGGCTAAGGGTGGTCTAGCAAGTATGGGGGAACCATACTTGGGCTAAAACCTCATGTTTGAGGTGTGCCAGTCGACTGGTGTCATATGACAGTCGACTGATGAGAGTCAACTAGGGTTTGACTGTGAATTAGCCCAGCAATGATCCGAGGTGGGCGATCGAGTGAAGTGAGCTGATCGATCGATCGTGTGATCACCGACCGATGCTCGAGTTTTGGGTGCAATGGAGTCTCACTCGACGCGCCGAGGTCGAGTCGATGATTGATCCCGATTGATGGTCATAATCAGTCGACTGATGTCCTAGCCATTGGATTTTTCCAGCGTGGATTACACCGTTGTCTTACAGCAACAGTGTGATCAGTCGCCTGATGGTCCCGATCAGTCGACTGATCGACTTTTTCCAGCCTAGGCAGAAGATATAAATGGAGCTCGTGGAGGAGAAAAAGCCAAGCGATTTCGTGGACGTTCTTGAGGCGATTTGCTACTGCAAATCAGGGTCTTCAACCACGGTTCAATTGATCAACAAGCAAACAATCTAAAGGCATTGTAGGAGATCGTTGAAAGCTAGAGGGGGGGTGAATAGCTTGTTTTCATTTCTATAAGGATGATTAGCGGAAGCACAATAAAAATAATAATGAAAACAATTAAAACAATGCTAACACAATTCCTTTACGTGATTCGGAGATAACGCTCCTACTCCACGGTGATCCTTGAGGTGGATCAACCCTAATCAATATCACTATGAAGCTTTCCTTTACAACAACCCTCCTCTTCTTACAAAGGATGAAGATGGAGCTTAGAGAGAATGAGGGGATTTAAAAGCACTAGAAAGCTTGGAAAAATCATGGAGGCTTGAGAGTATGATCAGAGAATAAGCATTAGCCCTCAAAATCACCACAAGCCCTCTTTTTATAGAGAGAGAGAGATGATTTTCCCGTTGGAGCACTATCAGTCGATTGCTGGCGCAGTTAACGACTTCTGAATAGTCGGATTCGCGGGATTCAGAGTCGTTACCTCCAACGGTAGTTTCATCAGTCGACTGATCCATCCATCAGTCGACTGATGGAGTGATCAGTCAGTAATCATGGGCCGCAGTCGAGCGAGACTCCATTCTGTGCCCGTGTTTAACTTGATCAGTCGACTACCATTGTTTGGCAGTCGACTGATAACAACATCAGTCAACTGCCACGACTAAGCAGTCGATTGATCGTCAGGGTTTCATCCTGACTCAGTCGAGCACCTGACCAGTCGACTGATACTCATCAAGTATGAATAATTCAAACTTGATTTTACCCCCTAGACCTAGACTCAACCTTCTAGCTCTTCCTTAAGCCTTGCGCCTCCAGGATCCCTCCGAGTCCGCGATTTGTTCATCCTTTGCGCTTTGCTTCCAAGAGCTTCCTTCGATTTTGTCATGTCTTGGGTTTCCCTTTGCCAAAGCGTGCTTGGACTTTACGCCGCCAAGTCTACATGCTTGGACTTACGCTGCTAAGACTTGCCTTTGGACTTCCTTTGCCAAGATCACACTTGGACTTTGTCTTTACCAAGTCTTCATACTTGGATTTTCCTGTCACTTAAACACGTTCACAATTAGATCACAAAGCATTGCCTAACTTAGATGATTATCCAAATATCAACACATATAAATTCTTGGGGCATTGTTGTACCAACAATCTCCCCCTTTTTGATGTTTGACAATCATTTAATTTAGGTCTTTAAAATATGCACATAATCATATTTCCAATATGAATTCTATCTTTAGACATTTATGCACATAATCATATTTCCATCATATTTTCAATATGAATTTTAACTTAAACATTTCTTCTCCCCCTTTGACATACATCAAAAAGAGAAGGATTCATAAATTTCATAAGAGAATTGAATTTGTTGTAATCTTGAATTAAAGTATAAGATTGAAATTAAGCTCCCCCTTAATCCAAGATATGGTTCATGATGAACGACTAACTTGTGGAACAAAGCCTAACAAAATATTGAAGGTTAAATCCTAACTTTGCACCAACAATGTAAGTTTGGGGATGAAAAGATATATGTTATGAAACTCCCCCTAAAACATTGCATAGATCAGTCCTAAAAACTTCATTATAATGAATATTATCATACCATAGCATTAGGACATACACAGATACATTCAAATCCAAGAAATAGAGCTTTTTATTAGAAAATATAGTGTATCAGTCGATTGGTTTCTGATGCAGTCGACTGCTACGCCTGAAATCCGAATTTTAGCCTTTTCAACCCAACTTCAGAAATGCGTTGGAAATTCCAGAAACCTCAAAAAATCACGAAATTTTGTGTACACATTTCTGAAATCATTTTTTATCAAGGAAAAATAATTTGAAAATATATTTTTTTTCCATATTTTAAGATTGATACAAACTTGGAAACTAACAAAAGTTCTAATGTTTTTGCAAACTTTGTATCACTTTTGTGTTCCACTTGAAAATTGTTTTTCAAAATATGATAAACATAGTTTAAAATATATTTTATTTGACATTTCCAATCATGTTCTTGGAGCTATATGCACATCAATTGTGTATAAGCCTTCCCAATGATTGGTCCAATGAAGGATTAATGTCTCTAGATGACACTTTGGTCCATAGTAATGCATCATAACAAGCATGATGAACCAAGTGCATCTTCCTAACATCTCATATGTTGTCTAAGTGGCTCAATACAAAAATCATAGTTTCTTAGGTATTTTGTGAGATGCTTAAAGGTATAAATCCTAGGATTTCTATAGGATCATGCAAACCTACACCTTTATTCAACTAAGCACATCCCAAGTTCTCTCCTAAGTGATGAAAATTCTACTTCGGGGAGAGCCTTGGTAAATATGTCGGCTAGGTTGGACTTGGATTCAATGTAATTAAGCTCAATGTCCCCCTTAGCCACATGATCTCTAATGAAGTGATGTTTCACTTCAATGTGCTTGGTCCTAGAGTGATGCACCGGATTTTTGGTCAAATTTATGGTGCTCACATTATCACAAAATACTTTCATGTTGGAGTAAGATAGCTCATAATCCTCTAAGGTATGCTTCATCCATAGTAGTTGAGCTACACAATCACCCATAGCCACATACTCGACCTCGGTGGTGGATAGAGCAACACAAGGTTGCTTCCTACTACTCCAACTAACTAGGGAGGACCCAAGGAATTGGCATCCACCACTAGTACTCTTTCGATCCAATTTGCAACCTACATAATCAGAATCGGTGTATCCAACCAAATCAAAAGACTTAGTCCTAGTGTACCATAGTCCTACATTTAGTGTGCCTTTAATATATCTTAAGATTCTCTTAACGACAACTAAATGTGATTCTTTGGCACATGATTGGTACCTAGCACACATACCCACCACAAATAAGATATCGGGTCTACTAGCGGTTAGGTATAAGAGACTACCAATCATACTCCTATAGAGTGTAAGGTCAATTTGTTTTCCTTCATTATCACTATCTATTTTTGTATTAGTTGCCATAGGGGTTGACACTACTTTAGCATTTTCCAAACCAAATTTCTTAATCATTTCCTTAGCATATTTGGTTTGGTAAATATAAATTCCTTCACTTGTTTGTTTGACTTGTAATCCTAGGAAGAAATTTAATTCCCCAACTAGACTCATTTCAAACTCTTTTTTCATATTCTTAATAAAGTCTTGAAGAATTTCATCATTTGTTGACCCAAAGATAATGTCATCAACATATACTTGGGCTACAAAGATGTCCTTTGATGTTGACTTTATAAATAGAGTTTGATCTACACTACCCCTTTTAAAGTCCTTAGAAATTAAGAAAAATGATAATCTTTCATACCAAGCCCGGGGAGCTTGTTTCAAACCATAGAAAGCTTTCCTAAGCTTGTATACATGGTTTGGATAGTCCATATTCTCAAACCCGGGAGGTTGTTCTACATATACCTTTTCCTTAATAAACCCATTTAGGAATGCCGATTTAACATCCATTTGATAGAGTTTGAAACCCATATAGGAGGCATACCCTAATAGACTCTAATCTAGCAACCGGGGCATATGTTTCATCATAGTCAAGTCCTTCAACTTGATTAAAGCCCCTTCCAACTAATCTTGCTTTATTCCTAGTGATATTCCCTTGGTCATCTAGTTTGTTCCTAAAGACCCATCTTGTAGTAATAATGGTGTTTTCATTTAGTCTAGGAACTAACTCCCATACTTGACTCCTTTCAAATTGAGCCAATTCATCTTGCATTGCTAAGATCCAATCCGGATCAAGTAATGCATCTTTGATTGTTTTGGGCTCAATTTGAAAAATTAGAGCTATATGACTAGTGGGATCCCTATGAAATGACCTAGTCCTAACACCTTGAGACAATTCACCCACAATTTGATCTAAGGGGTGATTTTGATGAACTCTTATGGTTCTAGGAGGTGTATTAATTTGAGTTTGATCATAATTAATCTCAATCCTTTGCTCATCATCGGAATCACCTCTTACTCCCCCTTGATTCAAACCTCCCCCTTAATCATTACCCCCTAAAGTTAAATCTTGAAATTGTTGGGTAATTTCTTGATTTTCATTATTAATATCATCATCAATAGGGGATTTCCTAGGGTATGTATTGAAAGTTTCATCAAATTGGACATTTGAAGAATCCTCAATCTTTTAAGTCCTTTTATTATAAACTCTATATCCTACACTAGTGGATGAGTATCCAACTAGGATTCCTTCATCCGCTTTGGACTCAAATTTACTTAGGTTGTCTTTGGTATTTAAAATATAATCTTTGCATCCAAAAACCTTAAAATAATAAATTGTTGGAATTGTACCATTCCACAATTCAAATGGGGTTTTTCCTAAAACCCTATGAATTAACACCTTATTTTGGATATAGCAAGCGGTATTAACTGCTTCCGCCCACAAGTAGCTAGGTAAAGAATATGCATTTAGCATAGTCCTAGCCGCTTCATGTAGGACACGATTTTTTCTTTCCACAACCCCATTTTGTTGGGGTGTTCTAGGACAAGAAAACTCATGCTTGTACCCTTGTTCTAAGAAAAAGGTTGAGAAATTAGAATTCTCAAATTCTCCACTATGATCACTACGGATCCGGTTGATTTTGAGTTTTCTTTCATTCTCTACTCTCTTGCTAAATCCTATGATTATTCCTAGGGTTTCATCTTTATTTTTCATGAAAAATACCCAAGTAAACCTAGAGAAATCATCTACTATTACTAAGCAATATCTACTACCAATCATAGAAGGGGTACTATGAAAATCAAATAAGTCCATATGTAAATGTTCTAAAGGTAAAGCGGTACTAAGTAATGTTTTACCTTTGTGTGATGTTTTTGATTGTTTCCCTTCTTGGCATGCATCATGTTGGTGCAATCGGCCCAGGTCACGATTGACTAGGACTCGAGTTTGACTCGAGTGATGTTTTGATGTTCGACAAAAATATATGACAATGTAATTGTCATGGGAAAGTCCAAGTCTTGGGTACTTGGCATGTAAAGTCCAAGCATGGGTCTTGGCAATGGAAAGTCCAACATGGGTTGGCAAGGGAAAGTCCAAGCATGGTCTTGGCATTTGAGAAGTCCAACATGGGTTGGCAAGGTAAAGTCCAAGTCTTGAGTACTTGGCATGGAAAGTTCAACATGGGTTGGCAAGGGAAAGTCCAAGCTTGTGTCTTGGCATTTGAGAAGTCCAATGGTTGGCGGCATAAAGTCCAAGCGGAGTCTTGGCGGCGTAAGTCCAATGAGCCTTGGCGGTGTAGACACCGTTAGCATGACATAGCCGATGGAAGCATCTGAAGGCTAGCGCGATGGATGAACAAGTCATGGATGACTTGGAGGGATCCGAGAGGCGCGAGACTGATGGAGGTGGCTAGAAGGCTTAGGTCTAGGCTAAGGGTGGTCTAGCAAGTATTGGGGCACCATACTTGGGCTAAAACCTCATGTTTGAGGTGTGCCAGTCGACTGGTGCCATGTGGCAGTCGACTGGACCAAGTCAACTAGGGTTTGACTGCGGGAAGTGGCTGATGTGGGTGAATCATGCTATGTTTTCACTACTTTATATATGTGCATTTTATCTCATTTCATATCCTAGATATGTATTTTATCATGATTAGCATATTTTGGAGGAAGAGACTGCTGTCAGGGTGTTTTTGTGTTAACAGGGCGAAGAAGAAGGGCGTATCAAAACAACACAGGCGTGCTCGGAATCGACACGCATTTTTCAAGAGAGCAAGCGCACAACACGCCTCAGTACAAAGAGCAACACGCCTGCTGATTCCAAAGACCAACACGCCCTATGCAGCCACAACACGCCTGCGCGTGATTCCAGCCCAACACGCCTATCCACGACACGCCCACGCTTCAAGATTCAAACCGTGTGGAAACCCGCGACACGCCGGGTGCCCTCATATGGCATGGGCGTGTTGGCTGATTCGACCCTTCCTTTCATGCGAGCAATCGGGATCTTCGTGGGAATCTATTGCCTTAAATTGAAGAGGAGGCAAGGCTATAAAAGGGAAGATATTCTAACCCTAAAAGGAGGACGGATGGTTAAAGAGGAGGAGAGAAGACGCAAAGGATGGACAACAGAGGAAGCAAAAGAGAAGGAGCTCACAGAGGAACGCAGATGGCATCCAAAGATTGTATCTTTCTCTAGCTACTCTTGTCAGACTATGGAGTAGTGTCCTGTAATCTTAGGATGGGGGAGTAGCCCTTTGACGATTTACGATGATGATATAATCTATACTACTTATATTATTGTTTGTGTTGATTTGGTTTTCGTTGGATTCTTATTGACAAACCTAAGGAGCTAAGGGAAGTACCTAGCTGAACCCAAGTTCAAAACCCGAACCAACTAGGGATAAACTCTGTCAAGTAGCGGTAGCGATTCACGAGGGTCATGGGGTCTCGTGACAGTCCCTTAGCCGATTATGGTCCTGCAGCAAACCTACCGTGAAAAGGAAATTTGACTCTAGAGGAACTCTTATAGACTTAATGGATCTATCAAATCCAGCTACCTAGTGATGAGGTAAGAATAGGGAGGTTTATGGGGTCTCGTGACAGTCCCTTAGTGATTATGATCCCTATGCTCGAACATCGTGATGTAAATTGAATTTGATAGATACAACTAGACTTTAAAGGGGCCGCTGATTTACCTTAGGATAGGTTACATCAAAACAAACTCTACTAGGGTTAGGAAAGAATCAAATCACCTTATAAATCATCGACGTGGTGAAACCCATATCCTGAGATTCTCCTCAACTATCGACTTTTAGCTCGTTCTTCTCATTCGTTGTTATTGACTGCTCAGTTTCTTAGCTTAAACCATACATTGATTTACTAGATAACTTGGTATCACGATCATTCGGTAATTGTTCCAATCCCTGTGGGATCGATATTTTTATTACTTGACGACAACCGTGCACTTGCGGAAAATAATACATCAAGTTTTTGGCGCCGTTGCCGGGGATTGGCACTCAATATTGAATTGAGCGTGATTTAGTTAATCTAGATTTCTGTTCTGAATTCTTGTTCTGAATATTGATTGTTCCTATTTTTCTTTTGTATCTATTCTGAATTCTTGTTTTGGGAGCCTCTCTTGTTGTTGCATGCACAGACTTAATAGGGAAATTCTCGATATTGATCCTGAGATAGAGAGAACTTTCCTTGCTAGAAGACGCATTTCAAAGAACCTCAGAAAACAATCGACCTCGACATGGCTGACTGTAACGAAAAATAAACCTTTAAGGGATTATGCACCTAGTACAAGGATTGAGATCGAGTATTAGAAGACCCCCTATTTAAGCAAACAATTTCAATTAAAACCAGGCTACTATCTATGGTCCAACAAAGATCAATTCGAGGAGCACCTCATCAAGATCCAAATCTGCACTTGGAAGTATTTTTGGAATTTTGTGAGACTTTGAAACTGAATGGAGCCTCGTGAGATGCTATTAGATTGCGCTTGTTTCCTTTCTCATTGCGGGACAAAGCCAGAGCTTGGCTACACTCTCTTCCAGCAGATTGTATAACTACCTGGGATCAGCTGGAGCAAAGATTTTTAGACAAGTATTTTCCACCCAGCAAAACTGCAAGTCTTCGCCATCAAATCACTAATTTTGCAAAAGGATGGAGAAACATTATTTGAAGCCCGGGGCATGATTTAAGGGATTACTACAACAATGCCCTCATCATGGGTCGGAGAAGTGGCTCATTGGCATACTTTCTACAATGGAATCTCAGATGCTACTAAGATTTCTCTTGATTCTGTTGCAGGAGGAGCTCTTATGAACAAAACATTGGATGAAGCTTTTGAGATCATCGAGAATGTGGCAATGAATTCTCACCAATGGGCTACAGAACGAGGATATCAAACTAAAATGCTAGGTAAGTTTGAGGTAAGTACCATTTATCTACTCAGTGCAAAAGTCGATGCATTAACTCAAAAGCTCGAACATTTTAATGTATCACCGTGAAACTCATCTAATGTCACTTTAGATCTGTGGGTGTAACAGGCACGAGCGATGAATCACAATCCTACACGCACCATCATCCAAGCCGGGATTGAGCAAGTTGATGCATTGAATAATTTTAATCGAAGCCTAATGGTGGCAACCCTTACTCAAACACGCATAATCCCGCTTGGAGAAATCATCCCAACTTTTCAGATAGAGCCCATCAAAATTCTTCTCCGACAGAACAACTTTGGAGCACCTTCTGGATTTCACCAGACCCAAGTCGAGCTTAGAAAAGATGATGGAAAATTTTATCACGTGTCGTGGAAGATAAATGATGAATTTGAAGATATTGTAGAATCAAATAGGCAACATCAAAATAATACCGAGGCAATCAAGCGCTTGGGAAGCAAGGTTGATAATTTGACTAATCACACAAGAATCTTTGGAAAATCAAATTTCAAATTGCACCAAGATCAAGGACCCTACAGATTTCCGAAATTGTAAGTAAACCCAGAGCATTGTAATTCTATAAGTCCGAGAAGTGGAAGGATTTTAGAAGGAGACAGAGCTAAACAAGCGACCTCGACGAGCGTGTCGGAGTTGGAAGATGACAAGAAGACGCTGGTTGGGTTGAACCGACACACTGACCCGAGGCGTGTTGAGCAACACGGAGGCCCACGAAGCGTGTCACCGACACACCCGTGTCGGGTCATTCCAGCAGTCGACACGCCCAGGCTGTGCCAAACAACACAGGCATGTCGAATAGGGAACCAAGAGCATATAAGCCCCCTATCCCGTTCCCTCAAAGACTGATTAAGGAAAAATTGGATGAACAATTTGGTAAGTTCCTTGAGGTAATTAGGAAGTTGTATATCAATATACCTTTTACAGAAGCTCTTCAACAAATGCCTACGTACTCTAAGTTCTTGAAGGACATCTTAACCAATAAAAGAAAAGTCGAGGAGCATGTAATGTTGACTCTTCATTGAGGAGTGCAAAGGTTTTAATTAAGAACATGGTACCTCCCAAACTAAATGATCCAGAAGTTTTTTCTATACCTTGCATAATCAATGACTCAAATTTTGATAAGGCTTTTTGCGATTTGGGCGCCAAAGTAAATTTGATACCTCTTTCCATATGCAAGAAATTGATTTGGGAGAAATGAAACTGACTACTATGGCTTTGCATAGCTAATGATCGTTCCATTAGATATCCTTTGGGAATCTTAGAAGATGTACCAGTACAGGTGGGAAATTTTATTGTTCCAGCAGATTTTGTAGTACTAGACATGGATGAAGACCCATGTATCCCACTTATCTTGGGGAGACCTTTCTTGGCTACTGCAGGAGCAATGATAGATGTCAAAAACCACAAACTTTCACTTGCATTTGGAAACGAAAAAATTGAATTTGATCTTTCAAAAGCTGTTAAACAACCCTCTGTTTTTGATGTTTGTTGTAGGATTGACAGTTTCCAGTCAACAGCACTAAAAGGAGCACCAGAACAAACTCATCTTAATAAGCTCGGAGGGGATTTTGAAGATAAAGAACCGGAGATTTCCGATTCCGATCTCACGCCACAGGTAGAACTTAAGCCTCTTCCATCGACACTGTGCACGAAGTTTCTTGGCGAAAATTCTACTTACCCTGTGATCATTAATGCTAATCTGAGTAATGCAGAGACTGAAAAACTGATTGAGGTATTGAAAATATATAAGAATGTCATTGGATACAAGATTGATGACATTAAAGGAATTAGTCCATCGGTTTGCATGCACAGGATTTTATTAGAAGACAATTTTAAAACCTCTATAGAGCATCAAAGAAGATTGAACCCAGCTATGAAAGAGATAGTCAAGAAAGAGGTTATGAAATTGCTAGATGCAGGAATTATCTATCCAATATCCGATAGCGAATGGGTAAGTCCTGGCCCATGTTGTGCCAAAGAAAGGGGGGATAACGGTAATAAGGAATGCTACGAATGAGTTAATCCCCACTAGAGCTGTTACGGGATGGAGAATGTGTATTGATTATAGAAAATTGAATAAGGAAACTAGAAAGGACCATTTTCCCATCCCATTTATTGACCAAATGTTAGACCGGTTAGCAAAACACTCGCATTTCTGTTACTTAGATGGATACTCAGGTTTCTATCAAATCCCTATCTCTCCTAATGACCAAGAGAAAACAACTTTCACCTGCCCCTATGGTACCTTTGCCTTCAGGAGAATGCCTTTTGGGTTATGCAATGCACCCGCCACTTTTCAGAGGTGTATGACTTCAATTTTTTCTGATATGATCGAGAATATAATGGAAGTATTCATGGATGATTTTTCTGTATATGGTGCAAATTTTGATATATGTTTATCTAATTTGGTCAAGGTATTGCAGAGATGCGAGGAAATGAATTTAATGCTTAATTGGGAGAAGTGTCACTTCATGGTGCGAGAAGGCATAGTACTTGGACACCTAATTTCACACCGTGGTATCGAGGTGGATATTGCTAAAACTGAAGTGATCAAGAGGTTGCCACCTCCAACTGATGTCAAGGGAGTGCGTAGTTTCTTAGGACATGCAGGGTTCTACCGGCGGTTCATCAAGGACTTCTCAAAAATTTCAAGGCCATTAACTAATTTGCTTGCTAAAGATGTTGTGTTTCACTTTGATAACCCTTGTCTTGATGCATTTTCCAGGTTAAAGGAAGCATTAACAACCGCCCCAATAATGCAACCTCCAGATTGGAGTCTCCCCTTTGAAATTATGTGTGATGCAAGTGATTTTGCTGTGGGCGCAGTGTTAGGACAAAGAAAGGATCGCAAGGTGTATGCAATCTACTATGCTAGTAAGACATTGGATGAAGCACAAATGAATTATGCTACCACAGAGAAGGAACTCTTGGCTATAGTATTTGCTTTCGACAAGTTCAGATCTTATATCATAGGGACCAAGGTGATAGTTTATACAGCATCATGCACCATAAGATACTTGGAGTAAAAAGAATCTAAGCCAAGACCGATCCTGGATACTTCTCCTACAAGAGTTTGACTTAGAAATTCGAGACAAGCAAGGAAGCGGAGAACGAGTTGCAGACCATCTGTCGAGGCTTCATCTAGAACCAAATGCGGGAAGAGCCGACGATCTTGCTATAAACGATTTCTTTCCGGATGAGCAGCTACTAGCAGTTCGAACAATCAAGGCACCGTGGTATGCTGATTTTGCCAACTACCTAGCTTGCGGGATAATACCTTCTAACATGAGTTATCATCGAGGAAGAAGTTTCTTCGGATGTAAAGCATTATGTGTGACGAACCATTCCTTTTCAAGCAAGGGGCGGATGCTATATATCAAGATGCGATCCGAAGAAGAGATTGAGGATATATTGTACCACCGTCTATTCTTTTGCATATGGAGGTCATGCGAGCACAGACAAGACTGCTGCAAAGGTTTTGCAAGCGGGATTTTATTGGCCTCACATTTTTAGAGACTCTCGGAATTATGTGACGACTTGTGACCGCTGTCAAAGGACCGGGAACATATCAAGGAGACATGAGATGCCTCAAAATTCGATATTGGAAGTCGAATTGTTCGACGTATGGGGAATTGATTATATGGGACCCTTCCTACTTCCTATAAAACACCTATATACCGTAGCAGTGGACTATGTGTCTAAATGGGTTGAGGCTCTACCATCCCCTCTTGTGATGCAAAAACAGTAATTAAGCTATTTAAGAGTATAATATTTCCAAGATTTGGAATACCGAGAGAAGTAATAAGTGATGGAGGCTCACACTTTATCGAAAGACAATTTGAAAGTCTTCTCAAGAAGTATGGAGTAACCCATAAACTAGCCTCACCATATCATCCACAAACGAGTGGGCAAGTAGAAGTTTCGAATAGGGAGATCAAGACTATCTTGGAAAAACGATCAAGATCAAGGAAGGATTGGTCTTTAAGACTTGATGATGCTCTATGGGCCTATCGAATCGCCTATAAGACACCCATTGAATGACTCGCTTCGATTAGTTTATGGAAAACCATGTCATCTTCCAAATTGAAATAGAGCATAGGGCATATTGGGCAATTAAATGGCTTAATTTTGACTTGAAGAAAGCCGAGAGAAAAGAAAACTGCAGCTAAACGAACTTGAAGAACTACGCCTTGATGCTTATGAACATGCGAGGTCTTAATAAAGGAGAAAGCGAAAGTGGCATGACAAGAATATCATGCAGCAGAGAATTCCATCAAGGAGACTTGGTATTACTATTCAACTCAGTTGAAACTCTTTCGGAAATTTGAAATCCGGATGGTGGGGCCATGCTCGAATTGAAAAGGTTTATCCTCATGGAGCTATTGATATATCTAGTGAGTCTAAAATTTTCAAAGTAAATGGTCAAAGACTTAAGAGATACTTCAAATAATTCATTGAGCTGATTGGAGATGAGGAGAGGCGAGCACACTCCTCAAGCCATATCCCCAAAACTAGGGGATAAGCGAGGTCAAGCTAACGACCTTAAACAAGCGCTTCTTGGGAGGCAACCCAAGCTATTTTCATTTTTAGTAATTTTATTTTATTTTATTTGATTTTGAGTTTTACATTTTTTTTTCAGTTTACAGACACGACGTGATAAACGTGCCATCACGTGCGAAATTGACACGACCCTCCTATGCCGAGCGACCGCAGCGTGTTGTTGGTACCCAAGACAACATAGGCGTGGCGTGCCTAGCACGCCGTGTCGCACACTTCTCAACACTAGGCACGCTGGGCGGATCACACGCTACGGAGGGACGGAACACGCCCATGTCGCACCTAAACGGGTCGGGTATTTGCGTAGAACAAGCCCGACACGCCTATCTTGCGGATAACCCTCTAAAACCAGCCCAGCATGCCCTAATCTTCCACTCGCGATACAAGGTTGAAGCCCACGGTCTCCCTCTCAAGCGTGAGGAGCAAACCTCTGTCTCTCCAATTCCAACGCCATGAGCAAGCGAGTGAAGACAAGAGGAGGAGCTTCTTCCTCTAGAAGGACAAGGGAAAAGAAAGCTCAGATTTGGGTAACGAACCTCCTCCGACCTCTAGCCATCCTTATGGAATTGTTTTTAGGGATGATATTATGAAGACTAAATTGATAAGCTTGAAAAGAGGAAGTTAGTATCTACGAGAACTATAGACTTCTACGTTGACCACCTTAGGGTTAAGAGATGACATAACTTGGTTAACAAATAGGATAGGGCCGACAGAGTTTATCACACACCATCACCTTACTTACCTAGTATCACTCTTGAATTCCTTAGCTCCTCGTCATTTGAAATCTGCAAGGAAAGATTGTGAGGAAGGAAAAATAAAATTTAGATTAATGAACCATGAATTTACCCTTTCTCTGAGTGATTTTAATATGATATTTGATTTTCCTAGCGGAGGGGAGAGGCAAATTCATAGACATTTTATTGATCATCAATTTTGGAGATTAATTTCTGATGACCCTCGCCCTTACGATGCATCTAGATCTAAATCATTTAACATCCCTAATCCTACTATCCGTTATCTCCTTAGATTCATGGCTAATACAATCTCGTGGGAGATATGATAGTCTTGAGGTGGCTAGGCGAGTGAGTTACAATTTCTATGGGCCATGCTAAATGAAGTTAAGATTGATTGAGAGCCCATATGGTTAGGCATTTAGTTAAGGTTAGTAATAGCCCATCCAGTCATAGTCATAGGGGTATTATCACTAGGATTCTTTGTAGCCTTAGGATGTGATTTGGATGATCTTGAATATTGTCCACTAGCCCTAGATTGGATTTGGATGCTTGTATAAATATGAAGATGATTGAGGCATGTGACGAGGGATATCGTTTGGTGTTAAGAAATGGAATTAAAATCCCTCTTCCGAACCCTGAGCGGATGACTGTACGTAATTCATCCAATTGGCTTTTTAGAGATGTTCAGGAACCCTTTCCTACCCCCTGCCCATGCTCCATCACCCCCTGCTAGGGAGCCATCTCACATAGCCCCCGAGCCATCACATTCGACTCCTGAACCCCCACGGTTTCCTACTGACAATGTTTCTGCAGGGTACTCTTCTTTTGATTTTTCAGGATTCCGATCATCATTCGAAGCATTTAGGGTCGAGCATACCTCGCACATTGGTGTGTGGGATCGGTATGCCCAAGCTACAGAGGGTCACCATCGCATGGTGACACAGCATTTGGATAGGGCAGCTGATTTTTACAGGAGAGCTGATGAATTTTTCATCACGAAGTCCGCCTGAGGGAAGATAATGATAGATTTCGACAAGAGTCCCGGGAGTTTTACCAGGAGCAGCGACGTAGGTGGGCAGAGGAGGATGCTAGTAGCGAAGACGATGACCATTGACCACCTTCAACTATTTTGTGAGTTTTGATGCACATCCTTTACTGCTTATGCCATTTCTACTTAGATTTTTTTTGGTTATTGCTATTTTATTTTATTTGCATCTTTTCATATCTCATAACAGTGAAATTTTTTTATATATCATCCAAACAGTAATACAACTGAATATTGGTCGGATCATGAAATTCCTTTTTGCCTATTTGATAAGAACCCTATTTCACTTCGAACACGGTCTATAGGTCTGAGGTATCCAATGAAAAGATTTAAGTCCCCCATATCAGACGAGTACTCGATTTTCCATTGGAGACTTACTTGCGCAACTTGGTTACTGGAGAAACACTTTCACTAGAATAAAAAAAAAAAAAAAAAAAAAAAAAAAGGCGTATGGGAATTGTTTTCAAGCACCCCTTTGAGACCAAGTAGTTACTGGGGAAACACCTAAAAGGTGCCCCTTTGAGACTAACTAGTTACTGGGGAAATGCTCTCTGTAATTCCTTACCTTCTCTCTTCTCGGAAAGTGCTCCTTTGAGACCTTTTGATGATAGGTAAGAATGATCCATGCATTAAGGCAGGTAAGTGCCTCTATGCCGTAATTAAGAATTTTCTACGATAGAAGGGATTTCTAGTCCAGTTTGGTGTCCAATGACTTTAGTCCACCATTTCACGTGCACTATATAGGATCTTTCGAACTTGGCAACTAGGAATGATTTGAAAAGATTAAGATCGAATTGTATACCCCGGATGATGCTTAGTATTTCCACAAATAAGTTGTCTTTCGAGTTGTCTTTGCTTGAGGACAAGCAAAGTTTAAGACTAGGGATTTTGATGTGGGTGAATCATGCTATGTTTTCACTACTTTATATATGTGCATTTTATCTCATTTCATATCCTAGATATGTATTTTATCATGATTAGCATATTTTGGAGGAAGAGATCGTCGGTGTTTTTGTGTTAACAGGCGAAGAAGAAGGCGTATCAAACAACACAGCGTGCTCGGAATCGACACGCTGTGTTGAGAGCCAGCCGACAACACGCTCGAAGTTCAAAGAGCAACACGCCTGCTGGTGATTCCAACACGCCTTATGGCCACAACACGCCTGTGCGTTTGATTCCAGCAGCCTAACACGCCTATGCACGACACGCCTAGCTCAAACTGCGGTGGAACTCCGCGACACGCCGGTGCTCATATGGCATGGGCGTGTATTCGATTTCAGCCTTTTCCTTTCTCGCGAGCAATCAGATCTTCGGGAATCTATTGCCTTAAATCAAGAGGAGGCAAGGCTATAAAAGGGAAGATATTCTAACCCTAAAAGGAGGACGGCGGATGGTTAAAGAGGAGGAGAGAAGACGGCAAAGGGATGGACAACAGAGGAAGCAAAAGAGAAGGAGTCGGCAGAGGAACGCAGATGGCATCCAGTATTGTATCTTCTTTCTCTAGCAACTCTTGTCGACTATGGAGTAGTGTCCTGTAATCTTAGGATGGGGAGTAGCCCTTTGACGATTTACGATGATGATATAATCTATACTACTTAAATTATTGTTTGTGTTGATTTGGTTTTCGCTGGATTCTTATCGACAAACCTAAGGAGCTAAGGGGAAGTACCTAACAAAGGAACCCAAGTTCTCAAACCCCGAACCAACTAGGGATAAACTCCTCACAAGTAGCGGTAGCGTATTCTACGAGGGCTCATGGGGTCTCGTGACAGTCCCCTTAGCCGATTATGGTCCTGCAGCAAACCTACCGTGAAAAAGGAAATTTGACTCTAGAGGAACTCTTATAGACTTAATGGATCTATCAAATCCAGTTTCTACCTAGTGACAGAGGTAAGAATAGGGAGGTTTGCGGGGGTCTCGTGACAGGTCCCCTTAGCTGATTATGATCCCCTATGCTCGAACATCGTGACAGGTAAATTGAATTTGATAGGTACAGTCAGCGTAGACCTCGAAAGGGGCCGTTGATTTACCTTAGGATAGGTTCCATCAAAACAAACTCTAATAGGGGTAGGAAAGAATCAAATCACCTTATAAATCATCGACGTGGTGAAACCCATATCCTGAGATTCTCCTCAACTATCGACTTTTAGCTCGTTCTTCTCATTCGTTGTTATTGACTGCTCAGTTTCTTAGCTTAAACCATACATTGATTTACTAGATAACTTGGTATCACGATCATTCGGTAATTGTTCCAATCCCTGTGGGATCGATATTTTTATTACTTGACGACAACCGTGCACTTGCGGAAAATAACACATCAGTGGCCTACCAGTCGATTGCCAGAGGTGGGCAGTCGACTGATCGCATGATCAGTTGACTGGTGCTCGGGAATTCGGCCACAGAATGGAGTCGAGACTCGACTGGTCAAGTGAGGACTCCATCAATCGACTGATGTGTATGATCAGTCGACTGATAGTAGATTCGTTGGACTTATTCAGCGTGGATCTAGCCGTTGTCTCACGACAACAGTGGCATCAGTCGACTGATGGTCCCGATCAGTCGACTGATCGACTTTTTCCAGCACAGGTTGAAGCTATAAAAGGAGCTCGTGATGGAGGAAATTAGCATCGGTTTCTTGAGGGTTTTGAAGCGATTTGCTGTTGCAAATCAGGGTCTCCAAGGTGATTTCAAGCAACCAAGCAATCAAGCAATCCAAAGGCAATTGTAAAGTAGTTTTCTTTACTTGCATTGTATTTCATTATTGTAATTGCTTGTATTAGTATCTTATTGTTGTAAGATTAATTATACGAGGTTTCTCCGCCTCCGGATTGTTCCGAGAAGGAGTTATTATTATAGTGGTGTGTGATTGACATCGCTAGGGTTCGTACGAACCCGATCCGTGGAGTAGGAACCGTGCGGTTCCGAACCACGTTAAATCTTCGTGTCTTTGTGTGTGCTTGTCCATTTCGTTATTGTATTATATCTATATTCCGCTGCACTAACGAAATTGTAGAGACGAACGCGAAAGAATTCCATTGACGCTATTCACCCCCCTCTAGCTTCCAAATGATCCCTAACAAGTGGTATCAGAGCTCGGGGCTCTTCTACGGATTAACAACCCGGAGTCAAGACGCTAGAGGAAAAGATGGAAATCCAAGGACATTTGGGATGGGATATCAACACACCTATCCCCTATACCTTCTATGGACAAGAAAGGTTTAAGCAATGGAAGTCAAGAATTGAAGACTTCCTAATGATGAGGGACTTTAAAGAATGATCTATCTTGATGGAGGGTTTTAGCTATCCAATAGGACCAAAGGGAGGATTCCTCAAGAAGAAGAAGTGGAGTGAAGATCAACTCCAAGCCTTCGAGAAAAATAAGAAGGTAATCAAATTCATTTTTGATTTAATTCCTAATGACCTCTTGTGTAGCCTAGGTGACTATGTGGATGCCAAGGAGCTATGGAGCGATTTGGCCAAGCTCCATGAAAGCCCATCAACGGTTCAAGAGGAAGAGACCGAAGAGGCTAATGCATCATCCTCACAAGGAAGTGAGGACCTGGAGGTTGAGAGATCATCAACATCCAAGGAGGAAGAGGAAGTAGAATCGGAAGTTGATAGGGAGTCAATTTCCGGGTTGGTGGAGGAAGTGGAAGAGCATCCACTTCTAGGATTGAGGAGGAGATTAGAGTTTCCTCAACACCGGAGCATCAAGAAGAAGCTTCGACATCCGGTCAAGATGAAGGAGCCCAAAATCTAATTCCGGTCTCCATTAACCTAGGTAACTCAAACACTCTAATTTCAAATAAAAATAATATTATGTGTTTTGAGTGTAGGGAATTTGGGCACTATAAGAGCAAGTGCTCAAAGAAGATTAGGAAAGCTCCACCGACACCAAAAGTCAAGGATGCCGGTTCCCCAACACCTAAAGGCAAGGAGCACATCATATGCTTCAAGTGCAATTCAAAAGGACATTATAGGAATCAATGTCCTAGGGGGAGCAAAAAGACCCAAGAAGAAGCATCACAAGTAGGGGGAGCTAAGGCTAACCCTAAGGTACATTTTAGTAATGCATCTTCTAATTTAAATGCTAAAAAGCATGCTAGGAACTTTAATTCTCTTGCAATTTATGAAAAGCATGCTAATAGGAATAAATATTTTTGCTTAGGAGCTAAGAGAGTCCATGTAGGAAATAGGGAGAAATTTGGGACTAATGTCCCTAAAAACAACTTATTTAAGGACAAACCTAGGTCAAATAACTCAAGATCAATTTTACCTAGGGAGACAATTAGAAAGGTGCAAGAGCACCTAGGTCTAAACCCTAAATGGACTAGGCATATGCCTAGGAAGTCCAATGCCCAAGATTTAAATCAAAAGTCTAAAATTGGGCAATTAGAAAAGGAAAATCAAGTCTTGAGGTCAAGGCTTGAAAAACTTGAAAAGACCCTAAATAAGATACAAAATCAATTTAAAGGGTCTAATGATCAAAGTCAAAGGTCCAAACGTCAAAGTCAACACCAAGGACCTAAGAGTCAAAAATCAACCAAGGGCAAGCAAGGTTTGGGTCACAAACCTAAGCCTAAAGTGGCTTATCATAGTGTTCCATTTGACTATGGAACACAAACTAGGTCTAGGAAGACCAAGGTCAATAGGGAAGTCATCCCTAAGGTTGACCAAAGGTTGTGCCTAGTGGCTAGGGTTTCTATGAAACCTAGGGTGGCCACTAAGAAGGTTGCAAGGGGAGTTACCCCTAGAGTCAACCTAGGTAAGACCCAAATGACCAAGGCTAATAAGCCTAGGAGGGTCATTAGGAAGGTATCTAGGGAGGTTATCCCTAAGGAATACCTAATTAACCCTAGGAGCTCAAATCGGTTTTGGGTTCCTAAGAGCGTGATTGATTCATGCTAGGTGGGCTTAGGATGTGCCAACCTTGAGTGGATGGGTAGTTAACTCAACCATGATAAAGGTGGCATTTTAGGTTATTTTCAAGGTTATGGATACCTTGGAAATAGGGTTGAATTATAATCCTAAAAGATTTTAGGATGTGCCAATATTAGTTATGAAGTTTGATAAAATGATCAAATTGGCACAATTAGGGTTTAGAGTGTTAGTGTGCCATTTTGGGTTGTTGGCACACTAGGGAGATTAATGATAATATGACAAAATATATCTAACCATATCAAATGGCAATTAATATTAAAATTTAGGTATTACTATACCTATATATTTTATATGCCATGCTTTGATTGCCATATGCCATGTCATGACATCATGCCTAGTTCTATGATTTTATATGTCATGTTCATGTTTTAGGATTAAGGCTTTAAATGTCATGTGTTTTTAGATTTCATCTTATGCCATGACATCATGATTATGAGCATATGCTTATTTATATCATTTCTAATGCCATAATCATTCATGCATTTAAGACAATTTGGTTGAAATTGAACTAAGGACTATGGCATGACTTGAAGTCCCATTTATAAGGGAATCAAGTAGGGTTGCCATAGAGAATGCATGAAACCCTAGATTAGGATAACCAAAACCCACATCTCACATCCAATTGACATGTATGTGTATTTATACATCCTAGATACATGTGAGATGCTAGGATAATAAGTTAGGTTCAAGGTGCATGGGTAGTGCATCTAGATGAACTCAAACTTATTCTAATTATCACCAAGAATCATAAGGAAAGCTAATATACAAGCTATGTTATTTAGCCAATAAATTATGCTTCAAAATAGGCTTTCAAAAATATTTTAAAATCATTTTAAAAAACCTTGGTGAAGTCTATCTTTTGATAGCAATCACCATTGATGAGATTGATACAAAGTGAGCTTAAACTTTAAAGTTTTTAGTCACTTTTGGATTTTGTATCAATTTCTCTATTTTATGGGTAAAATATTTTTCAAACATTTTTCACCTATTGTATTGGTCATAAGTATTATACGTACCAAATTTTGTAATTTTTTGATATACGTATAATTATTTATGATTTTCTAAAATTCAACTCTGATAAATGAAATTCGGAAATTTCAGTTATCAGTCGACTGCTATTGGTGGCAATCGACTGATGGAGGTGCTAGTCGACTGATTTCTGAATCACTCGACTGATTGCCTGATTTCGAGATAATCAAGGTTGTTTAACCCGATTTCAGCTATGGTTAAGGTTTCTAATCACTCCTAACCCTAGGATATGCTTTGGGAAGCATTTTAAAGGGTGAAAATCCATTGGATATGGATTAGGAGAGATGTTTAGGGTTTGTATCAATGTTAAGGTGTTGGAAAGTTCAATGTTGAATTTCTAACCTTAATTTTGATGGTTTAGAGTTCCTATTGGCTTAGGGACTTCCCAAGGACATTGTTGGTGCAATGGTCAAGGGGGAGCAAGCCTTTAGGGGGAGGTATCCATCTTGGAGTGATGGATGTTTTTTTTTCTTTCTTCTTGAAGGGGAGAATATTATCAATTGGGAAAATTGATGGGATGTTTGAGAAACCCAATTTGGAAATTGGGAGAGTGTATAGGATTGCCTCTCTTGAGTGATATGAGACTTATCACTAGAAAGATGGTAGGCATCCTAGATATTTTTAGACCAAGGGGGAGATTGTAAGATCTCATTGGGACATGAGACATTGACCTCCTTGGAGAGAAAACCTTTTTGATGTTAGTCAAAAAGGGGGAGAATGTTTGGGGGAGAATATTTGGAGAGTATTTACCAATTTGGGATAATTGGTAAGGGATTTGAGTTAGTGTTCTAACTCAATGTTTTGTTTGGTTTTTGTCAAACATCAAAAAGGGGGAGATTGTTGGTGCAATCGGCCCAGGTCACGATTGACCAGGACTCGAGTTTGACTCGAGTGATGTTTTGATGTTCGACAAAAATATATGACAATGTAATTGTCATGGGAAAGTCCAAGTCTTGGGTACTTGGCATGTAAAGTCCAAGCATGGGTCTTGGCAATGGAAAGTCCAACATGGGTTGGCAAGGGAAAGTCAAGCATGGTATTGGCATTTGAGAAGTCCAACATGGGTTGGCAAGGTAAAGTCCAAGTCTTGAGTACTTGGCATGGAAAGTCCAACATGGGTTGGTAAGGGAAAGTCCAAGCTTGTGTCTTGGCATTTGAGAAGTCCAATGGTTGGCGGCATAAAGTCCAAGCGGAGTCTTGGCGGCGTAAGTCCAATGAGCCTTGGCGGTGTAGACACCGTTAGCATGACATAGCCGATGGAAGCATCTGAAGGCTAGCGCGATGGATGAACAAGTCATGGATGACTTGGAGGGTTCCGAGAGGCGTGAGGCTGATGGAGGTGGCTAGAAGGCTTAGGTCTAGGCTAAGGGTGGTCTAGCAAGTATTGGGGCACCATACTTGGGCTAAAACCTCATGTTTGAGGTGTTCCAGTCGACTGGTGCCATGTGGCAGTCGACTGGACCAAGTCAACTAGGGTTTGACTGCGGGAAGTGGCCTAGCAGTCGACTGCCAGAGGTGGGCAGTCGACTGATGGCTCGAGCAGTCGACTGATCGCATGATCAGTCGACTGGTGCTCGGGAATTCGGCCACAGAATGGAGTCGAGACTCGACTGGTCGAGTGAGGACTCCATCAGTCGACTGATGTGTATGATTAGTCGACTGATAGTAGATCCGTTAGACTTATCCAGCGTCGATCTAGTCGTTGTCTCACGACAACAGTGGCATCAGTTGACTGATGGTCCCGATCAGTCGACTGATCGACTTTTTCCAGCATAGGTTGAAGCTATAAAAGGAGCTCGTGATGGAGGAAATTGGCATCGGTTTCTTGAGGGTTTTGGAGCGATTTGCTGTTGCAAATCAGGGTCTCCAAGGTGATTTCAAGCAACCAAGCAATCCAAAGGCAATTGTAAAGTAGTTTTCTTTACTTGCATTGTATTTCATTATTGTAATTGCTTGTATTAGTATCTTATTGTTGTAAGATTAATTGTACGAGGTTTCTCCGCCTCTGGATTATTCCGAGAAGGAGTTATTATTATAGTGGTGTGTGATTGGCATCGCTAGGGTTCGTACGAACCCGATCCGTGGAGTAGGAACTGTGCGGTTCCGAACCACGTTAAATCTTCGTGTCTTTGTGTGTGCTTGTCCATTTCGTTATTGTATTATATCTATATTCCGCTGCGCTAACGAAATTGTAGAGACGAACGCGAAAGAATTCCATTGACGCTATTCACCCCCCCTCTGGCTTCCAAACGATCCCTAACACATCACACATTTTGTCCTTGAGAAATTTGACTTTAGGCAACCCTTTGACTAACTTCATTTTTGCTATTTTGGCTATGTTCTTCATGTTTATGTGTCCTAGCCTCCTATGCCAAAGCCAACTCTCCTCTTATTTTGCTATAAGACACTTAGTAGAAGCATTAGTAGCATAGGATAGATCAACATAATATATGTTTGATTTCCTAAAACCTACTAGCATGCAATCATTTAAAGTTTTCTGTTTTATAAAATATTTTGAAGAGTCAAATTTAACATCAAAATTTACATCACATAGTTGGCTTACACTAAGTAAATTAAATTTCATATCCTTAACTAGTAACACTTTATGAATGGCAATGTTGGAGGATACCTCAATTGTTCCCTTTCCTAGAATCTTAAGTTTGCCACTATTACCAAATGATACCTTTCCCTTGCTAGTGTGGTTGATAGTGGAGAATTTTCTCTCATCACCAGTCATATGTTTTGAACACCCACTATAAACAATCCACAAGCTTGATTCTTCTACCTATATCACATGAAAAATACAAGCCTTAGGCACCCAAATTTTAGGACCACTAGCATCAATTAGAAATTTCTTAGGGACCCAAGCCTTTCTACCCTTGATTCTAATTATGGATCTTCTACTAACAAGAGATGTAAATGCTACCTCCTTTTCCTTAGGCCTATATCCTAGTCTGACCTTGTTGTAAATAGCCCTTTGATTCTTAATTATCATGTCTAGGTATTTAGAGCCACTAGTAAATTTTTCTAAACATGCTCTTAGATTACCTATTTCTTTTCTTAATTCATCATTTTCATCTCTAAGGGTACATGCATCATCACAAGATAATTTTTCACAAGATGATTCTTCATTCTTAAGTGATTTAATTTCTACTTTTAAGTCCTTAATCCTAGTTTTTGATCTATTCAATGCATTTTGAAGGCATGCAATTGTCTTGTAAAGTAAATCTACCCTAAGGGAGTTGTTTACCTCATCATCATCACTTGATGATGATTCGTCGCTTGAGGAAGAGGATGAAGACTCCTCACTTGAGCTCCTGACTTCTTCCTCCAAGGCCATGAGGGCTAGATTTCGGGTGGCATGACACACTTCTTCATCATTGAAAGAGTCCTCCATGCTTAGGGTGTCCCATGTTTGTGCCACCATTGCCTCCTTCTTCTTCTTCTCCTTCTTTTCCTTCTCCTCCTTCTTTTTTAGTTCTGGGCAATTTGGCTTGATATGCCCTTTCTTGTTGCAACCATAGCAAGTTACGTTAGGTGTAGAATTTGAACTATTTGAAGACTTACCTCTTGAGGATTGGAACATCCTCCTCACATCTTTCTTGGTGAGTTTCCTTGACTTTCCACCAAACTTCTTAACATAATGAGCCACCTCACTTGCCGATAGCTCATTTTCACTACTAGATGAGTCTTCCTCGGATTCGGATGAGGAGGACACTTCTTTCTTCTCCTTCTTCTTTTTGTCCTTCTTCCCTACAAAAAGAGCTATACCCTTCTCTTTGGATGAAGTGTTAGCTTGTTCATGCAATTCAAATTCACAAAATAACTCATCTAACTTAACCAAAGAGAGATCCCTAGAGACCTTATAGGCATCTACCATTGAAGCCCATAAGGTTGTTCTAGGGAAGGCTTGGAGCACATACCTTACAAGGTCTCGGTTGTCGACCTTCTCACCTATTACATGTAGTCCGTTGACTACTTCTTTGAAGCGACCGTGCATTTGGCTCACGGTCTCATTGGTCTTCATGGAGAAACTTTGAAGTTGGCCAATTAGGAGATCTCTCTTGGCTCTTCTTGTTTCCTTGGATCCGTCGTTGAGCTCTATCAACTTCTCCCAAAGCTCCTTCGCCGATTCAAATGGCCCCACCTTGCTTAGTTGCTCTTTTGACAACCCACATTGAAGTGTGGTTGTTGCCTTGGCGTTGGCTTGAGCCTTCTTGGCCATGTCTCTCGTCCAATCCTTGGTCAGTATGGGCGCTCCGTGTTCATCGACCGGATTCTCGAAACCATCTACAATGCTAAACCAATTTTCAATATCATTCATAAGATAATACTCCATCCTACTTTTCCAGTAGCTGAAATCGTTGCCGTCAAAGAAAAGAGGCCTCGCCATGCTATACCCCTCTTGGAAAGCCATCTTGCTCCAGTTGATTGTTAGATCTTCCGATGCGATCCTGGCTTTGATACCACTTGTAGGAGATCGTTGAAAGCTAGAGGGGGGGGGGTGAATAGCTTGTTTTCATTTCTACAAGGATGATTAGCAGAAGCACAACAAAAATAATAATAAAAACAATGAAAACAATGCTAACACAATTCCTTTACGTGGTTCGGAGATAGCGCTCCTACTCCACGGTGATCCTTGAGGTGGATCAACCCTAATTAATATCACTATGAAGCTTTCCTTTACAACAACCCTCCTCTTCTTATAAAGGATGAAGATGGAGCTTAGAGAGAATGAGGGGATTTAAAAGCACTAGAAAGCTTGGAAAAATCGTGGAGGCTTGAGAGTATGATCAGATAATAAGCATTAGCCCTCAAAACCACCACAAGCCCTCTTTTTATAGAGAGAGGGTTGATTTTCCCATTGGAGCACTATCAGTCGACTGATGTACAATATCAGTCCACTGCTGGTGCGGTTAACGACTTCTGAATAGTCAGATTCATGAGATTTAGAGTCGTTACCTCCAACAAGATTT
The DNA here is from genome assembly GCA_025175895.1 of Wurfbainia villosa. NCBI lineage: Eukaryota > Viridiplantae > Streptophyta > Magnoliopsida > Zingiberales > Zingiberaceae > Wurfbainia > Wurfbainia villosa. The sequence goes on from CM045996.1 coordinate 50,625,744, forward strand.
CATCCCGGATCGATGGAGTGATCGCTGAGTGATCACGGCCGCAATGAGCGAGACTCCATTCTCGCGTCTGTTTAACTTGATCACGATCAAGAGTTAGCTGGGCCGACCGATAACAACATCACCGACCGCTATGACTAAGTAGTCGACCGATCGTCGTGGTTTCATCCCGACCCGGGCCGAAAGACTGATCACCGACCGATACATCAGATCCCGATTATCACTCATCAAGTATGAATAATTCATACTTGATTTTACCCCCTAGACCTAGACTCAACCTTCTAGCTCTTCCTTAAGCCTTGCGCTGTAGGGAATTCTTTATGCCAAATGGCATATGTGCAACGGAAAAATTAGGATCCCTTCCAAGTGATCCATGCGAAAGCAAACTCGTATAAAATAAATTTCTCTAAACCAAGCCTATCTTATAGGAGAGGATTACCTTTGTTGCGTGCCCTTGTTAATTCCGCTTCTTCCTTTTGTTTGTTGGATCTTTAGCACGTTCAAGTGTCCGTGCCTCTATATGTATCCACACGAGCAAGCTCTTGTCTCACAAAAGAAAACTAGAGGAGCTCTCCTTTACTTCTTGCTAGAGAAGTCCCTAAAGGAGAGGAAGCTAGGGAAAAAGAGAAGGGAAGAAGAAGACTACTCTTCTTGCTACACTCACAAAAGCCACACAACAATAAGCTCTCAAGCTCTCTCCAAGCCTCAAGCTCCCAACAACCACACCTACCATTTGCTTTGGCCGGCCACTCCATGGGGTCTTTTATAGGGTTGGAAAAACCCTTTCACCTCCACACATTCAATGCAATCCATTGCATTAGGACATTTGTTTGGCCGGCCACTTAAGGAGACAAAACCATTTTGTTTCCTTCCACCTTATCTAGCTTAGGTGGATGCTTAGGTGGCATGCTTATGTGGCATGCTTATGTGGCATTCTTATGTGGCATTCATGCATGTTGAATTAATCTTATTAATTCAATTAAGCTTATGTTATCATATTGAATTAATCTTATTAATTCAATTAAGCTTATGTTATCATATTGAATTAATCTTATTAATTCAATTAAGCTTATGTTATCATATTGAATTAATCTTATTAAATCAATGAGGTAACATATTGAATTAATCTCATTAAATCAATTAGCTAAAATTCTCATTAAGCTTAAAGTCCAAAAACCATTTTGTACTTAAGCTTATTCCCAAATTATTCTAGTCAAACTAGAATACTCTAATTCCTCTAATCATCATGCTCTTTGTGTGTGACCCTATAGGCTCTCATAACGCTGGCAAAGGGACCTAAACTCTTTAGATACACAAGCAATGAGCGGCATCTAGCAATACATCATTGCTACCCAAGTTATGAGATAAGTCAAGATCCACTAACCTTTCCGTGACTACTATAATATATGACCGTGTCCTTCTATCCTTGATATCGATTGATCAATGAGGCATAGACCGTGGTCATCCTCGATCAATCTATGTGTTTCTTGATCCCCGAGTAAACTAACTCAAACAAATGAGCTCAATATCTCATATTGACTCATTCGAGCATGGCCATCACTTTTAGTAGTTCTACTCAATCAAGGGGCCCACCGATATCACTCTCGTCATATGAGAGGGATAGATCCCATCTACATCACTCACATCCCTCCGCATAATTTGTTATATACCCAGTAATCGCCTTTATGGTCCACCCTGTTACGGGTGACGTTTGACGATACCAAAGTATATAACTCCTTATGTAGGGAACCGTAGTGACTTCAGGTCTGAGGACTATTCATACCAATAGTCACATGAGAAAGTTTATGACACTCATATAACGATCCATGAAACTTTCTCATGGCGGGTCAGTTCAGTATATATTCTCTAATATATACCCATGTGTCAACTTGATATCATATATCCATGACTTGTGAGATCAAGTCATCAATTGACCTACATGCTAGTCTTTATGTATTAATATTGCCCTTGCATATTAATACTTGACTAGGAACATTTAGAAAGTGTTCTCTACAGCCTCTCATAATCAATTCTGCCAATTGATGTGCTGTAGACAAGAACCTACTTTTCTAGGGCATTACTATATTTAATTTAGCTGGCACAAGCAAGACTTAAATATAATAACCAATCCTTTGCCTTTATAGAATATGATACAAAATGTTCCCTATTCAACCATCACATGATTGGTTCTTAGGGCTATAACTAACATGCGCCTCCAGGGTCCCTCTGAGTCTGCGACTTGTTCATCCTTTGCGCTTTGCTTCCAAGAGCTTCCTTCGGTTTTGTCATGTCTTGGGTTTCCCTTTGCCAAAGCATGCTTGGACTTTACGTCGCCAAGTCTACATGCTTGGACTTATGCTGCCAAGACTTGCCTTTGGACTTCCTTTGGCTAGATCACACTTGGACTTTGTCTTTACCAAGTCTTCATACTTGGATTTTCTTGTCACTTAAACACGTTCACAATTAGATCACAAAGCATTGCCTAACTTAGATGATTATCCAAACATCATCACATATAAATGCTTGGGGCATTATTGCACCAACAGGCATTTGTAAAGTATTTTCTTTACTTGTATTGCATTGTATTTCATATTATTTTCTTGTTGTATTTAGTTTATTATTGTAAACTATTGTACGAGGTTTCTCCACCTCTGACTTGTGTCGAGAAGGAGTATTTGTGATTGCATTGGCGTCGCTAGAGCTCTTTAGAGCTCGATCCGTGGAGTAGGAACCTTGAGGTTTCGAACCACATTACATGCTCGTGTTTGCGTGATTGTGTCTTGTGTATTATCATTATTATTATTATTCTGCTACACACTAACACGCTTTGTAGACACGATCACAAACGATTTCCATCGAGCAACGAAATCAATCTATTCACCCCCCCTCTAGCGTTCCAACGATCACCTACAAGTGGTATCAGAGCGAAGCCGCTCTTCAAGGTTTAACAACTAAGGGAGCACGCTAGAAGGAACAAGATGGAATTCAAAGACAAGCTTGGATGGGACATCAACACTCCACCACCATATGACCGAGAAGATTTTCCGGCGTGGAGAGCAAGAATGGAGACATTCTTGATGATGGACATAGAGGATTGGTTCATCCTCGTAGAAGGATTTGAACCTCCTAGGGATAAGAAGAGACAAGTCCTCAAGTTGAAGAAATGGACCCAAGATCAACGACAAAAATTCAAGACCGAAGCCAAGGTAACAAAACTTTTAGAATATTTGATACCTAATGATGTTTTGTCTAGGCTAGTTGAATATCTTGACGCCAAGGAGTTGTTGGCATTGTGCTATTCCTCAGGATGCTCATCGGCTCCCATGTCCCCGGATTAAAATTTTCACTAATGAAAAACTAATCCGGATGGGATGAGTTTCCTAAGCACAACCAATTCGTCGTCGTGCTAACAACATGAGCGATCGCTTGAACAAACTAGTTGTTCAAGCAACACAACTCTTCTAGTCGGTTAGCCACGGAAGAGACGACGGACGGATCGCCAGTTTTTGTGTTTATCTTCGGGGTCCATGATTATACAATACATACAAATGTAAACTGGTATAATCAACATATACTAACATAAAGAACATAAGCTAGCATATCAATAAGAACATGCAAATAACAATAATAAAAGTTATAAAACTTTTATACCTCTTGATCTTCTATCGTATGTCCTAACCTCCTTGTAGACTTCGTGTGGGCGAAGATCCTCCACAAGTTGAAGCATCCTAGATCTTCTTCAATCCAAAGAAAGAAGAACTCTCTTTCCCTTCTTGCTTGAGCCAACCACCAATGCACAAAGGATTGATGCCGCCGGCCCCAAGAATAGAGAGAACAAAATGGAAACAAAACTCATCTCTTATCTAGGACCAACCATCAAGCTCCAAGCATGATGTTTGCCGCCGGTCCAAAGAGAACAAGAAGAGGATGAGAGGAATAGGTTGAGTGCCTACCAAGGTAGAGGGAAAAGATCTAGGAGCCGGCAACACCCTAGGAAGAAGAAGAAGATATCCTCTCCTATAGTTGCTGCCCACTTTCCCCTCCATAACCTAGCCGCCCAAACAAGGAAAGGATAACTCTAGGGTTTCTTGCCACCCACTAATGGAAGGGCAAACCCTAATTTCCCAAACCAACCTAATCCATAGAAAGAAGGGTGAAGCTTGGGCGCCGGCCAAACCAAGGAGGAAAGAGGAAGAAGGGTTGCCGCCCACCATCATGGACTAAACCCTAACCCTAGCCTCTTCCTATTTCTTGCCGTCCAACCATGGTGGAAGGGGGAGATCTAGAACCGGCCACCTTCTCTAGGAAGAAGAAGAACTCTTCCACAAGTTGCCGCCCACTCTCCTTTCCTCACCATGGCCGCCCAACCCAAGGAGCCAAACCCTAATTAGGGTTTCCTCCATAGGGTTTCTTGCCGCCCAAGCAAAGAGAGGCTAAACCCTAATTTCCATCATCCAAAAAAAAACTTATTGCCGCCCAACCCATGCTCCCTTATATATAGAGTTAGGTTTAGGCCTTGGTTTAATCTCCACTGTCGGTTCTAGGGTTTTAATCTCAACCGTCGGATCTAGAGATTTAATCTCAACCGTCAGTTCTAGGGTTTTAATCCCAACCGTCGGATCTAGAGATTTAATCTCAACCGTCGGATCTAGGGATTTAATCCCAACCGTCGGATTTAGAGATTTGTTTTCCATCATTTGATCTAGAGTTCATGAGGTTTATATTAGGCTACGATAGGGACCATGAGGAGGAGTTGGGTCTTGGCCACCCGATGGATCGGAACCACACAAACTTGATCCATCAATGATGTTCCATTCCACTAGAGGATCATCATCGAACTACCTCACCAACCCCCATAAATTAATATGGGCTCCATATATTATTTGTACATCCATCTCCCCGTGTTTAAGATATCAAATGTCCGTCAATTAATTGATTTACTGACCATCAATTAATTAACATCTAACTCCTCGAGTAGTACCACTCAACCTTATCATCATGTTGACTAAGTCAACGTGCAGGGTTTATATGATGAACCTTATGAGCTCCTCAAGGGGACATCATCAACCTAATATATAAGACACAGTTTCCTCCTATAATCAACGGCACACCATGTAAATAATATCATTTCCCAACTTACTGGGCATATTGATTTAATCCATAGAAATCTCACCCTCTGGTAAATCAAAGAAATAAATATTAAGTACATGTGCCCGTTATTATATCGGGATTAAGAGCATGTACAACATAATATCCGAGGTCCGATTCAATTATGTAGTCAGCAACAAATTGAATCACCTCTATGTCGGTCCTGCTCAATACACCTAAGTGTACTAGTGTAACTTTATGTTCAAGACAAAACAATACCAAGCTACACTACAACCATGCCAATGGTTTGTCCAAAACCATCTTGGTTGTGAGCCTCTACTTATATTCTACAAGGATCTGATAACATGATATTCTGTGCCACACCAAGCACCATGTTATCTACAATGTAAAATATTAGACAATTTTGCATAATCATAAAAATATACAAACAATGATCATGTGATTCTTATTTCAAAATAAAGATGTTCATACAAAAGAGCTAGGCTTTCAGTATACATCCCAACAATCTCCCACTTATACTAAAAGACTATGTTGTCATCATACTGCCATACATCTGATTCCCCTTCCCTCCACATGCCTATCAAAGCTCTCGCTAGAAGGGCCTTAGTGAAAGGGTCTACCAGGTCATCCTCTGATGCAATCTAGGCGACAACAACTTCTACCTCCTTTACGATTTCTCGTATCAGGTGGTACTTGTACTCTATGTGTTTACTAGCCTTATGGGCTCATGGTTCCTTCGAGTTTGCAACTGCACCATTATTATCACAATTAATTGTGATAGTTCTGGGCAAACCAGGAATCACATCCAAGTCCATCAGGAAGTTCCTGAGCCACACAGCTTCTTTGGCCGCCACAGGGGCTGCCAGATACTCAGCTTCCATGGTGGAGTCCGCTACGCATTTGCTTGGGCACTCCTCCATACAATGGCTCCACCTCTAAAGTAAACACAAAACACGAGTAGACTTCTTGTTATCCTATCGATTGGAAATCGATCCATGCAACCCACGAGGAGTAATTGGTGCAGTAAACTAGCATATAATCCTAGTCCTTCTCGGGCACTACAATATATGCTTTTACCGATCCAATGTCCATCTGGATTACTCGATATCTGCTAACCATGCCCACAGCAGCGGATATCTTGTCTCGTACATAGCATACATGAGGCTTCCCTCTTGCCGAGCATAAGGAACCGCCCTCACCTCAGATGATCTAGGACACATCTCCTTAGATAAAGGAACTCCATACCTGAAAGGTAGAAAACCCTTCTTGGAGTTCTGCATGCTAAAACGATCCAAAATCATGTCTATGTATGAAGCTTGGGATAAGCACAACAACCTTGATCCCAAGGTTGTGATCCACTTCTCCCAAGTCCTTCAAAACTGTTTGGACAACCATACCCTTACGTCTGATAACACTCTTATATTGTTGCCAACTACGAAATATTATCGTATAGTACAAGAAATACCACTACGTTTCTGTCACATCTCTTGTATACACAAAACTCATCCGACTTTGAATAAATCCATAAGTGCTGGATTTACCTCATCAGCGAATGTTCCAAGACCTCAAAGCTTGCTTCAGTCCATAAACGGACCGATTAAGCTTACATACAATACGCTCTTTGCCCTTAGCAATGAATCCCTCTGGTTGCTTCATATAGATGTTTTCCTCAAGACTTCCATTAAGGAAAGCTGTCTTGACATCCATCTATCACACCTCATAATCCATATGAGCTGCAATGCATAAGAGCTCCCAGACCTGACTTGAATCCATAGATTCAATCTCAGTATTCATTGCACTTTGCCAAGATGTTGTATTTATATCTTGGATTGCCTCGTCGTATGTCTAGGGATCAGGTTCATGTTTGCTAGGGACCAAATCAGAAGATTCGTCCAAAAACATGAATCTAAGAGGCTGTCTAACAACCCTCCCACTACGACGAGGTATCATCTGTGTATCCTTTGTGACACGCGGTGCAGTGACATGTGGTATATCCTCTTGTACCAGTGGTACTAAAGAAGTGACTTCCCTTTTAACTCCTCCAGAACAATTTTACTCTTGGGCTTGTGGCTTATCACATAGTCTTCCTCTAGAAATCTGGCGTTCGTGTTAACGATCACTCTCTGATCTCTAGGACTATAAAACAAGTCAGAATAACTCATCATCGATCTAACCATCTCCATAAGAGTCCTATTCCTTCGCTCTGCTACACTGTTCTGCTGGGGTGTGCCAGGTGCAGTCAATTGGGATTGAATCCCAACCTCTGATAAGTAGTTCCTAAACTCTCCCAAGAGGTTCTCACCACCACGATCAGATCGTAGTGTCATCCATATCTTGAATAATTGTCTATAAAAGAGATGAAATATTCAAGACCACCTCTTGCCTAGATAGTCATAGGACCTCACAAATCAGAATGAACCATTTCTAACACATCTTTGGCTCTATACCCCTTGGCCTTAAAAGGCCTCTTGGTCATCTTACCCTCAAGCAAGATTAAGTAGGTTGGGAGATCCTCCACCACTAATGAACCCAAAGGTCCATCGGCTATCAACCTTTGAATTACTGCTTGGGTTAATGTGACCAAGCCTAAGATGCCAAAGATATGTTTGGTTCATCTTGAAGGTTCTTTTCTCTTATTGGAATTAGAAGATGAGTTATTAACTTCTATTTGCATCGTAGAGCTTGTGGTTTTAAGTTATAAATTTCCTATCTATGTACCTGAATAGATAATTCTCCTATTCCTTTTATAACAACTGTCATTAAAAGAAATAGATATCCATCCATAATAATTTAGAAACCGAAACTAAATTCTTTCTAAATAAAGGGTACATAAAGGAAATTTTAAGAACCAAAACCTTTATTTTTCTCAAAAGATAAATAAAACATCTCCCACTGCAATAGCCGCCATCTTCATGGCATTACCCAAGTAAATGGTAATATCCCCTTTAGCTAGTCATCGGGTTTCCTGGAACCCCTGCAAATTATTGCAGACATGATTAGTGGCTCCCGTATCTACTTACCAGGTGCCGGCAGATATCACCGCTAATCATGTTTCAATGACTAGTCCAAAAGATATACCTTTGTTCTGTTTTGAATTGGGACAGTCCTCCTTCCAATGTCCATCCTGCTTGTAAGTGAAGTACTTGCCTTTCGGCTTCTTCACTCTTCCCTGAGATCCTCCCACCATCTTTGCTTCACCTTGTTTCTTCTTCTTCTTGCCTTTCGGCTTAGAAGTAGAAACCCTTTTGAGCAATGATGGCTTGAGGACACTCTTTGAAGAGTGTATACTTGTACTTCTTAGCAGATAAGACAACATCTAGATTCTTTTCCAATCAACATTATTTGGGTATAGTAAGTTTATTTCCTTTAGTATCATAATAAGTGGACTGAAAGTCATTTTGAAAATCCTAAGAATCACAATGATCAAAATATTAGATTTCAAATTTTATTGATTCCTCAAAACAATAAAATTCCGAAATCAACCAACACCTCAAAACACCGAGAATATCGCATGCCACGATAGTGTGGACGTATACGAATTTTACATTTGTAAGAGGAGGTTTTACCCATTAATTTTATTATCTTGTCAACCTTACTTTTTGACAAATAAAATTAATAGTTGGTTCCTCTTTGGCCCTACAAATAAAAGCAGTGACTCCGATGGGGAGGATACTTTTTATTTGCATCTAAGTGTGCACCATTACACGGTACTAAGGGAATTATCTCGGATTATGTGCCTTACCGATGGGGAAGTACACACACTCCTAAATAATTTCCTATAACCATTATTTGACCTAGTAATCCACAAACAAACTCATCCGATGGGGAGGAAGGCACTCAGAGCCGACGCGCAAGTTTGTTGCATCACATGTCAAATTGTAATGGAGGTCGCGGGAATTAATTAAAATGTCCCTCTCCCACTTAGTAAATTGAAAATGAGGAATTTTCAAGCACACACAACATGCTTATTATTACTGTAGATTTCAATAAAAATTATTGATTCCTCAAATAATAAAATTTTGAAATCAACCAACACCTCAAACACCGAGAATATCGCATGCCATGATAGTGTGGATGTATACGAATTCTACATTTGTAAGAGGAGGTTTAACCCATTAATTTTATTATCTTGTCAACCTTACTTTTTGACAAATAAAATTAATAGTTGGTTTCTCTTTGGCCCTACAAATAAAAGCACATTTTATTTGCATCTAAGTGTGCACCATTACATGGTACTAAGGGAATTATTTTGGATTATGTGCCTTACCGCTGTGGAAGTACACACGCTCCTAGATAATTTCCTTTAACCATTATTTGACCTAGTGATCCGCAAACAAACTCATCCGATGGGGAGGAAGGCACTCAAAGCCGACGCGCAAGTTTGTTGCATCACATGTCAAATTGTAATGGAGGCCGCGGGAATTAATTAAAATGTCCCTCTCCCACTTAGTAAATTGAAAATGAGGAATTTTCAAGCATACACAACATGCATATAAAACAAATCAGCAATAAATATGAAAAAATCAGAATTTTTCCAACTATTATGGCATTGTTCTCCAATATGCGTCCCGTCGTGTCGCCACCTCGTCCGCTCCTCCTACGCCATGTACGAGCCAACCGGAGATCCGAGCCGAGAATAAAACCTATTTTATTTTACATCCATCGATCCTATACTCCACGAGGGAGTGTACATGAAATCTAGATCGAAAGTAAAATAAAATAAAGAGTGGCTAAACAATGTCGTATTCAATTACAAAAATCAAATACTAATTTAGCCTCGTCAACCCCGAGGATTCAAATAATATACAATCACACACACATGCAATCACATACAGACATATATAGCCATAATAGTTGGATCTTATGCCTGCAACCAAAAAGTTAGCATACGCACATCCTACTATTATTCGGCATACACAATATATGATAAGTGCGTGAAAGTAACCGAATCCAAAACACACAAAACCGGAAACCGTGGCTCTGATACCAAATGTTGGCATTGTGCTATTCCTCAAGATGCTCATCGGCTCCCATGTCCCTGGATTAAAATTTTCACTAATGAAAAACTAATCCGGATGGGATGGGTTTCCTAAGCACAACCAATTCGTCGTCGTGCTAACAACATGAGCGATCGCTTGAACAAACTAGTTGTTCAAGCAACACAACTCTTCTAGTCGGTTAGCCACGGAAGAGACGACGGACGGATCGCCGGTTTTTGTGTTTATCTTCGGGGTCCATGATATAATTAACATATACTAACATAAAGAACATAAGCTAGCATATCAATAAGAACATGCAAAGAACAATAATAAAAGTTATAAAACTTTTATACCTCTTGATCTTCTATCGTATGTCCTAACCTCCTTGTTGACTTCGTGTGGGCGAAGATCCTCCACAAGTTGAAGCATCCTAGATCTTCTTCAATCCAAAGAAAGAAGAACTCTCTTTCCCTTCTTGCTTGAGCCAACCACCAATCCACAAAGGATTGATGCCGCCGGCCCCAAGAATAGAGAGAACAAAATGGAAACAAAACTCATCTCTTATCTAGGACCAACCATCAAGCTCCAAGCATGATGTTTGCCGCCGGTTCAAAGAGAACAAGAAGAGGATGAGAGGAATAGGTTGAGTGCCGACCAAGGTAGAGGGAAAAGATCTAGGAGCCAGCAACACCCTAGGAAGAAGAAGAAGATATCCTCTCTTATAGTTGCCGCCCACTTTCCCCTCCATAACCTAGCCGCCCAACCAAGGAAAGGATAACTCTAGGGTTTCTTGCCGCCCACTAATGGAAGGGCAAACCCTAATTTCCCAAACCAACCTAATCCATAGAAAGAAGGGTGAAGCTTGGGCGCCGGCCAAACCAAGGAGGAAAGAGGAAGAAGGGTTGCCGCCCACCATCATGGACTAAACCCTAACCCTAGCCTCTTCCTATTTCTTGCCGTCCAACCATGGTGGAAGGGGGAGATCTAGAACCGGCCACCTTCTCTAGGAAGAAGAAGAACTCTTCCACAAGTTGCCGCCCACTCTCCTTTCCTCACCATGGCTGCCCAACCCAAGGAGCCAAACCCTAATTAGGGTTTCCTCCTTAGGGTTTCTTGCCTTAAAAGAGAGGCTAAACCCTAATTTCCATCATCCAAAAAAAAACTTATTGCCGCCCAACCCATGCTCCCTTATATATAGAGTTAGGTTTAGGCCTTGGTTTAATCTCCACTGTCGATTCTAGGGTTTTAATCTCAACCGTCGGATCTAGAGATTTAATCTCAACCGTCGGTTCTAGGGTTTTAATCCCAACCGTCGGATCTAGAGATTTAATCTCAACCGTCGGATCTAGGGATTTAATCCCAACCGTCGGATTTAGAGATTTATTTTCCATCATTTGATCTAGAGTTCATGAGGTTTATATTAGGCTACGATAGGGACCATGAGGAGGAGTTGGGTCTTGGCCACCCGATGGATCGGAACCACACAAACTTGATCCATTAATGATGTTCCATTCCACTAGAGGATCATCATCGAACTACCTCACCAACCCCCATAAATTAATATGTGCTCCATATATTATTTGTACATCCATCTCCCCATGTTTAAGATATCAAATGTCCGTCAATTAATTGATTTACTGACCATCAATTAATTAACATCTAACTCCTCGAGTAGTACCACTCAACCTTATCATCATGTTGACTAAGTCAACGTGCAGGGTTTACATGATGAACCTTATGAGCTCCTCAAGGGGACATCATCAACCTAATATATAGGACACAGTTTCCTCCTATAATCAACGGCACACCATGTAAATAATATCATTTCCCAACTTACCGGGCATATTGATTTAATCCATAGAAATCTCACCCTCTGGTAAATCAAAGAAATAAATATTAAGTACATGTGCCCGTTATTATATCGGGATTAAGAGCATGTACAACATAATATCCGAGGTCCGATTCAATTATGTAGTCAGCAACAAATTGAATCACCTCAATGTCGGTCCTGCTCAATACACCTAAGTGTACTAGTGTAACTTTATGTTCAAGACAAAACAATACCAAGCTACACTACAACCATGCCAATGGTTTCTCCAAAACCATCTTGGTTGTGAGCCTCTACTTATATTCTACAAGGAACTGATAACATGATATTCTGTGCCACACCAAGCACCATGTTATCTACAATGTAAAATATTAGACAATTTTACATAATCATAAAAATATGCAAACAATGATCATGTGATTCTTATTTCAAAATAAAGATGTTCATACAAAAGAGCTAGGCTTTCAGTATACATCCCAACAGGAGCTATGGGACAAATTGGCCAAGTTTCATGAGAAGCCTCACTTGGCATAAGTTGAAGAAGAAGAATCTTCATCGGCTCAAGAAGAGCAAGAAGTCGAGGAAGAATCATCATCATCCTCACAAGGAAGTGAGAACTTGGAGGTTGAGAGACCATCAACATCCAATGAGGAAGAGGAAGTAGAATCGGAGGAGACCTCCACCTCTAGGATTTAGGGGGAGGAGATTAAATCACCGGAGCAACATCAAGAAGAAGCTTCAACATCCGGTCAAGATGAAAAAGCTCAAAATCCGATTTCGGCCTCCATTGACTTAGGTAACTCAAACACCTCTATTCAAAATAAAAATAACATTATGTGTTTTGAGTGTAGGGAATTTGGGCATTATAAGAGTAAGTGCCCAAAGAAAGTAAAGAAGTCTCCTCCTACACCAAAAGTCAAGGATGTCGGTCCCCTAACAACCAAAAGCAAGGAGCAAGTGATTTACTTCAAATGTCGGCAACCGGGACACTACTGAAATCAATGCCCAAAGGGGAGCTTCACAAGTAGGGGGAGCCTCCAAGGCAAACCCTAAGGTAAAATTTATTAATGTACCTTCTAGTTCTAATGTCAAAATGTATGCTAGGAGTAATTTAAACAATCTTGCTATTGTTCATAAGTAGCATGCTATTAGAAATAACAAATATTTTTGTTTAGGTGCCAAAAATGTTAACATTTCAAAGAAGGAGAAATTTGGGACTAATGTCCCTAGAAAAGTTTTACCTAGGGAGTCTATTAGGAAAATAGGAGAACACCTAGATCTTAATCCCAAATGGACTAGGCATATGCCTAGAAAGGACATTGCTCAAAGACCAAATCAAAATTCTAAAATTGGGCAATTAGAGATTGAAAACCAAGCCTTGAGGTCAAGGCTTGAAAAACTTGAGAAGACCCTCAAGATTATGCAAAATCAACTAAAAGGGTCAAATGGTCAAAGTCAAGAGTCTAGGACCAAGAGTCAACACCTAGGACCTAAGAAACAAAAGTCAACCAAGGGCAGGAAGGGTTTGGGTCACAAACCTAAGCCTAAAGTGGCTTATCATAGTGTTCCATTTGATTATGAAACACAAATTAGGTCTAGGAAGACTAAGGTCAATAGGGAAGTCATCCCTAGAGTTGACCAAGGTATGTGCCTAGTGGCTAGGGTTTCAAGGAAACCTAGGGAAGCCACTAAGAAGGTTGCAAGGGGAGTTACCCCTAGAGTCAACCTAGGTAAGACTACAATGACCAAGGCTAACAAGCCTAGAAGGGTCATTAGGAGGGTATCTAAGGAGGTCATCCCTAAGGAATACCTAGTTAACCCTAGGAGCTCAAATAGGTTTTAGGTTCCTAAGAGCGTGATTGATTCACACTAGATTGTTTTAGGGTGTGCCAACCTTGATTGGATGGGTAGTTAACTCAACCATGGTAAAGGTGGCACTTTAGGATATTTTCAAGGTTATGGATACCTTGGAAATAGAATTGATATTGTGATCCTAAAAGATTGTAAGATGTGCCAATGTATTTTTGGGATTATGAAAAATCAATTTAATTGGCACAATTTAAGATTAGAGGTTATAGTGTGCCATTTTGGGTTTTGGCACACTAGGAAGAAAAGTGATATTATGACAAAATATACTTAATTATATCAAATGACAATTAATATTAAAATTTAGGTATTATTATACCTATACATTTTATATACCATGCTTGATTTTCCATATAACATGCCATGACATCATATCTATGTTTAATCACTTAATATGTCATGATCATGTTTTTAGGATTAGGTTTAATGTCATATATTTTTAGATTTCATCTTATGTCATGACATCATGATTATGAGCATGTGTTTATTTATACCATCATTAATGCCATAATCATTCATGCATTTGAATTTGATTAAAATTGATGTATGGACAATGGCATGACTTAGAGTCCCATTTATAAGGGAATCAAGTAGTGTTGCCTTAGAAAAATGCATGAAATCCTAGATTAGGAGAACAAAACTCACATCTCACATCACATTGACATGTATGTGTATTTATATACCCTAGATACATGTGAGATGCTAGGATATGAGTTAAGTTCAAGGTGCATAGTTTTTGCATCTAGATGAACTCAAACTCATGTAAAAACATGTTGTGGATCATTGGAAAAACTTGTGTACAAGTCATGTACATTGAGCCCAAGGAACATGATCCAAAATAAGGTTTTGAAAACATTTTAAAATCCTTTTGAAAAACCTTGGTGAAGTCTATCTTTTGATAGCAATCACCATTGATGAGATTGATAAAAAGTGAGCTAAAACTTTGAAGTTTTTATTCACTTTTGGATTTTGTATCAATTTTGATATTTTATGGGTAAAATATTTTTCTATCATTTTTCACCCATTGTATTGGTCATAACTATTATACGTATGAAATTTCATGATTTTTTGAATTACGTATAATTATTTATGATTTTCTAAATTTCATTTTTGATAACTGAAATTCTGAAATTTCAGTTATTAGTCGACTGCCCTTGGTGGCAGTCGACTGATGGGAGTGGCAATCGACTGATCTCTGATAAAGTCGACTGCCAAGCTGATTTCAGGAAAACAAGGTTTATTTACCCCAATTTCAGCTATGTTAGAGTTCCCTAACCACTCCTAACCCTAGGATATGCTTTGGGAAGCATTATAAAGGGTGAAAATCCATTGGATATGGATTAGGAGAGTTGTTTAGGGTTTGTATCAAATTTAAGGATGGGAGAGTTCATGTTTGAACTTTGAACCTTATTTTTGATGGTTTAGAGTTCCTATTGGCTTAGGGACTTCCCAAGGACATTGTTGGTGCAATAGTCAAGGGGGAGCAAGCCTTTAGGGGGAGGTATCCATCATGGGATGATGAATGGTACTTTTCCTCATGAGGAGGGAAAATGAGATTTTGAGATACCCAATTTGGAAATTGGGAGAGTGTATAGGATTTCCTCTCTTGAGTGATATGAGACTTATCACTAGGAAGATGGTAGGCATCCTAGGTATTTTTGGACCAAGGGGGAGATTGTAAGATCTCATTGGGACATGAGACATTCACCTCTTTGGAGAGAACCTTTTTGATGTTAGTCAAAAAGGGAGAGAATGTTTTGGGGGAGAACTTATTGAGAGAATGACATCAATTGGGAAAATTGATGGGGATGATTGGTTGAGTTACTGTTCTAACTCAATGGTTTGTTTGGTTTTTGTCAAACATCAAAAAGGGGGAGATTATTGGTGCAATCGGCCCAGGTCACGATTGACCAGGACTCGAGCTTGACTCGAGAGATGTTTTGATGTTCGACAAAAACATATGACAATGTGACATGCCATAGAAAGTCTAAGTCTTGAGTACTTGGCATTTAAAGTCCAAGCATGGGTCTTGGCAAGGAAAAGTCCAAGCATGGGTCTTGCCATGGAAAGTCCAACATGGGTTGACAAGGGAAAGTCCAAGCTTGAGTCTTGGCATTTGAGAAGTCCAAGGGGTTTGATATTGGCGGCGTAAAGTCCAAGCGGGAGTCTTGGCAGTATAAGTCCAATGGTTGGCGGCGTAAAGTCCAAGCGGAGTCTTGGCGGCATAGGTCCAATGTGCCTTAGCGGGGTAGACACCGTTAGCATGACATAGCCTATGGAAGCACCTGAAGGCTAGCATGATGGATGAACAAGTCATGGATGACTTGGAGGGATCAGAGAGGCGTGAGGCTGATGCAGGTGGCTAGAAGGCTTAGGTCTAGGCTAAGGGTTGTCTAGCAAGTATGGGGGAACTATACTTGGGCTAAAACCTCATGTTTGAGGTGTGCCAGTCGACTGGTGTCATATGACAGTCGACTGGTGAGAGTCAACTAGGGTTTGACTGTGGGAATTGGCCTAGCAGTCGACTGCCAGAGGTGGGCAGTCGACTGAGTGGCTGAGCAGTCGACTGATCGTGTGATCAGTCGACTGATGCTCAGGTTTTGGGGTATAGAATGGAGTCTCACTCGACCGCTGTGGTCAGCAGTAGAGTGATGGCTTGATCAGTCGACTGATGGTCATAATCAGTCGATTGATGTCCTAGCTGTTGGATTTTTTCAGCGTGGATTACACCGTTGTCTCATAGCAACAGTGTGATCAGTCGACTGATCGACTTTTTCCAGCCCAGGAAGAAGGTATAAATGGAGCTCGTGGAGGAGAAAAAGCCAAGCGATTTCTTGGACGTTCTTGAGGCAATTTGCTTCTGCAAATCAGGGTCTTCAACCACGGTTCAAGCGATCAACAAGCAAACAATCTAAAGGCATTTGTAAAGTGTTTTCTTTACTTGTATTGCATTGTATTTCATATTATTTGCTTGTTGTATTTAGTTTATTATTGTAAACTATTGTACGAGGTTTCTCCACCTCTGACTTGTGTCGAGAAGGAGTATTTGTGATTAGTGATTGCATTGGCGTCGCTAGAGCTCTTTAGAGCTCGATCCGTAGAGTAGGAACTTTGAGGTTCCGAACCACGTTATATGCTTGTGTTTGCGTGATTGTCTCTTGTGTATTGTCATTATTATTAATTATTCTACTGCGCACTAACACGCTTTGTAGATGCGATCATGAATGATTTCCATCAAGCAACGAAATCAAGCTATTCACCCCCTCTAGTGTTCCAACAATCACCTACATTAAACACGGGGAGATATTTGTACAATTAATATATGGAGCCCATATTTAATTATGGGGTTGGTGAGGTAGATCAATGATAATCCTCTAGTGTAATGGATTATTATTAATGGATCGGACTTTATGTGGGCTAGATCCATTGCGTTGCCAAGATCCAACTCCTCCTCATGGTCCCTATTGTAGCCTATTAAAACCCTCATGAAGCCTAGATCCGATGGTGGAAAATGGAAGTCTAGATCTGATGGTGGAGGTTAAATCTCTAGATCCGACGGTTGAGATTAAATCTCTAGATCTGACGGTGGAGATTAAATCTCTAGATTCGATGGTGGAGATTGAAAGGAGGCTTAAGCCTAGCTCTATAACGGCTTGGGCGTGTAAGATCTTTGGGAGATCAGGATTTTGGGAGAGGCTTTGGGCGGCAAGACATTAGGGTTTAGAATCCTAATTGGTTGGGCAGCGCCTATTGTCCAAGTGCTAGGGCCGGCGGCAAGGAGGTTAGGGATTAGCCTCTCTTCTTCCTCTCTTGGCCGGAGCACCCTCTTCTCCTCTCCTTTGGCCGGAGGCAAGATATCAATCTTGGCCGGCAATTCCATCTCCCTCTCCTTGGTGGCCGGCGGCAAAAACAAAGAGAAGAAGGTGGCTTGATCTTTCTCCAAAGGGATTGTGTCCGGAACTAGAAAGGTGAAGAAGGGAGCTTATTATCTTCCTTTGTTCGGAGTAAACAAGGAAAGGAAGATAAGTGATCTAGGAGGGTTCGACTTTTGGGAGATCGTCGCCCACACGACTTCCAAAAGGAGGAAAGACATACAATAGAAGACCTAGAGGTAAACAAGAGGTATAATTCTTGTTTAAGTATGTTTTCTTATTCTATGCAAATTGTATGTATTGTATGTGGCTAATTTACTTGGACCCCAAAGACAAACACAAAAACCAGCGATCCGTACATCGTCTATTCCGTGGCTAATCGAAGATAAGAGGGATGTTACTTGAACAACAAGTTTGTTCAAGTGACCACTCTATTCGAATAGAACGACGAAGGATCGGTTGCTTGGGCAATCTCTCTTTGTCAAGGATTATTTTTTTTAATCCGGAGACGTAGATGGGATCCCCATGCACTAGCGACCGAGGTGGGAAGCGAAGCTTCGGTTCCACCAACCTTCAAGTGGTATCAGAGCCACAGTTTTCGATTTTGTGTGTTTAGGATTCGGTTACTTTTATGCACTTATCATATATTGTATGTGTCGGATGATAGTAGGATGTGCGTAGGCTAACTTTTTGGTTGCAGGCATACGATCCAACTATTATGGCCATATGTGTGTATATGTGATTGGATGTGTGTAATTGTATTATTATTTGAATTCTCGGAGTTAACGAGGCTAGTATTTAATTTTTATAATTAAGTACAACATTGTTTAGCCACTCTTTTATTTTAGTTTACCTTCGATCTAGATTTAATGTATGCTCCTTCGTGGAGTATAGAATCGATGGATGTAAATTAAAATAAGTTTGTTTGGCTCGGATCTCCGGATGACTTATACATGGCGTAGGGAGGAGCGGATGAGATGGCGATACGACGAGAGGCATATTGGAGAACAAAAGCCATAATAGTTGGAAAATATTTTTTTTCATATTTATTGCTTCTTGTTTGATACGCATGTCGTGTGCTAGGAAAATTCCTCAATTTTAAATTACTAAGTGGGAGAGGGATATTTTTTTATAAATTCCCAGGGCCTCCATTACGATTTGACATATTATGCAAACAAACTTGCACGTCGGCTCTAAGTGTTAGTAATATATGAGAGATGTCCTAAGGCAATCGCCTTATGTTTGAACCATTTATATGATAAATGAAGATTCACTATTTGAGTATACATGTTTTCATGTATTTGATTAGATTTTAAACTCATTTACTGAATGTCCACGATAGGATTCATAACATGAGAGAATTTGTGATTGGATCACAACTAGTGAGTATCTCTACATGTGTAATTGTGATGTATCGGAATGATCCCTAGTCGATGAATTGATGGATTTGGACACCATCAATTCTGTCGAGACTAGTACGAGATATACTCCTTGGTGTATCCAAGCAGCTGATTCTCACTGGCTGGAGACATTGTGATGTCCGGAGTTAATCGTGGATGCTAGTTATGGTAACTAGTTCATTTGAGTGACCAACCATAAGACTTCATATGGTTCTCTGCATATATAGATATATCAATGAAGTTCTTACTGCAACTTAAGTGCGATGTTCCTTTGACTTGCAGTATTCAAGTCATCTTGATCATGAAGAATTATGCTTTGACATCTTAAGCAAGCATCTCTGAGGAGATGTGGACCCGGGATGATTGAGTATAAGTCGAAGTGATCGAAGGTGTTTGAATAGCCTATAAAGGATTCACAACTCCTTGCGGGGAGATGTATACCCATGGCCTCTCGTCGAATTATTACTAAAGTCTTTGGCCAAAACATTACATGTTTAGAGTATGTTACTCTTGGATAGATGTGTAGTAACTAGAATTCGTAGGACGAGGAAATAATACTTGGGCTAGGTGTGACGTAGTCAACCTAGTGGGGACTGACACTATAGATCATGTCCTGAACCAAGTGGGTATAAGATGCGTGAAGGGAATGGGGCACGATTCATTGTAGCTGCTGAAGAGTTTCAAAAATAGTTCTGGATCAACCGTTGATCTTTTGGTTAATTGGGGATCATGATGTATTACTAGGTGCCACTCATGATCGTTCTATAATTAATGGTTAATTATAGACAACCAACATAAACCGAGAACCTATTTGGTCACACGCATAACGAGCGTAATCCGAAGGATTTAAAATTAGCTTGAGAATAAGATTCTTAGACCGAGAGAAACTAGGTTTGGTTGGACCAAACAAGGATCAAGCATAAAATCATTTTAGTCGCAATGGAAGCGTGGATGGGCCGTGTCTTATGAAGACATGATGGATGAACCAAATTGGTTTGGTTCTAATCCAATGGTGAAGAATAAACCAAAGGTGTTTGGTTTGTTTTAAACGAATGAACCAAAGTTGGTTTGGTTCATTTTAACTTAAAATTGAGCAACTCAGTTCGATTTATTTTAACTTAAATTAATGGAGCGGGTTAACGGATTTTTGGTTATGAACCAATAACCATTAGGATAATATGTTCTCTATAAAATAGGGCTTAAGGGTTTTGAGAAAGGGTCAACCCTAATCTTGTCGCCCGCTCTCCCTCTTCTCCTTGTGTAGCCGACGCCCAACCCCTTGCCGCCACCCAGCCCTTGTGGAACCGTCCAAGTTGTTGCCGGCGATCCTCCAGCGACCCTCCGGTGATCTTTCTTGGCTCCGGCGACAAGGTGAACATCTATCTTTCCTTATTTGGCCGGCGTAAGTTCTCCACCAAAGCTGTCCAGTTTTCTAGACAGCTTTTTTCCTTCTTGTTGGAGCGTCATTTGGACGACGTTTGGAGCTCCAACAGTGGCTACCTTGCCGGGGATTCGATCTCCGGTAATCCTCATAGGTGGAGGACGAAGGATTCATCAAATGGTTGACGAATACCTCTCTGGAGAAGCGAGTTTTGGGGACTTGATTTTGAATCCGAATTTTGATTCGGATTGTAATCTTCTCTCGATCACATCGTCTTCGACACGAGGCTAGTGACTCATACGAAGACGAGGCTCGTGACTTTGTGAAGTCATCCCGAAGATACTCGGCATGGATACGGATAGAGGCGATTCTAGCGAGGGTCGCTCTGGTTGATGCCTTTCCCGCTACACGTGATACGTCAGGTATACGTAAAATAATTTCCTTTTATTACAAAATTTGAAACTATGGTTATGTCTACACATGTTGTACTATGCATGCGTGTGGTGTGTGTGATGTAATAAATTAGATTTATTGCTTTTTATTTATTCCGCTGCGCACATGTTTACGAAACATGTTCGAACACACACTCGCCACGGTGCCGAAAACCCAACAGTGGTATCAGAACCCAGGTTGTGTTTCAACATAATCGTAAAATTGTTTTGCAATAGTTGTAATTGTATTTATGGAAATTTTCTACTTTTGGAAAGTTAGAAGTATTTATAGAAATTTTCTAATTTTGGAAAGTTTAGAAGTATTTATGGAAATCTTCTACTTTTGGAAAGTTAGAAGTATTTATGGAAATTAACATTTTCCATAAATAAAATATTTGATTAGATTTGGAAATTTATTTCATAATTTAATCATGATTTGATTTGGGAAATCAAATCTAAAATATATTTTATTTCCATAAATAGTTTTGACAATTTAGGAAATTTGTTTCCTAAATTAAAAATTGTCTTTCCTTAATTGAGACCTTCCATAAATAAAATATGTGACTAGATTGGAAATTTGTTTCCTAATTTAATCATGATTTGATTTTGAGAATCAAATCTTAAACATATTTTATTTCCATAAATAGTTATGACATATAAGGAAATTTTGTACATGTCATAATTGTATGCCATGTAATTGCATTATATGCATATCATTATGCCATGCGTATCGTGACATATAGATGTATGCCATGTATGCCATGCCATGTTGATAATAGTTATTTGCATGCAAAGAGGATGAGACATAAAAACCCTTACTCAATATTAAAGCCTACACCTTCCATTAATATGGTTACAACCAGAGTTCTGTTTCTTATTTGGGTTGTTGGACTCTCTCCAAGCTCGGCTCGAACCTGAACATGTTCAAACCATGGAATAGTTTAATACTAATATGGTAAGAGTCAGAGGTCAATCGTTAGCTTTAGTTGTTGGACTCTCTCCAAGCCGGGCTAATTGGTTGAATGCGCTCTAACCATATTAAAACTATTTCTCGATTAATGGGTTGGCTTTAATCTAGAGCATCGACTTGTTGGAATCTCTCCAAGGTCGATGTGAAGGGAGGTGAAGTTGGGTGCTATGCATATGATGCATACTTGTTAATGAGTTAACAACCCGATGTATGTGTGAACATTCAATTAGTTGATAGCACATTATGATAGTTGCATATATGTGATATGCAATCGGTATATTTGATACCTACCATCGTAGCTATGAATGGCTTATTGGACTCTCTCCAAGGTTGTTTATATCTATGATGGATATCAGCCCATTCGGAGATGGATCTACGATCTCCCAAAGTGATTTTGGGGTTTTTGAATTCGAAAAATGAATGAGATTTTGTAAATGTATGTTGATGCATTTTAAATCATCTTTCTCATATATGCTCGTTTTGTATTTCTAGATTAATCGCTTGATCATGATGTTTTTGAATTTGTGCTCTATTTTGAATTCAAATAAATTGACTGGACCGAACTTTTTGGACTGGCTTAGAAACTTGAGAATTGTTCTTAAGGCGAAAAAGCTTGCATATGTCCTCGAAGAGCCTCTTTCCGCCTGTCCTAGTGATGATGCAACACCGGACCAATTGTTGGCCCATCAAAAACATGTGAGTGATTTTGAGCAAGTGAGTTGCCTCATGCTAGCCGCGATGGTACCCGAGCTACAGAAGCAGCATGATCATATGGATGCTCATACCATAGCCTTCATCTTTATGAGTTGTTTGATGAGCAAGTGAGATTCGAAAGGTTCGAAGTCTCTAAGCTCCTCTTCACCTCTGAGATGCAAGAAGGTTCATCTATGGTACTGCTTAACATGCTGAAGACTGTGGAGCCTTCTGAGAAGCATGAGCAGGGGACAATGTTGTAAGTTGATTCCTCGAAGAATGGTTCTAAGAGGAAGTCAAAGGAACAACATAAGGGGAAGAAGAAAAAGGCTAAAAAGGTAGAACCAACTTAAAAGGGAACTTGCCATCATTATGGCAAGGAGGGCCATTGGCGAAGAAACTATAAGATTTATCTTGAGTCCGTGAAGAAGAATAAGGCATCAGATGCCCCATCTTCTTCAGATATCTTCGTTATTGATTGTCATTCTATTTCCTTAGACACTTGGGTATTGGATACTGGGTGTGACTCATATATAAGTAATGACATACATGGACTAAGGAATAGAAGAAGACTCGTCAAGGGATAGTCAAATTTACATGTTGGGAATGGAGTAAAGGTTGTTGCACTCGCCATCGGAATGTATTTGTTGAGACTCCCTACAGGACTTGTCTTAGAATTGGACAATTGCTTTTATGTTCCTTCGATGATAAAGAACATCATTTCTATTTCTTGTTTAAATAGAAATTGGTACCATTTAACTTTTAATAACAATTGTTGTCACATAACTTTGAATGGTGTTCTTTATGAGACTGGAAATTTAAGAAATGGTATTTATACATTGGACGTATCCAGTGACATTTTTAATATCGAAGTGAGCAACAAGTGTGCTCGAAAGGACAATCAATTAGACTCCTACATGTGGCATTGTTGTCTTGGCCATGTAAGCAAGAAACGCATGTCCGAATTACACCGATGTGGAATTCTGGAATTGTTTGAATTGGATTCATACGATACATGCAAATCATGCTTAAAAGGCAAGATGACTAATTTACCTTTTACAGGAAAAGGTGAACGGGTGGGAGAGTTGCTAGGTCTAATACATACTGATGTATGTGGACTAGGTCTAATACATACTGATGTATGTGGACCTATGTCAACTCAAGCTTTAGAAGGCTATAGCTACTTCATTAGCTTCACCGATGATCACTCATGGTTTAGGTATGTGTTCTTGATGAAACACAAGTCTGAAGCCTTTGAAAGGTTCAAAGAATTCAGAAGTGAAGTAGAGAAACAACATGACAAGAGTATTAAAATACTTCGATCGGATCGAGGTGGTGAATACTTAAGTCAAGAGTTTCTAGATTATCTAAGAGACAATGATATATTGTCTCAATGGACTCTGCCATATACACCACAGCATAATGGTAGGCATAACCGGATCTTGTTGGACATCGTCAGGTCAATGATGAATCATGCGAATCTTTCCAAGTTCTTTTGGGGCTATGCACTTCAGACAGCTGTTTACTTGTTAAACAGAATGCCAACCAAGGTAGTCTCTACTACTCCATATGAGATATGGAATAGTAAGAAACCTCATGTATCTTACTTGAAGATATGAGGTTGTCCTGCTTATGTGAAGCGGACTGTATCAGACAAAATGGATGCTAAGTTTGATAAATGTCTATTTATTGGATACCCTAAGGAAACAAGGGGTTACCAATTCTATCATCCTATGGAACAAAAGGTGTTTGTTTCAAGGCATGCTATGTTTCTAGAGAAAGAGTTTCTCTTGCAAGAAAACAGTGGAAGTGTCGTCGAGCTTGAGGAGGCTCGAGAGACTCAAATAGACATTGATGAGATACCTGGTGAAGCACAACTGCCAATAACTCATAGTGATGAGCAATCGGCTGGACCTATTGATACGCCACATCTTCGTAGATCTGGTAGAACACGCAATATTCCTGAGTGATATGGATTTCTCGTAAGTGAATCGAATGACGTGTTACTCATTGATGATGAGGAGCCTACCAATTATGAAGAAGTTCTGACAAGTTCAGAAAGGGATAAGTGGCTTGAAGCCATGAAGTCGGAAATGGATTCCATGTATGAAAACTATGTTTGGAACTTAGTTGACCCACCTGAAGGCATAAAGCCTATAGGGTACAAGTGGGTTTTCAAGAAGAAAACCGACATGGATGGTAATGTGATTACCTATAAGGCTAGATTGGTGGCGAAAGGATATCGTCAAAAGTAAGGTGTTGATTATGATGAAACCTATTCGCCTATTGCTATGCTTAAATCCATTTGGATGCTCCTAGCCATAGCGGCTAATTATGATTATGAGATATGACAGATGGATGTGAAAACAACTTTCCTTAATGGAAACCTGTTCAAGGACGTGTATATGATACAACCTGAGGGTTTCACATCGGTTGATAAAGACATTCTCCATGAAATACCTGGGAGAAGTGACCTACATCCTCGGGATTAGGATCTATAGAGATAGATTGAAATGGTTGCTTGGTCTTTCGCAATCTACATATATAGACCAAGTGCTAAAGAGTTTTAGCATGTCGGAATCCAAGAAAGGTTTCCTACCCATCAAACATGAGATACACCTTTCGAAGTCTATGTGTCCATGTACAGAAGACGAGAGGATTTTCATGAGTAAGATTCCCTATGCATCCGCAATAGGATCTATCATGTATGCTATGTTATGTACGAGGCTCGATGTATCATATGCTCTGAGTGTCACGAGTAGATACCAGTTTGATCCAGGAATGGATCATTGGGAAACTGTTATGACGATTCTTAAGTACTTGAGAAGAACTAAGGATGCATTCCTAATATATGGAGAAGGGTACATGATGATACGTGGGTATACGGATGCCAGCTTCCAGATAGACAAGGATAATTCCAAGTCTCAGTCTGGATATGTATTCACCTAGAATGGAGGTGCAAGAAGTTGGAAAGGTTCCAAGCTTGACACTATAGCGGATTCTACCACTAAGGCAGAATACATTGCAGCTTTGGAAGCAGCAAAGGAAGTGGTTTGGATCAAGAAGTTCATCTCTGAACTTGATGTGGTCTCATCAATGATCCAAACATGTGCTTCGTCGCTATCATTTGATCAGAGAGATCATTAGTAGGAAGGAAATACAAATCAAGAAAATCCCCACTGAAAGCAACTTAGCGAATCCTTTGACTAAGGCATTACCTCAAAGTAAGTTTGAGGGTCATGTTAGAGCTTATGGTATTGGATACCATAGCGATTGGCATTAGGGCAAGTGGGAGTTTGTTAGTAATATATGAGAGATGTCCTAAGACAATTGCCTTATGTTGAACCATTTATATGATAAATGAAGATTCACTATTTGAGTATACATGTTTTCATGTATTTGATTAGATCTTAAACTCATTTACTGAATGTCCACGATACGATTTACAGCACGAGAGAATTTGTGATTGGATCACAACTAGTGAGTATCTCTACATGTGTAATTGTGATGTATCGAAATTATCCTTAGTCGATGAATTGATGGATTTGGACACCATCAATTCTGTCGAAACTAGCACGAGGTATACTCCTTGGTGTATCCAAGCAGCTGATTCTCACTGGCTGGAGACATTGTGATGTCCGGAGTTAATCATGGATGCTAGTTATGGTAACTAGTTCATTGGAGTGACCAACCGTAAGACTTCATATGGTTCTCTGCATATATAGATATGTCAATGAAGTTCTTACTGCAACTTAAGTGCGATGTTCCTTTGACTTGCGGTATTCAAGTCATCTTGATCATGAAGACTTATGCTTTTACATCTTAAGCAAGCATCTATGAGGAGATGTGGACCCGGGATGATTGGGTATAAGTCGAAGTGATCGAAGGTATTTGAATAGCCTATAAAGGATTCACCACTCCTTTCGGGGAGATGTATACCCATGGCCTCTCGTCGAATTGTTACTAAAGTCTTTGGCCAAAGCATTACATGTTTAGAGTATGGTATTCTTGGATAGATATGTAGTAACTAGAATTCGTAGGACGAGGAAATGATACTTGGGCTAGGTGTGACGTAGTTAACATAGTGGGGACTGACACTATAGACCATGTCCTGAACCAAGTGGGTATAAGATGCGTGAAGGGAATGGGGCATGATTCATTGTAGCTGCTGAAGGGTTTCAAAAATAGTTCTGGATCAACCGTTGTTCTTTCAGTTAATTGGGGATCATGATGTACTACTAGGTGCCACTCATGATCATTCTATAATTAATGGTTAATTATAGATGACCAACATAAACCGAGAACCTATTTGGTCACACGCACAACGAGCGTAATCTGAAGGATTTAAAACGAGCTTGAGAATAGGATTCTCAGACCGAGAGAAACTAGGTTTGGTTGGACCAAACAAGGATCGAGCATGAAATCATTTCAGTCGCAATGGAAGCGTGGATGGGCCGTGTCTTATGAAGACATGATGGATGAACCAAATTGGTTTGGTTCTAATCCAATGGTGAAGAATAAACCAGAGGGGTTTGGTTTGTTTAAACGAATGAACAAAAGTTGGTTCGATTCGTTTTAACTTAAAATAGACCAACTCGGTTCGATTTATTTTAACTTAAATTAATGGAGCGGGTTAACGGATTTTTGGTTATGAACCAATAACCATTAGGAGAATATGTTCTCTATAAAATAGGGCTTAAGGGTTTTGAGAAAGGGTCAACCCTAATCTTGCCGCCCCCTCTCCCTCTTCTCCTTGTGTAGACGACGCCCAACCCCTTGCCACCGCCCAGCCCTTGTGCCGCCGTCCAAGTTGTTGCCGGCGTCCAAGCTCCTGCCGGCGACCCTCCGGTGATCTTCCTTGGCACCGGCGACAAGGTGAGCATCTAGCTTTTTTTATTTGGCCGGTGCAAGTTCTGCACCAAAGCTGTCCTGTTTTCTTGACAACTTGCTTCCTTCTTGTTGGAGCATCGTTTGGATGACGTTTGGAGCTCCAACAGTGGCTACCTTGTTGGGGATTCGATCTCCGATAATCTTCATAGGTGGAGGACAAAGGATTCGTCAAACGATTGACGAATAACTCTCCGGAGAAGCGAGTTTTGGGGACTCGGTTTTGAATCCGAATTTTGATTCTGATTGTAATCTTCTCTCGATCACATCGTCTTCGACATGAGACTAGTGACTCGTACGAAGACGAGGCTCGTGACTTTCTGAAGTCATCCCGAATATACTCAGCGTGGATACGGATAGAGGCGATTCTAGCGAGGGTCGCTCCGGTTGATGCCTTTCCCGCTACACGTGATACGTCAGGTATTGTTAGTGATATATGAGAGATGTCCTAAGGCAATCGCCTTATGTATGAACCATTTATATGATAAATGAAGATTTACTATTTGAGTATACATGTTGCATGTATTTGATTGGATCTTAAACTCATTTACTGAATGTCCACGATGCGATTCACAGTATGAGAGAATTTGTGATTGGATCACAACTAGTGAGTATCTCTACATGTGTAATTGTGATGTATCGGAATTATCCCTAGTCGATGAATTGATGGATTTGGACACCATCAATTCTGTCGAGACTAGCACGAGGTATACTCCTTGGTGTATCCAAGCAGCTGATTCTCACTGGCTGGAGACATTGTGATGTCCGGAGTTAATCGTGGATGCTAGTTATGGTAACTAGTTCATTGGAGTGACTAGCCGTAAGACTTCATATGGTTCTCTGCATATATAGATATGTCAATGAAGTTCTTACTGTGGCTTAAGTGCGATGTTCCTTTGACTTGCGGTATTCAAGTCATCTTGATCATGGAGACTTATGCTTTGACATCTTAAGCAAACATCTCTAAGGAGATGTGGACCCGGGATGATTGGGTATAAGTCGAAGTAATCGAAGGTGTTTGAATAGCCTATAAAGGATTCACCACTCCTTGCGAGGAGATGTATACCCATGGCCTCTCGTCGGATTGTTACTAAAGTCTTTGGCCAAAGCATTACATGTTTAGAGTAAGGTACTCTTCGATACATGTGGAGTAAATAGAATCCGTAGGACGAGGAAATGATACTTGGGCTAGGTGTGACATAGTCAGCCTAGTGGGGACTGACACAATAGACCATGTCCTGAACCAAGTGGGTATAAGATGAGTGAAGGGAATGGGGCACGAATCATTCGAGCTGCTGAAGGGTTTCAGAAATAGTTCTGGATCAACCGTTGATCTTTTCAGTTAATTGGGGATCATGATGTACTACTAGGTGCCACTCATGATCATTCTATAATTAATGGTTAATTATAGACGACCAACATAAACCGAGAACCTATTTGGTCACACGCACAACGAGCGTAATCCAAAGGATTTAAAACGAGCTTGAGAATAGGATTCTCAGACCGAGAGAAACTAGGTTTGATTGGACCAAACATAAAGTGAGCATGAAATCGTTTCAGTCGCAATGGAAGCATGGATGGGCCGTGTTTTATGAAGACACAATGGATGAACCAAAATGGTTTGGTTCTAATCCAATGGAGGAGAATAAACCAAAGGGTTTGGTTTATTTTAAACGAATGAACCAAAAGTTGGTTCGGTTCGTTTTAACTTAAAAAAACCATCATGGTTTGGTTTATTTTAACTTATCTTAATGGAGAGGGTTAACGGGCCTAATGGTTATGATCCAATAACCATTAAGAGAATTAGTTCTCTATAAAAGAGGGCTTAAGGGATAATTAAGCCCTAATCCAAAACCCTAGCCCTAAGATTGCCGCCCACCTCCTCCTTGGAGTTCACGGCGCCAACCTCCATTGCCGCCCAGCTCTTGTGCCGGCGTCCAAGTCCTTGCCGGCGTCCAAGCTTCAGCCGGTGATCCTCCGGCGACCCTCCGGTGATCTTCCTAGGCTTCGGTGAAAAGGTGAGCACTTGGCTTCCTTGTTTTGGCCGGCGCCTACTCCTCCACCAAAGCTGTCCAGTTTTCTGGACAACTTGTTCTCCTCTCATCGGAGCGTCGTTAGGACGACGGTTTGAGCTCCGACAGCGGCTAAACTACCGGGGATTTGATCTCCGGTAATCCTCTGAGGTGGAGGACGAAGGATTCATCAATCGGTTGACGAATACCTCTCCGGAGAAGCGAGTTTTGAGGACTCATTTTGGATCCGAATTTGGATTCAGATCGTGATCATCTCTCGATCACGTCGTCTTCAACACGAGGCTAGTAACCCGTACGAAGACGAAGTTCGTGGCTTAGTGAAGTCATCCTAAGGATACTCGGCGTGGATACGGATAGAGACGATTCTAGCGAGGATCGTTCCGGTTGATGCCGTTCCCGCTACACATAATACGAAAGGTATAACGTAGATAAATTTCCTTTTGTTGCAAATTTAAATTTATGGTTATGTCTACACTTGTTGTAATATGCATGCGTGTGTTGTGTGTGTTGTAATAAATATAGATTTATTATTTTTATTGCTTCCGCTGTGTTCATGTTTACGAAACATGATCGAACACACACACGCCGCGGTGCCGGAAACCCAACAGTGGTATTAGAGCCCAGGTTGTGTTTCGACATAATCGTAAAAATAGTTTTGCGATAGTCATAATGTATTTCTAGAAATTTTCTAATTTTGGAAATTTAGAAGTATTTATGGAAATTTTTCAATTTTGGAAAGTCTAGAAGTATTTATGGAAATCTTCCACTTTTGGAAAGTTGGAAGTATTTATGGAAATTGATATTTTCCATATATAAAATATTTGATTAGATTCTGGAAATTTGTTTTCTAATTTAATCATGATTTGATTTGGGAAATCAAATCTTAAAATATTTTATTTCCATAAGTAGTTTTAATGATTTAGGAAATTGGTTTCCTAAATAGATTTTCCCTAATCAAATAATTCCATGAATAAAATATGTGATTAGATTTGGAAATTTGTTTCCTAATTTAATTATGATTTGATTTGGAGAATCAAATCTTAAACATATTTTATTTCCATAAATAGTTATTACATATAAGGAAATATATACATGACATAATTGTATGCCATGTAATTGCATTAAATGCATAACATTATGTCATGCGTGTCGTGACATGTAGATGTATGCCATGTATGCCATGCCATGTAGATAATAGTTATTTGCATGCAAAGAGGATGAGACATAAAAACCCTTAAACAATATTAAAGCCTACACCTTCCATTAATATGGTTAGAACCAGAGTTCCGTTTCTTGTTTGGGTTGTTGGACTCTCTCCAAGCCCGGCTCGAACCCGAACATGTTCAAACCATGGAATAGTTTAATACTAATATGGTAAGAGTCAGAGGTCAATCGTTAGCTTTGGTTGTTGGACTCTCTCCAAGCTGGGCTAATTGGTTGAATGTGCTCTAACCATATTAAAACTATTTCTCGATTAATGGGTTGGCTTTAACCTGGAGCATCGGCTTGTTGGACTCTCTCCAAGGTCGATGTGAAGGGAGGTGAAGTTGGGTGCTATGCATATGATGCATACTTGTTAATGTGTTAACAACCCGATGTATGTGTGAACATTCAATTAGTTGATAGCACATTGTGATAGTTGCATATCGTGATATGCAATCGGTATAGAAGATACCTACCATCGTAGTTATGAATGGCTTGTTGGACTCTCTCCAAGGTTGTTCATAACTATGATGGATATCAGCCCATTCGGAGATGGACCTACGATCTCCCGAAGTGATTTTGGGGTTTTTGAAATTCGAAAAATGAATGGGATTTATAAATGTATATTGATGCATTTTAAAATCATTTTCTCATATATGCTCGTTTTGTATTTCTAGGTCAATAAATTGATCATGACGTCTTTGAATTTGCGCACTATTTTGGATTCGAACAAACTGACTGGGCCTAACTTCCTGGACTGGCTTAGAAACCTGAGAATTGTTCTCAAGGTGGAAAAACTTGCATATGTCCTTGAAGAGCCTCTTCCTGACCGTCCTAAGGACGATGCAACTCCAGACCAAATGTTGGTCTATCAGAAGCATGTGGCAGATTCTGAGCTGGCGAGTTGCATCATGCTAGCGGCGATGGTACATGAGCTGCAAAAGCAGCATGAGCATATGGATGCTAATACTATGGTCTTCCATCTTCATGAGTTGTTCGATGAGCAAGCGAGATCCGAAAGGTTCGAGGTCTCTAGGCTCCTCTTCACCACGAAGATGCAAGAAGGTTCGTCTGTAGTGCAGTTTGTGCTAAAGATGAACGGGTACATCGAGCGGCAAGCTACCCTCGATTTTATGATGGATCATGAGTTAAGTATTGACTTAATTCTGCATTGTTTGTCCAAGAGTTTCTCACAATTTGTGATGAACTATCGGATGAACAAATTAGAATCCACCATTCCCGAGCTCCTCAATATGCTGAAGACTGTGGAGCCTTCTGTGAAGCATGAGGATAAGGCGGTTCTGTTAGTTGATTCCATAAAGAAAGGTTCTAAGAGGAAGACAAAAGAATAGAAGAAAGGAAAGAAGAAAAAGGCAAAGAAGGCAGAACCAGCGTAAAAGGGCACTTGCCATCACCGTGGCAAGGAAGGCCACTGGCGAAGAAACTGCAAGATTTATCTTGAGTCCATGAAGAAGAAGAAGGCATCCGATGCCCCATCCTCTTCAGGTATCTTCGTTATTGATTGTCATTCTATTTCCTTAGACACTTGGGTATTGGATACTGGGTGTGGCTTACATATATGTAATGACATACATGGACTAAGGAATAGAAGAAGACTCGTCAAGGGAGAGTCAAATTTGCGTGTTGGGAATGGAGCAAAGGTTGCTGCAGTCGCCATTGGAACGCATTTATTGAAACTCCCTACAGGACTTGTCTTAGAACTGGACAATTGCTTTTATGTTCCTTCGTTGATAAAGAACATCATTTCTATTTCTAGTTTAAATAGAAATGGGTACCATTTGACTTTTAGTAACAATTGTTGTTACATAACTTTGAATGGAGTTCTTTAAGGGACTGGAACTTTAAGCAATGGTGTTTATACGTTGGATGTATCCAGTGATATTTTCAATATCAAAGCGAGCAACAAGCGTGCTCGAAAAGATAATCAATTAGACTTATACATGTGGTATTGTCGTCTTGGCCATGTAAGCAAGAAATGCATGTCCGAATTACACCGATGTGGAATTCTGGAATCGTTTGAATAGGATTCATACGATACATGCGAATCATACTTAAAAGGCAAGTTGACTAAGTTACCTTTTACTAGAAAAGGTGAACGAGTGGGAGAGTTACTAGGACTAATACATACTGATGTATGTGGACCTATGTCAACTCAAGCATTATGAGGCTATAGCTACTTCATTACCTTCACCGATGATCACTCACGGTTTGGGTATGTGTTCTTGATGAAACACAAGTCTGAAGCCTTTGAAAGGTTCAAAGAATTCAGAAATGAAGTAGAGAAACAACATGATAAGAGTATTAAAATACTTCGATCGGATCGAGGTGGTGAATACTTAAGTCAAGAGTTTCTTGATTATCTAAGAGACAATGGTATATTGTCTCAATGGACTCCGCCATATACACCACAGCATAATGGTGTATCTGAGAGGCGTAACCGGACCTTGTTGGACATGGTCAGGTCAATGATGAATCATGTGACTCTTCCCAAGTCCTTTTGGGGCTATGCATGATGACTATTTACTTGTTAAACAGAATGCCTACCAAGGTAGTCTCAACTACTCCATATGAGATATGGAATGGTAAGAAACCTCATGTATCTTACTTGAAGATATGGGGTTGTCCTGCTTATGTGAAGTGGACTGTATCAGACAAATTGGATGCTAAGTCTGATAAATGTCTATTTGTTGGATACCCTAAGGAAACAAGGGGTGACCAATTCTATCATCCTGTGGAACAAAAGGTGTTTGTTTCAAGACATGCTGTGTTTCTAGAGAAAGAGTTTCTCTTGCAAGAAAACAGTGGGAGTGTCATCGAGCTTGAGGAGGCTCGAGAGACTCAAATAGACATTGATGAGATACCTGGTGAAGCACAACAGCCGACAACTCATAGTGATGAGCAATCGGTTGGACCTATTGTAACACCACATCTTCGTAGATCTGGTAGAACATGCAATATTCCTGAGAGATATGAATTTCTCGTAAGTGAATCGAATGACGTGTTACTCATTGATGATGAGGAGCCTACCAGTTATGAAGAAGTGCTGACAAGTTCAGAAAGGGATAAGTGGCTTGGTGCCATGAAGTCGGAAATGGATTCCATGTATGAAAACCAAGTTTGGAACTTGGTTGACCCACCTGAAGGGATAAAGCCTATAGGGTGCAAGTGGGTTTTCAAGAAGAAAATCGACATGGATGGTAATGTGATTACCTATAAGGCTAGATTGGTGGCGAAAGGATATCGTCAAAAGCAAGGTGTTGATTATGACGAAACCTATTCGCCTGTAGCTATGCTTAAATCCATTCGGATGCTCCTAGCCATAGCGGCTCATTATGATTATGAGATATGGCAGATGGATGTGAAAACAGCTTTCCTTAATGGAAACCTGCTCGAGGACGTGTATATGATACAGCCTGAGGGTTTCACATCGGTTGATAAAACCAAGGTATGCAAATTGCGACGATCCATTTATGGATTGAAGCAAGCATCCAGGAGCTGGAATATCCGTTTTGATGAGACAATCAAAAAGTTTGATTTCTCACAAAATCCAGACGAACCTTGTGTGTACAAGAAGGTTAGTGGGAGTGCAGTCGTGTTCATAGTATTGTATGTCGATGACATACTACTTATAGGAAACGATGTTTCAATCTTACAGTCAGTGAAGGTTTGGTTATCCAAGACATTCTCCATGAAAGACCTGGGAGAAGCAACCTACATCCTCGGGATTAAGATCTATAGAGATAGATCGAAACGGTTGCTTGGTCTTTCGCAGTCTACATATATAGACCAAGTGCTAAAGAGGTTTAGCATGTCGGAATCCAAGAAAGGTTTCCTACCCATCAGGCATGGGATACACCTTTCGAAGTCTATGTGTCCGCGCACAGAAGATGAGAGGATTTACATGAGTAAGATTCCCTATGCATCCGCAATAGGATCTATCATGTATGCTATGTTATGTATGAGGCCCGATGTATCGTATGCTCTGAGTGTCACGAGCAGATACCAGTATGATCCAGGAATGGATTATTGGGTGGCTGTTAAGATGATCCTTAAGTACTTAAGAAGAACTAAGGATGCATTCCTAATATATGGAGAAGGGTACATGGTGATACGTGGGTATACGGATGCCAGCTCCAGACAGACAAGGATGATTCCATGTCTTTGTCTGGGTATGTATTCACCTAGAATGGAGGCGCAATAAGTTGGAAAGGTTCCAAGCTTGACACTATAGCGGATTCTGCCACAAAGGCAGAATACATTGCAGCTTTGGAAGCAGCAAATGAAGCGGTTTTGATCAAGAAGTTCATCTCTGAACTTGATGTGGTCTCATCAATGATCCAAACATGTGCTTCGTCGCTATCATCTTATCAGAGAGATCATCAGTAGGAACGAAATACAAATCGAGAAAATTCCCACTGAAAGAAACTTAGCGGATCCTTTAACTAAGGCATTACCTCAAAATAAGTTTGAGGGTCATGTTCGAGCTTATGGTATTGGATACCGTAGCGATTGACATTAGGCCAAGTGGGAGTCTGTTAGTAATATATGAGAGATGTCCTAAGGCAATCGCCTTATGTATGAACCATTTATATGATAAATAAAGATTCACTATTTGAGTATACATGTTTCATGTATTTGATTGGATCTTAAACTCATTTACTGAATGTCCACGATGCGATTCACAGCATGAGAGAATTTGTGATTTGATCACAACTAGTGAGTATCTCTACATGTGTAATTGTGATGTATCGAAATTATCCCTAGTCGATGAATTGATGGATTTGGACACCATCAATTCTGTCGAGACTAGCACGAGGTATACTCCTTGGTGTATCCAAGCAAATTGATTCTCACCGCAGAGACATTGTGATGTCCGAGTTAATCGTGGATGCTAGTTATGGTAACTAGTTCATTGAGTGACCACCGTAAGACTTCATATGGTTCTCTCGCATATATAGATATGTCAATGAAGTTCTTACGGGCTTAAGTGCGATGTTCCTTTGACTTGCGGTATTCAAGTCATCTTGATCATGGAGACTTATGCTTTGACATCTTAAGCAAACATCTCTAAGGAGATGTGGACCCGGGATGATTGGGTATAAGTCGAAGTAATCGAAGGTGTTTGAATAGCCTATAAAGGATTCACCACTCCTTTCGAGGAGATGTATACCCATGGCCTCTCGTCGGATTGTTACTAAAGTTTTTGGCCAAAGCATTACATGTTTAGAGTAAGGTACTCTTAGATACATGTGGAGTAACTAGAATCCGTAGGACGAGGAAATGATACTTGGGCTAGGTGTGACATAGTCAGCCTAGTGGGGATTGACACAATAGACCATGTCCTGAACCAAGTGGGTATAAGATGAGTGAAGGGAATGGGGCACGAATCATTCGAGCTGCTGAAGGGTTTCAGAAATAGTTCTGGATTAACCGTTGATCTTTTCGGTTAATTGGGGATCATGATGTACTACTAGGTGCCACTCATGATCGTTCTATAATTAATGGTTAATTATAGACGGCCAACATAAACCGAGAACCTATTTGGTCACACGCACAACGAGCGTAATCCAAAGGATTTAAAATGAGCTTGAGAATAGGATTTTCAGACCGATAGAAACTAGGTTTGGTTGGACCAAACATAAAGCGAGCATGAAATCGTTTCAGTTGCAATGGAAGCGTGGATGGGCCGTGTCTTATGAAGACACAATGGATGAACCAAAATGGTTTGGTTCTAATCCAATGGAGGAGAATAAACCAAAGGGTTTGGTTTTTTTTAAACGAATGAACCAAAAGTTGGTTCCATTCGTTTTAACTTAAAATAAACCATCATGGTTTGGTTTATTTTAACTTATCTTAATGGAGCGGGTTAACGGGCCTAATGGTTATGATCCAATAACCATTAAGAGAATTAGTTCTCTATAAAAGAGGGCTTAAGGGATAATTAAGCCCTAATCCAAAACCCTAGCCCTAAGATTGCCGCCCACCTCCTCCTTGGAGTTCATGGTGCCAACCTCCATTGCGCCCAGCTCTTGTGCCGCCGTCCAAGTCCTTGCAGGCGTCCAAGCTTCAGCCGGTGATCCTCCGGCGACCCTCCGGTGATCTTCCTAGGCTTCGGTGAAAAGGTGAGCACTTGGCTTCCTTGTTTTGGCCGGCGCCTACTCCTCCACCAAAGCTGTCCAGTTTTCTGGACAGCTTGTTCTCCTCTCGTCGGAGCGTCATTTGGACGACGGTTTGAGTCCCGAAAGCTGCTAAACTACCGGGGATTTGATCTCCGGTAATCCTCTGAGGTGGAGGACGAAGGATTCGTCAATCGGTTGACGAATACCTCTCCGGAGAAGCGAGTTTTGAGGACTCGTTTTGGATCCGAATTTGGATTCGGATCGTGATCATCTCTCGATCACGTCGTCTTCAATGTTAGTGCTTATAAGATCCACATATCTCCACAATGGCATGATATTGTCCACTTTGGGCCCAAGCCCTCATGGTTTTGTTTTTGGGCTTTACCCAAAAGGCCTCACACCAATGGAGATATCTTTTTTCTTATAAGCACATGATCTTTTCCATGTCTTACCAATGTGGGACTTTGATTGTATTCCCCATACTCCCAACAATCCCCCCCTCAAACGAAGGACCACATTGGGCCCCCCCTCAAGCCTATCCCTCCTCGAAGGATTTTCTCTGCTTGATGTCCGATCTTCAACCCACCAGGACTTCCTGCCAGTTGTTCGGTCCCCCCGACCCAACTAGACTTCCTTCCTGATGTCTGGTTCTCTTGATCCGGACGTGGGAGCTCAACTTCCTTCGTTCGAGGTTCATGGCTTGACATGGACCATGGCTCTGATACCAATTGTTAGTGCTTATAAGATCCACATATCTCCACAATGGCATGATATTGTCCACTTTGGGCCCAAGCCCTCATGGTTTTGTTTTTGGGCTTTACCCAAAAGGCCTCACACCAATGGAGATATCTTTTTTCTTATAAGCACATGATCTTTTCCATGTCTTACCAATGTGGGACTTTGATTGTATTCCTCATACTCCCAACATTCAACACGAGGCTAGTAACCCGTACGAAGACGAAGTTCGTGGCTTAGTGAAGTCATCCTAAGGATACTCGGCGTGGATACGGATAGAGACGATTCTAGCGATGATCGTTCCGGTTGATGCCGTTCCCGCTACACATAATACGAAAGGTATAACGTAGATAAATTTCCTTTTGTTGCAAATTTAAATTTACGGTTATGTCTACACTTGTTGTAATATGCATGCGTGTGTTGTGTGTGTTGTAATAAATGTAGATTTATTATTTTTATTGCTTCCGCTATGTTCATGTTTACGAAACGTGATCGAACACACACACGCCGCGGTGCCGAAAAACCAACAGGTATACGTTGAATAATTTCCTTTTATTGCAAAATTTGAAACTACGGTTATGTCTACACATGTTGTACTATGCATGCGTGTGGTGTATGTGATGTAATAAATTAGATTTATTGCTTTTTATTTATTCCGCTGCGCACATGTTTATGAAACATGTTCGAACACACACTCGCCACGGTGCCGAAAACCCAACACTAAGTGCCTTCCTCCCCATCGATTGAGTTTGTTTTGCAGATCATAGGGTCGAATATGGTTATAGGAAATTATTTAGGAGCGTGTGTACTTCCCCATCGGAAGGCACATAACCCGAGATAATTGACTTGGTATCAACTAATGGTGCACACTTAGATGCAAATAGGAGTATCTTCCCCTTCGGAGTCACTGCTTTTATTTGTAGGGCCGAAGAGGAACCAACTATTAATTTTATTTGTCAAAAGGTTAGGTTGACAAGATAGTAAAATTAATGGATAAAACCTCCTCTTACAAATGTAGAATTCATATACGTCCACACGATCGTGGCATACGATATTCTTGGTGTTTTGAGGTGTTGGTTGATTTTAAAATTTTATTGTTTGAGGAATCAATAATTTTTTGAAATCTAATGTTTTGATCTATGTGATTCTTAGGTTTTATAAAAATAATTTTCAACCCGCTTGCTGTGATACTAAAAGAGAATAAACTTACTGGACCCAATTGTGTTGATTGGAAAAGGAATCTTGATATTGTCTTGACTGCTGAGGAGTACAAGTATGTACTCTTCAAAGAGTGTCCTCCTAAGCCTGCGGATGATTCTGGGGAAAAGGAGAAGGAGAGTTATAAGAAGTGGATAAAGGCTTCTATGTCAAATGTATTGCAACATCAGCATCAAGTCATGCCCACTGCTTATGACATGATGCTTAATCTCAAGGAGTTTTTTAGACACTAGAATTGGGCTGCTAGGCAGGAAGCCATGAGGAACTTGATGACGACTACCATGATCGAGGGAACACCCGTGAGGGATCATGTTCTCAAGATGATGGCTCATTTGAAAGAGCTGGAAGTCCTTGGAGCTGAGATCGATGGGGAAACCCAGGTCGATATCATTCTCCAGTCTCTACCTAGGAGTTTTGAGCAGTTTTGCCAGAATTACAACATGAATAAGAGGTTGTATTCGTTGGCGGAGCTTCTGAAAGAACTCCAGGTGGCAGAGGGGCTTTTTCGGCAGAGTGCTCAGGCTCAGGCCATGGTTGCCCAAAAGGTTTCTACTTCTAAGATGAAAGGCAAGAAGAAGAAGAAACAAGGTGGGGCAAAGGTGGCGGGATGATCTTAGGGAGGAGTGAAGAAGTTGAAAGGCAAGTGCTTCACTTGTAAGCAAACTGGACATTGGAAGAAGGACTGCCCCAACCGGAAGTAGAACAAAGGTATATCTTTTGGTCTAGTAGTTGAAACATGTTTAGCGGTGTTATCTATCGGTACCTGGTGTGTAGATACAGGATCCACTGATCATGTCTGCAATACTTTGCAGGGGTTCTAGGAAACTAGACGATTGGCTAATGGGGAGATTACCATTTACTTGGGCGATGCTATGAAGGTGGCGGCTGTTACAGCGGGAGATGTTTATTTGTCTTTTGATAGAAATAAAACTTTGGTTCTGAGAAATTGCCTTTATGTACCTTTATTTAGAAAGAATTTGATTTCGATTTCTAAATTATTTTTAGATGGATATTCTATTTCTTTTAATGACAGAGTTGTTATAAAAAAGAATAGGGAGATTATCTATTCTGGTGCATTGATAGGAAATTTATATACCCTTGAACCAAAAGCTCCCACGAGGCAAATAGAAGTAAATAACTCATCTTCTAAATCTAATAAGAGAAATGAACCTTCGAAAATGAACAAAACATATCTTTGACATCTAAGGTTAGGTCATATTAACCTAAGTAGAATTCAAAGGTTGATAGCTGATGAACCTTTGGGTTCATTAATGGTGGAAGATTTCCCAACCTGCGAATCTTGCTTAGAAGGTAAAATGACCAAGAAGCCTTTTAAGGCCAAGGGGTATAGAGCCAAATATGTGTTGGAATTGGTTCATTCTGATTTGTGTGGTCTTATGTCTATCCAGGCTAGAGGTGGTTTTGAATATTTCGTCTCTTTTATAGATGATTATTCAAGATATGGATACATTTAGTTGATGTGCCATAAGTCTGAATGCTTTGACAGGTTCAAAGAATTCAAGGTTGATCTGGAGAAACGTCAAGGTAAAAGTATC
Source organism: Wurfbainia villosa (assembly GCA_025175895.1). NCBI lineage: Eukaryota > Viridiplantae > Streptophyta > Magnoliopsida > Zingiberales > Zingiberaceae > Wurfbainia > Wurfbainia villosa. The sequence continues at coordinate 50,666,042 of CM045996.1, forward strand.
AAAACACTACGATCTGATGGTGGTGGTGAGTACCTCTTGGGAGAGTTTAGGAATTACTTATCAGAGGCTGGGATTCAATTCCAATTGTCTGCACTTGGGACACCCCAGCAGAATGGTGTAGCGGAGCGAAGGAATAGGACTCTTATAGAGATGGTTAGATCGATGATGAGTTATTCTGAGTTGCCAGATTCGTTCTGGGGGTATGCTTTGGATATGGCAGTGTATATTCTAAACTTGGTACCATCTAAATCAGTTCCTTCTACTCCCACAGAATTGTGGACTGGGCGAAAGCCTAGTCTGAGACATATTCGGATTTCCAGCACATGTGCTGAAGGTAGATGCTGATAAGTTGGAACCTCGTACAGAAGTGCACATATTCATTGGCTATCCTAGAGGAATGAAAGGTGATTTGTTTTATAGTCCTAGAGATCAGAGGGTGATCATTAGCACGAACGCTAGATTTCTAGAGGAAGACTATGTGATGAACCACAAGCCCATGAGTAAGATTATTTTGGAGGAATTGAGAGGGGAAGTCACTACTTCAGTACCACCGGTACAAGAGGATATACCACAAGTGACTGCACCGCATATCACAGAGGATATACAAGTGATACCTCATCGTAGTGGGAGGGTTGTTAGACAACCTGATAGATTTATGTTCTTGGGAGAATCTTCTGATTTGGTCCCTGGCAAATATGAACCTGATCCCTGGACATATGACGAGGCAGTACAAGATAAAGATGCAGTATCATGGTAAAATGCGATGAATTCTGAGATAGAATCTATGGATTCAAATCAGGTCTGGGAGCTAGTAGAACCATCCAATGGTGTAAAAATCATTGGATTCAAGTGGATCTACAAAAGAAAGAGAAGAATAGACGGGAACGTTGAGACCTTCAACGAAAGGCTTGTTGCGAAAGGGTATACTTAGAAAGAGAGTATCGATTATGAGGAGACCTTTTCGTCGGTAGCTATGCTTAAGTCTATCCAGATTCTCTTATGTATTACTACTCATATGGATTATGAGGTGTGGCAGATGAATGTCAAGACAGCTTTCCTTAATGGAAGTCTTGAGGAAAACATCTATATGAAGCAACCAGAGGAATTCATTGCAAAGGGCAAAGAGCATCTTGTGTGCAAGCTTAATTAGTCCATTTATGGATTGAAATAAGCTTCGAGATCTTGGAACATCCACTTTGATGAGGTAATCCAGTCTTATGGATTTATTCAAAGTCAGGATGAGTCTTGTATATATAAGAGATGTGACGAAAACATAGTGGTATTTCTTGTACTATACGTAGATGACATTTTGTTAATTGGCAACAATGTCAAGGTGTTATCAGACGTAAGAATATGGTTGTCCAAACAGTTTGATATGAAGGACTTAGGAGAAGTGAGATACATCCTTGGGATCAAGGTTATAAGGGATCGTAGGAAAAGGATGTTGTCCTTGTCTCAACCTTCATACATAGACACTATTTTGGCTTGTTTTAGCATGCAGAACTCCAAAAAAGGTTTTCTACCTTTCAGGCATGGAGTTCCTTTATCTAAGGAGATGTGTCCTAGAACATCTAAGGAGATAGAGGAGATGAAGGCGGTTTCTTATGCTTCGACAGTAGGAATCTTCATGTATGCTATGCTATATATGAGACCAGATATCTGCTTTTTCGTTGGCATAGTTAGCAGATATCAGAGTAATCCAGGATAGAGACATTGAACTGCGGTAAAACATATATTAACGTACTTGAGAAGGACTAGGGATTATATGCTGATATACCAGGCATATCAATTACTCCCTGTGGGTTACACAGATTTTGACTTCCAATCAGATAGGGATAACAGTAAGTCTACCTCTGGTTTTGTGTTTACTTTGAGAGGTGGAGCCATTGTATAGAGGAGTGTCAAGCAAAAATGCGTGGCAGACTCTACCATGGAAGCTGAGTATGTGGCAACCTCTGAGGTAGCCAAAGAAGCTGTATGGCTTAGGAACTTCTTGATGGACTTGGATGTGATTCCTGGTTTGCCCAGAACTATCACAATTTATTGTGATAACAGTGGTGCAGTTGCAAACTCGAAGGAACCACGAGCCCATAAGGCAAGTAAACATATAGAGCATTAGTACCACTTGATACGAGAAATCATAAAGCGAGGAGAAGTTGCTGTAGCAAAGATTGCATCAGAGGATAACCTAGTAGATCCTTTCACTAAGGCCCTTCTAGCGAGACCTTTGATAGGCATGTGGAGGGAATGGGAATCAGATGTATGGCAGTATGAGGATAGCATAGTCTTTTAGTATAAGTGGGAGATTGTTGGGATGTATACTGAAAAGTCTATTTTTTGTATGAACATCTTTATTTTTGAAATAAGAATCACATGATCATTGTTTGCATATTTATGGTTATGCATATTGTTTGATACATTACATTGTAGATAACATGGTGTGTAGTATCACACGGGAGATCATGTTATGAGTTCCTTGTGGAGTATAAGTAGAGGCTCACAACCGAGATGGTTTTGAACAAACCATTGGTATGGTTGTAATGTAATTTGGAATTGGTTTGTCTTGACTATAAAATTACACTAGTACACTTTGTGTGTATTGAGCAGGACCGACTTAGAGGTGATTTAATTTATTGATGACTACATAATTGAATCAAACATCGGATATTATGGTGTACATGCTCTTAATCCCGATATAATAACAGACACATGTACTTAGTATTTATTTCTTTGATTTACCATTGGGCGAGATTTATAGAGTAAATCGATAGGCTCGATAAGTTGGGAAATGATATTATTTACATGGTGTGTCGTTGATTATTGGAGGAAACCGTGTCTTATATATTAGGATGATGATATCCTCTTGAGGAGCTCATAAGGTTCATCATGTAAACCTTGCAGGTGGACTTGGTCTGACATGATGATAAGGTTGAGTGGTACTACTCATGGAGCTAGATGTTGATTAATTAATTGTCAGTAAATTAATTAATTGATGGACATTCGAGATCTTAAACACAAGGAGATATTTGTACAATTAATATATGGAGCCCATATTTATTTATGGGGTTGGTGAGGTAGATCAATGATAATCCTCTAGCGGAATGGATTATCATTAATGGATCGGACTTTATGTGGGCTAGATCCATTGGGTGGCCAAGATCCAACTCCTCCTCATGGTCCATATTGTAGCCTATTAAAACCCTCATGAAACCTAGATCCGATGGTGGAAAATGGAAGTCTAGATTCGACGGTGGAGGTTAAATCTCTAGATCCGACGGTTGAGATTAAATCTCTAGATCCAACGGTGGAGATTAAATCTCTAGATCCGACGATGGAGATTGAAAGGAGGCTTAAGCCTAGCTCTATAAAATGAGGGCTAAGGGCTTCGGTGTGTAAGATCTTTGAGAGATTAGGGGTTTGGGAGAGGTTTTGTGCGGTAAGACATTAGGGTTTAGAATCCTAAATGGTTGGCCGGCACCTATTGTCCACGTGCTAGGGCCGGCAACAAGGAGGTTAGGGATTAGCCTCTCTTCTTCCTCTCTTGGCCGGAGCACCCTCTTCTCCTCTCCTTTGGCCGGTGGCAAGATATCAATCTTGGCTGGCAATTCCATCTCCCTCTCCTTGGTGACCGACGGCAACAACAAAGAGGAGAAGGTGGCTTGATCTTTCTCCAAAGGGATTGTGTTCGGAACTAGAAAGGAGAAGAAGGGAGCTTATTATCTTCCTTTGTTTGGAGCGAACAAGGAAAGGAAGATACGTGATCTAGGAGGCTTCGACTTTTGGGAGATCGTCGCCCACACGACGTCCAAAAGGAGGAAGGACATACAATAGAAGACCTAGAGGTAAACATGAGGTATAATTCTTGTTTAAGTAAGTTTTCTTATTCTATGCAAATTGTATGTATTGTATGTGGCTAATTTACTTGGACCCCAAAGATAAACACAAAAACCGACGATCCGTACATCATCTATTCCGTGACTAATCGAAGATAAGAGGGATGTTACTTGAACAACAAGTTTGTTCAAGTGACCACTCTATTCGAATAGCACGATGATGGATTTGTTGCTTGGGCAATCTCTCTTTGTCAAGGAGTATTTTTTTTTAAATCCGGAGACGTAGATGGGATTGCCATGCACTAGCGATCGAGGTGGGAAGCGAAGCTTCGGTTCCACCAACCTTAATTGCAGATGGAGAGAACCCATCCTCGGTGGCGAGGAAGAAAATCTATACCACATCAAACACAATGGATCTTGGTTGAAACTTGATTATTTCAACCATCTATCGTTACCCCTAGCTATTTTTTTTTATCTCTAATCCTTTGATATGTTGGAATAAGCATCTAAAGAGAGAATTTCATAATGAAAACTAAAAGGGTGGGTTAAAGAAGAGAGAATTAAAATTTGAGGGTGAGATTAAGGTTCAAGGTGTAACTTTAACCCTCACAACATCGAAGTTGGAACCTCATAAAGGTTTACAAATTCCAAAAGATGGTTGGTGCAATATATGGGAAGGTCCTTATCCCTTGTATAAGCAAAAAAACTTCCTATACCAACAAGTTAAGGAGAAGTATGCTTTAAGGGGATTGTCCAAATTAAAAGCATATGAATGACCTAGAATGGAAAGATGGATTTCCTTAAAGGGAGAGATACTTTCTAAATTAAAGAAAGAAGTAAAAAAAAGTAAGTTGGAACAAGGGGGAAGTATTTACCATGTTGTAGTGACAAGCTCAAGTTGAGCTTTGGATAAATTGCCAAAAAGTGAGAATGGAAGGTAGTAAACCTTGACTTAGAGTTTGGCATGAATTTTAAAGATTCTTTTGGATGTGTGCCAAAGGAGAGAATCTAAGGTTTAAGTTAGAAAACCTTCATTTATTCTTTGGCATTGAATGTGTGAAGTTGGGCTAATGGGAAAGACTAACTTAAACATATTGTCCAAGATCAAAAAGTAGGAGATTGTTAATTCAGGCGACCATAGGTCATGGTTAACCAGTTTTGGATTAAGTTTTAATGTTTGATCAATATGTTTGATGGTTGAGCAAGATGTCAAGTAGGTCAAGATTACACGAATACTTGATATTTGAAAAAGTCCAAGTGGATCAAGGGTGACACTTGGTAGTTGAAGTACAATTAATGTTTGAAGTGAAAGTCTTAATAAATTATAGATCAATAGATGTTAGATAAATTTCTGATCGATAATGGAGGACCTGATGTCGATCATGTGATGGGAAGCTCTCATAGGTCATAGAAGATTAAATGTCTAGCAGTTGAGTGGAGGCATTATCAGTCATGGAAGACTAGATGTTGAGCAGCTGAGTGAAAATACTTGGTGGATTTTAGCGACAAAAGTCTAGACAAGTCATGGAGGATTAGATGCTTGACAAGGGATGAAGTCTAGTTAGGTCATGTAGGACTAGGTGCTTGGCAAGAGATAAAGTCTTGACAAGTTAAGGGAGATCTAAGGCTAGGCAACATGAAGTGATGTCCAGATAATAAGCAATGGCTAAAGTCCAAGAGACGTTGAATCTCTAAGCAAAGGAAGTCTTAGTAGGATGAAGTCATAGTAAGTCAAGGCCGGACTATAGTAGGTATATAAGAAAGTCCCAGAGACATCAACATCTAGTGTTTTGATATTTGATAATATATTTGATTAATATGATTGGTTGAGTAAGTTGGTCAAAATTGACTAAGAGTTAGTAAATTGGTAGAAGACCAAGTAGGTCAAAGAGTGACTGGATGCTTGACAGTTGGTGAAAGTTCAAGCAGATCAAGTGTGACTGAATGTCTAACAAGAGGAAGCCTAAGTAGGGAAAAGTGATCGAATGTCTGGCAAGTAGAAATTCCAAGTATGTTAAGAGGGTCAAGAAGTTTGATAAAGGGAAAACCTTAGGGGAGTTAACTCTATTTAGGTGAGAAGTCCAAGTAAGTCAAGTGGGACCAGATGCTTGATAAACAAAAACCTTAGAGAACTGAACTCTAGGTAGAGGGAATTCTTGTAAGAGTAGCTCAAAGCAAGAGAAAAACCCTAGAGAAGTGAACTCTAGTTAGAGGGAAGTCTTGTAAGAGTAAACTCCAAGCAAATGAGAAGTTTTGGAGTGAACTCTAGGTAGGTAAAAATCTTGGTAGGTCAAGTGGACTTATACCAAGTAGGCCCGATAGGTTAAATAGACTAGACATTAGGCATAATATTGATTTGTTTGTGTCTAGACTAGCTTTGTATTACAAGAAGTTTGAAGACAAACTAGAGAGTTCAAGCTATCAGGATAGGTTCATGTGGCTGAAAGCATGTTTAAGCGACCTAAAGCAAGGATAAGTCATCGATCAAGATAAACATTAATGATATCGAAGATCCAAGCGGTTTGGGTTGTCTGGATGGCTAGAAGAGCATCAGGGCAATTGAAAGCATAGATTCAGGTGAGTCATACTAATTTAACCTAACTGAGTTTCTGAGAAACTGAAGTTGGTCCAAGAGACTAGTGATGTAATTAAGAGATGTCCTAATGCAATCACCTTAGATGTTATTAATATTATTCACTATTTGAGTGTACATTTTATATGTATTTGATTGGATCTTAAATTCATTTACTAATCCACAATACGATACATAGCATGAGAGAAATTGTGATTCGATTACAATTAGTGAGCGACTCATCATATGTAATTATGTAAGTATTGAAATTATCCCTAGTCAATGAATTGATGAAATTGGACATCATCAATTCTGAGAGACTAGCACATGTTATGGTCCTTGGTTTATCCAAGCATTTGGTGCTCACTGAATGGAAGCATAGAGATGCTGAGAGTGAACATGTATATGCTAGTTAGGGTAACTAGTTCATTGAAGTAACCTGCTATGAAACCTCATATGGTTCTTGATGTCGATGAAGTTTCATTGCAGCTCGAGTGCAAGCTTCCTTAGACTTGAGGTATTCAAGTCATCTTGATCATGGAGAATTATGCTGACTGCTTCGCAACCATCTCCATAGGAGGGGCCACTACGGGTTGATTGGGTATAATTCAAAGTGATTGAAGATATTTGAATAACCCACAAAGGATTCACCACTCTTATAAATGAGATGTATATCCTAGGTCTCTTCTCAGGATTGTTAATCAGAAGTCTTTGACTAAAGTATGCATGTCAAGAAGATAGTCTTCTTGGACACATGCATGGAGTAACTTGAATTCACAGGACAAGAAACTATACATGGGCTAGGTGTGATGTAGTCACTCTAGTGGGGGCGAGAACTATAGACCATGTCTCAAACCAAGTGGATATAGAAAGAGTATAAGGAACAAGGCACAAATAACTATAGCTGTTGAAGGGTTCAAAATTGTTCTGAAGTCAATGATGACTTTTCGATCAATTGGGGTCATGATGCAGTGCTAGGTGTCACTCATGATCTATTCATTACTAATGGTTAGTTATGAATGACCAACATAGTCGGGAACCTATTTAGTCACATGCATAACGGTGTCTCAAGAAACATAAAACAAGTTAGAGAATATGATTCTCAAATAGAAGAGGATGTCTGGTTGGACTAGACTTAAAGGAGCACAAAATGGAGTGAAAGAAGGTACATGGGTGTGCCAATGGTTGGTATGGCCATATGACACATTGCTAAGAAGACCTTGAAAAGGCATGGGTGTGACTAGATCACATGGGAATGTTTCAGGACAAGTTTAACATGTATAGAGAGAAACACAGCCTGACCATGTTGAAACACACGGCCATGCCAAATTGGCATGGGGTGTTCTGTCACACGAGCATGTTTCTGGTCATGTTTGACACATCCAGAGTGAAACACATCCTCGCCTTGTTGTGACACATGATCGTGCCTGAGAGGCATGACCCTAGTGTGGGTGTGGGACACGACTATGTGATGGTCATGTGATTTCAGAAGGAACAAAACACACACGACCCGACCTTGTTTCATCTTGGCACTTTGTCTTCTTCAATTTTGACAAGTTTTCACACCCTAATTAAGAATCCTATAAATAGGACTCTTGAAGAAACTCTAAATAGAGAGTTCCATTGTGTTGCCTAGTCTTGGCTAGTGATGAGCAGAGAGGAATGCTTGTGGCCTTTGGAAGATTGTCTCATGAAGATCCAACGTGGATACCGATAGAAACAAAGCCCATTGGGTTTTCTCATAGTTTCTATAGATCTGTGAAAGATCATGAAGGTATGAATCTTATTCTAATGCTTACTATTTTAATATAGTGATCTATGGTCAAAACAAGATAGCCTGGTGAGAGATCTATGCGAGCCCCCAAAAGTTTTTATTTCCTATTGTATGTACATCCCATAACATCTCACCTCGTGGTTTCGGGCTTTGTAAGATAGAGCTTGAAGATACCACAAGATTCCAACAAGTGGTATCAGAGCCACGCTTGTTCTATTACCATAAATCGCTTAGATTAGGGTTAGATAACATGTGTATTGTGAATATATGCATGTGTTAGTCTAGTTATATAGATATTGTAATATTTGATATTCATGTTTATACACGAATCTAGGCTTAATGGTTATTAGAGCGCATGTATAATTAATTTTGTATAAGATACATATGATTGTACATGTCTAATAACCCTAGTTTTTGCTTAGTGAAAGATGAGACCTAGGAATAATAGAAAATCTCTAGTGCAAACATTAAGGCTTACACCTTCCATTAATATGGTTGTGCCAAGAGTTATTTTTCATGTTTGGATTGTTGAACTCTTTCCAAGCCTGGCATAACATTTGATATGTTCAAACCATTTGAGATTCGATATTCTATTAAATGGTAAGAACTAGAGTTTAAGGTTCTAGTTTGGATTGTTGGACTCTCTCCAAGCATGGCTAGAAAATTAGATATGTTCCGACCATTTAATTTCGATCTCATGATTAATGGGTTGACCCTAACTGAAAGTATTGATTTGATAGACTCTCTCCAAGGTCAATGTGGACAGAGGTGCAATTAGGTGATATGCATAGGATGAATATATGTTAATGAGGTAACAACCTAATGTATATGTGAATATTCAAGGTTATTTATATATGTGATAGTTATATATATGTGAACTAAGAATGACTTGTTGAACTCTCTCTAAGGTTATTTTTAGCAATAGATGATATCAACCCACTAGGAGAAAATCTACCATCTATAGCCTTAAAAGTTAGAGCTCTTCAATTCATATAAAATAGTGGGAGTTATAATTAATGTAAATTGTTTACATTATAAATTCATCTCTCTAATACACTCTATTTGTATGTCTAGGTTATTAAGGTAGAAAAGCATGTCAACCTTCATAAACTTAAGATCGATTTTAGATAGCAAAAAGTTAAATGGGCCAAACTTCTTGGATTGGCTTTGCAATCTGAGAATAGTTCTCAAGGATGAGAAGCTTGCATATGTCCTTGAAAATGGTATTCTCCAACCCTCCTGTAGACAATGCTTCTGATGACTAAAAGTTGACTTACTAGAAACATCTTGCTAATTCAGAGATGGCGAGCTGCATTATTCTAGCGTCAATGTCACCAGAGCTGCAAAAGAAATATGAGTATATGGAACCTTTTACTATTGTCTTTCATCTTCATGAGCAATTTGATGAGTAGGCTAGATCTCAAAGGTTCAAGATCCCCAAGCTCTTCTTTCGCTCAAAGATGAAGGAGGGTTCATCTGCGGTGCAGTATGCACTGAAGATGAATGATTATATTGAGCGATTAGGTTCATTTGGGTTTATCATAGACCATGAATTAAGTATTGACTTATTTCTTCACAGTCTGATTGATAGCTGTTGACAATTTGTGATGAACTATCAAATGAATAAGATTGAGTCTGCGATTCTTGAACTAATTAACATGCTTAAAGCTGTTGAGCCATTTGTGAAGAAAGAACAAAAGGTTGTGATGGTGGTTGACTCTTCAAATAAAGGTTCTAAGAGGAAGTCAAAAATAGTAGCCAAGGGGAAGAATAAAGCAAAGAAGGAAAAAACCAACTCCAAAGGACACTTTCCATCACTATAGCAAGGAGGGACACTGGAAGAGGAACTACAAGCACTATATGGAGTCACTGAAGAAGAAGAAGGCATCTGATGCCCAATTTGCTTTAGATATTTTTATGATTGAATGTCACACTGTATCTTTCAACACTTGGGTATTGGATACCGAGTGTGCCTCACATATATGTAATGACATACAGGGGTTGAAGAGCATCAAGCGACTAGCTAAGGGAGAAGTAGACTTGTGAGTTGGCAACAAAGCAAAATTTGTTGTTGTAGCCATAGAAACTTATGTATTGCATCTTCCAAATGGATTAGTCATGGAATTAGACAATTGTTATTTGTTCCTTTTTAAATAAAGAATATTATTTCTATTTCTTGTTTGAATAGAATTGGTTATCATTTAACTTTTAGTAACAATTATTGTTATATAATGTTAAATGATGTTCTTTATCCAACCAGAATGTTAAATAATGGAATCTACATGTTAGATTTGTCTAATGAAATATTTAATATTTAAAATAATAAACATGCTAAACTAGATAATCAATTAACCTCTCAATTGTGTCATTGCCATCTTGGTCATATAAGTAAGGATCACATGCCCAAAATGCATAAGTTTGCATTTTGGAATCTTTTGAATTAGATTCATTAGATATATGCGCTTCACATTTAAAAAGGTAAGATGACAAAGTTACCTTTTAAAGGAAAAAGGTGATCGAGTAGTTGATGTTTTGGGCCTAATACATACTGATGTATGTGGATCTATGTTGACTCAATCACGAGGAGATTATATCTACTTCATTACCTTTATCGATGATTGTTCACGATATAGGTATGTGTATCTATTTAGATACAAATTTGAAGTCTTTGAAAAGTGTAAAGAATTTAGAAATGAAGTAGAGAAATAACTTGGAAAAAGTATCAAAGTACTTCGATCAGATCTAGGTAGAGAATACTTAAGCCAAGAGTTTCTAGATTATCTAAGGGACAATGGGATATTGTTTCAAAGGACTCCACCTTACACACCACAACACAATGTAGTGGTTGAAAGGTGAAACTGACCTTGTTGGACATGGTGAGGTCGATGATACAACAAGCAAGTGTTCCAATTGGGGTTACACACTCGAGACTATTATTTACCTATTAAACAGAGCCCCGACTAAGGCAATCTCAACTATTCCATATGAGATATGGAATGGTAAGAAACCTCATTTATCTTATTTGAAGGTATATGATTTCCCTACTTATATGAGGAGGATAGTATCAGATAAGCTAGAAGCTTAGTCTGATAAGTGTCTATTTATTGGTTACCCTAAGGAGAGAAGAGTTACCAATTCTATCATCCCTTGGAACAAAAGGTGTTTGTTTCAAGGTATGTTATTTTCTTAGAGGAGTTTCTCTTACAGGAAAATAGTAGGAGTGAGGTTGAACTAAGTTTAGTTCAATAGACTCTAATAGACATAGAAGAGATGCCTAGTGATGAACCACAACCAATCACTCATAGGGATGAGGGAGCAACTGAATTTGAAGATATTCAACCTCTTCGTAGATCTAGTAGGACACGTAAAATTCATAAGAGATATGGATTTCTCATAAGTAAATCGAACGACGTGTTTCTTATTAAAGATGAGGAACCTACTAATTATGAAGAAGTTTTGAATAGTTCCGACAGGAAAAAGTGGGTTATAGCCATTAAGTCAGAAATGGATTCCATATATGAAAACCAAGTTTGGAACTTGGTGGACCCACTTGAAGGCATAACGCCTATAGGGTGCAAGTGGATTTTCAAGAAGAAAATTGACATGGATGGTAATGTTAATTACCTATAAAGCTAGATTAGTGGTGAAAGGATATCATCAAAGACAAGGTGTTGACTATGACAAAATCTTTTCGTCACTAGATATGCTTAAATCTATTTGGATACTCTTGGCCATAGTAGCTCATTATGATTATGAGATACGATAGATGGATGTGAAAACAACTTTCCTAAATGGAAACCTGTCTGAGGATGCATACATGATACTACCTGAGGGTTTCATGTCTATCGATAAGGATAAAGTATGCAAGCTTCAGAGATCCATTTATGGATTGAAGCAAACATCTAGGAGTTTGAACATCCATTTTGATGAGATAATCAAACAGTTTGATTTCTCACAAAATCTTGACGAACCCTGTGTATAGAAAAAGGTTAGTTGGAGTGGGTTCATGTTCCTAGTGCTATATGTAGATGACATATTGTTCATAGGAAACATTATTCCTATCTTACAAACAGTTAAGGGTTGGTTATCTAAAATGTTCTCCATGAAAGACATGGGAGAAGCAACCTACATCTTGGGGATTAAGACCTATAGAGATAGATCTAATCGGTTACTTGGTCTTTCACAATCTACATACATACATAGAGTGCTTAAATGATTAGCATGTCTGAATCTAAGAAATATTTCATTCTCATTAGGCATGGGATTCACCTTTCGAAGTCTATGGTGCCACTAGAGCCTTTTCCTTGATTCTTCTTGGGCACTTACTCTTATAATGCCCCTTCTCTCTAAACTCAAAGCATATAATATTATCTTTATTTTTATAAATTGACATTAAGTTACCTTCCTTAGTGGTAGGGAAACCTTGATCTTGTCCTTTGGCTCCGAATGTAGAGGTTTTCTCTTGCTCCGGTGTCGATTGTCTATCCTCCCCCTCAATCCTAGAGGACAAGACTTCTAAGATCTCTTCTACGTCAGATGCAGAGCATCACTCAACATCTGAATCTTCAAGGTCTCGAGATGATGAACTTTCTTCTATGAATTTATCATCATCTTCACTTTGGGTCGGTGAGGGTTCTTCATGAAACTTGACTAAATTACTCCATAACTCCCTTGTGTCCTTATAATTACCCAACTTGGATAAAACATCATTAAGTATTAAACTAACTATCATTTCCGTTACTTTATCATTTGTCTTGAATTTTTAAAGTTTCTCCTCCGTCCATTTCTTTTTCTTGAGAATTCTCCCCTTCTCATTGATGTGAACAAAACATATAGGATATTAGGAGTAGTTTTCGCTCACATCTCATAGTATTTTATGTTCGTTTCATGTATATTTTACATTATGTTGCATGTATTTCCTATTTTCTGGTTCAGAATCTGCTATGTTTACTTTTGTGTGCAGGATAGCATTTTATAAGGAAAACGATGCAATTTCGGAGAAAAAGAAGACATTTGGCAGCTGGATGCAGAAGGGAACATGACCAGGGTATGTGCCCACACACGACCGTGTTGGAGGGCAAAAACGGCCGCCACTGCCTAACACACGGCCAGGCTGTGTGTTTTCACACGGCCATGTGGCGGCCCAGCAAATTTACACGACTAGGGTTTTTTTCTAGATTTTGCTGCGATCTCCCGTGATATTTATATAAGGAAAGCTCCTCCCAAACCCTAAGGAGAGGCACGACGGCTGGGACGATACTCCAAAGCCCTGAAAAGCTTCGAGAACTCACAACAGAGTAGAAGAATGCCACCAGAGGTCAAGATTCTGCACTTCAACGCCGAGGAGAAGACCTACATTGCATTGTAAATACTATTCTTTATGTAAATTCTATTGTTTATACATATATGATCATGCCTTTGTGTTTCTTCTCTCATATCTATGGAGTAGACTCTCTGATTCTAGGATTAGGGAGTAGTTTGTGTTGAGTTGGAATATGTTAATTCAAATATCTTTTCGTTATTGAATTTATATTTGCAATTGGTGTTTTGGTTTAGATCTATAGTTATCATTTTGGTTTTCTAGTCACTGTGCTTAGTCGATACGAGGGGTGACAACCCTCGTATCAAAGATTTAGGGGAATTAGAGAGGGACCTAAGGGTTGGCCTCATCGCCGGTAATTATGGGTAGAAGGATGTGAGAGAGTAGGAAACTTGCCTCATTTTCGACTTGTCGCAGGGATCGATTCGGCATCCTTTTACCGACTATCCCATCCTAAAGCCAGGGGTTGACCTTGTATGGTAGAGATAGCTTTCGATAGACACGAAGGCTCATCGAGGGAGTGTATGATGTCTGTTCCACAAAACCATAACTAGAAACCTAAGCAAAACCCAATTGAAAAAGTGTTCCGCGACACACAAACAGAACCGAAATCCTAGAATCCATCTAAAGACCCGTAGTGACCCTTCTTTTCTTCCGTGTGACACCGTATTAGAGTTAGGACCGCCGACAACCCTCCTAATTGCAACCTTTAGAGTCTAGTCTCGAACAATAACATCCACTGAACAAATCGGTACTCGAATCTCAGTCCCTGTGTGATTGATAATCTTTTTATTACTTGACGACATCCGTGCACTTACGGGCATTGAGCACAGGCACACGCTTCGAGTCCTTGATGGTCTCCATCGCGAGATTTGAGATCGCGTTTGTGTGCATCAAGTTTTTGGCACCGTTGCCGGGGAATGATTGATTCGATATCGAATCAAGAGGTGGATAATTGGATCGGACTTAGGATTAGATTTATTTACATGCTTTACTTACTTTTTTATTTTTATTTTTATTTTGCTTTATTTACTTTAGTTCTACAATTTTTCATATATAGATTTAGTTTTATTTTATTTTAGCAGTTGTTCTCTATTTTCTTATTGACTCTTTAATTTTGGTAACTAGATTAGTTTATTTCCTATTTTTTAGTATTAGGTAATACTCCTAATTTTTGTGGCTCGGTTCTTTGTATACTTAGACATTTAGGATCGGAAGGCCTGATTCTGATCGATTTAGAAATCGAACGAACCTATCATCGCCAGAGAGCCGAACAGAAGAGGATGGAAGACCAAGCTGTATCCGAAGTAAATATAAGTAGCTGACCTCTGTGGGATTACACAGCTCCTAGTGCTAGAGGATTTAGGTCGAGCATAGCTAGACCATCCATTTCGTCTAACAACTTTGAACTGAAACCAGCACCGGTACATATGGTCCAGCAGAGTCAATTCGGGGGAGCTGCGACTGAAGACCCGAACCAGAACCTAGAGACATTCTTGGAAATATGTTCAACGATGAAGATAAATGGAGTCCTTGTGGACGCGATCTGCCTGAGCCTATTCCCGTTCTCATTGCGGGATAAGGCTAAGGCATGACTTCACTCCCTACCTTCGGGAAGTATTACTATATGGGAGCAATGTGAGCAATAGTTTTTGAACAAATATTTCCCACCAAGCATGACTGCTCGCATGCGCCATCTAATTACAAGTTTCCGTCAGAAAGAAAGGGAGTCCCTATTCAAAGCTTGGGATCGCTACAAGGGGCTACTCTACCAATGCCCCCACCACGGACTGGAAAGGTGGCTGGTGATCCACATCTTCTACAATGGGATCATGTACGCCATGAAGATGTCCCTTGATTCTGCTACAGGAGGAGCACTTATGAATAAGACTATCGAGGAAGCAGAGGAGCTAATAGAAGAGGTGGCCCAGAACCACCATCAATAGGCTTCCGAACATGGTCAACTAGCTCCTACAGCGGGACGATATACTGTCAACTCCATGGACCACCTAGCAGTAAGGATGGACATGCTTAACAGACGGTTTGAATCTTTAAATCCTACATTTGCATGTGCGGCTATTGACTTTGGAGTAGGAGCAGCAGCATATCGGGAGGACTACTGTGGAGGGCAGAGCAGCTTAGAAGAGCAGATTGAGCACTGCAATGCGGTTGGGGACTACAATCAAAGGCCCAACAACCCATACTCCAGTACTTACAATCCTAGATGGAGGAACCACCCAAATTTTTCCTATCGAAATAACTCGGGGAACTTCCAATCATCAGGAAGGTATGAGCAGTAGCAGGTCAATGGGCAGCAACAATGACATTAGTCTAGATTAGAATTGATGATGGAAGACTTCATTGCTACCCAAACAAAGGCCAATAAGGAATTCCGTTGCCAACATTAGAAAACAGAGGAGTCACTCAGAGACTTGAAGGCCACTGTTGACATACTTGCAAGTCACACAAGGATGTTGGAGACACAAGTGGCCCAGATAGCCCAAACCATGTCGCAACCTATGGAGAGCTCTCCATCATTACCCGAGCCGAGTCAAGCTAAGGAGGAAGGAGTGGGCAATGAGAGAATAGCACAGAGAAATATATTTTCCAAGCGGTGTGCAGCCATGATTTCCACCCTACCTAACCAAGCCGAAACTGAGGACAAGATTCCACCCCAGCTTGAGGACCCTAGTGAATTTGTTATCCCTTGCTCGATTTATGGAGAAAGCTTCGATGAAGCATTGTGCTGTTAGTGAAATCCCTAGAGTCAATCATATGATGATTGTTGTATGGACTTTATTGTATCATATTCCTATTTATAAAGGCATGGTTATTATATTTACTTGTATTGGTGCCAAATAACTAAGTATAATAATGTCCTTGAGTAGAAGGTTCTTATCTATATCAATCGATTGGTTGAATCGATAATGGAATGATATAGAGAACACTACTCTTAATCATTCCTAGTCAAGTATTAACATTCAGGGACAATGTTAATGCGTAGAGATTAGCATGTAGGTCAACTCGATGACTTGATCTCACAAGTCATAGATATGAGATATCATGTTGACACATGGGTATGCATTGGAGAATGTATACTGAATGACCCGCCATGAGAAAGTATCATGGATCATTATATGAGTGTTATATACTTTCTCATGTGACTATTAGTATGACTATTAGTCCTTGAACCTGAAGTCACCATGGTTCCCTACATAAGGAGTTACATACTTTGGCTTCGTCAAATGTCACCCGTAAATGGGTGGACTATAAAGGCGATTACTGGGTATGTAACAAATTATACGGAGGGATGTGGGTGATGTAGATGAGATCTATCCCTCCTATATGATGGGAGTGACATCATTATTCTTGATAGAGTGAGATCAGTAAGTGCATGGCCATGCCCAAATGAGTCAATATGAGATATTAAGCTCATTTGATTAGAGTGAGTCTACTTGGAGTTCAAGGTATAGATTATACCGAAGATGACATGGTCTATGCCTCAATTGGTCAATCTAGATGTCAAGGATAGAGGGACATTGTCACATATTGTGAGAGTCACAATTAGTAGTCACAATGGTGATATTGGATCTCAACATTCTTGTAACTTGGGTAGCAGTGATGTGTTGCTAGATACCGCTCATTGCTTATGTTCCTAAATCGAATTGACTCGAATCAAGTGGTTAGATTTGATCAACCATGGGAGATAATAGGTCAAGTTTGACTTGACTTGAGAGGGAAGATGAATAATCAATTTTTACTTGACCAATTGCCATGTCATGTTGACTTGGCATGGGGGCCGGCCAATGATGATGTTCTACATCATCATGGACACATCAAGGGGTGCCACCTCATGAGGGAGACCAAGAGCCATTGACTCTTGGAATTACATGCATGCATGTAACCCCCCTCCATGAAGTGGCCAACCACTTTAGGAGGAGTTAGTTTGTGAAGTTATTTTGTGTGAACTTCATCTTCTTCCTTGGTTCTTCCCTCAAGCTCTCTCCCTCTCCTCTTGCCGTGGGTTCCTTAGTGTGCTAGCACACTCTAAGTGATCTTCTCCACCTATTGTTCGTGTGGATACCGATAGAGGAGTGTACACTTGACACTCTCGAGTTCTGGCAAGCCATTTAGATGAGCGGGATAAGCGAAAGGCATCACATCGAGGGTAAACTCTTGACATGTAGATCTAGAGTAGATCTAAAGTTTTTAAACACATACATGTAGTTTTATTTACCTTCGCATGGATCCGTGGTTAACTTCCGGAGTTTTCGCAATGCAAACAGTGGTTTTTGCGGCTCGGATAGTCCAACAGTGGTATCAGAGCCACGTGCGAAGCATGTATGTGTTTTTGTTTGGTAGTTTTTGTAGTAGATATAAAAATTACAGATCTGTAAGTTTATGTAAATTTCCTATTTTTATAGATTTTTTGGGTATTTTTCTCGAAGAGTCGAAGTAACAAGTGTTGGGACACTTGTAGGCTTCAACCACCGAGAAAAACTCTCTGAAATGGTGAGTTTTGCTTTAGGTTTTTGGGACAATGACTTAAGTTGTTGTAAGATCAAGATGGGACACTCGCAAAGGTCATTTTGCGAGTAGGAGCGCTTTCCCTAACCCCGAAAGGGGCATTGTCCCACGATCGCGCCCGGAAACCATTTAGCGGGACCATTACAGAGATGTGACTCATAAAAATTGAAAAAAAAAGTAAAAATTATAGAAATTTCTGCAAAATATATAATTTATAATTATGTATAATTCTGTGATTGTCATGGCCCAAGAACCCCAATATGATTGGATAAGCATGTTGTAATTCATAATACGGCTTGCACGTCGTTTTTGTGGTGGTGCATGTTGAATAGGGTATGCGACTTGCGCATCATGCCTCTTTTTTTAAAATTCTAGTTGTAAATGTTAGGGAAATCTCTTGCCACGATTAGGTTTTGATGTGTGTGCCAAAGGGTTTAAGTTAGTTTGTTATGATGATTTGATATGTGCGTTGAAGTCGTGCAGGACTTAGTAATTCGCACATGGAGCCGTGGCGAGTTTCACATCTCATGACTTGGTCCTTGAGTCGGTGAAGGATTGCTTTGCGGATGCCGTGCTCTTGGAGCATCCGAGGGACCACCGGACGAGAAGCTTGGAGTGAAGCCGGAGGAAGTAGACTTCGAGGCAAGAGACGGGAAGGAGCATTGCAGAGCCGTGCGCCTGATGCTGCCGAGGGACGTGGCCGCGAACGAAGAGAACTTAGAAGGCGAGGGACTCCGAGGGATGAGAGTGAGCGATTGTAACTCAGGAAGGGTAGCTCTTAGGTGAAACTTGGCCATTTGGCCAAGTGTCGGATGGTTTTTCCCGACACCAGTCGACTGCTATGTCATGGCAGTCGACTGCTCTAAGTTGATGGTTCGATCGACTGGTATAAGACCAGTTTAGTGCTTGGCGATCGCCATGGATCGGCAATGATCGATGTCGAGCCAATGATCGCGAGGAATGACAATCGATTGATGGCACTGTGCACGGGCACAGAATGGAGTCGACTCCATTGAGCACTCGACTGATCGAGCATCAGTCGACTGATGGTAGGATCAGTCGACTGATGCCAATACCGTTGAATGGAATCCAATGTGAAAAGCGGCCGTTATTGGGCAACGACTACGGGATCAGTCGACTGATCGAGGGCATCAGTCGACTGATCCTGTGTCAACGGGAAGAAACCCTCTTCCTCTATAAAAAGGAAGGGGGTGGGGCTTTGGGAGGCTAATGCTTGAGCTCTAAACTTCTCCCAAAGTTCCCTAAAGCTTTCCATCCTCTTACTCAAGCTTATTTCCATTATATTTGTAAGAGGAGTGTTTTACTGTAAAGAGGTTACCTCCACCTAGCTTTGTTCAAAGGAGAGATCTAGTGGATAGATTGCGGAGTGATTCACCGTGGACGAATCGGACCGTGGATTAGTGGCGTAGCCGTGAACCACATTACTTCTCGGTGTTTGTATTGCTTGTTTATATTTTGCTTGTCTTTATTTGTATTTGCATATTCCGCTTGCGCTGATGATTGTGTAGACGAGCAAATGAAAGAGAGAATTCCGACATCCATCGTAAGAGGGCTATTCACCCCCCTCTAGCCGGCCAATCGATCTCCCAACAAGTGGTATCAGAGCCAAGGAAAGCTTGTCGAGGACTAACTGACACAACAAGCAACATTCAAAATGGCTGGCTCCAACATCCACCCATCGAAGTTCGACGGCGAATTCTCTTGGTGGAAGAAGCGAATGGAGGTATTCTTCGAAACCAACTTTGAAATATTATTAATAATGGAAAACGGTTTCGAGTTGCCTAGGAACGAAAATGGGGAGCCATTGGAGAAATCAAGGTGGAGCAAGAGACAAAGAGAAGAATATTTGGCAAATTCAAAGGCCAAGCACCACCTATACAATGTCCTCCCCCAACAAGAAGTCAATAGGATAGGGGAATGTTCTAGTGCTAAGGAGATGTGGGAGAAACTAGTAGAGCTTCATGAAGGTACCTCGGAGGCTAAGCTAGCAAGAAGAGACCTCCTCCGCTCCCAACTATCAAACATCAAATTAGAAAAGGGAGAAAAGGTAACTTCATTGCACTCTAGGTTTAAAGAGATTTTGATTGGGCTAACAAGTGTAGGTGAAAGGCTCTCCAACTGGGATATGGTAATGAAGGCCATAGATGCCTTTCCCCGGTCCTCAAGATGGAGTTCCATGGTGGACTCATTTTACATCTCCAAGAACTTAGAAGTGAGCACCTTGGAGGAATTCTTCTCAACCATGGAGCTCCATGAAACGAGGCTTGAAGGAATACAAGAAGAGCCTAGAATCCAACCTTCAAGGGGAGTAGCATTGATGGCAAATAAGGGGAAGAAGAAGATGGAAGTCCGTTCCTCCTCCGATGACGAAGCATCGTCCTTCTCTTCCATGGATAGCACCGAAGAAGCCTATATGGTAAGGAGGGTAAGGCGTGCTTTAAAAGGTTTTCATTTTAATAAATCTAATGATAGGAGGAAAAGACCAAGAGGAAAGGTGATTTGTTACAATTGCCAAGGAGAGGGACATATAAGGGATAATTGTCCCCTCCTAAACAAGAGCAAGGAAGAAAGGAAGAAGAAAGAAGAAAAGAAGAAGAAAAAGGGGAGTAGAAAGAAGGAAGAGGAGAAGAAGGCAAAGGAAAAGGGAAAGGCCATGGCGCTCAAAGCAAAGACATGGGATGACCTTGGTTCTTCCTCCTCATCCGAAGAAGAGGAACAAGTCTATTCCAACCTAGCACTAATGGCTCTTCATGACTCGGATTGCTCCTCCTCCTCAAATGAAGAATCAAGCTCAAGTGGAGAGAGCTCAAGTGAAGGGGGAGCCTCCTCTACATCCTCATCCGAAGAAGAGGACTTGGTAAGTGAGGTAACGAATCTACCTCCTAAGCAAATTATGTCTATGATTTCTAGCCTCACTAAGGACTTATTTAGAGCTAAGAAGAAGAACAAAAGCATGCTAGATCAAATTAAGGACTTAGAAAGTAAGTTAGAAAAAGCATGCTTAAATGATGATAATATTTCTTCTAGCTTAAATGATGCATGCTCACATGAATATATGCCATTTAATGTTAGTGATGCATGTATGGATGAAAATAGGGCTTTAAGGGAAAAGGTAGACTATTTAACAAAATCCCTAGAAAAATTCACAATTGGCTCCAACACATTGAATATGATAATTGGGAGCCAAAGGGCAAGTTTTAATAAGAAAGGCCTAGGTTATAAAGAAAAGAAAAATGAAAAGGCCTATAAATGCCTAATTGCTAGGGGACAAGATAAGAAGAAGGTAATAGCTAGGAAATGGATCCCCAAGGAGTATCTTGTGAACCCTATAGGAAAGAACCTATTTTGGGTTCCAAAATTCATCCTTAAGGGTTTGGATAACCCTAGGGTAGTCAACCATATACAATTTACCTATATCATATTTTGGTTGACTTAGGATGGCGGGACAACATTTTTAGAATAGTGTTGGGTGATGATAACGTGCCCATAAATAGATAATAATGCTTAAATCATGATGATTAATGTAATTGTTACACATGTTTGCAATCATGATTTATGATTTTGAGATTTGGCACGTCATCATGAGAAATAGGGTTTAAATCATGCCTTAGGTGATATTTTGCTTATTATCATGATATAATACCCAATGCATGATAACAATTCAATGAATACATGAGTTTCATGATCATAATGTGAAATTAAGCCATATATATCTTTATGATCATGATGAGTGTTAGGATGATACTTAACCTTGATAAAATTGTATGAATATAATGGTTAAGTATATACAAATACCCCCTAGGATGCATCTCACACTCACCATAGGCTACTTTGATTGAAAAATTAGCATGAGTGAGATGTTAGGATGATACAAATGTCCACTAATGCCTATGACATTTAGATGGTCATTTAAGGTATTAAAATAACAATAATAGACCAATCATGGGGAAGGCTTATGTTTAATTCATAGACATATTGCCCAAAGATCATGGTTGGATATTTCATATGTTTTCAAAACAATTTCTTAATCTAAAATCTATGTATTCATGTTTTGAAACAATTGGATGCAAAACTAGGTGTTAAACTTGATACTAGAATGATCAAAAACCTAGTTGTTCTTAAAGTTTTTGGATTTTTGGCAAATATCAGAAAATATAATGATTTTTCATGAAAAACTATTTTTCTTTGATAGATATACTTACAAGAAATATGTTCTCCAAATTTCATGATTTTTCGAATTTTTTGGAATTTTTAATGCATTTCTGAATTTCGATCCGAAAATCAGGAATTCCTGAAAAACGTGCCCGATCGGTATTAGTACTGAACCAGTCATTGATGGCTAATCGAGCAGTGAAGGCCGAATTCAGGTTTTAATTCAATTTTTGGTATTTTTCCTTCTATTATACTTGATGCCATGAGTTTATAACTTAGTGTTAATCTTTTTGATGGTGTCAAAGGGGGAGAAATAATTATTTTTAAGTTAAATTTTTTAGGGGGAGAAATATATGATAGGGGGAGAGAATTTGTAGAGAGACTTTCATGGATTAAGGGGGAGTTGCATGTTGCTATATCATGTTTATGTTTACATGCTTTCTTTCCTTAAAAATTCTTATCAAATGTTTTTACCTAACTTAAACGGATTGCCACACATCAAAAAGGGGGAGATTGTTAGGGCAATCTCTTGCCATGATTAGGTTTTGATGTGTGTGGCAAAGGGTTTAAGTTAGTTTGTTATGATGATTTGATATGTGCGTTGAAGTCGTGCAGAACTTAGTAATTCACACATGGAGCCATGGCGAGTTTCACATCTCATGACTTGGTCCTTGAGTCGGTGAAGGATTGCTTTGCGGAAGCCGTGCGCTTAGAGCATCCGAGGGACCACCGGACGAGAAGCTTGGAGTGAAGCCGGAGGAAGTAGACTTCGAGGCAAGAGACGCGAAGGAGCATTGCAGAGCCGTCGCGATCTTGCCGAGGGGCGTGGCGCGAAGCGAAGAACTTGCGGCGAGGACTCGAGGGATGAGAGTGGCGATTGTAACCCGGGAAGGGTAGCTCTTAGGTGAAACTTGGCCATTTGGCCAAGTGTCGGATAGTTTCGACACGATCATTGGATCGTATGCCATGGCGTGATCGCCGCTCGCCGAAGATCGTTGATCGATCGGCCCGGTATAAGACGGCCGATTATGGCGGTGATCGCGATGGATCGCTGATCGGTAGATTAGTGCCGATCGCTTATGGGAAGTCGGCCCATCGTGATTAGCACCGTCACACGGAGCATCGAGGGCATCGATGGAGTCGATCCTTCCTCTATAAAAAGGAAGGGGGTGGGGCTTTGGGAGGCTAATGCTTGAGCTCTAAACTTCTCCCAAAGTTCCCTAAAGCTTTCCATCCTCTTACTCAAGATTATTTCCATTATATTTGTAAGAGGAGTGTTTTTGTGTAAAGAGGTTACCTCCACCTAGCTTTGTGCAAAGGAGAGATCTAGTGGATAGATTGCGGAGTGATTCACCGTGGATGAATAGGACCATGGATTAGCGGCGTAGCCGTGAACCACGTTACATCTCGGTGTTTGTATTGCTTGTTTATATTTTGCTTGTCTTTATTTGTATTTGTATATTCCGCTTGCGCTGACGATTGTGTAGACGAGCAAATGAAAGAGAGAATTCCGATATCCATCGTAAGAGGGCTATTCACCCCCCTCTAGCCGGCCAATCGATCTCCCAACAGTAAATAGTTTTATGCTCGAATGTAACTCAAGTTTCATGTTTATAATGTACAAAATGGACTGATGGAAGGTCCACTTATAGACGGAGTTACGAGGAGGGTGCCGACGACACATAACGATCAAAGGAGGTGCTTGGAGAAGCCGCTAACCCTAGGTTGACTATCCGGTCTTCTCATTGGCTTGAGAAGATCATAGTAGGGCCATGACCTCATCACAATTAATTTATATATATATATTTATTTATTTTTCTTGTATGTATGTGATGCATGCTAGTAAATTTTGCTTGTATGTATATGATGCATGCTAGAATATTTTGCTTGTATGTATATGATGCATGCTAGTATATTGCTTGTATGTATGTTATGCATGCTAGTGTAGGATAATAAAGGCCTTGATGCGTATATGATACACATTCACGATTAGATTAGATCTAAATCGAATCAACTAAAAATGCCTACCAAGTTTTAATACCCATCACTACCTCGATCATTTGTTGTTGTTGATCTCCCAAAGCAGAGCAATGCATATTATCTTGGTAGGGTGCGAAGGGACAATCTTGGTCCCACCTATCACAGCTTGGGTGAGTATAAGCTCAATTAGATTGAGTAAAACTAGTTACCTCAATTGGATTGAGTAAAACTATAGGCATATTCCAACCATTGGAAAGATAGGATAAGATTGCATTTACACTAAATCTTGGGCGATTTAGCCAAAGCTAACTCAAGGTCTTTTGTAAATGTGGATCTTGATCCTATAAACAAGAGTTGCATAGAGATGTAATCGGTAATGTGTTACCTATCGATCATACTAAGTCTTGGGCGATTTAGCCAAAGCTAACTCAAGGCCTAGTATGATGTGGATCTTGTCCCGCAAGAATTATAGCTTGTTTTTATGAATCTAGTAATGTGGTTTGACCACATCCATGACTCGATTCTATAAAAGTCCTATAATTCAGCAGGAGCATCATTTTATTAAAGGCCTAATTAAATGATAAATGGAATATGATATTAATTTTCTATATTGTGTATGTTGTAGATTACCATGTCGACAAACACGAACACTCTCTCCCTGCATTCTGTCCTTGAGACTAATTTCTAGACTGGTACAGGAACCTGAGAATCGTTCTCACCTAAGAAAGAAAATTGTACGTCCTGGAGCAGCCCATTCCGGAGGCACCTCCTGCCACTGCCTTGTGAACTGACCGTGATGCTTACAAGAAGCATCAAGATGATGCATTAGATGTGTCATGTCTCATGCTCGCGACCATGAACTCTGAGCTTTAGAAGCAACACGAGTTAATGAATTCTTATGATATGGTTGAACATCTTCGTCAACTATATCAAGGACAAGCAAGGCATGAGAGATATGAGGTCTCTAAAGCATTGTTTTAGTCCAAGATGCAAGATGAGACTCCCTTAGGTCCATATGTACTCAAGATGATTGGGTACATAGAAAACCTACAGAGGTTGGGATTCCCACTTGGCCAAGAGTGGGCTACTGACTTAATCTTGCAATCTTTGCCACAAAGCTACAATCAATTTGTCATGAATTACAACATGAATGAAATTGATAATCCACTGCCTGAGATGCTCAGCATGTTAAGAAGGGAAAATCTGACTCCATTTTGATGGTGCAAAAGAAGAAAGGCAAGGGCAAGCCTAAAGGTAAGGGAAAGTCCCAAGCCAAGGGCAAAGGCAAGGAACTGAAACCAAAAGGAGGGGTGGCCAAAGAAGGGACTTGCTTCTATTGCAAGGAAGTTGGACACTGGAAGCGTAACTGCAAAGCATACCTGGAAGATCTTAAGAAGAAGAGAAGTGAGACTTCTACTTCAGGTATAAATGTTATAGAAGTCAATCTATCTATTTCTTCATCATGGGTATTAGATAATAGATGTGCATCTCACATTTATACCAATGTGCAGGCGCTGAGAAATAGCAGGGCATTGACAAAGGGCGAGGTGGACCTACGAGTAGGCAATGGAGAAAGAGTTGCTACTGTTGCTGTAGGAACTTATTTTCTATCTCTGCCCTCTGGGCTTGTACTAGAACTGGATGAATATTGTTATGTGCTTGATTTGACAAAGAACATAATTTCATTTTTTTGTTTGGACAAGAAAGGTTTTTTATTTATAATAAAGAATAAATGCTGTTCAGTTTATTTAAATGATAAGTTCTATTGTAGTGCACCTCTAATGAACGGAGTCTACATTCTAGACTTAGAGAGCCCCATCTATAACATAAGTACCAAAAGGTTCAAGTCAAATGAGTTGAACCAAACCTATCTCTGGCATTGTCGCTTATGTCACATAAATGAGAGTCGCTTATCCCAGCTCCATAAGGATGGGTTGCTGGACTCATTTGATTTTGAATCATATGAGACATGCAAGTCTTGCCTTCTAGGCAAGATGACTAAGACTCCCTTTAGTGGACACAGCGAAAGAGCAACAGACTTGTTAGGACTTATACATAGTGATGTATGTGGCCCTTTCAATGTTGCTGCTAGAGGTGGTTACAAGTACTTCATTACATTTACTGATGACTTTAGTTGATATGGTTATGTGTATCTGATGACACATAAATTAGAATCCTTTGAAAAGTTCAAAGAATTTAAGAATGAAGTACAAAACCAACTTGGCAAGAGTATTAAGATACTTCGATCAGATCGAGGTGGTGAATACCTTAGCCATGAGTTTCGTGACTATCTAGCTGAGTGTGAGATTCTATCCCAACTCACTCCTCTTGGAACACCACAGTGGAATGGTGTATCCAAAAGGAGAAATCGTACCATATTAGATATGGTATGATCTATGATGAGTCACACAGATCTTCCTATATCCTTTTGGGGATATACTCTAGACACCGCATCCTTCACACTTAACCGTGTACCATCTAAGGCTGTGATAAAGATACCATATACGATATGGACCGGGAGAAATCCCAAGATATCTTTCATGAGGATTTGGGGTTGTGAGGCTTACGTTCGACGTCAAGTCTCAGACAAACTGGGACCCAAATCCGATAAGTGCTATTTTGTTGGATATCCCAAGGAGACGAAGGGATATTACTTCTACATTCCCAGTCAACACAAAGTGTTTGTGGCAAAGACTGGGGTATTTCTAGAAAGGGATTTTGTTTCTAGAAAAACTAGTGGGAGTACGTTCGATCTTGAAGAAATTCAAGATAATGACCATAGCACTGAGGCCTTGATGGAGGTTGAACAGGAACCACAAAGTGTTGTGGGTGATGAGATTGTTGCACAAAGAGTTATGGAACAACAACCTGTTCAGGTAGACCTACCTTTTCGTAGGTCTGATAGGGTACGTCATCAGCCTGAGAGATACTCATTTCTCTTGTCTGACCATGATGATGTTATGCTCATTGAGAATGACCCCAGATTCTGAGAAATTGCTAGAGGCCATGAGATCCGAGATGGAATCCATGTACACTAACCAAGTATGGACTTTGGTTGATCCACTTGAAGGCGTCAAACCAATTGGGTGTAAGTGGGTCTTTAAGAGAAAGACTGACATGGATGGACTAACGCATACCTATAAGGATCGATTGGTGGCTAAAGGTTTCAAGCAAATTCATGGTATTGACTATGATGAAATCTTTTCTCCAGTGGCGATGTTTAAGTCTGTTCGGATCATGCTTGCTATTGCAGCGTACCATGATTATGAGATATGGAAGATGGATGTCAAAACCATATTTCTAAATGGAAACTTGCTCGAGGATGTGTACATGACATAACTTGAGAGTTTTGTAGATCCACAACATATTGGCAAAGTATGCAAGATGCAAAGGTCCATTTATGGGCTGAAGCAAGCTTCTTGGAGCTGGAATCTTCGGTTTGATGATGCGATCAAATAGTTTGGTTTCATCAAGAATTAAGATGATCCTTGTGTTTACAAGGGGATTAATGGAAACGCAGTTGTCTTCCTTGTATTGTATGTGGATGACATACTACTCATTGGGAATGACATCCCTTCGCTACAGTCTGTGAAGGCTTGGCTGATGATGTGCTTCTTAATGAAGGACTTAGGTGAAGCAGCCTGTATTCTAGGCATCAAGATCTATAGAGATAGATCTAAGAGATTGCTTGGCCTAAGTCAGAGTACATATATTGACACGGTATTACTACGGTTTCCCATGCAGAATTCCAAGAAGGGACTTCTGCCGATGTCACATGGTGTGAGTCTTTCGAAGACTCAAAGTCCCTCTTCTAGAGAGGAGAGAGACCACATGGATAAGATCCCTTATGCATCCGCTATAGGATCTATCATGTACGCCATGCTGTGTACTCATCCTGATGTCTCGTATGCTTTGAGCATGACGAGTAGATACCAGTCAGATCCAGGTGAGCGTCACTGGATAGCAGTCAAGAATATTCTTAAGTACTTGAGAAGGACTAAAGAATATTTCTTGATATTTGGAGGCGATGAGGAGCTAGCTATAAAGGGTTACAGCGATGCCAACTTCCAAACTGACCAAGATGATTATAGATCACAGTCAGGGTTCGTGTTTTGCTTGAATGGTGGCGCTGTGAGCTGGAAGAGTTCGAAGCAGGACACAGTTGCTGATTCTACAACAGAGGCCGAGTATATCGCTGCATCAGATGCAGCAAAGGAGGCAGTTTGGATTCAGAAGTTCATTACTGAGCTTGGGGTGGTTCCTAGCATAGCAGATCCTATAGAGCTCTATTGTGACAATAATGGAGCGATTGAGCAGGCTAAGGAACCTCGCTCACACCAGTGGACCCAACACATACTACGACGCTTCCATCTCATTCAAGATATTATCGATAGAGGAGATGTGAAGATTTGCAGAGTACCCACAGAGGCTAACATCGCAAATCCCTTGACCAAGTCTTTGGCACAGAAAAAGCATGATGGTCACACTAGGTCATTGAGTATTAGATACTACGGTGATTGACACTAGTGCTAGTAGGAGATTGTTAGTGAAAGCCCTAGAGCCAATCATGTGATGATTGTTGTATGGAATTTATTGTATCATATTCCTATTTATAAAGGCATGGTTATTATATTTACTTGTATTGGTGCCAAATAACTAAGTATAATAACGTCCTTGAGTAGAAGGTTCTTATCTATATCAATCGATTGGTTGAATCGATAATGGGATGATATAGAGAATACTACTCTTTATCATTCCTAGTCAAGTATTAACATTCAGGGACAATGTTAATGCATAGAGACTAGCATATAGGTTAACTCGATGACTTGATCTCACAAGTCATGGATATGAGATATCAAGTTGACACATGGGTATGCATTGGAGAATGTATACTGAATGACCCGCCATGAGAAAGTATCATGGATCATTATATGAGTGTCTTATACTTTCTCATGTGACTATTAGTACGACTATTAGTCCTTGAACCTGAAGTCACCATGGTTCCCTACATAAGGAGTTGCATACTTTGGCTTCGTCAAATGTCACCCGTAAATGGGTGGACTATAAAGGCGATTACTGGGTATATAACAAATTATGCAGAGGGATGTGAGTGATATAGACGAGATCTATCCCTCCTATATGACGAGAGTGACATCGTTATTCTTGATAGAGTGAGATCACTAAGTGCATGGCCATGCCCAAATGAGTCAATATGAGATATTGAGCTCATTTGATTAGAGTGAGTCTACTTGGAGTTCAAGATATAGAATGTACCGAGGATGACACTGTCTATGCCTCAATTGGTCAATCTAGATGTCAAAGATAGAGGGACACTATCACATATTGTGAGAGTCACAATTAGTAGTCACAAAGGTGATGTTGGATCTCAACATTCTTGTAACTTGGGTAGCAATGATGTGTTGCTAGATACCACTCATTGCTTATGTTCCTAAATCGGTTTAGGAGCATTGCCAACGTTACAAGAACCTATAGGGTCACACACAAAGGGCAATTAGATGGAGATTAGGTTCATGGAATGAATCAAATTGGATTAAGAGTAATCCAAATTAGAATAATTGAGTTAGACTCAATTTGATTCAAGTGTTGAATGAGTCTAATTTAGATTTGATTCATTGAGTTAGTTTAAAATTATGAATAGAGATTCATTAAATCGAATTGACTTGAATCAAGTGGTTAGATTTGTTCAACCATGGGAGATAATAGGTCATGTTTGACTTGACTTGAGAGGGAAGATGAATGGTCAATTTTGACTTGTCCAATTGCCATGTCATGTTGACTTGGCATGGAGGACGGCCAATGATGATGTTCCACATCATCATGACACATCAAGGGGTGCCACCTCATGATGGAGACCAACAACCATTGACTCTTGGAATTACATGGATGCATGTAACCCCCCTCCATGAAGTGGCCGACCACTTTAGGAGGAGTTAGTGTGTGAAGTTATTTTGTGTGAACTTCATCTTCTTCCTTAGTTCTTCCCTCAAGCTCTCTCCCTCTCCTCTTGCCGTGGGTTCCTTAGTGTGCTAGCACACTCTAAGTGATCTTCTCCACCAATTGTTCTTGTGGATACCGATAGAGGAGTGTACACTTGACACTCTCGAGTTCTGGCAAGCCATTTGGATGAGCGGGATAAGTGAAGGGCATCACATCGAAGGTAAACTCTTGACATGTAGATCTAGAGTAGATCTAAAGTTTTTAAATACATACATGTAGTTTTATTTACCTTCGCACGGATCCGTGGCAAACTTTCGGGGTTTCTGCAATACAAAAAGTGGTTTTTCGGCTCGGATAGTCTAACATGTGCGACTTGGGGTCATCAGTAAGTGTTATACCCTACGCATATTACTTGAAGATGGGACTGAATGGGCTCCAACCGACGAACTTTAGTATTCGTATAGGGGATGACTCAGTCAAGGAACCCGTCTGCATGCTAGCATAGGTGCCTGTGGTGATTGAGAATTTTATGATACCCACAGATTTCATCATACTAGACACAGGACCCAATCCTCAGAATCCCATCTTTTTGAGAAGACCTTTATGTCAAATGCGGGGGCGTGCATAGATGCTAAGGAACACCAGATCTCATTGGACGTAGATGGGGAGATCATCCTCTTCAGCTTATCAGAGTATAAATCTCCCTTCCGAGACGACTTCACTTTCAATAGGTTAAAGCCGAGTCCACCGGATGTAGACATCGAGACGGATGAATGGAGGTTCACAGAACCTCCAGAGCCAAGTTGATAATGGAGTGTGGTCGAGCTAAACGACCTTAAACAAAGCTCGTCTTGGGAGGCTGTTGGTATATGTCGCTTCGGAGGCTCATTGGCTCCCATGTCCCCGGATTAAAATTTTCACTAATGAAAGGATTAATCCGGATGGGATGAGCTTCCTTAGCAACACCATTTCGTCGTCGTGCTAACAACTTGAGTGGTCGCTCGAACAAACTAGTTGTTCAAGCAACTCTACTCTTCTAGTTGATTAGCCGCGGAAGAGACGACGGACGGATCGCCGGTTTTTGTGTTTGTCTTCGGGGTCCATGATTATACAATATATTTGCACACACACACATGCATAATCAAAACAAATAAGAACATGCTCAGATCTGTACATAAAGTTAAAATAACTTTATACCTCACGATCTTCTACCGTATGTCCTATCCCTCTCGTGGACGACGTGTGGACGAAGATCCTCCACGAGTAGAAGCCTTCTAGATCGAGTTCTCCTCTACCTTGTCCGCTGCGAACAAAGAGAAAAACGAACAAAACCTTTTCCTTTCTAGAACCGGCCACCAAGTAAAGAAGTTTGATGTAACCGCCGGCCAAGGAACGAATGAATGAACTCCGGCCAACTTTGAAACAAAGTTGCCGCCGGCCACCAATGGATGAGCGCCGGCCACCAAGAAGCTTGGAACCACCGGCCACCAAGGATTAAAGGAGAAGAATGAGAGCTGGCCAAGGAAGAAAGGAGAGGTCTATAAGATGGACGCCGGCCAAGCCTTGATGGAGAAGAATGGGCGCCGGCAACAATCAATGAAGGAGAAAGGTTGCCGCCCAAGCTCTATCTCCAAACCCTAGCCGCCCACCTTGATAAGAGCCAAAACCCTAACTTCAATTCGAACCAACTCCTATCTCTTGTTTCGCCCAACCCTAAGCCATATATTTATAGAATTTAGGAGAAAGTTGGTTAGCCTAAAATATAGGAACTAACTCCTATATTCTTGCCGCCCAACCCCTAACTCCTCTAGGGTTTGTTGCCGCCCAACCCATGGATGAGCCAAACCCTAATTCTAGAATTTAGGCTTAAGCCTCCTCTAATCTCCACCGTCGGATCTAGGGATTTAATCTCCACCGTCGGATCTAGGGATTTAATCTCCACCGTCGGATCTAGGGATTTAATCTCCACCGTCGGATCTAGGATTTCATCCCAACCGTAGGATCTAGGATTTCATCCCAACCGTAGGATCTAGGATTTCATCCCAACCGTCGGATCAAGGATTTCATCCCAACCGTCGGATCAAGGATTTCATCCTAACCATCGGATCTATGGATTTAATCCAACCGTTGGTTCTAGGGTTTCATCCTAACCATTGGATCTATGGATTTAATCCAACCGTTGGTTCTAGGTTTTGTTTTACATTCTTGGATCTAGACTTCATAAGGATTATATTAGGCTACGATAGGGACCATAAGGAGGAGTTGGGTCTTGGCCACCCGATGGATCGGAACCACACAAACTTGATCCATCAATGATGTTCCATTCCACTAGAGGATCATCATTGAACTACCTCACCAACCCCCATAAATTAATATGGGCTCCGTATATTATTTGTACATTTATCTCCCCGTGTTTAAGATATCGAATGCCCGTCAATTAATTGATTTACTGACCATCAATTAATTAACATCTAACTCCTCGAGTAGTACCACTCAACCTTATCATCATGTTGACTAAGTCAACCAGCTGGGTTTACACGATGAACCTTATGAGC
Source organism: Wurfbainia villosa (assembly GCA_025175895.1). Taxonomy (NCBI): domain Eukaryota; kingdom Viridiplantae; phylum Streptophyta; class Magnoliopsida; order Zingiberales; family Zingiberaceae; genus Wurfbainia; species Wurfbainia villosa. The sequence continues at coordinate 50,698,734 of CM045996.1, forward strand.
TCCTCAAGGGGACATCATCAACCTAATATATAGGACACAGTTTCCTCCTATAATCAACGGCACACCATGTAAATAATATTATTTCGCAACTTACCGGGCTTATTGATTTAATCCATTTAAATCTCACCCACTGGTAAATCAAAGAAATAAATACTAAGTACATGTGCCCGTTATTATATCGGGATTAAGAGTATGTACAACATAATATCCGAGGTCCGATTCAATTATGTAGTCAGCACTAAATTGAATCACCTCTATTTCGGTCCTGCTCAATACACCTAAGTGTACTAGTGTAACTCTATGTTCAAGATAAAACAATACCAAGCTACACTACAACCATGCCAATGGTTTGTCCAAAACCATCTTGGTTGTGAGCCTCTACTTATATTTTACAAGGTACTGATAACATGATCTTCTGTGCCACACCAAGCACCATGTTATCTACAATGTAAAATATTAGACAATATGCACACATATATATAATGAATATATAAAATGCAAACAATGATCATGTGATTCTTATTTCAAAATAAAATGTTCATACAAAAAGAGCTAGGCTTTCAGTATACATTCTAACAGAGGCAACCCAAGTTTAGTTTTTAGGTTTTCCTTTGATTGTATTGCATTCATTTGGTTAATTTGAACTTTGATTTCCATTTCGTTTAACATTAGGACCAAAAAGAACTTGCTAGGTAAAAATAAAATCAATTTTTAGCTTACACGGTGAAGTGTGTGAGAAAATTTGGACCGTTGTGCACAAAAGGAGAGAAATAGGTCACACACGGCCTAGCCATGTGTTTTCCCACGGTCGTGCCCGACTTACCCTAGGCGCACATGGCCTGGCCGTGTGTTTTCACATGGTCGTGTCGCGTGAGGTTAAAAAGGGCATGCCGTGCATTTTTGCTCCAAACGCACTGTGTGTTTCGATTTTTCTTGCTCTAGCCGTGTGAATCCTTTATCCCCACCACCTATAAGTTTTTCCAACCTTTAAAGAAGCCAAAAGAAGCAAGGATGTGGAGGACCAAGCAAGTGGTATCTCGATCCGGTGTTTCGGAGCGACGAGCAAGGAGGGTCGACACCCCTCAAGTTCCGGAGGAAGGTAATGCCTTACCAACCCTTCTTTTTCGTAACAATGAGCATAGGGATAGATATAACCTTATTTCTACTTGTAAACTCACTGCAACTAGGTATCTTGATGAAGATTTGCTAGAGTCCTTAGGGTTGTTGGGTGACATTCAAGCCCTATTTGCAAAAATGGAGTGGGAAGAGATAATGGGAATAAGACACCCAGCCTACCCTAGGCTAGTTTTAGAATTTTTGAGTTCCATAAAAGTGGAAATTTTAACGGGTACAGATAGCGAAGAGGATAGGATTACCTTTAGGATGTTTAACATTGAGCATGAATGGACACTTCACCAATGGAATTCATGCTTTGGCTTGCCGAGTGGGGGAGATAGAAGAACCCCTATTGGGTTTAACTCTCGAATCTTTTGGACTGAATTGACAGGAGAGCACGCTTATGACCCTTCTAGGGCCGAAGCATCGCGCCTCCAAAACCCCATTTTCTGATACCTCCACCGAATCATGGCAAGTACTATATTTGGTCATGGGGAGAGTGACGGTGTAGTGAGAGCTAGCGAGTTGCTTTGCCTAAGGGACATGCTACAAGAAAGTAGTAGCATTGATGTAGGGTCCCATTTCATTAGACACTTAGTGAAAATGGGAAAAGCAGCGAGAGGAGAGATTAATGTGGGTGGCCTTCTTACCCACATTCGCCATAGGATGGGGTATGACTACATTACGCTAGATAGCATAGAGGGGAGCCCTAGGATCGACCTGAGAGTGTGTATGACCATGAAGATAATTGTAAGAGAAGCACACTCCTTATGCTTTGTAAGGAAAAACCTGACGACCCTTAGGCTCCCTGACCTCGATCGTACCATCATCACCACATGCGCCAATTGGCGCTTAGACCTGATAGTGGAGTCCCCTCCGTATGAGGGACCATCCACATCGGTGCCCATCTCTCCCCCTTTGCATCACTCTCCCTCCAGTCCACACATGCATAGGAGCCCACCTAGACCACGTCGACATGAGCCTGCACCTACACCTGCACCTGCACCACCACATTTTCCTACTTTTGAATAGGATGCAGGTACATCTGCCTAAGATTTTTTGGAGTTCCGATCGCGCCTTGATGACATATATGTCGAGCAGCAAACACAGGGGCAACGATGGGAGGAGCAGAGCGCCTACACATAGGCGGAGTTTCAGGGCTTCCGGGAGCACTTCCAGTGCGCCGAGAAGTTCTACGACGAGGCCTACATCTACTTTTAGGAGGAGGCTACCCGTTGCCAGGTGGAGGCCGCCTACCACCAGGAGATGCGGTAGCATATGCGAGCCCAGCAGGCACAGTGGGCTAGGGAGGAGGAGCACCGAGCAATCGTTGCATCCACCAGCCCTTAGATCGACCACATGTACATGTGGCATCAATGGCTCAATAGCAGGTTCTCCCAGGACCCCGAGATGCCGAGGCTACCAGACTTTCCAACTCGTCCACCATACTAGAGGTATGCTTCACTTAAGTCTGGGGGGGGGGCCAAAGTTTTGTTTTATTTCTAGCAGTAGTTTCTTTCCTAATATTTGTATTTTTGTTAGCATTCATTTATTTATACATTAGTTGTTTAGTTTCTTTCAGCACATAGTTTTTGCTACCTATAGGATGCCTCAGTAGTATTTTTAAAAGTCTTCTTCATGAGTTGTTTCCATGAGTAGTGTAACTTCATTTATCTCGTGGTATTTTATTTTATTGGCTTTGAAATGAATATTCTAGACTTGCAATGGTTAGCTTTTATTTTACACATACACATGACGAACTTTCTGAAAGGGAGAGTCTAGTACATACCTAGTTTTGATTTATCTTAGTAGTCTAGTACTTTGGAATCCACAGGTGACCCTAAGTTTAGCATTTTAGTTATTGGAGATGCTCGAATTGTGTAAGCCCATTCGGAAAAATTAGAATTCCAGTGAGCCAAAAAATAAAAGAAAAAAAAAAAGAGAGAGAGAAAAAGAATTGAAAAAGAAAAGAACGAAAAAAATTTATGAGGGATAAAAAATAGTTGTCGTGGGTGGAAATGGTTAGGTGCCCCTTTGAGATCAAGTTAGGTTACTAGGGAAACACCTACCAATTTCTCTCAATACCGAGCACGCCTTTGAGACTTTGTGCTAGATCTAGGGAACAACCCTCGCTTTGGACAAGTAAGTGCCTAAGAGCTAGAGATCTTAGGAAAGCTATAGGATGACGACTTAACTCACCATGGAACGAGTATGCCCTAAGAAGATTCGCTTAGCACGAGCACGAGGAGCTAACCTAGTGAATTTCTAGAACATATCTATTTTTCTTTGATTTCAAAGACCACTTGATAAATCTAGTTAACATGCTAAGCATGGAACAATACCTTTCAAAATTTCATGGCATTGAGGTTTGCTTGAGGACAAGCAAAGATTTATGTTTGGGGAATTGATGTGAGCAAAATATATAGGATTTTAGGGGTAGTTTTTGCTCACATCTCATAGCATTTTATGTTCTTTTCATTCATATTTTACATTATATTGCATGTATTTCCTATTTTCTGGTTCGGAGATTGGCTCTGTTTACTTTTGTGTGCAAGATAGAATTTTATAGAGAAAACGGTACAATTTCGGAGCAAAAGAAGACGTTTGGAAGCTGGACGCAGAAGGGAACACGACCAAGGCCTCTGCCCACACACAGTCGTGTTCAGAGGGTGAAAAAGACTGCCACAGGCTGACACATGGCCAGGCTGTGTGTTTTCACACAGCCGTGTGGTGGCCCAGCAAATTGACGCAACTAATGTTTTTTCTAGATTTCGCAGCGATCCGGTGTGATGTCTATATAAAGAAAGCTCTGCCCAAACCCTATGGAGAGGCACGATGGCTAGGATGACACTCTGAAGCCCTGAAAAGCTTCGGGAACTTGCAACGGGGAGGAAGAACGCCACTGGAGGTCAATATTATGCACTTCAATGCCGAGGAGAAGACCTACATTGCATTGCAAATCCTATTCTATGCGTAAATTCTATTGTTTATACGGATATGATCATGCCTTGTGTTTCTTCTCTCGTATATATGGAGTAGACTCTCTGATTCTTGGATTAGGGAGTAGTTTGTGTTGAGTTGGAACATGTTAATTCAAATATCTTTTCGTTTTTGAATTTATATTTGCAATTGGTGTTTTGGTTTAGATCTATAGTTATCATTTTGGTTTTCTAGTCACTGTGCTTAGCCGATACGAGGGGTGACAACCCTCGTATCAAAGATTTAGGGAATTAAAGAGGGGCCTAAGGGTTGGCCTCATTGCCGGTAATTGTGGGTAGAAGGATGCGATAGAGTAGAAAATGCACCTCATTTTCGACTCATCGTAGAAATCGATTTGGCATCCTCGTACCGACTATCCTGTTTTAAAGCCAGGGGTTGACCTGGTATGGCCGAGGTAGCTTCCGATAGATGTGAAGGCTCATCATGGGAGTGTATGATGTCCTTTCCACAAAACTATAACTAGAAACCTAAGCAAAACCCAATTGAAAATGTGTTCTGCGACACACAAATGAAACTGAAATCCTAGAATCCATCTAAAGACCCATAGCAACCCTTCTTTTCCTCTGTGTGACACCGTATTAGAGTTAGGACAACCGATAACCCTCCTAAAAACAACCTTTAGAGTCTAGTCCCGAACAATAACATCCACTGAACAAATCGATACTCGAATCTCAGTCCCTGTGGGATTGATAATCTTTTTATTACTTGACGACATCCGTGCACTTGTGGGCATTGAGCACGGGCGGGTGCTTCAAGTCCTCAACAGTCTCCGTCGCGAGATTTGAGGTTGCATTTGTGTGCATCACTCGTCTAGAGGAGTTTCGAATCCATCTATCAAGAGGAACCAATTCTCTATGTCGTTCATTATGAAATATTCCATTCTCCCTTTCCAATATACGAAATCATGGTAGTCAAAGAGAGATGGTTGTGCAGTTCTATATTCTAATCCATCATTGAACTCCATTATCCCTAGCTTTTTCTCCCTCAGCTGTTAGTTAGTAGAAGATCGACCATGCTTTGATACCAATTGTTGTGACCTTGATGTGCGCTAGAGGGGGTGAATAACATTTGAACTCTAACTCTATCTCATTTGATTGCATTCATGATTGCTTGTCTACAAAGGTTAGCAGCGGAAACCAAAAAAAAAAAACAAAAGGCAACACAATCACAACTCATGGTTTTAATGTGGTTCGGAGATTCACTCCTACTCCATGACAATCCTTAAGGCAGATTACTTCTCTTGCAAGATTTCACTATCTTCTCCTTTGGATGAACACCAAGATGGAGAAGACCTTCTTACAATCTGGAGCTTATACAAGAACAAACAACCAAATAAAGTGTAAAGAAAACAAATTGAAATACATTAACGAAACCACACTTTATACAAAAATGTTTTTTTTTCGATCGCATGTTTGGTTGCTTTGGAATCCTTTTGAAGACTTAGAATGCAATAACACTTCCCTTCAAAATCACTAATGAATCGACATCGAACTCCTCACGAAGTCTTCCTTTTATAAGCTTGTTCGTTGATTGATTTTCCCCTACCGGAGACTCTCTGTGTGCTTGTCCACTTTATCCAGATGACTACCTATCCATGGCAGTCGACTGCTTCATTAGAACTTGTCCTAGCACCTCATTTCTCAATCACCCGGGCATCGCATCACCTAAGTGTTGGGATGTATACTGAAAGCCTAGCTCTTTTGTATGAACATCTTTATTTTGAAATAAGAATCACATGATCATTGTTTGCATATTTTTATAGTTATGCAAAATTGTCTAATATTTTACATTGTAGATAACATGGTGCTTGGTGTGGCACAGAAGATCATGTTATCAGTCCGTTGTAGAATACAAGTAGAGGCTCACAACCAAGATGGTTTTGGACAAACCATTGGCATGGTTGTAGTGTAGCTTGATATTGTTTTATCTTGAACATAGAGTTACACTAGTATACCTCGGTGTATTGAGCAGGACCGACATAGAGGTGATTCAATTTATTGCTGACTACATAATTGAATCGGACCTCGGATATTATGTTGTACATGCTCTTAATCCCGATATAATAACGGGCACATGTACTTAGTATTTATTTCTTTGATTTACCAAAGGGTGAGATTTCTATGGATTAAATCAATATGCCCGGTAGGTTGGGAAATAATATTATTTACATGGTGTGCCGTTGATTATAGGAGGAAACCGTATCCTATATATTAGGTTGATGATGTCCCCTTGAGGAGCTCATAAGGTTCATCATGTAAACCCTACAGGTTGACTTAGTCAACATGATGATAAGGTTGAGTGGTACTACTCGAGGAGTTAGATGTTAATTAATTGATGGTTAGCAAATCAATTAATTGACGGACATTCGATATCTTAAACACGGGGAGATGGATGTACAAATAATATATGGAGCCCATATTAATTTATGGGGGTTGGTGAGGTAGTTCAATGATGATCCTCTAGTGGAATGGAACATCATTTGATGGATCAAGTTTGTGTGGTTCCGATCCATCGGGTGGCCAAAACCCAACTCCTCCTCATGGTCCCTATCGTAGCCTAATTATAAACCTCATGAAGTCTAGATCAAATGATGGAAAACAAATCTCTAGATCCGACGGTTGGGATTAAATCCCTAGAACCGATGGTGGAGATTAAATCTCTAGATCCGACGGTTGGGATTAAATCCCTAGAGCCAACGGTGGAGATTAAATCTCTAGATCCGACGGTTGGGATTAAAACCCTAGAACCGACGGTTGAGATTAAATCTCTAGATCCGACGGTTGAGATTAAAACCCTAGAACCGACGGTGGAGATTAAACCAAGGCCTAAACCTAACTCTATATATATAGGCTTAAGGTGGGCGGCAAAGAAGATGAGGTTGGATGATGGATGCTAAGGAGATTAGGGTTTTGCCTAGCCTTGCTTGGGTGGCAAGAAACCCTAAGGAGGAAACCCTAATTAGGGTTTGGCTCCTTTGGTTGGGCGGCCAAGGTGAGGAAAGAAGGGTGGGCGGCAACTTGTGGAAGATCTCTTCTTCTTCCTTGAAGGTGGCTAGCTCCTAGATCTCTTCTCTCCACCATGGTTGGGCGGCAAGAAACCCTAAGGGGGAAACCCTAATTAGGGTTTGGCTCCTATGGTTGGACGGCTAGGGATTGCAAGGAAGTTGGGCGGCAACTATAGGAGAGGAGCTCCTCCTCTTCCTAGGGTGTGGCCGGCTCCTTCCTCTATTCCCTCCACCGTGGTCGGAGCCCAATATATTCCCTTTCTCCTCTTCACTCCATCATGGCCGGCGGCACTAGAAGCTAGGGTTTGTCCCTAGTTCGGTTCCTTGGTTGTTTCCATATTATTCTCTCTATTCTTGGGGCCGGCGGCATCAATCCTTTGTGGATTGGTGGTTGGCTCAAGCAAGAAGGGAAAGAGAGTTCTTCTTTCTTTGGATTGAAGAAGACCTAGGAAGCTTCAACTTGTGGAGGATCTTCGCCCACACGAAGTCTACAAGGAGGTTAGGACATACGATAGAAGATCAAGAGGTATAAAAGTTTTATAACTTTTATTATTGTTCTTTACATGTTCTTATTTAATATGCTAGCTTATGTTCTTTATGTTAGTATGTATTGATTATACTAGTTTATATTTGTATGTATTTGTATAATCATGGACCCCGAAGACAAACACAAAAACCGACGATCCGTCCGTCGTCTCTTCCGCGGCTAATTGACTAGAAGAGTTTGGTTGCTTGAACAACTAGTTTGTTCAAGCGATCGCTCAAGTCGTTAGCATGACGACGAATTGGTTGTGCTTAGGAAACTCATCCCATCCGGATTAGTTTTCATTAGTGAAAATTTTAATCCGGGGACATGGGAGCCGATGAGCATTCCGAGGAATAGCACGTTGCCAACACTAAGCACCTTTGGCGCCGACACACCGCCCAAACACTCACTCACCTGAGCTCGAGTACCCACTCGGCCTGAGCCCTAGTGCCTATGCTCCCACACCCCCCAAGCACTCCTAATCGCCCTGGTGCTCGGGTGCTCCTGCATGCCAGAGTGTTGCTCGCGATTTCTCATTTGTGACTGCCTGAGCACCAAGTCTGCTCGAACTTCCCATTCGCGACTACTCGAGCACCGATTCCACTGGGAACTTCCCGAGCTATGCTCGGAACTTCTCAAGCCATGCTCGAGATGGACTTCTAGAGTTAGGATTTCTCGTTGCCAGTCAACTATCCTTAATAGGTTGTCGACTAGTATACCTCAATATTGAAGTTTAACCCATCAATTATGATCCTTTCATACTCGACAATTACCCTTAGCATACACCTATTCCTTCAAGCTTCTTCCATTAGCCTCGCACCTTTAAGATGCATCCGAGTTCTCCACGACTCCTCACCCTTTGTGCTAGCCTTCAGGTGCTTCTTTTATCTTTGTCATGTTATTGGGGTCTTCCTTTGCCAAGAGGTCGTACCTCTCGGACTTCTCCGCCAAGAGCCATGCTCCGGGACTGTTGGTGTAGTAGGCACCTGAATCGAACCTGAGTATTGATTATAGCAAATACACAAAGTTAAGTTTATTTTGTCATCTCACGAGATGAATCAAGTGTGCAGAATTACTAAGCTAAAGCTGAAGGTCAGTGACACCCGGAGGTTAGCCGTGGTGGTCGGGCAACACCGGGAGGACTTCGAAGAGAGCCAAAGAACTCAGGTGAAGACCGAAAGTGAAGCTTCAAAGGTAAAGTTTGAGGTAATCTCATGTGAGTGAGTGTAAGTAAGGTCGTGCCCTCCATACGGGGATGTCCTTAGGCGACGATCTGACCGAGACTTCCCATGGAAGGTCTAAGTCGAGTTCGGATGGCAAATGACCATCGAGCTTACTTATATTAATTGCATTTTTGAGATAACTCTTCATTACAGTTGGAAACCCTACCATCAGTCGACTGATGGCTTATATCAGTCGACTGATGCTTCCAGCAGTCGACTGCTGGTCAAGGATCAGCCTTGAGAAGAGTCAAAGCTTATCACCATTTCTCAAGGACTAGGTGGCATCACCTCATGAAACCTCATCTCAATGATTAGAGTTTCACAAGGCTATAAAATAAGGTGTTCTCCACCCCATTTCCGTAATTCTAAGTGCTCAAAAGTGCTCTTGCTACGCTACTCTTCTACGACGATCTTACGACGACGAAGTGCTACCGCATCTCCAAAGACAAGAGCTCAATTTTTATCTTCAATAGTTATTGGTATACTTTTATTAAATTGTCATCTTTAAATCTTGTTCACATCTTTTTTTATCGAGCTTTAATCGTACAAGGAGAGGGGGAGTGTCCTTCTACCTTGATTGTTTTTTGTATTGATTGGACTCGCTTACTCCTACCTCTAATGAGGAGGAGTGTTTTTAGTGCTTTGCCCTCCGTACACGGTCTATGACTGTTAGGGCCTTGGATTAGTAGCCGAAGGCTATGAACCAAGTTAAAACAAATTTGTTATATTTATTTTCCACTGCACTTTACTCTTCTTGCATATCAAATCGACGAACGAATTCGAAAAGTTTTCCTTGCGCTATTCACCCCCCTTCTAGCGCTTAAATCGATCCAACAATTGGTATCAGAGCCGGGGGCACTATGATTTGGTGAAACCACCAATCTAGCAATGTTTACAGATTTTTTTTGTTTATTTTTGTTTTACGAGTTTTTCATTTCATTTAAATTCATTCTCCCACATTACTAATCCAAGACGAAAGTCTTGGTACATTACGATTGTTTTTGTTTTGCGAGGTGCTTGTTTTCCTTATTTTGTCTAAATGGCCCATCTCGAAGGGTTTAACACCATTTGATCTCCATTTTAAAATGGAGACGACTTCCGTTATTAGAAGGGTCGGATGGAGTGGTTCCTTAAGACCTAGATCGAGATGTGGATCATAATCCAAATCGGATTCACGCTTCCTACTAATGAAGTGGGTGAATCCTTGGATTACGATCAGTGGACTAATGCCATGAAAAGGCAAGTGGAATCCGACGCAAAGGCTACCCAAATCCTTCAATGCAACTTTTCCAAAGAGGAGATAAACCGCGTCGACTCTTTGATAAGTGCGAAGGACTTGTGGACTAAACTCGTTGAGTTATACGAAGGAACCGACGACACAAAGGTTTGTAAACGAGACCTTTTATTCAATAAATTGTATAACTTAAAAATGCAGGAACACGAGACGACGACACAACTACACGCCCGTATTCAAGATATCGTCAATAGCCTACACGCCATCGGACAAAGGTCGAGAATTGAGACCTTATAAGGTATGCTTTAAATGCTTTCCCTAGGACTACCTTATGGGCATCCATGGTCGATGCCTACAAGGTTTCTAAGGACCTTTCAAAAATTAGATTAGATGAGTTATTTTCTGAATTTGAACTCCATGAACAGTCTAATTCAATTACTGAGAAAGGTATTACCATACTTGCAGGTTCGAAGAAGAAGGCTCCAAACAAACCACCCCCCAAGGAAGAGGACGAGTACGAGTACGAGTCAAAGGTAGACCCCGAGATGGTAACCGAACTAGTGAATCTAGTTCGGAAGATGATCAAGAGCCGAAGATGACCCGTCAATCAAGGTAAATCTAAGTCTAATTCGAATTTGAGATGTGTTGAATGCAACAGGTTCGAACACATCATGTCGAAGTGTTCGAAACTAAAGAACAAAGCAACCAAGTCCAAGAAAGCACTTAACGCTACTTGGGAAGAATCGTCGGAAGAGGAAGACGATGATCTCATCCTCATGGCCAAACTAACCAAACCTGATCAAGAGTCCAAACTCGAGGAAGAGTCCGAGTCTGGATCCGACGACGAGTTGCTATTCAAGACAAGCCACAGATATGAATCTGGTTCAAAAGAGTCACTTAAGTAAGTCAATCTTTGCTTAGCAATTTATACAATGCAATAAAATTCTTAACTAGAAAGTTAGCTAAGTCTGAGTCCAAGGTCAAGACCTTAGTTGAAAGGGTTAAACTTCTTAAACACAAGGTCTCCCAAACCTCTTCGACTAGTGAAGATCAAGAGGAGGACTCAACTCAAGTTGAAAAACTCGAAGTTGAGAACTCACTTTTGAAAAGTCAAGTCGAAGACCTTAGGCATATGTTGGAAAGGTTCACTTAGGGATCCAAGGGACTTGACATTTTACTTGGATCGCAAAGGGCCATGTACAATAAGGCCGGGCTTGGGTTTAGCTCAAATACGACTAACAAGTCGTATATGTCAATTGTAAGTTAAAATAGAAAACATGTCCAAGCATGGGTCCCTAAGACCACTTTGATTTCTCAATTAGTGAAGGGGGGAAACTTCGCTTCCCACTTCAACTCGGTCGCTTGTTCATGGCGATCCCGTCTTCATCCCCGGATTAAAAAAATTAATCCTTGACAAATAGCGATTACCCAAGCTATCGTTTCATCGTTGTGTTATTCGATTAGAGTGGTCACTTGAACAAACTTGTTGTTCAAGCAACCTACCTCTATTCTTCTAATAGCCGCGGAATAGACGATGTACGGATCGCCGGTTTTTGTGTTTGTATTCGGGGTCCAAGTAAATTAGCCACATAATTGAAAATAATTATAGACATAATACAAAAGAACATAAACAAGCATTATACCTCTCGATCTTCTATTGTATGCCCTTCCTCCTTTTGGACGTCGTGTGGGCGACGATCTTCCAAAAGTCGAAGCCTCCTAGAACACGTTCTTCCCTTCCTTGCTCGCTCCGAATAAAGGGAAGAATGAAACGAAACTCTTCTTCCTTTCTAAAACTGGCCACCAAGTCAAAGGACTTGATGTTGCCGTCGGCCAAGGAATGGGTGATGGAGCGCCGGCCAACCTTGAAGAAGGGTTGCTGGCAGCCTCAAGGAGAGGAGAGGACGCCGGCCAAGGAAGAATAAAGGGAGGCGATGGTCGCCGGCCAAGGATGAGAGGGTGATGATGGGTGCCGACCAACTCTTGAAAAAGAGAAAGGAAACAAACCTCAACCTTCCACCTTGTTGCCACCCAAGCCAAAACCCTAACCCTAGCCACCCAAAGCTTGCCGCCCCAAACCCTAATCCTAGCCTTGTGTCTCTCATGCCCAAGCCTTGGCCTCCGTTTTATAGAGCTAGGCTTAAGCCTCCTTTTAATCTCCACCGTCAGATCTAGAGATTTAATCTTAACCGTCGGATCTAGAGATTTAATCTCAACCATCGGATCTAGAGATTTAATCTCCATCGTCGGATCTAAAGATTTAATCTCCACCGTCAGATCTAGAGTTTCATTTTTCATCATTGGATCTAGGCTCCATGAGGGTTTTAATAGGCTACAATAGGGACCATGAGGAGGAGTTGGATCTTGGCCACCCAATGGATCAAGCCCATATAAAGTATGATCCATTAATGATAATCCATTCCACTAGAGGATTATCATTGATCTACCTCACCAACCCCCATAAGTTAATATGTGCTCCATATATTATTTGTACATTTATCTCTCCGTGTTTAAGATCTCGAATGTCTGTCAATTAATTAATTTACTGACAATTAATTAATCAACATCTAACTCCACGAGTAGTACCACTCAACCTTATCATCATGTCGGACCAAGTCCACCTGCAGGGTTTACATGATGAACTTTATGAGCTCCTCAGGGGGATATTATCATCCTAATATATAGGACACGGTTTCCTCCTATAATAAATGACACACCATATAAATAATATTATTTCTCAACTTACCGAGCCTATCGATTTACTCTATAAATCTTGTCCATTGGTAAATCAAAGAAATGAATACTAAGTATATGTGCCCGTTATTATATCGGGATTAAGAGGATGTACAACATAATATCCGAGGTCCGATTCAATTATGCAGTCATCAATAAATCGAATCACCTCTAAGTTGATCCTGCTCAATACACACAAAGTATACTAGTGTGATTCTATGGTCAAGACAAACCAATACCAAATCACACTATAACCATTCTAATAGTTTGTCCATAACCATCTCGGTTGTGAGCCTTTACTTATACTTTACAAGGAACTGATAACATGATCTCCCGTGTGACACTACACACCATGTTATCTACAATGTAATGTATTAGACAATATGCATAACCATAAATATGCAAACAATGATCATGTTATTCTTATTTCAAAATAAAGATGTTCATACAAAAGATAGACTTTTCAGTATACATCCCAACAATCTCCCACTTATACTAAAAGACTATGTTGTCCTCATATTGCCATACATCTGATTCCCATTCCCTCCACATGCCTATCAAAAGCTTTCGCTGGAAGGGATTTAGTGAAAGGATCTTCCAGGTTATCCTCTGATGCAATCTTCACCACAGTAACTTCTCCTCACTTTACGATTTCTCGTATCAGGTGGTACTTGCGCTCTATGTGTTTACTTGCCTTATGGGCTCGTGGTTCCTTCGAGTTTGCAACTGCACCACTATTATCACAATAAATTGTGATAGTTCTGGGCAAACCATGAATCACATCCAAGTCCATCAAGAAGTTCCTGAGCCACACAACTTCTTTGGCTACCTCAGAGGCCGCCACATACTCAGCTTCCATGGTAGAGTCCGCCACGTATTTCTGCTTGACACTCCTCCATACAATGGCTCCACCTCCCAAAGTAAACACAAAATCTAAGGTAGACTTACTGTTATCCCTATCTGATTGGAAGTAAAAATCTATGTAACCCACAGGGAGTAATTGGTATGCCTGGTGAACTAGCATATAATCCCTAGTCATTCTCAGATACTTCAATATATGCTTTACCGCAGTCCAATGTCCCTGTCCTAGATTACTCTGATATTATCTAATCATGCCCACGACAAAACAAATATTCGGTCTCGTACATAGCATGACATACATGAGGCTTCCTACTGCCAAAGAATAAGGAACCGCCTTCATCTCCTCTATCTCCTTAGATAAAGGAACTCCATGCCTAAAAGATAGAAAACCTTTCTTGGAGTTTTGCATGCTAAAACGATCCATAATGGTGTCTATGTATGATTCTTGAGATAAGCACAACATCCTTTTCCTGCGATCCCTTATAACCCTGATCCCAAGGATGTGTCCCACTTCTCCCAAGTCCTTCATATCAAACTGTTTGGACAACCATACCCTTACGTCTGATAACACCATGACATTGTTGCCAATTAACAAAATGCCATCTACATATAGTACAAGAAACACAACTACGTTTCCGTCACATATCTTGTATACACAAGACTCATCCGGACTTTGAATAAATCCATAATGCTGGATTACCTCATCAAAGTTGATGTTCCAAGACCTCGAAGCTTGCTTCAATCCATAAATGGACCGATTAAGCTTGCACACAAGATGCTATTTGCCCTTTACAATGAATCCCTCTGTTTGCTTCATATAGATGTTCTCCTAAAGACTTCCATTAAGGAAAGCTATCTTGACATCCATCTGCCATACCTCATAATCCATATGAGCATCAATACATAAGAGAATCTGGATAGACTTAAGAATGGCTACCAACGAAAAAGTCTCCTCATAATCGATGCCCTCTTTCTGAGTATACCCCTTCGCAACAAGCCTCGCTTTGAAGGTTTCAACCTTCCCATCTATTCCACTCTTTCTTTTGTATATCCACTTGCATCCAATGGCTTTTACACCATTGGGTGGTTCTACTAGCTCCTAGACCTGATTTGAATCCATAGATTCTATATCAGAATTCATTGCACTTTGCTAAGATACCACATATTTATCTTGGATCGCCTCATCATATGTCCAGGGATCAAGTTCATGTTTGCTAGGGACAAATCAGAAGATACTCCCAAGAATATGAATCTATCAGGTTGTCTAACAACCCTCCCACATTAACGAGGTATTACCTGTGTATCCTTTGTGACACACGGTGTAGTGACTTGTAGTATATCCTCCTGTACCGGTGGTACTGAAGCAGTGACTTCCCCTCTCAATTCCTCCAGAACAATATTACTCATGGGCTTGTGGTTCATCACATTTTTCTTCCTCTAAAATCTAGCGTTCGTGCTAACGATCACCTTCTGATCTTTAGGACTATAAAACAAACCACCTTTCATTCCTCTAGGATAGCCAATGAACATGCACACTTCTATACGAGGTTCCAACTTACCAGCATCTGCCTTCAGCACATGTGCTGGACTCACCCAAATTCGAATATGTCTCAGACTAGGCTTTCTCCTAGTCCACAATTCTATGGGAGTAGAAGGCATTGATTTAGATGGTACCAAGTTTAGAATATACACTGCCGTATCTAGAGAATATCCCCAGAATGAATCTAGCAACTTAGAATAACTCATCATCGATCTAACCATCTCCATAAGAGTCCTATTCCTTCGCTCTGCTACACCATTCTGCTGGGGTATGCCAGGTGCAGATAATTAGGATTGAATCCTAACCTCTGATAAGTATTTCCTAAACTCTCCCAAGAGGTACTCACTACCATGATCAGATCATAGTATCTTGATACTTTTACCATGACGTTTCTCCACATCAGTCTTGAATTCTTTGAACTTGTCAAAGCATTTAGACTTGTGCCGCATCACGTAAATGTATCCATATCTTGAATAATCGTTTATAAAGGAGACAAAATATTCAAAACCACCTCTTGCCTGGATAGACATAGGACCACACAAATCAGAATGAACCAACTCCAACACATCTTTGGCTTTATACCCCTTTACCTTAAAAGGCCTCTTGGTCATTTTACCCTCCAAGCAAGATTCACAGGTTGGGAAATCTTCCACCACTAATGAACCCAGAGGTCCATCAGTTATCAACCTTTGAATTCTTCTTAGGTTAATATGACCTAGCCTTAGATGCCAAAGATATATTTGGTTCATCTTCGAAGGTTCTTTACTCTTATTGGAATTAGAAGATGAGTTATTCACTTCTATTTGCATCGTGGGAGCTTTTGGTTCAAGTGTATATAAATTTCCTATCAATGCATCAGAATAGATAATCTCCCTATTCTTTTTTATAACAACTCTGTCATTAAAAGAAATAGAATATCCATCCTTAAACAATTTACAAACCGAAATAAAATTCTTTCTAAATAAAGGTACATAAAGGCAATTTTTCAGAACCAAAATTTTATTCCTCTCAAAAGACAAATAAACATCTCCTACTGCAATAGTCGCTACCTTCGTAGCATCACCCAAGTAGATGGTAATCTCCATTTCAGCCAGTTGTCTGGTTTCTTGGAACCCCTGCAAAGTATTGCAGACATGATCAGTGGCTCCCGTATCTACACACCAGGTGCCAGTAGATAACATCGCTAAATATGTTTCAATGACTATACCAAAAGATATACCTTTGTTCTGCTTCCGGTTGGGGTAGTCCTTCTTTTAGTGTCCAGTATGCTTGCAAGTGAAGCACTTGCCTTTTAGCTTCTTCACGCCTCCCTAAGATCCTCCCGCCACCTTTGTCCCAGCTTGTTTCTTCTTCTTCTTGCCTTTCGGCTTAGAAGTAGAAACCTTTTGGGCAACCATGACCTACACCTGAGCACTCTGACGAAATAGCCCCTCTACTGCCTGGAGCTCTGTCAGAAGCTTCGCAAATGAATACAACCTTTTATTCATGTTGTAGTTCTGGCGAAACTGCTCAAAACTCCTAGGTAGAGACTGAAGAATGATATCAACCTGGGTTTCCCCATCGATCTCAGCTCCGAGGACTTCCAGCTCATTCAAATGAGCCATCATCTTGAGAACATGATCCCTCACGGGTGTTCCCTCAATCATGCTGGTCGTCATCAAGTTTCTCATGGCTTCCTGCCTAGCAGCCCGATTTTGGTGTCTGAAAAGCTCTTTGAGATTGAGCATCATGTCATAAGCAATGGGCATGACTTGATGCTGATGTTGTAGTACATTTGACATAGATGTCAAAATGTAACATTGCACCATCTCATCATCCTTAATCCACTTCTTATAACTCTCCTTCTCCTTTTCCCCAGAATCATCCGTAGGCTTAGGAGGGCACTCTTCGAGGAGTACATATTTGTACTCTTCAGCAGTCAAGACAATATCAAGATTCCTCTTCCAATTAACATAATTGTGTCCAGTAAGTTTATTTTCTTTTAGTATCACAGCAAGGGGATTGAAAGTCATTTTGAAACACCTAAGAATCACATAGATCAAAATATTAGATTTTAAAAAATTATTGATTCCTCAAATAATAAATTTTTTAAAATCAACCAACACCTCAAAACATCGAGAATATCGTATGCCACGATAGTGTGGACATATACGAATTCTACATTTTTAAGAGGAGGTTTTACCCATTAATTTTACTACCTTGTCAACCTAACTTTTCGACAAATAAAATTAATAGTTGGTTCCTCTTTGGCCCTACAAATAAAAGCAGTGACTCCGATGGGGAGGATACTCTTATTTGCATCTAAGTGTTCACCATTACTTGGTACTAAGGCAATTATCTCGGGTTATGTGCCTTTCGATGGGGAAGTACACACGCTCCTTAATAATTTCTTATAACCATATTTGACCCAGTGATCCACAAAAAAACTCATCCGATGGGGAGGAAGGCACTCAGAGCCGATGCACAAGTTTGTTTGCATCACATGTCAAATCGTAATGGAGGCTGTGGGAATTTATAAAAATATCCCTCTCCCACTTAGTAATTTAAAATTGAGGAATTTTCCTAGCCTACGACATGCATATCAAACAATAAGCAATAAATATGAAAAAGAAATATTTTCCAACTATTATGGCTTTTGTTCTCCAATATGCCTCCCGTCGTATCGTCATCTCGTCCGCTCCTCCCTACGCCATGTACAAGCCATCCGGAGATCCGAGTCGAGAAAAACTATTTTTATTTACATCCATCATTCCTATACTCCACGAAGAAGTGTACATGAAATCTAGATTGAAAGTAAACTAAAATAAAAAGAGTAGCTAAACAATGGCGTACTTAATTAAAAAAAATTAAATACTAGTCTCGTCAACCCCGAGGATTCAAATAATATACAATTACACACATACAATCACATACACACATATGTCCATAATAGTTGGATCCTATGCTTGCAATCAAAAAGTTAACCTACGCACATCCTACTATTATCCGACACATAGAATATATGAAAAGTGCATAAAAGTAACCGAATCCTAAACACACAAAATAAAAAACCATGGCTCTGATACCACTTGAAGGGGGGAAACTTCGCTTCCCACTTCAACTCGGTCGCTTGTTCATGGTGATCCCGTCTTCGTCCCCGGATTTAAAAAATTAATCCTTGACAAATAGTGATTACCCAAGCTACCGTTTCATCGTCGTGCTATTCGATTAGAGTGGTCACTTGAACAAACTTGTTGTTCAAGCAACCTACCTCTATTCTTCTAATAGCTGCGGAATAGACGATGTACGGATCACCGATTTTTGTGTTTGTATTCGGGGTCCAAGTAAATTAGCCATAAATAATTGAAAACAATTATAGACATAATACAAAAGAACATAAACAAGCATTATACCTCTCGATCTTCTATTGTATGTCCTTCCTCCTTTTGGACGTCGTGTGGGCGACGATCTTCCAAAAGTCGAAGCCTCCTAGAACACGTTCTTCCCTTCCTTGCTCGCTCTGAACAAAGGGAAGAATGAAACGAAACTCTTCTTCCTTTCTAAAACCGGCCACCAAGTCAAAGGACTTGATGTTGCCGCCGGCCAAGGAATGGGTGATGGATCGCCGACCAACCTTGAAGAAGGGTTGCCGTCGGCCTCAAGGAGAGGAGAGGATGCCGACCAAGGAAGAATAAAGGGAGGGGATGGTTGCCAGCAAAGGATGAGACAGTGATGATGGACGCCGGCCAACTCTTGAAGAAGAGAAAGGAAACAAACCTCAACCTTCCACCTTGTTGCCACCCAAGCCAAAACCCTAACCCTAGCCGCCCAAGGCTTGCCGCCCCAAACCCTAATCCTAGCCTTGTGTCTCTCACGCCCAAGCCTTTGCCTCCTTTTTATAGAGCTAGGCTTAAGCCTCCTTTTAATCTCCACCGTCGGATCTAGGGATTTAATCTCAACCGTCGGATCTAGAGATTTAATCTCCACCGTCGGATCTAAAGATTTAATCTCCACCGTCGGATCTAGAGTTTCATTATTTATCATCGGATCTAGGCTCCATGAGGGTTTTAATAGGCTACAATAGGATCCATGAGGAGGAGTTGGATCTTGGCCACCCAAAGGATCAAGCCCACATAAAGTCCGATCCATTAATGATAATCCATTCCACTAGAGGATTATCATTGATCTACCTCACCAACCCCCATAAGTTAATATGGGCTCCATATATTATTTTTACATTTATCTCTCCGTGTTTAAGATCTCGAATGTCCATAAATTAATTAATTTACTGACAATTAATTAATCAACATCTAACTCCATGAGTAGTACCACTCAACCTTATCATCATGTCGGACCAAGTCCAACTGCAGGGTTTACATGATGAACTTTATTAGCTCCTCAAGGGGACATCATCATCCTAATATATAGGACACGATTTCCTTCTATAATCAACATCACTCCATATAAATAATATCATTCCCAACTTACCGAGCCTATCGATTTACTCTATAAATCTCGCCCATTGGTAAATCAAAGAAATGGATACTAAGTATATGTGCCCGTTATTATATCGGGATTATGATCATGTACAAGATAATATCTGAGGTCCAATTCAATTATGTAGTCAGCAATAAATCGAATCACCTCTAAGTCGGTCCTGCTCAATACACACAAAGTGTACTACTGTGATTATATGGTGAAGACAAACCAATACCAAATCACACTACAACCATTCCAATAGTTTGTCCATAACCATCTCGATTGTGAGCCTTTACTTATACTTTACAAGGAACTGATAACTTGATCTCCCATGTGACGCTACACACCATGTTATCTACAATGTAATGTATTAGACAATATGCATAACCATAAATATGCAAACAATGTTCATGTAATTCTTATTTTAAAATAAAGATGTTCATACAAAAGATAGAATTTTTAGTATACATCCCAACAATTAGGATATAACCAATACTGGGTTCCCAAGGACCAAATCCACTACGTGGAAAGACCGAATCGATTCAATGGTCCAAGGGGAGTTAGTACAAAATTTGTTTGTGCTATTACTTAGAATTGGCATGATTAGGTCTATTTCTTTTTTTTAGAATGGTTAGATAGGAACTATAACTCGTCAACACTTGAAAACATAGTAGTAGGATGTGGTGAGATGATAGTAGGCTAGGAAAGCGAAGTCTTGTGTGTCCGAGTTAGATAAAGCGTATCTAGCTCGGTGCACTCGACTAAGTGGAACTAGCTGAAGCTAACTCGCCATATCCTTAACTAGTTAGACCAGGAAGTGATCTTAGGTGAATCAAGTTATTATTTTCTCAAACTTGGCTTTGTCTCGTACAGAAGGCCTCTGTGCCTCGCCATGACTTGGAAGCCAATTTTTTGAAAAGGTGACTTGGTGAGCTTAGGGTTAAATCTGAATCTAACCCAAGGTTGACTAATTTCGATTCATTTAAATTAATAAAGTAAAATTGAAGTCATCTCATAAGAACACATAAGGATAACGTGTTTGATCATGTAGAAATGGGTGAGATGATCTAGGACTAATAATCTTCAACCAACCTTTAAATTCCAATATCCGATCCAACTACCTTGTGTATAGGATCAATGGATGTTGGATAGTGGGTGCTCCCGACATATGATCGGAGACCGACTTAAATTTTTGAAGCTTAGATTCAAATGACAAGGATCGGTAGCGTTCGGAAACAACGACAAGCTCAAAATCATCGGATTAGGTGATATTGAGCTAAATTCTAATTTTATGATTCACAATGTTTTATTAGTCGAATATTTTCAATATAATTTACTTAGTGTAAGTCAATTATGTGATAACAACTATAAGGTTATATTCTTAGAAAATGAATGCTTAATTAAAACAAATGAAACCTCTAAAACAATACTTAAAGGAACTAGGAATAGCAACATCTACATTATTAATCTACCTAACTCCTCAACCAAGTGTCTTATGACACAGTAAGAGGAATCTTGGTTGTGGCACTGACGACTCAGTCACTCGCACCCAAGACTCGTTCACAAGATGAGTCAGAGTGGCTTAGTCAGAGGTTTGCCCAACCTCAACAACTTAGATAATAAAATATCTAATGCTTGCAAACAAGGTAAACAACCTAGGACACAATATCAACTAACTAATCAAGAACGAACCAAAAGTGTGTTTGAGCTTCTACACATGGATCTATTCGATTCACATAGAGCCAAGTCACTTAATGGAAGTCAATTTTGCCTAGTAATAATTGATGACTATTCTAGGTTTACCTGGGTTAGGTTCCTTAAACACAAAAGTGATACCTTAGACGGGCTCATCAACTTGTTTAAATTAATCGAAAACCAAAAGAACCTTAAAATTAAAAGACTTAGAAGCGATCATGGTGGTGAATTCGAAAACCATAGGTTCACAGATTTCTATAACCTAAAAGGATACCACCATGAATTCTTGTGTCCTAGAACCCCACAACAAAATGGCCTAGTCGAGCAGAAAAATAGAACCCTACAAGAAGCCACTAGGACCTTGTTGAATGAATACAACCTACCCGATAGGTTTTGGGCAGAAGCCATTAGTACGACTTGTTATGTCCAAAATAAAATTCTTATGGTAAAGAGGCACCTTAAGACCTCATACGAAATCTACCATGACAAAGTACCTAACATTAAATACTTTAGAGTATTTGGATGTAAGGTACATATCCTAAACACTAAGGACTACCTAGGAAAGTTCACATCCAAAACCTCCACCGGTATCTTCCTAGGATACTCAACTATAAGTAGAGCCTAAAGGGTATATAATAATGACACCCTTAAAATTGAGGAAACAATTAATGTAGTATTCGACGAAGGACATGAACCCACAAAACCCATAGTAAAACCAACTAGCGAACCGATTCGTGCCAGACTCGACTCTGACCTTGAAATCGAGTCTACTATTAATCCAAATCTGAGCTAGTCTAGGATTCAATCGAGTCATCCTATCGATCAAGTGCTAGGTGACCCTAACCCAAGTCATTCTAAGATTCAATCGAATCATCCTATCGACCAAGTGATAGGTGATCCTAGCATAGGGGTTCGAACTAGATTATCATATAGAAATCTTAGTCAAATCTCCTTGATTTCGAAAATCGAACCCAAGACCATTGAACAAGCTCTTCTTGATCCCGATTGGATTATTGCAATACAAGAAGAGCTAGCTCAATTTACTAGGAACGAAGTTTGGGAATTAGTACCACCACCTAAAGATAAATCTATTATTGGATCAAGGTGGGTCTTCCGAAACAAACTTGATGACAAAGGTGAAGTAGTTAGAAACAATGCTAGATTGGTCGTGAAAGGGTTTGGTCAAGTAGAAGGGTTAGATTACGATGAAACCTATGCCCCCGTAGCTAGATTAGAATCCATCCGAATGTTGTTGGCATACGCTGCACATCGAGGATTTAAATTGTTTCAAATGGATGTCAAGTCAGCATTTTTGAATGGACTTATTAATTAAGAAGTGTATGTTAGTCAACCCCCAAGATTCGAAAGCTTAGATAAACCTGACAATGTGTTTAAACTCAAGAAAGCTTTATATGGACTAAAACAAGCTTTTAGGGCTTGGAATGAGAGGCTTTCAGTATACCTTAAGTTCAAAGGGTTTAGCCAAGGCTTATTCGACCCGACCCTTTTCGTAAAATCTATAGGCAAAGAAATTTTTATAGCCCAAGTCTATGTAGATGACATAATCTTTGGAACAACTAATTCAATCCTACTAAACGAATTCATTTCACTCATGGAAAGTGAATTTGAAATGAACTTAGTAACAGAATTAAATTTCTTTCTAGGATTACAAATTAAAAAAAACTAAGAAAGGAATTTATTTACATCAACAAAAACACGCTAACGAATTAATTAACTGATTTAGGATGCAAAATGCTAAAATCATTAATACACCCATGGCAATAAATGTTAATATAGGAGAAGATGTAGAAGGAAAATCTATTGACCTAAAATATTATAGGAGTGCAATAGGAAGTCTCCTTTACTTAACTGCGAGTCAACCCAATATATTATTTGCAGTAAGTATGTGCGCAAGGTTCCAAACCTATGCTAAGGAGTCTCACCTAACATTAGTTTAGCGTATCCTTAGATATCTAAAGGGCACGATAAGCAACACTATGTTTCCTTATCTACCACCGAAGCCGAATACGTCACGATGGGTGAGTGTGTGGCTCAACTTCTTTGGATGAAGCACACTCTCCAAGACTTTAACTTAAACTTCAGCAATATTAAAATTTACATAGATAATATTAGCTCAATCAACTTAACCAAAAATCCCATATGCCACTCTAGGACCAAACATATAGAGGTCAAACACCACTTTTATTCAAGAACATGTAGCTATCGGAACCATACAACTCGAATATGTGGAATCAAAGTCGAATCTAGTAGACCTATTTACCAAACCATTACTCGAAGCCGAATTTAGTCTACTAAGACGAAAATTGGGCATGTGTGTAATAGAGTAGGATTGACAACTTATATTTTTATATACTCTATTATTTACTTTTCTTTTCATGTTAATGAAACTAGCTTAGGGCTTACCCTAGATATAATGTACCTATAGATTTAAGGAGCCAATACATCTCACAACACATAGGACTAATGTGTTTGTGTACTTAGCCATGTAGATGGGCGTGAGATGTTAGGACCTTACTCCTGGTTCTAGATGTAGACTTAGTGCATCGACATGAACCATGGAGTATAATTACATAAATTAACCAACTCTACTTAGGACTTGTTGATCATTTTATATCAATCAAGTCAAATAGAGTTGAACATCTAAATAGATGAGCTTATGTTTAATTATTTGGAACATGCTTGGACTTAAAACTAAATTCAAAACTATGTTTTTCAAACCCCCCACTCCTTCCGATTTATGGCAAAGGGGGGAGAAAGGCCAAAGTTAAGGGATCAATTTTTTTTTATAACTTAACTTGAGTAGAGATCTTATACTTTTATTGCCCAAAGTTAAGTTAACTTTGTTTACTTAACTTAACTTTTTTTAACCTATCCTTGTTTAGTTAACTCTTTAAACTTAACCTTTATGGTTAAACTCTCTTAATTGATAAAGGGGGAGAAAGGCCAAGGTTAACTTGAAATTATTCTAAACACTAAGGCCATTGTTAAGTAATTTCGATTACTTAAAAATCCTCTTGTAGCTAACATCAAGGGGGAGGGTCAAGACACTTTTTCAAGTACTCACCCTCAGTCAAGGGGGAGGATTCCTCAAGGGGGAGCACTTGAAAGAGAGTTCTTCTCATACTCCTACTCATTCATGCATATTTCATACTCATGTTATTAATTTTACTTAATGCACTTAATTTATTTACTTAACTTTGTGTTGATTTGCCATAGATCAAAAAGGGGGAGATTGTTGGTGCAGTAGACACTTGAATCAAACCTGAGTTTTGATTATACCAAATAAACAAAGTTAAGTTCATTTTGTTATCTCACAAGCTAAATCAAGTGTGCAGAATTACTAAGGTAAAGCTAAAGGTCAGTGACACCCGGAGGTTAGCCGTGGTGGTCGGGCAACACCGGGAGGACTTCGGAGAGAGTCAAAGAACTCAGGTGAAGATCGGAAGTGAAGCTTCAAAGGTAAAGGTTGAGGTAAGCTCGTGTGAGTGAGTATAAGTAAGGTTGTGTCCTCCTTATGGAGACGTCCTTAGGCGATGATCCAACCAAGACTTCCCATGGAAGGTCTAAGTCGAGATCGGATGGTAAATGACCATCGAGCTTACTTATATTAACTGCATGTTCAATATAACTCTTTATTGTAGTTGGAAACTCTGCCATCAGTTGACTGATGGCTTGTATCAGTCGACTGATGCCTCCAATAGTCGACTGATAGGGTTGATCAGTCAACTGCTGGTCAAGGATCAGCCTTGAAGAGAGTCAAAGCTTATCACCATTTCTCAAGGGCTAGGTGACATCACCTGATAAAATCTCATCTCAACGATTAGGGTTTCACAAGGCTATAAAAGAAGGTGTTCTCCACCCCATTTCCATAATTCTAAGTAATCAAAAGTGCTCTTGCTATGCTACTCTTCTACGACGATCTTACGACGATGAATCTTTGATGACAAGAGCTCAAGTTCTATCTTCAATAGTCATTGGTATACATTTATTAAATTGTCGTCTTTAAATCTTGTTCACATCTTTCCGTATCAAGCTTTAATCATAACAAGGAGAAGGGGAGTGTCCCTTTACCTTGATTGTTTTTTTATTGATTGTACTCGCTTACTCCTACCTCTAACGAGAAGGAGTGTTTTTAGTGCTTTGCCCTCCGTATGCGGTCTAGGACCATTAGGGCCTTGGATTAGTAGCCGAAGACTGTGAACCAAGTAAAAAAAATTTTGTTATATTTATTTTCCACTGCACTTTACTCATCTTGCGTATCAAATCGACGAACGAATTCGAATGATTTTCCTTGCGCTATTCACCCCCCTCTAGCGCTCAAATCGATCTAACATGGACTTCCATTGCCAAGTTACAATTAGACTTTCCTTGGCATGTATCCATACTTAGACTTTCTCTTTCCAAGTCTCCAAACTTAGACTTTCCTTGCCATGTATTCATACCTGGACTTTTCTAGCCAAGTCTCCAAACTTGGACTTGCCTTGCCAACTCTTAATTGGACTTTACTCATCAAGTCTATAAAATACGAAAAAAAAAATTTATTATTATTATGGATTAACCCCTTTAATTAATCTGGGTTTAATTAGTGGGTTAATTAGACTTAATTAGTGATTTATTTAAGAAGTGGGCTTGGGATAAAACTATTGGGTTGAGTCCATTGGGCCAAATTACTGGGCTTGAAATTGGGGGAGTCGGTTGGGATGAACCAAATTGGATTGGATTGGAGTTAACTAGGTTAGCTTGAGTCAAATCAGAGCTAGCCCAACCAAGCCGATCGGCCCTTAAAACCAATTTCTTCTGCATTTTCCCCCGATTTCCTCTCGTGACTTCTATAGCCGATCGCCGCCGATTTCTTCCATATCTTCCCGATCTGAGCTGCGACTTCTCGTCGAGAGCTCTCCGTCACTCCCTCTCCTTCCTTCAAGCATCGTCGGAGCGATCGCCAGCTCCGTCGAACGCCTGCGGCAGCCACAATTGATTCCTTCATCCCTCTGCTTCGTCGCCGTGACCGATCTCCTCCGACGCTGACTCGATCGGCAGTCGCCTTGGATCTCGAAGCTAGGTTCGTCGGCGACTCTTCTTCCTTGTCCTTTCATTGCCATCTTATATCGTGTCGAGCTGAGCTCCGGTCGACCATTGCTGTCTCTCGTCGGCCGACGCTGCAGCTGCTCGAGTTGGCGATTGCAAGAGGAGAGGCTGGTGGCTTAGGGTTCTCGATGTTCTCCGCGGATGAGCTAGAGTATAAGCAGCTGGGAGTTTGGATCGGCAGCTGCTTCAATCTACCAGATTGGGGAGCTACCATTCTGATCGTCGCCGGAGTAGCTTGTTGATCGGGTGATTTTCTTTATCATTGATTGGTTAGATCCGCACTGTGGTCAGTTGGTTGTCTTCCTTCTTCCGGCATCACCGTGGCTTAGATCAATTGTGGGGACTCAAATCGACGTGGTCGTCGCGGCAGGTGAGCATCGTCGGAATTGATTCTTTACCTAGCAGAGTTCTTAATTTTGGCTTGATTGTTAGGTTGTGTTTATTTTGGATCGCCGTCGTTTCCCCCATCTCTGTCAGCCATTTGCTCCAGTCAGCTCTGCCGCCAGTGTGCGATTGTCGCTGTGGAGTTTCCGATCTCGCATCTGACATTTTCTCCTTGCGTTGCTTAATGGTGAGCCGATCTGTTGTCACCTTCCTTATGTTCATCTTATCCTCATCGTGGGCAGAAATTCATCCATTTGAGTTCACCGAGAGTGGAAGCATTGGTCGGCTCCCCTGTTGGTTCTGCTGTGTTGATAGATTGTGATCGTCGGTGTTGTGAGGTAAGTCTTGGAGTATTTTCATTCATAACAGTGGTAATATAGTTTGTGTGTTCCTCAACACGAGATTTGGGTATTTCAGCCTCTGTTTGCTGCAGAGCTTGGAGCTAGGATAGGAGATCTGCCCTGTTTGGGGTGGTAGCCGATCGGTGCATGTGGGATGTGAAGTGGAGCTGAGAAGGATGGTTTTGTATCAATAGTATAAGGTAACTATCAATTTGGTTGTGTTATAGCTATGCAATCAATTGTGCATGGATATTACTCTTGGATTTAACAATGGGATGATATTCATATAGTTACTTTGAACGATGGTTACAGGGTGTATCTACATGATAGTGAGTTGCGTAGGGATTGTTCCTATACGATTGAAGACCTTGTTTCAGCTCTACTGGGGACGAATGAATCGAGCTAGGTAAGTTCAATTTGGAATTTGATACCATCATTGGACTATGATAGACTTTGTCAATATTTGCGTGTTGATTATAGGATTTTGATACAGGGCAGGTTCACGACCGCGGATACAATTAACATAGCCTATACATAGCAGGTGGGTAATATCTACATGGTCCGGTAGTTTTGATCAAATTCTAGTGCATGATCTTGGATTTATGTTTATACCTGTTTACCTTAAATCCACTCTTATTTAATCATATTCTTGTACTGCCTTGATCTTTGAGATATATACTCTGTTACTCATTGATTATCTAGCACGGATAGGAATTATAAACCCTATTATGTATTAGCTGATGGATGTTCAGTAAGTACAAGTGGTTAGGTTTATCTCTGTGACTTCAGATTGGGTTACTGTATTACATCACTAGGGTTAGGTGATGGTTTGGATTATCGAGTCGATTGTTATATCATATCCGTTTTAGTGGTGCATTTATGGTGGATCTAGTTTTCTATGCATAGATAGGTGTGTGGTTGTCAGTATGTGACCATGGACTAGAAGTCCTAGTGTTATGGTATATCCATTAGGGATTGTATTCCTGTGTATGGTTATATGGATGGTCGATTGTATATCGCTACTGACTAGAGGTCTTAGCGTGGTTGACTGTCAGATGAGTATGACTCTTTATGCGATAGAGAGAGTCTTATGGATTGTAGTCCTTGCATAGTTGACTTTTAGTTGACCAGGACTCCCCGTGGGATAGGGAGTGTCGCGAGGATACATGTATGGAGCTATGCATCATCACATTGCATGCATCTTTGTTGGAGGTCTCCCTTGTGGATTGAGACAAGTCGTCAGTCATCCTGCCTCCCCGGCCACTCGGGGTAGTGGTAGCAGGGTTGAGGGCAGAGCATTGGATGTGCCGCGCTCGACCACTATGGATGGTGGTAGCTGGAGATGCGCACCTGGCCACTGTGTAGAGTGGTGTTAGCACTCGCCCACTATAGATGGTGGTTGTGTGAGGTGCAGTTGTCCTGTGTGCGGCGTTTGTCTACTCATGGGTAGCGACAGCGTGGCTTGCAGCAGGGGCCCCTAGGAGTAGTTAGCTTTTTACGCTTATACGCTACTCAGTCTTACTACCCAACTCGGCCACTGAAGAGTGGTGGCAGCTGGAGTCGGGCTAGTTGTCATTTGTCGTTCCACCCTGGCCACTCTGGGGTCGTGGTTGGACGGGTCCGCAGACAGTGACAATGCATATGCATTGCTGATATGTATGTATGCATGTACTTGATATATGTTTTACATATGCCTGTGAGATGCTGCATTTGATTGAGCTATGATTGTTGCACATGCTTGTACATCATGATACATGCCATTTGTATTATATTTACTGCTATGTGTTGAGCATGATACATGCGTTGATTCAGACTGTTATATGCATTTGATTAGCATCATGTCATTGTGTGGTACGGACCGGGTTATTATACAGGTGATCATATACTGTTCATATGTCTGAGTATTGGTATTGGTCAGGAATGGGATTGACCTGGTACGTTATATGGTTATGTTATAGTATACCTGTTCAGGATGATCTAGCATATGACGTTACAGACTGTCAAGTACGTTGGTACATTACTTTATGTTCAGTTGATTAGTTTAGTATATACACCGAGTATGACTTTACTGTAGTTACTTGTTATTAGATTTGGATATGACTGTATGTCTATTGGACTCATGTTGTATACCTGTAGATCTTCACATGTATACTTGTAGATCTATCCTTATATGTTGTTCATGCACTTTCTATATATTACCCCTGAGTTTATACTCACCACCAGGACCACTGGGCTTCCTATCGCCGGATATAAGGTAGAAGATTCCTTAAGGCTCAAGTCGCTCAGCTGATCCCATCTCACACCGGACGAATGGATAAGTTTTCTGTGTTGTTGTATCCTTACAAATTTTTAGTTTGGGTTTTTCCCTGTATTGTTTCTGTATTTGTGATATACGGACATATTGTATGTATTTGGTCTTTGATTCGATTTCTGTTATGATTCTTGTCGTGTCAAGTCACTCCGGAGTGCACAGTTGGTCTTTGTATCTTGTTGATCTGTCGTATTGTTTCCACTGTGTTTAGTATGTTTGATATGTTGATATCTGTGTATATCATATTGTTATTGTGGGCCTACGGGCCTTGTATTAACCCGATATGTTGCCACATACAGGGGAGATGTCGTCCGTTTGCTTTTCGGCACGGCATACTCCCGGGGCGTGACAATTTTATTGGTATCAGAGCCCTAGGTTGCGAAGTCCATTTTTGGATCTTATTTCGTTCGGACATCGAGTTTTACTTTACTCGATTTTGGTTTGTGAGTTCTGGGATCTGGCTGTTGCGGACATCTCCGAGCTACAAGGATTAAGGTATGTTAACTGTTATTACATATCCTTCTGTTGGCTATGCATTTAGTTGCTTATAACAGTGCATGACTTGTAGTATGTTAATCGATTCGGTATTCGTAGTTGTAGTTTGAGATGACCACGGAGGAGCGATATGTTGAGGTTATTAGACATGTACCGCTATCGAAAGGTAATTACCTTTGAGAGCCGTGATCTGAGTCGGAAGAGGGGATTAGGTAGTCACATCTCTTGTGGAGATCAAGGATTTCAGTCTTAAGATTTCCACTAATTATGTTAGTCAGATCATTACCTATGGGGTAATGAATCACATGAAATACTATTCGATGCAGATAGTAGAGGATTAGTTTGGAGATATTCATAGAGATTTTGATCTCTGAGATGGTCGTTCTAGGTTGTATAACGTTGAGGGTACTTTTGAGTACTTAACTCGTGTTATACAGAAGAAGCTAAGTTAGCTGCATACCATTATCCGGATTTAGCCGGTACTTGGTGTAAGATATAGGAAATAACCTACGGGAAATAACGTATCACTTAGTCACAGTTCAGTGATGTAGTGAGATAGTATTTTCCCACGTCATCTTCTTTGACTCATCGTCAGGGAATTCTTGAGCTTCAGGATGGGTGATCGTCTGGTGACGAAAGTACCATGCAGCGTCGTTAGACTTGCGATGGTTACGACCACCTAATAACTCGATAATGTGATCGATATGTCTTAAGCCACCTACGGTTTACCGGTTGACATCTTGATCAGGATGTTTGGATCTCCTACTAGATTCTACCCGAAGTGCATAGACCGAGTAATGTGTATAGAAATGACTCCGTAGCAAGTGTTTTAAGAGTTGGAGATTTGATAAGCATATATTGCAAGTCAAATTATTGGAATTAGAAGTCTCCGAATGTTGGACAAAAAGGAGCAAGATTAAAGTCATGAGTCACGAGCGACTATTGGAGAGTTTTCCGATCATAGAAGACCGATTGCAGATTGTCAGCAGCTTCTCATGTTTATCAGCGAACTCAGAGGAAAGACTCCGAAGGGAGATTATAGGTGTGTAGTGCGGGTTACGACGAGACACAGAGCCAGATTATCCGATATACCATTGTATCTGTTTCTACTATAAGCAGCCGGTATCTACGAGGAGAGTATGTACTTTGAAGACTCAGTGGAAGACTATGGATGATGCTTTCGAGCGGATGATCCACAACCTCGAAAGTTGAGATCATTACAGAAGAATGAATTATCACATCAGCAGCGATTTACTACCTCAGATATAGTTGGAGCTCTTTGATACTTTCATCCGGAAGAAGTAAATTACTCAGCAGTATCAGCCGAAGACATCTCAGAAGACTCAGACGTTCAGACAACAATTGTTACCTTCCCAGACGACGACAACTGTTACTTTCCCAGACGTGGTTATGCTTTATACAAAGAAGAGATTTACGATGATGGTCGTATCTACGCAGTATTCTCCAGTTGCAGCTATATCTTTCACAGAGTTGGATCATGCTACGATGTTGACAATTCTTCAATATTTTACAGCCGGATGTGTATCTTTTGCCAGTACAACAGTGGTTATCATCTTCGTGTAGTTGTTTCAGTTTGTACCTCCGTTTTCAGCAGTTGATTTCATTTCCTCCATGGCAGATTTTTGTAGCTACTTGAGCTCAGTCGTCCAGAACAGATGTTGGATGAGTTTACATGATTACTCGAGAAAAAGTATAGAAGATCGAAGGATCGGTCCTTCGGGGTATTACTTTAGGTTATACTATTTGCAGATATATCGAGAGATACTGATAGTTTACAGGTATCTTTGTCTAGAACATTCTTGGATAGGGTTTGAAGGGTTCCTATCGACTGGTGGTTGGTGATTTTCTCTACCGTCAGGTGAGATGTTGATCAACCATCAAGAAGTCAATGGATACCCTTAGCCTTTGCTAGACATACCTTTACTATAGACATATCCTTACGGATAGTTAGATTGTTGGAGCGTTGGTATACTAGGACTCTCGGATGTACGTATAATTCGAGAGTATTCAGATATAGTTTTGGATAAACTCTCGAGCTTGCCACTGCATGGGCAAGTAGAGTAAGCGATTGAGGTGATTTCGAGAATAGTCCTGATATTGGGGACCTTATACCGGGAGATGATTTTATGGGTATCAGTGTTGCTAAACACTATTGGAGATTTATCTGCCTAAGTGTTTCTTCTTGAAAAGACTTGTAACTCTTTGTTAGAAGAGAGTCAGACCTTGAGTTATGCATCGATTATCGATGATGGAATGCAGTAGTAGTTGAGAATGAGTATCCTTCGTTGTGGATGGAGGATCTGTTAGATCAGCTAAATGACACCTGTGTATATCCTAGGGTTGGCCTAGGACTGGAGGTATGATATTGTAGTGACTTAGTGTCATACAATTATCATTGTCGGTGTGATGATTAAGCTATCTGTAGCTTAGAGTAAAAGGATGCAGGTGTGTAGAAGACGATATTTCATACTTGGTATGAACTTTAGGAGATGTTGATAATGTTGTTAGACTTATCGACGATTTAGTTGTTCATGGACTTGAGGAATCAAGTACTCTTGGAGTATTTGAGATCGATTGTCATCATATCTGTGAATGATATATTTTTGGGATATATTCACGATCTTAAGGGAAGTTATGTTTCCCTAGATTGATTTGGTGCTTACCAGAGATAAGGATAGGATGTTTTAGCGATACTATATCGCCGACTTGTTGGACCAAGAAGGTGATGGAAATCACCTGTTCGTAAGTTTGTGAGCTAAGTTTCAGGGCCTAGACGGTGGCTGACTTTTGTGTCAGTGTTAGTTAATCTGTCCGATATGGATGGAAGGGTATTGTACACAGAGACATCATTTCAGGGATTAGGAGCGATTCTGATGTAGTTAAATGAGACGTATATTATGTGTACGCTAGTTGAGAAACTAGCGAGATTTGTCATGTTAGTCTTACAGGTACTTTCAGTTCTGTGTGACAGAGTGAATTTTTGGACATTGGATTAATTTCTCTTGTGAGAATAAATCTCCGTCTCTGGGAAGGATAGTGGTTCCCAGAGTTGCATTCACTTTAGGAAGTGTTGTTTCGGGAGACTCTTCATTCGAGAGTGATGATTTATTCGGAGTGTATCCGAAAATAGTGAGTATTGAGATGTTCATGTTGGTGGAACGATATATGGGACATGGATGATTCCGTAGTTTGATGTTGGGTATGCCAACAAGCAAAGGTAGAATATTGTGATCGGTAGGTTACGTACCGTAATAAAGTGGGAGCCTAGTACATTAGACTGTGTTGGGAGATTATTTGGAATTCTGAAAGGACTTGATAGGATTTGGGTAGTCGATGATCGATTAGCTAGGTCCGCTCATTTCCTTCCGAGCCGTAAGATGGATTTCGTTGGATCGCTTGACGGAATTATATTCATGGGGTATCCTTGAGTATTATTTCTGATAGTGATTCATGATTCACCTTATGATTTTGGCAAAGTTTCCCACCGATTATGGATATAGAGCTCCACTTTGGTACAGTTATTGACCTCTTAATATGTTGATAGAGAGTGTATATAAGAGCAGGAAGGTAATATTCGAGCTCAGTACCCCACTTAGTCACTTGAGATGTGACTTTGCTCCGGATACTTGAGATGATTATTGTGACATCTTGTACTCGTATATGAGTCCGAAATTTGGAGACCAAATTTTTATAAGTGGGGGAGAATTTAAAATACGAAAAAAAAAATTATTATTATTATGGATTAACCCCTTTAAATAATCTGGGTTTAATTAGTGGGTTAATTAGACTTAATTAGTGATTTATTTAAGAAGTGGGCTTGGGATAAAACTATTGGGTTGAGTCCATTGGGCCAAATTACTGGGCTTGAAATTGGGGGAGTCGGTTGGGCTGAACCAAATTGGATTGGATTGGAGTTAACTAGGTTAGCTTGAGTCAAATCGGAGTTAGCCCAACCAAGCCGATCGGCCCTTAAAACCGATTTCTTCTGCGTTTTCCCCCGATTTCCTCTCGCGACTTCTATAGCCGATCGCCGCCGATTTCTTCCATATCTTCCCGATCTGAGCTGCGGCTTCTCGTCGAGAGCTCTCCGTCACTCCCTCTCCTTCCTTTAAGCATCGTTGGAGCGATCGCCAGCTCCGTCGAATGCCTACGACAGCCACGATTGATTCCTTCATCCCTCTACTTCATCGCCGTGACCGATCTCCTCCGACGCCGACTCGATCGGCAGTCGCCTTGGATCTCGAAGCTAGGTTCATCGGTGACTCTTCTTCCTTGTCCTTTCGTTGCCATCTTATATCGTGTTGAGCTGAGCTCCGGTCGACCATTGCTGTCTCTCGTCGACCGACGCTGCAGCTGCTCGAGTTGGCGATTGCAAGAGGAGAGGCTGGTAGCTTAGGGTTCTCGATGTTCTCCGCGGATGAGCTAGAGTATAAGCAGCTGGGAGTTTGGATCGGCACTGGCTTCAATCTGCTGGATTGGGGAGCTACCATTCCGATCGTCGCCGGAGTAGCTTGTTGATCGGGCGATTTGCTTTATCATTGATTGGTTAGATCCGCATTGTGGTCAGTTGGTTCTCTTCCTTCTTCCAGCATCACCGTGGCTTAGATCAATTGTGGGGACTCAGATCGACGTGGTCGTCGCGGCAAGTGAGCATCGTCGGAATTGATTCTTTACCTAGCAGAGTTCTTAATTTTGGCTTGATTGTTAGGTTGTGTTTATTTTGGATCGCCATCGTTTCCCCCATCTTTGTCAGCCGTTTGCTCCAGTCAGCTCTGCCGCCAGCGTGCGATTGTCGCTGTGGAGTTTCCGATCTCGCATCTGACATTTTCTCCTTGCGTTGCTTAATGGTGAGCCGATCTGTTGTCACCTTCCTTATGTTCATCTTATCCTCATCGTGGGCAGAAATTCATCCATTTGAGTTCACCGAGAGTGGAAGCATTGGTCGGCTCCCCTGTTGGTTCTGCTGTGTTGATAGATTGTGATCGTCGATGTTGTGAGGTAAGTCTTGGAGTATTTTCGTTCATAACAGTGGTAATATAGTTTGTGTGTTCCTCAACACGAGATTTGGGTATTTCAGCCTCTGTTTGTTGCAGAGCTTGGAGCTAGGATAGGAGATCTGCCCTGTTTGGGGTGGTAGCCGATCGGTGCATGTGGGATGTGAAGTGGAGCTGAGAAGGATGGTTTTGTATCAATAGTATAAGGTAACTATCAATTTGGTTGTGTTATAGCTATGCAATCAATTGTGCATGGATATTACTCTTGGATTTAACAATGGGATGATATTCATATAGTTACTTTGAACGATGGTTACAGGGTGTATCTACATGATAGTGAGTTGCGTAGGGATTGTTCCTATACGATTGAAGACCTTGTTTCAGCTCTACTGGGGACGAATGAATCGAGCTAGGTAAGTTCGATTTGGAATTTGATACCATCATTGGACTTATGAAAGACTTTGTCAATATTTCTGTGTTGATTATAGGATTTTGATACGGGGCAGGTTCACGACCGCGGATACAATTAACATAGCCTATACATAGCAGGTGGGTAATATCTACCTGGTCCGGTAGTTTTGATCAAATTCTAGTGCATGATCTTGGATTTATGTTTATACCTGTTTACCTTAAATCCACTCTTATTTAATCATATTCTTGTACTGCCTTGATCTTTGAGATATATACTCTGTTACTCATTGATTATCTAGCACGGATAGGAATTATAAACCCTATTATGTATTAGCTGATGGATGTTCAGTAAGTACAAGTGGTTAGGTTTATCTCTGTGACTTCAGATTGGGTTACTGTATTACATCACTAGGGTTAGGTGATGGTTTGGATTATCGAGTCGATTGTTATATCATATCCGTTTTAGTGGTGCATTTATGGTGGATCTAGTTGTCTATGCATAGATAGGTGTGTGGTTGTCAGTATGTGACCATGGACTAGAAGTCCTAGTGTGATGGTATATCCATTAGGGATTGTATGCCTATGTATGGTTATATGGATGGTCGATTGTATATCGCTACTGACTAGAGGTCTTAGCGTGGTTGGTCGTCGGATGAGTATGACTCTTTGCGATAGAGAGAGTCTTATGGATTGTAGTCCTTGCATAGTTGACTTTTAGTTGACGGGACTCCCGTGGGATAGGGAGTGTCGCGAGGATACATGTATGGAGCTATGCATCATCACATTGCATGCATCTTTATTTGGGTCTCCCTTGTGGATTGAGACAAGTGTCGTCATCCTGCCTCCCGACCACTCGGGGTAGTGGTACTTGAGGTTGAGGCGAGCATTGGATGTCTGCGCTCGCCACTATGGATGGTATTGGCTGGAGATCACTTTGCCACCTTTATGCAGTGGTGTTAGCACTCGCCCACTATAGAGTGGTTGTGTGATGTCTGATTGTCCTGTGTCGGCGTTTGTCTACTCATGGGTAGGGCAGCGTGGCTTGCGTGAGGCCCCTAGGAGTAGTTAGCTTTTTACGCTTATACGCTACTCAGTCATACTACCCAACTCGGCCACTCGAGAGTGGTAGCAGCTGGAGTCGGGCTAGTTGTCATTTATCGTGCCACCCTGGCCACTCTGGGGTCGTGGTTGGGCCAGTCATGACGATGACCATGCATATGCATTGCTGATATATATGTATGCATGTACTTGATATATGTTTTACATATGCCTGTGAGATGCTGCATTTGATTGAGCTATGATTGTTGCACATGCTTGTACATCATGATACATGCCATTTGCATTTTATTTACTGCTATGTGTTGAGCATGATACATGCGTTGATTCAGACTGTTATATGCATTTGATTAGCATCATATCATTGTGTGATGCAGATAGGGTTATTATACGGTGATCATATCATTCATATATCGAGTATTGGTCAGGTATGGGATTGACCTGGTACGTTATATGGTTATGTTATAGTATACCTGTTCAGGATGATCTAGCATATGGCATTACAGACTGTCAGGTACGTTGGTACATTACTTTATGTTCAGTTGATTAGTTTAGTATATACACCGAGTATGACTTTACTATAGTTACTTGTTATTAGATTTGGATATGACTGTATGTCTATTGGACTCATGCTGTATACCTGTAGATCTTCACATGTATACTTGTAGATCTATCCTTATATGTTGTTCATGCACTTTCTATATATTACCCCTGAGTTTATACTCACCACCCCGGGACCCTGGGCTTCCTGTCGCCCAGATAATAGGTAGAAGATTCCTTGGACGTTCGGAGCTCCGTCAGCTGATCCCATCTCACACCGGACGAATGGATAAGTTTTCCGTGTTGTTGTATCCTTACGGATTTTTAGTTTGGGTTTTTCCTTGTATTGTTTCTGTATTTGTGATATACGGACATATTGTATGTATTTGGTCTTTGATTCGATTTCTGTTATGATTCTTGTCATGTCAAGTCACTTCGGAGTGCACAGTTGGTCTTTGTATCTTGTTGATCTGTTGTATTGTTTATGCTGTATTTAGTATGTTTGATATGTTGATATCTGTGTATATCATATTGTTATTGTGGGCCTACGGGCCTTGTATTAACCCGATATGTTGCCACGTACAGGGGAGATGCCGTCCGTTTGCTTTTCGGCACGGCATACTCCTGGGGCGTGACAAAGTCTCTGGTCAACCTTAACCTACTTGACTTCTCGATCAACACTCCATATGACTACGGAAGTCCCACACCATCCAGTTATATTGTCAAACGTATTGTCAAACATCAAATCTCTACTCGCACTATAAAAAATTGAGCATTTGGCGACGAATTTTGCAACGAATTTTGATTCAAAATTCATTGTAAAATTTTTTTGCAACAAAATTTGCAACAAAGTAATTTTTGTTGTAAATAATTTGTCACAAAATTTTACAATGAAAAAATATAATTCGTTGCAAAAATTTGCTACGAATAAAATTTTCGTTGCAAAATTAATTTCTATTTAGCGATAAAAATAGCAACAAAAATAGTTCATCGCCAAATTTGGTGACCAAACATAGTTCGTCGTCAAATCTGTGATGAAAAAATAGTTTGTCACAAAAAACTAAAAAAATTTATTTACATATTTCTTTGCATCGGAAATAAATTTGGCGACAAAAATAACTATTCGTTGCCAAATTTGGCGACGAAAATAATTTTTCGTTGCAAACTTTAGCGACAAATAATTATATTCATTGCCAAATATGCGACAAAAGCACAGTTCATCACAAAAAACTAATAAATATATTTTCATGAATGGAAATAAATTTGGCGACGAATAATTATTTTCGTCGCCAAATCTGCAACAAAAACAAATTTCGTTGCAAAATATTTAAGGTCAATCGACTGAAGAATAACATCATTCGATTGACATCTGACCAGTTCGAGTGATCAATCGGCTATTAAAGTTTTTGTAAGGTGCTATAGTAATAGCAGTCGACTGATCATTTTGATTAGTCAATTGGAAAGTGAACAGTCGACTGGGCAGTCGACTAAATAATGTTCTGTAAGGTGATATAATAAATCAGTCAACTGATAAGGGATAATCTGCAACAAAATATTTTTTCTACTCAATTTCTGGGATGAAATTTTTTTTTCATCGCATTCAAACATTTATCAGTCGCCTGATGGTGGGCGTCAGTCGACTGGTGGTGGAGAAGTAGGTCACAGAATGTTTTTTAGCCGACTTCCCAATCGACTGATAGTATAACAATCAACTGGACACATGAGGCAGTCGACTATTGCTTCTTTTTTAACAACAAATATTTTTTTGGTTGCCAATTATGCGATGAAAAATGATTTTTTGTCATAATTCTGTGACGAAATTTATTTTCGTTGCTAATCTGAGAAAATAAAAAATATATCACGATAAATTCTATTATTTTCCCTATTTTATAACAAACATATATAACAAGATAAACTAATTCACATATCAAACTTCAATACCAAATTAGTATATACATAACAAACATAAACATAACTTACAATATGCATTGATTAGATTTATATTGATGGTTATTTGATATTACCTTTAAGATTGTATACCTTTTGATCTCTATAAGTTTATATGATGTTCATGCACTATCTTTCATATACTACTGAGTCTTATACTCACCACCATAGACCCTGGGTTTTCCTGTCGCCCAGGTAGTAGGTGGAAGATTTTTTGGCTGCTCGAAGCTCCGCCAGGTGATCCCATCTCACACCGAGTGTTTGGGTTTTATTCTATATTGATGTTGTATTATGATGGAATGTATGTTTTGGATTTTATTCTATCTTGTTTCCACATTTTGGGTATATGGTTGTGTTGTATGTATTTTGCCTTTATTATGGATTTGGTTTGGATGTTGTATTTGATTACGTTTTCTTATTGTGTCAAAGTCGTACCAGTATGCATATTTGGGTCTTTGTATTTTTATTATTTGTCAGTGTTATTTCATTGTGATTTATAGCTTGTGTGTACCAACATCTATTTGGACCTTATATTAGTATTGTTGCTTATATTGTCACAAGAGGGGACGGTCCGATTGATGGACAAATATACTTTAGGGGCGTGACATCCACTCCACCACTGCACGGGGACAGTAGCTTCGGCCAATGCTGAGCTGTAATAAGAGTGAAGAAATAATTTTTTACTCCATCATTCTTTCAGAGTGAATTCAACCTTAAACCCGACTCCTCTGTTCCACCACCACACGGGGAAAGTAGCTTCGGCCATTATCGAAGAGTAATAAGAGTGAAGAAATAATTTTTACTTCATCGTTCTCTAGAGTGAATTCTACCCTAAACCTGACTCCTCCGTTCCACCACCACATGAGGACATTAGCTTCGTCCATTGTCGAGCTGTAATAAGGGTGAAGAAATCTTTTTTACTCTGCCATTCTTCCAGAGTAAATTCTACTTTAAACTCGACTCCTCCGTTCTACCACCACACGGGGATAGTAGCTTCGGCCAACGCCGAGCTATTATAAGAGTGAAGACCTGACCTAAGGGCTTGCCTTGGCAGGTCATAATAATATTTTACTCTTTTGCTCTTCCAAAGAGAATCCTACCTTAAACCCCACTCCTCCGTTCCACTACCTTATAGGATAGTAACTTCAGCCAACACCGAGCTGTAATAAGAGTGAGTGCTTCGTTCGGTTACGTATTGCTACTTGGTTCGTTAGAACCGAATTTTATGGATTCTTAAATCAAATCCTATCTTAAACCTGACTCCTCTATTCCACCACTATACGGGGACAGTAGCCTTGGCAAATGCTGAGCTATAATAAGAGTGAAGAAATATTTTTTACTCCGCTGTTCTTCTATAGTGAATTCTGTTGGTGATCGTTTGGAAGCTAGAGGGGGGGGTGAATAGCGCTTTTCGTTTCTACAAGAGTGATTAGCGGAAGCAAACACAAATAATATATGTAAAAACAAAAAACAATGCAAACAAAGCTTTTACGTGGTTCGGAGATAACGCTCCTACTCCACAGCGATCCTTAAGGTGGATCAACCCAAGCAAATCCACTAAGAAGCTTTCCTTTACAACACAACTCCTCTTCTTTACAAAGAATGAAAATTTAAGCTTAGAGAGAAGAGGAGGGGATTTAAGATCACTTAGAAAGCTAGAAAACTCGTGGAGGCTTTGGTGAAGAATCAGAGAATAAGCATTTACCCAAAACCCCACGACCCTCTTTTTATAGAGAGGCTGATTTTCCCGTTAGACGATTAGTCGGTCGATGCGGACATCGATCATTGCCGTCATTCGCTAACGACCTCAACAGCGGATTGTGGGATTTAGAGTCATTTCGTCAATGACATTCTCATCGATCAAGATCCATCCATCGATCGGTGATGGTGATCGATCAGTGATCATAGGCGTAGTCGAGTGGGACTCCCATTCGTGCCTATTTTGCCTTGATTAGTTGGTGACATTGTTGGCGGTCGGATAGCATCATCGATCGACTACCATTCAAAGCGGTCGGTGATAGTCGAGTTTCACCACGGCTCGATCGACCGACCGATCGGTGATACATCGTGATCGTCGTGTATATCAAGTATTAGTATTTCATACTTGATTTCACCCCTAGACCTAGACTCAACCTTCTAGCTCTTCCTTAAGCCTTGCGCTTCGGGATCCCTCAAGTCGCGACTTATTCATCCTTTGCGCTTTGCTTCCAAGAGCTTCCTTCGGTTTTGTCATGTCTTGGGTTTTCCTTTGCCAAGGCGTGCTTGGACTTTACGCTGCCAAGACTACATACTTGGACTTACGCTGCCAAGACTTGCCTTTGGACTTCCTTTGTCAAGGTTTGTTTGGACTTAATGCCGCCAAGACAACATGTTTGGTCTTATGCCGCCAAACCTTTACTTTGGACTTCTCTTGCCAAGATCATACTTGAACTTTGCCTTTACCTGTCACTTAATCATGTTCACCATTAGATTACAATTTGTTGCCTAACTTAGATGATTATCCAAACATCAAAACATATAAATGCTTGGGCCATTGTTTCACCAACAATCTCCCCCTTTTTGATGTTTGGCAATCATTTAAGTTAGGTCTTTTAAAGATACACATAATCACATAATCATATATCCAATTTCTAACTTAAACATTTCTTCTCCCCCTTTGACATACATCAAAAAGAGAAGAAATCATATAATTCATAGAAGAATTGAATGTATTATAATCTTGAACTAAGATATAGAATCGAATTTTAGCTCCCCCTTAATCCAAGATATAGTTCATGATGAGTAAACAAAACATGTGGAGCAAAAGTCTATCAAGTAATTTAAGGATTTAACTTCTAACTTTGCACCAACAATATAACTTTTTGGAATAAGAAAGTTATGTTATGTGAAACTCCCCCTAAAACACCGCATTAAACAGTCATACAAGTTGTTTATACCCAATATAATCGAACTATAGTTTTAGATCAACAAGGATACACTAAATATACGAAAATGGAGCTAATTTTCTGAAAACAAAGTGTATCGATCATTTATTTCTGAACGATCATTGCTACATACATCTGTAATACGAAATTCAGCCTTTTCAGTCCAAATTTAGAAATGCGTCAGAAATTCCAGAAACCTCAAAAAATCGCAAAATTTTGTGTACACATTTCTGAGATCATACTTTATCAAGGAAAAATATTTTGAAAAATAAATGTTTTCCATATTTTAATATTGATACAAACTTGGAAACTAGCAAAAGTTCTAAAAAGTTTGCAAATTTTGTATCACTTTTGTGTTTCACTTGAAAACTGTTTTTCAAAGTATGATAAACATAGTTTAAAATATGTTTTATTTGACATTTCCAATCATGTTCTTGGAGCTATATGCACATCAATTGTGTATAAGCCTTCCCAATGATTGGTCCAATGAAGGATTAATGTCTCTAGATGACACTTTGGTCCATAGTAATGCATCATAACAAGCATGATGAACCAAGTGCATCTTCCTAACATCTCACATGTTGTCTAAGTTGCTCAATACAAAAATCATGGTTTCTTAGGTATTTTATGAGATGCTCAAAGGTATAAATCCTAGTATTTCTATAGGATCATGCAAACCTATACCTTTACTCAACCAAGCATATTCCAAGTTCTCTCATAAATGATGAAAATTCTACCTCGGGAAGAGCCTTGGTAAATATGTCGGCTAGGTTGGACTTGGATTC
Source organism: Wurfbainia villosa (assembly GCA_025175895.1). Taxonomy (NCBI): domain Eukaryota; kingdom Viridiplantae; phylum Streptophyta; class Magnoliopsida; order Zingiberales; family Zingiberaceae; genus Wurfbainia; species Wurfbainia villosa. The sequence continues at coordinate 50,741,442 of CM045996.1, forward strand.
AATGTAATTAAGCTCAATATCCCCATTTGCCACATGATCTCTAATGAAGTGATGTTTCACTTCAATGTGCTTGGTCCTAGAGTGATGCACCGGATTTTTGGTCAAGTTAATGGTGCTCACATTATCACAAAATACTTTCATGTTGGAGTAAGATAGCTCATAATCTTCTAAGGTATGTTTCATCCATAGTAGTTGAGCTACACAACCACCCATAGCCACATATTCGGCCTCGGTGGTGGATAAAGCAACACAAGGTTGCTTCCTACTACTCCAACTAACTAGGGAGGACCCAAGGAATTGGCATCCACCACTAGTACTCTTCCGATCCAATTTGCAACCGGCATAATCGGAATCGGTGTACCCAATCAAATCAAAAGACCTAGTCCTAGGGTACCATAGACCTACATTTAGTGTGCCTTTAACATATCTTAGAATTCTCTTAACGACAACTAAATGAGATTCTTTAGCACATGATTGATACCTAGCACACATACCAACCGCAAATAATATGTCGGGTCTACTAGCGGTTAAGTACAAAAGGCTACCAATCATGCTCCTATAAAGTGTAAGATCTATTTGTTTTCCCTCACTATCACTATCTAATTTAGTATTGGTTGCCATTGGAGTTGAAACCACCTTAGCATTTTCCAAACCAAATTTCTTAATCATTTCCTTAGCATATTTGGTTTGATAAATATAAATACCTTCACTAGTTTGTTTGACTTGCAATCCTAGAAAGAAATTTAATTCCCCAACTAGACTCATTTCAAACTCTTTTTCCATATTTTGAATAAAGTCTTGAAGGAGTTCATCATTTGTTGACCCAAAGATAATGTCATCAACATATACTTGGGCTACAAAGATGTCCTTAGATGTTGACTTTATAAAGAGAGTTTGATCTATACTACCCCTTTTAAATTCCTTAGAAATTAAGAAGGATGATAATCTTTCATACCAAGCCCGGGGAGCTTGTTTCAAACCATACAAAGCTTTCCTAAGCTTGTATACATGGTTTGGATAGTCTATATTTTCAAAACCAAGAGGTTGTTCTACATATACCTCCTCCTTAATAAACCCATTTAGGAATGCCGATTTGACATCCATTTGATGGAGTTTGAAACCCATATAGGAGGCATATGCTAAAAGTATTCTAATGGACTCTAACCTAGCAACCGGGGCATATGTTTCATCATAATCAAGTCCTTCAACTTGATTAAAGCCCCTTGCAACTAATCTTGCTTTATTTCTAGTGATATTTCCTTGGTCATCTAGTTTGTTCCTAAAAACCCATCTTGTAGTAACAATGGTGTTTTCACTTGGTCTAGGAACTAACTCTCTTACTTGACTCCTTTCAAATTGAGCCAATTCATCTTGCATTGCTAAGATCCAATCCGGATCAAGTAATGCATCTTTAATTGTTTTGGGCTCAATTTGAGAAATGAGAGCTATATGACTAGTGGGATCCCTATAGAATGACCTAGTCCTAACTCCTTGAGATAATTCACCCACAATTTGATCTAAGGGGTGAATTTGATGAACCCTTATGGTTCTAGGAGGTGTACTAATTTGATTTTGATCATGATCAACCTCAATCCTATGCTCATCATCGGAATTATCCCTTACTCCCCCTTGATTCAAACCTCCCCCTTGATTATTACCCCCTAAGGTTAAATCTTGAAATTGTTGGGTAATTTCTTGATTTTCATTACTAATATCATCATCAATAGGGGATTTCCTAGGGTATGTATTGGAAGTTTCATCAAATTGAACATTTGAAGATTCTTCAATCTTTTGAGTCCTTTTATTGTAAACTCTATATCCTACACTAGTGGATGAGTATCCAACTAGGATTCCCTCATCCGCTTTGGACTCAAACTTACCTAGGTTGTCTTTGGTATTTAAAATATAGACTTTACATCCAAAGACCTTAAAATAATGAATTGTTGGGATTGTACCATTCCACAATTCAAATGGAGTTTTTCCTAAAAACCTATGAATCAATATCCTATTTTGGATATAGCAAGCGGTATTAACCGCTTTCGCCCAAAAGTAGCTAGGTAAGGAGTATGCATTAAGCATTGTCCTAGCCGCTTCTTGTAGGGCACGATTTTTCCTTTCCACAACCCCATTTTGTTGGGGTGTTCTAGGACAAGAAAACTCATGCTTGTACCCTTGTTCTAAGCAAAAATTTGAAAAATTAGAATTCTCAAATTCTCCACCATGATCACTACGGATCCGGTTGATTTTGAGTTTTCTTTCATTTTCTACTCTTTTGCTAAATCCTATGATTATTCCTAAGGTTTCATCTTTATTTTTCAGGAAAAATACCCAAGTAAACCTAGAGAAATCATCTACTATTACCAAGCAATATTTACTAACAATTATAGAGGGGGTACTATGGAAATCAAATAAATCCATATGTAGTAATTCTAACGGTAAAGCGGTACTAAGTAAATTTTTACCTTTGTGTGATGTTTTTGATTGTTTCCCTTCTTGGCATGCATCACACATCTTGTGCTTGAGAAATTTGACTTTAGGCAATCCTTTGACTAGCTTCAATTTCGCTATTTTGGCTATATTCTTCATGTTTATGTGTCTTAGCCTCCTATGCTAAAGCCAACTTTCTTCCACTTTTGCAATAAGACACTTAGTGGAAGCATTAGTAGCATAGGATAAATCAACATAATATATATTTGATTTCCTAAAACCTACTAACATGCAATCATTTAGAGTTTTATGTCTTATAAAGCATTTTGAGGAATCAAATCTAACATCAAAGTTTGCATCAAATAGTTGACTTACACTAAGTAAATTAAATTTCATATTTTTAACTAATAGCACTTTATGAATGGTAAGATTGGGGGATACCTCAATTGTGCCCTTTCCTAGAATCTTAAGTTTGCCGCTATTACCAAATGAAACTTTTCCTTTGCTAGTGTGGTTGATAGTGGAGAATTTGCTCTCATCCCCGGTCATATGCTTTGAGCACCCACTATCAACTATCCACAAGCTTGGTTCTTCTACCTATATCACATGAAAAACACAATCCTTAGGTACCCAAATCTTAGGACCACTAGCATCAATTATAAATTTCTTAGGTACCCATGTCTTTCTCCCCTTGCTTTTAATTATTGATTTTCTACTAACAAGAGATGTAAATGCTACCTTTTTTTCCTTAGGCCTATATCCTAATCCGCCCTTGTTGTAGATAGCCCTTTGATCCTTAATAATCAAGTCTAGGTATTTTGAACCATTGGTGAATTTTTCTAAGCATGCTCTTAATTTACCTATTTCTTTTCTCAACTCATCATTTTCATCCCTAAGGGTACATTCATCATTATCACTAGATGGTTTATCACATGATGAATCTACACTCTTAAGTGATTTAATCTCTAATTTTAGATCCTTAATCCTAGTTTTCGATCTATTTAAAGCATTTTCTAAACATGCAATAGTCTTATAAAGTAAATCTACTTTGGGTGAGTTGTTTACCTCATCATCATCACTTGATGATGATTCATCGCTTGAAGAGGAAGAAGACTCCTCGCTTGAGCTCCCGACTTCTTCCAATGCCATGAGGGCTAGATTCCGGGTGGCATGACAAACTTCTTCTGTTGGGTTTTCGGCACCGCGGCGTATGTGTGTTCGATCATGTTTCGTAAACATGAACACAGCGGAAGGAATAAAAATAATAAATACTTCTATTTATTACAACACACACATCACACGCATGCATATTACAACAAGTGTAGACATAACCGTAAATTTAAATTTGCAATAAAAGGAAATTTAACTACGTTATACCTTTCATATGACGTGTAGTGGGAACGGCATCAACCGGAACGATCCTCGCTAGAATCGTCTCTATCCGTATCCACGTCGAGTTCCTCGGGATGACTTCGCTAAGCCATGAGCTTCGTCTTCGTACGGGTTACTAGCCTCGTGTTGAAGACGACGTGATCGAGAGATGATCACGATCCGAATCCAAATTCGGATCCTAATACGAGTTCTCAAAACTCGCTTCTCCGGAGAGGTATTCGTCAACCAATTGACGAATCCTTCGTCCTCCACCTCAGAGGATTACCCGAGATCGAATCCCCGGTAAGTTATCCGCTGTCGGAGCTCTAACCGTCGTCCAAACGACGCTCCGACGAGAGGAGAAGAAGCTGTCCAGAAAACTGGACAGCTTGGTGGAGGAGTTGGCGCCGGCCAAAACAAGGAAGCCAAGTGCTCACCTTATCGCCACACCCAAGGAAGATCACCGGAGCACCAACCGGTAGCAGCTCGACGCCGGCGAGGGGGAAGGAAGGCACCTTCTGGACGCCGGTTGGAGGAGGAGAGGGGCGGCAGCCTAGGGTTGGCGCCAAGTCCTTCAAGGGGTGGGCGGCAACTCTTGAGGCTAGGGTTTTGGATTAGGGCTTAATTATCCATTAATCCCTCTTTTATAGAGAACTAATTCTCTTAATGGTTATTGGATCATAACCATTAGGCCCGTTAACCCGCTCCATTAAGATAAGTTAAAATAAACCAAACCATGATGGTTTATTTTAAGTTAAAACGAACCGAACCAACTTTTGGTTCATTCGTTTAAAATAAATCAAACCCTTTGGTTTATTCTCCTCCATTGGATTAGAACCAAACCATTTTGGTTCATCCATTATGTCTTCATAAGACACGGCCCATCCACACTTCCATTGCGACTGAAACGATTTCATGCTCGCTTTAAGTTTGGTCCAACCAAACCTAGTTTCTCTCAGTCTGAGTATCCCATTCTCAAGCTCGTTTTAAATCCTTTGGATTACGTTCGTTGTGCGTGTGACCAAATAGGTTCTCAGTTTATGTTGGCCGTCTATAATTAACCATTAATTATAGAACAATCATGAGTGGCATCTAGTAGTACATCATGATTCTCAATTAACCGAAAAGATCAACGGTTGATCCAGAACTATTTCTGAAACCCTTCAGCAGCTCGAATGATTCGTGCCTCATTCCCTTCACTCATCTTATACCCACTTGGTTCAGGACATGGTCTATTGTGTCAGTCCCCACTAGGCTGACTACGTCACACCTAGCCCAAGTATCATTTCCTCGTCCTACGGATTCTAGTTACTCCACAAGTATAGAAGAGTACCTTACTCTAAACATGTAATGCTTTGGCCAAAGACTTTAGTAACAATCCGACGAGAGGCCATGGGTATACATCTCCTCGCAAGGAGTGGTGAATCCTTTATAGGCTATTCAAACACCTTCGATCACTTCGACTTATACCCAATCATCCTGGAGCCACATCTCCTTAGAGATGCTTGCTTAAGATGTCAAAGCATAAGTCTCCATGATCAAGATGACTTGAATACCGCAAGTCAAAGGAACATCGCACTTAAGCCACAGTAAGAACTTCATTGACATATCTATATATGCAGAGAACCATATGAAGTCTTACTACCGGTCACTCCAATGAACTAGTTACCATAACTAGCATCCACGATTAACTCCGACATCACAATGTCTCCACCAAGGAGAATCACCGCTTGATACACCAAGGAGTATACTCGTTAGTCTCGACAGAATTGATGGTGTCCAAATCCATCAATTCATCGACTAGGATAATTCGATACATCACAATTACACATGTAGAGATACTCACTAGTTGTGATCCAATCACAAATTCTCTCATGCCGTGAATCGATCGTGACATTCAAGAAATGAGTTTAAGATCCAATCAAATACATAAAACATGTATACTCAAATAGTGAATCTTCATTTATCATATAAATGGTTCATACATAAGCATTGCCTTAGGACATCTCTCATATATTACTAATGACTCCCACTTGGCCTAATGCCAATCGCTACTGTATCCAATACCATAAGCTCTAACATGACCTCAAACTTATTTTCGAGGTAATGCCTTAGTCAAAGGATCCGCTAAGTTCCTTTCAAAGGGAATTTTCTCGATTTGTATTTCGCTTCCTACCGATGATCTCTCCGATAAGATGATAGCGGCGAAGCTACATGTTTGGATCATCGATGAGACTACATCAAGTTCAAAGATGAACTTCTTGATCCAAACCGCTCTTTCACGCTTCTAAAGTCGCAATGTATTCTCGCTTTAGTGGCGTAATCCGCTATAGTGTCAAGCTTGGAACCTTTCCAACTTATTGCGCCCATTCTAGGTGAATACATACCCAGACTGAGACATGGAATCATCCTTGTCTGTCTGGAGCTGGCATCCGTATACCCACGTATCACCATGTACCCTTCTCCATATATTAGGAACACATCCTTAGTTCTTCTCAAGTACTTAAGGATCGTCTTAATACCACCCAATGATCCATTCCTCGATTAGATCGGTATCCGCCGTGACACTCGTGAGCATACGATACATCGGGCCTCGTACATAACATAGCATACATGATAGATCCTATTGCGATGCATAGGGAATCTTACTCATGCAAATCTCGCCTGTCGCGACACATAGACTTCAAAGGTGTATCCCATGCCCGATGGGTAGGAAACCTTTCTTGGATTCCGACATGCTAAACCTCTTAGCACTCGGCCTATATATGTAGACCGCAAAGACCAAGCAACTGCTTCGATCTATCTCTATAGATCTTAATCCCGAAGGATGTAGGTTGCTTCTCCTGTGTCTTTCATGGAGAATGTCTTGGATAACCAAACCTTAATCGATCTGTAAGATTGACACATCATTTCCTATAAGTAATATGTCATCGACATACAATACTAGGAACACGATCAGACTCCCACTAACCTTCTTGTACACAAGGTTCGCCCGATTTTGTGAGAAATCAAACTTTTGATGGTCTCATCAAAATGGATATTCCAGCCTCGGATGCTTGCTTCAATCCATAAATGGACCGTCGCAATTTGCATACCTTGGTTTTATCAACCGATGTGAAACCTCAGTCAGTATCATATACACATCCTCGAAAGGTTTCCATTAAGGAAAGCCGTTTTCACATCCATCCGCCATATCTCATAATCATAATGAGCCGCTATGGCCAGGAGCATCCGAATGGATTTAAGATAGCTACAAAGTAATAGGTTTCACTATAATCAACACCTTGTTTTTAACGATATCCTTTCGCCACCAATCTAGCCTTATAGGTAATCACATTACCATCCATGTCGGTTTTCTTCTTGAAAACCAACTTGCACCCTATAGGCTTTATCCCTTCAGGTGGGTCAACCAAGTTCCAAACTTGGTTTTCATACATGGAATCCATTTCCGACTTCATGGCACCAAGCCACTTATCCCTTTCTGAACTTGTCAGCACTTCTTCATAACTAGTAGGCTCCTCATCATCAATGAGTAACACGTCGTTCGATTCACTTATGAGAAATCCATATCTCTCAGGAATATTGCGTGTTCTACCAGATCTACGAAGATGTGGTGTTACAATAGGTCCAAATGATTGCTCATCACTATGAGTTATACCGTCAGGCTTCACCTGTATCTCATCAATGTCTATTTGAGTCTCTCGAGCCTCCTCAAGCTCGACGACACTCCCACTGTTTTCTTGCAAGAGAAACTCTTTCTCTAGAAACACAGCATGCCTTGAAACAAACACCTTTTGTTCCACATGATGATAGAATTGGTAACCCCTTGTTTCCTTAGGGTATCCAATAAATAGACATTTATCAGACTTAGCATCCAATTTGTCTGATACAGTCCTCTTCACATAAGCAGGACAACCCCATATCTTCAAGTAAGATACATGAGGTTTCTTACTATTCCATATCTCATATGGAGTAGTTGAGACTACCTTGGTAGGCATTCTGTTTAACAAGTAAACAGCTGTCTGAAGTGCATAGCCCCAAAAGGACTTGGGAAGAGTTGCATGATTCATCATTGACCTGACCATGTCCAACAAGGTCCGGTTACGCCTCTCAGATACACCATTATGTTGTGGTGTATATGGCGGAGTCCATTGAGACAATATACCATTGTCTCTTAGATAATCAAGAAACTCTTGACTTAAGTATTCACCACCTCGATCCGATCGAAGTATTTTAATACTCTTATCATGTTGTTTCTCTACTTCATTTCTGAATTCTTTGAACCTTTCAAAGGCTTCAGACTTGTGTTTCATCAAGAACACATACCCAAACCGTGAGTGATCATCGGTGAAGGTAATAAAGTAGCTATAGCCTCCTAAAGCTTGAGTTGACATAGGTCCACATACATCACTATGTATTAGGCCTAGAAACTCTCCCACTCGTTCACCTTTTCCAGTAAAAGGTAACTTAGTCATTTTGCCTTTTAAGCATGATTCGCATGTATCGTATGAATCCAATTCAAACGATTCCAGAATTCCACATCGGTGTAATTCGGACATGCGTTTCTTGCTTACATGGCCAAGATGACAATGCCACATGTAGGAGTCTATTTGATTATCCTTTCGAGCACTGTTGTTGCTCGCTTCGATATTGCAAATGTCACTGGTTACGTCCAACGTATAAACACCATTGCTTAAAGTTCCAGTCCCATAAAGAACCCCATTCAAAGTTATGTAACAACAATTGTTACTAAACGTCAAATGGAAACCATTTCTATTTAGACAAGAAATAGAAACAATGTTCTTTATTAGAGAAGGAACATAATAGCAATTGTCCAATTCTAAGACTAGTCCACTAGGAGCTTCAAAGCAAATAAGTTCCGATGGCACCGCAAAGAACCTTGCTCCATTGCCAACTAGCAAATTTGACTCCTCGACAAGTCTTCTTCTATTCCTTAGCCCTCAGATGTCATTACATATATGTGAGCTACACCCAGATCCAATACCCAAGTGTCCAAGGAAATAGAATGACAATCAATAACTAAGATACTCAAGAGGATGGGGCATCTGGATGCCTTCTTCTTCTTCATGGACTCAAGATAAATCTTGCGCTTTCTTCGCCAAAGGGCCTTCCTCACACTGTTGATGGCAAGTGCCCTCATACCGGTTCCGCCTTTCTTTGCCTTTTGTTCTTTCCTTTCTCTTTCTTTTGCCTTCCTCTTAGAACCTTTCTTTGAGGAATCAACTAATGTAACCGCTTTCTCCTCATGCTTCACGTAAGGCTCCACAGCTTTCAAAGATATCGAGGAGCTCTGAATGGTGGATTCCAATTTGTTCATCCGATAGTTCATCACAAATTGCGAGAAACTCTTGGGCAAACAATGCAGAATTAAGTCAATACTTAACTCATGATCCATCACAAAACCGAGGGTAGCTAGCCGCTAGATGTACCCGTTCATCTTTAGCACAAACTGCACTACAGACGAACCTTCTTGCATCTTCGTGGTGAAGAGGAGCCTAGAGACCTCGAACCTTTCGGATCTCGCTTGCTCATCGAACAACTCATGAAGATGGAAGACCATAGTATTAGCATCCATATGCTCATGCTGCTAGCTACTGTGTACCATCGCCGCTAGCATGATGCAACTCGCCAGCTCAGAATCTGCCACATGCTTCTGATAGACCAACATTTGGTCTGGAGTTGCATCGTCCTTAGGACGGTCAGGAAGAGGCTCTTTAAGGACATATGCAAGCTTTTCCGCCTTGAGAACAATTCTCAGGTTTCTAAGCCAGTCCAGGAAGTTAGGCCCAGTCAGTTTGTTCGAATCCAAAATAGTGTGCAAATTCAAAGACGTCATGATCAATTTATTGACCTAGAAATACAAAACGAGCATATATGAGAAAATGATTTTGAAATGCATCAATATACATTTATAAATTCCATTCATTTTTCGAATTTTAAAAACCCCAAAATCACTTCGGGAGATCGTTGGTCCATCTCCGAATGGGCTGATATCCATCATAGTTATGAACAACCTTGGAGAGAGTCCAACAAGCCATTCATAACTATGACGGTAGGTATCTGCTATACCGATTGCATATCACGTATATGCAACTATCACAATGTGCTATCAACTAATTGAATGTTCACACATACATCGGGTTGTTAACACATTAACAAGTATGCATCATATGCATAGCACCCAACTTCACCTCCCTTTACATCGACCTTGGAGAGAGTCCAACAAGCCGATGCTCCAGGTTAAAGCCAACCCATTAATCGGGAAATAGTTTTAATATGGTTAAAGCGCATTCAACCAATTAGCCCAGCTTGGAGAGAGTCCAACAATCAAAGCTAACGATTGACCTCTGACTCTTACCATATTAGTATTAAACTATTCCATGGTTTGAATATGTTCGGGTTCGAGCCGGGCTTGGAGAGAGTTCAACAACCCAAACAAGAAACGAAACTCTGGTTCTAACCATATTAATGGAAGGTGTAGCCTTTAATATTGTTTAAGGGTTTTTATGTCTCATCATCTTTGAATGCAAATAACCATTATCTACATGGCATGACATACATGGCATACATCTACATGTCACAACACGCATGGCATAATGTTATGCATCTAATGCAATTACATGGCATACAATTATGTCATGTATATATTTCCTTATATGTCATAACTATTTATGGAAATAAAATATGTTTAAGATTTGATTCTCCAAATCAAATCATAATTAAATTAGGAAACAAATTTCCAAATCTAATCACATATTTTATTCATGGAATTATTTGATTAAGGAAAATCTATTTAGGAAACCAATTTCCTAAATCATTAAAACTACTTATGGAAATAAAATATTTTAAGATTTGATTCTCAAATCAAATCATGATTAAATTAAGAAACAAATTTCTAGAATCTAATCAAATATTTTATTTATGAAAAATATCAATTTCCATAAATACTTCCAACTTTCCAAAAGTGGAAGATTTCCATAAATACTTCTAGACTTTCCAAAATTGAAAAATTTCCATAAATACTTCTAAATTTCCAAAATTAGAAAATTTCCAGAAATACATTATGACTATCGCAAAACAATTTTTACGATTATGTCGAAACACAACCTGGGCTCTGATACCACTGTTGGGTTTCCGGCACCGCGGCGTGTGTGTGTTCGATCATGTTTCGTAAACATGAACACAGCGGAAGCAATAAAAATAATAAATACTTATATTTATTACAACACACACATCACACGCATGCATATTACAACAAGTGTAGACATAACCGTAAATTTAAATTTGCAATAAAAGGAAATTTAACTACGTTATACCTTTCGTATGACGTGTAGCGGGAACGGCATCAACCGGAACGATCCTCGCTAGAATCGTCTCTATCCGTATCCACGCCGAGTTCCTCGGGATGACTTCGCTAAGCCACGAGCTTCGTCTTCGTACGGGTTACTAGCCTCGTGTTGAAGACGACGTGATCGAGAGATGATCACGATCCGAATCCAAATTCGGATCCTAATACGAGTTCTCAAAACTCACTTCTCCGGAGAGGTATTCGTCAACCAATTGACAAATCCTTCGTCCTCCACCTCAGAGGATTACCCGAGATCGAATCCCCGGTAAGTTATCCGCTGTCGGAGCTCTAACCGTCGTCCAAACGACGCTCCGACGAGAGGAGAAGAAGCTGTCCAGAAAACTGGACAGCTTGGTGGAGGAGTTGGCGCCGGCCAAAACAAGGAAGTCAAGTGCTCACCTTATCGCCACACCCAAGGAAGATCACTGGAGCACCAACCGGCAGCAGCTCGACGCCGGCGAGGGGGAAGGAAGGCACCTTCTGGACGCCGGTTGGAGGAGGAGAGGGGCGGCAGCCTAGGGTTGGCGCCAAGTCCTTCAAGGGGTGGGCGGCAACTCTTGAGGCTAGGGTTTTGGATTAGGGCTTAATTATCCATTAAGCCCTCTTTTATAGAGAACTAATTCTCTTAATGGTTATTGGATCATAACCATTAGGCCCGTTAACCCTCTCCATTAAGATAAGTTAAAATAAACCAAACCATGATGGTTTATTTTAAGTTAAAATGAACCGAACCAACTTTTGGTTCATTCGTTTAAAATAATCCAAACCCTTTGGTTTATTCTCCTCCATTGGATTAGAACCAAACCATTTTGGTTCATCCATTATGTCTTCATAAGACACGGCCCATCCACGCTTCCATTGCGACTGAAACGATTTCATGCTCGCTTTAAGTTTGGTCCAACCAAACCTAGTTTCTCTCGGTCTGAGAATCCCATTCTCAAGCTCGTTTTAAATCCTTTGGATTACGCTCGTTGTGCGTGTGACCAAATAGGTTCTCGGTTTATGTTGGCCGTCTATAATTAACCATTAATTATAGAACGATCATGAGTGGCACCTAGTAGTTCATCATGATCCCCAATTAACCGAAAAGATCAACGGTTGATCCAGAACTATTTCTGAAACCCTTCAGCAGCTCGAATGATTCGTGCCCCATTCCCTTCACTCATCTTATACCCACTTGGTTCAGGACATGGTCTATAGTGTCAGTCCCCACTAGGCTGACTACGTCACACCTAGCCCAAGTATCATTTCCTCGTCCCACGGATTCTAGTTACTGCACATGTATCGAAGAGTACCTTACTCTAAACATGTAATGCTTTGGCCAAAGACTTTAGTAACAATCCGACGAGAGGCCATGGGTATACATCTCCTCGCAAGGAGTGGTGAATCCTTTATAGGCTATTCAAACACCTTCGATCACTTCGACTTATACCCAATCATCCTGAGTCCACATCTACTTAGAGATGCTTGCTTAAGATGTCAAAACATAAGTCTCTATGATCAAGATGACTTGAATACCGCAAGTCAAAGGAACATCGCACTTAAGCCACAGTAATAACTTCATTGAAATATCTATATATGCAGAGAACCATATGAAGTCTTACGGCTGGTCACTCCAATGAACTAGTTACCATAACTAGCATCCACGATTAACTCCGGACATCACTATGTCTCCAACCGGAGAATCACCGCTTGGATACACCAAGGAGTATACCTCGTGCTAGTCTCTGTAATTGATGGTGTCCAAATCCATCAATTCATCGACTAGGGATAATTCCGATACATCACAATTACACATGTAGAGATACTCACTAGTTGTGATCCAATCACAAATTCTCTCATGATGTGAATCGTATCGTGGACATTCAGTAAATGAGTTTAAGATCCAATCAAATACATAAAACATGTATACTCAAATAGTGAATCTTCATTTATCATATAAATGGTTCATACATAAGGCGATTGCCTTAGGACATCTCTCATATATTACTAACATCTTCATCGTCGGAAGACTCTTCCATGCTTAGAGTGCCCCATGTTTGTGCCACCATCGCCTCCTTCTTCTTCTTTTCCTTCTTTTCCTTCTTTTCCTTCTTTTTCTTTTCCTTCTCCTCCTTCTTCTTTAGTTCCGGGCAATTTGGCTTTATATGCCCTTTCTTGTTGCAACCAAAACAAGTCACGTTAGAGGTAGAATTTGAATTGTTTAAAGATTTACCTCTTGAGGATTGGAACATTCTCTTCACATCTTTCTTGGTGAGTCTCCTTGACTTCCCACCAAACTTCTTGACGTAATGTGCCACCTCGCTTGCCGATAACTCATCTTCACTACTTGATGAGTCTTCCTCGGATTCGGATGAGGAGGACACTTCCTTCTTCTCCTCCTTCTTCTTCTCCTTCTTTCCTACAAAAAGAGCTATACCCTTCTCTTTGGATGAAGTGTTAGCTTGTTCATGTAATTGAAATTCACAAAATAGCTCATCTAACTTAACTAATGAAAGATCCCTAGAGACCTTATAGGCATCTACCATTGAAGCCCATAAGGTGGTTCTAGGGAAAGCTTGTAATACATACCTTACAAGGTCTCGGTTGTCGACCTTCTCACCTATAACGTGTAGTCTGTTGACTACTTCCTTGAAACGCCCGTGCATTTGGCTCACGGTCTCGTTTGTCTTCATAGTGAAGCTTTGGAGTTGGCTAATCAAAAGATCCCTCTTGGCCCTTCTTGTTTCTTTGGATCATTCATTGAGTTCGATGAGCTTCTCCCAAAGCTCTTTTGCGGAGTTGAAGGGCCCGACTTTAGAGAGTTTCTCCTTGGATAGACCACATTGAAGTGTGGTCGTTGCTTTTGCATTTGCTTGTGCTTTCTTGGCCATCTCTCTTGTCCAATCTTTTGTCAGTAGTGGTGCTTCAAATTCGTCGACCGGCTTCTCGAAACCATCTACAACACTAAACCAATTCTCAATATCATTCATTAAGTAATACTCCATCCTACCTTTCCAATATCCGAAGTCGTTGTCGTCGAAGAACGGAGTCCTCGTCGTGCTATACCCCTCTTGAAAAGCCATCTTTGCTCTGGTTGATTTCTAGATCTTCCGATGTGATCTGGACTCTGATACCACTTGTTGGTGATCGTTTGGAAGCTAGAGGGGGGGGGTGAATAGCGCTTTTCGTTTCTACAAGAGTGATTTGCGGAAGCAAACACAAATAATATATGTAAAAACAAAAAACAATACAAACAAAGCCTTTACGTGGTTCGGAGATAACGCTCCTACTCCACGGTGATCCTTAAGGTGGATCAACCCAAGTAAATCAACTAAGAAGCTTTCCTTTACAATACAACTCCTCTTCTTTACAAAGAATGAAAATTTAAGCTTACAGAGAAGAGGAGGGGATTTAAGATCACTTAGAAAGCTAGAAAACTCGTGGAGGCTTTGGAGAAGAATCAGAGAATAAGCATTTACCCCAAAAACCCCCACAAACCCTCTTTTTATAGAGAGAGGGCTGATTTTCCCATTGGAGCACGATCAGTCGACTGATGCACCGTATCAGTCGACTGCCGACGGATTAACGGCCTCTGAACAGCCGAATTCGCGAGATTTAGAGTCATTTCGTCCAATGACATTCTCATCAGTCGACTGATCCATCCATCAGTTGACTGATGGAGTGATCAGTCGAGTGATCATAGGCCGTAGTCGAGTGGGACTCCATTTTGTGCCTGTTTTTTCCTTGATCAGTCGACTGACACTGTTGGCAGTCGACTGATAGCATCATTAGTCGACTACCATTGCCAAGGCAGTCGGCTGATAGTCAGGGTTTCACCGACGACTCGAGCACTATGACGATCGATACATCATCGTATCGATCGATACATATCAAGTATGAGTATTTCATACTTGATTTCACCCCCTAGACCTAGACTCAACCTTCTAGCTCTTCCTTAAGCCTTGCGCTTCCAGGATCCCTCCGAGTCCACGACTTGTTCATCCTTTGCGCTTTGCTTCCAAGAGCTTCCTTCGGTTTTGTCATGTCTTGGGTTTTCCTTTGCCAAGGCGTGCTTGGACTTTACGCTACCAAGACTACATGCTTGGACTTACGCTGCCAAGACTTGCCTTTGGACTTCCTTTGCCAAGGTCCGTTTGGAATTAATGCCGCCAAGACAACATGTTTGGTCTTATGCCGCCAAACCTTTACTTTGGACTTCTCTTGCCAAGATCATACTTGGACTTTGCCTTTACCTGTCACTTAATCATGTTCACCATTAGATTACAATTTGTTGCCTAACTTAGATGATAATCCAAACATCAAAACATATAAATGCTTGGGGCATTGTTGCACCAACAAATTCTACCTTAAACCCGACTCCTCCGTTCCACCACCACACAGGGATAGTAGCTTTGCCCATTGTTGAGCTGTAATAAGAGTGAAGAATTTTTTTTTTACTTTGTCATTCTTCTAGAGTGAATTCTACCTTAAACCCAACTCCTCCATTCCACCACCACACGAGTACAGTAGCTTCGGCCATTACCGAACTGTAATAAGAGTGAAGAAATATTTTTTTCTCTGCCATTCTTCCAGAATGAATTCTACACTAAATCCAACTCCTCTGTTCCACCACCACATGGGGATAGTTGCTTCGGCCATTGTCGAGCTATAATAAGAGTGAAGAAATATTTTTTTTAGTCCGTCATTCTTCCAAAGTGAATTCTACCTTAAACCCGACTTCTCCATTCCACCACCACATGGGGACAATAGCTTCGGTCATTGTCGAGCTATAATAAGAGTGAAGAAATATTTTTTACTCTGTCATTTTTCCAAAGTGAATTCTACCCTAAACTTGACTCCTCTATTTCACCAACACACGGGGATAATAGCTTCGACCAATGCCGAGCTATAATAATAGTGAAGAAATATTTTTTTACTCCATCGTTCTTCCTGAGTGAATTCTACCTTAAATCGACTTCTCCGTTCCACCACCACATGGGAACAATAGTTTCAGTCATTTTTGAGTTGTAATAAGAGTGACGATATATATTTTTTACTCTGCCATTCTTTCAAAGTGAATTCTATCCTAAATCCAACTCCTCCATTCCACCGCCACACAAAGATAGTAGCTTCGACCATTGCCGAGGTGTAATAAGAGTGAAGACATGACCTAAGGGCTTGCCTTGGTAGGTCACAATAATATTTTACTCCATCACTCTTTCAGAATGAATTATACCTTAAACCTAACTCCATTGTTCCACCACCACACGAGGATAGTAGCTCTCGCCAATGACAAGCTATAATAAAAGTGAAGAAATATTTTACTCTATCATTCTTCCTTTCTTGAACCCTACTCCTTCCATCCACCACCACAGGGGGAATGTCAAGTTATGACTATGACAACCAAGCTGAATAAGAATGTAGATAGGCTTGAGGGCTTATGAACGACCTTTGTCGGTGGTGAAGAAATAACTCTTGTAAAACCTTCTGCCGTAAAACTCTAGAGTCGTATTCCTTACTTTACAAACGGATAACTCAACCCATTAACTGACTATCACTTGGGCTTCAATTGTCATGTGTAACTCTAATTGAGGGCCCATTTACTTTCCTTTTATAAATAATTGTCCTCTGCCTCTTGAATAAGATTTTTTGACTTGGCCCCGCTCACCCTTTCAAATTCTCCGGCTCCAAAGTGGTTCCTGCCACTACTGTCTAGTGTAAGCATTTCCTTCCCTTTTGTATCGATCAATTTTATTGGTGCAGAGAGCACCACTTCTTAGTTTTAATGTATGAACCATAGCTTAACGTTAGGAATTACTTGTGTTTAAATATTCATGTTAAGTGTGAAGACTTGACAGGAAGTTCTAGTAGGTCAAGTTGACCAGATACTAGGCATTTGGTCAGGCATACTAGATAGTAGGTAGAAGACTTAACAGATCAGGAAGACCGAACACCAAGAAAGAATTCCAGATGAGTCGTGTGGATTAGACATCTAGAAGAAGATCGATTAGGTCAAAAGATTGAACAACTAGCAAGACACCCAGCTGGGTCAGGAAGACCAGACAGTGGGCGGGAAGCCCTGGTGGGTCAGATTGAATGTCAAGCATGGTAAGTCCGCTAGGACAACTGTTGGTGCAGGGGAACTAAATAATCGAACCTAGATTTTGATAATGGCAAAGATTCAAAGTTAAGCTATTTTGTTATCTCATATGTTCTGATGAGTGTGTGGTAATGTGTTAGGCTTTGCTAAGGTCGAAGACACCAGGAGAATCTCGAGAAGTCGAGAAACCTTAGTGGTCGAATGAACGAACACCAGGAGAATCTCGGGAAGTCAAGAAACCTCGATGGTTGAATGAACGGGCACCAGGAGAATCTCGATGGGACGAGAAACCTCAGTGGTCAGTCGACCAGGTCAAAAGATGCCAAGAGAATCTTGGAAAGTCGAGAAACCTTGGTGGTTAAGTGACTAAAAGCTAAGCGACAGGTTAGAAGGACCAAAGGTTGGGAAGGTACGAACTTTGTGTGGAAAGGACAAGTCGCGTCCTCAATATAGGGACATCCATAGGCGACGATCTGACTAAGACTTCCAGAGGAAGGCCTAAGTCAAGATCGAATGGTATCGGACTGTCGCATTGTTCATTGTATAGTTCTTGTACTAACCATGTGATACAGGTGATTATTCAAGCCATTAGTCGACTGGAAAAAAGGGTAGTCGACTGGATCACCATCAGTCGACTGATGGAAGATTCAGTCGACTGCTAATGAATCTGGTTACTTCGAAGAAAGTCAAGATAAGAGCCACAAAAATGAGGGATGATAAGCTTGTTTGACTCAGATCTGGATATCAATGAGCTAAGGTTTGGAAAAGCTACAAAAGAAGGGGTGAGGCACCCTTCATTCATTAACAAAAATCTCTCAAGTGCTCCATCACTCCAAGTTCTTGCAACAATGTCATAATGCTGACAAAAAGCTCGTCACTTTCATATTTTGTGTCGGTACTTTGTTTAAGTTTTATTTCTTACTTATTGCTTGCTAAGAGGAGAGGTAGGTTTGTTACCTCTTCTTCTACATCATTTTTATAATGGTTTGTCTTTTACCTCCAACGAGGAAGATATTTTCAGTGTTTGCCTTTCGGAAGTGATCAAGGATCGTAGGGTCTTGGATTAGCAGCCGGTTGACTATGAACTAAGTAAAAATCCCTTATGTATTTTGTTTTCTATTTTCATGCGCTGCGTTTATGAAGTTTTTTAAATAGGAAAGAAAGTTTTTCAAATACGCTATTCACCCTCTCCCTCTAGCATCTTTCTCGATCCAACATTTGGTATCAGAGCGGGGGTGCTTAGACTCGATGCAACCACCGGTCGAGCACTTTTCTTTTCGTGTTTTTATCTTTTAAAGTTTTTTCCTCCACTACTAATCCAAGACCAATTCTTGTAATTTTTTGTTGTTTGTGTTTTTTCAAGATATTTAAATGGCCCGCCTTGAGGGGTATAGCACAACCCGACCTCTGTTATTTTACGAAGATGACTTCTGCTATTGGAAGGGTTGGTTAGAGTGTTTTTAAAAAACACAAGTTGAGATGTGGATTGTTATCCAAACCGGCTTTGCTTTACCTACCAATGACCAAGGGGAGCCATTGGACTATAACAAGTGGACCAACATAATGAAGCGACAAATCAAAGTCGACACAAAAGCGACTCAGATCTTGCAATGTGGATTGACCAAGGAAGAACTCAACCATGTCGACCCCTTCATTAACGCCAAGGACCTTTGGGATTGGCTCACCGAATTACATGAAGGAACCACCGACACTATGGTATGTAAATGGGACTTGCTTCTCAATAAATTACTTAACTTAAAAATGCAGGACAATGAGACAACCACACAACTTCATGCTCAGATCCAAGACATAATGAACGACCTCCACTCTATTGCACAAAAGGTAGAAAACCGAGACATCATAAGGTATGCCCTTAAGGCTTTCCCTAGGACTACTTTGTCGGTATCCATGGTTAATGCTTACAAAGTTTCTAGAGATCTTTCTAAAATTAGGTTAGATGAATTCTTTTCAGAGTTTGAATTGCATGAAAAGTCTAACTTAGTCCTGGTCAAGAAAAGTGTAACTTTGTTTGCAGGACAAAGGAAGGGGAAAATCAAGCCTCCACCCGAAGAAGACGAATCCAACTCGGAGTTAGACGAAGAGGTGGAGACCGAACTAGTCAATCTAGTTCAAAAAATGAACAAGCGTATAAGTAGACAAACCAAACCAATGACGGAGAAGAAACCCAACCTGAGTCAAAGCTACAAGTGCTACGAGTGCAATAAGAAGGGGCACTTCAAGTCCGATTGTCTGAAGCTAAGGAACAAGAAACCATAAATCAAGAAAGCACTCAATGCAACGTGGGAGAAATCATCGGAGGAAGAAGAAGACCAAGTCAACAACTTGGCCTTCATGGCAAGACCGACAGAGTTTGGGTTCGAGTCAGAGTCCTATTCCGGATCTAACACTGAGCCCGAATTCAAGACAAGCCAAGGATCTGTATCTGGTTCAAAAAAATCAATCAAGGTAAGTCGGTCATTAATTAACACTTTATATGATGCTATTAAATTTTTGGATAAGAAATTAGCTAAATTCGAGTCTAAAGTCAAGTCTTTGCTTAAGGAGGTTAAACTCCTTAAGCATAAGGCTACCCTAACCTCTTCAACTAATCAAGTTCAAGAGGGAAAGTCAACTCAAGTTGAAAAACATGAGGAAGAGAATTCTTTCTTGAAAGGGCCAGTTCAATAGCTTAGGAAATTGTTGGAAAGGTTCACGTTGGGTTCTAAGAGTCTTGTCCTACTTCTTTGATCGCAAAGAGTCATGTACAACAAGGCTGGACTTGGGTTTAGAACAACAAATAGATTATACATGTCAATTGTAAATCGTAATAGTAGAAGAATCCAAGCATGAGTCCCTAAGACCATTTCAACATCGCAACTAGGTTCAACTAAGTATTGGGTTCCCAAAGATCAAATCCACTATGTGGATATATCGATTCAATGATCTAGGGGGAGCCAATACTAAATTTGTGTGCTCAATTACTTGATTAATTTAGCTTTGCATGCCTAGTTAGTTATTATTTGCTTAATTTAGAATGGTTAGATAGGATTAATGGTTAATTAACCTTGACAACATAGTGTCAGGATGCGGTGAGATGACAGTATGTTAGGGAAATGAAGTCAAGTGTATCCGGGTTAGATAAGGAGTATCTTGCTTGGTGCACTTGACTATGTGGAACTGGCTGAAGCTACCTCACCACATCCTAAACTACTTAGACCAGGACTTAAACCTAAAGTCAATTAAGTGTACAATTTCTTAATTTGGCTTTGTTTAAGGAAGTGGTCGTTATTCTGATCAAAGAAGGCTTCTGTGCCTTGCCACGACCTGGAAGCCATCTTTTGAAATGTTCACTTAACTAACAAAAGGTTAAATCCAAATCTAACCCAAGGTTAATTAATTTTCAAATCATTAAAATTAACTAAGTAAAATTGAAAGTCATCTCACAAAACATATAAGGTTAACATGATTGATCATGTAGAAAGAGTGAGATGAATCTTAGGTTAAACACTTCTAAATCGATTTAAAATTTCAATATCCGATCCAACTACTATATGTGTAGGATCAATGGAAGTTGGGCAGTGGGTGCTCCAGACATATGATCGGAGACTGATTAAAGTTTACGTAGCTCAGATTCAAAAACCTAGGATCGGTAGCCTTCAAAAACAATGCAAAACTCAAAATCATCGGATCAGGTGATATTGAGCTAAACTCAAATTTTATAATACGCAAAGTCTTGTTAGTAGAAAATTTTGAATTCAATCTTTTAAGTGTTAGTCAATTATGTGATACTAGTTATAAAATTATATTTTTACCAAATGAATGTTTAATTAAGAATAATGATTGCCCAAAAATCATACTTAAGGGAATTAGAAATAAAAATATTTACACAATAAATCTACCCAACTCCTCAATCAAGTATCTAATGACACAACAAGAGGAATCGTAGTTGTGGCACAGACGACTAGGCCACTCCCATCCAAGACTTATACATAAAATAAGTCATAATGGTCTAGTTAGATGTCTACCCAAATTAGGTAACCTAGAAAATAAAATATGTAATGCATGTCAACAAGGAAAACAAATTAAAACTTCACATAAATTAACTAATTAAGAGAGAACTAAAAATGTGCTTGAACTCCTACACTTGGACCTTTTTGACTCACATGGATCCAATGTTGGGATGTATACTGAAAGCTGAGTCTTTGTATGGACATCTTCATTCTGAAATAAGAATCACATGATCATTGTTTGCATATTTATAGTAATGTATATTATCTAATACTTTACATTGTAGATAACATGGTGTGTGGTGTCGCACAGAAGATCATGTTATCAGTTCCTTGTAGAGTATATGTAGAGGCTCACAACCAAGATGGTTTTGGACAAACCATTGGCATGGTTGTAGTGTAATTTAGTATTGGTTTATCTTGACCATAGAATTACACTAGTACACTTTGTGTATATTAAGCAGGACCGATTTAGAGGTGATTCAATTTACACTAACTATATAATTGAATCGGACCTCGGATATTATGGTGTACATGCTCTTAATCCCGATATAATAATGGGCACATGTACTTAATATTTATTTCTTTGATTTACCAATGGACAAGATTTATGGGTTAAATCAATAGGCCCGGTAAGTTGGGAAATGATATTATTTACATGGTGTCTCGTTGATTATAGGAGGAAACCGTGTCCTATGTATTAGGATGATGATGTCCCTTTGAGGAGCTCATAAGGATCATCATGTAAATCCTACAGGTGGACTTCGTCCAGCATGATCATAAGGTTGAGTTGAACTACTCATGGACTTAGATGTTAATTAATTAATTGTCAATAAATTAATTAATTAACGGATATTCGATATCTTAAACATGGGGAGATATTTGCACAATTAATATATGGAGCCCATATTTAATTATGGGAGTTGGTGAGGTAGATCGATGATAATCCTCTAGTGGAATGAATTATCATTAATGGATTGGTTTTTATGTTGGCCGAATCCATTGGGTGGCCAAGATCCAACTCCTCCTCATGGTTCCTATTGTAGCCTATTAAAACCCTCACGGGCCTAGATCCAACGAACACGATTAAAAGGAGGCTTGGACGAAATCTATAAATAGGAGGCAAGGCTTGGGCGGCAAGAAGGATCTTTGGATGCTAGGGTTTGCTTCCAAGGCATGGGCAGCAAGCAAGGAGTTGGCATGGAAGGCTTAGGGCTAGGGTTTGGCTTCTCCTTGTGGGCAGTGGCAACCTAAGGCTTTTCTTCTCCCTCCCATCTCTTTGGGCGGCGCCATCTCTTCCTTGTCTTAGGGTCGGCGACAAGAGGTTGAGGGTTTATCCTTTCTTCTTTCTCTCTTGGCTGGCACCTCTCCTTGGCCGGCGGCAACAACCAAGCTAGGTGGTCGGCACTAGATAGGAGAAGAAGAGTTTTGGTTATCTTCCCTTGTTTGGACCGAGCAAGGAAGGGAAGATATGAGATCTAGGAGGCTTCGATTCTTGGAGGATCATCGCCCACACGACGTCCAAGAAGAGAATAGGTCATACAATAGAAGATCAAGAGGTAAACAAGAGGTATAATTCTTGTTTTGGTTTCCTTTTATTCTATGTAATTATTTACAATTGTAGATCATGGACCCAGATGATAAACACAAAAATCGGTGATACGTACAGCTAATCGAGGAAAAGAGTTAGGTTGCTTGAACAACAAGTTTGTTCAAGCGACTACTCAAATCGAATAGCACGATGATGGATCGGCTGCTTGGGTAATCCATCTTCGTCTGGATTAATTTTTTTTAATCCGGGGATGTATGATAGGATTGTCATGCACAAATGACCGAAGTGAAGCGAGAAGTGAAGCTTCAACCTTTAATTTGGTATCAGAGCCACGGTTTCCGATTTTGTGTCTTTAGGATTCGGTTATTTTTATGCACTTATCATATATTATGTGTGCCGGATAATAGTTGGATGTGCGTAGGCTAACTTTTTGTTTGTAGGCATAAGATCCAACTATTATGGTCATATGTGTTTGTATGTGATTGTATGTGTGTAATCATAATATTATTTGAATCCTTGGGGTTAATGAGGCTAGTATTTAATTTTTATAATTAAGTACGACATTGTTTAGCCACTTTTTTATTTTAGTTTACTTTGGATCTAGATTTCTTGTACACTCCTTTGTGGAGTATAGGATCGATGGATGTAAATTAAAATAATTTTTCTCAGCTCGGATCTCCGGATGGCTTGTACATGGCGTAGGGAGGAGCGGACAAGGTGGCAACACGACAGGAGACATATTGGAGAACAAAAGCAATAATAGTTAGAAAATTTATTTTTCATATTTATTGCTTTTGATTTATATGCTTGTTGTGCTTGCATAGTTAAAATTCCTTAATTTTAAATTACTAAGTGGGAGAGGGATATTTTTTAATTCTCGTGGCCTCCATTACAATTTGACATGTGATGCGAACAAACTTGCACATTGGCTCTGAGTCCCTTCCTTCACATCAGATGAGTTTGTTTTGCGGATCACTAGGTCAAATATGATTATAGGAAATTATTTAGGAGCCTGTATACTTCCCCATCGGAAGGCACATAATCCAAGATAATTGCCTTAGTATTAGGTAATGGTGAACACTTAGATGCAAATGAAAGTATCCTCCCCATTGGAGTCACTACTTTTATTTGTAGGGCCAAAGAGGAACCAACTATTAATTTTATTTGTCAAAAAGTAAGGTTGATAGGATAATAAAATTAATGGGTAAAACCTCCTCTTACAAATGAAGAATTTGTATATGTCCACACTATCGTGGCATACGATATTCACGGTGTTTTGAGGTGTTGGCTGATTTTGAAATTTTATTGTTTGAAGAATCAATAAATTTTGAAATCTAATGTTTTTGATTTATGTGATTCTTAGGTTTTTCAAAATGACTTTCAACCCACTTGCTATGATTCTGAAAGAAAACAAACTTATTGGACCAAAATATGTTGATTCGAAAAGGAATCTGGACATAGCCTTAACTTCTGAGGAGTACAAATATGTATTCTTCAAAGAGTGTCCCCCAAAGCCTACGAATGATTCTGGTGAAAAGGAGAAAGAGAGTTATAAGAAGTGGGTCAAGGCTGATGAGATAGTGCGGTGTTACATTTTGGCTTCGATGTCAAATATATTGCAACATCATCATCAGGCCATGACTACTGCCTATTACATGATGCTTAATCTTAAGGAACTTTTCGAACACCAAAATCGGGCTGCTAGGCAAGAAGCCATGAGAAACTTGATGACGACCTCCATGGTTGAGGGAACACCCGTGAGGGATCATGTTCTCAAGATGATGACTCATTTGAATGAGATGGAAATCCTTAGAGCTGAGATCGATGGGAAACCCAGGTTGATATCATTCTCTAATCTCTACCTAGGAGTTTTGAGCAGTTTTGCCTGAACTACAACATGAATAAGAGGTTGTATTCGTTGGTGGAGCTTCTAATAGAACTCCAGGCGATAGAGGAACTTTTTCGTCAGAGTTCTCAAGCTTTGGTTGCCCAGAAGGTTTCTACTTCTAAGCCAAAAGGCAAGAAGAAGAAGAAACAAGGCACAACAAAGGTGGTGGGAGGATCTCAGGGAAGAGTGAAGAAGCCGAAAGGCAAGTGCTTCACTTGCAAGCTGACTAGACATTGGAAGGCTGACTGCCCCAACCGAAAGCAAAACAAAGGTATATCTTTTAGTCTAGTCGTTGAAACATGTTTAACGGTGTTATCTACTGGCACCTGGTATGTAGATACGGGAGCCACTGATCATGTCTGCAATACTTTGCAGGGGTTCCAGGAAACTAGAGGACTAGCTGAGGGGGAGATTACTATCTTCATGGGCAATGCTATGAAGGTGGCGGCTATTGCAGTGGGAGATGTTTATTTATCTTTTGATAGGAATAAAAATTTGGTTTTGAGAAATTACCTTTATGTACCTTCATTTTGAAAGAATTAGATTTTAGTTTCTAAATTGTTTTTGGATAGATATTCTATTTCTTTTAATGATAGAGTTGTTATAAAAAGGGATAGGGAGATTATATGTTCTGGTGCATTGGTAGGAAATTTATACACTATTGAACTGAAAGCTCCCACGATGCAAATAGAAATAAATAACTCATCTTCTAAATCTAATAAGAGAAAGGAACCATCGAAAATGAACCAAATGTATCTTTGGCATCTAAGGTTAGGTCATATTAACCTGAGTAGAATTCAAAGGTTTATAGCTGATGGACCTTTGGGTTCATTAGTGGTCGAAGATTTCCCAACCTGCGAATCTTGCTTGGAAGGTAAAATGACCAAGAGGCCTTTTAAGGCCAAGGGGTATAGAGCCAAAGATGTGTTGGAATTGGTTCATTCTGATTTGTGTGGTCCTATGTCTATCCAGCCTAGAGGTGGTTTTAAATATTTCATCTCTTTTATAGACGATTATTCAAGATATGGATACATTTACTTGATGCGCCGCAAGTCTGATTGCTTTGACAGGTTCAAAGAATTCAAGGCTGATGTGGAGAAACATCAAGGTAAAAGTATCAAGACACTATGATCTAATCGTGGTGGTGAGTACCTCTTGGGAGAGTTTAGGAGTTACATATCAGAGGCTGGGATTCAATCCCAACTGTCTGCACCTAGTACACCCCAGTAGAATGGTGTGGCGGAGCGAAGGAATATGACTCTTATGGAGATGGTTAGATCGATAATGAGTTATTTTGAGTTACCAGATTCGTTCTAGGGGTATGCTCTGGATACAACAATGTATATTCTAAACTTGGTACCATCTAAATTAGTACCTTCTACTCCCACAGAATTGTGGATTGGGCCAAAGCCCAGTCGGAGACATATTCGGATTTGGGGGAGTCCAACACATGTGCTGAAGGTAGATGCTGGTAAGTTGGAACCTCGTACAAAAGTGCGCTTGTTCGTAGGCTATCCCTAAGGAACGAAAGGTGGTTTGTTCTATTGTCCTAGAGATCAGAGGGTGATCATTAGCATGAATGCTCGATTTTTAGTGGAAGATAATGTGATGTACCACAAGCCCATGAGAAAGATTGTTCTGGAGGAGTTAAGAGGGGAAGTCCCTACTTCAGTACTAATGATACAAGAGGACATACCACAAGTGACTGCACCGCGTGTCACAAAGGATACACAGGTGATAGCTCATCGTAGTGAGAGGGTTGTTAGACAACTTGAGAGATTTATGTTCTTGGGAGAATCTTCTGATTTGGTCCCTGGCGAACATGAATCTGATCCCTGGACATATGACGAGGCAATCCAAGATAAAGATGCGGTATCTTGGCAAAGGGCGATGAATTCTGAGATAGAATCTATGGATTCAAATCAGGTCTGGGAGCTAGTAGAACCACCCAATGGTTTAAAAGCCATTGGATGCAAGTGGATCTACAAAAGAAAGAGAGGAACATATGGGAAGGTTGAGACCTTCAAAGCAAGGCTTGTTGCAAAAGGGTATACTCAGAAAGAGGGCATCGATTATGAGGTTTGGCAGATGGATGTCAAGACATCTTTCCTTAATGGAAGTCTTGAAGAAAACATCTATATGAAGCAACTAGAGAGATTAATTGCAAAGGGCAAAGAGCATCTTGTGTGGAAGCTTAATCGGTCCATTTATGGATTGAAGCAAGCTTCAAGATCTTGGAACATCCGCTTTGATGAGGTAATCCAGTCATATGGATTTATTTAGAGTCTAAATGAGTCTTGTGTATATAAGAGATGTGACAGAAACGTAGTGGTGTTTCTTGTACTATACGTAGACGACATTTTGCTCGTTGGCAAAAATGTCAAAGTGTTGTCATACGTAAGGGTGTGGTTGTCCAAACAATTTGATATGAAGGACTTGGGAGAAGTGGGACACATCCTTGGGATCAAGGTTATAAGGGATCGCAAGAAAAGGATGTTGTGCTTATCTCAAGCTTCATACGTAGACACTATTTTGACTCATTTTAGCATACAGAACTCTAAGAAAGGTTTTCTACCTTTTAGGCATGGAGTACATTTATCTAAAGAGATGTGTCCTAGAACATCAAAGGAGATAGAGGAGATGAAGGTGATTCCTTATTCTTCGGTGGTAGGAAGCCTCATGTATGCTATGTTATGTACGAGGCCGGATATTTACTTTGTCGTGGGCATGGTTAGCATATATCAGTGTAATTCAGGACAGAGACATTGGACTACAGTAAAGTATATATTGAAGTACCTGAGAAGGACTAGGGATTATATGCTGGTATATCAGGCACATCAATTACTCCCTATGAGTTACACAGATTCTGACATTGAATTAGATAGGGATAACAGTAAGTCTACCTCAGATTTTGTGTTTACTTTGGGAGGTGGAGCCATTGTATGGAAGAGTGTTAAGCAGAAATGTGTGGCGAACTCCACCATGGAAGCTGAGTATGTGGTAGCCTCTGAGGCAACCAAAGAAGTTGTATGACCCAGGAGCTTCTTGATGGACTTGGATGTGATTCCTGGTTTGCCTAGAACTATCATAATTTATTGTGATAACAGTGGCACAGTTGCAAACTCGAAGGAAACACGAGTCCATAAGGCAAGTAAACACATAGAGCGCAAGTACCACCTGATACGAGAGATCGTAAAGCGAGGAGAAATTGTTGTCGCCAAGATTGCATCAGAGGATAACCTGGCAGATCCTTTCACTAAGGCCCTTCCAGAAAGAGCTTTTGAAAGGCATGTGGAGGGAATGGGAATCAGATGTATGACAGTTTGATGGCATCATAGTCTTTTAGTATAAGTGGGAGATTGTTGGGATGTATACTGAAAGCCTAGTCTTTGTATGGACATCTTCATTCTGAAATAAGAATCACATGATTATTGTTTGCATATTTATAGTAATGCATATTGTCTAATATTTTACATTGTAGATAACATGGTGCGTGGTGTCACACAGAAGATCATGTTATCAGTTCCTTGTAGAGTATAAGTAGAGGCTCACAACCAAGATAGTTTTGGACAAACCATTGGCATGGTTGTAGTGTAATTTGGTATTGATTTATCTTGACCAAAGAATTACACTATTACACTTTGTGTGTATTGAGCAGGACTGATTTAGAGGTGATTCAATTTATACTGACTATATAATTGAATCGGACCTCGGATATTATGGTGTACATGTACTTAATATTTATTTCTTTGATTTACCATTTGGCGAGATTTATGAGTTAAATCAATAGGCCCAGTAAGCTGAGAAATGATATTACTTACATGGTGTGTCATTGATTATAGGAGGAAACCGTGTCATATATATTAGGATGATGATGCCCCCTTGAGGAGATCATAAGGATAATCATGTAAATCTTGCAGGTGGACTTGGTCCAACATGATGATAAGGTTGAGTGGTACTACTCATGGAGTTAGATGTTAATTAACTAATTGTCAGTAAATTAATTAATTAATAGACATTCGATATGTTAAACATTGGGAGATATTTGTACAATTAATATATGGAGCCCATATTTAATTATGGGGGTTGGTGAGGTAGATCAATGATAATCCTCTAGTGGAATGGATTATCATTAATGGATTGATTTTTATGTAGGCCAGATCCATTGGGTGGCCAAGATCCAACTCCTCCTCATGGTCCCTATTGTAGCACATTAAAACCCTCACCAAGCCTAGATCCAATGGACACGATTAAAAGGAGGCTTGGGCGATGCTAGGGTTTGCTTCCAAGGCTTTGGCGGCAAGCAAGGAGTTGGCTTGGAAGGCTTAGGGCTAGGGTTTGGCTTCTCCTTGTGGGCGGCGGAAACCTAGGGCTTTTCTTCTCCTTCCCATCTCTTTGGGCGGCGCCATCTCTTCCTTGTCTTAGGATCGGCGGCAAGAGGTTGAGGGTTTAGCCTTTCTTGTTTCTCTCTTGGCCAACGCTTCTCCTTCTTACTCTCCATGGCTGGCAGCAACAACCAAGCTAGTTGGCTTGGTGGTTGGCACTAG
The DNA here is from genome assembly GCA_025175895.1 of Wurfbainia villosa. Lineage (NCBI taxonomy): Eukaryota > Viridiplantae > Streptophyta > Magnoliopsida > Zingiberales > Zingiberaceae > Wurfbainia > Wurfbainia villosa. The sequence continues at coordinate 50,770,685 of CM045996.1, forward strand.
ATAGGAGAAGAAGAGTTTTGGTTATCTTCCCTTGTTCGGAGCGAGCAAGGAAGGGAAGATACGAGATCTAGGAGGCTTCGATTCTTGGAGGATCGTCGCCCACACAACGTCCAAGAAGAGAATAGGTCATACGATAGAAGATCAAGAGGTAAACAAGAGGTATAATTCTTGTTTTGGTTTCCTTTTGTTCTATGTAATTGTTTACAATTGTTTGATCATGGACCCCGATGATAAACACAAAAACCGGCGATCCGTACATCATCTATTCCACGACTAATCGAGGAAAAGATTTAGGTTGCTTGAACAACAAGTTTGTTCAAGAGACTACTCAAATCGAATAGCACGATGATGGATCAGTTGCTTGGCTAATCCATCTTCAGCTGGATTAATTTTTTTTAATCCAGGGATGTATGATAGGATCGCCATGCACAAGCGATCGAAGCGAAGCGAGAAGCGTAGCTTCAACCTTCATCCAAGTCACTAAACGGTTGTGAATATTGTTTAGTAATAGTGGATGATTACTCTAAGTTTACTTGGTTAAATTCTTAAAACATAAAATTGAAACCTTGGATCATTTTTCTAATCTATGCAAGCTACTAGAAAATGAAAAGAACTTAAGGATTAAAAGAATTAGAAGTGATCATAGTGGAGAATTCGAAAATCTTAAGTTTATCGAATTTTGTAATCAAAACGAATACCACCATGAATTCTCTTACCCTAGGACCCCTCAACAAAATGGATTAGTTGAACGAAAAAATAGAACCCTACAAGAGACTACTAGAACTATGTTGAATGAATATAGTTTACCTAATATGTTTTGGGCAAAAGCAGTCAATACTGCTTGCTATGTCCAAAATGGAACTTTAATAATTAAACGACACTAGAAAACTTCTTATGAAATATACTTTGAAAAATTATCCAACATTAAGTACTTTAGAGTCTTTGGATGTAGGGTACATATACTAAATACAAAAGATCACTTAGGAAAATTTACCTCTAAAACAACTACTGACATATTTCTAGGATATTCAACCACTAGTAGATCCTATAGGGTATACAACAATGAATCCTTAAAAATTGAATAAACAATTAATGTAGTATTTAATGAAGAAAACAATCATACAAAATCCAAAGTAGACATTGAATTAAACAACAAAGACTTAGAAAATGGAGTTAGACCTAAACCTAGTCCACAAAATGATTCAAGCGTAAACCCTAATCCAAACCAATCTAGAGTGCAAATTAATCATCCAATTAACCAAGTGTTAGGTGATCCAAATTTAGGAGTTCGAACTCGGGCATCCTATATAAATGTAAGTCAAATTTCACTCATATCTAAAATCGAACCTAAAGCCATAGAATAAGCTCTTCTTGACCCAGATTAGATCATTGTCATGCAAGAAGTGTAAGATATCGAAAAATAAAATATCCCTTGTTAATTAAAAAATTATCTTATATAATTTTTTAGAAATTTTCAGAAATTTTTTGGAAATCAAATGGAGTTCATAGAACTATTTAGAAAGAAGATTAAAGCTTAAATGGATGTTTGGGTTAAGATAGGTTAGCCTTAAGTCAAACTTGAGCTAGCCAAACCAAACCGGTTGGCCTTTAAATTCTGATTTCTCCTTATCCCGATCGCTCGATTGCCGATCCCTAATTCTCACTATCGCTCCTCTCTTCCTATTTCTCTCGATCTCTCGAGTGCGGCTCATTTCTTCTTCTGATCCAATAGCAACAGGTGTCGTCGGCCATCACATTTGCAGCTCCACTGCCATGCATCTGATGCCTTTGCTCCGCATTCAGCATCAATCACAATCGATGCCGACCTTCACGCAACATTGCTTCCCATCAAGCATCTCATCTCTGCTGTAATGGTCATCTTATGGCCATCAAAGTAAGTCGCAACCCAACAGCCTTGTGACCAGCTCTGCGCCACTGTTGTTCCCCTCCTTCCTCTATCGTAGTGCTATTTTCTATAAATTTGAATGACAGTAAGGGGGTTGTCCTCCCTTTCATCGTTTACATCCATTGCGAACTCGATCTTGCAACTGTGAGCATTGTCTTCTTCTTCGATTGCTTGTTGCCACAACTCGAGCATCTTCGATTAGCAACAGCCATTATTTGCTCAAGTGGTAATGCCGTTGTAGCTTGGTCTGTTCTCTTAATCAACAATAATGGTTGTCCAGTGATTTAGGCATACACGGTTGGATTGTAGGTGATGAGGGAGCTCATCTTAGAGGTTGTTTCCAATTTGTCTAGTTGGACTCAAATATGATACTTTGATTTGGAGTAGGAGGCTGTCCAAAAGAGGCTAAGGTATGTAAATTTGGATATGTGTGATATGGACTGGTATAATGGTTGATGATTAGTAGCTGTGGGAGTGAAGCTAAAATTGGTAAGTCCGATCTGATTGTATTATTGTTGTATAATAATTGTGCAGCTAGTTTATGGTGAGATGATAATTAGTTGATCGAGTGAAGATTGTTATAGCATATGTTTTATGTATGATAGGTTGTAAGGGTGTGGAAGTAGAGATTTCCTTATGGATCTAATTCGGCGGCGCAAGGTATGTCCGATTGGTATATTTATTGTTGCTATTGTGGATTGGTGTGTTGAATTGGTTGTAGAATGGCTGGAATGTAGTTGAAAGATATAGTTGCTATTGTGGATTTGATCTAGATAAATGTGGTAGATTGTTTGATAGATGAGTTTGTTCATCTTGTAGTATTAGATTGTTCAGTTAGCAAATCAGGATTTAGGTCCGATTTGGGATTTGATACCATCATTGGACTTATGATAGAACTTATCAATGTTTGCATGTAGATCACAGGACTTTGATTAGTGATAGATGCTTGTATGTGTGGATAGCTAACATGAGCTATATATCAGGTAGGTAATCTTTACCCTGGTCAGGTAGATTATTAATTCCTAGTGCATGAGATATTATGATGATGATACCTTTATCTTGACTCCACTCTGATTTATTCTTATGCTTGATACTAGCCTTTGATCTTTGAGATGTTCTGCTTGTTATCATTACAGTTTCATATGTCCCTATTGTTGAATATATACTTTACATGTATTCGTGTTGTAGATGTCATATAAGGGCATGTAGTTGAGTTTGGTTGTGGTCCTGTATTGGGTCATCATATTCCCCCAAGTGTGAATGATGCATATAGCCACAGACACTATTATGGTTGCATACTTGATTATGTTTATTGTTGATGTGTAGCCATGCGGTGGCGCCGTATATGTATGATACAAAATTCTCATGTATTGCCATGAGTGGTGGCTTAGCCATGAGTAGTGGAATATATGTATAGAACACATATTGCATCAGTGTAGCCTTGAGCGGAGGCAAGCCATGAGCGGTGGCGTGTCTGTATCGCGATACATATTGCATCAGTGTTGCCATGTGTAATGGTGTAGCCACATGTGATGGCATATATGCATGTGATACTAAATGTATCTGCATACCCATAGGCAGCGGCATACTCGTGACTGGTGGTGTTTATGCATACAATACAAATTGCATTCGCATTATCACATGTAATGGTGTAGCCATGTGGATGGTGTTTTTCATATGATACTGTGGTATCCGCATAGTCATGAGCAGTGGTATATATATATAAATAAATATATATGATATACATTGCATCTGCATTGTCATGTGCAGTGGCATAGCCATGTATGTGGTGGCATTCATATATGCATGTGATACATATTGCATATATCCTGAGATGTTGCATTTGGATGATCCATGATTGTTGCATGTTGTTGTACATTGCCATACATGCTATGTGCATATTGTTCATATGGTTATATGGTGCTCTGGTGGTTGAGAGTTGTATAGGTGTGTGACACTATTTAGGTTGGGTCAGGTTGGTACTTGGTATTTATTTTTCTATTATGATACCGTAGTGGATAGATCAGGTTAGTACCTAGCAGTTGATTAACCATGTGATATCGTATAGGATGGATCAGGTTGGTTACTGTATTTGATCATTCGTTGTTCATATGATTATGAGTTGATCATAGGTGTGATGTTGATCATGCATATTATTCATATGTGTTACATTGTTGTACACTTTTACGGGTTGTTATGAGTTGTGTCCTTGCGGACCTCAAGGTATGTCAGTACATTACATTATATCCAGTTGTCTTGTTTGGTGTATGCATTGATTATGATTATAGTGATGGTTATCTATTATTACCTTTAAGATTATATATCTGTTGACCTCCAATGTATACCTGTTGATCTCCATATGCTCATATGATGTTCATGCACTGTCTTAGACTCACCACCACATATCCTAGGTTTTTTTGTCGCCCAGGTGACAGGTAGAAGATTTCCTTGGATGTTCGGAGCTCCGCCAGCTGATCCCATCTCACACTGAGTGGCTGGTTTTTATTCCATATTATTGTATTATTTTGGCATTGGTTGTTTTGGGATTTTTAACCTAAATTATTTTTGCATTTTGGTATATGGGCGTGTTGTATGTATTCGGCCTTTGGTTGTGGATTTGGTTTGGATGTTGGTTTCTATTATGATTCTCGATGTGTCAAAGTCACTCCGGAGTACATATTTAAGTCTTTGTGTCTTTATTAATTGTTGGGGTATTCCGCTGTGTTTATAGTTTGTGAGTATCAGCAGTTATATGCGCCATGTATTGATAGTTTATCTTATATTGTCACAAGAGGGTACTGTCCGATTGACGGACAAATATACTCTTGGGTCTTGACAAGAAGAGTTGGCTCAATTCACTAGGAGTCAAGTTTAGGAATTAGTACCTCCACCTAAAGGAAAAACTATCATAGGAACAAGATGGGTATTTCGGAATAAACTTGATGACAAAGGTGAAGTTATAATGAATAAAGATAGATTAGTAGCAAAAGGATTTAGTCAAGTAGAGGGGTTGGACTATGATGAAACTTATGCACTCGTAGCTAGACTTGAATCAAATAGAATGTTGCTAGACTATGCTGCACATAGAGGATTTAAATTATTTCAAATGGATGTCAAGTCATCATTTCTAAATGGATTTATCAAAGAAGAGGTGTATGTTAGCCAACCACTAGGATTTGAAAACTTATATCAACCTAACCATGTACTTAAACTTAGGAAAGCCCTATATGGATTAAAGCAAGCACCTAGGGCTTGGTATGAAAGACTATTTATTTATTTAAAATATAAAGGATTTAATCAAGGATTAATTGACCCAACTTTATTCGTAAAAACTGTAGGAAAAGAAATATTTAAAGCACAAATCTATGCAGATGATATAATATTTGAAACAATAAACACAACACTTCTAAATGAATTTATTTCACTAATGGAAAGTGAGTTTGAGATGAGTTTAGTAGGTGAACTCACTTTCTTCTTAGGCTAACAAATAAAACAAACAAGAGAAGAAATCTATATGCATCAACATAAATACGCTAAGGAGTTACTCAGTAAGTTTGGCATGAAAAATGCTAAAGAAATTAATAGACCTATGACAACTAATGTAAACATTGGAGAAGATTTAGAAGGAAAAACTATAGATTTAAAATACTATAAGTGTGAAATAGGTAGCCTTCTGTACTTAACTTCAAGACCGACCTGATATACTTTTTGCAGTAAGTATATGTGTAAGATTTCAGTCTTGTGCCAAAGAATCACATTTATCCTTAGTAAAAAGAATCTTTAGGTATATAAAAGGAACACAAAATGTAAGAATCTAGTATCCTCGGTCAAATTAGTTTGAACTAATCAGCTACTCTAACTCAGAATATGCGGGTAGTAAACTCGATAGGAAAAGTACGAGTGACTATTGACAACTTCTAGGATCAAGTCTAGTTAGTTGGTGTAGTAGAAAACAACATTGTGTTTCTTTGTCTACTATTGAAGTAGAATACGTCGCCATGGGTGAGTGTGTAGCTGAACTTCTTTAGATGAAACACACTCTAAAAGATTTCCAACTAAACTTTTGTAACACCAAAGTCATGATTGATAATATTAGTTCAATTAATCTAACTAAAAATCTTATATATATCATTCTAGAACTAAACACATAGAAGTAAAACACCATTTAATAAGAGAACATGTAGCTAATAGAGACGTAAAACTTGAATACGTAGAATCTAAATCGAACATAGCATATATTTTTACTAAACCATTAACTGAAGCAGAGTTTAGTATGCTTAGATGAAAAATAGGTATGTGCGTAGTAGAGTAGGAATTATTTTTACTTACTATTTATTATCTTTTATGCTACATGGAACTAGCATAAGACTTACCTTAGAAAGCATGAGCCTAGAGTTTTAAGGAGCCAACACATCTCACAACACATAGGTTTAATGTGATTGTGTACTGAGCCACGTAGATGGGCGTGAGATGTTAGGACCTTACTCCTGATTCCAGATGTAGAACAAGTGAAACAACATGAATCATAGAGTATAATTTTTCAAAGTGAACAACTCTAACCAAGACTTATTGATTATCTAATATCAATTGGGTCAGAACATAGTTGAACATGCTTGTAAGAACAATTTACTAGATGATTTATATTGAAAATATTATTTTACCAAAAGGACACATGCTTGGATTCATAAAGGTATTTAATTATTTATTTCATCATGTGAACTTATAGTGCTTTCTCGAAAAGCTAGTTAGAGTTTAAAAATTCATAAGATTCTTTTACTTTACATATGTGGTTAAAAGCACCCCTCATAAAATTATTTTTGATATATGGCAAAAGGGGAGAGAGGTTAAAGTTTAAGAGGTTAATTCTTTTCGCAAAGTTAAGAACTTAGTATTTGTTTTTCAAAACTCATCTAGGGTTAAGGGGGAGATAACCTTAAGGGGGAGATTCTGAAAAATGTTAATTCTTTCTATTCTCTTAACTTTGAATTGGTTTGCCATAGATAAAAAAGGGTGAGATTATTGGTACAGGAGTACCAGATAATCGAATCTAGGTTTTGATAATGAGAAAGATTTAAAGTTAAGCTATTTTGTTATCTCATATGCTATGATGAGTGTGTAGGTAATGTATTAGGCTTTGCTAAGGTCGAAGATGCCAAGAGAATCTCGGGAAGTTGAGAAACCTCGATGGTCAAATAAATAGACACTAGGAGAATCGCGGGAAGTCGAGAAACCTTGATGGTCAAATGAATGGGCACCAGGAGAATCTCGATGGGATGAGAAACCTCAGTGGTTAGTTGACCAGGTCAAAAGACGCCAGGAGAATCTCGGGAAGTCGAGAAATCTCGGTGGTCAAGTGATCAAAAGCTAAGCGGCAGGTCAGAAAAACCAAAGGTAAGGAAGGTAAGAACTTTGTGTGGAGAGGACAGGTCGCATCCTTAGTACAGGGACATCCATAGGCAATGATCCAACTAAAACTTATGGAGAAAGGCCTAAGTCAAGATTGGATGGTATAGGACTATCACATTGTTCATTGTATAGTTCTTGTACTAACCATGTGATGCAGGTGATTATTCAAGCCATCAGTCGACTGAAGGAAAAGGGCAGTCGACTGGATCACCATCAGTCGACTAATGGAAGCTTTAGTCGACTGCTAATGAATCTGGTCACTTCGAAGAAAGTCAAGATAAGAGCCACAAAAGGAGGGATGGTAAGCTTGTTTGACTCAGATATGGATCTTAACGAGCTAGGGTTTTGAAAAGCTATAAAAGAAGGGGTGAGACACCCTTCATTCATTAACAAAAAGCTCTCAAGTGCTCCCTCACTCCAAGTTCTTGCAACAACATCATAATGGCAACAAAAAGCTCGTCTCCTTCATATTTTGTGTCGGTGCTTTATTTATGTTTTATTTCTTACTTATTGCTTGATAAGAGGAGAGGTAGGTTTGTTACCTCTTCCTCTACATCATTTTTGTAATCGTTTGTCTCTTACCTCCAACGAGGAAGAGATTTTTAGTGTTTTCCCTTCAAAAGTGATTAAGGATCGCAGGGCTTTGGATTAGCAGACGGTTGGCTGTGAACTAAGTAAAAAGCCCTTGTGTCTTTTGTTTTTTATTTTCATGTTTCTGCTGCATTTATGATGTTTTTTAAATAGAAAAGATAGATTTTCAAATATTCTATTCACCCCCTCTAGCGTCTTTCTCGATCCAACAAAACCAGTAGGTATGCCTCAAGTGAAGAGGTGATGTTGAGTCCACTGTAGGGGGACAAGTTAGGCATCGATCCAACGGATAGTTTGTGTGGGACTAAGAAGTCGAGATTAGACAGTATTACTACTGTCATTCCATTTCATACTAGATATTGTAATAATATGGTTTTGCAGGTATCCAAGCAACTAGACGGTATCCAAGCGACTGGACGATTTCCAGTCGACTCATACCCAATCAATTGGGTATGGTCTTGTCGACTGGAATGCCGAGTTGGAGACATAGGATAGAGATCAACTGGAGATATGGAAAATGAAATGGAAAGAATTCTAGTCAACTGGAAAGGTCCAGTCGATTGTGATGTGAAACCTTCTGAACTACGGAGAAGCGGAGCTAGGTGACCTGGAGTCGACTAGACCAGGTTCAGTCGACTAGAGAGGCTGAAATACCAAATCGGCAGGTTGATTTGGAGTCAATTGAAGGGTGTTCCAGTCAACTAGAAAAGGCATATAGAAGAAATGGAGAGCCAACTCCGAGTACAACTCTAACAAATCCAAGTGTTGTCGCAAGTGTTCCTCATCTGTAAAAACTTCGTCATGCTGCAACTCAACACTCCGAGCTACATTTCAATCCTCAAGGAAGTGTCGGTATATTTTATTTTTGCTTATAATTTCACTTTGCTTGTACTTAACTTCAAGAGGATAGGTATCTTGTACCTTATCCTATACTATTTGTAAAAAGTGAAACCCTCCGAGATCGAGAATTCTCGATTTGGAGGATCTTTAGTGGATTGCCCATAGAGATAGCTCTAAGATAGCTACAAGCCTTGGAGTAGCAACCCGGTTAAAGTTGTGAGCCAAGTAAAACTTGTTGGAGCAATCGACTTAGGTCACGATTGACCAGACTCGAGTGTGACTCGAGTAGTATTTTGATATTTGGCAATATGATTGACAATGTGATTGTCAATAGAAAGCCCAAGAATGGGTCTTGGCATGGAAAGTCCAATTATGGATACTTTGCAGGGGAAAAGTCCAAGAATGGATTCTCGGCAATTGAAAAGTCCAAGTATGAGTCTTGGCATGGAAAAGTCCAAGCATGGTCTTGGAAATTGGAAAGTCCAACATGGAGTTGGCAAGGGAAGTCCAAGGGTGTGATATTGGTGGCATAAAGTCTAAGTATATAGTCTTAGAAGCATAAGTCCAATGTTTGGCAGCGTAAAGTCCAAGCATGGATATTGGTGCCATAGGCACCAGATAATCGAACCTGAGTTTTGATTATGGCAAAGACTCAAAGTTAATATCATATTGTTGTCTAACGAGCTGAACCAAGTGTGCAGGCATAGTTAAGTTGAGCTGAAGGTCAGCGACACCCAGAGAATCTTAAGTCGGGAAATCAGGTGGTCGGGCGACACCGGTAGAACTTCGGAAAGAGCCGAAGAACCCAAGTGTAGACCGAAAGCAAAGCAACAAGTCACAAAGGACCTAAGGTAAGCTCGTGTGTGTGAGTGAAAGTAAGGATGGGTCCTTCACACAGGGACATCCTTAGGCGGCGATTCGATCAAGACTTCCTGTGGAAGGTCTAGGTCAAGATCGGATGGTATGTGGTCGTTGAAGTCACTCTTATTACTTTGATTTCGAGCTAAATCTGGCTCGTTAGTAATGATCACGGGTGGCATCGGGCCATCTGGTAGGGTTCATCAGTCGACTGATATTCAAATTCCAGCTTCGATGAGAGTCAAACCTCATTCCCTTATCTTGCGGTGAAGTGGCCTTCTTGATAGAATCTCAAGATCAACGTCCACTAGGTTGAAGGGCGATAAAATGAGGAGTGTTTCACACTATTTTCAATCATTCAAGATCTCCAAATGCCTCCGCAATGCTACTCTTCTACGACGACTCTATGATGATGAACCGCTGCCAAAATGCCGACGACACGAGCTCATTCTTCATCCTCTCAGTCGTCGGCATTAGTTATTAGAGTTGTTGTTTTAATCACTGTACCTTACTTAGTTTTCGAATCTTTTATTGAAACAAGGAGAGGGGGTTTCTCTCTCTACCTCGAGGTTTTTTGGAGTTTTTGTAATCGTCGTCTCCTACCTCTAACGAGGAAGAGAAGCTTTAGTGATTTGCCTTTCGTACGTGGTCTCAGACTGCTAGGGCCTTGTATTAGCAGCCGGTAGGCTGTGAACCAAGTAAAACCAAGTCTTGTCCATTTACTTTCCACTGTGCTTTTACTCTTACACTTGTTTTATATCGAACGAACGAAAAGAATTCATGTGCGCTATTCACCCCCCCCTCTAGCGCTCTTTTTCGATACAACAATGGAGTCTTGGCGGCATAAGTCCAAATGGATCTTGGCAATGGGAAAGTCTAAAGGTGCGATATTGGCGGCGTAAAGTCCAAATATGTAGTCTTGGTAGGATAAGTCCAATGTTTGGCAGCGAAAAGTCCAAGATTGGAGTTTTGGCAGCATAAGCCCAAATGAACCTTAGAAAAGGGCCCGGTTAGCATGACATTACCGATAGAAGCACCTGTTGAAGGATCGTGGCCTAGCTAGAAGGGGGGGGGGGGTTGAATAGCCTTTCATGTTCTTGATGGAAATCGTTCCTTTATCGTGTGCATGTCTACAATACTCATTAATATGCAACGGAAATAATAATGAAATGAATACACAAGAACAATCACAAACACGCGATATACGTGGTTCGGAACCTTAGGGTTCCTACTCCATGGGGTGAGCTCGACGAACTCGAGTGATGAACACACCACTACTCAAACTCCTTCTCGACAACAAGTCAAAGGTGGAGAAAGCTCGTACAAGAAATTACAAAACGTAAAACAAAAGTACAAGCAAAATACAAAGACAATATGAAATACAAGTAATGAAAAACTTTAAAAGACTTTTCTTTGATCACTTACTTGTTGCTTGCTTTGGTTTGCTCTTGAAGGTCTAGAATGCAGTAGCAATTCCCCTTCAAAATCTCACCAAAAATCGTTGTGGAAATCCTCCCCAAGCTCCTCCTTTTATGCATGTCTCAGGCTGATTCAATGCCTAGCAGTCGACTGCCATAAGGCCCAATCGACTGCTCTAGTAGTCGTTGTGAGACAACGGCCTAATCCACATTGACATCCAACCAACGGATACACTGGCAATCGACTTCCCATTACCATCAGTCGGCTACCGAAAATTTTGTGCTCGCCACTAATCACCATCAGTCGATTGCCCTTCACGATACCGATCGATCGCCATCACCCATCGCCTATCGCCGGTAGTCGATCGCTATGCTCGCGATGCGCCGAGCACCCCGGCTACCCACGGCTTCCCACCAGTTGACTGGTACATCATCCCAGTTGACTGGTAAACCTCAACCATGAGGTTTAACCCAAGTATGATACCCTCATACTTGCTAGACCACCCTTAGCCTAGACCTAAGCCTTCTAGCCATCTCTGCTAGCCACGCGCCTACAGGATCCCTCCAAGTCATCCATGACTTGTTCATCCATGCGCGGATCCCTCCAAGTCATCCATGACTTGTTCATCCATACGCTAGCCTCCAAGTGCTTCCTTCGGCTATTATCATGCTCTCGGTGTCTACACTGCCAAGCTACATATAGACTTACGCTCCCAAGACTACCGCTTGGCCTTACGCTGCCAAATCTCCCCTTGGACTTTCACAGCCAAGGCTACACACTTGGACTTACGTGGCCAAGGCTACATACTTGGTTTTCCCTTGCCAACTCCATATTGGACTTCCAATGCCAAGCCCCATGCTTGGACTTTCACTGCCAAGGCTACACACTTGGTCTTCCCTTGCCATCTCCATGTTGGACTTCCAATGCCAAGCCCCATGATTGGACTTTCACTGCCAAGGATACACACTTGGAGTTACGTGGCCAAGGCTACACACTTGGACTTCCCATGACAATCACATGTCATATGTTTTTTCTAACATCAAAATACTATTCGAGTCAAACTCGAGTTTGGTCAATCTTGACCTGGCCCGATTGCACTAATAATCTCCCCCTTTTTTATGTTTGACAAAACCACAATCACCTTTGAGTTAGGTGACCTAACTCATATCTACCAATTATCCTCAATTGACAATTCTCACATCTTGTGAGAATTCCAACTAAGCCCAATTGGTACATTCTCTCCCTTTTTGACATACATCAAAAAGGTCCTCCCCAAGGGTGTCAATGTCTCCTATCCCAATGAGATCTTGCAATCTCTCCCTTGGTCCAAAAACACATCTAGGATGCCTTCACTCTTCCTAGTGATAAGTCTCATATCACTTGAGAGAGGCAAACCCCCAATTCTCCTCCCATGAGGAGAAATACATCTATCATCCTAAGATGGATAACCTCCCCCTAAAGGCTTGCTCCCTCTTGACCATTGCACCAACAATGTCCTTGGAGAGCCCGTAAGCTAATAGAAACACTAAACAATCGAAATTAAGGGCAAAGATTCAACATTGAACTTTCACCTTCCTTAAAATTTGATACACACACTAAACAATTCTCCTAATCCATATTCAATGGATTTTCACCCTTACAATGCTCTCCAAAGCATATCCTATGGTTAGGAATAGTTAGGGAACCAAGAAATAGCTGAACATGGGCCTAACAAACCTTGTTTACCTGAAATCAATACTTGGCAGTGGACTTTGACAGTCACCAGTCAACTACCCTTGAAGCCAGTCGACTGATTTTTGCACTGTGCAGAAATCAGACTTCAGAAATGAATTTAAAAAATCATAAATAAAAATACATATTTTGAAAAATCTTGAAAATTCATACATACATTACTTATAAAAAATATTATGGGTGAAAAATATTTGAAAAATAAAATACCCATAAAATAGTGAGATTGATACAAAGTTCAAAACTATTGAAATTTTCAATGTTTGATCCTACTTTATATCACCTCCTTCAATGGTGATTGCTATCAAAAGATAGAATTCACCAAGATTTTTCAAAATGGTTTTGAAATGATTTTAAAAAACGTTGATTCCTTTTCCTAACATCTCACTTGTATCAAAGTGTATGAAACACATACAAGTCAAGTGTTCTTGTGAGATGTGGGTTTTGGTTATTTAGGTTTTCATGCATTTTTCTAGGCAACACTATTTGATTCCCTTATGCATGGGAATTCAAATCATGTCATTGTCCTTAAATCAATTTTAATTAATGCATGAATGATGATTATGACATAAATGATGCAATAAATAAAAGAATTTGCCAATAATCATGATGTCATGACATGTGATATAAACCTAAACATAAACATGACACTAAAAATAACCTAAGCATTAATCATGACATTTTATATGATAAAAATGAATATGATGTCATGACATGGCAAGGCAAATAAAGCATGACAAGTATAAAATACTAAGGTATAAAATACCTAAGTGTTAAGCCCAAGTTGCCATTATTATAATTAAATCCATTTTGCCTTAACAACACTTATCCCCCAAGTGTGCCAAAAACCTAAAATGACACACCATGACTTCTAAGATCTAATTGTGCCAATTTAATCAATTTTCAACTTCTTAAATCACATTGGCACATCCTAAAGTGTCAACTCTACCATGGTTAGGTTAACTACCTATCCACTTAGGGTTGACACACCCTAACCCATCTAGCGTGAATCGATCACGCTCCTAGGAACCCAATACCTATTGGAGCTCCTTGGGTTAACAAGGTATTCACTAGGGATAACTTCCCTAGATACCTTCCAAATGACCCTTTTTGGCTTTGAAGCCTTAGTCATTTGGGTCTTTCCTAGGTTAACTCTAGGGGTAACTCCCTTTGTAACCTTTTTAGTGGCTTCCTTAGGTTTCCTTGAAACCTTAGCCACTAGACACATACCTTGGTTAACCTTAGGGATGACTTCCCTATTAACCTTGGTTTTCCTAGACCTAGATATTGTTTCATAATCGAATGGAACATCGTGGTAGGTCTTATTGGGGTTAGATTTGTGACCCAAACCTTTCTTCCCCCTTGTTGGTTCTTGCCCCCCTAGAACCTAAATTTTGACTAATATACCCCATAAATGAATTTGTCATTTTTGCTAGGGTCTTCTCCAATTTTTCAAGCCTTAACCTCAAAGCTCGATTTTCTAATTTTAGCTTTCTCAATTATAATTGTTCATTAATCTTTTGGGAATGACTCTTCCTAGGCATATGTCTATGATTCTTGGGATTAATGCCTAGGTGGTTCTCTACCTTCCAAATGGACTCCCTAGGTAGAATGGGTCTAGTGTTATTGTTTCTAGATTTGTCCATAGATAAATTAACATGCTTAGCATCTAAACAATAAAATCTATTATTTCTACTAGCATACTTTTCATGAGCAATAGAAAGAGTACTAAAATAATTTCTAGCATACTTTTTAACCTTAGAGCTAGAAGGTGCATTAAAATATACCTTAGAGTTTGCTTTAGAAGCTCCCCCTACTTGTGTAGCTCCTTCTTGCCCTTTGTTTTGCCTTTTCCCCTTGGGGCATTGACTCCTATAGTGCCCTTTTCGGTTGCATTTGAATTACACCACGTGCTTCTTGCTCTTTCTAATTGGGGCTCTGACATCCTTAGCTTTTTCTTGTCTTTTAGGTGCCGGTGGAGTCTTCTTGACTCTTTTTGGACACTTACTCTTGTAGTGTCCTTGCTCCCTACACTCAAAGCATATAATATGATCTTTATTTTTGACTAAGATGCATTAGTTACCTAGGGAATTTTCTTCTTGTTCTTCACTTCACCCAGATGTAGATGCTTCTTCTTGTTCTTGCTTAGGGATGGAAGATCTCTCCTCCCCCTCAATGCTAGAGGTGGAGGTTTCCTCCAATTCATTCACATCCTCAGATGTTGATGGCAATTCTTCCTCGGCATCTTTCTCTACTTGTGCCAGTTTGGGATTCTCGTAGAAATTGACCAACTTATTCTACAACTCCTTAACGTTACAATATTCACCTAGCTTGGACAAAATACCATAAGGTATTAATTTTATTAACATTTTTGTTACCTTAATAGTTGTCTTGAATTGTTGCTATTGCTCTTGGGTCCATCTTGATTTTTGTATTGGCTTGTGGTCTTCATCCCTAGGCACTTTAAAACCATTTTCCATGATTAGCATAATATCAATTCGAAGTATACCTCCATCTTTTTCTTCCACCATGAGAATCCTCCTTCGAATTTTGATGGTTGGATGTTAATGTCGGCCATTTGATTTTCTTGTCATGACGGTGAGTTCGATGACGAGCTCCTCGCTCTGATACCACTTGTTGGAGGATAGTGGCCTAGTTAGAAGGGTGGTTGAATAGCCTTTCGCGTGCTTGATGGAAATCGTTCCTTCGTCATGTGCTTGTCTACAATACTCATTAATATGCAGTGGAAATAATAGTAATGAAATGAATACACAAGCACGATCAGAATACGCGATATACATGGTTCGGAACCTTAGGGTTCCTACTCCACGGGGTGAGCTCGACGAGCTCGAGTGATGAACACACCACTACTCAAACTCCTTCTCGACAACAAGTTGAAGGTGGAGAAATCTCGTACAAGCAATTACAAAACGTAATACAAAAGTACAAGCAAAATAAAAAGACAATATGAAATACAAGCAAAGAAAAACTTTACAACACTTTGCTTTGATCACTTGCTTGTTGCTTGCTTTGGTTTTCTCTTGAAAGTCTAGAATGCAGCTGTAATTCCCTATCAAAATCTCACCAAAAATCGATGTGGAAATCCTCCCTAAGCTCCTCCTTTTATACTTGTCTCGGGCTGATTCCGTGTCTAGTAGTCGACTACCATAAGGCCTAGTCGACTACTCCTGTAGGCATTGTGAGACAACGACCTAATTCACATTGGCATCCAGCCAACAGATACATCACCGATCGCTAACCTCAGAGCTCCAGATCGTAGCCTGGCCATCGAGCATTTTGTGATAATGACCAATCACCATCAGTTGACTTCCCTTTATGGAAGTCGACTAATCAAGCTATCAGTCGACTGCCCAATGCTGGCAGTCGACTGCTATGCCTCGCGATGTAGTCTAGCGCCAGTCGACTTCTACCAGTCGACTAGTACATCACCCAGTCGACTGGTAAATCTCAACCATGAGGTTTAACCCAAGTAAGATACCCTCATACTTGTTAGACCACCTTTAGCCTAGTCCTAAGCCTTCTAGCCACCTTTGCTAGCCTCATGCCTACCGGATCCCTCCAAGTCATCCATGACTTGTTCAACCATATGCTAGCCTCCAAGTGCTTCCTTCGGCTATTATCATGCTCTCGGTGTCTACACTGCCAAGCTATATATGGACTTATGCTCCCAAGACTACCGCTTAGCCTTACGCTGCCAAATCACCCCTTGGACTTCCCAAATGCCAAGTCCCCATAACTTGGACTTTCACAGCCAAGGCTACAAACTTGGACCTATGTGGCCAAGGCTACACACTTGGTCTTCCCTTGCCAACTCCATATTGGACTTCCAATGCTAAGCCCCATGCTTGGACTTTCACTGCCAAGGCTACTCACTTAGTCTTCCCTTCCCAACTCCATGTTGGACTTCCAATGCCAAGCCCCATGCTTGGACTTTTACCGCTAAGGCTACACACTTGGACTTCCCATGACAATAACATGTCATATGTTTTGTCTAACATCAAAATACTGCTCGAGTCAAACTCGAGTCCAGTCAATCGTAACCTGGGCCGATTGCACCAACAACACTAAAAGGCTAACGCGAAGGATGAAGAGTCGCAGACTCGAGGGATTCGAGAGGTGTGAGGCTGATGGAGGTGGCGAGAAGGTTTAGGTCTAGGCTATGGATGGTTATCAAGTATGAGGGGATCATACATGTTTGAGGTTTACCAGTCAACTGAGGTTATGAACTAGTTGACTGGCTGAGTGTTTTACACTTGGAATCCTAGTTGACTCATACAATCGACTTGTGTTATGCCCCAATCGACTGGTTAGGTAGTCAACTAAAGCTTGACTATTGATCTGTGGCTCTGGCTGTCAACTACTAGGGTTGAGTAGTTGACTGGTCCATAATAGTTGACTGCTAGGGTAGAGAAGTCAACTTGAATTAAGTGGCTAGGGCACAGAATGTTGAGCAGCCGACTGCTTGCCCATGGCAGTCGACTGATGGGCAACTTTCTGATGTGGATTAAATCATTATGAGATAACGACATTGAGCCCAGTCGACTGATGGGTAAGAGAAGTCGACTCTAAGGCAAAAATCTGCTCGAGTTGTAGCTTTATAAGGAGCTCATGAGGGAGGAGATGGAAGCCAATTCTTGGAGCTTTTGAAGAGGAATTGCTGTTGCATTCTAGGTCTTCAAAGCCCTTCAAAGAAACTAAAAGATCAAGCAATCAAAAGTGCACTTGTAAAGTGTTTTAGTTTTGTACTCTTTTATTTATTTTGTATTTGGTTATATTTATTTGTATAAACTTGTTTTCGAGGTTCTCCACCTTCGGATCATTTCCGAGAAGGAGAACTTGATAGTGATGTGTGCATCACTAGAGCTCGACCGTGGAGTTGGAGCCTTTGTTTCGAACCACGTAAAATATCGTGTATAGCATGTAATTGTGTTTGTATTTTGTTTTGTGCTATTTATTCTTGTATATTCCACTGCGCACTAACATTGGTGTAGAAGAGCATGTGATCGAACGAAGAAATAAAAAAAATACTATTCACCTCCTCTAGTGCGATGTCCGATCACCAACAAAAATAATTTATGCAATTTACGTTATTTTATTTCATTGCAAATTACTCTTGCTTTTAAAAGATTAAAAGAATAGTTTTAAAAGTTAAAAAGAATTTTTTTTTATAGTATCTGAGATTCACCCCCTCTCTCGGAACTCGCGATCCTACAAATTTCACTTCCTTTCTCCCTCAAAATGAAAGTTGCCATGCTGAGTGCTGCTCATCGGACGATTTTAAAGAAGCATGCTGAAGCCACAAAAATGTCTGCCATCCCCTCCCCATTATTCATTGTGTCGATGGTTAGTGAACCTCTTTCTACCGCTCCTTCCCCTATCTCCACTTCCTCTCAATCATTAATGACATCACCTTTGCCCTCATCACATCCTTCAGACATTGCCCCATTTAATGTGTCATTAGAAACATTCGTGCCAATTCCAACATCGCAAAACCCCAACTCCCCCTCTTCTTCCCCTTCCTTCTCTAGAGGAACTACTTCTTCCAATGTGCTCCTTCCCATTACCTCCCTGTCTTCGCCTATGGCCTCCCTCTCTATCTCCTCACCACCTTCAACCCAAATTTTTTCGGCCCCTTCCTCTCTGCTATCTTTAGAGGGTATGGATTCTGCTTCAACAGCGTAGAACCCTTGCTCCTCCACCCTTCCTTCCCTCTTGGAAACAGAGATTGCTTCGGATGGTTATAATTTGCCTCTCGCTACTCCTTGGGTACCTCTGCCATCATCCCACCTTTTTTTACCAGAGATTTCCCAAAGTTCCACCTTAGGCCTACCCAATGTTAGCATCCCCCCATTCTTCTCTAAAACTCCCTTTATTTTTTCCATTGAGGCAATTAGATATTCTAATACAGTGGTCTCTTCTTCCATGGTAATAAGTGAGCCGATGCCACTCCTCTCCCCTTATTCCCTTTCACTAACATCAAGAGATTGGTGCATCCTTCATTAAGAGGAACTGACACCTCGAATGGAAAATATGAAACATGCCCTTAAGGTAGTAAACCCTTCAGAACCTTTCTTTCACTTATTTTTGAATGATTTATTTCTTATGACCCCAAGTGCATAGGCTATGACAAACTATCAAAGGCTAAGCCATTCTTTATCCCATTACTAAATTCAAGTCCAACAACAAACTTCTCTATATACTCAAGCAAGTCTGACGGCGCAGGAGACATCCCGACAAAGAGAAGACTCTCTCCTTCAAGAATTATGTTTGTGCCGTGCTTAATTGGAAAAGGCCTAATTGCAACAGAAGAAGAATGAAGAGATAATATCAGGCTTAAGAATTCAAGTAAGTAGAGAAATTTGTATGAACTCAGATATGTGGGAAGAAAGAGACCGAACCATTTCTCAAATGCATAAACATAAAGTTTCTTTACAACAAGTAAAGTATGAAGTTGCTCGCTCCCTAACCCATTCAACAACTGTTAGGGATATCTTAGCTTATATACACTAAGATTTGGTGGATATGTCCAAGATTGTTCAACAGGAGTATGCTTCTCATGCTCGCAACATTTACTTCCTCACTGAAACCATCAGTCAAACCTTACGCCAATACCGTTGTGTCTGCCAACACTTCATAGAACATAGATTGTATACTGAAACAAGGATTTTCCCCGGCTCAACAGCCAACCCCCTTTTTGAATTGGGAAGTTGGTTTCGGGCATTATCCTCCTGAGAATTTTAAATTGTAGCCTTATTCTGATTTCTGTAGGGATGTATATTGAAAAGTCTATCTTTTGTATGAACATCTTTATTTTGAAATAAGAATCACATGATCATTGTTTGCATTTTTATGGTTATGCAATATTGTCTAATAGATTACATTGTAGATAACATGATGTGTGGTGTCACACGGGAGATCATGTTATCGGCTCCTTGTAAAGTATAAGTAAAGGCTCACAATCGAGATGACTTTGGACAAACCATCAGAATGCTTGTAGTGTGATTTGGTATTAGTTTGTCTTGACCATACAATCACACTAGTGCACTTTGTGTGTATTGAGTAGGACCGACATAGAGGTGATTCGATTTATTGTTGACTACATAATCGAATCAGATCTCAGATATTGTTTTGTACATGCTCTTAATCCCGATATAATAACAGGCACATATACTTAGTATTCATATCTTTGATTTACCAATGGGCGAGATTTATAGATTAAATCGATAGGCTCGGTAAGTTGGGAAATGATATTATTTATATGGTGTGCCGTTGATTATAGGAGGAAACCGTGTCCTATACATTAGGATGATGATGTCCCCTTGAGGAGCTCATAAGGTTCATCATGTAAACCCTGCAGGTGGACTTGGTCCGGCATGATGAAAAGGTTGAGTGGTACTACTCATAGAGTTAGATGTCGATTAATTAATGGTCAGTAAATTAATTAATCGATGGACGTTCGAGATCTTAAACACGGGGAGAAAATTTACAAATAATATATGGAGCCCATATTATCTTATGGGGGTTGGTGAGGTAGATCAATGATAATCCTTTAGTGGATTGGATTATCATTACTGGATCGGACATTGTGTGGGCTTGATCCATGGGTGGTAAAGATTCAACTCCTCCTCACGGTCCCTAATGTAGCCTATTAAAACCTCATGAAGCTTAGATCCAATGGATAGAAATAAAAATCTAGATCCAAAGGTAGAGATTAAATCTCTAAGATCCGACGGTTGAGAATAAATCTCTAGATTCGACGGTTGAGATTAAATCCCTAGAACCAATGATGGAGATTAAAAGGAGGCTTATCCCTAACTCTATAAAAGGAGGAAAAGGGGTTGGCGTCGAGTTTGAAAAAAGAGAAGTTAGGGTTTTGGAGGTTGGCGGCAAGAGAGCTAGGGTTTGGGCTTGGGCAGCACCTAATAAGGAAAGAATTCCTTGCCTTCTTCTCCTTCCTCAAGCTGCCGGCGCCCTTCCAGCCCTTTCCAGCCATTGTACGGCAGCCAAAGACCCTCCTCTCCTTCTCCTTAGGTGGTGGAAACAAGACTTAGGGCTTTCCCTAGGTGTCTTGGTAGGTTTCCATCATCATCTCCTCCTCCAAGTTGGTCGGCGGCAAGGATTCCCCTTGTTGTTTGTTGGTTGGCTATAGGAAGGAGAAGAACCTTGTTTCTATTCTTCCTCTTGCTCGGAACAAGCAAGGAAGGAAGATTGGTGATCTAGGAGCTTCAACTTTTGGTAGATCGTCGCCCACACGATGTCTGAAAGGAGGAAGGTCATACATTAGAAGATCGAGAGGTATACCTATTCTCTATTCTCTTTTGTTACTTGCTTGTATTTGTTTTTCCAATTATGAGCATGATAAATTCTGTTTGTGGCTAAATAATACTTGGATCCCAAACATAAATACAAAAACCGGCGATCCGTACATCGTCTATTCCGTGACTACTCGTAGAATAGAGGTTGGTCGCTTGAACAACGAGTTTGTTCAAGTGACCTCTCTAAACGAATAGCACGACGATGACTTGATTGTTTGGGCAATCCCTTTTGTCTAGGATTATTTTTTTTTTAATCCGGGGACATCGATGGGATCGCCATGAACAAACAACCAAGGTGAAGTGGGAAGCGAAGTTTTCCCTCACAGGCTCGATAAGCAAACCCCTTCAATTGGTATCAGAGCCAAGGTTTCCGGTTTTGTGTGTTTAGGATTCGATTAATTTTTATGCACTTTTCATATATTATATGTGCCGGATAATAGTAGGATATGCGTAGTTTAACTATTTAGTTGCAGGCATAAGATCCGACTATTATGACCATATGTGTGTATGTGATTGTATGTGTATATTTTGTTGAATCCTCGGGGTTGACGAGGCTAGTATTTGATTTTTTTTGTAAATTAGATACGACATTGTTTATCCACTCTTTATTTTAGTTTACTTTCGATCTAGATTTCATGTACACTCCCTCGTGGAGTATAGGATCAATGGATGTAAATTAAAATAGGTTACAGTCTCGGCTCGGATCTCCGGATGGCTTGTACATGGCATAGGAGGAGCGAACGAGAAGGCGTTGCGACAGGAGATATATTGAAGACAAAAGCCATAATAGTTGGAAAATAATTTATTTTTCACATTTATTGCTTTTTGTTTGATATGCATGTCGTAGGCTAGGAAAATTTCTCAATTTCAAATTACTAAGTGGGAGAGGGAAATTTTTATAAATTTCCACGACCTCCATTACGATTTGACAAGTGATGCAAACAAACTTGCGCGTCGGCTCTGAGTGCCTTCCTCCCTATCAGATGAGTTTGTTTGTGGATCACAAGGTCAAATATGGTTATAGGAAATTATTAAGGAGCATGTGCACTTCCCCATCGGAAGGCACATAACCCGAGATAATTTCCTTGGTACCAAGTAATGGTGAACACTTAGATACAAATATAAGTATCCTACCCATCAGAGTCACTGCTTTTATTTGTAGGGCCAAAGAGGAACCAACTATTAATTTTACTTGTCAAAAAGTTAGGTTGACAAGATAGTAAAATTAATGGGTAAAACCTCCTCTTACAAATGTAGAATTCGTATACGTCCACACTATCATGGCATATGATATTCTCGGTGTTTTGAGGTGTTGGTTGATTTTAAAATTTTATTGTTTGAGGAATCAATAATTTTTTGAATTCTAATGTTTTTATTTATGTGATTTTTAAGTTTTCTTTCAAAATGACTTTCAACCCACATGCTGTGATACTGAAAGAGAACAAACTTACTGGACCCAACTATGTTGATTGGAAGAGGAATCTAGACATTGTCTTGACTGCTGAGGAATACAAATATGTACTCCTAGAAGAGTGTGTTGGTGCAATTGGCCCAGGTCACGATTGACCAGGACTCGAGTTTGGCTCGAGTGATGTTTTGATGTGTTTTGATGTTTCGACAAAAACATATGACAATGTAATTGTCATGGTAAAGTCCAAGCATGGGTCTTGGCATGGAAAGTCCAAGTGGGACACTTGGCATTGGAAAAAGTCCAAGCATGGGTCTTGGCAATGTAAAGTCCAACATGGGTTGGCAAGGGAAAGTCCAAGCATGGTCTTGGCATTTGAGAAGTCCAAGCATGGTCTTGGCATGGAAAGTCCAACATGGGTTGGCATTTGAAGTCCAAGGGATTTGATATTGGCGGCGTAAAGTCCAAGCGGTAGTCTTGGCAGCATAAGTCCAATGGTTGGCGGCGTAAAGTCCAAGCGGAGTCTTGGCGGCGTAAGTCCAATGTGCCTTGGCGGTGTAGACACCGTTAGCATGATATAGCCGACGGAAGCACCTGAAGGCTAGCGCGATGGATGAACAAGTCATGGATGACTTGGAGGGATCCGAGAGGCGTGAGGCTGATGGAGGTGACTAGAAGGCTTAGGTCTAGGCTAAGGGTGGTCTAGCAAGTATGGGGAACCATACTTGAGTTAAAACCTCATGTTTGAGGTGTGCGGTCGGGGTGCCATGTGACGATCATTGGACCGAATCAACTAGGGTTTGGGGTTATGGCCTAGCGCCGTAGGTTAGCGATCGATGGATGGCTCAGCGATCGTGATCGTCGATCGGTCGGTGGTGCTCGAATTCGCCGCGAGTATCGGAGTCGAGACTCGGCGTCGAGTGAGGACTCCATCGGTCGATCGATGGTCATAATCGGTCGGATCGATGGTGGTCCGTTGGACTTATCCAACGTGGAACTAGCCGTTGTCTCACGACAACAGTGGCATCAGTCGACTGATGGTCACGATCAGTCGACTGATCGACTTTTTCCAGCACAGGTTGAAGCTATATATGGAGCTCGTGGTGGAAGAAAAAGGCATGGTTCTTTGAGGCGATTTGGGGCGAGTTGCTGCTGCAATTCAGGGTCTCCAAGTGCTACTCGATCAACCAAGTGATCAAGCATTCAAAGAGCATTTGTAAAGTGTTTCCTTTACTTGTATTGCTTTGTATTTCACTATATTGCTTGTATTCATTTGATTATTGTTGTAATCATATTGTACGAGGTTTCTCCACCTCCGGATTGTTCCGAGAAGGAGTTATTTGATAGTGGTGTGTGATTGGCATCGCTAGGGCTCATTTGAGCCCAATCCGTGGAGTAGGAACCGTGCGGTTCCGAACCACGTTATATACTCGTGTTAGCGTGTTGTGTTTTCATTATTGTTATTGTATTATCTATATTCCGCTGCGCTAACGAATTTGTAGACACAACCGCGATTGAATTCCATTGACGCTAATCACCCCCCCCTCTAGCGTTACAAAGGTCCTAACAAGTGGTATCAGAGCCCGGGGCTCTTCTACGGACTAACCGCCGAGAGTTGAAGAAGCTAGAGGGAAGAATATGGAATTTCAAGAAAAATTGGGTGACGACGTCAACATCCCACCTTCCTTCAACCGCGAACATTTCGCGTATTGGAAAGGTAGAATGCAATATTTTCTAATGACAAATATAGAAAATTGGCTTGCCGTGACTATAGGTTTTGATGCTCCGAGAGGAGAAAACGGCGAAATCCTCAAGATGAAGAGATGGACCGAGGAGCAACGGGAAAAATTCAAGACAACCGTTAAGGTAACAAAAATGCTAATTGATTTGATACCTAACGATATTTTGTCTAGACTAGGAAGCTATAGGGATGCCAAGGAATTGTGGAACAAGTTGATCAAGTTCCACGAAAATCCCGAATCGGTCCAAGAAGATTCGGAAGAGGAGGAGACCGAAGAAGAGAGCTCATCCTCAAGTGAAAGTGAGGAATCGGGAGGAAGTGAGGAGTCAACTTCCGGATCGGAAGAGGAAATAGAAGAGGAGAGACCATCCTCGATACCGAGCAACCTCAAGAAGAGCCTTCAACATCCGGTCAAGATGAAGAAGCTCAAAGTCCAATTCGGTCTCCACCACCATCGGTAACTCAAACACCTCAATTCAAAATAAAAATAATATAATGTGTTTTGAGTGTAGGGAGTATGGGCATTATAAGAGCAAATGCCCAAAGAGGATCAAGAAAGCTCCTCCGGCACCTAAAAGTCAAGAAAAGTCAAAGGATACCGGTTCCCAAGTCAAAGAGCAAGGAGCACGTGGTGTGCTTCAAAGTGTCGACAACCGGGACATTTCCGAGTCAATGCCCAAGGGAAAGAAGAAAGGGCAAGAAGGAGCAACACGTGTAGGGGAGCCTCTAAGGCAAACCCTAAGGTAAAATTTGTTAATGCACCTTCAATTTCTAGGCAAAAGCATGCTTTTAATTCTCTTGCTATTTATCATAAAGAGCATGCTAGAAATAACAAACATATTTGTTTAGGAGCTAAGAAGGTACACCTTAATAATAAGGAGAAATTTGGGACTTATGGCCCTTGAATAACCATACCTAGGGAATCTATTAAGAAAATACAAGAACATCTAGGTATTAACCCTAAATGGACTAGGCATATGCCTAAGAAGTCAAATGCCCAAGATTTAAATCAAAATTCTAAAATTGGGCAATTAGAATTAGAGAACCAAGCCTTGAGGTCAAGGCTTGAGAAATTGGAAAAGACCCTAAACAAGATACAAAATCAATTTCAAGGGTCTAATTGTCAAACTTTTAGGTCAAGAAGTCAAAGTCAACATCTAGGACCTAAGAGTCAAAAGTCAACCAAGGGCAAGAAAGGTTTGGGTCACAAACCTAAGCCTAAGGTGGCTTACCATAGTGTTCCATTTGACTATGGAACACTAACTAGGTCTAGGAAGACCAAGGTCAATAGGGAAGTCATCTCTAGAGTTGACCATGGTGTGTGCCTAGTGGCTAGGGTTTCTAGGAAACCTAGGGTGGCCACTAAGAAGGTTGCAAGGGGAGTTACCCCTAGAGTCAACCTAGGTAAGACCCAAATGACCAAGGCTACCAAGCCTAGGAGGGTCATTAGGAAGGTACCTAGGGAGGTTATCCCTAAGGAATACCTAATTAACCCTAGGAGCTCAAATAGGTTTTGGGTTCCTAAGAGCGTGATTGATTCACGCTAGATGGGTTAGGGTGTGCCAACTTTAATTGGAAGGGTAGTTAACCTAACCATGGTTAAGGTGGCACTTCAGGTCATTTTCAAGGATGAGGTGACCTTGGAAATACAATTGAATCATAATCCTAAAAGATTTTAGGATGTGCCAATATTAATTATGAAGTTTGATAAAATGATCAAATTGGCACAATTTAGGTTTAGAGGTCATAGTGTGTACTTTTGACTATTGGCACACTTGGGAAGGTCATGTATCAAGAAATGTGTGGTTAAGATGTAAAGGTAATATCTAGAGTGATACTCAAGTGCCACACAACTTGATGTCTTGTATTCACCATGCTTCATATGTTTTACCATATGTTTGCATGAAATGAATGTCTAGGATAGATTACATCTCACAAAACAAGTCTTTTACCTTGATTGTGTATTTCAACACTTAGAAAGGGTGAGATGTTAGGTTTGGAAATCATTGAATGTTAATGTTTGCAAAAATGAAATAAAACATTAAAATACATGAACAAATACATAAATAAAAGTATAACATCAATACATTCAAGATACAAGATCTAACGTGATAAAATGGAACAATTAAGATGATAAAATCGAGATTTTCTGATTTTCAAAACTGGAAATCGAGACATCCGATCGATACATTATCACGATCGATAACATCCGTAGCGACGATACGATACGGCCATCACCGAAAGTGCTACCTCCATGACTCGACCGATCGACCATCACGATCGATGTGGTCCATCACGATCGATGGTACTATTCACCGAGGCCAAGGGCCATCACGAGTGCTCGACGAGCAATGAGTGATATGCACATCACGATCGATGAGCAATCGATCACCGATGCTACCGTAGCACGCACGTAAGGTTCAATACGATCGCCGAGCCGGACTCAACCCTCGGTAAACCTCGATGCTCCACATCACCGATCAATCGTGTTTTTAAAACGTGAACCGCTAGGGTTCGGCATTTCACGCGACGAAAGCTTCTTCCTCCTTCGATCTCCGATCGCCGTCTCCCTCTCCGACCAGCTCTTCCGGCGTGTCAACCTTCCTAAGTCCTAGGTTTGATAAGCATGTCTCCCCCCTTTCCTTTGTTTTTGACCTATCTTGGAGCACTAGTTCAAGGGATTTAGGGTTTGTTGTCTTTGTTCCGTTTAGGGTTCCGGCGGCTGAAGCTTTCCGGCGACTTTTCCGACGATCCTCAGCAACTCTTGAGTCTTCCCTCCGACACACATGGCGCCTAAGTAACGATTCTTCTTTCCGAGCCCTAATTTTCATTTCCATGACAATGTAGGTTTATCTAATCGCGTATTGTTGCCATTGCATTGCATATCATCACATTACATTCATAATAGGAGAGCCCGTAGGAATGATCCATCCGAGAGTGAATCTCGGTTGTACCAACCTATGTTGGTTAGGTACATAGATAGGAATTTTTTCGATAGGCATTGTAGTGACGTCATGGAACTCATTGCATACTACAATTTGATGAAGATTGTCTTGTGCACGCATCCAATCAATGATGACCTTATTAAAGAATTCTATCAAAACCTTAAAAAGGTAGATGACGGCCCTACATACACTACTCGCGTTGCAAAACGCGATTTAGAGTTCACTCCCGCAATCGCAGAGTTTCTCGAGTGTAGGCCGTCAAATGATACCTTTATCTTCTACCCTACCATGGACTTTCCCTACGAGCCTTTTGCCCATATCACTATGGAGTCCATGCATGGCGCATTTTTGGTTATCCACGTCCATCGCCCAAAACCTATTTTCTATCATCGAAGTTCACTTTTTGACAATGTCCTTTATAAGGTCATTGTTGGGTGTTTTCGCCCATTATCACTCGAGTGCAGCTAAGATTGGCCTCCCCATCTCTTTCTTCTATATGCCATGCGTCTTCGATTAGACATAAACTTTGCATTGAACATCTTCCATTGCATTGTGCACTTCACTTCCCTGGAAGGAAAGTGCATATGCCATTTGGACATATCATCACAAAGATGGCTCGACTCGTAGGCATTAACATCCATAGGGGCACTCTGCGGCCTATCGGAAGTATCACGATATGATATCGTAACTTCTCCTTAGCGGCTACGGATGGGCGCCGGAGATGGAGTTGGCGCCCACACCACCAGCGCCTGAGGCGGCCTCCTCCGCCGCCAGATGCGATGAGAGGCACGAGGATGCGGACACCTCGATGAGGATGACCAGATCTGCAGACACATCGGGTCCATCGATTCGTCGTGGCCACCGAGTCCAGATTGAGGAGTATCGTGATCGGTTGACTCGGTGGAGTTATTAGCGAGCCAGCGGCTTTGGCACCGCGTCTCGATAGGATGGAGGAGACCCAGCGCATAAAGATCGAGCGATATGCTAGAGATGATGCGGGCCTGGACTCTGAGTCAGCAGCAACCTCCATCGCCACCTCCTGCGGACGATTAGAGGATATTGTTTTTGTGGTTGTCAATGTTTGTAGTAAGATTGAGATTAGCCAATCTTCTTTTTGATTGTAAAGACAAATTTAAGTTTAAATGAAATCCTTATTTACAAAATCTTGTGTGTATGAATAAATATTTGTATAATTGTATTGCTACCACATGCCATGTCATGACATCATGTTTATTCTTAATCATTTTATATGTCATGATTATGCTTTAGAATTAAGGATAAATGTCATGTGTCTTTTAGATCTCATCTTATGCCATGACATCATGATCATTGGCCACGTTTTAATAATACTATTATTTATGCCATGATCATACATTCATGCATTAACTTGATTAAAATTGATTTAAGGACTATGACATGACTTGGAGTCCCAGTTATAAGGGAATCAAGTAGAGTTGCTTTAGAAAATGCATAAAACTCTAGATTAGGGAGAACAAAACCCACAACTCACATCTAATTGACATGTATGTGTATGTATACACCCTAAATACATGTGAGATGCTAGGATAATAGGTTAGGTTCAAGGTGCATCGGTAGTGCATCTAGATGAACTCAAACTTATTTTAATTATCACCGAAAATCATAAGGAAAGCTAATATACAAGCTATGTATATTTAGCCAATAAATTATGGTCCAAGATAAGGTTTGAAAACATTTTAAAATCATTTTGAAAAACCTTGGTGAAATCTATCTTTCGATAGCAATCACCATTGATGAAGTTGATACAAAGTAGGGCCAAAACATTGTAAATTTCAATGTTCTTGAACTTTGTACCAATGTCACTATTTAATGGGTAAAATAATTTTCAAACATTTTTCACCCATTGTATTGGTCATAAGTATTATACGTATCAAATTTCGTGATTTTTTCGATAAACGTATAATTATTTATGATTTTTTGAAATTCATTTCTGATAACTGAAAATCGGATTTTCAGTTATCGATCGCCTCTATGGGTGGCAATGATCGATGTATGGCAAACCACTCCTAACCCTAGGATATGCTTTGGGAAGCATTATGAAGGATGAAAATTCATTGGATATGGATTTGGAGAGGTGTTAGGTCAAAGTATCAAATTGAGGTGGTGGAAAGTTCAATGTTGAATTTCCAACCTTAATTTTGATGATTTAGAGTTCCTATTGGCTTAGGGACTCCCCAAGGACATTGTTGGTGCAATGGTCAAGGGAGCAAACCTTTAGGGGAGGTATCCATCTTGGGATGATGGATGTGTTTTCTCCTTGAAAAGGAGAAGTTATGGAATGTATCATCAATTGGCAAATTGATGAGTTTTTGATACCCAATTTGGAAATTGGGAGAGTGAAGAGGATTGCCTCTCTTGAGTGATATGGGACTTATCACTAGGAAGATTGTAGGCATCCTAGGTATTTTTGGATCAAGGGGGAGATTGTAAGATCTCATTGGGACATGAGACATTGACCTCCTTGGAGAGATAACCTTGCTATTTGTCAAAAAGGGGAGAATGTTTGGAGAATGTTTGGGGAGAACATTTCGGGAGAAAACATTTTCTAAAAATGTTTTTAAGATTACCAATTTGGGATAATTGGTAAGGGAATTGAAAGTTAGTGTTCTAACTCAATGTTTTGTGTGGTTTTTGTCAAACATCAAAAGGGGAGATTGTTGGTGCAATCGCCCAGTCACGATTGACTGTGACTCGAGTTTGGCTCGAGTGATGTTTTGATGTGTTTTGATGTTTCGACAAAAACATATGACAATGTAATTGTCATTTGGTAAAGTCCAAGTCTTGAGTACTTGGCATGGAAAGTCCAAGTGGGACACTTGGCATTGGAAAAATCCAAGCATGGGTCTTGGCAATGTAAAGTCCAACATGGGTTGGCAAGGGAAAGTCCAAGCATGGTCTTGGCATTTGAGAAGTCCAAGCATGGTATTGGCATGGAAAGTCCAACATGGGTTGGCATTTGAAGTCCAAGGATTTGATATTGGCGGCGAAAGTCCAAGCGTAGTCTTGGCAAAGATAAGTCCAATGGTTGGTCGTAAAGTCCAAGCGAGTCTTGGCGTAAGTCCAATGTGCCTTGGCGGTGTAGACACCGCTTAGCATGACATAGCGACGGAAGAAGCACCAAGGCTAGCGCGATGGATGAACAAGTCATGGATGACTTGGAGGGATCCGAGAGGCGTGAGGCTCATGGAGGTGACTAGAAGGCTTAGGTCTAGGCTAAGGGTGGTCTAGCAAGTATGGGGGAACCATACTTGAGTTAAAACCTCATGTTTGAGGTGTGCCAGTCGACTGGTGCCATGTGGCGCCGACCGACCGAGTCAACTATAGGTTGGCGGGCCGATCGATGAGCCGAGCAGCCGACCGATCGCCGATCACCGACCGGTGCTCGAGAATTCGGCCACGATCGGAGTCGAGACTCGATCGGTCGAGTGAGGACTCCATCAGTCGACTGATGGTAGTTCCGTTGGACTTATCCAACGTGGAACTAGCCGTTGTCTCACGACAACAGTGGCATCAGTCGACTGATGGTCACGATCAGTCGACTGATCGACTTTTTCCAGCACAGGTTGAAGCTATATATGGAGCTCGTGGTGGAAGAAAAAGGCATGGTTCTTTGAGGCGATTTGGGGCGAGTTGCTGCTGCAATTCAGGGTCTCCAAGTGCTACTCGATCAACCAAGTGATCAAGCATTCAAAGAGCATTTGTAAAGTGTTTCCTTTACTTGTATTGCTTTGTATTTCACTATATTGCTTGTATTCATTTGATTATTGTTGTAATCATATTGTACGAGGTTTCTCCACCTCCGGATTGTTCCGAGAAGGAGTTATTTGATAGTGGTGTGTGATTGGCATCGCTAGGGCTCATTTGAGCCCAATCCGTGGAGTAGGAACCGTGCGGTTCCGAACCACGTTATATACTCGTGTTAGCGTGTTGTGTTTTCATTATTGTTATTGTATTATCTATATTCCGCTGCGCTAATGAATTTGTAGACACAACCGCGATTGAATTCCATTGACGCTAATCACCCCCCTCTAGCGTTACAAAGGTCCTAACAGAGTGCCCTCCTAAGCTTGCAGAAGATTCTGGGGAAAAGGAGAGAGAGAGGTATAAGAAGTGGGTAAAGGCCGATGAGATGGCGCAGTGTTACATTTTGGCATCTATGTCAAATGTACTACAACATCAGCATCAAGCCATGCCCACAGCTTATGACATGATGCTCAATCTCAAAGAACTTTTCGGACACCAGAATTGGGCTGCGAGGCAAGAAGCCATGAGAAACTTGATGACGACCACCATGATCGAGGGAACACCCATGAGGGATCATGTTCTCAAGATGATGGCTCATTTGAATGGGTTGAAAGTCCTCGAAGCTGAGATCGATGGGGAAACCTAGGTCGATGTCATTCTCCAGTCTCTACCTAGGAGTTTTGAGCAGTTTCGCTTGAACTACAACATGAACAAGAGGTTGTATTCGTTGGCAGAACTTCTGACAGAACTTCAGGAGACAGAGGGGCTATTTCGTCAGAGTGATCATGCACATGCCATGGTGACCCAAAAGGTTTCTACTTCTAAGCCGAAAGGTAAAAAGAAGAAGAAACAAACTGGGGCAAAGGCGGTGGGAGGTACTCAGGGAGGAGTGAAGAAGCCGAAAGGCAAGTGCTTCACTTGTAAGCAGACTGGACACTGGAAGAAGGACTGCCCCAACTGCAAGAACAAAGGTATATCTTTTGGTCTAGTCGTTGAAACATGTTTAGCGATGTTATCTACCGGCACCTGGTGTGTAGATACGGGAGCCACAGATCATGTCTGCAATACTTTGCAGGGGTTCTAGGAAACCAGACGACTAGCTGAGGGGGAGATTACCGTGTACTTGGGTGATGCCACGAAGGTGGCGGCTGTTGCTGTGGGAGATGTTCATTTATCTTTTGAGAAAAATAAACTTTTGGTTCTTAAGAATTGCCTTTATGTACCCTTATTTACAAAGAATTTAATTTCGGTTTCTAAATTGTTTATGGATGGATATTCTATTTCTTTTAATGACAGAGTTGTTATAAGAAGGAATAGGGACATTATCTGTTCGGGTGCATTGATAGGAAATTTGTACACACTTGAACCAAAAGCTCCCACGATGCATATTGAAATTAATAACTCATCTTCTAATTCCATTAAGAGAAAAGAACCTTTGAAGATGAACCAAACATATCTTTGGCATCTTAGGCTTGGTCACATTAACCTAAGCAGAATTCAAAGGTTGATAGCTGATGGACCTTTGGTTTCATTAGTGGTGGAGGATCTCCCAACCTGCGAATCCTGCTTGGAAGGTAAGATGACCAAGAGGCCTTTTAAGGCCAAGGGGTATAGAGCCAAAGATGTGTTAGAATTGGTTCATTCTGATTTTTGTCGTCCTATGTCTCTCCAGGCTAGAGGTGGTTTTGAGTATTTTGTCTCTTTTATAGACGATTATTCAAGATATGGATACATTTACTTGATGCGCCGTAACTCTGAATGCTTTGACAAGTTCAAAGAATTCAAGACTGATGTGGAGAAACGTTAAGGTAAAAGTATCGAGACACTACGATCTGATCGTGGCGGTGAGTACCTCTTGGGAGAGTTTAGGAACTACTTATCAGAGGCTGGGATTCAATCCCAATTGACTGCACCTGGCACACCCCAGTAGAACGGTGTAGCAGATATGTGAGAAGAAAGAGACCGAACCTTTTCTCAAATGCATAAACATGAAGTTTCTTTACAATAAGTAAAGTATGAAGCTGCTCGCTCCCTAACCCATTCAACAACTGTTAGGGATATCTTAGCTTATATACACTAAGATTTGGTGGATATGTCCAAGATTGTTCAACAGAAGTATGCTTCTCATGCTCGCAACATTTACTTCCTCACTGAAACCATCAGTCAAACCTTACGCCAATACCGTCGTGTCTGCCAACACTTCATAGAACATAGAGAGTACTGTATAAAATTTTGCCAAGTTGTAAAAATTTTTGAGAAACAAAGAGAAGAACGTCTGAGGCCTCTGATGCAAGCCAATTTCAAGAGAATTTTAATGAGGCAGTTCAATTAATATTCAGAACAAGGATTTCCCCTGGCTCAACAGCCAACCCCCTTTTTGAATGGGGAAGTTGGTTTCGGGCATTATCCTCCTGAGAATTTTAAATTGTAGCCTTATTCTGATTTCTGTAGGGATGTATACTGAAAAGTCTATCTTTTGTATGAACATCTTTATTTTGAAATAAGAATCACATGATCATTGTTTGTATTTTTATGGTTATGCAATATTGTCTAATAGATTACATTGTAGATAACATGATATGTGGTGTCACACGGGAGATCATGTTATCGGCTCCTTGTAAAGTATAAGTAAAGGCTCACAATCGAGATGGCTTTGGATAAACCATCGGAATGGTTGTAGTGTGATTTGTTATTGGTTTGCCTTGACCATAGAATCACACTAGTGCACTTTGTGTGTATTGAGTAGGACCGACTTAGAGGTGATTCAATTTATTACTGACTACATAATCGAATTGGACATCAGATATTATTTTGTACATGCTCTTAATCCTGATATAATAACGGGCACATATATTTAGTATTCATCTCTTTGATTTACCAATGGGCGAGATTTATAGATTAAATCGATAGGCTCGGTAAGTTGGGAAATGATATTATTTATATGGTGTGCCATTGATTATAAAAGGAAACCGTGTCCTATATATTAGGATGATGATGTCCCCTTGAGGAGCTCATAAGGTTCATCATGTAAACCCTGCAGGTGGACTTGGTCCGACATGATGAAAAGGTTGAGTTGTACTACTCATAGAGTTAGATGTCGATTAATTAAATGGTCAGTAAATTAATTAATTGACGGACGTTCGAGATCTTAAACACGGAAAGAAAATGTACAAATAATATATGGAGCCCATATTATCTTATAAGGGTTGGTGAGGTAGATCAATGATAATCCTTTAGTGGATTGGATTGTCATTAGTGGATCGGACTTTATGTGGGCTTGATCCATGGTTGGCCAAGATCCAACTCCTCCACACGGTCCCTAATGTAGCCTATTAAAACCTCATGAAGCTTAGATCCAATTGATAGAAACAAAACTCTAGATCCAAAGGTAGAGATTAAATCTCTAAGATCCGACGGTTGAGATTAAATCTCTAGATCCGACGGTTGAGATTAAATCCCTAGAACCAATGGTGGAGATTAAAAGGAGGCTTATCCCTAACTCTCTAAAAGGAGGACAAGGGGTTGGCGTCGAGTTTGAAAAAAGAGAAGTTAGGGTTTTGGAGGTTGGCGGCAAGAGAGCTAGGGTTTGTGCTTGGGCGGCACCTAATAAGGAAAGAATTCCTTGCCTTCTTCTCCTTCCTCAAGCTGCCGGCGCCCCTCCAACTCTTTCTTGCCATTGGCCGGCAGCCAAAGACCCTCCTCTCCTTCTCCTTAGGTGGTGGAAACAAGACTTAGGGCCTTCCCTAGGTGTCTTTGTAGGTTTCCATCATCATCTCCTCCTCCTAGTTGGCCGGTGGCAAGGATTCCCCTTGTTGTTTGTTGGTTGACTATAGGAAGGAGAAGAACCTTGTTTCAATTCTTCCTCTTGCTCGGAACGAGCAAGGAAGGAAGATTGGTGATCTAGGAGCTTCAACTTTTGGTAGATCATCGCCCACAAGATGTCCGAAAGGAGGAAGGTCATACATTAGAAGATCGAGAGGTATACCTATTCTCTATTCTCTTTTGTTACTTGCTTGTATTTATTTTCCCAATTATGAGCATGATAAATTCTGTTTATGGCTAAATAATACTTGGATCCCAAACATAAATACAAAAACTGGCAATCCGTATATCGTCTATTCCGCGGCTACTCGTAGAATAGAGGTTGGTCGCTTAAACAATGAGTTTGTTCAAGTGACCTCTCTAAACGAATAGCACGATGATGACTTGATTGTTTGGGCAATCCCTTTTGTCTAGGATTAAATTTTTTTAATCCGGGGACATCGATGGGATCGCCATGAACAAACAACCAAGGTGAAGTGGGAAGCAAAGTTTCCCCTCGCGGACTCGATAAGCAAACCCCTTCAATCTCTTCATGTAATTGCAAACATTGTAAGTCACTATAGTATTAAGGTCGATGCTATATTGCAAACTTTTTATTCATTGGCAATACAAGTATACAAGTATGATGTTGAAAATTTGTTCTTTTCATTTATTCTATTTACATCTTCTTATCTTCAACAATAAAAATGCTTCAAGTGTACTGCATTCCAAGGTTGAGATAACTCCTTACCTTCATCATCTTGAAAGTAATATGCAGCTCTAGCAATTGATGTGTAAAAATCATGTTATATTTTCACTACTCCATATACATGCATTTTATCTTATTTCATGTCCTAGGCATGTATTTTATCATGATTTAGTTAAGTTTAGCATATTTTTGACAAAGAGACTGCTTTTGGGTGTTTTCCGTGTTAACAGGGCAAAGAAGCGCGATTAAACAACACAAAGGTCTCGTCATCGCTGACACGTCCGTGTCGGGTTCCAAACCTTCAACACGCCTGGTTCAAGAGACATGCCCTACCAAAGTGTTGACACGACCAGCTTATCAAAACAACACAGGCGTGTTATCAGTGACACATCCGTGTCAGGAGTTCTAGCGCTCAACACGCCCCAATTCAAGCGCAACACGCCCTGTGGGAAGCCCGTGACACGCCTGTGCCCTCATTTGGCATGGACGTGTTGTCCTGACTCCGGATTTCCTTTTCTACGAGAGCCGCAATCTTCGTCTCAATTAAAGGAAAATCTTTTGTCTTAATTAAAGAGGTGGCCAAGGCTATAAAAGAGGAGATATTCTAACCCTAGAGGAGGACAGCGGGTGGTGAAAATGACGATAGAAGAAGGAGGATAAGGAAGGAGTCGACAACAGAGGAACATAGATGGCACTAAGTATCATAATTTCTTTCTCTAGCAATTCTTGCCAGACTATGGAGTAGTGTCTTGTAATCTAAGGATGGGGGAGTAGCCCTTGACGATTTATGATGGATGATGTAATCTATACTACTTGAATTATTGTTTGTTTTGATCTGGTTTTTGGATTCTTATTGATAAACCTAAGGAGCTAAGGGAAAGTACCTAACAGTGAACCCAAGTTCCCGAAACCCAGAACCAACTACGGATTAACTCCTGCCAAGTAGCGGTGGTGTATCTATGAGGGCTTGCGGGGGTCTCATGATAGGTCCCCTTAGCTGATTATGGTTCCCTATGCAAACCTACCGTGAAAAGGAAATTTAGACTCTAAAGGAACTTTTATGGACTTAATGGATCTATCAAATCTAGTTTTTACCAAGTATTGGAGGTAAGACTAGGGAGGTTTGCGGGGGTCTCGTGACAGGTCCCCTTAGCTGATTATGATCCCCTACACTCGAATACCGTGACAGGTAAATTGAGTTTGATAGGTACAGTTAGCGTAGACCTCGAAAGGGGTCGTTGATTTACCTTAGGATAGGTTCCATTAAAACAACTCTAATAGGGGTAGGAAAGAATTAAATCACCTTATAAATCATCGACGTGGTGAAACCCATATCCTGAGATTCTCCTCAACTATTGACTTTTAGCTCGTTCTTCTCATTCGTTGTTCTTGACTGCTCAGTGTCTTTGCTTAATCCACAAATTGATTGACTAGATAACTTGGTATCACGATCATTCGGTAATTGTCCCAATCCCTGTGGGATCAATATTTTTATTACTTGACGACAACCGTGCGCTTGCAGAAAATAAGACATCAAGTTTTTGGCGCCGTTGCCGGGGATTGGCACTCAATATTGAATTGAGCGTGATTTAGTTAATCTAGATTCATGTTTTTGTTCCTATTCTTTGTGTCTATTCTGAATTCTTGTTTTGGGTGCCTCTCTTGTTGTTGCATGCACAGACTTAATAGGGAAATTCTCGATATTGATCCTGAGATAGAGAGAACGTTCCTTGCTAGAAGACGATTTCAGCAACATCAGGAATACAATCTGACCTCTGACATGGCTGACCAGAACAAGAATAAACCTTTAAGGGATTATGCAGCACCTAGTACAAAGGGATTGAGATCGAGTATTAGAAGACCCCTTATTGAAGCGAACAATTTTGAATTAAAACCGACTCTACTATCCATGGTCCAACATCATCAATTCGGAGGAGCACCCACTGAAGATCCAAATCTGCACTTGGAAGTATTTTTGGAATTTTGCGAAACTTTAAAACTGAATGGAGTCTCAGCCGATGCTATTAGATTGTGCTTGTTTCCTTTCTCATTGCGGGACAAAGCTAGAGCCTGGCTACACTCTCTTCCAGTAGATTGCATAACTACCTGGGATCAGTTGGAGCAAAGATTTTTAGACAAGTATTTTCCACCCAGCAAAACTGCAAGTCTTCGTCATCAAATCACTAATTTTGCGCAAAAGGGTGGAGAAACACTATTTGAAGCATGGGACAGATTTAAGGGATTACTACAGCAATGCCCTCATCATGGGCTGGAGAAGTGGCTCATTGTTCATACTTTCTACAATGGAATCTCGTATGCTACTAAAGTTTCTCTTGATTCTGCTGCAGGAGGAGCTCTTATGAACAAAACATTGGATGAAGCATTTGAGATCATCGAGAATGTGGCAATGAATTCTCACCAATGGGCTAAAGAACGAGGATATCAAACTAAGATGCCAGGTAAGTTTGAGGTAAGTACGATTGATCTAGTGTGTTCAAAAGTCTATGCGTTAACTCATAAGCTCGAACATTTTAATGTATCACCGAAACTCATCTAATGTCACTTAAGTAGATCTGTGGTGTAACAGACATGTAGCGATGAATCAAATCCTACACGCACCATCATCTAAGCCGGGATCGAGCAAGTAGATGCGCTTAAATAATTTTAATCGAAGCCTAATGGTGGCAACCCTTACTCGAACACGCATAATCCCAGCTGAGGAATCATCCCATCTTTTCATATAGAACCAACCAAAATTCTTCCGATGTAATAATTTTGGAGCACCTTCTGATTTCAAACCAGACCCAAGTCGAGCTTAGAAAAGATGATGGAGAATTTTATTACGTGTCAGGGGAAGATAAACGATGAATTTTGACAGCATATTGTAGAATCAAATCGGCAACATCAAAATAATACCGAGGCAATCAAGCAATTGGGAGGCAAGGTTGATAATTTGACTAATCACACAAGAATGCTGGAAAATCAAATTTCCCAAATTGCCAGCTCAGCATCAAGGACGCCGGGAAGATTTCCTGGAAATTCAGAAGTAAACCCAGTTGAGCATTGTAATTCCATAAGTTTGAGAAGTGGAAGGATTTTACAAGGAGACAGAGCTCAACAAGCGGCCCCTGTGCTAAAGGACACGAGCGTGTCAGAGTTGGAAGAAGACAGCAGCACGCCGTGGTTGAATAGAAAAGGAAGCCGACACACCCTGACCCAGGGCGTGTTGTTCGACACGCCTGAGGGAGAGAATACCCACGAGCGCGTGTCAGCTGACACACCCGTGTCAGGTCACTCCAGCAACCAACATGCCTAGCCTGTGCGGAACGACACAAGCATGTCGAATAATGAACCAAGAACATATAAGCCCCCTATCCCGTTCCCTCAGAGGCTGATTAAGGAAAAATTGGATGAAAAATTTGGTAAGTTCCTTGAGGTAATTAGGAAGCTATATATCAATATACCTTTTACAGAAGCTCTTCAACAAATGCCTACATACTCTAAGTTCTTGAAGGACATCTTAACCAATAAAAGAAAAGTCGAGGAGCATGTAACAGTGGCTCTTATTGAGGAGTGCAGCGCTTTAATTAAGAACATGGTACCTCCCAAACTAAATGATCCAGGTAGCTTTTCTATCCCTTGCATAATTAATGACTCAAATTTTGAAAAGGCTTTTTGTGATTTGGGCGCCAGTGTCAATCTGATACCTCTTTCCATATGCAAGAAATTGGATTTGGGAGAAATGAAACTAACTACTATGGCCCTACAGTTAGCCGATCACTCCATTAGATATCCTTTGGGAATCTTAGAAGACCCATGCCGATTTTGTAGTGCTTGACATGGATGAAGACCCTTGCATTCCACTCATTTTGGGGAGACCTTTCTTGGCTACTGCAGGGGCAATGATAGATGTCAAGAACCACAAACTCTCACTTGCATTTGGAAATGACAAAATTGAATTCGACCTTTCAAAAGCTGTTAAACAACCTTCTGTTTTTGATGTTTGTGTTAGGACCTTTGTAACGCTAGAGGGGGGGTGATTAGCGTCAATGGAATTCAATCGCGGTTGTGTCTACAAATTCGTTAGCGCAGCGGAATATAGATAATACAATAACAATAATGAAAACACAACACGCTAACACGAGTATATAACGTGGTTCGGAACCGCACGGTTCCTACTCCACGGATCGGGCTCAAATGAGCCCTAGCGATGCCAATCACACACCACTATCAAATAACTCCTTCTCGGAACAATCCGGAGGTGGAGAAACCTCGTACAATATGATTACAACAATAATCAAATGAATACAAGCAATATAGTGAAATACAAAGCAATACAAGTAAAGGAAACACTTTACAAATGCTCTTTGAATGCTTGATCACTTGGTTGATCGAGTAGCACTTGGAGACCCTAAATTGCAGCAGCAACTCGCCCCAAATCGCCTCAAAGAACCATTTTCTTTTTCTTCCACCACGAGCTCCATATATAGCTTCAACTCGTCCGGAAAAAGTCGATCGATCGATCGTGACCATCACGATCGATGTCATCGTTGTCGTGGAGACAACGGCTAGTTCCACATTGATAAGTCCAACGGTACACCATCACGATCGACAGAACATCACCGATCGATGGAGTCCTCACTGACCACCGAGTCTCGACTCCATTCTCGTGGTCGAATTCTCGAGCACCACGACCGATCGACGATCACGATCGCTGAGCCATCACGACCGCTAACCTATGGCAATGATCCGCTAGGCCATAACCCGCAATAAACCCTAGTTGATTTCGGTCCACCGATCGCCACATGGCACCGGGCCGACCGCACACCTCAAACATGAGGTTTTAACTCAAGTATGGTTCCCCCATACTTGCTAGACCACCCTTAGCCTAGACCTAAGCCTTCTAGTCACCTCCATCAGCCTCACGCCTCTCGGATCCCTCCAAGTCATCCATGACTTGTTCATCCATCGCGCTAGCCTTCAGGTGCCTCCGTCGGCTATGTCATGCTAACGGTGTCTACACCGCCAAGGCACATTGGACTTACGCCGCCAAGACTCCGCTTGGACTTTACGCCGCCAACCATTGGACTTATGCTGCCAAGATTACCGCTTGGACTTTACGCCGCCAATATCAATCCCCTTGGACTTCAAATGCCAACCCATGTTGGACTTTCCATGCCAAGACCATGCTTGGACTTCTCAAATGCCAAGACCATGCTTGGACTTTCCCTTGCCAACCCATGTTGGACTTTACATTGCCAAGACCCATGCTTGGACTTTTCCCAATGCCAAGTGTCCCACTTGGACTTTCCATGCCAAGACCCATGCTTGGACTTTACCATGACAATTACATTGTCATATGTTTTTGTCGAAACATCAAAACACATCAAAACATCACTGAGCCAAACTCGAGTCCTGTGATCAGTGACTGGGCCGATTGCACCAACAATCTCCCTTTTGATGTTTGACAAAAACCACACAAAACATTGAGTTAGAACACTAACTCAATTCCCTTACCAATTATCCCAAATTGGTAATCTTAAAAACATTTTCGAAAATGTTTTCTCCCAGAATGTTCTCCCCCAAACATTCTCCAAACATTCTCCCCCTTTTTGACAAATAGCAAAAAGGTTATCTCTCCAAGGAGGTCAATGTCTCATGTCCCAATGAGATCTTACAATCTCCCCCTTGATCCAAAAATACCTAGGATGCCTACAATCTTCCTAGTGATAAGTCCCATATCACTCAAGAGAGGCAATCCTATTCACTCTCTCAATTTCCAAATTGGGTATCAAAAACTCATCAATTTGCCAATTGATGATACATTCCCATAACTTCTCCTTTTCAAGGAGAAAAACACATCCATCATCCCAAGATGGATACCTCCCCCTAAAGGTTTGCTCCCCCTTGACCATTGCACCAACAATGTCCTTGGGGAGTCCCTAAGCCAATAGGAACTCTAAATCATCAAAATTAAGGTTGGAAATTTAACATTGAACTTTCCACCACCTCAATTTGATACTTTGACCTAACACCTCTCCAAATCCATATCCAATGAATTTTCATCCTTCATAATGCTTCCCAAAGCATATCCTAGGGTTAGGAGTGGTTAGGATTTATCAGAGTCAATTCGGGTTAAACAAACCTTGTCAACCCAAAATCAGCCTTGGCAATGACTCACGATAACAATGATCACATAGCCCATCACCGATCGCCACCCAGTAAGCTGATCGATAATCCAAAATCCGATTTTCGCTATCGTAAATGAATTTCAAAAAATCATAAATAATTATACGTTTATCGAAAAATCACGAAATTTGATACGTATAATACTTATGACCAATACAATGGGTGAAAAATGTTTGAAAATTATTTTACCCATTAAATAGTGACATTGGTACAATGTTCAAGAACATTGAAATTTACAATGTTTTGGCCCTACTTTGTATCAACTTCATCAATGGTGATTGCTATCGAAAGATAGACTTCACCAAGGTTTTTCAAAATGATTTTAAAATGTTTTCAAACCTTATTTTGGATCATATTCCTTGGGCTCTATGCACATGACTTGTACACAAGCTTTCCCAATGATCCACAAATAAAAATAAGATGAGTTTTGGTTCAACTAGATGCAAAAACTATGCACCTTGAACTCAACTCATATCCTAGCATCTCACATGTATCTAAGGTGTATAAATACACATACATGTCAATTGGATGTGAGATGTGGGTTTTGCTCACCCTAAACTAGGGTTTCATGCATTTTTCTAGACAACCCTACTTGATTCCCTTATAAATGGGACTTCAAGTCATGCCATTGTCCTTAAATCAATTTTAATCAAATTATCCTAAATGCATGAATGATTATGGCATTTGAAATAATATAAATAGACATATGCTCATAATCATGATGTCATGGCATAAGATAAAATCTAAAACACATGACATTTATCTAACCCTAAGCATACACATGACATATAAATGATAGAAGTAAGCATGATGTCATGGCATGTTATATGGCAAACAAAGTATGGCATATAAAATATATAGGTATAGCAATACCTAAATTTTAATATTAATTGTCATTTGTTGGGATTAAGTTCATTTTGCCATATTACTATTTTTCTCCCAAGTGTGCAAAAACCCAAAATGGCACACTAACCTCTAAACCTAAATTGTGCCAATTTGATCATTTTATCAAACTTCATAATTAATATTGGCACATCCTAAAATCTTTTAGGATTATGATTCAATTGTATTTCCAAGGTCACCTCATCCTTGAAAATGACCTAAAGTGCCACCTTAACCATGGTTAGGTTAACTACCCTTCCATTTAAAGTTGGCACACCCTAACCCATCTAGCGTGAATCAATCACGCTCTTAGGAACCCAAAACCTATTTGAGCTCCTAGGGTTAATTAGGTATTCCTTAGGGATAACCTCCCTAGGTACCTTCCTAATGACCCTCCTAGGCTTGGTAGCCTTGGTCATTTGGGTCTTACCTAGGTTGACTCTAGGGGTAACTCCCCTTGCAACCTTCTTAGTGGCCACCCTAGGTTTCCTAGAAACCCTAGCCACTAGGCACACACCATGGTCAACTCTAGAGATGACTTCCCTATTGACCTTGGTCTTCCTAGACCTAGTTAGTGTTCCATAGTCAAATGGAACACTATGGTAAGCCACCTTAGGCTTAGGTTTGTGACCCAAACCTTTCTTGCCCTTGGTTGACTTTTGACTTCTTGACCTAAAAGTTTGACAATTAGACCCTTGAAATTGATTTTGTATCTTGTTTAGGGTCTTTTCCAATTTCTCAAGCCTTGACCTCAAGGCTTGGTTCTCTAATTCTAATTGCCCAATTTTAGAATTTTGATTTAAATCTTGGGCATTGGACTTCTTAGGCATATGCCTAGTCCATTTAGGGTTAATACCTAGATGTTCTTGTATTTTCTTAATAGATTCCCTAGGTATGGTTTTTCTAGGGACATTAGTCCCAAATTTCTCCTTATTATTAAGGTGTACCTTCTTAGCTCCTAAACAAATATGTTTGTTATTTCTAGCATGCTCTTTATGATAAATAGCAAGAGAATTAAAAGCATGCTTTTGCCTAGAAATTGAAGGTGCATTAACAAATTTTACCTTAGGGTTTGCCTTAGAGGCTCCCCCTACACGTGTTGCTCCTTCTTGCCCTTTCTTCTTTCCCCTTGGGCATTGACTCCGGAAA
This sequence comes from Wurfbainia villosa, assembly GCA_025175895.1. Classification (NCBI taxonomy): domain Eukaryota; kingdom Viridiplantae; phylum Streptophyta; class Magnoliopsida; order Zingiberales; family Zingiberaceae; genus Wurfbainia; species Wurfbainia villosa. The sequence goes on from CM045996.1 coordinate 50,814,376, forward strand.
TGTCCCGGTTGTCGACACTTGAAGCACACCACGTGCTCCTTGCTCTTTTGACTTGGGGAACCGGCATCCTTTGACTTTTCTTGACTTTTAGGTGCCGGAGGAGCTTTCTTGATCCTCTTTGGGCATTTGCTCTTATAATGCCCATACTCCCTACACTCAAAACACATTATATTATTTTTATTTTGAATTGAGGTGTTTGAGTTACCGATGGTGGTGGAGACCGGAATTGGACTTTGAGCTTCTTCATCTTGACCGGATGTTGAAGGCTCTTCTTGAGGTTGCTCCGGTATCGAGGATGGTTTCTCCTCCTCTTCTATTTCCTCTTCCGATCCGGAAGTTGACTCCTCACTTCCTCCCGATTCCTCACTTTCACTTGAGGATGAGCTCTCTTCTTCTCCTCCTCTTCCGAATCTTCTTGGACCGATTCGGGATTTTCGTGGAACTTGATCAACTTGTTCCACAATTCCTTGGCATCCCTATAGCTTCCTAATCTAGACAAAATATCGTTAGGTATCAAATCAATTAGCATTTTTGTTACCTTAACGGTTGTCTTGAATTTTTCCCGTTGCTTCTCGGTCCATCTCTTCATCTTGAGGATTTCGCCGCTTTCCTCTCTGAGCATCAAAACCTATAGTCACGCAAACCAATTTTCTATATTTGTCATTAGAAAATATTTCATTCTACCTTTCCAATACGCCAAGTGTTCGGTTGAAGGAAGGTGGGATGTTGACGCCCACCCAATTTTTCTTGAAATTCCATATTCTTCCCTCTAGCTTCTTCAACTCTCATGTTAGTCCGTAGAGAAGAGCCCCTGCTCGATACCACTTGTTAGGACCTTTGTAACGCCAGAGGGGGTGATTAGCGCCAATGGAATTCAATCGCGGTTGTGTCTACAAATTCGTTAGCGCAATGGAATATAGATAATACAATAACAATAATGAAAACACAACACGCTAACACGAGTATATAACGCGGTTCGAACCGCACGGTTCCTTTCCACTGATCGGGCTCAAATGAGCCCTAGCGATGCCAATCACACACCACTATCAAATAACTCCTTCTGAACAATCCGGAGGTGGAGAAACCTCGTACAATATGATTACAACAATAATCAAATGAATACAAGCAATATAGTGAAATACAAAGCAATACAAGTAAAGGAAACACTTTACAAATGCTCTTTGAATGCTTGATCACTTGGTTGATCGAGTAGCACTTGAGACTCGAATTGCAGCAAAGAACTCGCCCCAAATCGCCTCAAAGAACCATTTTCTTTTCTTCCACCACGAGCTCCATATATAGCTTCAACTCCCGGAAAAGTCGATCACCGATCGATCGTGACCATCACGATCGATGTCATTGGTCGTGAGACAACGGCTAGTTCCACGTTGGATAAGTCCAACGGAACTACCATCACCGACTGACAGACCATCACGACCGATGGAGTCCTCACTCGACCACCGAGTCTCGACTCCATTCTGGTCGAATTCTCGAGCACCACCGATCGATCGACGATCACGATCGCTGAGCCATCACCGATCCGCCAACCTATGGCGCCGATCGCTAGGCCATAACCCGCAGCCAAACCCTAGTTGACTCGGTCCAGTCGACTTCCACATGGCACCAGTCGACAGGCACACCTCAAACATGAGGTTTTAACTCAAGTATGGTTCCCCCATACTTGCTAGACCACCCTTAGCCTAGACCTAAGCCTTCTAGTCACCTCCATCACCCTCACGCCTCGGATCCTCCAAGTCATCCATGACTTGTTCATCCATCGCGCTAGCCTTCGTGTGCCTTCCGGCTATGTCATGCTAACGGTGTCTACACCGCCAAGGCACATTGGACTTACGCCGCCAAGACTCCGCTTGGACTTTACGCAGCCAACCATTGGACTTATGCTGCCAAGACTACCGCTTGGACTTTACGCCGCCAATATCAAATCCCTTGGACTTCAAATGCCAACCCATGTTGGACTTTCCATGCCAAGACCATGCTTGGACTTCTCAAATGCCAAGACCATGCTTGGACTTTCCCTTGCCAACCCATGTTGGACTTTACATTGCCAAGACCCATGCTTGGACTTTTCCCAATGCCAAGTGTCCCACTTGGACTTTCCATGCCAAGACCCATGCTTGGACTTTACCATGACAATTACATTGTCATATGTTTTTGTCGAAACATCAAAACACATCAAAACATCACTCGAGCCAAACTCGAGTCCTGGTCAATCGTGACCTGGGCCGATTGCACCAACAGTTTGTTGTAGGATTGATAGTTTTCAGTCAATAGCACTAGAAGGAGCACCAGAACAAACTTATCTTAATAAGCTCGAAGGGGATTTTGAGGATAAAGAGCTGGAGATTTCCGACCCCAACCTAACACCACAGAGCTGGTTGAGGAGGAAGAGGGGCAGAGCACACTCCTCAAGCCATATCCCCAAAACTAGGGAGTAACTGAGGGGTCAAGCTAACGACCTTAAACAAGCGCTTCTTGGGAGGCAACCCAAGCTATTTTCATTTTTTTTAGTCATTTTATTTTATTCTTTATTCTATTTTTATTTTTTTAGGTTTACAGGACACGACATGTTAAACGTGCCACTGCGTGCCAAATTGACACGTCCCGCCTATGCAGAACGACACAGGCATGTTGAGGTTATCCGAAGACAACACAGGTCGAGCGTGCTGATGAGCACGCCCGTGTCGCACACTTCTCAAATGCGGCACGCCTGGGCTGTACTACATCACGCCTTGGCTGGACTGCGGCACGCCTGGGGAGGATAGAGTACGCCTATGTCGCGCTTAAACGGGTCGGGTATTTGCGTAAGAGGATGCCCGACACGCCTATGCTGTGGATAGCCCTCTAAAGTCGGCCCGAGCACGCCCTAATTTTCCACTCGCGTTACAAGGTTGAAGCAGCCGCCGCCGGTCTCTCTCAAGCAGCCGAGGAGTTAACCTGCTGTCTCTCCCTCCCCAACGCCATGAGTAAGCGAGTGAAGACTAGAGGAGGAGCTTCTTCCTCTTCGGCAAGAGACAAGGGAAAAAGAAAAGCTCAGGATTTGGGTAACGATCCTCCTCCGACCTCTTGCCATCCATATGGAATTGTTTTTAGAGATGAGGTTATGAAGTCTAAATTCAGTAAGCTTGAAAAAAGGAAATTAGTATCTACAAGAACTATAGACTTCTACACGTTAACCACCCTAGGGTTAAGAGATGACATAACTTGGTTGACCAATAGGATAGGCTAGACCGAGTTTATCACGCACCATCATCTTACTTACCCTAGCATCACTCTTGAATTCCTTAGCTCCCTGTCTGCTGAAATACTGTAAGGAAAGGATTGTGAGGAAGGAAAAATAAAATTTAGATTAATGGACCATGAGTTTACCCTTTCTTTAAGTGATTTTAATACGATATTTGATGTTCCTAGCGGAGGGGAGAGGCAAATTCATAGACATTTTATTGATCATCAATTTTGGAGATTAATTTCTGATGGCCCTCGTCCTTATGATGCATCTAGGTCTAAATCATTTAACATCCCTAATCCTATTTTTCGTTATCTCCTTAGGTTTATGGCTAATACAATCTCTAGAAGATATGATAGTGCAGGGGTGGCTAGGCAGAGTGAGTTACAATTTTTATGGGCCATGCTAAATGAAGTTAATATTGATTCTGGAGCCCATATGGTTAGACATTTAGTTAAGGTTAGTAATAGCCCATCCGGAGTCATAGTCATAGGTGGTATTATCACTAGGATTGCTGTAGCCTTAGGATGTGAATTGGATGACCTTGAATATTGTCCTGTTAGCCCTAGATTGGATTTGGATGCTTGTATAAATATGAAGATGATTGAGGCATTCGACGAGGGGTATCGTTTGGTGTTAAGAAATGGAATTAAAATCCCTCTTCCAAATCCTGAGCAGATGACTGTACGTAATTCATCCAATTGGATTTTTAGAGATGTCTAGGGACCCTTTCCTACCCCCATTGCCCATGCTCCATCACCCACTCCTAGGGAGCCATCTCACATAGCCCCTGAGCCATCATTTCCTGAACCGACAATGTTTCAGGTACTTTTCTTTTGATTTTTCAGGATTCCGATCATCATTTGAAGCTTTCAGGGCCGAGCATACCTCGCACATAGGTGTGTGGGATCGCTATGCCCAAGCTACAGAGGAGCACCATCGTATGGTGACACATCATTTGGATAGGGCAGCGGATTTTTACAGGAGAGCTGATGAGTTTTTCAATGTTGAGTCCGCCCGGAGGGAAGATGATGATAGATTTCGACAGGAGTCCCGGGAGTTTTACCAGGAGCAGCGACATAGGTGGGCAGAGGAGGATGCTAGTAGCGAAGACAATGACCATTGACCACCTTGAACTATTTTGTGAGTTTCGATGCACATCCTTTACTGCTTATGCTGTCTCTACTTAGATTTTTAGTTTGGTTAGTGCTATTTTGTTTGCATCTTTTCATATATCATAACATTGCATTTTTATATCATCTAGCATAATACAACTGAATATTGGTCGGATCATGATATTCCTTTTTTCCTATTTGATAAGAGCCCTATTTCACTTCTAACATAGTCTATAGGTCTGAGGTATCCAAAAAAGGATTTAAATCCCCCATATCGGACGAGAACTCGATTTTCCATTGGAGACTTGCCTGTGCAACTTGGTTACTGGGGAAACACTTTCACTAGAAGTATGATCGAAAAAAAAAAAACTGAAAACTGGAATTGTTTTCAAGCACACCTTTGAGACCAAGTAGTTACTGGGGAAACACCTAAAAGGTGCCCCTTTGAGACTAACTAGTTACTGAGGAAATGCTCTCTATAAATTCCTTTCCTTATCTCTTAGAAAGTGCTCCTTTGAGACCTTTTGATGATAGGTAAGGATGATCCATGCATTAAGGCAGGTAAGTGCCTCTATGTCGGAAATAAGATTGCTCTACGATAGAAGGGATGTCAAATTCGGATTGGTGTCCAATGACATTAGTCCAACCTTTCACGTGCACTATATAGGGATCTTTCAAACTTGGCAACTAGGAATGACATGAAAAGATTAAGATCAGATTGTATACCTCTGGATGGTGTCTAGCATTCCCACAAATAAGTTGTCTTTTGAGTTTCTTTGCTTGAGGACAAGCAAAAGTTTAGGACTAGGGGATTTTGATGTGTATAAATCATGCTATGTTTTCACTACTCCATATACATGCATTTTATCTCATTTCATGTCCTAGGCATGTATTTTATCATGATTTAGTTAAGTTTGGTATATTTTTGACAAAGAGACTGCTTTTGGGTGTTTTCTGTGTTAACAGGGCAAAGAAGCAGGCGTATCAAAACAACACAGGCGTGTCATCAGTGACACGTCTGTGTCAGGAGTTTCAGCCTTCAACACGCCCTGGTTCAGCAGCCGACACGCCCTAGTCAAAGTGTTGACACGGCCGGCGTATCAAAACAACACAGGCGTGTTATCAGTGACACGTCCGTGTCAGGAGTTCTAGCGCTCAACACGCCCTAGTTCAGCCTTCGACACACCCCAATTCAAGCGCAACATGCCCTGTGGGAAGTCCGCGACACGCCTGTGCTCTCATTTGGCACAGGCGTGTTGTCCTGACTCCGGATTTCCTTTTCTGCGAGAGCCGCGATCTTCGTCTCAATTAAAGGAAAATCTTTTGCCTTAATTAAAGAGGAGGCCAAGGCTATAAAAGAGGAGATATTCTAACCCTAGAGGAGGATGGCGGGTGGTGAAAACGACGACAGAAGAAGGAGGATAAAGAAGGAGTTGACGACAGAGGAACACAGATGGCACTAAGTATCGTAATTTCTTTCTCTAGCAATTCTTGCCAGACTATGGAGTAGTGTCTTGTAATCTTAGGATGGGGGAGTAGCCCTTGACGATTTATGATGGATGATGTAATCTATACTACTTGGATTATTGTTTGTTTTGATCTGGTTTTTGGATTCTTATTGATAAACCTAAGGAGCTAAGGGGAAGTACCTAACAGTGAACCCAAGTTCCCGAAACCCAGAACCAACTACGGATTAACTCCTGCCAAGTAGCGGTGGTGTATCTATGAGGGCTTGCGGGGGTCTCGTGATAGGTCCCCTTAGCTGATTATGGTCCCGTGTGCAAACCTACCGTGAAAAGGAAATTTAGACTCTAAAGGAACTCTTATGGACTTAATGGATCTATCAAATCCAGTTTTTACCAAGTAACGGAGGTAAGACTAGGGAGGTTTGCGGAGGTCTCGTGACAGGTCCCCTTAGCTGATTATGATCCCCTACGCTCGAATACCGTGATAGGTAAATTGAGTTTGATAGGTACAGTTAGCGTAGACCTCGAAAGGGGCCGTTGATTTACCTTAGGATAGGTTCCATCAAAACAACTATAATAGGGGTAGGAAAGAATTAAATCACCTTATAAATCGTCGACGTGGTGAAACCCATATCCTGAGATTCTCCTCAACTATTGACTTTTAGCTCGTTCTTCTCATTCGTTGTTCTTGACTGCTCAGTGTCTTGCTTAATCCACAAATTGATTGACTAGATAACTTGGTATCACGATCATTCGATAATTGTCCCAATCCTTGTGGGATCGATATTTTTATTACTTGACGACAACCGTGCACTTGCGGAAAATAAGACATCAGCAATCCGTCGAGTAATCTTGTACGACCCTTCCCAATTAGGGGCTAAGTTCCCTAGGTGCCCTACAGGGTTTGCTTTGCATAGAACCATGTCTCCTACTTAAAATGTCCAAGGTATCACATTTTTGTTGAAGACTTGTTTTATTCTCTGCTTATATACGTTCGCTTAAATTCGAGCTTGCTTTCGTCTTTCTTACAATAAGTCTAGCTCAGTACTTCTCAATATTTAATTATGTTTTGGTTCATAATCTTGGACTCGGGCACTATTCACAAGAGCCTCTACAGTGATAACTGCTTCAGTCCAATAAACTAAACTAAAGGGGTCTCTTCTATTGCTGACTTATGTGTAGTTCAGGAGGTCCACAATATTCCTGAAAGTTCGTCTACCAAATTCCCCCGCTTAGCTCCTAATTTAGCCTTCAATCCCTGAATAATAATCCTATTAACCACCTCTACCTATCCATTAGCTTGAGGAAGGGCCACTAAAGTAATATCCTCATGAATATTATGACTCTAACACCATTCCCTAATTTTTTTGGCCCTAGAACTGATGTCCATTATCACTGATCATCTTTCTTGGAACCCCATATCTACAAATAATATTCTTCCACAAGAATTGTATCACTGCAGCCTCCATGATTTTAGTTAGGGGGTCAACTTTTAGCCATTTGGAGAAATTATTCATAGCTACCAACAAAAATTTCTTTTGCAAAGGAGCTGTAGGCATCGGACCAACTATGCCCATCCTCCATTGATCGAAGGGACAAGAAGCGATTATAGCCTTCATCATCTCGGCTAGCCTGTCCGACCTGTTGCTATGCATTTGACAAGTCTGGCAAGTCTTGACTAGGTGTACAGTGTCTTGATAGAGTGTGTGTAGGGATGTATACTGAAAAGTCTATCTTTTCTATGAACATCTTTATTTTTGAAATAAGAATCACATGATCATTGTTTGCATATTTTTATGGTTATGCAATATTATCTAATACTTTACATTGTAGATAACATGGTGTGTGGTGTCACACAGGAGATCATGTTATCGGCCCCTTTAAAAGTATAAGTAAAGGCTCACAACCGAGATGACTTTGGACAAACCATCGGAATGGTTGTAGTGTGATTTGGTGTTGGTTTGTCTTGAACATAGAATCACACTAGTGCACTTTGTGTGTATTGAGCATGACCGACATAAAGGTGATTCGATTTATTGTTGACTACATAATCGAATCGGATCTCAGATATTATTTAGTACATGCTCTTAATCCCGATATAATAACGGGGACATATACTTAGTAGTCATCTCTTTGATTTACCAATGGGTGAGATTTATAGATTAAATCGATAGGCTCGGTAAGTTGGGAGATCATATTATTTATATGGTGTGCCATTGATTGAAACCGTGTCCTATATATTAGGATGATGATGTCCCCTTGAGGAGCTCATAAGGTTCATCATGTAAACCCTGCAGGTGGACTTGGTCCGGCATGATGAAATGGTTGAGTGGTACTACTCAAGGAGTTAGATGTTGATTAATTAATGGTCGGTAAATTAATTAATCGACGGACATTCGAGATCTTAAACATGGGGATAAAATGTACAAATAATATATGGAACCCATATTATCATATGGGGGTTTGTGAGGTAGATCAATGATGAACCTTTAGTGGATTAGATCATCATTAGTGGATCGGATTTTATGTGGGCTTGATCCATGGGTGGCAAAGACCCAACTCCTCCTCATGGTCCCTAATGTAGCCTGTTAACACCTCATGATGCTTAGATCCAAAGGATAGAAACAAAACTCAAAGATCCATTGGTAGAGATTAAATCTCTAAGAACCGACGGTTGAGATTAAATCTCTAGATCCGACGGTTGAGATTAAATCCCTAAAACCAATGGAGGAGATTAATTCATGACTTATCCCTAAATTTATAAAAGGATGGAAAAGGGATTTGGCATGAACTACATGATAGGAGAGCTAGGGTTTGGGAGGCAAGTGTGCACCAAATAAGGAAGGTTCTTTCTCTCTTCTTCTTCCTCTTTTGGCCAACGTCCAGCACCCTTCCCAGCTCTTTTCCAGCCTTGTACGGTGCCCAAAAGCTTCCTTTTCCCTCTCCTTAGCTGGTGGAAACAAGATATAGGGCTTCCCTTGGTGTCTTGGTTGTTTTCCACTATCTTCTCCTTCATCTAGTTGGCCGGCTGCAAGGATAAGTTTGGTTCCTTGTTAGTTGTCTCTAGTGAGGAGAAAAACCTTGTTTCTATTCTTCCTCTTGCTTTGGAAGAGCAAGGAAGGAAGATTTGGCATCTAGGAGCTTCGACTTTTGGTGGATCGTCGCCCACACGACGTCCAAAAGGAGGAAGGTCATACATTAGAAGATCGAGAGGTATACCTATTCTACTTTCTTCTTTTGTTTGTTGCTTGTTTTTATTTTTCAATTATAAGCATGTTATAAATCTCTAAATGGCTAAATAATACTTGGATCCCGAGCATAAACACAAAAACCGGCGATTCGAACATCGTCTATTCTGCGGCTACTCGTAGAATAGAGGATGGTCGCTTGAACAACTTGTTTGTTCAAGTGACCTCTCAAAACGAATAGCACGACGATGACTTGGTTGCTTTGGCAATCCCTTTTGTCTAAGATTAAATTTTTTTAATTTGGGGACATCGAAGGGATCGCCATGGACAAGCTACCGAGGTGAAGTGGGAAGCGAAGTTTCCCCTCACGGACTCGATAAGCAAAACCCTACATTTGGTATTAGAGCCAAGGTTTCCGATTTTGTGTGTATAGGATTCAGTTAATTTTTATGCACTTTTTCATATATTATATGTGCCGGATAATAGTAGGATATGCATAGTTTAACTCTTTGGTTGCAAGCATATGATCCGACTATTATGGCCATATGTGTCTATGTGATTGTATGTGTGAAAATATTTATTTTGTTGAATCCTCTGGGTTGACGAGGCTAGTATTTAGTTTTTGTAAATTAAATATGGCATTGTTCAGCCACTCTTTATTTTATTTTACTTTCGATCTAGATCTCATGTACACTCCCTTGTGGAGTATAGGATCGATGTATGTAAATTAAAATAGGTTTTAGTCTCGGCTTGGATCTCCGGATGGCTTGTACATGGCGTAGGATGAGCGGACGAGAAGGCGATGCGATGGAAGACAAATTGAAGACAAAAGCCATAATAGTTGGAAAATAATTTATTTTTCATATTTATTGCTTATTTTTTGATATGCATGTCGTAGCTTAGAAAATTCCTCATTTTCAAATTACTAAGTGGGAGAGGGATATTTTTATAAATTCCCACGGCCTCCATTACGATTTGACATGTGATGCAAACAAACTTACGCGTCAGCTCTGAGTGCCTTCCTCCCCATCGGATAAGTTTGTTTGTGGATCACAGGGTCGAATATGGTTATAGGAAATTATTTAGAAGTGTGTGTACTTGCCCATCGTAAGGCACATAACCCGAGATAATTACCTTGGTACCGAGTAATGGTGAACACTTAGATATAAATATAAGTATCCTCCCCATCGGAGTCACTGCTTTTATTTGTAGGGCCGAAGAGAAACCAACTATTAATTTTACTTGTCAAAAAGTTAGGTTGACAAGATAGTAAAATTAATGGGTAAAACCTCCTCTTACAAATGTAGAATTCATATATGTCCACACGATCTTGGCATGCGATATTCTCGGTGTTTAGAGGTGTTAGTTGATTTTAAAATTTTATTGTTTGAGGAATCAATAATTTTTTGAAATCTACAGTAATGATCTATGTGATTCTTAGGATTTTCAAGAATGACTTTCAGTCCACTTACTATGATACTAAAGGAAATAAACTTACTGTAACCAAATAAAGTTGATTGGAAAAGAATCTAGATATTGTCTTATCTGCTAAGGAGTACAAGTATGCACTCTTCGAAGAGTGTCCTCAAGACATGGTTGCTCAAAAGGTTTCTACTTCTAAGCTTAAAGACAAGAAGAAGAAGTAACAAGGTGAAGCAAAGGTGGTGGGAGGATCTCAGGGAGGAGTGAAGAAGCCGAAAGGCAAGTACTTGTAAGCAGGATGGACATTGGAAGGACTGTCCCAGTCCGAAACAGAACAAAGGTATATCCTTTGGACTAGTCATTGAAACATGATTAGCGGTGTTATCTACCGGCACCTGGTGTGTAGATACGAGAGCCGCTAATCATGTCTGCAATACTTTGCAGGGGTTCCAGGAAACCCGACGACAAGCTAAGGGAGAGTTTACCGTTTGCTTGGGCAATGCCATAATGATGGCGGCTATTGCAATGGGAGAAGTTTTATTTAACTTTTGAGAAAAATAAAACTTTGGTTCTGGAAATTTCCCTTTATGTACCTTTATTTAGAAAGAATTTAGTTTCAGTTTCTAAATTGTTTATGGATGGATATTCTATTTCTTTTAATTACAGAGATATTATAAAAAGGAATAGGAAGAATATCTATTCAGGTACATTGATAGGAAATTTGTACACACTTGAACCAAAACCTCCCAAGATGCAAATTGAAGTTAATAACTCATCTTCTAATTCCAATAAGAGAAAAGAACCTTCGAAGATGAACCAAACATATCTTTGGCATCTTAGGCTTGGTAACATTAACCTAAGCAGAATTCAAAGGTTGATAGCTGATGGACCTTTCGATTCATTAGTGGTGGAGGATCTCCCAACCTATGAATCTTGCTTGGAGGGTAAGATGACAAAGAGGCCTTTTAAGGCCAAGGGGTATAGAGCCAAAGATGTGTTAGAATTGGTTCATTCTGATTTGTGTGGTCCTATGTCTATCCAGGCTAGAGGTGGTTTTGAGTATTTCATCTCTTTCATAGATGATTACTCAAGATATGGATGCATTTACCTGATGCGCCGCAAGTTTGAATGCTTTGACAAGTTCATAGAATTCATGGTTGATGTGGAGAAATGTCAAGGTAAAAGTATCAAGACACTACGATCTGATCGTGGTGGTGAGTACCTCTTGGGAGAGTTTAGGAACTACTTATCAGAGGCTGGGATTCAATCCCAATTGGATCGCACTGCACACCCCAAAGATAACGTGAATAGGACTCTTATGGAGATGGTTAGATCGATGATGAGTTATTCTGACTTGCAAGATTCATTCTGGGGATATGCTCTAGATACGACAGTGTACATTCTGAACTTGGTACCATCTAAATCAGTGCCTTCTACTCCCACAGAGTTATGAACTGGGCGAAAGCCTAGTCTAAGACATATTCAAATATGGGGGAGTCCAACACATGTGCTGAAGGCAGATGTTGGTAAGTTGGAACCTCGTACAGAAGTACGCATGTTCATTGGCTATCCCAGGGGAACGAAGGGTGGATTGTTTTATAGTGCTAGAGATTAGAGGGTGATCGTTAGCACGAACGCTAGATTTCTAGAGGAAGACTATGTGATGAGCCACAAGTCCAAGAGTAAAATTGTTCTGGAGGAGTTAAAAGGGGAAGTCACTTCTTTAGTACCACCGGTACAAGAGGATATACCACATGTCACTGCACCGCATGTCACAGAGGATACACAGGTAATACCTCATCATAGTGGGAGGGTTGTGAGACAACCTGATAGATTCATGTTCTTGGGAGAATCTTCTGATTTGGTCCCTGGCAAACATGAACCTGATCCCTGGACATATGATGAGGTAATCCAAGATAAAGATGCAGTATCTTGGCAAAGTGCAATGAATGCTGAGATTGAATCTATGGATTCAAATCAGGTCTGGGAGCTAGTAGAACCACCCGATGGTGTAAAAACCATTGGATGCAAGTGGATCTACAAGAGAAAGAGAGGAATAGATGGGAAGGTCGAGACCTTCAAAGTGAGGCTTGTTACGAAGAGATATACTCAGAAAGAGGGTATCGATTATGAGGAAACCTTTTCGCCGGTAGCCATGCTTAAGTCTCTCCGGATTCTCTTATGCATAACAGCTCATATGGATTATGAGGTGTGGCAGATGGATGTCAAGACAACTTTCCTTAATGGAAGTCTTGAGGAAAACATCTACATGAAGCAACCAGAGGGATTCATTGCTAAGAGCAAAGAGCATCTTGTATGTAAGCTTAATCAGTCCATTTATTGATTGAAAAAACCTTCGGGGTCTTGGAACATTCGATTTGATGAGGTGATCCAGTCTTATGGATTTATTCAAAGTCCGGATGAGTCTTGTGTATACAATAGATGTGACGGAAACGTAGTGGTATTTCTTGTACTATACGTAGATGACATTTTGTTGATTGGCAACAATATCAAGGTGTTATCGGACGTAAGGGTATGGTTGTCCAAATAGTTTGATATGAAGGACTTGGGAGAGGTTGGACACATCCTTGGGATCAAGGTTATAAGGGATCGCAGGAAAAGGATGTTGTACTTATCCAAAGCTTCATACATAGACACGATTATGGAGCGTTTTAGCATGCAGAACTCCAAGAAGGTTTTTCTACCTTTCGGCATGGAGTTCCTTTATCTAAGGAGATGTGTCCTAGATCATCTGAGGAGATAGAGGAGATGAAGGCGGTTCCTTATGCTTCGGCAGTAGGAAGCCTCATGTATGCGATGCTCTGTACGAGACCAGATATCTGCTTTGCCGTGGGCATGGTCAGTAGATATCAGAGTAATCTAGGACAGGGACATTGGACTAGGGTAAAGCATATATTGAAGTGCCTGAGAAGGACTAGGGATTATATGCTAGTTTTCCGAGCAGACCAATTATTCCCTATGGGTTACATGGATTATGACTTCCAATCAGATAGGGATAATAGTAAGTCTACCTCAGGTTTTGTGTTTACTTTGGGAAGTGGATCCATTGTATGGAGGAGTGTCCAACAGAAATGCGTGGCGGACTCTACCACGGAAGCTGAGTATGTGGCAGCTTCTGAGGCGGCCAAAGAAGTTGTATGACTCAGGAACTTCATGATGGACTTGGATGTGATTCCTGGTTTGCCCAGAACTATCACAATTTATTGTGATAATAATGGTGCAGTTGCAAACTCGAAGGAACCACAAGCCCATAAGGCTAGTAAAAACATAGAGCGCAAGTACCACCTGATACGAGAAATCGTAAATGAGGTAGAAGTTGCTGTCGCCTAGATTGCATCAGAGGATGACCTGGTAAACCCTTTCACTAAGGCCCTTCTAGCGAAAGCTTTGATAAGCATGTGAAGGGAAGGGAAATCAGATGTATGGCAGTATGAGGACAACATAGTCTTTTAGTATAAGTTGGAGATTGTAGGGATGTATACTGAAAAGTCTATCTTTTCTATGAAATTCTTTATTTTTGAAATAAGAATCACATGATCATTGTTTGCATATTTTTATGGTTATGCAATATTGTCTAATACTTTACATTGTAGATAACATGGTGTGTGGTGTCACACAGGAGATCATGTTATCGGACCCTTGAAAAGTATAAGTAAAGGCTCACAACCGAGATGACTTTGGACAAACCATCGGAATGGTTGTAGTGTGATTTGGTGTTGGTTTGTCTTGACCATAGAATCACACTAGTGCACTTTGTGTGTATTGAGCAGAACCGACATAAGGGTTATTCGATTTATTGCTAACTACATAATCGAATCGGACCTCAGATATTATTTAGTACATGCTCTTAATCCCGATATAATAACGGGCACATATACTTAGTAGTCATCTCTTTGATTTACCAATGGGCGAGATTTATAGATTAAATCGATAGGCTCGGTAAGTTGGGAGATGATATTATTTATATGGTGTGCCGTTGATTATAGGAGGAAATCGTGTCCTATATATTAGGATGATGATTCCCCCTTGAGGAGCTCGTAAGGTTCATCATGTAAACCCTGCAGGTGGACTTGGTCCGGCATGATGAAAAGGTTGAGTGGTACTACTCAAGGAGTTAGATGTTGATTAATTAATGGTCAGTAAATTAATTAATCGACGGACATTCGAGATCTTAAACACGGGGAGAAAATGTACAAATAATATATGGAGCCCATATTATCATATGGGGGTTGGTGAGGTAGATCAATGATGAACCTTTAGTGGATTGGATCATCATTAGTGGATCGGACTTTATGTGGGCTTGATCCATGGGTGGCCAAGACCCAACTCCTCCTCATGGTCCCTAATGTAGCCTATTAACACCTCATGATGCTTAGATTCAAAGGATAGCAACAAAACTCAAAGATCCAATGGTAGAGATTAATCTCTAAGAACCGACGGTTAAGATTAAATCTCTAGATCCAACGGTTGAGATTAAATTCTTAAAACCAATGGAGGAGATTAATTGATGACTTATCCCTAACTCTATAAGAGGATGGCAAAGGGATTTGGCATGAACTACATGATAGGAGAGCTAGGGTTTGGGGGGCAAGAAAGAATCCTATTTTAGATAGGATTAGGATTAGGGTTTGGAGGCAAGGGTGGCACCAAATAAGGAAGGTTCTTTCTCTCTTCTTCTTCCTCTTTTGGCCAACGTCCAGCACCCTTCCCAGCTCTTTTCCAGCCTTGGCCGGCACCCAAAAGCTTCCTTTTCCCTCTCCTTAGGTGGTGGAAACAAGATATAGGGCTTCCCTTGGTGTCTTGGTTGTTTTCCACCATCTTTTGCTTCATCTAGTTGGCCGGCGGCAAGGATAAGTTTGGTTACTTGTTGGTTGTTTCTAGTGAGGAGAAAAATCTTGTTTCTATTCTTCCTCTTTCTTTGGAAGAGCAAGGAAGGAAGATTTGGCATCTAGGAGCTTCGACTTTTGGTGGATCGTCGCCCACACGACGTCCAAAAGGAGGAAGGTCATACATTAGAAGATCGAGAGGTATACCTATTCTACTTTCTTCTTTTGTTTGTTTCTTGTTTTTGTTTTTCAATTATAAGCTGTTATAAATCTCTAAATGGCTAAATAATACTTGGATCCCGAGCATAAACACAAAAACCGGCGATTCGGACATCGTCTATTCCGCGACTACTCGTAGAATAGAGGATGGTTGCTTGAACAACTAGTTTGTTCAAGTGACCTCTCTAAACGAATAGCACGACGATGACTTGGTTTCTTTGGCAATCCCTTTTGTCTAGGATTAAATTTTTTTAATTCGGGGACATCGAAGGGATCGCCATGGACAAGCTACTGAGGTGTAGTGGGAAGCGAAGTTTCCCCTCACAGACTCGATAAGCAAAACCCTACATTTGGTATCAGAGCCAAGGTTTCTGATTTTGTGTGTTAAGGATTCAGTTAATTTTTATGCACTTTTTCATATATTATATTTGTCGGATAATAGTAGGATATGCGTAGTTTAACTCTTTGGTTGCAGGCATAAGATCCGACTATTATGACCATATGTGTCTATGTGATTGTATGTGTGTATATATTTATTTTGTTGAATCCTCGGGGTTGACGAGGCTAGTATTTAGTTTTTGTAAATTAAATACGTCATTGTTTAGCCACTCTTTATTTTATTTTACTTTCGATCTAGATATCATGTACACTCCCTCGTGGAGTATAGGATCGATGGATGTAAATTAAAATAGGTTTTAGTCTCGTCTCGGATCTCCGGATGGCTTGTACATGGCGTACGAGGAGCGGACGAGAAGACGATGCGACGGAAGACATATTGAAGACAAAAGCCATAATAGTTGTAAAATAATTTATTTTTCATATTTATTGCTTTTTGTTTGATATGCATGTCGTAGCCTAGAAAATTCCTCATTTTCAAATTACTAAGTGGGAGAGGGATATTTTTATAAATTCCCACGACCTCCATTACAATTTGACATGTGATGCAAACAAACTTACGCGTCGGCTATGAGTGCCTTCCTCCCCATCGGATGAGTTTGTTTGTGGATCACAGGGTCAAATATGGTTATAGGAAATTATTTAGGAGTGTGTGTACTTGCCCATCGTAAGGCACATAACCCGAGATAATTACCTTGGTACCGAGTAATGGTGAACACTTAGATACAAATATAAGTATCCTCCCCATTGGAGTCACTGCTTTTATTTGTAGGGTCGAAGAGAAACCAACTATTAATTTTACTTGTCAAAAAGTTAGGTTGACAAGATAGTAAAATTAATGGGTAAAACCTCCTCTTACAAATGTAGAATTCGTATACGTCCACACGATCTTGGCATGCGATATTCTCGGTGTTTAGAGGTGTTGGTTGATTTTAAAATTTTAATGTTTGAGGAATCAATAATTTTTTGAAATCTACAGTAATGATTTATGTGATTCTTAGGATTTTCAAGAATAACTTTCAATCCACTTACTATGATACTAAAGGAAATAAACTTACTGTACCCAAATAAAGTTGATTGGAAAAGAATCTAGATATTGTCTTATCTGCTAAGGAGTAAAAGTATGCACTCTTCGAAGAGTGTCCTCAAGCCATGGTTGCTCAAAAGGTTTCTACTTCTAAGTCGAAAGGCAAGAAGAAGAAGAAACAAGGTGAAGCAAAGGTGGTGGGAGGATCTCAGGGAGGAGTGAAGAAGCCGAAAGACAAGTACTTGTAAGCAGGATTGACATTGGAAGAAGGACTGTCCCAGTCCGAAATAGAACAAAGGTATATCCTTTGGACTAGTCATTGAAACATGATTAGCGGTGTTATCTACCGGCACTTGGTGTGTAGATACGAGAGCCACTAATCATGTCTGCAATACTTTGCAGTGGTTCCAGGAAACCCAACGATGAGCTAAGGGAGAGATTACCGTTTTCTTGGGCAATGTCATAATGATGGCGGCTATTGCAGTGGGAGAAGTTTTATTTAACTTTTGAGAAAAATAAAACTTTGGTTCTGGAAAATTCCCTTTATGTACCTTTATTTAGAAAGAATTTAGTTTCAGTTTCTAAATTGTTTATGGATGGATATTCTATTTCTTTTAATGACAGAGCTATTATAAAAAGGAATAGGGAGAATATCTATTCAGGTACATTGATAGGAAATTTGTACACACTTGAACCAAAACCTCCCACAATGCAAATTGAAGTTAATAACTCATCTTCTAATTCCAATAAGAGAAAAGAACCTTCGAAGATGAACCAAACATATCTTTGGCATCTTAGGCTTGGTCACATTAACCTAAGCAGAATTCAAAGGTTGATAGCTCATAAACCTTTGGGTTCATTAGTGGTGGAGGATCTCCAAACCTATGAATCTTTCTTGGAGGGTAAGATGACCACGAGGCCTTTTAAGGCCAAGGGGTATAGAGCCAAAGATGTGTTAGAATTGGTTCATTCTGATTTGTGTGGTCCTATGTCTATCCAGGCTAGAGGTGGGTTTGAGTATTTCATCTCTTTTCATAAATGATTACTAAAGATATGGATACATTTACCTGATGCGCCGCAAGTCTGAATGCTTTGACAAGTTTCGAAGAATTCAAGGCTGATGTGGAGAAACATCAAGGTAAAAGTATCAAGACACTACAATCTGATCGTGGTGGTGAGTACCTCTTGGGAGAGTTTAGGAACTACTTATCAGAGGCTGGGATTCAATCCCAATTGACTGCACCTGGCACACCCCAGCAGAATGGTGTAGCAAAGCGAAGGAATAGGACTCTTATGGAGATGGTTAGATCGATGATGAGTTATTCTGACTTGCCAGATTCGTTCTGGGGATATGCTCTAGATATGGCAGTGTACATTCTGAACTTGGTACCATCTAAATCAGTGTCTTCTACTCCCACAGAGTTATGGACTGGGCGAAAGCCTAGTCTAAGACATATTCGGATATGAGGGAGTCCAACACATGTGCTGAAGGCAGATGCTGGTAAGTTGGAACCTCGTACAGAAGTACGCATGTTCATTGGCTATCCCAGGGGAACGAAGGGTGGATTGTTTTATAGTCCTAGAGATCATAGGGTGAACGTTAGCACGAACGCCAGATTTCTAGAGGAAGACTATGTGATGAGCCACAAGCCCAAGAGTAAAATTGTTTTGGAGGAGTTAAAAGGGGAAGTCACTTATTTAGTACCACCGGTACAAGAGGATATACCACATGTCACTGTACCGCGTGTCACAGAGGATACACAGGTGATACCTCATCGTAGTGGGAGAGTTGTGAGACAGCCTGATAGATTCATGTTCTTGGGAGAATCTTATGATTTGGTCCTTGGCGAACATGAACCTGATCCCTGGACATATGACGAGGTAATCGAAGATAAAGATATAGTATCTTGGCAAAGTGCAATGAATGCTGAGATTGAATCTATGGATTCAAATCAGGTCTGGGAGCTAGTAGAACCACCCGATGGTGTAAAAACCATTGGATGCAAGTGGATCTACAAGAGAAAGAGAGGAATAGATGGGAAGGTCGAGACCTTCAAAGTGAGGCTTGTTGTGAAGGGGTATACTCAGAAAGAGGGTATCGATTATGAGGAGACCTTTTCGCCGGTAGCCATGCTTAAGTCTATCCAGATTCTCTTATGCATAGCAGCTCATATGGATTATGAGGTGTGGCAGATGGATGTCAAGACAGCTTTCCTTAATGGAAGTCTTGAGGAAAACATCTACATGAAGCAACCAAAGGGATTCATTGCTAAGGGCAAAGAGCATCTTGTATGTAAGCTTAATCGGTCCATTTATAGATTGAAAAAAGCTTCGGGGTCTTGGAACATCCGATTTGATGAGGTGATCCAGTCTTATGGATTTATTCAATGTCCGGATGAGTCTTGTGTATACAAGAGATGTGACGGAAACATAGTGGTATTTCTTGTACTATATGTAGATGACATTTTGTTGATTGTCAACAATATCAAGGTGTTATCGGACGTAAGGGTATGGTTGTCCAAACAGTTTGATATGAAGAACTTGGGAGAGGTGGGACACATCTTTGGGATCAAGGTTATAAGGGATCGCAGGAAAAGGATGTTGTGCTTATCCCAAGCTACATACATAGACACGATTATGGAGCGTTTTAGCATGCAGAACTCCAAGAAGGTTTTTCTACCTTTCAGGCTGGAGTTCCTTTATCTAAGGAGATGTGTCCTAGATCATCTGAGGAGATAGAGGAGATGAAGGCAATTCCTTATGCTTCGGTAGTAGGAAGCCTCATGTATGCGATGCTCTGTACGAGACCAGATATCTGCTTTGTCGTGGGCATGGTGAGCAGATATCAGAGTAATCCAGGACAGGGACATTGGACTAGGGTAAAGCATATATTGAAGTGCCTTAGAAGGACTAGGGATTATATGCTAGTTTTCTGAGCAGACCAATTACTCCCTATGGGTTACATGGATTGCGACTTCCAATCAGATAGGGATAACAGTAAGTCTACCTCAGGTTTTGTGTTTACTTTGAGAGGTGGAGCCATTGTATGGAGGAGTGTCCAGCAGAAATACTTGGTGGACTCTACCATGGAAGCTGAGTATGTGGCTGCCTCTGAGGCAGCCAAAGAAGCTGTATGGCTTAGGAACTTTCTGATGGACTTGGATGTGATTCCTGGTTTGCCCAAAACTATCACAATTTATTGTGATAATAATGGTGCAGTTGCAAACTCGAAGGAACCACGAGACCATAAGGCTAGTAAAAACATAGAGCGCAAGTACCACCTGATACGAGAAATCATAAACGAGGTAGAAGTTGTTGTCGCCTAGATTGCATCAGAGGATGACCTGGTAAACCCTTTCACTAAGGCCCTTCTAGCGAGAGCTTTGATAGGCATGTAAAGGGAAGGGAAATAGGATGTATGGCATTATGAGGATAACATAGTCTTTTAGTATAAGTTGGAGATTGTAGGGATGTATACTGAAAAGTCTATCTTTTCTATGAACATCTTTATTTTTGAAAAAAGAATCACATGATCATTGTTTGCATATTTTTATGGTTATGCAATATTGTCTAATACTTTACATTGTAGATAACATGGTGTGTAGTGTCACACAGGAGATCATGTTATCGACCCCTTGAAAAGTATAAGTAAAGGCTCACAACCGAGATGACTTTGGACAAACCATCGGAATGGTTGTAGTGTGATTTGGTGTTGGTTTGTCTTGACCATAGAATCACACTAGTGCACTTTGTGTGTATTGAGCAGAACCGACATAAAGGTGATTCGATTTATTGCTGACTACATAATAGAATCGGACCTCAGATATTATTTAGTACATGCTCTTAATCGTGATATAATAACGGGTACATATACTTAGTAGTCATCTCTTTGATTTACCAATGGGCGAGATTTATAGATTTAATCGATAGGCTCGATAAGTTGGGAGATCATATTATTTATATGGTGTGCCGTTGATTATAGGAGGAAACTGTGTCCTATATATTAGGATGATGATGTCCCCTTGAGGAGCTCATAAGGTTCATCATGTAAACCCTGCAGGTGGACTTGGTCCGGCATGATGAAAAGGTTGAGTGGTACTACTCAAGGAGTTAGATGTTGATTAATTAATGGTCGGTAAATTAATTAATTGATGGACATTCGAGATCTTAAACACGGGGAGAAAATGTATAAATAATATGTGGAGCCCATATTATCATATGGGGGTTGGTGAGGTAGATCAATGATGAACCTTTAGTGGATTGGATCATCATTAGTGGATCGGACTTTATGTGAGCTTTATCCATGGGTGGCTAAGACCCAACTCCTCCTCATGGTCCCTAATGTAGCCTATTAACACCTCATGATGCTTAGATCCAAAGGATAGAAACAAAACTCAAAGATCCATTGGTAGAGATTAAATCTCTAAGAACCGACGGTTGAGATTAAATCTCTAGATCCGACGGTTGAGATTAAATCCCTAAAACCAATGGAGGAGA
This sequence comes from Wurfbainia villosa, assembly GCA_025175895.1. NCBI lineage: Eukaryota > Viridiplantae > Streptophyta > Magnoliopsida > Zingiberales > Zingiberaceae > Wurfbainia > Wurfbainia villosa. The sequence continues at coordinate 50,835,797 of CM045996.1, forward strand.
TTAATTCATGACTTATCCCTAACTCTATAAAAGGATGGCAAAGGGATTTGGCGTGAACTACATGATAGGAGAGCTAGGGTTTGGGCGGCAAGAAAGAAACCTATTTGAGATAGGATTAGTTTTAGGGTTTGGAGGCAAGGGTGGCACCAAATAAGGAAGGTTCTTTCTCTCTTCTTCTTCCTCTTTTGGCCAACGTCCAGCACCCTTCCCAGCTCTTTTCCAGCCTTGGCTGGCACCCAAAAGATTCCTTTTCCCTCTCGTTAGGTGGTGTAAACAAGATATAGGGCTTCCCTTGGTGTCTTGGTATTTTTCCACCATCTTCTCCTTCATCTAGTTGGCCGGCGGCAAGGATAAGTTTGGTTCCTTGTTGGTTGTTTCTAGTGAAGAGAAAAATCTTGTTTCTATTCTTCCTCTTTCTTTGGAAGAGCAAGGAAGGAATATTTGGCATCTAGGAGCTTCGACTTTTGGTGGATCGTCGCCCACACGACGTCCAAAAGGAGGAAGGTCATACATAAGAAGATCGAGAGGTATACCTATTCTACTTTCTTCTTTTGTTTGTTGCTTGTTTTTGTTTTTCAATTATAAGCATGTTATAAATCTCTAAATGGCTAAATAATACTTGGATCCCGAGCATAAACATAAAAATCGGCGTTTCAGACATCGTCTATTCCGCGGCTACTCGTAGAATAGAGGATGGTCGCTTGAACAACTAGTTTGTTCAAGTGACCTCTATAAATGAATAGCACGACGATGACTTAGTTGCTTTTGCAATCCCTTTTGTCTAGGATTTAATTTTTTTAATCCGTGGACATCGAAGGGATCGCCATGGATAAGCTAACGAGGTGAAGTGGGAAGCGAAGTTTCCCCTCACGGACTCGATAAGCAAAACCCTACAGTGTGGGCCAAAAATACCCAGCCAATAACATCTTCAGAGTCAAAGCTCGACCTCCTAAATGGTTACTATAACACCCCTCATGTATCTCTCTGTGTATCCAATCAGCATCTTCTTTCTCGATACATTTAAATAAAGGTCTTCCAAATGATGTTTTATATAAAACCCCATCGATAAGTATAAAACACTTCATTCTTCTCATCAAGGATGACACTTCTCTAGGATCTGATGGAACACTTCCTTGTTGTAGATAGGCCATTATATTTGTCCTCCAATCAGGTTTGTAGTTGCCTTCAACCATCACCCTTTCCACACTGCACACTACTAAGGAATGAGGTGTTTTCAAGCATAAAGGATCCCGAGACTTCCTTTCAGTCAATGCATTAGCAAGCTGAGCCAATTCATCTGCTTGTATATTCTCCTCCCTCGGAATTTGTTGTAAATGCACCTCTTGAAAATGACTCTTCAACTTCTCAAAAGCCTCAATATACTTCTATAATCTTTCTTCTCTGACAATGAAAGAACCTTGCAGCTGGGAAATAGCCAATTAAGAGTCTGAGTGCATCAAAACTGAGTCGACTCTTACTGCCTGAGCTGCTTCCAATCCAGATAAGATAGTCTCATAATCAGCTTCATTATTAGATACTTTATATCCCAACTGTATGGTTATATGGGTTTCCTCTTTTGAAGGAGACACCAACAATACCCCTACTCCACTTCCTTTAGCCCCTGAAGACTCATCTACAAAAATTGTCCATGTCGCCACTCCTCCTTTTTCCTTCACTAGCTGTTTTCTGTTGGTACAGGGGCACCAGATAATCGAACCTAGATTTCGATTATGGAAAAGGTCCAAAGTTAAGGTCATATCGTTATCTTACATGCTCTGTTAAGTGTGAATAAATGATTAAGGTGAGATGAAGGTCGGCAACACCCGGAGAATCTCAAGTCGAGAAACCGCAGTGGTCGGGCGACACCGGGAGAACTTCAGAGTGAGACGAAGAACCTGGGTGGAAGACTTGAAGCTAAGTGATGAGTCACAAAGGACCAGAGGTAAGCTCGAGCATGAGTAAAGGTGAGGTTGAGTCCTCCGTACGAGAACATCTTTAGGTGACGATCCGACTAAGACTTCCAGTGGAAGGTCTAGGTCGAGATTAGACGGTAAGTGGCCATCGATTTACCATTACTTGTATGCTTTAGACTAACTCTTTGTTGCAGTTGAATAAACAATCTAGCAGTCGACTGTTGGTGGCATCAGTCGACTGAGAAGGGCCATCAGTTTACTGCTATTCAAACTGTCCAACTCAATAAGGTCAAGATAAGAACCACTTTTTGTTGGTGCAACAATGCCCCAAGCATTTAAATGTTTTGATGTTTGGATAATCATCTAAGTTAGGCAACAAATTGTGATCTAATGGTGAACATGATTAAGTGACAGGTAAAGGCAAAGTCCAAGTATGATCTTGGCAAGAGAAGTCCAAGGTAAAGGTTTGGTGGCATAAGACCAAACATGTTGTCTTGGCAGCATTAAGTCCAAACGGACCTTGGCAAAGGAAGTCCAAAGGCAAGTCTTGGCAGCGTAAGTCCAAGCATGTAGACTTGGTAGCGTAAAGTCCAAGCACGCCTTGGAAAAGGAAACCCAAGACATGACAAAACCAAAGGAAGCTCTTGGAAGCAAAGCACAAAGGATGAAAAAGCCGCGGACTCGGAGGGATCCTGGAGGCGCAAGGCTTAAGGAAGAGCTAGAAGGTTGAGTCTAGGTCTAAGGGGTAAAATCAAGTATGAATTACTCATATTTGATGAGTATTAGTCGACTAATACGATGTATCAGTCGACTGGTCAAGTGCTCGACTGAGTCAGGATGAAACCTTGACCATCAGTCGACTGCTTTGGTCGTGGCAGTCGACTGATGTTGCAATCAGTCGACTGCCAACAATGGCAGTCAACTGATCATGTTAAATATGGGCACTGAATGGAGTCACACTTGACTGATCACTCCATTAGTCGACTGATGGATGGATTAGTCGACTGATGAGAATTCCGTTGGACGAAATGACTCGGAATCCCATGAATCCGACTGTTCAGAAGTCGTTAATCGCGCCGACAGTCGACTGATCATGCTCCAACGGGAAAATCATCCTTCTCTCTATAAAAAGAGGAATGGTGGAGGTTTTGCTTATTCTCTGATTCTTCTCCAAAGCCTCCACGAGTTTTCAAGCTTTCTAAGTGATCTTAAATCCCCTCCTCCTCTCTCTAAGCTCAAGTTTCATTCTTTGTAAAGAAGAGGAGGTTTGTTGGAAAGGAAAGCTTCTTAGTGGAATTGCTTGGGTTGATCCACCTTAAGGATCGCCGTGGAGTAGGAGCGTTATCTCCGAACCACGTAAAGGCCTTGTTAGCATTTTTCTTTCATTTTTACTTATATTATTTTTGTTTTCTTCCGCTAATCATTCTTGTAGAAACGAAAATGCGCTATTCACCTCCCCTCTAGCTTCCAAACGATCTCCAACATGTGGTATCAGAGCCCGGATCGCATCGAAAGATCTAGCAATCAACCGGAGCAAAGATGGCTTTTCAAGAGGGGTATAGCACGGTGAGGCCTCCGTTCTTCGACGGCAACGACTTCGGCTATTGGAAAGGTAGGATGGAGTATTACTTAATGAATGATATTGAGAATTGGTTTAGTGTTGTAGATGGTTTCGAGAAGCCGGTGGATGAACACGGAGCACTCATACCGATGAAGGATTGGACGAGAGACATGGCCAAAAAGGCTCAAGCCAATGCCAAGGCAACAACCACACTTCAATGTGGTTTTTCAAAAGAGCAACTAAGCAAGGTGGGGCCATTTGAGTCAGCGAAGGAGCTTTGGGAGAAGTTGATCGAGCTCAACGAAGGATCCAAAGAAACAAGAAGGGCCAAGAGAGATCTTCTAATCGGTCAACTTCAAAGCTTCTCAATGAAGACCAATGAGACCGTGAGCCAAATGCACGCTCGTTTCAAAGAAGTAGTCAACGGACTACATGTTATAGGTGAGAAGGTCGACAACTGAGACCTTGTAAGGTATGTGTTACAAGGTTTCCCTAGAACAACCTTATGGGCCTCAATGGTAGATGCCTATATGGTCTCTAGGGATCTTTCATTGGTTAAGTTAGATGAGCTATTTTGTGAATTTCAATTACATGAACAAGCTAACACTTCATCCAAAGAGAAGGGTATAGCTCTTTTTGTAGGAAAGAAGGACAAAAAGAAGAAGGAGAAGAAAGAAGTGTCCTCTTCATCCGAATCCGAGGAAGACTCATCAAGTAGTGAAGATGAGTTATCGGCAAGCGAGGTGGCACATTACGTCAAGAAGTTTGGTGGGAAGTCAAGGAAACTCACCAAGAAAGATGTGAAGAGGATGTTCCAATCCTCAAGAGGTAAGTTTTCAAATAGTTCAAATTCTACCTCTGACGTGACTTGTTTTGGTTGCAACAAGAAAGGGCATATAAAGCCAAATTGCCCAGAACTAAAGAAGGAGGAGAAGGAAAAGAAAATGAAGGAAAAGAAGGAGAAGAAGAAGAAGGAGGCAATGGTGGCTCAAACATGGGACACCCTAAGCATGGAGGATTCTTCCGACGATGAAGAAGTATGTCATGCCACCCGGAATCTAGCCCTCAAGGCATTAGAGGAAGAAGCCGGGAGCTCAAGCAAGGAGTCCTCTTCCTCTTCAAGCGATGAATCATCATCAAGTGATGATGATGAGGTAAACAACTCACCTAAAGTAGATTTACTTTACAAGACTATTGCATGCCTACAAAATGCTTTGAATAGATCGAAAACAAGGATTAAGGATTTAAAAATAGAGATTAAATCATTTAAGAGTATAGAATCATCTTGTGGTAAGTTATCTAGTGATGAATGTACCCTTAGGGATGAAAATGATGAATTAAGAAAAGAAATAGGTAACTTAAGAGCATGTTTAGAAAAATTTACTAATGGCTCTAAATACCTAGACATGATTATTAAGGATCAAAAGGCTATCTACAACAAGGCCGGATTAGGATATAGACCTAAGGAAAAGGAGGTAGTATTTACATCCCTTGTTAGTAGAAAATCCATAATTAAAAGCAAGGGTAGAAAGGCTTGGGTACCTAAGAAATTTATAATTGATGCTAATGGTCCTAAGATTTGGGTACCTAAGGATTGTATTTTGTTGGGTTTCCGGCACCGCGGCGAGTGTGTGTTCGAACATGTTTCGCAAACATGTGCACAGCGGAAGAAATAAAAATAATAAATCTACATTTATTACAACACACACATCACACGCATGCATAGTACAACATGTGTAGACATAACCGTAAATTTAAATTTTGCAATAAAGGAAATTTAACTACGTATACCTTTCGTATCACGTGTAGCGGGAACGGCATCAACCGGAACGATCCTCACTAGAATTGTCTCTATCCGTATCCACGCCGAGTATCCTTCTGGACGCCGGTTGGAGCCTCAAGGTGGGCGGCGGCAAGGAGGAGGAGAGTTAGCTCCTAATTTCTCCAATGAGAGGTGGGCGGCAACTTAGGGTTGTGGATTAGGGCTTAAACCATCCCTTAAGCCCTCTTTTATAGAGAACTAATTCTCTTAATGGTTATTGGATCATAACCATTAGGCCCGTTAACCCGCTCCATTAAGATAAGTTAAAATAAACCAAACCATGATGGTTTATTTTAAGTTAAAACGAACCTAACCAACTTTTGGTTCATTCGTTTAAAATAAACCAAACCCTTTGGTTTATTCTCCTCCATTGGATTAGAACCAAACCATTTTGGTTCATCCATTACGTCTTCATAAGACTCGGCCCATCCACGCTTCCATTGCGACTGAAACGATTTCATGCTCGTTTATGTTTGGTCCAACCAAACTTAGTTTCTCTCGGTCTGAGAATCCCATTCTCAAGCTCGTTTTAAATCCTTCGGATTACGCTCGTTGTGCGTGTGACCAAATAGGTTCTCGGTTTATGTTGGCTGTCTATAATTAATCATTAATAATAGAACGATCATGAGTGGCACCTAGTAGTACATCATGATTCCCAATTAACCGAAAAGATTGATCCAGAACTATTTCTGAAACCCTTCAGCAGCTCGAATGAATCGTGCCCCATTCCCTTCACTCATCTTATACCCACTTGGTTCAGGACATGGTCTATAGTGTCAGTCCCCACTAGGCTGACTACGTCACACCTAGCCCAAGTATCATTTCCTCATCCTACGAATTCTAGTTACTCCACATGTATCGAAGAGTACTTTACTCTAAACATGTAATGCTTTGGCCAAAGACTTTAGTAACAATCCGACGAGAGGCCATGGGTATACATCTCCTCGCAAGGAGTGGTGAATCCTTTATAGGCTATTCAAACACCTTCGATCACTTCAACTTATACCCAATCATCCCGGGTTCACATCTCCTTAGAGATGTTTTCTTAAGATGTTAAAGCATAAGTCTCCATGATCAAGATGACTTGAATACCGCAAGTCAAAGGAACATCGCACTTAAGCTACAGTAAGAACTTCATTGACATATCTATATATGCAGAGAACCATATGAAGTCTTACGGCTGGTCACTCCAATGAACTAGTTACCATAACTAGCATCCACGATTAACTCCGGACATCACTATGTCTCCAACTAGTGAGAATCAACTGCTTGGATACACCAAGGAGTATACCTCGTGCTAGTCTCGACAGAATTGATGGTGTCCAAATCCATCAATTCATCGACTAGGAATAATTTCGATACATCACAATTACACATGTAGAGATAGTCACTAGTTGTGATCCAATCACAAATTCTCTCATGCTGTGAATCGTATTGTGAACATTCAGTAAATGAGTTTAAGATCCAATCAAATACATAAAACATGTATACTCAAATAGTGAATCTTCATTTATCATATAAATGGTTCATACATAAGGCGATTGCCTTAGGACATCTCTCATATATTACTAACAGACTCCCACTTGGCCTAATATCAATCGCTACGGTATCCAATACCATAAGCTCTAACATGACCCTCAAACTTACTTTGAGGTAATGCCTTAGTCAAAGGATCCGCTAAGTTCCTTTCAGTGGGAATTTTCTCGATTTGTATTTCGTTCTTACTGATGATCTCTCTGATAAGATGATAGCGGCGAAGCACATGTTTGGATCATTGATGAGACCACATCAAGTTCAGAGATGAACTTCTTGATCCAAACCGCTTCCTTTGCTGCTTCCAAAGCTGCAATGTATTCTGCCTTAGTGGCAGAATCCGCTATAGCGTCAAGCTTGGAACCTTTCCAACTTATTGCGCCTCCATTCTAGGTGAATACATACCCAGACTGAGACATAGAATCATCCTTGTCTGTCTAGAGCTGGCATCCGTATACCCACGTATCACCATGTACCATTCTCCATATATTAGGAACACATCCTTAGTTCTTCTCAAGTACTTAAGAATCGTCTTAACAGCCACCTAATAATCCATTCCTGGATCAGACTGGTATCTGCTCGTGACACTTAGAGCATACGATACATCGGGCCTCGTACATAATATAGCATACATGATAGATCCTATTGCGGATGCATAGGGAATCTTACTCATTAAAATCCTCTCGTCTTCTGTGTGCGGACACATAGACTTCGAAAGGTGTATCCCATGCCTGATGGGTAGGAAACCTTTCTTGGATTCCGACATGCTAAACCTCTTTAGCACTCGGTCTATATATGTAGACTGCGAAAGACCAAACAACCATTTCGATCTATCTCTATAGATCTTAATCCCGAGGATGTAGGTTGCTTCTCCCAGGTCTTTCATGGAGAATGTCTTGGATAACCAAACCTTAACTGACTGTAAGACTGAAACATCATTTCCTATAAGTAATATGTCATCGACATATAATACTAGGAACACGATTGCACTCCCACTATCCTTCTTGTACACACAAGGTTCGTCTGGATTTTGTGAGAAATCAAACTTTTTGATTGTCTCATCAAAACGAATATTCCAGCTCCTGGATGCTTGCTTCAATCCATAAATGGATCATCGCAATTTGCATACCTTGGTTTTATCAACTGATGTGAAACCCTCAGGCTGTATCATATACACGTCCTTGAGCAGGTTTCCATTAAGGAAAGCTATTTTCACATCCATCTGCCATATCTCATAATCATAATGAGCCGCTATGGCCAGGAGCATCTGAATGGATTTAAGCATAGCTACAGGCGAATAGGTTTCGTCATAATCAACACCTTGCTTTTGACGATATCCTTTCGCCACCAATCTAGCCTTATAGGTAATCACATTACCATCTATGTCGGTTTTCTTCTTGAAAACCCACTTGCACCCTATAGGCTTTATGCCTTCAGGTGGGTCAACCAAGTTCCAAACTTGGTTTTCATACATGGAATCCATTTTCGACTTCATGGCACCAAGCCACTTATCCCTTTCTGAACTTGTCACCACTTCTTCATAACTGGTAAGCTCCTCATCATCAATGAGTAACACGTCGTTAGATTCACTTACGAGAAATCCATATCTCTCAGGAATATTGCGTGTTCTACCAGATCTACGAAGATGTGGTGTTACAATAGGTCCAGTGATTGCTCATCACTATGAGTTGTCATTGTTCACATCAATGTCTATTTGAGTCTCTCGAGCCTCCTCAAGCTCGACGACACTCCCACTGTTTTCTTGCAAGAGAAACTCTTTCTCTAGAAACACAGCATGCCTTGAAACAAACACCTTTTGTTCCACAGGATGATAGAATTGGTAACCCCAACCTTTCAAAGGCTTCAGACTTGTGTTTCATCAAGAACACATACCCAAACCGTGAGTGATCATCGGTGAAGGTAATGAAGTAGCTATAGCCTCCTAAAGCTTGAGTTGACATAGGTCCACATACATTAGTATGTATTAGACCTTGTAACTCTCCCACTCGTTCACCTTTTCCAGTAAAAGGTAACTTAGTCATCTTGCCTTTTAAGCATGATTCGCATGTATCGTATGAATCCTATTCAAACGATTCCAGAATTCCACATCGGTGTAATTCGGACATGCGTTTCTTGCTTACATGGCCAGGACGACAACACCACATGTAAGAGTCTAATTGATTATCTTTTTGAGCACGCTTGTTTCTCGCTTCGATATTGAAAATATCACTGGATACGTCCAACGTATAAACACCATTGCTTAAAGTTCCAGTCCCTTAAAGAACTCCATTCAAAGTTATGTAACAACAATTGTTACTAAAAGTCAAATGGTACCCATTTCTATTTAAACAAGAAATAGAAATGATGTTCTTTATCAACGAAGGAACATAAAAGAAATTGTCTAGTTCTAAGACAAGTCCTAGGGAGTTCCAACAAATACGTTCCGATGGCGAGTGCAGCAACCGTTGCTCCATTCCCAACACGTAAATTTGACTCTCCCTTGACGAGTCTTCTTCTATTCCTTAGCCCATGTATGTCATTACATATATGTGAGCCACACCCAGTATAAAATACCCAAGTGTCTGAGGAAATAGAATGACAATCAATAAAGAAGATTTCTGAAGAAGATGAGGCATCTGATGCCTTATCCTTCTTCACGGACTCAAGATAAATCTTGCACTTTCTTTGCAAATGGCCCTACTTGCCATAATGATGGCAAGTACCCTTTTGAGCTGGTTCTGCCTTTTTAGCCTTTTTCTTCTTCCCCTTCTGTTGTTCCTTTGACTCCCTCTTAGAACCTTTCTTCGAGGAATCAACTAACAACACCGTCCCCTGCTCATGCTTCTCAGAAGGCTCCACAGTCTTCAGCATGTTGAGCAGTACCACAGATGAACCTTCTTGCATCTCAGAGGTGAAGAGGAGCTTGGAGACTTCGAACCTTTCGAATCTCACTTGCTTATCAAACAACTCATAAAGATGAAGGACTACGATATGAGCATCCATATGCTCATGCTGCTTTCGTAGCTTGGGTTCCATCGCGGCTAGCATGATGCAACTTGTCAGTTCAGAATCAGTCACATGTTTCTGATAGACCAACAATTGGTCCGGAGTTGCATCATCACTAGGATGGGCGGGAAGAGGCGCTTCGAGGACATACGCAAGCTTTTCACCTTGAGAACAATTCTCAAGTTTCTAAGCCAGTCCAAGAAGTTCGGCCCAGTCAATTTATTCGAATCCAAAATGGAACGCAAATTAAAAGACAACATGATCAATTTTAGAAATACAAAATGAGCATATATGAGAAAGATGATTTTTTAAAATGCATCAATATATATTTATAAATCCCATTCATTTTTCGAATTCAAAAACCCTTGAAATCAATTCGGGAGATCGTAGGTCAATCTCCGAATGGGCTGATATCCAATATAGATAAGAACAACCTTGGAGTGAGTCCAACAAGCCATTCTTAGCTATGATGGTGGGTATCAAGTATACCGATTACATATCATGTATATGTAACTATCACAATGTGCTATCAACTAATTGAATGTTTACACATACATTGGGTTGTTAACACATTAACAAGTATGCATCATATGCATAGCACCCAACTTCACCTCTCTTCACATCGACCTTGGAGTGAGTCCAACAAATCGATGCTCCAAGTTAGAGCCGATCCATTAATCGCGAAATAGTTTTAATATGGTTAGAGCGCATTCAACCAATTAGACAGGCTTGGAGTGAGTCCAACAACCCAAACTAACGATTGACCTCTGACTCTTACCATATTAGAGTTAAACTATTCCAATGATTTGAACATGTTCAGGTTCGAGCCGGGCTTCGAGTGAGTCCAACAACCCAAACAAGAAATAGAACTCTGGTTCTAACCATATTAATGGAAGGTGTAAGCTTTAATATTGAGTTAGGGTTTTTATGTCTCATCCTCTTTGCATGCAAATAACTATTATCTACATGGCATGGCATACATGGCATACATCTACATGTCACGACACGCATGGCATAATGATATGCATCTAATGCAATTACATGACATACAATTATGTCATGTACATAATTTCCTTATTTGTTATAACTATTTATGGAAATAAAATATGTTTAAGATTTGATTCTCTAAATCAAATCATGATTAAATTAGGAAACAAATTTCAAAATCTAATCACATATTTTATTTATGGAAATAGTTGATTAAGGAAAATCAATTTAGGAAACCAATTTCCTAAATCATCAAAACTACTTATGGAAATCAAATATTTTAAGATTTGATTTCCCAAATCAAATCATGATTAAATTAGGAAACAAATTTTTTGAATCTAATCAAATATTTTATTTATGGAAAATATCAATTTCCACATATACTTCCAACTTTCCAAAAGTGGAAGATTTCCATAAATACTTCTAGACTTTCCAAAATTGAAAATTTTCCATAAATACTTCTAAATTTCCAAAATTAGAAAATTTCCAGAAATAACATTATGACTATCGCAAAACCATTTTACGATTATGTCGAAACACAACCTGGGCTCTGATACCACTGTTGGGTTTCTGGCACCGCGGTGAGTGTGTGTTCGAACATGTTTCGCAAACATGTGCACAGCGGAAGAAATAAAAATAATAAATCTACATTTATTACAACACACACATCACACGCATGCATAGTACAACATGTGTAGACATAACCGTAAATTTAAATTTTGCAATAAAGGAAATTTAACTACGTATACCTTTCGTATCACGTGTAGCGGGAACGGCATCAACCGGAACGATCCTCGCTAGAATCGTCTCTATCCGTATCCACACCGAGTATCCTTCTGGACGCCGGTTGGAGCCTCAAGGTGGGCGGCGGCAAGGAGGAGGAGAGTTAGCTCCGAATTTCTCCAATGAGAGGTGGGCGGCAACTTAGGGTTGTGGATTAGGGCTTAAACCATCCCTTAAGCCCTCTTTTATAGAGAGCTAATTCTCTTAATGGTTATTGGATCATAACCATTAGGCCCGTTAACCCGCTCCATTAAGATAAGTTAAAATAAACCAAACCCTGATGGTTTATTTTAAGTTAAAACGAACCGAACCAACTTTTGGTTCATTCGTTTAAAATAAACCAAACCCTTTGGTTTATTCTCCTCCATTGTATTAGAACCAAATCATTTTGGTTCATCCATTACGACTTCATAAGACTCGGCCCATCCACGCTTCCATTGCGACTGAAATGATTTCATGCTCGCTTTATGTTTGGTCCAACCAAACTTAGTTTCTCTCGGTCTGAGAATCCCATTCTCAAGCTCGTTTTAAATCCTTTGGATTATGCTCGTTTTGCGTGTGACCAAATAGGTTCTCGGTTTATGTTGGCTGTCTATAATTAACCATTAATTATAGAACGATCATGAGTGGCACCTAGTAGTACATCATGATCCCCAATTAACCGAAAAGATCAATGGTTGATCCAGAACTATTTCTGAAACCCTTCAGCAGCTCAAATGAATTGTGACCCATTCCCTTCACTCATCTTATACCCACTTGGTTCAGGACATGGTCTATAGTGTCAGTCCCCACTAGGCTGACTACGTCACACCTAGCCCAAGTATCATTTCCTCATCCTACGAATTCTAGTTACTCCACATGTATCGAAGAGTACTTTACTCTAAACATGTAATGCTTTGGCCAAAGGCTTTAGTAACAATCCGACGAGAGGCCATGGGTATACATCTCCTCGCAAGGAGTGGTGAATCCTTTGTAGGCTATTCAAACACCTTCGATCACTTCAACTTATACCCAATCATCCCGGGTCCACATCTCCTTAGAGATGTTTGCTTAAGATGTCAAAGCATAAGTCTCCATGATCAAGATGACTTGAATACCGCAAGTCAAAGGAACATCGCACTTAAGCTACAGTAAGAACTTCATTGACATATCTATATATGCAGAGAACCATATGAAGTCTTACGGATGGTCACTCCAATGAACTAGTTACCATAACTAGCATCCACGATTAACTCCGGACATCACTATGTCTCCAGCTAGTGAGAATCAGCTGCTTGGATTCACCAAGGAGTATACCTCGTGCTAGTCTCGACAGAATTGATGGTGTCCAAATCCATCAATTCATCGACTAGGGATAATTCCGATACATCACAATTGCACATGTAGAGATACTCACTAGTTGTGATCCAATCACAAATTCTCTCATGCTGTGAATCGTATCATGGACATTCGGTAAATGAGTTTAAGATCCAATCAAATACATAAAACATGTATACTCAAATAGTGAATCTTCATTTATCATATAAATGGTTCATACATAAGGCGATTGCCTTAGGACATCTCTCATATATTACTAACATATTTTTCATGTGATATAGGTAGAAGAACCAAGCTTGTGGATAGTTGATAGTGGGTGCTCAAAGCATATGACTAGTGATGAGAGAAAATTCTCCACTATCAACCACACTAGCAAAGGAAAGGTCTCATTTGGTAATAGCGGCAAACGTAAGATTCTAGGAAAGGGCACAATTGAGGTATCCCCCAATCTTGCCATTCATAAAGTGCTATTAGTTAAAAATATGGAATTTAATTTACTTAGTGTAAGCCAACTATGTGATGCAAACTTTGATGTTAAATTTGATTCCTAAAAGTATTTTATAAGACACAAAACTCTAAATGATTGCATGTTAGTAGGTTTTAGGAAATCAAATATATATTATGTTGATTTTTCCTATGCTACTAATGCTTCTACTAAGTGTCTCATTGCAAAAGAGGAAGAATGATGACTTTGGCATAGGAAGCTAGGACACATAAACATGAAGAATATAGACAAAATAGCAAAAATGAAATTAGTCAAAGGGTTGCCTAAAGTCAAATTTCTCAAGGACAAGATGTGTGATGCATGCCAAGAAGGAAAACAATCAAAAACATCACACAAAGGTAAAAATTTACTTAGTACCGCTTTACCTTTAGAATTTTTACATATGGATTTATTTGATTGTCATAGTACCCCCTCTATGATAGGTAGTAAATATTGTTTAGTAATAGTAGATGATTTCTCTAGGTTTACTTGGGTATTTTTCTTGAAAAATAAAGATGAAACCTTAGGAATAATCATAGGATTTAGCAAAAGAGTAGAAAATGAAAGAAAACTCAAAATCAACCGGATCCGTAGTGATCATGGGGGAGAATTTGAGAATTCAAATTTTTCAACTTTTTTCTTAGAACAAGGGTACAAGCATGATTTTTCTTGTCCTAGAACACCCCAATAAAATAGGGTTGTGGAAAGGAAAAATCGTGCCCTACAAGAAGCGACTAGGACAATGCTTAATGCATACTCCTTACCTAGCTTCTTGTGGGCGGAAGCGGTTAATACCGCTTGCTATATCCAAAATAGGGTATTGATTCATAGGTTTTTAGGAAAAACTCCATTTGAATTGTGGAATGGTACAATTCCAACAATTCATTATTTTAAGGTCTTTGGATGTAAAGTCTATATTTTAAATACCAAAGACAACCTAGGTAAGTTTGAGTCCAAAGCGGATGAGAGAATCCTAATTGGATACTCATCCACTAGTGTTGGGTATAGAGTTTACAATAAAAGAACTCAAAAGATTGAAGAATCATCAAATGTCCAATTTGATGAAACTTTCAATACATACCCTAGAAAATTCCCTATTGATGATGATATTAATAATGAAAATCAAGAAATTACCCACCAATTTCAAAATTTAACCTTAGGGGGTAATGATCAAGGGGGGGGATTGAATCAAGGGGGAGTAAGAGGTGATTCCGATGATGAGCAAAGGATTGAGGTTAATCATGATCAAACTCAAATTAATACACCTCCTAGAACTATAAGAGTTCATCAAAATCACCCCTTAGATCAAATTGTGGGTGAATTATCTCAAAGTGTTAGGACTAGGTCATTTCATAGGGATCCCACTAGTCATATTGCTCTAATTTCTCAAATTGAGCCCAAAACAATCAAAGATGCATTACTTGATCCGGATTGGATCTTAGCAATGCAAGATGAATTGGCTCAATTTGAAAGGAGTCAAGTATAAGAGTTAGTTCCTAGACCTAATGAAAACACCATCATTACTACAAGATGGGTCTTTAGGAACAAACTAGATGACCAAGGAAATATCACTAGAAATAAAGCAAGATTAGTTGCAAGGGGTTTTAATCAAGTTGAAGGACTTGACTATGATGAAACATATGCCCCGATTGCTAGATTAGAGTCTATTAGAATACTATTAGCGTATGCCTCCTATATGGGTTTCAAACTCCATCAAATGGGTGTCAAATCGGCATTCCTAAATGGGTTTATTAAGGAAGAGGTATATGTAGAACAACCTCCAGAGTTTGAGAATATGGACTATCCAAACCATGTATACAAGCTTAGGAAAGTTTTGTATGGTTTGAAACAAGCTCCCCGGGCTTGGTATGAAAGATTATCATCTTTCTTAATCTCTAAGGACTTTAAGAGGGGTAGTGTGGATCAAACTTTATTTATAAAGTCAACATCAATGAACATCTTTGTAGCCTAAGTATATGTTGACGACATTATTTTTGGGTCAACAAATGATGAACCTCTTCAAGACTTTATTAAAAATATGGAAAAAGAGTTTGAAATGAGTCTAGTTGGGGAATTAAATTTCTTCCTAGGATTGCAAGTCAAACAAACTAGTGAAGGTATTTATATTTATCAAACCAAATATGCTAAGGAAATGATTAAGAAATTTGGTTTAGAAAATGCTAAGGTAGTTTCAACTCCAATGGAAACCAATACTAAAATAGATAGTGATAATGAAGGAAAACAAATTGATATTACACTTTATAGAAGCATGATTGGTAGTCTTTTGTACTTAACCGCTAGTAGACCTGACATATTATTTGTGGTTGGTATGTGTGCTAGATATCAATCATGTGCTAAAGAATCTCATTTAGTTGCCGTTAAGAGAATTTTAAGATATGTTAAAGGCACACTAAATGTAGGATTATGGTACCCTAGGACTAGATCTTTTGATTTGATTGGGTACACCGATTAAGATTATGTCGGTTGCAAATTGGATCGGAAGAGTACTAGTAGTGGATGCCAATTCCTTGGGTCCTCCCTAGTTAGTTGGAGTAGTAGAAAGCAACCTTGTGTTGCCTTATCCACCACTGAGGCCGAGTATGTGGCTATGGGTGGTTGTGTAGCTCAACTACTATGGATGAAACATACCTTAGAGGATTATGAGCTATCTTACTCCAACATGAAAGTATTTTGTGATAATGTGAGCACCATTAACTTAACCAAAAATCCGATGCATCACTCTAGGACCAAGCACATTGAAGTGAAACATCACTTCATTAGAGATCATGTGGCTAAGGGGGACATTGAGCTTAATTACATTGAATCCAAGTTCAACCTAGCCGACATATTCACCAAGGCTCTCCCCGAGGTAGAATTTTCATAACTTAGGAGAGAACTTGGAATGCGCTTGGTTGAGTAAAGGTATAGGTTTGTATGATCCTATAGAAATACTAGGATTTATATTTTTAAGCATCTCACAAAATACCTAAGAAACCATGATTTTTGTATCGAGCCACTTAGACAACATGTGAGATGTTAGGAAGATGCACTTGGTTCATCATGCTTGTTATGATGCATTACTATGGACCAAAGTGTCATCTAGAGGCATTAATCCTTCATTGGACCAATCTTTGGGAAGGCTTATACACAATTGATGTGCATATAGCTCCAAGAACATGATTGGAAATGTCAAATAAAACATATTTTAAACTATGTTTATCATATTTTGAAAAACAATTTTTAAGTGAAACACAAAAGTGATACGAAGTTTGCAAAAATATTAGAACTTTTATTGGTTTCCAAGTTTGTATCAATATTGAAATCTAGAAAACATATATTTTTCAAAATATTTTTCCTTGATAAAGTATGATTTCAGAAATGTGTACACAAATTTTCGTGATTTTTCGAGGTTTATGGAATTTCTGACGCATTTTTGAATTTGGGCTGAAAAGGTTGAAATTCGAACTTCAGGCGTAGCAGTTGACTGGTTCAGATACCAGTCGACTGATACTCTGTGTTTTCTGATAAATAGCTCCATTTTCTGATATTGAGTGTATCTTTCATCTCCTAAAACATTAGCATGATAATATTGAGTATAAACCAACTCTTAGAACTGTTTAATGCGGTTTTTTAGGGGGGGTTTAATAGGATGTGTCTTTTTCATTTCCGAATTTACATTGTTGGTGCAAAGTTAGGATTTAAACCTTCAAATTGTTTGATAGACTTTTGCTCCACATGTATTTTACTCATCATGAACTATATCTTGGATTAAGGGGGAGCTAAATTTCAAATTCTATACCTTAGTTCAAGATTACCATGCATTCAATTCTTTTATGAAATATATGATTTCTTCTCTTTTTGATGTATGTCAAAGGGGGAGAAGAAATATTTAAGTTAGAATTGGATATATGATTATGTGATATGATTATGTGTATCTTTAAAAGACCTAACTTAAATGATTGCCAAACATCAAAAAGGGGGAGATTGTTGGTGCAACAATGCCCCAAGCATTTATATGTTTTGATGTTTGAATAATCATCTAAGTTAGGCAACAAATTGCGATCTAATGGTGAACATGATTAAGTGACTAGTAAAGGCAAATTCCAAGTATGATCTTGGCAAGAGAAGTCCAAGTAAAGGTTTGGCGGCATAAGACCAAGCATGTTGTCTTGGCAGCATTAAGTCCAAACGGACCTTGGCAAAGGAAGTCCAAAGGCAAGTCTTGGCAGCGTAAGTCCAAGCATGTAGACTTGGCGACGTAAAGTCCAAGCATGCCTTGGCAAAGGAAACCCAAGACATGAAAAAACCAAAGGAAGCTCTTGGAAGCAAAGCGCAAAGGATGAACAAGTCGCGGACTCGGAGGGATCCTAGAGGCGCAAGGCTTAAGGAAGAGCTAGAAGGTTGAGTCTAGGTCTAAGGGGTAAAATCAAGTATGAATTACTCATACTTGATGAGTATCGATCGATCGATATGATGTATCGATCGACCGGGTCAGTGCTCGACCGAGTCGAGATGAAACCTCGACCATCGATCGCTGGTCATGGCAATAATCGATAGCGATCGGCCGATCGCCAATAGTGGCAATGATGATCGATCATGTTAAATATGGGCACAGAATGGAGTCACACTCAACTGTAGCCTGTGATCACTCGATTGATCACTCCATCAGTCGACTGATGGATGGATCAGTCGACTGATGAGAATGTCGTTGGACGAAACAAATTGGAATTCCGCAAATTCGGCTGTTCAGAAGCCGTTAATCGCGCCGATAGTCGACTGATGTTGTGCATCAGTTGACTGATTATGCTCCAATGGGAAAATCAGCCTTCTCTCTATAAAAAGAGGGATGGTGGAGGTTTTTGGGGTTAATGCTTATTCTCTGATTCTTCTCCAAAGCCTCTATGAGTTTTCAAGCTTTTTAAGTGATCTTAAATCCCCTCCTCATCTCTCTAAGCTCAAGTTTCATTCTTTGTAAAGAAGAGGAGGTTTGTTGTAAAGGAAAGCTTCTTAGTGGAATTGCTTGGGTTGATCCACCTTAAGGATCGCCGTGGAGTAGGAGCGTTATCTCCGAACCACGTAAAGGCCTTGTTAGCATTGTTCTTTCGTTTTTTACTTATATTATTTTTGTTTGCTTCCGCTAATCATTCTTGTAGAAACGAAAACGCGCTATTCACCCCCCCTCTAGCTTCTAAACGATCTTCAATAGACCGTTTCCGATTCCACCGCTCCCTTCTTCTCGCAGTTACGGGAGGTCAGGTTTACCCTCAAACCTCCTAAATATAGATTGCGAGGGTTGTCACTGTAGGGAGTCGCTTCAGAGGCTCATTGGCTCCCATGTCCCCGGATTAAAATTTTCACTAATGAAAGAATTAATCCGGATGGGATGAGCTTCCTTAGCACCACAATTTTGTCGTCGTGCTAACAACTTGAGTGGTCGCTTGAACAAACTAGTTGTTCAAGCAACACAACTCTTCTAGTTGGTTAGCCGTGGAAGAGACGACGGACGGATCACCGGTTTTTGTGTTTGTCTTCGGGGTCCATGATTATACAATATATTTACTAATTCACACATGCATAATCAAAACATAAAAGAACATGCTCAGATCTGTAAATAAAGTTAAAATAACTTTATACCTCACGATCTTCTACCGTATGTCCTATCCTTCTCATGGAAGACGTGTGGACGAAGATCCTCCATGAGTAGAAGCCTTCTAGATCGCGTTCTTCCCTTCCTTGTTCGCTGCGAACAAAGAGAAGAACTAACAAAACCTTTCCATTCTAGAACCGACCACCAAGCAAGGAAATTTGATGCAACCGCCGGCCAAGGAACAAGTGGATGAGCGCCGGCCAACTTTGTTGCAAGGTTGCCGCCGGCCACCTAGAGGTTGGAGAAGCGCCAGCCACTAATTGTTGGAGAACCGCCGGCCACCAAGGTGCAAGGGAGGAGGAAGAAAGCCGGCAGAAACCAAGGAGGAGAGAATGAGCGCCGGCCACCAAGGAGCAAAGGAGGAAACCCTAAACTCCCTTCTAGTTGCCGCACAAACCAAAACCAAAACCCTAGCCGCCTATAGCACTTGAGAGGCAAAACCCTAATCCAAGTGAACCCCTGCTTGCCGCCCAACCTAAGCTCTCTCTTTATAGAATTGGGCTTAAGCCTCCTTTAATCTCCACCGTTGGATCTAGGGATTTAACCTCCACCGTCGGATCTAGGGTTTTATCCCAACCGTCGGATCTAGGGTTTCATCTCAACCGTCGGATCTAGGATTTCATCCCAACCGTCGAATCTAGGATTTCATCCCAACCGTCGGATCTAGGGTTTTATCCCAACCGTCGGATCTAGGGATTTAATCTCAACCGTCGATTCTAGGGTTTCAGCCTAACCATCGGATCTAGGGATTTAATCCCAACCGTTGGTCCTAGGGTTTCATCCCAACCATCAGATCTAGGGATTTAATCCCAACCATTGGTTCTAGAGTTTTGTTTTACATTCTTGGATCTAGACTTCACAAGGATTATATTAGGCTACGATAGGGACCATAAGGAGGAGTTGGGTCTTGGCCACCCGATGGATCGGAACCACACTAACTTGATCCATCAATGATGTTCCATTCCACTAGAGGATCATCATTGAACTACCTCACCAACCCCCATAAATCAATATGGGCTCCATATATTATTTGTACATTAATCTCCCCGTGTTTAAGATATCGAATGTCCGTCAATTAATTAATTTACTGACCATCAATTAATTAACATCTAATTCCTCGAGTAGTACCACTCAACCTTATCATCATGTTGACTAAGTCAACCAGCTGGGTTTACATGATGAACCTTATGAGCTCCTCAAGGGGACATCATCAACCTAATATATAGGACACAGTTTCCTCCTATAATCAACGGCACACCATGTAAATAATATTATTTCCCAACTTACCGGGCATATTGATTTAATCCATCTAAATCTCACCCTCTGGTAAATCAAAGAAATAAATACTAAGTACATGTGCCCGTTATTATATCGGGATTAAGAGCATGCACAACATAATATCCGAGGTCCGATTCAATTATGTAGCCAGTACTAAATTGAATCACCTCTATGTCGGTCCTGCTCAATACACCTAAGTGTACTAGTATAACTCTATGTTCAAGACAAAACAATACCAAGCTACACTACAACCATGCCAATGGTTTGTCCAAAACCATCTTGGTTGTGAGCCGCTACTTATATTTTACAAGGGACTGATAACATGATCTTTTGTGCCACACCAAGCACCATGTTATCTACAATGTAAAATATTAGACAATATGCACACATATAATAAATATATAAAGTGCAAACAATGATCATGTGATTCTAATTTCAAAATAAAATGTTCATACAAAAAGAGCTAGGCTTTCAGTATACATTCCAACAATCTCCCACTTATACTAAAAGACTATGCCGTCATCACTCTGCCATAAATCTGATCCCCATGTCCTCCATATGCCTATCAAACACTTTCGCTGGAAGGGCCTTAGTGAATGGATCCGCCAGGTTATCCTCTGATGCAATCTTGGCGACATCAACTTCTCCTCGCTTTACGATCTCTCGTATGAGGTGGTACTTGCGCTCTATGTGTTTTCTCGCCTTATGGGCTCGTGGTTCCTTCGAGTTTGCAACTACACCACTATTATCACAATAAATTGTGATAGTTCTGGGCAAACCAGGAATCACATCCAAGTCTATCAAGAAGTTCCTGAGCCATACAGCTTCCTTGGCTGCCTCAGAGGCTGCCACATACTCAGCTTCCATGGTAGAGTCCGCCACGCATTTCTGCTTGACACTCCTCCATACTATGGCTCCACCTCCAAAAGTAAACACAAACCCCGAGGTAGACTTACTCTTGTCCCTATCTGATTGGAAATCCGAATTCGTGTAACCCAAAGGGACTAATTGATCTGCCCGATAAACCAGCATATAATCCCTAGTCCTTCTCAGGTACTTCAATATATGCTTTACCGCAGTCCAATGTCCCTGTCTAGGATTACTCTGAAATCTGCTAACCATGTCGACGGCAAAGCAGATATCCGGGGTCGTACATAGCATAGCATACATAAGGCTTCCTACTGTCGAAGCATAAGGAACCGCCTTCATGTCCTCTATCTCCTTTGATGTTTTGGGACACATCTCTTTAGATAAAGGAACTCCATGCCTAAAAGGTAGAAAACCTTTCTTGGAGTTCTGCATGCTAAAACGAGCAAGGATAGTGTCAATGTATGAAGCTTGAGACAAGCACAACATCCTTTTCTTGCGATCCCTTATAACTTTGATCCCAAGGATGTGTCCCAATTCTCCCAAGTCCTTCATATTAAACTGTTTGGACAACCATACCCTTACGTCTGATAACACTTTGATATTGTTGCCAACTAACAAAATGTCATCTACGTATAGTACAAGAAACACCACTACATTTCCGTCACATCTTTTGTATACACAAAGCTCATCCGGACTTTGAATAAATCCATATGACTGGATTACCTCATCAAAGCGGATGTTCCAAGATCTAGAAGCTTGCTTCAATCCATAAATGGACCGATTAAGCTTACATACAAGATGCTCTTTGCCTTTAGCAATGAATCCTTCTGGTTGTCGCATATAGATGTTCTCCTCAAGACTTCCGTTAAGGAAAGTTGTCTTGACATCCATCTGCCAAATCTCATAATCCATATGAGCAGCTATAGATAAGAGAATCCAAATAGACTTAAGCATAGCTACCGGCGAAAAGGTCTCCTTATAATCGATACCCTCTTTCTGAGTATACCCTTTCGCAACAAGCCTAGCTTTGAAGGTCTCAACCTTCCCGTCTACTCCTCTCTTTCACTTGTAGATCCACTTGCATCCAATGGTTTTTACACCATCGGGTGGTTCTACTAGCTCCCAGACCTGATTAGAATCCATAGATTCTATCTCTGAATTCATCGCTCTTTGCCAAGATACCGCATCTCTATCTTGGATTGCCTCGTCATATGTCCAGGGATCAGGTTCATGTTCACCAGGGACAAAGTCCGAAGACTCTCCCAAAAACATGAATCTCTCGGGTTGTCTAACAACCCTCCCACTACAACGAGATGCCTCCTGTGTATGCTCTGTGACACGCAGTGCAGTGACTTGTGGTGTCTCCTCTTGTACTGGTGGTACTGAAGACGGGACTTCCCCTGTCAACTCCTCAAGAACAATCCTACTCGTGGGCTTGTGGTTTATCACATAGTCCTCCTCTAGAAATCTGACATTCGTACTCACGATCACCTTCTGATCTCTAGGACTATAGAATAAACCACCCTTCATTCCCTTAGGGTAGCCAACAAACAAGCGTACTTCTGTACGAGATTCCAACTTACCAGCATCTCCCTTCAGCACATGTGCTAGATTACTCCAAATCCAAATAGGTCTTAGACTAGGCTTTCGCCCAATCCACAACTCTGTCGGAGTAGAGGGTACTGACTTAGATGGAACCAAGTTCAGAATGTGTGCTGTTGTTTCCAGAACAAACCCTCAGAACGAATCAGGTAACTCAGAATAACTCATCATCGATATGACCATCTCCATAAGAGTCCTATTCCTTCGCTCCGCCACACCATTCTGCTGGGGTGTGCCAGGTGCGGACAATTGGGATTGAATCCCAACCTTTGATAAGTAACTCCTAAACTCTCCCAAGAGGTACTCGCCACCACGATCAGATCGTAATGTCTTGATACTTTTACCTTGACGGTTCTCCACATCAACCTTGAATTCTTTGAACTTGTCAAAGCATTCAGACTTGCGGCGCATCAAGTAAATGTATCCATACCTTGAATAATCATCTATAAAAGAGATGAAGTATTCAAAGCCACCTCTTGCCTGGATAGACATAGGACCACACAAATCAGAATGAACCAATTCTAACACATCTTTGGCTCTATACCCCTTGGCCTTAAAAGGCCTCTTGGTCATTTTACCTTCCAAGCAAGATTCGCAGGTTGGGAGATCCTCCACCACTAATGAACCCAAAGGTCCATCAGCTATCAACCTTTGAATTCTGCTTAGGTTAATATGACCAAGCCTTAGATGCCAAAGATATGTTTGGTTCATTTGCGAAGGTTCTTTTCTCTTATTAGACTTAGAAGATGAGTTATTGATTTCTATATGCATCGTGGGAGTTTTTGGTTCAAGAGTATATAAATTGCCAACCAATGTACCAGAACAGATAATCTCGCTATTCCTTTTTATAACCACTTTGTCATTAAAAGAAACAGAATATCCATCCATAAACAATTTAGAAACTAAAATTAAATTCTTTCTAAAAGTAGGTACATAAAGACAATTTCTCAAAACCAAAACTTTATTCCTATCAAAAGATAAATAAACGTCTCCCACTGCAATAGCCGCCACCTTTGAAGCATTGCCCATGAAGACGGTAATCTCTCCTCACCTAGTCGCCGAGTTTCCTGGAACCCCGCAAAGTAGTATTGCGACATGATCGTGGCTCTGTATTTACACACCGTAATCGGGTAGATAACACCGCTAAACATGTTTCAACAACTAAACAAGAAGATATACCTTTGTTCTTCGGCGAGGATAGTCCGCTTCCAATCGATCTGCTTGCAAGTGAAGCACTTGCCTTTCGGCTTCTTCACTCCTGCTTGAGGCCCTTCTGCCACTTTCTTCGCTCCACCTTGTTTCTTCTTCTTCTTACCTTTCGGTTTAGAGGAAGAAACCTTCTAAGCGACCATGGCTTGAGCACTCGAAAAAAGCCCTCTGCCGCTGGAGTTACTCCGAAGCTCCGCCAATGAATACAACCTTTTGTTCATGTTGTAGTTGAGGCTGCTCAAAACTCCTAGGCAGCGGAGAATGATATCGACTGGGTTTCCCCATCGATCTCGGCTCCTAGGACTTCCATCTCATTAAGATGAGCCATCATCTTGAGAACATGATCCTAACGGTGTTCCTCGATCATGGAGGTCGTCATCAAGTTTCTCATTGCCTCCTGCCTAGCCGCCCTACTCTGATGTCCGAAAAGTTCCTTGAGATTGAACATCATGTCATAAGCTGTGGCTATGGCCTGATGCTGATGTTGCAGCATATTTGACATAGATGCTAAAATGTAACATCGCGCCATCTCATCTGCCTTAACCCATTTCTTATAACGTTCTATCTCCTTTTCATCAGAGTCATCGGAGGGCTTAGGGGGACAGACCTCGAAGAGTACAAATTTGTACTCCTCCGCAGTTAAGACAATATCCAGGTTTCTTTTCCAATCAATGTAGTTTGGACCAGTAAGTTTGTTTTCTTTTAAAATCACAGCAAGTGGGTTGAAAGACATTTGAAAATCCTAAAAATCACCATGATCAAAATATTAGATTTCAAATATTATTGATTCCTCAAAAACAATAAAATTCTGAAATCAACCAACACCTCAAAACACCGAGAATATCGCATGCCACGATAGTGTGACGATAATGACTCACAGTGCATTTGTAAGAGGAGGTTTTACCCATTAATTTTATTATCTTGTCAACCTTACTTTTTGACAAATAAAATTAATAATTGGTTCCTCTTTGGCCCTACAAATAAAAGCAGTGACTCCGATGGGGAGGATACTTTTAATTTGCATCTAAGTGTGCACCATTACACGATACTAAGGGAATTATTTTGGATTATGTGCCTTACCGATGGGGAAGTACACACGCTCCTTAATAATTTCCTATAACCATTATTTGACCTGGTGATCCGCAAACAAACCCATCCGATGGGGAGGAAGGCACTCAGAGCCAACGCGCAAGTTTGTTGTATCACACGTCAAATTGTAATGGAGGCCGCGGGAATTAATTAAAATGTCCCTCTCCCACTTAGTAAATTAAAATTGAGGAATTTTAAAACATACACAACATGCATATAAAACAAATAAGCAATAAATATGGAAAAAATAGAATTTTTCAAACTATTATGGCATTGTCCTCCAATATGCATCCCGTCGTGTCGCCACCTCGTCTGCTCCATCTTTTCCCGTGCGCAAGTCACCAAAGAGTTCCGAGCCGAGATAAAATATTTTAATTTACATCCATCGATCCTATACTCCACGAAGGAGTGTACAAATCATCTAGATCGAAAGTAAACTAAAATGAGCGGCTAAACAATGTCGTATTTAATTACAAAAATTAAATACTAATCTAGCCTCGTCAAACCCGAGGATTCAAATAATAAATTTTTACACACATCCATTCACATACACACACATGGCCATAATAGTCGGATCTTATGCCTGCAACCAAAGAGTTAAACTATGCATATCCTACTAATATCCGGCACATCTAATATATGAAATATGCATAAAAATTAACCGAATCCAAAACACACAAAACCGGAAACCTTGGCTCTGATACCAATTGTAGGGAGTCGCTTCGGAGGCTCATTGGCTCCCATGTCCCCGGATTAAAATTTTCACTAATGAAAGAATTAATCCGGATGGGATGAGCTTCCTTAGCACAACTATTTCGTCGTCATGCTAACAAGTTGAGTGGTCGCTTGAACAAACTAGTTGTTCAAGCAACACAACTCTTCTAGTTGGCTAGTCGCGGAAGAGACGACGGACGGATCGCCGGTTTTTGTGTTTGTCTTCGGGGTCCATGATTATACAATATATTTACTAATTCACACATGCATAATCAAAACATAAAAGAACATGCTCAGATCTATAAATAAAGTTAAAATAACTTTATACCTCACGATCTTCTACCGTATGTCCTATCCTTCTCGTGGACGACGTGTGGACGAAGATCCTCCACGAGTAGAAGCCTTCTAGATCGCGTTCTTCCCTTCCTTGTCTGCTACGAACAAAGAGAAGAACTAACAAAACCTTTCCTTTCTAGAACCGGCCACCAAGCAAGGAAATTTGATGCAACCGCCGGCCAAGGAACAAGTGGATGAGCGCCGGACAACTTTGTTGCAAGGTTGCCGCCGGCCACCTAGAGGTTGGAGAAGCGCCGGCCACCAATTGTTGGAGAACCGCCGGCCACCAAGGTGCAAGGGAGGAGGAAGAAAGCCGGCAAAAACCAAGGAGGAGAAGAGAATGAGCGCCGGCCACCAAGGAGCAAAGGAGGAAACCCTAAACTCCCTTCTAGTTGCCGCCCAAACCAAAACCAAAACCCTAGCCGCCTATAGCACTTGAGAGGCAAAACCCTAATCCAAGTGAACCCCTGCTTGCCGCCCAACCTAAGCCCTCTATTTATAGAATTGGGCTTAAGCCTCCTTTAATCTCCACCATCGGATCTAGGGATTTAACCTCCACCGTCGGATCTAGGGTTTTATCCCAACCGTCGGATCTAGGGTTTCATCTCAACCGTCGGATCTAGGATTTCATCCCAACCGTCGGATCTAGGATTTCATCCCAACCATCAGATCTAGGGTTTTATCCCAACCGTCAGATCTAGGGATTTAATCTCAATCGTCGATTCTAGGGTTTCATCCTAACCATCGGATCTAGGGATTTAATCCCAACCGTTGGTCCTAGGGTTACATCCCAACCATCGGATCTAGGGATTTAATCCCAACCGTTGGTTCTAGAGTTTTGTTTTACATTCTTGGATCTAGACTTCACAAGGATTATATTAGGCTACGATAGGGACCATAAGGAGGAGTTGGGTCTTGGCCACCCGATGGATCGGAACCACACTAACTTGATCCATCAATGATGTTCCATTCCACTAGAGGATCATCATTGAACTACCTCACCAACCCCCATAAATCAATATGGGCTCCATATATTATTTGTACATTAATCTCCCCGTATTTAAGATATCGAATGTCCGTCAATTAATTAATTTACTGACCATCAATTAATTAACATCTAATTCCTCGAGTAGTACCACTCAACCTTATCATCATGTTGACTAAGTCAACCAGCTGGGTTTACATGATGAACCTTATGAGCTCCTCAAGGGGACATCATCAACCTAATATATAGGACACGGTTTCCTCCTATAATAAATGACACACCATGTAAATAATATCATTTCCCAACTTACCAGGCATATTGATTTAATCCATCTAAATCTCACCCTCTGGTAAATCAAAGAAATAAATACTAAGTACATGTTCCCGTTATTATATCGGGATTAAGAGCATGCACAACATAATATCCGAGGTCCGATTCAATTATGTAGCCAGTACTAAATTGAATCACCTCTATGTCGGTCCTGCTCAATACACCTAAGTGTACTAGTGTAACTCTATGTTCAAGACAAAATAATACCAAGCTACACTACAACCATGCCAATGGTTTGTCCAAAACCATCTTGGTTGTGAACCTCTACTTATATTTTACAAGGGACTGATAACATGATCTTCTGTGCCACACCAAGCACCATGTTATCTACAATGTAAAATATTAGACAATATGCATACATATAATAAATATATAAAGTGCAAACAATGATCATGTGATTCTAATTTCAAAATAAAATGTTCATACAAAAAGAGTTAGGCTTTCAGTATACATTCCAATAGTCACCACCTCGTATCGTCTAAGTACAGTGGAAAGAAAGCCAAATTCATAAAAGTATAATAGAGAACAACTACCAACTTTCAATATCAAACTTTTGACCAGAATTTAATATGAACCAACATTGTATATCAACTCAAGCTACTCCCTAATCCTAGAATCAGAAGTACTACTCCATGAATATGAAGGAAGAATCACAAAACATGTTGGAGTTCGAATACAAAAAAAGATAAAGCACAGAAATAGAAATAGACAATGCATTGTGATGTTCTCTCCGGCGTTGTATTGCAAGTTGTGGACCTCCGGCGGCATTCCTCCTCCCCGCTGTGAGTTACCGAAGCTTTTTAGGGCTTCGGCGTGCCATCCTAGTCATCGTGCCTCCCCCCTAGGGTTTGGGTGGAGCCATCCTTATATAGACGTCGCCTCGGACCGCTGCAAAATTGGGAAAAAACCTAGTCGCACAACTCCATCGGGCCGCCACACGGTCGTTTGTTTCCACATGGCCAGGACGTGTGTGGCCCTGGTGTGCTGATCTTTTCCCATTGGACACGACCGTGTGAAACCACACGCCCTGGCCGTGTCTCACTCTGCATCTAGCATGAAATGTCCTTCTTTCACTCCAAAAACATGTCTTTTCTGGCCAAAAAAGTCAACCTGCATTCAAAAGAATAACGAGCAGACCTCCGAACTTGAAAATAGGAAATGCATACAAAAACAGAGTAACATATGCATGAAACTAATGCAAAATATAACAAGATGTGAGCAAAAACTACTCCTAAAACCCTATATGTTTTGCTCACATCAGAGGGAGATGTGAATATCATTACTTAAATTTAATCTAGCTAATAGTAAACAAATAAACAATCAAACAAGTCAAATAGAGTGTACAATGGAAAAGTAAATTGACATTATTATTTAGCGTAATTCAGCGACCCCCTGTCCATGGTCTACGATCTGTCATGTGAATCACTCAAATGCATGTATCTCATTATCATTCTCCTTTTTAGAAGCTCTAGAGGTCGAGAAACCTCTTACAATATATATAGTATGTGCAACACAGTAAGAGTACAATATTCAAAAATAAAGGGAACACTTAAGTACACCAAATAAGCACACATTGTTGTAAACAAAAGAGAAAAGAATTTTGGATATGATTCCAAGAAACATATATAAAGATACCAAGACACAAAAATATGCGTACTAGTATGACTTCACCACAAGAAACATAATAGAAGCCAATACTACAATCTAATCAATAGAAAAAATCCAAATATTATGAAAATTTTATTGGTATCGTAGCCCAGGTTGCAAAGCCCACTTATGAGTTTTCTTTGGTGTTTTGGATATCGTGATTTATTTATCCAATTTTGGTTTTGTGAGTTTTGGGATCTAATAGCAGCAGGACATCTTCAAGCTATAAGATTTAAGGTATGATAATGGTTATTACATATCCTTTGTTGGTTATGCATTTAGTTGTTTATAATAGGGAATGACATATAGTGTGTTAGTCACTATTCGTAACCGTAGTTTGGGTTGACCATCGGAACGACTTGATGAGTTTGTGAGTCTTGAACCTCCTTTCAAAAAGGTGATTTTCCTTTGAGAGTTGACAGATACTAAGTTGGAAATGTAGGGGTCAGGTCGTCACACTTTTGGAGATCAAAGGATTACAATCTCAAGGAAAGCCATCAAATATGTCAGCTCCAGTCACTACCAATTGGGTAATGGACAAAGTTGACATACTATTATTGATATTGTCTGCAAAGGATTGAGCTATGCCATTTATGGATGGATTCAAATCTTTGAGTTGTTTGTGCTTGGTTAGATAACCCTGAAAGTACTTTTGAGTACTTAGCTTGTATTTATGCAGAGAGAGTAGAGTTAGTTGCTTACTATTTTAGTGACCAAGTCTTTACTTGGTGGAAGATGTAGAAAAATCTTGAAGGAAATATATTGCAAGTCAAGTATCGGAATTGGAACCCTCCAAAGGCTAGATAAAAGAGACGAGATCGAGCCATATTTATGGAATGACTCGGCAGAAAATGTTTCGGGAGTAGAATATCGATAAGTAGACATTGTGGGATAATCCTCGGAATTAGATCTTTAGAATGTCGAACAAAAAAACAAAATAGGAAGAATAACACTGATCGGACCATAGGTGTGCAATGCTGATCACGAAGACACGCAAAGTCAGATTATCCATTTGGATTAGTTCATATATATCTATTGTAAGCAACCAAGACATATGAGGAGAGTGTGTACGTTGAAGACTTAGTAGAGCCCATTGATGTTACCTTAGGGAGGAGGGTCCACAAGCTCGACAACAAAGATTATCACCGAAGATGGGGTCATTACACCAACAACGATCTACTTCTCCAGGCACAGCTATATCATTTGCAGAGTATGGAGCATGCAACGATGTTGGCAGTTATTCAATGCTTTACCACCTCCATTGTAGTAGTTTCGATTTGCATCTCAGCTTCAATAGTGGATTTCATATCCTTCGTGGTAGTCTTTAGCACTTACAGGAACTCAACCACCAAGTATAGATGTTGGATGAGTTTATGTGATTACTCAAGAGGAGACACAATGGGTAGACAGATCGGTCATTCGGAATAATATTTCAGTTTATATACTAATTGATTTGGGTAGTTTACATTCATTAAGTTTAGAGTGATTCAGTATAGAGCGATTCTGGATGGGATTAGAAGAGTTCCTATACATTGACCACGTGGGTTAGTGATATCTTTACCTCCAGGTGAGGTGCCGACCACTAACCACAAAGTCAAGGGATGCCCTTTGACTTTAATAGACATACTCTTACTATAGACATATCTTTATAGATAACTAAGTTGTTGAAATGATGATATATCATACCTCTCGGTTGTGTGTATAGTCTGAGAGTATTCAACTATAGTTTGGATAAACTCCATGCTTGCCACCGCATAGGCAAGTGGAATTTGTGATCGAATATAATTTTGGGAACAACTTCGGTATCGAAGACCCCAAATGAGATGTCACTAAAGGAATTGGAAGAACGTAAGTTGCGATTATAGGTGATATTGGATGGAGGGTTTATCTGTCCCAGGGTTTCTCCTTGAGGAGATCATGTACTCTTTGTTAAAAGAAAGGTGGATCTTTGAGGTTATGCATCAATTATTGGTAACTTAGTGCAGTAATCGTTAAGAGCAAATATCCTTTATTATGGATAGAGGATCTGTTTGATTAGCTTAGGGATACTTGTGTATACTTTAAGATTCATTTTCAATCAAGATATCATCAGCTTAGAGTAAAGGATGCAGATGAGCAAAAGATGACATTTCACACTCAGTGTGAACATTATGAGTTTTGGTGATGTCGTTTGGACTTACTAGTGCTCCAATCATATTCCTAAATTTAAGGAATCGAGGATTCATGGATTATTTGGATTAGTTTGACATCATCTTCATAGATGATATTTTGATATATTCACTGTTTGAAGAGAAACATGGACATCATCTTCGTATTGTATTGGAGACATTATGATGGGAGCAGCTTCATGCATAGTTCAGTGAATGTGTATCTTGATTTCCTTAGTGGAATTTCTCGACATGTTGTTTTGAGCAAAAATATTTCAGTGGACCCTCAGAAGCTCAAGAAAATTATCAGTTGGAAGCAACCGAAGACATTAAAGGAAGTTCATAGTTTCCTTGGATTGATTGATTATTATCGTAGATTTGGATAGGATGTTTCTAGCATTGCTAGACCACTGACTCATCTAACCAAAAAGGGAATGAAGTTCACTTGGTCAGAAGCGTACAAAATGGATTATCAGGGGCTTAAGTAAAGACTGACATGTACATCAATATTAGTGATTTCCTTTGTGAAGATTAATTTGCGCTCTACATGGATGCATCATTTCAAGGATTTAGAGCGATTGGATGCAGTATAACTGGTTGTTATCTTATGTTTTCGCCAGTTGAAGGACTATGTAAAGAATTATCTTGTACACGACTTGGAGTTAGTAGCCATCATTTTTGTGCTGAAGTTATGAGGACACCATCTTTATGGGATCACATTTGAGATCCTCATCGACCACAAAAAGTTTGAAGTACTTGTTCATTCAAAAGGAGCTAGACCTTTGACTGAGGTGATGGATGAAATTTTTGAAGAACTATGATTGTACCATCAAGTATGATTCGGGGAAAGCTAATGTGGTAACAGATGCGTTGAGCAGAAGCCTCGTGGAAGTTAGGCTAGCTATCGGGTAGCTGTTACAGAGTTGATTCAGAAATTCTCAGAAATGGAATTGTTGGAGTGTAGACAGATGCAACAAGGAATACTAATTTCGAGGATTGCTCAATTTCTCATCATGAAAAAGATTAAGGAGGCATAAGTTGGTGACCAACACTTGTAGTTTCTGTGTAGCATAGTGGATTTTGGATAGCAGGTTGATTTCTCTTGCGAGAAAGAAAATTCTCCATTTTCAAGGAAGATAGTGGGTTTCAGAGTTGCATTTGATTTAGAAAGAGTTGGTTCAGGAGACTCATCAATCGAGATTGACAATTTATTCGGAGGGTATTTAAAAATAGTGAGTTTTGAAATGTTCTTGTTGGTGGAACGACTTGTAGGGCATGGTTGGTTTCGTAGCTTGATGTTTGGTGTGTCAACAAGTAGAGATGGAACATTGGAGGCCAACAAGGCTACTCTAGGTGAATTAGATACTAGATTAGAGTGAGAGCTTATCACGTTGGGTTTTGTTGAGGGATGATCCAGAACTTGAAAAGGACATTATGCGATTTGGGTAATCGATGACTGATTAACTAAATCCGCTCATTTTATACTGATTCATAAGATGGATTCAGTGGATCATTTGTTGGAATTATACCACATGGAGATTTCCAGACTTTATGGAGTATCCTTGAGTATCATTTCTGATAGATATTTATAATTCACCTTACTATTCTAACAAAATCTTCAACAGGCCATAAATATAGAGTTCCATTTTGGTATAGTTTTTCACTCTCAGGTGGATGGTTTAACAAAGCATACCACTCAGACTTTGTAAGGTCTGTTGTGAGCATACATGATGGACCTTAGAGGTTATATGAGAGCTGGAAATAATATCTAAACTCAATATCCCCATTTGTTTACTTCAGGTGTGTAACTCTTCTTAAAGCGCTTGAGTTGATTAGCACCACATTGCTTACTCATTGTACTTGGTAGGAAATTTAATGACTAAATTTTTATTAGTGGGGGAGAATATTTCATACGTCACCAAAATAATAATAAGTAAACATTGGTAATTAAGAAATTACCTTACAAAATTTTTAGTAATTTTTATGGCATTTCAGGGGGAAAGATCGAATAGGGTTTGAAAAAGCCTGTTTGGATTATTATTATTTGAGGTTTAATATACTTCATTGACCTAAGTTTAAATAAGAAATTTCTCCTATTTTCTTTTGTTCCTGTTCCCCATCTACTGCCACCCCATTTCTTCCCTATCCCTATCTCTTTCGATTTTTTTTTCTCTCGATTCTGATGATGACCATCTCCTCTTCACTGACCGTTGGTCGGCCAACCGCCACCACAAGATCCTCTTTCCATCGAGCATCGCCAAAGTGGCTTGTCAATTTTTGCTCCTCCACATGAAGGGAACCTCCTTCTCCCTTGTGTTGCTACCCCATTGCAGTTGCGCCTCCATGCCATTACATGCGATGCCTCGCCAATGTAATCAGTTTCAGCTACGGTCGGTGTCGTCTTTGCATGTGATGTCCACTGCCTCGCGACCAACATGTTGGGGGAACAATGATGCACTAGAGGGAGGTGAATAGCAATTTTCCGATTTTGACTCTTCGATCATGTCGTGCTTATCTATAATCGTTAGTGCGCAGTGGAAATAAAGTAAAGCATGAACGAAATGCACAAACACACAACACAAGGATATAATGTGGTTCTGTAACTAAGGTTCCTACTCCACGGGTCGAGGTCTAGTGATGCACACCACCACTAAATCTTCTCCTTCTCGATGACACATCAGAAGTGGAGAAATCTCTTATAATGAATTACAACAGTAATAATAAAGAAACAACCAAAGAACAACAAGATTACAAATGAAATGCAAAAAATACTTTACAAATGAGAGCTTTAAATGCTTGTTGTTGTGGCTTCTTAGATGAGCTTAGAAGGTCTGGAATGCAATAGCAATTCCCCTTCAAGATCATAAAAAATCGACTGCAAAATTTTTCCTGTCGAGCTCCTTTTATGCCTCCGTGCGACTTTGAATTCTGCCTGGCAGTCAACTGCCAAAAGACCCTAGTCGACTACCCGTAATGTCATTGTATCACAATAGACTAATCCACATTGGCATTTTAGCCAACGGATACCCTAGCAATCGACTACCAACCTAGTAGTCGACTGGCCAGTCGACTACGGGATATTCTGTGGTCGTGTCTACTATCTCCAATCGACTACCCATTATTGGCAATCATCTTTTGTGGACCAGTCGACTTTAATAGCCTCTAGTCGACTGTTAGAGAACTTAGTCGGTAGTCGAGCCTTAGTCGACTACTCGACTAGTCATAATCCCAGTCAACTGCTTCGAGTAAACTAGGCTCCGAGTGCTTACACACTCGATCAATTGACTGGCCAAAGACATTAGTCGACTGGTAAACATCAAACATGAGGTTAAACCCAAGTATGATCTTGATGCATGCGAACGCGACCTCAAATCTCACGACGGGAACCGTCGAGGACCAAGTGCATGAGTGTTGTCAAGTAATAAAGAATATCGATCCCACAGGGACTGAGATTTCGAGTATCAATTTGTCTAGTGGACATGTTATTGTTTGGATTGGGAATTCGGTTCATGAATGAGAGGTTGACGGTGGACTTAACTCAAGTACGGTGTCACACAGAGGAAGAGAAGGTTTGCTACGAGTCTTTAGATGGGATTCTAGGATTTCAGTTTCGTTTGTGTGTCGCATAACACGTTATCAATTGAGTTTTGTCTAGGTTTCTAACTACGGTTTTGTGGAAAGGACATCATACACTCTCTCGATGAACCTTCGCATCTATCGGAAGCTACCTCTACAATACCAGGTCGACCCCTAGCTTTAGGAGGGGATAGTCGCTACGAAGATGTCGAATCGATTCCTACGACGAGTCAAAAATGAGGCGCATTTCCTACTATATCGCATCCTTCTACTCACAGTTACCGATGATGAGGCCAACCCTTAAGGTCCCACTTAATTCCCCTAGATCTTTGATACGAGGGTTGTCACCCCTTATATCGTCTAAGCACAGTGACTAAAAAACCAAAATAATAGCTATAGATCTAAACCAAACACCAATTGTAAATATAATTTCAAGAACAGAAATATATTTGAAATAATATATTCTATGCACACAAACTACTCCCTGATTCTAGAATAGAAGAATCTACTCCATGAATACGAGAAGAGAAACACAAAGCACGATAATGTTCAGATATAAATTGGAAATTATGCATGGAAAGTAAATTACAATGCAATGTGGCTCTTCTCTCTAGCGTTGAAGTGTAGAATTTGATCCTCGAGCGGCTTCCTTCCTCCACGTTGTGAGTTTTTGGGTGCTTTTTAGGGCACCGGTGTGCCGTCCCGACCGTCGGGCCTCCTCCCTAGGGTTTGGGTGTGACT
The DNA here is from genome assembly GCA_025175895.1 of Wurfbainia villosa. NCBI lineage: Eukaryota > Viridiplantae > Streptophyta > Magnoliopsida > Zingiberales > Zingiberaceae > Wurfbainia > Wurfbainia villosa. The sequence goes on from CM045996.1 coordinate 50,871,374, forward strand.
TTCTTTATATAGACATGAGGTCGGCTCTTCACGAAATTCGAAAAAGACCTAATCGTGTCAAAATGCTTGGCCACCACACAACTATGTGTGGCCCTGTGGTGGCTAATCTCGAGCATCAGACACGGCCGTGTATAGCCACATGCCCTAGCTATGTGCCCTACTGCATCCAGCTGCCAAATGCTCTTTTTCGCTTCGAAAGTGCGCCGTTTTTCCCATGAAATGCTATCCTACACACAAAAGTACAAAGAGCAGATCTCTGAACCAGAAAACAGGAAATGCATGCAAAATAAATTAAAATATGCATTAAATAAACATAGAATGAAATGAGATGTGAGCGAAAACTACTCCTAAAACCCTATATATTTTGCTCACATCAATTCTCCCAGACTTAGATATTTGCTTGTCCTTAAGCAAATCTCAGTGCCAATAAATTTTAGAAAGTATTGTTCCATACTTAGCATGTTAACTAGATTTATCAAGTGATATTTTCAATCAAAGCAAAATAGATGTGTTCTAAAAATTCACTAATTTAGCTCCTCATGCACGTGTCAAGCGAATCTTCTTAGGGGATACTCGTTCCATGGTAAGTTAAGTCGTCATTCTATAGCTTTCCTAAGGTCTTCGGCTCTTAGGCACTTACCTTCCCAAAGCGAGGGTTGTTCCCTAGATCTAGCACAAAGTCTCAAAGGCGTGCTCGGTATTAAGAGAAATTGATAGGTATTTCCCCAGTAATCTAACTTGGTCTCAAAGGGGCACCTAACCATTTCCACCCACGACAACTGTTTTTTTATCCCTCATAATCTTTTTCTTTTCATTTTTTTTCTTACTCTCTTTTCTTTATTTTTTTTCTTTTCTTATTCCATTTTTTGTTCTTTCTTTCTTTTGTCTATCTCTTAGGATTTTGATTTTTTCGAATGGGCTATCACAATCTGAGCATCTCCAGTAACTAAAATTCTAAATATAGAGTCACCTATAAATTCCAAAGTACTAGACTACTGAGATGAATCATAACTAGGTACATACTAGATTTTCTCTTTCAGAATATTAGTCATGTGTAGGTGTAAAAATAAAAGCTAACCAGTGTAAGTCTAGAACATTCATTAGAGCAAATAAAATAAAATACCACGAGGTAAATGAAGCTAAGCTACCCATGGAAACAACTCATGAAGAAAACCTTAAAAATTCTACTGAGGCAGCTTATAGATAGCAAAAACTAAGTGCTGAAAGAAACAAAACAACCTATGCATGAACAAATGAATGCTATCTAAAATGCAAATATCAGGAAAGAAACTACTGCTAGAAACAAAATAAATCAAAACTTGGGGTACCCCTCCAAGACTAAAGCGAAGCATACCTCTAATATGGTGGACGAGATGAAAAGTCTGGTAGCCTCGGCATCTCGGGATCCTAGGAGAATCTGGTGATGAGCCGCTGATGCCACATGTACATGTGGTCGATCTGAGAGCTGTTGGCTGCTCGGTACTCCTCCTCCCTAGTCCACTATGCCTGCTAGGCACGCAGATGCTGCCTGATCTCCCAATGGTAGGCAACCTTCTCCTGGCGATGGGTAGCCTCCTCCTGAAAATAAACTCGGGTCTCATCGTAGAACTCCTCGGGCCACTGGAAGTGCTCCAGTAAGCCCTGAAACTCCGCCTGCGTGAAGGTACTCTTCTCCCCCTATCGTTGCCTCTACATCTGCTGCTCGACGTATATGTCATCGAGACATGATCGGGACTCTGAAAAGTCATAGGCAGATGTACCTGTATCCTGCTCGAATGTAGAAAAAGAAGGTGGTGAAGTTGCAGGCTCTCGTTGTGGACTAGGTGGGCTCAAAACGATTTTTGCTTCTACCTAGCAAGTTCTTTCTAATCCTAAACTATTTGCAAAAACATAAATGACCATAAATCAAAGTCTAAATTATACACATGAATGCAATAAAATAATAAACATATATAAAACTACACTTGGGTTGCTCCCAAGAACCGCTTTATTTAAGGTCTTTTAGCTCGACCATACCCCTACATTTCATTTGATGCGTTTGAATCTTGCTCATGGGGGAGCAAGATATTTGCTCACTTTACGCCTCCTCCCTTGTGGTCCTCCATCACCACATCTCTAAAATCTTGCTCGTGGAGGGGTAAGATATTTACTAGCTGCCTTCCTTGGTTCAAGATTGAACATGCTTATCTTCAAAGAATTTTTAGGAGTTTGATCATAGTATTCCATTTTGTCCAAATGTTGTATATAATATAACTCACCATGGACATCCTCACCAAAAGATTGATTAGTCGATTCTATTATGTCAAATGAAATTTTATCATTACAAATCACTAAATGGACTTTGTTATTGGTAGCTAAAGTTTCGGTGAGGGTTAAGGTAGGCTCTTCTAGACCCTTGAGGTTAGGAGGTGTTTTGATTGAAGCAATGCACTCCTCGATTAAAGTATCAATTATATAATCCTCATGTTCTTCTTCAAGTGGCGATTGAATGGATTGTCTTTCTTTACTTCCTATGTCATCCACGTCTTCCTCATCCGTTCGTTCAAAGTGAGTATATGCCATATTAGGGGTATTCCAGTCATCTAAGCCACCTTCTCGTCGTTTGGTTTCTTCTCTTGCTAGATCTCGTTGCATAATCTCCGCAAATTGTCGACTATGCTCCTCACATTCCACAGTAAAATCGGCTAGCAAGGCTTCTAAACGGAGACTTGGTTCTGGATAAAATTCACATGGTGATTTATAGCTCTCGTGCTCACTTGGAAAATAATATTGAGGGTTTAAGTAGCCAGGGTCATAACTATACAAATAGGATTCATCTTGTGGCCACTGGTTGTAATCATAGGTGACATCTTCTTGTTCAAATTGTGAAGGTTCAAATATATTTGTACAATAGTTTATGGAATGTCATGTTTCACCACGATGCTCACAATAAATGTTACCAAAACTCACAGCATTAAATTGACCATAATCATGAGTAAAAGCATGCATTGTTATATACAAGAAATTATAAATAAGGAAAGAGCAACAGAATGAACAAAACTGAAATAAAATAAAATAAAATAAAATAAAATAAAACAAGAAAAGTAAATCTAGCCTAGGTCTAATGTAACTATCCACTTTTGATTTGATATCGAATCAACAGTCCTCGGCAACGATGCCAAAAACTTGATGCACACGAACGCGACCTCAAATCTCACGATGGGAACCGTCGAGGACTCGAAGCGCGCGCTCGCACTCAATGCTCGCAAGTGCACGGGTGTCATCAAATAATAAAGAATATCGATCCGATTGTTGGACCAAGAAGCGTCGCTAGAGGGGGGGTGAATAGCGATCATAAATCTTTTCTTTTTCGTTCGTTCGATACGCAAAGTAAGCACAGCGGAAAATAAATGAACACGTTTATTTTACTTGGTTCACAACCCAGCGGTTGCTACTCTAAGGCCCTATCGGTCCTAGACCGCGTACGGAGGGCAAAGCACTATAACGTCTCCTCCTCGTTGGAGGTAGGATACAACGATCACAAAACCGAATATACGAGGATGAGGCAACAAGCCTACCTCACCTCGTTATGAAAAAAAACAGAGAATACAATATCAAACATATTACTTGATTCTGCTGCCGACGAAGAAGATCGAAACTTAACGTCGCGTCGGCGTTATGACGATGTTGGAGCGTTGGCGTTGTAGGAGCACTTGATGAATAAACTTGATGTGATTTGGAGATGGAATCCTCCCCTCCTTTTATAGACTTTGGCCTCTGAATTTGTCTCCTCTTATTTCGGAATGGATCATGAAGTTGTCCAAATTTTATCGCGAAGTGGCCGCGTCAAACGTTATCCATTTTGACCTAGCGCAAAATGAATAAATCGCCATCGGTCGGTGATGCCTCCCATCGGATCGGTGATGGGCATCGATCATTGCTCCATTTTCCGGTGATCATTGCCCGACTTGGCCACTTCCCTGCAATAAGAGGTTCGCTCGGAAAATGATAAATGCGACGGGTTCTGGCCGTCCGAGCTCGACCTAGACCTTCCACAGGAAGTCTTAGTCGGATCGCCGCCTGATCATCCCGTAAAGAGGACACGACCTTACAATCTCTCCCGCACACGAGCGTACCTCGATAGTAGCTCTCGCTTCTGGCCTTCCACTCGATTCCTTCGTCTCCCTCCGAAGTCACTCGAGTGTCGCCCGACCACCGCGGCTTCCTCCGGGTGTCGCTAGCCTTCAGCTCCAGCTTTAACACTTTTCTGCACACTTGATTTAGCTCGTGAGATAACAATGTAGACTTAACTTTGTGTCTTTGCCATAATCAAAACACAGGTTCGATTATCTAGTGCCCCTGCACCAACAATCTCCCCCTTTTTGATCTATGGCAAACTAACACAAAGTTAAGGAAAATTAAAGCATAAAACAAGTATAGTAAATGATGAATGTCATTTTCAAAAACTCCCCCTTAACCAAAACTCCCCCTTAACCCTAGGTGAGTTTTGAATAATTCAAAATTAAATAAATTAAATTTTGTGTTACTCCCCCTTAACCCTTAACTTTCGATCTTCTCCCCCTTTTGCCATAAATCAAAACAAATGTTGGGGTTTGTTATGTAAAAATGAAGTTTGTTATATAAAATAGGGGTTTAAAGACAATATGGTATATGCATGCATCAAGATAAATCAACTATGAGTCCAAACATGCGTCTAGCAATAGTTAGATAGATTGGTTCGAGGTGTGTCTCTCTGCACCAATAATCTAAAGGTTTATAATATAACCCTTAGTGTTAGTTTGCTTTCCCCCTTAGTCAAATATATGAAGTATAAGAGATGTAGGGAGCGCTAAACTTTGGCCTAAAGAGACATTAAGTACAATAGTTGAGAAAATAAGTAGTATTTTGAAGATTGTTTTAAGTATATTTCAATTATCCTTAACATCTCACCCATTCTATGTGTCTCATAATTTGTTCACCTTATATGTTTTGTGAGATGATTTTAAATTGATTAAAGATAGTCAACCTTGGGTTAGATTCGGATTTAACCTTTAGATCGTTAAGTAACTTTTCGAGAAACTGGCTTCCAGGTCGTGGCGAGGCACAGGGGCCTTCTTTGATCGGAACAACGACCACTTCCTTAGACAAAGCCAAATTCAAGAAAATATCACTTAAGTCACTTAGGGTTACTTCCTGGTCTAACTAGTTTAGGATACAGCGAGGTAGCTTCAGCTAGTTCCACTCGGTCAAGTGCACCAAGCTAGATACGCCTTATCTAGCCTGAATACACGAGACTTTATTTCCCTAACGTACTATCATCTCGCCGCGTCCTGATACTATGTTGTCAAGAGTTGACTAACTATTTTTTTTATCTAGCCATTCTAAAAATTAAAGTAAAATATTCAATGATTTTGCTAAGTAAGCGGGTATACTATTTTTGTGTTAGCTCCCCTTGGACCATTGAACCAATATGGTCTATTCAAATAATGAACTTGATCCTGAGGAATCCAATACTTATTAGTCCTTATATGTGAGTTCAATAAAACCTTTGGGACCCATGCTTGGACTCTTTGATGACTACGATTTACGATAGACATATATGACCTATTCGTAGTCGTTGACCTAAATCCGAGTCCGGCTTTGTTGTACACGACTCTTTGGGTTCCAAGTAGTCGATTAAGGTTCTTAGATCCCAACGTGAACCTTTCCAACCTAGCCTCAACCTCTTGAACTTAGTCTTTCAAGAGAGAATTATCCTCCTCAAGTTTTTCAATTTGAGTTGAGTTTCCCTCTTGAACTTGACTAGTTGAAGGGGTTAGAGTAGCTTCTTGCTTGAGGGTTTCAACCTCCTCAAGTAACGACTCAACCCTAGACTCGGACTTAGTTAATTTCCTATCAAGCATTTTAATTGTATTGTAAAGCGTATGAATTAGTGAGCGGCTAACCTTAATTTTCTCTTTTGGTCCGGCTTTGAGTTGCTTCTCGAAGTAGTCTTCGAGTTCGGAGTCGGTGTTGTAACTAGATTGGATTGGACTCGGCTCGGACTCTTGGTCTTGCCATGCATGCTATGTCTTCTTCGTTGTCCCATGTTGCATGAAAAGCCTTCTTTCGATTTGATTTGAATTGTGCCCTCTTTTGATTCTTTAGTAGCCTCCTTTCCCTCCGAACGATCTTCCGCACTACATTCACTATTGCTTCCACCTTTTCCGATTCGGACTCCGATTCGTCTTCGGGTTCGAGTTCATCTACTTGCCTAGTAGGTGGCTTGCTTCTTTGTCCTGCAAGTAGAGCAATACCTCTCTCGGCCCGGACCACATTAGTTTGCTCGTGAAGTTCAAACTCGGAAAATAATTCGTCTAACCTAAGCTTCGAAAGGTCCTTAGAGACCTTGTAGGCATCGACCATGGATGCCCACAAGGTAGTCCTAGGAAATGAATTAAGAATGTACCTTAGTAGGTCACGGTTTTCGACCTTGTGTCCGATGGTGTGTAGGTCGTTGACAATGTCTTGGACGCAGGCGTGTAGTTGCGTCGCCGTCTCGTGTTCCTGCATCTTAAGGTTATACAACTTATTGAAAAGAAGGTCACGTTTACATACCTTAGCATCGGACGTTCCTTCATGTAGCTAGATTAATTTATTCCATAGGTCCTTGGCGCTAATGAATGGTCCGATGCGGTTGAGCTCCTCCTTGGACAAGCCACATTGTAATATTTGGGTTGCTCTTGCATCGGCTTCGATTTGCCTCTTGGTTGCATTTGTCCACTTGTTGAAATCCAAGGGCTCTCCTTGATCATTGGTGGGTAGAGCAAAGCCGGTTTGGATTATTATCCAAGACTCGACTTGTGTTTTCAAGAAACACTCCATCCGACCTTTCCAATAACGGAAATCATCTCTGTTAAAGAACGGAGGTCGGGTGGTGCTATATCCCTCAATGTGAGCCATTAAGTATCTTGTAAATCACGAATAAAAACCAAAGGGAATTTCAAGACTTGGTATTGGATTAGTAGTGTGGGAAATAAATAGGAAATAAACAGAATTAATTGAGAAAAATAAAAAACTAACAAAAACTAACAACTTACGACCTTCGATGCCCCCGAAAGGGTACTAGATGTTGGATTTTGGGGCTGGAAATGGCTTGTTACTAGGGTAAACCCTCGTAAAAAATATAGATCTCTCAGAGAGCTTCAATTTGGTACGTAGATCGTTATGTGAGTCCACTTGTGCGAAAAGTTATGGCCCTTTTACCGTCGGCTACTCCAAGAGAGAAAAACTTGCAAGCACACAACCAAAAGAAACGTACCAAGACTTCGTCTTGGATTAGTAGTGCGGGAGGAAAAAGACCTAAAAAAAATACGAATCGAAAAATATGAACATAAAACCAAAACGTGCTAGATCGGTGACTTCACCAAATCTTAGCGCCCCCGCTCTGATACCAATTGTTGGATCGAGAAGCGTCACTAGAGGGGGGGGGGGTGAATAGCGATCGTAAATCTTTTATTTTTCGTTCGTTCGATACGCAAAGTAAGCACAGTGGAAAATAAATGAACACATTTATTTTACTTGGTTCACAACCCAGCAGTTGCTACTCCAAGGCCCTATCGGTCCTAGACCGCGTACAGAGGGCAAAGCACTATAACATCTCCTCCTCGTTGGAGGTAGGAGACAACGATCACAAAACCGAATATACGAGGATGAGGCAACAAGCCTACCTCACCTCGTTATGAAGAAAAACAAAGAATACAATATCAAAAATATTACTTGATTCTGCTGCCGACGAAGAAGATCGAAACTTGACGTCGCGTCGGCGTTATGATGATGTTGGAGCGTTGGCGTTGTAGGAGCACTTGATGAATAAACTTGATGTGATTTGGAGATGGAATCCTCCCCTCCTTTTATAGACTTTGGCCTCTGAATTTGTCTCCTCTTATTTCGGAACAGATCATGAAGTTGTCCAAATTTTATTGCGAAGTGGCCGCGTCAAACGTTATCCATTTTGACCTAGTGCAAAAGCTGAATCGTCGCCATCAGTCGACTGATGGGCATCAGTCGACTGCTCCATTTTCCAGCAGTTGATTGTCAGCTTGGCCACTTCCCTGCAATAAGAGGTTAGCTCAGAAAATGATAAATACGACGGTTTCTAACCGTCCGATCTCGACCTAGACCTTCCACAGGAAGTCTTAGTCGGATCGCCGCCTACTGTCATCCCCGTAAAGAGGACACGACCTTACAATCTCTCACTCACACGAGCTTACCTCGATAGTAGCTCTCGCTTCCGGCCTTCCACTCGATTCCTTCGGATCCTTCCGAAGTCACTCGAGTGTCGCCCGACCACCGCGGCTTCCTCCGGGTGTCGCTAGCCTTTAGCTCCAGCTTTAATACTTTTCTGCACACTTGATTTAGCTCGTGAGATAACAATGTAGACTTAACTTTGTGTCTTTTCCATAATCAAAACACAGGTTCGATTATCTAGTGCCCCTGCACCAACACCTATAGGGACTGAGATTTCGAGTATCAATTTTTCCAGTGGACGTGTTGTTGTTTGAATTGGGAAATCTAGGGTTCACGAATGAGAGATTGATAGTGGACTTAACTCAAGTACGGTGTCACACAGAGGAAGAGAAGGTTTTCTACGAGTCTTTAGATGGGATTCCAGGATTTTGGTTTCATTTGTGTGTCGGAGAACACGTTGTCAATTGAGTTTTTTCTATATTTTTAACTACGGTTTTGTGGAAAGGACATCATACACTCTCCCGATGAGCCTTCGCTGAAGGTAGGAAACTTCGCTTCCCACTTCAACTCGGTTGCTTGTTCATGGCGATCCCGTCTTCATCCCCAAAAAAAAATTAATCCAAGACAATTAGGGATTACCCAAGCTACTGTTTCATCACCGTGCTATTCGATTAGAGTGGTCACTTGAACAAACTTGTTGTTCAAGCAACCTACCTCTATTCTTCGAATAGCCGTGGAATAGACGATGTACGGATCCCGATTTTTGCATTTGTATTCGGGGTCCAAGTAAATTAGCCACATAACAAAATATACAACATGCATATAATTGAAAAACAATTATAGACATAGTACAAAAGAATATAAACAAGCATTATACCTCTCGATCTTCTATTGTATGTCCTTCCTCCTTTTGGACATCGTGTGGGTGACGATCTTCCAAAAGTCGAAGCCTCCTAGATCACCAATCTTCCTTTCTTTGTTCACTCCGAACAAAGGAAGATCATAAAATAAAACTCTTCTTCCTATCTAGAACCGGCCACCAAGTCAAAGGACTTGATGTTGCCGTCGGCCAAGGAAGAGAATATGGAGTATGGGCGCTAGCCAAAAGCTCCAAGGGAAGAAACCCTAGCTCATGCCGCCGGCCAAGGAAGAGGAGAAGAGGGCGGCACCACCGGCCAAAGGAGAAGATGGTGGTGTTGTTGCCACCGGCCAAGAGGAGAAGCCAACCCTAGGTTGCCGCCCAAGATGAGAAGCAAACCCTAGCCACCTCCTAGTTGCCGCCCAACAAACCCTAGCCTCTCTTAGTTGCTGCCCAAGCCAAGGGAAGCAAAACCCTAATCTCTCATCCATGAGTTGCCGCCCACCTCTTAAGCCTCCTTTTAATCTCTACCGTCGGATCTAGGAATTTAATCTCAACCGTCAAATCTAGAGATTTAATCTCAACCGTCGGATCTAGAGATTTAATCTCCACCGTCGGATCTAAAGATTTAATTTCCACCATCGGATCTAGAGATTTAATATCCACCGTCGGATCTAGAGTTTCATTTTCCATCATCGGATCTAGGCTCCATGAGGTTTTAATAGGCTACAATAGGGACCATGAGGAGTTGGATCTTGGCCACCTAATGGATCTTGCTCACATAAAGTCCGATCGATTAATGATAATCCATTCCACTAGAGTATTATCATTGATCTACCTCACCAACCCCCATAAGTTAATATCGGCTCCATATATTATTTGTACATATATCTCCCCGTGTTTAAGATCTCGAATGTCCGTCTATTAATTAATTTACTGACAATTAATTAATCAACATCTAACTCCATGAGTAGTACCACTCAACCTTATCATCATGCCGGACCAAGTCCACCTGCAGGGTTTACATGATGAACTTTATGAGCTCCACAAGGGGACATCATCATCCTAATATATAGGACACGATATCCTCCTATAATCAACGGGACAACATATAAATAATACCATTTCCCAACTTACTGAGCCTATCAATTTACTCTATAAATCTCGCCCATTGGTAAATCAAAGAAATGAATACTAAGTATATGTGCCCATTATTATATCGGGATTAAGAGCATGTACAAGATAATATCTGAGGTCCGATTCGATTATGTAGTCAGCAATAAATCGAATCACCTCTATGTCGGTCCTATTCAATACACACAAAGTATACTAGTGTAATTCTATTGTCAAGACAAACCAATACCAAATCACACTACAACCATTCCAATGGTTTGTCCATAACCATCTCGGTTGTGAGCCTTTACTTATACTTTACAAGGAACTGATATCATGATCTCCCGTGTGACACTACACACCATGTTATCTACAATGTAATGTATTAGACAATATGCATAACCATAAATATGCAAACAATGATCATGTGATTCTTATTTCAAAATAAATATGTTCATACAAAAGATAGACTTTTCAGTATGCATCCCAACAATATCCCACTTATACTAAAAGACTATGTTGTCCTCATACTGCCATACATCTAATTCCCAATTTCCTCCACATGCCTATCAAAAGCTCTCGCTTGAAGGGCCTTAGTGAAAGGATCTACCAGGTCATCCCCTGATGCAATCTAGGCAACAACAACTTCTACCTCGTTTACGATCTCTCGTATAATGTGGTACTTGCGCTCTATGTGTTTACTTACCTTTATGGGCTTGTGGTTCCTTCGAGTTTACAACTGCACCACTATTATCACAATAAATTGTGATAGTTCTGAGCAAACAAGGAATCACATCCAAGTCCATCAAGAAGTTTTTGAGCCACACAGTTTCTTTGGCCGCCTTAGAGGTTGCCACATACTCAGCTTCCATGGTAGAGTCCGCCATGCATTTCTGCTTGACACTCCTCCATACAATGGCTCCACCTCCCAAAGTAAACACAAAACCTGAGGTAGACTTACTGTTATCCCTATCTGATTGGAAGTCAGAATCTGTGTAACCCACAGGGAGTAATTAGTCTGCCTGGTAAACTAGCATATAATCCCTAGTCCTTCTCAGGTACTTCAATATATACTTTACCGCAGTCCAATGCCCCTGTCCTGAATTACTCTAATATCTGCTAACCATGCCCACGACAAAGCAGATATCCGGTCTCGTACATAACATCACATACATGAGGCTCCCTACTGCCGAAGGCTAAGGAACCGCCTTCATCTACTCTATCTCCTTAGATGATCTAGGACACATCTCCTTAGATAAAGGAACTACATGCCTGAAAGGTAGAAAACCTTTCTTGGAGTTTTGCATGCTAAAACGATCCATAATTGTGTCTATGTATGAAGCTTGAGATAAGCACAACATCCTTTTCCTACGATCCCTTATAACCTTGATCCCAAGGATGTGTCCCACTTCTCCCAAGTCCTTCATATCAAACTGTTTGGACAACCATACCCTTTCGTCCAATAACACCTTGACATTGTTGCCAATTAACAAAATGTCATCTACGTATAGTACAAGAAATACAACTACGTTTCCGTCACATCTCTTGTATACACAAGACTCATCCGAACATTGAATAAATCCATAAGACTAGATTACCTCATCAAAGCGGATGTTCCAAGATCTCGAAGCTTGCTTCAATCCATAAATGGATCGATTAAGTTTGCACATAAGAGGCTCTTTGCCCTTTGCAATGAATCCCTCTGGTTGTTTCATATAGATGTTATCCTTAAGACTTCCATTAAGGAAAACTGTCTTGACATTCATCTGTCATACCTCATAATCCATATGAGCAGCAATACATAAGAGAATCCGAATAGACTTAAGCATGGCTACTGGTGAAAAGGTCTCCTCATAATGGATACCCTCTTTCTGAGTATACCTCTTCGCAACAAGCCTCGTTTTGAAGGTCTCAACCTTCCCATCTATTCCTCTCTTTCTTTTGTAGACCCACTTGAATCCAATGGTTTTTACACCATTGGGTGGTTCTATAAGCTCCCATACCTTATTTGAATCCATAGATTCAATCTCAGCATTCATTGCTCTTTGACAAGATACCACATCTTTACCTTGGATAGCCTCGTCATATGTCTAGGGATCAGGTTCATGTTCGCCAGGGACCAAATCAGAAGATTCTCCCAAAAACAGGAATCTATCAGGCTATCTAACAACCCTCCCACTACGATGAGGTATCACCTGTGTATCCTCTGTGACATGCGGTGCAGTGACTTGTGGTATATTCTCTTGTACCGGTGGTACTGAAGTAGTGACTTCCCCTTTCAATTCCTCCAGAACAATCTTACTCATGGGCTTATGGTTCATCACATAGTCTTCCTCTAGAAATCTGGCGTTCGTGTTGACGATCACCCTCTGATCTCTAGGACTATAAAACAAACCAACTTTCGTTCATCTAGGATAGCCAACAAACATGCGCACTTCTGTACGAGGTTCCAACTTACCAGCATCTGCCTTTAGCACATGTGCTGGACTCCCCCAAATCTGAATATATCTCATACTAGGCTTTCGCCCAATCCACAATTATGTGGGAGTAGAAGGCACTTATTTAGATGGTACCAAGTTCAGAATATACATTGTCATATCTAGAGCATATCCCCAGAACGAATCTGGCAACTCAGAATAACTCATCATCGATCTAACCATCTCCATAAGAGTCCTATTCCTTTGCTCTACTACACCATTTTGCTGGGATGTGCCAGGTGCAGACAATTGGGATTGAATCCCAACCTCTGATAAGTAATTCCTAAACTCTCCCAAGAGGTACTCACCACCACAATCAGATCGTAGTGTCTTGACACTTTTACCCAGACGTTTCTCCACATCAGCCTTGTAATTTTTTGAACTTGTCAAAGCATTCAGACTTGCGGTGCATCAAGTAAATGTATCCATATCTCGAATAATCATCTATAAAGGAGACGAAATATTCAAAACCATCTCTCGCCTGGATAGACATAGGACCACAGAAATCGTAATGAACCAATTCCAACACATCTTTGGCTCTATACCCCCTTGGCCTTAAAAGGCCTCTTGGTCATTTTACCCTCCAAGCAAGATTCGCAGGTTGGGAAGTCCTCCACAACTAATGAACTCAAAGGTCCATCAGCTATCAACCTTTGAATTCTGCTTGGGTTAATATGACCAAGCCTTAGATGCCAAAGATGTACAGATCGATCGACTGGGTAGAGGGTGGTGAATAGCCCTCAATCATCGTATGGTAGAATACGATCGTTCTCGTTGCGTGCTCGTCTACAATTTGTAGTTAGCGCAGCGGAAACAATAGAAACAATAATAATACTAACAACAATACAAGCATACGCAAACACACACGATATAAGTGGTTCGGAACCGAATGGTTCCTACTCCACGGGCGAGCTCACGGAGCTCTAGTTATGCGCACGACACTAACTAAACTCCTTCTCGACTACACGTCGGAGGTGGGGAAACCTCTCACATGATATTACAACAGTAATACCACAAGAAATACAAAGACACTAAGAAATACAATTAAAGAACACTTTACAACCCTTTCTTGTTGCTTGCTTTGGATGACTCTTGAAGGACTGGAATGCAGCAGCAATTCCCCTCCAATAGCTTCCTTAAAGTCTTGGCGAAATCCTCCATCTTGAGCTCCATTTATAACCTGCATCAGTGATTTAGCCCAAAATGATCATTGCCAAAGTGTTCCTCTTTGGCCCTACAAATAAAAGCAGTGACTCCGATGGGGAGGATACTTATATTTGTATCTAAGCGTTCACCATTACTCGGTACCAAAGATAATTATCTCGGGTTATGTGCCTTCCGATGGGGAAGTACACATACTCCTTAATAATTTCCTATAACCATATTCGACCTTGTGATCCACAAACAAACTCATCCGATGTGAAGGAAGGCACTCAGAGCCGACGCGCAAGTGTGTTTGCATCACATGTCAAATCGTAATGGAGTCCGTGGGAATTTATAAAAATATCCCTATCCCACTTAGTAATTTAAAATTGAGGAATTTTCTAGCCTACAACATGCATATCAAACAATAAGCAATAAGTATGAAAAAGAAATATTTTTCAACTATTATGGCTTTTGTCTCCAATATGCCTCCTGTCGTATCGTCATCTCGTCTGCTCCTCCCTACGCCAAGTACGAGCCATCCGGAGGTCCGAGCCGAGACTAACTATTTTAATTTACATCCATCGTTCCTAAACTCCTCAAAGGAGTGTACATGAAATCTAGATCGAAAGTAAACTAAAATAAATGAGTGGCTAAACAATGTCGTACTTAAAAAAAATTAAATACTAGCCGCGTCAACCCCGAGGATTCAAAAAATATACAATTACATACACACATATGGCCATAATAGTTGGATCCTATGCCTGTAACCAAAAAGTTAACCTATGCACATCCTACTATTATCTGGCACATATAATATATGAAAAGTGCATAAAAGTAACAGAATTCTAAAACACACAAAATCGAAAATCGTGGCTCTGATACCACTTAAAGGTAGGAAACTTCGCTTCCCACTCCAGCTCAGTTGCTTGTTCATGGTGATTCCATCTTCGTCCCCAAAAAAAAATTAATCCAAGACCATTAGGGATTACCCAAGCTACCATTTCATCATCGTGCTATTCGATTAGAGTGGTCACTTGAACAAACTTGTTGTTCAAGCAACCTACCTCTATTCTTCAAATAGTCGCGGAATAGACGATGTACGGATCATCTGTTTTTGCGTTTGTATTCTGGGTCCAAGTAAATTAGCAACATAACAAAAAATACAACATGCATATAATTGAAAAAAAAATTATAGACATAGTACAAAAGAATATAAACAAGCATTATACCTCTCGATCTTCTATTGTATGTCCTTCCTCCTTTGGACGTCATGTGGGCGACGATCTTCCAAAAGTCCAAGCCTCCTAGATCACCAGTCTTCCTTTCTTTGTTCACTCCAAAAAAAAGAAGATCATAAAACAAAACTGGTCTTCCTATCTAGAACCGGCCACCAAGTCAAAGGACTTGCTGTTTCCGCCGGCCAAGGAAGAGAATATTGAGTATGGGTGCCGACCAAAAGCTCCAAGGGAAGAAACCCTAGCTCTTGCCACCGGCCAAGGAAGAGGAGAAGAGGGTGGCGCCGTCGGCCAAAGGAGAAGATGGTGGTGTTGTTGTCGTCGGCCAAGAGGAGAAGCCAACCCTAGGTTGCCGCCCAAGATGAGAAGCAAACCCTAGCCACCTCCTAGTTGCCGCCCAACAAACCCTAGCCTCTCTTTGTTGCCGCCCAAGCCAAGGGAAGCAAAACCCTAATCTCCACCCATGAGTTGCCGCCCACCCCTTAAGCCTCCTTTTATAGAGCTAGGCTTAAGCCTCCTTTTAATCTCCACCGTCGGATCTAGGAATTTAATCTCAACCATCGGATCTAGAGATTTAATCTCAACCATCGGATCTAAAGATTTAATCTCCACCGTCGGATCTAAAGATTTAATCTCCATTGTCGGATCTAGAGATTTAATCTCCACCGTCGGATCTAGAGTTTCATTTTCCATCATCGGATCTAGGCTCCATGAGTTTTTAATAGGCTACAATAAGGATCATGAGGAGGAGTTGGATCTTGGCCACCCAATGGATCAAGCCCACATAAAGTCCGATCCATTAATGATAATCCATTCCACTAGAGGATTATCATTGATCTACCTCACCAACCCCCATAAGTTAATATGGGTTCCATATATTATTTGTACATATATCTCCTCGTGTTTAAGATCTCGAATGTCCATCGATTAATTAATTTACTGACAATTAATTAATCAACATCTAACTTCATGAGTAGTACAACTCAACCTTATCATCATGCCGGACCAAGTACACCTACAGGGTTTACATGATGAACCTTATGAGCTCCTCAAGGGGACATCATCATCCTAATATATAGGACACGATTTCCTCCTATAATCAATGACACACCATATAAATAATATCATTCCCACCTTACCGAGCCTATCGATTTACTCTATAAATTTCGCCCATTGGTAAATCAAAGAAATGAATACTAAGTATATGTGCCCGTTATTATATCGGGATTAAGAGCATGTACAAGATAATATCTGAGGTCCGATTCGATTATGTAGTCAGCAATAAATCGAATCACTTCTATGTCGGTCCTGTTCAATACACACAAAGTGTACTAGTGTAATTCTATGGTTAAGACAAACCAATACCAAATCACACTACAACCATTCCAATGGTTTGTCCATAACCATCTCGGTTGTGAGCCTTTACTTATACTTTACAAGGAACTGATAACATAATCTCCCGTGTGACACTACACATCATGTTATCTACAATGTAATGTATTAGACAATATGCATAACCATAAATATACAAATAATGATCATCTGATTCTTATTTCAAAATAAAGATGTTCATACAAAAGATAGACTTTTCAGTACACATCCCAACATTCGCATCTATCAAAAGCTACCTCTGCCATACCAGGTCGACCCCTGGCATTAGGATGGGATAGTCGGTATGAGGATTCTGAATCGGTGCCTACGATGAGTCAAAAATGAGGCATGTTTCCTACTCTATCGCATCCTTCTACCCATAGTTACCGGCGATGAGGCCAACCCCTAGGGTCCCCCTTAATTCCCCTAGATATTTGATATGAGGGTTGTCACCCCTCGTATCGGCTAAGCACAGTGACAAGAAAACCAAAACTATAGCTATAGATCTAAACCAAATAGCAATTGCAAATATAATTTCAAGAATAGAAATATATTTTAAATAACATATTCTACGCACACAAACTACTCCCTACTCCTAGAATAGGAGAATCTACTCCATCAATACGAGAAGAGAAGCATAAAACATGATCATGTTCAGATATACAATGAAAATTATGCACGAAAAGTATATTGCAATGCAATGTGGCTCTTCTCTCTGGCATTGAAGTGCAGAATTTGATCATCGAGTGGCTTCCTTCCCCCCCATTGCAAGTTTTCGGTGCTCTTTAGGGCATCGGTGTGTCGTCCTGGTCGTCGGGCCTCCTCCCTAGGGTTTGGGCATGACTTTCTTTATATAGACATGAGGTCGGCTCTTCATGAAATCCCAAAAAAGACCTAATTGTTAGGACCCTTGTAATGGCTAGAGGGGGGGGGGTGAATAGCGTTTCTTCGTTTCTACAAGTAAGTTAGCGGAAGCAATACAAATACGAAAACGTACACGAATAAGAAATAAGAAACCAAACGCTATCACCCGATGTACGTGGTTCGGAGATGACGCTCCTACTCCAAGGCAATCCGTAAGGTGGATTAGTCCTAGCCAAGCTTCACTATATTCTCCTTTGGAAGAACAAAGGTGGAGAAACCTTTCTTACAATGCTCTCCTCTTCTTTACAATGATGGATGATTAAGAACTAGAGAAGAGGAGGTTTTGAATTGCTAAAACACTTGGGAAAACTTGGTGAGCACGAGGGTGTAGTTAGGAATGAGAGCACTAGCTTCACCAAGCTCCCCAAGGCCCCTTTTTATAGAAGAGGGGATGTTTTTCCCGTTGGGCCTCGATCAGTCGACTGATGCTTACCATCAGTCGACTGCCGCCGAAGCCAACGACTTCTGAACCGAGATCTCCGCGGAGATTCGTAGCCACAATTTCCAACGGCCAGGTGATCAGTCGACTGATCCCTCCATCAGTCGACTGATGGAGTGATCAGTCGAGTGATCAAGGCAGCAGTCGAGTGAGACTGCATTCTGTGGCGATTTTCTCCTTGATCAGTCGACTGCTGCCCTGAGCAGTCGACTGATCGCAACATCAGTCGACTGCCCTGACCAAGGCAGTCGACTGATGGCCAGGGTTTCACCCTGACTCAGTCGAACGCCTGACCAGTCGACTGATACTCATCAAGTATGAGTAATTCACACTTGATTTTACACCCTAGACCTAGACTCAACCTTCTAGCTCCTCATTAAGCCTTGCGCCTCCAGGATCCATCCGAGTCCGCGACTTGTTCATCCTTTGCGCTTTGCTTCCAAGAGCTTCCTTCGGTTTCGTCATGTCTTGGGTTGCCAAATGCTTGGACTTTACGCCGCCAAGACTACAAGCTTGGACTTATGCTGCCAAGACCTTACTTTGGACTTCCTTTGCCAAGGTTCACTTGGACTTTATGCTGCCAAGACTACAAGCTTGGTCTTATGCTGCCAAGTCCATCCCTTGGACTTCCCTTGCCAAGATCATACTTGGACTTCTCTTTTACCAAGTCTTCATCCTTGGATTTCCCTGTCACTTAAAACATATTCGCAATTAGATCACAAGATATTGCCTAACTTAGATGATTATCCAAACATCAAAACATATAAATGCTTGGAGCATTGTTGCGCCAACAATCTCCCCCTTTTTGATGTTTGGCAATCATTTAAGTTAGGTCTTTAAAGATACACACATAATCATATTTTCAATATGAATTATAACTTAAACACTCTTTCTCCCCCTTTGACATACATCAAAAAGAGAAGGATTCAAACATGAAAGAAATAATGCGTTGGATCTTGGACTAAGGTATAAGATTGAAATTAAGCTCCCCCTTAATCCAAGATATGCTTTATAATGTGTAAACACTATTTGAAGCAAAGCATAACAAAAATTCAAAAATTAAGTCCTAGCTTTGCACCAACAATGGATTTGGGGATGAAAAAGATATAATTTATGAAACTCCACCTAAAACACTGCATTAAACAGTCCTAAAACTTTATGTATACGCAATATTATCATACTATAATTTTAGGACATCAAAGATACACTAAATACCAAAACATGGAGTTGTTTATCCGAAAATACTGTTGGGATGTATACTGAAAGCCTAGCTCTTTTGTATGAACATGTTTATTTAGAAATAAGAATCACATGATCATTGTTTGCACTTTATATTTATATATGTGCATATTGTCTAATACTTTACATTGTAGATAACATGGTGCTTGGGTGTGGCACAGAAGATCATGTTATCAGTCCCTTGTAGAGTATAAGTAGAGGCTCACAACCAAGATGGTTTTGGACAAACCATTGGCATGGTTGTAGTGTAGTTTGGTATTGTTTTGTCTTGAACATAAAGTTATACTAGTACACTTAGGTGTATTGAGCAGGACCGACAAAGAGGTGATTCAATTTGTTGCTGACTACATAATTGAATCAGACCTCGGATATTATGTTGTAAATGCTCTTAATCCCGATATAATAACGGACACATGTACTTAGTATTTATTTCTTTGATTTACCAGAGGGTGAGATTTCTATGGATTAAATCAATATGCCCGGTAAGTTGGGAAATGATATTATTTACATGGTGTGCCGTTGATTAGAGGAGGAAACTGTGTCCTATGTATTAGGTTGATGATGTCCCCTTGAGGAGCTCATAAGGTTCATCATGTAAACCCTGCAGGTTGACTTAGTCAACATGATGATAAGGTTGAGTGGTACTACTCGAGGAGTTAGATGTTAATTAATTGATGGTCAGTAAATCAATTAATTGACGGACATTCGATATCTTAAACACGGGGAGATGGATGTACAAATAATATATGGAGCCCATATTAATTTATGGGGGTTAGTGAGGTAGTTCGATGATGATCCTCTAGTGGAATGGAACATCATTGATGGATCAAGTTTGTGTGGTTCCGATCCATCGGGTGGCCAAGACCCAACTCCTCCTCATGGTCCCTATCGTAGCCTAATATAAACCTCATGAAGTCTAGATCAAATGATGGAAAACAAATCTCTAGATCCGACGGTTAGGATTAAATCCCTAGAACCGATGGTTGAGATTAAATCTCTAGATCTGGCACTATCCATGTTCCCTAGAACCGACGGTTGAGATTAAATCTCTAGGTTGGGCGGCAACATGGAGATGAAGATCTTCTTCTTCTTCCTTCTAAGTGTTGGCCGGCCACTATCCATGTTCCCTATACCTTGGCCGGAGCTCAACCTATCCTCTTTCCCTTCATCCTTGGCCAGAAATTAGGAAAGCTTTGTCTAGGGTTTGGGCGGCAACAAGGAAGAGGATTGTTTTCCTTTCCTTTCTCCAAGTGTTGGCCGGCGCCCATACCCTTGGTGTTTTTCTTTCGGTTGGCTTCCATACTCCATTCCATCTTCTCTTTGGACCGGCGGCAAACATCATGCTTGGAGCTTGATGGTTGGTCATAGATAAGAGATGAGTTTTGTTTCCATTTTGTTCTCTCTATTCTTGGGGCCGGCGACATCAATCCTTTGTGGATTGGTGGTTGGCTCAAGCAAGAAGGGAAAGAGAGTTCTTCTTTCTTTGGATTGAAGAAGATCTAGGATGCTTCAACTTGTGGAGGATCTTCGCCCACACGAAGTCTACAAGGAGGTTAGGACATACGATAGAAGATCAAGAGGTATAAAAGTTTTATAACTTTTATTATTGTTCTTTGCATGTTCTTATTTGATATGCTAGCTTATGTTAGTATATGTTGATTATACTAGTTTACATTTGCATGTATTTGTATAATCATGGACCCCGAATAAGAAACACAAAAACCGGCAATCCGTCCGTCGTCTCTTCCGCGGCTAATCGACTAGAAGAGTTTGGTTGCTTGAACAACTAGTTTGTTCAAGCGATCGCTCGAGTCGTTGGCACGACGATGAATTGGTTGTGCTTAGGAAACTCATCCCATCCGGATTAGTTTTCATTAGTGAAAATTTTAAGACGGGGACATGGGAGCCGATGAGCATTCCGAGAAATAGCACGGTTGCCAACAAATACGATTATATCATCGGTGGTTTACGAACTAATCATTTCTACTTTCGCTAAAATCGAAATTCTAGAAACCTCGAAAAATCACGAAATTTTGTGTACACATTTCTGAGATCATACTTTATTAAGGAAAAATAGTTTTAAAAATATATGTTCTCTAGATTTCCATATTGACACAAACTTGGAACCTAACAAAAGTTCTAAAGATTTTGCACACTTTGTATCACTTTTGTGTTCCACTTAAAAACTGTTTTTCAAAATATAATGAATATAGTTTAAAATATATATGATTTGGAATTTCCAACCATGTTCTTAGAGCTATGTATCCATTACTTGAATACAAGCCTTCCCAATGATTGGTCCATAAGGTATTTATGTCTCTAGGTGTGTCATTGGCTCATAGGAATGCATCATAACAAGCATGATGAGCCAAGTACACCTTCCCTATCATCTCACATGTTTTTAAGTGTCTCAATACAAAAATCAAGGTTTCTTAAGGCTTTTGTGAGATGCATCAAGGTATAAAAATACTATATAAGTATAGGATCATGCAAACCTAGACTTTTACTCTACAAAGCACATACCAAGCTCTCTCCTTAATGATGAAAATTTGGTTTCGGGAAGAGCTTTGGTGAAGATATCGGCAAGGTTGGACTTAGATTCTACATAATTAAGTTCAATATCCCCTCTTGCCACATGATCTCTTATGGAGTGATGTTTCACTTCAATGTGCTTGGTCCTAGAGTGATGTACCGGATTTTTGGTCAAGTTGATGGTACTTACATTGTCACAATAAACTTTAATGTTAGAGTAGTGTAGCTCATAGTCCACAAGAGTATGTCTCATCCAAAGTAGTTGAGCTACACAACCACCCATAGCCACATATTCGGCTTCGGTGGTTGATATAGCAACACAATGTTGCTTCCTACTACTCCAACTAACTAGGGAGGACCCAAGAAATTGGCATCCACCACTAGTACTCTTCCTATCCAATTTGCACCCGGCATAATCGGAATCGGTATAACCAAGCAATTCAAACGACCTAGTCCTAGGATACCAGAGTCCTACATTTAGGGTGTCTTTAATATATCTTAAAATTCTCTTAACGGCGACTAAATGTGATTCTTTGGCACAAGATTGGTATCTCACACACATACCTACCGCAAATAAGATATCGGGTCTACTAGCGGTTAGGTATAGTAGGCTACCAATCATACTCCTATAAAGTTTAAGATCAATTGATTTACCTTCATGATCACTATCTATTCTAGTGCTAGTGGCCATAGGAGTGGTTACAATTTTGGAATTCTCTAAACCAAATTTCTTGATCATTTCATTTGCATATTTAGTTTGATAAATATGAATACCTTCATTGGTTTGTTTGACTTGTAAACCAAGGAAAAAGGTAAGCTCTCCAACTAAACTCATTTCAAATTCATTTTCCATATTTTTTATAAAGTCTTGAAGAAGATCATCATTTGTTGACCCAAAAATGATATCATCAACATATACTTGGGCTATGAATATATCCTTTAATGTTGACTTTATAAACAAAGTTTGATCTACTTGGCCTCTTCTAAAATCCTTAGAAATTAAGAAAGATAAAAATCTTTCATACCATGCCCGGGGAGCTTGTTTTAACCCATATAGTGCTTTCCTAAGCTTACATACATGGTTTGGATAATCTATGTTCTCAAATCCGGGTGGTTGCTCTACATATACTTCCTCCTTAATATAACCATTTAAGAATGCCGATTTAACATCCATTTGGTAAAGTTTAAATCCCATATAAGAAGCATATCCTAAGAGAATTCTAATAGATTCTAACCTAGCAACCGGGGCATAAGTCTCATCATAGTCAAGCCCCTCAACTTGATTAAATCCTCTAGCAACCAACCTGGCCTTATTTCTAGTGATATTTCCTTGGTCATCTAGCTTATTCCTCAAAACCCATCTTGTGGTAATTATGGTGCTATCATTGGGTCTAGGTACTAACTCCCATACTTGACTCCTCTCAAATTGATCCAATTCATCTTGCATTGCCAAAATCCAATCCGGATCATGTAATGCATCATTGATCGATTTGGGCTCAATTTGTGAAATGAGAGCCACTTGACTAGTAGGAGGTCTATGAAATGACCTAGTTCTTACTCCTTGAGATAGATCTCCTACTACTTGGTCAAGTGGATGATCTTGATGAATTCTTAAGGTTCTAGAAGGTGTTTCAAATTGATCATGGTTATCTTCCACCCTCCTTTCATCATCGGAATCTCCTCTTCCTCCCCCTTGATCATTACCCCTAATGGTCAAATTTTGAAGTTTTTGGGTAATGTCTTGATTATTGTCATTAATATCCTTATCAATGGAGGACTTTCTAGGGTAGGTACTAGTGGTTTCATCAAATTGAACATTAGAAGATTCCTCAATCCCTTGAGTTCTCTTATTGTAGACTCTATATCCTCTACTTGTAGATGAGTATCCAACTAGGATTCCCTCATCCGCTTTCGATTCAAATTTTCCTAAGTTATCTTTGGTGTTTAAAATATAGACCTTACATCCAAAGACTTTGAAACAATGAATTGTGGGAAGAGTCCCATTTCATAATTCAAATGGTGTCTTACCTAAAAACCTATGGATTTGAACCCTATTTTGGATATAGCAAGCGGTATTAACAACGCCTTAGCTAGAAGTAGCTAGGAAGTGAATATGCATTAAGCATAGTCCTAGCCGCCTCTTGTAGGGCACGATTTCTCCTTTCCACCACCCCATTTTGTTGGGGTGTTCTAGGACAAGAGAATTCATGCCTGTACCCTTGCTCTAAACAAAATTGTGAAAATTTAGAGTTCTCAAATTCACCACCATGATCACTATGGATCCGGTTGATTTTGAGGCTCTTTTCATTTTCAACCCTTTTACTAAATCCTATGATTATTTCTAAGGTATCATCCTTATGTTTCATAAAGTAGACCCAAGTATACCTAGAAAAATCATCTACTATAACTAAACAATATTTGTTACCATTTAAAGATGGCGTACTATGGCAATCAAATAAGTCAAGATGCAATAATTCCAATGGTAAAGATGTACTAGTTAAGGTTTTACCTTTGTGTGATGCCTTTGTTTATTCTCCTTCTTGGCAAGCATCACACATTTTGTTCTCGACATACTTGATC
Source organism: Wurfbainia villosa (assembly GCA_025175895.1). Taxonomy (NCBI): domain Eukaryota; kingdom Viridiplantae; phylum Streptophyta; class Magnoliopsida; order Zingiberales; family Zingiberaceae; genus Wurfbainia; species Wurfbainia villosa. Next base: position 50,895,497 of record CM045996.1, read on the forward strand.
TTCGGTAGCCCTTTGACCAACTCCATCTTGGCTACCTTGGCTATGTTTTTCATGTTGATGTGCCCCAATCTCCTATGCCATAGCCAACTTTCCTCTTCTTTTGCAACAAGACACTTAGTAGAAATGTTAGAAGCATATGAAAGATCAACATAATAGATATTTGATTTCCTATATCCAACTAACATGCAATCATTTAATTCCTTGTGCCTAATCATGCATTTAGAGGATTCAAAAGAAACATGATAGTTTGCATCACAAAGTTGACTAACACTTAATAAATTAAATTTCATATTTTCAACTAGTAAAACTTTGTGAATGACAATTTTGGGGGATACCTCAATTGTACCTCTACCTAATATCTTGAGTTTTCCACTATTTCCAAAGGACACCGCTCCTTTCTTCACATACTTAATTGTGGAGAACTTGCTCACATTCCCGGTCATATGTGTTGAGCAACCACTATCCACAATCCACATACCTTACTCTCCTACCTAAATCACATGAAAAACACAAGCTTTTGGTACCCAAACATTTGGACCGGTAACATTAAGTAAAAACTTCTTAGGTACCCATGCCTTCTTAACCTTTCCCTTAACGGTTGCTTTCCTATTAATCAATGAAATATAAGCAACTTCTTTTTCTTTTGGCTTATATCCTAAACCGACCTTGTTGTAAATGGTTCTTTGTCGACTAAGGATCATATCAAGACATTTTGAGCCATTTGAAAATTTTTCTAAACATGCTTTTAGCTCAACAACCTCATCCTTAAGTTTGTCATTCTCTTCCTTAAGCATGCAAGGATCGATATGTGAAGGTTTTTCATTCCTAATTGCCTTTAGTTCTACCTTCATGCTCTTAACCTTAGATATAGACTTATCTAGAGCCTCTTTAAGATAAGCAATTGATTGATAAAGAAGTTTAACTTTGGGAGAGTTCATTACCTCATCGTCACTAGATGACGATTCATCACTTGAAGAGTCTTCTTGGCTTGATGTACCGGAGTCATCTCCTAGGGCCATGAGTGCCACATGGCGTGTGATGTGGCAAAGTTCATCATCGGAGGAGGAGTCTTCAACACTTGGTGTGTCCCATGTGGTTTGAGCCACCATGGCCTCCTTCTTCTTCTTCTCCTTCTTGTCCTTTTTCTTTTCTTTTTCCTCCTTCTTCTTTAGCTCCAGGCAATTTGGCTTTATGTGCCCCTTCTTGTTGCAAGCATGGCAAATCACATTATTATTGAAACTTGAATTACCACTAAACTTACCTTTTGAAGAATGATATCCCTTCCTTGCTTCTCTACTCTTGAACTCCTTTGATTTCCTATAGAGCTTCTTGACGAAATTTGCCATCTCACTAGATGAGTCTTCATCACTACTTGAATCATGCTCCGATTCGGATGATGATGATGCTTCTTTTCTTTCCTTCTTCTTCTTTTCCTTCTTTTCAACAAATAGAGCTAAACCCTTTTCCTTAGAGGACATGTTAGTTTGCTCATGTAATTCAAACTCACAAAATAATTCATCAATTTTAATTTGAGAAAGATCCCTAGTTACCTTAATGACATCAACTATAGAAGTCCATAAGGAATTTCTAGGAAATGCTTGAAGAATATACCTTACCAAGTCTCGGTTGTCAACTCGCTCACCTATGATGTGGAGTCCGTTCACGATCTCCTTGAACCTTCCATGCATTTGGCTTACGGTTTCATACATCTTCATTTGGAAGGCTTGAAGTTGTCCAATTAGTAGGTCCTTTTTGGCCCTCTTTGACTCCTTAGAACCTTCATTTAGATCAATGAGCTTTTCCCATAGCTCCTTGGCGGATTCGAAAGGCCCCACCTTGTTGAGTTGCTCCATGGTAATACCGCATTGAATGGTGAGTACCGCCTTTGCATTTGACTCGAATCGCCTATTCATTTCCCTTGTCCAATCCTTGCTTGGAATAGGGTTTCCTTGTTCATCCACCGGTTCCTCGAAGCCATCTACAAAACTATGCCAAATTTTAATATTGCTCATTCGATAATACTTCATCCTACCTTTCCAATATGCAAAGTGACTCCCATCGAAGAGTGGTGGCTTAGCGGTGCTATATCCCTCTTGAAGAGCCATTGATGCCTTGGTTGATGGTGAGATCTTCCAAGCTATCCGGGCTCTGATACCACTTGTTAGGACCCTTGTAATGGCTAGAGGGGGGGTGAATAGCGTTTCTTCGTTTCTACAAGTAAGTTAGTGGAAGCAATACAAATACGAAAACGTATACGAATAAGAAATAAGAAACCAAACGCTAACACTCGATGTACGTGGTTCGGAGATGACGCTCCTACTCCACGGCAATCCGTAAGGTGGATTAGTCCTAGCCAAGCTTCACTATATTCTCCTTTGGATGAACCAAGGTGGAGAAACCTTTCTTACAATGCTCTCCTCTTCTTTACAATGATGGATGATTAAGAACTAGAGAAGAGGAGGTTTTGAATTGCTAAAACACTTGGGAAAACTTGGTGAGCACGAGGGTGTAGTTAGGAATGATAGCACTATCTTCACCAAGCTCCCCAAGACCCCTTTTTATAGAAGAGGGGATGTTTTTCCGATGATGCTTACCATCACGATCTCATGCCGCCAACGGCTTCTGAACCGAGATCTCCGCAGAGATTCGTAGTCGCAATTTCCAACGCCAGTGATGATCGACCGATCCCTCCATCGATCGGCCGATGGAGTGATCACCGAGTGATCAAGGCGAATGAGTGAGACCGCATTCTGGTGATTTTCTCCTTGATCACCGATCGATGCCCCGGCGATCGATCGATCGCAACATCATCGAGCACGACGGCGGCCGATCGATGGCCGTGGTTTCACCCCGACTCGGGCCGACGCTGACCGATCCGATACATCATATCAGTTGACTGATACTCATCAAGTATGAGTAATTCACACTTGATTTTATACCCTAGACCTAGACTCAACCTTCTAGCTCCTCATTAAGCCTTGCGCCTCCAGGATCCATCCGAGTCCGCGACTTGTTCATCCATTGCGCTTTGCTTCCAAGAGCTTCCTTCGGTTTCGTCATGTCTTGGGTTGCCAAATGCTTGGACTTTACGCCGCCAAGACTACAAGCTTGGACTTATGCTGCCAAGATCTTACTTTGGACTTCCTTTGCCAAGGTTCACTTGGACTTTATGCTGCCAAGACTACAAGCTTGGTCTTATGCTGCCAAGTCCATCCCTTGGACTTCCCTTGCCAAGATCATACTTGGACTTCTCTTTTACCAAGTCTTCATCCTTGGATTTCCCTGTCACTTAAAACATATTCGCAATTAGATCACAAGATATTGCCTAACTTAGATGATTATCCAAACATCAAAACATATAAATGCTTGGAGCATTGTTGCACCAACACTAATCATGTCAAAATGGTTGGCTGCCACATGGCCATATGGAAACACATGGCTAGGCCGTGTGTGGCCTTGTGGTGGCTAATCTCGAGCTTCGGAAATGGCCGTGTGTAGCCACACGCCCTGGTCATGTGTCCTACTACATCCAGTTGCCAAATGCTCTTTTTCGCTCTGAAAGTGCGTTGTTTTTCTCATGAAATACTATCATGTACACAAAAGTACAAAGAGCATATCTTCGAACCAGAAAACAGGAAATGCATGCAAAATAAAGTAAAATATGCATGAAACAAACATAAAATGAAATGAGATGTGAGCAAAAACTACTCCTAAAACCCTATATATTTTGCTCACATTAGATCTCCTCATACTTGATAGACCACCCTTAGCTTAAACCTAAGCCTTCTAGCCACCTCTATCAGCCTCATGCCTATAGGATCTCTCCAAGTCCTCCATGACTCGTTCATCCATATGCTAGCCTTCAGATGCTTTCATCAGCTATTGTCATGCTAACCGGGTCTACTTTGCTAAGGTTCATTTGGACTTATGCCGCCAAGATTCCATGCTTGGACTTTACGCTTCCAAAACACTAGACTTAAGCCACCAAAACAACATGCTTGGACTTTACACTGCTAGCACTGGACTTAGGCCACCAAGACTACATGATTGGACTTTATGCTACCAGTACCACACCCTTGGACTTTCCAATTGTCAAGACCCATACTTGGACTTTCACAAATGCCAAGACTCATGCTTGGACTTTCCCTCTCTAAGACCCATGCTTTGGACTTTCCCATGACAATCACATTGTCAATCCCATTTTCAAATATCAAAACCCTACTCGAGTCCACTCGAGTCTGGTCAATCATGACCTAGGTCGATTGCACCAACAATCTCCTCCTTTTTGATGTTTGACAATACCTTAATGTTAGGCTAACAATAACCCAACTTAATTATTCCAATGCCAAACAATAGTGAAGGTTTACTTAACTTAAATCTCACTTCTCCTCCTTGGCATACATCAAAATTCCTACCAAGGTTTTCAATGCCTCATCTCTCAAAGAGATCGTACATTCTCTCCCTTGGTCCAAAAATATTTAGGATGCCTTCACTCTTCATTGTGATAAGTCCAATATCACTAAATGAGAGGCAATCCTCACTTCTCCAATTCTCCCCCTTTGGTGAGCACAATGAGGGTTTCAAACCCTTCATTTCTCCCCCTTTGAGTAATATTCATCCATCATCCCTTGATGGATACCCTTCCCCTAAAGGCATAGTCCCCCTTGACCATTGCACCAATAATGTCTTTAGAGAATTCCTTAGAAAATAGGAAACTTAAACCATCGAAAATAAGGATAAAAGTTCAAACTTGAACTTTCACAACCTTTAAAAATTGATACTCCCCTAAAGGCCAGACTTGGTTCAGTCGAACACTGGTCGAACCCATACTATTGCTTCCGCTGTGTTCATGTTTGCGAAACGTGATCGAACACACACGCCGCGGTGCCGGAAACCCAAAAAATGGTATCAGAGCCCAGGTTGTGTTTCGACATAATCGTAAAATGGTTTTGCGATAGTCATAATGTTATTTTTGGAAATTTTCTAATTTTGGAAATTTAGAAGTATTTATGGAAATTTTTCAATTTTGGAAAGTCTAGATGTATTTATGGAAATCTTCCACTTTTGGAAAGTTAGAAGTATTTATGGAAATTGATATTTTCCATAAATAAAATATTTGATTAGATTCTGGAAATTTGTTTCCTAATTTAATCATGATTTGATTTGGAGAATCAAATCTTAAAATATTTTATTTCCATAAGTAGTTTTGATGATTTAGGAAATTGGTTTCCTAAATTGATTTTCCTTAATCAATTATTTTCATAAATAAAATATGTGATTAGATTTGGAAATTTGTTTCCTAATTCAATCATGATTTTATTTGGAGAATCAAATCTTAAACATATTTTATTTCCATAAATAGTTATGACAAATAAGGAAATTATGTACATGACATAATTGTATGCCATGTAATTGCATTAGATGCATAACATTATGCCATGCGTGTCGTGACATGTAGATGTATGTCATGTATGTCATGCCATGTAGATAATAGTTATTTGCATGAAAAGAGGATGAGACATAAAACCCTAACTCAATATTAAAGCCTACACCTTCCATTAATATGGTTAGAACTAGAGTTCTGTTTCTTGTTTGGGTTGTTGGACTCACTCCAAGTACGGCTTGAACCTGAACATGTTCAAATCATTGGAATAGTTAACTCTAATATGGTAAGAGTCAGAGGTCAATCGTTAGTTTGGGTCGTTGGACTCACTCCAAGCCTGGCTAATTGGTTGAATGCGCTCTAACCATATTAAAACTATTTCGCGATTAATGGGTCGGCTCTAACTTGGAGCATCGATTTGTTGGACTCACTCCAAGGTCGATGTGAAGAGAGGTGAAGTTGGGTGCTATGCATATGATGCATACTTGTTAATGTGTTAACAACCCAATGTATGTGTAAACATTCAATTAGTTGATAGCACATTGTGATAGTTACATATACATGATATGTAATCGGTATACTTGATACCCACCATCATAGCTAAGAATGGCTTGTTGGACTCACTCCAAGGTTGTTCTTATCTATATTGGATATCAGCCCATTCGGAGATTGGCCTACGATCTCCCGAATTGATTTCAAGGGTTTTTGAATTCGAAAAATGAATGGGATTTATAAATGTATATTAATGCATTTTAAAAATCATCTTTCTCATATATGCTCGTTTTGTATTTCTAAAATTGATCATGTTGTCATTTAATTTGCGTTCCATTTTTGATTCGAATAAATTGACTGGGCCGAACTTCTTGGACTGGCTTAGAAACTTGAGAATTGTTCTCAAGGTGAAAAGCTTGCGTATGTCCTCGAAGCGCCTCTTCCCGCCCATCCTAGTGACGATGCAACTCCGGACCAATTGTTGGTCTATCAGAAACATGTGACTGATTCTGAACTGACAAGTTGCATCATGCTAGCCGCGATGGAACCCAAGCTCTGGGCGATGAGCATATGGATGCTCATATCGTAGTCCTTCATCTTTATGAGTTGTTTGATAAGCAAGTGAGATTGAAGGTTCAAGTCTCCAAGCTCCTCTTCACCTCACGAGATGCAAGAAGGTTCATCGTATCTTGCTCAACATCTTTGAAGACTGTGGAGCCTTCTGAGAAGCATGAGTAGGGGACGGTGTTGTTAGTTGATTCCTCGAAGAAAGGTTCTAAGAGGGAGTCAAAGGAACAACAGAAGGGGAAGAAGAAAAAAGGCTAAAAAGGCAGAACCAGCTCAAAAGGGCACTTGCCATCATTATGGCAAGTAGGGCCATTTGCGAAGAAAGTGCAAGATTTATCTTGAGTCCGTGAAGAAGGATAAGGCATCGGATGCCCCATCTTCTTCAAAAATCTTCTTTATTGATTGTCATTCTATTTCCTCAGACACTTGGGTATTTGATACTGGGTGTGGCTCACATATATGTAATGACATACATGGGCTAAGGAATAGAAGAAGACTCGTCAAGGGAGAGTCAAATTTACGTGTTGGGAATGGAGCAACGGTTGCTGCACTCGCCATCGGAACGTATTTGTTGGAACTCCCTGTAGGACTTGTCTTAGAACTGGGCAATTGCTTTTATGTTCCTTCGTTGATAAAGAACATCATTTCTATTTCTTGTTTAAATAGAAATGGGTACCATTTGACTTTTAGTAACAATTATTATTACATAACTTTGAATGGAGTTCTTTATGGGACTGGAACTTTAAGCAATGGTATTTATACATTGGACGTATCCAGTGACATTTTCAATATCGAAGCGAGCAACAAGCGTGCTCGAAAAAATAATCAATTAGACTCCTATATGTGGCATTGTCATCTTTGCCATGCAAGTAAGAAACACATGTTAGAATTACACCGATGTGGAATTCTGGAATCGTTTGAATAGGATTCATACGATACATGTGAATCATGCTTAAAAGGCAAGATGACTAAGTTACCTTTTACTGGAAAAGGTGAACGAGTGAGAGAGTTACTAGGTCTAATACATACTGATGTATGTGGACCTATGTCAACTCAAGCTTTAGGAGGCTATAGCTACTTCATTACCTTCACCGATGATCACTCACGGTTTGGGTATGTGTTCTTGATGAAACACAAGTCTGAAGCCTTTGAAAGGTTCAAAGAATTCAGAAATGAAGTAGAGAAACAACATGACAAGAGTATTAAAATACTTCGATCGGATCGAGGTAGTGAATACTTAAGTCAAGAGTTTCTTGATTATCTAAGAGACAATGGCATATTGTCTTAATGGACTCCGCCATATACACCACAGCATAATGGTGTATCTGAGAGGCGTAACCGGACCTTGTTGGACATGGTCAGGTCAATGATGAATCGTGCGACTCTTCCCAAGTCCTTTTGGGGCTATGCACTTCAGACAGCTGTTTACTTGTTAAACAGAATGCCTACCAAGGTAGTCTCAACCACTCCATATGAGATATGGAATGGTAAGAAACCTCATGTATCTTACTTGAAGATATGGGGTTGCCTGCTTATGTGAAGCGGACTGTATCAGACAAACTGGATGCTAAGTCTGATAAATGTCTATTTATTGGATACCCTAAGGAAACAAGGGGTTACCAATTCTATCATCCTGTGGAACAAAAGGTGTTTGTTTCAAGGCATGCTGTGTTTCTAGAGAAAGAGTTTCTCTTGCAAGAAAACAATGGGAGTGTCGTCGAGCTTGAGGAGGCTCGAGAGACTCAAATAGACATTGATGAGATACCTGGTGAAGCACAACAGTCGATAACTCATAGTGATGAGCAATCGACTGGACCTATTGTAACACCACATCTTCGTAGATCTGGTAGAACACGCAATATTCCCAAGAGATATGGATTTCTCGTAAGAGAATCGAACGACGTGTTACTCATTGATGATGAGGAGCCTACCAGTTATGAAGAAGTGCTGACAAGTTCAGAAAGGGATAAGTGGCTTCGTGCCATGAAGTCAGAAATGGATTCCATGTATGAAAACCAAGTTTGGAACTTGGTTGACCCACTTGTAGGCATAAAGCCTATAGGGTGCAAGTGGGTTTTCAAGAAGAAAACCGACATGGATGGTAATGTGATTACCTATAAGGCTAGATTGGTGGCGAAAGGATATCGTCAAAAACAAGGTGTTGATTATGACGAAACCTATTTGCCTGTAGCTATGCTTAAATTCATTCGGATGCTCCTGGCCATAGCGGCTCATTATGATTATGAGATATGGCAGATGGATGTGAAAACAACTTTCCTTAATGGAAACCTGCTCGAGGACGTGTATATGATACAGCCTGAGGGTTTCACATCGGTTGATAAAACCAAGGTATGCAAATTGCGATGATCCATTTATGGATTGAAGCAAGCATCCAGGAGCTGGAATATCTGTTTTGATGAGACCATCAAAAAGTTTGATTTCTCACAAAATCCAGACGAACCTTGTGTGTACAAGAAGGTTAGTGGGAGTGCAGTCGTGTTCCTAGTATTGTATGTCGATGACATACTACTTATAGGAAATGATGTTTCAATCTTACAGTCAGTGAAGGTTTGGTTATCCAAGACATTCTCCATGAAAGAACTGGGAGAAGCAACCTACATCCTCGGGATTAAGATCTATAGAGAAAGATCGAAACGGTTGCTTGTTCTTTCGCAGTCTATATATATAGACCGAGTGCTAAAGAGGTTTAGCATGTTGAAATCCAAGAAAGGTTTCTTACCCATCAGGCATGGGGTACACCTTTCGAAGTCTATGTGTTCACGCACAGAAGACGAGAGGATTTGCATGAGTAAGATTCCCTATGCATCCGCAATAGGATCTATCATGCATGCTATGTTATGTACAAGGCCCGACGTATCGTACACTCTGAGTGTCACGAGCAGATACCAGTCCGATCCGGGAATGGATCATTGGGCGACTGTTAAGATGATCCTTAAGTACTTGAGAAGAACTAAGGATGTGTTCCTAATATATGGAGAAGGGGACATGGTGATACACGTGTATACGGATGCCAGCTCCAGACAGACAAGGATGATTCCATGTCTCAGTCTGGGTATGTATTCACTTAGAATGGAGGCGCAATAAGTTGGAAAGGTTCCAAGCTTGACGCTATAGCGGATTCTGCAACTAAGGCAGAATACATTGCAGCTTTGGAAGCAGCAAAGGAAGCGGTTTGAATCAAGAAGTTCATCTCTGAACTTGATGTGGTCTCATCAATGATCCAAAACTTGTGCTTCGCCGCTATCATCTTATCAGAGAGATCATCAGTAGGAACGAAATACAAATCGAGAAAATTCCCACTGAAAGGAACTTAGCGGATCCTTTGACTAAGGCATTACCTCAAAGTAAGTTTGAGGGTCATATTAGAGCTTATGGTATTGGATACCGTAGCGATTGGCATTAGGCCAAGTGGGAGTCTGTTAGTAATATATGAGAGATGTCCTAAGACAATCGCCTTATGTATGAACCATTTATATGATAAATGAAGATTCACTATTTGAGTATACATGTTTTATGTATTTGATTGGATCTTAAACTCATTTACTGAATGTCCTCGATACGATTCACAGCATGAGAGAATTTGTGATTGGATCACAACTAGTGAGTATCTCTACATGTGTAATTGTGATGTATCGAAATTATCCCTAGTCGATGAATTGATGGATTTGGACACCATGAATTCTGTCAAGACTAGCACGAGGTATACTCCTTGGTGTATCCAAGTAGCTGATTCTCACTGGCTGGAGACATTGTAATGTCCGGAGTTAATCGTGGATGCTAGTTATAGTAACTAGTTCATTGGAGTGACCAGCCGTAAGACTTCATATGGTTCTCTGCATATATAGATATGTCAATGAAGTTCTTACTGTGGCTTAAGTCCGATGTTCCTTTGACTTGCGGTATTCAAGTCATCTTGATCATAGAGACTTATGGTTTGACATCTTAAGCAAACATCTCTAAGGAGATGTGGACCCGGGATGATTGGGTATAAGTCGAAGTGATCGAAGGTGTTTGAATAGCCTATAAAGGATTCACCACTCCTTGCGAGGAGATGTATACCCATGGCCTCTCGTCAGATTGTTACTAAAGTCTTTGGCCAAGGCATTACATGTTTAGAGTAAAGTACTCTTCGATACATGTGCAGTAACTAGAATCCGTAGGACGAGGAAATGATACTTTGGCTAGGTGTGACGTAGTCAGCCTAGTGGGGACTGACACAATAGACCATGTCCTGAACCAAGTGGGTATAAGATGAGTGAAGGGAATGGGGCACGAATCATTCATTCTTGAAGGGTTTGAAAATAGTTGGATCAGCGTTGATCTTTTCGGTTAATTGGGGATCATGATGTACTACTAGGTGCCACTCATGATCGTTCTATAATTAATGGTTAATTATAGACGACCAACATAAACCGAGAACCTATTTGGTCACACGCACAACGAGCGTAATCCGAAGGATTTAAAACAAGCTTGAGAATGGGATTCTCAGACCGAGAGAAACTAGGTTTGGTTGGACCAAACATAAAGCGAGCATGAAATCATTTCAGTCGCAATGGAAGCGTGGATGGGCCGAGTCTTGTGAAGACGTAATGGATGAACCAAAATGGTTTGGTTCTAATCCAATGGATAAGAATAAACCAAAGGGTTTGGTTTATTTTAAACGAATGAACCAAAAGTTGGTTCGGTTCGTTTTAACTTAAAATAAACCATCATGGTTCGGTTTATTTTAACTTATCTTAATGGAGCGGGTTAACGGGCCTAATGGTTATGATCCAATAACCATTAAGAGAATTAGTTCTCTATAAAAGAGGGCTTAAGGATTAATTAAGCCCTAATCCAAGCCCTAGCAAAAGTTGCCGCCCACCCCATTGAAGGAGTTTTTGGCGCCAACCCTAAGCTTGCCGCCCAGCTCCTTGTGCCGCCATCCAGCTCCTTGCCGGCGTCCAAGCTTTAGCCGGTGAACCCTCCGGCGACCCTCCGGTGATCTTCTTAGGCCTCGGTGAAAAGGTGAGCACTTGGCTTCCTTGTTTTGGCCGGCGCCTACTCCTCCACCAAGCTGTCCAGTTTTCTGGACAGCTTCTTCTCCTCTCGTCGGAGCATCGTTTGGACGACGGTTAGAGCTCCGACAGCGGCTAACTTACCGGGGATTCGATCTCCGGTAATCCTCTGAGGTGGAGGATGAAGGATTCATCAATTGGTTGACGAATACCTCTCCGGAGAAGCGAGTTTTGAGAACTCGTATTAGGATCCGAATTTGGATTCGGATCGTGATCATCTCTCGATCACGTCGTCTTCAACACGAGGCTAGTAACTCGTACGAAGACGAAGCTCGTGGCTTAGCGAAGTCATCCCGAGGAACTCAGTGTGGATACGGATAGAGACGATTCTAGCGAGGATCGTTCCGGTTAATGCCGTTCCCGCTACACGTCATACGAAAGGTATAACGTAGATAAATTTCCTTTTATTGCAAATTTAAATTTACGATTATGTCTACACTTGTTGTAATATGCATGCGTGTGTTGTGTGTGTTGTAATAAATGTAGATTTATTATTTTTATTGCTTTCGCTGTGTTCATGTTTGCGAAACGTGATCGAACACACACACGCCGCGGTGCCGGAAACCCAACACATACGACCTAGAGCAGTCGACTGGCACCTATGCCAGTCAACTGATGTCGGCTAAAACCTCAAACATAACGATGTTTGAGCCTCCAACACTCAGTCTTAGCCACTTGGCCAAGTCCACCTTATCCCACATGGAGTTCCCCACCGAAGCTCTCTTCCCTCGGCCTACGTCCCTCGGATGCGCCAAGCGCACGACTTCGCAACGTCATCGTTCGCGTCCCATGCCCTAGAAGTATGCTTCCCTTTGGGCTCACTCCATTCGCTCCCCGTCCGGCGGTCCCTCGGATGCACCAAGCGCACGACTTCGCAATGTCATCCTTCACCGACTCAAGGACCCGAGCCTAGTGAACTTGCCAAGTTCTCAAGACTTCCCAAATGCACCAAGCGCACGGCTTCGCAATGCATTTCTCACCAAGCACCAAGCGCACGGCTTCGCAATGCTTTGGACTTTCCCATGCCAAGGCTTCCCCCTTGGACTTCCACACCAAGCTCCATGCTTGGATTTTCCATGCCAACCCCATGTTGGACTTTCCCATGACAATCCCATGTCATGAGTTTTGTCTATCATCAAAATATCATTAAGGTACTGCTCGAGTCAAACTCGAGTCAACCTGGGCCGATTGCACCAACAATCTTCCCCTTTTTGATGATTGACAAAACTACCATCTCAAGTCTACCAATTCTCCCATATTGGCAATTATCATATCCCAATGAGAATTCCAACAAACCCTAATTGGTAACTTGGTAACTTCTCCCCCTTTTTGACATTACATCAAAAAGGTCCACCCCAAGGGTATGAATGTCTCATATCCCAATGAGATCTTACAATCTCTCCCTTGGAGGAACACATGCCTACATCTTTCTAGTGATCCCATATCACTTAAAGAGAGACAACCCAATTTTCTTCCCATGAGGAAATACACATCCATCTTCCCAAGATGGATACCTCCCCCTAGAGGCTTGCTCCCCCTTGACCATTGCACCAACAATGTCCTTGGAGAGTCCCTAAGCCAATAGGAATATTAACCAAATCAAAATTAAGGCAAAGTTTAACAATGAACTCTCATCCACCTTAAAATTGATACTCACCCTCAACCCAACTCCTAATCCATATCCAATGGATTTCCACCCTCTCTAATGCTCTCCCAAGCATATCCTAGGGTTAGAAGTGGTTAGGGGACCAAAACACAGCTGAACATGGGCCTAACCAGTCGACTCCGTCAGATACCAGTCGACTGGACTTACCATCAGTCGACTGCCATTACAGGCAGTCGACTGATAACTGCATTCTATAATTTTCAGTTTCAGAAAATTGGATTTTCGAAATCCATAAGTAAATATACGTAATTTTAAAAATCTTGAAAATGCATACGTATAATACTTATCCTAAGCACTATGGGTGAAAAATATTGGAAATTTATTTTACCCATTAAATTAGGAGATTGATACAAAGTTCAAAATTTAAGAAAAGCTTCAATAAAGAGCCATCTTTGTATCATCCCATTCAATGGTGATAGCTATCAAAAGATAGGCTTCACCAAGGTTTTTCAAAATGTTTTCAAAATGTTTTTCAAACCTTTATTTTCTTTTTCCTAAACATCTCACCAATATCTAGATGTGTAAAACACATACAAGTCAAATTTTTGTGAGATGTGGGTTTTGTTTTGTTTATGTTTTCATGCATATTTCTAGGCAACATTATTTGATTCCTTTCAAATTATGCCATAGTCCTTAACTCCATTTTAATTCATGCATGATATGATTATGGCATAGATATGATATAGATAAAAACATATGCCAATATCATGATGTCATGGCATGTGAATGAAACTTAAGCATACATGACTTCTAAACATAAATCTAAACATGATCATGACATTTTTATAGATGAAAATGAAAATGATGTCATGACATGGCAAGGCAAATAAAGCATGGCAAGAAAAATATACTAAGTTATAAAATACCTAAGTGTTATAATCAATTTGCCATTTCTAGGGATTAAATTCATTTTTCCTTAATGCCATTATTTCCTTAGTGTGCCAAAAACCCAAAATAGCACACCACGACCTCTATGACCTAATTGTGCCAATTTGAATCATTTTTAACTTCTCAAACCATATTGGCACACCCTAATGTGTCAGCTCACAATGGCTAGGTTAACCACCCATCCACTTAGGGTTGACACACCCTAACCCATTTAGCGTGAATCGATCACGCTTTTAGGAACCCAATATCTATTGGAGCTCCTTGGGTTAACAAGGTATTCTCTAGGGATAACTTCCCTAGATACCTTCCTAATGACCCTTTTAGGCTTTGAAGTCATAGTCTTTTGGGTCTTTCCTAGGTCAACTCTAGAGGTGACTCCTCCATTGACCTTCTTAGTGGCTACATTTGATTTCTTTGAGGTGTTAGCCACTAAACACATACCATGGCTAGACTTAGGGATGACTTCCCTATTAGCCTTGGTTTTCCTAGACCTAGATGTGGTTCCATAATTAAATGGAATATTATGGTAGGACATAGGTTTGTGACCCAAACCCTTCTTGCCCTTAGATGTTTCTTGTTTCCTAGGTCTTGACTTTTGTGCATTAGACCCCTTAACCGAATTTGATATTATTGCTATGGTCTTCTCCAATTTCTCTAGCCTTGACCTCAAGGCTTGGTTCTCCATCTCTAATTTCCTCAATTTTGAATTTTCATTAGGTTTAGGGGAAATGTTCTTCTTCTTAGGCATATGCCTAGATTTCTTGGGATTAACACCCAAGTTTTCTTCAATTTTCCTAATTGACTCCCTAGGTAAAATAGATCTAGTGTTTTGAGTCCTAGGTTTGTCCTTAGAGAAACTAACATGCTTGGCACCTAAGCAATAAACCTTATTATTTCTCTTAGCATGCTTTTCATTGATAATAGCAAGAGAGCTAAAATAATTCTTAGCATGCTTTTTGACTTTAGGAATTAAAGGTGCATTAACTAAATGTACCTTAGGGTTAGCTTTAGGAGCTCCCCCTACATGAGTTGCACCTTCTTGCCCTTTCTTCCTCCCCCTAGGGCATTGGCTTCGGTAGTGTCCCTTTTGATTGCATTTGAAGCACACAATGTTCTCTTTGCTCTTAATTGAGGGAACACCGGCATCGTTTGACTTTGGGTTGACTTTTGGTGTCGATGCCTTCTTCTTAGCCAATTTAGGACATTTGCTCTTGTAATGCCCTTTCTCCCTACACCAAAGCATATTATGTGATTTTTATTTAAAATAATAACACTTGAGTTACCTAGGGAGGTGGTGGAGGCCTCTTCCCGATCTTCACTTCTCCCGGATGTGGATGCTTCTTGTTCTTGCTCCGAGATGGAAGGTTGCCTCTCCTCCCCCTCAATGCTAGAGGTGGAGGTCTCCACCAAGTCATCAACATCTTCAAATGTTGTGGGTTCTTCTTCGGCATTCTCCTCTTCTTGTGCCGATTGTGAATTTTCTTGGAATTTCATTACCTTATTCCATAATTCCCTTGCATCCCTATAATCACCCAATCTAGACCAAATAGTGTTAGGTAACAAATCACTAATCAACTTGATTACCTTGAGATTTGTCTTGAAGTCTTTGATTTGGTCTTGGGTCCATTTTGACTTCTCAATGGGCTTGTTGTGTTTGTCCCTAGGCATCTCAAAACCATTTTCTATAATAATCATATAATCAAAATCGGTTTCGAGATATACCTCCATCCGTTTCCTCCACCAAGAAAAATCTCCATCAAATTTTGGTGGATGGATGAAGCCGACCATTTGTAGTGCTCTCGCGGCGGTTAGTCCTTGAAGAGCGACCTCAGCTCTGATACCACTTGTTGGGGGATCGAATGGCCGGCTAGAGGGGGGGGTGAATAGCCCTCGTTCGTTTGATGTCGTAATTCGCTCGTTCTCGTTGCGTTGCTTGTCTACGATTGTCGTTAGCGCAGCGGAAACAATAAAAACAATAATAATACTAACAACAAAAAGGCACACGCAAACACACACGATATACGTGGTTCGGAACCGAATGGTTCCTACTCCATGGGCGAGCTTCTCGAGCTCTAGAGATGCACACGACAATACTCAAACTCCTTCTCGACTACACGTCGGAGGTGGAGAAACCTCTCACAAGCAATTACAACAGTAATATACAAATACAAACAAGAATACAAATACAATACAAAAGAAACACTTTTCACTGATTGCTTTTGATCACTTGTTTGTTGCTTGCTTTGTTTGGCTCTTGAAGGACTGGAATGCAGCAGCAATTCCCCTCCAATAGCTCCACAAAAACCATGGCGAAATCCTCCAACTCGTGCTCCATTTATAACCTGCATCAAGTTGGTTTCGCGCCCATCAGTCGACTGATCGTGATCATCAGTCGACTGGTCCCGTAGCCGTTGTCTCACAACGGCCCGATCCACATTGGTTAAGTTTCAACGGATCACACATCAGTCGACTGATGGCACCCATCAGTCGACTGATCATCCATCAGTCGAGTGCTGGTGAGCTCGACTCCATTCTGTGCCGTGCTGCAGTGTCATCGATCATCATCCCTCGGCCGATGTCGATCCTCCCAACGATCATTGCCCTCCCTCGGCGGTTGATCGATCTATAAACTTAGTTGATCGAACACTGGTCGAACCCATACGACCTAGAGCATTCGACTGGCACCTATGCCAATCGACTAATGTCGGCTAAAACCTCAAACTTAACGATGTTTGAGCCTCCGACACTCAGTCTAAGCCACTTGGCCAAGTCCACCTTATCCCACATGGAGTTCCCCACCGAAGCTCTCTCCCCTCGGCCTACGTTCCTCGGATGCGCCAAGCGCACGGCTTCACAATGCCATCCTTCGCGTCCCATACCCTAGAAGTATGCTTCCCTTTGGGCTCACTCCATTCGCTCCCCGTCCGGCAGTCCCTCGGATGCACCAAGCACACGGCTTCGCAATGTCATCCTTCACCGACTCAAGGACCCGAGCCTAGTGAACTTGCCAAGTTCTCAAGACTTCCCAAATGCACCAAGCGCACGGCTTCGCAATGCATTTCTCACCAAACACCAAGTGCACGGCTTCGCAATGCTTTAGATTTCCCATGCCAAGCACCAAGCGCACGACTTCGCAATGCTTTGGACTTTCCCATGCCAAGGCTTCCCCCTTGGACTTCCACACCAAGCTCCATGCTTGGATTTTCCATGCCAACCCCATGTTGGACTTTCCAATGACAATCCCATGTCATGAGTTTTATCTATCATCAAAATATCATTAAGGTACTGCTCGAGTCAAACTCGAGTCAACTTGGGCCGATTGCACCAACACTAACTTTGTGTCAACTTGTTCAATGGTGATTGCTATCCAAAGATAAGCTTGACCAAGGGTTTTCAAAATGATTTTGAAATTTTTTTAAAACTTTATTTTGAACCATGGTCTATTGGCTAGATATACATGACTTGTACATTAGCTTTCCTCATCATTCATCCATGGTAAATTATGAGTTGGAGTTCATCCTGATGCAACATCTATGCACCATGAAATTAACCTATTTTTCTAACATCTCACATGTGTCTAGAGTGTATCAATACACACCCATGTCAATTTAATATTTTTGTGAGATGTGGGTTTAGGTTCTTCCCTAATCTATGGTCTCATGCATTTATCTAGGCAACTCTATTTGATTCACTTATCATGGGACTTCAAATCATACCATTGTCCTTACTTTCATTTTAATTATCCTAGATGTATGAATGATGATCATGGCATAAATGATAGCATAATTAAATCATGTGCCAATAATCATGATGTCATGGCATAAAGATAAACCTAAACACAAGCATGACATATATTAATCTATTCGTGATCATGACATTTAAAATAATAATATGAGCATGATGTCATGACATGACATATGACAAACAAAGCATGACAAATAAAATGTAAAGGTATAAGAATATCTAAATTTTAATATTAATTGTCATTTGTTAACATTAGATTCATTTTTGCCATAGTACTCAAATCTTCCAAGTGTGCCAAAAATCCAAAGTGACACATCATGACCTCTTAACCTAATTGTGACAATTATGATTGATTTTCCAAACTTCCTTAATTCCATTGGAACAACCTAAAATCCTTAAGAATCAAATTTTAATTTCATTTCCAAGATATCACATAACTTTGAAAATGACCTAAAGTGCCAACTTTGCTATGCTTAGGTTAACTACCTTACCAATTCAAGTTGACACTGTTGGAATCGTGCTATTCCTCGGAAGGCTCATCGGCTCCCATATCCCCGGATTAAAATTTTCACTAATGAAAACTAATCCGGATGGGATGAGTTTCCTAAGCACAACCAATTCGTCGTCGTGGCAACGACTTGAGCGATCGCTTGAACAAACTAGTTGTTCAAGCAATCAACTCTTCTAGTCGGTTAGCCGCGGAAGAGACGACGGACGGATCGCCGGTTTTTGTGTTTGTCTTCGGGGTCCATGATTATACAAATACATGCAAATGTAAACTAGTATAATCGACATATACTAACATAAAGAACATAAGCTAGCATATCAATAAGAACATGCAAAGAACAATAATAAAAGTTGTAAAACTTTTATACCTCTTGATCTTCTATCGTATGTCCTAACCTCCTTGTAGACATCATGTGGGCGAAGATCCTCCACAAGTTGAAGCTTCCTAGATCTTCTTCAATCCAAAGAAAGAAGAACTCTCTTTCCCTTCTTGCTTGAGTCAACCACCAAACCGCAAAGGATTGATGCAGTCGGCCCCCAAGAATAGAGAGAATAATATGGAAACAACCAAGGAACCGAACTAGGGACAAACCCTAGCTTCTAGTGCCGCCGGCCAAGATGGAGTGAAGAGGAGAAAGGGAATATGTTGGGCGCCGGCCACGGTGGAGGGAATAGAGGAAGGAGCCGGCCACACCCTAGGAAGAGGAAGAGCTCCTCTCCTATAGTTGCCGCCCAACTTCCTTGCAATTCCTAGCCGTCCAACCATAGGAGCCAAACCCTAATTAGGGTTTCCTCCTTAGGGTTTCTTGCCGCCCAACCATGGTGGAGAGAAGAGATCTAGGAGCTAGCCACCTTCAAGGAAGAAGAAGAGATCTTCCACAAGTTGCCACCCACCCTTCTTTCCTCACCTTGGCCGCCCAACCAAAGGAGCCAAACCCTAATTAGGGTTTCCTCCTTAGGGTTTCTTGCCGCCCAAGCAAGGCTAGGCAAAACCCTAATCTCCTTAGCATCCATCATCCAACATCAATCCTTGCCGCCCACCCTAAGCCACCCTTTTATAGAGTTAGGGATAGGCCTTGGTTTAATCTCCACCGTCGATTCTAGGGTTTTAATCTCAACCGTCGGATTTAGAGATTTAATCTCAACCGTCGGTTCTAGGGATTTAATCCCAACCGTGGGATCTAGAGATTTAATCTCCACCGTCGATTCTAGGGATTTAATCCCAACTGTCGGATCTAGAGATTTAATCTCCACCGTCGGTTCTAGGGATTTAATCCCAACCGTCGGATCGAGAGATTTGTTTTCCATCATTTGATCTAGACTTCATGAGGTTTATATTAGGCTACGATAGGGACCATGAGGAGGAGTTGGATCTTGGCCACCCGATGGATCGGAACCACACAAACTTGATCCATCAATGATGTCCCATTCCACTAGAGGATCATCATTGAACTACCTCACCAACCCCCATAAATTAATATGGGCTCCATATATTATTTGTACATCCATCTCCCCGTGTTTAAGATATTGAATGTCCGTCAATTAATTGATTTACTGACCATCAATTAATTAACATCTAACTCCTCGAGTAGTACCACTCAACCTTATCATCATGTTGACTAAGTCAACCTGCAGGGTTTACATGATGAACCTTATGAGCTACTCAAGGGGACATCATCAACCTAATATATAGGACACGGATTCCTCCTATAATCAACGGCACACCATGTAAATAATATCATTTCCCAACTTACCGGGCATATTGATTTAATCCATAGAAATCTCACCCTCTGGTAAATCAAAGAAATAAATACTAAGTACATGTGCCCGTTATTATATCGGGATTAAGAGCATGTACAACATAATATCCGAGGTCCGATTTAATGTAGTCAGCAATAAATTGAATCACCTCTATGTCGGTTCTGCTCAATACACCTAAGTGTACTAGTGTAACTCTATGTTCAAGACAAAACAATACCAAGCTACACTACAACCATGCTAATGGTTTGTCCAAAACCATCTTGGTTGTGAGCCTCTACTTATATTCTACAAAGAACTGATAACATGATCTTCTGTGCCACACCAAGCACCATGTTATCTACAATGTAAAATATTAGACAATATGCACACATATAATAAATATAAAGTGCAAAC
This sequence comes from Wurfbainia villosa, assembly GCA_025175895.1. Lineage (NCBI taxonomy): Eukaryota > Viridiplantae > Streptophyta > Magnoliopsida > Zingiberales > Zingiberaceae > Wurfbainia > Wurfbainia villosa. The sequence continues at coordinate 50,915,976 of CM045996.1, forward strand.
AATGATCATGTGATTCTTATTTCAAAATAAAGATGTTCATACAAAAGAGCTAGGCTTTCAGTATACATCCCAACAGACACACCCTAACCCATCTAGCGTGAGAGAATCACGCTCCTAGGAACCCAATACCTATTGGAGCTCCTTGGGTTTTCTAGGTACTCACTAGGGATAACTTCCCTTAGTACCTTCTTAATGACTCTCCTAGGCTTGGAAGCCTTGGTCATTTTGGTCTTGTCAATGTTAACCCTAGGGATTGCTTCCCTTGTAACCTTGTTAGTTGCTTCCCTTGATTTCTTTGAAACCTTAGCCACTAGACACTTGTCAGAGTCAACTCTAGGGAGGCCCTCCCTTGTGACCATGACACTCTTTGACCTAGAACTTGTTCCATAACTTTATGGAACACTATGGTAGATAGGCTTATCTACCTTAGACCTAGGCTTGTGACCCAAGCCTTGCTTGTTCTTAGTTGCACCTTGCCTCCTAGAACCTAAGTTTTGTCCATTACCCATTAATCATATTTGTCATCTTCTGAAGGGTCTTTTCTATTTTCTCAAGTTTTGATCTCAAAACTTGATTTTCTAACTCTAATTTTTAAAATTTTGAATTTTCATTCTTTCTTTGGGACTTGTTCTTCCTAGGCATATGCCTATAATTCTTGAGATTTTTGCCTAGATTTTGATTCTCTATCTTCCTAATAGTTTCCTTATGTAGAATAGTTTTATTATTGTCCTTAGGAAAATTGACATATTTAGCACCTAGGTAATAGAATTTATTTCTAGCATGTTTTTCATTAGCAATAGCAAAAAAATTATTAGAATCTTATTCTTATTATGAAAACTAGTATGTGCATAATTAAATGATATCTTAGGGTTTGCCTTAGCTTCTCCAACATTTGAAGCTTCTCCTTTGCCCTTCCGAGGGTCCCTCCCTCCAGGACATTGGCACCTATAATTTCCCCATTGTTGACACTTGAAGCATACAATATACTCCTTGCTCTTGCAAATCGGGGCACCGACCTCGTTTGACTTATCCTTGACTTTAGGTGTTAGTTGAGCCTTCTTAACTCTTTTTGGGCACTTGCTCTTATAGTGCCCTTGCTCCCTACACTCAAAACATGTTATGTGATTTTTATTTTTATTTATCATGCTTGAGTTACCTAGGATGGTGGTAGGAAAAATTTGATTGGATTCTTCATGGTTCCCGGAGGTAAAGGCTTCCTTTTTCTCTTACTTCGGTATTGAAGACCTAGTCTCCTCCCCCTTCAATCCTAGAGGTGGAGACTTCTAAGATTTCCACCTCTTCTTCTCCATATGTTGATTCCCTCTCATCCTCCGAATCCTTAAACTCTTAGGATGATGATGAGCTTTCTTCTTGGGCTTGAGAGGATGAGCATCCCTCTTCTTCAGGCTTCTTCTCTACTTGTGTTGGTGAGGAATTTTCATGAAGCTTTGCCAATTCGCTCCAAAACTCCTTATCATCCTTATAGTCACCTAATTTGGACAAGACATCTTTAGGAATTAAATTACTTAACATTTGGATTACCTTAATATTTATCTTGAATTCTTTGAGTTGTTCTTTAGTCCATTTTTCCATTTTAAGGATTCCTACCTTCTTATCACTAGGAAATTCACAACCTTCTATTAGGGTGGACCATAGTTTGATATCCATCATCATCAGAAAGTTCTCAATCCTCGCTTTCCATTGATCAAAACTCTCAAATCTGTAGTCTTCGTAGGATGGTGGTGTGTTGATGTCGTGGCACAATCCAATGTTTGACACCTCCATCTTTCTTCTTCTACTCTAGGGCTTTGCTCTCTTGGCGGTTAGTCCTTTGAAGAGTGTCTTGCTCTGATACCACTTGTTGGGGGATCGATGATGTGCTAAAGGAGGGAGGAGGGGGGGTGAATAGCGATTTGTTGATTCCTACTCTTCGATCGTGTTGTGCTTTTCTATAATCGTTAGTGCATAGCAGAAATATAGTAAAGCATGAACAAAATGTACAAACACACAACATAAGGATATAACGTGGTTCAGAGCCTAAGATTCCTACTCCACGGGTTGAGCTCAAGTGAGCTCTAGTGATGCACACCACCACTAAATCTTCTCCTTCTCGGTGACACACAGAAGATGGAGAAACCTCTTACAATGAATTACAATAGTAATAATAAAGATACAACCAAAGAACAACAAGATTAAAAATGAAATGCAAAGAAACACTTTACAAATGAGAGTATTGAATGCTTGTTAATGTTGTTGCTTGGACGAGCTTAGAAGGTCTGGAATGTAGTAGCAATTCCCTTTCAAGTTCACCAAAAATTGACTGTGAAATCCTCCTTGTCGAGCCCTTTTTATGCCTCTGCACGACCTAGATTTCCGCCTGGTAGTCAACTACCTATAGTGTCGTTGTCTCACAACAGACTAATCCACGTTGGCATTCAAACCAATGGATACCCTAGCAATCGACTACCCTTACGGGTAGGTGAATTCTAACCCAATAGTCTACTGGCCAGTCGACTACGAGACATTATGTGCTTGTGTCGACAACCTCTAGTCGATTGCCCTTTATTGGCAGTCGACTATCATAGACCACTCTACTAGAATAGCCTCCAGTCAATTGCCAGAGCACTTAGTCGACTGGTCATAATCCCAATTAGCTAATCCGAGTAAACTAGGCTTCGAGTGCTTACTGTTAGTAATATATGAGAGATATCCTAAGGCAATCGCCTTATGTATGAACCATTTATATGATAAATGAAGATTCACTAATTGAGTATACATGGTTTCATGTATTTGATTGGATCTTAAACTCATTTACTGAATGTCCGCGATACGACTCACAGCATGAGAGAATTTGTGATTGGATCACAACTAGTGAGTATCTCTACATGTGTAATTGTGATGTATCGGAATTATCCCTAGTCGATGAATTGATGGATTTAGACACCATCAATTCTGTCGAGACTAGCACGAGGTATACTCCTTGGTGTATCCAAGCAGCTGATTCTCACTGGCTGGAGACATTGTGATGTCCGAAGTTAATCGTGGATGCTAGTTATGGTAACTAGTTCATTGGAGTGACAAGCCATAAGACTTCATATGGTTCTCTGCATATATAGATATGTCAATGAAGTTCTTACTGTAGCTTAAGTGCGATGTTCCTTTGACTTGCGGTATTCAAGTCATCTTGATCATAAAGACTTATGCTTTGACATCTTAAGCAAGCATCTCTGTGGAGATGTGGACCCGGGATGATTGGGTATAAGTCGAAGTGATCAAAGGTGTTTGAATAGCCTATAAAGGATTCACCATTCCTTGCGAGGAGATGTATACCCATGGCCTCTCGTCGGATTGTTACTAAAGTCTTTGGCCAAAGCATTACATGTTTAGAGTAAGGTACTCTTCGATACATGTGCAGTAACTAGAATCCGTAGGACGAGGAAATGATACTTTGGCTTGGTGTGACATAGTCAGCCTAGTGGGGACTGACACTATAGACCATGTCCTGAACCAAGTGGGTATAAGATGAGTGAAGGGAATGGGGCATGATTCATTCGAGCTGCTGAAGGGTTTTAGAAATAGTTCTGGATCAACCGTTGATCTTTTCGGTTAATTGGAGATCATGATGTACTACTAGGTGCCACTCATGATCGTTCTATAATTAATGGTTAATTATAGACGGCCAACATAAACCGAGAACCTATTTGGTCACACGCACAACGAGCGTAATCCGAAGGATTTAAAACGAGCTTGAGAATGAGATTCTCAGACCAAGAGAAACTAAGTTTGGTTGGACCAAACAAGAAGCGAGCATGAAATCATTTCAATCGCAATGGAAGCGTGGATGAGCCGTGTCTTATGAAGACATAATGGATGAACCAAAATGGTTTGGTTCTAATCCAATGGAGGAGAATAAACCAAAGGGTTTGGTTTATTTTAAACGAATGAACCAAAGTTGGTTCGGTTCGTTCTAACTTAAAATAAACCATCATGGTTTGGTTTATTTTAACTTATATTAATGGAGAGGGTTAACGGGCCTTATGGTTATGATCCAATAACCATTAAGAGAATTAGTTCTCTATAAAAGAGGGCTTAAGGATTTGTTAAGCCCTAATCCAAAAAAGCCCCTAACCTAGAGTTGCCGCCCACCTCTTTGAAGGAGTCGGCGCCAACCCTGGGCCGCCGCCCATCTTCTCCAACCGGCCACCAGCTGCTGTCGTCTTCTCCCATTGCCGGCGTCGAGCTGCTGCCGGAAGAGTTCCGGTGATCTTCCTTGGCTCCAGCGACAAGGTGAGCAAGCCGCTTTCCTTATTTGGCCGGCGCAAGGTCTCCACCAAAGCTGTCCAGTTTTCTGGACAGCTTGTTTCCTTCTCGTCGGAGCGTCATTTGGACGACGTTTGGAGCTCTGACAGTGCCTTACTTACCGGGGATTCGATCTCCGGTAATCCTCATAGGTGGAGGACGAAGGATTCGTCAAACGGTTGATGAATACCTCTCCGGAGAAGCGAGTTTTGAGGACTCGTCTTTGGATCCGAATTTGGATTTGGATAGTGATCTTCTCTCGATCACATCGTCTTCAACACGAGGCTAGTAACCTGTACGAAGACGAGGCTCGTGACTTAGCGAAGTCATCCCGAAGATACTCGGCGTTGATATGGATAGAGACGATTCTAGCGAGGATCGTTCCGTTTGATGCCGTTCCCGCTACACGTGATACGAAAGGTATACGTAGTTAAATTTCCTTTTATTGCAAAATTTAAATTTATGGTTATGTCTACACATGTTGTACTATGCATGCGTATGATGTGTGTGTTATAATAAATGTAGATTTATTATTTTTATTTCTTCCGCTGTGCACATGTTTACGAAACATGTTCGAACACACACTCGCCGCGGTGCCGGAAACCCAACACTTACACACTTGATCAATCGACATGATAAAGTCATCAGTTGATTGGTAAATCACAAACATGGGATTTAACCCAAGTATGATCCCCTCATACTTTATAGACAACGCTTAGCCTAGACCTAAGCCTTCTACACACCTCCATCAACCTCATGCCTATAGGATCCCTCCAAGTCCTCCATCACTCGTTTATCCATATGCTAGCCTTCAAGTGCTTCCATAGACTATTGTAATGATAATTGGGTCTACTTTGCCAAGTTTCATTTGGACTTATGCCGCCAAGACTCTATGCTTGGACTTTACACTCCCAAAACACTGGACTTAAACTACCAAGACTACATGCTTGGACTTTACACTGTCAGCACTGGACATAAGTCGTCAAGACTACAGCTTGGACTTTATTGGTGCAATCGGCCCAGGTCACGATTGACCGGACTCGAGTTTGACTCAAGTAGTATTTTGATGTTTGACATTGATATTCGATAAAATGTATGACAACGTGATTGTCATGGGAAAGTCCAAATCTTGAGTACATGGAAATGGAAAGTCCAAGTCATGAGTACTTGGCATGGAAAGTCCAAGCATGGGTCTTGGCAAGGAAAAGTCCAAGCTTGAGTCTCAGCAAATGGAAAGTCCAACATGGATTGGCAAGGAAAGTCCAAGGGGTTATATTGGCGGCATAAAGTCTAAGGGCGGAGTCTTGGTAGCATTAGTCCAATGGTTGGCAGCGTAAAGTCCAAGAGGTAGTCTTGACAGTGTAAGCCCAATGTGTCTTGGCAGTATAGACCAGCTTAGCATGACAATAACTGATGGAAGCACCTGAAGGCTAGTGTATGGATGAACAAGTCATGGATGACTTGGAGGGATCCGATAGGCGTGAGGCTAACGGAGGTGGCTCGATGGCTTAAGTCTAGGCTAAGGGCGGTCTAGCAAGTATGAAGGCATCATACTTGGGTTTAAACCTCATGTTTAAGGTTATCAGTCGACTAGGGCTTTGGACCAGTCGATTGGTCAAGTGTTTTGACACTTGGCAGCCGAGTTGACTCGTGGTAGTTGACTGGAATTATGGCCAGTTGAACTGATCAGAGTCGATTGATGTTCGACTGCAATAAATAGCCTGACAGTCGACTGATGGCTTGATCAATCGACTGTCATGGATGGCAGTCAACTGCTGGTCAGGGTTATGGGAGAAGAATGCTCAGTAGCTGACTGGTTAGTTGGCTACGACCCTGGCAGTCGATTGTTGGGTAATGGCAGTCGACTTCCAGTGTATCCATTGGCTTTGATGCCAATGTGGATTAAGTCGTTGTGAGACAATGACACTGTTGGCAATCGACTGGGGCCTTATGCCAGTCGACTGCCATGCGTGAATCCAGTCCAATGCAGGTTATAAAAGCAGCTCGTGGAGGAAGATTTGACAGTGATTTTCTTGGGCGATTTGGAGGGGATTTGCTATTGTAATCCAGACCTTCAAGGCTAGTCCAAGGCGATCAACAAGCAAGCATTCAAAGCAAAGTGTTGTGAAGTTTTTCTTTACTTGTATTTCGTATTTACTTTGTATTTGTTTGTTGTATTTCGTATTACTATTGTAATCGTTTGTACGACGAGGTTTCTCCATCTTCGGATTGTTCCGAGAAGGAGTATTTATTTTTGGTGAGTGCATCACTAGAGCTCGTTCAGCTTGCCCCATGAAGTAGGAACCCTAAGGATCCGAACCACGTTATATTTGCGGGTTATGGTTGTGTTTGTCGTCTTTCATTATTGTTCTTATTATTTTCACTGCATTAACAAGTGTTGTAGAGATGAACGCGATAAAAATTCATCGACATATGAGACGCTATTTACCCACCCCCCCTCTAGCAACAGTCAATTACCAACAAGTGGTATCAGAGTGTGGCTGCTCTTTATTTGGACTAACCGCCAAGGGAGCACTGCTAGAGGGTGAAGAAGAAGATGGAATTTGAAGAAAGACTAGGCCGGGACATCAACACACCACCATCCTATGAGGACTATGGATTTGAAGGCTTCAATTCATGGAAAATAGGGATTGAGAACTTTCTAATGATGGTGGATATCAAGCTTTTGTCCGCCTTGATAGAAGGTTGCGAATTTTTGATGTTAGCAAAACATATAGGGTGGGTTTGGTTGGAGGTTTTTGTTGATAACCTTGTTAGGTTATCAACAAAAACCTTGTTTTGTTTAGGTTATGAACAATTATGTGGTAATTGTTCATTACCTGGTTATGAACAAAAACCTTTTTAGGGGGAATCGGAAAACCTTGGAGAACCAAGGTTTTTGTTGATTCCCGGAGTTAAGCCATTTTTTTTTCAATATTAAATGTCAATTTGTCAAAACTCCGCCCATCACAACCGCCGCTCGTCGCCGATCGCCGCCGCCCGTCGCCGGCCCTTGCCATGCCGTCGCTAGTGCCATCGCCGTCGTCCGCCGCTCCACCACCATGCGACACTGCCGCCGCGGTCGTTGCCACCGCTCATCGCCGGCGATGGCGCCGGCCATTACGCCCGATCGTCGCCGCCGTTGATCGATAACCCATTGTTGTCGCCGTGGGTCGACTGATCGTCGTTGCCGCCGCCGATTCGTCAGCCACCATCGTCGCCGCTGGTCGGTCGACCATTGCTGTCGTCGGCAGGTCATCGTCGTCGTCGATTGGCCGCTGGTCAGTCACTGCCACTGGTTGGTCACCGCCGCCGCTAGCCGACCAGACACTACCACCGATCGATCGTTGTCGTTGTCATTGATATTTTTGTCGTCGTCGTCAAATTAAATGAGCAAAAGAAAAAGCATATTTTAGTAAAATGTTAAACTATGTTATATATTAAAATCTTCAACCAAACAAGGTTTTTTTAAAGGTTATACTTTATTCCAAGGTTATGTTTTCCTTGCAAGGCTAAATACTCCTGGGTGACCGATAGCGAAGTAGTACCGTGAGGGAAAGGTGAAAAGAACCCCCATCGGGGAGTGAAATAGAACATGAAACCGTGAGCTCCCAAGCAGTGGGAGGAGAATACGATTTCTGACCACGTGCTTGTTGAAGAATGAGCCGGCGACTCATAGGCAGTGGCTTGGTTAAGGGAACCCACCAGAGTCGTAGCGAAAGCGAGTCTTCATAGGGCGATTGTCACTACTTATGGACCCGAACCTGGGTGATCTATCCATGACCAGGATGAAGCTTGGGTGAAACTAAGTGGAGGTCCGAACCGACTGATGTTGAAGAATCAGCGGATGAGTTGTGGTTAGGGGGTGAAATGCCACTCGAACCCAGAGCTAGCTGGTTCTCCCCGAAATACGTTGACAGCTGATTTGGTGGACATCTAGGGGTAAAGCTGTTTGGTCTGCGGGCGCGAGAGCGTACCAAATCGAGGCAAACTCAATACTAGATATGACCCCAAAAAAAAGAGGGATCAAGGTCGGCCAGTGAGACGATGGGGGATAAGATTCATCGTCGAGAGGGAAATAGCTCGGATCACAAACTAAGGACCCTAAATGATCGCTTAGTGATAAAGGAGGTGTTGGGTTTCCGGCACCGCGGCGTGTGTGTGTTCGATCACGTTTCGTAAACATGAACACAGCGGAAGCAATAAAAATAATAAATCTACATTTATTACAACACACGCATGCATATTACAACAAGTGTAGACATAACCGTAAATTTAAATTTGCAATAAAAGGAAATTTATCTACGTTATACCTTTCGTATGACGTGTAGCGGGAACGGCATCAACAGGAACGATCCTCGCTAAAATCGTCTCTATCCGTATCCACGCCGAGTTCCTCGGGATGACTTCGCTAAGCCACGAGCTTCGTCTTCGTAAGGGTTACTAGCCTCGTGTTGAAGACGACGTGATCGAGAGATGATCACGATCCGAATCCAAATTCGGATCCTAAAACGAGTTCTAAAAACTCGCTTCTACGGAGAGGTATTCGACAACCAATTGACGAATCCTTCGTCCTCCACCTCAGAGGATTACTAGAGATCGAATCCCCGGTAAGTTAGCCGCTGTCGGAGCTTTAACCGTCGTCCAAACGATGCTCCGACGAGAGGAGAACAAGCTGTCTAGAAAAACTGGACAGCTTTGGTGGAGGTGATAGGCGTCGGCCATCCAAGGGAGATAGAGCTCACCTTGATGCCAAACTTGAAGGAGGTCACCGGAGCACTAACCCGCAGTAGCTCGACGCCGGCGAGGGGGAAGGAAGCAGCCTTCTGGATGCCGGTGGGAGCCTCAAGGTGGGCGGCGGCAAGGAGGAGGAGAGTTAGCTCCGAATTTCTCCAAGGAGAGGTGGGCGGAAACTTAGGGTTGTGGATTAGGGCTTAAACCATCCCTTAAGCCCTCTTTTATAGAGAACTAATTCTCTTAATGGTTATTGGATCATAACCATTAGGCCCGTTAACCCGCCCCATTAATATAAGTTAAAATAAACCAAACCATGATGGTTTATTTTAAGTTAAAACGAACCGAACCAACTTTTGGTTCATTCGTTTAAAATAAACCAAACCCTTTGGTTTATTCTCCTCCATTGGATTAGAACCAAACCATTTTGGTTCATCCATTACGTCTTCATAAGACTCGGCCCATCCACGCTTCCATTGCGACAGAAACGATTTCATGCTCGCTTTATGTTTGGTCCAACCAAACCTAGTTTCTCTCGGTCTGAGAATCTCATTCTCAAGCTCGATTTAAATCCTTCGGATTACGCTCGTTGTGCGTGTGACCAAATAGGTTCTCGGTTTATGTTGGCTGTCTATAATTAACCATTAATTATAGAACGATCATGAGTGGCACCTAGTAGTACATCATGATCCCCAAATAACTGAAAAGATCAATGGTTGATCCAGAACTATTTCTGAAACCCTTCAGCAGCTCGAATGATTCGTGCCCTATTCCCTTCACTCATCTTATACCCACTTGGTTCAGGACATGGTCTATAGTGTCAGTCCCCACTAGGCTGACTACGTCACACCTAGCCCAAGCATCATTTCCTCGTCCTACGGATTCTAGTTACTGCACATGTATCGAAGAGTACCTTACTCTAAACATGTAATGCTTTGGCCAAAGGCTTTAGTAACAATCCGACGAGAGGCCATGGGTATACATCTCCTCGCAAGGAGTGGTGAATCCTTTATAGGCTATTCAAACACCTTCGATCACTTCGACTTATACCCAATCATCCCGGGTCCACATCTCCTTAGAGATGTTTGCTAAAGATGTCAAAGCATAAGTCTCTATGATCAAGATGACTTGAATACCGCAAGTCAAAGGAACATCGTACTTAAGCCACAGTAAGAACTTCATTGACATATCTATATATGCAGAGAACCATATGAAGTCTTACGGCTGGTCACTCCAATGAACTAATTTCCATAACTAGCATCCACGATTAACTCCGGACATCACTATGTCTCCAGCCAGTGAGAATCAGCTGCTTGGATACACCAAGGAGTATACCTCGTGCTAGTCTCGACGGAATTGATGGTGTCCAAATCCATCAATTCATCGACTAGGGATAATTCCGATACATCACAATTACACATGTAGAGATACTCACTAGTTGTGATCCAATCACAAATTCTCTCATGCTGTGAATCGTATCGTGGACATTCAGAAAATGAGTTTAAGATGCAATCAAATACATAAAACATGTATACTCAAATAGTGAATCTTCATTTATCATATAAATGGTTCATACATAAGGCGATTGCCTTAGGACATCTCTCATATATTACTAACAGACTCCCACTTGGCCTAATGCCAATCGCTACGGTATCCAATACCATAAGCTCGAACATGACCCTCAAACTAATTTTGAGGTAATGCCTTAGTCAAGGGATCCGCTAAGTTCCTTTCAGTGGGAATTTTCTCGATTTGTATTTCGTTCCTACTGATGATCTCTCTGATAAGATGATAGCGGCGAAGCACATGTTTGGATCGTTGATGAGACCTTGGCTCTTTCGCCTGTGCAATTGCTCCATTGTTATCGCAGTAGACTGGTATTGCTTCAACAATGGCCGGAATCACACCAAGTTCATAAACGAACTTCTTGATCCAAACCGCTTCCTTTGCTGCTTCCGAAGCTGCAATGTATTCTGCCTCAGTGGTAGAATCCGCTACAGTGTCTTGTTTGGAACTTTTCCAACTCACTGTGCCCCCATTCAAGGTGAACACGTATCCAGACTGAGACCTGGAATCATCCTTGTCTGTCTGGAAGCTGACATCCGTATACCCGCGTATCACCATGTCCCCTTCTCCATATATTAGGAACACATCCTTAGTCTTCTTAAGTACTTAAGGATCGTCTTGACAGCCACCCAATGATCCATTCCTGGATCAGACTGGTATCTGCTCGTGACACTCAGAGCATACGATACATCGGGCCTCGTACATAACATAGCATACATGATAGATCCTATTGCGGATGCATAGGGAATCTTACTCATGCAAATCCTCTCGTCTTTTGTGCACGGACACATAGATTTCGAAAGGTGTACCCCATGCCTGATAGGTAGGTAACCTTTCTTGGATTCCGACATGCTAAACCTCTTTAGCACTCGGTCTATATATGTAGACTGCGAAAGACCAAGCAACCATTTCGATCTATCTCTATAGATCTTAATCCCGAGGATGTAGGTTGCTTCTCCCAGGTCTTTCATGGAGAATATCTTGGATAACCAAACCTTCACTGACTGTAAGATTGAGACATCGTTTCCTATAAGTAATATGTCATCGACATACAATACTAGGAACACGACTGCACTCCCACTAACCTTCTTGTACACACAAGGTTCGTCTGGATTTTGTGAGAAATCAAACTTTTTGATTGTCTCATCAAAACGGATATTCCAGCTCCTGGATGCTTGCTTCAATCCATAAATGGACCGTCACAATTTGCATACCTTGGTTTTATCAACCGATGTGAAACCCTCAGGCTGTATCATATACACATCCTCGAGCAGGTTTCCATTAAGGAAAGCTGTTTTCACATCCATCTGTCATATCTCATAATCATAATGAGCCGCTATGGCCAGGAGCATCCGAATGGATTTAAGCATAGCTACAGGCGAATAGGTTTCGTCATAATCAACACCTTATTTTTGACGATATCCTTTCGCCACCAATCTAGCCTTATAGGTAATCACATTACCATCCATGTCGGTTTTCTTCTTGAAAACCCACTTGCACCCTATAGGCTTTATGCCTTCAGGTGGGTCAACCAAGTTCCAAACTTGGTTTTCATACATGGAATCCATTTCCGACTTCATGGCACGAAGCCACTTATCCCTTTCTGAACTTGTCAGCACTTCTTCATAACTGGTAGGCTCCTCATCATCAATGAGTAACACGTCGTTCGATTCACTTACGAGAAATCCATATCTCTCAGGAATATTACGTGTTCTACCAGATCTACGAAGATGTGGTGTTACAATAGGTCTAGCCGATTGCTCATCACTATGAGTTGTCGGCTGTTGTGCTTCACCAGGTATCTCATTAATGTCTATTTAAGTCTCTCGAGCCTCCTCAAGCTCGACGACACTCCCACTGTGTTCTTGCAAGAGAAACTCTTTCTCTAGAAACACAGCATGTCTTGAAATAAACACCTTTTGTTCCACAGGATGATAGAATTGCTAACCCCTTGTTTCCTTAGGGTATCCAATAAATAGACATTTATCAGACTTAGCATCCAATTTGTCTGATACAGTCCGCTTCACATAAGCAGGACAACCCCATATCTTCAAGTAAGATAAATGAGGTTTCTTACTAGCCCATATCTCATATGGAGTAGTAGAGACTACCTTGGTCGGGACTCTGTTTAACAAGTAAACAGCTGTCTGAAGTGCATAGCTCCAAAAGGACTTGGGAAGATTCGTGTGATTCATCATTGACCTGACCATGTCCAACAAGGTCCGATTTTTCCTCTCAGATACACCATTAAGTTGTGGTGTAAACGGCGGAGTCCATTGAGACAATATACCATTGTCCCTCAGATAATCTAGAAATTCTTGACTCAAGTATTCACCACCTCGATCCGATCGAAGTATTTTAATACTCTTGCCAAGTTGTTTCTCTACTTCATTTCTGAATTCTTTGAACCTTTCAAAGGCTTCAGACTTGTGTTTCATCAAGAACACATACCCAAACTGTGAGTGATCATCGGTGAAGGTAATGAAGTAGTTATAGCTTCCTAAAGCTTGAGTTGACATGGGTCCACATACATCAGTATGTATTAGACCTAGCAACTCTTCCACTCGTTCACCTTTTCCAGTAAAAGGTAACTTAGTCATCTTGCCTTTTAAGCATGATTCGCATGTATCGTATGAATCCAATTCAAACGATTCCAGAATTCCACATCGGTGTAATTCGGACATGCGTTTCTTACTTGCATGGCCAAGACGACAATGCCACATATAGGAGTCTAATTGATTATCTTTTCGAGCACGCTTGTTGCTCGCTTCGATATTGAAAATGTCACTGGATACGTCCAACGTATAAATACCATTGCTTAAAGTTCCAGTCCCATAAAGAACTCCATTCAAAGTTATGTAACAACAATTGTTACTAAAAGTCAAATGGTACCCATTTCTATTTAAACAAGAAATAGAAATGATGTTCTTTATAAACGAAGGAACATAAAAGCAATTGTCCAGTTCTAAGACAAGTCCTATAGGGAGTCTCAACAAATACGTTCCGATGGCGAGTGCAGCAACCTTTGCTCCATTCCCAACACGTAAATTTGACTCTCCCTTGACGAGTCTTCTTCTATTTCTTAGCCCATGTATGTCTTTACATATATGTGAGCCACACCCAGTATCCAATACCCAAGTGTCTGAGGAAATAGAATGACAATCAATAACGAAGATATCTGAGGAAGATGGGGCATCCGATGCCTTATTCTTCTTCACAGACTCAAGATAAATCTTGCACTTTCTTCGCCAATGGCTCTCCTTGCCATAATGATGGCAAGTTTCCTTTTGTGCTAGTTCTACCTTCTTAGACCTTCTCTTCTTTCCCTTCTGCTGTTCCTTTGACTTCCTCTTAGAACCTTTTTTCGAGGAATCAACTAACAGCACCGTCCCCTGCTCATGCTTCTCAGAAGGCTCCACAGTCTTCAACATGTTGAGCAGGACCACAGATGAACCTTCTTGCATCTCAGAGGTGAAGAGGATCTTGGAGACTTCGATCCTTTCGAATCTCACTTGCTCATCAAACAACTCATAAAGATGAAGGACTATGGTATGAGCATCCATATGCTCATGCTGCTTTCGCAGCTTGGGTACCATCGCCCCTAGCATGATGTAACTAACTTGCTCAGAATCACTCACATGTTTATGATGGGCCAACAATTGGTCCGGTGTTACATCATCACTAGGACGAGCGGGAAGAGACACTTGGAGGACATACTCAAGCTTTTCTGCCTTGAGAACAATTCTCAAGTTTCTAAGCCAGTCCAAGAAGTTCGGCCTAGTCAATTTATTCGAATTCAAAATAGATCGCAAATTCAAAGACATCATGATCAAGTGATTAACCTAGAAATACAAAATGAGCACATATGAGAAAGATGATTTTAAAATGCATCCACATACATTTACAAAATCCCATTCATTTTTTTGAATTCAAAAACCCTTGAAATCAATTCGGGAGATCGTAGGTCAATCTACGAATGGGCTGATATCCAATATAGATAAGAACAACCTTGGAGTGAGTCCAACAAGCCATTCTTAGCTATGATGGTGGGTATCAAGTATACCGATTACATATAATGTATATGTAACTATCACAATGTGCTATCAACTAATTGAATGTTTACACATACATTGGGTTGTTAACACATTAACAAGTATGCATCATATGCATAACACCCAACTTCACCTCTCTTCACATTGACCTTGGAGTGAGTCCAACAAATCGATGCTCCAAGTTAGAGCCGACCCATTAATCGCGAAATAGTTTTAATATGGTTAGAGCGCATTCAACCAATTAGCCAGGCTTGGAGTGAGTCCAACAACTCAAACTAACGATTGACCTCTGACTCTTACCATATTAGAGTTAAACTATTCCAATGATTTGAACATGTTCAGGTTCAAGCCGGGCTTGGAGTGAGTCCAACAACCCAAACAAGAAACAGAACTCTGGTTCTAACCATATTAATGGAAGGTGTAGGCTTTAATATTGTTTAAGGGTTTTTATGTCTCATCCTCTTTGCATGCAAATAACTATTATCTACATGGCATGACATACATGGCATACATCTACATGTCACGACACGCATGGCATAATGTTATGCATCTAATGCAATTACATGGCATACAATTATGTCATGTATATAATTTCCTTATATGTCATAACTATTTATGGAAATAAAATATGTTTAAGATTTGATTCTCTAAATCAAATCATAATTAAATTAGGAAACAAATTTCCAAATCTAATCACATATTTTATTTATGGAATTATTTGATTAAGGAAAATCTATTTAGGAAACCAATTTCCTAAATCATTAAAACTACTTATGGAAAAAAAATATTTTAAGATTTGATTTCCCAAATCAAATCATGATTAAATTAGGAAACAAATTTCCAGAATCTAATCAAATATTTTATTTATGGAAAATATCAATTTCCATAAATACTTCTAACTTTCCAAAAGTGGAAGATTTCCATAAATACTTCTAAATTTCCAAAATTAGAAAATTTTCAGAAATAACATTATGACTATCGCAAAACCATTTTACGATTTTGTCGAAACACAACCTGGGCTCTGATACCACTGTTGGGTTTCCGGCACCGCGACGTGTGTGTGTTCGATCACGTTTCATAAACATGAACACAGCGGAAGCAATAAAAATAATAAATCTACATTTATTACAACACACACAACACACGCATGCATATTACAACAAGTGTAGACATAACCGTAAATTTAAATTTGCAATAAAAGGAAATTTATCTACGTTATACCTTTCGTATGACGTGTAGCGGGAACGGCATCAACCGGAACGATCCTCGCTAGAATCGTCTCTTTCCGTATCCACGTCGAGTTCCTCGGGATGACTTCGCTAAGCCACGAGCTTCGTCTTCGTACGGGTTACTTGCCTCGTGTTGAAGACGACGTGATCGAGAGATGATCACGATCCGAATCCAAATTCGGATCCTAATACGAGTTCTCAAAACTCGCTTCTCCGGAGAGGTATTCGTCAACCAATTGACGAATCCTTCGTCCTCCACCTCAGAGGATTACCGGAGATCAAATCCCCGGTAAGTTAGCCGCTGTCGGAGATTTAACCGTCGTCCAAACGACGCTCCGACGAGAGGAGAACAAGCTGTCCAGAAAAACTGGACAGCTTTGGTGGAGGTGATAGGCGCCGGCCAACCAAGGGAGATAGAGCTCACCTTGATGCCAAACTTGAAGGAGATCACCGGAGCACTAACCGGCAGCAGCTCGAAGCCAGCGAGGGGGAAGGAAGTAGCCTTCTGGATGCCGGTTGGAGCCTCAAGGCGGCAAGGAGGAGGAGAGTTAGCTCCGAATTTCTCCAAGGAGAGGTGGGCGGCAACTTAGGGTTGTGGATTAGGGCTTAAACCATCCCTTAAGCCCTCTTTTATAGAGAACTAATTCTCTTAATGGTTATTGGATCATAACCATTAGGCCCGTTAACCCGCTCCATTAAGATAAGTTAAAATAAACCAAACCATGATGGTCTATTTTAAGTTAAAACGAACCGAACCAACTTTTGGTTCATTCGTTTAAAATAAACCAAACCCTTTGGTTTATTCTCCTCCATTGGATTAGAACCAAACCATTTTGGTTCATCCATTACGTCGTCATAAGACTCGGCCCATCCACGCTTCCATTGCGACTGAAACGATTTCATGCTCGCTTTATGTTTGGTCCAACCAAACATAGTTTCTCTCGGTCTGAGAATCCCATTCTCAAGCTCGTTTTAAATCCTTTGGATTACACTCGTTGTGCGTGTGACCAAATAGGTGCTCGGTTTATGTTGGCCGTCTATAATTAACCATTAATTATAGAACGATCATGAGTGGCACCTAGTAGTACATCATGATCCCCAATTAACCGAAAAGATCAACGGTTGATCCAGAACTATTTCTGAAACCCTTCAGTAGCTCGAATGATTCGTGCCCCATTCCCTTCACTCATCTTATACCCACTTGGTTCAGGACATGGTCTATAGTGTCAGTCCCCACTAGGCTGACTACGTCACACCTAGCCCAAGCATCATTTCCTCGTCCTACGGATTCTAGTTACTGCACATGTATCGAAGAGTACCTTACTCTAAACATGTAATGCTTTGGCCAAAGACTTTAGTAACAATCCGACGAGAGGCCATGGGTATACATCTCCTCGCAAGGAGTGGTGAATCATTTATAGGCTATTCAAACACCTTCGATCACTTCGACTTATACCCAATCATCCCGGGTCCACATCTCCTTAGAGATGTTTGCTTAAGATGTCAAAGCATAAGTCTCTATGATCAAGATGTCTTGAATACCGCAAGTCAAAGGAACATCGCACTTAAGCCACAGTAAGAACTTCATTGACATATCTATATATGCAGAGAACCATATGAAGTCTTACGGCTGGTCACTCCAATGAACTAGTTATCATAACTAGCATCCACGATTAACTTCCTACATCACTATGTCTCCAGCCAGTGAGAATCAGCTGCTTGGATACACCAAGGACTATACCTCGTGCTAGTCTCGACGGAATTGATGGTGTCCAAATCCATCAATTCATCGACTAGTGATAATTCCAATACATCACAATTACACATGTAGAGATACTCACTAGTTGTGATCCAATCACAAATTCTCTCATGTTGTGAATCGTATCGTGGACATTCAGTAAATGAGTTTAAGATCCAATCAAATACATAAAACATGTATACTCAAATAGTGAATCTTCGTTTATCATATAAATGGTTCATGTTGGGTTTCCGGCACCGCGGCGTGTGTGTGTTCGATCATGTTTCGTAAACATGAGCACAGCGGAAGCAATTAAAAATAATAAATCTATATTTATTACAACACACACAACACACGCATGCATATTACAACAAGTGTAGACATAACCGTAAATTTAAATTTGCAATACAAGGAAATTTATCTACGTTATACCTTTCGTATGACGTGTAGCGGGAACGGCATCAACCGGAACGATCCTCGCTAGAATCGTCTCTTTCCGTATCCACGTCGAGTTCCTCGGGATGACTTCGCTAAGCCACGAGCTTCGTCTTCGTACGGGTTACTTGCCTCGTGTTGAAGACGACGTGATCGAGAGATGATCACGATCCGAATCCAAATTCGGATCCTAATACGAGTTCTCAAAACTCGCTTCTCCGGAGAGGTATTCGTCAACCAATTGACGAATCGCCAAATCCTCCACCTCAGAGGATTACCGGAGATCAAATCCCCGGTAAGTTAGCCGCTGTCGGAGATTTAACCGTCGTCCAAACGACGCTCCGACGAGAGGAGAACAAGCTGTCCAGAAAAACTGGACAGCTTTGGTGGAGGTGATAGGCGCCGGCCAACCAAGGGAGATAGAGCTCACCTTGATGCCAAACTTGAAGGAGATCACCGGAGCACTAACCGGCAGCAGCTCGAAGCCAGCGAGGGGGAAGGAAGTAGCCTTCTGGATGCCGGTTGGAGCCTCAAGGTGGGCGGCGGCAAGGAGGAGGAGAGTTAGCTCCGAATTTCTCCAAGGAGAGGTGGGCGGCAACTTAGGGTTGTGGATTAGGGCTTAAACCATCCCTTAAGCCCTCTTTTATAGAGAACTAATTCTCTTAATGGTTATTGGATCATAACCATTAGGCCCGTTAACCCGCTCCATTAAGATAAGTTAAAATAAACCAAACCATGATGGTCTATTTTAAGTTAAAACGAACCGAACCAACTTTTGGTTCATTCGTTTAAAATAAACCAAACCCTTTGGTTTATTCTCCTCCATTGGATTAGAACCAAACCATTTTGGTTCATCCATTACGTCTTCATAAGACTCGGCCCATCCACGCTTCCATTGCGACTGAAACGATTTCTTGCTCGCTTTATGTTTGGTCCAACCAAACCTAGTTTCTCTCGGTCTGAGAATCCCATTCTCAAGCTCGTTTTAAATCCTTCGGATTACGCTCATTGTGCGTGTGACCAAATAGGTGCTCGGTTTATGTTGGCCGTCTATAATTAACCATTAATTATAGAACGATCATGAGTGGCACCTACTAGTACATCATGATCCCCAATTAACCGAAAAGATCAATGGTTGATCCAGAACTATTTCTGAAACCCTTCAGCAGCTCGAATGATTCGTGCCCCATTCCCTTCACTCATCTTATACCCACTTGGTTCAGGACATGGTTTATAGTGTTAGTCCCCACTAGGCTGACTACGTCACACCTAGCCCAAGCATCATTTCCTCGTCCTACGGATTCTAGTTACTGCACATGTATCGAAGAGTACCTTACTCTAAACATGTAATGCTTTGGCCAAAGACTTTAGTAACAATCCGACGAGAGGCCATGGGTATACATCTCCTCGCAAGGAGTGGTGAATCATTTATAGGCTATTCAAACACCTTCGATCACTTCGACTTATACCCAATCATCCCGGGTCCACATCTCCTTAGAGATGTTTGCTTAAGATGTCAAAGCATAAGTCTCTATGATCAAGATGTCTTGAATACCGCAAGTCAAAGGAACATCGCACTTAAGCCATAGTAAGAACTTCATTAACATATCTATATATGCAAAGAACCATATGAAGTCTTACGGCTGGTCACTCCAATGAACTAGTTATCATAACTAGCATCCACGATTAACTTCCTACATCACTATGTCTCCAGCCAGTGAGAATCAGCTGCTTGGATACACCAAGGACT
The DNA here is from genome assembly GCA_025175895.1 of Wurfbainia villosa. NCBI lineage: Eukaryota > Viridiplantae > Streptophyta > Magnoliopsida > Zingiberales > Zingiberaceae > Wurfbainia > Wurfbainia villosa. The sequence goes on from CM045996.1 coordinate 50,935,779, forward strand.
ATACCTCGTGCTAGTCTCGACGGAATTGATGGTGTCCAAATCCATCAATTCATCGACTAGTGATAATTCCAATACATCACAATTACACATGTAGAGATACTCACTAGTTGTGATCCAATCACAAATTCTCTCATGTTGTGAATCGTATCGTGGACATTCAGTAAATGAGTTTAAGATCCAATCAAATACATAAAACATGTATACTCAAATAGTGAATCTTCGTTTATCATATAAATGGTTCATGTTGGGTTTCCGGCACCGCGGCGTGTGTGTGTTCGATCATGTTTCGTAAACATGAGCACAGCGGAAGCAATTAAAAATAATAAATCTATATTTATTACAACACACACAACACACGCATGCATATTACAACAAGTGTAGACATAACCGTAAATTAAAATTTGCAATAAAAGAAAATTATCTACGTTATACCTTCCGTATGACGTGTAGCGGGAACGGCATCAACCGGAACGATCCTCGTAAGAATCGTCTCTATCCGTATCCACGCCGAGCTCCTCGGGATGACTTCGCTAAGTCACGAGCTTCGTCTTCGTATGAGTTACTAGCCTCGTGTTGAAGACGACGTGATCGAGAGATGATCACGATCTGAATCCAAATTTGGATCCTAAAACGAGTTCTCAAAACTCGCTTCTCCGGAGAGGTATTCGTCAACCGTTTGACGAATCCTTCGTCCCCCACCTCAGAGGATTACCGGAGATCAAATCCCCGGTAAGTTAGCCGCTGTCGGAGCACTAACCGTCGTCCAAACGACGCTCCGACGAGAGGAGAAGAAGCTGTCCAGAAAACTGCACAGCTTGGTGGAGGAGTAGGCGCCGGCCAAAAACCAAGGAAGCCAAGTGCTCACCTTGATGCCAAAGCTAAGGAGGATCGCCGGAACTCTTCTGGCAGCAGCTCGACGCCGGCGAGGAGGAAGGAAGCAGCCTTCTGGACGCCGATTGGAGGAGCTTTGGGCTGGGCGCCGAAATCACCAAGGGTGAGGTGGGCGGCAAATACCATTAGGGTTAGTGGATTAGGGTTTAAGCCCTATTTTATAGAGAACTAATTCTCTTAATGGTTAATGGATCATATCCATAAAGCCCGTTAACCCGCTCCATTAAGATAAGTTAAAATAAACCAAACCATGATGGTTTATTTTAAGTTAAAACGAACCGAACCAACCTTTGGTTCATTCGTTTAATATAAACCAAACCCTTTGGTTTATTCTCATCCATTGGATTAGAACCAAACCATTTTGGTCCATCCATTATGTCTTCATAAGACACGGCCCATCCACACTTCCATTGTGACTGAAACAATTTCATGCTCGCTTTATGTTTGGTCCAACCAAACATAGTTTCTCTCGGTCTGAGAATCCCATTCTCAAGCTCGTTTTAAATCCTTTGGAATACACTCGTTGTGCGTGTGACCAAATAGGTTCTCGGTTTGTGTTGGCCGTCTATAATTAACCATTAATTATAGAACGATCATGAGTGGCACCTAGTAGTACATCATGATCCCCAATTAACCGAAAAGATCAACGGTTGATCCCGAACTATTTCTGAAACCCTTCAGTAGCTCGAATGAATCGTGCCCCATTCCCTTCACTCATCTTATACCCACTTGGTTCAGGACATGGTCTATTGTGTCAGCCCCCACTAGGCTGACTACGTCAAACCTAGCCCAAGTGTCATTTCCTCGTCCTACGGATTCTAGTTACTCCACATGTATCGAAGAGTACTTTACTCTAAACATGTAATGCTTTGGCCAAAGACTTTAGTAACAATCCGACGAGAGGCCATGGGTATACATCTCCTCGCAAGGAGTGGTGAATCCTTTATAGGCTATTCAAACACCTTCGATCACTTCGACTTATACCCAATCATCCCGGGTCCACATCTCCTCGGAGATGTTTGCTTAAGATGTCAAAGCATAAGTCTCCATGATCAAGATGACTTGAATACCGCAAGTCAAAGAACATCGCGACTTAAGCCACAAGAAGAACTTCATCGACATATCTATATATGCAGAGAACCATATGAAGTCTTACTACCTGGTCACTCCAATGAACTAGTTACCATAACTAGCATCCACGATTAACTCCGACATCACTAATGTTCCACCAAAGGAGAATCACCGCTTGATACACCAAGGAGTATACTGCGTTAGTCTCACTGTAATTGATGGTGTCCAAATCCATCAATTCATCGACTAGGATAATTCCGATACATCACAATTACACATGTAGAGATACTCACTAGTTGTGATCCAATCACAAATTCTCTCATGCTGTGAATCGTATCGTGGACATTCAGTAAATGAGTTTAAGATCCAATCAAATACATTAAACATGTACACTCAAATAGTGAATCTTCATTTATCATATAAATGGTTCATACATAAGGCGATTGCCTTAGGACATCTCTCATATATTACTAACAGACTCCCACTTGGCCTAATGCCAATCGCTACGGTATCCAATACCATAAGCACTAACATGACCCTCAAACTTACTTCGATGTAACGCTTTAATCAAAGGATCCGCTAAGTTCCTTTCAGTGGGAATTTTCTCGATTTGTATTTCGTTCCTACTGATGATCTCTCTGATAAGATGATAGCGGCGAAACACATGTTTGGATCATTGATGAGACCACATCAAGTTCATAGATGAACTTATTGATCCAAACCACTTCCTTTGCTGCTTCCAAAGCTGCAACGTATTCTGCCTTAGTGGCAGAATCCGCTATAGTGTCAATCATGGAACCTTTCCAACTTATTGCGCCTCCATTCTAGGTGAATACATACGCAGACTAAGACATGGAATCATCCTTGTCTTTCTGGAGTTGGCATCCGTATACACACGTATCACCATGTACCCTTCTCCATATATTAGGAACACATCCTTAGTTCTTCTTAAGTACTTAAGGATCGTCTTAACAGTCACCCAATGATCCATTCCTGGATCAGACTGGTATCTGCTCGTGACACTCAGAGCATACGATACATCGGGCCTCGTACATAACATAGCATACATGATAGATCCTATTGCGGATGCATAGGGAATCTTACTCATGCAAATCCTCTCGTCTTCTGTGCGCGGACACATAGACTTCGAAAGGTGTACCCCATGCCTGATGGGTAAGAAACCTTTCTTGGATTCCGACATGCTAAACCTCTTTAGCACTCGGTCTATATATGTAGACTGCGAAAGACCAAGTAACCATTTCGATCTATCTCTATAGATCTTAATCCCGAGGATGTAGGTTGCTTCTCCCAGGTCTTTCATGGAGAATGTCTTGGATAACCAAACCTTCACTGACTGTAAGATTGAAACATCGTTTCCTATAAGTAGTATGTCATCGACATACAATACTAGGAATACGACTGCACTCTCACTAACCTTCTTGTACACACAAGGTTCGTCTGGATTTTGTGAAAAATCAAACTTTTGATTGTCTCATCAAAACGGATATTCCATCTCCTGGATGCTTGCTTCAATCAATAAATGGACCGTCGCAATTTGCATACTTTGGTTTTATCAACCGATGTGAAACCCTCAGGCTGTATCATATACACGTCCTTGAGCAGGTTTCCATTAAGGAAAGCTGTTTTCACATCCATCTGCCATATCACATAATCATAATGAGCCGCTATGGCCAGGAGCATCCGAATGGATTTAAGCATAGCTACAGGCGAATAGGTTTCGTCATAATCAACACCTTGCTTTTGACGATATCCTTTCGCCACCAATCTAGCCTTATAGGTAATCACATTACCATCCATGTCGGTTTTCTTCTTGAAAACCCACTTGCACCCTATAGGCTTTATGCCTTCAGTGGGTCAACCAAGTTCCAAACTTGGTTTTCGACATGGAATCCATTTCCACTTCATGGCACCAAGCCACTTATCCCTTTCTCGAACTTGTCGACTTCTTCATAATCGTAGGCTCTCATCATCAATGAGTAACACGTCGTTCGATTCACTTATGAGAAATCCATATCTCTCGAATATTATGTTCTACCAGATCTACGAAGATGTGGTGTTACAATAGGTCCAAATGATTGCTCATCACTATGAGTTGTGTTGTGCTTCACCGTGCATCTCATTAATGTCTATTTGAGTCTCTCGAGCCTCCTCAAGCTCGACGACACTCCCACTATTTTCTTGCAAGAGAAACTCTTTCTCTAGAAACACAGCATGCCTTGAAACAAACACCTTTTGTTCCACGGGATGATAGAATTGGTAACCCCTTGTTTCCTTAGGGTATCCAACAAATAGACATTTATCAGACTTAGCATCCAATTTGTCTGATACAGTCCGCTTCACATAAGCAGGACAACCCCATATCTTCAAGTAAGATACATGAGGTTTCTTACCATTCCATATCTCATATGGAGTAGTTGAGACTACCTTGGTAGGCATTCTGCTTAACAAGTAAACAACCTGCTCAAGTGCATAACCCCAAAAGGACTTGGGAAGAGTTGCATGATTCATCATTGACCGACCATGTCCAACAAGGTCGATTCGCCTCTCAGATACACCATTATGCTGTGGTGTATAGGGCGGAGTCCATTGAGACAATATGTCATTGTCTCTTAGATAATCAAGAAACTCTTGACTTAAGTATTCACCACCTCGATCCAATCGAAGTATTTTAATACTTTTGTCATGTTGTTTCTCTACTTCATTTCTGAATTCATTGAACCTTTCAAAGGCTTCAGACTTGTGTTTCATCAGGAACACATACCCAAACCGTGAGTGATCATCGGTGAAGGTAATGAAGTAGCTATAGCCTCCTAATGCTTGAGTTGACATAGGTCCACATACATCAGTATGTATTAGTCCTAGTAACTCTCCCACTCGTTCACCTTTTCCAGTAAAAGGTAACTTAGTCATCTTGCCTTTTAAGCATGATTCGCATGTATTGTATGAATCCAATTCAAACGATTCTAGAATTCCACATCGGTGTAATTCAGACATGCATTTCTTGCTTATATGGCCAAGACGACAATGCCACATATAGGAGTCTATTTGATTATCCTTTCGAGCACGCGTATTGCTCGCTTCGATATTGAAATCGTCACTGGATACGTCCAACGTATAAACACCATTGCTTAAAGTTCCAATCCCATAAAGAACTCCATTCAAAGTTATGTAACAACAATTGTTACTAAAAGTCAAATGGAACCCATTTCTATTTAGACAAGAAATAGAAATGATGTTCTTTATCAACGAAGGAACATAAAAGCAATTGTCCAGTTCTAAGACAAGTCCTACAAGGAGTTCCAACAAATACGTTCCGATGGCGAGTGCAGCAACCGTTGCTCCATTCCCAACACGTAAATTTGACTCTCCCCTTGACGAGTCTTCTTCTATTCCTTAGCCCATGTATGTCATTACATATATGTGAGCCACACCCAGTATCAAATACCCAAGTGTCTGAGGAAATAGAATGACAATCAATAACGAAGATATCTGAAGAAGATGGGGCATCCGATGCCTTATCCTTCTTCACGGACTCAAGTTAAATATTGCACTTTCTTCGCAAATGGATATCCTTGCCATAATGATTGCACGTTTCCTTTTGTGCTAGTTCTACCTTCTAGCCCTTTCTTCTTTCCTTCGTTCCTTTGACTTCTCTTAGAACCTTTCTTCGAGGAATCAACAAAGACTGCCCCTCGCTCATGCTTCTCGAAGACTCCACAGCCTTTCAAAGATATCGAGCAAGACTACGCATGAACCTCCTAGCATCTCAGAGGTGAAGAGGAGCTTTGAGACTTCGAACCTTTCGAATCTCACTTGCTCATCAACCAACTCACAAAGATGAAGGACTACGATATGAGCATCCATATGCTCATGCTGCTTTCGTAGCTTGGGTTCCATCGTGGCTAGCATGATGCAACTCATTTGTTCAGAATCACTCACATGTTTCTGATAGGCCAACAATTTGTCCAGAGTTGCATCGTCACTAGGACGGGCGGGAAGAGGCGCTTCGAGGACATTTGCAAGCTTTTCAACCTTGAGAACAATTCTCAAGCTTCTAAGCCAGTCCATGAAGCTCGCCCACCAATTTATTCGAATCCAAAATGGAACGCAATTCAAAGACATCATGATCAATCTTAGAAATACAAAATGAGCATATATGAGAAAGATGATTTTAAAATGCATCAATATACATTTATAAATCCCATTCATTTTTTGAATTTCAAAAACCCTTAAAATCACTTCGGGAGATCGTAGGTCCATCTCCGAATGGGCTGATATCCATCATAGATAAGAACAACCTTGGAGTGAGTCCAACAAGCCATTCTTAGCTATGATGGTGGGTATCAAGTATACCGATTACATATCATGTATATGTAACTATCATAATGTGCTATCAACTAATTGAATGTTTACAAATACATTGGGTTGTTAACACATTAACAAGTATGCATCATATGCATAGCACCCAACTTCACCTCTCTTCACATCGACCTTGGAGTGAGTCCAACAAATCGATGCTCCAAGTTAAAGCCGACCCATTAATCGCGAAATAGTTTTAATATGGTTAGAGCGCATTCAACCAATTAGCCAGGCTTGGAGTGAGTCCAACAACCCAAACTAACGATTGACCTCTGACTCTTACCATATTAGAGTTAAACTATTCCAATGATTTGAACATGTTCAGGTTCGAGCCGGGCTTGGAGTGAGTCCAACAACCCAAACAAGAAATAGAACTCTGGTTCTAACCATATTAATGGAAGGTGTAGGCTTTAATATTGAGTTAGGGTTTTATGTCTCATCCTCTTTGCATGCAAATAACTATTATCTACATGGCATGGCATACATGACATACATCTACATGTCACGACACGCATGGCATAATGTTATGCATCTAATGCAATTACATGGCATACACTTATGTCATGTTTATAATTTCCTTATATGTCATAACTATTTATGGAAATAAAATATGTTTAAGATTTGATTCTCCAAATCAAATCATATTTAAATTAGGAAACAAATTTCCAAATCTAATCACATATTTTATTCATGGAATTATTTGATTAAGGAAAATCTATTTAGGAAACCAATTTCCTAAATCATTAAAACTACTTATGGAAATTAAAATATTTTAAGATTTGATTTCCCAAATCAAATCATGATTAAATTAGGAAACAAATTTCCAGAATCTAATCAAATATTTTATTTATGGAAAATATCAATTTTCATAAATACTTCCAACTTTCCAAAAGTGGAAGATTTCCATAAATACTTCTAGACTTTCCAAAATTGAAAAATTTCCATAAATACTTCTAAATTTCCAAAATTTAGAAAATTTCCAGAAATACATTATGACTATCGCAAAACCAATTTTATGATTATGTCGAAACACAACCTGGGCTCTGATACCACTGTTGGGTTTCCGGCACCGCGGCGTGTGTGTGTTCGATCATGTTTCGTAAACATGAGTACAGCGGAAGCAATTAAAAATAATAAATCTATATTTATTACAACACACACAACACACGCATGCATATTACAACAAGTGTAGACATAACCGTAAATTAAAATTTGCAATAAAAGAAAATTATCTACGTTATACCTTCCGTATGACGTGTAGCGGGAATGACATCAACCGGAACGATCCTCGTAAGAATCATCTCTATCCGTATCCACGCCGAGCTCCTCGGGATGACTTCGCTAAGTCACGAGCTTCGTCTTCGTATGGGTTACTAGCCTCGTGTTGAAGACGACGTGATCGAGAGATGATCACGATCCGAATCCAAATTCGGATCCTAAAACGAGTTCTCAAAACTCGCTTCTCCGGAGAGGTATTCGTCAACCGTTTGACGAATCCTTCATCCCCCACCTCAGAGGATTACCGGAGATCAAATCCCTGGTAAGTTAGCCGCTGTCGGAGCACTAACCGTCGTCCAAACGACGCTCCGACGAGAGGAGAAGAAGCTGTCCAGAAAACTGGACAGCTTGGTGGAGGAGTAGGCGCCGGCCAAAAACCAAGAAAGCCAAGTGCTCACCTTGATGCCAAACCTAAGGAGGATCGCCAGTACTCTTCCGGCAGCAGCTCGCCGCCGGCGAGGAGGAAGGAAGCAGCCTTCTGGACGCCGGTTGGAGGAGCTTTGGGCTGGGCGCCGAAATCACCAAGGGTGAGGTGGGCGGCAACTACCATTAGGGTTAGTGGATTAGGGTTTAAGCCCTATTTTATAGAGAACTAATTCTCTTAATGGTTAATGGATCATATCCATAAAGCCCGTTAACCCGCTCCATTAAGATAAGTTAAAATAAACCAAACCATGATGGTTTATTTTAAGTTAAAACGAACCGAACCAACCTTTGGTTCATTCGTTTAATATAAACCAAACCCTTTGGTTTATTCTCATCCATTGGATTAGAACCAAACCATTTTAGTCCATCCATTATGTCTTCATAAGACACGGCCCATCCACGCTTCCATTGCGACTGAAACAATTTCATGCTCGCTTTATGTTTGGTCCAACCAAACATAGTTTCTCTTGGTCTGAGAATCTCATTCTCAAGCTCGTTTTAAATCCTTTGGATTACACTCGTTGTGCGTGTGACCAAATAGGTTCTCGATTTATGTTGGCCGTCTATAATTAACCATTAATTATAGAATGATCATGAGTGGCACCTAGTAGTACATCATGATCCCCAATTAACCGAAAAGATCAACGGTTGATCCAGAACTATTTCTGAAACCCTTCAGTAGCTCGAATGAATCGTGCCCCATTCCCTTCACTCATCTTATACCCACTTGGTTCATGACATGGTCTATTGTGTCAGCCCCCACTAGGCTGACTACGTCAC